>CM057390.1:72063612-74771945 GCA_030015415.1 Cynopterus sphinx
ATTGTTATTAGTTTTTGAGTGCGTACAATATGCCAGGCACTGGCTGAGCTCTTTACAAACATTTCATTAGATACTCACAACAGCCCTGTAAACTGAATGCTGTTAATTCTAGTTTGCTTTGGAGTAATTGGAGGCTTAGAGATGTTTATGGTTTCTCAAGTAATAGAGCATGTGTTTTTATACCAAATAGTTGGCTATTTCAGCTGTGTTTAACAATGAAAGGTTTGACTTTTTGGTTCCAGAATTATAGGTGTGAGTGTCACTCTTATTCTTTGGAGAATTTGATTTTTGTTTCCTTTCCCTACCCATTCTACCTACCTTTTACTTACTTTTTTTCTTATTCAGCTTGCTTTTTTTTTAACTTATTTTTTTTTCTTTGCAGAAAGCAAAACACCACCCCCAAAATATTTTTATAAATACTGTTCTTAATTAAAACCTTGAAATATAAAATAGGTAAAAAGGCTACCATCCTAGTTAACATCAAGAGCTCGTGGATTTCTCACTCATGCTCAAAACATCTCAAGACACGAAAATCACTGCCCAGCATTCAAAGGGAATTGGCTCCAGTGGCAATTTATTAGAATAAAATCTGAGTAGAACCTAACCTCCTCAGTTATAATCTAGGACTCTTTCTAGTATTTTGCCCTGCCTTCTATAAATCTCAACCATTTTATATGGGATTATTTTATTTAAAAATGTAATGAAATTTTTGTAAGTGACACATATTAATATTCAAACATCACTTACATGTGAAAGCAATCCTTCATCAGACCTGGATCAAAACCACACAACATCAACAGCTGTAAATACTACTGGAATAATTTGAATATGGATTCTTTATTATATATAACATTGCATTAATAACTTCTGAATAATATTTCTGAGTAATATTTGTATTGTTATATAAGAGATATTTTTGTTCTTAGGAGATACATGTAGTTACAGATGGATGTGTCGTGCTATCTCTCAAATGGTTTAGGGGAAAAAATGTATATACAGGGAAAGAGAGCAATTGAGAGGAAGTATGATAAAGCAAAAGTACCAAAATGTAAATGATGAGAAGTTTAGGTATAGGCTGTTTAGTTTTTCATTGTATACTTCTTGCCACTTGTCCATCGGTTTGTAACTTTTGCTGGGAAAAATACTTCTGAGAAAACAGATTTCTTGTTTTGGGTTTTCCTTACATCATATCCCTCTAGTTGTGGATAATTGAGAATTAAAGCTTGATGTTAAACATAAAATTTTTGAAAAAACTAAGATTTAGCTTTTCTCCAAACATAATCGGAAATTTTGTATATTTACAATTAGAAATTCTTTATAGTTTAATAAATTCTTATCCACTGCTTCCTCTGTCTTGAAAACAGTACTTAGGTTGATGTTTATGTAGTTCCCTGAAAATACCTGGTACACACAGTCTTATACACAGGTATTTCATATTGTGAAGTATGGCAGGATGTTTTTTATCTGGGCCTTCCCTCATTTGATGAATGAGGACATAGGTGTTCAGAGATTAAATAATTTCTTGAAGACTGTACAACTGATCCCTGGCAAAGCAAATACTCAAAATCTTGCTCTCCTGGCTCCCACTGCACCAGAGAGTTTTTCCTAAGGAGTATTTCTTGCTCTGAAAAATTAAAATGTAAATTATAATTTTAGAATAATAAAAAGTTATAATGTATTCAAAGTTGCTTTTAATTTAATTAAAATTAAAAGTGCTGGAAGTGGGTAACATAGGGAGAAGTTAAAGCAGTACAAGCAGTACAAACAGTACAAAAAGTAAAGCAGTACAAACTTTCAGCTATAAGATAAATAGGTCCGAGGGTCTAATGTAAATCATGGTGACTATAGTTGATAACACCTATATAGCTGAAATTGGCTAAGAGAGTAGAACTTAAATGTTTTCATCAAAAAATAAATATATGAGATGATGGATATGCTAATTAACTAGATGGGTGGAACCCTGTTACAGTGAATACATATATTAAATCATGATGTACACTTTAAATATTGTACCATTTTTTTAAATTTATAAATGCACATGTTATTAGTTTTATATTCCAGAGGTTTACAGTACATTAATAAGTATAAGTTTCTGCAAAAATAGGATGCAGTTTATTCAGCAGGGGATATATTCTAATGAAAAAGAACAGCTAGAAGCTGTTGATTGTAGTCATCTTCTTGTTGATGTCTGCCAGAAAATGTTGGAACTTCTAGTTGTTGTCAGTCAATTCTAGCTGTCTATTAGAATTACCATGGAGGGTTTTTTTTTTTTTTTTTTTAATATTGATGTCCCCTCCCAGAGAGATTGACTTAATTGATTTAGAATAAGGTTTGGGATTGGTATTTTAAAGGTCTCCTAGTTGTCCTGTTCACATGGTAAAAATCATTGTCTCTAAATCAAGGGTGGGAATTTTCTCCAGTTACTTTTGACTGACAAAATGTGCATTTCTAGAACTTGATATTAGGAAGGGATTAAAATTCTTTTTCTATCTTCAGATTTTCCAGAACTTTTATGCTTATGCTGTGTTATCTCCAACTTTTCCATCACCTAGTCTGCTTTATGTACAGCTCATTTTCCAGAATTCTTCTTTTAGATCCCTATACTAATCAGCAGTTTACAATAGTGGTCTACTGGCAGGTGGCTGCTCAGGTGTTTATTTAGGACCCTGCTTCACCCATTTGGATTTACCCTCCTCCTTTACATGAAGACTCAAAGCAGTCTCTTCTTACTACCTGTGCCTCTCATTTTCTGCCTCTCTCCTTTTTCTTGAGGACTCAAACCTTCCAAGGATAATAGATGTCAGATAATAAAAGAACTCTGAGATTACTTTTATTTATTTATTTTTTACAACTTATTTGATTTCCTCCTGTGATATAAGGATAGTATTTGTCTTAGATGCCTCTTTGGGCTACTTTGAGAATAAATGTGATAAGTGAGAAATTTTATGTACTTTTGTAGGCTCTTAGTGATAATTAACTACCTGAGGAAATGTCAATTACTATTAAGTGTTAAATTATTATTAGCATCAGAATAAAATTTAGTATTTTTAATACAATTTTGTTCTCCAAATCTATAATGGCATCTCTCTCTCTCTCTCTCTCTCTCTCTCTCTCTCATCTCCTTGAAACCATCACCACAGTCAAGGGTTTTCCACTTGTCCTTTTGTAATCCTTCTCTCCTACCCTCCCTGCCCCCAGGGAGCCACTGATATCCTATCACTATAGATTAGTTCACATTTTCTAAAATTACATGTAAATGGATTAATCCAGTTTATACTCTTTTTCTCTCCCTGGCTTTTTTTTTTTTTTTTTTTTTTTTAAGATTCATCCATGTTGCTGTATACATCTAGTTTATTTCTTTTTTATTTCTGAGTAGTATTCTGTTATATGGATATATCAGAATTTGTTTAGCCATTTGAGTTGTTGGACTTTTGGTTATTTCCAGGTTTTGGATTTTACAAATAAAGCTGTTATAAACATTCATATTCAAGTCTTTGTATGGGTATATGCTTTCTTTTCTGTTGGGTGAATACCCAGTAGTGGATTGACTTGGTCATATGGTAGATTTATTTAACCGTATATTTTTAAGAAACTGTCATACTATTTTCCAAAGTGATTATGCCATTTTACATTCCCACCAGAAATGTATTTGAGTTCTAGTTCCTCTATATTCTCATTAACACTGGTGATCAATTTTTAATTTTAGCAGTCTAATAGAAGCATGGTGGTATTTCATTGTGATTGTAGGTTACATTTTCCTAGTAACTAATGATGTTGAGTATATTCTCATGTGCTTCTTGACCATATTTCATGTGCTTATCTATTTTCTTTTGTGGAATGTTTATATCTTTTGCCCATTTAAAGATTAAATTATTGAATTATAAATTATTTTGTATATTCAGGATACAAATCTATTCAGTATCTGCTTTGCAAATGTTTTCTGTCTGTGGCTTGTCTTCTTATTTTCTTAAAAGTGTCTTTTGAAAAGAAGTTTTTAACTTTAGTGAAGCAAATTTATGATTCTTTTATTACTTTTTTGTGTGTGGATAATGCTTTTGGTATCACATAAAAAACCCTTTGCTTAACCTAGGGTCACAGACATCTTTTCCTAGTTTTCTTCTAGAAATTTTTATTGCTTTACATTTTACATTTATATCCAAGATCAATTTTGAATTAATTTTTGTATATGTACAGGGCGCGAATTGCAGATTATATTTTACATGTGAATATTCAGTTTTCCAGCACCGTTTATTAAAAAGACAATTCTTTATGCACTGAATGACATTTGCACCTTTGTCTAAAACCTGTCCAGTTATATATGTTTATTTTTGGACTTTTTCTTCTGTTCTCTTAATCACTGGCTGGCATTCTGCCAGTATCACACAGTCTTGATTACTATAGTTTTTTAAGTCTTGAAGTCAGGTTGTATATTAGTCTCTTAACTTCATTTTTGTTTTTTTCCCTCCGAGTTGTTTTGGATAGTCTTGGGTCTTTGGAGTCAAATGAATCCTAGAATCATTTTATCAACTTCTGTATAAAGGTCTGCTGGGATTTTAATTGGGTTTATTGAGAAATTTGGATGTAATTGATGTCATATTTAGTAGACATTAAGTCTACTAACCCATTAAAAAGGAATATCTTTACATTTAGTTAGGTCGTCTTTACTTTCAGCAGTGTTTCATAGCTGTCAGTGTCTATATCTTGCACCTCTTTTTGGATTTATTTCTCTGTATTGTACACTTTTTGATGCTATGGAGATGTTATTTTTACTTCAGTTTGTAATTGTTCATTGTTAGTGTGTAGAATAGTTTCTTTTTGTATGCTGATCTTGTATACTGCACTGTTACTTAATTCAGTTATCCTAATAGGTTTGTGGTCATGGTGTATTTTTATACATCATTGAATTTGGTATAACTTTAGAATTTTTGTATCTACATTCATGTGTAATATTGTCTGTAGTTTTCTTGTGATGTTATTGGCATTTTTTGGTAGCATAAAATGAGTGGGAAGTGATTATTGCTTATCAAAATCTGAATAGTTAATGTGAAATGGATATTTCCTTTGTAAACTTTGAATTTGACAGTGAAGCTAAGTGGACCTGGAGTTTTATTGGGTGAATATTCAAACTAAAATTCAGTTTCTTTAATACATTAGAGATCTTTCATTTATCATCATTGTTGTCCAATGTAGTGGCATCAAATAGTCCATAATATTCCCTTATTATTCTTTTAATTTTCTCCTGTTTTTCTTTGATTTTTTTATTGTGATTTTATTTCCTTTCTTCTTTGGGTTTAGTTTGCTTTTATTTTACTTGTCCTTCCCCCCACCCCACATACACACTTCATAGTTTGTCCTATATTTTTTTTTTTAAAGAAGCCATTTTGCTAGAGAATGCTTTTCTGGCAATAACAGGCTGAAAATACATGAACACTTAGCACATTGGTATTGAAAAGGTATTCAGAATATTATAAAACCACCATGATAACTGAAGTGTCCACTCACTAATGATACCTTACCTAGCATTCTCCCCTTCTGTCCTTTATGGGCCTCCATAGGCACTCTGTCACACATGGGGATTTAAAGATAAAACTTATCATTTTGGGGGCAAATAAAAATCTAAGTTTTCAAAATAATTTGGGAGGCTTCAGAGGATGAGCCATTCCCCAAGCTATGAGCAAGCCTTGCTCATCACAGAGGTATGTCTATTTTGATTTCACGTGATACTTCGAGGGCATTCTGGTTGCCCCTTTCTCAGTCATGCTACCTCATAAGTAAACTGTCAGGTGACAGTGTTAGTACCACTGCTCTGTCCTAGATGACCCCCAAAACAGTCCAGCAGCCTTCTTTCCATTGAAAATTAGTTTTTGTCTCTGGTATTTAATTAATCAAATCTCCAAATCCTAGTTTGTTCTTGTGCCATCAGTTGCCTCTTCATTCTGTATTCTAAATATTCTTTTGATTCATTTCTGCACAAAACATTTTCCAAATTATTTTCATGGAGACACTTCATGAATTTCTCCTTAAAGCTTTTATAGTCACTGAAATGGTCCAGCAGGAAGCTGCCCTGGTCCCAGGGCTGCAGCTGGAAGTTCTTGGAACCAAAGTTCATGGCCGTCAACCTGATAGCAGCACCTGGAGCCTCCAAGCGTGATGTCACTCTTGTTTTCTTAAGGTCACCAATTTCACACTTCTAATATGGCTACTAAGGCCCATGACTGTGGCTCTAAGGTTCTGCTTTAGCAGCATCCCACATATTTTAGTTATATTTTCATTTTTCTTGTGTTCAAAATTCTAATTCTTTTTGATAATTTTCTTTGACCCAGGGATATTTAGAAAGGATGTTCTAGATCTTCTGATTAAAGTGTTCTAATTTAACTCTATTCAGAAAATATACTTTGTATGATGTCAGCCCTTTTTAATTTATTGAAATTTGCTCTCTGGGCCGGAATATAGTCTGTCTTGGTGAATGTTTCAAGTACACTTGAATGTGTATTCTGTTTCATTGGGTATAGTGTTCTATAAAGGTCAATTAGATTAAGTTGGCTGATAGTGTTGTGCAAGTCTTATGTAACTTTTACCAATTCTCTACTGTCCTATCAGTTATTGAGGGAGGAATATTGAACTCCCCATTTTAGTTTTTTATTTGGTCTTGGGTAGTTTCCTCACACACATGTGATGATTAGTATTCTGCAGAATACTTGAGGGCAGGTATTCTCCTAGTCACTTAGGTCTGTCTCTTAAGTCTTCTCCCAGACACTGGGGTCCCTTTTTACAAATCAGGTAGTCTGCTGGACTGTGCTGTGGGGTAGAAAGTCTTTAAAAGATGAGCTGGGGAAATTGTAGGGCTCCCCTTGATTGTTTTCAATCTCTTAGGGATCTTTGTCTTTTGTTGTCTGATGTCCAGTGTCTTGAAAACCATTGTTCAATTTATTTTGTCTGGTGTCTTTGGTGGTTTTATTTTGTAGGGTAAATCGTTGTTACTCTGTCTTAGAGTGGAAGTTCTCTCCTTATTTACTTTATTTTAGAAAAAAAATGTTGATTACTAGGCATGTGGTACTGTCCAATAAAAGACAAATTAAGAGTTGATTAGGTCATAATATTTAGGAATTCTGAAAAAAAGAAAAATAGATAAATATAAATAACTATTCTATTGTATGATAAATATTGTTTAAACAAAATAAACATGACACTGAAAGGTAATCAGTTCTAAGTTTATAGGGGGAACAGTGACATTTAAACTGGATTTTGAAAGATGGGTGAACTTTGCCATGTGGAAAAGGAGCACTTTGGCATATGCCTTTTATTACCTGATCACTCATCTAACCAGGTAGATTTCTTCCTTAATGCCTGCATGAAGTTATGAGGAAACCGCGGCCCACGTCTGTTTCAAACTGTGATGGAACTGTTACGCATTGCTAGTGGGGATGCAAAATGGAATGCAAATACTATTGCCACCTGGGTAAACAATGTGGTAGCTTCCTCTAAAGTCATGTAACCCAAAAATCCTAGTCTTCAATATTTACTAAAGTAATGTTGGAAATGTAGTTCACAGATTTAAAAAAAACAAAAAACTATGCTGAATACAACATAAAAAAATATCTGTGGCCTATCCATGCAGTAGACCATTATTCAGCAATAAATAAGAACAAATTACTGATGCATGTAATAACCTGGAGGAATCTTTTGTGGTTTACACTGAAAGAAGCTCTACTCAAAGGCTATTTATTATTATTCTATTTTTATAACATTTTGAAAAAGGCAAACTGTAGAGTAAAGATCATACCTGTGATTTGAAAAGATTGAATACAAAGAGATATTGAACTTTTTGTGTGTGTCATAGGACTTGATTGTCTTTTCTACAACTGTGTAGAAAAGAGTTAACGTGGCAGACACTTATCCTTAGGCATATGCTCGGTCGAGGGCGTCTTAGTGACCATCCCCAAATAAAAACCTTGGTAGCTGAGTCTCTGATGAGCTTCCCTAGACAAACATTTCACACATGTTCTCACAACTCATAGCTGGAGAAATTAAACACTGTGTGATTCCCCAGGGAGAGGCCTGTTGGGAGCTTGTGCCTGGTTTCTTCCAGACTTTGCTCCATGCCTTTTCTCTGTGTTGAATTTGCTTTACTTCCTTTTGCTATAAGAAATCATAGCCTTGAGAATGACAATATGCTGCATGCTGGAAGTCCTCCTAATCATGGAACCTGAAGATACTTTTAACAATCCCAACACAATGTTATGCATTCGTCAAAACTCATAAAATTAAATGTGAGTTATGTTTTTTTGTCCAATCATCTATTGTAGAACACGTCAGTTGCTTCCATATCCTGGCCACTGTGAACAATGCTGCTGTGAAATTGGCACGTGCGCACACGCGCTCTCTCTCTCTCTCTCTCACTCACACTCACACTCATACACATACATCAAACCATATTCCAATTTCCTTTTGCCTACATCTTTCAAACCTTCTTTACCTTTGCAAATAGATCTACACAATACAGCAGTGATTTTTAACTTTGTCTGCGTACTGGGATTTGGGAAACTTTTAAGAAATCCTGTTGCCTGGATTGCACTCACAGAGATTTAATTGGTCTGAGACTTATTTATATGTATTTTTAAAAATCTCTGTAAGTGATTCTTTTGTCCTAGCAAGTTTGTACTTTGTGAGGGATTATATTGCCACAATCTAATTGTGACATACTGTGTTTTCATATAGTATTGTCCCTCCTCATACTGGAATTTTTGCAAAATAGCATTTTGTACTAATCAAAGAGATACTTTCATATATTATTCTCTCATCCTCTGCAATAGTAATATTGTAGTGTCAATACAAAGTCTAAGCTTCCTATGAAGTTTATTATAATTTATAATTTAATAATAATTATAAAATTTTATAATTTATGATCTTTCATGGATTGCATTATATTAGCATAATTATTAACCTCTGTGAAAAGGAAAATGTTGGAATTTAGATTTGATTTAACTATCCACTTATGATTTTCAGACTTTGAAGTTTTAGATACCTGACTTTTTAATTAAAGATACTTTAAATGCAGTATCACAAACCCCATAAATTCTGTATAATTTGTAAAAGAAAAGAACTATACTTTTTGATGTAGTGTAATGAACTGAATTACTTTTTAAGGTAATAAGAGTTGTTCTGATACACAGTTTAAGGATTTAAAATAAGGATACAGTGCATTATAATTCTAATGTGATTATTATGTAGAATATTTTATGACTTAAAATTTTCTTTTGTTTTTAAAGATTCTACTTTTGCATAGTCAAATGAATTGCTGTTTATTAAATATCAAGTTCAGTATACTGCTAACCTCATTTGGAAATTTTAATTTTCTAAGATTTTTCATGTTTTTAATTTTGGGAATATTTACCTGACACATTAAGTATTACAACTTGGTAATAGCTAATTGAGAAAGCATGTTTATATAATAAATAAGAATATCACTAGGTATCTTTACTTGTAGAACTGTCATAATAGGAATATACTAAATATCGTTTGAAAGAACAATCTAAAGATAAAAGGATTTATGTGTTTAATATACCTTTTTAAGAAAGTATTGCTCTTCCACAATAAGGTCAAGATAGGTCTCTGATCAGTATCAGAAGAAGGGGGTATCTATTTTCAAACTTTTTTAGAATTCAATTGTTTTTGAGAGCACACTATCTGTGGAGTATCGATCGTTGGGGTCCCGTAGTTAGTCAAAGGCTATCTCCTTTGACTCACCCCTTAGTGTGGTGTCATCCTCCTTCATGTGATAGATTGTTACAATCTCAGCCAGTGTAATTACACACTAGCCAAGTGGGTCATTTATTTCTTTACCTTCACCATTTACCAAAAATCTCTTTTATCTTTGGGAGCCAGATCTTTCTTTTGCAGTAAAAGCAAAATAATGGCACATAAAACATTAGATGTAAGACCTAAGCACCATAAAATTATTAAGAGAATAACTTTAAAAAAGCAAACTGTTACATCTTTTGTTAGTAATTCTGTGACAAATATATGTAAAACACTTAGAATAGTGTTTGGCACATAGTAAACATAAATGTGATGATTATTACTATCATTAATAATTTAAAAACTAAACATTCACTATTTTGGTGAAATAAAATATAGAAGCGCTTTATCTTACTCTGTTATATCTAAAAAGATTAAAGTCATCTTTTAAAATGTTCATTCCAGTGTTCTGAGGAAGTATACTATGAACATAATTTTTTAATTTTTAAGCCATATTCCTTGGGAACTTATTTTGTCTATGCTTTGAGGTATTAACTTCAGATTAATACTGTTCTTTAACTTTACATAATGTTAAACACAATGTTAAATGTTTCCACATATCAGAAATAAGTCATACATATATAATAGTAAAATTATAACCCATAGAGGTAACTAGAAAAATTCTTACATAACCTACAAGTATTTTAGCATGCTTATTAAGTCTAAAGACAAATGTGTTTTTCTTTAAAATACCTATATTAAGCTTAAAGCCTGGTTTGCCTTAAAAAACAAAACAATACAAAACAAAATAAAAACACCTTTATGATAAAGTCCATTTTTTCATGGATTGCTGTTCATTCTTTCCTGATTTTGTATATTTACTCACAGTAATCCATCCACCTGTATGTTTCTCACCTGTATATTTCTCTTTGTGCCACTGTATACAAGCACTGTTCTAAGCACTGGGTATCTAGTAGTAAATAAAATAGACATTTCATTCACTTATTCCTTTCACAAATACTTCTTTTTTTTTTTAAAGTTGAATTATAATAGACATATCATTGTTAGTTTGAGGTGTACAACATAACAGTTAGATATTTGTATTCATTTTAGGACCTATCTATGCTGCATACCATGATGGTGTTGGGTATTCAGTATTTAATGGAATCGTCATGCCTCCTTCCAAGTGGAACCGTTAGTTAGTGGGATATTCTAGTATTGTAGGTCTGTGAATTTGTAGCAGGAGCTCACACTGGCTTCATACCACATGATATTTTCTATTTAGTCAGTAGTCACTGTAACACACAGTATTTGATATTTTATTATTTATTGAGCACAGAGTAAAGTACATACTATACATGTGCTTTACATTATAATAGCACATAATTTTCAATGTTTCAATAAATTCTTGCCATAAAATTTAAGAGGATTTTAATTGCAAGTAATAAGGATTGCTTATTAATAGGTTGTAGATAATTAGGGAGCTATTTGCATTCTCTTTCCACAAATTTTCTTAGTGTTCTGAGCTTCACTTAATTCATAACTTTATCTCCTGAGGATTAGTTAATCACATTTAGTCACAGTGATAATAGACATAATGTTTTCTCCTCTTAAGTTCTCTAGCAGAGTTCTAATGATTTTTTGGAAAGATTATAACATTGATGTGTGTGTGTGTATGTGTGTGTGTGTGTGTGTGTGTGTGTGTGTTGTGTAGAGGCATTTTTCTTGGTCTTTTAATGAAGTATAAAACATCATGGTAAGTGACACTTTATTCATGGCAATTAATTTTAGCTTTACTAATATAAATTTTATTTTTTCTTGCTTTTTAATATAAACTTCAGTTCAAATATTAATAAGCTACTAACTGACCAGAAACTTTTATTGAAAAGTTCTAGCATGAGCGAGTAAGTTTGCAATTTATGCAGTTTATTATGTTCTTTTGCTGATGCCATAGTTGTGATTTAAAATAAGATATTTACAATGCTGTTGAGTTCCTAGTATGAGATTCTTTATTTTTGGCATTTTGTCACTTAATATATACTTCTTTCATTGTTTTCTAGAAACAAACGTCACCTCAGATAACTCTTAATCTTTTTTAAGGCCTTACACCCCAAATATGCTTGAGGATGTTAGGAAAATATGAATATTTGAACAGTTATTATATGGCACATTACCTATGGTAGATGTCCAATTCTTAATAGAATAAAAAAGGGAGGTACATGTCTAAATTTATATATATATATACATATATATGTATATATATATATATATATATATATATATATATTTTTTTTTTTTTTTTCATGCTTAGGCTGTATGAGCCTTCTCACTACTCTAAAGTCTTTAAAGTAAGAAAGTTCAGATTTCTGTGTATTTTGGCTTTTGGAATTTGGCCTAGTGACATAACCTCACTAAACCTTGTTCTGTGGAAAAAATATCTATTCTAAAGGAATGTTATCAACATAAAATAACTTAGCATATGGAAAGTGCTCTGCACAGTGCCTGGCAAATGGAAAGTGCTCAGAGTAAGTTGTAACTGTTAACATTATTATTATATTTAAATACAACCTCTTACCTATTATGTGTTCTTTTCTTACATAATTTTTATTTTTGGAGCTCTGCCATTGTTTCCCTTAAAGAGAAACATGTTTATATATTTGTAAACATTTAGAGTGATACGTCACCTTGTAATAATTTACTGATTTAAAAACATTTATCGAGTATATGTTAATCTGCAATTTTGTTCATTTATGAGCCTCTGATTTTACACGTAGTAGATGAAGATAACTCATGGACTTGTTGAGAAGATACTATGTGATATATGTGGGAGTCTAATATTAATGCTTAGTAAATAGTAGCTGTTAATGAAATTTATAGGAGAGGCGAGACATATTAAAAATGTATAATACAGATTGAAATTGATATAAAAACAGTACAAATAAGGTGCTTTCAAAGCTCAGAAAGGGTAGAGCCATTGCTTACAGCTGGGAGATAAGAGAAGACTTCATATAAGAGTTATAATTCAATGTATAAGGAAGAACTGGATATATGATCATGCAACAGAAAGGCCTTAGTTTTAGAAGGAAGATCAGTGAAGGCACATAGACAGGAGCCAGAAGGGCATGTGCAGAGCATACTCAGCAGTTCTGTCTGCTCATTTAGAGTAAATGATATGTAAAGCAGATTGGTGGGAACTCAGACTAGACTGTTGGCCTAGGGCAGGGCAGGACTGTTGGGGATCTTAAATATTGAGGACAAGACATTTTGCCTTACTCTGTCAGATGTATTAAAGTTTTTGAGCCAGGAAATGACTTAAGAACTGTTTCAGTAAGGTGATCTTGCTGTCTTTTGTAAAATGGATTAGTCTTGGAAAAGATTGAATGAAAGGGAGAGGCAAGAGATATTTTAGTATTTGAAGCTTGAATAAGTGCCTGAGGTAAGACAGTGGTAGGAGTGGTTTAAACTCATTTTCCATTTGCTCCACTTGTGGCTACAGAGTTTACCCCGAGATAACTCACAGATTACAGTCCTAACTATACCCCAAAGTTTGCCACGAAATATCTTGCTTTTATTATTATTTTCACATCGCTTTAGTATATTGATAGTCTTTGGAAACAAATGACATTATTCTGTTTATAACATCGTATTTAGTAATGGTGTTTCCATTTACAAACTATAGTAATTCTCGATCTGAAAATGTCCAATCCTAGAAAATGTAGCATTCCTGTGTGTGATGCTAAATAACCCTGGCAGCGAGTTGCATTTTTTTTTTCTAAACTGGAAAACGGTTAAGAAGGAGTATGACCAGTGTTATAAGGTGATTAAAAACCAAAATTACCTAAGCAAAGGGTTTTAGATTTGGCCACAAAGAAGGTACTAGTTATCTTAGAACTGTTTTGGTAGTGTAGAGAAAGTGGAAGCTGGATTATAAAGTTTAGGAAATGAATGAGTGGTTATAAATATATGTAATGAGAAAAGATCTCATGAAATTTGAAGATATGAAAAAAGCAGAAAGCCTTAATTGAAACTATAGTGTGATAGGTTCTCTTAGCAGATAAACTTATCTCTGAAAAAATAGAGGACCTCTTGTACCAACTCCTTTGACCAGTCCCCATACCTACTGTCTACCTTAAATTCATTTCCAACATTTTCCAAAATGCTAACAAACTTCTTAACCTTTAAAAATGGTCTCATGGAAAAGATATTCTTGTTTTAGCATGAATTTGGCATTTAAGTGTTCTCAGTCAGAGGGTACCCTACCCTTCCATAGGTCATTTAGAAACATGTGGGGTGTTTTGCTTGTCACAATGACTGGAAAGTTTATAGGCATTTGTTGAACTCCAGAGAGCTGAATTTCTTCAGGACAGGTTTTAGGACCAGGAATTATTCTCCCCACCGAACACCAGTAGTATCCCTTTGAGAAAGACTGCTGGATAGTCTTTACTTTTTTCCTTCACAGTGAGGTTTCTGAAAGAGTTTTGAACTTTCTACTTCCTATTCATTTCTCAGCATATTACAATCTATAAAAAAATTGCGAGGGCAGAAGTCATGTGACCTCTTCATTGTCAAAAGCATTGTAGTACAGTTTTTGTTTGTGACACTTGTTGAGGTGGATCACTTCCTTATTGTCTTTTGTTGACTTCTGCCACATACTTTTTTCCTAGTTTCTTACCTACTTATATGATGCTTTCTTCTCAGTTATCTTTACTACCTACTTCTTTCTCCTGGTCTGTAACTATTGATATACTTCTGGTATCTCTTTTTCTGTTCCTCATCTGTGTTTATTTATATTTTAGGGGGAAAAAAAAAACAAAAATACCTACTGTTTTCAAAACATTGAATTACAATTATTTGCCTGTCTTCCCAATAAGAAGACAGACACCTTCAAGACCAGATACCATGTCCTATCCTGGTATTCTAACATCTAGTACTTTGACTTTTTATCCTTTGTTTTTTGTTGTTCTCGTTTTTTATTTGTTTTTCTTAGAAACTTTTCCAGTACAGCTGAGGTTGATTGGTATGGAACAAAAGTGTAGAAGGAAGTTAAATAGTCACACCTAATTCAGTCCTCTTCTTTAGTCATCTGTAACTTATGCTATATAATTTATATATAGTGGTTTTGAAGGTAGATACTCATATATATTTTATTCTTCTGGTCTCCTGCCTTTTTCTTGGTTTTGCACTTTTTATTACTCAAGGGCTCTCTTAAGTCTTAAGTATGGGAAGCTCTTATCCTTAATCCTCTATCCCACTCTGCATTCAGTATACTACTTATACCTTTATTAGTCATTTAACAATAAAGTCAATGAACATTTATTGAACCTAGGCACAGGACCCTGCCTTCAAGAAGAATATTTGCCAATAGAAGAGAAAGACATGTTAATAATGAGTATAATACAGTATGCTGAATCACAGTAATAAATATATTGATACCTAGAATATAATGATGTCTTTGAAAGTAATGACTAATATTCTTAATTAGGTTGAGAGTATGATGCCAGGGATATGATTTAGCATCACACCCTTAAGGAACTCTGGGTAAAGGGTAGAGGAGGTCACTGTGAGTGATAACTGGAAAAGGGCTTTTGTCTTTGGTCATAAAATTATTCCTATTTTAGATTAATTTTATTGCATCAAGTCCCAGAAATAGAACTATTAAGTCAAAGAAAATGAATATTTCTAACAACTGTTGATACATGCATATGGACACATTCTTTAAGGCATTTATCAAGGTTTTTAGAACTGTCCTTTTGCACATTATGGAAAAACTTGAGTTAGATAACCACTACTAAAATACATTGAGTTTATTAATGAGGGGTTAAAGGAGAAATGTTTCTCATACTGTAGGACATTGTCCATTCTGTTTTGTTTGTTTGTTTGCCTATGCCTTGGATGAATATATAATCTTTTTCTTTCTTTTTTTTAGTTGGCATATGGCATGGTTGATCATTTCCTCCTCCTTTGAACAGTTTCTTCATTTGGCTTCAAGACAACATAATATCTAACCTCATTAGACATTACTCCACAAACAGTTGAATATGCTTGGTTACCCTCACTTTTTTAAAGTCTGAATGTTTGATCCCCCAAGCCTCAGTTTTCAAAACCCTTCTCTGGTTACCAAGAATCACTGGAGATCTGATTTAGTTCCAAGGTTTTAAAACCAGTCTATTTGCCACTTTTACACCTCTAGCTCATGTCTCTCCTGAGCTTCATACTTCTATACCCAATTGCCTATTCCACTTGTTAGTTATCTCAAACTGAATGTGTCAAAAGTGAACCTTCTCTAACCTGTTTTCTTAATAGTCTTTTCCATCTCACTTCATGGCAATAACTTTTAATAATTATTTCATCATTTAGCTGCTCAGGCCAAAACACTAAAGTTATCTTTGTCTCCATTTCTTCTCTCACACCCCACAGTATCAGGTAATTTTATTGGTTCCTTCATCAGAATATACCCAGAATCTGAACATCTCTTATCTTTTCCCCCGATCCAGAGCAATATCATTGCTCCGTTATATTAGCTTGCTCACTTTTCTTAGAAAGGATAAAATAGTAACCATGTTAGTCTTTCAAATCAAAAGGCAAATTGAGGATAGTATTGTTCATAGTTTTAATGATTACTGAATATAATTGTTTGTAATAGGATTTTTTGATACGAAGAATGAAAATTTTGGGGGGGTGGCTAGAATAACATTTCACTTAATTGGGGTTCAAAATGAATGATTTTTATAAAAATCAATTGCAAATTTTCATGTGTTAATGTGATTTGTAATGATATTTATTTCATAGTTGAAAATATCATTTCACACAGATAATTATTACCAAATACTGATCAATTCATGGGTATATTATCATAATTGTGCATATTTATCTATTAGAAGGCATTTATATAATTAGATTTTTCTCTTTGCCTTTTCACATGTCATTACATTGTAGATTAATCACTTCCAATTGAAGGTTAACTGGAATCTCCTCAGTCATAAATGGATTTTGAATTATGAAATTTCCATGCTTTTACATGGGGGTCTGAAAAATACCTCTGGGACTGGAATTGGAATTGGAAAATACATGTGCTACAAATTTGTGTAGCAATGGCGATCTCACTTTTAACTTTTAAGAGCACAGAAAGTGTATTAAAAAAAAAAAAAAGCTTAATTTTATTTGAGATTCAAACAGTGCTATTGAAATAACTTTGAGTTTCCTCCCATAGAAGGTCTGTTTTGTGTTGTAATTTAGGTCGACTTTATTAAGAAATGTTATCAAATCTGCTGCAAAAGCTAATATCTAAAACCATTCAGTGTTTTGTAATAGTGGTTGCAAGTGTTATTTTTTCTTGTTTAGAAAAAACTTGGTCTTGGCTGTGAGCTCAAAAGGACAAAAATAAATAAATAAATAAATAAATAAATAAATAAATAATTTTACTGCTAAGCTTTAGAATTGCTGTGTGCTGGTGCAGATTGTATTTCTGACAAAATTCAGGGCACTAATGATAGTTCAGTTCATGAAAGTGAATAAAGTTTACCATTGACATTCCTGGTTCTAATACATAAGATTAAATTTTTTTTTCTTTGCTAAATACATCTAATGAATAAGAAAATGAGTAACTATGAGCTTAACATAGCTTTTTTGTAAATATGTCTAACTGAGGTTTTCTCTGCTCCCCACATATTTTACCACCAATTGTAACATCTGAGCAGATTCCACTTTAGGTTGTACTGAATTACTTTTCTTGTCAACTTTTTTGAAAACATTCTTCCCTATTATTGTTCCCTATAGACTGCTCACAGAGGATAATTCTTGAGTTACTCAAAACTGTCATGGACTCCTTGAGTAAACAACAACTGAGCAGTATAGGTTAACATCTTTTGACTCATCAACAGCCAAAGAAAACTACATGAAATCATTCGCCTTGTTTTTTTAACCATCTACTGATGTTGCGCCCCAATGTTTTCAATTCATCGAACAGCTGTTCTCACTGTTTAAACAAGTTTATTTTCTCTGATCTGAATTTTGTAGCTGTCAGATCGAACTCTGTTTAATTAATTCGTCACGTATAAGTGGCTTTCCTTATTTGCCTAACAGGCACACAAAAAACGTACTTTTGGTATAGCTTCATTTTCATATTTTATTTATGTAAAGATACTCTTGTATAATGAGATAATTTGTTTTAAATATTCTAATTTTTCTGACTTGCTTTCCTGTGTTTGGCAGTATTAAATTGAATTCTTTATTTAGTATAATGTTGACATGTATGAGAAACAAAATGTTTTGTCACTTGATTTTAAAACAAAATAACCTACACTCCGCTGAACCTTTAAAAACATGTCATTCAAAGTCCACTTTTCTCTTCCTGTTTTGATGTGATGGGCACACAATAGTAATTAAAAGTAAACAGGTAGTATGGCCATATGCTTAACACTCAAAAACACTGTCAAGTTAAAACAGCATCGCTGTGATTTGTAGTGCACCAAGCAGCAGTGTGAAATGATGAGAGCAACACATATTTGCTGTTATACTGCAAAAAAAGACATAGGATACAAATGAACCAGTATGGCTGTGTTCCAATATAACTTTATTTATGGAAACTTTGATTTGAATTTTGTAATTTTGTATGATTTTCATATCTAATCATGATCATTGTTATCATCTTTTCAGTTATTTAAAATTTAAAACTATCCTTAGCTCATGGTCCGTCAAAAATAGTTTGCTCATCCCTTTCTTGGTCTCATCGTCTTCTCGATGCTGCTTTTATCCCTATCCCTGTAATGTACCATATTACAACTGAACTCTCTTGCGAAGTGTACATAGTTCTGGATGATTTGACCTCAGACTAACACTGGATCATTTTATTCTGGTCACGCTGAGCTGCTTGCTATTACTTGGGTATACTTACCTTGCTCCCATCTTAGAGTTTTTGCCTATATTCCTTATTCTGGAACATTTTTACCCAGATATCAAATAGCTTAGCTCCTCTTTTCAGTCATGGTCTAAATCACATGTCATCTTTACCCATCCTTTGACCAGCCTTCTGAAGTCAGCCTTTCCCTTCCTTTCCATGTGTCTGTCACTGTCTCTTTCCCTGCATTAATAGTGTAAAGTTATTATTTTTCATAATATCTTTTATGACATTTTATTATAAATTAAATTTTCCATTGATTGTCAGCCTCCCTTAAGAATAGAAACTTTATTTTATTTACTATTGTACCCCCAAAGATTTTTGTTTTTGTTTACACTTGGCATTTTGGTAGGTTCTTTGTACATATTTGTGGAATGAATAAATGAAATCTCTAGTAGTCTGTGCTTTCCTAAAATGGAATATGTGTTCAGGACAAGTGTTGTTTTGTTGTTGTTGTTGTTGTTGTTTTCTTTCTTTCTTTACTGCTATATCCTCAGTAAAGGATTTTTGTCTTTGTTTACTGCTTGGCACATTGTAGGCATTTGATACATATTTGTGGAATGAATAAATAAACTCTCTAACAATCTGTGCTCTCCTAAAATGGAGTTGGTATTCAGGACAGGTAGAATTTTTTTTTTTTATTTATGTGTCTCAGCTTAGAATGGATCACTTATGGATCAAGGTTGTTATTTGAAATTCAGCTTTTTATGTTAGATGGTGGGATTATATTTTTATGTCTTCCTTCAAGAGATTCATGGACAGAATTATTCTGTAGGCCAAATGATAAGTAAATTCTTTGCACAAATCAGAGAAATACATTAATTTAAAAAATACTATGTAAAGGATATCTTAGTTGTATTTTGACACAACCACACAAATAATACATTACATTGTTTTCTGTTTCTTTAGAATCTGAATATCCTTTCTTGGTAGACTGCCTCTTCTGTTGCTCCCTTCTCTGTTATTATTTGTTATTTTAATACACAATTAACTTTTGCTTTGTAAAATACCTTCAGTAGAGTGTAACTCTAATCTTTGTCTTATACGAACATTTATTTCAAGTGATTTGACCAGAAATCATTAATTTTGATGAAATTTTGATATTTCATATCATTGAATTAAACTGAAATATTTCTTTTTCAAATGTCATATGTGGAGTAAAATGAGAAAATAATAACTGAGAATTGATCTTTATTGTGAGTTTTCATCGTGTGTACTGCTTTGTTTTAAATAACTCTTCATCTAGTTACATTCTTTAATTTGAGATTTATTTTGAAAAAGGAACATTAATTTACCATTATTGTAATTCTGTATACTCCCTAAGTTATTTCTGTTGCTCAATTTCATGTTACTCTATAACTTAGACAATAAGATAATCTAAAATTCAAAATATAATGCTAATTTCTGAAGAAGCAGACTACTATTTTCTTTTGCAGGGGAGGGAAAAGTTTCCTTCATTCTCCTAGGTTCTAGGACTGGGTCTGAAAAGTATACTGACAAAGACAGATTAACAAGAGCAAAGTATATTGATTTATTTGATAGAAGTTTTGTGGGAGCCTCTATGAGGAAATGCAGACCCGAAGAAACAGACCTCTGTACTTTTAAGCTAGATTTGATGAGTAATGAATAGATGTGGAGAAATATGATAAGGTTAGGAGTACGAGATAATTGTAATTGGGGGAAACTTAGTAAGGCCTGTTTGTTAGGGTTCTTTTTGGTGTCCCTCTGTTTTCAGAGATAAGGATGCTGCTTTCCTCTGGCTAGAGGGAGGGCATCTCTTGCATGAGGATTTTATGCCTATTTCAGGGAAGAAGGGCAAGACGAGGAGGAAGTCAGAATGACCTTCCTTTCTCTGCCATTTTCTCACACTCCTTCAGCTTAAAATATTCACTATGCCAGGGTCCTATATTTTGGGGTAGTGTGACCTGAACTCTATTATTTTCATTAAAAAAAAACTAACCAACTTGATCTTTTGTTTCTTTATTTGATGGTCCAATATTTTATACCTATATTACTTTCCCCAACCTCCTCTAATTCTCTAGCTTTTTTCTGCATGAAAATACTATGCAGAAATAGCACACAATAAAAATCAAATAACAAACAGAAAAACCTAACTTTGAAATGCAGGCAGAATCTACATATAAATTTATCTCGTGTGCTTTTGAATTGTTCCTTGGTGTCTTTTAGTGCCAAAGTGAGATTTTACTTGTATGACATATTTTATTAGTCAAAATATCTGAGGCAATTTTAATTCTTTAAAAAATTAGAATAATAAATTTTTGCGTCAAATAATGGCAGTGTCAGAAAAATTTTTTAATGAATCAAGTTTATATAGCAAATACCATCCAGTATGTAAGTAAACATTGATATTAACCTTTATTCATGAAAGACAGTAATAGCCTAATACCTCATTTAACTCTGTACCTTCAAAATGATTTGTTTGATCTGATAAATTATGCAGTCTTGCATTGTGACCTCATAACCTTTTAAAATTTACTTTAATTGACTCTATAATATTTGCCACATTAGAGCATAATGACTGTAACTTATTCCTGTATTCCTAAACTTGATTTTTTCCATCGTGCATATAAAGAAGAACATATAATTGTATTTATTGCTATGATGTGATGTTTAGATAGTTCCATCTGGACCTGAACATTGCAAGGGCTTGATTTAAAAAAAAAAAAATAGTTTTATTGCAAAGGAAAAAACAGACAAATAAAGGTTTGGTTGCAAATTAATTTTTCTGTTTAAGTGTACAAAAGGTACTGAGATTATCTTTAAAAAGTAAATGAATGTCAAATGCATATTTTTTCTATCATTTAGAAAAGTAATTTTGTAAAATAGTGTTATGAATATTTAAATATTTGTGGCCTATGTTTACAACTTTAGAAAAGAGTTTGAGAATAATACAAAATGAGTTAAATATTTACTAGAGCAATAAATACTGATTAAGGACCAATGATAGATATTATTCATTTTGGGCACAGGAATGTATTTTGTATTTGATAATATTGTGATTTAATGGGAAAGTCATATTCATCATTAATTATATTACAATGTATGGTGAAAGATTTGAAGGTATATGCTTTCAGATGTCTGCCATGCAGGATGTGGATTTGGGGGCAGAGAGACGGGAGTGTTAGGATTTCACACAGTAGACAAAAAATGGGGTAGGAATGTTGATGGGAAATCCTGTCACAATAGGGAATAGCTTATGCAAGGAACAGCTTTGAAAGAATTTTGAAATTTTGAGAAAGTTCAGAGAGAAAGCATGATTTTGACTTAAGGGTATGTGGTAGGGAGTAGTCGTAGATTAATCTAGAAATAGATAAAAGTGTATCGTTAGATATCCTAAATACTACTGTGGAGAATTTGGACTTTAAGTGAAGGAGAGTAAGAATCTAGAGTAATATTTTGATAACTGTTTACATCTTGGGTGATAGTATTTTTAAAGGAAAAGTGATGACATTTTTGACATTCTGAAAATTATACTAGAGGGAAGGCTCAAATGAGGGATACCAGACCAGTTAGGAGGGTGTCAGAAAAGATTAGAGCACTGGTAATAGGAGTGTTACTGGTGAAGAAGGGACAGATTTAAGATGTTGTACACTTAGTGCAATGTTTCTCAGCCTTCTCACATTTGGCACCCTTTTTATATAACAAATATTTTGTAATTTTTTCTTATTTTTGAGTTGTATTGTCAAATAATAAATAATCTTTCCCATATAAATAATATTAAATGATATTTTCAGTTTATGATGGGTTCATCAAGGTGTAACCCCATTGTAAGTCGAGGCGCATAGTATTGTATGAGTACATATAAATGAAATTTCTCGAAAATTAAATGAAGGTAAAAAGTAGATAATTCTATATGTAGGATTGGAGTTAGGGCAGAGATTGATCTCAAATGTGGGTGAGGGAACTTTTTGGGTGATAAATCATTCCAGAACTGGATTAAAATGCTGATTGTACAGGTATATAAATTTACCCCAAACCATCAAATTTTAAATTTGAATATCAGTTAAACAAAAAGTATAATATTGTCTTCATTTCTCTTTCATTCCTTAGCAGTTCAGTTCAAAAGACATTAAGTGGGCTGAGAAAGGTAGGTGTGTCTACACTAGAAGGTAGGGCCAGCAGGGTGGCCGCACATGGGCAAGATGAGGAAGCTGTCTCTGCAGAGGTGACTCTGCAGAGTTTTGGAGCCCAAGCAGGTTAAGGAGAATTTCTACACTGGGGCATGGTCAGAAGGATGCAGGATACAGGATATCAAAGTCTGTGCAGAATGAGGAGGACGTGTCAGTGAACCAACATAGGATGTTGGAAGAAGGGAGTGAGGGGATGTCCACATAGTGGGGAGACCAAGGCGTGATCCTGGAGCCATGTGGAGAGCGTCTCTGCAGAGTGCCTGCCATGCGCTGGCCCAGCACTGGGTGATGAGCCCATGTGAGCTGAGTAAGTCATGGGTGTGTGTGAACAGGCTGTGGTGGTGAGAGGTTTGGTCACTGAGAAGTGATTGAGCAAACAAGTAAATATGTGAAGAATAATGGTAGCCAGGTTTCTACGTGTTAAATAGGGATTTACAAGTTAGGAAAGAGAGAAAACTAGAATGAACCCTATGGTTCATTCTTGGTTTGAGTTTTATATACATATCAACATATCTATATCTATATATATATGTATATCTATATCTATAGCTATATCCTGAAATAAACACAGAATGGTAGATATGGAAATAAATATAGGTGTGTGTGTGTGTGTGTGTGTGTGTGTGTGTGTGTGTGTGTGTGTGTGTGTACACTTAGATATATATTCTAGTTCTCTCCATTGAGAGGATCTAGGAGCAGTGACATCCCACCAGCAGTGAATATACTTTGAGCCTTAATCTTGATTTTGAAATAAGATCCCCCACTGAAACCAGGGCTTTGTGGACTAATGGTTGCTTCTAGGACTCTGACAGGGAAACTAGAAGATGAGCCTGCAATACCTTGTTGTGCTAGAAAGTAAAGAGCCCGAAGAACGACGGGGACATGTAAGAAGGAAAAAGTGTCAGCTGTGAACAGACTCTTACTGGCCATATCAGTGGAGATTTTAACATCAAAACAGATAATGACAGTAATAGATTTTAACGCATTGAATAAATGAAAAAAAAACCAAAATCCATACAAATGTAAATAAAATGAAGAAATGGAAAGTTTTATGAGGATCAGAATTAGATCCAAGTACCTCCTGAAAAAAAAATAATAATTATAAAGAGAAAAACAGTAACTTTATATCAAAGAAACTTCATAGGTACTGAGTGAATGAAGTGATCAAAGTGAACATCATCAGTAATGAGATAACCTGAAATAATTTGTTGCTTGATAGTATACAGTGAGAGGATCACAGCATCACTTATGACATTCCTGCCCAAAATGCCTAACGTGCACCTAATCATGTAGAAACATAAGAGGAACTTAAACTGAGGGGCATTCTGCTAAATAACTGACTTGTGGTATTCTAAAATGTCAAGGATTTGATATTTTAGGAAAGACTAAGACTCTTAAATTGAAGAAGAATAAATAGGGATGGTAACTAAGTGCGAGACATGATTCTGAGCTGGATCCTTTTACTATGTGGAAGACTAGTGAAACTTGAGTGGTGTTAGAGAATTACTGGGTAGTAATGTATCAGTTTTATTTTCCTAATTTTGACAGTTATATTGTTATTATATAGGACAAAGTCCTCATTTATAGGAAGTACTATAAAGTATTTGAGACTGATGGGGCATCCTGGTGCCAACTTTCTAATACACTTGTAACTTTTCTGTGAAGTTCTGAATTTTCTAAAAAACAAACAAACAAACAAACAAACAAACAAACAAAAAACTCCTGGAGAGGTGTTCAGCAAGTTCATATATGTCATTACCTTGGTTGAGTTTACATTATAGTGATAGTAAACATTCAAGAAGTATCTACTCTAGGCCAGGCACTGTACTAAGTAAGCTCTTGTATTAAACATGTTATCTTATATAACCTTCACAACAACCTTATGAGTTAGCTACAACTATTATTATTCTTATTTCACAGATGAGGCAGCTGAAGTGTAAAGATTTTAATTGTCTTGTCCGTGATCTCACACAATAACTGGCAAACCCAGAATTTGAAGATATTAACTCGAGATTCCATGTTTTTAATTGCTAGACTACATAGCTAATTAGCATTTGGTTTAGGTATATGGCTCTAGAGCTCAAAAGAGATTTTTGCTGGGTATATAAATTCTGAGTTCAGTTATATATGGGTAAGCACAGCCATAAGGGTGGATGTGATCATAGTGAGTACGAGGTGAGAAAAAGAATGGCCTAGAACTAAACTCTAACATTTCAAAGCTAAGATGATTAGCTACAAAGAACACAGGATTTATAGTTTCAGAAGGAAGAAAATAAAAATAATTATAAAATACTCATATAACTGTTATGGCATAGGAAGCAAATTACCTATAGGATCTGGCATCTAAGCAGAGTTAGTCAGTGGATGATACTTGTTAGCAGACCAGTAGGGTGTTCCTGAATCCTAAGAGAGAGAGAGAGAGAGAGCGCAGGGAGCATAACGTCTTTTACTTCACTGTGGCTGAAGAATGATGCAGAGGAGAACCAAGGATTATAGAGCGTTCCGATTCTTCATCTTAGTTGATTCAACTTGTCGGCTTCTGGTGTTCTATTCCGATGGCTCTGTCTCATTCTTTTATCAAGTAGTTCATGCAACAGATTTTTATAGATACTATCAGCAAGGCTCTTTGCCAAACCCCTTTTGCATTTCTGGATCTTACTTACCTTTTTCTAATTCCATATCTTAGAGTTATCCCTGGAATGTTCTGTTAACTGATTTCTTTCCTTCCCTCCCTCCCTCCCTTCCTCTCTGCCTCCCTTCTTTCTTCCTTTCATCTTTTTCTCTTTTTCTCTCTTTCTCCCTGCCCTCTCCTCCTCCTCTCCTTCTCTTCTTTTGTTATCTTAATCTCTTCTAGCTATCACTTCAACTATCACTTCTGTACAGGTACCTTAGGTCAGCATCTCTGGTTCTTACCTCTCTTTTAAGCTCCATATCTCTCTTTTCAAAGACCTTCTAGATGTCTCCATGTGGGTGTACTTCTGGCCTCTCAAATTCAGCATGTCCAAAACGAAATAAATCCTCTCTTGTAAGCCTTTCTGTGTTTCCTGGTTTTGTTAATGGAATCATTGAGATCTGAGCTTAAAACCTCGAATTTCTACTCAACACTGTCCTCTTATATTCCTCACTTATAAGATTGGCAAAGATTAATAAGCCCAATATTATTCAGCATTGATTATTGTTATGAAATGCTCATACATTTTTGGTGGAAGAACAAATCGAAAATCTCTTTTTGGAGAGTTATGACTATGAAATTAAAACCAGTTTATTCTCATCTTAAAACCTTTGCACATATGCCAGCCATCCTGAGGGTTTTGGTGCTTTGCTGCAAAACATGAAATTCATTTTTCTTTAAAACCTATCTTGTTCTCAGATTGGATGCTTCCAATCTCAGTTTACTTAAAAATTGTCCCTATGATTGTACCTTCTTATTCTGAGAAACAAGTTACTTTTTGTCATCTGCTACTAATATTAGGGGGGCGGGAATAAGTAGCACCAGCTTCTTTTGCTGGTTAGAGATTCTTTTACCAAGTTGGTAAGCCTTATTATTTATTTTATGAGGTAAATAAGATTCGCCTTTGTGCTTGCTTGTTCTTTTTTTAACAGCAGAAATAGTCTAAACACTGAATCCTCTGATCTGTGAAGGATTGTCACTATTTCTAAGACACATTAAAAGATGAAATAAAGCTAAAGAAAATATTTCAAGACAATTATATTACTTAACTACATATAAATCCTTAACCTTGCTTTTTTTCAAAGATGATTATTATTTTAATATTTTTATTAAAAGGGTACAAAATCTATTGACACTCTAGGTTAGGAAGCTCTGTTTATAAGTTGTTTTAATGAAGGGTACACATTTGGGAGTTTTCATAGGTGAAATAGATAGTTTTGAAGCAACAAAAGTCACCTGATGATGGAATTATTTCTAAACAACTGTTTCTATAGTATATGTATTTCAAAAGTAGTTACATTTTTCATTGTTAAAATGCCACTTTATGTCAAAGAGATATATTCAATGTATTTATTTTCAAATACCTAATATGTAATACATTACTGCCACAGAAAAGTTTAGCAATTTTGCAATGATTGTCTTTTTGTAAGAAAAGTACGTGCCATCATCCCATTCAATCATATCAATTATGTCTTTGTCCTTTTCATATTCTTACAAAGTATTGTCAATAGCGTACTATTTAAAATAGTGAAATCTATAAACTTTTCAAGTAGACACAAATAAAGTAGAACATGTCTCAGTGTGCTAAAATCACATGCCGTACAAGGTATGATTACTGATACTCAGATTGAATAAAGATGCCAGCCAGCATTAAACTGTATATATTAAATATTAGTAAAAGAATTTCTTGCCTTTTTCCTGGAAGTAAATCTAAATAGAAGTCGTACTTTAATCTTCAGCATCCAAATGATTTAGTTTATGCAACTCTTGGGTACATACAGCCCACTTTGGCGATCACAGCTTGAGGGGATGGGGTGCTCTTGAAGTTTTTGGAGTAAGATGTTGATGTCACAGATATTTTTTTTTAGTAGATCTTTCTGGCAGCTCTTTTTGATTGTGGGTTTGAAGAAGAAAAATATTGCCAATAATGAAATTATAGAAAGGCATCACAATAACAATAGCTTAGGCAAGAGATATGGTAGAGCTGTTGTAGCAGGACTGGATTTGAGATCTTTTTTTTAGGATGAAAAATCTTTGGGGCTTGATTTGTATGCAGGTTAAGAAAAGGGAGGACTCAGGGTTGATAGCCAGGCTTTCTGCTTGGGTGACTGCATGGATGGTCAACAGCAGGGGGATAGGGGAATAACAAAAAGGAGCTGATTTTGCAATTTGTATTTCTTTACATACCCTTTTTTAAAAGTGCTATTTTATCATTGGTGGGCCATTTTCATTCATGTTCACATTCTCTGTTTTTTAAAGTTGGAAGACTGTAATTCTAAAGAAAGGATATTGGAATTTTCCCCCTTCCTTTCTCATTACACTGATATTTTCTTAACTCTGAAGATTTTAAATGGAATAACTCATACATACATACTCATATTTGTTACCTATTACAAATTTAATTATCCAACATTATCCGAGTCTACAAAATGATGTTAACAACAAAGAAATAGGGAAACTAAGTATATATTTTGAAAGAGGTTTGATTGCTTTATGCTGTGCTCACTAGAGTAACAGGTTAAAGGAAGGAAGACTGAAAACGATCACAGGTACTTCATGTCTTTAGAAACTTTTAACACGTTATCATGAACATTATAAATGACTGTTTTTCCTTTAGAAACTGACTTGCTTTAAAATGATGTATGAAATAATATGTGTTTTGCATGTCCTGCTGTAATGATAAAGGTCATGTAGTATCATTTACATAATCTCTTGCCAGAAATGAACTCGGTAATATCCTTGGTATAACATATACATTATCTGAGGTTTAAAACTCTCATTATTCATGAAAGTTAATTTTACAGTGGGTGTGAATGATCTATCTTATGGCTGGTTTTTTGATCATTCTATAAAATAATATGGAGCAAAGCCTGTTCAAATAACAGGAAAACCAGTAGAGAGTGATGCATTTGCTTGACTCTCTGTATACCCGATTGGATCTTGATTGATGGCAATCATTTGTCTTTGTCAAAAGAAGGAGAAAAATTCAGACATTGAAATAGGAGTGCTATCAAACTTTCTACAATTGCAGAAAGATTCTATTAATGTGGCCTTAGAGTATTAACTGTCTCTGTTGGGAAATGATAAAGAATGTTAATTTTTTTTCTTGAGCATATTTAAGTATAAAATGCATTATTTTGTCTACTGTTGGGATTAAAATAATACTTTTATGGCATACTGGAATTGATGAAAGTGAAAAAAGAGATTAAAATGATGAAAAAGCAAATAGATCTTAGTCCATTTTATTATTTTTCTCTCAACGAAATAATAGACATTTAGCATAGTATTATAAAATGTTTACTGCTGCATTTCAGCTGATACTGGACCGTGAACAGTTGTCTTCAAAGAGGGTTGAAATGGAAGAGGAAACATTTTTAACGGTCTTAGTTTTTGAAATGTCCCTTGTCTTTCCAGATATCAGAGCAAAATACATTCTAATGTTACTTATTTTTAAAAATCTATTAAATGATCTTGTTATGATTTGGAAATGAAAAGAGAATGTTAGAACTATAATATCCTAAAAAATAGTATTGGTATATAGCATTTTGTCTCAAGACCAATTCTGACCTTTCATAATTTCTTGCAATAATAAACATATCTTAAATATTATATAACTATTTTATTTATGTTAAGAGGGCTGGATGTACTTTCTGTTTAATTCTAAATATTTGCTTTATTATAACTACAGTATTTTGGATTGTTCATTTGGCCTTAATTTTAAAGTTATGTTTGAAAATGACTTAAAATGCAAATGTTATTCTGTAGAACATATTTTAAAAATTAACTAGCCTTGTATTTATATTAATAATGATTCGACATTTATATTAGTTAAAATAAAGCTATTATATATCATTTATTGTAGAATTTTCTTTGTCAGAGTACTTTAGAATATTCTATTGTAGTTTTATTATTTATATACTTATTTTCAACTTACAGTCAGGCTCTAATGTCCTTTTGTGCTGAAATGGAACCAGTGATGCTGAGCTGCCCCAATGATGCTGAGCTTTAAAATGTGCTTTAATTTTTTTCAGGTAGAATTTTTTAAAGGATAATATAAGATGAACATAAATTTACATTTTCATAAAACCGTAGTTGCAACATTTGCTACTGATAGGTGTGTTCTGATAAATGAAAGGTGATTATATATTTTAAATAAACAATATAAAATTTACTATCTCGATATACTTGATGTACACATGGTTTTTGAAGAAATTAATGTTTATAAACAAGATTATTATAGCTTTAATGTTTAATGTTTTTAAAAAGAAAATGATATTTTTATTATCTTTTTATTCAAATCAAATATGAGTATGCCAACCTTTAAATTATATAAACTTTAAATTTTGAGAAACTTAGGGTTTTCATGCCTTCCTAATGGTAATTCCATTCTAAGTGTTCAAGTTGGAACTATGGGTATGTCAAATATGAGACAATGAAATGTTGATTTGTTAAAAATGACCTTGTCGGTTGTTTCTTCACATGTGTATTTAGTTGCTAAAGTCTAGTGCCATTATTCTCTGTAAATTGGTTATTGATATAGATGAAACCCTTTAAATGAAAACTATAATCCCTTACATAACTTATTTTTTGCTATAGCTGCTACAACAAAGAATAAATGCTAATGTGTGATACTGAAATATCCCCTAGAGTGAAATGAGATTTCAGAATTTTCAGTGAAGGGTAGAATTTTATTGGGATTAACTTTATCATTGATAAATATGGTTTAAATATGTTGCTTTTTTTCACATGGTGAGAAGGGAGAGAATAAGATTCTGTCTAGAGAAAGCAAAGATTATTGAGAGGAGCAAAATATTTGGGTCCTTTCAAGAATAGTAAGAAAAGGGTAGAGTGTTTGTGGGTCTTCATTTTGTAGTAAGAAATATTAAGAAAGAAGGAATGTTAGTCAATTGTGTATGGGTGATTTTTCTTAATTGGAGTTTTTACTGAAATCTATCTTTAGATACTCTTATAGAAGATAAAAGAGAAGCAGTAGTCATTTAAAAAAGTATAAACTAATAAAAAATAATTTAACTGAATGTTATGTGCTCTACAAAAGGAAATCAAGTGATTTAAACTATTTACATATATAAAATATATTATCTCTATTCAGAGATCTTGTGACTTTATTGTTACTGGCATATCATTTTATTAAAATAGTATTCTCAAATTTTCAAAAAGGTGCTGAAGTTGACCATTGAACAATTTTTTTTGTACTCACATCATCCAAAATTTATGAGAATTAGCAAAGAACTCTAAAGAAAACAAAAATAGGATGCATGATCTAGTTAATCATTTGCACCATTGTATTTGAATTAGAGATAGTGTTCATTGAGGCATGGTAATGTTGATAGATAATATTTTTTATTTTGTGTCTTTACTCTGCTAGGTACTTAACTATATTATCTCATTTAAATTTTATTATAATTTTGGTAGGTAGGTGAAATTGTTATTCCTACTTTAATGCTGAGAAGCCAAGACTTAGAGAAACTTAGAAACTTTCTCAAGGTTACTTAACTCATAAATGGTTGAGCCTGAGTAAGAAAAATGTTAGCATTTTGTTATTTACAAATTTTACTGTAGAGTTACTAATGCAGAAAAAAAAATTTGCCAAACTTGACCGTATTTAGCACAGTTTTTCTATGAGAAAAGCTGAAAGATTTTTTCTACTTAGTTAAATTCTATTTAGTATTGTCACAATAAATTTTAATACATAGGTAATTTAAATGATTAGTGTTTGCGATAGAAATGTCAATAGGTTGTCTGTTGATGATGAAATCATAATATCCTTGTTGACTGAAAGGCACTTATTGATAATTTTCTTAAAAATGGGTGAAAAGTTTTGTCAAGTATGAAGTATGGGTGCTTACCAGTGTCTAACTTTTTGTGAATTGAAGACAGCAATATTTTTCAAGGTAGTAGTAAAGTTTTTGTTCCAAATTTTTCTTTCTGGGGAGTCAGAATCAGCATTGTGACATAGAGGGAAAGGCATATAAATGACTGCATTGCAATATTCTGAATTCCCAGTGCTTGAGCAACCCTGTAGGTTTGCAAACAGGTGTCTTACTTGGCTTATTTCAATACTAAAATGAGAATGCAGAATTAGCACATAGCTATCAGAAAACACGTCTTTGCATTAATGACATTTAAAATAAAAAAAGATATTTTTAAAATACTTTACTCAAATGCATTTACTAAGTGAAAACAATAATGTACTTTATTCTGATAGCTTTTTGGTATGTGTGTGTTTGTGGAGCAGTGAGGTGAAATCGGCCTGAAGATTGTTTTAGGTGACCACTCTCTCTACCTACTACTTGACTCTCTTGCCTTTAGACTGGTATTCCCCAGTTTCTTCTTTACATGTCTGAGACTTAGTCTTGTTAGCTTTTAGGGATTCTTCATACTTATTTTCTTATGTAGACTTATTTTCATGTGTTAAGTTTACCATCTCTAGCCCATATCTTTAGTTTAATTGGTCAAAGTAATGACCATTGATTTATAAATCCAAGTATTGAATTTCTTAAACTTGTTATGTCCTTAACATCAATGTACTTCTAGCCCATGGAATTTAACAGGGTGAAGAAATATAAACATGCTTCCACTTCCTTCCCTATATGCTTACTGAAGTTTAATTTACCCTTACTTCTTCATTCATGATATGTCCTACAATCTTGGGTGGCAAGGAGAAAGAAAAAATCTGCTCAGATGTTCTTGGTTTCCATCTAGAGGTGTTCATCTGTGAACATTGCTCAAAACAGTTCAGCCTTTTCCTCAGCAAGTGCTAAGACTTGCTACAAGATGTATTTTACTGCTTTCTGTCTGCCACACTCCTGAGAGAAATATATGATAATAAGGAAGCAAAGACATTAATTCCATGAATTTCTTTGTCTTTAACATTCTATGTGATTTCTGAAGACTTGGAAATAATATGATTTTAAATGTACACATAGAGAAGTGTATGGAGTACCCTAAGAGTGGGGATTTTAAAAAGTAGAGTAACAAAAGAATAGCATTTTGAAGGTGGTAGAGACTTATACATTATTCAGTTCGGCCCTTTATAGGACAAGAGACTGAGGGCCAAGGGGGTTAAATGGGTTTGCTCCAGATCTATCGGCTAATTAGTTATGGAGTCAGAACTAGAATTTAAATGTTTTTTCTCTGCGTCTGGTACTGTGTTTCACACACTATCTTGCTTTTACAGTACTGACATTATTAAGTTTTTTTTTTCTTTTTCTTTAAAGTATGTGTATGGACACACAACCTAGAATATACAAAATTTGTTAAGGAGTAAAAATAGGAATTAGAATGTTTATATATTTTTAAAATGAAACTTGAAAAGATTAAAAAATTAGTTTTAAAGATAGAAGAGATCAGGTATAAGAAGAGCATTTGAATCATCATAAAATAAGATCTTTCAAAGCAGATATTTGGAGACAACTTACGGCAGTAATTTTCATTTTTGTGCTGTGTTTTTTAAATTGCTTTTAGTGAGAGTCGTTTTTCTTTAAAAATTTTTTGCCTTCTTTATCCTTTATTCCATTGCATTTTTCTTTAAAGTAGGGAAAGACATTGGAGAGGAAGGTGCCAAAACATGAGGTTGCTTTTGGGTACTTTGACTAAACAATAGAATAAAATTTCTTAAAAAAAAAAACAAGCAAAACAAATATGTGTTTAAAAATATTTATATACTTTCTTTGTTACTTTATTTAAGCCTGATGCAATGTTTGATGCATTATTGAAAACCTGAGTGTTTTTAATGCGGGCACTTAAAAATATGTCAGTGCGTCTTAGCAAATTTCCATTCACATAATAGGTATGCAATAACATTTTTAAAGTTAAATTACATTAAATTAGGAATGTGTGCATTAGTAATAGAGCACGAGTTATCTGATTTGTACTATAGTGTGTGAAATATTCTACCTTAATTTTGAGAGCATAATCATTTTAACTTTCTCTATTTTAGATCTAGGAAACAATGATTAAGATAAAGAAATTATCTTTTTGAATGGCTTGTGCTAGAAGCTGAGGATTTATACAAAGTAAAAAGAAATCGCCTCTGCCCTCAGTCTTGCAGCCTAATGGTATTGCAGATCATATATAGCTAGTTAACTACAACCTACTGTTACAATCTTAACAACAGGAAAGATAAAATTATATCTGAATGTATAGCACTAAGAAAGACTCACTGAGAGTTAAAAAGTGTAAAATTTGAAATATACACAGAATCAAATATGTAGATATGACCTTTTGCTAAGCTTATAAAAATATCTTACACTTAGGAATAAGTGTTTATTATAAATCTTCATCGTGAGATTCTAAAGGCTGACTAAATTTTTCTAAATAATTTGGAATTAAACAGGTGGTAAGCTTTGCTATACTTGATAAAGATCTATTTCATTCCCCCTGAGAATGATTCAAATCTTCATGGAGAGAGTGAGGAAAAAAGCCACATCAGCTTCCAATTGTCAAAATTCAGTTTTTAAAAACTCAAGTCTTTTTCCCAATGGGTTTCCAGATTGAAAAACATATGGACTCTATCTTCTGAGTAAAATACTTTCATTTTCCCTTTGAGTTACCTTTAAGACTTCACCCTGATATGAGAAGTGTAAAATGAAACCATAAGGCATTTAAACAACATCTACTTCTCTGCAATTTTTTTTTTCAACTTGGATTGGTAATAACCTTATAAAACTTAGAAATAATGGTTGTTTTTCTTTCAAAATGTAATTCATTTTTTTCTGGTAAAGTTGCATTTATTTTTCCAGGAGATGAAAATACATGGGCTATTCTTGGCATTAATCTGTGTACTATGATCACTTTATTGATTTTAGTGGATTTTAAATTGATAAAAATTTAACTGTATTTTGATTTAAACTACTGGCTTGGGCTATATACCATGTTTGCTGTGAATTTACTACATAATTTAAATAAAGAGTAATTTTAACACTTCTGTGATTAAAGAAAATGCTACAGCAGACTAGACGGTTACTCCATGTTTGCAAGTAAAACTTAAAAGCTAAATAGAACAGAACAAAAGAAGCTTAATAATCAGCATGGCTTACTAATATTTGAGGAGACTAGGACTGAAAACACTGATTTGTTATTTTACATTTAGGGGTTTATACCTTTTAACTTTTACCTTTTTTCTTTTTAAAAATTTTTGTCACTTATTTACATATTAGGAGTTGAAAGGAAAGAGTCACACTTAACTTCATTTTCCTCTTTCCTAGTAAAAATAAACTGGACAGAATCTCATGAACCCTTTGGAACATTTTTTTCTACCTTTCATTTATATTTCTGTTAACCTGCCTAATCCTCATTTACTAGAAAATGATTTTTTTTTCCTGTGGCAAGATTATTTTTGTGATAGATAGATATTCAGACAGACAAAGGTGCAAATAATATGAGAATAGGGTCTTTGTTTCCTCTCCCCTCCCCACCCCATGCTATAAAACTGAATGAAGTAGAACAATGAAAAGTAAACTTTGACTACAGTTATATGCAAAAACTGATTATATGGGTATAAGGGCAAGAATATGAATTCTCAGTGAAGAACCTTCCAACAGTGCATTTTAATGTGGTAGCATTCTAATATGACTAAAAAGCAAGGTTTAGCAGCTATAGCAAAGAATTTTTAGAAAAAAAGGGATGTCTAGCCTGTATGGCTACTCTAGTTAGAGTGTGTGAAAGCTCTAACGCAGACATTACATTGTGTCAGATTTTGTAGCACTGTTTGCTATTCATTTTGAATGTGCAGAATTATACTTCCATTTATAGCCTTTTTGATTAACCTATATTAATAATATACTTTATAATTTATAGGATTCAGTGTTTTATTATTAAAGCTTATTTGAGTTTTTGTGGGGCTCTTGAGACAGTCCATATTTTAGTTGTTGAAATTAATATAGTCATGTTACTATTTCAGCTCCTATAAATGAATTTTTCAGAATGATTTTCTCTTAATCTTTCCCTTTCTATTCAAAGTTGAATATTCCTACTTGAGTATCAATTTTCGAAGTATAAGCCCTGGTTAACATGCTAGCTACCACAGAGTACTAAATTCCTTGCCTCTTCAGACTAGTGAATTGACCGTGAATTAAATCCTTAGATGTCTATGCTGCCTTTGTGATTTTTACCTTTTGGCTTTTCACATCAAACTTACCTGTACATAAGATAGTCTACTGATGTGTCCACGTCTAGTAGCATACCCTTATATTTTAAAATTCTGTGACATTTACATAATGTTATTTGGTAGGACTATTTGCGTTCATGTTTTTTCCTCCCAAACGGTTACAATGTACTTTGTCCAGTATAGAATCTAAACGGGTCTTTTTTATGCTGGAAGAATTTGGAAAGATTTGTTTCTGTGTGCTGAGTCTTTCTTCTTTATTCTCTCTTGAACTCAGTCAGGCTTTTGTCTCTTCATTCTACTGCAACTGTTCTTTGTGAGGTCACCAGTGACATTCATATTGCTTAATCAGATAATCAGTTCTCAGATTTCATCTTTTTTGACTTATCAGTACCCTTTGATATAGCTGATTACTGCCTCCTCCTTGAAAGACTTTTCTGTTGAGTTTTAGGGACACCATATTCTTCTGATTTCTTCCTACTAATGGCCACTCCTCAAAGTCCTTTCTGGTCTTTCCAGATATTTTCAATGTCTTACTATTGAGGTTACTCAGGCCTTAATTTTTGGAGAACTCTGTTTTCTTTTTTGGCTCTACTCACGTCATGATCTCAGTCAGTCCACACCTATATTACATAAATACAATATATAGATCCCAAATTGTATACCCTATCAGATCCTTTCTTTTGAATTCCGCACTTATATTATTCAGTTGTCTGTTTAGTATCTCTGTTTGGATATCTGTGTTGATTGTGGTACTACAAGCTGCTTTAATAGATAAATCCCAAAATATGATTCAGTGGCTAGCCATAATAGAAGTTAACTTACTTTTTCATATAAAGTATAAATTAGATGTTTCTAATAGGTAATTTATTCCATTTTATAGCTAAATCACCTTTAGTTCTTGGCTTTCAAGATTGCCAAGTTCATCTACATTAGGCCAGTGGAAGGAGCATGGACAATTATGTGTACAGAAGTGTTATAGGTCAGGTTTGGTAGTGGCTCGGATCACTTCTGCTCACATTTTACTGGCTACATACAGTGCAGTCTTAGCTGCATTTAATTGCAAAGGAGATTAGGAAATGTGGTCTAGGTGTCTTCCTATGCAGAAGAAGAAAATTGGTTTAGTAAACAGCCTTTTTCTGCTGCAGATTTCCAATAGGCACCTCAAACATGTTGAAAAACAGATTTCTTACCTTCTTTATCAAAACCTATTCCTCTCACGTTCTCTTCCATCTTTGTTAATGTTGATTCTATTCCTCCAGTTTCTCAGATCAGAATCCTTTTAATGTTGCCTACTTTCCTCACATACCCCATATATGATCTGTGTGTCAGCATGTCCTTTTGACTTAACTTTCAAAATATATCCAGAATTCAGTAACTTTTCACTACTTCTGCTGCTGCCACTTGTTTCCAGACATCCTCATCTTCTGGGTTATTGCAAAAGTCTGCAAATTGGATATCCTGCTTCTCTTGTCACCCTCCCACCTATACCCAGGCTCTTGAAGCAACCAGAGTGATCACATTAAAGAGATTATGTTACCTCTCTTCTTAAAATTAGTTCCTTGAGGAGTCACCAATTTATACCTTCTTAATAAATTACAATTAAGGTTCTCCTCATTCTCTTAGCAGCTGTTTGATCTCTACTTACACTATAACTTCGTTTATTCAGAATGGCCTCCTCGCATTTCCACAGTCTCACCAAGTGTGTCTGCCTCAGGGCCTTTGGATATACTGTTGTCTCTGCATGAAAATTCTCCACCTAAGCCATCTGCAGAACTAATTCTTTTGTCTCCTTCAGGTCTTTGCTCAAATGTTACCTTTCCATAGAATCTTTCCCTAATTAAGATATTAATATGTTTCTACTCCCTCCCTGGTATTCTCTATTCCTCTTTCATTTTTCATTTTTCTACATGGTCCTCATTGTCATCTGTAATAGATAGGGCTAGCTGGTCATCATAATTTCATGCTGTCTTTTTGTAGTGTAGAGTTGTTGCCTAGAAAAAGCTATTCAGCTGGGGACTACATTCGCATGAGGCATCAGGTGACTTGGTGAGGACAGTGGAGCATAAGTGGATGATGTGTTTTATTTCTAGGCTGAGTCAATTTAGCATCTGCTGGATTCCTATGTTATTTTCCCATATCTACTCTTAGATTCAGGACTTGGATATCTGTTTTAGCTCTAGGCCTATGTTACTCCCATGTGACATTTAATTAGCTTTGTACATCATGTGCTTTGGAACCTATTTTATTTTGAACAAACTGGTTTGTATCTTTGAACTTTTCTTTCATGCTCTATTTATTGTGTACCTTATAGCACAGAGGATTTCAGGCAAATTTTAATAATACATTAATAGGATAAATGAGAAAAATAGGGAAGTAAAAAAATTAATGTCGAAGACCCTCATCTTGCTTAAATTATTCTAATAACCTCCTTACTTATATTCTCATTTCAGATATTTCTTCCCTCTAATTCTTATATATTTGTCAAAATTATTGTTTCGTAGTCAACACTACTTGCTTAAGATTCTTCAGTATCTTCTCATTGCTACAGAATAAAACCTGAATTTCTTAATATGACATGGATGATGTCAAGAGCTCAGCTGAGGTGGAGCAGGGAGAACTGAGCTACCACATGTTAGGAGTAGCTCATTAAAGTGACGAACTAAAAACTAAACAGTTAAGTCTTTATTTACCATGGTGGTATAAGCAAGAGTTTAATACACAGGACTCCCCCTCCTTCATCTTCACATGGAATGGTGTACCAGTGTAGATCAGGGTAGACGTGGGGTCATCTCACTGTTGAGGGTGCCTTGAATGAAAAGTTTCAGAAGTTATGGACCCTAAAGTTGAAAGGAAGCCAAGGGGAAAGGCTTAGAGTGGATTGAGTGACAGTGGGGCAAAGTGTCTTTCTTTAAAGTTTCTTTTCTCCTCCATTAATAAAGCCTCTGCAGAGACACCCGAAGAAGACCTCTGCCCAAGGCTTCTGATGAACCTAGGTGTGAAGGTGCAGGTCTAGGAATCCAAGTACATGAAGAGCCTGACTGGCCAGTCTGGTGAGGTCTGAGTCCTTGACTACAGCTCCCTTCAGAGACTGCAGTGACCTAGCTGTGCTCCAAGTGTGGCTTGGAGGAAGGGCTGCTTTACCCCATGATATCTAGCAGGTAAAGCCTCTGTAATTGGCTGTGGTCAGGCCTGAAGAAAATCGCACCTAGCATTTTAGCCAGGAGTCATATTCCTAAGATGATTCTTCACGGTCCCGTCCCTGTGTATTTCTGTAGCCTCTTCTTTGACCACTTACTGTCTTCTACTATCCCCAAATTTTGGAAATGCTTAGCTTTAGCTTATACTTTATTGCTTTTTACTTATTTGGCTTTACCAGTGTCACTCCCTCAGAAAGAATGCTTTTCCTTTCCTTAGTCTCCTGGTTAACATCTGTTAACTTTGGCTCAATTTATTATTTCCTTCTAAGAAGCCTTTTATTATTCTGTATAATGTCCTTTCACTGTGTTTGGAAGAAATGTTTGCATATATTATAATTGTATTTTCATATATCTGTTCCTTCTAGTGAACTGTGAGGTCCTTGTGGATAATGACTCTCTTTAGCACCAAATGACTCTAAGTCTCCAGTGCCTGGCTAAGATCCTTGTACCTCGCTGTGCTCAATAAGTGTTTGCTGATTAACCAAAGAAGTGAGTGAATGAGTGAATTAAACTCATCCGTTTTTCATCCCTGGTCTTTTACCATGTGGCCATGCCCCAACCATTCTTTTATACCTAATTTTCTACTGGGGCCAAGCCAATTGGTCTGCTTTGAATTTTTGACCTCTGTTCTTTTCCTTGTGCTCTCTGAAAAGCCTACAGTGCCATCTTCTCATATATCAATTGAAAGTTGATCTCCTCTTAAAGATCTTCCTCAAAAATCTCTTGTTCCTAAAAAGAATTTCTTGGGTCCTTAAAAACATGTGATCACTTGCTCCTTTTTTTTTTTTTACATTTTACTTTTTATTTCTTCTTAAAAATCTAACTTCAGGAGCTCTGGGTTTCTTTTTTTAAAGGCATGGATCTTATACCATATATAATTGTTTGTTGCTTATTTTATTCCATTTATTAGATCATAAGTGCCATGAGATTAAAGACTGTTTTCTTATAGCATCTAAACAAACTAGTGATTTCCAAATTGTAATGAGAATTCAAAAATATTTGTTAATGAATATAATTAAGCCAAAGCAGAACTGGTCATTGAGAGCCAGAAGAAATGAAATGAAGTAAAGAAAGAAGAGGAAAATAAATCACTTCAAAACATGAATAATTGCTTCAAAATTAGAAGTACTAGTAAGTTTCTAGGAGATGACAGCAACTATTGAAAGAACCGGCTTCCAACTGTCTTAAAAACCTGGAAGTGTAACATAATAAGCCCGTTCTCCCCTGTGGATAAGGAGCACATACTTCTTGCTAATTTATCTAGCTTGCAAAGCACAATATATATTTTTTTCTTTAATGCTATTTAAAATCTGTCCTTTGCTTTTACCAGTATTTTCCAGAGTTTAGGGGAAAGGCAGAAAGTGTTGGATTACTGTGTTGCTCTTCCATTTAATCTTTTAAATTATTTATTTAAAGATAATAATGTCGTACCATGGAGGCTGGTATTTCTTTACTTTTTCCTTCTCTTTCTATAACTTATAAGCTACCTTAAGAACGACCACAATGAAAATGTGATCTAGGGCCTGAGTTTCAGAGAAAAGGAGGTCCTGACTGCCAAGGCAGTGGTTTTGGCTATGAGATTGCTTCTTATAAACCTATAGTTCTTCCCATTTGGGGGAAGTGCAGGAAGCTACTAGAAACACTCAGTGAATATTAATAGCTTCCGAGTTTTTCAGTTACACTGACCTGCACTACACAGTACTTATAATTTACCTTAGTTTTATTTATCTGTTAAAAAGATTAGAACCTTATAACTCCCTCACCCCCATCCTTCAGTCTAATGGTCTTACTATTTTAGTTTTAGGTGATGCTAATGCTGGAAAAATTGTGTTTTGTAATTATTCTTTACTGGAATGTGTGCTAATAGTTGTTCATATAATTTATTTAAAAATGTTTGGCATCATTTAAATCTGGCCATTTTATAAAAAATATGTTTAAACTTATATCAATACAGTAAACTGTCTTAATAAATATGTTGATTAACCTAATACTAACATCTTAGCCAAAGTAGCATGGAAATAGCTTGAACAAAGTAGATTACCAAAATCTTTTGATCAGTGCAGAGTCACAGAGGTGAGGTCTAGCTGTTTACTAAGTAGCTAAATGACTTAACTTCTGAGCCTTAGTTCTTCACCTGTTAAATAGATTATATTCTTAAATTACAGGATGGTTTTGAGAATTAGATGAAATCGCTTAAGAGTGCTTGATACATTATAGTACATTTTAGCATAATGTATTATATATCTCAGAAGAGTCCTATCTTCCTGAGGCTTCAGATCATTCTCTGTATTCTAATTTCCCCTTCCTGTGACTATATTTACTACAGTGATCCTATAGTGTGAAGACTGAAGACAGTCTTTAAATACAGTAGAAGCCTCCGTTCTTTCATTCTAGGCATGTTTTAGTACAAGTGGAATACTCAACATTAAATACTCAATATATATATTGAATAAATAGATATATTAATTCATTAGGAAGCCAGATTATCATCAATATAAATGACTTGGGAAACAGGGTAAATTTGGTTTCCCAATGAGTCAGTGTCTAATAAAGTCTATATTTAGTTATCTTATTTAGGTCTAGAAGGATCATAGAGTTATTGTTCTTACATATCCCTGATAGTCTTGCCAGCCTACTCTTTTTTTGTAACCTTCCTTATTTGCCGTGCCAGCCAAATTAGTCCTAAATCTTGAGTGAATTCAGCCAACTGCCCCCTTTACTCTTGTTCATAGGTTGCTAAGTATAGGACGGGATTGTGGTGATAGACACAATCACAATTATACATATTAGCACCACTGTAGACAACGTTTCCAGTGGTTTCCAATCTATCTAGACCTTCATAAAGACTTAGTCATCCTGAAACTTTCCTTAGCCTTCTTTTATATTTCCCAAGGCAACTGTTCTAAATTGTATCCCTCTATTCTTCGGTCAAAAACCTTCTGTTTCATAGAGAAAATAGAAATAATCAGGCCAAAATCAGACCTTCAGTTTTTCTTCTCTTCAACCATAAACTCATTTATTAAAATACAGAGGCTTTCCTCTTTCCATCTTGCCACAGAGTAGACAGTGACTTTTGTTTATTTCCAAGGAGATTATAATGTTTTCTCACAGGGTCATACCACTTCTTTCAAAATCCTGCTCCTGCCCTCCTTCATTTTTCTGTCTTCTATCTCTTCTCTTTCTTCAGACGTAGTCTTTTCCATCTGAAATGTTCTTAAGTCTGTTCTTTACCCTCTTTAAACTACCACTCTACTTTCCTAATTTCTTTTATAGTCAAAAATTTTGTTAAGAGGAAGTAAGTATTAACTATGTCTACCAAAGCATCCAATCATTACTATCTACTTTTCTTTTCAGGACAATAATCAAACTGCTAATGCCATCACCAATAATCATTTTATCTGTTATATGGTTTTAAAAGCGAGTCATAGAAAACCTGACTCTAACCCAAGTGACATTCTTTACCTCATTAAATTGTGAAGAAATATATTATCTTTCATAATAAAAAGTGCAGATTTGTAAAGGCTTGGTGGCAGCTCCATTTTTCTCAATTTTTTTTTTCAGTTTTTATTCCTGGATATATAAACTTGTCCCCCAGGCTGGCCTGTCTGGTTGTGTAAATAGCTGCCAGTAATTAAGTCCACTGTTTCCTGGCCATCAGAAGATTGGGAGAACTATTGTTCCAACCACTGAATAAAAGTTTCGCATTTCAGATTGGTGAAAAATGGTTGCCTGGCAAAATTTATTCAACAATTAGTTTAATAATCATTGGAACCAGTCACTGGCAAAAATGACAAGATTATCATAATCGATGTAGAGTCAGATTTTTTAAAACCATCAAATCATTTAAGAAGTGATATCTGAACAAAATTATAATTCTTAAGGAGTCATTAGGGAAATTGTATTTCAGTTTTTTAATTATAAGACACAAAGACCCCCCAAAATGGACATTATTCAAATGTTTATCGACTAATGAACAGATACACAAAATGTATTGTGTTCATATAATAAAATATTATTTGGCAATTAAAAGTAACAGAGTACTGCTACATGCTACAACATGGATGAACCTCAGAAAAGTTCTAAGTGAAAGAAGCTACTCAGAAAAATTCTACATACTATATGATTCCATTTGTATAAAATGTCCAGAATTAGGGATCTGTAGGAAAAAAAGTAATCCAATCATCGCTATGGTATGCTGATGGGTATTTTATTTTTTGTTTATTTTAATTTATATATTTTTAAATTACAGTTGACATTCAATATTATATTAGTTTCAGGCATGCTACATAGTTGTTAGACATTTATGTAACTTACAAGTGATTCCCCTGATAAGTCCAATACCACTTGACAGCACAGATAATTGTTACAATATTATTGACATACATTTTCTGTGCTGTACTTTGCATGTCTGAGACTGTTTGTAACTGCTGATTTGTACTCCTTAATCTCTTAAAGGGTATTTTAATTGGGATTTTTTTAAATCACATTTTAAATCACTGTTGATATTACTTGGAACACGTGCTTTAACAAAATGGCACGCAGAAATGTCCAAACACTTAAATCTATTATTAGCTGCAAACAGTATCTTTCATTTCATAGCATTTTACTGTTGAAATAATTTCACATGCTTCATTTTATTTAGTTCCTCACATGCACTATGTGAAGTAAGTTGAACAAGTTAAAATTATATAAGGCAAAGGAGACCCAAAGATGATAAATGATTTATGAGAAGGTGATAGACCTTGCATATGGTAGAGCTAAGATGATTAATTTTAAATACTTAAAAAAAAAGCCATAATATTTTTATCATATCCAGAAATTTTAAAGACTTCTAGTTTTAATAGAAATTACTCCAAAACTTTAGCTTTTATATATCTTATAGTAAGAATTATTTATAAATTTGATTTTAAAAAGTCTCCTTGAACAGATAATTAGATTCAGTTCTTTGGCATGTTAGAGATGCCAGAAATGTTAAAAATATGTGTATACATATATGTATGTGTGCACATACATATGCACACACACATACATTCTCATATCCCATAGGATCTCCAAAAAGTTTCAATAATAATAAAAATGCCTTTTACCAGTCACAATTTGACTTATTTTAAAAATAAGTTCAAACTTAAATACCAAATCAATGCAAGCACATTCATCTACCTTTTGCTGTACATACTGTGAAATCCTCTACGTGTTCATTTCTAAGGAAGGGAGAATGGGAGAATAACTGGTAATGAGTATGGGATTCCTTTGGGGGAGAAATAAATATAATTCTAAAATTAGATTATAATGATAGTTGCATAACTTGATAAATATATTAAAAACTATTAAATTGTTTAAACAGGTGAACTTTATGCTGTATAAGTTATATAATTGTTTAAAACAAAACCCTAAAAGCTGTTTATTTTTTGTTCTTCTGGAAATTTTTATATAGAATTAAATATTGCTTTCCATTCACTACTTTGAAGAGTCTTCTTTGTCCTTTTTGTCTCATTCTATTTTGGTTTTCTTGTTACTTTACTGCTCTGCTTGTAAGGGGCAGTTGCTGTCTTCTTTATTCATTTCATTGATCCTTTTCTCTTTTGCAGTATTTTAAATATTGGAATTTCCCAGATTTAGCTTTTCTCCCATCCTTTTAATATAGTTTTGTTTTTGTTAGATGAATATCTAAACCACCAACTCCCAAGGCCGATAAATCTGCCAATTTTATATCTCTAGCTAAGCTGCTTATTCGAGTTCCCCAAGTTATATTGCTTACTTATTAGACATACCTGCCTAGATGTTATTAGGTATGCAGGACATTCTCAACCACCCCTGCATCATTTCAGTTAAATAGCATCTTTATCCCCTCACTGCCCCTTTGTCACTCACCTCAATTTTATCATTATCTTCTTTTCCTCACCTCTCATAGTGAATGTCTCAGTGAATCTTATCTATTCCACTTCAAATGTGTCTCTCTAATCATAGCCTCTAGGCTCCAAACCCTCTGACTTCTTTTATATTGCTGCCATGTAACATACAAGTCTGATCATATTAATCCTGTGTTATAGAGAAAGCTTGGTTGTTGACTGTAAGATGTAATGGTAACTACTTTGATTAACTGTACAAGCCCTTTTGGAATCGTGGTTCTAAACCTGTTTCCTACCTTAGATTTTGCTTCTCTAAGTCTGCTTTGAAATGATCTTTTCTTATCCAAATTTTCTTATATAAAATTGCCTTTTTATGTCACCATGCCTTTGTGCTGTTTTTTCTGGTTATAATGCTTTTTACATTTTGCCCAGCAGAATCCTATTTATCACTTAAGTGTGTTTTAGAAATTATCTTGTCCATTTTTTGATTATTTACTATGGTGCCAGCTTTATTCCAGTTACCATGATTGGTCAGTGAATTAGATGCAAACCCTTTACCTCATGGAACTTACAAAATAGATCCTAATAGAATCCTAAATGAAATCTTCAATCTTCCCAGGGAGGCTTAATTAGTGTGTTGATCATAGCTATAATAGTATCCAGTAAGGGTTTTTAGAGGAAATGTTATGTGAACAACTCATTGGCTTTAAAGTCCATAGACATATTGTTTACTACTGAGGGGTAAGATTTGGCTTCTTCATCTTTAAAATGAAAATAACAGTATTTAATCATGACAGGGTTGTTGTGAGGCTTGGTGATAATGTATATGAGAGAACAAGATGTTGAGCACAGAGTAGCCTAATACAGTACATGCTGTTTATTTTAAAGTCATATTACTTTTGACATATAATAATTTCTTTATCCTGAATATACATAAAAAATTCTAGGCTGAGCCCAGTATACTTTATTTGTATGTACCAAGATCTGGTACATAGTTGATAGTCAACAAATGTTAGGAGAATTTTTTTATTTAGATTTTTTTGGGGAATATAGATAAGATTTGTTTAAATAGTGTAGCTACTGAGGAGAGTTTTAGGGTTTCTAGTATCCAACACTATAACTTATTTTTGTTATTAGAATTTTAACTGGTAGTACAGTTAACACTACATTTCTATTTCCTCATAACTTTATGTACTGGTAAAAATGCTGAGTGAATAAAGAAATGGTTAACAGGCTAACAGCAGCTAGGAAAAACTTGGAATTGTTAATTGAATAATTGACATTATTGCAAAATTATATTTTTATAAAATACCTGAAGTAATAGTTACTTGAAGATGGGTATCTACATGTCTCTAAAAGCACATAAAGAAATGCACTGATTAGTACCATGAAAAAATTCATAACTACATAAAATATAATTGTACATAATTAAATAATGTACATGATGCTCTAGTAGCTCAATAATGTAAAATTCCTATGTCAAGCCTCAATAAAGAATTCTGCTTTAGAAGATGTCTCCTTTGCTAGAATTCATACAATTGAAGGTTTTTTTTTCCTTTTCATTAAGACAGTACAGTGCATAGATCACCTGCATTTGATTTATAGTTTGTACTTGGTAAACAGAGATTTTAGTTAATAATTTTTCTGTGTGCATGAAAGCACCGTATATTCATTTGTGAGATAAAGCATTCTTTTATATTGTACGATGCCCTATAGTACCTGAGCATTATTTCACCAAGATTTATGCAGAAAGTGAAACCCTTCTGGAACTTAAGCACTTTTATCTTCTAGCTGACAGTGCACTGAAAATGCTTACTGCATTTAGAGGTTAACATTTATTTAAGTTGTAGCTGATGTCTAGCATTAATTTTTAATCTCGAGATATGGAAATAGAAGCTAGCCAATTACAGGAGTTAGAAAAACAGGTAATATAAAAATTTAAGAACAGATATGAAGTACTAAAATTTTCTGGGATTTAGAACTTTTTTCTAGCCAGAGGAACTTATTACTGAGTTTTGTTAATGTTATAAAGATTTATCAGATATGATTACAAGAAAGTAGATAAGATGGAAAATGGGAAATTTTTCTACTATAGGTGCATTGTGATAATTTTTATTTTTAAAAGTAGTATTCTTTTGTTCATGTGGATTCAAATTACATTAAAATGACACTAAAACTAGTAGGAGAGAGATATGCATATATCTGGATAATATGAATAATGTCAGTATCTTTTATAGAATAATTGGAATACTTACGTAGCTATCACTGATTTTTTTGGTAATTAACATTGTTCTGCTTTAATAAAAAGTATCAAGAAAATAATCTTTCTTAAAGAAGCAGTGTAATCTTAATGACTTTAGTGAAGTAGATGTTAATGTTTCTCTTTTGTTCTTGACTGTTTTATTCTACATTTTGAATTTTGCTTTAAAAAACAAAACAAAACAGAAAAAACAACCATACCTATTCTTGGACTGGACATCTTTTCCTACAGCAGGGAAATTAATACTTTGTGACTACCACTGATAGAATCTGAGGGGCCTTGTTCTGGTTCCTATCTCCAAGATTAAATCTAACTCTGGGAAAGAAGAGGAGCATGAGCATTTGCCTGGAGAGAGAGGGAGATAGGGTGTTCAATTAATACCGTTTTGATCTCATAAGGTATTCATATAGCAATGCAAAATGAGCAATGCACAACTACATGAGTGCCACTTATACAAATTTTGATATGAACAGTGCCCCCTGGAGTTGTGCAGTTTAATACCCACTTAGTAGAACTCTATGACACATATTTCTTAATTCTTATTTGTTTTAATTCTTACTCATTTGTCTTACCTGATCAACTCACTAACCACACCTAAGAAAGGCCTAAGAAAGGGAATAAACAGCCCATCTGTTAATGCTTGAGTTATATGTCCTAAGATTTATTTCAACAATCTATTCTATTGTCAAATGAAAAATACGTATTTTTTATATTAAAGTGGCATTTTAAAATATAGATTGTAATGGTATATTAAAGGTATATATCTACAAACATATATATGTAAAGGTTTATTTAAAAGTAGAAAGAATTCCATGACTTATAATTAGAAAAAGACAAGCAAACCTAAATTGTAATTTTAATCTCAGATTTTGACATTAGACCAAAGATTGAGAAGTAATCATTAGAAAGAAAAGTTAGAACATATAATTTCAGTGTCAGCCACACTTTTCAAAGACAAGTTATTCCTATTCGTTTGATTACAGTGCTTGGTGGTTGTGTACTGAGAGGGGACCTAACTACAGCACCTTTTAAAGAGGAGGTTTTATTTCCAGGTGTAAGAAGAGCCTCGACTCACATCTTTAGTTCGAATACTTTTTTAGTGATCTTAATTTTAATTATTAGTGGAAATGAATAAAGAAGTTTGTGAATATTATATCATGTAGTATTAATATAATTTCGTATATAGAGACAGATATATAGAAGTATAGGTATGTAGTGATCTATAGACATATTTGCACAGTCTTAGAATAGGTGATCTCTCATCCATGCTTGTATTTGGTCAACAGTCTATTTCTGAATACTTAAAGTCTTTTTAAATTTTTCTAGCCTTACCAAAAAATACACAATAACTTACTTAGTTACTCCATAACCTTATGGGAATAAAGTTGGATCAATATGGGAAGAAAGTTAAATATGTCAGATTTTCCAATTTTTTATTCTGTTTCCTATAGAAAGGTTTTTGGGGAAGGAGGTGAAAATTTTTCTTAACAGTAAAATCTTTATGTGAATGATCAAACATTAAGTTGACAATTGAAAGCTTAACATTCCCCTTTCCAGTATTGTTCTAAAATGATAAATTGTGCCTCAGTTTTTTGGTAATAGAACTTTATACTGAGTGTATGTTGTTGGAGGGAGTAAGGTTGATGGGACAAAACATTAGATTATTAGGCCCAGGTTTGTTACTGTGTAAGTGACTTTAAACGTTCTATAATTTACCCTCGTCTGAAAAAAATGAATATGACTTTTTCCCCCCAAAGAACGTGTATTACTCTCACCATCAGAAATTGGATGATAAAAGCTATTTTTTCAGATGAGGCTGTAATAGCTATTTCATTATGAGAAAGGTTTTGAGGATTCGAGAGTCTCAAAAAATGTATTAAAATTGTTGGTCTCTGTAGGTGGTTTTGTCATCTGTTCTAGATCTGCGATCAGAAGTACACGATTTTTGCTTTGTCTTCAGATTTTAAATTGTTATAACAGTAGACCTGTATTGAGAAGGTAGCCTGAGATATATAGCTTATTGTAAATGTTATCGTGCTGAGGTATAAAGTTCTTCATTCTATTTGAATTATATCTATTTTTAAAATTTTGATAGAACATTTAGATTTAAAGACAGACATATAATAGTGTAAGGGAAACTTATCTTAATTTTTTTTCTACTTTGTGAACAAATTTTCAGTTTCAGATGTATTAGTGTTTTTGTTTTATCCAGATGTCACCACTGTGACCACTTTTTGTTAGTGTTAAAGAGCACAAAAATAAATACTATGGTTCTGTTTTCCTCTAATTTTGCTTACTATGCTTATAGATACTATCTTTGAGTTACTTGATAACTTGTGAATGATTTTATAATTTCTCTGGTTTTTCTACTGCATGACAAAAATTATTGTGCACATGCTTTAATAGCCACTGGATTTGGCTTCACTCTCATGAATTATACTATACTCTATTGTTACCTAATTTGGTAATAATTTTATAAAAGCAGTTTAACATCTCTTATAATTTTAATTGTTATCAAGAAGAATGACACCGTTTAATTTGACTCAAAATTCAGAAGGATGAATGAATGACAAATTAATAATTTACCATCTTTGCATAATACTGAAGCATAGAATATTAGAAGGATTGATGGCAGAAAAGGTTAACAAATTTTAGCAGCTTTCATTAGCTTTACATGGTCATATGTTTGTGGTGCTGACTGAAATAGGCTTTGTAGGAGATCTCAGTCGAGGGAACTAATTACTTGTGCCGATTGCCGCGCTGATGAATAGACCCTCATTGTATCATTCCCCTGAAGACGAGGAGCAGCCTGTGATTCACGACTGCATCCTGGCTGATATTTGATAATAATTTTAACAGATAAATGTAGGTAGGCAGAATGATGAAGTGCCTATCCAAGCTCCATGACTATCAAAGCCATACACATAGCCATCTGTGTACTGCCTTTTCCTCTCTCACCTAAAGAAAATTTTATTAATCGAGTTCAAACAACTGTTGTCTTTTGCTTTTATGCATATTCTGTAGATATTTTTAAAATTTTTAAATGATATATTAGTTTTCATTTAAAAGATAGACAAAAAAAGATAAAAGCTTTTTAATTTTTCTTTCTGAGGACTGCAATTCTTACACTTTTTTCTATTCCATTTTGATTACATTATATCTCCTTTTTATGCTTGATCAGAATCAACAAAGGAAATCTTTGATGTTTTATTGTCTATCCAGCATTCTCAGGAAAGGGCCTGGATTCCTATTTTTCTTAAAAAATATTCTCACAAATAATACACCGTTGCCTATGCTTTTATTAATCTGAGATAAGTTTTAAGTGATAAATACTTATTTATAAATCTTTTTAATTTTTAAAGGTAGAATTTTAAAACATCAGAATAGGGGTAACTTCTCTGTGGGTATTTTGGGACTGTCGGTTGGTCAAGACTACTAATTTGTCAAAGCTGACAGGTACAGTTTTATTAGCTCATGAAATACAAGTGAGATTTTATTTTGTATTAGTCATTCCTTGTAGTTTGGATATGAATTTTAAAAATTTTATTATCAAAACCTATAGATTTTTATGCAGCGTATCTTTAGTAAATAAATATATTGTGCAGAGATATTTCTTAAAAATGAAAAACTTTGTTAGTATTTTTCTTATATTTTTCAGTATGTTAGATCATGATTAGTTAATAGGAGAGGAAGTTGATGTTTATATATTGTCATTTAAAGATCTAAATGGAGAAAATATAGTAGAATTCAAATTGAGTGAACCCTTTAAAAAATACATTTCCAAAAGTATGCTTTTGATATAGCAATTATTGCACATCATATAGCATGTAGTTTTTAATTAAATATAAAAACAGACTACATAAAACAGAAATCCAATCTGATTTGCTTGAAAATAGATTGCTATTTCACTCTATAGGAATGGTTTATTTAAAACAGTAAATGGAAAAGAAATGCATTTCTTGTGTTGTTCTAAGCCTCAGGGGCTAAATGTAATGAATATTTTAAGAGATTATTTTAATTAAATTCCTGCACATCTAAACAGAGTAATATTTTATTATCACATACATAACCATGTAACTGAGATATTCATTAAAGTTAACACTTTCTGGACCAAGAATTCATGGTATGATTTACTGACCTTGTGCAAAAAGGCACAAATTAGGAAGAAAAATGAAGGGGGACAGACTTTGATTAATATAGGTAATGCTATACCATATTTATAATAGCCTTTTCCCTATTCTGGTTTATAAATGCAGCCACAGAGAAAGGTGCCCTGCTGAGGCTGAAATGAGGCTGAAATCAGAGCACATGCCACTAGAGTGTGGGGAAACTGATCACACTGTCAGCAATTCATTTCAGAATGATGTATTTAGTGCTCATTTCACCTTCCAAGAAAAAGGAAAAGGAGTTCCTTAGACTGGAAGGTGATATTGTTATTTTCAAGGACATACCTAAGTTAAAGATTGCAGAAAGGGAGTGTGAGGTGGAGGGAGAATTAAGAGGAAGGGGAAGAAAAAAAAAGGCCGAGCAAACAAGGAGAGCTTTATGCAGAAATTCAGTGCTACCACGCTGTTTGATAATTGCTAACATATGTGGCTTCTCTGTTTCATTGTAGTCGTCCTCGTGAGTTCTGGCGCCTTGACTACTGGGAAGATGACTTGCGGCGCCGGCGACGATTTGTGCGTAACCCTCTAGGATCGACACATCCTGAAGCGACACTAAAAACAGCCGTGGAACATGGTCAGTGTATGAACCACTCCTTGCCAATAGCAGCAGGTACAGTACTTGGTAATGAAGAGCATAACTTCATTATTACAAGGCACTGTAAACTGGTCCAAAGCCACATTTCAGTTATTCACCCTAGAAAGAAGTTAAATTTTTATAGTTAGTGTAGAAGTCCTATTAAATTATGGTGTCAAGTGTATTTATTTATTATGTTACACATGCAAAACTTACTTAACATAGACCCTTTTGTTACAGAGTAGAAGGGTAAAATATTTCTTCTTTTAAGTGACACATTCAGCTTTGAGTAAATTAATCCAGGACGCCTGCCTTAAATCCATGAATATCAGAAAGACAGCATTTACAAACCAGATAGGCTTCCAGGTTCTGTTGTGTGTGTATATGGTTTTCCCTCACTCATGGTATTTTAGCATGAGATTATGAAGTGGGAGAGATGGTAATAAATGTCCATCCAAGTGCCTAGATACTTTCTGAGCCTTGATTTGTAGATGGCTGTGATAGATGGCTCCTGGAAAAAAAGAATTGACATTATTTTCAAATGTTCGTGTTCTGCATCATCTTGTTATCAGAGCTTAACAAAACACTTTTCCTTTTTTTGATATAATGCATATCACTGTGATTCATTTTAGGTAGAAGCCTGATGAACAGGAGGGAAAAACTGAAAAAGTCCTTTGGTTTGATCATTTACTCTCTTTGCTCATAGGGTTTCACTTAATATTTTATAATGTTTGAAAGCCAGTAAGATACATTAAGAGGACACATGCCTCTCTCCACATTAAAATTATTTTTATTTTATAAAATATAAATTGATATGTTTTAATAAGGTAATTCGTTTTAATTCCCCTTTTATTGGTTATTAGTTTAACATGCAGCATCTTATAGTTAAATGATAGTATGTTGTATACAAAATAAATTTTAAATTACATTCAGTAAAGATATTAAGAATTTAGATTAAAAGTCTGTGATCTTAGGTTTGGCCTCAGTCAGGCAGCTTAACCTCTTGCACTCAGCCTTAAAGAGCCATTTCTGGAAGAAAATGTCCACAATATGTCATCAGATATAACACCAAATGTGACATCAGTCCTTTAAAATAAATGATCATACAGAGAATAGTCAATAACAAAGTGATCTAAAAGCAATAATAGTCTCAGTGCCCTACATCTTCAGCTACAGGAGGTGGAGAAGGAGAAATAAGATGTAGAATTAATTAGGCCACTTTTGCTTTTAGGGTTCATGTACTTTTTATGTGGTACTATAGATTTCAGAGTCATATGTATATATTTATATATTTTCTTTCCTGTTTTTATATTTGAGGTTTTGACTAATGATCCTTACATTGAAAAAAAATCAGCCCTTTTGCAGTTTTATCGTTTTCATTCAAACAGATGTTACCATGTGCACTTAAAATTTAATAAGTATTTTTCTGTCTTCTTACCTGTCATTTCACATTGAGTTGTGAGTTTGTAAGTCAATGACAATAAAAATGTTTTTATGAAAATTTTTCATTTTATGTTTGGAGAGAGGGACTTGTTTTCTAAAATTATAAATAGGGAAACTTAATCCTTTTGCCTGAGAAAAATATCAATAACTGAATTTAAAATAGGTAGTATAGACTTAATACAGAGCTTCTTATAATCTATTTTTATCAAAAATAGTACATTGAACCATTTTTTGAGAATTATAAACTTGTTTATAATGCATTAATTTTAATTTTTTGTCGAATTTTACCTTTTAAAATAATGTCAACTTTTTTAATGCTCCATCTTATTTAAAAAAGTTTTATTAGTAATGCTTTTGTCATTTACGATTTTAAATCCTGTATTGAAGCAGATTTCACTCTGATTACTCTAAATAGTATTTGAAGGGCTAATGTAATATCAGTTAGTTATCTATGTTTTATTATGCACTTTTAAATTGAGAGAGAAAAGTAAAGTAAGCATTTTATGTAGTTTTACTTGGCAATATTTAACACTAATCTTATAATTAATATTTAAAACACTGAAAGATTAAAAATAAAAATTTAAATGAAGTGTATATTTTTAAAATCTAATCAAATATGTAGGAGATGCTTCAGTGGACTTCCCGTTAAGGAGATATGCCATATTTAATGTAACATTTTTGAAAAAGGATACAAACTCTTTATATATATTTTTATCTTAAAGAAATATTAGTTTTGGAACTCAGCACATAGATTGTACTATAGTATTGTTTGTCAGCCTAATTGATGCTAATATATTATGTAAGCAAAGAGCTTAATTTTTAAATGCTTTATTAAATGAAGTATCTTATAGTTGACATTTTTAATTTTGTGTTAACTATAAAACTATTTTTTTAATCCTAACTTAATGATGGCTAATGAAAATAAACATTAAGCAGTAAAGTATGCAAACAAAACAGTTAATATAATCAAAAAACAGTTGAAATTATAGAATTTAGCATGGATAAATACTCTGCTTTAATGTGGAATTTGAACATTTAAAATAGATATTACTAAGGCTAATATGTCTGTTTTATTTTATTCCTTTCCAGTTTTGATTTAACTCAGGAGGCAGTATATTTTAAAAATGCAGAATTTTAAAGCATCATGAAGTATATTATCATTATCAAAAGATGACATCTAAGTAGAAATGCCATCAAAGATTAGTTATATATTTTAGTAGTAAGAGCCATCTTTTTTATAGATTGATTTGATTTGAAGAAAAGCCTCTGGTGTAAAGGTGGCAGAGTAAATACCTGAAGAGTGATGTTCTCTGTTCGGGCGATCAATACTAGCCCCATGACTCTACTTCTGGCTACCTTCTAGTTAAAAACAAATTTTTTAATTCTGACAATTTAATTGCCCTTCCCAAGTTCACATTAACTTGCTTGGGGAAAAGGGCTTTAGGTAATTTTTCAAAGAGAGACCCTCCAAAGTGGTTATTTATAAAAGTCAGTTTGTAATGGGAGATTTCTTTAACTTTGCAGAAACTGAGTCATATTTTTGAATTAAAATTAATACCTTTTATGATTAAATATTCTTTATGGAAATTAGCAGCACCAAACAGAAGTGGATGTTTGATTCTTGAGGGCATTTTCTTCCATTTTATAGTTTTAAAATTTATTAGAAATTGGTTGTAATGACTTGTAACATTCTCCTCATGCACAGAGCCCAGTTTGTCAGTTACTTATTATCAGAGCATGTTAGATCTGGAAAGATCTTAAGGCTAAAGTTTAGTTTAACTTAATTCTCCACAGATAAAGAAATTGGTGAAACAAAAGGCCAACAATAATTCTTGGTAAAAATAGGATAAAGCCCAGGTTATCCCATGACTAATGAGATTTTACCATTGTACTATACTGTCTTCTAAAATTCATTGTTAAGTATAATAGGAATTTAATATTCAAATTAAAGCCACATGGAAAATGTTTTAAACAGTAGAAAGACTGGTTTTTAATTCAGACACTAGCTGTAGAATCCTATTGAATTTGAGACATTTTTAGTTTGTAGTGAATGTGTATGCAAATTGAAATATATGAGGGAGGATTTAACAACATAGTTGAAAAAGTATCTTATAATTATATATAGAATGATACATGTACCTCATCTGGTTTTCTAGGGATGACAGACCATGTAAAGATCCTAAGTCATGCCTTTCCTTTATAAATTCAATAATGCTAAGTACTATTGCTTTCTTTTTAGGATCAACATGTACTAGGTTCTCTGATACTTTTAGGGAACCCATAATCATTAGGAGGTGAACTTAGCTTGTTCTTCTAATCATTCTTTGTAGTCTCACTGATTTTTCTAGAGTAAATTTTTTTTTACTTGGAACTCTTTGGAAACTGCACAAACTATAAAGTGGAATTAGTTCTGGAGACTATAAGATAGTCTCAATGTGCCCTGTGCTGAATGAACAATTAATAGTATGTACTTCACATTACACTGAGAAGATATCCATATTTATTTTATGTACATTTGGGGTCACTTTATTTCAGTAGTAACCTTTTTTTTTTTAAAACAAAGTGACTAATTCTTAATGTATGAACTTTTTCTGTATTATGAACTATTGATTATTAATTCACTGATGCAGTGGACTTTTAAAAGGAGATTTGTATATCGCAAATGGAACAGTTTTCTTTAAATTTTACTTACCTGTGTTGAATAGATAAATCAACTCAGGCCCAGTTCTAGCTCTAAAGAACTTGAACTTTACATTTTGAGGACCAACTTCTCTCTGAGTCCTCTTATTGCTCTTAGCCTCAGTGAATCAAAAGTCATGATTCAAAGAAAGCATTTTTGACAAGTTTTATCTAATTTTATGTAACAGTTGCACTTATTAGTTAGAATAAATATTAAACCAGAATTAATATGTGATTAGATGAATGGAATTTGTTAATAGTGATATGACAAATTTTAAGTTATCCTGTTTGGTAATAATTTTATTAGCCAGGAAAGATCTGAATCAAGCTTTAAAATTAAACCAAAGTATGTTTTGACTTCATCCAATTAAATTTTTATTCTAGTGTAGAATATACTCACAGAAATTATCAAATAGTTGATACTTCTTTTAATGGTTGATTAAGTATAAGGCAAACAAAAGTTAAAAATATACTTTTCCCAGCACGTAAACATGATAATTGTCTTTTATTTTATGCTTGGGAGAGTTTTGTTCTAATTTTGGAAAAAAAAGTTCTGTAGCAGAAAGCTATTAGACCATTGAGAATTGAACACCAGCGCATGTGGTGTGTATTAGAGTACTGTCGGTAATTTTACTGCTGCTAACTTAAAATCCTCAAGGGGGAGTTAATTACAGGAAAACCATTCTAAATATCAGTAAGCTGCATATTTTCCATGACAAGAGGTTTTTCAGTTGAGGTTGAACAATTCCAGAATCTGAGCTTGTAAAAATAAGTAAATAAATAAAAAGTGGGTGTTTGTATGCATACAGTAGACCTATGGTATTTTAAATTTTTTTTATAAAATTTTATTAAATTCAGAAGTTGCTGTGTTTTTAATGTGTCAGCATAATGAGAACATATTTTAAAATGTTAAAATTCTGGTTGAAAGAGATAAGAAATTATATTTAGTGGTCAGTTAAATGAACGTGAATTTATTTACTAAGTTATTTCAAACCACTGGCTACTCTTACTTTTTTGATGTTTGTAGATTAAAGTGGTTCCTCCCTCTTTTTTCCATTCATATTAACTTTGCGACTTCATGTCTGCAATAATCAGGTGTTAAATTTAGTGTTTCTGATGTTTGTGGCATATACTCATCAAATTTAGGTTTGGAAAGGAAATTTTTTTTTTTAATTTGTTATAATTCTGACTTAAAACGCATTATGAGAAACGTGAGAATTAGTAAACAAATCATGATTTATATATACATTTATATTTGTATAGTGGTTAAGAGCCCAGGTACTGCTTCTACTCTGCCTGATTGAAATCCTGACTCTACTTTTCACTAGCTGTGTTGCCTTGGGCAAGTTATGTAACCTCTCTGATCCTATTTATTCATCCTAAAAGGAGAAATTAGCAGAGGGTTTATGAGAATTAGTGATTTAAATATGTTAAGTGCTTTGAACGCTGCCTGGCACATAATTGTTCTTTAATATATTAGCATTATCATCATCATCATCATCATCATCATCATTTCTGCTTTGAAGAAGGAATTGTAAATTCAGGAAATCATCATGCAACACGCTGCTTTTGTACTAAATTCTGACTGGCAGTTAATTTATTATAACTTACTTTATAAGAAAATATACAGAAGATGGTGATTTCTCTTATATTTCCCATTAACCAATTTGTTTCTAGTAAAATTGATAGTATATTGGAAAAGATCTTGTTTTGGCTAAAGATGGTGTTTATGATTTCACAGTAAGGAAATATTAACATGATATAAAAACTGCTATTTTCCTGGAAAATTATTTTTTTAGCATATTTCTTCATAGCTTAAAAAAATAAAGCCACTTAAATTAGGTACTTTGAACTTTTTTCAGATATTTAATGAGACCTTCATTGTGTGTAGCGTACTATGCTGTATGTGGGTGTGAAGGAAAATAAGATTTTATTTACCAATAGAGGGTTTTTAAAGCTAAATATAGAAAGAAAACTTCTTTCCACAATTTCCTTAAAAATAATAGGAAACACCTGTGCTCTTTTAAGTAGTGCCATAGGTATTGTATGTAAATGATATACATGGCCAATTCACAATAAATATGATAAAAATAATTTTTAACCTTTATGGTATTCATAACCATATCAAACTCAAAGAAGCTTTGATTTGTCAGATTAACCAGATAACACACATGTAGTTTAACTATTAGACATAAATTCTATAGATAAATATTAGTCGTGCTACTGAAAATGGATTATCCTTTGTGGGTTTGGGGACTTCTGCCTGGGCAGAAACTGCAGTGGAGTAAAAAGCTTTCCCATCTGATTTCCATATCAATGGCTGCTGGCTGGGTGGATCAGGTGCTTTGCCTCTGGGATTTCCCTAGCTAGAAACCCAGAATGTAAGGAAGAAGCTAAACTTTCCCTTATGTGCCACATGAGCTTTTAAAAATCAGTTGTAAAGTGACTATCTGGTTTTATGTATATCTAAAGGAGAAGGCCACTCAGAACAATGGAGTCACTCTGGGGGCGTAGAGGGTTTAAAAGTCAGAACTTCGAGTTCCACTGTTTTCTCCTTTCAGCTCCACCTCCGCTCTTCCTGGTTCCAGGGTTGGCTGTAGGTGCTCCTCAGAGCTGCTTCTTCACTCCCTAGATTTCTTGTATTCTTTCCCTGCTTCCTCTGCTTTCCTGCTGCCTTGTCACACTGCCTGAGTCTGGCGCTGCTGCTCTCCACGGGCCGCTGCAGCTCAGGCAGTGAGAGGCTCTTAGCCCAGATGCCTCTCTTCCCAGGCTTTCTGTTATGTTTGCCCCTGGGGTGTCTTAGCCCTTTAGTTTAAACACATGGAGGAGGAAGTGTTTGAGCTACCACTTAGTTTCCACACTGCCTTGCTCTTGGATATTTGTATAAGGGCTGAAGTCGGGGTGTGGGTGGGGTGAGGTGTGGGCAAGGGCAAGGTGAAGGAAAGAGGGAGGTTGGAATAAAGGGAAGAGAATGTAGCTTCTAAGAGCTTCTAGAGCTTTATGAGGGTCAGATATGGCTTCAGTAGCTGGCTAAATCCTCATTGGCTACGAATCTTTCTTAGCTCTGACTCTTACTACTTCTGTATTCTCCTTCATAACCACTCTTCCACCATTTCAAAACGTTTGTCAGTAGAATATTCCGGGAATCAATAAGTCTTTCTTATTTTTCACTGTTAAGTAGGTATTGTTTCTAAAACTAGGTTCTGATTTTTCTACCTATAAATTTACAAAAATGTGCTGCCTTTGAACCCTCTCCTGCCCTAACTATAAATAAATAAATGGATCTGTGAGCGGTGCAAGGGTCACATTTAATGGGATTAGGGCGCTTGTTCAGGGTAACGTTAAACTGGGTTTGGGGAATCGTGTTTGTCAGAAGGAGCATGTGTGCCATCCCAATCACTTTCCCCACTGCGATGACTTTGTAGAAAATGATTGACCATTCCTGGCTACCTATGCTTACCTCAGTTCCCTGCCCCCCTGCCAAAGTACTCTTCCCAGAGCTGACGGACAGCTTTGTTTCCTTTTCATTTCAGCTGCAGATGAAGATATCCTTGCTAAGGGAAAACAGTCCATCAAGAGTCAGGCTTTAGGAAATCAGAACTCAGAAAACGAGATACTCCTGGAAAGCGACGATGATACTCTGTCATCCGTGGATGAGAAAGATTTAGAGAATCTTGCCGGTAAATTCAGTGCTTGTGCAGCTGTTTCAGCTAGCTCTGGACCAATAAGCATCTAATTACTGAGTTTTTCAGCTGTGACCACTAGGACTTGCTAAGTCTACACCCACAGTTACATTAGATAAAATTTTTTTTCTTTCATTTTCCTTTTAACCTTCAGCACTGTTTCTCTTTTATTTTTCAATTCTTTCAGTCTCTTTACTCTAGTCATCTTTTTTTTTTTTTCAATGAATAATGTTCACTGACAAAGAAAAAAAGTTTAAAAGCTGCAACAACAAAGCAAAATTTCTTTACCTGTCCCATGGGACTTACCTAATCTTTATAAAATGAGAGCTATAAGAAAAATTCTGCAAATTGTAAATAAAAAATGGTAAAATGAAGCTTGGAGGCAGATGAGCTATTTGCCTTGATATACAGATCTTAGTAAACATGCTGCATATACATTTAACTCTCAAAAAAAAAAAAATCCATTTCAAGAATGCTATGGCTTTACACAGGATTCACATATTTTACCTGATGTAGGAATTTTGATTTGCACTCCACAGATTTTCAGTTTTACTTTCCTTATGGGAAAAATTCTCTTGTTTAGCCTGGAAGTTTAGTTGTTCATTAAATGAATTTTTTTTTTCTTCAATGCCTGGGGCTCTGTCTTTCAAGGTGGAAAGTCTGAAAGATTCTACAGTTTCTTTGTTGAAACTTATGTAATCTTCTATTTTGATAATTTTAAGAGAAAAGGCGTCATAAATCTTACATTTAGTGACATCTACAACCTGTGCTGCTGTGCAATGAATGATAATGAAAAACAAAAAATAGATGATGGTATCATCTTTGATGACCATGAACTTCTGTGTAAAGTAATGTAAAATTAATTGGAGCATAGTGTTAAGGGATTTGGGGCAGGAACAGAGAGTAAAGTAGACAGTCCTATTCTCTAGTTTCCTTCACATCCATTTACCCATTTTTCCACCTTTATTTTGCTCTATTCTTGCTACTAGTAATACATTCATACAGTAATAGAGGTGAAAGGGGAGTTTAATTATATGATCTTGACAATGGCAATAGGATTAAGAAGTAATCCACACTAATAAAGTGATGTGGGTTAGAAATGAAGTGGAAATTGTCAGGGGTCTTCTTTAGGACCTAGGCTGCCCTAGCTCCTGCAGCTGTCTGCTTACCCTGTAATTGAATGTCTGAGAGTGATTGAAAAAATGTTATTTCTTCTCAGGATTACATGCTAATGTACAGAGGGCAAAGGAGACACCAAAAGAACACATAGCTGCTTATTTCATCCATTTATAGGGATGAGCTTTGGGAAATCATGGCTGTTCCGCAGCTATCTGCTGCCCATCTGCAAACACAATGTATTTGTACATTGGGAATAGAGGGCAAAACCTGCTCTGATCTCTGCAGAGCATCCCTTCTATTGTCCTGCTGGCACACATTAAGATTGATGTGAGATTAAGTATCAACACCCTTCTAACAATCGATGGAAATGTCAATTCATCTGAATTTTGAAACACTTATTCACCCATTGATTACCTGAATAGGTGTACCATGTTTATAGGCACTATATTAATTCAGACCACTAAGTGCCAGTCTTCTCTTGCTGTTTTCTTCACCTATAGGTTTTGTACAATGAGGAATGGACATGGGATTTCCAATTCTTACTAAATCTGTCTCTACATAAATATATATAATGTAATAATTATTTTTAGTCCTTATTTTAGGTTTAGCTCTAATATGCTTTATGCTCTTCTATCTGTATTGAATCTATTGTTTTCAGGAGCAGGCTGATTTGTCTCTTTGATAAGCCCTTTGGAGATTTGATTATTCCAATAAAGATTCATTCACTTGGAAACCCACCCTCCAGCTGTTTACTCCCAGAGTCCCCGAACTACACTAATATTAGATTTGGAAGCATTGAACAATATTTAACAATGGAAAGGCAGGCTTAGAAAATAAGTATTTTTACCAGTCTTTCACAGAGAAAGTTATTATGGAAGAGGTTTTGTGTCAACCTAGCACAAAATCTTTATCAGAGAAAATGGTGAAATGTGTTTCTCACTTTACTAATAAGCTAGGGTTCTTTTTGTAATCACGCCCCAGCCAAACTCTGAGCTAACCTCTGGCCTTAGGAGCCTATTGAGTCATCCTTGCTCCTGGTTGTTGTTCCATGTTGTTGGATAGCCTGAGGCATGTTTTCTAAATGGAATGTGGATGGACTTATTTAGGGAGAGCCACCCTCTGAACCAGATTAGACCAAAGCTTTTGCAGACTCCCTGTAAAATAATTGCATCCTAGTATACTGTTGTCATTAATTGTCTATTATAAATATCTTAGTATGAGAATCCTAACTTTGCATTTTCAGAGGAAGATTTGGGGTGGATAGAATTTCTAAGTGTAGGAGTTGGTGGGCAATTTGGTGATAGAGGTGAGAATTTTAAAATTAAATAAAATTTCTGCTTGAATCTATTTGATTTTTTGAAAAATGTTATTCCAACTTGTATGGCTCGTCTTTTCCTTTTGGCAGGTTCTGTTAGCCTGAGCACACCAGCTCAGCTTGTGGCCCCCTCTGTGGTAGCAAAAGGCACTCTTTCCGTCACCTCCTCCGAACTCTATTTCGAGGTAGATGAAGAGGACCCCAACTTCAAGAATATCGACCCCAAGGTGAGGCGATGAGGAATGGTTTTCATTCTTATAGAATTTTATTTTTCTTTCGATGGGTTGGTGTGATGCTATTAGGTAGGGTTGGCATTGGTACCATCCGACAGATTTCGTTTGAATTTCTTGCTGAATCATATCTATATGCAAAGCAAATATCTTATTTAGTTTATGATTCCCTTATCTGCTAGTGAGATTATTAAAGTTCATTTAGATTTAAAAACAATTCCCACTTAATTGCATATATCATTAGCTCATTCAAAGATGGGAGGAGAACCTCAGGGAATACCTTCTATAAATATATTTTGCCTCCTAGGGCCTGAGGCAAATTATGCTACAAAATTCAGTGAGATTGAGAGAGGAATTATTTTATTTAGCTTTTATATTATCTAGCTATAATACCAATACATCACTCTCCTTGCTTTGTCCTCATGACTTACTACTCTGTCGTGCATGCATGTCTTGTGTGTATATGCGATGTCTCTGTTTCCCATTACCTGTAGTTGATTTTACAAGGTACTGCATAATTTCCTATTCTTAAATGAAAATGTAATTTCCCCTTTAAAATATATTTCTGATTACTTTTCAGACCTTGGCAACTTTATTTTACTAAGAAACATTTGTGGCACAACCATAAAAGCCAAAATTAGGTTTGTTTCATGAAAGTGAATGGTAGAATTTGTTCTGAGAGAAACAGCCTCTTTTAAAATGAGCAAAATAAGCATCCTTTAGAAAGAGAAGTGTTTTTATAAAAACTGGAATACTTTAGACTGATTGTGTGTGTATGTGTGCGTACAGAAACGTACACAAATTCTGAGTTTATTGGTGGGGGGTTCTTTGGTTTTGCAATAATGTGAATTGTTAAATTTTAGTATTTCAAAGTAGCTCTTGATGAAAATGTTATAATTTTATTAAAACTTTACAATGATTTCTTGTCCTACATATGTTTCTAGCACATTGTTTCAAAATTGCTGTCTTTATTAAGATAGAATTTGGTAGTCTGTATGAAAGGAAGGCTACAGTGGAACTGATTATTTTGACCTTGATAATTCAGCTAATCCGACGCAGAGAAAACTTTAATTCAGAAAGTCCATCAACTAGAAAATTTTTACGTTGCATTGCTGAAATATCTGAAAATATGTTGTAGTTACTTTAGGAAAGAAAGATAGACAAAATTACTTAAACTCTCTATGGTAGTTGTGGCTTTGAAAGGCTGAAATTTATTAAAAATATTCTAATATGTTGTTAGACATTCATGGCTTAAAATTTAAATTGTGACTTAAAGATGTCTAATGTAATTCTACACAATTTTAGAACCTCTGCCAGTCTTTGTAATTAGCTTCTTTGATTTTATTTACTCCTTTGGGGGAAACTGTAACTTTCGTTTCTGTCTGATCATATTCTGTGCAACGTCATTATATTTTTTTTCCCCGTTGCTTGGGCAATACAGAGATCTTTTACACTGATCACAGAAATTGTTTGTATCACAGCAACCTGAAATCATAACTTATGCTATGCTAATTTGTATTTAAATTTGCTTTCAGCCAGTTATTGGAAGAATTTTTGATTTTGTATAGACTTTGGTGCTTTACCATAATTGATAATGACACTGTGTTGCTGCAGTGTTTTGCTTTTTTAGTTGCATAAAATTAAATGAGGTGAAAAGGATACTGAATTTGGGGAATTTTTGTTTAGTCTCGTCAAGACTTAAAAACTTTTTTCTGGGATAGTTGGAGGGAGACATGTATCTAATGCTGTAAATACTTTTGAGAGTGAAAAAATGGTCATTTTAAGATGGCATTTTAATCTTTTACACTGACAGTGTGTGCTTTAATCATTTCTTTGTAAATTTAAACACCTATTACTTGCTTTGAAAATGTTCTTAAAAATAAGCATTTTCTCCGGAGAAGAAATTCATTTTTATTATAAAAAAAATAATGTATTTGTCTGAACTACTTAGTATTAGTGTGAGTTTGTTCTCCATCTATAGGGAAAGAGACCAGTAAAAGATACAGGTTGAAAGACTGGAGATAATTTAAGAACTGATAAGATCAAAGTTTATATTTCTAACCCAGAACTAATTTTACTAGGGAACTTTTACCAGGAAATCTTATGACTCTCAGACTGTTTTGTCAAATGAATTAGGCAACAGAGCCTTTGGTACCCTTCCTTGTTTTTCATCCATCTCTGCTGTCCTGTGGCTTATCCCTCCATACATTCCCTCCCCCATGCAGACATGTTCCTCTGATCTTTAAAATTGCTTTTTGGAACATTTTTCTGTATATCTCTCATTTATGGATTTTTCTCAATAAATTAAAAGCTAGGCTAATTGAAAGGGCAAATTTTAAATGCTATTGGGTAATATCTGACATGTATTCTATACCTGTGGCTTTATCATTAGTGTATCTTATGGAGTATATTGTTAACCTCCAACATAAACAAGACTAACCAGTTCCAGTGGGATACTTTCACTTTCACCAGTTTTTTAAAAATCAGTTATTTCTTTGTATTTAAAAGAAACCTTAAAGTTGAAATGTTGAAGGAGTAATTGAATTGTTACCTTAAAGGCAAAAAGAGTAGTAATGTACTTTTCCTGTATGTACATTCTTGAAATAGTAAAATTTGGGGGGATTATAAAAATTGTATCAAAACCTTCTTTTGTTTTAATTGCAATAAGAAGTTGCCAAATAATTCCGAATAATTCTGGGAATTTGATAAAAAAGATCATAGTTTTGGCATTTATAACTAAGCCATTTTAAAAATTGAAGTAATTCATAAATCTAGATTGTTCATATCACCATTTGCTAGGAAAAGGAATATTACTTTAATCATTTTATTCTTTTTACTGTTAAGTTTTTATTATTCAAAGCTTAGAGGACAATGACTGAAGTAAAGTGTCAACTGATAGTGTTAACTATTCCGAAAAGGTCCATAAATATTTCCTTTGTATTTCAGACTTAGAGCGGACTTTATTGCATATAAAACAAATCTGTTTTTTTCTATTTTAAAAATTAGGATTAAAATCTGTTCTTCCATATAAAATCTGGAACGTTTTTTTTTTAAAACGTTAAAGAAGTTACTAGTTTTAATCTTAAAATCTACAGAACATATATAGTTGGGTAAAATTAATATTTTCTCTTCTAAAAATTTTGGTGGGAACTTGTATGCTTAAATTTATAAAATATGCTGTATTTATAAATTTTGCAAATTAGGGGTCAAATGACAGTTTCTTGTATTTAGTTTCTCAAATGCACAACTTTACATTGTAAATTATAAATTATGATCTCACCTGCCTTCATTTAAGAACAATCCACAAACAGTCAATTACAATGTAAAGTATTATTTTTATTACTGTTTTCCACAAGACTGCTTAGGGTGAGGGTAAAGGTGCAAGAGAGGGAAGGGCACAGTCTGACATTGGCACTGAGATACATTTAACATCAGCAAAAAATTTTTTTAAAAGAGAAATTTTACATATAATTAAATACTTTTTTTTCACTTGGTGACAACCAAACACAAAATGAAACAAGAGAAAGACAGAAAATAGAGGGGAGGAGAAAGGGAGAGAAGGAAAAGGGGAGAAACTACTATACATTGATTTGAAAATGTACCTTGGGTTTCATTTTGTGGTGGCAAAGCTCGATGGCTTCTTTTGTGTGACCTTTTAAATTCACATTGTTTGGAAGAAAACGATCACTTTTGTGCAAGAACGTGATTTTGTGTCGTTTGGTTTGTTGGCTGCCTCCCCTCTTTTTGTTCGCTCGTTAATTAGCGAAGGTCTGCCGCTTGGTTCCTTTCTTTCAGGTGGCGTCCGTAAAAGTTTGTGTCGAGTTTCCGGCGTTTGCTGCCGAGCTGTGTGCTGTGTGCACGAGAGCATTCCCGGGTGTGTTGCTTTTCAAGCAGTCCCCAGCACCCTATAGTTTGTCCAGGCTTTTGGGATTGGTGAGAATTTCCCTGGCCAACCTCCAGGTCTGCTTGGCAGCGCTCTCCAGGGCCGAGTGGGGTTTGCCCTGGAAGAGGTCGAGGTTGGGCAGAAAGTAGTGAGGGCAGCGGCGGCACTGCAGGCAGGAGATGAGCTGCAGCAGGATGCCGTTGAGCCGGTCCCCGAGGCACGCCTCGTCCCAGTCCGTCTCCCGCGGGTGCTTCTCGCACTCGTACAGCAGCAGCGTCTTCATGTGGTAGTTGTTGAGCGGCTGGCCTGGCAGCTCCAGGTGGCGGTCCCGCAGCGTCTTGAGCACCGAGAGGCACTTGTTTCGGCAGCCGCCCATCAGCAGGCGGTTCTCCGCCTCCCCGAACTGCAGCACCCAGGCGTCGCTCTCTGCCGAGCTCTGCTTGCCCGTCAGCGAGTAGCACTCCTTCGAGAGCAAGTTGAACCCTTCGGCCTTGACCTCCGCCACCCGGTTGGGGCCGGGCCAGGGGATGTGGGGCATGGGCCACTGCGCCGCGCTGCGAGGCCAGATCCCGGTGCACTTGAACGCCGGCGTGATCTGCACCACGTAGCGCTCCCTGATGCGCAGCTTGACCTCGCTGGTGTCCGCGATCATCTTGACCACGTCCCGGTAGCTGCACTTGTCCACCGCCTGAGCCACCAGCGTCTGGAAGCGGGAGCGGATCTTGCGCGCCGAGAGGTAGCCGGACGCGGTGATGAACTCCACCCAGAGGGACATGCTGCGCTTGCGGCCGTCGCTCAGCTTGAGCACGGCGCAGCCGGGCAGCGAGCCGTCGTCCACGAAGTTGAAGACGCCCATCTGGTTGAGGTAGAGCACCACCTCGAACTCCGTGGGCGAGATGACCTCCAGGCCCTCGTAGCGGGCATCGATCTCGCTCAGCGAGCTGATGAAGCGCGGCTCCTGCACCTCCACCTCCTTCAGCACGTCCGACACCACCTTACAGACCTCGCGGATGGTCTTGGCGATGGCCGCCTTGCGCGCCTGGCAGCGCTCCGTGTAGTATTTGTTGAGCTGGTACACCAGCTTGGCCTGAGCCGCGATCATGTTGGGGCACAGGTCCGGGCTGTACACCGGCGTCTCGCAGTACGTTGAGGGATCCAAGGCTCACGCACTGGCGGTGGCCCTGCGGCTTGCGAGAGAGGCGGTGCGCTGCCCCCGGCCCCACTTTCACTCCTGGTTTCCACCTGGGCCGACCCCGCCGATGCCACGGCCAGCGGAATCTCTTTCCCCTCTTTCTGAAACCTCCGTTCTCTTCTCCAGAAAATAAGGAAAAAGGTGATCTTGGAAAAAGAAAAGTACCTGCTGGGACTTTTTTTTTTTCTTCTTCTTTCTCTTGATATGTAAAATAAAGACGTGTGTGCTGGAGAGTTGAAGGGGAGGGGCAAAGTGTGGGTGAGAGAAAAATTCAGGTTACCAAGAGGTTAGGCTTAGATGTCTGCAGCCGAGATTGCCCAGAAATCTGGAACTGAGGTCTTTTAAGTGCCAAAGTAAAATTTAAAATAAAAGCGAAACATTCAGTATTTCATTCTAAACTTCTCTCCCAGGCTGTAGGACTTGAGTAGGTGAGTGCCTCTCTCCTCACCCTCCCCCAGATGGAAGGTGAAGGATATAATTAATGTCCAGAGAGCAGCAAAGTGCAGCTCGGTCCGTGGCACACTTGGAGATTTGGAGGTTTGCTGACGCCCCACGCGGCGTGTTGGTCTGGTCTCTTCTCGGGGGTCCTGTTGTAGCGGTATTCCTCTGTTCCTACTGGAGGCGTTGTTTGGACTGGGCTTGTTTGTGTGCAGTAGGTTCTTGTCTTTCTCTAGGTGCAAACCGCTGGAAGTTGTGTGATATTCATTTCTGCTTCGTAGTTTATAATTTGGGCCCTCACAAAATCTATTTTAGTGTGACGAAGTCGTTGCTTGCGTTGCATCTGGGGTTTAGTTATAACGATTCGAGGGTTTTTCTTCGCCTCCCCCTTTAGGTTGCTTGTGCAGATTCCACTTTCTGAGTCCTCTTTCCCTCCTCCCCTCTGACGTCTCTCTGTCTTTCCCTCTCCCCTCCTAATCTCTCTCCCTCTCTCTTCCTTACTCCGTCTGTCTTTCCCCCTCGTCTCTCTTGCTCTCTCTCTGCTCTCCCTCTTTCTCTCCCCCCTTTCCCTCCCTCCCTCCCTCCCTCTCTCCCCCGGTCTACCTCTTTCTCTCTGCCTTGCTGTTTCCTGGAGTTATTTAGTTTATGAATGGTCCAGGGCCATCATGAGGGGGGTGGAGCTTCAGTTCCTACAATCGCTATCCAAGCTGTCACTGCTTTAGCCAATCCGAGAGAGAAGACAGGCATGCTTGGTCGATGGTAGCAGCCACCGCTGGGCATGATAAAGAAAAGGAGTAGAGAGAGAAGTAAGAAAATAGGAGGAGATAGTAGAAGTCAAATGCTCACACACATTTTACAGCCCCCTCTTCTTTATCCTCCTCTCTTATCAGTTGCAAGGAAGAAAAAGAGTCTATATAGAGGGGACTTCCTGGAGATGCCTGGGATAACCGAGGGAGAGTAGCAGTGGTTCAGAAAGGTTCACCTTTTTTTTTTTCTATCAACATTGTGAAGAAGATGCAAACTTTAACAAAATTATTTTCACTTGAAGGCACATGGGAGGAGGAAGGGGAATTTGGGAAAGAACCGAAATTTTTCTAGGTACTGTCCTCCAGCAACATCTTCCTTTTCTTCCTCTCTCCTCCCATTGTTACCAAGAGCTAGAGCAGTTGTTTTATATGTGCACCAGTTGGGGGGTGGTGGAGTGGCTATGAGGTGAAGGTTTATGACTATAAATCTCTTTCCAGTAATTTCCACATGCTTTTGAAAAATGGGGTGGGACAAAAATAGTACAAACGCCTTGCTTGATATTTACTTCATAATTAAGATTTGGGTGTAGTTAATGCTATTACTTTATTTCAAAGACTAACTAGTTATTAGACAATGTGTTTAAGTTGTGAGAGATGGTACAAATGTATATATGGTAGCATTTTGCTGGTTATATGTTTGAGTTAAAATAAGCCACTAAAACCATTTTAAACTAACTAAAAAGAAGGGAAGTAAATATGAACCTGAGTTGGTTTCCTTAAAAAGTCAATGTTGTAAATCTATTTTTTGAAAATATTTTCGGGCAGTACAGTTTCACTTGTAAAATGATTTTATTTTCATAATTGACTCTTGCTTTTAAAAGACTTCACTGCTGCAAAAATCTATAACTATCCTGTTATTGATTACACAGATGGCTTCACTCCTCCCTTGGCATTTCAGTGAAACTCACGCATGTGCTTTAAGTGTATGTGTTATCCTTTCCAACTGTACCCATTGTAGCCTTTCGGTACTTTGGGATGAAAAAGCTGTAACATCATTTGTAATTTGCCTAGTATTGAGAGTTTATGCTTGAACCTCGGGTTGTCTGGTCTCTGAGTCATTTTAAGACAAATTAGGTAGATGAGATTATTTTTAGTTAGATTTAGTTAGATTCCTATGGCATTTATTCCTAATGCTATAGGAATAAAACTATGAAGCTGTTAGGAGGAAGACTTCGTTTTGCAAACGTCCGTGTGTGGCTTTTGCAGGACCCTGGAAGGGCTTTACTTGCGCTCTCAAAGCTGGACCAGGTGAACCGATATTCAGTTACATAGCGGAAGTTTATTTCTCCCCTTCTACCTGATGTCAGGCATTTGGACCTCTTCCTTCTTCCTTACATACCTGGTGCAGAACACTGGCTGGCACCTTCTCAGCCTGTCTGAAGAACTGTTTGGCCCTTTCTTAAAAAAAATTCTAGTCGGATTTGTTGCCTAGAACCTGTCTTCAGTAGCCAGGAGTTGGGAGGAGCAGTCCGAAACAAACCTACTCGCAACGCAGAGGCAGAGCTTTTAGTCAACTGCTCTGGAGTGTCAGGGTCTCTGGGCAGCCGCTTGCCTGCAGTCTCCTTGGGGGTGCAGCTCGCGTCTCAGAGCGCTTGGCTGCAGAAGGACCGGGCGCATCAGCGGCGCCGGGGCGGTTGGCGCGCGCGTGGGAAGCCCCGGCTCCATCGGGAATCCGGCTCCCGCCCGCGGGGCGCACCGGCGCTCCGGGGAGTTTTACTGGGCACAGGGGCCCTTCGCTGCGGGGACGGTGCGACCAGCCGGGAGAGGATCTGTAGCAGCTCCTCCCGAGGGCAGTTACGGGTGCAGACGTGTGGCGGGGCGGGAGGAACCAGAGCTTTCCCTCCCAGACCCTCGAGGCGGCCGCTTCTTCACCGCCTCTGCCCGCCAGGGGCCGAGGCCTCACGCGTCTGCTGGCCTGGCCCGCGAAGCCCCAGAGGGAGTGCGTGTTTGCAAAAGGCCCGGGGGTGATGGCAGGAGTCCCTCCTCGCGGCTCCACGCTCCCGGCTCCCGTGCTCCCGGCCGGGTCCCCTGGTGGGCGCCCGGCGTCTCGCTCCGCGCCCCGTGTTACGGGGTGGGGCGGCCCGGGCCACGCAGGTTGCCACCGCTCTCCGGACACCCCACCCCAACGCTCTCCTGGCACCCCACCCCACCGCTCTCAGGACGCCCCACCCCACCCCTCTCCGGACACCCCACCCCACCGCTCTCAGGACGCCCCACCCCACCCCTCTCCGGACACCCCACCCCAAAGCTCTCCTGGCGTCCCACTTCGCAGCTTCTCCTGCCTCTGTCAAGCACGACTGAGCTTCATCGCACCCTTGTCCCCGCATTTCTCCACTTTTACATTCAGAGGCTAAGGGATGATAAAACGTTACAAATGTTTTTATTTAAAAACAATTCATTACCAATTTACCCTGTCTCAGGTAGAAGCTCTAGTAAATAATAAATCAGTTAAACAAAGGCGACTTTAATTTATTGCCGCGGTACTAATTAGAAACATCATTCGAGCAATAAACTTAAACACTTCCAGCAAATAATGCTCCCTCTTGCTAGTTCCCTGTCCCCCTCCCCCACCCCAATTCTCTCTCTGGCCGCCTCAGCTCTTAGAGCTGCTTCAGCTGTGTGTTTGCGGATCCCTTCTTCCTCTGGTTGAATAATTGAAGGGGGAAACGTATCTGAGGAGGCTGTAATTGAAGAGCCCCTGTCACCTCTGCTTTTATGTATGTTAGCATAGAAGTCCATCAGCAGCTCCTTGATGGCGTATTAAAACGAAGTGGCAGTCCCTTCTGCAGGAGATACCGTATTCTATTAAAGGAGACCAAGTGAGAGAAAGAAACTCTAGAGGCTAAAAGCCACTTCAAGTCTTCAGGCCGATTGATCTGTGTTCTCTTGTTATAATCCGTCTCATCATACTTGAGTTAATGAGGCAAAAGAGGGGGAGCGAAATCTGATGGTCCTTGACAAATTCATTAGGGAGGCTGCAGGACATTTTATTTGACTGTTAAACATCTTGTTTGTTTGGTTTAGGCAGTGCCAACTTTGGCGTGCTTCTGCCCAGACCTGTGATGTTGGACTAGCTGCAGACCTTCCTAAAAAGAGGAAGGAGGAATACAGGGTGCGAGTTGAATTTTTTGGTGTTGGGTTTCTAGTTGTCCATAACCTTTAGACTTCTCTAGACTTTACAGTCATCACTTTAGGGGCATTTTATGAGAATGTAGATGGTAATACTGAGGTGGGAGTGTTTTTAATGACTATAAATTAACATATGTATTTTTAAGCTTTAAGTCTGAAATTTTCCCATATCCTTAAAAAGTGAGTCGTTATAGCAATTACTGTACTAGTTTTTCTTTTTTTAAATGTCATTGTGTAAGCTCCAGAATAGCTATGTTACACACTATGTTCTTTTTTTACTTGATCGTGGTTAAATAAACTTTTAATTACAAATTGAATTTTCTCTTGCAGTGAAACTCAAAAAGTTGGAAATAAAGTTTTTAACTATTTTATATAAATATTTTCAAAAGAAAATAGGCATATTTTAATGAGAGGGCCTTTTATATCGAAAATTTGGAACAAAACTGGGTGCTATTTGGTGCTAAAATAAGGTGATGAGCTGACAGAATGAATACTTTAAAAAATGAAAATATTTCAAATTGAAGAATAGTGGGCACTTAAGCTAGAATGCTAATCTTATATTTTATCCTAAGATAATAATACCATACTTGATTTTCTCAGATTTTTTCTTGAAAAGAAACGATTCAATTGTTTTACTTTCTTGTGTAGAGCATTCAGTCATATTTTCCTTCAGCAGTTGACTTAAACAGCCTCAGCTTAAGTGCTTTGAGAAAGAACCCTGTCTTCCATTTATAGGAAAGTAGTATGAGAGAAAAGAGAAAACTAATGCTCTTTGCTTGTCATTTTTATCCATTCCTGCACCACTCACTGATGAAGCTGGAACTGCTGCAGGGAATGTATATATTTGAAAAGAAATGATTCAGTAGTTCATGTTGTGTTTCTCAGAAGCAAAACCAAACTAATGGCTGAAACCAGTGCTTCTGTGCATCTGACAGTTATAATCCTGTTTACATTTCCAGAGACTAGAGAATCCTTAAACTGTTTTTTTTTTTTTTTTGCTAATCTTTACTTAGAAACGTGTTGACTAGTTAAACTTCAGTGCATTTTTTTGCTTTATCATATCACCGAGACTTAACATAGAATATTTCAGTAATCTTTACTAAACAGTATACAGATTTTAGATTATATGATTTTATGATATAAAACGTTTTCTAGGAAAGCATTTAGGAAGTATTCAAAAATAATCAGATGATTATCATTTAAAAACAGAATTCTAAGGAATTTTTAGTTTTTGGAAAACAAAGGACCACATGTTTGCTTGTATATATACTTATCCCCTAAAATCTAATACTGAAACATCTATGCAGTTGTTAAATTTTTGGTTCTTACATACTTACGCATTCAACATGCTTATAAAAATGCTTGATTTTTAAAAAAGAAAATTCTTTTTAGTCAAAATATAAATGAGGAAATAACCATTAAATTCTCTGGATTTAAAATTCCAGTAAAAACAGAAAGCAAGGTAAATAGCCCAGACAATTTGTAAGTGTATGTATTAGTTGATGAAATTTTATTGAATTAATTATATTAAAATATCTGTAAGAAGCTCTAACAATAGTTGTCAAGATTATACTATCCACATTGTATTAAAAGTCAAAGTAAACCCACATTTTTTCATTCATTGTCAAATGATTTAATTTTCCAAAACTTTGAAGTATTATGGAGATTGTTTCTAAGTTATTGATAATTATTCAGGAATCAATCTGGAAAATAATCAGTAACTGAATTTTTTTTTTTTTTTTTTTGTGAACATATCACTATAGTGCCTTTAATTTTAAATGGTCAGAAATGCTGTTGAAACAAGTTGGATTTTCCCCCCCTCACAATATAGCTGGAGAAAAAACAAAAAATACACCTTGTAATCTCTTTGATTGTTAACCCAAGGGTATTGTTCTCATTTGAACAGCTTGAATTTAAGTTGATGTTCTGTCAGGTAAAAGCGATAGATTTAACTTTGCATAGTAAGCCTATCAAACTGTACTGAAACATAAGAGATTTTATGTACTTTTGAATGTTGTATTATGGACCTTTTAAGTTTGGGTTACCTTTGACAATATATATGATTAGCGATGTTTGCATCTATTAGACTTTGTACAAGTCTAATTCTTATTTAGTAAAGTAATAAAATTGAAAGTATGATATATTTTAGTGTTTTCCCCCAATTTGAGTAACAGCTGTATATATGAATACTTTATTGAGCTATACATAATTTGATCTCACTAAAATGTATAATGATAGAGCAAAGAACTTGCCCTTAGGACAATGGAAGTAAGCACCTTTTGCCTGACTGAAAAGTAAATGCTATTGTATTATTGAGTTAGGATATGGAATTTAAGAAAATCCAAGTTAATTCAAGAAGTATTTTTCAGGAGGTGTTTCATTAAATGTACTGTAGTCTCAGTTAAGTTTGTATATGTCTTTTGTTCTTACCAAGAAATCATGTAACTTTTTCTTATTTTAAATATATACATTTTTCTGTTGTAACAGTTACACTTTTTTATTTCTATATATAACTAAACAGTTCTGAAAAGTTAGAATAAGGTTCTGTCTCCTTCCTTCCTTCCTTCCTTCCTTCCTTCCTTCCTTCCTTCCTTCCTTCCTTCCTTCCAGTGTGAACTTATTAATGTACTGTGAGGTAAATATTAAATTTTACCTGTCATAACTTTGGCTTTCATAATTCACTATAATCTTGAACAAATGAGAGGGTGCTTTCAGTACAGCCAACTCTTAACTGTTTAAGGAATGATTATATAATTTGTGGATTATTATTTGTTCCTTTTCCACCTATTGAACCAAATTTTACTAGTCTTGAATATCACAGAAAATGGACAGGAAAATCTGGATTAGTTAGTATTGAATTTTATGTTAAATAAATCAACGCTTTTGATTTCAGTTTAACTCAAGACATCAAATTTTATGGTTTAAAGAAGGTGTGATATCCTCTGTTTAATAAGCTCCTCCTACTGATTCACATGTAGAACACAATTCTTGGGATCTTAGAGCCATCTTCATTCCCATTTCTACTTTCCTTTGTGATCATTGTTAGCCTTTTATGAAACAGATGATAGAGATTAAGAATGTAGATTATACCAGTCCTGAACTGCAGTTAGTTTAAAACATAAGACTTGGCGTTACATTCTATATTTCTTTCAGGTCATTTGAGATGTTTTATGGACTTGTGTTTAAAATTTTCAGTTAAGCATGTTGTGTGGGTAGTTTTTTGTTATATTTAGGAAAACTAGCCTTTTTAAACACTGAGTTTATTTTAAAGTATATTGATTCTTCAGCACTTCGTCTATATTATCAGTAGTAATTAGGCATCTTCTAAGATTTCTGGAAATTTTTAATGGACTTTTGTTATTTTTAATAGAAATTTAAAAATTCTAACCTGTTCCTTTTAATATTGCGAATTAAAGTAACTTGATGTATTGGGAAGTTTCTCTGGTGCTTTGTAAGGTTTAAGCAACAACAAAAATCTTTCATTGGCTGTAATATATGTATAGAAGACATCAATGTAGAATAAATGACATAATATTTGATGATCTAAAGAATGGAAACTTTCCCTTTAAACATCTGAAATAAAGCTAGGATGAAAAACAGTGGTCTTAACCTATGCATTTCAAGGCTCTGCCAGTCTGTTTCTTTTCTGAATTTTCCCTTTCTGTCTTCCCTTATTATCTTTGGATCCAAAAGAGTCATTCTCTTATTTTCTGACTGTTTTTTTCTGGAGACAAAACCTGGGTTAGTACGTTTAAATCAGCCTAGATAGAGTGAAAAATCTTTGATCTATGGCTATGACTGTTTTCAAATGATTTGCTTGCTGGGACCAGACACTATCCATGCCCTTTCACTTTGCTATCAGATAGGTGCACACACAAAGGACCTGAAAGGCTACCAGATGCATAGTTAATCATCATATTAGATAAGTAAAGGGCTCCGGCTATACTTAATTAGAACTTCTATTTCTAATAGTTATTTGTTCTGTAGTACCCTGTTGGTTACATGCTCTACAAATCTAATAATAGTTTCTGCAAATTAGTCAAAACTTTCTATGAATTGTACCATCAGTTAAAAATACAAAGCTGTGTTTTGTTTTTAAATATAAGGTTGTTGCTGTCATGTAACTTACCTGGATAGGTAAAATAAAGGGAGACAGTATGAAAGTATCTAAAGAGTATTAGTGTAGGGAGAAAAAAAAATTCTAAATTTTTGTCTCAGCTTGGCTACTCACTGTTTTCTCAATCGTTAAATGGGGATATGGATTAGAGAGTTTTTCTATGTCTTCCAGATAAAAAATTGACAATTTTCTACCATCATATGAGTAAAGTTCTTGTTTATATCTTAGTTGATTTCAAATCAGGAAAGTTTTTGCAAAAGTGTACTTTCAGTGCTGCTCTATGATAGGTACATGAATGTTTTTAACAACAACAACAACAACAACAAAACATAAAAGAATAAACTTACAGATGGTTATAGTCCATATTTTAGACTTAAGGAAAAATATTCCAAATTATAGATTGGAGACAGTTGTGACGGACAACCAAATAACAACTGGGAAATAATTCTAGGAGTATACTCATTATTGTTGATAGGAGTTGGATCATAAAAATATGAAATTGAAACAGTCTGTGTATTCTTATACTTATATAAAAAAATTGCTTAAAGTTGTCTACAAGGTTGGCAGGTGCTTTTTTTCTTTAAATATTGAGTTGACTTTTAATATTTCTGACATTTCGATTAAGATTAGATTTTCTATAAATCTTAGTCTTTGAAGCTAAAGTTAAAGTTCATAATTAACTTAAAAAAATAGAAAAGATCAGTATTCTCCTTAGAGAAATAACATCACTCTAAGCAGCTATAATATTACCGTAGGTACACATTGCATTAAAGATAGATTAAGCAGGGAAATGGTTTTCAGAACATGAGTCACTAAAGTGAGTAAAGTTTTATACTACTTTCTCACTTGTTTTCATCAGAAGATCTGACAAGCATAAAAGTGTTAACATCTTTTATTTTACAGATGTTCTTAGTTTTCCCTCAAACTGTAAAAGATGCTGTATCAAAGTAGCATGGTAGGAAATAGTTTCAACACCTCTCTGTACTTATGCAGTAACTTATTGTCTAAGATTGTGGATACTTTTGGAGGGAGGGAAGTAAGGCAGGAAAAGACCTCATATTGAGATCTAATTGTTCTTGTTTTGAGGTATAGATCAGTCAGTCTGTCTGCTGTATTATGAATTCTCTCTAAAATAGCCTTTCAGTTGGCATTATTGAATTAATCTTACTTCTGTGTTGTGTTCGTTGGAAGTTCCTCATTAATGCAGTAGAAGTGCCAGGTGACTACCAAGAGAGTTGTTGATGGACACTCTTTTGATTTGCAAAAAGACTAAGAGATGAGAAATGCATTGCTATTTGTGAATTTATGTTTTATCTCACTTCACTTGAAAATTTATGAGTAGCGTGGCTTAAGGGTGCTGGAGTTGTGTGTTCCAGGGCTTGCCCCTACTGATAACACCCTTGTTGGCGTGAAAGTGCAATGCAAATTATGACAGTTACAACCTTCTGTTTTGTTTAACCTGTCAGTAGATTTCCTGGCTCAGTGCTGAGGGCAATGGTGTGTTCAGCTAGTCCATATTCACCTAAACTTAAAAGGTCAGGTTTCTACAGGCAAGCCTAGTCAAAGCCTAATTGATGAGGAGGGCAGGGAGACAGAATTTACTGTTCTGTTGGCTAGTTTCATATCGTTAGGTTGTCCTGAAAGCATCAGGCAGTCACAGCCCCTTTCATGTAAGTGCTGACCCTAGACAGGAGCTGACAATCAAAGGAGGCAGCCACAGGAACCAGTGCAAGTAGGGTATTGATTTTTCAGTTAGGTCTAAGTAGTTTGTAGTATGGGTAATGGGTGACAGAGGCAGGTATGTCATTATCAATGAGCTCCAGAACAGTAGCGACAACCCTCTCTCATATTTCCTTCAGCATTGACAGTATGCATCCAGAGGCGGTCAATAAATCGCCCAACCTTTAACTGACAAGTGACTTGGAGGTTTAGGTTGAGGGTTGGAAGTTACAGAGCTAAACTTTTCCACTTGAACATGTTCTGCATCTAGCAAGAGCGTCCATAATTGTAAGTTTTTGAAGTTTTGATGTGGATAAATCTTTGCAACTCTGAAAATCAGACTTTACTTTTAAGCTTTTGATAATTTAAGAAGCATATTTACTTAGTTAAGAAATAGAGAAATGAGCCAATTAATAAAGATACACTGCAAGGATAATTAAGATAGTTTCTTATGGTATAGTTTTGCTTTTATTTTAGACTAGATCCTTATTTAATCATGGTATCCCTGTTATAAAAGATCAGCAGTTAGAAATTGCCTCCCAAAATTCTTTTTAATTTCTAATCTCCTCCTAAATGTTTTAACTGCAGACCAGTTTCAAATAGGGGGGGAAAAAAAAAAAACTTGAACCATTTGTAAGGTTGATGTATTAGCCACTAAGCAGTTGCTATTTGACCTCTAAATTCGTTTTATATTACTTTTCACAGTAAAATAGTCAGGAATAGAACATTTAATGATTAAAGTTTGATGAATTATGGTTGCTTCTGAATTTAAAAAGAAGTGAGACTGGGTTTTGTTTTAAAAGCGTTTCGTATGGATATTTACATTTAAAGAGATACAGTTTATGTTCACATAAACACAAAAGTGTAACAGGTTTTGACTAAAAGTACACATGTTCTAAAAAGACACAAAATAATTTAGGGGTATTTTAAATTTACACCAACCTCTGTTTTGTTACAAAATGTAAGTAATATAAAGAGAAAATATTTATAACTAGAAGTGGGAGTTTTGGTTGTACCAGGTTCCTTGCAAACTATCACATGCTTACATTTTTTGAAAACTTTAAACAAATTGAAATAAAACAGAAAAGTAAATGTTTTTTAAAACTTCCTTAAATAACTTATCACTATGATATCTTGTTTAGCACTGTGATGTTGTACAGAACCAGACTTTAAGTCTAGTATCATCTAGCTACGGAGTACCCTGCATGAGCACATGAATCATTTTCATTTGTCCAATGCAACTTAAAATTCCTTTTTTTTTTTTAACCAGCAATTTAATGCACACTGAGGTTATGTATGCTTAAATATTTTCTTCAGTGTGCAGTGATATGTCTCTCTGAATACCTATCTTCCTTTTTAAGGACTAGAGAATACAAATTTGAAATGTGGTGAAAGATGGGTACTAATATTGTAGTTTTGGTATTTAAGGAAGATTTGGGAGTATGTAATATTTAGAGAAAGGATACTCGGATTTCTTGAACTAATCACCTTTTGAGGTTTACAGATTCTTAAAGCCACATTCCTTTCAGAACCATTCTTTCCTCCTCTGTTGTTGATCATTCACTTAATTTGTGTTTTTTTGTTGGGTTAGATAAAAAATTTAGTTGATAATCTTGTAATATTCCTACTGTTAGTTATATTGTAGATATAGCTTCTTTTGCTGTATTTGCAGCCTTTCTTAAATAGAGCGCTTTTTCAGGAATAAAAGAAGCTGAAGAAAGGGGGGCAAATTAAATTTTCATGAAAGAAAATCCTAATCAGCTGTGACAGTATAAGAGAAAGATGATTGCCACTTGGTCATTGTAGAGAGGCACTTAGATTTGGTGTCAGTGCTTCTGTTAATGATGACTAATGTCTTTCTTGGAGCAAGTGCATGCTCCAACATACTGCAACAGACTAGAGAGAGAGGGTTCAGCAATAGGCACTACTCAGCGAAAGCACTAGGTGTCTGAAACAAAGGCTTTTTTTTTTTTTTAATGCAATTGATTTAGCAACTTGCTGGTATTAGAAAAATGCAGATATAATTCCAAGGCATTTAAAACACATTTTAAACTATTTTATGTCTACTACTAAGAGATGCTATTTAAAATTAAAATGTAAAGAAGTCAAGCAATGTTAATAAGATGTACTCGCTATTTTGTTACTTAGGAGAATGGCACATAACATGCATTGCCACTGCACAGGATCAGTTGTGTTAAGAAAGTTTTAAAAAGAGACAGTTGGAGCAGGTTTTTCATAATGTATTGCTGTGTCCTGAATAAATGCTTTCTAGTTACAAAAAGAGAATGAATGACGCAAAAGATCTTTTTAGATCTTTTACTCTTAAATATATTGGTTACAAAAAGAATATGACATGTGTTATTTCTTCAGCTTTTCCCCAAAGTGTAAGACCTTTCAGAAGGGCATTTGCAATGCTTGTCATATTTTTTCATATACATCTTATTGGCCTGACATGTCTTGAGAACCATGAGAACACAGATGTCATTGCATTCAGACAACACTAATTACTCTGGGATTTTTGCAGCCTCAGTGCCTGCATGTAACTGTCGATTATGATTGTTCATGCAGCCTACAGTGGGGACACTTTGCACATGAAAATAGTGAGGTACAAAAAATAGTGAGACAGGCCTTTTAGTCCCCTATTGTTCTCCAATAGAACTTAGAAGAAGAAAATTCCTGACACATCAATTTCATTCAGCATTTTGCATTTGAACCATGTTTTGGCAACGTTTTCCTTTCTGAAGTAAGTGTGTTATGCTTCAGTGTTCAGTGAAATCTATTATCCATCTGTTCTTTAACCTTCTTGAACAATCTTCTACAATACTTGGTCTTTAAGCTTCATGGGAAATTTCTTTATGTGGCTTATAGTTTCAGAGAAACAGTAATTGTGGTGTGAGTCTTTCGAAAGTGACAATATGAAACAATAAATATGTATGATGTGTTCTTCTGGTTTGCAATTTAATGTTTAATGAGAAGCTGCAGCAAGTATGGTTAATCTCAGTTTGGGTAAGTGCAATCGTTTTATGCTTTTAACGCAGGTCAGTTCTTTTCTTTGTTTAATTTTCTCTGTAACACTCTGGATTTTAGTTGATGATTCATGGTGTTTACGTGGTTTTGAAATATCAGAGGTCAAATGGTGGTCAGATCTGGGCCCTCACTATTAAATATGAAGACGCAAATACATGTTTTGATAAAAAGCATAATCTGTGTTAATCACCGATAGAAAATATAAAGCACCAATAATGTAACTTCATATGCTGATGAAGCAGAAATTGAGGCAGCTTGATCAAAGATGTATGATGAGATAAAACTGCAGTCTCTGCTGTACAGTTATAGTAATTATGACTAATGAACCGTCCAGTCTGGATGAAATGGCATGCCCACAGGGACTGTGTCCAATCAGTTGTGACTTATGCAAGCTGAACAAACCATTGATGGGGTTCCAAATTCTGTATCACAAGAAGTATATTCTTTATTATTAATATAACTTGTGTTAGGGTAAAGTGATTGGAAAGTTATCTAAATATTGTTAAATATAGAGTATAATTCTTTTTTTCTTTTCATATATTTATTTAATACTAAACACATTTTTGTGTGTGTGACCTCTATTTTACCTCTTTCTTATACACACTTAGGTCACTAATGTGATTCTGTGACTTCCTACTTGTTCTTATATTGTGGTCCTTTTGAATACTTTTTTTTAGAGCTATTGTTTACTTTTGCAGGGTACATAGTTCATTACCCACGTATCGGAGAGATGCTTTTACAATAGTACAAGATATATAAGGCATTTTCTATGCACAAGTCCTACTCTAAGCACTTTACCTATACTAAATCACAAATCTTCATAACAGCCCTTTGAAGTAGGTGCTGAGTATTATCACCATTTTACAGATGAAGAAACTGAGATATGGGAAGGTCGAGTAATTTTCCTGAGGTTACAAATTTTGAACTGTGGAGGTTAGTTATATTCTGGTACTGGCAAACTGCTAAGGTATTTAAAAGTGAGGGCTTGTGTGCAGTTCTAGAGTAGTTTTTCATGTCTTTAAACTGAAGTTATATTCAGGTTCCTAAACTCCTTCACTTGGTATATTTTAATTGCCCAAAGCTCTCAGGCTGGAGTTTTAAGAATGCATGCTTTCGATATGAATATATATCTAAAATGTAATAAATGTGTTCATTTAATGCATTTTTGAAACTAAAATCTTTAATTTGTAATGGGAAAACGACCTGCTCATTTAAAAGAAGATAAGTAGTGCTGATAAAAGAAACTTGGTTAGTTTTCTTCTGAGATTGTTTACACTAAAATTTTTCTCATCAAACCAGCTATAGTCTTCATCTTAATGATTTCTTATTCTCAGCACTTTAGACACTACCAATTAAATAAGTAGATATTCAATAACTATTTGTGGAAAGGAGGGAACAAAGGAAGAGACAACTGTTAAACAACTCAATAATTCAATGATTCTACCAAATACATGCTTTTATTGTAATTCCCTTGACAAGTTTTTACTTAGAGGAATAGAATAAAACAGGCTGTCATTATGTTATTGTTCTTTAAAACCCTTAAAACACTACCTGATCAACTTTGTTTCCCACTAACCCATTCTGAAGTCCTTGTCTTTACAGAGGAGCTTCCATGCCTTCTGTTCTGAAATGTGTCACAGAGACCTCTCTTTTAATATTCTAGTTGTCATCAATCTCAGTTTAATGTGTTTTTATTTTTGTAGTCTCTCTAGTGTGATTGTTCCTCTACCTTTATTAACTTACTAAATGAAAAGTTATTGAAAGGCAGATATTATTTTCTTGATAGCATTACATGACTAGATACATAGTATATGCTCAGTAAGTACCTTAGGTTCATGGATAATTTTGGTACCCTCCTATTTTCAACACATTTCTTCCATCACCAAGGTCATATTTTCATTGTGAAATTTCTAGAGGCAATGTTCTAGAGGTCTTCTAAGAATCAATTGAAATGAGATTTGTACAGAAGTAGTATTAAGCTATTCTGTGCCAGTCATAATGCTAAGTACTTCATCTTAATCCTCTCAGCAAATCTGTAATGAGTTATAACCTATTATTATCCCCGTCTATATAGCAACCAAGGCACAGATAGATTAAATAACTTGGTTTATTCTAAAACTAAGAAGTAGCAAAGCATGACTTGCAAAGATGGGTGACAGTTTATTTTAAAGCCATCAAAATTTTATCGTTATCCTGTCAATGCCATGCTTTTTTTTTTTTATCGATCATAACAGTTCTTAAGTTCTGCTTTCCTATAACTTAAATCATATCCATTGCACACCTATTTATCCTTGTCTTTTAAGATACCCCAGGGCTCTCATTTTTCCTGTTACTTTTCAGAAGAGGAAGATAGCACCTTGGTGTCCTACACCAAAGCGCTATGACATGATCGGATAATGCAGAGAGATGAGGAAATATCTGCATCATGTTTTTTTTAATTCATGGAGGACCAAATGACAGTTGTCATTAATAGCATTTTATGTGAGTTTTGGTCATTGATTGCAGTGTAAAAACTGTGTTAGATAGTCTGGTTAGAAAATTTCCAAAGTAATTTGTACTAAATCATTAGAAAAAATAGTTGAAATTTAAATCTGGTTTTAAAGTGATGGGTATGTATATATCCATTGCTGTTTGTAAATAATAGAAATGGAGTTAATAAAATGCTGAGTATTTTATATTTAGGAAACATTGTGGCTTATAATGAGTCTTTATATATAACTGAAACCACTGTGTTATCAAAGAGGAAGCAGTTTACCAAATATAGTAAGCTTTCAGAAGTTAACTGACATCAATTTCACTTTTCTGTTTGGGTGTCAGCTTTTAAATGGAAATTGATGGTGTACTATTCCATAAATGCTGTAATACTCTTTGTATATTTAAAAAAATCATATCTGTGTTTTGATTGCCAGAATTTTGGTATTCAAGTTTCTTCTCATTCAATAAAACATCAGTTCACATTTAGCTAAATTTTTGTCATAGTAAATACTGTTTGTATTATTTAAAACTTCTTAGTCTTACATCAGTGTCAATTATCTTCCTTTAGCTTTTAAGATTAAAATGACTTTAAAGCTTAAAATGTTTAATTGAAATCTTCATTTAGAAGAAATGTCCAGTGAGATCCTAATGTTATTTTGTTATTTTGAAGTGAGTCTTAGTTTCATATTGTCCATTATTAAATCATTTTATTCATTCATGAATAATACCTTTGACTATTCCAGATATAATTTATATATTATGAGTTAACATTCAGAACTCATGAAATTACCATAAGATTCTTTCTTTATAAATTTCTTATAGAGGATTATAAATGGTAGATTTATGTAATTAAAATATTAGTTATATTTAAAGTATTTCAAAAGATTCTTTAAATGAAAAAAGAACACAGTTTTCTCTGTTATGATTTTACATATGTTAGAGTTATATTCATCAAGGAAAACTTGAAGAGAATGTGCAAAAAATGAAAACAAATATGAATAGTGGTTAAATTTCTGGGGGGTTGATTTCCCCCATTGTTGTCTTAATATTTATTCAGTAAATATATATACATATAAATGTACATTTCAAAATGTTTTTAAACGACTCTTATATCACGTGGCTTTGCTGTATTTTTCTGTCTTTTATATATTAAAGAAATAAGCCAGGATTTCATTTTGTGCAGGTTATACTTTGCCATGGAAATTGTCAGATGAAATTACTAGGAGAGTCGTCATGTAAAAGGTTCATATATAGTCATAGTATGCATGTTACTACTCTGTTGTACATGATCAACATAAAACATTTTAAAGAAAATATAACACTAATATTTTAACCTTGTGATTATTTGATGCCAATATTAGGAAGTCTTATTGTTATATCGCCAAAGTCTGTGTATCTAGGCTTATATACAAATTTGTCATGAGATTAGAAAAAGATTATTTCAAACTCAACTTAATTTGGAGCAGCAAGAGACTAGGAATGAATAAGACACAATTTTGGACAGCTAGTAGCTCTCAGTTTAATAATGTTTGCAGTGTTTTAATTTTTGAAGGCCTTTAATGTATTGAATATGGATAAGTTTTAAGATCAGCCAGTAAGGGTGTTGCCCAATATTTCCAGTGTATTTATTATATTCTCCTTTGCGATTAATAAGCAGTCTGTAGTGAGACCATGGAAATATCCTACTTTTCATCAGAATTCCTCTGAATGCTAGAATGAATCATGTGATACCGGATTAGAGTCTGAGACTTCAGTGTGAAACCCATATTTAGCTTAATATAGATACAAATGGATATATAGAAATAATTTATCGATATGTGCATATACATGCGTTAGTGTGTAGATGTATTTTTTTTAGCTTTGTTCACTGAGATAGTCTGGAAGCGACAACACCCCATTAGCCGCAAGCACGCTCAATATCTAGGTCTTAGTTTTTAATACGACTCTCCAAAAAAAAGGAACCAGGGCTTTTTAGATAAATAGCTGATTCTAGGGTTGGGGCAATTACAAGGTGAGGCTGGAGCATGTTGTAGTGCCAGAATATAAGGGAGTGCTCACAAAACATAAGGATGAATTTATGTCACAGGGACACAGCCAAATCAGTGGAGTCTCGATGTTCCTTAAAGTTGTAACGATTTACGGAACAAAATAAACAGTTCCGTATTCTAACCCAGTGTATAAAATAAATGTTCATGAGTCCATACTGACATAAATAAATACTTGACAAACTAAATAGGCTAGAAGAGACAGATCGACCTTACAGAAGAATTCCAACTAATTTCTACAGATACTTCCCTCTAAAGAAGGTGGGCTATAACTCTCCACCTCATTAGATGTGGGCTCTGCTTTGTTACTTGCTTCCAAAGAGTATAGTATGGAGTGGAATGTGGGAAAGTAACTACAGTAGAGACCTGTCAAACACATACTTTAGCCAGCCGATCAAGGTTAATGTCATCAGTGGTATTGTCTGATATATGAGTATGGTGCTGTACCTTTGTGGTCTTCCCTCAAAACTCATAACTTCATTCTAACCGTGAGAACATCAGAGAAACCTAGATTGACGGACATTCTTCAAATGGCCTGATAAGTACTTCTCACAGCTATCAAGGTTATTAAAAACAAGGAAAGTCTTAGAAAGTGTTACAGCCCAGAGGAGCCTAAGGAGTCATGAAAACTAAATGTAATGCGGTATCTTGGACAAGATCTTGGAACTGAAAAAGGATGTTAGGAGAAAACTAATGAAATCTGAGTAATCTATGGAGTCCAATTAACAACTATAACAACTATTGCCTATGTCAGTCTTTATGATGGTTACAAAATGATTTTTCAGCATCAGCTCTTTTTTCACATTGATTAGTTGACATAATTTAACAGAATACCCTTCTATCTCACCTGATTTACTCATTATTGGTGTGGACTCATAAATTTCTATTTTCAATAGTTAATAATTCAGTAATGTTCATAATCATTTTGGTCCTTGTTATTCCAGATTTAGCCAGTAGAAGTCTCTTCAAGCTTGTTCTTATGTCCTTATGACATGCCCTTTCATTTTCTTGGGCACTTTTTGACTTTATGGGACAGCAAGAGGTTCTAGGTTCTTATTGTATGTTCCTCCCTGCAGCCCTGGAATCAGCTATTGAGCCTTGATTCTTTTCAGTGAGGATTAGTACTTAAGAAACCAAGGTGTGGGCACTGGCTAAAACATGGCGAACAACGTTCTTCTAATTGTCTGTCTTTGATAATGGTTGAACCGCTATTTTTGTGACATCTTTTCATTCAGCTTCATATTTTTTTTTAAAAAAAAGGTTTAATATTTTAGATCTTACCACCTTACTTTATTTGGGGATTTATTGCCATATTGATATGACAGTGATAAAACATTGCAAGACCACTTTGGAAGTAGTGTCCAATTTATATAACAGAACAATTGTAAATTTACTGACAACTTGCATTTTTATGGTGACAAAGATATCTTTTAAAACATCCAAATTGCATCATGTTTATCTACATCTTCACAGTGTTTCTAAAATTTATGAGTAATACAGAATTTATTTAGGGAAAACTATGATGTGAGAAGGTTCAAATTTAATACAAAAGTCAGCATTGAACTTTTAAGTAAATATAGAGACTAATAACCTATTCAAATACTTTATAATTTCACATACATATAATCATTCCACAAAAAGTGTTGAATATCTACCAATGTGCCAGTTGTGTTGGGTGCTGAGACATCAGTAGTAAGTATAAAAATAAGCATGATCTGATTCTTCGTGGAGCTTTAGACGTTCATCATATCATAAAATTTTAAATATCCTTAAACATCAAATATAGTAACCATTTTAAAAGCCTTATATTTATTTTTGAAAATGTTTTTTGATTATTATTATTTATAGATAAGGTAGGTTTGATTTAGTTTATTGAATAGAATAAATTTGTAAAAAATAACCTGACTTACAGTGTGTGTTTCTGAAGTTTCATACAATTTTATTTTGCTCAAATATTTTCAGATTACATATTTATGTTAAGATCTAATTGCTTGTAATTGTTTATATTTGATGGGCTAGCTAGTTATTAGTTTAGTTTATGAATATAGATTAGCTAAAATGTATTATCTTTATTAAAACCTGAGTACAGATTTGAATTGTCATGGGTTGACCAGAATATTAGTCTCAGGGTCTAAACCACTAAAGTGGTTTAAATAAATATCAGAATCTACAATTTGGGCCAGGTAGTGGCAGAGAGAGAGAGAGAGAGAGAGAGAGAGAGAGAGAGAGAGAGAGAGAGAGAGAGAGTGTGTGTGTGTGTGTGTGTGTGTGTGTGTGTGTGTGAGTGTGGGGAGGTGGAGAGAGAGAGAGAATTCTAAAATAAAACAGCTGAATAGTTCACCATAAAACCTAGAACTGGAAAGAGTTGACATTAGATTTTATAATATTCACCCTAGTTTTCAAGACTTTTTCCTCTTGTTTAAGCAATAACCCCAGATATTTTAAGGTTTTTTGAGTTCTATTTTCTATAATTTCTATTTACTGCTCAAAGTATAGGTTTAAATAGGATAGAGTGACTTTTCTTTAATCTGTAATAAAATGTCCCCCACCCTTTATGTTTTATGTTGTAGATTTCTGTATCTCCAAGGTGTAGAACAGTGTCTGGTGGATAGTTGGCGTTCAAAACTTTTTTTGAGTGAATGAATGAATGTACAAATATTTCCCTTAAACACTAACCATAATATAAAGAAAGCTTATTTTGCTTGTTGTCTTCATAGATTTAGTTTTTGAAGTAGCAAAGACGTTATTAAGAAGAGTTTATAATACTTTATACAAAGGATTACATTTTTGAAAAACCTCTTTGGTGGTAGAATTTTTTTGAAGAATTTAGCTATTATGGGAAAATTAAGGTTAGAGGGACTGAGGTCAGGAGTTAACCTATGGAAGTCCTTTTAATTTGTTATGTTTATTTTGATGAAGTTTGTTAAATAAAGGAACTGTCATTATCATTTCATAGTTCTTTAGTTATGATTGATTCTGTGTTGTTAATTTTAGTTACCATTCTTCATTAAAAATCTTTTAGGATTTCTCATCTTTATGGATCCAATTAGGGACTTATAATTTTTTTTTCAGATAATAAGTAAAATAAGTAGGATTCTTTGTGGTCTGATCCTTTAGCAGACAAGTTCTGATTTATATTCTGGGTTTAGTAGCTCTTGCTTTTCTGATCTTTCTGAATTTCGTTTTCTTGCTCCAGTTCAGTAATAGGAATACCAAGAAACTTGGCTCTGTGATATTTATTTTTTAAAGAAAGGAATTTGGGGGAATCTCTCCTTAAACTACCTACCCCTAGTTTTCTCTTTGTTAAACCCATAGTCATAGAATCTTACTTAGTTCTACCCATAAACATCTCCTTACCAAACACATCACTTTCTCATGCTTTCTTGTGCACATCTCTTTCTCCTTAGGCACTAACTGGATGTCAGTCAAAAAATCGTGCTTTCTAGTATATATATTCTGTTATTCATTCCATAAATATGCTCAGAATACAACCAAGAAGTCAGACAGTGGTGAACTCTTGATAACTTTCTGTAAAAATTATATAGATGTGAACTTAATTGTCAAAAAATATATAAATTCCTTTACAATTAAGGAACTTTTCTAGGGATTTTGGCAAGTGTGTATAAATAATTGCAGGGGACACAATTATTAGTGTGGAGACTGGTATGATATTCTTAACTTTCTGACTTCATTTTTTTGGATCTTGGCACAAACTGCTTTTGAATCTAAAGAGTAAGTATAATGTAAAAAATATATATTTAATACAAACCTATAGTGCTTAAAACTCATTTTTGTTAGTGATTTAAATGCCACTCTGATATATATGACTTAGGAGATTCTTATGTTTGAATCGAGCTTCACCCCTGAAGTTTTATTAGTCTTTTTTTATGTTGTTCTGTTGAATATGTTTATCCATATACATTTCATATATTTGGATGTTTATTTACATATTTATTTTATGTTAAATACTTTACAACACAAAGGAGGGCTCAATGTTTTACAAAGTCTGAGTAATTTCATTGAAGGAAGCTGAGATAATTAAATAAAGTCTTTCAGATAAAGAATTATTTTTCGTGTAAGGTTAACTGCCTCTTACTGAGCAGCAAATAAAGGCTCAAAGTTATTATTAAATGCCATAGAAACAGTAATTTATTGTGAATGAACACTCAAATGGTTGGGACAACTATTTAAAAGTAAGCCATAATATGTAGAAACAGCTGAAATTGTAAAGAAGCATAAATGCAAGTGGAATATAATTAAATACATTACACTTACTAGGATATTTACATACCACTGAGATTTAGAAACTAATTAATTTATCAATTAGTAAAATGGCACAGAGAAAAAGATTTCTTAATTTTAATTGACTTCCAAAATAGTGAATACTTTTTACTTTATTTTCAATATGCTTTAACAAATAAGTCATTTTATTAGAGATACTTGCTATAGATTTTAAGTTTTCTGAATGCTTTTCTGGTCCTTACCTCATAACTGTTTTTTAAAAAAGTAAGTCTACAATCCTTCAGAATGAAGATGTTTTGGGGTATCATACATGGAATAATTCAGCCACCCCTAAAATGTAACTTGCACACATCTTAAAATATATAATTTATATAAAATACTTTTATCTGTCCAATTAAATACTGGTTTTGAAATTTAGAATGTAAAGTTTTGCCTTATATGAAATTTTAATAAAGTCATTCAATATATATCTGTTTAAGCCTCTACTAATATGCAAGCCATTGTACTAGGAACTTAGCTTGCTGAAAACTAGTTTTCTACTGTACTAAATTGCCCTAAACTATTTTGTTTATTCTTTATTTACCTATTGTGTGTTCTGTAGAGTGAGAGGGCCTAAGAAGGCTCTGATGGCCAGGATTTCTTGTTCCTTCATTTTTTTTCACTGTGCCTTTTAGTACTTACCTTTGACCCCTATTCTTATTGCTTTCAAGAATCAGAATCTCTCTGGAATATGTGCTGGCTTTTTTTTTTTTTTTCCAGAAATGGCTTTCTTCTGCTTCAGTAGTGGAGATCTGATATAGATAAATGGATATTCCTTAAAAAGTGGTTAGTTAAAATTTCACAATTTTTTAAAAGCTATTAAACCAATTTTCAACCAACACACAATACTTTTTAAATAGGTAAAGGTGACAAAATTATCCTAAGTATGATAAAATGTTGGAAAAATAGATGACTTTGAAAATAACTTAAAATCAGTATAAACTGAAAAATTGACATATGAAACACTAAAATTTTAGTCGTATTTGTAATAGGATAGGACAATTGAATAATTTTAGTTTTGAAAAACCAAATAGTTTTTAAAATGTTTCTAAGAATACAGTTATTAAGTGTCTTAGAATTATGTACACATTAGAAGAATATAGTCATATGTATTTAATATATTTAAGAAGAATGTTCTTTAAAATTAGTAGAGGTAATTTTGATAATTTAGGCAAGTTTATTTTTTTGGCAGACTGACTTTGGAAAACTGACCACCTTTCCTATGCAAAACCTTTGTGGTACAATAATAAAAAATTTTCATAGTTTTTTTATTTTTAATTTTGAAGCTGTATCACCTTGAAAATTTTAATTGAACTTTTTAAGGTTTATTTTTTTCATGTGTGTAAAACAGATTGTAATACCTACCTTATGGGATTATTGAGAGAATAAAATGAGATAATTCATGTAATAGTGTTAGCACAGTGCCTGACACTTAGAAAGGGTTGAATAAATGTAGTTATTATTAAGTTGTGTTAGGGGCTCCAAAACAGAGGGGATACTTCATGAGGATTTTCCTGAAATTAACTGAATTTCTTAAAGAAACATTTTAAAAGTACCATCAATTAAGTCACTAAATTGATTTATTTTTATTTTCTTTTAGCAAAGACTAGGAGCATACACAGTGTCAAACCTAATTGGAACCTTGATTTCTCCTGACATTTCTCTTCCACAGTTACCCATTGTTTTGATAAAGAGTATGTGACTTTTTGAAAGAATAATTTAAAGTTGGTAGGTACATTCTGGATTTTATTTTACTTTAGATATCAGATTTGGCACTTTAAATTTCTTTGGTTCAATAGGAGAATGATATAGTATGAATGGTAGCTCCATCTCACTGCTGAAGACAGTCCAGACGGTTCGACATGCAACCGTGGAGGGAGTGTAAGACAGAAGTGCACGGATGTACAAAGGGTGTTTGGATTTGGAGTGTGTGTGAAAGAAGCCAAGATGATAGCTGGTTAAGGGAAGAAGAGAGACGACTGATTATTTTTGTGTCTAACTGCATTTAAGAACAGAATGTGCTTTTGCTTGGAAACAAGCTCATTTTATAGCGATGCTTCCAGAATATGTGCAGGAATTAATTCAGAAATTGAATTTATTTTGCTTTTCTCCTTAGATGTTTTATAAGGAAAATACATATGTAGAGTCAGGAAAATATAAATAAGTATATTTAAGGCATTCCGCTTGCTCCTTGGAAGAGTAGTTGTGAACCAAAGGGAAGTGTATGTTGTTTTTAAAGCCAAAAATTATTAATGTAAATGCATTATTCTTTTTAGAGTAAAATTTTATTTTTAATTTCAGTTTTGCCATGCCATTTATTTGGAAAGTTACCTGTTTATAGAAGCAATTCATTTGTGTTCTGGAGTTGATGAATTTAAGAAAGCCACATTTTAATCCTTGATTCCCTGAGGATTTTCTTTCACAGTACCTTTCTTCTTTAAGTCCCTAAAACTACAGTCCTTTTGAGTGAATAGGGGCTATTTTATACACCACCCTGCTCCCAATCCAATTAAAGGTTCCATAATAGATGGATTAGGGAAAGTTTACTTCTTAGCAGAAATAAAGCTTTAGAAAAATGGTACCCAGATAGCAAAAGGGAATGTGAGGGAAAGCGGAGAAAATTAAGGAGATAATGGTCAGTAATCTTAACTTGTCTGATGTTTGCGCTGTTCACAATATAGCAGACTTTTAAAATAAGGAAAACAATGCTTCAGATTCTTTAACCATTTTGTTGCTGAAGTTTGGCTGTCTCTTCAATTTTCTTCACTTTTGCTTTTGTTATCTGCATCTTGGGCAAATATGTTTAATCCTATACTTCAAGTGTCTGTGTTTTGTCACATTTTCCTTTTTTTTTTTTTTTTCATTCTGTGTGTGATAGTGTTGGAAGGAGGTAAGGGGATGGAAAAGTTAATCTAGATAACAATCTGCTTGCATAATTATATAAAAAAAGATAAACCAGTAGCATGAATCTACTTTAGATTTTAAGTGTGTATTTATGTATATGTATTTTTCAGAAATTAATGAAATAATTTTTTAAAAAGTATTTTACAAGTTTTTTGTTTGGGTACATTTTGTTTCCATTAGTCTTTATTAGATACATATGTTTGAATATGGTGATTTACTTGGATAGAATTAAAATTAACAATTAAAATCCCAGAATTAATTTTTTTGGTTTAAAAATAAATATCTGTCATTTGAGATTTTTTGATCAGTTGAGTTTTTCCTTTAGATCTGACAACATAAACCTGGGAGGTTTTGCCTTATAAGTGCTTTAGAAAATCTCGTCATTTTAATCAATGATTAACATATATTAAAGCCAAAATAGTTTACCAGAGAAATTACTTTTTTCTGTTATATCTTTGAAACAGTTGAATGAAGTGTTTCCGAAGTCTATATAAAACGAACACATTTTTAAAAACGATTTTACTGTATTATTACTTCTAAAGTGGCTCTAGAACTTTCTTTACCAAGGATAGTGGATTGTGGTGAGGTTAAATGTTTAATGAGTCTCTATGTTAAAGGCTGCACTTATCTTCCAATTAACCCCAAGACCACTCTGGCATTTTTGTAAATCCACAGAAGTATTTTGAGTGAGGCCTAAAGGGTAAAGCTGCAGGCTGCCTGTGAAAAATGTAAAAAGACTAACCTGCTAACAAACCCTGTGCAATGGAACAAAGAAAGTTTAATCCGTATTATGGTAAATGCAGGCTTAGTGTCCCAAAAGGGCTTTGCAGAGTGGAGCAAAACAAAGAAGGGGCAGCACTAATAAAAATCCAGTGCTTTTATTTTTATACACAAAATTGTTGCAAAAGAAAAACTGATAATAGCATTAAGAAAAGGTTTGAATGGTGGTTTTAAATATGATACTAAACATTGTATTTGTTCACCAATTGAATGCAGTTTGTTGTACATAAAGAAGCTAAAAGTAACATATGCAGCGTGGCAATGTTAATATTGCAAAAGAAACCTTTAGTTGAATAGTATGATTTTAGAACTTTAGTTCAAAGTCCTAATATAGCAAGTAATACCATTCCTTTTGCAAAATCTACAAATACTTTTATATATGAAAAATAAAGATTTAAAAAAAGACTTGTTTATATAAGTTTTAACTACAATAATTTATTATATGCATTCAGAGCTTTGGGGGAAACATGATGTTTATGATTATATCTGCAATTTGAGAATCATGTAGTCCAAATGGACAGGAAAAAAGGAAAAAAATCTTTTTTTTTAAGTTAACTATATTTTGAGAAGAATTATTGCTGAATATTGCAAAGCTTGCATTTTATAACACTCAAAAATTAAGAATCAGGATCATTTTTATTCTAGTAGGAACTACGTTCATGAGTAACTGTCCCATAGTGAGTTAAAAAGGAATCTTTCATTATTTAATCACATTTTAATATGACTACTTAGTGAAGCCTTAAAATGAGTTCTCACCTAACTTGTTTCTCTAAATTCTTAACCCCAAATTTGAAATAAAATATTTACCATCTTAGCCACTATTTGGAACATATATGGCTATTTCAAAAGCATAAAATCGTTTTAGAGATTATATAAAACAGTTTGTTCACCATTTCACTAACGGAGTTAGGTTGTAAATTTTTTAAAGTAAATTCTACTTTTCATTTTAGAAAACATTATGATTATGGTCTCAGAATAATAACAGCATCCATGTATAGAATTTTAAAGTGCAGTAAGTAAATTAAAAGACTATATAATGAACTTAATATCACAGATATTACAAAGGACATGAAATTTCAGAAGGTGTTTTGAGATTATAGCAAGATCTTAGAATGCTGGAACTTATTTCACAGTTGGTTTATAACATTCTTTTGACAAAAAACTTTTGTAATTATTTTTAGTATATTTTAGTTCATGCACAAGCCAAATTTTTCCTGAAATGTTTAAGCATTTTTTTAGCTGAGATTACCTTAATTATGGAATTAATAACAAAGATAATAATTTCTACTATAAAGTATTTTATGGTTTTTGAGGGCTTTCAAAGCTTAATTTCATTAATACTTCTCAACTCTCCGAGATCTTTGGGACAGACATTAATATTCCCTATTTCACAGATGAGGAACTTGAGGCAACTTCCACAGCTCACACAGATAACAGGTGGTACAATTTGAACTCAAATCTATGATACTGACTCCCGATTCACTGCTTTTTTTCCCCATTGTACCAATTTGAAGCCATGTCCAAGTGTGTCACAGTTTCTTCTTCTTCTTCCCCTCCCCCACCTCTTTCCCCTCTTCTCATTTTTTCTCATCTGCCTCTCCTCTCCCTCCTTTTTCTTCTCCCCCATTCCTCCTTCTCCCCTTCTTCTTCCTCTCCTACCTCCCTCACCCTCCTTTATCCTTCTTCTGATCATCAGAACATTTTACACCCACAGAAAGGGATTTGTAATAACTAGAAGAAAGTATAATATTTAAAATGGAGATTATAATTCATAAAAGTTCTCCTTTAACTTGAGATACACACATATGTGTGTGTGTGTATGTATGTATGTGTGTATGTATGACAGTTTTAGAAATCAAATAATTATTCAGGGTCAGGCTCATATGAGTAGAGCTTGGGAATTCATCAGTGACCAAGACTAACATGGTTTTTCTTAACAATACTCATGGGTGACCACCAATGATTCCAGTTCATTACAGTACATGTTAGGGTACGGGGAGTGTGGGTGGTATGGAATTGTATATCCCACCATCTAATACATTTGGGGTGGCTAGGAGGGAATTCATGGAAAGCGTCATTGGTGAAATGGCATTTAAACTATGAAGGATGAGCAGGAATCTACTAGATAAATGGTAGAAGTGTATTGTAGACTTAGGGAAAGTTGCCAATTTGGAAGAGAGCTTAGTTGAGCTTGTGGAACAGATTTGCAGTATGATTGGAGCTAAGGGTAGAAGGAGAAACCTGCAAGATACGAAGCTGGACAGGTAGACAGATGCCAGTTAAAGGAACTGAAACTATTCTAAGCATAGTGAGTGAACACCGCAGAGTTCTAAGCCAGTAACTAACCTAGTTAGATTTGTTTATGTAAAAGGTTAATTGGGAACAGTATTTGTATTTGTAAGTGGTCTCTTTGCTTTACAGAAGCCTTTCCTATTACCTTTAAAATGTGTACATATATATATATATTGTTGCTCTTTTTTATATAAATGACTGATATTTATTCTGGTATCAGATACTCTCATAGTAAAATGCTACACTTCAAAAGATAAGGACAAGTTTGATTTTGAAGTGATGATTGCTAAATATAAAATTATTACTAGTGTATCTATTATTGAAAACCCTTTCTAAGGAAATAATTACAGATATAGTGACCATACATACACATCTATTTTTCTATAATCCATCCTATTTGAAGTAAGTTTTCTTGTAGTCGGATGACTTGTCAAATGATATTTTCTCAATTTTTAGTTTAGAAAATAATCTTTGCCTTACATGAAAGTTTCTATAATTGTCCTGAATTTTAAAAAATAAATGAAGGTGATTTTTTACATCTGATGCTTCAAGAAAGTATTCATTAAGACAGAAAAATAGGGATAAGTGGATTATTTGCTAAATTACTTTCTTGAACAAAATTAAAAGGAGGGAGCTTGGCAAATTTCATTCACATAGCTGGCAGTGGATAGTATCTCCTTTCTGAGTGTGAAATGTTATTCCTAGACATTAAACAAATTCAGGATGTATTCCCTAGTGCAAGCTGCCTGCTGGCAACAAGATATAGGAGTTCAATGTGTATACGGAGATAAGAATGACATGTAATTTGTGTTAGAATTTGACTGTTAATTGTGTATAAAGCTGTGGCCTTTTCAAGTCCAAACATTTGGCAGGGTTGTTAATTGGGGGAAAGAGAGGAAGTTTGAATGAAATTACATGTAGAAAGATAGACATTTACATATTAGCAAAGCCCTTTGAGTTAATAAATATTTGTAGAGTATTTTTGTTTGTTTGTTTGTTTGTTTGTTTGTTTGGCAGGGGGGAGCCGATTAGTATTTCCATTTGTTTTTGGTAATGTTGATGACAATTTATTTGCATTTTTGTGTTTTAGTGGTAAGACTAAATGTGAAATCATTTTTGTTTACCTTTTTAATACTACCAAAGTATCTTGAATATTCTTAAAATTGTATGGAATAGAAATTCCACACTGAAAAAATTGGGTGACTTTTAAGTTATTTTTGTTTGATTCTGGATTTGTCTTTTAAAGACATTCTTAGCTGGGTATTTTCTAGAATCTTCAGTTCTAAGTCTTTTAACTACTTTATAAAGTAATAATTTTACTGTGCTTTCTTCTGTGTAGGCATAGAAAACAAACTCAATATACATTAACTCATTTAATTTTTATAGTTCTTATTTTACAGTTGAAGAAACTACAGAGAAATTAAATAATTTGTCCAGAATTGCTAGAGCTAGGTTAGAACTCAGGCAGCATGGTTCCAGAATTCATACTCTTCTTACTTATTGATTATAGTGTCTCTGGGGATTTGAGGTGAATGGGAGAGGAGGAAATATGTAGAGGCATGTTTGTAAGGGAGTCCTTGAGATTTATTTCAAAAGTAAAATATTGGCTCAAAGGTACTACAAATTGTGAAATACCATTCTAAAATAAAGTATGTGATTCAGATATAATGCATGTTTTATTGATTGATTTTAAAGAATGTTAGTAGAAACCATTTAGTTATTTAAATGTCTGAAATTGACACCTTTTGACAAATAATTTGTTCTATCTCTGATATTTTTTTCTCTTTAGATGTTTTTCAAAGAGGGGCAGTGACTACATTTGTGGCATTATCTTATGAACTATTACATAAAATGATTTGGATGAAAGTTTCACAGACATATTTTAAGAAAAAAAAAAAACTAACAGGACATTGAATTCTGGAAGACAGCAGTGTTCCCAGCTTAACATACACACACACACACTCACACACACACACACACACATTTATGGATTGGAGTTTTGGGAAAACTTTTTATAGGTGGAGCTGTCTTAGCTCAGACTTGCCTCTTGTTCTTTGTCCTTGTTCTTCCTCTTATTCCTTTATGGAACTTAAACATAATAGTTGGAACAAGTCAGGAAAGTCAGAGACCTCAAGCCTTATGTTCTCAAGCCACTGATCTACTAACTGGTTACCTGTGGATTACCTTTGTTACTTGACAAGAAAGAAGCTCTTCATTTGCTTAAAACATTTTTTAGTTAGGTTTTACTGATAGCTAAATGCATCATAATTGACAGAGACACTATTTTTTAAAAAATTATTTTCATCCACTACTCTGTATTAGCAGTTGTAATATTCATCCCCCAAATCAGAAAAGTTACTTTATTCAATTGTGCATCTCTCTGGTTAAAACCTTAGGGCAACAAATTAGCTTTAAATTTAGGTTTAATGCTCCTAGTTTCTAAGTAGGATGTTACATAAAGTTGATTTTGCTGATACAACAGAGCCCCCCTTCCTAAGTTCTGTGGCCATTTTCTATTAGATAACGGCACTAATTTATACAGCCTTTTTGTATTTCACTGAGTTGCATAATATCAACATTTAAAAAGTCTTGAAGGAAAAACATTTTTAGGAAAGCAGAGTTGATATTTTAATAAGCAATATGCTATAGACATTCTTATAATTACTTATTGTTGAGGTACTTTGCAACTACAAAATTAACCCAGGCTATAAAATTTGACAGCATGCATTAGAATCTTCTGTTTTATTACTTTTTCAAAATGTTGTTCAGCATATTGCCTACAACATTATAGTATGATTTTCAGAATATAGAAATGATTCTGTTTGTATTAATAAAATATCCATTAAACATAGACTATTTCATATTCATTTTCAAGTGGCAAGAAATACTATACAAAATACTCAGGAATAAGTTAGCAATGATTTAATTTAAAACTAATATGCTTCAAATGACAGCAAAACTATAACAAAACATAAAGAATAAAATACCAAACAGAAAAAAAATTATTTAAAATAATAAAGCAATAGTTTCAAAGCACATCAGTGTTTTCATTCCCTTGTTGATATTGCCAGTTGGACTGATATTTTAAAAGATATTCCTACAGTTCCATTTCTGATAAAATACAGTTCCAGTAGTGGTAAAATAATCATGTCTAGGCTTCACAGCAACATCTTCTTCACTTCTACTTTGTGAGCTCTAAGATAGATATGTATCTCAGTTTCTATTCTCTGAATTACTTAACATGTTGAGTGGGGCTCAGATCAAATTAATGTATGATATTCTGCTACATCACTTTGGACTAGAGTTGCACTACAGTATAGCATCACTGTCATTTCCAAAGTAACTATCTAGAACAGACATATCTCTTCATGTGCACTTAAAAAACTAAATTGATACTGTGAATTTTTTTTCAGCTTTTTAAGACTACAGGCATTTATGTCAGTTTAAAACTCCTGTTCTAGATTTATTTTAGAATGTTTTCAATTTTTAGATGTAAGGAATTGGAATTCTGTTTTGAACTGCATAAGGAAAGTAGTCTAAACACAAAAGATGGCAAATAAAAAACAGAAGTTGCCTTAGAAATTGGTATTATTGATGTAAAAGAATAATTATTGATGGCTAACATCTTACAGATGAAGAACTGGGAATACAGAGACATTAGTAACCTACTCAAGGTGAGAGGTGGTGCATGGTAGAGTCAAAATTTAAACCTAGGTAGTCTGATCCAGAGCCCATGCATTTTAAAATTAATTCACTTAATTATTTTTAATGAGAAATTTTATGCATTTTATTAAATTATATTGTATATGGAAAGCTTCACAGAGATGTTTAACTTGCTGGCTTCTATATAGAAAGGACAGACCCATGGAACTGGAAACCAGAACAGAAAGTGAACATTACCATTACCAGCACCAGAAGTCCCCTGTGTACCCCCCTTCTGTCACTGCCACAATTTAAAAAGCTGAATGATTTTAAAGTAAACTGGATGCCCAACTGTCCATCCCTAAATACTTTTTTGTTTCTCTAAAAGAATATAATTTCCTTCATAGACTTAAAAAACATTATTTCCTAACAAAATTAGTAATATTTCTTAGTATTATCTCATTCCTAACCTATATTTAAATGTATCCTGTTGTCTCCAAGAAATATTCCTCATTATTTGTTGGTTTGAACCAGGGTCTAATCCAGGACAGAGCTTTGTATCTGTTGGTTTTTTTCCCTTAAATCTTTTTTATTCTAAAATAATCATTTATTCATGACAATTACTTGTCAATGAGACTAGGCCATTTGTCCCATAGTATCTTACTTTCTACATTTACATTTGTCTGTCTGTTTTTTATAGTAATTATTTAGTTGTACTTCTATTCTTTGTATAATTCCTATAAATTGGATGTTCAATGTAAATGCTTGATTAAATTAATGCATTGTTAGGTAAACTATAATATCTGCGATTGTGCCTCATATTGGAACACATGGGGAGACTTATCTCCTGACCCACCATTAGCCATGTAAAGTTTCTGATCTTAACCACACCACTGCTGTGAATCTGTAGATGTAATACTAGCACTCTTGTCTTAAGAAAGTATTTTATGCTATAAAGTGTCTCTTTCTCACTGGTCTTTTAGATTATTTAGGAAACAATAGCATAGAAAGTATAGGATATTAAATGATATATTCTAGCTTGAATTTTAAATATTGTTGACTTTGTTTTTAAAGTAGCTAGTTCTCTAAATTCTGTGGTAAAGCATTACCCAGCTAACGAGAAAACTTTAAATAATGTTTATTTTTTCAACCAATAAGTTGGGAATACTATATGCAAAAACAGTAACTAAAATTTGTCTTTGTTCAAATGGTGACATTACATGTATATTTCAGTGTAGAAAGGGAACAAACAAGGAAAAAGAAAATTTAGAGAAATTAGGATAAAGAGAAAGGTGAGAAATATAAAAAGTTGAACTATTGCATCTAAATTAAAATATAAAGTATATAAATAAAAATGTTTTAAAATGATCATAGTTTTCTATATGCCATTAATTACATGAAATGTTGACTTTTAAAAAAAGTAGGCTTTCATCAATTTGTCACAGTTTTATCACACTGATTTTGTCAACACGGGAGGAAAACCTCTGCCACGCTAGCTGGAGTTCTCATTAAGCAGCTGATTTGCCTGAATCCCCATTAAATTGACAAACTCATTTGCTTATAGGCCATGGCATCTGATACTGTTCAAGAATGTTTAGAGATTAAAATCAAAACTGTTATGTACGTGGGCTTATTTATTGATTTCTTTCCAATTTTCGCCTGCCAGATAGTATTAAAATGTTAATTTCTCTTCCTTAAAAAGGAAAGAAAAAATATACATACACAGTTTAGTAATACGTTCTCAGAGGTCTTAGTAGGGAAGAAGTGTTTAATAATTTTAGCCTGTTATAATATTCTTTTCTATAGTTTACATAAAACAAAGATTATTCATAAAAAACATAATGTAATTATGTTGACATATAATTTATGCCTAAAATGACAGGGCTCTTAAAAATCTTTAATACAAGAAGTATGAAATCATGCAAAAGGAGAGTAAACTTATTCATTGGGAATACTGGATGATCTAAAAAGTCTCAAAACACATGTAAACAAAAATTTATGCCTGTTCTTGATTCTGAAATTGAGTAAACAAATGCTACAAAATTTAATAATTTTATAATCATTATCATTTTTGAGTATATTTTAGAGTCAAACAATATAATGGATAAAAAGGAAAACATGCCTTTGAAAGCAATAGTGTAAAAATAGGTTTACAAATATAAGTATTTTTTTATAATAAAGATGAATATTCCCAATAAGTGATATAGTTTTGGAACTCTGTTGAAATTAAGTCAGTTACTAAATTTTTTTTCTAGAGTCAGAACAGTTTTTAGAATGACAGGAAGATAATATTCAATAAACCTTGATTGTCTTAGTTTTCTAACATTTTCTGTAAGTCTAGCTTTTAGTTTGGTGAACATGCCCATTTACAAATAAATAACAGATACCCACCCAAATTAGTAGAAAATATATTTCCCACAAAAAGATGGCTGTTTGCCCTCTAATAGTTGCAGGACTATTGGAACTTAGTACAACAAATATTTATTGTAATGTACATGATTTTAGTAGTAATTTTATCTTTTGACAACCATAGTCTAATCATATGTTAAATATATTCTATTCACAGGGTTATTTTTAAAATCTTAAATCATTGTCTTTCTATTTTATTATATATATATCCATTCTTTTTATTTTATATGACAGTTATAGACTTCTTCACTAATAGGGCTTGCATTTGAAGATAAGGCTGCATGTAAACAAATTAACTTTTAAAAATAGAGAGCAATTTCATCTGTAATAATGTACCAATTCATAAATTATCACTGGTAATTTTTTCTTAAAGATAAATGACACAGCGTATAACACATACTATTAGGTAGTCTAGATGTCTTTGTGTTCTGGGAGATAAGGCTCTTGTATTATTATACCCTAATAAAATGAGTTAATGTTTTAGTATTATCGATAAAAGAGCACTTGGATATATTTAATAACCAAACTGAGAAACACTTAATTTTAGTTGTCCAGAGCAATATAACACAAATTCTCCTGTAAAACAAATTGTACTTTTGGAATATATTTTAATGTGTATCCAACAAAGGAGAAAATGAGGTGATTGAAGTTCAATTTGTAGCATGTTATTAACCATTTCCGCTTGACTAGATGAGTAAAAGGATAATGGATGAGGGTTTTATTATTACCTTTCTGCTAAAATGAAGTGGTATAAAAGATAAGGTGATGAGATTAATGAACATAAGGAAAAGGAGTAATCAATCAAGCTCCAAGAGGGAGGTGAGAAAGACAGTACCCTACAGGAACTGTAAGAGCATGCCATACAAAATAGTAGAGTTTATTTCAGTTTTCACTAAAATGTTGAACAGTTGTTCCAGTCTCTAGTTTCATATTTATTATTGACACTTTTTTTAAAAAAGCTTTCAACAGACCAAAGTAATTTTGTAGAGGTTGTTGATTTTGTAATTGTATTAATTATGCATATCTGTTCATTCAACAAAATTTGTTAAGTACCTATTGTGTGCTGGGAACTCCGTGCTAATTGTTGAGACTCTACCAGTAAGAAATATGGACGCTATACTTTTCTCGAGCTCATAGTTTGGTAGGGATAGATGTACAAATAAATATGTATGTTGTTTGGTAATGATTATCAAAGAGAAAACGTGGTAATGCTTCTCTATTAACTTGCTGTTTAAGAAGAGAACTGAATGGAGTGAAGGAATAAGCCCTGAGGACTTTGTAAGTAAAGAACATTTCAGGAAGAACAATAAGTGCAAAGGCCTAGAGGCAAAATTATGATTGGGGGAAAAAAAAAGAAACATGACATTTCTGGGAAGTTAGTAATGTGGGATTGATTTGCAGCAAATCTAGAAAAATGAATAGTTTTGAAATACAAGCCAAGATATTTTGTTTGATTATAAGAATAAATAATTTATTCAGCTAATAAAAATCCATTGAGTGCCTAAATCTACTCCTAGCTCTGAGGATATATTAATGAGGACAAAAGTTCTTGCTCTTATGTAGCTTCTGTTCTAAAAACATGAGGAAGAAAAATTACACGGGATGAACAAGATAATTTCAGATAATACCGTGCTTTGAGTAAACAAAACTGGGTGAGATTGGCTTGGGAAAAGAGGCATATGGAGATTCCGGCTTAAATAATTCAGGTTGCTGGTACTCTTCCCAGTCATATCTTATTTCTGAATTCAAGTCCCAGCAGTGAGACTATTGACATAACTTTTGAGCTTCTCTATCTGTATAATTTTTTCCTTACTCTGTTATTATCAAGATTTGATGAGATAGAATATATGTAAAGCACCTAACACAGGGCTTTCTCTTGTTTATCTAAAATGTAAAAGAGCAAGAAAAGAATCTTGTTTAGTAATTGTCTTCGTTCAGGGTCCCCCAGATTCAGATGCTGAGTTGAGGGTTCAAGTGCAGGTAGTTTGTTTGGGACATTCAAGTGACATCAGCAGGGAAGCCAGAAAAGGACTGGTGGAAAAGGTGAGCAGTGATGGGCACTTATTAAGCCAGCTATTGGGGGAGTTTAATAGTATGGAAGCTTTTAAGAAACATTGCAAAATACGTCACAGAATTATCCCATCTGAGAGCTGAGGGAGTTGTGGTTTTAAACACCCACTTCTTTCTTAATTCCAATTAAGGATTCCAAGAACAGCCATTACTTCCCTGATGCACTTAGATGGAGATACTGGTTGCTGGATGTCTGCAGGAGGACACTGAAAGTTCTAAGGGATATGAGCAGGATCCTAACAATGTCTGTTATAGTAATTATATCTTTTTTCAGGCAACTAGGATTTCAGGTAATTTAGTATTTGTCTCTAAATTTCTTATTTCTCTCATTCCCTTAATGATTCTTTCCCTGGATTACTTTCTTTCTTTGATTTCTTTAAACTTTTCTGATTCCTTAACGCTTTAGTACCTTCATAGAGAATAGATGCCCTGAAGGGCTAGCAGCCTTTGTTTTACACCTTAAGATGGACCATTCCCTTAAATCTTCTTAATTTATATGAGCCATACAGGGAATAAACCACATTACCTAAGATACAGTTCTCCTTATGCCAGAACAGTCTATTCAGATAGTATCAAAAGATTCAAATATTAATTCCCACCAAAATCAACAAATAGCTTGCTTTGCATGTTTTAATGCAAGGATTGTGAAATAACATGATGTCTAGAATTCATTTCTAAAATACTCTAGAAAGAAAAGTATGATTGGATATAGGAAATATGATTTGCAAAACTGATAATTGTTGAATCTAGGTGATAGGTACATGGGAATTCATAATCTTTTAGATGTATGTTTGAAATTTTTGTAATGAGAAAAGAATGTTCTGATTGTTACAGTCCACCTTGTTTTAAATATAAGCTAATAATTAGTGTTCATTTTACATGGGGCTCAGTGACATCTCGACTCACATTGCCACTCCCACTAAGTTAACTAACTAGGCAAAACAAAAATGAAACAATGAAAATTTAACTTTTAGATTAGCACAGACTAAAGAAGTGTACCTACTGTGAAGGTACAGTGGCTTCCTGATTAGCTCATCTTAACCTAAACCCTGTTTTTGCAGACATTCAACCAGTCATTTGGGGGAATTGCTCAATTCTGGAAGCATAAATCAAGTAATTACAGAAGGCATCATTGAAACTGCCTATCATATAAATTTAATATATTTTGATATACGTGACAATATTGGTTCTTTCCATGAGAAAGGCGGCCTCCATACTCATAAGTCTTAGTAATATGTATGGTCCTACTGCAGAGAAGGCTGCATCAAGCTGCCAAAAGCTAAGGAGGTTAAAATTTTAATTATTTTGCTCAATTTGTCTTCATTTGATTATATGCACATCACAGAAAAATCTGGCTCTTATGTAAGTAGATATTTTCATTGTTTTTCTTTGCTAACATTAAAAAAAATTCTGTTTATAAGAAAGACATTACCTACCTAAAATTTCTGATATTGTTGACAGGCTATTTATCTGTCCCATGCCTTTACTTACTCCTCTAGGTAAACTTACTGTCATTTGAAAAACAAAATGTAGACTTATGCTGATATTTTAAAAAATTATCAAGTTTAAACATATGTAGACTTCCTTTTTTATAGAAATTGATAATGTCACTCTCTCATTATATTCCTCACAACCAATTTCCCCAATATAGGTTGGTCTATCACAATCTAAATTAGATGAGAAGTCTATTTGTACAGTATAGTGACTATGTAAATAATGGTCACTACTGAAACTATGTAATAATGATTCTCAAATGATCTGTCACTTATATATTTTTGCCTAAAAAGATCTCTGAACCTGTCAGGGTTGGGAAAAGTACGTATTTTCCATAATTCAAAAAGAAAGGAATTTAATACATGGAATTAGAGACCAATGTAACCAGTGGAAAGCCACTGATGGTTTTAATAATGTGGAAGTATAGGAATTGCAGGTGAACCACAGCTACTAATGTCAGTTGTCTTTGGCATCTAAAAGTCACAGCTGCTTCCTTCAGGTACCCCTGGAAGATAATGGCTTCTAAGTTCCTTCTGCTATCTAAATCTTGTACAAGCGCTTTCTTTGTGCTCTCTAAACTAAAATCTGCTAGCAAGGGATGGAGGAAATACAGTTTATAAGTTCTCAGCTCCCACTATACAAGATAGAGCTCTTAGAAGAGCAAGGATGATGCTGGAAAAAAAATAGCATTCTCTAGCACATTTTACTTGTCTTCTATTTTTTTGCTCTAGCCTCCCATGTTGTTTGCCTTTTAGGCTTGGCTCATCTCTCTCATTTTAGGATTTATGCTGCACTGGGTTCTGTTTCTTAGGTTCTGTTCTTTCTTTTCTGTGGCTTTTCACTCCCTCACTTTGCTAATATTCATCCTCTAACTTCCTAAGAGTACATAGGATATAATATTTGAATATCTGAAATAATCTTTAGTCTTCTATCATGCTTGGTTGATAGTTTGATTGGATATAGAATTGCAGGTTGAATATTACTTCCTTCAGAATTTTGAAATCTGCCTCACTCTTCTGTATTGGAAGTTAAAAAGCGATAGTCTATTATAATTGTTCTTTTGAATATGATATTCTTTTTGGAAAAATCTTAAGACCTTTATATAAATTTATTTATTATTTGTTTTAATGTGAGTCTTATTTAATTCATTGTCCTGGGCATTGGGTAGAGCCTTTATGTCTTGAGATTTGTGACCTTCAGTTCTGAATTATTTTCCTTCTTTCTGTATTCTTAAATGTTGTATAATCTGGATTCATCTTTAATTTCTGTGTATTTCCTTTCCTCTTTTTCCTTTTTTTATTTCTTCCATTTCAGTGCAGCGTTTCTCAACTTTATCTTTTAGTCTTTTCACTGAAGTTTTTTATATTTAACTTAAAAGTTTTAATTGTAAAGAGTTCTTTTGTTTTTCTTCTTCTTTTTTTTTTTTTTGGAGGGACAGATAGCATCTTACCTGTGTTGTATGGCTATAAGATCTGTTAGGTTTCCTTCCTTCCTTCCTTCCTTCCTTCCTTCCTTCCTTCCTTCCTTCCTTCCTTCCTTCCTTCCTTCCTTCCTTCCTTCCTTCCTCTTCCTTCCTTCCTCTCTCCCTCCCTCCCTCCTTCCCTCCCTGTCCCCCCTCTCTAACTTTCCAGTTTCATTCTGGTCTCTTAATTTCTTCCTTCTGAGTTATTTTTTTTTCTTTTTGTTTTGATCTTTGTCTTATTGGAGCCTTTCCTCAAATTTCTTGACTGTTGAGTGCAGCTCTTTCAAGCCTAATTGGAAGCTCTGTGTTTGTAGCTTTTCTTTATATTCTTAGCAGCCTCTGAGCCATCCAGTCCATTTGTAGACCCAGTCAAGGATAAACATCTGACAGCTTTTTCTTTGAGACCATTCAGTTTTTTTCAAATAAGAATCCTCCTTTTACCTGTCTGAGGGTTGTGGGTCTTGGGGATGGGCAGTGTTGGGATGGAAGAATAGAGAATGCATAATGAGCCTGCTGGTATCTGAGAACAAATAGGAGTGGGAAGCATATGATTTTCTCCTTTATTCTTTGTTCCTATTTTCTGCTGTGGCTGGTGTCACTAATTTTTCAACAAATGAATCTCAGGTTTCTCATGAATGAGTAGACAGAAGAGAGAAAGAGTTAACTGGTTCTTCAGCTTGAGGGAGAGTTTTGGGGTCCAGCTAGTCTCTGTAGATGTTTAACCCATCTTCTCCTTTTGATAAATTCATTTTCTGTGTTCCCTAGTACACTTAAGGGATGAGAACCTTAGGAGGTCTGCAGAGTGAATTAGGTGACTTCTTATCACAGTCCTCCTGGCGACTGCCTAGATCACTAGATGACTTAGGTGACTCATTCCGTTTGCTAAATTAATGATTACTAGGTGACATAAGCAACTCATTCCTTTTGCTATGTATCTGTATGTCTTCTGCATTGTTACTGAAATCTCTTTGCTGCCATCTTCCTTTCAATACTCGTTTGTTATTTGGGTTGATGCCTTTTTTTCATCCCTTTCTACTGACTTTATTGAGGTTTAGGTTGTTTAAAAGATATGAAGGCTTTTGGCTGCATCTAACTGAAACCCCAATTAAAAGTATTTTACAGAAATAGGAATTATATTTCTCACCTAGAGATGTATGTTTTTAATGGTTTTTCTTGTTTGCAATCTTAACGTAATGTAATTTATACACTTTTATTCAGATTGAAATACCAGAGATTTAGAAGATGTCCTAGTGTAAAAGAGAAGTCAAATATAGGTATCTATTGACAGTTAGTGGTTTATAAAACATATAAAATATCTTTATCATTATATTAGGAATCCTGACTTTTCAAACCTGTGCCATAATATTTTGATGGCAGTGTAACTATCTAAGAGGAAGAATCTACACTAAAACAGAAACATCAGCTAAAGTGAACCTGTATTTCCTCTATTTGTTGTGGAGATCTGTGGTTAGTTTGAATGATGACCTAATCTGTGTCAGAGGCAGGTGGGCCATTTATCTAGGACACAGCCCATTTTTACACATACAGTCACTGAGGCTGAATTATTTGCTATCTCAGTGGTATTATAGATTGGTCTTGAATCTCAGATTAATGGTCATCAAAGTAATGAATCTTTGGGACTATAAAAAAAAAAAGACCATAACTGAAAACTATGAAACCAAAATGTGTTCTCTTAGAGGGAGAAAAAAGCCAGAGCATGTAATCTGCTGCCTAGGAACAGCATAAAATAATATTTTGTTCAGTTTTCCAAAAATGTAGAATATGAACAGTGCCTTCTGAGGTTCACATTATAGCTGATGTGTTATATAAATATGTTAATAGAAATAATTTTGTAAGTCTATTTTTAGTAATATGTATTTTACATCTACTTAAAAAAGAAACTTACTCTTAATAGAATTGGATCTATATACTTAGACACTATATTGAGGAAATCCTGAACTTTCTGAACAAGTACTAAGATAGGTTACACTTAGAAAATGTGAAGTAGTATCCTCTATAAAAGTGATTGCTTCTGTCAGGTTTCGGGGTTGGGTAGGAAGAGGCTAAGAGGACTTTCGCTTGCCTTGGTGAAAAGTGGTATCAGAAAAGAAGGCAGAATGGATTGTTAGTGATCCAGCTGTAAGGTAAAATAAATCTCTGCTGCTACTGTTCTGTGTCAGTTATTTCATTTTATGACTAAGTCTGAGAAGTGCTTATAGGAGACTGCTCTGCTATATCCTTGGATACTACTACTGTGTATTTGTCTTAACAAAGCATAAAACCACCCTGAAAAGAAGTTGTCTGATCTACAAGTAAAATTAGCTGCCTGCCAGAACAAAACTATACCCCTCTCTGGAGGTAGACAACAAAATCTAAGCAAAATCATTCTGTCTATAATATTCAATATACAAAAAAATTACTAGGTATGTCAAAAAGCAGGAAAATTAATGATTCTAGGAGAGAAATCACCCAATAGAAAGAGTCACAGAAATTATAGAGATTATGGAGTTTTAGGGTCTAGTATTTATATGCAAATGGATGGATAGATACTCCTCATTTCAGAAAATAAAACTTAATTTCATCCTACTCACCTCAATCCAAGAGTGGACTGGATTTAGTGACAGCTTCTAAAGAATAAAGGAAGAAAATAACAGTAACTTTTTAATGGAAAAATTTAGCAAACACTAGTTTAATCAAGTGACAAATGTTACCATTACCAGTGATATTATGTAGATTTTATATAACTCCCTCATACAAAGTAAGACACATCACCTCTTTGGTATTCTTAATGAAAACCCATAACCACATTCTAATCAGGAAAAAAGCAACAGACAAACCCAGACTGGGCACAGTTTATAGAATTCTTGCCAGTACTCTTAAAGAGTGTTAAAGTTATGGAAAAAAAAAAAAAAAGACTGAGAAACTGTCAAAGACCAGTGGAGACTGAGGAAACATGAAAACTAAATGCAGTGTGGCATTTTTTATTGGAATTTGGAATAGAAATAAGATATCAGTGGAAAATTTTGTGAAATGCAAATAAATTCTAGAGTTTAGATAATGGTAAAAATAAATGAAAAAATAAACTAATATGGAAAAATACTACTGAATATAAGTATATTCAAAGATGTAGTGGAAAACATGAACACAATAAGGAAACCTATAGAGAAGTTCAGTACAAAAATGGAAACTATAAAAAAGAACCAAATGGAAGTTTTAGAACTGAAAATTACAACTTTTCAACTGAAAACTTTACTAGATGGCCTTAATAGTTTATTAGACAGTACAAAAGAAAAGAACAGTGAAACTAAAGACAAGCAAATAGAAACTATCTGGATGGAAACAGAAAGAAAAAGAGAAATCTCATACAAAATGATCAGAGCATGAATCAGCTATGGATAATGTCAAGTACATGAAATGGAAATACCAGAAGAAAATGTGTGCATTGAATATACATAATATAAAACATAATATAATGTAATATATAAAACTTTTAAAATATATTTTCTTATTCATTAATTTTTTAAAAGATACTGTTTATAGTAATTATAAAAATATAACCCATGTGGAATGACAATAGCTCAAACAAGGATAGGAATGGGGGAATAAGTGTCCTGTTTTAGGATTCTTACATTATATGTCAAGGAGATATATCATTTGAAGTAAAACTATTGTAATAAATTCTAAATAACCACAAAAAGATAAGGTAAGCCAATACAGGGAATAAAATGGAATACTAAATGCTACTTAATCTAAAAGAAGGTTGAAAGAAGAAAGAATTAGAGAACAAATAACAAGAGTGTGGATTTAAACCTAGTCATATCACTAATTAAATGGTTGTACATTAAAAACTTTTAAAACACAGATCTTTAAATTTGTTAAAATAAGTCACAAATATGTGTCATTAATATGATGCAAGTAAATCTAAACAGATTTAAAGAATGATACACACACATGTATATACACATATATATATAATACCAATATTATAGATAAGATAAATTTCAGGAGTGTTAGAGATAAAGAAGAGCATTTCATAATAAGAGATCTAGTTTATCAAGAAAACACAATTCTAAGTGTAAATGTGTCTGTAGTAAACAGAATAAGGGTACCTTCTAAATGTCCAGGTCTCGATCGCTTGTAAATGTTTACCTTTCATGGTAAAGAGACTTTGCAGAGGTAATTAAGTTAAGGATCTGGAAGTGGAAAGATTTTCTTGGATTATCTGGGAAGGCCCAATGTAAGTACAAGGGTTCTTAGAAGAGAAAGAAGAGGTAGAAGAGGTCAGATAATGAAATGTAATGTCAGAAGTATGGGTCAGTGTCAGAGAGGGATTTAAAGGTTCTATGCTGCTGGCTTTGAAGATGAAGGAAGGAGCTATTAGACAAGGAATGCAGATGGCCTCTAGAAGCTGGGAAAGGCAAGGATATGGATTCTCCTCAAGCCTTCAGAAAGAACTCAGACTTCTTTCAGCCTGTTAAGTTCCAGTTCAGACTTTTAGCATACAGAATTATAAGATAATTTTGCATTATTTTAAGCAAAATTTGTGGCAACTTGCTATAGCAACAATAGGAAACTAATTCGGCATCAAATAATAGAGATTTAAAATAGGAAGCAAACACTGAAGGAAACTAAGAAAAATTTTAATTTACAATTATAGTTGGGCATTTCAAAATTTCTCTCTCAATAATTGGATTGAACACTAAGTATAATGTCAGTAATTATAGAAGAGTTAAACAGCACTGGCAGTCAGTTTAATTTAATAGACATTGATAGAACTTTAAAGTTAATAACTCCAGAATTTCCTAGTCTCTGTAAGTATAAATGCAAACTTTGAAGACCATTTGTTGGGTCATTTTGGTAAATTTATATTTCAGTGCATTAATAGAATATAAATTATTTTATGTTTTCTATTCACAATGCAGTTAAACCATAAGTCTAAATTAGAAATTTGAAAAGTCCTGAAATATTTTAAATTAAACAACGCATGTTTTAAAAGAAGAAACCATAAGGGACATTAAAAAATATTTTAAAACCATAATGAGAACAAACTTCACAATTTGTGGGATATAGATAAAACCATACTTAGAGGAAAATTTATAACTAAAACTCATAAGTTTACAAATATATGAAAAAACAGAAGTTTGAACTCACAGATCTAGGTTTTATCACTAAAAGAAGAGCAAATTAAATCCAAAGTAAACATAGAGAAGGACTGAATAAAATGTAAAAGAAAATCAATGAAAAAGAAAACAAAAAACAGTAGGAAAAAATAATAAAACCAAAAGCTGGTTCTTTGTAAATTTTAATGAAATTGATAAACATCTAACCATATTGATAAAAGAGAAGACAATCATAAATATCAGGAATGAAAGTGGGGACATCATTATAGATTTTACAGCTTTTAAAAGGATAAATTTGAAAACTTAGATTAAACAAAAGAATTTTTAGGAAGTCTGAAACTCCCAAAGCTTATTTTATTGGAAATAGATAACCCCAGTAGTGATCCCTGTTAAAAAAAAAAAAAAGGGATGGGAGAATACGTTGTTATATGTCATCATACAAACAAAAGCCCAGGCTTAGTAACTTATTTGATGAATTCTATCATATTTAAGAAAGACATAATGTAAATTTTACGTAAATTCTTTTGAAAAATAGAGGAGGAGGGAACCACTTACCAACTCATTTAATGAGGCTACCATGACTGTAACAATAAAACTATTAAAACTTTAAACTAATATTTATTACAGATATAGTTTAAAAATCTTTTAACAAAATATATTTGACCCTTAAACAACATGGGTTTTAACTACTTGGTTCACTTATATATATATATGTGTGTGTATATATATATATATATTTTTAACTAAACACTGTAAATGTATTTATGATTTTAACTTTTTTCCTAGCTTTATTATAGTATATGATATATATGACATACAAAATATGTGTTTCTTGACTATATTATCAGTAAGGCTTCTGGTAAAAGTAGGCTGTTAGTAGTTAAGTTTTGGGGAGTCATACTAGAACTTTTGACTACACAGTGAATGTGTCAGTGCTCCTAACCCCCCACATTATTCAAAGGTCACCTGTATCACATTCGCATTTATCATGATTAAATGGGCTTTGTTTTCCTCAGCAATACTAGTTTGTTTTAACATTTAAATAACCCATCAATATTGTTCACACAAATAAAGGAGAAACTGTATAATCCCAATAGATGTGGGGAAAAAAACTTGACAGAATTAATGATAAAACTTTCTCACTTCAAAAAGAGACATTCTAACTTTATTTGATAAACTTGACAGAATTAATGATAAAACTTTCTCACTTCAAAAAGAGACATTCTAACTTTATTTGATAAACTTGACAGAATTAATGATAAAACTTTCTCACTTCAAAAAGAGACATTCTAACTTTATTTGATGGTGAAAAGTTAGTGCATTTTATTTTAAAACTGGGACCAACACAAGTTCATCTGCTTTTCCCCACTTTTACTTAACATTTCTAGCTAGTGCGCTAGCACAAGGAAAAGATAACAGTCGTATGAATTGGAAATAAAATATAAAACTGTATTTGTAAATAATGTGATTGCATATGGAAAAAGTCCTAAGGAATTTACAAAATATTTCTAGAAAAGGTGATTTTAGCAATGTCACATGTTACAAAATAAAAAAATCAATTGCTATTCTATATAAGAACAATGAACAACTTGATAATGGAAATCTAAAAATACCAATTACAACAACATTAAAAACATGAAATACTTGGGGAAAATTTAATGAAATATATGTAAGATCTACTGAAAACTACTAAATAATGCCTAGGACAAGCGAAAACCTAAATAAATGGAGAGATACAACACATTTGTATATTAAAAGACAGTATTGAGAAGATGTCATTTCTCAAATTATAGATTCAGTTCATTTCCATTCCAAATCCTAATAGGTCTTTTTTGAAGAAATTGGCAAAATGACTTTAAAATACATTTGCAAAATATCTCTTTTTAAGACCCTGAAATCAATTGTCATTGATGAAGAAAAAAATAAAAAATATACTTCAACAAAATTAAGTTTTTTTATGATAATATATTATTAACAAAATCATAAGTAAGCCTCAGCTGGAAGAAAATATCCTAAATACTTTTATCTCACAGAGAACTTGTGTCTAGTAAAATTAGCAAATCACTAATAGAAAGACTACACAATAAAACAAATAGGCCAACGATTTGATTAGGGACTTCATAGAAAATGCATATGAATAGACAATAAGCACCTAAAAAAGTGTTTAACACCATTTGCCATCCTAGAAAATCAGAAGCTACCTACTGGAATGGCTAAAATTAGCAAGGCTGATGACACCAAATGTTGACAAGGCTGAATGGGAACTGGAGCTCTAATCCATTGCAGATGGGAGTATAAAATAGAGAACCACTTGAAACATTGTTCTGGAAGATTCCCTCAAACATACCACCTAACCTGTGAAACAGTGCAATCCTGGGTATTTATCCAAGAGAAATGAAGATTAAAGTCCACCAGTAGTCTACTATGAAAATGTTCATATCAATTTTATTCTTATTAAACTAATAGAATGTCCATCATTAAGAGGGTGTTTACCAATCAAATAATGTTTATATGATGGAATTCTATTCAGCAATAAAAAGAAACATATTGCTGACATACAAAACAACATGGATGAATATCAGAAACATCATCATGACTGAAAGAAGCCAGAAACAAATGAGTACATACTGTATGATTCCATATATATATGATGTTCTAGAACAGGTAAAATTAATCAATGATGAGAGAAATTGTAATGGTGATTTTTTGTGTGTGGGGAGGGTGGGTTTGACTGTGAAGGGGTGTGAGAAATCTTTCTGGGATGATGAAAATGTTTTATACCATGATAGGGCAGTAGTGATAACATTTGCATTAATTAAAACTCATCATCTCCATGCTGATTTTTATCCATGCATTTTACTATATGTAATACTTTAATAAAGTTTTAAATAAAAAATAGTAATAGATTTCAACCTCACAAGATTATTTTCTTGTTTTAATTCTTAAATGTAGGAAGTTTTAAAAATTAAAGGTTATATTTTAAGGAATTAGTTTACTTTCATTGAAGGGTTTCTGTTTTTAATATAAATTTTGAATGAAATATAACAAACCAAAGGAGAAAATGTCCAGGAAAGGCTTACATTCATATCAATATAAAAATGCATTTATTCATATCAACATGAAAGTGCATTAACAAACATGAACAGGTGGGACTATTAATGCTTGTGGCAAAAGCCACAGAGATAGTTATTTAAGGCCATCAGTCTTCAGAGTTAATAAATACTCCTCGAACCCAAAGAAATTCCCATTCTACTATCACTGTTATGTCAGGGCTACCGAGGTCAGAGATGGGTGGGTAAAAAAAAAAGGTTTGGTGTGCTCAGAGATAACAGAAGTCCGTGCTGGTACTCATTTACCCTTTCCACATCAAGTGCCAGGTCATGACTATGAAGGCCTGTGATCTGAACCTTAAGTAATTGACAGAAGGAGTTGTATTTTTATTCTTAAAGACTTTGAGAAAGAAAGCAGCCTACTTCCAGTGAAGAGGAACTCTAAGAATCTATAGAAACTGTATAATGTAAATTTTGGAAACTTTAAAGGAGAAAAGAGGAAAACAAATTGAACTCTGAAAACTACTGAAAAAAAAAAAAATAAGGCGACTTTTATCCTCCAGGACAATATGCAAAAACTGCTAAGATAACATCATCAAAAAATTTAGAAAATAATGATATACTTTCTCTGCGATTTTAATAAATGTTTTTATGCTTACATAGGTTTATAAATATAATCAACTAGGTGGTTTTCTGTTGTGTGTGCATATTTTTATGCATGCTGTTTTCCCCTTATTTCTCTCCTTGTACACTTCATTCCTGTCTCCTACCTCCTAGATCTTCTGTTCTCGTACTTAAAGTATATTAACAATCTAGTATGTATCCTTTCCTATAAACTTACGTTGTTAGAGTATTTTTCATTGATTTACAAAAGTGAAATCCTGTAAATCATACTTGGTATATTGCTTTTCACTGTATTGATGGTGGATATTTAGCCAGGTTAGCTGAAGTGACTTTAATTTATTCTTTTCAATGACTGAAGAAGACATATCACAGTTTTTCAACCATTTTTCTAATTGACATTCATTGGGTTTCACAGCCTTATTTTCCATTTTTGTTTTGTCACTATGAAAAATGTTACTACTTTAATTTTTAACAAATAATGTAAGATTACTTTCCAATGGGATCTTTACATTTCATGCTTTCATCAGCAGTATACACTTTTCTTTGCATTTCTGTCAACAAAATGTGTTATAGCTTTTTTAATTTTTTCTAGTCTGTTGGGTGTAGAATATGTCATTCCTATTTTGTTCAATACTACTAATTTGAGCATTATAAAACTGTTGGACATTTTAATTAGTTCTATGAAATTCCTTTTTAAATGCTTTAAATATGTCCTGTTCGTTTTATCATTGTCTTATGAATTTATAAGTGTCATTGTGTATTGTAATAACCCATTGCATGTCATGAGCTTTTCCAAATCTGTCTTTTGCCACTTGAATTTATTAATCATGTATTTTCTATTAACTTTTACATTTTTATAAAGTTAGATGTGTAATGGTTTAAAAGGTCTATACTTCTAGATTATTTTTCTAGTCATGGAAAGAACAATGGAGAGTGAGCTATGTGCAGTGTAGGTGATTTTTTTACCTGTTTATCATACCACTTTAAGCTGTGCTATTGGGTTTATGCTTCACAACAGACACTTAAAAAAAAAATAAATGAAACAGGAAATATTAGGTTATGTTATAGTCTAATGTTTTAAAAATATATTTATTTAAATTTTTATCCATTTGCATAATGTCTAAGATAGAGGACTCCCTCTTACTAGTCTGTTTTCATCCTTTTATTTAGCTTCTTTCAGGTGTATATTCTGTCATATAAAGTTTCTGAAGCTTAAAAAAAGCCCCATTATAATTCTATGTGCAAATACATTAAACTTATATATTGACTTTTGGTAAATTTATATTTTAATAATATGAAATCATATTAAAACATTTATGTTTCAGATGGTAATTTTTGTTCCCTCAATATTTTATACTTTTCTAAAGCTGCTCCCAGACTTTCTTGTTAAAATTACTCCTATGTGTTTAAAATGTTTCTTGATAGTATATTTTTTTCATATTTCAATATCTAAGTGTCAGTTGCTGAAGCAACAGATATTAATGTTTCCATATTTATTTTTATTTTAATTAGATTGTTTTGGACATGTTAAGAGTTACATCTCTTCTTTTTCAGCATTTATACCAGATTTTCAATTTTATTATGTTTATTACAACTTTTGCCATTTGGTGATTTTGCTAACACATACTTAGTACTCACCATGTGCCAAGTTCTATTTTACTAGCTATACACATATTTAACTTGCAAAACAAGCATATGAGTTGGATACTATTATTTAGTACAGAGCTTGCATGTTTAGACCCAGGTCACATAGCTAATATTTGTTACTTGCTTTTGATAAAAAAGGCACATGTAATTTTTTCCATTTCTATTTTACTGGCATCTTTTTTCTTTTAAGATTACTAACTGGATTTGATCAAATGCCTTTTCCATATCTATTAACCCATTTCCCATTTTGGAAAAAAAAAAGTGCAGCTTGCTGCCAGTGTTAATTTAGCTTTGTATAAACATGCTCTTTGAGGCTGAAGCAAATCTGAATGGTTTTCAATGTGAAAATAAAATATAAAAACTGTTCTTGGAGCTATTTCTAAACAGAACTTGTCTTTTATTTTAATGTAACAAGTGTATATGGTGATCAGTATTTAATAATATTTTTTGTGTGGTAAATTTCAAAGCATAAAACAACAAAGTGAAACATCTAGGATTTTTACATTTTCAGTGATCAAGAATTACTATAGTTTGTAAATGGAAATACTACTACTAAAAGCAGAATGCTATAAATAGAGTGATTTCATTTGTTTCCAAAGACTATTGACACACTAGAATGATGCAAAATAATAATAAAAGCGAGATATTTTGTGGCAAGTTTGGGGGGTAAGGTTAGGACTATAATCTGCCAGTTATCTCAAGTTAAATGCTGCAGCCGCAATTACTGTCAAGTATTCTCAGGGCAAATGGGAACGGGTTAAATGATTATATAATGTTTTCCTTTTAATTTGTTGATATAATGATTATGTTTTGAATCTTTTGATATTGCTACTCTTGCAATCCCTCCTCAGTATATATTTTTATACTACATTGCTAGATTCTTTTTGCTTATCAATTATTTAAAAGTTCTGTGTCTTTATTCAGTAATGGCATTGCTCTTCAATTTGCCTTTTTTCGAGTCTCCAAGTTTTCAGTATTAAAGTTGTGCTGACTTCATAAATTAATTATGGAACGTCCTATTTTTTCCTTTCAACCTAAAATAGTCTTTTAAGTTTAAATTAAGGTTAAATAAAAGTTAGGAGGTGTGAATCTGTTCTGTGAGAAATTATCTTGCTATAGTGGTGGCCTCCAAATTTATTACCAGGCAAATGATTCCAGAAATCACAGAAGAGAAGGACTCGTGGATTAAATTAAGATTTTTAATTCACATGATTTATTATTAAATTAATTTAAAACACACAATGAGAAGAAAAGGAGGTGAAATGAAGTAAGTTAATGTACTTAAGATAGAATGCAAATAGGCGGAAGAATCTAAATACTTAAATCCTGGTGGTGCAACATTTACATGTCCTATCTCTCTGCCTCATCAGACTTTCCTGTCTATAGTGATTTGAATACCAGTAATAGGTTTGAACAAAGGAATCCACAGATGGAAATGTCCAAGGCCAATGAAGCATACTTGCTCTATTGAGAAGTTGCAGCAGCAGTTATTCCTGAACACAGCTAGAGTCTCCTGAATAGTTATTGCAAACTAACAATTTATCCTGCCAAAAGTTCGTGGATGCTGCCAGAAAACATGAGACTCCTGGGTTACATAAAGACCCTTCTTAACAGCACAACAAACACAATAAGCATCATGTTAGTGTTTGCTTGTCTGGCCCCCCCATTTCAGGAAGTGACATGGAGGGGTGCTATATACTGAATCATGTCCCCTGCCTCCAATTCATTTGTTGAATCCCTAACCCGCATTATTACTGTATATGGAGATAGGGTCTTTAGGAGGTAATTAAGATTTAATGAGGTCACAATTGGTGCCTTAATCCAGTCAGACTTTGGCCTCCTAAGAAGAAAGATCTCCTCTCTCCACCCTGTGATGGTATTGTGAGAAGGCCGCTGGCTATCTGCAGGCCAGGAAGAGAGCTCTCACCAGGAACCAGATCTGCTCATACTTTGACCTTGGATTTCCCAGCCTCCAGGACTGTGAGAAATGTATTTCTGCAGTTTAAGCTACCTACTCTGTGTTATTTTGTATAGCAGTCTGAGGAGACTATGGCAAGAGGTCCTGGTAGCTAACCGTACACCAGTGAGGGTGAGTTTACTTCCCCGTTGAGCAACCTCTGTCTTCAAGAACCTAAAATGTACAGTAGGCACTAAAGTCTGGCTTTTGCCCTAAAGGGCAAAATTATCTTTATTATATTTGGCAATAAATAAACCTACTCTTTGCTCTAAGGGAGACATTATCTGCCTCTTCTAAGGCCATTCCTATACAAACTTCCTTGAAGAGTAGAATAAAACGGTAGTTATTGCCTCACTGTCTGGGACCTGCAGAAATATCAGTAACCCAAAACAGAGTTGGCTTGATTATATCTAATGACTTGGTCTTTTCACCTCTTTCTATCTTTAAGTAATATTCTTTTTTTATTCCATTATACATTGTATTTTATCTTTAACAGGTCTTAACAGATTTTCTAATTTTAAATTTACTGTCTAGCACCTTTTGAATTATTTTTCACAAGCTACTTTCTTACTCATTATTGTTACTTAATATAGCCTGTGAATTTTCCCTGTATCATAAGTTAATGTCTTACTCTCAATGTTTAATGCTTTTTTTTGGTTTTCATCTATCCCATTTCTTGTCCTTTATAGCAGAATTATGTATTCTTAGATAGTATATAAAAAAAATCACATTACACATGTAGTCAGAATTTTTGGAAAGAGGTGTGAGCTATTAGAAATTTCTTTAAGGTGCTACCAGCTCCCAGGGCAGTGTTATTTCATAGGAGGTTTTTTGTTTTGTTTTGTTTTGTTTTGTTTTGTTTTGTTTTTCCCCTCGATTCCTAGAAAAGCATTTACTTTTTGTTCTTATGTTAAGTTCCTCTTAGAGTGAACCAAATAAATTACTGATTTCATGGTACTTATGAGAGAGCATTTTAACTACTCTCTCTAGGAACAGTAAATTTTGCTCACCGTGGTCCTGGCTCCATGACATGCCCTTATCAGGAACTGAGACACAGAGTTTATTGTTTTAACAAGTCTAGAGGTCTCTTTTCTTTCTAGTTTTAAAATTGATTATTGAAGCAGGGAGTGGGAGATGAGGAATTAGTTTTCAACTAATTTTACATAAATAGTTAATCTCATAATTTATTCATTGAGTACAAATTTATTGGATTCTATAATGTATTCCAGGTTTATAAAAGTAGGTTGTGTGTGTGTGTGTGTAAACACTTTAAAAAATTCATTGTCTAATAAGTGAGGCATTTATAAATAAGTAGAATTTGTACTAGGCCTGTGATAATACAAAGCAGAAAATGGTTGAATTTGCTTTGGATGCAAAGTTTTTACAGAATCTTGTCTTGGCCTGTAAAGATGAGAGGTTCACCATGGAGGAAGTATTATGTAATGTCTTACAACACAATGTTAGAAGTATGATCAAAAAGGTATGATAGACTTGTCTGCACTACTTACTAGTTATGTGATTTTGACTAATTTAACCTCTCTAATACAGTTTCCTTCTTTATAAAATGGTGAAAATGACAACTACTTTATAGTGCCATTTTGAAAATTAATCAATAAAAGCACTTAGAATAGATCCAGGCATATAATGGATACCACGTTGCACTGGTTGCTGCTGTTATTATTTTTTACTAGTAGTTTAATGCAGCCATTCCCACCACCTTTTCTACCAAGCTCATTAAAAGAGGTTTTCCAGACAAGAAGACCAACACATCAGAAGGCATGTAAACGTGAAACAGCATAGCATCGTCAAGGGAGTATCTGTTTTGTAACATGGTTGGAATGTGACATGTGTCTATGAAAATATTCAAGTATGATGAGAACTTGTTCTAGAGTAGATTTTAATATATGTGACCAAGAGCAGAAGTGTGTAAGTGATAATAGTGAAATAGAAGGTATCAAACTTGTAGATTGAGAGGTGAGTGAGATCAAAAGGAATGAGTTGTATTATTCAGGATGATTCAAGTTTCTATGTGGTTTAAGTGGTGTTTGTGTGTCTACTTACCAGAATAGTCTCTAATGGACTAATGATAACTCTTGAGTGGGCAGTGATTTATTTTTGCACGTGTTGAATTTGATAGTGTAGAAGACATTGTGGTGGAGCTATTGGATGTAGAGATCCAAAACTGACCTCTCCAAGTAGAAGTAATCGCCTCTAATGTCATGTCACTAGCTTCTTACCCCCATTAATGGTTTAGTAGTAGAAGCAGTGCTTATGGGTGAAATGATTCCATGCAAAGTGAGAAGACTGAGAATTCAGCCACCTTACTGAAATCCAAAGGGAGTCAAGTTGAAATAAGCAACAAAAAGGAAGCTGGTGTAGACATTTTGAGAAGTTTAAGTAATAGGGAGGTGCATTGAGGGACAGTTTGCGAAAGTGCAGGAGAGGGAAAACTTCTTTTGGTAGTTTGGAAAAACACATTCTCTTTTGTAGAGCACCTACAATAAGTCTCAAGACAAAGAAATTACATAAATATTCAAGTGGTAAATGCCCCTTTGATTTTATCTTACTTTTGTCTGGTTTTAATATGTGGGTAAGGCTGACTTCATAGAATGAGCTGGCAACTATTATCTCTAATATTCTAAAAGAATTTGTATAGAATTGGTACTTTTTCTTAAGTATTTGGTAGAATTCACCAGTGAAGACATCTCGGCCTGGAGCTTACATTATGGGACAATTTAAACCAGAAATTCATTTCCTTTAATGGAATTGTTCTATTCATGTTACCTGTTTCTTCTTAAGGGGGCTTTGGTACTTTATGTCTTTTAAGAAATCTATTGATCAAAATTTTTCAATTTAGTGGTGTAAAGTTGTATATAATACCTTCTTTTTATTCTTTCAGTGTCTATATAATCTGTAATGATTTTTACTCTCTCTTGATATTGATTATTCCTGATATCATTCATAATAATTGGTAATTTGTGTCCTCTCTTTTTTGACTGTTACGTCTGGTTAGAAAAATTTATAAATTTTATTGATATTTTCAAAGAACCAGTTTTCAGTTTTATTGATTTTTTCTTTCTATATTGTTTGGTTTTCTATTTCATTGATTCTCACTTTGATTTTTGTTTCTTTTCTGTTGCTTACTTTGGCTTTAATTTTCTTATTTTTTTCTAGTTTCTTTTTTGAGGTGGAAACTGAATCATTGATAAGACCTTTCTTTCATATTAGTATATGTGTTTAGTGTTAGACATTTCCCTTTAAACACTGCCTTAGCTGCATTCCATGAATTTGTATATGTTGTGTTCTCATTTTTGTTTTGTGTAAAATATCTTCTGATGTATTTTTTGTTTTCTCTTTGACTCATGCATTATTTAGAAGTGCACTCTTTAGTTTTCAGATTTGGTGATTTTTCCTTTCCTTTTGTTTTTTATTTCTGTTCTCTGCTGTGTTCAAAAAAAAAATTTCTTGAAGATACACAAAGGTTTTCACTTTATTTAGTTTAAAAAGCTTAGTCAGTCACCAGAGAAACTTCCCATCATTTTGTAACATAATATACTACAGAGGGCTAAGCAGTCTAGCTATAGGCTGATATTACTTTAACTTGAAGCTTTAGTTCATTATATCTAGGGAGGGCTTCTGATATCAGTCTGAGGTTGAGTTTTTAAAGTAAGAATTGGCTTTGAGAAGAAAGATACTTTATGTTCATTGGCTGTTTTAAAAGTATATACAATTGAATATTCCAATATATTTTACATAGACAATTTTTATTAGTGCTGATTTAAATTTAACTCTTTGTTAAAGAATAGAAAGTTCATGACTTCAGAGTCAGTGAGTGGAATAATAGGCAAAACATACTTTATAGCTTGAATTCAGTAGCAATAGCATGTCATTCTCAGGTTTTTAGGAAATGACTAGGAGTCTCTCCAGTCAAAATAGAAATGTTATAAAGTATAATTTATATTACTGTTTTCTCCCCACATCATATCTACAAGGAAAAATTACATATAAATACTTTTGAAGAAAAACAATTTCAATATTGTTAGCATGAAAAATGCAAAGATGATTTTGAGAATAGAAAGGCAAAACAAACCATTTTGCAGAGAAAATAGCTAAATTAATACGATGTCTTTCTTGGCCTTTTTCAAATTTTAATATAGATTAACATACAAATTTATGCATATTCATGCTTAACTTACTGTATTAATAAAATGAAAGAGTATCAATGTGATGAATGTCTTTTCAAGGCATTTCTTGAATTAGAATGCTTTACTAGATAACGGTAGTAAAAAATTGACTAAGGCACCATTATATCTTTTAGTGACATTTTTCTACTTCAAAATATTGAAATTTTTTTCAGATACAAGGTGATTTTTTTATTTCTTAAACTAAAATCTGATGGAACACTTTCACACCTTGTTGATAATAAAATTGACATTGTGACTTTGTATTATTATGTTTGTATCTAAAAGGTACCTCTACACTCATATATCTCTATTTTAACTCAAGTTCATCTAAGTTTATGCTACTCTTTTCTTGAAAATTTAGTACCTAGTGTTTTACTTCATGTGCCTCTATGAAAAGTAAAGTAAGATACATTTGTGTTCCTTAATACTATTCCTTAATATTCATTTGTGGTATGTTTTAGATTCTTCTTTCAAAAACGATCTGATTGCAGATGCAGTTTAAGTTAAAAAATTTTAATTAAAACTAGTTGGATGATGGATAAATACCTTCTTTGTTCATCATTACCACATTTGGCATTTGACTCATTAAGATATATATTAAATGTTAGTTCAATAAGAGATGGCTTTTATGATACATCATTTAGAATGCAAATTATCTTTAGGCTAGAGAATATGGAAAATAATACAGAACCAGCTAAAGAGTTTGAAATATTTACAAGGCAAGGGCCTAAAGGTGTGTTACTCCAGTACAAATATTAAATTATGAAATGGGAATTTCAATTTGCCATAAATCTGTCTGCCATAGCAGCTTAAATAAAATAGTTTTACCCATCTAAAGCAATATCAATTTGCCAGTCAGTGCTTCATGTATCAAAGAGCGTTCTGTGAAAATATCAATATCATTGGTTAATATAAATGAAATTAATTTTTAAAGCTGGGCTAAAGGTTGACATCTGAAAAATTGCATTACTTTGCAGAAGAGAAATTTCTGTCTTCTAGTGAAATTTCAGGTCATGAGGGCAAGTAATTTTCACAATCTTCAATGGGAGCCAGTGAAATATGAACTTCATTGTCACCTAGCCCCAAAGCGATAAGATAAAATGAGCTGATACATCATTTGCTGTGGTTTTATCATCTCCTTCAGTAATTGGAAGAGAAAACATAAGAGTGTATGTGTTTGTGTGTTCCCCATTCGTCCCTCCCAGCTGCCCCATCATCCACACCCAGGCTAAAACCATTTTAGCCCAATCAATACAGAGGTCAGATAGCATTTTATTTATATATTTTTAATTTTTCATACTGACTAAACTGCCAAGTAGAACATTAGAGTAATGAATATGTTTAATTGAATTTGTCATCCATGAAGAGACTACTATACTACATCATAGTACTATTAAACAGAAAGAAGCAATTTACTGTACAGATGGAAAAAACTCATAATTAATTTAAAAGTTAATTTTACTTTGTATTCATGGCTTTTATATTTTGTTATCACTCTGTTATTTTCAGACCTTGGGAGCATTTTATGTGTTCATGGATATCTATTGTATTTAATAAAACTGTAATTTTATAAAATTATAAAATTTCCATGTTATAGTTTCCATCAGAGTCAACTATATGTCATTTTTAAATTCAAAAAGACCCATAAGTTTTACTTTAAGACTAAATCTTTGAAAACTTAAAACTAAAAGTTCTGTGGTTGGTGATGAAGTAAATCTTTAAAGCAAGTAAAATTCAATATTACTAGAATAAATTAGGTGCTATGTTTTGAATATCAAGTTTCAGAGGAAATTGTATGCAACAAAATCCAAAAGCTACGTTAATAATAGAGAGGTGTAAGTTTAAAAAACTTGGCTAAAATTACTTCCAACTAGTTTGTTGAAATTATAATTATAATAAATTAAACATATTTGCACATAGATTTAGTGCTGAGTTGATATTAGAATATTTTCAACATGTGTTTTTATTTTAAATATTTACTGTTTTCTATATCAAGGTATAAATCTTAATAATTTAATAAATTTAATGAAATAAACATAATTTATAATTATATTCCATAAAAATGGGATAGGAATATTTTCAAGACTTTTTTGCCAGTAGTGTTATTGGTTACTTGATGGCATAATTAGTTTGTATTTTGTATGCTAAGTTTAAAACATTTTTCTTGGTGTTAGATATGTCCTTAGTTTGGAAATGGTTTTGTTATAAAATTTAAGTACTGTTATTGATGTATATTATCTGATTTTATTTTTGTTATATTCAGGAGTCAATGTGGAATTGTCTGAAAAAGTAAAATCTCTAAAAATTTAGGTAATATTTGGGACTAGGATTGCAATGCTAGTTTTAAACACTAACAGTATTTTAAAAATATGCAGGTAAAACATCTTACTATGTTTCCATTCAAAAATAATTTTAAAACATTTTTAAATTTCTTGAGAGTAGTTTTAATAGGTTTTTAAAACAAAACATTTTAAGTGAAAAAAATATTGCTTTATTTTCAGAGACTATTTTAAATCTATTTTTTTAAATGTGATCAGTTAATAAGAGTATTGTGTAATTGGGCAATAAAGGCAAAATTTTTGTTCTTTTCTCTATTTTTGTTCTTTCATGAGGAATAGAAAACAGCAGAAGATTTTTATTTGGTTAAATTCATAACCTTTTCAAAATGAAAGGTTAAAGCAAAAGTAAAAAATGCTTTAATTTCAAGCCAATAAGTGCAACAGGGTAAAGAAGTTTTCATATATATTCATAGTATACTATTTGAAGAGTAGGAGAAAGAAATGTATATGTATTATTGGGAGAAAACAGTATATTCTTTTTCAGAAGATAACAATTTTCAGATAAAATTTTAAAGAAGATATGTTAGTTATTTTCAGTATAAACAAAGAGTATATATGTGTGTATTTAAAATTAAATCCTGATTTCTTTCTTTCCTCGCTAATTCCCTTACCTCAACATTTAACTAGTAAACCACCTTGTTGAAATAAATTATTAAAAAGTAAAGGTTGAATTTACTCCTAATAATACTAATATTAAAACAAGGTGGTAAATAATCAAAGAGAGTGCTATGGGTTTAAGCTTTCAAGCTATTCTAGACTTGGGGTCATAACTGCAGAGCAATGGTAATGATACGGTTTCCATAGCAACTGATTCATTGGCGGGCTAGACCTCTGTCTAGGGTGCTGTCAGTGTATGTAGAGTTTCAGTGAACAGAAAGTCCCAAAGAAGGGTCTGCTTCTACCTAATCCAGTTTTAATTGAACTCTAGAGACTTTGAAGTGAAGCTTCAGACCAGGAATATACTATTCCAATAAGAAATAAACCTCTTGCGTGGCTAGGCCTCATCTGCTTTTCAGTACTGACACCTTTTCTTAATAAATACTTTAAATAAATATTATATCAGTTTCAGCGAGTAATTCTGTTGAGATTCTTTGTTTCTATATTAAACCCTAACTTATCTTGACCATAACTATGATTTTCACGTTTTTTTTAAAGGTCAGTCTGGGTGTGTGTGTGTGTGTGTGTGTGTGTGTGTGTGTGTGTGTGTGTGTGTTTTCTAAATTTTGATACCTTTGGCAATTTTAAATAAATTTCTGTCCTGTTTCTTTCTTCTAGCTGCTTATGTTTTTCTTTGGAAGCACATTTTCATATATTCAGTATGATTCCATTTATATCAGATTTGAAAACGTACAAAATACTGCTGGATATTATTTATGAATATATATGTATTAATACTATGAAAATTTACCTGGGAGTGATAAACCTCAAAACAAGGATGGTAAATGGCTCTGACAAAAGAGGAAAATGGGATCAGGAAGGGTTATACATGGGAATTTCAACAGTATCATAAATGCTTTATTAGTTTTTTAAATAGACATAATATAACAAAATTAGGATTTTATAAGGTTGAGTATTGGGTACGTGGGGCTTACATCATTTTGTAGTTTTAAATATGTTTGACATTTGATAATGAAACATTTTAAAGGAGCATGCCATTTGCTATTATTTCAAGTAGATATTTTAGATAACTATACTGCTCTAAAGGAATGGGTTATAAATAGAATTTTTTGATTAATTAGAAAATTATTTCAATACATTAAAAATTTTATAAGTGTTTTAGTATACTTTTTTCTGTTAATAATGGACTGTCCTAGAATACAAGTAAATCTTTAGTTGCATGCTCATGATCTTGCAATGATTGACATCACCATTATTAGCAACAGGACTTATATTGTCTATAGTTATAAAAAGTAGAATTTTTCAGACCAGTATGTGATATTCTTAACATATCAAAGAGCTTAAAGGATACTTTGTTGTTTGTTTTCTTTTGATTTTCTTCTTTCATCTATAACTCAGGTGCAAGAAAACAAATGTAGTTGATTATAATTTCTGATGAGTTGAATTCTAGTTTATCAGAAATTTAAACCATTTTTTAAAAAATGTAGTAATGTGTTATATAGGTAAACCCTAGACTTTTGGATTATAAAACCTGGGAGTAGGCCACGGGGTCTTTGTAGGAAGTATTTAACTTTCCTGGGTCTCTTTTTCCTTTTAATAGTTGGGTAGGTTGGAGTATAAGTGTAACAGAACATTTATTGGATTCTGTGCCATTTGATAAGTCAAGGTTTGGCAAACTCCAATGCCAGTGGAAACTAGGGAGTAATAGTAAGTAAGGGGAGACTTAAAATGGAGAGTGTACACCACTTGTTACCAAAAAGCATGTAGATCTAGGTTTGCCAGGTGCTGTAATTTTTCCTGAGAAACCAGAAATCTGAATGTTTATGTAAATATTTTCTCATGTGTTTGCAACTACTTAAAAATTTGGTTAAGGAACCATTGGCCCAAATAAAAAGAATATGGGCCAAATGTGGAACTTAAGTTACCAGTGATTGATTTATTTGTTCAAAAACATCTACTTTGTGTCAGACGTTGCTCTAGTAGGACTAAGGTTGTAGTATGCTAATGCCAGATAGAGGCAGTAGATAAGCAAGAAGATATTATGATTTAAGGTAATAATAAGTGTTATGAAAGAAATCCGATGAGTTTGGGGTTGGGATGAGGTGCTAATGGAGGAAATGGGGTTTAGATCTTTTGGCTTCTCTGCAGAGGTAACTTTTGAGAAAAAATCTAAATGTGAAGATGACCTAGCCTTGTGAAACTTTGGGAGGCAAACCTTCCAAGCAGAGGAGAAAACAAATATAAAACCCCTGAAGAAGAATGAGTTGGGTTTGTTAGAGAGTCCCTGATGTCAGGCTTATATAAAATATTATGAAGAGCCTCAGAGTTTATTGTGCATGCAATGCAAAGCCATTGGATGATGGTATTGAATATATGAGTGAAATGATTTGATTAAAAATTTTTTTTCCTTTGTCTCCTCTGGTCATAGTAGGCTCTAGAGGTAAGACTAGAAGGAGAAAGACCAGGCTAGCAGAGGTCTACAGAATCCACAGCAGATTGGCCAAGCACTCGCAGGCTCCAGAGGCTTGTACCTACTGCTCATGGTGACGAAAGGGGTGCATGTTTACTCTATCACCAGTTTTAAAACTGAAAATGTGGTTAGTTGTTTGGTCCTTTGAATTTTTTTTTCTCAAAGTAATGAGGCTTTGATTTTACCTATCTTTCATTTCTAGATCCTATGGTGCCAGAAAGTCATTTCTGTAGAGAAATCTAAATACATACTTAGTGAATTAAATAGAGTTGCTCTTTTTTTTTTTTTTCTCAAGGAAACTTCATTTTGAATAGAAGAATATAGATTTGTTTGAAATTAAGGTCTGGAATATGGAAATGATTAAAGAAGAGTTGTAGGTTAAATTCTTACTATTTATTGCTTTTCCTCTCTGTGTATCCCATCTTTGTCCCTACAGTGCAATATTATAATCAAATGTCATTTTATTTATATATATATATATTTTTATAGTGGTTACTTTTGAGAGATATACCTTAAACATTTATTTTGCTTTTATGGATTTTCATCAGGTTTTGATAGCAAACATCTCATTTTTTTATTAATATTATGTGAAGTACTGGTGTAGAGAAATTCCACATCTGTTTTTCCTTTAACACTTTCATAATTAAGCTTTTGAAATGAACTTTTTCAAAAACAAAACTCAAATAACTAAGTGACAAAGTGGCTTAGGACTAAAGACAGGATTACTTTCAGTTGGCAATGCATTCTAAGCTACTGCGTCTGTCACATGGAATGACAAGAATTGTAACAAGTTACTCTGACAACCACCTACTCCATCGAGAGATTATGCTGAGTTCATTTGCAGGTTTGTTTTTAGCCTGCCTGACAAAATGATACTTAACCTCTGAAGTATCAAAAAGTCAGTCTTTGTATTTTCTCAATAAGTGACTCTTGCCTTAACAGTGACCTTAAAAGTGTGATTTTCTAGTTACGGACTTAAATATATTTTTTAAAGTGTGTAAAAAGTTCTTTTGGGTGCATTAAAATCATGTTCTATGAAAATGAATTGTACATGTGATCTATAAGCAAGTTGGACATTCTTTTCAGTGTTCTTTTGAGGTTTTATCTAAAACTTTACATAACATGACTCAAAAAACAGTCACTAAATAATGTAACATATATTTCCCAAAAAGTAATAAATTACATCACAGCTTTAAAAAGCCTCCAAATATATTTATATATAAATGTTTTATAATTTTGCTTTTTCATTTACGCTTCCTTTCTATAAGTTGCAATCTTATTTTAGTCTCCTTTCAAGTATTTTAATGACTATTTATTCAATACTGAAAAATTATTTTTCTTAATATCTTTTTTGTTTTACTTGGTGAGGGGCAAAAAATTCTTTTGTTTACTTACTTGAGATTTTTTTTTTTCCTCATTAGATCCTGGCATATACAGAAGGGCTTCATGGAAAATGGCTGTTCACAGAGATACGATCAGTCTTTTCTCGTCGTTACCTTTTGCAAAATACAGCCCTGGAGATCTTTATGGCAAACAGAGGTAATATGTTGCAGAATTATACTGTTACAGAGCTAACCTCCATCTCTTTAAAATTTCATTTTGAACATACCATATTGTTTCCATTTAAATAGTATTTTGTAGTGTACCCTCGGCTCTACTGACCTCCTTTTTGACCCACATGAATCTTCATGGCTGCCCCTACCCCTAAACCTTGGTCATTCTTACAATTATTTGTAGTAGTTTTATTTTTCTGGCCATATCACGGATTAGTTTAAGGCTTTATACATATAGGGAACAACTAGCCATTTAATCAGTTGTGGAATTTTTATGTCCTCAATATTGCTCTGATGCTTAAACTCTTTCTGAAAGGTGGCTGCATTTGGAGAGAGGAGAAGGGTAATCAAATGATTCATACGTTTATTAAATCTATTGTCTAATCTATTGCCATTTATAAAGGGGCTATCAGAAAATGGTACTGAACTGTCAGGACTTTGCATTACATCATTCTTGAAAGACCTAAAATTCAATTTGTGGGTTTAGAATGAAACTTGATGAAATTTATTAAGACAAGGAGAGACAAGGTGAACTTGTAGGAAAAGGCAAGCAAGGGTGACTTATCGTACATACTCCATATATATATATATATATATATATATATATATATATGTAGGTTGACATTTATTTTCTTCTGTAATCTATAAATTTTCATTTTAAAAATCTACACATAATAACATGTAGTTCGTGCACACTTTTTTTGTTTGATGAAATCATGTCTTTAGGGAATATAGATTTCTTTAGGTAAAGATGGTTTTCCCTTTCCCATTTGGTCTCCTCCCCCACACATACCTCTTTTTACTAGTGTAAACATTATTCTTCCAGGCAAATAATCAAGTGAATGTTTCACATATTAGTTCAGTCTGCATTCTTGTTGTCCCAGAGGGGTTTCAGCCTTATAATATTTATTGCTTGTTCATTCTCATTCATTTTTCTTCTTTGAAATTTTTTATGCATCCTTTTATATGTTTTCTTTTATTACCTTTTCCACATGATCATGGTCATCTGCCATAGTCTATGATAGTTTTTCTCCCCCCCCCATATTCATTATGATAATGGTTATATAAATAAGAATTATTTAAAAGGCATGTTGGGTACTTAGTGAATGATGATGTACTTTTTTACCCGAAACATGTTGGTAATGCCAGTGTTTAAAAGCTACACCAAATGAATAAACAATTTATTGGCCAGAAGTATTTTTCTAGGCTGGGTAAGCACTTGTAGCTTGTATATAATTCTGATATGGAAATTAATATAATTAAAAATTCCTGACTGACCAGATTACTTTCTAAATTCTCCCTCATAGTTTTGTCACTTTGTTATTTTCATATTGTAAAGATAAAAATTTATAGATGGCTTTAATATATTAACATGTATAGGCTGAATATTCTTATATACATTGGTGTACATTTCTTAATATTCTCAAAATGTGTCCTTATTAAAATAGAAATAATTACAAAGCATTTAAATTTGAATGTCAACAATAGAGGAAAAAATTTTTCTTCGGGTCACATATTGTTCTGGATTATACGAACATATAAGCTATAAACAAATATTATAAAGAGAATTTTTTTAAATGTTCATCATTGAAAATAAATATAACTGACAGTTTAATAGCTGTATCTGTAGTCCTTCTGCTATTGGATTTACTATATAAACTCAACTTTTTAAGTTTTTTATAGAAATTTATAATATATAACTTGCCAAAATTTTTTAAATTCATCTTGTCACTAGATAACCTCAGCTTCTTGTTACATTAGTGCAACAATAGTTGTTATAATTCTGACAGTATTAGAAAAGGAAATATCTATGGTGTAGGAGTTTGTATGTGAAATGCATATTACCTCTGACATATTAATACTAATACTTGACATGCACTGTAATAAAAATAATACTGAATTGCATTTAATAAATACTGAATTAAGAGTAAATGTTTTATCAGACCAAAAAGTTTTCCAGAAGGGAAATCATATTGCATTCTAATTTTAAAAAATTCTTTTTCATAGTTTCTGTAATGTTCAACTTCCCAGACCCTGCAACAGTGAAGAAAGTGGTTAACTACCTACCTCGTGTTGGTATTGGAACATGTTTTGGATTGCCTCAAACCAGGTACTGTTTTACATGAGAAAAATATAAAAAATAATCTGTTACTATCAGTTCTCGTTTTGAAATACATGACCTTCTGTTTTCTGTTTCATAGTAAATGATTATTAGTGTATTGTTTTATTTTGAGTCAACTGAACTTCTGTTTGAAGAAACTAGAAAAAGAGCAAATGTAAACCAAAGTAAGCTGAAAAAAGAAAATAATAAACATAAAGGTAGAACATCAATGAAAAAGTAAAAATAATAAGGAAAAATCAATAAAATGAGAAGTTCTTTCTAAAGATTAGTATCTATACATGGCTTATAAAGAAGATGATACAAATTGCCAGTATCAAGAATAAAAGAGAGGACATCACTACAGATCCTTCAGATATTAAAAGGAAAATAAGAATATAATATGAACAAACTTATACTACTTAACCAGACAGCATAAATAAAATGACTTCCTTGAAAGACACAAATTATCAAATCTCAATAATGAAGAAATAATTAACCTTAATAGATATCAGAGGAAACTGAATTTGTAGTTAAAGTTATAACAGAAAATTTCTAGTTCAAATAATTTCATTGGCAAATTTTGTCAGCTGTTTAATGAAGAAATAATACCATTTCTAAGCAAACACTTGCAGAAAATAGAAAATAAAAGGTAAATTTCCAAAGTCATTCTATGAGACTAGCATTACCTGAATTCCAAATTCTCATAAAGGCATTATCAGGAAAATTAAATACTGACCATCTTAATTGGGAGGGAAGTAATAAAATTCTTTTTATCTAACAATATACATGCCTCTATGTGATAATTCCTGGGGAATCTACCACAAAAAAAAAAAAAAAAGTATTGGAACTAATAAATGAATTTAGGTATATTACAGTATACAGAGTCAATAGACAAAAATTTTTTGTGTACTTGCATTGAATAAATGGAAATTGAAATTAAATGCACAATCTAAATATTTAAATTTAAATATCTTTGGATAAATTTGAAAATATATTTGCAAGACTTGTTCATTGAAAACTATAAAACAATGCTCAGGGAAATGAAAGAAATCTAAAAATGGAAAGCTGTACTATATCATGTTCATGAATTAGAAGACTCAGTATTATTAAGATGTCAGTTTTCTCCAAAACTAATTTATAGGTTCAAAACAATCCTATTTAAAATCATAGCAGGCTTTCTTGGAGAAGTTGAGAAGGTAATTCTAAAATTTAAGTGGAAATACAATTATCTATAATAGCTAAAACAAGTTTGAAACAGAAAAGCAAGGTTTTTCTTGAGGAAAGTTTTAGGAGACTTTTACTATCTGATTTCAAGACAATATAAAATTATATTAACAGGTATAGTTTGCTATTTGTGTGAATAGATTTATAGATTAATAGACTATAATAGCATCCAGACCCAAATATAAAAGGTAAATTTGATTTTCAACAAAGATAGCAAGGTATATTCATGGGGAAAGATAGTATTTTCAACAAATGATGGTTGACAATTAGATATTTGAATGCCAAAAAAAAAAAAAAAAAACTCAAACAAACCAAAAAACAGAAAAACCTCACCCCTTACCTCACACACAGTCAAAATGTAACAGAAAAAAAAAGGTACCAATATAAACTAATCATAAATGCTAACGTAAAACTTCCTAAAGAAAACATGGGAGAAAAATCTTTGTGACCTCAATTTGGGCAAAGATTTCTTAGATAAGACTCAAACAAATTTCATTAACTGGCCTTCATATTTAAAAAACAAAATTGCTTTTGAAAGACACTCTTAAGAAAATATAAGGATGTGGTACAAACTAGGTTAAAATGTTTGCAGAACTTACGTATATGTCAGTGTCAGCAGTAAGCTGATCCTGTCGGCTGATTTAGAAGGGAATGTTTGATGGTGAGATGCCCAGTTGGAAGAATGCACTAGAGGCAGACATGAGATTGAAATGGCAGACATGAACTTTATTGTATGCAGCACTTCTGTTGGGAAGCACAGTTCTCTTGGAGGGGGAAGCGCAGTATTGCATGCACTTCTGCTCTCCAGGGGAGTGCATGACTCCTCACATAGCAGAGTACAATAGTGGCCTTCAGCCACACATGAATGTTACAGTAAGCTGAAGTATGTTTACATATTTCAGGCACAGGCGCCTGACTATAGTAATGTAACATTCTAAATCCAGGGTCCAGTTCCTAGCCAGGAGCCTGGATCACAGCCAGACCTTGGGCCAGCAAGACCTTGGGCCAGCCAGGCCTGGCACCCATAACATACAATAAAGGACTTATATCCAAGATATATGTGAAACTCTTACATTTAATAATGAGAGAACCTGGTTAAAAAATTAAGTAGAATATTTGAACAGATACTTCAACAAAGAATAGATAACAGACATCAGACACATGAAAAGATGCCGAACGTCATTCATCATCTGAGAAATGCCATTTCAAACCACATTGTGATCCCATGCCATACCTATGAGAGTAACTTTTTAAAAATTGACAATACCAGGAGCTAATAAGGATGCAGAGTAACTGGAAGTTCACATGTTGCTGATGAGAAAGTAAAGTAGTATGGCTTCTTTGGAAACAATTTTGCAATTTCACATAAAGGTAACCCTACACTCCCCATACACCCCTTTGAGTCTCATTTGAAGGCATTTACTTTAGAAAAATGAAAATATATATTCATGCCATGACCTATTCACAAATATAACAGCTGTATTCATAGTCATGAAAGTATTGGTCATCATCTTGTGAATGGATCAATGGTGGTGCATCCACACAATAGAATATATTACTCAGCAATAAAAGAAATGAACTGCTGATGTGTGGGAGGACATAGATTAATCTGTAAAGTATTATGCTGGATTAATCTGTATGCCAATATAGAAAACTACATACTATATGATTCCATTGGATATATAAAAAAAGCACATTTTGGCAAAAACAAAGCTATTTGGATAGAAATTGCATCAGTGGTCACAAAGGGATGGGGGTAAAGAAGGTAGATTAGTTACATTGGAGGGTATGAGGAGAACTTGATGTCATGAAAATATTTCATATCTTGATTGTTGTGGTATTAGATGACTGTATTTGACAAAACTCATTGCATTATACACCTTAAAAGGATGAATTATACCTTATTGTAAATTGTAGTTTAATAAACCCAATTTTCAAAACCAAAAAAATGATGTGAAATGTTAATGCGGATATACAGCATCAGGAGCTCTAGAACCATGCTTAAGTAAGAATGCAAATTAGTATCGTCACTATGAAAAACAATTTCCTAGTTTTCTTATAAAGTTGAATATACACTTAATGTTCTATCAGTTTCACCCCAGGTGTTCACCAAGAGTTGGGAAAACATATACATTCATTTGTAAGCAAATATAATTGCAGTGTTATTCATAATAGCCCCTCACTGGAAACATTGCTAATAGCCATCAATTGTGAATGGATCAGCAGTTCGTAGTTCATCTACACAATGAAATACTCATAAATAAAAGGAATTGACTATCAATACATGCAATAATAAGAGTGAATCTCAAAAGCATTATGCTCAGTAGTAAAAGAATTAGGCACCATGGACTATACTCATCATAGCTATGGGCTATGATTCTATTTATATGAAATTACTGAAAAACAAAACTGTAGAGTAAAAGCAGGTCATTGTCCAGTAACTGGGACAAAGGAATTAGCTGTAAATGGATATGAGGGGGTGTTTTGGAGTGTACCTTGGTTGCATAAATACATATATTCAAACCTTATTAAACTGTACATTTAAGGCTGGTAAATGTTATTAAATTTTATGTCAGTGAAGGTCATTACAATAATAAGCTCTCTATTTAAAATGAGTTACAAAAGTGTTTATTACATACACATTTTCATATGTACTATTAACATGTATAAAAATCAGGTTAACATTGTTATCATTTTTAAATACTTTATTGTCATATTTGTTGTAGTTTTTTTGTTGATATTAATATGAAACCCATATGTTAAGGATTTTGTAACTAATATATTTAATGAAGATTTTTATCTTTAACCTCTTATTGCTTTGAGTTATTTTGATTAGTGTTTATTTCAATTTTTTTAGGTAATTCCTTACTATAAATGCAATTTAAATAGAATGAACAAGCAGCAGTCAGAATGTTAGTAGGAACGATAGTCATCTTGAGCTGGAGGGCTTTCCAAGGTGACACACTCACATGCCCATGCAGTAGTAGTGCTTGGTTTCTTATCAAGTCTCCCTCTTCATGGGCTGCTTGAGTGTCTATTTAACATGAGAGCTCTGTTTCCCTAGAGCAAGTAATTCAAGAGAGAATGAGACAGAAACCTCAGTGTCTTCTTATGATTTCCTCTTGATAGTCACCTGCCATTTCTGCTACTTACATTTGTTACAAGTGAATTGTTAAATATAGCCCAAGATCCAGGGGAGGAGAATCAAGACCCACCTCTTCAGAAATTATGCAACTCTAGAAATTGACTTATAAAAAGTCATTGACTAGTACACTTAATGGGTAAATTTTGTAATATTTAAATTATACTTTTGCAAATAAAGCTTTTTTTAAAATAGTTACCTTGTTCTTAGTGGTGGGAAGCACCAGATAGCATCTCACTGGTAGGAAACACTGGATAGCATACTTCTCTGAGACTGTAGGCTCTGAATGTAATAGTTAATTCTACTACCTGTTTCCCACTACTGCTTACATTTGTTTGGTTGTATCCTTTGTTATTTGTATTGTGTTATGAAAACACAGAAAAATTGATCTTCTATTAAACTGTATTAAAAAATAATAGTTTCTCTTACCTTTAACCTACCCCCTGAATAGACAACTAAAGAGTTTATTGTCCTCTTTGACCTGTTAAAAAGTGTATGCAAACATAGTATTTAAATATATAATGGACAAATCTGTTTTAAGTGATGACTATTAAAATTGATAAAGATATGAATACAATTACTGTAATTTTATATCAGTAAAGCAGTGAATTATTATTTATACTATTATGAATTAACCTTATGGAACCTAGTTACTATAATGACATTGTAATGGCAGCTTACCTTAATAAATAAAACATATATAATAGAACTGTGGCTAGTCAGAATCATTTGTTTAACCATTAGTTGTAGATTGAAGCATCACTAGTATTCATTAGTATAACATGAATAGAAGTTTTCAGAATATAGAGATATCATTTTGTTTAAGCACAGATATTAATGATTTGTTATTGTAATATAACTAGTATTAAGTTTAAATTGATTCAACATTAATTTCTCTTTTTTTGCAGACGTATCTCATTAGCTAGTCCCCGTCAGCTTTTTAAAGCTTCTAACATGACCCAGCGATGGCAACATAGAGAGATTTCAAATTTTGAGTATTTGATGTTTCTCAACACGATAGCAGGTAATCTAAGCTCACATGTTGTCTTATTACTAACAAACTTATTTCTAATAAACTTTGAGATGTGGTTAGATTATTTTAAGTGCTGGTACAAATAGCTTATTTTTATTTTCATGATTACTACATGAATACCTTATCAAGAGTAATTTTGACTAAATAGAGTTGACAGCTTTGTATATGGATGGTTGGCTACTTGAAACTAAAAATGAGTATACACAATCTTTTCCAAAAATATAAATTGAAAATTTGCAACTATTTAATATAGCAAGAAAAGACTCTGTGGAATAGTAGAAACAAATAACCATATAAAATAGTGAGTCTATTAATAACGTAATTAAAAATATATAATAAAGCAAAGAAATATAACAAAAAGAAAAACTATAAAATATTAAAGAAAGGAATATTTATTTATTTATTTTATTATTATTATTATTTTTTTTTTAGGTGAGGCAACCCTTGGTTGACCTCACAGATTGCAAGGACCTTGTCAGTTTACAATCTCCTATTTTGTATTTTTTTATTTTATATCCCTAGAGCACGTAGTCTTCCTAGGTGATCTCCCATTCAAGTACTAACCAGGCCTGACCCTGCTTAGCTTCTGAAATCAGATGGGATTGAGCTTGTGCAAGGTAGCATGGCCATAGACAGTAAAGGAATATTTATATTATGATCAATATATGAAAATCTAAAGACTAAATAGCCTGTAGAAGTTCTGAAATCATGTAATATTACTGAAGATTACCCACTGAAACTTTAGTTTGAAAGAGTAAAAAATAGTAATCTCTCATTACTTTTTGTTTGTAATAATTAGAATGAAGAAAACAGGGAATGTAATTGTGAAACATTTGATATCCAGGTCAACAAACTGACAGTTTATATTTGAAGCATAAGGGAAATAGAAAATGAGGCATGTTGCTTTCTCTCAGAGAAGTTTTTAAGTACAAATATGAGCATTTCTGTGATTCGAAAGCAAAGGGGTAGATATTCCATTGTGTGTGGGGAGCGGTGTAGTGCTATGGGGATTAAAAGGTCAGAGAGAGGGAAAATATATTCATCCAGTTGGTGGGAGTAAGGAATTATCAGGAAAGATTTCATGTTTGTGTAAGTATGGATATTACTTTATCAGAGAAGGTAGTTGGGAGATTAGAAGTCATTTTATGTAAAACTAAAGACAAAGTAAACTTACAAATATGGGAATATATGAAGTATAGTATTGAACCTATATAAACTGTTTTTTCCTATACTTATGTATATGTAAATGCTTCTCTTTGGCATATCCTAATTGTCAGCAACACCACTATTGTGTATGGGGGAATTGTTAAGTAAATTAAAGGGTACTTATATATAAGCACTGTGATGCATCAAGAGTCTGTATGATAGCTGAGATGGTTGCTAAGTTACTAATGGTTGGGGTTGGGGAGTACATATAGCATGGAGATGCTGGATAAAGGGATGATTCATATGTCTAGATGAGACAGAGCAAGAAGGTAAGAGATTTCATCATACTGCTCAGAATGGTGTGCAGTTAAAAACTTATGAATTGTTTATTTCTAGAATTTTTCATTTAATATTTCAGAGTGCAGTTGAGTGAGAGTAACTAAAAATGTAGAAAACAAAACCGTGGATAAGGGGAGACTACTGTATACATATATATGTTTGTGTGCATATATATATATGCATACATGACATAAGTGTATATTCATAAAGGTATAACGAGAGAGAAAACTAGAAAGGTGTGGAAGGTGGAAGATTTTCTGTCAGTTTGTGGAGTTAGCAGTCAATTCATTGGAAGACTTCTGAAAGTTTTTGAACAAATGAATGATATTAGGACTGTGTGAAAAATTAACTTGGAGGCAGAATGGATAAATTGGAGTGGACAGAGACGAGACAGAGAGCAAAGTTTGGAACCAATTACATGTAAAAATTAATGAGTCTGCATTACAAGGTTAAAACCATCGGACAGCTAACTCTCATTGAACACCATTAGTTTAGAAGAAGGGTAGAAGCGTGTGGCCACACTTGGGAGTGGGGAAAGCAGCTCTGATGATGCTGTTCATAGTATTCAGAGGATCATAGAATTTGAAAACTGTTATAGATAGAAATTTTAGAGTAATTCAATGCAACTCCTTATTTTACAGATGACTGACTAATGAATGCCCACAAGAGTTAAGTTATTTAAACTTGACTAACTAGTTGGTTGGTTGGTTGGTTGGTTAATTAATGGCAGAGAGGGGAAGTCTGTTTTTGAAAATCTGTATGAGATTGCAAATTGCTTTTCAAAGTCTTAATAAAGTATATTTTAGTCTGTACAAGCTTTAAAGTAATAACAATTAGTCCATATAGTTTATAAGAGCATAAACTTGGAGTTAGAGTACCTGGATTTGAATATGGTTTGGCCATTACTAGTTAACATTTTAGGCAGGTTAACTTAACCTTTTGTGCCTTGATTTTTTTCATCTGCTTAGTGTGGATGTAATCCCAATTTCATAGGGTATTGTAAGGATTAAATGAAATAATCTGCTACTCAAAAACTGTCATTTTTAGTAAATTATATTCCTGAATCTGCCTATCATTTCATACTATTATTCTAGATTGAGTAACTTTTTTTTTCCCTCCTAGGACGGAGTTACAATGACTTAAATCAGTACCCAGTATTTCCCTGGGTCATCACTAATTATGAATCGGAAGAATTGGATCTTACTTTGCCCAGTAACTTTAGAGATTTGTCCAAGGTAATTTCTCAGTAATCATCTGAAATATAATTGTCTTGCATTTAAAATATATATTGGTTATTTTTAATTTTTATAATAGGTTTTCAAAATCTTTTAGATATCAGTATAATGTATTTTTTGAGGTTCTTTTTAGCATTTTATTTTATTAGTTCAGTATACAGTACATTGATTAGACATTTATGTAGTTTATGAAACGATCTCCCTGATTATCTTTCCTCTGGTTCTACACATAGCCATTACATTACTGCTGACTGCATTCTCTATTTATTTTTTAAATGATTTTTTAAATTGAAAATTGAAAAATTTAATGTGCACAACAAACTTGATAGCAATTAAAAATATTATGTATTTTTTCCCACATATATTGAAAAAGACATTATTCTTAAATATCAACCTCTTATAAGAGTATTAGTATTTGATAAAAACATATAAAGAAAATCATGACAACTTCCCATCGGTACTCTCATAAAGGGACAAGTAACCCTGTATTATGCCAGGTCTCCTAACTGACCTCCCTGCTGCCTCTTGCCCTTCTCACATCCATTTCCCACTACAACGAAGTGGATCCTTTTTAAATCAAATTTTGAATCACATGAATTCAGTGTTTAAAGTTTTCTTATCATCGAATGCAGAATACATATTTCCCAATTCAGAGCTTTGTTTTCTCTGCCTTTAATGTTTGTCTCTCTACTTTGTGAGTGACTGACTTTCTCTGCCTTTACATCACCTCTTCACAGAGCCCATTACTACCTTCCTTTCCTGATATTCTGCTCTTCCTTTCTTGTAGAGCACCTAAAATATCCTGCATTTTACATGTACTTCTGCCTACTTTCTTTCTGTTTTACTTCTTTCTCCCCCACTAAGCTCCATAACAATAGAGTTCTTGTTCACCATTATTTCTCTCATGCTAGCCATTCTCTCAGGTCTGCCATTCAATAAGTGTTAAATGAATTAAATAATAAAATAGTTATGGCATTTTCCCCAATTTATGAAATAGTAATATTTATTAGGTTTTTAAGTATAAAACATGTAAGTAAAATAAAAATTACTCTTAATTTACCATGTATCAATAAGGAATAATCACATTATAACACACGTACACACACACACACAGGTTTTTTAACTTTCTATAAGTGTTTTCTTACATCTTTAGGTATTCTTCAAGAACTTTCTGTCCTCTAGTGGTTATCAGAAGGGAGGGGGAAAAATAAATAAAATGTTTAAAAAATAAATAAAACATGGTAAAAAAAAGAAAAAAACTTTCTGTCCTGGAGTATCAATAAATAGAATATTCTAAATCATCATTTTGTCATATAAAATAAAGCTTATATGCCTTTTTTTAGGTCTCTTATGGAGAATTTAAAGTGTACACAAAAGTAGACAAATAGCACAATAAATTCCCATCTACCAACCAGTCTGCTTCAACAATTATCAGCTCATGGTTACTTGTATTTTATCTTTATTCACATTTCCTTTCCTCCTTCCCATATTACTTTGAAGCAAATTCTAGACATCATATCATTACATCAATGAATATTTCAAAATGGACTTCTGTAAACTAAGGTCTCTCTTTCAAACAGCTATAATACCATTAGCAAACTTAAAATATTAACATTAATTTCTTAATATCATCAACTATCCAGTAAGTATCACATTTCAAATTAAATTACAACTTTCAAAATTCTTCTTAGTTTGTTTGTTCAAGTCAGGATCCAACTTAGGACCATATATTGCAGTCAGTCAGTTCATCTCTTAAAGTCTCTATATTGTAGGATTCTCTTTCATTTTTTTTTCTCTAATTTATTAGTTGAAGAAACGTATTGTGTAGATTTTTGCTTATTGCATCCCTGTGGGATAGTCTAACAAGTTCCTTTGTTGTCTATATTTCTTATAGATTGATAGTTGTTTCCAGAGGTTGATGGAATTCAGATTAGGTATTTTGTGCAAGACTGCTTTGTGGGAAGTTTTTGTGTTCCTCTGTACTTTACTTTTTTCTTTTGTGATGTTAGCAGACATTGATATATAATGCTTAGATTAATTAACTTGGTAAAGATTGCAAAATGATGGTATTTAAATTGTCATTTCTATTCTATTTATTATTGGGAATCATTCTATAAGGAGATACTTCCCTTTGTCTATTAGGTTAGGCCCAGCTCAGCAGAATTTCCCAGGTGACTATGAAGAATAAATAGATAAATATTTTGTTTTTTTTATTTTTGCTTTAAAAAAAAAACAGGAAATCTTTACTTACATTTAGATATTAGCTCTAAGACTCTAGTATTTCAGTGGAATCTATAGAACTCTCTCTAACAAATGAGGACTGTATTAGCTTGACTTATATAGTGATCCACACAGTAGGTCAATAATAAAATCTAGACACCTATACTCAGGCTATTATATCCTACTCTCTCCATTATTTGAATTTTATGTATAGAAAAGTAAAAATCTCATTTTTCGTTAATTTGTTAAAATGTAAATTTTGCTTCACAAAATAAATTAGATTTAAATAAATAACCTTTCCAGAGTCCTAGAAGAATTGCCTTTTTTTCTCCCTTAACTGAGTTCTTCAGTACAGACTTCTATTTAAAAACATAGCTTATTAAGACTTTTGTGCTATAAGGATTTTTTGTAGGTTCTTCAAGAGGCAGTGGATAGTAAGATGGATTGTGGTGGACAGGGTGCATATTTCTTTCTTGATGGAACAGTTACTAATGGTGATAAGCGGAGGGTATTTAGATGTTTCTAGTGAGGCTGTGTTTCTGTCTTCTGCCATCACTGTCCCTGAACAAGAACTCCTGTAACCCTGTTAGCTCCTCATAGCACTGTCCTTGTCAGCTGCCTCCACTAAAAATCTCACCTCATCAGAAGAAAACCTCTAAAACAGTTTTTTTTAACGTAGGCTGTATGATGTTTTCATTATGTGAGTTCATAGAAATAATATTAACAAAATGCTATTATAAATTATTTGCCAGCTAAACAGAATCCTTTATTAAAATTGAATTGTATTTGTATGTGATATATGTTTCTAAGGAACTCGCCAAATTTTTTCGTTGGGTGGGTAAAATACTGTTTTAATTAAGCCCCTTATAAGTTATCTTCTCTGTATGATAAATAAGGCTATTTTTTATGCCCCACTTAGATCACCAATAGTAATTTTCCTTTATTTATTTATTTTTTAAATTTTCTTTGATTAAAAGTAAAAAGGGGAGGGCCTGGCTTCAATACCAAAACAAGAGTTGATTTCATTAGTCTTCATTCTTGTACGTTTATATCGACTATACAAAGATACGAAAATATTCATTTTTTTTTTGTCATTTAGTGCCTTTAACTGTATCCATTTTTATATTTTGAGAGATTTTGTGAACGATTTGTACTTTGGGCCAAGGAAGGATTATTTATAAAGAAAACTTGCAACCAGTTGAATAGCAAATAGTAGTGTAAGTAGAAGGGCTGGGAAGCAGTAGGGAGCTATAACACTCAGCCATATATCTTATAGGTAAGATATTCTTACCTATAAAGCAGCAGTAGCTCAAAGGCTACAAAAGTCATTCAAGTTCACAAAAATGGAATTCTGCTATTACTAGTTGTTTACATTAAATATTAATAGAAATAAGTGAGTTTGGAATTAACTACATTATTTTTATTTTTAGTGAAATAACCAAGCATATTAGATATTTGAAAATTGTAATTTGCAAGTATAAAATAGAGGTAATTGTTTATAAAAGTATCTCATTCCTGTTGGTATTAAAATCTGCCAGGATGTTAAACAGAGTTATTCAGTTTTCAAATATCTGTTCATACACATATTTTCAGGAATGCATTTCATACATGAAATGAACTATATATGAGTGATTATAATAGAATTATATGAAAATTTGTCCCATAGTGAACATTTAGTAAACATTACTATTTGTTTAAATAAACTTATAAAATTGAAGAAAACATTGTGTGTAAAGATTAACTTAAATTGTAAATAGATCTTATCTCCATTCTTAAATAGATAATACAGCCTGACTAGCTTTAAATTATATTGAATTATTTATGCATATTTATGTCTCTGTAATTTCCCCAAAGCTGGCTTTCAGAGGGATTTAAGTAGCTTTGATGTAAAGCTACAATTTCATTTGGTAATCTTTTCCATGTTGCATAGGGAATTTTTTTCTGAAACTGAATTAACACCCGTTCTTTTGTATTACTTTTCTGATCATTCTTTGAGAAGAGAAAGTGTGAATAGAACAGTGTTTAAAATGTCTTCTTGAAGTTACAACATTGTATTTTATATACAATTCTCCTTATAAGTTCTACAAATTAGTATTGTCAGTCTTTTAGGAAATCAAATCTACTTTAATCTGAAAAATATGATGAAAATTTAACCTTTTCTTATACTGAGAAAGTCCTCATTGAACATGATAGTTTAATTCATTCTTTCAAAGCTGAAAAAAAATAAGGATCAATTTTCAAGTTGATTTTTTACCCTCTACTTCCCCAGTTGTTTCATCAGTGGTATAAAATTCTGACTGATGAGAAGACAGATCCAACTATGCATAGACTTTGGAGTGACATTAATCTAGATTTTATAAGTACACAGTGACTTGAATTTTGACAGCCTTCTTGAAAGAAATAAGAATCAACATTCTTTTTTTTAATAGAAAATTATCTTAGAGCTGGAATAAATTTACAAAATGATGTTCCATAAACGCTATTACAGTGGTGGAATGTTTCATGCAGTACCAGGGCTTCCTTTTTATATTAGGAAGATTTTCTCTGCTGCTTTTATTTATTTTTTCCTTAGTATGAGATTGTGTAAATCAGGTTTTAAAGGAATCAAAAACAAGAAAATCTGAGGCACTTATTTCTTTTCTAATTGATCAGCATAGATATTTTGGAATATTGAATGTGTATATGTGCTATAATCTGGATACATATTTCAGAAAACAAGTATGTTCTTTAATTGAAATGCCGTTGATAACCACTAACAAATGAAAACTCAGCTATGAATTTCAGAAGGTAAACATCCCATGTTATTACTGTTAACTAATATTTACTGAGTACTTAACATATGTCAGGCTCATATCTAAGTAAATTACATGTGTTAACACTTTTAATCCTCACAAAGACCTTTTAAAATAGTTAACATTATTATCTTCTGCAGTGGCAGAAACTGAGGCACCATAAGGTTGCACAAGTTGCACAGAGTTTAAGTAGCTTGTGGGTGGAACCAGAATTTAAACGCCAAGCCTGTGTTTCTCAAACCACAGTTCACAGCTAGCACTTTAAAAAAATGATGTGAATAGCACAGCATTACATAAAAGAAGAAAACATCAATGTGTATCATGTACAAATCTTCTGTTTACAAGGGGTGTATCTGCATGTGTACATACATGTGTTCGCTGGTATGATTGAAAGTAAAATTTCTTACTGTGAATTTTGGCTCAGAAAGTTTGAGAAACACTGTAGTAAGCTATGCTCAGCCTTCTACTTTGGCACAATTGCTGTGTCTGTTTTAATGTTATTTTATCAAGTTGCCTTTCACCTCTCATGATGAGAAATACATGGTCAAATATAACCAGCATTCTATTGCTTGAAAAAGGAAAGAAAGGTAAACTTTTCCAAATTGCCTGCTTTTGATATGTTTGTCCCAGGTTCAGCTTGAAGCTCTTTTTTATTCTGTTCATTTGCTCCAAGCTCTTTTTACTAAGCCTGTGTTATGAAAAAACTGGAAGAAAAAAAAACCTGAATGTTTGGTTAAAACTAGAGATTACCTGGTATCACTACTGAAGCATTCATTTTTTAAAAAAATTTATCGTTGGTTTATTGAATAATGTTGTTTGCTAGGAACTCTCAGTTTCTGGAGATTTGAAATAATAAAGTCAGGTAGTTAATTATTCTAATAAACAATGAACTAAAAATTGAGAAAAGCCAGGAATGGCCAAAGTATAAGCAGGTGTTTTATTTTTTAATAATTAGAGCTCAATTCTTAAAATGAAGGAAGATACTAAAAGAGAATTTGAAGTAGAGGACAAAGAAAAACTATCTATTTTTCATCTTTAGAGTGGAAACACAATGTGAGCTATTATTTTGGTTCAGAGTGCAGAAACAAGACAAGTAAACATTAGGGGAAAATTAGCTTGCACTGAGATCTGATTCCTGCCTTGCAGTATAGACATCTGAGGAAAGTTGACTGTCATCAGATATTCAAACTGAATTTTAAATTTTGGTCTAGGCCCCAATAAGTTATAGTTTCTTATTTTAAAAAACAAACAAACAAACAAAAACATTACAATGCTGTACCATTCATACTCTATTAAACTAGCAGCTTCCATTGCCCTAATCTGGATCAAAATGTTTCTAAAGAGTAAATCTTCAGATAACTGAAGGGAACTGAGTGACCAAGCTTTCCTGAATTTATTCCCTTGCTGATGTGTTGCTGTTGTTTGTCCTTAGTGGATTTATTTTTTCCTTTCTCTCTCTCTTTAAGGAAAAAGTAGGTGATTTTCCCTCATGGCCTCATTTATCTCCTACCATTTAGTTGCATATTTTTATATGTGAGATATTTCTCTCTAACACACTATTTGGTTGTGTATTTTAATATGTGAGATATTTCTTCCTAACACACATTTAATATACTGCATGCATCCTGACCTGGAATTGACTACCGACATTTAACTGTTGTTGATCAGACAACACTTCTTTATCTCTTTAAGTTTTAAGTGCTGTTTCTGACAAATGCCAGTCCTTTTAGTCTGTTCTGTAACAGATATACTGGGAATCAGCGTACCATCTAGATGTCACAGAGAGAAAGGAACACTCTTTTTTGGGGGAAGACAATATTGTTTAAATATGATGGGTATTATAACTTTCACTCTGTTTTTCTATCTATTGGGCTTCAGTCAAACCAAAGGAATTTAGACTGAAAAAACCTTGATATTACAGCAGCAAGTAATGGTTCTTAAAGTGTTTAAATCAAACATAAATGCTCAAAAAGAAATTTAAAAAAACTGCACACTTGGATATTTTTTATCAGCTGGCAAAATATATTAAAAATATTTTAATCTAGGCATCAAATAGGAATGCTTTTATATTCACATTGCTTTTAGAGATTTCGGTATAAATTGCGTTCCCTGGACTTGGGGAATTTACAGTCTAATAAGTGGAAGAATGATATTGGGATAGGTTAGAATTTATTTGTAGGGGTTGGGAGAGAAGCTCCCGTAGGTGCCTTCCACTTAACGGAGATCTTCCATATGCTCTCTCCTTTAAGTCCCTCAACAGCACTGTAAGGAATATGTTTTTATCTTTATTTTATAGATAAGAAAACTAAGATATGGTGAAGTTAAACAACTCTCCAAAGTCACACATTTCCAAGTTTTAAGGATTTGATCTTACATCTGTGCCTGTCCTTGAACAGGTAGATTTTAGGTATGACCAGAAAGAATATTTTAAATTGATACTTGAATTCATAGCCACTTCTTTCTAAAATCCAACTACTCTTCACTTTATCTGGGCAAAAGGCAAGAGGTTTAGTTTTTGGAGAAATTGTTCCAGAGAAGTTTCTGATTTGAGAATACCAAGAACAACAGAGGCAGAGTTGAAGGTGAGGAATGGAAAACAGGAGGATTAAGTTAAATCTTTAAGTACTGAATGGTGAAGACCCCCAGACCTCTTGGCTGTCATGCTATCAGAATTCTGGCAGGCAGGCTTATCCCAGCCCCACCTTGAAAGACAGAAGATTGTACTATTCTCTGGGTGTATTGACTGATTCAAGAGGGAAGACCTAAGAAATACTATCATTTAGGGATTCTATCTGAGTTCACCTCACTTCCCTTCAGTAAAATCTGCCAGCTCACGTTGCTGTTGATGCTCCATGTACTTGTCAGTTTTCCCAAGCTTTGTTTTTATTTATTTATTTTTGTTATCTGAAACTCCATTTATTTTTTATGCTTCATTTTTAAAAATGAAGGTATAGCCAAGTGTTGTCAAACATGTAAAGACAGTCTCCAGTGTGAAAGACAACAGAGACTAAAACTAAAATAAGAGAAGCCAGGGGGAAAAAAAAAGAATTTAGGAAACAGAAGTAGGTTTAAAGACAAAACAGGAACAAATACCCTTACAATGATAAGGGAAAACTATACATTAATAGAAAAAATGATGGTGCCATAGAAAGTAGACTGTATCTGCAGATATTTTCTAAAAGACACACCAAAATGATATGAGAAGTATCCCAGAAAGATAAAATTAGAGGACCGGAATAGTAAATCTTTAGATTTAGATAGACTCATGTCAGTCTGACTCCATTTATTAGTAAAGGACCTTTAGCACATTAATTTGAGGGATTATATATAGCAAACTATAATATTTTTATATATTGTATTATACAATACTATGTAATACTGAAGAAGATTTTTCATAGGTACACTGACTTTTTTAAACTTTATTACTTGTACATATGATTTATTTAGTTTAAAATATAGATATGCAACATGTGGCTATGCAACTCTTTCTCTAGATTAAAAATTAAGTTTAGCAAAGTGTGAAAAATATATATACATATATATGGAGAGAGGGAGAGAGAGAAGAACACATGTATGTAGTACATTTAAAGGATTTGCTGAAGTTTTGTTTTTAAATTAAGAAAACAGTCTGTTTTGTGTGACTTTTTTAGACACATTAAGTATTAGCAATCTGTATATCATATTCGGTTTTGTACTAGAAGTTACTTTCTAGCAGAAGTTTTTAAATGACTCCAACAGAGGTTAACCTTGTGCTTTATTTAAGCAGCCTTCAATGACATTGTTTTTTAACATTAGGCAGAAAATGATAAACCGAAGTAACTGAAATGGATTGTGGTTAATATTACTGTCAGAGTGATGAATAATCCTGACATATACCAGGAACACACTGCCAGTCAGTAATCCTTCTCAAAGTTAAGTATTTATTCACTAATCGTCCTAAGTTACTATGGTGTAGATTGACCATTTATTATTATTTATAAATGAATTGTTTTATTTACATAGCATTACCAGTTTTATTCCATAATACTTCCTGTTTTCTCAGTGCTGGGTATACTAACTTGGGTAGATTCAGAATAGGGAACATATATACTTACCATGAATTTACATAAAAACTGATTTCAAGTCACCAAACATTTTTTTAACTTTATCAAGTACTGATACTATACCTTTGATTTCATGCTGGGGTGACGGTGTGTTTTTTTGTTTGTTTGTTTTTTGTTTTTTTTCTTTTTGTGGAGAGTAAATGTAGGAAGACATTTCAAAAATCTTCATACCTTTGTAGCTTTTTTTATATGCTTGCGTTCATCAACTTCTTGGTCTCATATTTCTTTGTGATATTCAAAATTTACTTTATGTGAATATGTAGTATGCTTTTTTACAGTGGGTAGTGTATTAACTTTTAGTCACATTTTCACATTCCTATTCAATTATTTATTCTCAATGTCCATTTAAATAAGCATACTTATTCAACATAAACACCTGTTTATAGTAGTACTCTGTTTATATTGAATGAATGTGTTTATTCAAATAATTGATTATGAAATATTTGCTGGGCACCTTTTGCAGATGTTATTCTAAAGATTGTGCCAGGGACAAAAGTGAATGAAATATAATTCTATTTTTAAAGTTTTATTACCAAATGTATGCTGTATGTGGACCATTTATAGAATAATCAGAAACATTTCATTTCTTGATTCTAGACTGTCCCACTTTCAGAAAAGGAATATTTTTTGAGTCTGTGATTTATAATGTAAACAAAGTTTTTGAAAGTGGAAGAAAGCTGAATTCTGATAACAAAAGCAATAGGTATGATTAGCCCAATATATAAACTAGAATAGACAATTAAATTAGATACGTTTTTTTAAATGAAGGAAGAAAAGAAAATTAGAGTTTTAATAAGAAATATATTCTGTTAAACTACATTAACTTACTTTAAAAATGTTTCCCTGTATGCCAACTATAATTAAAACATGAAACAGCAAAAACAAATACTAGTTTTGATTAGGTTAATAAAATGGGGAAGTTATAGATCTACTGTGACATATTGGAGGAAATTATTTGAAAGTACAAGTGGTAGCTTTGAGACATATAGACTAGGTGATTAAAAGACACTAGTTGCATTAAGAACTGTTCAAATCATTTACAACCCCATTGTTTAGTGCCCTTTATAAACATGAGGTATTACCCTCTTTAAGGCATCTTTCTAGGATTCTTTGCCGGGCCCTGACTTATTCGAGTTTCACTAATAGTACAAATTTGATCATGTGGCTTGCTTTGCATAATTAAAATACAAAATTTGAAATCATTTTGGAAGAATGAAATAACAAAATTTCAAGTTAAATACAGAGATATATGAAATCTTACATTTAGCCTTAGAAATTTATAGTACAAAAAAAAAAAAAAGAAGAAGGGGGATAAAGATAAGTTAGTATTAAAAACACTGTAAGTAGTTCTTATTCATAGGTAGGAAGATGTGGTTTTTCCAACCTGTGGACTCTGGTCCCTTGAAACAGACTAGGTTTATTGCAAGAGAATTCATATATGAACATGAATATGAGAGCTGTCTTACTGGAGAAGGTAAAAGCTGCTGAAGATAACTGCATGCCTATCATTATCCAACAGTGATTTGGCTTTTCTAAAAACAATTGTTTTAAATATAATTATTATTACACTCATATGTGGCTGCTGCTGCTTGTTTTTTATCTATAATTATTATAGGTACAAGATAAGGGTTAAGGTTAATGTTTTAGAAATGGAAGTCCAGTTCTCCCAACACTATTTGTTGAAAAGGCTGTCTTTTCTCATGAATTGTATTGGCACCTTTGTTGGAAATAAATTGGCCATATATGTGTGTCTGTTTCTAGACTCTCTATTCTGTTCACTCAATTGGGACATCTATGCTTCTATCAGTATCACACTGTTTTGGATGCTGTGGCATCAGAGTAAGTCATAACATCAGGTCACATGAACCCTCCAAGTATGTTCTTCTTTTTCAGAATTATTTTGGCTATTTCAAGTCTTCTGCTTTTTCCCATATAAATTTGGGAATCAGCTTGTCAATCCTGTGGAGACTTTGAGATAACATTTAATTGGTTGACTATTTTTGCTGAAAATCATATGTTAGCAATATTGAATCTTCCAGTCCACAAATATGGTTTATCTTCCATTTATTTAGTTTCTGTCTGTTTTGTAGACTTTAGCATATGATTCTTGTACATGTTTTGTTTAATTAGCCTTAAACATGTCATGGTTTTAATAGTTATCAAATTTTCAATTCCAATTGTTCAGTGCTAGTATAAAGAAATACTGTTGAATATTATGTACTGACCTTGTATTTTGCAACTTTGTTAGACTGAAATATTCATACTAGTAGACTTTATGTATACTTTTTTCGGGGACTTTCTATATAAATGAATATATCATATCTGAATGAATACTTACTGCATTGTACAATGTTGACTAGAAGTACTGAGAGTGCCTTGTCTTTGAGGCCAGGAGTTTTATTTCTGGGAAGTTTTTTTAAAGTTTCATTTGAAGTTTCATTTAATTTTCAGTAATAAAAATAGAGCTATTCATGTTTCTTTGTTCTTTAATGAGCATTAATTATCTGAATTTTTCACAGAATCTTTTTCATCTAAGTTGTCCCTTTTTTCGTTCTTGGTATTGGTAATTTGTCTCATTCCTCCTCCCCCAGATCAGCCTGGCTCTAAATTTTATTTTTCTGTTGCTTTTCTGTTTTCAGTTTCAATGATCTGTAATTTCTTTACTATTTTTTCTTCTATTTGATTTGGATATAATTTCTCTTTTAATTTCTTATGATGGAAGTTTAAGCTGTTGATTTGAGACTTCTATTTCTTTCTGATATAAGCATCTAATGGTACAGCTTTTTCTCAAAGTACTGATTTCCAAGGTCCAACAAATTTTTTTATGTTGTATTTTCATTGTTATTCTATTCAAAATATTTTTCTTGTGACTTTTTCTTTGACCCATGGATCAATTAGAAGAGTGTTCCTTAATTTCCACAGATTTAGGGATCTGTCAGAGGTCTTTCTCTTGTTGATTTCTAGTTTAATTCCAATATAATTGGAGAACATGATTTACATGGTTTTATTCCTTTTAAATTAGTTGAAATTTGACTCATGGCTGTGAACATGGTCTCTATTGGTAATGCTCCATGTGCACTTGAAAAGAATACGTATTCATTTATTGGGTTAAGTGTTCTACACATGTCAATTAGGTAACACTGGTTGATAGTATCATTCATATCTTCTATATCCTCACTGATTTTCTGTCTACTTCTATTGATTACTGAGAGAGGAGTGTTGAAGTCTCCAACTGTAATTTAAATATGTGTCTTTACCTTTTCATTTCTGTCAGTTTTTTTGTTTTATGTATTTTAAACATTCGTTTTGGGGTATATGTTGTGAGTTAATTTGTGCCTTCCAAAAAGATATGTTGAAGTCCTAACCCCCAGTACCTGTGTATGTGACCTTATTCATAAAGAGGTTCTTTGCAGATGTAGTCAAGATGAGATCATTTGCGTTGGCCCAAAACCTAAATGATTGGTGTCCTTTTAAGAAGGTCATCAAAAGGGAGAACACCATGTGATGATGAAGACGAAAATTTAAGTTATATTGCCATAAGCCGAGGGACACCTGGGTAATTAGAAGGGGCAAGGAAGTATCCTTCCCTAGAGTCTACAAAGAGAGCATAGCTCTGCCAGCACCTTGATTTTGGACTTCTGATCTCCATAACTGAGAGACAATAAATTTCTGTTGTTTTAAACTACTCGGTTTGTGGTTCTTTGTTACAGGAGCCCTGGGAAACTAATATAGTACATACACATTTTGGATTATTTTGTTTTCTTAATAAATGGATCCCTTTATCATTATGTAATGTCCCTTTTTATACCTGGTAATATTCCATGTTCTAAAGTGTACCTTTCCTGTGATTAATATAGCCATGATCAGGTAATTTTAATTATTACTTGCAGTATATTTTTCTTTCATGTTTTTAAAACCTATCTATGGCTTTATATAAATAAATAAAATATATTTTTTAATAGAGTCTGTCTTTTATAGCCAATCTGATAATCTCTACATTTGAATTGAGGTGTTGAGATCATTTATATTTAATGAAATTTTGATGTAGTCAATTTAAATGTACCATCTTGGTATCTGTTTTTCATTCCTCGTATCAGTTCTTTCCACCTTCTCTCCCTGTATCTGCCTTCTTTTAAATTAAGTATTTTTATGATTCTGTTTTATTTTCAGTATGACTTATTATTTATACTTCGTTTTTTAAAATCCAGTGGTTTCTTTATTGTTTGCAATAAACATTTTTAACTTATGGCAATCTATCCTCAAGTTATATTATCTCACTTTATGTACAGTTTTTAAACCTTACAACGATATGCTCTTTTATATTTCAGCCTTTGGAGGTATTGTTCTCATAAATTTGCAGCTAAAGATACTGTAAACTCAATACATTATTATTATTTTTGCTTTAAATAACCATCTTTTAAAGCAGTAAAAATAAGAAACAAAAAATGTTTACCCTGAATGTTACCATGCCTGGTAATCTTCATTTCTTTGTATGGATATACATTTCAATCTAGTATCATATTCCTTCTATTTAAAAATCTTCATTAACATTACTTGAAGTACATGTCTTCTGGCAGTTCTTTCATTTTTATTTTAATCTAACAAAAAGTATTTCACATTGTTTTTGAACAGTATTTTCACCAGATACAGAATTCTAGTTTGCCAGTTTTTCCCCCTTCAATGATGATTTTCTACTGTCTTTGGCCAGCCTAGTTACAGCTGAAAAATTTGAAGTATTATTTTTTTGCTTTATATAATAATGTTCATTTTTATTTGACTGTCAAGGTTTTATTCTTTATCTTTGGTTTTCTGCTATTTGACTACTCTCTCTCTTGTTTGTTGTTTTGTTTTCCTACTTTGAGTTTTTAGAGTGCCTCAAGTCTGTAGTTTCCATTTATTAATTTTGGAAATTGTTCATTCATTACTCATATAGTCTTTTGCTCTTTTGTCTTGATCATCCTCCTGTGACTCCAGTTACACCTATATTAATGTCTTTGTTTTAGTCCCATAGCTCTTGGCTACTTACTCAGTGCTCTTTGTTTTTTACTTTGTTCATCTTCATTTTGGATTTCTGTTAACCTACCTTCAAACTTACTTATTCTGTCCTTAGCTGTGTTTAGTCTAATCATTACCTCATCAAAATAATTCTTCACCTCTGAAAATTTTTTAAGCTTTTACATTAAATTTTTTTTATAGTTCCCAGCTCTACTGAAATATCCCACCTATTCATGTAAGTTTTCTACTTTTTCCACTAGATATTTTAGTATATGAATTAGTTATTTTAAATAACCTCCTAATACCTCTAACCATCTCTATTATTTCTGAGACTAGTTCTTTTGATTGCTTTGTCTCTTCATAATGAGTCATTTTTTTATTAGTATTTTAAGTGTCTCATAGTTTTAGTGTGAATGCCAGTAGAGATGGGATGTGAATAATATTTTAAGCCCAGAAATGTGGTTGCCTTCTCTTATGTTAGGCAGTTTGTGTGGGAAGTTCAGTCAGCCTAGTCAATAGATGAGCTCTGTTGGGTTTGTTGTTGTTATTGCTACCTTCAGTACAACACAGACTTCAGATTCTTCCTGTTTGAGATAGGCCTTAGTGTAGGCCTTTAGGTGCTAGAGATTTTTTTTTTTTCATTGTTCCTGCTCTACCCTCTAGCAGACTTTTTGTGCCTGTGCCACAGAGGCATTTTGCTATTTGCTTGTTACTCGGTGTCAGGCTTGTGGTTGGGGGTAGGAAAACTCCTCAGTTCTTCTGATTCAGTTAGTCTTAATTAGACCCTGTTTGACTGTCTTAAAGGGTGAGCCTTCTTAGTGTTCTTGCCTGTACTGTTCTGCATGGCATCCCATCCAAACTCTGCCTTGTATCTTTGGCAGGACTTATGCATGAGAGATATTCTTGTGTTTTCTCCAATAGTAGCATTCCTCTCTTTTGTATCAATGTGTAATTCTGGTCCAAAGATGTTTTCTGTCTCTTCTCTTAGGTGAAAGAGCTTTTATGTTCTCCCTACCCCAGAAACAGTAGATATTTCTCTGTGTCCTGCATGTAATATAGAGGGTTCCCTAGCTCTAGTCTAGAGACAGATTAGCTTTGCTTCTACCCTTCCCTCATGTGCAGTTGATATTTGCCTGGGGCCTGAGATGAAAAAGTTGATATTCCTCCCTGATTAGCTTAAGGGTTTTGATTCATAAAAGAGAAAGATTAGTAGATATGAGCGTTATTTTGTGCTTATCTTTAATAACAACAGATCACATCCTTTCAGTCTTTTGTTATCATCTGAGTCACCTTTTTTATTCCTAGTGGCTCCCAGTAGTTGACCTTGTGCCAAGACCTGTCAGTATTTCAAAGGTGAGAGGCTCAGTCAGTAATAAATGCAGGCCCATTGGAAGCCAAATCCTACTGTAGCAGCATTTCAAGTATCCAAACAGATCTCTTTTAGGGAAAGACTGGGAGCTGGGCATTTCTTTCTGTTCCATCTGCATTGAGCCCTGGGTGGGAATAAGGCTCAGTAATAACTTTTTTTGCTTATTTGTTTGTTATATCCTATGGGACCCACAAACACAAGCCCCACTGGTCACTAGAGCTGGCCACCATGGGGTACATTTTCTGGGTGGCACCTGCAAAAGTGGAGATACAAGATGTTGTGTTATAAGCTTCTCCCAGGAAGATATTAATGACTTGGAAAGGGCTACAGGGAGTGCGGAGATGGCGGTGTCCACTGCCTTCTCTGTCTCAGGAGGATCACAATTGATCCCTAGATGTGTGTTAAGTTATGAATATGATCCTTAGGCAGCAGCTTTTAATATATGCAAATAAGCCTTTTCAAGGAAAGACTAGGGGATTGGCATTTCTGTCTGCTGCCTCTGCACTGAACTCTGAGGGCATAGCCAAGGCAAGTCTTCTGGAGCTCAGGAGGGTTTTTTGTTTTTGCTATAGGTTTTTGGGGTCTCATGGATATAAGCCTCGTTGGTTTCAGAGCTAGGTGTTTTGGGGGGTCTTTCTCACAGGTAGAAGTCTTGAAACATTAGGTTGCTAGATGTGGGGTACAAAACCTTCACTCAGAAGTTGTGGGTTGGGAGCTCTCTTTCCGTTGTATGTCGCTGAGTGAGTCACAGTTGGGTTTATGGCAAGAGTATGTCACAGCCTTTCCTACCTGTTACGTTGTGTTTTTTCCTCATTTTCTCAATGTATATAAGTTGTTCAGCTAGTTTCTGAATTTCTTTCAGAGAGAATTTTTCCATGTGTAGCTATAGATTAGGTTTGTCTGTGAGAAGATACCATCTTCTTAGGTAGTTAGACAGACGTGAGTGACAGGGAAACAAAGGAGCGAAGGCACAGCCCAGAGATCACTCGGACAACAACCATTTTGTAGTTCAAAATCACTCCTGCATCCTAAGAGACAAAGGACTGGAGGGCCATAACCCTGTAGGTGGTTTCTTCCGGCCACCAGGCCACCAACACTTGTGCAGAGAGTACTACCCTAACTTGCCCATAGCCTCAGCCTCATTATATGCCCATTAGGTCATGCCTATGCCTGGAAGTTCATGAATCTACTTACAACGGACTGAAGTCTCAGTAAGCACATGTGTATTAGGCAGGGAGTCGTATAACTGCTAAATGTCAATCAAAATGACCTCACTGCCAGTCACCTAGGAGTGCCTTTGTAACCCCCCCCCATCATGGCCCTTTCCACTTCTGTGCTGTTACAACTCTCTTCGCTGAAGTACTCTTCCCTTGGAGCGTAATTCTGTCTTTTATGTTTAATTTTCTTACCTCCCAAATTCCACAGAGCTACAGGCTTCCTTTGCTCGTCTCCTTCTGAAATATACTTTTAATAAATCTTCTAAATCTTGCTGTGCTGGAATTATCTCTGCGTCGGCAAAAAGAACTGAGAGTCCCATGTTATGGGACAGTGCCAAAAATCATTTCACCCCAATAATAAGAATCTTAGAACTGAACTCCTGGATTTAATGGTTTTAAATGATTCTGTATGCAAATGATAGGTTTTGATAAATGGGCCTCTTGGGCGTTTATCATTTTCACAATTACTTAAAACATTTTTTCAGTTTGCCTTGGATTGCTTTGTTAGGATTGCTTTTTAGGTTCTTCTAGTATTTAGCTCACTACTGGCACTGGATTATCAGATTATTATAATCAGTTTATGTGTCTTTCTCAAACTCAGATGAAAACCTGTAGTAAAAATCACTTAACAAGAACCATAGCTGAATAATAGAAGTGTAAAGGCATTGCTACTAAATCTATCAATGTAAGCATTTGAAATGATTTAAATTCTACATAGGCACAAATAAAATGAAATAGTTTCTTTTTCCCAAGATGTGTTTGTTAAATTGAAATAGTATAGTGAGTGTATGTTTAATGCCACTTGCAAGAAAGTGTGTTTCAAGGGATTAAAAACTGCTCTGATACTTGAAACAAAAGTGCTTATTTGTTAACTCTAAAAGCCACAGTAGTGTGCCAATGAAAATTTTTTTCTTGACATTATTAAATAAGATGTAGAGTGCATGAAGATAAGTGCCAAACCATTTCAGTCATATATAGAATATGAAGACATGCCCTAAAAGCCAAGGTTGAGTAAAAATGCTGATCAGGCTGTTTGTTAAACTTGTCATTAAGATAAAAGAGCTGTTCCAACTGACACAAAATAGTTCCCGTACCTCCTAACAGTGGCAATGTTGCTTAAATGACAGAGGCTCTTTGTTTATTTTCTTCTCTTGGGGAGTTGGGTGGAGGGCAGGTGGTGAAGATGCACAGAATAAAATTTGCTGGCTTCTTTTGAAAGCTTTAGCAACACAGAATTAAAGGTTCTCATTTGGTTCCTGGATTGTAGGTATACAAATATAAAAATCAAGAGGAAAGTAAAGCAATACACTTTGGTGGCATTACTTAACCTTTTTTGTTCGCTTTTTTTTTGTTTTTGTTTTTTAAGATGTTGCTGCCAAGCATCTTTTTGGTGTCAGAGACAAAATATTTATTTATTTTTCCCAGTTATAAAGTCTTCTGCCAAAGTGATATTCACATAGGTAGGGATAAATACATAAGTGGCATTTTTTTTCAAAAGGACATTTAATCCAAACCTCCCATGAAAGGATTCTAATGGCCCTGCAGATTTAGCACCAGTATTTCATCAATCCACACAACCCAGATCATTCTAAGATTTACTAGTCAATCTAATTAGAGCTGGATCTGAATCTTGCCCCTGCCACTAGTTAGGTGACCAACCCTTAATAGTCATTGAACTTCTCCGAGACTCAGCTTTTTCTTTTTTTAACCTGGAAATTAGAAATGTTAATAGGTTTATATATTAAGGGACTGTTGTGAATATAATGAGATAATTTACGTAAGACTCTTAGAACCTTCACTTATATCCAATAAATAGCATTGTCATCATATAGAATGGCCCCTTTACATATCATAGTTATTTCCTGTAATCTTCTCAGGCTACATTACTATTCTTTAATCAGAAATGACATCTTTTTGACACGTCTTCATAGTCCACCCGTCTTCATCCTCTTAATTGAAACTGACATTTAACCTGACACATTCTATGTAACATATAACATTGATTTCATACATTGAGTTCAACCGATTTTTTTCTTTGATAGTCTTTAGCTCTCACTTTGCCATGGCTGTCTTCCAGTGTCTTTAGGCCTTCCCTACCTCTAGAAAAGAATAAATTAATGTGTAGCCTCTCTTGTTTATGAACTCTTAAATGCTGTAGGACAGGCTTTGTGTGTAGTTGTAGAATTAAAGGATATTTCCAATTTCCTGATCATACCAAATGAAGATGACACTGGCAAATGGCTTTGGGCCAGTCAGCAAGATCCTAAGCAAGGTCCTAAAAGTAGTCATGCTTTTTTGCTACCTGTTCCTGAACCTTTTTTGGCATCTCTTCTATGCTTTTCTATACACCCACAAAATGTATCCTTATGATGCACTATCTTTAGCGTTTCCAAGAACCCTATTTCTGAGTCTCATACTCCAGAATGATTTTCTTTAACCTTCCGTTTCTCATCCTCATTTATAGTACTTTAATGGTTTTCCAAAGAAAGATATAAAAACCTCTTTTGAGACTTGGATCTTAAAAGTTTGTTAATTCAAGCACATCTCTGCTGTATAAAAATACTCAGATTTGTTGTCAGTTTCCTATCATTTTCTTACTCTAAATGTAATCATGGTCCAGAAGTTTGGAACTTTACTTCTGAAAGATTGATATAAATTGGAACAGTTCACATATCAATCTTGAATGGAAGGGGAATTATGGTGATAGTGATGATAATTGCAACAACAACATTAAAAGCAATTGTACTTACTGAGTACCTTCTTTGTGTCAGGAGCTATCCTAAGTACTTTACATATATCATTAGCCTTTTAAATCAACCTGTTAAATAAATATCACATTTAAGCAGTGGAAATGTAAGAAATTGGAAAATTGTTGATATTAGGAAAAACAATTTGTAATACAACAGTTTTAGATGGATAAAATGGCCCAAAGACCAGATTTTGAGTGGTGGGTTTGTGTCTCTTGGATTTGTATTGAAATTGAGCTACGTTACTCACGGCACTTCCTGTCTTCATTATTAAAATTAGGTTATCTAGCTCACATATTTATTGTGAGAATGCATAACAATGTTTAATAGATTGCAAAATGTAAGTTGTGGATGTTATTCTTAATTATATAACTTCAGGCAAGATTTCCAGAAATTTTAAAAAAGAAAAACTTAGAATGTATCAACACTACAAAAAGCTCTTTCTTTTTACAGTTAACTTTTACTAGTAATTATATGAGTCTGCTGTGTGCCCTTGAAGGGGTCTGTGAATCCAAAACTATTTGCTTTGAATTAATGTAGTAGAAGTTGATTGTAATTTGCTTTGCATTCCATATGCATTTTATAGTAAAATTGGGGGGCCCTTTGGACTTTTGAAAAGTAATTTTGCTTTTGGTTATGCTCTCAAGGTAGAGTGGTTCAGTTTATTGGGACTATGCATGCTGTTAGGCTTCTGATAGATAATGCACAGTACTGTATATATCATTAGAGGATTATGAGGCTTAATTACACTTTTTTCTAATAAACTCCATTATTTTCATCAGGCTTGTTTAATGACCTTTTTTCTTAAATATTCTTAATCAAATAATCTAAAAAAGATTATTATTGCTAGTAATATACTATGTGCCAGCCACTGAGCTGGGTACTTTACGTGTAGTATTTTTGTTTCTCTAGTAACAGAATTACTTCTTGAAGATGGTAATAAGGTATTTTTTATTGTAATACTCTTAAAAACCTGATTTAGAAAGTTTTGGTTTGCACATCTTTTTCTGACAGGTAACATTATTTTTTCTCATACAGAATACTTACCACTCTACCACAGTGATCATCAGTTTTGCTATTTGTGAGATTAAAATATCATTAAGTATAGTGATTTTTCTTTGCTATTTATACATTTTCAAGAGTTTGAGAGTTCTCTTGAAACTCTTATTTCCATTTTTTTAGTGTAATGTTTCTTTTGGTAGTCTTGATACTCTTAAGTTTAAATCATTCTATTTGATTCAAACGACTATTTAATCTTGTGATCAAGATTTTTTTATTTAAAAAATCACCTTTATTCTATTTGTTAGTTTTATGTAATATTTAGAATTATTTTTTCTTTGTCCTAGGACTATTTGTCTTTACTGGTTATGAACTTGAATTATACCCCTCTAATCAATGCCTATTTCATATTGATTTTTTTCAAGAAGTTATGACCATTTTAAATGACCAGTATTTTTGCTCTTCTTCTTTTAATCAGTTTGATCATTTAAAAAATATATTCCGTCAAGCTTTTATAGTTAAATTGTACAAAGAACGCTATGCAGGATGGTAGTGCTAGGTATTTTTCTGAATTGCCCTCTGATTGATACTCTTAATATACTGTGTAAGTAAGAGGAGCCATCAGCATTTAGTTTTAGTTCTTTTGTAGAGATGAATAAATATCTTGAAATGCTGATTTAGACAATGTTTTAAAAATGCTATGATGCACTTTGGTGTATGACAGACTCTTGCTTAGTTTTGCAGCATTATAACATAGTTGGATTCAGCTCATCTTTTAAAGCAGTTGTCAGAAAAATATGGGCCAGCATGGTAGAATGTATTAGCTCAATACATTGTCTCCATTTTATTATGAAGCTGCTGAGGAAGCTGTGATATACAGCACTGTCATTACAGATCTATTGTTAAGACGGTTCCACAGTCTTCTTTGCACTGCCATTAATTTATAGCAGTAAACAATATGTAGCCTTCCAACTGCAGCAAAGCAGAATCTTTTAATGAGGTGGATGTTATTACCACAATAAATCAGTGCTTTCGCGTAATGTATAATTCAATGTGTGTATTCCCACTGTAACTTCTCTGAGTAAGCTGATAGTGTATCATTGTCATTGCACAGCTCCACTGCTCTCTCTCTCTCTCTTTTTTTTAACCTCCTTTTATTTGGGAACTTCTTTTTTATATGCTTGCAAATAAATGTGCTATGTCTTGATAGCTGTCCTGTAGCAGGCTTCAGAAACCAACTGTAACAATAACAGCCAGAATCAATACTGTGGGTTCTGCCTATATGGATTTCTGCACGATGCCTTCTTTTTTTTAGATGCTAGTGAAATCAATCTTAATTGGTTTTAGCATTATATTCGAGAAATGTGATTCTATAACTATTGATTTTGGGGGGTATACTCATTTGGAAAGTAATAAAAATAGGAGCAGATAAAGTGAATAGTTAATATGCTGCAGAACCATACAAAAGGAGCATTGATTCTATTTTTAATTCACATAATTTGTCTTCCAATGATTTTATTTCTTCTTTCTTTCCTTTTGCATGGCTCAGTCTTTAGGGACAACAACTAAAATCCATTTAAAGGCGTTCCAAATTGGTTCTGTAACAAAGATTTCTTGGAGTCAGTTCCATTCTCAACTGGCATAAATTTAGTAAATCAGATTTAATTCTTTTGCGCAGAAACTAATGCTTTAAAAGATGGCATTTTAAATCAGTATACTGTGATACTGATTTAAAATAGAAATCAACTGAAGATTTTTAAAAATTTGCTTGTAAAGTAAAAAGTGGCTTAAAATAAAATGCAGATTAGAATCAAGCTGTTAAAAGGGAACAATACTATAATTAGCAGTTTTGAAAAAATAGTTATCAATTTATTTAAGAAAGATAGCTAAAACGATAAATTTAAAATGTTGCTTAAGGTCACATTAATATGAATAGCAGTTTATAAACTGGTTTAACATTGCTAACAGAATATTTCTGAATACATCTATATTAAACCAACATTTTAACATTATTTTAGTTTAATATTTCTCCCACAAATAATGAGATATTTTCTTTCTCTTATAAATGAGGGGTGACTAGCTCATAGGTTTTCATTAAAGAAAATAATCTTGCATGTATCTTTTATTTTCAGTGGATTAGTACCTTATATTTAAAATAAGGAATAGACTTTTTCTAGAAATCAGAATGTTTTGTGAGAATGAATTTTACCGTAAAGCAACTGATCTTAACATTCTTTGATCCCTTAGACCCCTTTGAGAATCTTAGGAATACTCTGTATACCTTCTCTAAGAAAATAATCACACAGAATTTTCCATACTATTTCATAAATGGAGTTCAGGTGTCTCCTGAATAACAACAGCAGCTACAACAATAACAAAACCAACTGGCATTTATAGAGCTCTTATCTTATGGCAGCCAATGTGCTTGGCTTTACAGGCTGTTATTCAAACTTTACCCCAATTCTAAAAAAATCATCTTAAAAATAATAGCATTCATTAAATGTTGACAGGCATGGTTTGTAGGAATTTACATATACCAACGCATTTTATTTTCCAAAACAACCTTCTGACTGAGTACTAGAATCATTCCAGTAAGCCCAGGTAGGTTCTTCACCACTTTGCTATTTACTGCTTTTCTGACCTCTGCTGTAATGTATTATTTTCTGAATAAGTTCATAATCTGCCTCCTGTTCTTTGTTATTTACTTTTGTATTTCATTCAAGCATGTTTTTATCCCCTAAGTTCTGATTTTAGTCATCCTAATAGAAATGTCTAGGTTTGCATTTAACCCCCTTTTCAGTCTCCTCCTTGCACTCCTTCTGACCCCCCCTCATTTTATTTTATTCTCTTTCGAACCTGTTAAAAGGTAATCCTCCAGCTTGAAGATTCTGTTTCTGATTGTTGCTTCTAATTAACTAAGTAGAGTTTTTTAGGTGCTTTCCAAAGTATTATATAGTTAATATTTACTTAATGTAATTATCTTTATGAAAATGCTTGTTGTGGGCTGATTAAAGACCTTTATTCACCAGAAACTGGGATTACTGAGAAATGACAGGTTTCTCCATCCACTTGTGTATGTTTTACCTGCATTGAAAATAAGTTTCTTTATCTATTCTCTGAATATAACACTGTTTTAGCTCATAGTAAGTATATATTTTTTAATTCACTTTCAAACTTGCTAATAGGACATCTGAAAAATAAAAGAGATAAAAGACACTTAAATTTATTGTTCTTGTTTGTTTTTTTCTCTCCCCATTGGTAGCCAGTGGGAGCTTTGAATCCAAAAAGAGCAGCATTCTTTGCAGAGCGTTATGAATCCTGGGAAGATGATCAAGTTCCAAAGTTCCACTATGGTACTCATTACTCAACTGCAAGTTTTGTTCTTGCATGGCTGCTAAGAATAGTAAGTTGAGTTTGAATAACAAACCATGATAAATAAATTCAGTGTTGTGGAGAATATGTAGTAATTAAGAATTAACAGCATCTGTTTTGAAGGCTAAATTTTTTTCAATGATTATAAATTTCTCTGTATCCCATTTGTGTGTATTTTATAATATGTTAATGTAGAATTGCATTGAAAATATTTCACCTCAAATTGTGTGAATTTTTTTCCTTTAAATTTGCCTCTTAAAATGATTAATATCTTACCAAATTTTAAACTTTAACATGGATTACTTTCAAATGTAGTCTATTAAAATAAGAAATAAGATTACATTTACACGGACATATATTCATATATTTTGGAACTTCAGTTGACCCAAATGGAATAAGGTATGTGTGTAGGTTATACCGAGGCTGCCATGTATTGATAATATATTGGTTAAACAAGAAATGTTTCTGTAAAATTGAAAGGTGATTCATCTACTAGAAAGTAATTTCTTTGGGAAAGCATTAGCAGCACATCATTAATTAAAGCTTGTTAGAATGGTACAGGCAGACATAAATCCTAGAAGTAATTTATAGTGCTTAGCTAATTTCAAGCAATTATCCACTAATATGTGTTTAAGTGTTCTTTAACTAAGAGGAGGCTTTTAAATCTTCCAAACATTTTTCTTTTCTTAATCATAAATTAAATATTGAGCCATAACAATAGGAAAATTACATATTGGACTATTTCCCTGTACTGTGAAGAAAATGAAATGTAATTTGTGTCTGAATGTTGTTAATCAGTTGCTCTTGGAAAGGAAGAGTGTTCGAAAAATGTTGCACATACCGAATTTTGGAAATAATTCTTTAGAAACAAAAAATAATTTAAGAACATTAGTGTAATAATTTAGATGTAATTCCCAGCCTATGCTTGTATAAATTGTTAGTCTAATGTCTATTAGTCATTGAAGTATTTAGATATAAAGGTCTTTATAAACTACATTTTTATGAAGATACAGATTTTTTGAATTGCTTACTCTTTTAGGAACCCTTCACAACTTATTTTCTAAACTTACAAGGAGGAAAATTTGATCATGCAGATCGAACCTTTTCATCAATTTCCAGAGCTTGGCGAAACAGTCAGCGTGATACATCTGATGTTAAGGTATAGAAATGTTTCATTTATAGTTATTGTTGCTAATGTGTTTCTTGTTGAATGAATGTTGACAATTTTCCTTTTTCAATATAGCCAGTTTACTAAAGATAGTTAAGTGGCCAAGAACCACTGTTCAGAATTTGTCTCTTTCTCTCTTTCTTCTGTATCTATCTATGCTTGTCTATATATATGTTTGTCTCTGTCTCTTTAGTTGTTGAATGGTGGTTTTTCCTCCTCTTTGGAATCCTTTTTTTTTTTAATGAAAAATATATGGATGTAAGGTAACATGCTCAGTGGATTTCCAAACTAAATGAATAAAATTAATCAGAAAAATACGGTCAGAAAAATTTCAGACTTTTATTTTATCTTATGTCATTTTATTTCAGTGTCTCATGTCTCTATTCCTAAGTAATCATCTTTTATCCACTGCTGGTTTATTATTGAGGAGAAATAAGATTTTTCTCTACTGTCTCTATGTTAACTACTATAAAAGTCCAAAAATTGCACAGTAGCTAATAGAATTCTTACTAGTCTTTTGCTTCTACCTTCAGAAGAACAGTATTTTATTTTCATGCCATAGTGTTTCTTTCTGCAAAGTACTGATATTAGATGCTGTTGAATATAACAAGATATACCTATGGTTGTGAAGCTCCTTATAGTATCATAAAGACACATGACTTATATACAGAAATAATTATACCAGATGTGAGAAAATGATAAGTACTATGTGATATAGTGGGATTCAAAAGAGGAAAAGTTGCACTACTAATCTGTATGTTACTATAGAGTACTTTTTAAAAAATTCAATATAACGATATTTTACTTTTAGGTATGGTACTTCACAGTCTATAAAAGGGATTCACATACCTTATATTACTGTATGGAATTATGTATATCAAAGGTATTTTATTAAGGATTTCATCATATGCACAAATAATCTTATATTTGGGACACTTATAGAATTTTTTTGATGTCACAAATAATGTACTCTGAAATAGTCTTGAAATTACATGTCATACTCGTTAAGAATCATCAGGAGATAATTTTGAGATGGATTTTAAGAAACAATAAATCAGAATAGTTAACAGATTTAATAATTGTTGAATTCTACTTTAATCTCAAAGCTGTTTAATTATTTAAGTAATGAGAGATATGAAAACATTGATATGTCTGACATTTTGTTATCAAATTAAAGACATGAAATTTTTTATTTCTAAATTTCTTAAGCAGCTAATGACCACATTATAACCTCATACTTAGTTTGATATTGCCAGCACCAACAAACCCTTCCCTACCTCAGCAAAGCTCACATCACTGTTTTCAATGTACAGTTTAAAACTTAAAAGTAAACTTCCACCACTCAAAAAAATCATGAATTTGAAAATTATTTTTTCCTGCTGTGTAATAGAGTTCAGCTGTCTTCAGGATATCTTCAACTTTCTTCTCTCTTGGTACTAAACATTCCTGCTTAATTCTTTGATAGACAGGAGGTACAAATGACAGATCCCTGTAGTTTTGCTGTCTCCTTTTCCTAAATCTCAGTCTTTTTCTCCCAAGATTTTTTTAATTATCACATGTCTGGATCCATTTTTACAAAAACCTTCCCTAAAATACTGTAAAAAAATAGATAAATCCATGCAAAACAGCTACAACATTAAAAGCAACACACACAAAAAACCGAAACCCACATGAACTTATTTGCTTTTCTTCTTCCTTATTCTGCTCATTATTTTTGTTTCTTCACAAATAATAAAGGCTTTTATCCATCTTGCTTTCCTTTGAATGTTCCAGAAGACTTTAATAAAATAGTCCCAATTACTAGACAATACTAGAATTTCAGTTCTTGCTGTTGTGCTACTTAGTTTCTCACTTTCTAGAAGTGTTATATGGGGTATGTATCTATATGCGGAAGTAGAGTACAAGGAAGGTTAAGGGAAAGGTTTGAAAAAAATAAAAGAATTTAAATTTTCAACTGTCAAGTTGATTGGAGCCTAATTAGAAGCATAGCTTCATTCTTAAATATCATTTCATTATGTTCAGAGGCACAGAAATTTCCTTTTGGACTCACTTTGCCCTTCTAACCAATCTGGATATTCCCTTACCACCACCACCACCACCACCACCACCACCACCACCACCACCACCACCCCCACCTTCCCCACACACCTTATTTCTTTAAACCATAAAATTTTTGTAGGGTGAACAGGATATTGATTTATTACACCATTTTCTATATTGATTACTAGTTAATTTGGGCCCTACAATTTACTTTCAATTACTTTGAAAAATGTGCAATATATGGTTGTATAGTCTATTTGAAGAACCTCCTTATAGTTGGTCCTTCTAAAACAGGATTTAATTGTGCCTTCTTTTCATCTTGCCTCTTTAAAAGTGTTGCATTTTCACACTTTAGAAAGCATGTTTAAATTATATATTAAATAATGTGTAAGAATAAGTGTAAAAGAAATGCAAAAGAAACCACGATAATAATGTAAACATTTTATTGAGATATAACCTTGTATTTCAGATGGAATTATATTAATTATAGCGTGGCCTTTATTTGTATCATCTTGGAGTTTCTAGAAATACTGAGGATCATTTGGGAGAAATAAAAACTGTAAATCATGCTAAAACTGAAAGACTGCTTTTAGTTAAAACTAATATGGTCTCTTTCTCCTGTGAAATAAAAATAATTCATATTTTTACTTTTATCATATAGGATCATTTATGCAGCTTTGATGGTCGCATTTTAGATCTAACCCTTAATGATGCTTTTTATTATGCCTGGTAAATAGTTCAGAAGTGTTGCCAGTTCTTTAAGTAGGCTTAGCACACTGTTTGCTCCCTTGCTCATTCTGTTTTAGTCAAACAGGACGACCTCCTTGGTATTCTTCAAATACTCAAAGTATCTTTCCACCGCAAGGTCTTTGTTTGATTTTTCCTTTTCTTAAAGATTTCCTCCAGAAATCCTAATGGATTTACTTCATTTCTTTCAAGTCCTTTCTCATATATCACCTTCTTAGTAAGGCCTTCTCTGTCTTTTCTATTAAAAGTTACATCCTTCACCCCATGCACTTTTACTCACTTTCCAGTTTGATTTTTCTTCACATCACTCACTATCTGACATGCATACATTTGTTCGTTTATGTATTGTCTTATCCCACTGGAACATTAGCTCCACAAGAGCATGAGTTGTGGACTGTTTTGTTCATCAGGTTAACCTGAGAGCTTAACACAGTGCCTGAAACATAGTAGGCACTAAATTAAATATTTATTAAATTAATACATTGATGAAATGTAGAAGAGTATTCTGGGCAAGGAAAATGACTTGAACAAAGTTAGAGAAAATGTTTTGCACTTTGGAGAATGCTTTATTGGCCTGCTAATTGGTCTCATGTACATGAAAAAAGGAGAGAGAATGATAATTGTAGTCTCTAATAAGAAGACCCTTATTAACATTTTAAAGATATTTGGCTTAATTTTATAGGTCAATTCAGCAAAAATTTTCTGTAAACAGCCAGATAATAAATATTTTTTTAATTTGTAGTCTATGCAGTCTCTGTCACAGCTATTCAACTCTCACTGCAGCACAAAAGCAGCCAAAGACAATATGCAACAAATGAGAGTGACTGGGTTCTAATCAAATTTTATTTACAGAAATAGGGGGCAGATCATTTGGGGCTCATGGGCTGTAGTTTAGCATACACTGCTATAGACGATGAAGAGCCATTGAGGATTTTTGAAGCAGGAGCATCATGTAATTGGATCTATTATAAAAGAAAGCGCTTTGGCAGCTATATGGAAAAGAGGTTCAGTGACTGGGGGAAAAGGATGAGAGCTTGAGTTAGGGAGAAATGTCAGGAGGCTGTTACAGTTACTTAAGAGGAAAGGTAGTAAGTTCCTCAATTAGTATAATAGCTAAGGGGATGAATTTAAGGGGTGGGTTAAAAGTAATTCCTCAAGACTTGGCCTTTGGTTGAGTTCTCCACCACTTCATGGAAGCCAGTCTTGTCAGGGTCATTGATGAACAACTTCCATGTTGTCCAATGCGAATTTTCAGTTTTCCTACTACTTGATCTGTCAGCAGAATTGACACAATTAATTGAAATAAGGATACACTGTCCCCTGACTATCTGTGTACCTTTTTCTCAGCTTCTTCACTGGATTATCTTGTTCTCATGCCCTAAATCATTGGAGTGCCTTAGGGCTTAGTCTTTGGATCTCTTTTGCATCAACACTTGATCCCTAGCACTTTATCTCACAGCTCCCCCCTAAATTCTTATTAGCCCATAGTATTTCAAAATGAACATGTTCCAGTATCAAACTTGATATTTTCCAATTATTCTCCTCCCCGGCCCCCCAAAAGTCCTGTCTTCCCCCAGTGTTTGCAATCTCAGTAAAAGAGTGTATCATTTACTGAGTTTGCTTGGCCTTTTAAAAGCTTAGTTTGATTCTTCCCTTTCATACACACCCCAGTGCCCATCTTCTCAACCTTCAGAAAACATCCAGAATCTGACCAGTTATTACCACTATTACTAGGGCCGTAGCCCAAGTGGCTGTAATTTTTCACTTCAGCTGTTTCCCCACATGGTGTCTTCTCCATACAGTACAGCGAGAATAATCTCTTTGTACTGTAAATCAGATCATAGTCCTGTGGTCATATCTCTCCAATGATGGCTCATCTAAGAACAAAATTCAAGTTCTTACTATAACCACCAAGGCCTTGTGTTGTCTGATTCTTACTCTGCCCTACTCCGCTGCAACCTCACATGCCTTTGTTTTTGTTCCTCTTCAAAAAGGCCATGCTACCCTGAACAAGCTCCATCCCGTCTGATCTCGGAAGCTAAGCAGGGTCAGGCCTGAGACCACCTAGGAAGATGAGATGCTGTAGGCATAAAAAAATTAAAAAAATAAATAAATAAATAAGGGATTGTAAACTGACAAGGTCCTTGCAGTCTTGGAGATCAACCAAGGGTTGCCTCGCCTAAAAAAAAATAAATAAAAATAATGGCAAGGCCACTCCTGTTTGGATGGCATTACATAAAATGTTATCTGTGCCACCTGAACTACTCTACTCCAGGTACTTGCTTTGCCCATCTCATTATTACTTTCAGGTCTCTGCTCAAGTGTCACCTCCTTAGAGTAGATTTAAACTGACCACTTTCTCTAAATCATTTTTTGTCTCCTTATCTTGTTTTATTTGTTGTATAATATTTGCCACTATTTGACATGATACATATATAGCAGTTTATTTACTTTATGTCTTCATCACTAGAGGTCTACGAAAGTTTTATATACTTTGGAACCTCAGCATTTAGAACAAGCCTTGTATTTAGTTAGAACTCAGTACATATTGGCTATATGAAAGAATGGATAGATTTAAAGATGTCAGAAGAAGAGCAGTCAGTGAAGGAGCCTAGGGAAAATAGGTCATTTGAGGAGAAAGAAAGTGTATGGCCACCCCAGCCAGAAGAGCATGGCAAAACCCAAATGTATATGTGCTCCACATGGCATGGGCTGCTAACATCTCATATTTTAGGAAGGACTCTTCTGTCCCCAAGAAACTGAAAGCTGACTGTCTTCTTTTGACCAAGAGTTGTTGATTCTATTTTCTACATTTTTACAGTTAAGACAGATTGTGTTCTTACTGTTATAGCTTTATGAAAGAAGTCCATTTGGATATCTTATCACTGGTCGGTCATATCTTGGATATTCAATTTAAAAGCCCTATCTATAATTCATTGTGTATTGTTAGTGATAAATGTAAAATTTATATTAAGTTATGAACTTAGTAGGGTCAGTACAGTATATTCAGTACTTATAATTAAGTAAAAAGATATTGCTAAATTATAATTTTAAAAATGACTAATATTACAAAAAATAGTTTTAGCTTTAAAAATTAACCTTTAGTAGTTTTAAGTGCACACATGTTTGTTAAATGATAAATGAAAATGGAGGTGATCATAGCAGTTTTATTTGTGTCTTGAGAGCTTTGTAAAACATGAGACCTTTGACTTTCCCTTTACTACCTCTAATCCCAGGGGTCTGTAATTTAAAGATAAGTTAGCTTCCTTTTTTTCTTTATCAACACACTGTCTACCCTAATGCATTTCATGGATGCTGATAACATCAGCATTATAGCCATTTATATGAAAGTGTTTAACTATAATTGCTGGAAATATATTTCTTGATGCATTTGTTTAAAAAAAAAAAAACACCTTAAACTTCGATGATTTGGTAGTTTGAATTTATTCTCATTGTTTTCAGATATAATTTTAAATCAGAATTTTTTAATAATAATGAAAGTAAAATTAAGCTTACCCTTTTCCATACATCCTTTGCACATTTCTGGCTTTTGTGCTCCCTCTCTCCCTTTCTACTTAACTCTCCCTTCTTCCCTCTCCCTTTTTTTTTCCTTCTTTATTTTTTTGCAAGTCCCTCTCCTTCCACCAGTCTTTTCTCCTTTTCACATTCATATCCACATTACAGTATACTTATGTGTGTCTTACCTTTCTCTTAAAAATGTAAAACGCAATCTAACTGAACTATATTTATCCTGGTGTTTATGCATAACTTATGCATAACTCACAGAGTTGTTAGTTTAGTCACATTTCTTTAACAGTTAGATGATGTATCCATGTGCAGTAAGTCTTCACTTGACAGCAACATTAAGCGAAACAGCATATATTGAAACCGGTTTTACCATAGGCTAATTGACATAAACGGGAGCTAAGTTCCTGAGGCATCTCATCAACAAAATGACGTTATTCAAGGACCTGCTGTACTAATTTTTTTTAGCATTGAACTTTGTATTTTTTTGTCTACAACTTATCATTTTTTTGGTCCTTTGATAAAAATTACTTGAAACACTGAATATTTTTTTTCTTCTGCTACTTATATAGTAGGAAGGAAAAAATCTTTTAAGGCACTGAGAAAATGACGATGTCTTCCTGAATTACAAAAGTGAACACACTCCAGCAATGATTTGTTTTTTGACTGATGATCTTTTGATATTTTTGTCAATTAAAAAATGTAGACTATTTATTAATATGCTCATGGACACCACATTAACTATTCTCACTCACACATAGCAATGTGTATGTCTTTTACAACTTGTTCCAGAAAGATTTAAGGTGGGCATGTGATTTATGTTTTGTTTCCTGGCAGCAACACAGTACCTGTTGTTTGCGTTATTAATGTTTATTATTGCTTCCCAAGTTACAATTTCTTTGAAGATTGGGGCTTGGGACAGCAAAAGGCTCAGTAAAAATATCCAGTCCAAACAGGGAAGTGAAAAAATGTGTTGAAAGCCAGAGAAAACTATAAAATATTGAGGATATTCATCATAAAGTGAGACATGTTAAGCCATACTGTCATTGCTAATAAAAAAATAATAAATTTGTTTTAAGTTCAGTAGTTACTTAGGAATTATGAAGTCTTAAATATTTTTGTGGACACATTATTTTTTACAAGTAAATTTTGTTAAATGCCCTTAGAATTGTGTTAAATACTTTATGAATGAGCATATTTCAGTGCATGTTCTGTTGGCCCTAAGATCAGGCACGTTGAGTCTGTAATTGGGGATTTTTATCAAGGGTCACAATAATAATAATTTATTATTAATAGTTATAATATCTTATGAGCATATAGAATTCTGTATTATCTCTTAATTTCACAATAATCCTTTGTTTTAGAAATGGCAGTTGAGGGGAGTAAGGGTCAGAAAAAACTGAATTAATTTAAAGACCTGTGACCAGTAAGTTGAGTAGACAAGATTCAAACCCAGTTATTCTCTTCACTATATTAGGTTGAGATGGATTGTCTATTATCTATTGGTCCATAATCCATGGTTTTCTTAATTTATTGCATTGAAAATGACAGTTTTATAATATCTAAAATGACACAATATTTATTGGATCTGTTTAGATTATTTAGGTTATAGATTATTTTTTTCTTTTTCAATTTTAAAAATTGCTGTTATATTTCTATTATTAAATGAAAAAATTAGTATCTTATCTACTGAATAAGGAGAAACTAAATTTAAGCATCAGTTTGAAAACTTTCAGATATGCAGTTCATTTAAAATGACATAGGTACACTTCAACTCTGATCAATTTTTTTTTAAGATTTTTTATTTATGGACTAGCAAAATAAGTATTTGAAAGTTAAAATATATCAGCATGTGTATTATTTTTTTATAATATATTGGTCAACTACTTTTTTTTTATTAAGAAAATGTACTTTAGATTTTTTCTTTCATAAAATATATTATTTTCCAATAGTGAAATGCTAAAATTTTGCTTTCATGTCTTTATTACCGTCAGTGTCCCCAAAGCAGTATACGTTAAATTAGTTATCTGGCTATTGTGCTTATACTCAAGTTATCATGATTTCAGATTTTACTAAGAATAAAATGAAAATTTAACTTTAGCTCTCAAGTAGCATCTTTATTTTGATTTTGATTTTGATTATATTGTTTCTTTGGGTTAATAGATCAGCATGTGTCATGGTTGCTCAAGTATTATTGAAGTAATTGTTTTAGTTCAGTGGCCAGAATTGGTGACGATTAGCAGGTGAATCATACAGCCTTGTTGCAGAGGTCATTCGTGTCAGTGGGGATCATACCGTAATAAAGAAAACTAAAGCATATGTGTGGTCACAACCAATCCTTGTCATTATGCCATGAAAGCCTTGGGATTTGTGATCAAAGCAATGGGCTTATCCTGAACTGTGTTATAACCTCTGGTTGAACCTTTCAAATTTTTATTTTAGGAGATGATTCAATACATTTTGACCATTTTACCCGCATCTAAGACCAGTCTGCCTAATTAAATGATAGAAATTAAAATTATTGTCAGCAAGTCAAGAGAAAATGTGAATTATAAATATCTCTGTCTTCTGTCAGTGTTGTTTACGTATCATTTTCTACTGATGTTTTAAAGAATTGCTGAACATGTGTTTTTTATCCAGAGCTGAATGTTCTATTCTGACGAATATAAAACATACTTCACTTTGTAAATGTACATTAGCGGTAATAGAGAGACTTAGTCTTTGACTGTTACTAAATTTCATTTGTCAAAGGAGATAATTTTGAACTGAAATAGTTGATATTCTATCAAGTCATGGTTTTTAGAAAGATGCTTTTAAGATTAAGGTGGAATTCTGCTATATAACTTGAATATCATTGTCATCCTTAGTAAAATTTAGGCCATATGTGTACTTGTTTATTTTTTATATCACATGTTGGTGTACCTCAGTTAAGTTCAACATGTTTACTTTAAGAGGATATTCGACTGTCAATTTATTTATGCAGTTTTCCTTACAACGAGGTAATATGTTTTAAGTATATATGCTCACTCCTTTACTTAATTTTATTGTGCTCATTCGATAATGTTCTTTGTACTACGTGTAGCTGCTTTGTAATCTTCCTTGTCAGTGTTAATTTCTTGGAAACATTTATCCTATTTTAAATTCATGTTCATTTTTTAAATTCCCTTATGGAAAAAATGTTTCACTTTATAGTCTGGCATTCAAGACTTTCTGCACTTTGACCCTACTTATGTCTCCAACCTTATTCCCACCTCGTGTATATAGTCCTCTTTAAACAAATTGAATAGTTCTTCATTGATCATTGGAAACAAATGATATGCACATTTCAATCTCTGTACCTCTTCTTAAAATATTCCCCTTGTCAGAACTGTTCTCATTTTTTACCCTTTACTTATTTTTTAGTTTAAATGTCATTTTTTCAATCATTCAGTCAGCAGATTTTTACTGAATGCCTAACATGTGTCACACTCTGTGAAAGTATAGTGGTGAACAAGGTATGTGAAGTCCTCAATCTCTTGGAGTCTTCAATTTAGAAGTACCTAGAAAATTGGCCCTCACATCTTTAGTCCATCTTGTCATGTCTTCACTCTCTAAGACACATGATCTTTTGGAAGCAGACAGCTCTGCTGATTATACCAAACTTGAGTTAAGAAATATTTGCTAATGCCAAAATTCCTGGTACCAAGAGATACCTTCCCTAAGTGTACCATCGTGAGTTCACCACGTACAGTTGGGCAGATTGCTCTCTATGTAAGGGTGCATGATTGCAGGAAAGAATAGGAGCAGAAATCCAGCCTCTATTCCACTTACCAAAATGAGTTCCCTTGGGACTGCATTAGCTTAGAAGGGTTGCCTTTTTCTAATTCATACGGAAGTGCTATATGGGCATGTGTGACCCTGATCACCACTCACCATCCCCTGGGTTTCAGCCTAACCTCTTCATCCCCTCTCCTTCCTGTCCGACTGAAAGAGAGCTGATTACAGATTTTGAGACATTTGCCACCCTAATCTTAGAGAAAACCTTCTCTCTTCTGTGACTTCTGTCTCTTTAAAAAGACTAAGTTTTGATACTGTTCCTCCTGGACAGAAAAAAAGAACGTCTTCAGGCCTCTGTTCTGGACCCTGCAAATGTTCTGAAAATACCTGACTACTCTCTTGATATGGAGGAATTTGGGGATGGGGGGTAAAAATAAAGGGGGCAAAACAAATTTGAATCTTGATAAATTTCAAGTGAAATTTTAAGCTTAGTCTTCAATTAATAAAGCTTAAAATTTTAATTTTAATTTTGAAATATTTGTATAATGTCCATTGTACAAAATTTACAGGCTATCTATTTTTAGTAGGGAATCTCACATAAAATCTATGGTAATTTTGGAAATTGATGAGTTATTACCTTCCTCCTAGCATGATAGAAATTATATAACTGAAAGTTTAACATGGTCCAGTAAGATTTAAAAATTTTCTTCATATCTTTTATGAAAATTTTCTCATTTGTTTTTTGTGTATTTTGTTTTGAAATTTTAGCATCTAAAATTCAACCATTATAATTGTTTTTGATATGAGGAAAGTTATTACTAAGGAGTATAGTGAGTATAATAGGCCAAAGGAGGGTAACATCCTCTAATACAAGGGCCTGGGTTTGGAGTTGTGAGTGAGTGGGTATTACTGAAGTGAAAAGAATTAGCATTTAGTTAAGCTAAAATGCAGATTTTGACTTTTGAATACACAAAGAAGTCATAATCCTCTTATTGTAGAAGTAGCACAAGTAATATGAAGTAAAAGTAAGACATGTTAGTAAATTCCTTGAAGTTAGACTATATTGAATGCACACTTCAGCAAATTATTGATATAATTATAAGGAGATTTGTCTTTATATTTGGATAAATAATAGCATAATTTTAAAATTCTTCCTGGTCTGATTATTAAATAATAAATACTCTATATGTAATGTATATGCATTTTACACATATGTAATATATTTTTTCAGGTAAACCAGTTGTTTTCTTATAAAGCAATCAAAAGTTTGTGTTTACTTTTAAAAAATAACTTAGAATGTGTGTTAAAAGCTTACATTTAAAATGTTTACCAGTGTAAACGTATCAGTAGAACCCATGCTTGCTTGATGTTTTGACCCAGACTTTAGAGTTAAAGTTTTGATCTAAGTTCCAAATTTATCATAAATCAGCTGTGTTAAGATTGGGCAAATTACTTCTTTGAGTCTTAGTTCATTTTTAAAATAAAGATGATACCTTACCTTGTAAAGTTATTGTGAAGATTAAATGCAATAAGTTTATTAAGAGTTTACTTTAGTACCTGACTCATCTCACGCAATAAACATGAGCTCAAAGAACTGGATATAGCTCTTTGTTGTATAAAATAACACGTATATCTTTCCCCTTTTTTTTGGTTAGACCTAACATGCATTGTTTTTGAAGATGAGAATCTTAAAACTGGAGTCATTACTTTTTTATTTCATTTATGATTAAACGTTTAACAGGGTTCTCCCTTAAATTTTTTTTCACTTAGTTTAAGTTTTTCAAGTCCAATGACCAGGTGGTTGTCAGGCATTTGGAGGACAAGCTCATTTCTACCCTGCTTAGTTAATTATTGTGATTGTAAACCAAGAGTGTGCAATTCACAGTCAAGCAACATTTCATATGGGTGATGGAGGTGATAATAGCTTAATTCTTGCTGGATCTTTTTTCTTTGCTCTGGCAAGTTCATACTGACCTTGTCCAAAATCTGATGACCTCCTTATTTTACTCAACTGTTTGGAAAGCCAGGCCTGCCATAGCTGGCCCTGAGGGGGTATCTGAAAGACCACTGAGTCACTGACCCATGTCAAAACTGGATTTCAAGTCTGATATACAGGACCTCTGAAATAGTTATACATGAAGCCTGTTGTACACAAAAACCTAGCTGGCTGAATTTTTCTATTTATTAAATACTCTATTAAAGTGTATTTTAAATGTTCTTTATAGTCCTATCTGATTTACTCGATTTCTTACACTGGTCATTTTCTAGACTGCTTATAAGTTTTGAAATTTTTATTAATGTTAGTACCTTAAAACTAAACTTGAATGTTTTGAAATGTGAGTCAAATATACTGTTAACTGTGACTAATTATAATGAATATCTTCCTGGTTAATGAAAGGCTTTATTTATTTTCTGTAAAATTCCATATACCTCGTTAAAAAAATCAAGTTTAAGTTGTTGTTATTGTTACAGCATGTTAATCTCTGTTTCTGTCTTGTCAAACCTCAAATATTACTCAAATGTTGATATTTAAGAATTTTGAGGTTATGAGGCTTGTCCTGAAGGAAAGCATATAACCAACCAGTAAAGTGTTATTTAAATTTGGTTGGATGGTATCTGTCTACCTTAATAGAAACTTTGCAATAGGGCTATGATATGAAAAGATAAAACAATTCTGTTTATTTTTTTCTGCATAATAGGAAATGATCAAGGCCTTTTATGAATATTTAGTCAGTATTTTACAATTTATAATATGACATTGTCTTTGATTTTTATATAGGAGTTGATTCCTGAATTTTATTATCTCCCTGAGATGTTTGTCAACTTCAATAATTACAATCTTGGAGTGATGGATGATGGGACAGTAGTGTCTGATGTTGAACTTCCTCCTTGGGCCAAAACCTCAGAAGAATTTGTTCGCATAAACAGATTGGTAAGATAGTAATCATCTACTCTGTCATGAGCCTTTTCTCGATATGTTTCATGTGTTGGTGTAATCATTAACCCTTGCTCTTCTGGACAGAACTGTAGTGGAAAGGGATAACTGAGAGTGACGTAATAGTTCATCAGTATAAACTTGATAAAATTTTATTGTATTGAAAGGTGTAACAGTTTCTCTTGTTCTTTTATGCAGCGTTTAGGTTACTTTCACATGTGTGTGATCATTCAAAATTATAAGCAAAAACTGTTAATTAAACTTGGAATGCTATGCTTTTTCTAACATAGATTTCTCATACCAGGAAAAGAACATAATTGTGTGTGCCAGGTTAGAAGGCCAATGCACATTTTGGTACTAAAAATGAGATATCAGACTATATCCTTTATCTCTTTTGAAGGAACTCTTCATGTAATACTTGGAATATGAAAACTTAGAAACTTGAAAGTACAGTAATCGTTGTGTTTAGAAACAACTTTTCAGAATCATCTCTAGTGAACTCTTTAATGTTTTCTGTTATATGGATACTCTGTTTTATGAAAAAGTAATAAGATTTATTTTTGTCTTTAATTTTCATAAAAGTTAGGAATCAGGTAGATTGTCTCAGTATTTAAAAGTAGTATTTTATCATATTCCATTTTAAAGATGAAATCAAAATTTTATTGTATTTTTAATTTATATTTAAGAAAAGAAAATTACTGCATTTTGGTTTCCTAGATGACATTTCTTACCTTTCACACCAGCAACTGTGTTTTAATCCTGCCTTTCAGATCCTAATTACAATCTCATTACTACTGAAATGTCACGTTTTATATATACTGGAAGCACAGCAGGGGAAGTGAAAAGAACCCTGGGCTTTGACTAGACCAGTTTTCTTAATCCTGGATAAATCACGTTGCTGGTTATGGGATCTGAGCCTTGGTTTCCTCATTTGTACTTTGGAAATTATAAGTATAAAATTGTAACGATGTATGTAAAATGCCTAGGATACTCTTGGGCTTATAGCAGGCACTCGGAAAATAGTGCCCAGCATTATTCTATCAAAGTGTTGAGGGGCACAGTGCATTTTACTTTTACCCCAATGCTTTTGAACATTTTCATATAAATTAAATTAAAATGAGAACAAAAGACAAAGCTTAGCTCTGAAAGATATTGGAGGAGATGTCAGACTTTTAGATGTGACAGTTGTCTGTTTATGGTTGTGTAACTTTGTTTCCCAGGAGTGCATAGAAGTCAATGGAGAGTACAGTCATTTTGCGATTTTTCTTTTAGTGACTGCCCTTTTAAAACACATTTTATTCTGGTATAATTTACGTATTGTAAAATTCACCTTTATAAAAGTGCATAGTTCAATAAGTTTTAGTAAATTTATACAGTTGTGTAACCATCACTACAATCAGCTTTAGAACACTCCAAAAAGTTTGCTTGTATTGGTTTGCTGTCAGTCTTTGTTTTCCACTTTTAGTCCCAGGCACCCACTGATTCTATAGTTTTGCATTGTCTAGAAATTTAATGTAAATGGAATTATACAATGTGTTGTCTGTTTGTGCCTGAGTTCTTTCACTTAGCCGTGATGCCTTGGAGATTAATCTGTGTTGTTGCCTACATCATTAGTCGATTTTTTTGTTTTGTTTTTTTTGTTGTTGTTGTTTTTGTATTGCTGCATAGTATTCCATTGTAAAGAAACAACATACTTTATTTACTGGTTTACGGACATTTGTTTTTTTCCAATTTGAGGCTATTATGAATATTTGTATATATGTGTTAAGGTGGACATCTGTTTTCATTTCTCTTAGATTCCTAGGAGTTTGATTGCTGGGTCATATGCTAAGAATAATTTTCCCATTTTGCGTTCCCACCTATTCATATCCTTGTCATGACTTGGTATTACCAGTCTTACTCATTTTCACCATTCTAGTAGGTGACTTTAATTTGCACTTCCCTAGTGATTAATGATGTTGACCACCTTTTCACCAGTTTATTTTCTGCATATATGTTCTGTGGCAAAACTATCTGTTCACATGTTTAGCCTGTTTTTTAATTGGGCTGTATTTCTTTTTATTATTCTGTTTTTTAATTATTCTTTTGTAATTCTCCATAAGAGTCCTTTATCCAACATATCTTATCCAAAGATTTTTCTCCTAGCTTGTGGCTTATCTTTTCATTTTGAATGGTTTCTTTTGAATTACCAATTTTAAAAAATGTTTTTACTCCTAGGTAGATATAAAATAATATTTATATAATTAAAAAGTGTAAATACTCATCTCTATTCTTAGAATAAATTTTAAGAAAATAATTAAAATCATATTCCCATCATTTCATTATGGAAGTGTTTTTTTCTCCAATATGATTCAAACTTTTAAATCTCAAGGGAACCAGCTCTCTATTAATTGGGATCATATTTAGTATTAAAAGTGCAGAGAAGTTTGTTAGTGTGTTTACTTTGGTATAAGAGGCAGACACATTAAAAAAGTTCTATTTAGAGATTTGCAGCAATATTTTGACAATTAAGAAAATTTAACTGTATGAATTGAGCTAAGCCACTCCCTTGTCAGTACCTTCCATTTTTACTTTCACTCAGAAAAGCCAGATCCGTTTGGGGTGGGTTTCCCAAGGGCACAAAAAGCAGAAGGTGGTAACTTCCCAAATTGTGTTCTAATCAGACTGAGGTTTTGCTCACTCCTGTTTTAAACATGGGCACGACTACAAAATTATATACAAAATAGTATTTTATAATACTAACTGCACATTATTATAACTTAGTAAGTTACTAAACATTTGTCCCAGTAATTCCTCTTCTTATAAGTTTTACAGATGTCTTCATAGTTTAGGCTCTGAACAAGCATGCATTCTTAGCAGAACTGTATAAAACTTCATGGCAAATTAAATGCAAATATAGTTTATCATTGAATATTTACATCTCTGATCATTTCAATTCATAATTAGGGGAATACTTATTTTACTTTCATGTGTCTTTATGAAAGAACTTATTCACTCACTCATTCAGAAATATTTATTATATACCTATATTTTGATGAACAAAGCTTTCTTACAGTACAGTTCATATTGATTCATTTTATAATTTTTGTTAACTTTCTGTAAGTGACTGAATTATTAGTATGGTATTTTATGTATCTGTGAGCATGTTATCACATAAAGGTTTATCCCCCTCCTCTTTTTGGTTTACTTCTTCAGATTTTATGCAATGATTGTAGCTCATGAAATGCATACTACTTTGATCTGTGACCTTTTTGTGGTGCTAATCGGGTTCCTGATATCATTATACCTTACTCATTAATCATATTTCCTGCAGCCCGTCAGGCAGCCAGACAGCACAAGTCCCTGTTTTCAGCCCTCTGTTGGCAGGTTTCTGCTTTTCCAGATTATTACAGACGATACTTTGGCTTCTCATAGCCAGAGCCACATCAAGCTGTGTGTTACAATTAAAGTCAGATGGCCCTCAGGTTGAACAGGGATATAGTGTTGCAGCTGTCTTTCTTCCTGGAACAAACCAGCACCAAGAACAGATGATCTATAGGACAGTGAATAATAACAGATTGTACAGTACTCCGTTGGTAGCCAGGGATCACAGAATTAATTAACGGACATACTCATTTTAAGATACCCAGCATGTCTTTTTTAAGTATTTACTTGCCCAAATATTAATTCAGGGGGATAGGATATTTTCAGGAACATGATTTTGATAGTGGACTGGTAATACATTTTTTTATTTGTGTTAGAGGAACATAGCTGCTATCTTTCTTAACCATTTTAATCCTCAGAGCTTACTGTAAGTACTGAAGAGGTGCATGTAGGATTGACAAAGTGGCCAAAGTGTTGGATTTATGTACAGAAGATAATATCCTGTATATTTTAGAAGGAAAACCCACCTAGGTCTGATTAGTATTTCAGGCAAATAAATTAAACTTTCTTTGTTCTGAACAGTTGGAATCAGGGTAAAACTAGAGCAGTCTTTGCAGCCCAGAGGGTTGGTCTGTGTTATTTAATATTACCTGGACCAAAAAAAAAAAAAAAATTACTCCAAATACCACTTCCGAAATATAAATGAGAAACAGGCTTTCATACTTTCAAATAATATAAAAATGTATGAGTTCAGACTGCTCATCATATATCTCTTATGATATAATGCTGATGTTATGGACTGTTTTGTATTGCCTCTTATAACCCCCAGGCTTTAATGGGAATAAAAGACAAAGAAAAGCATGCTCTAAACGATAATGGTAGGTCTGTTTATAAAAGTTGATGAAATGGAACATTTTATTTAGTTGAAGAATATATAGTTTATTCCAATTATAATTAAAGTAATTCATTCATATAACAGCTATTTACTGTCTATCCATGTTCCAGCAGTGTAAGACTCAGTGAACAAGACAGACCATATTTGGAGGGTACTTCCTCTTTGATAGCTTAGATTGTTGCAGTAGAAAGCCTCTCAAGGCTGAGAGGTGGTGTGAAGGTAATAAAGGAGGGCTTCTATTGATGAATTGTCCTGAGCTTCCCAGTTAGACTCACATTTGCTTTTGTGTATCTTCTGTAGCTTTTGTCTTCTCTACTAATACATAATGGCGACACGTGTAGTCACTTGATTGAGAAAGTAAAGAAAAAATGAGTATGTTATCTCCTTTCCAGATGTTATAAGGACAAATTAAGTGATGATTTTTTAAATATCGTCTGAGAGAAAAATAAAATTTTCCAATTTCATTTCTCCATCAACCTTGTTTTTTCCTATCTGTTGCTAAATATAAATCTGTATAACCTACCTAAACCTTCGTAGATCTTATTTCTTTCAATCAGCTAGGTCAAGCTTTTCTAACCTTTTCATTTGAATGGGAAATTTACAGTTCTCAAGTGATGACAGTATACTTGACACTGAGAATATCATGTTGATTGAAACATGTACATACAGCGAGACCTACAGTTTGAGATGGCTGAGTTGCAATGGTATAGCAATTAGATTATTGTAATGGCATAATATGTTCCAAATCACAATGTTTATAAACACTGTAAGGCTGAGAGGTATGATCAAGGTTTAAAAGGGGTTGTACTTTTCTTACCTTTATTACATCCTTGTTTCCATTTCCTGGGTAAATGGCATTTAAAAACCTGTTTCTTAAGAGAGTTGACTAGGCAACATTTTTTTTTTTTTACTAGAAATGTCAGAAGCTAACATGTTTTCTTTCATACTGTTCTTATTCCAGTTGCCTTAATTCATTTTCCACACTGATGAAGATATGGACAATAATATATATTATTGTAGCTTCAGTTGGTACTAATTATTCTCAACCATGGACATATTCTTCCCTCTCCCCTCCCCACTCCCTGTATTGATTGGATCTAAATCCCTGGGAAATGGGGGCACAAATTTATGGTTTGAAAAAAAAATCTAAAATTACTATTGTTTGGTTTACTCTTAGTCCTGATATAAAATTTACTATGAAATTTTTAGTTCAAAAAAGAAGCTTAAATAAGTGAAAAAAAAAGATAGCCCATGTTGATAGGTTGGTTGTTAATTCTCCTCAAAATTATTTATAAATTCAGTATTAAAATCAATTCAGGTCTCAACAGGTTATTTTTGTTTATATGGAATATGAAAAAAAATTGCAAAGGAGTAAAGGGTCAATTATAACCAAGACCCTCTCTGAGAACAAGAACAGCTTTACTATATATCAAGAAATATTATAAAGCTATAGTAATTAGGGGAAGTTAGGAGAAACAGACTAACCAAAATAAAGAGAGAGCCCAGAAATAGGCCAGGACTTATAAAGCAACTGTTGTAGAGCTGGTATTGCAGATCTGCGAGGAAAGGAAGGACTTTTCAGTTTAAAGTGCTGAGATAGTTATTGTAATTAATTTTCTAGAACTGCCTTAATAAAATACCATAAACTGGGTCACTTAAACAACAAAAATTTACTGTCTTGCAGTTCTGGAGGCTGGAAGTCAAATCAGAATTCAGCAGGGTTGGTTTCTTCTGAGGTCTGTGAGAGAAGTATCTGTTCTAGGCTTCTTCTTGGCTTGTATAGCTAGCTGTCTTCTCCCCATGTCTCTTCACGCCATCCTCTCTCTGTGTACTGTCCCTGTCTCCAGATTTCCCCTTTTTATGAGGACACTGTTCATATTGTCATATTGATTAGGGAGCCACTCTATTCTAGTGTGACCTCATCGTAACATAACTATATATGTAATGACCCTTTGTCCGAGTCAGGTCATATTCTGAGTTAGTGGGAAGTTAGGATTTCAACATTTGAATTTTGGGAGGTACAATTTATACCCATAACAACAGATATCAATATGAAAAAAAAAAATTGAAAGTGGAAGTTTATCTTCTACCATGAACAAAAATTAAAATATAGTAAAGCTTTAAATATAAGGGTAGAATTTTTAGAAGATAATGCAGGAGGATTTCCTTGTGACCTTGGAATAGAGAAAAGTTCTCCAAATAGGAAACAAAAAGTGAAATATGATATATTACATTAATTGATTGGGGGATGTTAAACGAACCTTGTATTTCTTGAATATGTCACACTTGGATGGTATAAATTTTTTTGACATATGCTATATTTTTTATTGTTAATATATTGCTTTTGAGGATTTTTGCCTCTGTTTATGAGGAAAATTTATATGTAATTTTCTTGTGTTTTCTTTGTCTGACTTTCATATCAGGATAATATTAGTCTTATAGAAGAAGTAGCAGGGTTCCCTCTTCCTCTGTTCTCTGAAAGACTTTGTGAAAGATTGGTTTCATTTCTTTTTTAAATATTTGGTGCAATTCACCACTGAAGCCATCTGGATCTCGGATTTCCTTTGTGGAAATTCTTTATTTGTTAGAGTATTTTTATATTTTCTATTTTTCTTGAGGTAGTTTCAGTAATTTGTGTTTTTTTAGGTACTTGTTTTTTCTAATTTATTGGTGTAAAAGTTCACAGTATACCTTATAATCATTTTAATTTCTCTAAGGTTGTTAGTGATGCTAACAACTTTATTCATTCATCCCTGATTTTTGGTTAATTTGTACCATCTTGTTTTTCTTGGTTATTCTTGCTAAAGATTTGTCAGTTTTGTTGATCTTTTCAAAGAACTGAACTTGATTTTCCTCTGTTGTGTTACTGTTTGTTTCTTTCTTTGGGCGTTCACCCCGATACTCATTTTTTTTTTCCATTTGCTTGCTTTAGGTTTAGTTTGCTCTTTAACTAGATTCTTAATTTGGGGGAAATTTTTTTTTAATTTGATTTTTTTTCTAATTTTGTTTCTTACAGCAATAAATTTTTCTTCTTGTGCCATTTTTGCTGCATCCAATAAACTTAGAAATTTTGTTTGCTTATTTTCATCCATCTCATAACATTTCCTAATTTTTTTTGTTATTTCTTTTTTGACTTACATGTTATCCTGAATCATATTGTTTAGTTTACAAATATTTGTGGATTTTCCAAGTTTTCTTCTGTATATTTCTAATTTAATTTCATTGTGACTGGAGAATATGCTTTGTGTGGTTTTGTTGTTTTAAATATACCAAGACTTGCTTTATGACCTAGGATATGGTGTGTATTGGAAGAGTCTGTTCTTGACAACGAAGGACATTCTGTTATTGAATGTTCTGTAGATTTCAGTTGATCCAAGTTGGTTTATTGTTTTTAAGTCATCTATATCTGCTGATTTGGGGTCTTTTTCTATCCTTATTTGTAGGTGAGATGTTGAGGTTCCAAAATATTATTGCTAATTCTGTCAATTTTTGTTTCATGTATTTTTGATCTCTGCTGTTAAATGTGTATATTAGTTTCCTATAGCTGCTATAACAAATTGCCAAAAACTTGGTGGCTTAAAACAAGAGAAATATATCCTCTCACAGTTCTAGAGCCAGAAGTCCATAATCAGTATTACATTTCCTCCAGAAGATCTCTTCCTCTGTCCTCACATCCTCTTCTCCTCTCTTACTATTGTAAAATCTCTGCCTTCCTCTTAAAAGCATACCTGTGATTACTTAGGATCCTCCCTGGTAAGGGTAATGTTCTCATCTCAATATCCTTAATCATGTGCAAAGACCCTTTTCCTGCATAAGGTATATTTACTGGTTCTAGAGATTCAGACTTGTTATCTTTTTTGAGAGGGAAGGGACATTTTCCAGCCTACCGTTGTGCATATGTTTATAATGGTTATATTTTCCTGATGAACTATTTTTTCATCACAGATTATCCCTCACTGTTTCTCGTATTTATTGTCTGTTTTGCCTGATGTTAGCATAGCCAATCGAACTTTCTTGTAGCTACTATTTCCATGGTACATAGTTTCCCGTTCTTTTACTTCCAACCTCTTTTGTCTTTGATTCTAAAGTGTTTCTGTTGTAGATAGTATATAGTTGGTTGTTATTGATCCAGTCTGATAGTCTCTGCCATTTAATGCTATAGTTGATATGGTTGGATTCATGTGTGCCATTTTGCTAATTATGTTCTTTAGTCTTAAATCTTTTTGTTTATCTGTTTCTCCTTTATAATTTTTATGTTAGATGTTTCTAGTCTACTATTTTGTTTTATTTTAAAAATTTACTATTTTTGGTATTAGTGCTCTAGCGACAGTATGCATCTTAATTATCTCAGTCATCTTAATCATCTCAATCATCTTTCAGATTAATGCTTGTTTAATTCCAGTAAAATAAAGTGATTTAGTTTGAACTCAGCTTCATTTCCTCCTTCCTACTTTGTTCTATTGTCGTATATATTACTTTCATATATGTTATAACCCCACTATAAAGTGTTATAACTACTATGTGCAATCTTATGTCTTCCCTAAAGAAATTAATAAAAGAGGAAAGATATCTATGAATTTTATTTGCTACTCTTAATAGAAACTTTCAAAATGAGTAAAAACAGTGCTTGAGACACTGAGCATCATGTGGGAATGGGATAATTCCCACATAGAAAAAGTTCCATATAATTGAAATTTATTCCTTTAAATACTAATGTTTTATTCACCTCTTTCTTGAAAAAGAATCTTTATTATGAAGCGTGTTACACATTTTCCTACAATCTTAAGCAGAGTATTCAGAACATAAATAACCTTTTCTGGAATTCTCATGGTTAAAAATTCAGGTATCTTTCATGTTGTCCTGAAAAGTAATTGAGATATATAGACCTTTTTGTTCATCAGCTAAAATGATGCACGTTCCTCTGCCTTTTTTCATTTTATTATTATTCTTTTTTGTATGTTTGCTTTTAGCTTTTCCATAAGTATTTCAGAGTTCTTGCCTGTGTCAACTATCACTTTTCTGTGTCAGGGTTTTCATCATCTTTCAATCTATTGTGGTATTTTATGCGTATATGTCAAGGTAACATCCTGAGGAATGACAGTGGCTTTCACCACCAAAGTTGATAAGTTTGGAGCTTGTTTTCCTCATGGCCTTCAGTTGCTTTGAGTTTTTGCTATGTTCTAGACTCTCTAAGCACCTGAGATCTGAACTGTGGATAAATGAAATGAGAACTGCATTTTGTTTAGTCACATATTATGCTATATACAGGCAAAATAAAGTGAAATGATACTATTTCTACGGTATGCTACATTCATGTTGGAAAAATATACAAATTTGGTATTCTAGAGTGACTTTCATGACTCTGCCAAAATTACTTAATAGTTCATTGAAATATTAATATAATATACTAACAAAAATGTTTTTAAATTCTGTAAGAATTATACAGTAGTGTATTTTAAAGTGTGGTTCATGGAAAACACAAACTATCTCAGAATCTCCTGAGATACAGTTAATAAATAATGTACATGTATTCATATATTCATCAAATATTTGTTGAATACCTAATTTGTACTATTCTGAGGCTCTGTGGTGAGAGTAGAGAGGTTATAAATGCCCATCTAATGTCAAAACAGTGGGGAAAAGATGGACTTTATAATAAATGGTATGGGCTTGCCATTTAAAGAAAGACAACCATACATCTGTTTTTCATACCAAAAACTAAGTATCAGATACCTAAGTGTGAAAAAGTGAAAGAAGTAATGGAAGAAAACACTAGTGAATTTCTATATAATCTGAAAGCAGGAAAAGCTTTCCCAACTATGAGTCAAAATTCAGAGGTATTTAAAGAAAAACATCACGTTGATTACCTTAACATAGATAACTTTCATGTGGCAAAATGAATCAGAAACAAAGTCAAAAGACAGATGATGAACTAAATAAAGATATTTGAGATTTAAAATGTAGACGATGGCTAGTGGACCTCATTTATAAAAGAATCCTGAAAATTATAGAGAAATAAACCCAACAATCTAATAAAAAAATAAAGGGCAACAGTTTCCCAAAAAATAAATGTCAGTGACCCTTCAACACATGAAAAAATGCTCAACCTCTCTCATAATAAAATAAATATAAATTGTACTGAAATTCCATCTGCATCTTTCAGATTGGCAGAATTCCAACATATTCCAATTCCAAGATATTCTGTTGATGAGGCTGTGGAAAAACAGTCACTCTCTTACGTTGCTGATGGGAATACAAAATGACATACTACAATGAAGGGAAATTTGCCGATCTCTAGCAAAATTACCTACCTGTTTATCCTTTGACCCAGTTTACAGGTGTCTTTCCCCAAGATACACTGCCAAAGTCAATGTGAGATTTACAACTAGAACCTATTTTCTTTAACAGTTTTGACTTTGGAATTATTAAATGTTTTATATAATTTAAAAATAAAAAAGGAAAAAAATCTAATCACTAAAAATTGAAAACACATTGGAATACATAACCCTAGTAAGATAATATCTCTAGTAGGATATTTTTTTGTTCAAAAGAACCAGAAGAAATCTTAAATTTTTTAAACTAGTCTTATATTTAGGTAATAATGGGATAGTTCTTTTTAAACTATTATGTGTATATTGTAGATTAAGCAATTAAGTAATTGTGTTAATGTCAAGGTCAAGATTTTTAACACAAGAGATAAAGATTCAAATGTAAAATAAGTAGGAACCAGAAAAGCATAGGAGCAGCTTGACAATGGCAGCTATAGACAATTGTTTTTCATGTCCCAGTTATTGATAAATATTTTAGTTATTAATGTGCACTAAACACACTTGCAAGTGATAACATGTAAAGCAAAATTATTTGTCATGAGGAATTTAACTGTTGAGGAAACCAGAATATTTCTTCTTGCTAAGAATTTCTCTCTTAGCCCAAACTGTATGGGAATCCAAATATAAGCAAAAATCACTGTATGATAACATGATTTAGAATACAAGAGGAAGTTAATTAACTTATTCATTGAATAACATTTGTTCAGTGCTTATAATCTTTTGGATTCTTGGAATATGGAGGCTACCAAAACAGATAAGCCACCTGTCCTCATGGAATGACATGTAAATTTCAAAGGAGCTCTTAATGGTCATGTTAGATTGATGCCTACATCTCCAATACAAAGGTAGAATGCCTGCCACAGAAATCAGAATATTTATATTTACATAGTTGAACACCCTTTTTTCTAGGTCTCTTCATGACACACTATCAAATTCTTACTTTCTGTGCTTCTATTTATAAAACTGTATGTTGACCATCCCCCTTATGTTAAGCCTTTTTGGAAACAGGATATTACTGTCTTAAACACACTAATAGTGTCATACCTTTATATAAGTCCACCCCATGTTCATCGGTGGATGAATGGATAAAGAGCAGGTGATATGTACCTACAAGAGAATATTGCTCATACATAAAAAAAGAATGAAATCTTTCTATCTGCAACAACATGGATGGAACCAGAGGGTCCTGTAGTGAGTGGAATAAGTCAGACAGAGAAAGACAAGTGCCTTTTGACTATCACGTTTACATATGGCATCTAAAGAACAAAATAAATGAACAAACAAAACAGAAACAAACTCATAGATACAGAGGACAAATTAATGGTAGCCAGATGGGAGGAAGGGTAGGAGAATGGGTGAAAAAAAGGAAGGGATTAAGAAGTACAAATTGGCAGTGACAAAGTAGTCATGGGGATGTAAAGTATAGCATAAGGAACATAGTCAATAATATTGTAATAACTATGTATGGTATCATGGGCACCAGACTTATCGGATGATCACTTTGTAGTGGCCAAAAACGATCCTTTCCCAGCAGTAGCCCTGAGCCCCACTGGGGTGCTCACTTTTTAGATGCCTAATCACTATGTCGCACACCTGAAATGAATATAATGTTATATGTCACTATAATAGAAAAATTAAACATACCTATTTTTAAAAATTTGCCCCAGTCCCTGTGATTGGAATTTGGATATAATAATTCTTCCCAAATTATTCCTGGTGATGTTACTTTATGCATTGGCTGATCTAATTTATTTTGGAGCAGTTTTCCATAATATTTTTCTTTAAGCTAGAAAATATTTGAATATACTGACTTAAAGAAAATAAAAATAAATAAAACCTCATTCATATTAGCTTACTGCTTATCTAGAGCAGTTTAAGTTCTATCAAAGTCAGAAGAAGGATAGAAGAAGAGTTATTTTTTATAATAGAAAAAGAGAGGTTTAGAAAATACACTATTTTTTTGTTTTTAATCTTTGTGTAAATTGTCACAATAGTGTCTGCCAGCTGGAAGTTATTTTTGCCAAGGACTAGTGATAATAGTTGAAGAAGAATAGTGAGACTAATAGGCTCACCAAATGGCACTAGAAGTTGAATTCACAGACCTCTTGCTCATCCAGTTCTCCTTACATCCATCTTTGCTTTTGGTAGTGTCCTGTGCTACTGGAAAGAAGTTGCTTCCAGTTCTTCACTGCCTCTGTTTTCTGGCACTGGGCCATGTCACCTACAGTGGCAGTATATCTGAAAAGCAGCATCTCTGCTGTGGGTTTTGTTATGCCTTTAGATACTTCCATGCAACTCTGCACAGCGATACCCAGTAAATGACTGCTTACTGTGGTATTTATGTTTGTTTGAACTGGTGTCTGTCCAACAGTTCTTTTCCAACTCAGAATTTTGTATAAACCTGCAAATTTCCATGGTTATGGTCACCAGAAAGTGACCTTCCTCTACCCCATCCCCTGAGGACTGATTCATACTTTTCCAGAATGACTTATTTTTTTATGGTCTGGTTTATTCTTTTCACTCTGCATTTTAGATCTGTCATTAGAAAATAAACTTTAGGATAAATATCTAAGTACCTTCAGTGCTGGAAAACAATGAATAGTACTGTAAGTACTGTGTAAATATGAAAAGGTAGTTATTTTTCTCTCTATTAACGGATATTCCCAGTAAATGTTATAGTACTTTTTGTGATTCTGCTATTATTATTTTTAAGCCGAGGTAAATTTGGTTTGCATTGTTATAATATTAAATGACATATTCAGTTAAATGTCATGAATGTAGTACTTGATTTTCATTTTATATGGAAATGTACAACTCAAAATTTTCTGAGACATTTTAGAATTTCTTTAGCTTAAATCAGTTCCTCGTCAATCAATCTTCTTCCTTCCTCTCTCTTCCATTTTCTCTTTCTTTCTTCATTTTATCTTTCATCATTTATTTATTTATGTCCTACTGAAAATAGTGACCTTGGGCATTAAACTTTTTGATGAATGTCAAACTTACAAAAAGTAACAAAATAATAATAGTACACAGAAAATTCATATGCTGCTTACTCAGATTCGACATTAGTAACATTCACACCCTCCAATAATGTAAGCATTCTCCCTTGTCTCTTCTCCCCTCCCCTCTTCACTCTTTCTCTTCCCTCCTCTTTTCTCCTCTCCTCTCCCCCTGTGTGCATATACACATATAATAACACATATGTATATGTGCATTTATATGCTACATACACATATATGTGATATTTTTACTGAATCCTTTGAGGGTAAGTTTCATACATCATGGTTCTCTACCCCCAAAATACTTCAGTATGTATCTACTGAGAATTAGGGGTATTTTCTTATGTAACAACAGTGACAGTTACCATTTTATAAATTTAAATGAATAAAATAGTTTAATATATTTTTCATATATCAACCTTGTTAGTTGATCTAATAATATTCTTTAAAGAATGTTTGCCCTTCAATACAGGATCTAGTCTAGGGAGAAGTTTTGCTTTCAGTTGCTATGCAAGTGCTTGGAACCCACTTTTCCTGTAACCCTGCTGTATTAGCTTCCTGGGCTGCTATGATGAAATACCACAGACTGGGTGCCTTAAACAACAGAAGTTTATTTCTCACAGTTCTGGAAGCTAGAAGTCTGATAGCATGGTGTCAGCAGGCTCATGCTTGCTCTGGAGGTAGTAGAGAAGGATCAGTTCCAGGTCTTTCTCTCAGTTTTTGATAGCTCGTTGGTTTGCAACAGCATAACTCCAGTTTTCATATGGCTTTCTCCTTGTTTGCTTGTATATTTCAAATTTTCCCTTTTATATAAGGACACCAGTTATATTGGATTAGGGCCCACTATAATGACTTCATTTTAACCTCCTTACCTCTGTAAATACCCTATCTCCAAATAAAGTCACATTCTAAGGTACTAGGGGTTAGAACTCCAACATGATTTTTGGGGAACACAACTCAATGCATAAATCCCACTTAACCTGTCATTTCTAATATATTCTTTGCAATAGTCTTTTTATGGTATCTTGTTTTTATGTTCATTAAACTGTATTACAGTTTTTCAGATATGCTGTAGGCAGAGAATTACATTTAGATTCTGATTTAATTACTATTAAAAATAAAATGCCATAAATTGTAATCCAGATTCCTTGAATAAATTTGTCTACATTTCAGGGGCACAATACTTGTATATGTTTCTGGGTCATCCTGAGGACATTCTGTTTGTCACCATAGGAAATTATATAACATCATTTTTTTAATGCTCTATCAAGATACTTATAAATTTGATACTTTCTAAATTGGAGTCTGTCACAAATACTGCTTTTAAAATTTCTTAGTGGCTAATTATAGCCTGTCATGTATATATACATGACATTCGAGGCCATTCACAATCTTTCTGCCTACTTCCCAGCTTCATTTCTTGCAGAATGTAACCTAGACACACTGAACAGTTTACATTTCTCTAAAAGTGCCGTGTTCTTTCTTATTTTAAAGGTGCTTACTTTGCCTGCAAAAATTTCATATTACTCCCCAACAGATACACACTCATATTTTTCTTTCTCCTTTCTCTGTTCCCTTTCCCTTCCCATCCTCTCCTGCCCTTTACATAGCTAATCTCAGCATAATTTCCAGGATTTGCTTTGGGAACCTTTTATTATATCTCCATCCACTCTCCAACACTTCTCCACTCTCAAACACCAGCAGTGTGCCTTACATGCTTTCTGTGTGTTCTCTGAGCTATACATACATACTTCCAGCATTTTAATGGTCTTTATACTTGTCCTTTTCCTCCACAAAATATTGAGCTACTAGTGGATCTCCAGATGTCCCCAAGACTACACAGGATCTGCCCCATAGTGGGTCCTATGGGTATGTTTGCTGAAAGAATGAATGAAGAATGGATGAGTATTCAGCAAGTATTAGGGAGAACTAGAATGCTTTTAGGACAACACTAAAACTTTTCCTTGAGAGCCAACTGCTCACCTTGCAGGATTTGCCGGGAACTTATTACATAAATGATTAGTATCTTCAGCCACGGTCATAGGAGAGAGGACTTTAGCCTTTAGCTACTCTATGTGTTATACCTGAATACGAGTCCATTGGTGTGAGTGATTGTATCTGGTACTGAGCTCTGAAATAAGTGACATAAAATAGTACATGTAAGGTAAGCATAGTATTTCAATAAAACATAGAAGTTTAGAAAAAAGTCGTTTCTAGTTAAGTGTGTGATTAATGCAGAAAGTATATGAATAGCAATTATAAGACATGTAAAGAAAAAATAATTTCTTAAAGTGGCAAAAACTCTATAACTTTGCTTATTTTGCAATTTAGGGTTCTATGTTTGAATTTTTGGGGATATATTTATATTTGGCAGTATAAGTTAGAGTTTTCGGAAGTGATATTGAAAATTTGACTCTAAATGATTAGTGTAAGATTTCTACCTCTGGCTTTATTTTTTCTGTGACTTAGGAAATATAATATCTTAATTCTAAAATAGAAAAATAACTTACATGTAAACCATATTTTGCATCAATTACAATAGTTATTTTCTAACAAGAAACATATTATTATGTACAAACATCGAGAGCAAATGTTCAGATTACTGTTTGTGTTGCAGCATCCACATTTTCTGTTTTATAGGCTCAGCAAACATTCCTCTGAATGGCCTTATCTTCTTCTGGGTTCAATAGCATTTTTCTATGCAAGTGTTATACTGTATTTCCCTTAGGTCATTCTTACTTATTTTGTAGTGAAATTGTGCTTTTTTTTTGTCAGTGAAATATTTTATCCTTTTTACTTTGTTAATCCCATGCTTATTTATGAGTGTTCTTTTCACCATCCTGCATATTTCTGCCTAACAAAAGGAATGTTTGTGAAGAAACAATCTCTGGCATAGGTCTTATGTTCCCTTATTTTCCTTTTTATTCTTTACTGCAGTAGAAAAGTTTGCTTAAAGAGTAGCTCTTAAGCATTCTTACCACACATACTCAAAAAAAGTGATAAAACTATGTTAGTTGATGTGTTAATTAAACTGATATAATTATTTCCCAAAGGATACATACGTGAAATCATCACTGTGTACAATTTTATTTTTCAATTATACTTTAAAACTAAAAAGATCTTTTTAAACAAAATTATATGTACAATATTTAAACATAATAAAAATATTATAAGGGAATATATTATCGCCTTAATAGTTGACACCAGTGCCTTAATAGTGCCTTCAGTTATTTATTTTAGTTTAGAAAACGAGATTTTCAACCAACAATTCTCTTACAAACAACTGAAATAGGTATTATAGGAAGAGGAACAAATAGACTTTTTGAGGGGTAAATTCAGTTTTGAACATAATATAGTTATTATATTTTAATATGCATTTCAAAATATATTAATGTAAGAAATTATCATAAATAGGATAAATTTCAGTTTCTACTTTCTGTTTTCATTGATTTGCCTATTCTGGATATTTATATTTACAGTATCTTGTCACAGGAATTTTTGTCTCTGGCATTCTATTTTCAAATATTTCTTAACACTGAATGAAATCTGTTCCATGTAATATCTTCCCCATAATTCTCATTCTGCCCCTAAGATCCAAATGAAGCAAATTTGAATCTCACTTTAGTTCTTCTGATAGGTAAATACAATATGTATGACTGACAGGTCTGTTTTTCTCTTAAGTCCCAGGTATACTTGGTACTTCTCATATGATCTCTGATGTTTATTGTACTTACTGCTATTAGCCTTATTTTTCTCCCTCTTGTTACTTATAAATGGTGGCTTAAACTTAGTAAGATTTCATGGACTATTCATTGATAGACCTACAATTCTAATTGAAGTAAATTTAAGTAACATAATTAGCATATGCAGTGCACTCTGTTCATGTGTTTTATTCTTTCATATCAACTACCTCAATAATTTTGTGAAATTGTTTGTTGTATGCTTGAACATATATGATACATAGATACTAATAGAATATGAAGAGAGCCGTCCCAGATCTTTTTTATTGTCTGTCTTGAGACCATGGTTAAGTTAATTAACCTCTCTTGGTAGTAAGAAGATAATGGATATTAAATAAGGGCAGTGGGTTTTAAGCATGACAGATTTTGAATAGGTGTAATACTGAATGTGATCACATGGCCACTGAGGCAAGGGAATTTTGATGTAACAGAAGATTAAATCTTCTCTACTGTGATAGCATAAAATAATGATAGGTAACACTTCTTTGAAGTGGAAATGCATTCAGTAGAGAAAATTAATAGGTGAGCCCTATAGCTGAATTTCTCTCAAGGACATCTGAAGTTATTTATTACTCCTGTGAAATGTGTTCAGCCTACTCTTTACATAAAAGTGTTTGCAATTCATGAATTAAATGTTCACAGTCTAGCTATTGGTTGATAGAATCTGCATTTTAACTCCAAAAGAATTAATGGTTATGGACAACTTGAGATTGATGATGCCATAAAAGAAACAAATTAAGAATTCAGAGTCTGGAGTTGTGGAGGTGACAGAGAAAGATTTTATTACAATGCATGACTTGCAACTAGAGAAAAGTATTTTAAAAACATATTTTCAGCACATTTTTTTCATTGCTTCTAGAAGTCCAGTGTTTCGTCCAGCAAATATTTATTGGTACCTGCCATGGTGCCAAACACTGTGCTCAAATCTGGAAAGATACAAAGATGAGTAGGACAGAATCCCTACCCTGTAGGAATTCACCATTTAATAATGGCATTAATAACTACAGAATGCAATAAATTGGATCATAGACAACAGAGCAGCTAACTTTGGGGAATGAAGATATTTAAGAGACATTTGAGCTGGGTATTGAAGGATTTTCTTTCTCAAATAAGTACAATTAGTGTTTGAGTGTATTTGATCTTTTAGGGCTTCCATCTGATCATATTGCCTTTTTGACTATGTATATTTACTCTGTTTTTCTAAATATAACTTTTTTCTTCTGATTTTATGATTTATAGTGTCCATACACACCAAAAAGTAGATGTTTAATTGGAGGTGGAAAGTTTTGTTCTTGGGTAAAGTCTGAGCTGTTGGCATTGCAAGGAGTAAGGAAAAATCTAATCTATAACATCAAGTTTCTTCTATTTTGTTCCATCATCACCTGGGGTTCGTCCTTTTTTTTGTAGTCACCTTTCATATTTACGTTCTAACCCTTTGGAAAGAGGCAAGAATAAGTAGAGGACAAGCAGCTTCTTTTTTAAAGGATGTGACTAGAAAGTTGGGTAGGTCACTTTTGCTCACATTCTAATTTCTAAAACTTATTCTCATGGTCACTCTTATCTGCATGGGAGTTAGGAAAATTCCCTGAGGAACTTTTCTCCTAGTTCCTCCCTCTTCTTGAATTTCTATAGAATATAAGAATTCTATAGGAATTCCTGCAACATAATTGATGTTTCTTTTCAGTTTGATTATTTTGAATTTGTGAATTTCTTTTAGGGCTAGGATCTTCCCCCCCTCCCCCCCGCCCAATAACATCAACCTGAAATTAGCTTAATCCTGATGAAGAAAAGAGAACAAACATTCTCAGGCTAAGGTAATTTATTAAAGCAATTGCAGATTGAAATTTATCAAATGTATCAAGCCAAGTAATTTGAAAAATGTTGTATTTAGTAAATCTTATTTTGGGATATTGTACTGAAATATTGAGCAGATACTTATTTAAAATAAGAACTTTGTGATATTGTATCTTGCATTCTAGAACTATAGAAAGGTAATATAGATTGCCTTCTGACAGTACTCTGAACCTTTTTAAAATAGATTATGAATGAAAATAACATGAAAGAATATTATTTCAAAAATTCCTTCAAAGATTTTTATGTTTTCATTTTCTAGTTCTATTGAGTTTTATAGGGTCATAATTATACAATAGGGAATATTGATATGTACCCATTTTGGGTTATTCAACTATGCTTTATGATATGATATTTAGGAAAAAAATGAAATAGTGTTAGAAAAAATATTTTAATATTTTTAAAAAATATTTTGAAATACTATTTAGATATTTATGGAGACTGCTAATTTTGATTATTAGAAAGATAAACAGAGTATCTAAATTATATCTTTTAAGCAAAGCTGCTGTCCCACAGAGTTACATTAGTACTTAGTGTAATGGTTTGGTAAACTAAATTTCAGTCTGTTGCACCCCGGTTGTTGATTATTAATCCACTGTCAGTAGAAGCAGTGTTATTTTCAGGCAGTTTGTTCCTCTAAATATAGAGACAAGGCCTAATCTGCCTTTATATCTAAAGCTGCCAGTTTTCCTGGGGCTTCTTATTTTTTTTTTTTTATCCCCTTTATCCAGCTGCTATTGGCACATTTGCCCTCTGGCTCTTGGGATAGACTGCTTAGCTTCCCCTGAGGCTACCTTTAATGCTTCCCTTTTACTCTTCTGGCTGGGAGTGCACTTGGCATCCTCAGTCTCAAACCTCTCCTCCCTCTTTTTTGACAGACACCAAGCACTTAAGTAGCACTTTCAGCTTCCACCAGTTATCAGTAGTAGCTTTCAACCCCTCATTTCTGGTCTGGTAACTCAGCACAATGTCCCGAGAGAGTTTGACTGAGCCAATTTGCCCCCTCTTCCTTCCTTCCTCTGTCTTTCCATCTCCCTTTTCTCTTTTCCCTCCTTATCCATTTCCTTGACTCCCCGTTTTTCTTTTACTTTTGTTTTAATCTCCCCACTGATTTTTTTCTTTCTGCTTTTCATGCAGTGGGTGCCACAGAGTTAGGCAAATATTTGTAGTAGAATATAAAACGATAGTAAATTTTTTTAATTAAACAAGTTTGTCCCCCCTCCCTTTTAACTGGATTAATTCAAAAGGCTTTTTCTTTTCTTTTCTTTTTAATATGTACCTTAGTCTACTTCCCCCTGTATGCAGAATCTGTATTATAAGTTTATGGGTTTGTTTTTTTAACTCTTATTTGCAGAGTTGCAGATTTTATATTTACAACTCTACTTGTTCAAAAACAATATGTAATATCGGAAAAATAAGAAATATTTCTAAAATGATTCAAATATGAAATTTTAGTTATTTATTAAACTGACTCCCTTATGAATATTCTGTGAATGTTAACTTTTCATTTTTCAAGTAATGGTTTGTAAATGTCTTTTGCAATTTATAGTCTAATATTTCTGACCCAAAGATTAGAAAATAAAAAGAATACCTGTTAGTTTGGGGACCAAAATAATGACAAAGCCCTGTGGGCCTCAGTTATTAACTACTAAAAAACTCTATAGGACAATTCCAACTGTCTATAAAATAAAAACATGAAAAAAATGATATTGATAGTAATAGATGTGAGTGAGTCATTTAAAGCCCTCATTTTCCTTTATCATAATGCCTTTCTTTGAGGGAAGTGAGGGAGGCAGGCATTTAGGGTGAAATTTGTGTTGTATAAATCTCACTAATTGTGTATTCTTTTTCTAGAAACCTATTTAATTAACCAAAATATATATTGTTTTACTCTTCCTCCACAATTAAGTCTGCATTTTAAAGGTACAAAATATCTTTCTCATCATAACACCCAAAATGCGTTTTTGTTTTTGTTTAGTCTGTAAGGTTTAATGTCGAGTTTATGTTTAAAGGAAGCATCAACCCATGAGAAGTCAATCACCTTTTAGAACCTGAGCTAGGAGTCTCAGCCACTCTGTTTCTTTGCGGAGAAAAGACAAAAGGTAGGCGCAGGAAAGGAGAGGAGGATCAGCGTACACATTTCTAAGTAGATACTCTAAGCTTAAAGCTTTTAAGAGAAGGTTTTATATGTCAGTGTTTCACAGCCTTTTAAATAGATATGAAAACTGTTCCTTAATGTTTGTAATAAGGAACAAATAATCAATAGATCCTTATTACAGTAAATTGAATATACTTATTAAGCTACATGCATCACTTCTGCCAGACTGTAATGCCACTCATACTTACTCTTTTCCACCACCTCTGAGGCAGATGGATGGATAGTGACAATTTTGGCTTTTAGATATTCTTTTTGATAGCACCTTGCTCTAATTTAAGTCCACTTTTAAAATTTCTCCCCTCAGGAAGTTAACACGTGTTACCTCAATTTAGTTAAGCTTGTTCTGTGCTCCTAGTACTAGGAATTTAACAATGATGCTCTTGGTCCTTATTACACATTTTACTCACATACATTGCCCGGAGATATTTCTGTCATATATGAGTTATATGATAGCTGCATAGCAGACTTCTATGTGATCTGAGTGTTATAAGTTCTCAAAAGTGTTTTTTAAGCTACTCATAGGAAATTGACCAAAACGGATAATTATTATAAGTATTTTTTTCTTTACTGACATTAAGAAATGTATTTTTAAAGAGTAGTGCACTTTTTTGTATTACTCTGAACAATACTTTCCCATTTCTGCATACACTATACCTTGCTAATGTTCATATAATCATTCATAAGAAATACTAACTTGAAATGAGTTATTAAGTATTCTTTTTCTAGATATATCTAAAAATGGAAATAGATATCCATTAACCTGGTAAAGGTTGAAGTAGAGTTTATATAGGTATTACAAATACAAGTCATTATGGAACATTTTAATGCTTTTTTATCATCTTTTTGGTGGCCTATACAGTTTTTGCTATTTATTAAAATATAAGCCATATTGTCTGATATTTTTTTAAGATCCACTTTAATTTCTTCACTACCCCCCTTGACTTTTGAAGCTCCGTGTTAATTTAAATTTAATTAAATAACTGTTTTAGAAACTACTGGCTTAATTTGCCTTGAAAAAGCACAAGAATCCTGTGAATATTTATGACATAACTTTTTAGATCCACAATCCTGCCTTTATAAAGGGGCTTTCTCCTTCATTCCAGTCCTCTGTAGGTGCTCTTTCTTTCGTAGGCAGTTTTCTAGCAAATCTCTACTAAATAAAGCAAGACTTTAAGGCAACTTTCTTGCTTTAGCACACTTAAGCTTTGTGAAAATTAGTTGCCTTCATTACTTTTACTTAGAAATTATATAATTGTATGTTATATATTTTCTCTTTTAATTTTCTCATTAAGAATTGTTATTTTTGGAACTTCCATAGGGATGGAGTATGAAACAATTTGAATTGTTTTGGGGGCTACAAAATAGAACATAGATATCCAAGCCATGACATCAAATCCTTGGTCAACTTTAAACCATTAAGCAAAAGAGAGTATATATATATATTGATATCTAACAAAGAAACTACAGCCTTTCAATAACATTGACTACATTTATCAGGCTGCCACCTTTTGAGATCTTTCCCTTTTTTGCATGCAGCCTGTCATTAATGATGTTGTTTTTAAATGTTTCAGGTACTATAGATTTTATACCTGATGGCTGTGTGAATGCTATATATTTTCTCCCTGTCTTTACTTTTTTTTGTTCATTCTGCTTGACCCAAGATGGAAAGAACCTACAAAATAATACTTTGTTATTAAAGTGTTTTTTGATTATCATATCATTTGACTATAAGACCTTATGATGTATCCATAGCAGTCATTATAATATCCTTATAAAAAAAATAAGGCAACAGGCTCAGACAGATTATATGATTTGAGACATCTTGAAAAATTTTACTTTGAAAACTCAGAATTAGTTACTAGATATATAAAATAACTAATATTTAAGGAACAGAAGCATACATAGATTTATAGATTATAATTTTAGAATTATAATAGGAAACACTTAATTTTTTCTAAAATATTTCTTATAAACAGTGAAAGTAATGTGTCATACCAACTAGACAGTGGTTTTTAAAATGTTACCAAAAACATCAAAGAATAAATAAAATGGACTTTATGAAAACTGAAAAGTTTTGTGTTTCAGGAAGTGAAAAGACAATCCACAGAATGGGATAAAATATTTGCAAATCATATATCTGATAAGAGTCTACTATCCAGATTGTACAAAGCACCCTTACAACTCAGTAGTAAAAAGACAACCCAGTTAAAAACTGAGCAAAGTATCTCTCCAAAGAAGATATGCAGATTGGTCAAATGCACATGGAATGAAGTTAATATCATTAGTAATAGAGAAATGCAAACAAAACTGCTTCATATGAGATACCATTTCACACCCACAAGCATAGCTATAATCAGAAAGACAGATAATAACAAGTGTTGGTTAGCGTATAGAAAAATTGAAACTCCCATACAACACTAGCGCTAAACTGATCCACTCTCTTCTGAAGAGTTTGGCAATTCCTCAAAAAGTTAAACACAGAGTTACGTATGACCCAGTACTTCCTCTCTTGAGTAGACATCCAAGAGAATTGAAAACATATGTCCACGCAAAAATATGTACAATAATTTTCATAGCAACATTTTTTATAATAGGCTAACAATGGAAACAACCAAAAAATATCTGTCAACTGATGAATGGATCAGAAAATATGGTATATACATTCAAAGAATATTATTCAGCCTATCAAAAGGAATGAAGTACTGAAACATGCTACAAGAATGAACCATGAAAAAATCCAGACACAAAATAGAAAAATGGTTCTATTTATATGAAAAATCCAGAATAGGCAAATCCACAGAAACACCAAATAGATTGGTGGTTGTTGGGGGTGCGGGGGGAATATGGGGAGTGAGCACTAGAGTGTATGGGGTGTTCTTTTGGTGTGATGAAAATTAGTGATGATGGTTGCACAACTTTGTGAAAATATCAAAAGCCACTGAATTATACACTTTAAAAGGGTGAATTCTATGGTATATGAATTATTTTTATTTTGAATAAAAACACCAATTGTCATTTCATTCAAAAATTGCGTGAAGGGATTTAAGTTGTCTTAGGAGTTTTAGAGATAGGCATAAATCATACATATAGACACCATTAGTAGAGTTCGTCATACCATTTAAATTTAGCTTGTCAGTCAGTTTTCTTAAAGAGTAGTGTTAAAAAACAAAATGTACTTAATTAAGAAAAAGAACAAATAGAAAATAATGAAAAAGATGTCTTTTTAATGTTGCTAATGTGTACATTCTATGTAAAATGCAAATTTTCTTTTCACTCAGTAGTTTTTAAACTTTTAGTGTTTGAGTTTTCTTGTTTTCTTTTTTTTTAACTGTAGATAACATCCCATACCATATTTGTTAAAATTAATTCTAATGTTTGAAGAATAGGCCCTGCAATAATTTTCTAACTCCCCAGGTGGTGGGGAGTGAGATGGGTTTCAAATCTCTTGCCATATTTGGACTATTTAATTTCACATTTATTTCAAGAGGAAAGTAAGATTAAAGAGCAAGAAAAATTCTAACTTTACTGAGAGGTAGTTCACAGGTACTTTGGAAAATTTATGAATAGAATTTTGTGATCCTTGTGGTTCTAATGCTGACATTTACCTTGACCCTTTGCCACTGAAGAATGAAATTGTTGTGATCCTTAACTGTTTATTTATTGGTGGTTTTCTGTATATGAATTTCATGATTAACTTTTTATTTCTCTTCATAAGTGATACTTTGACAACATAATAATCAATGATGTGTGGATCATGTTAGAAAACAAAGCCAAGGAGTCCAGCATTTTTTCCTTAAGTTAATAATTATGCAACTGAGCACGTTATTCACACACACACACACACATACACACACACACACAGAGGCACTTATTTATCATTGGGGCATATGCTATGAGTTGTGTTTTCAGTAACAGTGATAGTTTTGGAGGCTTTTTTTCTTCTCTTTTTTCTTTTTCTTTTTGAACCATCTTCAACATAATTATCTTTTTAACTAATAGCATGAATACATGGCTCTGTTTACTGATACGTCTTTGATTATGAAATGGACTGTTGTCGGTATGAAACAATAGGATTGTACCTGTAACATAACACGCATTACTGCTATCTTCTAGCCATTTCAACCAACTAACAACCTTTGTTTTTTCTAATATAAACTTAACATTTAAATTTTTATCTACTGATATTTCTAAATATAATATTTTTATATATAGGTATTAATGATGAATTTGATCCAGTATTCACTTTTATGTAGTATTTATTATTGGTATTTTATTAATGCATAATTTAATAAGAATATAAGAAAATATTAGTATAAAATTAAGAATAGCTAAGAAATTATTTTAGTGAATTTTATACTCTGGATCAAAATATTATTTTATTCCTCATCTGATTGTTAAGGTACATACTAGTCATATTCGTGGCATTATCATCACTGTTTGAAGACATTTGTACTGTTCCTTTCATCGTATGGCAGTGTCTTTTCTACATTATATATATAGCAGATATGGCAGGTTTTCTTTTACATTACATATATGTTGAACTTACGTTTGTATTTAGCTATAAATTCTGTTTACCAGAATGCTTTTGGCTCTTTCTTTCCTGCCTGTTAGGCAGCCTGATAGCTTTGCTCAAAACCAGTCTCCCTGTCTCTGATGGTTGTACACAAGTAGCCTTGTCTGCTCCTGATATTTCCCAGCATTCCACATCTTGAAGTTATTTTTAGTATCTAGACTTCCTTTTTAGAAAATTGATCTGGGGAGTTGGCATCCATTTACATTCTTTAGACAATTAAGACCTTTGAAATTATAGCACTTTAAAATAATAAATTTGTTAATAAAAGTGTGTTTTATTTTCACCTGGAAATAAACTCAGGCAAAGAAGAAATAGAGGTTGTGAATGACTGTGACCAGTTTATGAAAGCAGTACCTTTTAGAGCTTTCTGTCCTGTCAAGCAGATAACAGTAAATGAGAAAAAATCCATAATATTCTCTGTCTTGATGAGAGAAACAGTGTTTAATGGAATACAAAAATCAAACTGCACATACCTTATTATCAAGCACTTATACATAAGAAGCGAGGGGTTGTGCTAATAGTAAAATGTATTGTTATTTTTAATGATTGAAATGATTTTGAATGCTATTCAGAATGATGGCAAGATAGAAATTTAGGAAGATATGGACTTTTAATGTAGGTGATTTCAAGTGACTAAATACAGATTTTAACTGGTATGCCCATACAGGCCAATAGGGATAATGCACTTTTAAATTGGTGCAGAACAAAAATTTAAACATATATGATAGACTCCAGGATCCTATAAATGGAGCATTGGTTTACAATCATGATTAATTACTTATATTATTTATAGTGTGTTATATTATAAAACTGACCTGTGGTCTCCTAAATGGGTATGTGTCTTGTGGAAAATTGGAGGTCTGATAAGAGACTTGAAGTTTAGTTAAGGCATATGATGTTCTGCGCTCCCATTCCTAGAATTAAAACAATCCTCTTGTTCTAAAGATTTTAAATTAAGTCCTAATTTGCATCAGCTGCTGCATAGTATAGAAGTTCTTTTATTTACTTGACAGATATGTTTACTGGGTAGTTTATGAGTGGTACCCTCACTGGTTAATCTAGGGCCCAGGTTTTCATGTGCAAAACATTGCATGAACTGATTACATTTGCTCTATTGTTTGCATATTGGTGAATTGTATTAAAATGCTTCACACTAAAGTGTTTAAAGCATTTTTACTAAAGCTTGTAGTGTATCTGTTTAAAGGTTTGCAGTGACATTAAATATCAATTTTAACCAATAAAAAACTGTAATTTCTGAACAGATTCTATTCCTACTAAATTACTAATAATAGCGTTTTAGGTATGCAATTTGGAAATCATGATGACAATAACTTGAATTTGTATTGTACTTAGCATTTAACAAATAGCTTTCACTTAGTCATTTGAGCCTCATGATGTCCTTGAGAGGCTGGTAGTGAAGGTATTCCACTTTATCTAGAAACTCAGAAAGGCTGATAGGTAAGGTTACATAACTAAAATGTATCAAAAATTCAAAATTACATTTTCAGAATCCAAGTTCATTACCCTTTCTTTCTAATTACTCATTGCCGTACTTTATAGTTCACAAACAATTTTTACACGTCTTATTTTAACTTGGGAATAATTCTTTGTTCTAGATAGAAGAAGCAGTAGTTTAGTGATTTTGTAATAAATCTGATGGTCTGGAAGTCTTAGCCAGAGCAATTAAAAAGGAAAAAAAAATAAAAAATAAAAGGCATCTAAATTGAAAATGAGGAAGTAAATTGTCTTTGTTTGCATGTGAGAAGATCTTACATACAGAAACCCTAAAGACTCCTTGCAAAAAAATAAAAAGTTAGAACAAATAAATGAATTCAATAAAGTTGCTGAATATAAAATCACCATACACAAGTCAGTTAGTTGCTTTTTTATATACTGACAGTAAACTATTTGAAAAGGAAATTAGGAAAATAATGCCATTTACAGTAGCACCAATAATAAAATACTTAGGAATAAACTTAAGGAATGAAAGACTTATGCACTGAAAACTACAAAACATTGATGAAAGAAATTAGACACAAATGGCAAGATATTGTGTGTTTGTGTATTGGAAGACTTGATGTTTTTAAAATGCCCATACTACCCAAAATGATCTACAGATTTAATGCAGTCCTTATCAAAAATCTGACTGTTATTTTTCACAGAAATAGAAAAAAATTCTTAATTCATGTACAACAACAAAAGACCCTGAATAGCCAAAATAGTCTTGAGAAAGAACAAAGTTGGTGGCATCATTTCAAAAAATATTACAAAGCTACCATAATTAAAACAGTGTGACACTGGCATAAAGACAGACACATAGACCAAAGGAACAGAATTGAGTGCCCAGAAATAAATCTATACATATATGGTCAGCTGATCTTCAACAAGGGTGCCGAGAATACACAATAGGGAGAGGATGGTTTCTTAAATGGTGTTTGGAAAACTGAATATCCACATGCAAAAGAATGAAAATTGATGCTTATCTTATAAGAGATACAAAAATTAACTCAAAATATATTAAAGACTTAAATTTAATACCTGAAACTGCGAAACTCCTAAGAGCAAACATAGGGGAAAAGCTTCATAAATAACATTAGTCTTGGAAATGATTTATGGCTATTGGCAACAAAAGCATAGGCAACAGAAACAGAATTAGACAAGTAAGACTATATATAACATACTAAAAAACTTCTCAGCAAAGGAAATGTTCAGCAAAATGAGAAAGCAACCTATGGAATGAGAGAAGATATATTTTTTAAACCATATCTCAGGTAAGGGGTTTATTTCCAAAAATGTATAAGGAACTCCTGTAACTCAAAAGCAAAAAAATCTAATAACTTGATGTTTAAAAATGGGCTAAAGACTTTGAATAGACATTTCTCTAAAGAATACTTCACACTAACAAAAGACCAGCAGATATATGAAAAGATGCTGAAAGTGACTACTCATCGGGGAAATGCAAATCCAACTACAGTGAAATATCATCTCTCAGCTGTTGAGATGGCTGTTATCAAAAAATGAAAGATAAGCATTGGCAAAGTTGTGGAGTAAATGGAACCCTTTTACACTGTTGGTGGGAATGTAACATGTCTGCAGAAGTAGCAGAGGAGCAGAAAGGGGTAGTGTTGTGTGGCAAGAATAAACATTGAAGAGTGGCTAACATTGGCGGCAATTATCTCAGGAAATGAGTCCTGCTTCCTTTCTGAGGTTGAATGTGCAAGAACCTTTCTAACCTCCAGAATTTTGTTCTTGTTCAGCCCATCTAGAATACTGTTTCTCAACTAACTTCTTTGTTGACTAGCTGATTTTTATCATTTAAGTCTCAAGTCATATGTCACCTTTGAAAGAAATTTCCCCTACTCTTTCTATTCAGAATTGTTACTCTCTATCTCATCACTTTGTAGCATAATCACTATCTGACGTCTTGTTGAATAATTTGTGTGTTGTCAGTCTTCCCACAAGAATGAGAATGGCCCTTTTCAGTGTTATCACTGCTGTGTCCCCAGTTTTTAGCACAGACTCTGACACAAATAGTCCTCAATGAAAGTATAATGGTGGATAAATGAATGAACTTAGGGTCAAGGGGTTTTATGGGTAAGGAAGGGAAATGGTAAACTAGAAGGTATTTGTTGAATACCTGTTATGTGCCAGGCATTGTTTTAGGTATTCTTTCATATATCATTTCATTTAATTCTCCCACTGTAGATCTTACCCTTGTTCAAGGAAACTGAGGCTTAGTAAAAATAAGCAACTTACCCACTGCCACAACTGACCAAGTAGGGGCCTTTCGAATTGTAAAGAGATCCTAACTCATGGATGATGGTAGACTAGAGTTCTTCTTCCACTGAGGAAGTAGCTGTATCCTTTTAGACTGGAAGTTTTTAGAGACAGTCTTAGATGCCAGTGAGAAAGGGAAAAGAGCAAGATAGAAGCCTGGATCATTAGGACGATTTCCTGGGCTTTGGGTTCTTACTGATTTGGATTTTACAACCAATTCAGCTTCTTTCAGTAAAGGGAAGATCACAGTTCAACTAATTTATTTAAAAGATGTTTTTATGAGTCTAAAGCAGAGCTAACTAACTGTGGCCTATGGGCCACATCGAGCCTACTGCTTGCTTTTGTAAAGAAGCTTTTATCGGAACACAGCCACCATTCTTGTTTATATTGCCTACAGATTTGTTATCTATTATCTACGTGAGACTTATTTTGCATCTGAATTTAAGAATTATTGCCTTAAATACATTCTAGAAAGTCTCATCAATTTGATATTGTCTTCTCTCCATTTTCTCAGTTTATTCTTGGTACGATTCCTTTCAGATGTATATTAAACCATATTATTTATAATACTGTTTAAGCTTGTTTTGTGCTGTCAGATCTTTTTTCTGTTCATCCTTTGTACATACTTGTTCTCACATAGGTGTCTTCATTGGACTGGGAGCTCCTCTAGGGCAGGAAGAAAATGCTTCAGTGCCCTGAACAGAATAATAATAGTAATTATTAGATAAGTTAGTGGCTTATCAGCTCATACTTTTCACCTCACTCTGAAAAAGAGGTAGATTTAAAAAATATGTATATACTGGGATGTACTCATATAAGTGATATGAAAAGTATGAATTTAATATTTATTAATGCATCTCATTCTGTGGGCTGTGGCACACATGGTGGGAATGAAGGCTCTAGGAATACTTTGAGTAGGGCATCCATACTCCTTGCATTTCAGAAAGTAACAATTGAAGCCTCTAACGTGTACCGATAACTGCTCTAGGCATGGTATCCAAAGATGAATGAGTTTTGACTCAAGTGTTTAAGTAACTTATAGCTCATTGGAGGAAGAGGGAGACATATAAATATCATTTAATTTTTTTAAACTTTATTTCTTGAGCTGTTTCAGGTTCATAAAAAAATTAAGTAGAACTTAAAGAGACCTCTACATACACCCCTCGCTTCTTCCAATTCTCTCTATTATTAACGTCTTGCTTTAGTGTGGTACACTTATTATAATTGGTGAGCCAATACTGATACATCATTATTAACTAAAGTCCATGGTACATTAAGATTTACTTGTGTTGTATATTCTATGGGCTTTGACAAATGCGTAAGGACGTACATTTACCAATACAGCATCATACAGCAGAATAGTTTTGCTGCCTTAAACTTCCCCTGTGCTCCACCTATTCATCTCTCCTCCCTTCACCCACCCTAAGCCCCTGGCATTTTCTTTCTGTCCTCATAGGTTTTCTTTTCCAGAATGTCATGTTTTTGGAATCATACAGTATGTAGCCTTTTCAGATTGACTTCTTTCACTTAACAATGTGCGTATATGTTTCCCCCATGTCTTTTTGCGGCTTGATAACATATCTTTTATTGTGGAATAATATTCCATTGTATGAATGTACGACAGTTTATTTATCCATTCAATTATTGAAGGACATCTTGGTTGCTTTCAAGGTTTAGCAATTATGAATAAAATTGCTATAAACATTTGTGTGCAGGTTTTCATGTAGACATAAATTTTCACCTCTTTGGGGTAAATACCAAGGAGTGCATGTGCTGGATCATGTGGTAAAAGTATATGTATTTTTGTAAGAAACTACCAGACTCTCTTCTACTTAAACAATGTTGTTCCATTAAACATCTTTTATTTTTTTTAATTGAGGTAACATTGGTTTATAAGATTATATAGGTTTCAAGTGTACAATATTATAATTCAACATCTGTATGTACTATATCATGCTTACCACCAAAAGCCTAGTTTCCATTTGTCACCATACAGTCAATGCCCTTTATCCATTTTACTCTCCCTTCAGCCTCCTTCTCCTCTGGTAACCACTAGTCTGTTGTGTGCCTCTATGAGTTTGTTTTTGTATTGCTAAACATTTTTAAATGTACTTTGGTTTTAAGATAGAGTTATCACAGTGTAGGCACTAAGAGAGAAATATCAGTTAACAAACATATAAACACAGACCAAGATAGAAGTAGTCATGAACAGTGTACTAATTGGCATTTCTTGAGAGACAGATGGGGGTGGGGGGATATTGAGGAGAGAGGGAAGGAGGGAGAGAGAAAGGGAGATCAGGAAGTCTTGGAAGAAAATTCCAGAGGTAATAATAGTGGAGAATTCTTGTGCAAAAAATGCTGCCTCGCTAGTACTCTTAAAGGCATCAAATGACAACATTGTGTGGAAAAACAGACTTCAACAACTTTGAGTCAGGAAGTGATTCAGTAGAGTTCGACTCTGTGAAGCAATCTTTGAATAGCCAATTTATTTCATTTATATTTTCTTTTTTTACACATGTATAATGCTTAATAAAATATGTCTAAAATTCTAATAGTTTTCAGTCGGTATAATATTAAAATTCTGCATAATAAAGCATTTTGTTATTATTCTGCAGCTCTTGTTATTTCTTAACTATATAAAGTTAAGGTTTATTTTACAGTCAATAGAGTCTTAGTTCTAAGGAATTAGTATATTTTACTAGGCTTGATATGTTTATATATGTGCAATGGATATGAACTAAAGTTCGTTGTGCCCCTAGAGCTGCTACAGCAATTTCTCACATTTTAAACTTATTTCTTTTACTTATAAAAAGGCAACGTGGGTTAAATTCTAGTTCCAGGACTTTTAGCTAAATTATATCGGATCAGTGCCACTGGTTATCTTATTCTGATCAGAAGGTCTGACAGATATACCTTTTGTCAAATGTATTTGGATAACATTTTTCAAAACATGTCCATGGAAAAGAGAAACAATAGGAAAGACACAGATAATTTTTCTTTAGAAAGGGACATTTTTAATATGTAATATTTTAATAGTAATTTTTTATTTTACACAAGGTAACACTCGTGGATTTAAATTCATTAAGTCTTCAAACAGCTATCCATCTACTAAGAATATTGAGTCTCATCACTCATGTTTAAATAATCTTACTCAAGGTTCATTCATTTTTAAAAAGTAGCCAGATTGGAACTATCAGCTTCTGACTCCACAGTGTTTTATCCCTATAGTGTTTATACTATCAGATATTTAAACACTCAAAAAAGTTTAATCTATGTTCAGGCTATGTTCCAGTAAATTCAAGTATGGTACAGAAAAAGACATCCATCCTGTTAACATGAATGAGAGGGAGAGAACAGATAAATGCAGTAATGTTTTTAGATGTGTACATAAGAAGCTCTTTTTAGAATGATTTTTAAATTACTTGACATCGATATGTGTAAGTTAAACAGGTTGGGTTCATAGTATTTTCTTCCTTTAGAACTGTCTTTCCAAGAATGATGATAAAGTGAAATCTAAACACCACATGAGAAGTGAACTGGTTTCTAAACATGTCATTGATTTTTTTTTTTTTTTAATAAACAACTGATCATTCTTACCTGCAGTGAGGGTACAGTATCTCTTCAGGTTGTTACATAATGAAAAGTAGGTTATAAATATTTTTATATATTTGATATAATCCAAATGCTTCAGTAGTTAATGGTTCCGTCTTGGACATTGTTTAAATAAGCTTTTTGTTACACTCTAAACCTGTACTCTCTCGGTGCTTTCCAGAATGATGATACGATGCAATAGGTAGATATAAATCCGCCTATTATTTTAAAACTGATAGTCAAAGAGCATTTTGCTTTACATTTTTTTTTCATTTTTAGAGAAGTATCTGAGTTTTTTAATCTATATGTTTGAATAGCACTACTGACGGGAATATTTTCTGGAGTTCAAATAATGAACAGTGTGGGTTTTGCTAAAGGTAAGCAGTGTAAGTCATTGTGATCCCTCCCTTCCACAGGGGTTAGGAACTAGATTCTTAGAGAATCAAGCAGCACGAAGTGCCTTGAAAGTCTGGAACCTTTGGTAAATGAAGATTAACTCCTGAGTCGTTTAATGGTGAAGTTTGAAAAACCACTCACTTTCCTGTGTTTTTAAAAACACTTTTAAATAGCACACTGTGGTCTTTTTAATAAAATACTATTTCTTAATCATTGTCTTTTTAATATTTCTGCTTCTAAAATTATAGAAAACAACCTGTGGTTGAGGTAGTACCCTTTGTTGATATTAACGGCATTGTCAGTATTTTTAAAGGGAATATTCTTCATGGGAGAGTGGGAAATAATTAGCTAAAACATTTGGATAGACATTTAGCCCTCTCTTTGTGCTTTTGTTGGACTGCATTGCTAAAAGTAGTTTAGGATATAAGCAAATTACTTCATTTTGATTCTAGATGCAGATCTAATAGCTTTTAAATTTATACAGTTTTTGTTTAGCTGTCAAAATATTTAATTATATCATGCCCAAAGGTGTAAAGCTGTCAAATAAATCCGAATTTAGGCACAAACATTTACTAAGTTACTTGTGCTACTACACTCATAGCTGTTACTGGGCAGCTTGTGAACCTGTTTTAAGGGGGAGGGTGTGTCGAGGAACATTAGCTCAGCAGGTACAGAACAACATTGGCCTAGTGAATCGATGATTACTTGTAAAACAGCAGGTAGTAATGCCCCCAGTCTTTGTAATTCCTGTTTTTGTAAAATAAAGCAGCCTGGAGAATGTGGTGGGTTCTTTGGATCAATTTGCGCTGTAAGAAAGCTGTCTTCTTGCAAAAATATGTGCTCTTTCTTTCTTTGTCTTAACATTATTCTTTTTTTGTTGTTGTTTTTAAAATCAAATGTACCCCATTTATACTTTATATCCTTCTCCCTGACTCAAGAGTCTCTTGCTATAGGAAGAATGATCCCAATGGCACGTACAGTGTTTGCACTGATTGACAATCATTATAAATTTACAGTTTTCTATGTAAAACATTTTTTCATTAAGTAAGATTGACAAATAAAATGGTACATATGTAAGGTGTACATGCAATGTTGTAAAATACTTTTAAAGAAAAGGGAAGTTTAAAATTTTTCATTATCCTCATCTGGTCATTTCATAAATGAAAATTTTGCTGTTTGATGACATTATTTGGAGGTAGACTGTAAGCATAAATACTAATGCAGACTTCACTAATGCAGAATTCACTAAGAGGTAGGGGAGTAAAGTAAATTAGTTCTACTTTGAAGCTTTTATTTTCTTCCCCTTTCAAAATGAATGGGAAGGTCCTTGAGAGGCCCTTGAATGAAAGCTGCTTTTCATTAGTGCTACCAAATACCTACTTGAAAGAGTTGAGTTCTAACTGAACACTCACACAAGAGAAAGAGAAAGCTTCCTTTTTCTACTGGAGGACCATCAGCTAAATAGCTCTTGGCTTCTCTTTTCCAATCAGGTGGTTTCACATCAGAGTTAATTACTCCAGTCATTTATTCTAATCACCCTCCTCTTATGGCTAGCTGCATTCTGTCATGGGGTGGCATCGTTTGAAGCCAGTTAAGTTTGAAAACCACTGCAGGGTACTTGAGGCTCATTAGTGAGGCCTATCCATGCCTGGCTTTGGATTTGCTCCCTGATTAACTCTGCATCTCTCTGCCCTGCTCCTTCCTCCCGCCATCTACCAGCCCCCACTCCCAACTCAGTTGCTCTAGAAAGGAATGTTTCAATTAACTCTTGCCTTGCTGTTTGTCTTTTCACCTACATATTGGAGAAAAATTTAAATGCTTATCCTGCTAATAATATATTTGATAGATTCTGTCCTTATAAGAGCATATTTTGTGTTGAATTTAACTGTAAAGGTAGACTTTCTACAAAGAAGAGATGTATTTTTGAGCAACAGAGGAGGAAAATGGCGGTCTCTCAGAATTAATACATCTGTGTACTTGATCCAGTTCTCCTAACCTAATATAGGTAGTGATTCCAAGTCTGATATTACAGTCCTCCAGTGTGTCTTATGGCTTATCACAAAAGTTATCTAAAAAACTTAAAAAATATCTCAAAGCAGATTTATTCGTTTGACATTATTATAGTAGTTTAATTTTGAAGAGTTTGCCAAGTGGCACATTTAAGAGCTGTTAAATCATAAAAGCAAATAATGTTTGTGATGTGATTTTTTTTAAATGAAAAATGTAATCAGTGCCTTGAGAAGATAGTTTGAGACAGTGTTGTTACATGGAATATTTAGAACATTTTCCAAAAATTAACTAAAACATATATTGAGTTTGATAGTTAAGTGAAAATAAGATAATTGTTTCTGTTCTTTTTACATGATAGTTTGATTTAATGAACTCAAATAGTTCATGTGCCAAAATAAAATATGATATACATTAAAATACATGAAATCACATTTTTTAAGTTGTTAATGTTTATAGATGTTCAGAAATTAGCAGAATGAAGTCTTATTGTTAATTCTCAGTCCCAGAATAGATTAATGGGTTGCTTCTTTATTAAGTCTTTGGATTTAGCAATTCACAAATATCTTGGTATTCTCTGTCTTGCTCTAAAGCCTGACTTTTTTTAAAGTTTGATTTTTAAAATCTCTTTAAGCATATACAGTTAAATTAACGAAAAAGAGGCCTAGAATGTGCTTTTATTCAGCTCTATAAATATTTATTGAGTGTCTACCATGTGCTCAGTTCCAAAGATACAGATATAATCTCTGCCTTCCAGGAATTCACATTCTGTAAGGAAGACAGAAAAATAAATGGCAATGCAAGCTGAAAGTTTTAGTTTTAAAAGGCATGTGTTAAAGTAAAAACCGGTTGGAAGAACAATAAAACCTGTAAATAAAGCCTGCAGGTCAACGTGGCACATCAGATTTAGTGTGTAGTCAGTATACTTGATATTAATGTTGCCAAGTAATTTTTAGTATGAAATGATTTCATATTTTTATTATTTTCATGATATAACTTTGGGATATACCATTCTGTTTCATGATTTTTCAAAGGATGTGTAGCAGCTAATAACATGGCTTTTAGGAGTCAGATCTGGGTTCAAATTGCTGCTCTGACATTTGCTAGCTATGTGACATTAGGCAATTTGTTTAGCATTCTTAGCCTTATTTGAAAACACTTTTTTAAAATGTAGTACCTATTTCATAGGATTACTATGAAGTTAAATAAAATAATTCATGTAAAACATTTAGCATAAAGCATTAAAGTATTCTCTAAATGTGAAGTGCTGCTGGAATAGTTACTACATTGTTGTTTTAGCTGGTCAGTGAATTTCAAGTGCATTCTCCTTGCATAATGTCTTTCTAGAGCCTTTGTCAGGTTGATGATTGACATTATTTGCATCTGTCTTCTTGACACATTCAAGAGAAAGTTAAACCTTGAAAGGTGATAACTAATATCCACTTCACTTTTTCTTCTTTCCATGTAATCATCCTATCCCACATTTGATTGTGGTTAACATTCTGTGGGCATCTCATTTGCAATGGTTCATAATCACAGAAATTCTTCACATTTTCTAAAACTCTGCCAAATAAGCACTGTATCAACTGGGTAAAGTTTCTATGGTCAGTTTTATACAAAACCTTAAGATCATAGTTCCTGTGTGTATACGCTGAATTGTCCTAATTCATAAGAATTACTTAAATGCTATTTATTTATTCAACAGACATTTATTAAAGGCCTGTGGGTAATTAGGTCTGTGATCACAAAATTGGAAGAATATGACACCTGCCCTTTGGGGCTGTCATTATTAAGATCAAACAGACATGACAGTAACTAATTAGAGAAGTAGATTAAGTGATGCATTTATTTATTTATTCAGCAAATATTTTGTGAGTGCCCACTACTTATTAGTCTTTGGGACTATTGCAATGAGAAAGACCGCCTAAGTACCTGCCCTTTTTGAACTTATTTACTGAGGGAGATAATAAATAAGAAACAAAACAAATAAATGTATAACTGTGATGATATGTAATGTTATATAATAACTAATATCATACTTGTGTTATATACTGTGAAGGAGAAGCACAAGCTACCATTAGAGCACTTAACATTGTGTTTAACTTTAAAAATATTTTTTTATTGAGACATAATTGACAAAATTATGCTAGTTTTGGATGTACAGCATAATGATTTAATATCTGCATATATTGTGACTAGATCACATCTGTCACCATACATACTTTTTTTTTTTTTTTTTTTTTTTACTCTGAGTCTGAAAGGAAATGCCTTGTTTTGCTTTCTGGGAAGATTGGGGCTGGCTTAACTAAGGAAACTGCATTTGGTCATAATCTTTAAGAATTAGTAAAACTGAAAGCAAGAAACAAACAAGACACACAAAAACTCTTAGACACAGCAGCTTAGTGCTTATCAGAGGGAAGGGGGCAAGGGGGCAGGTAGTTTAGGGGTAAGAACGTGAAATATCTGGTGATGGAAGGAGATTTGACTTTGGGTACAATATACAGTTGATGTGTTATAGAATTATACACTTGAAATCTATATAATTTCATTAACCATTGTCACCCCAATACATTTAATTTAAAAAAAGATAAATACATTTAAAAAAATGAGTAGGAGTTTTCCAGGGAGGGAACAAGATGATGGGAAGGGCATTTCATATATAAGAAGCAGTGTGAATAAAGATGTTTTAGCATAGTGCAAGAGCTAAACTTAATTCAGAAGGTAGAGTGTAGTATGTGTGTAGGAACTGTGAGCAAAGCTTAGGAAAGATAAGAACATAAGCAGGTTATATGAACAATCAATACCTTGTAAGTACTTTTTTCTTGCGATAGTGATACCCAAAAGGTGCTTGTCAGACTAGGAGCATCAGTATTACCTGAGGACTTGTTAAAAGGGCAGATCTTGGGCTCAGCTCCAGTTCTATAGAAACAAACTCTCTGTGGGGTAGGGGACAGCAGTCTATTTCTAACAAACCCTTCAGCTGATTTCAGTGCATGTTTAAGTTGGAAATCAACTGCTTTATGGAAAGGAGAACCATTGAAAAGTTTAAAAGAGAGTTGTGAGTCAGGCAGGTTTTAAACAGCAATTAGTATAGAGAAGGAGGGGTCGAAGGGGGGAAATTTTAGAGAAAAAGAGAATAGTTTGGATAGTGTTAGAATAATTGAACCAAGAGACAGTGATGCACAGGACCAAAGATAATCACAGTGGAAGGAAAAGGAAAAATGAATTTGAAAGACATTTTAGAGGTATATGCATATATGTATATTTTAGAGGTATATGTATATATACCTCTAAAATGTGTATACTATTTAAATATTATACCTTATTAGGCCATATATATATGTGTGTGTGTGCGTGCCTGCGTGCATGCGTGTGTGTGTATACACATATATATATATATATATATTATATATTATATATATAAAGGGTCTGTAAATACACACACACACACATACATATATATATATATATATAAAGGGTCTGTGTGTATACACACACACACACACACACACACACATACACATATCCTAATAAGGTTTTGGAGGAAGAGGAAAAGAAGTCAAAATGACTGATAGAATTTCAAAATTGTCTGCCTGGCTGAAGGATTATATCCATAATTTAAAAATTAACAAGAAATTTAAGAGGAAAATTATTCTTTATATACATATGTATTTATTAGGTTTGAGCTACCTGAAGCATACACTGAAAAAAGAAGCACATTAGGTAGTTGACATTTTGAATTTGAAACTCTGGAGATGGTAATAATTGTCGGGTGAGGTACCTGAAATCTAGCTCATCTAGCTTGAGTTATGTCAGAAACAAGGGCCTGGGACTGGATCATGAGCAACCACTGAAGGAGGCAGACAGAAGAAAAGGAAAATCAGAAACCTAGAAAGAGAATCTGAAGGGAGAGTATCAAACTTAGAGAAGAGAGGTTTGTAAACATAAACACCATAATGCAAAGGTGAAATGAGGGAAGATAAGCAAGCAAGCATCCAGACAGCTGGACATTTTGGTTTTAGAAAAAAAAAAAATTCAGTGGTATATCTGTATCAGAAAGAGGAGAGATTAAGTGAAAGGAGAGGTAAGGAATAAATAACAAATTTAGTTTAATCTTTCAAAAGTTTAGATTGTTGATCACCTATTACCTGGGTATACATGGCTACATAAAAATAATTAAAGAAGACTGACGCTATTAACTAGTCATTATTCCAGTGATAATTCAGAAAGAATCAGACCTATAATTTCTTGTGATTTAGAGAATCATAGACTCTTATTACACATATTAAGGAATTTCTAGGAGTGGGCAAACAGGCTAGTTCCATCAGCAGAGTGAAGTGTTTTATAAGGTTTATATGCAACCATATTGTCTATAGATTTTATATAGCTGACTTTCAGCAAACCTTGTCTTCTCAATACTAAATTGTAGTCTATGGCTGTATGATAGTTTTTAAAGTACATAACTGATACAGCTGAGTAGACAACATGTAAGAATTCTACCCAAGGACTTTTAAGGACGCAGAGTCCACAGATAACATTGTAGTTGATAGAATTAGTCCTTTGCCTTTATTGTTAGCGAGGGTAGTCAGGATTGTTATGATGCCATCTCGCAAATGCTGCCACGTCTCTTCAGAGATTTGTAACTGAAGAATCTTTGTGACTAAAGCATATATACATTACAGAACGCTGTGTCTGTTTCACACTTGGAGATATATTTCTGCTGCTGTGTCCTAAGGTATAGCTATTCTTCATGGCTCTGAGAATTATAGTGACCTTTTCAAAACTGCATCAAAGGTCATTTTGTAGTCTGAAGGTGCTTTGTACGCTTTATCTTTATTTTCAGTGGAGACGCTTAATTTTTTAAAGGCTTAATTCCTTCATTCTGTCATATCAAAATGCTGTAAAAATCCATGTACAGATTCAGTATTGGGAACTGCATAAAAAGCTTTACTGTCCAGTGTTGTAACCTCTAAGCATGTGTGGCTATTGTTTACTTGTAATGTAGCTAGTCTGGATTGAAATGTAGTACACATTGTAAGTGTAAGATCCATTCAAATTTCTAAGAGTTAATATAGAATAATTGTTAAATGAATACATGTTTAAATGATATTTTTATATTTCTGATTAAGTATACTATGTTAAAATTAATTGTATCTGTTTATGTTTTAAAATGTGGCCACAAGAAAATTTTTAATTACATATGTGGCTAGCATTATATCTCTGTTGGACAGCACTGATGAAAAGTTTTGATGGTCATTTTGTTACCCAGAGTATTTTTGGTTTGGACATCTCAATATTGAACATGAACGTATTTTAATATTTAAGTGGTATACACATTTCTGTTATAATTAAGCAGCTTTAGATGTCAAAAAAGGCTTAGGATTAAATTTAGATCTATAAAAGAAAGTCCAAAATATTAATACTAATTTCAAAACTGAATTAATCATTTACCGTGTAAACTGTTCTTTCTCCAGTATGATTAAGGTCTGAATCTGAAACTTGGATGTCATCCCGAACTCCTTTTCTTTTACCTCTCATGCTGGTAATTAGTTGATGTAATAACTTTTATCTTAAATCTTTCTAAAATCTGCCCCTCTTCTTCCCATCTAATACTCCTATGTTGAGGATCTCATTGCCTCTCATGTAGACTATTGTAGTCATCTTAAAGATCCCCTTTTGCCTCCCTACCCACACTCCAAATAGACATCTCGTCTCACTCCCAGAATCTAGCATAGAACAGAACCTATAGTAAGCACTCAGTAAGTGTTTATACATTGAATGGATGACAGAGCAGCATGCTGATACTAATCAAAAATTGTGAAATGAAAAAAGACTTTCAGTCCTACATAATGTATGTATATATAATTGCATATACAGAGTAAGTGCAGATGTAATTCTCTGGCCAAACTTGTAAATGGTTTAAAAAATATTCAGCAACTTTTGCGTTCATACTCTTTAGTTTAAGTTTTTCTTTATTGGGTATTCTTGGATGTGATGATATAATAAATATTATATTTTGCCAAGGATTTTGATTTGCCAATATAAGTTTATGGCAGTCAGTCCAGAGAGTCATTGTTGCCATAAAGACAGCCCCTTGTTTTTGTCTGGGGTCCCCATTAAACTACATCTGGCAGCAAGTAGGGATTCTGATCTGGCCATCTTCAAAGGCAAGAGATTGCTAGTATTTATCAGATCTATTTGGATAAGCAAATGGAAAGGGATTAAATTTTTTTGTCCTGTTTTTCTTCCTTTGGTAACTGACTATAAAATGAAACCTCCAGAAGTTCATACAGCATATTAATACCTTTTTCAATGGTTATTGATGAAGAAACCTGTTTTTTTTCTATACCTAAGTGGAAATTGAGAACTTTAGATTTAAATATTTTAATTACTTAAGTGTATGTTTTTTATAATCGTTTACCTTAGAGATCATAACAGAAATTAACAACACTCAGAACTAATTTTCTAGGGATTTCAACATCACAACATCACAAATTACTTTCTGAGGGGTCTTGGACCTATCTTAGGATAAACTGGTATTCCTTCTGAGTGAAGGTGGACCTGCCTTCCAGGGAGGCTTGTTTGTGTCTTCCTCCTTATGCCATTCACCTTTTAAAGAGATCTTTAGTCCTGTGACTCAGTTTAGCTGCTGTTGAAGCATGTGGCTCTACATTTAACTGACAAAATAAAATGGCTGTATTCCAGGTACTTGTCATGGAGTATAATCTAGATTTTACATCCAGAGCCTCACCTAAGAGAAATAATGTTTATGCAGAATTGCCTGAAGAATATGTAGTCTCTCCATTTGTCTGTACTTTAAATCTATCCCAGGATTAAGTCAGTCCCTCTGAGAGTCACATACCTGGATTCCATCATATTGCCAAGGGAGGAATTTCTTATCTCAGAAATAGAAATAATGTGTTTTTCTAGGCCATCTGGTTTATTTTTACATTATGGTCATATTTGATTCTTGTAAGCTTTCGTGTTTCTTTATGTTGCCTGCTAGAAAGCTTAGGGCTAACTACATGGTGCACCTTTAACAAGTCTATAGAATTTCATGATGTTATTTTTATGTACTTCTTATCCTTACTTTTGCATGACCTTACTTATGTTAAATTTATTTTATCTTGATTATGCATCGTTGTAAGTTCTGAATTGTTTTTTGAATGAAGTCATGTAAAATGCAAACAAATAATAAATGGTAGGTGTATCTGTCCTTTTATTGTGGTTGTTTCCCATTCGTTCTTACCAAATAGAATTTTTTTAAAAAGCTCCCTATGTGTATTATTATAACTAGTTTAAAATATCTGTATATTATGAATTCCTAGATTTTAGATTAAGAGTGACCTAAGGTTGAAATGTTAATTAAATATTTTAATGTTCTGTAGTTCTAAAGAAAATAGTTGGATAAAATGTCAGCATATAGGACTATTTTAAACATTAGAAAAAAATCATCTCTCTGAAAAGGAGGGTAATTGTACAAGTTTGCCTAATCCTTTTGATCTTGGCACACAGCAATACAGACTTCAGTTGAGATTAAAACTATGAATTTCAAAGGAAACATGGCCTTCAGTGTGTAAAATATATAACAGCTGGTTGACGACTCCATTTAAAACTACACAATAACAATCGTAGACAAAATGATTCTCCTGCCAAAAGATGCACAAGTGCTTGATGGTTTTATCAAGATAGATACTAACTCACACTTTTCTTCAATAATGATATAAATGTGGAAATGAATAGTGTGCTGCCGGCTCCAAAATCTCTCTTCTACCCAACAGTTCAAGGGCAATTTAGAAGCACAGAAGGGCTCCTTTTAGTGATTTCTCTATATGCCTTGCAGCTTGAACTTCAGTGTGTTGACAAAATTTTATTTTTTTAAGTGTCAGTTATTTTTTTCTTAGCATCTCACCATTTTTTTTCCTCTAAATCCTTGATTCTCCTTTTTTCTTCCTTTGGTATTCATGACTTAATTGTTCTTAATGTCACAGCTTCACACATATTTTTAAGCCCCCAAAGTTAATTTTTTCTTCATCAATAGTATTAAATTTCACATTTTTGTTATATATTTATATTAAGGTGATATCTGAATTCTGAAGCAGTGTGACATATTGTAATTAATATGGGAGAATGTTAGGCTCATGTTAGTTGATTCTAGTTCATCAAAATTTTGATATTTTGATATTTTCACTTTATGTTTCACCTGAACAAGTAATTCTTAATAAGTTAATTAATGCATTTTTTAAAATGAGGATTAGTGTGGATCTATCGCTTCTGGAAAATCTTATTTGGAAAGCATATTTGTATTCTGAATTTGTATCTGCCCAATATGAAAAAATGTTGATTTTTCTGCGACCTTTGTTTCTTGAAACTTTTGGTATAACATAGCAAATTTTCTGTTCTTTCATTTTATATCAAAGGAAAATGTATGTAACTAAATTTTTACTAAAGTCACTTGGATTGATCACAAATTCAGAGCCAGCATTTAAGGAGTTAATGTATCTTATTAGGGGGACAGGAAATCTGGCAACTATTGCAGAAACTAGACCTAATGGTGCACACAAACAATTTGTCAGTCTTCTTAAATGTGAATAGCTTTCCGCAAAGTGGCTGCTCTTGCTTTGTTTGAACAGGCTAAACTTTTCCTTTTTGGACTTTAAATCTTAGAAGTGAAATGTGATCCACATATTCAATCAAAATCATTTAATTCAAAGCATATTTTGATTGGAACAAAGTTGACATGGAAAGAAACTCTAGAATAAAAAAGTTGAAAGGACTTTATATCATATATTTAGCAAGAAAATTTGAAACAGTTCTAATTAGGCTGAAAAAAACAGCTTTCTTCAATGTAAATTACAAAGGTCATATATCAATGTTAAGGAAACATTACCACTAGTGTTTGAAATTCTGCACATGCAAACATAACAGACCAGTTCATTTTAAATCTGTATGTGTGTTTGTGTGTGTGTGTGTGTGTGTGTGTGTGTATAGAAGGCTGTATTACATGTGTTTGAAATGAAAAATACTTAAAATTCCAAGTCCATAATGTTGTACATTCTTGCTAATTCAAACATTACCTCCTTTAAAACATATTACTATCTGTACTCAAATGAACTGAGATGCTTAATTATAAGTACAATTAAAAATTTACCAGATTTTTATTTTTTTGTTCAATATATGATTAAATGTATCTTATAATTAAATGTATACCAAGTCAAGAGGGTTAGTCAGTGATTTTTATTTTCTTATTTGAAACATAACTATAGCATTTTGTATCTCAGCGCTGAATCAGGCCTCTGGAAGCCTGGGGGTGGAAGTTGTGTAGGTGTGCAGACACGTGTAACTGGGCTGTACAGAACTATTTACTTGTTATACAATTCATTTAAAAATTTAAATAGCATTTGCTCTTTTTATTTGATTTTTTCTAAAAATCATTAATTCTATAGCTATCAGTAGCTTTTATTTAGTTGCTTTTAAAAAGTGGTGTGGTATGAGAACATTTAGCAGAAGTATAAATAAATATAGCATTAATGTGAGAATTACAAGTACAAGAAGCACAAGTAATATTACTTACAAGTCAGGTTTCCTGGTCTCAAGGTAAACAATTTTCTAATAATTCTTTGTTAAGTGAAATTGGTTTTGATTTTACATAATTTTCACATTACAGAAAATTTGTTTGAAAATAAAAGAAAATTGCTAGACTGTCTCTTCAGAGTATCTCTAAAGCATGTGTAGACTAACTAAACATTTGATTAATGCCTTTATTTTAGAATTTTTATTCTCAAGTAGCTTGGAATTTCTTAGAAAAAGCAAACTATTTCAATATAAATTATATTATTTGACTCCTGTGGGAAACAAATAATTTTATGTAACTTTTTTTATCAAATAGTTCATATCCTTTATGGGTTAGTTTCATAAAAACATAGATTATATTCTTTCAGTTAGATTATTAGACACATATCCACATATATTATAATTATTTCTGACACTGACTTACACAAACAAGTTATTTATGAATAATTTACTATTTATAATATTAAAGGTTTAATTTGTTGATGTTCTGCATCCATACCAAACAAATGAAAGTTACAAATAAGTGTTTGTATTTGACATCTGTATACTGTACTTTTTAGCATATCTCAAGTGTTTTAGTCTCTGTTTAATAGATCTCATTAAAAAAACAGATATCAGCCTCCAGACAGTTTGTCACGACTAATATGAGTCCCCCTGGATTGGATTGACAATTTGTTTGAGGCTTTATATTATAGGCTTTTCATAGTCTTATTTGATCCTTAACAATTGGACATTAGTCACTGATTTATTTTATAATAACTCAGATGAGTTGAATATTATTGTATTGTGTTGGACATTTTAGTGGATTTTTTTTTTTACAAATTTTACTCAGAGCACACATTGGATGTAAATGATGTATCCAGCCTACTGGGGAGTGCTAACAATTGATTGGTTAGGTTTGAGAGCAGCCTGTGAAGAATGTTACTATCCCCTAGCTGCAAACCATATTTAACTCCAGTCTTAATGAGGACTGTCTGTTCTAAAGGCTTTGAAAAATCTCTAATACTTAGCATTCCACTGGCATGTTTTTGTTTTTTTTGTGACTAAAAATGCGGATATAAATAAATATTTTATATAGGTGTATTTTTTAAAATCTGAGCATATAAAAATGGTTTAAAGAATTTTTAATATGTTTTATGGTTTATGTGTCGAATCACAAAAAACAGAAGTTATAAAATATAATCCCAGGGTATTCTATTTTGAATTATTTGTATTTTTTCCCTCAATAATTTCCTCCTGCTTGCCTTTACTTCTTCCCTCAAGTCTTTAGCAAGTACATTTGTGTATTATTATATACTTTTCTGTAGGCAGCTGTCATTCACTGGTATCGAAAGAATGTTAAAGTCCAGAATTGGCCTTATACTGAAATACACTAAAACTTTTTGTAATCCTCTTATGTAGTTATTCCTTTGATTCTCTTTTTAAAGCTGTGGTGTCTTGCAAGAAATCTTTAAAGAATGTTAATAGGATTTTAGTTTAGTTTTTAAATTTTTATTTAAAAGTTATTTATGAAAATGTGTTTAGCAACCTCTGGAAAAGATGTGGCTCAGTAATTACATGAATTACTGGTCAGCCCCTTAAGTGCTGACCAGTATGACAAAGTTAAGGGAGGACTGAACCATGGCACTCTGGTCTTCTCTGCATGTGTGTTTGTGTTGTAATGTGAGCTGTGTCTTTAAGTTCAGTGTTTTTGCTTAACATTCTGATGTGGTGTCAAGGTGTAAAGGTTTAAGCATCTAAATCTAACCAATTTCACCATTTTGAATGTGAATTAAGAAGTAATATCGACATTAGGAAAACTCACAATTCTTTGATGACACATAAAATAAAATTGCCCTAGTATTTAGGGCTTTAATATTGAGAAAATTCATTTGTTCTTTATCATTTGCTGAGCCTACTAGAATTTTATAGTCTCAAATCACAACACCATGGACACTCAAGAGACTCCTGACTGTTTTATCTTATTAAACAATTTTGAAATCATTAATTTTTAATTAGCTCAGATGCAGAGTTTTTTTTATTGTTTCAATAGTGTGTGTATATGAACTAAATGTTTTTTATTTAAACTGCTGGCAAGAGTATTATTTACATAAATAACTGTAGGTTCTTTCTGAGAATACACACTGAGTTTGTTTCATATGGTCACACTTTTTTGTAGACTCAGATATCACATGCTAATCTATTATAGTAGAGCTTTTCAGCAATTTATTGACTCAAATTTTGAACAACTAAAAAGAATGTAAGCTTGAAGATGTATATAGGTCCTTCCCTGATTGAAAGTTCTAATTAAGTGAATTGGAGAAAATTAACTGAAATTAGCTGTCAGAAAGTCACATTTAAATGAGTGATGAGCTAGTCTGGCAGTAAACATTTAAATGATATAAATTGCCATTTAAGTGTATGGTTTAATGTTTGTCATGCATTAATGTGACATGGGACCGCAGTGACAATCAAGCAGCTTGCTCTAATTTGAACATATTTAGGGCTTTTGTGTGGAGTGCACTGCACACAAATTAAGACAATTGCTGTTTTTATGTGTCACTTTAAACACGCCCCCACCCCCCTTTCCTACCCAAGGCCAAAGTTAGTAAAATTAACGTATCCTTTTTGTATACAACTTGCAATAACAGTTCCTGGATTTGGGGACTGATTTTTAAAATCCATGTACTTAAAATAGGAATTTATTTAGAGTAATTACAAGCCCTTCTCATTTCAAATAAAATATGAAATAGTTTACTAAATTTATAACTATAATGAGTTTTATAAGAGAAGTTGAAAATAATAACTTTCACAATTGAAACTTAGCTAAAGGTTTTTTAGATATATTTCATTTCTGGTATACTTGGAAATATGAGAATTACCTAGAATTTTGCTTATGTAATTATGTTTTTATATTTGATAGTATGTTATATATTTTGAAGCTATGTTAAATATTATAAGGGAAATATATTTGAATTTAGCCATAAACATTGTTCTTATTAATAAACATATTACATATTTATTGTAATTAAACATATATTATGCAAGTGTACACCTGTGAACTAATAGGATCATCTTTTTTGATGAGATGGCTTTTATCTGTTGGTTACTTGCTATAGAAGTTAGTTTTGTTTTAAAACCAACAGATTTTTTTACAATATTGATAGCATAGCAGCAAGTCACACCAAAAACGCATCACAGCCATATACTTGTTACTCTGAAAGTAAGAATTTTAATGAGATACATTATAACTGTAAATGAGTGCCAGTTCTTTCTGAGAATACATATTGTGTGTTTGTATTAACTGATATACTTTAAATTAAGCTTCAGAGTTTGAGTTTGAGAGATTTGAATTACATTACTTATTGACAAACTAGTTGATAATACTAAACTTACATGTTTAAATAATTTTGAACAATAGTAAATAATACAAATATGAAAACTTATTTAAAAAAAGTATCTTTTTTAAACTATTATTTATAACTTTATTAAATTCAGCAAATATTTAATGGTACCTGTTACGTTTTAGGTACAGTGCTAGTAACTAAGAATGTAATGATGAATTGGAAGTGAATCTTGTACCCAGCATTTCCACTGAATGCTTAATTACGTTTATTCATTATTTTTGGACATTATTATGTTAATAGCATCAAATATTTATGTTTATTTAATATTAATACCTAGAATAGTATTTCAGTATTAAGTATCCCTCCCAATATCTAATTTCTTGGCATAAAAACTCAGTTGAAATAAATAATTTGGCTACTGTCATAATAACAAAACGTTTATATTTAGAAAATTTATAAACATTGTTTTTACATTTACTGTCCCAAAGTAGCCTTTACACTGTATGGCCTCTTCTCTTTGAAGCATAAACTGAATAGCTGTTATTTACGAGTGTGACCAAGACAGAATCAGTCCTAGTAGCCCTCATCATGCTTACATACAGTGTGGTAGAAAATACCAAAACTTTAGCAATCTGTTACAGTTCGGTGTGGTAAGCACTGAGAGGTCTCTAATTACAAAGGAGGACAGATTCTGGTGGAAAATAGGATATTAGAATAAGTCTGTTCAAGTAAATCTAGCACCAAACTTTATGCTTGTTCGACATTTCTCAGCATATTTTACCAATAGAATTCAGCATTATAATACAATCTGTGGCCTTTTTTCAGGCCCTGGAGAGTGAATTTGTTTCCTGCCAGCTTCACCAGTGGATTGATCTCATTTTTGGCTATAAGCAGCAAGGACCAGAGGCTGTTCGATCTCTCAATGTCTTCTACTACCTGACCTATGAAGGAGCCGTCAACTTGAATTCAATAACTGATCCTGTATTGAGAGAGGTAAGTTATCTGTCTGGTCTAACAGGTATGTTTAGCCTAAAGGTACTAAATATCATCTTCCCCATGCTTTTATTTTACTAATCATCAAACTGAAACCAGATGGGTGAAGTTACTTTTGTGAAATAACCTTTCAGTTAGGGACTTAGATGGGACTTAAACCCAGGACATCCCTCCAACAAAATGTTTGACTCAATATAAATTGAGAGCATTTTCAGTTTGAACCCAAGATATCAGTAATCATATCTATAATTCTGAAGGCTAATTTAAAGTATTAGGGAAATAGTAATTAATACATTAAAGAAATAAGATTGTAAGCATAAATCTATCTAATTGTGGCAAGATATATTTATTTATAGCACATATATACATATGTAACCATATAGAAGTCAACAGCAGGAATGAAGTCTAAAGCTTCCATACATTATCACACTTGATGTTAGATGTTATTGAGACTTGCTTCGTCTTTGTTATTTAGTTTCTTAGGTAAAACACTCAAACCACATTTTTGACAAATACAGGGTTCACCAAAGTCTTTATATAGCCTTGTTTTTTGTTTGTTTGTTTGTTTTTAGCATTTTAATCTAATTATATATACTCCTAACTATAATGTACATCATGTGAAAAGATTATAGAATTGAACAGATATCACCTTATATATCTATACAATTTTAGAGCAGGACTACATTTAAGAAACCAAGACTTTGATTCATAGGGAAGTTTCTATGTCACTTTAAAGAGAACATTATTCGTAATAAGTAAGGTTTGTCATTTTTTATAGTACTTGATGCATTCCTCTATAATTCTACTTATGGCCTGGTCATGATGACAGTATATAATAAGTGCATATTGAAGTATACTTGCCAATATATATTATCACTTAGTTTATGTGCTATGTAGAGGTTAATACACAGACAAAAGCACTATATACTAGATATATGTTTGTCTTAAACTGCACAGGTTTTGCTGTTTTCTAAGAAAGTTAATTTTAAAACTGGATCAAATGAATTCTTAAAGACTAACAATTTTTCATTTCTTTGAAAATGTTCTGCTCATTGGGCATTTTATTTTATTAGCATGTGACTGAACCCACCTGGCGTGTCCTGTGTGTGATATCGAGTTAAAGCAAACGTGCAAATAGTGGTACCAAACAGTGGATAATTTCATTGTTGGAATGGAATAGTGTAGGACTGTTCACTTTCTTTGTTATTGTTTTAACAGTATTTGAACAATGCTACTGTTCTATAAATGTCCATGATTCTTCATAAAATATATCTCCTGCTTCTATTTAATTTCCTTTATAGTAATTATTCATATCTCTACATATCTGTAATATGACTGAAATCATATATGATAGATTTTATCATCTTCTGTTTTACTTAACATACTACCAGCAAGCATATATTATTTTACGTTGCTATATAACCTGTGTAGTTTTCATTTTGAAATTCCATAATATTCTTTAGAGTTGCTATGAAAACAGATTTAGCTCTGTTTCTCCCAGTGTAGGATTCTGTTTTTTTAAATACTTTTATTTTGGTATGTCCATGATAATATAATTATCCCTTTCATGTCACTAAAGTTTTTATAACATTGCATGATAAAGGATGGCTTTATGTCTATATCTGTGTGATGCTGCTAGTTAAAAAGGTAAAATATTCAATCAGCTGGTTGTTTCCCCTATAGAACACCCAACATAATTGGCTCTTTTTTTTTTTTTAATTCTGGATTGACCACCTCTCTTCCTCACACACACCAATGATTTCCTGAAGGAATTTACCATATACTATTTATAGTATAATCTAAAAGAGCATTGTCCTATGTAATTTCCTCCAGGGATGGTAATGTTCATTATATCTACAATATGGTAGCCACTAGTCATAAGTGGCAGTTGTACATTTCAAATGTGGCTAGTGTGACTGAGGAACTGAATGGTTAATTTTATTTAATTTTAGTTCATTCAAATTTAAATTGCCATATATAACTACCATATTGGACAATGGAGATCTATAAGACTGTCATATATCTTTCACAACCACATTTTCTGATCCAAATTCAGGGCATGGGCTCAGACAAAGGAACAATAAATATTTGTTAAATTAACTTGGTAGAATATTTGAAATGGGGCATACTTCATTTAGACATGAGATATGTAGTTGAAATAGATATGTAAACTAATTTTTTATTTTACTTTAACATGTTAGGACTTCAAATAATATTTTTGTGGTAAATAAATATAACAAAATTTACCATTTTCACCATGTTTCACTGTATGTTTCAGTGGCATTAAGCACATTTACACTGTTATGCAACCATCACTACCATCTATCTCCAGAGGAATTTCATCTTCCCAAATTGAAATTCTATATGCTTTAAACAGTAACTCCTTATCCCTCTGCCCTCAGCCCTTGACATCCATCATTCTACTTTATACATCTAGAAATCCGAGTAATCTAGGTGCCCCTTGGAAGTGGGATCCCTCAGTACTTATATTTTCGTGACTGGCATATTTCACTTAGTATAATGTCTTCATGTTCATCCATGTAGCTTGTGTCAGAATTACTTTACTTTTTAAGGCTGAATAATAGTCCATGGTATAAGTATACCTTTTGTTTATCCACTCATCAGTCTGTGGACATTTTGGGTTGTTTCCTCCTTTTAGTTATTATAAGTAATGCTGTAAACATTGGTGTAAAGTATCTTAAGTCCCTGCATTCAGTTCTTTCGGATATATACCTAGAAGTGAAATTACTAGATTATATGGTAATTCCATATTTAAGTTTTTGAAGGACTACTATAACAAATAAGTTTTTAATATTTATTTTTCATGATCAATATTTGCTAAAGACTATTTAAAACTTGGCTAAAAATTTCTTTGATGTCCTTTTTTTCCCGACAACTCCAAGTAGTTAATTATTAGCAAATTAAAACTTTGGAGAATTTTCTACTCATCACAACCTAATTAACTTTTGTATTGTATATTATATAAACATACCTACTATATATTAGACTCAACATTCATTCTAAAAACATGGATTATTATGTTCGAAGTATGTTATGTACTTGATGTTCTTGAAAGAATATATCACTTCATTAGTTAGTACTATTCATAGAAATATACATGATTAGTAAATATTCATGAATGTTATTAAAACAAATGTGATAATCTTTTATTATGGCCTTTTCATATCATGGTGCTAAATCTTGTGGCATAACGTATGCAGTGTGATACAGTAGAATGAACAAACCAAACGAAATGTGGGTTTGATACTTGGCCCTGATGACTATTAGTTGTGTGACATAGATCTTCCTTAGATTCTGTTACCTCATATATAGAATAGGTATGATCATGCCTTCCCCAAGAGGATTACATGATCTTTAATGCATGTAAAGTGCCAAGACGGTGCCTATCCGTCCTAAATACTCAGCAAGTGTTATTTCCTTCGTTTATGTTGTTCACTGTTAAACCCATGGGTTAGGAAACACAACTCTAAAAAGAATATGAATCGTTGATTGCATCGTAGAAAAGATCATAAAATGTTGACACTAGAGCAGTTATTAGAGACTGTTTCTTAGCAGACACATGTAGAATTCATTGTAAAGTGAGGCAAGGAGAAAACAAGAGAAGAATAGGTCATTAATTTATTCATTTTTTTCAACAACCTTTACTAAACCCAAAGTATGTAATAAGGTTGAGGAGTTGAAAGGCAAGTTCCTGCCTTCATCAGCTGTAGTTTATTATCTAGTGGGGAAACATGAGTAAGTAACCAAATATAATATACTGTAATAAATTCAGTAAAGGGATAAATATACTATATGTATGCCCAGTCATAGAAGATAGGCACTAGACCCAGACAGACTGAATCCAAGCATATTTTCTGGGAAACAGGAGACTGGTGAAATAGATTGAAAGATGAATAAAACATTGGGTAGAGTCGTGAGCAAATGATACCTACACAGAAGAAACTGCATAAGCTTCCTACACATTGGTGAAAGAGATCACAGTTAGAGAATGTGATGTTTGTGAAAAGATCGAAAGGTGATAAGATGAGAGAGACAGACAGGAGCCAGAACACAAAGGGTCTTCAATGCCATAAAAGTAATTTTAACTGCATTATAAGGCAGTAGATTAAAGGTTAGAGGTTGGTTATATTACCACATGTATGTTTTAGAACACATCTGGAAGAAGATTGAACAGATAAGAACTGAAAAGTATTCATTAGAGTATTCTAAGTCATTAGTAATTTTAGAGAAAATATCTTAGAAGGTGCCTGTGCTATGCATGACTGAGGGATGAGCAAGTTATCATGAGGAAAGCAAATTTTATTGAGATATAGCACAAATATGATACAATTCACCTGTTTAAAGTGCCAGTATAGTAGTTTCCTGCATGTTCACAGTTTTACAAGCATCACTACAGCCTAATTTCAAAACATTTTTGTCACCATAAAAAGAACCCCCATACCAATTAGCAGCCACTCTAAGAGAGATTGGATATTTGATCACGTTTCTGTGTTTATTGGAAAGATTTAAAAAGAGGGAAGATGTCAAACATACAAGAAAGAAAGCTTGTAATAAACTACCAAGTTCTATAAGGAAGAGGAACAAAATCCAGAGCACAAAGATGAGCACTGGAGAGCAGGGAACTCTACTCCCTTGTCTGAGATTAAAGAATAGAAGGTTAGTTCTGGGACTAGTATGAGTATATGTGCATGAATGATGTGGAAAGGCAACAAGATTATGAGAGTTTGTGCCAAGAGTGAAATAAGAAATACCTGGCATAGTGATGGATGCTTAATAGATGCCTGTAATAAATAAATAATTATTTTCTTTCCATGTTGTTTTTCTGTGTTCTCAACAGAAGAAGAATAAATGTAGAAAAATGCTGAATAGTGAAGGCGTGTGTGTGTGCAAAGTATGGGATGGGATTTTGTCATGAAAGTATAATAGGATATATAAAAAAGAATTGAAAGTGGAAGGGTGATTGATGAAATTGTTGAAGGGATACTGCTGAAGTGGTGGATCTAGGCTAATTTGGCTAGCTAAGGAAGAGGCCGATAAATTAGGAGAGTTTATTCTTTTGTTTATTATACATTCTTTTAGTCAACAAATCAATACTCATTTTTGTACAAAGAGCTAAAAATAGAGATAAGCCAGAAAGTCAGAGGAAGTCTCTTTTCTCACGAAGCTCACATTCTGACAGGATGCACAGAAAATAATAAAAATAAATTTCATTTTTTCATATGTGATATGAAGAAAATAAGGCTGGGTGCGGGGATACTGAGTGACTTGAGAATAGGGCAGGTTCTGTTTCAGAGGTTGCTCACAGACTGCCTCTTTCTTCAGGCACATTGTTTCCTTCTAAACTTTGATCCTGGAGTAAAGCTGCACAAGAAGACCCAAGGAGGCAGTTCCCACTGCTCTAACCCTGGCCAAGGACATGTCCCCAGGCCGGGGCAGCCTTCACTTCAAGTCTTATCACAGACTTTCTGCCAGTTGTAAAACTCCCACTATTGCCATCTCTGACTGTACTCCCCACCCTATTTCTAGGCTACACTGCCTTTACTTCAGAATCTTGTTCTAAGAGGCTTTAACATCTCCAATATTAGTAAATTTGTGCAAACACTTGACTTAGATTAAAACATTATCTCTATTGAATCACAGTAATGGTACCAGGATAGGTTTCTGCCTTTCTAGTATTAATAGAAGACTGGACTAGATTTATTTCTCTTCTGTATCTATAGTTCTACTTATTTCTGTTCACTTCTGTATGTTCAGTTTAATCTGGGACACTTAGATGTTCACAGTCATAAACAGTTCACAGACGCAAACTGTGTTAAAGTCACGTCTTCACCTTCTACTTGAGAAAGCTCTGCTCCTCTTGAGAAAGTTTTATTCTGGAGTGAATGGTTAATACATATGGCATAGTAAGTGATCATAAAAATAATCTCTCCCTCTAAAAAAAAGCATTAAACGATAGAAATAATAACCATAAGGGGATGAAGAGTAATCAGAAAGACAGCCTGTAGCACATTAAACCTTTATGTTGTTTTTAATTTTTAGAAAACAGCTGGATTATCAACATACAACAGCGTCTGCATTTGCATATATTACATAACAGAAAGAATTATTTTTTCAGGCAGATATGCTAATCTTTTCAAATGTCTGTGACCTCCAACTAAAGTATATATTCTACTTATCTATTTATTCCAAGAGGCCTCTTTACTCTTCTTTATTTCTCTTTCTCTTTGGTTCTTTTCTTTTTTTTTTTTCCTCTCTCTTTTTCTCCACCTTTACCAGTTTATAAATCTGCTCTGGTTTTCTAGCATTACATATTCTTTTAGATTTGCATTTTTTTTAAACTGAGGTATAATTGACATAGAACATTATATGAGTTTCAAATGTACAGTGTAAGGATTTATTTGTATATATTAGAAAATGATCCCTATAAGTCTAGTTAACATCTGTCACCATACAAAAGTTACAGGATTTTTTTTTCCTGTGATCAGTACATATATTCTTTTATAGACAAGGTACAAAAAGTAAAAAAGTTATTTTCTGATTGTCAATTCTGCTAAATTTGGTTTGACTCATTCAGTTCTCTTCATACTTGTCAAATGTATGAAGAATCTTATCAAGCCTTTGTAACACCACTTTAGAAAAACTAAAAACAAGAGAAGAAGAAATTTTAAAAAAGAAAAAATAGGATAATTCAATACAGGATCAGAAATGAATAAGAATAAATATTTTTATTAAGGAAAACCTGATTTCCAAATTTACAAAATAAATATGAGTTACATATTAATTTTATAAAATAATTTTTTTTTGAAATTTATAAGATTTTTCTTAAAAAATTTAAATATATTTAGAATATTATTATATTTACAGGCATGGTTTCTAGAACAATTCTTTATTCTTATTCAGAATTCAGCTGTCAATTCTCATATTAATGCTATTTGCTATTTTCAGAAGTTGAGAGCTCTTAATATAAAACAGTTCACTGATGGAGTTTTGGTAGGTCACTAATAAGTTTTTAAAAACTGTATGTAAAGTGAAGTGCTCTGAGTTAAATGTGTACATATATAAAGGAGCACAGAGGAGGAACAGCCAACCCAAATTAAGGGAAGAATTAACTGCCTAAATATAATTCTTAAAAAATGAGGAGGAGGTAAAGCAATAGAAAGAGTAGGGCAATTCGAGGCAGAGAGTACAGTATGTGGGGAGGAGTACAATATGACTCAGAGACTGGGAAAAAACCACATGGTTGGTGGAGAAGGCATAAGAAGTTGGTGATGAAGAACAGAGAGGTTGATGGTATCTTAAAAACATATTTGGAAAGCATTTATATCTGTCATTAGCTTAAGCCACCATCATTGTCTCTCCTCTGGGCTAGTGTTAGTAGACCTTGTCTACCCTTACGTACCTACAGTCCACATTCCACAGAGCTTCCATGCTGGTATTTTTATCACTCCTCTACTTAAACCTTCCTACTTCACATTAAACATAGAATAAGATCCTACTCGATCCATATGATCTGGCCCCTGCCTACCTCTCTGATCTCATGCCTTGCTATTCTCTTCCTCATTCATGTGCTCTATCCAACTGACCTTCTTTCTGTTCCTATTCATGCAAAGGTGATCACTGACTTAGTGCCTTTTTATCATAGCCATTCTGACTGTCACAGATTTTCACATGCTGGCTCCTTATCATTTATGCCTCAGCTTAAAGGTCATCTCTTCAGTGAGGACTTGACTTCATACCTCCAAAGTTATCTTTTTGTGATTAATTTTAACTTCATTTAGAGCTAAAGCCTATGGAATAGATGATACAGATTCTTTGAAATCTTTTGAGACTTGACTCATTGTGGGCATAGTCAATTTTTATAAATATTCTATGTGTACTTGAAAAAACAATGGTTCTACAGTTTTTAGGAGGAGAGGCCATTTTAAGTAAAATAGTGAATAAAGAGAAGTAAGGGATAAATTAGTGAGTGATTTTTTTTCATTGTTAATATTAGTTATTGTTCTTTGCTATATTTGACCTTAAATTAAACAAATTCCATATTGCTATTCTTTTTCAATTCTTATGCCTTTTCCATCTTTTTCCTGTTTCTATCCTCAAGGTATCAGTTCTCACTTCTCGTTACTCTGTCACGTATGTGTCTACCTTTGGGGCACCCCTTCTACTCTACAATTTGTTATTTCTTAGATGCGATAGCTTGAGAAAGCAAATAACCAGATATAGAAGAACTAAATTAAAGGTAAAGTAAATAGGTTTTAATTACTTTATCAGATACAAAACCTGAACTACAGTAATCAAAACAACATGTTCTAATGAAGGAACTGAAGTTCAATGGAGCAAAATAGACCTTCCAGAAATAGGCATCTTACATATGCGATTATATGAGAAAGGTAGTATTTTAAACCACTGTGAAAAGGCCTGCTTATTCAATATGTGATGTTAGGACAGGTAGCTAATTGCTTGGAATATAAATTAATTAAATCTATACTTCACATTTAAAAGTGAAAGAAATTACACTTTAATACATGTATTTATTTGGAATAAAGAATATATTATAAATACGAAATGTGAAACTACAGAACTTAGAAGATAATATAGCTGAGTAGTTTTATAATTTTGAAATGGAAAAAGGTCTATTTTGTAAGTCTGTCACAACCAAAAGTCATTAAGAAGATTGATGTATTTGGCTATATAAAAATCTAAAGTTTTGTACATCATAAAAAACAAATAACAAAGTTCATGAGCAGATAATTTACAAAAGATGAAATACAAACCACAAGTGGAAAGTAGTTCATCCTCACTAGTAATAAATGAAATTAAATTTGAAATGCAACAGCATTTTTGCCTATGAAATTATCTAAGATTAAAAATAATAACAATTCCTGATGTTCATTTGAAAATAGATATTGTCACATATTTGGTGAGGTTGAAGATAGGTTGAACCTTTATAGCAATTGATAGTTTTGAAATATTCATACACTTATTTACTTACCCTAACAGGAAGGAATAACTGAGCAAGTATGCAAAAAATATATATTCAATCATATAGTTATTTTAAAAAAACACATAAATATCTAACATTAGAGAACTGGTTAAATAAATATTAGTAAATCCATACAATGGAATGCTGTACAGCATCAGAAATATTGCTATATAGGTCTAGATGTATTGCCATAGAATTATATTTTGCTATAGTACAGTGAAAAACAAATTATGTTATAAAACATAGAATACAAATTTTATATGTGTATATATGCATAAGGAAGAATCTGGAATTATAGACCCCAAGGTGTTTGTAAGGTCATCTGGCCAAAGGTGGTCATTATATTTGGTTAGTGAGATCATGGAATTCTTTCACTTGCTATTTTCTGTATTCTAAAAATAGTTTTGTTTTAATATTAAAGGGAAAAAGCCAATTCATAACTTTTTGTTCTCTTTTAAGAGGAAAAATCTCTTCTTGAAAATCTGAACATGAGATGCACAATAACTGAGAATGAGGATACCATCTTTGCCTTTGGCTATTTGGAGGTCCTTTTTGATTACTTTCTGGTTTTTTGGCCATGTTTAGTGTTCCCAGGATAGTGACTTTGTATCATGATCTTCATGTAACTTTGATAAAAATGAAAGAATTTACAATTTATTAACTTCTATCTCACTCAAATCAGACTACCTCTAGTCTCTCAATTTGTTATTTAACTCACTGAGCTGTGATTTTTTTCATGTTTTTTTAACAATTTGAGTGTATTCACTTTTCCCATCGTATTTGAGGAAGACCAAAAATTTACTTCTACTGTTAGGGAAAATATCTTAGTTATAGTACTGTTAATTGTAGTTCTTGTTATGTATTCAAAAAGCAAAAAGGCTTTTGGCCTAAAATTCTTGAATTCTAGATCTCTGGGTTTAGCACAGTGTGTGTGTGTGTGTGTGTGTGTGTGTGTGTGTGTGTGTGTGTGTGTGTGTGTGTGTGTGTTTATGTAAAGGACTTTAAGAACTCATTTATCAAAACAATTCATATTACTATTAAAAAATTCAAGTAATGCAATAGGATAAAGTCAAAGAGTGGAAAGCCCCAATCACTAAATTTGGACTATATGATGTAATTTGATATATACAGAAAAAGCCTCTGATAGAGAATTCATCACCTTTTACTAATGCTTGAAATTCCACCATTAGAGATAACTTATTTGGTTATAAATCTTGTTCTTTTTTAAACAATCCTTTTCAGTCATTCAGCTGTCTGTGCACAGGATTTGATAATTGGTTTTGACAAAAAGGAAAGCACAGACACAGCACAGGGTCTGAGCAGCTGATGTGTAGGGAGTTCAAGAGCAGATTATGGGGTGAACACAGGTTGGAAGAAGGGGTGGAGGTTCAAAGGGCGAAAGACACACGGCAGGTTGACATAGCTCATGAACAGCATTAATATGAACGATATTGTCTGCTCTTTCATCTTGTAGCTTGCCATAAGTCCTTGCTCCATTCCCTCTGCAAGCATCATGTTTTTTATTTTTCAAGCAAATACAATGGTATTTTATGTTTATGTGAGTTCAGAAATTAAAGATATTAATTGCCTTTTTAAAATGGAGCTCAGCTCTGTTTACTTAGATGGGGAGGGAAGAGGGGGAGAGAGAGCCATGATACTGCTCAATTTAAAGAGTTACGTACAATGGGCCTCAACATGAAAGTAAAACCTGAAATTTTCCCCTACGTGTGTTTAGTGTCAGTGGCTGGTTTTCCCTCTTCTAAATTTATCCTTCCAAATGCTGTTTTAGCAACACGTAGCCACTCTCAGATCTGTTTTCCAAAAGAAGCAGCAGCAGTGTTTAAGTTTACATGACCCCTGTTTCATGACAGCAGTAGCAAATCAGATATCTTATCCAAGGAAAGCATTTTTGGCTTAGAATTCAATCACTTTCATGGTGGGAGTCAACAGCTTATTTCAGCTCTAACACTGCTGCAGAACACTGGCTGCAGTGAATCTTTCAGAAAGCATAAACACAATTGGTATTTATAGCATTGTTAACATTTGCTAAATAGTTGGGGGAATGGTGTGTAAGCCCGTTTTAGCAGGTGGGGCAGGAATCTTTGTTGTGACTGCAGTGAAATTTAAGAGTAGGACAAATAGGACAACATGATTACAATGGTTGTAGCACTAGAGTAAATGAAAAGTATTCAATACATTGAGTTAAGAGTTCATGCAGCCACAAGTCAAAGTGTTATAAAAATAATGCTGAGTATCTCTGACCAGAAGTGTTTTACCCAGATGGCGCATTTGACACAGTGCAGGGCAGGAACTGTACAGTGAAAAGCCAAATAAACGGTCAGGATTAGTCAAGTTTTAATTGAAAACCTACATAAAAAATACCTTGAAATTATGCCAGAGTTTCTTGTGTATCAAAACCACAGTCATCAAAGTTTCCTTTAGTTGATTAAATGAACATCAAAGTTGTCAGTAAAGCTAATCCTTGTACTTCGCTAGTTTTTATGCCTGTTACAGACTTCATAGTTAAATAGGTGTAGCTAAATTATACATCCAAGGATATAAAACAAAGTATTAACATTTTTATGATTTTTCCCCCTGCCAACTATCCAAGGAATCCTGAGCCATTCTGTTATGCTAATAACTTCTGTTATGAACCCCCTTCTTCTTTTCAGGCACCATCTTCATTTTGAATAGATTTTGTGAAAAGTAGTTTCAAATTAAGTGATTGAATTTTGTTCTCTAAATTTTAAACTAAATGCAAACTTATAGAAAGATTAAGATGAAAAATGCAGACTTGGAAAATATATAAGATTATTACAAGTATGACAGTTTTCTAAATATTCAGAATAACTTTGTTTTCTCTTATTTCTAGCAAAGGAAGTTTACTTAGAATATAATCATTGCTTTTACTTTTCATTATTGGTACAAAGAAGCATATTTAGGAAACATGAGTTAAATGCAAATTTGTAAAAAATACTAAGTAGTATTAAACTTTAACAGTAAATTTGTTCTTATCCCAGTCAATACTATGTAATTGGTGTGTGTGCACGCACATGTATGTGTGTGTGTGTGTGTGTGTGTGTGTGTGTTATCTTTCAGGCTCTAAGTTCCTTGAGGTCAAGGATCATGCCATCTAATTTCTCAGTGTGCCTCGTTTCAGTGTTCTTACACAGTGCATGCTTACAAATATTGAGAAAATAGGTTAAATGATTCTTACCAAATGAATGACTGAACGACTGCTTCTTTCAGTGGTATAGTTAACCATCTTTGTTAGGTTTTGAAAAATAATTTAAACTTCTGAATGCAGTAAATTAACTTCCCTGATTATTTTTTTTTCTTTAAGAATTTTCTACTGAATTTTACTTCGTTTGCCTCAGCATTGGTAAGCTCTTTGAAGCAACATTCCACTTATTTTTCTAGGCAGGCTGCTCTATCTACTCATTTCCAGTAGCTGGAGATGGAGGTGTTTTGAATGAGCACATCAGTGTTCTAGACAGAGATACTGTTTGAAATTATCCATGAACACGGTGCCGCTGAACATTATTGAGTGACATTTGTTTCTGTTGGTTGTGTCTGCTCTGACTAGCTGGTTTCTTTCAGATTGGCAGCTAGGATTATGCTGCAGTGAATGGACAGCTACGAGAAGTACAGATTGTAGTGAGCCCAGGCTGAGCCTTGGTGTAATGTGCCTGGAATATATAGGCTCAGTTAAAGGCACTAATGGGAAATCTATGAATATTTTCAAAATTTATTATTTTGTTTTACCTTAAGTAACTTTCATAATACTATTGAGTCGATGAGTAAGTAAATATACTCCTTCCTCCCTGATTTTCGCTTTCCCCTGAATTCTTATCACTGTATTCTTATTTTTCATGTTTTACTTTATTTATCAAGCTACTCTTTATGTATTTATGTTTTTGTTTGTTTGTTTGTTTGTTTTTTATATACTCCATGCCATCATGGCATGTGTATGCCTCCAGATACTAGATGCATTGTGAAAAACATATAAAATTTATATACCTTTCTAAATAATTAATGCTAAATGTTGGTAAAATATTGCTAAAACTAATGGCTCCTTGAAATTAGAAATAAATTGGGAGATAAACTCAAAACAAATTAACTTTGTAGCAGAATCTACTACTTTCACAATTTTTGAACAACTTTATCAATTAGAGTTGTTCCTAGATGGTTAAAAAGTACTTCTGACCACCATATGAATGGAAAAAATTAAACTTCATAAAGCTATATCAAATATTGGCAGATTTTTCTTTAGATTTTTATGTATTTTTTAAGATTTTTTTCAAAATGGAAAAATTTTTGTTAACTTTCATAATACTATTGAGTCGATGAGTAAGTAAATATACTCCTTCCTCCCTGATTTTCGCTTTCCCCTGAATTCTTATCACTGTATTCTTATTTTTAATGTTTTACTTTATTTATCAAGCTACTCTTTATGTATTTATGTTTTTGTTTGTTTGTTTGTTTTTTATATACTCCATGCCATCATGGCATGTGTATGCCTCCAGATACTAGATGCATTGTGAAAAACATATAAAATTTATATACCTTTCTAAATAATTAATGCTAAATGTTGGTAAAATATTGCTAAAACTAATGGCTCCTTGAAATTAGAAATAAATTGGGAGATAAGCTCAAAACAAATTAACTTTGTAGCAGAATCTACTACTTTCACAATTTTTGAACAACTTTATCAATTAGAGTTGTTCCTAGATGGTTAAAAAGTACTTCTGACCACCATATGAATGGAAAAAATTAAACTTCATAAAGCTATATCAAATATTGGCAGATTTTTCTTTAGATTTTTATAGATTTTTAAGATTTTTAAATCTTTTTTAAGATTTTTTTCAAAATGGAAAAATTTTTGTTAATTTTAAAGTAATGCATGCTTTGGATATGATATCAAACAGTATAAAAGTGAAGAAATTATTAATTTTTATTCCTGCAGACCTTTTATCTACCCCTCAGCAGATATAACAGCTGATAATAGTTTGGCACGTACCCTTCCAGGTTTTACATGTGTGTACTCATGTACCTGTATGTGTGTTCTTCATAACACATATAAATATGTGTGTGTTTACATTTTTTAATTTTGTTTTTACTTAAGTGAGATCATATACTATATTCTTTCATCATTAGGAATTTTTCTTTCGTCAAAATATTATAGAAGAGTTTCCATGTCACTCATTTTAATGACTGCATAAGTTAAGTAGTTTTCCTCTTAACTTTTACTGTTATAGAGTGCTGTAATAGCCATCTTTGTATTTAAATCTTTTTGCATTCATCTGAATCTTTCTTTAGAGAATTTGTAGTAGTAGTCAATAATTCAATTTTTATTTGAAGACATAAAATGTTGACCCTTGACTAATTTCTGTTTTCTCTAATTTCTCAAAATTAAAAAAAAAAGTTGTATTTCAAGTTCAAATTTACATAGAATTCTGTTCAATTTAATTTATTTCTTCATCTTATCTCTTCTATGTGGATTATTTTGCATATTTTGCTGATTAAATATCATCTGGTCTATAGTTTAAGCATTTACCTGATAAAGTTTTAAAAATTCTCTATGCTAATATACCTGTGACATCTTTTTTTCATATAGTCTATTTATCATTTACACTTCTGCTTTAAAAGTTTGAATTCTATATTCTTTATTTCTAGGGCACTTTGAATATTTGCATTTCATTCTTAAATGATTCCTTTTAAATTGCTTGAGTTGGGTTTGTTATGCCATTTCTTTTTAATTTTGTTCATTTATTGCTTTGATTCTGTATTTCATTTCTTAAGAGGGAATCTTGTACAAACTTAAACATATAATAATTAAATAGTCTTTAGAGTAGTGTACTTTTTCAATTCACTGATATCAAAGCTAGATCTAAGAGTGGTCCTGAAGGGCAGTGAGACTAGTCAACTAGTTAGTTGGTTTGTAAACTGTGATTGGAAACCTGCCAAATACCCAGCAGATTGCTCTACAACTTGCATTCAAATATGGGAAGGGCAAGAGGAAAACTAGCACAAGTAATAATACACATAGAAGTAGAATCACTGGGTAGTCTTAATGTGCCTCTTTTTAAATATCAAAAAATGAATTGATTTATAAATCCAAATATGAAGCTTTGTTTGGATTTTTTAACTTTTTTTTTTTTTGGTAAAGGAATCTAGAATCTTAAGACAGCTTTCCACAAATTAATTTTGGCAATGTCAGATAATTTTAATATATTAATAAATGGCATGTCTTTTTTTAATAAACATTTTTGTTTTAGTTTCCCTATCCCAATTTTATAGTGCTTTTAGATATAAATATATAGTGGATAAAATGCAATTTCAGAGTTGTGTGCTTAGAAAAAGCAGTGTACATATGAGTTTATTTTAATTGCATCCATATGTTTAAGTTATTTCTCCCCCAAACCCATCTTAAAATAAAACTTTACAACTTTATTGTTGGTTACTGTTGTATTGAGTTAACTCGTTTCCTCTGTTAGATTAAAAAAGCTAGTTCAGAGAGACCAAAATAATTATTGTTAAATCAAAGCCAAATACTACATTGTCACTAAGCCAAGTGCACTTTCCTTTACTTTTATTCTTTTCTTCCTTTCATTGTATCTATACATACACACACACACACACACACACACACACACACATAAGTACACTGTCTCTTTATATAGCCATAAAATCATGCAAGTATGCAATATTTGGCACAAAAAACAATAGAATGCACAGCATGTTGAAAATCATTTTATAATATTTCCATTTGGAAATCCATTAATAAATTCTCTAGGTAATATTTGAGATGCTGTTTATAAAATATAAATATGTGGTTTTACTGGAATGTCTCGAGGTATTTGCATAGTCTTTTTTATTACTATGTACTTCAACATCTGGAATGCTGCCTGCCGAATTCAAGTTTTATTATAGAAAGTAGTTACAGGCTACTTACAGAAATAATTGGGAATTGATGAATAAGAATATTAAATAATAAAGTAAGCTTTATAGTAGAAATATTTAGTAGGATGTTTTATTTATTGCTGGGTGGCTCTGTAATAGTGATAGAAGTGTATCTTTTAGCTGCATCCCTGCTGAATTATGTTGACTTGGATGGCCATTCATTCATTCAATAAATATTTATTGAGCACCTACCATGTGGCAAACCCCCAGAAACACAGAAATACTTGGCAGTCTCTGGTCTCAAGGAGGCTTTCAGTTTATTCAATAAGACAAAAATTAAACCAGTATTTAGAATATTAGATAAGTGGGTAGTACGAGTCTGTGCACATTGCTCCAAGAGCAACAGGGAGGAGGGAAAGCAACAGTCTGGATGAGGTCAGGAAAGGATTTTGCACAGGACAGAGATGCTTGAGCTGAGTCTCAAAGAATGTGAAGGAGGTAATCACAGAGAAAGGGAATATTTAATGGATGGATGGATGGATGGATGGATGGATGGATGGATGGATGGAAGGAAGGAAGGAAGGAAGGAAGGAAGGAAGGAAGGAAGGAAGGAAGAAAGAAAGAAAGAAAGAAAGAAAGAAAGAAAGAAAGAAAGAAAGACAAGAAAAGGAGAGAGAGAGAGAGAGAGAGAGAGAGAGAGAGAGAGAGAGAGAGAGAGGAAGGAAGGAAGGAAGGAAGGAAGGAAGGAAGGAAGGAAGGAAGGAAGGAAGGAAGAAAGAAAGAAAGAAAGAAAAGAAAGGAAAGAAAAACGAAAACAGGAAAAGGAAACAATATATACAAAGGCAGTATAATACATTACCTCTCACATTGCAGAGTGTGAGAGTGACAGTGGCAGGCGATGAGACTGGAAACAGGCAGGAGATAGGTTACTATTATTATTAATCTCAATTGAGTAGTTGGTAACTTTTATTAAATGCTTAAGTCTTTTGTATATGTGTTGTAATAATAACATCAAACATGGATCACTTACTATGTGTCGAAAACTATTCTATGCATTTTATATTATCTCATTTAATCTTCACAACAACCCAGTAAAATACCCCCTATTATTATCACCATTATTAAATGAAAAATAAAAAACTAAGGCATGGGAAGTTAAGTAACTTTCCCTAAATTCACTCAGTTAATACATGACAGAGCTAAGATTAGAACTGAGGCAGTCTCATACCAGTGTGCATACTTAGTTCCATGCCAGGTGCCACCCCAGGATAAGGAATTTAGATGGAAAAATTTTAACTAGAGAAATTTTACAAAATCAAATTTGGACATCTCTTTCCAAGTCTAGTTGTTTTTAACCCCCTCCAAAGAAAGATGAAAGCTGATGGCTAATGTTTGTAATTTTTGGTCATTATAGGATATTTTGCTCTCAGTATAGTTTTTCAGTAGAGGTGAAAACAAACTGCTTAAAGGCAGAAACACCCTCTTATTTTTTAATAAATATTTCTAGCACATTGCCAAGCTGAGCCCATTTAAGATAACTGAAGGCCAAATGTGTTAATAATTATTGAAGTTAACTAATGATTAAATGGTAATTTATTATCATATTCCATAATTACATTTAACAAATACATTTTTAAAAAGATATTACCTGGGACCAAAACTCTCTAGGTGAAAGAAAGGTCATTAAAAATAGTGTAAGTTATTCTGACCCTTATAGTTTAGAGACAGACTAGTAATCTATTAAAAGGAAGCCTGAATCAAGTGTGTATCAGCATGTGAACAAGCTATGAGATTTGGTAAATATTACACCAACGAGGTGGAACAAAAGCAGGGTTTTCTAGAGACAGATAGAACTTAGAAAATTAAAGATGAGGGTGACCATTCTAGGAAGGGCAGTGGCAGGAAAGAAAATGTAAGGCAGAAATAGTTGGTTATATTTGTGGAAGAAAACCAGCTTGACAAGAAAATACTGTATAAGGGTGTTGGATGAGGGAATAGTTAGAAAGGTAGATCAACCTTCACGGCCTGGCATCAGTTTAAGACATTTGATCAGAGGGATATGGCATAAAGGAGAGTGGGAAAACTCAGTTTACACTAAAGTGGGAAACTAAATGGAGAAAAACAGTCAAGAAGTTATTGCAGCACTCAGTACCTAAAATTATAAGGAACCTGGACTTAGGAAGGAGTGATGAATATGAGAAACTTCATAAAAGAAATTATTGGATCTGGCAACTGATTATATAAATGGCAGAGGTACAATTTTAAAATGTCAATAAGATTCTGAGCACTAAAAAAATGAAAAGAGGAGTCTGTCACTTGACTGAAGAATGCAAGGATAAAATTAATTTTTCCAGATTTAGATATGTTAATTTTAGATGTGCTGAGACCTACACAACATACATGGATCACCATCAGGCAGATTCATAGAAATCGGCATTCCTCAGGTTTTAGATTTGGAAATCTAAAATGCATGTAAGTTTTGAATTTATGACAGAAGAAAAGATTTCCAGGACAGAAAGTTTAGATAGTGAAAATGAGAGTGCTAAAGAGAACTTGCAGTGATGAGTTCATTTATGGATGAGAAAGAATAGAAGTCAGCAAAGGACTGAGAAAAGGGGAGTAGGATTAAAGGAGAACCAGGAAGAAAGAATGTTCAGAACCTGGACTGTGATCAGCGGTGTAAATTGCTTCAGAGATCAAGTTGAATAAAAAATGGCAAGTGAGTTTAGAAACCGTGATAAGGATATGGAATTATCTGTTGATATAAAGTAGGACTATAAAGATTTGAGATTATAGTCATTGCCTTACAGTATCATTCCATACTTTTCATACTTGAAAAAGCTCTGCTTAATGTATTTTTATCACCAGCAACTCAAAGGTTAGTCAAGAAATAAAGCATTTGTGTCTAAGAATGCTATAATCTTTTTAGATGCCTTAAAGACTTACGAAGAAATTTTTTATGTAACCTTTGTGGGATAACATAGCTTTTATTTTGTCATTGAAACAGAATAATCAGACCTCTGTGTTACATGACTCGAAAAAGCCTTTTCCTCAAAGAGGCCAGTAATGTGCAAATCCTATTAAAATGTTAAGACTTTTAAAAAAATGTTAAAAAGAGAAGATTGGTATTTTTAAAGTTTTCTCATTATATCTTTATCATTTCAAAACAATGTTAAGTGCAAAGCAGGATATGTACTATTAAGACTAGTTACATTAAATTTATATCCATAATCAAAACTTACATGCAGTAACATCCTTATTCTTAGTTTCTCTGTAGTGTCTGGCATCGTTGACCATTCTCTCTTTGGATTCCCATCTTACAACTTCCATATCACACCATCCTGCTCCCCCACTCCCAGTTCCTCCTCCTCTGTCTTCTTTATTACTTCTACGTGTCATAGCCTAAGTATGAATATTTCCTAAGGTTCAGTTCTACGTCCCTTTGTTGTGTCTCATGTCTTTTCCTCCTGGAGCTTAGCTGGATTTCAGAGTGTCCTCCAGAGCAATAAGATTTTTTACAGTTGTCTCAGGAGCTGCTGAGGAAGCTTATTTCTTAAAGGATGGTGTGGCCCACCTTTAAAGTGGCATAGCTTTATCTCTGCAGTTTTATATATTTGAGTTTCATGTAAGATTTTATTTGAAAAAGAAACTCATTTCTGCTGCTTAAAAATACACATATGTACACAGTGAGAGGGAAAGATAAAAAAACACTGACTTAAACTTCTCTATTATGAATGACACCCAAAAATCAATACCTCTGATCCTTCATCTCAGAGCCCATCTTGTGCTTTCTTTTGTGCATTGGACATCTTGACCCGGATAGATGGCTTTCACTATCACTTCAAATTCCATGTCTGACAAAATGTACTGTTTTTCTCCTGCCACACTAGTTCTCCCTAACGGAAATGTATGTTTCCATTCATTGCTTTACTACTCTCTAAAAATGCAAGTTCGAAAGAAAAGAGTTAATTTTGTCTTTTTTCTTCTCTTCATTGTTCAGAGTCATCAGTCTCTACAAAATGTTAACTTTTTACTTACATCATGGTTCATATATTCGTCCCTTTCTTTCAAATACCACAGCTTCCATAAGGATTGAGGCATACAATTTTTATGTTTTGGACTGCTCTCTCGGTGCTTACCCCAGTAGTATATTTTGAAACCCGGAGCCAGACTGCAGTTTTCTAAAATAATACATTCATCATTATCATCATAAACTCCTGAAGCATTTCTTCTTTCCCTATTTTAGCTGTGTGAAATGGAGATCGCACTGAGCCCCACACCTAATAATATTATAGCATTTTATTTAGTACTCTGTATGTACTAGGTACTGTTGTAAGCACTTTATATGTATTATTTCATTTAATTTTCCAAATGATTTTATGAGCTAGGCATTATTGCCTCTATTTTATGAATGAGGAAACAGAGATTAAGCTATTTGTCCAAAGTCAGCAGATGGATGGCGAAGTCAGGATGAGCACTCTGAATCACCTGACAGCTTAGGCCGAGTGCAGAAGTGGTTTGTTCTCCCTCCATTCCTTTTAGCGGGGGGGAAAGGCATGTAGTCTCTTGTGCAGGCACCACCAAGGCAGCAGTCAAGGGAAAGGGTGCTGGTTTTACTAAAAGAGCTTTAGGGTTTACATTCATAAGCACATGCCCTAAGTTTATGTATCATAAAATAGCAGTCTTCCCACTTTCTCTGTGACAACTTTTAGGCTTCAGGTTGCTATTTTGTGATATTTTTTTTCCCTCAACCTCGGGATTGTCCTTGACATTGATCATAAATTGATTTTACCCCATCAAAAATGCTTTAGATGCAGTTCTGAAATGATCTTAATCTCTATTCCTCACTTCCTCTTGGCTCTTTTTCTTGTCTCTAAAGTCTAGGGCCAGCCTTATCTCCCAGTGTCGAAAACCAACCCTTGCCCAGCCATGCTGCTCCGCTAATTGTGTCTGAACATGCTTTGTTCATTGTAATGATGTTGGTGATAATGAATAGAGATACCTTATTAATACATTCATTAGATTGTGAGCTCATGTCTTTGTGTGTGTGTGTGTGTGTGTGTGTGTGTGTGTGTGTGTGTGTGTGAATGTAGCTTAATGGTTGAGAGTACGAACTCTAGAATCAAGCTGCTTGCGTACGAATTTTGAGTCTGCCATTTAAATACTGTGTGACATTGGACAAGATATTTGCATTCTTTGTGCATTATTTTTTTTATCTATAAAATGAATATAGTAAAGTACTCACAACACACAGTTTAAAGATGCCAAGATACTAAATTACTTGGCAAAGTTTCTGGCAAATAGTAAGTACTAAATAAATATTCATAATTGTGTTGTTACCAGCTCTCAATGAATATTCTTTGACTTCATACTGAGGATCTAATCTGTATGAGGCCCTTTGTTATGTTTTTTTTACATAAATATCATTTAATTCTTAATATAATACTATGAGTTAAGTACTCTTAATATACACATTTTACAGGAGAGAAAATGGAAACTCAAAGGTTAAATAACTTACCCTAGATCACATAGCTTATAAGTGGTGTGCATTTAGGGTTTGACTTCAAAAACCATGCTGCTTCCACTACACCCCTCAGCTTCACAGAGGTACTTTCTGATCTTTTCTCCCTAAGCAAATCATAGAGCATTCCTCAAACTTATTGGAATGACTGCATCAAACTATTATTCAAGCATCCAGGTGCATTTGCCCTGTTTCTTGTACTAAGAATACATTCTTTAAACATCGAGACCTTATACTGCTGTGTACACAGTTGATGCTCATTGAATGGTTAATGAATGAATTGCTGTCATTGTTTCTGACAAGGTCATTGTAAGGGACTCTGGTGGTAGCCTCATTAAATGAAAAGGAAATTAATACTGGATAATGATTATATTTTCTTGCTTATGATTTATTAATTGCCTACAGTCTTACAGAGCATGTAAAAATTGAAGATGTTATCTTAGGGACTGAAAAAATAATATGATGAACATATATTCTGTTATGAATTTGAGAGGTTTTCTTCATCCTCTTAGCCTAGAAGTTAAGACTACTGACAGTGATGGAGGCATAGAAGTCATCTTTATGTATCTTTGCTTCCTCCTCTTCATTCACACTTAGTGTACATTAATTCATTCCAGCTTAGGGATCCAACACTAAAGAAGGTAGGTAAGGTCCTTGCTCTCATGGATCATGTATTTTAGTGAGAGGAGACAGACATAAACAAGTAAACAAATAAAACAGATAGTGACAGCATCTGGTACTTAATAGTTCCCCATGATGAGGGAGTTATTGGTGACTGGGAAGTGAGCATCTGTGCTAGGAGTACAGAAAGAACCATGGGAGAGTGCCTTGCAAAGGGTGCATGCACACATCTTTTGCAGAGGGCACATGCACATGTTTCTTATGTTTAGTTAGTCCTTGGTTTAGCCATCTCATGCTTGGATGCTTATGGCTTTTACTTTGTTGTTTAGCCACGTAGGTTCAAAGAGACTGTCAACAATTATGCTCTTCCTATGGCAAAACTAAAAGCATCAAGCCATTTTCACAGGTGCTATATTTCATTTTTCCTCCTTTCTGCTTCCCAGGATGAAATGGAGCTTAGAATCAAAGCAACAGTGGGTTTTCTCTATACCTGTAAAAGATTAGCTTAGTCAGCAGGGATGATGCAAGCAGGGAAAAAAGTGCAAGGAGACAGAAATGAAGCCAAAAAGGACAATTTCTGATTATAATAGCTGGTTTCTGTTTCATATCACTGAGCAGAATGGGAAAGTTTTAGGAACAGCTTCCACGGCACTAAAGGAAACCTCACCCTCAGTGCCCTTAGCAGGTGCTTAGCCCCACTGTGAAAACATAAGGTCGAATTTCGACATGAACCAAACAGAAAGTACAGAATGACATTTTCAGGTGACAGTTGTAGGTCCAGAGCCTGTAATTAGCACCTCTTACCCTCAAACCTGCCTGTGCCTTTTTCAGGCTGTTGAAGCTCAAATCCGAAGTTTTGGACAGACGCCTTCTCAGCTACTCATAGAGCCCCATCCTCCCAGAGGTTCCGCCATGCAAGTGGTAAGTGCTGCTGTCACTCTTCTCACTTCTTGCCTCTTTGAGACCATGCTTGACATTCGTAATAGTCTTTTGTTGTATCTGAGATTCTTCACCACATCTGCGCCCGTTCTTATGCAATGCTTGTTAACCTGCTAACAACCAGGAAAAAATTTTGCATGCTCTCCTGGAATCTATGGGAAGGTAAACGTTTCTCCAGTGCTCTAGTGTTTCATCAGTTCATGTTTTGTGTTACAGAATTAAAAGGTTTATAATCATCACATATGCTCATTGTGGAATAAAGACTCCAGACATAGGATTGATGTTTTCTGGTTTGATCCTATTAGTTTCTAGGTTAGTTTTGTTACTGTGTTTATTCTTTACTTCCCAATATGTTTTTCAGATTGAAAATTTTAAAACTAATTCTAATACGTAAGATATTGTTGCTGAGTGTCAGGGACCTCAGGGATAAAAAAAAAAATGGTTTGGTATATGAAACCACCTAAAGTTTAGTGGTGTAAAGCAGTGATTTATATTTCTTGTGATTCTGAGGGTTAAACGGCATTTCTTCTGCTCTGCACACCCTGGCTCCCTCACACTCTGCCACGGGATAGGCTGAGATGGCCAGACCTCTCTTTCCATGTGGGCTTTCATCCTCAAGGAAGTTAGCTGAGGCCATTTCCATGGTAGGAGCACTGTTCCAAGAGAACATTTTCGCAAGACTTCTTGAGGCTGCTTTGGAACTTGCACATCATTTACACTACATTCTTTTGGTCAAAGCAACTCAGAGGCCAGCCCGGAGTCAAGAGTAGGAAAATAGACTCAAGTTGCAAAATAATGTAACCATTCTCCTTTTCTAGTTCCTGAAATTTCAGAGGGTGAGGGGATTAATCAGTGATTAAAAAAGAATTCTGCACAGTAACAAATATGGAATTGCATGATAAATTTTTCTTTAAAGAACAGATTGTAAATATTATATTTTTTCTTAAATTGTCCCTCAATGAAAACAGGTTGCTCATTGCTATTTTAAAATAAGAATAAGAAATCTAAATTCTTTTTTCATAAATATAATGAATAATTTGAAGTAGATTCTGATTCTGTGTTGTAGATTAGAGAGGGCAGAATTTTGACAGATACTGGTAAGGAGAGAGGAGCAGCAAAGAGGGCAAGAGATAGAGATGTGGCCCTTTCTACCTCTGGCTCTTTTCTTTTTTCCTTTCTCTCCTTTGTGTCTTTTTTCTCTTTTGCCCTCTTTGCCATTTTATTTCTTACTCCAAGCCTTTTTTACCTTCTTTTTCATAATAAACTACACACATTTTCTAAATTATTTGCATCATCTTTTCCAAGTGTTTTTAAACAGGTAAAATCAGATTTAAATGAACATAAAGGGTAACTTGAGTGAGCAGAAAACTACACAAAAAGGGAACATTTCACCAGAACAATAGAAGATAATGCCATAAAAATAGTAAGAATGATTAATGTTTGGGGTTTGGAATTAGCTTTAGTAATAGCTTGTCAGTGAGACTCCGGCTGTCGTGGTGTGGGCTAATGGAAGCACCTCTGCTGCTCCATTGACTTTCTACCTGGGTCACTGCACAGCCTTGGTCACTGGGGCGCTGAGGGGGTTCCCACTGCCAAGCCTCCCTCACCAGCAAAAGGATTACTGGTTCATCAAGGCAGATCTGCTTTACTGTCCCTAGGGTGGGAAGGCAAGGAAGGCACATGCTCGTATGAGGATGGGAAACTGTCTTTCTCATTATCTTTATCCACCGAATTGAAAACTTGAACTTTCAGACTTATGTAAATTGTGGTCTGCATCTTATACAAACATGGATGGGGGGAAGAAAAGAGTGTTAGAAGGAAACCAGAGATGTCAACAAGTGTACACTTAATCTTGGAAAACTGAATGAAATTTGGCTAGCAGTTTCCTACTTCTGCCTCAGACTTGGCTCACAGAGGTTCCTAGATAAAAGTCTGTTTCTCTTACCCCCTTTTTACCAGCTGCCCTGCTCATCTTCAGCACTTGCCATCACCACAGACTAGCCTGATATGCTTTTTCTTATTTCTGGTGCTCCTATTTCATACTTATTAGCCAAGGATATGATGGAGCTTCCAAGAGCATTTCCTGCTGCTTGCCTGCATTGGGAACTCAAGTCAGAATGGAATGTGTAGGAACAGGCTGGAGGGACAGCTTGATGTAAGAATGTAAAGGACAGTTCTGGATGTGGCGTCTGCGGCTTTCTGTGGAGTGTCTTGTCCTTGCCTTGTAGCTAAGAGTTGGCCCACATAGGGTCACTATGTAAACAAGACATTCTTCTTACACATTAGAGTTTTTTCTGCTTTTCTTAAGGGCGTAAACATTGGAGTTATTCATTTTGAGTCTAACGGTATTTACAATATGAGTTGTTAAGCTCAAAAATATGTATCAACTTCTTTGCAGTAAGACTTTATGATGTATGTTGTACTCTGACTTTCTCAGAGTGTATAAATTGACTTCAGTAAATATTATTTTTAAAAACTACGTAATTGAAAAACAAAGCTTGGTACTCTGAAATTTGTTCATTTCCTTATCCCAGGGCTTCTTCCTAACTAGCTTATAGGATATTTTGTTTGATGTTGCTCATTGTTTCTCAGTTTTACCCAGTTTCCCAGAATTCCTTAAAAACTGCCTCAAAGGTCCTTTGTATGACAAAGATTACTTATTGGTATCAGAGGTTTTAAAAATAAAAGGCCTAAATGTTTATTGTTTTTACTACCGTTCACATGAGTTCCCACATCAACCATCAATGCTCCCCACCCCCACACAAGTACACACACACACACACATGCGCGCACGAATATAACAGAAATTAAAGCCACCTCGTGCCGCATTAAGTGCATGAGCCATAATATACACCAGGTGTAGTAATTAGCAGGCACACGAAGGCTGCCTATTTGTCTGGTTTTGCTGCTGTTGCTGTATCCCCCTGTGTTTTCACACCATCAGATAGTTGGATTTAATTGAGGCCACATCAGATGAGGCATTACTGACACCTTTAATTGAATGAGCATCCAGGGAGGATTAACTCATAATATTGATTGGCTTTTAGCCACTTGCTCAGAAGGGTGTCTGGGTAGCTTATTAGTTGCCTTTATTTACACCTTTATGCAAAGAGTGCAAATAGGAATTCTTAGTGCAATATGTTTTTCTAAGTACTCTTAATAACTTTTTTAAAAGGACTGATAATAAAAATGCAAATGTATTTAATTTTTTATTAGCAGTTCTGAATAAATACGTGTTAAATATATGTGCTTACACATTTATATATACCTGGTGTTTTGAAATATGACAGTAGGAAAGCAGCCAGAAGCACTTCATCAAAGTGTTTCAATTCTGAATGATACTAATCAGCTATTAGAAAATAGACATGGTAGAAGAGAATTGCTGAAAGTGTACACTGCGATTATGGTATGGTAGCACACTACCTCGAAGTGTAAATAAAGCCAATAAATCAGAGCGCTGTTATATTTGTTGAGTATTATGACACATGGGTTGTAGGAATGTTTTAAATCCTTAGTTGTCTTCAAGATTTGTTGCTGGTTAATAGAACAGACAGTGTTTTGTTTACCACTTGTAATTACTTTCTGCTTTTCAAAAGAAATCAAAAGTCTTGAACTTTAAGTTTTTTACCAAGAAGGACAAGGGGCATCTAGATATTTCTCATTATCCTTTGCTACAGCAGAAAGTGGTGACATTTGCATTATAATAGGGCAGTGTTTATGACTTAGTACACTATATAAATATATTGTTTTTACAAGTACATTTAATTATGCATTGCTTTGAAACACCTTCATAATTAAGTTTGTATATTACATTCATAAGTTATTTCTCTATTGTAATAATACATGCATGTCATATAACTATTGCTTATAAATATATTTGTTTAAATTATCTCTTTAGTTGCCAGAATCTTTGTGTTAACTCATCACAACTTTTGATGATCTTTAGTAATTACCTTGGCTTGCCTTTGTGCCTGTTGCCTATTCTCATTCTTTCTTATTTTTTCGTATTTGACACATAATAGCAATTGAAGTGGTTTAATGCAGCCCTCCCAATACTTTGCCTGTTTGGAATCTAAATCAAATCACTTCTTTAGTTCTTCATAGGAATGAGGTGGGGAGGGAGCCAGTAAAAATTATTGATTTTTAAAGTGTTTTCATTAATGTATTCTTCAGTCACCAAAAATTCAACTAATGACAGACATGAAAAACAAGCAAAACCTAATTGCTATCTCTTTGAGTCTTTCTGCTCACTGTGCTCTCTCTTGCAACTTGTGTTAACATGCTCTTCCTCTTCTTCTCCTGCACCCTCTCTCTTTTTTGTCTTCCTTTGTCTTTTCCTTCTTACTTATATCTTTGGGTCTTGTCATGCCCACTCAATAGTATCTCCTCCTGCAGAGCCCATTGATGTTCACAGACCAAGCCCAGCAGGATGTTATCATGGTCCTCAAGTTCCCTTCCAACTCCCCTGTCACTCATGTGGCAGCCAACACACAGCCTGGCTTGGTGACCCCTGCTGTGATCACAGTCACTGCTAACAGGCTGTTTGCGGTGAACAAGTGGCACAACCTACCTGGTAAGTAAAAGAAATAATCATTATAAGGCATAGTAACTGCTAAACAATGTGTGAAATATCGTAATATCCGTTTAAATATATCTCAACAATTAAGTTTTTTAATTTTCAAGCATTAATCTGAATCAAAATATGTAATAGCTTGAAAGGCTAAAAGAAGTCCCATTCGAAGCATATGATACAGATGTTAAAACAAAGTATTCTTTGGCATTTGGTGGTTTTGTCTTTTTTCCTGGGAGATAAATATTGTTTTGATATAATATTTTAATATGATATTCTGTATTGTATATAGAAATTATATCTATCAGATATTCCCCTTTTTCCAGTTATTCATTTAGTCAGTAAACACTTCTGAATGCCTCCTGTATGCCTTTTGATGCAATGACATGATACTATTTGTTGTGGATGATAGAAAAAAGAAAACTTAAATTATACATCCAAAATACTACAAATCTATAAGTACATTTCTCTTCTTCCGTTAAGTGCTGCATAGTTATGGTAACTAATGGCAAGACACTGAAATAACCATTAGAATCTAAAGTCTGAAGAGACATGAGAATTCATCTAGTCCAGCCCCACTTTTTACCAGTGAAGACACTGAACCCCAAGGAGCTCACCTTGGTCAGTCTTGCGTTTGGCCCAGCCAGTGGCCAAGCAGGTTAGAACCCAAGTTTTCTGACTCACATTTTACGACCCTCCTCTGTGGTTTATGGACGCTCATTAGAACAGGAATTCTGGGCTCTGGATTTAGCACTGTTATTTTTGACCACTATATGAAATCCTTTTTTAAGAAGGAAAATCTCTTAAAGTCCTGGAGATTAGAGACTTTTTTTTTCAAGCCATTGTTTTAGGTGGGAAATATTTTTAAAAATAGATTTTAATTGTTAATTTCTCATTGAATTTGTAAAGTGTGCATGAAGCTCTGCTCATTTTAAGACCTGAAGTGGTTATATTTTCTTTTTATGATTTATTAATTGCCTGTAGTCTTGCACAAGTTTTTAGAATGGAACAGAATTGAACTGACATTCAACCAGAAACTTGTATACTGACTATGCTTGATAAGGCACTGTGATGAAGAATTTGTGGTTGGTATCAAAATTTATTACATATAGCCATTTTTCTGACCATCAGATGTGAAGTGAATGCCAATATCTAATTAGAGAATAGATTTTTAGTAAAGGTAGAGAAGATAAAAATTGAGGCAGGTATATAATGTCTTTATTATTAGGTTCTTTCATTCCTTTTTCATAAAGTGCACTAACTTATAGAGGCAACTGTATGCAAACGATATACTTTTATTTTAGAACTTAAGCTTATAATTTAATTAACAAATGCGAGTTTTTTGATTCTCTAAATACTACTCATTAGAAGAAAAATGTGCTGGTGCTATGTTCTGTCAAATGCACTAGAGGATTTGCCCACTCTGTGTGCAGTTACCCTTACAGTTTGGCAAAAGCACCAGTGTGTATGACCTCAGGGCCACCATGATGCTTATCCTGGGTGGCTGTTTGTAGCAGGTCTGAGAACTTACTCAATTTAAACAGTGACATCATACGTGAGGAAAGACAAACCTTTCAACCATTGGAAATCTGTGACCCCTCTCGGTCCCCTGTCTTTAGTTTAGCTTAGCAGAAAGCCAGCAGGAACTGAACAGGCTCAACCAAAGCGCTACTAGGTCTGCAGATGATGCTCAAGTTGTTAGGCACACTAAGCACTGATGCCTCAGCTTCTGACCCTCCCTGTTGAGCAAGCTCATTTTCCTGAGTGGAAAGCTTGCTTCCCTTCCCTTAGTGCTTGGTTGTCAGTGCTCTTCCCCTCATTTCCAGTTTTTCTATAGACATGTAAAGCGATTAGAGGGAGCATCGCTCTGCTGGAGCACACATGTTGCGTCCACTGTTCTCAGCCCAAGCTCACCTTTCAGGAAGAGAAGAGCTTGGGGGCTGCATGTGTTTTCCCAGTTCTTATAATTCTCCCCAGTGAGGCTTCTTTATGTCTCTACCTTGTGTCACTAGCGGTTTCTGACCCCACCCTTTGGCTTCACAGTATGACAGCAGCTCTTCACCAGATAAATGCCAAGAGTAATAACACAGAACACAGTAGAAAGATTGTCTTTCTACAGTGTGATCTCCAATTCTGAGTTACACCTAGACCTAAAAATATCAAGCATCCATTTTGTTAAATCTATGCCTCATTTAAGGTATATTTACATAAATCTGATCTTTCATCCTATCTTTGCTACCGTTACCTGTCAGTATGCCTTGATTTAAAACAAATGTCAAAAATCTCTTAACATTTTTTTCTCCAGTGTATATCAAGTTCGTGTTACACTGAAGTTGTTTTTTTTTTTTCTTTTTTTTTCAGTTTAGATTCTGGTTCTTTTCTGAGTCTTTTCTGATTTCCATACCTTGTTCATTAGACAGCTACCTCCTGTCATTTCTTTCACTAGTGTCTGAATTCTGATTTAGGGGGGGAAATCATTTTTCTCTTCTCCTTCAAAGGCCCTTGCAGAACCTCCAGAAAAAAAAAAAAAACTAACATTTATACCGCATTTTATAGGTTTTATATACAGTTTTAATCACTTTACATGTATTAAGTCATTAAATCCCCTCAACAGTCTTAGGATCTAGACCTTATATTTAGGCTTTGAGCTATATGAAATTGTCACTTTTATCAGTCAGAGTGTCAGATATTGGTAATTTCATATGGTTTAACCTAACCCATCTATCCCATTATGCAGGTCAGGAAACTAAAATGCACAACCTACATAGCTTGCACAGGGTCACACAGGCAGTCAGTGGTAGAACTGGGATTTGAGGCATGACCAAAGGTAGTTAACTCCTAAACCTCTTTCACTGATAGTTTGATTTCAGTGCTTCTGTGATCCCAGATTCTCAGAGAAGTAGAGAAAAAATCCTTAAGGTATTAGTGTTGGTGGGCCCTAGTACTCCTGGAAGTAAATAGCACTGTCGGGTAAATCAGAACCTGTGGTACATTTTTCCTAATCATTCCCTATGCATGTCCTGTGATCACTTTACTGGCAGAGCCAGTAATCAACAGACAATAACTTCAGTAAAAGAGTTGAGTTTCTATGGCTTCCTTTCTTCACTACTTTCTTATAAATACTCAACTATAATTTTTAATATTAACATTGTACTTTATCAGTTATTTTATCAGTTATTTTGTTTTCTAAACATCCTTGAAAAGTATTTACTGAAAGGGGAAATGATGACATAATAAATTTTAAAACCTAATGAACCCATTAGAAAATACCCCATTTTTATTGCCAGCCCCTCAAGGACAGTCAGAAAGATTTCCAAAAATCTGAAAGAGTGAAGCGGAACTCTAATACTGACCAAGCAGTTCAGATGCTTATGAGTCTATAAAAGGCAGGTACTGACCAGGATCAAATGGCTGAGTCATTTGGGGAAAATGATTTGGAAAAGGGTATAGAACTTATCAGAATTATAAAGCAGAAAAGATTATTTATTCCAAGCCCTTCATTTCCGGGTTTATAATTTACCTAAGATTATATAGCTGGCCAGTAGCAGCTCCTGCCTCCTAGTACCTTCCCATTTACTTGCTGTCCTCAACCTTTCACAGGGCAGTCAATGGCCTACAACATCTCTTCAAGTACAAAATATAAGTACGCCTTAATCTTTAGAACCATTTTGAGAATTGAACAAACTATTCTTAGTATGGATTGATTTTTGTTACTCATTTGCTTCTCAGGGTATTTTTAAATAGAAGCCATGAATATATTAAATATTAATAAAACTTTCTAAAAACCTCAATCAAACCTTTAGGAGAATGTTTCAGTCAAATGCATTTAACTAAAACATTTATCTGTGGGTAGCTTTCTTTATTTTTATTCAAACTTTCAATTGATTTATTTTAAGTGATGGATGAAACATTAAATGTTCCCTGACTTAGAGCCTTCCCTTTCTCCATCATAAATTGACGTTTTTGTGGATCCTTTGTGCTGCAGCATTCAAAACTGCCTTTTAAAGAAGTAACCAAAAAAATAGTATTTGCTACAGTCAGCAGATGGTTGTCACATTTTGTTTTCAGCGCGCTTTACCACTTAATTTTGTTTTGTTGCAGCATCAGAGGTTGCCAGTCAGGCATCTGCTATAGCTTATGGCCTAGGATTGGAGCCACTGCTGATGGCACATGTTCAGAACAGCACTAATCTAAAATAAATGTTTAATAAGCTAGTCATAAAAGCACCTGGATTTTTTTTTCTTTAAATTTCACAAAACTATGAGAGATTTGGGGGTTGGAAACAGTTCTACATAAGATTTGACTTATGCATTTTTGTGTAGTTTGTATGTGAAAAATAATGCTTTCTAAAAAATCTTTTGTGAATTCCAGCTCATCAAGGTGCTGTACAAGACCAGCCATACCAGCTGCCAGTGGAAATCGATCCTCTCATAGGTCTGTCACTTCCTTCTCTCTTTGCGATTCATTAAGCTCTGTATGGTGGCCCTGAAGTGTAGATTACAGTTGTTTTTCACTTGCTGGTTGCTGGGAATGGAATTTTCCTGATAAACCATTTGCATGCAAATTGGAATGCAATGAGCTGTGGCTATGCTGGTATTTCATCAACTCCCCCTCGTTGGTTTGCCTAATTTGAACAGGCCTAGGACGCGTGTCACTGAAAATTAATATGGATGCTGTAATAATGTGTGATTGAGAATGCGCATGAAGTACTGTCAGGATAATATTGGATCTTTTCATCACTCAGACTTGTTGATGAGCAGGAGCGAGGCACGTTATGATGAATTGGTGTACCAGTAATGTGATGGAGCTTTTTTGCTAGCGAAATTTTCATAATAACAGTGGGGTTCTTAGCACTGTGTTGTGAAAAATAAAACTGTAGTGCCAGGGTTTCATCATTAAAGGAGATCAATCCTTTCTTCCTGGACCCTCTGTTCAGTCTGAGGGGATTAATGTGCAATTGCAGAGCAGTTTCAAAGTTGAAATATATTGCCTGGCCAATGGCAGTGTTAGGATATTTGTATTCATTTTCCTAGGGTCCTGCAGCCCAATAAATTGCCAATGGAGGTTAAATTTGTTCAAGGGGGGTGGGAAAAGAAAAGAAGGAGACCAGAAAGAGCCTTTAGGATGAATTGAACATCTACAGCAGATGATTTAGAATATTTAATTGTTAGTCTTTTTGAGTACTTTAGTTGAAATCTCTAGTTCAGCATTTTCATCCTTATGGGTGGGGATTTCAAATGTGGCTCCACTAAAAATGTTAAGCCTTGGGATTAAAGATGCTATCCAATAACTTTTAGAATAAAAACAGAATTCCACAGCTACAGGCACGGGTATTTGGCTTATAATTTTATCAAATTTCCCTGTCACAAATAAATTTATTAGAATTTTAAAGTTTTTAAATAAAGCACATGAATAAGCTGACTTATTTTAAAATTCAAGACGTGTATGTCCTTCCTTTTTATCTTTAAAACCATTGTTTCAGTAGACAGCTACATGGCCACCATTTGCAGATGAACTATCTCGGTGAACTAAAATAACCTTAAGCTCAAAATGAATTCATTTATCATTTCCCCATATATAAGCAGCAATCTAAGAAGTAACTGTCCATATGTAGGATAAATACTAATCATTTTCCTAAATCTTGTTTTGCTTTGCGTAAATATGATTTACCATATATTTTTTAAAATGCTCACTTTTGTAAAGTTTTAAAAGGGAAAATTATAAAGCCTATTTGTTAATTCATTTAAAGCATGATAGATTTATTGTTTGCCTTAAAAATTGTCAGTGAATATCCTATAATATAAATTAACTAAATGAATTCAGCCATTGTAACCTTTTAGATCAGGCATGGGTAAACTTTTTTTAGTAAAGAGCTAGATAGTAAATATTTTAGATTTTGTGGGCCATTAGGTGTCACACACAACTACATAACTCTGCTGTTATAGCACAAAAGCAGCCTTAGACAATATATAAATAAATGAGCATTGCTGTGTTCTAATAAAACTTCATATACAAAACCTTGCATGGGCCAGATTTGGCCTACAGCCATAGTTTTCTTCCCTGCTCTAGATCACTCACTGGGCATTGGATTGATTGCTCTTATATTTCCTAATGTAATTCTTTAAAATCATGTCCCTTCCCCACATTTTTAAGTTGATATTTTCATCACAAGTTTAAATAGGTGCAAAGGTTATAATTTCTAGCATAGTATATAAAATTTTAAATATATTCAGTGGAATCTAAGTATCAAAGGGCATTGATACTCAATATTTTATTTTTAAAAAAATGCATAAAAAAGTTCTGAACAGTTTGAAAATTTTACATTATTTTCCACATTCATATTTTTTTCATTCTACTTCCCCTATATCCCCTATACAATTTTATTTCTTTTGAATAGTGGTTAAAATTTTAAATTTTAATAAACATTATTAAACATAAAGTACAATCAGAAATAAATCTTTAATGAAACAGTTCCTGTAGTCATGGATGAACATTATTTCCTGCTAAATGAGACAGGATTTGTCAACAGTTCTATTATTTGTTACTTATAGATGGCAGTTCTGAGGAATGTCATTCACATAAGAAAATAATGAGAAAGAAAAGAGTTTTGTTTTAACAGTGCCACTCAAATCTTTGAACTCTTCCTGGGATATGTGACAACATTTATATAGCAAACTATTATTAAGAATTTTTCTATGGTCTATCATTCAGTGATCATTTTAGCAATCTATCATTGAAACTTATTTTTAATGATCAATTGACAGCCTGATTAGACCCTCCTTCCATTTTATTGAAAGTAGTGAATTGGAAACTACCTGCTCTGCAGAATGAATTGATACCTAGGCATTCACTTTTCAGCATCATTTAGTACTTTGAATTGTTTTTTTTATTTGGCTCTCAAGAGATGCTTTATATCCTGAGGTAAAGCACCATAGTAAGATTCTGGACAGAAGAGAAATATGCCTTTATTTTATCTAGTGGAAGAAGAGCATGTGAAAGGGGAGGTTAAAAAGGAAAACTCACAGGAGAGTTCTCAGACAAATCTGTTTCAGGCAGGGAACATATGAAAGTTGAGGAACTAGAAATTGATTCCCTTAAAACCATCTGTGTCTGTGTATCCCTTAGAAAGTTTTAAACCCCAGGGGTATGTTTGCTCCAGTTTGAAGACTACTTGTTTAGACAAGTATACCTAATTTTCATTAAATAAAAATTATTTCAGTAGTGAATCTCAGGAAATTTACCAGAGAAAACAGTAAGATAAAAGAAAGGCAGTTGTGAGGCAGGCAGATTGTATAGATTCGATCAGATAGATAGACAGACAGACAGATGTTACAGTGTAAAATTACAAGTAAGCACTGACTTAGGAAATAGTTCATACAAATGCTGAAAGGGCATCCACCTTTACTCATAGGTACTTTGTGCACGCAATTCAAACTTATACACATGCCCAGATCTGTGAAGCTAGGTCCTCCCAAGAGATCACACCAAAAAAAAAAAAAAAAAAAAAAAGAAAAAAGAAAAAAAGACCAATATGAACCAATATGAAACTTTGTATCATAGGAGCAAAAGTCATACAAAAACTAACATTTTTACAGTTTTCATGTGGAATAAATTACTGTAATAACTAGCATAGAAAGTACTGTATGATTTGTTGTTAATTGCTAGGTTCCTTGGAATTAGGGGGAAAAAAAAACCCTGAATATTGTATCACACAGATTTACTGCAGTGGCATACTATTGTCTCTGTATGATACACTGTGATACCCATAAAAGTTTTTATTTATTTATTTATTTATTTTTTAATTAAAGAAATTATTTAAATTTTTTCTTTTTTTCTTTTTTTTCTCTTTTTTCTTTTTTTCCTCCCTTCATCTACAAAAGTTTTTTATCATCTGCCAGCAACTTCCTTTTGTGTGAAAGGACAGGGTAAATGACACCAAACTAGAATTCTGCCCTTTTTCCTATTGCTGTCACTTCCTAGCCCACTAATCACCCAAAAGTATACCTAATAATTTTACATAGTTAAGTTATATAGTCAGACACTAGCAGAATTTTGCAATATTTCGTACACACACACACGTTTGCTATGTTGTGTGTATCCTGAGGACAGAGAGTATTTTATTCCTCTTTGTCCCCAGTGATGCCTAGCAGAGTGCTGGAGAGTATTTTGAACATATTTTTCATCTGTATTACTTTCCAATCCTTCTATTAAATTGGCCACATTAACTTAGTTATGTACGATAAATATAGATATTTTCTTATTTTTTATTTTTATCAATGCACTTACAGTATTTTTTAATTGAAAACTATGATACAGAGTACCTAATAATCAGATGCAGAAATTTTGTTCATTCCATACAGTTTCTGGTACAGTCAAAATTCTTTAGGAATAAGAGAACCATTTATTCACATTGGAAAGTTGATGTGAAATACCCTTTGGATAACTAGAAGCAGAGCTTTCTATTTGGTTGGCCTCATGATGCCAAAAAAGGCATCTCAGTGAAAATTCCTTTTCTGATAATAACCCACTTGATAGTGTATTTCTAGAGGATTATTACTCTTCCCACGTGCTTGATGTCAGTGTGTGTCTGACCTTGTGGCTTGTGACAAACCCGATCTCAGGTGCTCTGTAGCACTTTGAAAACACACTTCCAGCTGTCTTGTTTTATTGCTTACATAAGGAGTAAGAAAGTGGCAGTGTGCTGTGCTTTGACTTTTTCAATTACAAGTATCTTTAATAAATAGTAGTTCCACCCTTTCCTTGCATGCAAGTACAGCTGTAAACAGGGGAAATGGGAGTTCACATCTAGTCAAATTAAAGACCTGTGAAAGCCAAAGTAGTACAAGATGCTACAATATTTCAAATATATGACATTTAAATTCTAATATCTCTTCCTGTGACAAAAAGTTAAAGGTAATAGATTGTCACAACACGAATCCGTCCTCATGGCAATAGATGTAATGAGATTGTCAGAAACACAAACCTAACTGTGATGCAGTCTGGAGATCGTAATCTAGTTTGGTCCTGCCCAAGAGCTAGAAAGCATGTTCTGAGAATTGTATACAATTTTTAAATTGTAATATGTTATTATTTCTTTCCTCTAGGCAAAATTCCTCACTGAGATGTTGAATTTAGCTACCCACATTCTTCCAACAATCAGACGTATTTTCCTATTTGGTTTTTCAAATATTACTATATTGAAAATTAAAGATGAATATTCTTATCCTGGAATGTGTTTCCTCTCCTCCCACACTCCATACCCACAAGATGGCAAACTATAGGATTTCTTTGCACTTGTGGGTTTAGTAAGCTTTTTCTTTCTTCCTCTATTCTCAACAGCCAGCAATACAGGAATGCACAGGAGGCAAATTACTGACCTTTTAGACCAAAGTATTCAAGTCCATTCCCAGTGCTTTGTCATCACTTCCGACAACCGTTATATTCTTGTTTGTGGCTTCTGGGATAAGAGTTTCCGAGTCTATTCTACAGACACAGGTAACTTATTTTCTTCATCAGTGAACTAAAGTTTACAAGTAGTGTTGACTTAGAATGTTTTCTCATCTTTTTTCTTTTAAATGTTACCTATGTCTAAAATTTGTAAAATGATGAAAAGACACTTTCCTATCTCAAATAATAATTTATATAGTCTACTGTTAATTTCAGCATGTTTTTAAGAGGCAGTTTTTTACAGCAGAGTTGTCATCCAAGCCTCATGCTTACATCATGAATGACCCATGTTGAAAACATGATGGTATGCAAATACCCTGTGCACATGGATGTGCATTCTCTTACGGCAAGTGTGCATGCATATAGGTGTATCTTCCCACTATTGTGTTATTTAAAGGATGTTTTTCCTTACTGGAAATTCTCATGAAGGGTATTTCCTAGGAGTAGATAATCTTGCCTTTGCCCACTTCTGCATGGAATCATGCAGAAAACTTCACCACCATGAGGAAACTGATATTAAGTATGACAGCTCTTGTTAAAATATAAAAATTAAGTCTGTATATTTATTTGCATGAATGTCCCTAAGGACAAACCATGCTCACCTCAGTATTATTATAGGAGATCCAACCCAGTAATTGTTTATAAATTTTTGCATGTAGGAAATTGAGAAATGTTGAAAAATTAAATAGAGTTCTTTTAAAGTATTTTAGAAACTTTAGAGGATTAAATGAACTTAGAGTGAATATGTAGCTTAATATTTGAACTAAATTAGATATTAATGCATCAAAACTTGATAGATACTATGGAAGTAGGTATTTCAACTAAAGTAAGGTTCTACAAATAGCTTGATTAAATGTCGTGGGAACAGAAAAAAATATTTTAAATATTGGAATAGGAAATTCTTATTACAGTAAATCATCTTTCAGTCTTGTTAATAATCTCTATAAAATGTAAGAGTCCATGCTCCTGCCTTAGTGTATTGAAAATTAATTGCTGGTTATTCACGGAGTTTGTCCTCGGAGCATTTAGATGACAGTATTGTAACAGCTGTGAGAGTAAGGAAAATAGTTGAATGTGGATCGTTCTTACAATAAACCCTACAAGTTGTTTTTAGGCATGATATTGTTTATTTTTTTGTATTGCGGAATAGATAATCTAGTTTTCTATAATTTGCATCTTTATTCAAGTTTTTCTGATTAATTGGGCTTTTACTACATGTTTAGGCTTATTAAGTTGATTAGTACTGAACTTAAAACTTCTGGAATTCTTTAAAAATGCAGTGTGGATTGTTATTTTTCTAAAGTATGTTTATTATCATAATACATTTGATTCAGTAATCAAATTAAAATTTTAACATTTTCTTTCATTATTATGGCAATTATTAACAGCATTATTTGATCTCAAATTGTGCTTCCTTGTTACACAAATTTTCAGATTAAAATTGTTTTATACTTACAAGATTTTCTTAAACATTCTTTAGATTGCATGTTGATTCTTGCACATTTTTGAAAATTATTTTAAAATTTATAAACTTTAAAATTTATTCTTTTGGTTTAAAGTTCCAGTAGTTTTGTCATTACATACGGTTACGTTACTACCACCACAATTAAGATACAGAGGTACTATATCATCCCCAAAATTCATCTTCTCCCACCTCAACCTCTCAGCAACCACTGATCTATTCTTCATCTCTATAAATTTTTTCCTGTTCCAGGATGTTGTATCAGTGGAATTATATATTATGTCAATCTTTGGTTTTGATGTTTGAGGGTTTTTAAGTTTGTTTTCTTTCCATATTATGTTATTTTTTAAAAGCATTTGAATATTAATATTTGTAAAGTAAAGCTAACTTCACTTTTATATAATGCTAATAATTAAAATAATTTTACATTCACAGTTTTTTAAAATTACAGAAGTTTTTCACATACATAATATTGTTTCAGCCCCACAATAATCCTGGGAGATAGAACAGGTGCCCTTATCTCCATTTTTCAGATGATGAAACTAAGGTTTAGGAAGGTTGACTTGTTCAAATTTGTGTAGTTAATGGTCACAGAACTGGGCACAGGAGCCACCTCTTCTGATTTCAAATGTAGCATTCTTTGTAGTTGTACCATGTCATCTCATATAGGTGTTACCTGTCAATCATTGCTTAATTTGGAAAACACTAATTTATAACACTAAATGCCTCGTACATCTGCCATGTACATTAGATTTAATAATAAACTAGATATCATTTCTTCTTTTTCCAAAAACCTTCCACTTTACTGTTTTTTGAAATATGTATGTGTATGTTTGTGTATATAAAACATTTCATAAAAAGTAGCCTTATTTGGAACTTTATTTTAATGAGACTGACTTGGCTTGCACAATAATATATTTACGGTTGCCAGAAAAGTTGTGAAAAAAATCTCAAATGCTAGTCCTAGTATCTTTCTTATTGTCTTGTATACAAACAAACATTCATACTATTTTTATGTAAAATAATTTCATTTAGGGTAAGTATGTGTTTATGTTTTTATGTCAGTAGGAATATTAAATATATTCTAATTTTGGAAGAGAAGCAAAGGAAAGATTGTATGATTAATAATATGTAATGGGAAAGCTATCACAAGTGTTGAATTCAGTTATATTTTCGCATTATAAGTTCCCCCCACCTAAAAAAAAAAAATCTTCCTCTTATTAGGTTTGGGAGGGGGAAGGGAAGAAACACGGTTGTAACAGGAAATTCTTTTAACATAAATCATGTTTTCGGGACACAACCAGAACAGCAGAGGCAACAATAAAACCTTCCCTTGGCAGTGGGAATTATTTTCAGGCCACATTTTAGATTCAGTGGTGCAGAGTCCTGAGCTTGAATTTTTTTTATTTGTAGCACAGCTGTCAAATAAAACATTAACTAGAAAATTTGTTCTGTCAAAAAAGGGATATTCTAGTGCTTGTGGTAATATTTGATATTAGTGTGTGGAGAGGTGGGCTGGTATTAAAGGAAACAAAAAATAAAGGTTGAGGAACACTTATGAGATTATCAGAAAATAATTTACCAAAAGAGCAGCAGGTATTTATATGCTGTGATTTATTTAGGAGGAGTGAACCTCAACCTCACAGCGATAACAAATATTGCCGAGGGAGGCTGCCAGAACAGGAAAAAGTAAACTTAAAAAAATAATGTTTTGCAGAGTTGTGCCCAAAGTATAAATTGTAGAGAATGAATTAATTTGTATTAAAATATGAAACCCTTAAGATGGTAAGTATTTAAATGTCATTCTCTCATTTCGATCTTCCTAGACTCCCAGTCTAAATTTGTTCTACCTTATTACTCTCACTGATCTTACTTTGTACTTTTATTTTGTAATACTTAGCACTGTTCCTAATTATATGTCTGTTTGTATTTGTTTCATGTCTGTTTGCCCAACAGATAGTAAATATTGTGGCGACAGGGACCACGTCTATTTGCCATGTCTGTTTACCACTGTCTAGATGTAAGAAGGCCTCATGCTTGGTACTTAGGTGCCCAATAATGTTTATTGAATGGAAAATAATTGTGATAACTTTGAGGGCAAAAATTAGAATACTAGGAAATTTTTGTCAAAAAAAGAAACCACAGTGACTGTGTATACATTTTCCAGACAGAGACATTCTAGATACAGTGTGATGACTTATGATCAATTATTGATTTAACTAATTAATAAATGATCTTGGATAATTTTGCACTATATTTAATCCATCCCAGTTTTACAGATAAATCTTTCCACTTTGCCCTCACGTCAGTTGGATATTAAGCAAGTCACCAAGTGAATATCTGCTCGTTTGCAAGCCTCCTGGTGCACGTGAAGCACTCTGGGCCATAATCCTTACTCACATATCTAGTTATTATTTCACTCATTCTCACTCCAAAAACCTACTGAGTTGATGGGTATCAAAACTTAAGTAGGCTTACTCTAAGTAACCTATCCTCTAGTTTACATGCTCTCAGCATTTAGGTACAGGCAGAGTCAGAAGTCACTGCACATACTCTGTGATGAAAACAATCACAAGATGGCGGTTCCGTTTCCTTCAGTACTTAAAGCTTGCCGATTCAACCTTTATTTTCCTAATTTGTAATAAGTGCATCTAACATTTGTCTTATCATCTTTAATAACCTGCCTCTAATTTAACCTCACCCGTTTTACCACTAAACCTCACTGCTTTGTTAACTGCATGCAAATTGGAAATGAAGTGAAAGTTATTACATTTTTATATTTAATTTGCCTCTTTTTTTCATTTTTATTCTTGAAAGTCTTGAATTCTTACCGTATTTATTGATATTGCTAATTCTAAAATGAAACATTTTGAAGTCAGTTTTGTAAGGCTGAAGTTTAGTGAACATTTTTAACATTTTGCAGTCAAAAGACCTGCTTTGACTAAAGTCTTTATTCGCAAGAGGGAAAATGTACTTTATTAATTTTGCAATTTGAGATTGAAATGAAATCTGGTTTTAAAGTTACTAATAGTCGTCTCCTTGCAAGAATGAAAACATTGTATTTTACTTTCCATCTGATTTAGATAAAGTATATTTCAGTATTTTATTTCTAAATTTATAGCATTTATAATAAGCTTTGGGATTTATTAAAATTAAAAATTAAAACAATATAAATGTTTAGTTATTATCTTGAAAAATCAAGTACACTTAGATGCCAATACTTAATTGAGAACTTAAGCTTTTGAATAGGTTATGATGTGTTACAAGTTAAACACAGAAACTCTTTTAGGCATATTAATTTTTTTTCAGCCTCATCATTTTTCTTTCCTTAACATTTGAGTCATATTTTTTATGACCCCACTGCAACACTTACCAAAAAAAAGAAACTTGTTATTAATATTAAAGGTGGGCATTCTATGACATTCATTTTTAGAGTCTGTGGACATTTCAAAGAAAAATGTTAACTAGAAACTATAAGGATGGAATGGAAGGACTGTTACAGATATTTAATTCTTTGGACAAGTTTACATGAATTATAAACATCATATTTGATTAAACAAACATTCTTAAAGGTGGGGTTTTACTTTTTTCCTGACACTATTATGTGAACAATTCATCCTGTGTCTGAAGCCCTGAATACAGATAGTAAGTTTACTGGGTGCCTCTCTACCACCTCCAGTCTTTACCATTAGATAAACTGCCATAATCTTAATTTCATCATCACCCCCCAGGGAGTTTTTTTCAGACAATTAAGATGAAAAAGGAATGATCTGCCTCAAATTGCAATCACAATGTATTATATTAGTCCTTTTCATGTAAGTCTGATTTAAAAAAAAAAAAAAAGGATCTTTTCAAAGTGACTTCTCTTTTCCTTATATAGATCACTTAAAAAAGAAGAAAAAAATATATTAAATCTTTACTAATTCAGAAAAGTCTGAATTATAGAGTGCTTATAGAAAGCAACTAAATTTTGCAATGTTTTGCGTAACTTAAGAAAATGTTGAAACTGTTCCAAATAAGGGTCGTCCTGTTTCTGCTTATATCAGTAGATGGGATTCACTTGTAATTTACAGTAGCCATATATGATGAGATGGTGTTCTGGTCTTTAAATGTTGTTATTTGAGTTGAAATTGTATTTGCCTTTTAAAAATGTTATCACTATTCAGTTGATTTTTTTTGGATGTGTTACTATTCAAAGAAAACTTTGAATTTGGACCAGATCAAATTTTATTGTAATATCTCAATTATCAGAATATGTTAATACAACTTTATTATAAGTTAAATGGTCACAGGAATTTTTTTTTTTTAATTTTGTAAAGGCAGTTTTAAAGAAAATTGTTTTGTGTTTTAGGAAAATTGATCCAAGTGGTGTTTGGCCATTGGGATGTTGTCACTTGCCTCACTCGTTCTGAGTCATATATTGGGGGAAACTGCTACATTCTCTCAGGGTCACGTGATGCCACCCTTCTGCTCTGGTACTGGAATGGAAAAACCAGTGGGATTGGTGATAACCCAGGCAGTAAGTACAATTTATTTTGTGAGTAAACTTTTACAAATGATATGCAACAGCATTTTGCAGTGAAGTTATCTTTTTCAACATGGCGAAAGTGAAACTAAATTATCAAGTAGTTTTAATTTCTTAGTTGTAATTTAAGAAAAGTCTAGATAGCCTCACTATTGACATTTTGTGACAAAATACAAGCATGAAATCTCATTTTTCATGTTATAGCTTATTCTTATGATCTGAAAATGCTAGTTCTTCATTGGAAATGGCTGTCATCACATAAAATAGAGGTGTTTCATTCACAAACAATAAGATATAACATAAAAGAACAACCACATATTACCTTGTTTATTGAATTCATATTTTAAAAGAGCAAAAACTTATAATTTCATGGAAACAAACCAGTCTTTAAAAAATATGCTTTCATTTACATGTTAAAAGATAAAGCAGGTCATAAAAGGCTGATATGGAATATTCAAATTGACTCTTGGCTTTTTGGATGGGAAATGAAAATGTTCACCAACAGCCTTAAACATCTTTATGAAGCTATGCTGAAGGCAGTAAAACAAAAAATGTGTAACCGTTTAAAATTGTAATTCACAGAAGGCAAAAAAGGAAGCAGCTACCATTAAAACCAATCGCACACAGCTGCAGAAAAGAAATGGCTTTAGAAAAACACATTAAAAAGTAGGAAAAAACAATTAAAGGGACCACCTGAAAAACGAGAATTTAATTAAAATGATTATGACAACACTGAAGAGTTCCTGCAAGAATAGCTTTAGATTTTTACTTCATAAGGTAGAACATTTTAACTGCTCTTAAATATTTACAGTTTCTTAGTTTAAAGCAAGTTGCAATGTATTTACTTAAGGAAGGATCGTGTTGTCCCTGGTTACTTTACCTGAATCCTATGGTACGTCCTGTCACTCATCCCCAAATTATGAAACAGTCTGAATATGTTTAAATCTGTCGTGTTTTGGATTGACTTCTTAGAGTTGTGCTTATTAAATGTATAATTTAGTTGAAAGTGCAATTTTAAAAGAAGTATACGCAAAGTGTTTTATCAGAGCTGTTTCTTCTTTGTTTATATTTTGTAAACAAAGTTTTTATTCATTGACTCTCTACTATAGATAAACACAGTTTTATTCAGTGACTCTACTATATATTTCTTATTTCGGTCAAAACGTGGATAATTCCCTATACAAATACGAAAATATGAAAAATGACTTTAAGGCTGCAATGCTATGGATAATCTAGTCTGTGATCAGATCAAACTTTAGTGTTTTATGGGGGAGATAGTGGGTATATGTATGTACTTCACATATTTACACAGAATAGTCTATATATAATTATAAAACTTTCAAATATGTAAACTTTAGAGATTTCGTTTTTCACATTCTTTTGAAAAATATTTCACGTTCTTTTTATTATGGACTCTTACATTTTGTTCATTTTCCTTTCTGGCCTTTTAGGACGAGTGATTACTTTCAGTTTCTTTTTTTCTTACGTCTGTAAATTCAGTTATCGGGATTCACAAAATTATCTCGGAGAAACCTAGATTTGACATAGGTAATAAGTATACCATTTTGTTATTTATCTGAAAATATTTAGGAAGAACTTTCTCTTGCCTTAAAATAGTGTGTGATGTTTCATGCACACATTGCAATCCAAATGCCAGAAAAAGAAACTTTTGTTTACTTAACTAAATTGTGTTCTGTATGTCATTACCAATGAGTATTCTGAGAAGTAGCTCAAGGCTTATTAACTACACTTATATGTAATTGTTACATTTCACAGATTGCTCTAAGTATATTTTAAAACTAGAAATATTCAGCTTTTCCAGAAGAGTAACACGCGCGCGCACAGACACACACACACACACACACACACACACACACACACCACATTTAAATACCTGATGAAGCACCCTAGATAATTTTTACATCCACATCCTCTAAAAAAATGAATCGAGTAGGATTGATCAAATTCTGGAGTTTGGAGTAACGCAAATCTAAGTTCGAAGCTTTACTGTGTGTGGATCTTCTATCTTGTCTGCAAAATGAAAGCAACAATAGTAAGTGACTTAAGGTATTATCAGAAGCACTGGGCACTTAGAGCAAGTAAATCACCACACAAACACCATCTTGTTGGCACTAGAGTATATATTATAATGTTATATTTTTCATAAAGCACTTCATCTCTACCTTCTCATTATCTGCGGTGTGCTGGGCATTAACTCCCAGCAATGCTGGTAATGGGGGAAAAAATAAAAGAATAACATAATATCTAATAAAACTTTAGAAAATTGTAATGTATCTTGACAAAATTAAATTACCTTTCTCAAAGTGAGCCCCATCTTCACTGGCCCTTTTCTAATGTCTGATGTCCCAATTTAATTTTGCTTTAGCTTTGAGGGTGAATCTGGGAGAAAGACAAATAGGCACTTTTTCATATAATGAAAATTTCCACACATTAGAATAGAAAAATGAATGAGCCAGCCTAAGCTTTTTAAAGCAAAATGACAAAAAAAAAAAAAAAAGATATTTTACTGTGTGTTTTAAACATTCATGCAAGCTGGTTTGGATTTTATAAGCCTGTAGCTCATAGATGGCTCCATGATGCAGTCGCTTAAGTCAGAGCTTTTCAGATGAGGAATTTTATGCTATGCTTACTCCTACATTATACCTCTTGGTTGTAGTATAAATGACCTTTAAGAAATGGTCAGGCTTTTATATATATAAATATACAAAGTTGATAGCTTTATTACTATTTTTTTTTAAATCAGGTTATCCAATAATAATATGCGGATTGCTAGGGCAAAATCAGGCTAATTCTAACTGGATGAAATCTATACACGGTATAACTCAGGGCTTATAAAAGGATGCACATGTTCTATGAAATCTGCCTAGATTACATGGCAAAAGCCTTGTTTTCTTGTATAACAGATAGGTTTTCATCTTTGGCTCTGTTGTCTTGCAAGAGTTATCTCCTGGGGAATGCAGTTTTCTCATTGAGAAGAAACAAGGTATGATTCCATGTACTAGTAAATTTTTTAAAATAAAATAACTAAGAACATTTCATGTTTTCTGCATGGAAGTATATGTATCTCTGTTTTAGAACTGAATCTTGTACACCAAAATGCTTTTCTCTGAAATACTTATTTTTCCTTCAGAATAAGGCTCTCCAGACTGTACGTTTCCAAATTCTGGAGAAAATGTTTCCCAATTGACATTTAAATAACTTTGAAATGATTTTATAAGCAAGGTTAAATTTTACAAAATAGTTACTATTCACTACTTGAATATTATAAATGTAAAATTAAATGCTTATTAAACCTTTAGAACTAAGTACTAAAGTATTTTTAGGTACCTGAGTAATTTTTTTAAAGCCACAGTTGATTAGCTTTGGAAGCAAATGGCCGCTGACTGCAAGGGTGCTGCATAGATTTGTGTGCATGGTATTTCAGGAAAGTGGTTTTCCATTCTCACATTCTGGTTTTGATTTGATTGAAAGGTGGCATTTTTTTTTTCCGTCTTTGCAATCAGACATGCTAATCTATGTCAGATTTCTCCTTTATGGGAATGGCGTCTACTGAAAAAAAAAAATAAGTTTTTTTCATAACACTAGGATTCTGTTCTTTAAGAATATTTCAGCACCGTTAATTAGAAAGAAGGTTTTATTAACCATAAGGCTCACACTAACAGCCCACAGAGCTGTTTTTTAAAGTACTGTATGCCATAGCTGCCCTGCTTTTTTTCTCTGTCTAAAACTTCATTTTGTTATACTCTCATCAATCACCTAAGTCATTACCGTAAATCCTACTGTTGTTAATTTTACTAGTATCACCCTAATGAGACATTCCTGCTATAATTAAAAATGAATTCTAACTTTAAGGCATTCTAAATTTTTTTTTAATGAATTTAGAATGATCTTGCCATATGACCATAAATACCACTGATATACATAGACTACTCGTCAAGTCCCTAAGAAAAGTAGTATTGTAATATGTCCAGGTGTGAATTATTTACTGATTGCCCCTGTGTACTTGTCTTATGCATATGTATATTTTGGTGCACATATTTAAGAATTACGTTCTTTTTATCATAAAGCCTAACATGTTTTTGTGAAAAGCCTGATAAATTCTTATTCTTTGTCTTGCCAAAATAAGGCGGATGTAACACAAACAGTAATACTTTCTGTAAGTGTGTGTCCTAGAGCACCATCTGCTGGATGCATTTGGGGACTTAATGTTGGTAAATTTGAAAAGCAGTACTTGATAAGACAGGTGTACTTTGTTTTTAAGTGCCTGTGATATATTATTTACAGGTCACAGATTTCAAGATATGTACATTTTGAGTTGAACCATAAGAGTTTGTAAAAAAAACACACACACACTTTCTTCCTTCCTTTGCCCCATACTAGCCTGGATTTGGAACGTTATAGTAAATATTTAGTGAAAAAGTAAGCAAAATATATGTCTAATGAGAAAAGGATTACAGTCTGTTATGAGATAAACTCTTCCCTTATTGATCGCCGGTCTTCAGCAAGCTCCAGCTGCAGAAAATTGTTTGGATGATATGTTAACTTTAGGTTCCTTATGTTCCCTGGATTCTGAATGTGAAACCAATGCTTGCCACAAGTAGCTTGTTTATACCTGGTGTATGACTCGATCTGATTCTTTATCAAGAACATGAGTTCTTGTATGTATTTGATCAAGAGCTTTCCCTGTGGCCCTATTTTTGGTGTGTGCTGCTGTACTAACACTAAGACTGCCCTGTATTTTTTTTTTTCTTGAAGAATTCATCAAGTAGGGTTTGAAACAATATGTTGGCAGTGTTCAAGTTCAGGTGACATTAAAACTACATCTATGAAATTCTCCAGAAGGTCCAGGATGTTTAGTGCTCCATGATGTAATGCAGGCCCTCAAGTTCCAGCAAAACAACTCTGTATTTACTGCTTGTTACTAATAGTCGATGTGGTAAAAGGAATTATATTCATATGGCAAATGAATACAACCTTAATGCGCACCATATGCAGAGTGGTGGGGTGATGTGCCAATATATCACATTTATTTACCTTGTTTAGTTGCAGAGAAAAATGACTATACCATTCAGCCCATAGGCTATGGCCATATAAATATGAGAACAGAACTGATGATTTATGCCCTCAAACTGAAACTGAGCGTCTTCATATGTAGACTTTCATTGCACCACACTAAAGAAAGTTGTTTCTTTAGTACTTTATGCTCATATAGGAAATTTAATTTCAGACAAGTGCTGGAATCAATCTAAGAAGGTACAACCAATTCCCTTTAGTCAACTAGGTATCATTGTACAGGCTCTCAAAGAAAATTTTGAATGTCTTCTTTCAATAAATTGAGACCGAATATACTCAAATATATTCAGATTGTAAGCTACTCCCTTCCCTCTTTCTTAAGCCTAAAAGCAGGATTATTCTGCTTTTAGAATATTGCACACGAGTGTGTGTGTGTGATATAACTGTAGAACTACTAAGGATCCATTTAATTAAGACCTCCTGGAAAAACACATTGGATTGAGTTTACCACCTTTCGAAAAGTTGGTTTGTTACAGGAGTTCTATGACAGCTTCGTGCATCTGTACCTGATATTGTACTTCAGGTATTCCTTAGAATTTATGAAAAGAGAGCCATTTTTATATAAAATTAAGTATTTAAGTGCTTCTATTGATTTATTTTACAAAGCAAGAATTGCCCTATCTTTTAAAGTACTTCTTTAACATTCAAATAGGTTCAGTCAGACTTTATTTTGGATTTTAAGGGTTTTATATTTGATATAAAAACCTTTAGAATTCTTACTGCGTCTCATGACTTATGGTTTCATGACTGTTGAGCTTTTTAACTTTTATTCTTATAGTTTGTATCTTTCTACAACTGAGAGATTGTTTTGTTTCCTTGGGGTGAGTGGGGTCAGGATATTTTCTTTTCTTTTTTTCTTTTTTTTAAATTAAGAATGTATAACTTTGCATTAGTTTCAGTAGTGCAACATAATGATCTGATATATGTGTATATTCCAAAATGACCACCATAATAATATATTTAGTCAACATCCATTACCACACATAGTTACAAATTTTTTCTTATCATGAAAACTTTTAAAATCTACTCTCTTAGGAACTTTCAGCCATATCAACTATAGTCACCATGCTGTACATTACATCCCCAGGACTTGATTTATATGTGGAAATTTGTATCTTTTGACCACCTTTACTTGTTTCCCCCACACCTGCCCTTTAGCGACCACCAGTAAGTGCGATCATACAGTATTTGTCTTTTTCTGTCTGACTGATCATACTTAACATAATGCCCTCTTGGTCTATTCACATTGTCTCAAATGGCAGATTTTCTTTTTTTTTTTTTTTTAATGGCCAGACCATATTCCATTGTATATTATACACCACATTTTCTTTCTCCATTCAGCTGTCAGTGGAGACTTAGGTTGTTTCCATGTCTTGGATCTTGTACCTAATTCTACATTGAACATGGGTGTGCAGATATGTTTTCAAATAGTCTTTGTTTCCTTTGGATAAATATCCAGAGGTGGAATTGCTGGATCACATTGTAGTTCTATTTTTAATTTTTTGAGGAACCTCTATCCTGTTTTCCATAGTGGCTGAACCAGTTTACATCCCTGCCAATCGTCCACAAGAGTTCTCTTTCTTCCACATCCTTGCAACTACTTGTTATCTCGTTTTTCTGATAATAGCCATTCAAACAAGTGTGAGGTGACATCTCAGAGTGGTTTTGATTTGTGTTTCCCTGATGATTAAACACTTTTTCATATACCTCTTGGCCATCTATATATCTTCTTTGGGAAAATGTCTATTCAGATCCTCTGTTCATCTTACTGTTGCATATAAACAAACATGAATAAGATTTCGTTTCAGTAATGTCCTATCTGCATTCTTTATTGGAGTCAGAATTTTATAATGTTTATGTTGCTAGACACCCATATGCAGCTGGAGGATGTATCAACGAATTAGGGCCAAAGACAAGTCCTTGTATGGGGAATTGAAAATGAAGTCTCAAGAAAGTAGGAAGAAAGAAGTACATTAGTTGAGTATGATAGGTCCACATCACGAAATACTGTACAGCCATCAATGTACTTAGATTTGCGATATTGACATGGAAGGATATGCTCTCTGTATTGTTAAACATAAAGACGAGCAAACTACATAGCTACGTCTGTACGTATATGCCTTGTATTCTAGGTATATTTATGTCTGGAATGATAGCCAGTAAAATGTTAGCAATGGTTATTTATAAATAGTGGGATTTGGAGGCAGTTATTCATTTTATTTATAAATTATCTTAACATATTATAATAAACATGTATTACTTTGACAATCAAAGAAATAAAAATATTTTATTTGGGGGGACAGTACCTAATTATCATAATGTATCTTCACTTCACTTCCTGCTCCAGGCTTTTAGATATTAACAATTGTATTAGAATTTATGTGAATCGTTAGGGAAAGTTGGAAAGTGTACAATGAGGAAGAAAGGGAGAAATCAAAGTATAATTTCTAGATATTAAGATATATTTTCTTTTTGACAAGAAATAAAAATAATCTCTAGAGGATCATCAGTATTTGCAAAGAACAGTGTAGAGATAACTTTGTTATCTTATGAAAGTATATGTCATGATAGTATTTTGTATTTTTTAAATATTACACATAGTAAGGTTACGTTTTAAGTATATAATTATAGGTACATACCTACACAAACCCATTTCTTAATGTAGTTTTAGGGGATGCTTCCATTGTCATAAACTTATATATCATATATAATATGTGTAACTAAATCATAGAGGAGAAAGAATATAAACCAAGAACTTAAAATTGATTTTTTATGTCAACATTATCTCTTTCTTACATTAATAATTCTACTATTTACAAGAGAAAGCTACCAAAATTTACTATATAATGATTACCACACCCTGACTGCAGTTGGCTTGTTTTTTGTAGTCTATATGTTTAACCAAATTAACATGCTTTTCACCAAAGAGACAATGATGAATGGAGTGGCGAGGGAAGGGTTGATGGAGATAAAATGAATAGAACAAATTTCAAATAGTTTCTCTGCACAGTTAAAACATAGTGTTATAATTCCCACTGACAAGTGAGGAAGTTAATGGGACAGGTTTGAGAAACATTTAGCAACTAACTTTATTTTTGCATCAGAAAAGTCTTTTCCTGATTTACCAGTATGGTGAGCCAGAAGAGAAAGCTTAGTAATCAGTTTTTGCATGAATTTTTTCTCTCAGTGAATGTTTTGTAGCGATCAAAATGTAATTATTAAAATGGATCAAAAGGCATGTGCAAAATAGAAGTATCCATCTTTAAGAAATGACTGGCTTATAATGCATAATACTTAGATATTTTTTTTAAAAAGCTATATCTACTTAGTAACTTATGTATTTAGGTTCTTAAATTTATATTTTCTTCAAAATGAGTACTCTTTTATAATTATTTTTTTAACAAAGCCAGGTTTCATATTTAGTTTTACCTAAGAGGTCAGATGGTATTTTTTACTAATGTGAAAAATTATATGTTGTTTTTATCTAAGGACTTTATTTGATGTTACATATCCATTTTGCATAAAAATTCAGTTGTAATAAGTAGTTTGGATTTCTGTAATAATTGCACAGCTTTTTTAACTTTTCCAGTTGTATTTATAATTTGCACGTTCATAGGAAGGTCAACAAAACCTGATCCAATGACCATTTAAAATCAAGTCATTTATAAATACAGGCCATATTTAATTCCCCTCCTTGTTCCCACAATTGTACATAATATACACCCAATAAATGTGTAGTGAATGAACAAGTGAAGGAATGAATGAGTAAACAAATGGAAAATGTTAGCTTCCAGCCCAGGAGTCTTCTACACTAAGTATTAACTGGAAGAATTATATTGCTACAAAACTAAGTGTGGGGAAATGTTGAACCACGCTTTATTTCATAATAGACGGTATGGAAAAAAAATGGTGAATGAATGAAGGGGATTCTCTCTCTGCTAATAACATTTTAAGCTGCTGAAAGAACTTCGCATTGCATTTTAAGGTAATTTAGTTTTCATAAGACTGAAGAGATGCCAAAAATACCAAGAACTTTATTTTTTAAAATGTAACTCAGAGTTTGCCAGAAACAGGTGTCAGGTCTATTTTTGCATGGATTATTAATCCCCTTTCCTTTAACAGAGAAAGGTCTTTTGAAGTATTTTTCTCATTGGATATTTATGAGCAGAGTACTAGAAAAATTATTGTTTCCTCATCTCTTTTTTTCAGGAATAACTTTTAAGTATTGCAGAGTCCATTTGATGGAGAAATACACTTAGTGTTTTGAGGGCATCAAAGAAACACATTAATAAAAACATTTGTAATTCTGACTAATGGTGTAAAACATTTTACCTAATATTTTAAAAGAGAGGTCTAATATGAATACTGAATGGTATTATGAAGATCTTGTGCTGCTTAAATGCAGGTGGGATTGTTATAATAGTGTCTGTAAGTTAGTACTGTTCCGTATTGAGAAAAGCAAAACTGGTGTGTCCTGGTATTTGTGGTAGGATTTGGGCTGTCTTTAATCTCCTTTGACTTGTTCATCTTTCTTTAAGGCCATCCATAAAGATGCACTGAGTATCCTTTTCAGCCTTCAGTGAGGATTTGCATCAGTAGTCATAAACCTGTTCTCCACACAAAGACACCCTTTCCTTTGAAGTAATTGCTCAAGCTTTTCAAAGCGGTCCAAGAGTCTATCCTCTTTCTCTTTTTATTTTGCTTTAAGATGGGTTTGAAGTGTAGCCCCTTAAACTAGCAGCAAGATAAATTTTTCTCTCAGCTTTATTGAAAGCCATGACGATTTCTCAAGCACTAAGACTTTAAAAGGTTCTTAAGGGAATCTGTTCTGTTATATGATCTAGCTTTTGGTAGATCCTACTGTCTCAGAAAGCAAAAGTAAAGACTTATTGTATCCATTAACCACTGCAAATTTTTATCAAAGAATTAACCTGATACTTTTCAGAGGACTTTTTTTCCCTGCTTTTTATTTGGTTTAGAGACTTCAGGGAGCTGATGATAGCCGTGGGGTCTTTGAAAAAGTAATATATGGCCAGTATTGTCTTCTTTGAGCTGATCTTCCCCCACCCCATAGGTATTCACTTCGTGAGCTGACAAGTTGGGAAGGGCAGTGAGAATGAGCTGTATGGGTCCTAGATTTTGTTTCTAGGCTTTCCAAACAGAAGCATAAACAGATATATAGGGGTTTCGCCTTTCCTTTCTGTGGGGGTTACTGCTTGGGTTCTACGATTCAGGATGATGTCTAACAGTAGCGCTGCAGAAAAATAGATTCTATGAGCTGCATGAGAGTCTGTGTTTTGCCTCCAGTTATGCCCTCCACCCTTAGCAATTTCTTTCTAAGTGGTTTCCAAAATATCTGTAGGACTTACATTTTGGACCTACTGTTCGCTATAGTGAAATATTAATATTTGAAATGGTTTGTGTTTATAAAAATTCAGCAAGTATTCTGAACAGATTTTTTGATAAAAAAGAATGCTCAATTTACACAGCAGATAATAGAGGAATACAGAGGTGTTTAAACAAGACTGGAAACAGCTCTTCTAGAGGAAAGGAGATCATAAAGCTATTGTATGTGGATTTTTAAAGGCCATTAATGTTTTTCCTAAAGGGGACGGGAGTTCAGCAGCACAACCGTTTTACTAGAAATCCAATGAGTGCTTGAAACCAGTTACCTGAAGAGCCCAGTGATCACAAATTATGCTTTTAATTTGTTCCTTTTTTCCTTTTTCTCCATTTCCCTCACCCCCCACCCCCATCCTCCGGTATTTCCTGAAGTGTCTAACCTGCTTCCTGGTTAGAGAACATTTTGCCAAACTTTGAAGCCAAAGTCCTAGCAGTGAACAGTTCTTTATTTAGAGAGCAGGCCTGAGGAAAAGAAAAATCTTTTTTCACTTTTGAAATTACAGTGTACGTGTATGTGTCTTCTGACTTGTGGAGGGAAAATGATTAGTGTAATGTGGATTATTGGAAAATAGTATTTCTCAACTAAAGCATATTTATAAAAATTTTAATTGAGTTTACAAAAAAAATAATGCTTATATGTTAACCCTCTTTATGGGATTAAAATGAGGCTTCCTAATCTCTAAATTTATAGTCATAGAAAATTCTCAGTATTTCAGTTCTTTTATATTAAATACGGTTGACAACAATATTATCACTTCCTTCCCATGTTCCTGATAAAATTTTCTTAGATCTAGAAAACAAAAAGTTTGTACTGACATGCTTAAGTGACAGTGTCCTCTGGGTCTGTCATTATCCATCTGTCCTGTGTTTTCTTTGGCTTACACTTCAGATTTTCAGTTGCCATCAGTTTTCCTTCAAATCTTCATTTTCCACTGAGAAATTCCAAGACAATTCAAGTTAAAACACAAATCTCACCCTCCCATAAAATGGTAACTTAACTAAAACAGAAAAGGAAAAGATCACTGAAAATGTATGCCTTCGATCTTAATGATTTTAATTCACAGTTTTAAAAAAAAGTTGCCAATAGATATAATTAGACATTTCAAAAATAATGTAATTTTTGTGGAACATGGAGCATCTTGGGAAAGGGTGAAACCATGAATGAGGGTAAAGTATTGGTAACTTTTAAGAATATTATATCTGTTTCTAATTTCTGTGGCAAGGCTTATCTCTAACAGAGAATTAAGTAGTTCAGATTGGCTTAAACTAGGTGTTCGATTTCTTAATAATTTTCCCAAGTTTGTATCTTTTTTAAGGGAAAAAAAATTGCCCTTATGACAAATTCTTCATTTGGGAAATATCAAGTAAACTTTGTAATTAAGGTAGATTTTCCTCCCCAAAGAAGTTTTTAAACTGAGTCAAATGAAACCACTCCCCCCTTGTTCCCCTTATCCCTCTGTTTTCGTAGGTCTTTTGAGATCTCCCCTTGTCACTAAGCATGCAGGCCCCTTCCAGGGTCGGGCAGTGTGGAGCATCACCCTTGCGATGCAAAGTTTGCTGTGATGCCACTCGACTTAAATCTCACTCACCAAAAGCCATGAAGGACACTGCGGGGACACAGCTGTGCATTATGTACTCTAGTAACGCACTGCAGTCATTATATGTGATGGCCAGACATGAAGTCACTGCAGGCTGCAGGTGGAGTGGGTCTGGAGGCCCAGAAACTAGGCCCCTCTGTCCATAGTTGAGCTCCTCACCTGTTTTCGGTCGTGGATCTCTGTGCACTCAGAAAACCTATTTTCCTTCCTCTCCTCCCCAGGTCCCCACCCCCGCCCCAGCAAAACATAGGCATGTACATATATTTTGCATGAAATTTTAGAGAACACATTGACCCGTCGTAAAAACCACTGCTTTGAAGTTAATTTTTTTTTTTGGCTTTTCCAAGGACAGTTAGGTTTCTCTTGGATTTCCTCCGACCTACCAGATCTCCCTCCGCAGAGTGTGTGACTTGTTCCAAGGATAGCCAAGTGTCTGGGGTTAGGATGACAAGTTATTCTTTCCCTCAGAGTTCCACAGCTGGTGGTAGTGACCTACTTTCCAGGCAAACTTCCCTCTTTTGGATTACACAGTATCATTTATCAATACTACTATAAAACCAATCCAAATCAAGGAAATGAGAATGGTAACAGAATCCTGCTCTCCAGCCCCATTTATGAAAAGACTTTTTGTGTCTTTGTCCTTGGTGACTATAAAAGTAGAGGACTAATTTAGCCTTAAAATAGTAACCTTCATGCTAAATACAGAAGGTTCACTTGTAATTACTGGGCCTGTTCGTGGTTTGGGTTCCTTCTCCGCCAGCCAGTTTTCTCTCTAGTTTGAAACAAGATACAGGATGACTTATTCTACCTGAAAATGCTCTGAAACAGCTCCCATTTCTTGGGTATTTCTCCTCTGTCCTCCCTCGAGCCCCTCCCCTAATTTTCAAGCAGTATTAGAATTACATGTCAGAATCATTTTTTCCCTCTTTGTTCTTTGAGTGAATAATAGAGAAATATACGAAGATTTGTGTATCAGGAAAAGATATGAGCTTAGTAAAGATAATGGATATGTAACAGAGGGGGCTGCTTTGAGATATCGTGAATCCTACTTCGGACTCCTAATTATGACTAGGGATCTCAGTGGCCCACGGAGGAGTTGGGGGGTGGGGAGAGGCAGGAGAGAAGGCAGCTGCCTCTCTTTGAAATGTGAATCTAGCCTAAGTCCCTACTTTTATATTCATCCATCCATAAATCATCTAATCAAGGGGCTTATATTTATATTTGCAAAGTATCAGAGGCATTTTAAAAATCTAGATTTCTGACTTATTTACTGAAGTTCAACCATTGCTGCTTGATAATCACATAAGGATTAGAAGTTTAATAGCATGTAGTCCTCCAACTCTAGCGTGTAGTTTGGATCTAGTCCCAAGATAGGATTTTTGGACACATTCCCAAGCCATAAATAAAAGATGTAAGTATTATGGGAATTTAAGAACAAGTTGTTGATTATTTAATCTGAGCAGAGGGAGGTAACCCCTACATGGCCTTGAAATAATTTGTTTTTTGTCTGTTTTTTCCCCCACAGGTGGGACCACCACTCCTCGGGCCATTTTGACAGGCCATGACGATGAGATCACTTGTGCCGCGGTCTGTGCCGAGTTGGGCCTGGTGCTAAGTGGTTCTAAAGGTAAGTCTGTGGTACTTTTATAAAAGGTATGTACTGTTTGGTGCCTTCTAGCAACAGATTACCAAAGATGAATTTGATACCTTTTTCTCAAAAGCTGTGCTAATTTGTATGGTAGCCATTAGCCAGGTAAGGCTGTTTAACTCATGAAATAAAATTAAAAATTCAGTTCCATGGTGGCACTAGGCGCATTTTAGGTGCTCAGCATTCATATGTGACTAGTGGCTACCAGGATAGACAGCACATATACAAACATCTCCATCCCTGCAGAAGCACTGCTCTGAAGAGAGCGGCAGGAACAAGGGATATCTTTGTACATTTGTTCATTGTTCTGGACTCCGGCGGCACTGGCTTCCATCTCGTAGCTGAGTGGACACTTCTGACCCAGTCTGTTTTAACTTCCAAATCTCAGGACTAAGCAGGAGCCAGAACAGCACCGAGAATGGAGTGGAAAGATACGTAAGCTGGCCTTGCCTGGAGCTTTGTCCTCGAAGCATCATCATATATTTAAGTCAGAGATACTAAGCGAGCTTCCAAGAACACACACAGCAAATCAGGATCTGACCGGGAACAGGGCCGTTTCCACTCCACTGCTTATTCCATCGTGATAGTCTATCCATCTCTCTGTCTTTGTGCCCTAACCGGGGGTCTGAACACGGTGATCTCATGTTTTAGGCTTATCTGGTGGGGAAGCCTAGAGTATTTGAGTGACTTTATCTGTGTCTTAAACTATATATTTAGTCTAGCTAACAAGACTTATTAAATACTCAAAGGATTATGTTTAAAACTTTCATTGGTCAAAACAATGAAATAGTAATACCTATAGCAAAAATTCTACACCAGCTGGAATTTTTGCCTTGTTAGAGCCAGTAATTGCATCTATCCTAAGCTAACCTGAGTTCTTAGATTATAATACATGTGATCCAAATTAGATATGTAAAATGGACCTACCATACTACAGGCTGTCTCAGCGTTCCATGGTGGTGTGGGACCATAAAAATGACCATGCAAGCTGAAACGATGCAGAATGATTTTAATAATCAAATTTTGATTCGTCCATGAATTTTAAAAATTCTTTACATACACACACATATATGGACATGAAAAAATAGTAAAACTCATTTACTTAGTACACTGTAATTTAAAACATTAGAAACATTGGGAATTAAAGTATTTTCTTTGTAAGAACCTTATCAAGAGCACTTTAAACAGTGCTTGCTGCCTTCTCTTTGTGTAACTTAAGTTTTCCACACCTTGACCAGTTGTCATATTCCTTTCAGCTTCCAATATTTTATCTTCTGTGCTTTATCCCCGAGGGTTCCTTTAATGTGAAGGTTTTGCCGGCATCACTTCTTCTGGGACACCACCATTTTTGTTACGACCACTTTCCTAATTTATGTCAGTAAGTTCACCTTCACTGATTTCCTCTGGCTGCGTATCGACACTGAGCAGTGTCGGCGTTCCCACAGTCAGCTCTTTCTCCTCGCTTTCAGTTTGATCACTTTTCATTTTCTCACTGCAGTTTCATCTTTGTTGGCCTGTACCCTCTCTGTCCATTCTGGTGAAATGTCACATAGGTTTATCACTGGAGACAGGGAGGCAACACAACTTAGTTCACTGTCTGTGCGTGAACTGAGTAACAGACACGCAGTGGCCACTCACCGACTAACTTGGAAAGAAGCGATGTGGTTGGTCACCAATCACAATGCACGTCTGTTGTTTATGTAGTTGTGTGCTGAAGTGCTAGCCACGAAGTGTGTACTGTGCGCAGTTACTGTGATAACTGAGATGGATGCATACTGGAACTGTGCAAAGCAAAGACTGCCCGTATGTATTTGAGAATGCTAAAAATGTATAAATTTACTGAGTGGTCAAGAAACAGCTGAGAGCCTTATTTTTAAAAGGGCATGCTTTTAGGAGTCCTGTGGGGAACAGGTAATGATTCCATGTAGTCCCCGGTGATTTAGCCTGGAGAGCAGTCAGGCCTATATACTCCCTCTACTCCTTTTGTCAGACTCACACCTCTTAGAACCTGTTCATCACACAAGCAGTTCCCGTCTTCCTCAAGCATCTCAGCCTGAGGAGCTGGGGGTGGTGGGTGCTGTTTGCTTTGGGGGAGCAGCTAGGAAGTAGACTGTTTTCAAGAAGTGGTAAAAGGATCTCTGAATTCATCTGGGCACAGGGTGGTGAGAAAGTGGACTATATACCTTTCATTGTACAGTAGCAAGCAGTGAGAGGGAAAGAGACTTCGGCCTTCAAAAGCTGCCCTAACGAGGACCCCAGACCGTCAGGATGCTAGTGAGGCAGAGAGAGGGGCACGGTGTGCCTGACAAGAGGCCGTGTCTGACTGAAGCCCAGCCTTTCTGGAAGCTTTTTTAAGATTTGAAATTTGTCCTGCTCCTTTCTGAATTCCTCCCATTTTTAGTCACCTCTAGGCATAAGGAATTTCATAAAGTACCTTTTTATCCTGAGAAGTGAACTTGAGTGTGTATGACTCAGCTTTCTCCTCTCTCAAATGAAAGGTGAGATCTGGCAAGCATGCAGAGGAAATTTTGCAAATAACATATAAGATGCTTAATTTTGAAGGTTTTCTACAACTATAATGTGGTATTATAATCCTGTTTCGTCTGTGCTCGAGATTCAGATCACATGTCTGTTCTCATTACAAAAATGAATTGTGCCTTTTGTTTATTGTGTTTTCTCAGAAGGACCATGTCTCATACATTCCATGAATGGAGACTTGTTAAGGACTTTGGAGGGTCCTGAAAACTGTCTGAAACCAAAACTCATTCAGGCTTCAAGAGAAGGTCATTGTGTCATATTCTATGAAAACGGCTTCTTCTGCACATTCAGCGTGAATGGAAAACTCCAGGCCACTGTGGAGACAGATGATAACATAAGGGTGAGTGCCTTACAGACTTTCTAGCATTCAAGATTTTTACTTCAAAGTGTGGCAAGTGAGGGTGGAGAGGGTTTGATAAAGAAACTTCTGATGAGTCGCTGAGTCTCTTCATGCCAAAAAAAAGAAAGAAAGAAAGAAATCAGGTAGCACTTGGACGAGGTTTACCTCACGGACCATGACACGTCCCAGCTGTGCTGACTGCATTGCTCAGCTGGAGTGTTCTGTTCCGTTCACGAGGTCACCCAGTGAAGCCCAGGTCAGCCTTCAGCAGAGTAGGTTTACTTAAGGTCTTGTGAAGCCATTCTGAATGGCTTTTAAAGAAAGCTGCTGTGCACTGTTTTCTGAGTATCGAATCTAAAATAATGCAATAGAGCACACCTAAAACTGTCTCCTTTATAGAGTCGGTTTCCTCTTTAGAGGTTGACACTGGGAGTGGTAGGGATTTTGACTATTTCGGATTAGCTTCAGACAACTTTTGTGTGACTAACAAGACCCAAACCTGCCAAGAGTTGGGCTTCAAGTTATGATGCAAATTGGGCATTTTCCCCTTGGTATACAAGAAGCAGTAATGCTAATGGGTCTTCCGGAGTCTTGCTTCAGAGCTGTTCGACTGGGCTCCATAAGCATTGGAAGTTAGATACAAGAGTAAGGACTGCTCTTTGGAGAGGCTGTTTCCTAGGTGCTTCCTCTCTCACCTCCAGACTTCTTGGTGCAGCTTAAGGTAAAAGGGAAGCTGTAGTGTTCCTATCATTTTCCAGAACAGAGTGGGGGATGCATGTGAATCGTGTCCATGAGGAGAACCAGCACTTGACGGGGGTGGGAAGAGGGTCACAAAGGCCTCTGCTTGCCACGTGTGGCTTTAAGCTGGCCTGGGCATTTTATCTGTTGCTATTTGTGACCCAAGACAGCTTAGATGACATAAATTCTCCCAAATCTAGTCTGAGCACCCCTTCTCTTAAGTAAATACTGGGGTCTGGCAGTATTAAGGAACAAAAACCCTAAATATAGATTACCTTCAAGTCAAGGGTACTCACTGCTTCTCTACTATAGGATTGGTTTAATTTAGTAAATGGCTTTCTTCTCTCCACACGTTTCAGTGAGTTCTCCCCAATGCATTTTTGTCAGCCTCCACCACAAAGGCAGGCCCCCTCTGCTTTTATCTTTCCCTCTCTCCCCATAATACTTCATTTAAACCAAGTGCACAGCAGAGGATTTTCCTCCTTTATTTACAATAATAATGTTGATAATCTGTCACTGGGCTGTGCTTATGTTGTCAGCTGCACTAGTAAATCTGTAAAATAATTTGAAATCCCTTGCTGGCTAAATCAATTTCTATGGCCCCTCAGTACCAAAGGCTCAGGGAAGTTCCTCGAGGCAGTATTGGAAGGCTTTCTGCTTAGCGTTCATGCACACCCGTTTTCCCCCCTCCGTTGTATTTCCCACTGGATTTTAGACTTAAACAATCCACTGCTTTTTTTTCTGGCACTTTATCATACCAACTGGTAAGTGCTGGTACCTGAGTGATAGTGGTGAGCTTGCTAGGAGGGGACAAGGGAGAGGAGAAAGTAGAAGAGACAGATGGGAGGATTGTGGAGAGGAAGTTAGACAGGTGAAAGATGCAAAGAGAGAGGGAAAAAGGGAGGAAATGAGAAAGAGAGAGGGAGAAAGGAGAGTGGCAGGCAGAGGAGGGGATCCAGACAGCAAAGCAACCTTACGGAGAACCTCTTATGTACATGCGGAGTGATGAGTTCTTCCTCAGCTCCTCTCAAAACCCAGGCAGCACCCAGGATTCCAGAGGTCGAGAATTTCTCTCAAACTCCATCCAGTCTCAGCCCAACCTGTGTGTTGAGGAGGCATATTACAATTAAGAACTTCGCGAATGCCAGTTTGGGTGGAAGGTAGGATGCTGTCTAGGAAACGGGGCCCTCGCTCTTACCTTCAGAGGAATTTGACAAGTCCTTTACCAGAAGGGCTGGGAAAATATTTTTTCCCCTTGGCAGCCATCTCTCTGCCTTATAAAAATGTTTTGGATGATGATAAATGTATCGTCTTAAAAGTTCCATGTTTTATGTAATTCCAAACAGAACTGGGATTAGAGATTCTTTACTAGAACAGGAAGTTAAAGATTAATGGTTTTAATATAGCATTTATCCAATAAAAACCTCAAGTATAAAACTCAAGTGAGCCACAATCATAAGGTTAATGGATTTTTATCAGCTGAATTTTATAAGTGTAGCAAATAATGATTGGTCCTGGTCTTCATTACTGTTCCCAGAGCCCCCCTGAGATGGCCATTTGTGAAATGCATGGAGGAATAGGGTATTGATTTTTACCTATCTTGAAAAACCTTACTGTTTGTATTTGGTTAAGATTTAGAGAATACTTCTTGTATGTAATTATCTTCCCCACATGGATTTTTACTTAGATGTATTTTTGTGCTCTTAAAATTAAGCTATATTTAAGAACCCCGTAAAAGTTGGCATTTATATGAATGTGAATTGAATGGCTGTGAGACTGTCCTTCTCTATGATTTAAAAATTGTCAAAGAGTAGTTAAAGACTTAAGGCAACTACACTAAAACTCAATGGAAAACAGTGTAAATTTTTCAGAAGTTCGGTTCTTTCTGGCTTGCTAGCACAATCTGTTCCCACGCTCACTGTGTCCAGGTGGACATAAGATTACTGGTGTTTGCTGTAACTTTAGAACTGTCAGTGCCACCTGGCTAAAGAAAGGAAAGGTGTTAAGTTAGGACAAGAGGTTTTGGAGGGAAGGGAGCGGGAAGGGGTCATAGGATTAGCTCTTGGGGTAGGGAGGGACCTTTTATATCAGGAATTAGCATACTTTTGCCATAAAGAGACAAACAGTAAATATTTAAGGCTTTGCAGGCTCTGTTCTGTTGAGGTTCCTTGTAAAGCAGCCATAAACAAATGGGTGTGGCTGCACTCCAATAACCCATGTTTATGGGCACTGAAATTTGGAATTCATATTCTCATATGTCATGAAATCTTTAGATTTTTTTTAACCATTAAAAATGTAGAAAGTCATATTAAAAAGGCAGTGGTCTACACTTGGCCTGTTCTACACGACTGAAGAGCAAATTCCCTGTCTACACTTCCTGTTCAGCACTGGCAAGCCTGAAGCCAGTCCTGGGGCAAGAAGAAAATGCTTACCTGGGGTTTACTTACCCTAGAAGTTGGGATCCTCTACCAAGTTGTCTTCCCAACTGCTATAAAAATCCCATAAGCCTGGTGAAGATGCTAATGCTGTCGGTCTCTCATGGGGCTATGGCCCCAAATGCAGCAGTGTGTTTTGGGGGATGTGAGGTCAGCTAACACCGTCTGCCCAGCCTCGGCACTAAAAGGGCTTAGCCCATCCCCTGCACAACTGAAGTGGTGCCAGGAGGCTCCATGTTTTAGAGTGCAGGTCCCAGTCTGCAACACACACCCTTTTATCAGCATTCATAAAACTAAGTTTGCCCCCTCATCCTTAAAAAGAATTTAAGGAAAAAAAAATGTGTTCTGGTCAAGATGGCAGAGCAAGTAAACGCTGTGCTTGGCTTCTCTCACGACCACATCAAAATTACAGCTACAGAACAACCATCATCGAGAACGGCCTGAGACTACCCAAATCAAAGTTCTGCAGCCGGGGACATACAGAAGAAGCCAGTTGAGACTTGGGAGGGATAGCCGGCTGCAGCGTTCCCCTCTTCCCAAGGAGTGAGGGGTCGTCCCAGCCTCACAGCGGGCTCTACAGCCCAGGGCTCCAGCGCCGGGAAGAGAAGTCCTTGTGACTCTGGCTGCGGAAAACAGAAGAGATTGTGGCTGAGTTCAACAGAGGGCAGCTGAAGTCGCAGACGTCTTCTGAAAGGGCCTGTGCATGGACTCACTCACTCTGAGCTCCAGCTGTGGAACAGCAGCCCTAAAGGCACCAGGGACACATGGGGAGGTACTGAATTGTCTGGCTTCAGGGCAAGGGCTAGAGAGGCAGAAATGCTGACAGAAGCCACTGTTCTTCTGTTGAGCCCTCCCCTGTCCCAGGGTGCAGACTCCAGCGGATGCCATGTCTGAGTCTCTATCAACCTAGCTAACACCATTCACTCTGCTCTGGTGATTCCCTGAGACCCCAACCCAACTTGTGGGCCTTCCAAAACCAGTGGCATTTCCCATACAAATGGCCTTTCTTGGCTCATGATGCGGACATTTCTAAAAAATCTCTTAAGGGGTTGCAAACCACAAACAAGCAGCATCTGGCTTCAGTGTGCTCTCTACCTCTTGCTAAATAGCCCCAAATCCAGCACTAGCAGCAGCTGGCCTCGGTTCTCAGCTTAGCCTCTCCCAGGCACCTCCAAACCCAGCACAAGTGGCCACTGCCTGCAGATCACTTTGTAGTGGCCCCCGGCAGAGCATGAGCAGCGGCTAATCTTGGCCTGCCTCAGAGCCCATCCATAGAGGCCCAGCTTCAGACCACACAAGAGCACCACCTAACCACCTTCAAAAGAGACAGACCCTAAGGGAAGACTGGGCAGGCACCAGGGCCTGCTCAAATGAATCATGCTCTGTCGGGTCAGCCCCTGCAGAACAGATTCTCCACTGTAGTCACAACCAGTCCCCACAGCCAATCAGCCTGTCATGCAAACAGCAACCAAGGCTCAACTCTAACAGGCAGGCCCACACGAGGGACATACCTGGAGCACCTGGCTCGGGTGACTAGGGAGACTGCACCACTGAGCCCCACAGGACACCTATTACATAAAGTCACTCTGCTAAAACCAGGAGACAGGGAAGCTTTACCTAACACATAGAAACAAACACAGGGAGACAAACATGTCCCAAATGAAAGAACAAAGCTCAGAAAAGAACAAAACGGAGACAAGCTATCTACCAGATGCATAGTTTAAAACACTGGTTATAAGGATACTCGATCTCAGTGAGAATGTCAACGAAGAGATAGGAAACAAAAATGAGGACAGAAAACAACCAGTCAGAAATGAAGAATACAATAACTGAAATTAAAAAAAAAATACATTAGAAGGAATTAACAGTAGATTAGATAAAGCAGAGGATCAAATCAGCAATTTGGAGGATAAGCATAAAACACCCGATCAGAACCACAACAAGAAAAAAATAACCCTCCCCTCAGAAAAAAGAAAAATAAGAATAGTTTAAGAGACCTCTGGGACATCAAGTGTCACAACATTTGCATCATAGGGGTACCAGGAGGAGAGCAAGGAATTGAAAACCTTGATGATGGAAAACGTCCCTACCCTGGCGAAGGAAATAGACATACAAGTCCAGGAAGTGCTGTGAGTCCCAAACAAGAAGAACCCAAAGAGTCCCACACCAAGACATAACAATTAAAATGCCAAAGGTTAAAGACAAAGAAAAATCTTGAAAAGCAGTTACCTACAAGGGAGCTCAGCAGAAACTTTGCAGGACAGTAGAGACTGGCATGAAGTGTTCAAAGTGATGAAAAGCAGGGACCAAGATTACAACCAAGATTACTCTGCCCAGCAAAGCTATTATTCAGAATCAGATAAAGAGCTTCTCAGACAAGAAAAAGCTAAAGGTGTTCATCACCACCAAACCAGTATGACAAACATGTTAAAGGAGCTTGTTTAAGAAGAAAAAAATAATAATTTAAATATGAAGAACAAAATGGCAATAACTACATATCCATCAACAATACTTTAAATGTAAATGGATTAAGTGCTGCAATCAAAACACATACTTAGCTGAATGGATAAGAAAACAACATCCTTACAACACATGCCACCTACACGAGACTCACTTCAAATCAAAAGACATGCACAGACTAAAATAAAGAGATGGAAAAAAGGGTATTTCATGAAAATGGAAACAAAAAAGCTGGAGTAGCAATGCTTATACCAGACAAAATGGACTTTACAGGCTATAACAAGAGACAAAGGAGGACCTTGTAATCCTACTTCTGGGTATTTATCCAAAGAATCCCAAACCATTACTTTGAAGGGACATGTGCACCCATATGTTCATTGCAGCATTATTTACAATAGCCAAGATAGATATGGAGGCAGCCGGGGTGTCCATCAGTGGATGAATGGATGGAGAAGAGGTGGTACACAGACAGAGTGGAATACTACTTAGCCACGAGAAAGAATGGAATCTTGGCCATCTGCAAAAACATGAGTGGACCTAGAGGGTACTGTGCTGAGTGGAGTACGTCAGACAGATCTAGAGCAATGTCATATACTTAGAAGCCAGAGGACAGGATAAACAAGCAAAAGAGAGACAACCTCACACATACAGAGCATTCGGATGGTTGCTGGATTGGGAGGGGGGGCATGGGTGAAGGGGAGAGGATTAAGAGGTACAAATTGGTATTTACACAACAGTCATAGAGATGTAGGGTGTAGCGTGAGGAATATAATCAGTAGTACTGTAATAAACATGGTGTCCGGTGGGTACTGGATTTACCCCGGTGATCGTTTCATAAGTGACATAAATATCAAATCACTACTGTACACCTGAAACTGATAGTATCGTATGTCAACTATAATTGAAAAAATAAATATATTTAAAGAAACAAAAAACTCAGGCATGGCCTGTCTGTCTGATTTTGAGAAATGGCAAAAGTCTTCCACAACTCCTGATTTCCTGAAAACCCCTCAGGAGCACATACACACTGTCCCTCCTTGTCCCTGTGCCATCATGTACCAGGGCCCGGGTCCAAGTTGCCCTAGAGCCACACCTCTGCTGAACGTTGCTTTGTCTCACAGGCCATCCAGCTGAGCCGGGACGGGCAGTACCTGCTCACAGGAGGAGACAGCGGTGTGGTCATGCTCCGGCAGGTGTCGGACCTCAGGAAGCTCTTCGCCTATCCGGGCTGTGACGCTGGAGTCCGGGCCCTGGCCCTATCTTACGACCAAAGGTAAAAACACTGGCATCGTGGTCTGCTGGCGGTGGCAGTAAAGACCGCAGAGGGGGTGTATTTAAATGGGCTGAGTTGTGGTCACCTATGCAATGAGAAAAGCCAGTCAATATTGGGGTTTCCAAGACACTTTTAAAAAGTGTGATTTTCTCTCTGATGGCATTGCCACTGTGGGCAAAGGTGAAGTCTCCAGGACTGGACAGGACTGAAGACACAAAAGCTCCAATTACACGTTGCTGTTTCTTACAGCACCTGTTTTCTGAAATGTTAAGTGTCATAAAGTGTTTAATGTAAAAAGCCCATATCTCTGTCCATGAGGATTCCATTGAGAGATTTGGCTTATTTCCTAAAACCTCCCGAGTGGCAAATTTGGGGGTGATACTCTTTATCTAGAGTTTTATTTCCTCTTACTATACAGTCACTTATTTTAGGTCCTAATTTTTTGTGTGTGGTAACAAAATTTACCATTTAAGCCACTTTCTGGTATATAATTCAGTAGCATTAAGTAAATTCGCATTGTTATATGCAGTCATCACCACTGTGATCAGTGAATATGTAATTCATTATTTTCTTATAAATTGACAGTATCTCCTGTCTCTCACTACAGATCTGACATAAAGCCTGTGTTGTCTGTATTAGCATAGCCACCCACCTCTTTTCGTTGCTGTTTGCAGGGAATATCTTTTCCCACCCTTCGTTCTCAACCTGTTTATGTCTTTAGATCTAAAGTGAGACTCTTGTCAGCATATATTTGATATTTTTTTAGCCATTCTACCAATATCTACCTTTTCTTTAGTGTTTAATCCCTTCACATTTAAAGTAATTACTGATAATTACATATATTTTGCTGTACATGTGTTTTCTAGGTCTTAGAGCTTTTTGTGTCCCTCATTTCCGCCGCCTTTTGTTTAGTGGATTTTGTGTATGTAGTGACACATTTCAGGTCCTGATTTTATAAGAGGTAGGAAAGATACTGAACATGACTTCTAAGAACTGGTCTTCACCAAACCGTACAGAGAAAGATCAGATAATAGGCTGAGCGCGGCAGCAGCTCCCGCCTTCAGTGATCACTTCAGAAACTGCTGTTACGAGGACTAGGCCTCGCTCTGCCTAGAGCATGATGGACATAGACTGTTCTGCCGAGCACAACCCAGCCCAGATCACGGTCAGCGCTCTGCTTTCCTACTCTTCACTCTTTATCTGCCCGTCACAGATCTGCCACTTGACTATATTGGCTGCATCCTCCACCGGCAATCACTTTGAGATGGAGATCCTTTCTTTTGATTCTGATACCTAACATAAAAGATAGGGCTCTCCAGCCCTGGCATAGAAGTTATCAACTTGCTCAGGTTTTAGTGCCCCATCCTATGTGTACCGGCTGTATTAAAAAAAAAAAAAAAAAAATCAAGCTATGGCTTGGATCCTTGTGGAGTGTCAGAAGTGGCACTCTAAGCTTACTCGGGGCTACATTTTAGTCACCAAAAAGCATACCCTACTTCTTCATAAATTGTAGTGCTGCTATCTTCCATCTTGACATTGTGGATTTAGGGAGAGAAACGGATCCCTAGGAAATAAATAGGTTTGTAAGCTCTCTGTCTGTGTCTCCCAGGTGCATCATTGCTGGCATGGCCTCAGGAAGCATCGTTCTGTTCTACAACGACTTTAACCGGTGGCATCACGAATACCAAACCCGCTTCTGATGGTGACGGCTGCACATCAGCCTTGCCCCCAGCCTGGGCAGCGGGGTACCCTGGAGCATCTTTTAGAAAAGCTGTCACATATGAATGTAACTTAAATTTGCTCTTAAGCAAAATATTTTTTAAAGTTAATCGCTATTTTTGTAGACTTTGCTCGACTTTGGGGGTGGGAATAGCAAAGCAGAAAACTGGCTGCTGGGTTCTGTAGTTTTAAAAAAATCTATATTTTTAGTCATATTGAGAAATCTATTTTCACCAATTATGGAAACTTACAGTGGAGTAAACCCACTTATTCTAGCTATAATATGAAAAAAACACTTCCCATTTATCTGTAATCTTGACAAATATATGATTTTAGTAGGGAAGTGGGTTATAATACTGGGATAGGGGAATTTTATGCTGTACTTTGAGTCCTGTATTTTTCAAAACAATTGTGCTTCTTAAGTGCTGAAATTTCTGGGATTTAAATAGAAAAGTTTAAATTATGGTAAATGTAATTTAAAACATCTCAGTGAATTATTTCTATCCATATTCTTCTTCTAGCATGTTTTAGACCTAGGAAATTATGGTTTGGGGAGGGCTATTTTATTGTGTGGTTAACATAAAAGATGTAATGTTATAGCAAGTGTGAAATATTTACAATGTTTTTGTGATTTGTCATCCTCATCCAAAATGAAATGATGGAAATGTTCTTGGGCTCACGACGTCTGATTTAAAGTTGCAAGTACCAAAGCTCAGCCCTGAGGTGTGATTGGGCCCGAGCTGAGGCAGGGCCTTTGGGGGCTCCCCGTCTCCCACCCTGGGTCTGGGAAGGGCAGCTCCAGGTGCTGTATTAAGCAACACCCCTCTTACCTTCTATTTGTTACCAAACTATCTGCACCTTCCTTTTGATTAGCAATTTGTACTAAGAAACAATGTTATTTTGGTGTTGTATAATCCTCTTTTTCTAGTAGATTGATGTATGGACTTCTGTGAAAAATATTTGAGAAAAGGTCTGTATTGCATAAATAAATTCTTTGTAAGTTGTGAGCTTTGACATTCCATCTCTGTTCTCTTGCAGCTTACCGAAAAGGGTCCTCTTATACTTTTCTACACATTCAGCTCTTCTCTAAAAGCAAAGATTTAGAGTGGAACGACTCAGTTTAACAGAAAAATTAAATGACATTTTTAACTAAACTTTTGGCAATACCTTTTTACTCCTAATTTTAAAACACATAAAACAGTTGTTTGCAAAATTATTTTTAAAAAAGTCATACTGGTTAAATTACAGATTTTGAACAATAACCAATGAGAGACTCTCTTGAATGAAAACCAGAACATGGGCCTTCTCTGTCCAGATAGCTCCCCCTCACTGAGACATACACGAATGAGAACACTAAACCTGTATCTAACAAGTGATCAAACAAGAAACCTTATGTACTGTGTCATTTACGATCCACAATTGCTTTATAAACCATTAAAGAAAATAACAGACGGTAAAAGGTGGGAGAGAGAAAGTATATCTTAGAACCCAGGAAACACCCCTGTGACTGGTAACGTCAGCTAAACGTCCTCACTGGTATTAACCTACGATCTCGTGCTTTGGAAACCTTAGGGTAATGGTAGAAGACAGGAATGCCTGCCATAGGCCGGGCGCATGACACTTCGGCCATATCGCCTCAACGCCTGAAGCAAAGTTAACAAAGCAGCTTCCTCTTGAAGCCTGATTAGAAAATCAGTGCCTCTACCACTTTTATTGTGTTTAAAATTTAAAACTATGGAAAATTAACTGAATTTTCAGTTAACAATTGTAGCTGGCATCAACACAAGGGCTTCTTAATGACAGAATCTATTTAGTACAGTATTTGTTAGGATTTACCTAACATTCAAACATTTATCCAGTTCTAACGCAAAAATAAATAAATAAATAAAAGCATTACTTTAAATGTAAACCAATTAGGGAAAATGTTAACATGGTTTGGGATGAAAGTGAATGAACTACATCAGACAGGAAACACGGCGGCACATTCGTAAGTGGACATAGCTCAGTTACATATGGTGATTTACGGCTGGTTTTCGATGCGTCGCCTTGAGAAATTAAGATTTTCCTCCCTGATAGTACGGACTCTTTCACCAGTCAAGTCCATGAGGCTCTGTAATTTTAGAAACACCACTAAGATCTCCGGAGGAAAGGATGACAGCTTAGGGAGGAGAGAAGATGAAAACCTGACGAGCACACCGATACAAACTGGTGGACGAGTCACTCCTAGATGAGCAACTTAGTCCCCAAGCACAGCCAACCTCCGTAAGTAAATGCTTTCACAGATTCATTTGATAAAAACAAATTGTTTGCCTCCTGAAAAAACATCACACTTCAGTCCTATGTCTCCGCATACCAAACAAGAAGATTCAAAATACCCTGCATGGATGGGAACGTGAGAAGCTGTGGGACGTGAGGTGAGTAACTGACAACCCGGCCCTTTTCCATTCAAGCCTTAAGTGCAGAGTTGAGCCGAAAGGCCAGGGGCTGCTCACACTTACCTGGTGCCATGTCTCCTGCCTCCTCGCTGTCAGAGGGCCAGTGAGATGCAGAGGTCGTGTGGGTCAGGTTCACAGGAGATGGCCAGGGAACCCCGGCTGCAGCCAGGCTGCACGTCCACTTTGTACCCTTTTCAGCAACTAGAACTGAGTGAAAACAGCAGACAACAATTAGAGGCATCAAGATAGGAGTTTGAGGGGAGAGACTTCCACTAGGTACCTTCGGTATGATGTCAGCAGCTCCTGGCCATGCAAATCGTGGGCCCAGTGTGGTCCTTCTGCGTCAGTCCTGCCCCACTGTCCATCACTGCTGAAGAACACAGCAGACCGACGAGACAGATCCCTCCGCACCAAGCAGCAGAGGTGTTTAAACATCCGGAAGGACCCCCCACCACTGAGCATGATGGAGAAGCTCCGCCAGTCCCAGGTGTCTGTTCCAGATCAGGGAGGAGCCTCCCGTCATCAAGTGGCATCACAAACAGAAAAGGGGCAGGACTTAAATCTCAAAATCTGCACAAGCCATGCATATCAGCAACCACACCAACACCGCCTCTTGGCTATCCCTGCCCCCTCCCCACCCTGAGGAAGGAGAGAGTTTTCCTCTTCAACCAGGAGAGCAACCTGCTTAGAGCTACATCCCTTTTTTGTTACATAAAGTGTAACTGTCCATCCTGCAGGCATCTCCAGTTTTCACTGCAGGGGAAGCAAGGAAGTTTCAAAACGTCCTAACTGGGAAAAGGGAGGAAGAGACCGTAAGTGGCAAATCAATAAAGTAACAAAAGAAATAATAATAATTTCTGTGTCCTCTCAGACGAGTGGGAGAAACACCTTTTGGACTTTTTTTTTTAGATTTGAAAAGTGGAGTCCCTGATGCATTTCTTGGATCCCCCAGTCATAAGATCACTATTTTAAAAATCCGAGGCTCCTTTTAATGACTCTGACACATCGCTGCTTGTGAACCAGAAAAGCGGCTTGCTCTCACCAAGGGGCGTCACGTTTTTCCAATGAAACCGAGGTGGTCTAGCCTCTAGGCAAGCTGTCTTCCTGCGATGGCCAGGCACTCCGGCAGGGAAAGAAGGCAACCTACAAATATTCCTGTGAATTGTGAGGCCTCCACCGTCCTATGCCAGAAACATGAATTATTTTTCTGCCTGTGGTTCAGGAATATTTTTTCTTGCCAAAACCAAGATCTGGGGGGAGCTAGGCAGGCTTGCTGCTTCCTCAGACCTGGCAGGAAGCAGCTGGCTGCTTTGCGGCTTTGGACTTGGGTAATTTGACATTCTCCAGACCCAACTTCAGCCTCAGCACAGACAGGTGCCCAGCCCTCCCACTTCGCCCACTGGGGGCCCAGGGCACCCAGCTCCACCCCGAAGGGAAGGGGCAATGACAGGAGCAAATGAGGGTCACTGTACCGAATACACCCGTTGTCCTCCTCAGCTATTCAATGGTGGCAACTCCTCCCCACAGCTACCTGCCTCTGAGTCCAAGGCTGTGGCTTTTATCGTGTGATAGCCACTGGAAATCCACTGGCTGAGACCAACCGAAGCTGTACACACATCAGCAATGACTCTTCCTTCCTCTAACAAAACGCACACAGCCCTGCTCTGATAACCTCAGTCCCAGTCTCCCCTTCACCCGCTGACTGCTGCCTTATGACACAGACGTCCCCTCTAAAGCAGCTCTGACCACCTAGAGGGGCGGCCCAGTCATAAGGACGGCTGCCTCTGGGTGACAACTGCTTTACCTGCACCGCAATTCTTGAGGGTCCCGGAACAGCCCCATGCCTGGGAGGGCTCAGCTTTGCCACGCACAGACTTCTCACGATGCACTGGAAGCCCATGCTAACATGGAAGCAGCTCTCTTGGCATCTAATGAAACAGCAGCGATCAGTGACATTCTCCACTCTTCCCTCTCTCACGTGAAGCGGTGCCCACCAAGGCCTCGGACAGTCCTGTAACAGAGTCACAGGGCTTTACACGTAGAATCTGCACCACAGGTTTGGACTAGTGTTTTCACCCACTGAGATTTTTTTCTTTTTTAATGCCTACAGCACCTGGTCTTCCTAAGGTCGTCTCCCATCCAAGTACTAACCAGGCCCGACCCTGCTTAGCTGCCGAGATCAGACGGGATCAGGCTTGTTCAGGGTAGCATGGTGCTGAGGTCATTTTAAATCAGTTCATCACATTTAAACTGGAGAAGCATTCTTTCCACCTAGCCATTCACATCACGTGCCGAAAATAAAACAACACAACAAAGAGCTGTGGCCTCTGTAGAGCTGCCTTGTCCAGTATGGCAGGCCACGTGGCCATTAAGCTTTTAAACGTGCCTAATCCACGCTGAGATGTGCCGTGTCAATACGTACCTGATTTCAAAGAATTAGTACAAATAACGTAAACTATCCCAACGATTTCCTAGACTGATCATATGCAGAAAGAATGCTTGGGATGTATCTAAATATATTGGGTTAAATAAAACACACTGTTAATTACATCTGTTCCTCTTTACCTTTTTTTTTTTTTAAATGTGGTACAAGAAAATGTTAAATTACGTGGCTCGCATTATGTTTCTGTGGGACGGCAAACTTGCTGCTGAAAGCTCTCTCTGAGCATCATTAATCAGCCGTCTTCCTTTCAGTGTGGTTAATCTGTTCTGACGCTCATCATCCTGATTCACATTTTACACTCTTACCCATTAAAAAATTCTGGGAAATGTTTTGCCAAAAGCTTTCAATCCATATATTTCGTATATTTACATACCAGAGAACCTTTATGATGAAAGGGAGACAGGCACTCACGGACTCTTGGCCCAGCTGCTGAGCCCAGCAGGCATCGCATGGCTTCTGCAGGTCACCACTTCCCTTTCTCTACCTCTGTTCAGTGGTTTCCGTAGATGCTCATCACCTGCTCAAGTAAAGGAATGAACATAGATGAAGCACATGCCATTCTCACTGGGCAGGAGTAGAGGAACCCAGCAATTACGTACCTGCATTAACTTTGCATTCTGAGAGCAGCAGCTCAACAGTTGCTTGCTAAATGCACAAGTGAATGCACAATGTGTTTGTGGTATCAGAGCTTTTATTGAGGATCATTATCCAGAGGACCACTCACATCCAGGCCTTGGTTGGCCCCTAAATGACAGGGACCTCCAAACAGAAGAGCTTTGGCATTGGTCGAACCTAAAAACACATCGTGGCTCTGTCTCCTGCCAATTCCATGACCTGGGTTATGTCACCTGATTTCTTGGTTTGTTCAAGCCACACCACATACTGCTCTAGGTGTTTGTGGGATAACAGTGCCGGGCCACTGCTAGGCTGCTGCCATGCCTAGTTCTTGCTGATTCCTTTCTCTAGGCCATTCCCCACCCCTCACCATGTCCCAAGCCACCCCAAGTATGGCACAGAGGATGGGAGCATGTGCCCTACAGAAGGTGCTCCTGCATCCTGTCACCAGTGACTGGCACTGCCCTGGCCATGTATTTTCTTAGGTCTTTAGCAAACGTCTTTGAACTTCCAGTTCAAGGAAGGGGTGTCGGGTTTCAGGCTCTGCTCAGCACCAGAGGCCTTGCTCCACCATTGTTCTCATTTTTATGCTCCTTCCTTTACGTCCTCCTTTAACAAATACATTTCCATTGGGAGCAAAGAAAGTTTTGGCTCTAAACAGTTGGTAAGGGGCAGGATGAGCAGAATTGGCCAGATCTGTCCATCATGGCTCCGGAATCTGCCCTCCTCCTGAAGCCAGCACCTGCTGTGGCTGTGGGTCCAGGACGCCCAGCTACATTTTGTAACCAGACACTGGAGCATGAGTCAGTGCCAAACCGGAGAGAAAACATCGTCTACTCACCTCATTCGGACAGCTATGTGAACTGAGAGATCTAGGGCCAAGGCATATGGTTTCAAGCCCTGGAGTAGTCTAGCCTTGAGAAGTCAGGGACAGACATAGAACCTGTGGTCAGAGCTACAGGCAAGCAGACATTATGAGGGAACAGAAAACAGGAGCTGAATGCACTGAAAGCAGAGACAGACCACACAATTTCAGAGAAAAAGAGGCAGAGATGGCCAGAGAGAGGCAGACAGACAGAGGCCGGAACAGATGCCCTGACCGCCCATTTCCTATAAAGCCTCACCTTCCTTCCGTTGGTTCCATGATTTCTCTGCTGTCTACCAACGATCTGCTTATTCTTGATCTTCTGGTGCATGAGCGTCTGGACCTCTATGATCACGTAAACTTTCACCAAAGCGCATTTCCACGTTCTTCCCAAACCACTCTTCCCCCTCATGGGCCCGAGACGCCACGAAAAACAGACAATGGCACCTGCCAGACCCCGGGCCTTTGATCACACATCTTTCCAAAACAACACAGAAACCTCTGCCCGCCCCGACTACTTTTTTTTTCAATAAGGAAAAGTTTATTGCAGATTGGGTACACTTATAGGAGGCAAAAAATCTAACAATGAGAACAAACTACAGGGCCCACCAGTTTAGAAGGTGAGCAGGTAAAACAAATACACAGATTATGTACAATTATTAAAAAGAGCAGGGGGTGGAAAACAAGGGAAAACTGCCCGCAGCCTTCCAGAAGGTGGGTGACAGAGGGCGTCTGCAGAGCACCTCCCGCCCCCGGCCTGCCTGTGCTCCCGCGTTTCCTGGCTGCCGTTTCCGCCGGCTCCGGATGAAAAGCAGATGATGAAAGGAGGCTGGTGGCTACTCGGGACGCCTTGTGTATCCTGCTCTGCTGGTAGCCGGCTTGCTGAGAAGAAACCGCCTTCGCCAGAGATGCCACAGGCGTCAGGACTTTCATTAAAAGCCCAAAGGGCAACTTCGTTAGCAGTTTTAAATCGTACATGGGAAGAGGTGCGGGGGAAACACACAATGTCTAGGGAAAAAAGTGACCTTCCCCTGTGTAGAAATAAATATCCAGTGTTTTCTTAAGGGAGCCCAGCACTCCTGGCTGCTCCCTGGGCACCTGGCCGCACGTCCGGCAGTTTGGGATTAGTGTCCGATGACCAGATTGTCCTCTTACGTGCTCGTTTCTTCCACCGGAGCCGGTCCTCCAGCCCCCGTCAGCAGAGGAAGGTGCCATGTCACCTCTCGCAGGACACCCACCAAGGGACAAACGCAGATCTAAGTTCTTTGTAAGAAAAAAGGAGCACTCCGAGTTTACTGAAAGGAGGGAGAGGTCATGGCTCATCCAAAGTGTTTCTAGAAAAATGCATTAAATGCTGGAAAAAAAGTTCACATTCTCCTGGTGACGCTGTAAAATGTCCACTGAGCTGAAACTCAGAGAATTTAAAACAAGCCCCTCTGAGTATCTGCCACCCAAGCTGACGCGGCATAGGACACCTCCAGGCACTGGAAGGCAGAGCCCGGACTGTGAGCCAAGGCCCAGCCCAGGGCTGGGCTCCGGGCAGCCGGCAGTCAGCGCAGGGAGGCTCGGAGTCGGAGGGCGGCACGGCTCGGGCCTGTCTGCCACGGTCAGTCGCGGTGGCGGCGCCAGGTCCCTGCCCGCTCGCAGCCCGTGGCAGCAGGAGGGGAGGGGGGTGTGGGAGGTTCCAGAGGGGCAGGGGCCGAGGCTGCCGCCCCAGGCTCAGGGCTCTCCTCGGTGGAGGGAGGAACTGGAGATGCGGGCTCCAGCCCGGGCCGGCCGCTGTCCTGACAGTGTTTGCTGCAGAAGATCTGCCCCTCCTTATCTAGAGCCGTGTTCTGGGGAGAGAGCAGCAGAGGCAACACGTTAGCCTGGCCAGGGCCGGGACGAAGCCACCACGACGGAGCGCACCACAGAGCATGCACGGGACTCAGAAGCAGAAGAGGAGAAATAACCTCGAGCCTCCCTTCCAACAGAAGCTAAGAGCAACGCAGGCTCAGGGCACCCGCCCCGGCCACAGGTGCCATGTGGCCTCTACTCCTACTACAGCTGAGCGTGCTCGGGCCCTGGTGGCATCCTGGGGCAAACCGTTCCTAGCTCTGCGCTGCACCTCAGTTCTGAGTGTGTCTTCCCACACCCAGACCGTGAGCTCAGAGATCCTGGGAGAGTAAGCAAACCCTGGGAGAATGCTGGGGCTTTGACAGTCAACTTTTCCAAAGGAAGTTCTCCGTCACAGATGGAAAAGATTTTCACGTGTCGTATAAGTAAGAAATCCCCTTACGACCCACGTGGCTGCAGAATCTGTAAAGCCCTGGGGATCCAAGGCGCCCCCACGAGCCCCTCACCTGCTCTTCTTGACCTGATCACAGCCCCAGTTTTTAATCCACTCAGCTCCTCAGGGAGCATAGAAATAGCCATGGACGTGAGGAAACTGCCTTCCTTTCTGACCCTAGACTGGGAGAGGGGACTAGTCTACTTCTCTCCTCCTCTGACTCAGTGTGACTATTTCTTGCTTGTCCAGTGAGACCCAGACAGCTGCCATCTCACCGGGTTTTGCAAAGGTGGGGGAGCTTTCAGCTCTCAGGCACCTTTAGCTAAAAGGTACACCCTCCGAAGGCGTTTTCTAATCTAACTTCCCTGCCGGTGGGGGTGGGGGATATGAATAAACAACAGGGTTTTCTGAGATAGACTGGTGTGGCTGCCTCCAGGGCACTTGGTGTCAACTCTCACATAGATGTTTTCCAGAGGCCCTTCCGAGCTCAAGCTGAACACCTGGCAATTTCCAAGGGCAATTTCAATTACCTGCGGAAGAGGTAACTGAAAAAAGCCGAAGCAGCAACTGAGCATCGCTCTTATCAAGCTTCTAGGCCCGAAGTCCGAGCGACGGCCCAGCCACCCTGTTTCTGCCACAAAATTTATCCTGGGTGAAGGAAACCAAATGCTTCCCCAGTTATTTCTCCTTTCCTCTTCCTGTCAAGAGGACACGCATGTGTGCAGCCGAACAAAGCAGCGCGGTGCGGTTAGTACGTACCGTGGCCTTGGACCTAGTCAGAGGCAAGCAATGCAGGCGGCGGGAGAGGCAGAAGCGGGGAGAGAAGCAGGGACAGAAACTAGACTTACTTTAAACAGAAGCAACACGATTGAAACAGTTTCCTCTCTCTCAAATTAAGCCCAGATCATTCCCAAATTTCCCCGGAAAGAAGCGTCATCCCCTGCTGAGTGGGAAAGCAGGCCTTTGGAACTCATCCCCCTAAAGTCAAGATGCAAGGCAAGACCCAGGTTCCTGATAATTCCTTTTTCTGCCACAGGAGGGAGTTTTCTAGTCCCTGTGGCTGGCTGGGATGAGCCCACGGGGAAAGAGGACAAGCTCTCTCTGCGAATGCACTGCGTCCTATCCTCACCATGCTATGGACAAGTCGGAGAAAATGCAGTGCAATCCAACACCACAGGCCTGTCCTAAATCAAAATGTTATCTAATACAATTCTCTCCTCCTATCCCAAAGGCAAGCTGCCTCTACATCGTCTTCCTGAGAAAAATGCATCTTCAGAAATGTGGCCGGAAAAAGAGAACAAAAGCCTTCACGAAGGTACCCCTCTGATGCGCTCTCTCACTAAAAGGTGCCTTTCCGTCTAAGTGAAAACCAGCATTTATTAGTGCACGTGACTTGCCAGCTTTTGATCTGCGAAGGAAGGCAATGTGGCAAGCGGAGAAGTTTTAAAATAAAGTTTTCCCAGGGTGTGCTTGGCTGGCCTAAAAGGATGTCAGGAGGTACAGGAGACGCACACCGATAGGAAGCTAAGAGCTGGAGGCTGGTGTCGGAAGTCTGAGACAAGCATGCAGATCTGAGAGGGGCCGAGAAGTTGCTCTGATTAAGCAAAGTGTGTCGAATACCAGAATTCTGCTTCGGGGTTCCCCATTGTCTGGACTGGGTCAAGAGTGAAACTCGGAGTGTCTCTCAAACTCTCAAATCAAACTGTCAAATGAAACGCAGACAGCAGCATCAACTTTACTTTCTCCCACTGTTATTTACCTTTCTTATCCTCTGACTTCCTCACCGCAAGCACCAACTTTGGGGGGCTAAGGCAGGAAGCTCTGGGTGACAGCCGATAGTAGGTTACCCAACAGCTACCTGAGGATTCCACCGCAAACCCTGACGCACTATTTCCTCTACTATTTGCATCTGTAGGAAACCACATTAGCCTCACATACATACTCCAGTTACGAGAGCATGTAATACCAGCGAGAGCCATTTGTGATTCTTTTTAACATAAAAAACATTTAAAACTATTCCCAAGGGCAGAACACACACACATGATGATGGAGAGGTGAGGATAACAACACGGAAGCATCGCAAGCTGCCCCCACACAACCGTGCCCCGGGTCAGGTCCTCAGCTGGGCGAGGATTAGCACCAACTCTCCGCAGAGGCCTTTTCGCCCCTGCTTTGGGGAAAAGTCAAAATTCACAGGCCGGCTTTTTGGCCATTGAGAACTGGTAGCTCCAGAGACCAGCTTTACTGATTTCTGCTGAAGGTACTGAACGTGATAATGTCACTCAGCAGTTCCTCAGAGCTAACGACCTGCAGAGTTGTGTAGGGAACATGGGGTTACATGGAGCCCTGCCCACACGCTCAAAGTGACAGCTGAACATACATGTAAACACGCAACAATCACAATCGCCGTTGAATTACAAACAACAACGGGCTGTTCATTCACAGAAACACCCAGTTAAAGCGAGTTTTAAATGTGACTGTGGAACTCCCATCAGCAAGTGCAAACCGTCCATGTCAACCGTGAGTGTAGGTTCTGGCTGAGGGGTATAAATGTCATTATTCAGAATGGAGCCTATACTGGGCCAGAGGACCGAGGGCCAGGTCATTCCAGAACTCAGCAGGCCACAGGCCTTAGGCTAGCGATTCCTATCTGGGCCCCAGTCAACAGGTGACCCAGGAGACAAGTGTGGAGCTCTCATAAGCCCTGAGCACAGGTAAAGGTTCTTCCTCTGGGAGACTATGAAACTTAAATAACACAATTATTAAATTGTGACTCTAACAAATCACTCTTCAGATTTTTCACTATCTGTCAAGTGTGCCAATCTATGTTTTTATTTTTCTAAATTTCCCCAGAAGGTGCCCAACACTGTAGCATGTGGCCCGGCTGAACAGCCTCATCAGTGTTTGCCTCACAAGTGAATCACCTGAAAACATTCTCATGCTGTGGGCTCCATCCATCCGGCTGGTTATTTTCAAAGCGTCTAAGCTTTAGTTCTGTGATAGCCCTTTCTCAGGCTTTCTGCAGAACACTGCTGAAAGGCCAGGAAAACCACAACTCAAGAGGCCTTGTTATTATTTTGGCACAGAGCACCCCAAAGTCCTGCAACGTGTCCGAAGACCCTGTCTGCAAGCTTTGTCTGGGGGAGGGCAGAGCGGGAGAGGGCACGCTTCCCAGCAGGGGAGGAATAGGGTGTTGCAAGCACATTCAGAGGGCTCAAGCCTCGCCTGGAAGAGAGGAGTCAGACCGAACAGCAGAGACTAAGAAGGTGGTGCCAACTCCACAACCTGCCACAGTGTTCCTCAGTCACAGGAGGGGGTGGGGGCTGTGTCTTCCCTCCAGCGTCTAGCTGGGTCTCCTCAGGTTCCTAGACTATAAAGTGCCATGAGAATAAGTGCCCGCTTTCCTTCCAGTTGGGTAGGAAACAAGCCAAGCCTTTTCCAGAAGGTGAGAGGTCCGTGCTAGGTAAAAACCATGGAGCCGTGGAGAGAGCCCATCACGAGCTGTCGGGCCCCCAGGTAGCTCTGGTGCCGCTGAGGCCCCATGCTGTCGGGGTGGCCCAGATGCTAACAGCTCAGCTGCCCATTTTCTTCGAAAGCTGAAGACACCCCAGCTGACTCTGGCTCTGAGGAAGGTGCCCCTCTGCCTGCCCCCCAAAGCTGTGAGTGGTTGTGGGTGGAGCAGAGGGCCCGGCCCGAGCCGCCGGCTGCTGAGTGCCCAGGTCCCATAGCAGTGGGGGAGAGGCACGGAGCTGCTTTGGGGCTCAGCCTCAGCAAGGACTGAAGTCTGGACGGCCAGGTCGGGTGTGCTGATCGCACTTCTGGCTCAAGTTTACCTGTCCTGCCCGTCTTTTCCCTTTTGCTGAGCTCACTTTAATGTTACTTCACTTAATTTAATGTCACTTTTAATTTGTTGAGTTGGCGAATTTGGGTAAGCTGCCTTAAAAACACTGTGGAAGAAGCAAAGTCTGAAAAAATGTGGGGATCATTGTTACCGATTTCTCATTAACTTTTACCAACCCTGAAAAAAATTATTTTTTACACCGTTTTTACTTTTAAAAGCCAAAAATCACTGATTTTTTTTTTTTAAAAATGGCATTTGTTCAACTTTGGTTGTTTCTTATCCCAAGTCCCAAAGAAAGAATAATTCATGCCTCAAATAACCTATTTTTGCAGCCTTGAGTCGTCAGGGTTTGCTCCCTCACGCTGTAAACCCCAGCCAGGCCTGGGAATCCTTCTCCAGATGAGGAAGCAGAGGGGAGCAGAGGCAGCTGCCCTGGAGGCCACCAGGCCAGAAGGGGCCAGGGGCTGGCTCCTCAGCACTAGACCCAGCCTCGCTGGTGCCCGCATGATCCCCTGCCCCAGGACTCGGCCCGGATGGCCCGATGTGGGCACTTCCCGAGCCAAGCCAATCTCGAAGCGAAAAGAGGAGTTTCCACAGGAGGGACGCTCTTCGCTGTTTTCTTTAGAAGCGTCAATGCCACTGAGCAGTTAGGCCAGACACTGCGGCACGCCCAAGGCAGAGCCGTGAGCTCCACTTACCATGATGACGGAGACCCCGGTCGTGGTGCTGTTCTGTTTGGGGAGCGCGTTATTAAAGTGCTGTTTTAGTTTACCTGTTACTTCGGCTTGCATATTATTCTCCTGGGAGGCATCATCCTACAGAAGAGAATCAAGGACAGTGGTTTTGGTTCTCAAGGCTTCCTGTCTATTCCTTAGCGGGCGGGCACCCACCACCACCACCACCACCGTCACCACCTCTTCCCAAACGGGCCCATTTACCGGAGGTTAGGCCAACAATGACCTTCTAAAAACGATTCCTGTCATCCTGCAGCCTCACGCCCTCCGACAGACCCCTTACCATTCACCCCAAGGGTAGGCCGAAGGTGAGCACAGGTCTCCAGAGGCACAAGGAAGACGTTCCTTTGGGTTCTGAGACCCGCCCCCCACCACAAACACCACCTAATACAGTACAGATCCTTCTCCCAGAAACCCCAACATTACTGAACCGATTATCATTTTAATCAAGAACCAAGCTAGCTGTTAGTCTTTATTGTTCATAAAATAATGGAGAATCTAACTAAGCTAGTGGGCCCAAGAGCCAAGTCATTTTGCAGGGTCCAGAGAGGCTGAGCCCAGACACTGGTCATCTGGGACAGTGGAGGTGGCAGAGGTGCATGGGGAGCTGTGGGTGACAGCTCTGGGTGCAGTCCCTTAGCCTTGCCTTCCTGGAAGGAGGGACTTGCAAATGTTTCTACTGCCACCATCTATAGGGCTGTGTTTATCCTAAACCCAGAGGCACCACCGAGCATAACAGAACTGTAGTCAACATGACATGTCCTCTGCCCAGCTCTGGAAGGGACAGTGTCGACACCCTGCCCACAGCAGGAGGTCTCCTGTGGCCACAAGGTACCAAGACAGAGATCAGGGTCTGAAACGTCCTCCTATCTGGGCAGATCCTGAAAACCCTCAAACCCCAGAACGACAGAAGGTGGAAGCTGAGAGGCTCCTTTCATTTTGCAGTGGAGGAACTGAGGCCTAGAGAGGGACAGTCACGCCCAGGTCACTCGCAGAGCAGAACTAAATACCATGGGATCCTGGTCCTAGCTGCCTTCTCCTAGCGCACCAGCTTCACGCCACTTACTCCGTAGAGGAGACATTCTACGTGCCGTGGAACCTGGGTGCAAACTCTGCACGTGCAAAAAGAAACAACAAGGAAGCCCGCTGTTGGCCACAGAGCACACAGATGTACCTTCCCTAGGGGATGTGGGGTACTTACTGACACCCAGGGGTGACTCAGGATTTGTCCCGCAGTACACCGAGCTTCCACGTTTACCTGAAGCATTTGACTGATTAATTCCTGGAAAGAAACAAACAAAGGCTTATTGTCATAAAGGAGATGCAAGGGGGTCATTCCAGCATAAACACAGAGATCTGAGTTTGCACCAAGTGCTTCAAAGAACGGCCAACACAGCTCAGCCATCTGAACTGAAAAGCTCTTATCAGCGACACTCCCAGTGCCTACGAGGCGATGGAATGAACTTAAAGAAGAACCACACATTCAAAGTCAAGACAGACTTGGAGCTCAATACCAAGAGTGGCTACGGCCCCACGTGAGGCGAGGGCCACTGGACACCAGGCAGCCCTGGACGATACCTTTGCCGAGTCCGTGATATTATCCCAGTAGGGTGCTGGAAACTCGAGCTTCCCAGCCAGGATCTGATCGAAGAGATCTTCCTGGAGATTATTCTCACTGTCAGTGACAAAGAAAGAGAAGAAGAGCCAGAGTCACCAGACAGTTCTTTTTCAACAAAATGCTCATGGGAAGAGTGGGGAGAGCAGTCTGGCCTCGTCAGCTTGGGCATGTCATATCTCCACTGCATTTGTGATGACAGCCTTTTCCCTTTAGACACTGAACTAAAACACCATTTCCATAGGCCTGGGAATCAGAGGGAGGGAGTGAGGGGACAGAAGAGGAAGAGAGAAGAGACACAGATTCACAGCTTTGTCAGGTGGGTACAGAGCTTTGGCGTGGGAAGACGACGCCGTTCTGGAGATGGCTGGCATGATGTCTGCACGACCTTGTGAATGGACTAGCGCTACTGTGCACTTCAAATGGCTCAGCAATATATATTTTATGTTACGTATATTTTGCTACAATAAAAAGACTCAAGGAGAAATGGAATCTACAAATAAGATAAATCCTTGCTTTTAAAAAAAACTATCACAGCATCTGCCCTCACTGAATCTTTCATGGCAATAAGAGTAGAAAAGGAGCAAATCTGCATCAGATCTCCTTGTCTTTCCCCTTTCCAACTTTCCAATAAAACAGCCAAAGATTAGTGAAGCAGCCAACACGTGAAAGGGCGTTCAGAATCCGGATAAAACATCCATGACACAGTTAGCGCCCCACTGGAACTTGACGTTCAGCTAACCTCAGCGTGAGAGAGAGCCTAGGTGCAAGGACATCAACTAGAACTGCAAAGGTGGAGGCAAACGTGCCTCCCCACCCTGCAATGGGCGTCCCCACCCTCAGCCTGTAACCGACTGTCCGAGCGTCACAAGGTGCACTCACAACAAAGCCGGTGCCTAACGAGTAAATGATGATTTGACTTTTGATGGACGGTGACATGGAAATGTGAAAACACTGCTGGGAAAAGTTCAGGAAGCTGAACATCCTCCACCTCCCAGAAAGCTGCATCTGCACAGCCACAGAGCCTGCTGCACTGGGCGGGTGCATCAAGGCTGAGAGCGAAGTCGTTGCTTTTGAGCTCTAGTAGGAAGCTCAAAGGGACTGCAGGAGTCAAGATTAAAGACCAGGAGTGGGAGCTCGGTCTCACCTGGCAAGTGTACAACATTTCTCTTGGCGTTCCCGCCCCACTGCTCGGGTGCTCACCTGAGACCCAGCCATCTAGGAGGAGCCTGGTCGTGCTGCCAGCTCTCAGGCTGGGCAGGGACACATGTATTATCTCTAGAAACAAGTCACTGAGGGCAGTGTCTAGGGACAAATTCTGAGGGCTGTATGACTGTGTGGCTGCCTCATTCCAATTCTATGAAAAGGAGTGAGTCTGTGAGATTTGTGAATATCCACAGCATCTACCTAAGCCCAGCTGAACCCACATCTGCTGGTCTTTGGAGACTGGGTCAAAGGGCTCATGGAGAAGCACAAGTCAGGCCAGATAAATGGGCAAGGCACGAGAGTCCCACTGCTCTCTTAAATTGTATTTTTTTTTGAGTGTGTACCAACCATTTCTAAATGTCTAAATGTTTTCTTTCCTTTTCATTGTTATTTCTCTGCTGATTGAACTCAGCTCAACTGTCCTTCAAAATGAGTGAAGGACACACTTAAGAACACAATGAGATTTTACAGAAACCTTTAAGGAACTAGAGGAGCCCAGGAGACAATGTTAGAAGACAGAAAACAAACCTCCCACTTCCAGAATTGTTCCTGTTAGCCATTCCCCTCTATTACCCCACTCATTATTTTTTTATTATTTTTTTCTATTTCCTTTTATTATTTTTTTTCTGGAATCACATGGTTTATATTTTGCCAATATATATGGCTTTTATTTTGTTATTAAACAGCTCAAAAGTTGGAAGTGAGTCTGCAGCATTCATTTTGTTTTTTGGCAAAATAGCCTGAGTCAACAAACAAAACCCTAGGATGTACTGGCAATTAGAATGCACCCCAAAGGACCCATGCTGTGAACGGAAAGAGTTCCAGGCTGCCCTCAATAAAAGAACAGAAAGCTAAAGATAATTCATCCTTCTTAGTAGACATTTAATAAAAGCCACTCTGATTAAATCCATACTGGATTTATTAACACACTTGTACTCTACAGTCTGGCTGAGATGTTTCAGGGCACTTTTTGATTCTAAAATAATATAGCTCCTGGATCAAGGTGCCGTACGTCTAAAAATGTCCTTTAAGAAAAACCTTAAAAACAACAAAAGAGTTTGCATGTGTTCTCTTTTCTATGGTAAGTCAAAGCAAGGTAAAAACCAGGCAAAGTAACCTGAAAATGTAAGCTATTTTACAAATTATGTTCTAACATTTCACTTACGGGGTGTGTATAAGAAAAAAAATCTCGATATAGGCATGCAAATACTTCCTTTTTTTTTGTCAGTGGCCCTAAGAACACACTTGCTTAGACAATAACTAAGATGTTGATTGCCTCAGGAAAAACAATATCTTTCTTAGCAAGAATGAATCTGATGTTGAAAAGACTGAATGAAGACTACACGGCAAGCTAAGACCAAAGCCTTAAAGAAAAAAAAAATGCTAGGTTTAAAAAAGAAGATAAAGCTGTAAACTCCAAGTAATAATTTCAATTAAAAAGCTTTGGGTTAAAATCATGCTTTATATAAAACAAAGAAAATGTTTTGAAATAGCCGTTTAAAAGATTTTCATTTTAGGTACAAATTTATATAGATGGAATCCTACTTTACATTTATCATTATTTCGGTAACTTCATCATTACTGAAGGTACCATTTCCATAATTTGTTATACTTTTTCTTACAGTAGGTTCTGAAATCTCTCCAGGATGTCTCTGTTGTAAAGATGCCTCTGTAACTAGTATTTAACATTATAGATTCTCTTTCCCCACAGCATACGAAAGAAGAAAGCATTTTCACAAATTTCAGTCAAGTAAGCTGCCTGGAGTTGTAGGACCAGCTTCTGAACATGACACATAAAGGCAGCGCATTTCAGAATGTGGCTTCACTGCTTTTGATTAGCTACACTGATCCCCAGACCCCACAGAGGAGCTCCTGTCCACTGGGTAACGAGTCACGGTAACTACCTATCTGTCCCGTCTGAGTCTCACTCCTGTGAAAAGTAAAGAGCAAAGTCAAAGAAAAAACTCCCAAGCTGCACTGGCAAGTGGAAGCACTAGAGGGAGTTGTGAGCACACATTCCTCGAAAATTGGTCCCTGGCCTCAACTTGGGTTCACCATGGAGGCGAACGAAGTCGTAACCGGCCCCAAGAGCATCAGCTACAAAACACACCACCCTCTGTGATTGACCAGTCCTCAAAACAGGTCATCGCTGAACCCAGCCAGGGAACTGTGATGAGTAAGAAACTGACCACAAATCATCCTCCTCCTGCTACGAACACACCTCATCTTCTCCCACATTGACTCTACTTGACTTCATTTGGTCAATGGGACGTCAATCAGCAAAGGTGAGGCAAGCGGGGACTTGGAAAACGCTCAGGCAGACAAACTTGCCCTCTCTCTAGCTGCTTTTTAAAATCCTGTATCCTCCTCTATCATGTGAAACCCAGGTTAGGCCACTGGACGCTGAAAGGCACCTGGCTGAGGCATACCTGTTGTCCCAGCTGACACTGAGCCAACTATCGGGCATGTGAGTGAGGCACACTGGGCCATCAAACCCTCACTGAGCCCGCCCAGACCAGAAGGCCTGCCCAACTGATCTACGGAACTAACTGACAGCCCTAACTTCTGGGGTCGTTTGTTATTCAGGAAATGCTAACTGCCATGTGCAGTAATCTTACAATCTGTGCATCCTACCCTAGGCAATGACCTTGATGGAACAGCCAGAAATTGACAGTCAGACAGAAAGAGCATTCCACTGACAGAAACCCAACCCACGCCACGAGGACAAGGTCTCACTCACTCGCTCTCTCTCTCTCATTAAATGTTTGTGATTTCCAGCCCTCAGCGAGCTCTCATGCTCGGTTTATTTTTCTTGATCAGTATTCTTGTGATGTCTTTACACCCTGAGACTCTCCAAATTAGAGAATGACATCTTACGTTTATTGAATGATGTCTTATGTTTGCTGTAAAGTCAGTAAAAATAGGCAACTCAACCGAACACTGATAATTTTTAAAAGATAAAACTTTCGACTTTTCTGTACATTTGAAAGCTTTCATAATAAAAACATTGGGAGGGGAGTGAAATGAACATAATTTTCACTTACTGAATAAATACTGCACTATAAATACCATAACCTCAGAGAATATGTTTTAGCATTTGATTCCCAGTACTCAGTGCCTGGTACATAGTACCTGCTCGACAAATTGTTGTAAAGTGAACAAAAGAAGAGATTAAAATGAAAAGATTGCTCAAGAAAACTCAGAAGAAAATCATCAAATTAGATAAACGTCTATTTCTGCTCCAAGTCATTCATTTGCTTCAAACAGGGAGATGGGACTGATCAAAAAAGGCACCAAGGCCAAAGCCCCTCACTCACCCCATGTGCAACCAGCACTGAGATAACAAGTGTGCTATGTGCCCTCCGTGACACACCTGACCCCCTGTGTGGCCACCTCTGCTCCTGCTAGATGAAGTACATGGTCGCCAAGAGTCGACCGTTTTGCTCCCAGGCCTATCTGTGCTGAAAGTACTTGTAATTCTACTTTATTGAATAATATATGAACAGGAAAAATAAAGTCAGAGAGTTTCTTGTTTCTATGAGAACTAGGTTGCATGCTTTGGAAAGTGAGTTGTAAAAAATTAAGAGACAGCTATTAAAAACTAGAAAAAGGTTTATCTAGAAGGATCAGATTCCTCCACAGGATCTTGAAATCTCACTCCCTTTGAAAAAGACAGAGAATGGCAACTGTAGACACTGGACGATGGGTGTGCATTACAGAAGAACGACCCTGAGAAGCTCAGAGGGCCTGACACCAAGCAAAGGCCTCAGCCTCACATCAGAAGTGTGCTCAAGGAATATACATTAATAGGCTGTAAATTAAGATAAAAAGTGAAAGGCAAGTTTACATAATTTTTTAACTGACATTTTTATTAACCAGTTTCTAGTCCTGACTTCCCAGAAGTGAAATGTCTGCTTCCGGATCAAAAGGAGAGAGTTTACAGTTCAAATATTGTCACTCAAAGAGCCACTGACCTTCGGAACGGTGGGAATCCACAGAGGAGTATGTACGTGATCACACCTGCTGCCCACACGTCCACCTTCAGGCCATAGCTAGGGAAACAGCAGGCAAAAGGGGAGAAAGACGATGTTACTCCCAGAGCCCTCCACTTGCCTTAATGAAGAAAAAGGGTCTTTTCAGTGTCAAATTGCTCATTCCAAGTAGAGGAATTAATTGCCCTTTGGACAAAGGCATCTACTTTTCTCACAATCTCACCACAATTTTCAGGGCTACCGCCACAGTCCTAAGACCAGCACCCTTGAAGGTAGAAGCACAAACTTAAGTTCCTGAGACCAAAGTCACGATGCTGGGAACGGTCTCTCCTGCCCTCCACTGTCCCAGGAGGCAACTGAATACACAGTAGGAGGAGCAGAATACACCTTTCCCCACCAGAGTTAAGGCACTAACCAAAACCACGGGAGTCTTACCCGGTTTCAGCAATGATTTCGGGAGCCACGTAAGTTGGGGTGCCGCACACTGTGTATAAAGGCCCTTCCACCACAGTGGCCAGGCCAAAGTCTCCCAGTTTCAAAGACTTGGTCCCATCGGGATATTCACACACCTGCAACAGAAACCAGCCGACAATCAGAAGTTGTTTTTTCCCTCAGTGATTCCAAGAGGCCCCTTGGAATTAGGTAATAAGACCCAGATACATTTACTAATAAATGCATTTATTAGTAAATGTATCTAATTAATAAATGTATTAGTAAAATCCTTGTCACATTAAAACCATGATTTATCCGTGATGCTTTAAAGCTCTAATTTTTTCTCTTCAGAACCATCGTGTAGAATTTGAAAGAAACAGTATTTTCCACCTTTGCAAAAAGGTCCCTACGTAGGAAGGAGTGTAATGAACAGGGAACGCTTACACATCAGTTCGGGATGTAGGTGGCGGCTTACCTGACGTGACCTGAGGGGACCGTAAAGCTGGAAGCAGGAAACTCACCTGCACTGGGCACTGACTGTGTGTGAGGCACCGGAGAGCCTCAGAAATGGTGTCCAGTACATGCCCACTAAAGCACTAGATGTTCTCTGAGAGACCTGCATGCTTAGTTTAGAAATCAAAATTCGGACCGATTCTCTGGACTGCCAATGATGAATATAAACATTACAGAGGGGAGCCCTTGGCAGGTGAGAAAGAAAATGAACTCTGGGATCAGACGGCCTGAACCTGAATGACCAACCACTCCCCGGGTGTTCTGGTAGTGTGACCGCTGAAATTCAGTCGTCCTCTCGGAGCGTGTCTCCTCACCTGTGAAACGTGATGGGGTTGGCATGAGGATGAAACGAGACCGAGCTCAGACCAGGGCTCAGTGACTGTTCCGTCCCCTTCCTGGAAGGCCTGGCTGATCGGGTCAGATCACCACCACACTGGACTAGGTGTAACGGCGCTGGTGAAATGGGAATGTTGTGGCTTCAACTGAAGCAACCTTTCTAGAAAGCCTTTCAGCCATGTGTACATTTCTTAACATCACTTATAACCCTTAATCCAGTAAATCTAATGCTAAGAACCAACCCTAAGGGAATGGATGTGGACCCGAAGGTTATATGCACAGGGACACCAATCTCAGAATTAATCTCTGTTTTTAAAAACTGGAAGCAACGTAAGTGGTTAATGGGGCAATGACTTTGCAAGTCGTGGTACATCTCTGTCATAAAATATTACATGGTCATTAATAAGCAATTTCAAATAAATATTAGTCATGTGAATAATGTCTGCTGCGTTACATACAACAAGAAGGGATATTCAAAATTACATCTAATGCACCAAAATGTTAAGTTTATCTCTAGGTCTTAACCTTAAGGATAACTTTTTTCTTTATATTTTTTAGTTATGTCAGAAATGTTTCCAATTGGTCCTATAATTAGAAAAAATTAATTTTATATATAAGCAAACTTTGTAGGATAAAAATATGAAAGTCACATTTTCAATGGATGGTTTGAGAAGCAATCAAGTGGGTATGAGAACATAATTTAGATTTGACTGTAAACTTTAATGTGCTTGCCTGTCCATCTCTTAGATGTCTACTTCGAAAACAACAAATTTCAGAGAATAACTGCAGAGACTTTATCTGTACTCACCTAATGTCTTTTTTTCTATTTTTATACTTTAAACTTATTTAGTTTGCTTTTCCTCGTATTTTACTATGAACTGAGACTAAATCACTACTATAGAAGGTGAAACATGTAGAAAATTATGTTTTTTCAAGATAAGCATGTTAACGACATCAGCCATTAGTCCAATACTTAAAGAGGGGAGTGATTGATACCATTTATACCGTCATCAATAAAAACATCAAGGATCTCAGGGCTCCCCATGCTAATGATCCGCAGTCTTCACAGGCATTTCAAAAAGGATGACACTGAAATAAATACCTTTATTACTTGTGATGTGCTCGTCAGTTTAGGAATATTTTTCTCCTTAATATTTTAATAACTGCTTCTGTGTTTATGTGCTTAAAACACACACGGCATATAACTTTATGACTTTCAAGTTTTATAGAATAACTGAGGATTCTGAGTTCCTCCTGGATATTTATCATTCTGAGTCAGCCTACAACTCAGCAGGAACATACTCAAAGCCGCTAATGATTTAGCCTAAAGCAACAGAAACCAGGTTCTTAGTCAAGCTGCAGTCTTAGGACAACTTCCCATCCATTACGTTTAACGTAAACATGAACGAGAACAATCCAATACGGGAATTACCGTTGGAATTTATTACACATTTACTGAAACCCAGACTTTAGAAATTCCCTAAGTAACTGCAGTGATAAGAACATTATAAGCAACTTTATAATTCTAAATGCATGAGAGTAAAAAAAAAAAAAGTTTTATTAATGTCATTGTTATTTTGTTTTTATAACTTTAAAATATACTCATTAGGTACATTTTTGAAAAATAGTGTTTGTTTTAGACATTCAACTTAGAGATGCCTAGGGGTATTTAACAGTTGTTGTCAAATACTCAGAAGTCCCAGAAGCCCTGTTTTTCACATCCCCTATAAGGAATTCAGAGTCATATGCAGGAGCATAAATAGAAAGGGACTGAACAGTCTATAATCACCGAGTTATGTCTGAGCAACTAGTACTCCCTCGGCTAAACATCAAACGGGAAGTGTCATATGGGGCAGACAAGCTGAAATAATAATATTTTATCTGATTCATCTCTCCCCAATGCTAGACAGAGGCAAATATGTGAATGATAATACGAGCATATTTCAAATCTCAGTTGGAGATTCTCTTCAAAGCAGGGAAAAAAAATATCTACTTATCTATAAATCTAAATACACACACATTTATGACATGGCTTTAAGACTGACACTGACACACACATGGCATTGCTTTAAGAGCCTGGTTTTAGGAAAGAGGTGAATAAACACAGAGGGACTCCAAAGGCCTACTGTTCTGGCTGAGAGTTCAGTTCTCCCCAGTAACTGACATTCTCACAGGCCTGTTTGGAGGGTTCAAAATTCCCCCTGATATTATCTCACTGGGCTTCCACAGTCACCCCACTGGGCAATTAGGAAGAGAACTGTTGCTTCCATTTTTTAGATGAGGAAACTGAGTCACAGAGAACTCTAGTAACTGACTAGTAGATGGCCAAGCAGGCAGGCCAACCAACACTGCTGCAGCGCCTTGCAACAGAGCCTGGCCCGAAAGTGAGGCCTGGAGCCAGCAGAGCCGCAGTCTGCACCCACGTGCCGGTGCTGAGCGGACTGAGACAACCACGAGGGTGAGAATGCCAGCCCTGCGGCATTCAAATGCCCGGCCGCAGCTGAGGGACGCTCTGTGGGAAGTCGGTCTCGGAACACAAATGTAAAAAAATGTGAGGAATGCGGATCCCACCAAGTGAACGCTGCGTGTTCTCCAAATAAAACGTCAACGTGATGATTTAGAAGGACTTCAAATACGAGAAACCAACCCTCTTCTCTGCCTGGTCCCCAGGACTCCGGGAAAAGCAGAATTTATCACGGGTCTCTCATAAGCTCTGACGGGGGACCGCCAGGCTGTAACTCACAGCATTAATGGCCACCCGTGTGCTCCCTGACACGGTGACCCATACATCTGCGATGGCAGGGTTTTAAATCATAATGCTGCTACCAGGAGAAAGGATGCAGATCAGACGTCTGAGTGCCCTGGTGCTTAAAAACTGAGTGTTAGAGTAAGAAGAGGCTGACAGTCACTCTGTGTGTTGACTTTTAGTGACTCAGTGGTACCTTCTCGCCCGAGGCCAGCGCCAACCTGACTATGTCTAGAATCGGCTGAGAGGTCTCGTCGGGTTTCCTAGGGCAGACACGCATTTTTACTTAGGTAGGCGCAGTGAAGGGTTTCTAGAGGCTGACCCAACGGCCCTTCTGTTTCACATGTGAGCTTCATCTAGACGTCAGTTTGATCCTCTTTTTCCTTCTCCATCTCTTTGGGTAACACAATGGGCTTGGTGCAGGTTGTGGAGAAGGGACAAATACTCATCAAGGGGAGCTCAGGCAGCTGAGGAACTTGATTCCCATCTCCTGGTTAGGTTCTGGGACACATGTGAGCGACATCCATCCCCTTCACAGCATCTTCCCTTCAGTGCATCACGGGAAAGGACAAAGTATCAGACACCGAGGTTCTGTATACATTGCACATTGTGAGCGGAAAAGAGAGGAAATGGGAGGTGAGAGTGGACTCAGTGAACTGGAAAGGGGTCACCCTGTGAACACAGGTGAGTTCACTAACGTCTCAGGCCCCGCAGGGCCTCAGAGCTGCGGCACAGGCCACCTCACAGCAGCCAGCGGTTCTCGGGGATCTACTGCTTCATTATTGGCAGAGAACAGCAATAATTCCAGCCACCACGGTGATGTGAGTGGGCCATGGAAAGACGGGAGAAATCAAGGTGGTGCCCTCATTAACACCGTGGTATTTATGTCTGGTCATACCCAAGAAAGTACTGTCACCTTCGCTTGTAAAGCCTGGCTAAACTCAGTCAGAGGTGGGAGGAGCCTGGGCCTGAAGGACAGTGCAAGGTCATCAGGGGTGACAGGCCACTTTAGAAGGGAGGATGCTATATCCTCACTTGCAGCCTAAGGCCCAGTTCACAATGTGGTCTCCATTCCCCCTTCGGGTTCGTAAAACTGATATTATCCTACATCTTGTTTTACAGGGCAGGGACATTTATTTTCCTAATAGAAATGAAACATAATTCCCTCTAGGCAGAAAACAGTAAAAAAAAAAAAAAAAAAAACTCACATACTTTCACATACACACTCAGAAATCACCAAATAGTATTACCAAGAGGGGAAAATGGATACTGCAGATAAGCAGAAAGTCCCCAAGATGGCCTCAAAGCCTATCCATTGACGCATGTTCCTTTCAGCAATTATTTTTGTAATGCAAGCATGACACAAGCTGCAAAGACTTATCTTCAAGTACCAGTCGCTAGTTAGCTGAGTGACTGTCAGTGGTTAATCACCAAACGTTTACTCTATCCACTGAGTTATTACTTGGCACTGTTCAAGGCCCTGGGGATACCAAGTCAGTTGAGATACAAACCTTGCCCCCAATGGTGCTTACAATCTAGAGAAGGAAACAGACAAGTGACGGATAAAATCAGCACACCGTGGCAAGCACAGCAGAAGCCAGTGCTGGCTGCAACTGACTCTGCCCAGAGTCAAAGAAGATAATTCCTTCTGCTCACAGTCTCACAAGATGAATGTGTTTTCCAAACCGCTGGGAGACAGGCCATCACAAACGGAAACCAGCATGGACATAAGCAAATGAGGTGTAATGCCGTTGATAAAGTCTTCACTAACTTTTAGGGGTGGGGAAACCTGCGCTGGGACTAACATGATCTAGAAGACTCAGATAACGTCACTTCCAAAGCAGGGATGATGATGATGCTACCTCAGCCCTAAAAGGTGGAACCACATAAACCAAACACCTGGTGTATGTTGGGGGGATATGTGCATGCAAAACTCCCCAATCAGCTTCTCTAAAATTCCTTAACAATGCAGACCCAGGATGGACCAATTAGGAAGCTACGTTGAGTTAAGGTCACCTAGAGGGTGTGTGCAATGTTGCTCAGAGGTGAGTGCCACACTGACCAGATGGGGTAGGAAGGGTCGGTAACAGGAGAGGAGGCTGGAAAGGTAGAGTGTTCCAGATCATGGAGTCCTCTCTGAGTACAGTGGTAGAACAAAATTTCCTTTCTATTATAGAACAATGGGACAAATGAGAGTATTAAAAGGAAAACTGGCATCTCTGGGTCTCAATTTCCATACCTGTAAAGCTGAGATGAATGGACTAGATGTCCAAAGTTCTGCCCTGCACATAAGTGAACCTTATGTTCTACTTTCATCTCCTATAAGCCTCTAATTTGGCCTCCAATTTATTCAGAATTTTCAGCCCCGTAATTTTCCTGCTCACCTTTCTTCGCTCAATACCATCCATCAAAATGTAAAGTGAAAACACATTTTCTAATGTCTGGTACATAATAAATGCAGATCAATTCAAGAAATTCATTAATATTTTATGGTCACTGACTTGCATCAGGCCAATTTTCTAAATTTAAACTCTCTCAGCCCCCTGTTGCAAAACTGGTACAGATTCTAAAACGTCACTGTTTGCATTTAATTACGGTCATTTAAAGGAGTATGAGTGGGAACAGAAAAAGCAGAACTGACGTACCAAGAGGTTCTCTGGCTTGATGTCTCTATGCACAATGCTGAGGCCGTGGAGGTACCTGAGGGCGTTGGCCAGGTTGTACACCATGGCACTGCCATCCCTCTCTGTGTACTTGGTGGAAGAGGTAATGGCATCAAAGAGATCTCCACCCTGAAGGACACAAAAGAGCATATCAAAAACATCAACAATCCCATGAAGGTGACGAAAACAGTTCCTAGGCCCAGAGTAGACTTAAAAATTACACGAATGCCACCAGAATTGATGATTATAAGTAAACAAAGTTTCACGGTAGCAAAACACTTCTCTGATTAGGTTCTTCATGAACACGGGAAGTCTGGGAATTTGGTACCAATGAAATCTCTGGTAATCTCTCTACCGTCTTACTTTGACCAATTCCATCACCAGAAAGAGCTCAGTAGCTGTTTCCATCTCCTCAACCAGCATGATGATATTTGGATGTTTCACTCGGCGCAGGATTGACACTTCGTTCTCAATCAGGTGTTCCTGTCAAACAAAGGGTTTAGAGAGGTGGATCAGAAAGCACAGAACCCTCTGTTCCACCCTATGTCCTGGAGAACACCATCTGCAGATCTGATGCTGAAGGAAGCGTCTCCTTTGGCACAGAGACAAACCCAACCCTGCCCTACGAGGTTTCCATAGGGACAGGACAAATCAGCGTGACATCTCATTGTCAGTAACAAAGAGAAACAGCATCCTGGTACATGAAACACACTGCCTCGTGTCTCCATTGCTTTCAACACCTTCCGAGGCTGTGACTCTTTGAAAGCCTGAGCACACGGCACTGAGCCTTGTAATTCAGCTGGAACCACTTTTTAATTTCAGCATACACTCGGAAACAAAGACTCCCTGAGGAAATTCGGCATGCTTGCGGCATACAACTGGGGCGTTAAAATTTTCTGTCGTTTTTAAACCATTACTCTATGAATTTGAATTCTATGTTGAAATTCATGAAAAAGAAACTTTCTTCCTCTATGCCTGGGTATGAAGTCATTCACCAGAGGATGTTCCTTATCATCTTGCATTTCAGAAATCAGGAAACGGACAGTGCTGTAGGGGCCACTAAGCACGTCGCCTCTGAAAATACCATCAATATCGGTCTTGGCGAGACATACAGCTGGGATCAGCACTGTAGCAAAATGTTCACTCACAGCATCGAGACATTATTCTCAATATACCAACCACGAATCATAAACAACTGCTGCTTTATTTCATCATGAGATGTGAGAACTTCTCAATACTGTCACATTTGTTGATCCTAATAATTATTTTGAGCTTAGGGTACACCCTGTACAATGAACTAAATGCCCTCTAATACATTCTAGGTATTCGAATATAACTTTTATATAAAATTTGCCTTATAAGAGACATCACTTGCTACCTAAACACATATGTATCTATCCATATCCATGTCCAAACTATCCATCTATCTGCACACACATGTACACACACCCACACACCCACGTGTGAATGTGTGTCCCTCACACTGTCCCTTTGCTTTGCTACCATGAATTTCAGAACTAAATTTAGTGTTCCACTGCAGTAGGAAGATAATTATCTTATTTCTAGATCTGGATACTATTTATGGTCCCTCTCCTAAATTCACACATCCATGTATACATGTATTCTTACTCTAAGCCATCTCAAGTGCTCTTTGACGAGAGTTGGAGGTATAAACAACAAATAAATAACACCCAGAGAAAATCTGTTGCATGATCCTACACATGGTGGGCTGTGTTTTTTGACCGTTCCATTATATTTGTCCAAGTAATCAGTAAATGCTGGCAAGTGACAGTGCAAATGCTAAAGAGAGGTAGGGGAAAGAAAACAACCAACCTGGAGTAGGAATCTGGTCACTATTTGTCAGTCGCTGTGCAAAGTACTTGTGTAATGTTTTAGCACTTTCCCCTTAAACAGTGCTTTGAGGGGGGATGCAAACCTAGCTTTCTGACATCGAAGCCCCCATTATTTGTACTACATATCGCCTGTCAAAGGGGAATGCGTCCGTAAAAAAGTCAAGCTGGAATTTTTCAAAATGAAAATGATAGCTGTAAAGCGGAAAACATTTAATTCCCTGAAAAGACAGGAACTAGAGGTTGTACCACACTGAGTGGGGCATCCAGGCAGAACCACACCGGGCTCTACCCCTTGCTGAGCAGGACTGTGACGTCTGCCCAGCAAATGCTTCTGAATCCCTCAGAAGAACGGTGGTCTTCAGACCTTATCACACCATGCCTGGCAGGCTGGGGACAGGGTCCCACACGTCTAAGTTACAGAACAGCAGCACAAAGCAGCAGAGAGCTCCCTGATCCCTCCCGAGGGAAACAGCAATACAGGGACACAGCCTTCCCAAACACTCCACATTTGTGCATGTATTTAGATGCCTTTGCATCATCTGTGCCCAGCATTCCCTCAATCACACTCAGGAGCAGAGTTAGAATTATTTATGTGAACAGCAGAGAGGCCAGCAAAGGGATGCGAAGCCAGGACAACAGTAGTTACCACCACTGTAGTGAAAGGGGCATTTTATTGTAAAGCTGAGTAGATCTAACACTTGAGTTCTCCTCCATCCTCCCCACTTCCTCCCACCTGGGAAAGTCTGTAAATTTACCTCTCTTTGTTCAGAGGCTCTGTCTGTGATGCTAATTTAGAGTGACATACGGAAAATAATCCCTATTACCAGTACCCCAAGAACGCTCTCAATTGGAGTTAAAATAAGATGTCTACCACCTAACGAGACTACACCTCCCCAAAGTTATCTTTTCCAATCAAAGGCTCGACAGAAAGCCTTCAGGGATATATTGTAGGACTTTCCCCAGACCACCTGCATGCAGCGTTACATTTCAAATACTGAGTGAGCACTGCAGCAAACTTTTCTCCATGGCTGTGTGCCATCCCAGCTTACTGTTACCTACTCAGCAAGGACTAGCATTCCAGGCACACAGCGAATGCCGTTGGGATGTCGTGGGAGCTGTCAGCCTTTGTTTCCCAGCCTCTGGCTATGCCTGTACAATTGTCTATGAAGAAACAATCCACTCTTTAAACTAACCGTCAGCAGAAGCAAAATGAAAGCAGTGCATAAACATCTTTACAAATGTTACCTTCCTATTTCTTATGCAACCCATATTGCTTGTAATATGTAAAAATAATCTCCAGATCACAATTTCCAGGAAAGCATCTCTAAATACAATAGGAACATCACCTTTGTCTTGAACCGTACTGAACTTAACCTTATTCGATCATCTACCATTATTTATGTTAAGTGATTCAGGACTCTGAGTCCAAATAATTTACATATGAATCATTTCATGGCAGTGTTCCACGGTTCTGTGTGGGAGAAAATGACAAAGAAAACTGCTGATTTAGCAAAAGATAATGCCTTGTCTTTGGCTATGTGGTTTTCAATGTACAAAATATATATTAGACAGATCTAGAGATATAGAGAGACAGAGTGAGAGGAAAAGAGGGAGAGAGGGGGGAAAGGAGAAAGAGAAAATGAAGAAAAAGGAAGGAAGGAAGGAGAGAGCAGAGAGGGGGAGAGGGGTGGATTAGAGAATAAACATCTCTCCCAAATCAAACCGGTCGTCTTGTCTGCACCCTTCCCAGTCCCACAGAAACAGTCCCCTCCTCCTGTGTCCTCTATCTCATTGAATGAACCTGGCTGCCCAGAGCAGAAGGGGACACCTCACTGCCCCCCTTCTCTCATCCTCTAGCACAGCCAATCCACTACCAGCCCCTGCCAGGTCTATCCTCTCAACAGCCTCTGAACCCACCCATTCACTTCCATCTCCATGGCCCATCTCTCACCTAGACCTCTAGGCATTCGCGTAGGTAGTTTCTCTGTCTGGAACTTTCTTTCCCCACTTCTCGGTGAACTCTTATTTATTCCTCAGGACAAGCTTAGATCTCACCTCCTCTAAATAGCCTCCCCTACTCCACTGTGCTGGGCTAGGCGCTCCTTTTCTTTGCTCTCGTTGCCTTCCGTACTTTTTCCAGCCAGAGCTCTCACCCCGCTGTCCTGGAGCTTTTGTGGTTTACCTCGCTCTCCACCAACTGGCACAGGGAGTCCTGCAGTGCTTCAGTGAATGAACAAACACATCGTGCACTGATTGCTCTCGGCCAACACTGGCTTTACAGCCGGTATCTCTATTACTCAGTGAGTATTGCTGAGGCTCATACAGTCAGAGATAAAATGTTTAAATCACTATATGTGATTTCTGTGGTAGACATATGTCATGGATTGAATAATGGCCACCCAAAGATATCAAGTCCCCGAGGCATGAAAATATCACCTTATTTGGCAAAGGGGTCTTTGCAGATGTGATTTAGGATTCTGCAAAGAAGAGATTACTCTGGATAATCTGGGTGCCATCACAACTGTCCTTAAGAGATAAAAAGCACAAGGAGACTTCACAGGCAGAAGAGGAAAAATAATCACACAGAATAGAAAGTGATGTAAAGATGGAAACAGAGGTTGGAGTGATGTGGCCAAAAGCCAAGGAACACGACCAGGCACCAGAAGCTATTTTGTTAGAAGCAAGGAACAGATTCTCCCCTACAGGCGCCAGTGGGAGCATGGATTTCAGGCTTCTGGCCTCCAGAACTGTGAGAGAATAAACTTCTGCTGTGGTAAGCCACCAAGTTTGTGGTAATTTACTCTGACAGCCTCAGGAAACTATTACAGCATACATTTGGATGTATGTCCTGTCTGGGCCCATGATGCATAGATAATAAATGCAAAACTGTGGGAAGAGAAGGAAGGATCACTTCTAAGCATCATAACAGAATGCTCGGAGCTTCAGACACTGTGGGAATTCAATATAAATTTATTTAGAATGAATATTATTTAGACTATTAGACATGGAAGAATTCTTAAATTTAGAAATACCACAGCCTTCTCAACAGTCTCCATAAACCTGGCCCCAAGGCAGTTCTGGTAATAATCTCCCACTTAGAATAACCAACATGCTTTCCATCCCCTGGGCCTGTGTTCAGCCTGTGCTGGCCACGTGGAAGGTGTTTTTGTTTTTTATATCCATCCTACCCACTGCTGGAGATCCAGCTCAAATGCTTCTTGCTCTGTGGAGTTTTCACTGATTACCTACTTCTCTCTTATACGCTTCCCCCCAAACTCTCATAACACTCTTTGCAGAACTGGTATTAAAATATAAGTTAAAATACCCTATTCCTAACAGAGTATCTTGCACACTTATGTAATTTTAGGTGAATAAGTAAGTTTAACTAATAATGCTGATGTATAGCACAGAAGAACAAACAGAAGACCAGAGAGGGTAAGAACTTTTTCCCCAGGTTCTTATTCATGAATTTGGACTTAGAGAGGGAGCACAGTAGGTTGGCCAAGGCATAGGCTGAGTAACCAACGAGACCGAAATTCCAATCACTGCTCTGCCTCTGTGTGATTTGTGGGGAGCTATTTAATCTGAATCTTTATCTATAAAACTGGTACATCTGTTTTGAAAGTGATTAAATATAATGTGAGAAGTTCCTATATGCCCAAGCATTGCTAGATAATATATTTGAGTAAATGGCAGATATTATCTTCCATATCATTAATTTTCTGTGTAAAATGCACAAAGCAGATGTGACCAACAATACTCCAGAATAGTGGCTGAATGATTCCCCCTAAATTTTGTTTTAACCCATTTTCCTTTTGCCCAGAGAATACTCGTCGACAGTGCTCGTTGCTGCAGCATTTACCCCAAGATAACTCGCAGATTACAGTCCTAACTTTACCCCCCAAAGTTTTTCACAAAATATCTCTAGTTTATTACTTTCACATCATTCTAATATATTGATAGCCGCTGGAAACAAATGACATTGTTCTGTTTATAGCATTCTGTTTTTAGTAGTGGTATTTCATCTACAAAACATAATCACTCTTGACCGCTAAAAATGTCATGTCAAATTCTAGAAAACGTAGTACTCCTACGCATTATGTTAACGTGCTTGTCAGTTGTTAGCCGAAGAGTCATTTGATAAATCTGACTTATGTGTACATTTCTGTTACATTACAATTAGAGACAAGTTCTGTTTAGAAATAACTCTAAGAACAGTTTTTATATTTTATTTTCACAGTGAAAACCAGTCAGATTTGCTTCAGCCTCAGAGCATGTTTATGTAAAATTAACGTTGGCAATGAGCTGCACTTTCTTTTTTTCTAAATTGGAAATGGGTTAAAAATCAAATTCCCTATAGCATTTTTATCTCAAAACAAACCATAATGGAAAAATCAAGTTATTTAGAATAAATCGAGTTTTGAAATTATAATTTTATACAATCAATGTAGAAATACCTGTCCAAATAAACCAAATGTGAAGATAAAAATAAGTATGCAATCATAAATTATAAAAACTAAATGATGATATTCAATAACAAGAAAAAAACAAGATTCAATATTTGAAGTGACCTATTCCTTTGCCTCAGCATTGAGTGTACTCGATTTTTTTTTTTTTTTTTGCATAGAAAGATCTTTTTTAACTACTGAAACAGCTGCTTAAATTTTAATCAGGTAAATAATATCCCTACCACAGCATTTTTTAAAAATACACTTGTTTAGAACTTGGCTCCCAAAATTATGATACATTCTGCTTAAATTACACAATACCAGGTAAAAAGATTAACACTTAAACCTGGAAAAAGGCCTTGCATTGAAAAATTTAACACTATTGTTGGAATAAGTAAAAGCCATAGAATTAAAGAAAATTTAGAAAACCTTACTTATTCAAAGAAAAGAGGGGCATTTCTGCACAGTCTCTGCTTTAGTGGCTGTCACAGGGTAGTAAAAAAAAAAGTATATGACAATTTTGCCTCTTGAATTTTCCATCCTGAGGAATTAAGAAGATTTTTCTAAAACTTTACCATAATACTTTAAGTTTTCTGCTAAAAATACACAAATTTGTAGAAGTCCAATAAAGACCAGTTTAGGAGTTTCATAAATAAAAAAATCACTACTATCATATCAAATCTTCCTAATTATAAATCCTCAACTCCTCAGGCATAGTAATGTTACAATTAACATGGGTTAAGTTCTTATTATATATATTTTTCTACGTTTTCTATGCTTTAATTCAATTAACCTTCACAATAACTTTGTCTTAGCTATAACGATGTTTTAGAGGGAGAAACAGAGGTCCAGAGGGGTGGAGTAACTTTTCCAAGATCACACAGCAAAAAATGCATAGTCAGGATGAAACTTCATACAATCTAGTTCTAGAGCAGCATTGTTCAACAGAAATATAATTATGATTATCCTACTTTTCTAGTAGCCACATTAAGAAAAAAGCAAGTAAAATTAACAATATAACTTATTTAACTCAATATACCCAAAATGTTGTCATTTCAACATGTAATCAAACACAAAAGATATTAATGAGGTATCTTACATTGTCTAACACTAAGTTTTCAAATCTGTTGTGTATTTTACACTTACAGGGCATTTTAATGCAGAATAGCTACATTTCAAGGGATCAGTAGCCACAGGTGGCTAGTAGCTCCAGCGTTAGTGAATTCTAGAGCCTGCTCTCTTAACTGCCATGCTAATACAAAGGAATCTAAAACGGTATTTCTCGTCACCGTCATATTTACCTTTTTAAGCATAGTTAAAATATCAGTACTCTAGCAGCATTTCATCATTTGATCTTTTCCCAGCCCCAGCTTGAGAGTAGGACAGACGAAAACAGCTCATCCCGTTGGGGAGATAATTCTTTATGGTGCTTCTGCACAGCTCTTGTTACCAGCTCTCCTTTCAAGGATGTTTGTATAGCAAATACCCTTGGAACACAGAGACAGGATCTCCCTCAGGGCAGAGGGAAGATCTGTTTTCTGATCATGATAATAAAAATAATGTTCTCCTCTGGGGCAAAGGTTAGGTAGGTTTGCTGACAGCTTCCTCATAAGACTGAGGGTTTCCTAAACTTGGAGATCCCCCGCTGTGACAGAAACCAATGTGTATACCTCTAGCTGGGCCCTTCTGCATTACTTCCTGTGAGGCTTGAGAGTTAAGGGGAACCAATGCAAACATACAGCTCATCAGCTTGTGCAATCTGCTGTGCCATGAGTGACAAAGATTTTTGTCTCTGACCCAGCGTCAAATCTCAGACTCATTACAACTTTTGACAAACCTTTTGTGTGTTGCTAGGTTTTGAAATAGGCATCTTCCAGAGAAGAGAACTTGTTATTTTATTTTATTTTTGATAGGATGAAGATCAAATCAATTTCCTGTTTTAGGATTAAGGTTTCTAAAAAAATGGCAAGGGGGGACTTGATAGTGTTTCCCCTACTATTATCAACGGCCTATTCCTGCTTGTCAACTCCCCCTTAAATTCCTCTAGCACAGTAAACATCTTGCCAAGTTTCCATTTCTTTCACGAAGCAGTTATGTATACTGTACCTTTCCGCAACACTTGGCTTTGTCTATGATCTTTAGGGCGAACTCCTTCCCAGTAGACCTGTGGAATAATCAGCGGAAGGCCATTTAAAGACATAAATCACAGGTACCATCATCATTCCTGATTTCTTCTACAGCGCAGACTTGGGGAAGAAAGACTGGCTTCCTCCTCTGTACATCAGATATGCCACTGAATGCGGTCACGGGGCAAGGAATACGCCACCCCCCCAAAAAAAGAAAATCCAAGGCTACATTGTTAACCTGCTTTTATAAATATTAATAATTATATCATTATGGAACTTGCATATTAAAAGTACTGAAAGTCTGTTTTATTAGAACTGAACAAGAAACTGTTGTTCCCATACTTAAATCTCAAAAGAGTTCTCTTAGGAGGCAGATTAAGAAAAATGAATTGAATAACTGATAATTACCTGTTATCAACATATCTTGACATTAATTCATTAGTCAATAATTAGTCCATAATTCAAAACTGAAAAGTCCCTAGACTTCAATATCTATTCCTCAGCTGAAGTTCCATCTTACTCATACCTTTAAATGCCCGTATCTCACACTAAAGAGATCATTTACTTGGACACAGAATCTCGATGTTGCTGTTTAACGTTTAATCACCTTTAACATATTTTAATCAGAACATGCCAAAAAATATATATTTTAGTATAGGAAAACAGTTCAACAAAGAATGCTGTAGTATTCCTGGAAGATATGAGTTCTCTCAAGCACAACTGCCTTTGCCAGGTGGTCACAGCACACACTGATGAGGCCTACTTTGGAAAAACAACTTTTATTTAAATTACTTCTCCATAACATAAACCAAACCCTGCCTCAGATTTCTAACAAGTCTTCAGAAGTCATATTTAGTTACCTGGGCAGCAATCTGTACCGGAGTTAAGTATAAAGATTTAGAGAGGTCAGGATAAGGAGCAATAAAGCCTCACTAGAGATGTAGCAGACTGGAAAAACTGTAATTACCAGAACTTTCTACAAAATTCCCCCAAAATGATAAAAATTACCACTTAGAACAGGTAGCGAAGCAGCGTATGAACACAGACTTTCTAATTTGTGTCATTTCCAATTTTAATATTGTTTACAAAAGGCCTGGAATTTAAAAGAATGGATTTCTTTCCATTTGAGAATTTAGGATCTCACACAAAATAAAGCTGGACAAAAATATAATTTTCATATAGGCAGAAGTTTAAGATACTGATCTTAAAAGGAGTCAGAGCTCATGTATCCTGAACTACTGGCATATGCAATTAAGTTTTAACTGAGAGGGTTATTGTGGGAATTAAGTATGTTAATATAAGTACAGCACTGTCCTGGCACAGGTAATACTATACGAGATTTTAAAAATAAATAAATCTTACTCTTTCCCATTTTTCTCTGGTTCGTGGGTGAGAGCTGACATAGTGCACAATCCAAATACAAAGCAGGTTTGTACTCTACGTGTATACAGATATTTTTCCCTGTCAACTTGCTTGTGGGCATTCAAAATAACTGGTCCCAAGGATAAACTCTTTCCAAGGAGAAATGTATGTGCAGGTGAACAAATGATTATCCTCACTATCCACTCACCTGTCCGTGCACTCTTTGACTACTGCAAAATTGCCATCGCCAATAACTTTTCCAATTTTGTATTTCTCAAGAAGAGTAGATGATTCAGAGCACCTGTTTCCATTCATACCTGTAAAAAAAGGATAAATGCAAAGTCGAAAGGAAACGTCAGCATTTCATCTTGATTCCCACCTACTTGTAAAATAATAAACTGCAGTGCATTTATTCCTAAGTCTATGGTGAAACCAGAGAAAGTCTCTGAGCATATTTTCTGAATAGCACATTTGAATCAACAACTTTCTTTTGACTTTCTTGTTTGAAATCAGACACCAGCATAACCAATAAACACAACAAATCCCTGAAATATCAGCTAAAATAAGTGATTAACTTTGGTAAAAAAAAAAAAAGTTTAACTAAAACTTTAAACTTTTTCGTCAACTCTTGGGAAAGGAAAAGTGGATAATGTTGGGATTTAATTTTTAAAATTTTCTCAAGATTTCTCAAGATTTTCTTGTAAAGAAAATTCTAGCCAGCTAGGATGCCTTCTTCAGATTAATTCCTAGCTACAAGTCTTCTCAAAAAGGTGGTGGTAGTGGGAGAGCAGCGGGGGACAGAAAGGGGAAGTGGTCAAGATCAACTACTTTTCACAATGTATGCCCACTGCCCGGTACACTGCAGACATCAAATATAGAAACATACTTTTGATAACTAATTGAGAGAAATAAAAATCTCCATTTAGCAATTGTGTGCAGACAGCCACTAAGGAAAAATAAAGGAAACCCAAGTCTAAAATTTGAAATTAGGATAGCTTGATTAACGATTTTATATATCTTGACATGGCCCATCAACTTAGGATAAATAGCCTAATTGGTAACATGACCACATCCCTGTTCAGGAGATCGTATTCAGCTCAAGTGGATTTGTGGTGGCCACCAAGTTCACCTGGATGACTTCCCTTGCGAAAATCATCATCAGGTTGATAACTACCTTCAGGACTCATACAGCGATCAAGTTCAGGTCCACCATTTATGTTGGAAGAAGATCTGCCATGTGCAGAAACCTGCTAAAAGAAGAGAGTAACCACTATTTATCAAGAAAATACTGACCAATCTTTAGCAAGCCAATCCTTACATTATAGAAAATGCTTATAGAATGTAAAGATATAATGATACAGAAATAGAGTACTGCCTTTCCTTTCATCTCACTTTGCTCACACTATACACATTAATGAATTTTTCTTTGTGGATATAATATTTTCTCTCAGGAAATTGACAGTATGTTACTCTCTTTGATATTATGTTACTTTCGACCTCAATGTAATGAAGTAAAAGAGACTTATATGGCATCACAGCTGTACAAGGTAGTGACAATTGGCAGAATGAGGCTCAGAACCATAGATAATTCCAAGAAAGTCAGTAATTGGTCCACAGATCCTATAGCCACCCCTGTGGCTGACCTCGGAGAGTCCCTGCTAAGGCCTTCTTAGAACTCTACCGCCACGCCCAAGATGCATCACCTTCCACACCCTCCTGTGGACCCAGGGTCCATAGTGCAGCCCTGGCTCAACCCTCTTCCCTACTGACCCTAAGACAGCAGAAATTCCTCTTGAGCATTGTAAGGATTTTCATTACCAGCAACCAGAGGGAAATTAAAGATAAAACTTAAAAGGTAGGTTCCAACATAACAAAAAGCTGAAGTTTCCCTTCTAACACAGAAATAACCCTAGTCCTTCGGGAAATTAAATTCACATTATATTATTCATATGAAGTTTATTGTTCTGTAGGCTTATGAAAGTTTTTCTTAATTACCAAGGACTCTCAGGCTTTCAAACTCACTTTCTCTTTGATCTTTCCTTTCCCTTTTCTTCCCTTCCCTTCCCTCCCTCCTTTCAATTATTCCTTCCAAGAGTTTACAAGGCCAAAGGACCTACCAAACACTGAAAAGCATCTTTGATGTTTTGTGTACTGGTATGCTCGCACACTTGCTTCGATGCCAAAACTATTCCAGGAGCTTACGCCCCACGATGGCTGTCTTCTTTACCACTACATCCCCCATGTGTAGCACACTGACTGGACACATAGTACTTAATTGATACTTGCTAAACAAAGGCATAAAGACACAGGTTCAAGGCAGGGAACCACCCTTCCCAGAGTGCCCACCAGTTAGAGACACTGGGTCCACTCCCTTCTTCCAGGTGAAGTGGAGAACTTCACAGGTTCTGAGTTTGGTTCAAACGCTAGGACAGCCATATACTTACAAACATTCTGTCAAACAGGATTATACAGAAGTTCTTCTAGAATGAAACACGACCGTTAAGAATAAGAGACACGTAAGAACTGGGGGCTGTTTTCTCAGATCCCAAGTCACAGCACCATGTGTGGACCATAAAAACAGCAGCAGTGTGTCCTGTTAAGAAACCCAAGGCCACGGAAAAGCACTGCTGAGAGACGTGGAATCAGCTCCTGTCCTGAGTGGCAAACACACTTCTCACAGATTTGCTTTTTCTCCTTCAGTCTGCCATAGCGAGTAACTGAGTAGGAACGTGTGTGTGCGTGTGTCCCTTTCCAGCCTCCCTTTACCTGACGGAAAGGCTGCACTCACCCAAAACCCCAGCTCCTTGGAATTCAATGATTTTGCTTCCTTAATACAAGGTAATTGGTGGATAGTTTTTAAAATGTACTTTTTTTCTTGCCCCTGAAATTAAGGCAACTTCAAGAGTCTATGCTCGAATGTTTGAAAGCTTGACTATTTAAAACCCAAACCTAGAGAGGGGACTTGAAAGAAAGTGGCACAAGAAAACCACACCATTCTACACTCTGTTCCATTTCCACGGCTCCCACCCAGCGCCCAACCCCTCCGGTCTCTCCTGGCACCTCATCAAAGGCCTCCTTAGTTACTTTCACCCACTGCACACATTATTGCCAGAGAAACTTCCACAAGATGGTACTGGTATCAGCCCTAGAATGCAGAAGCCTCAATGGGTCTTTGTTACCAACAGAATAACCTCAAGCCTCCAGCATGGCATTCAGGCCATGGTTTGTCCCCCTGCCTACCTGCCCAATTTGTTTCCCACCACTTTTTTTTTCCATGCATTTTACTTACATTAACTCAAATCTTTTTTTTTTTTTAAGTTGCTTAAACTTTCCAAGTCTTATTTTTTGCTCTGAATATAGGATAGTAGCAGCACCTAGCTCAAAGATTTGCTAGACTCAAAATTAGCTCACACACGTAAAATCATTTAGCATAGTCACTGACATGTAACATTAACTCCATATATTCGCATCCTTCCTTAAAACGTTTACCATAGAGCCTTGAAATAAATGAGTGACTGACAAGTGTTTCTGAATTGCCAAATGTACAATGGCTAGAAGAAATCTTTTACTAAATAATTCATTTCAAGTCTGTTCCTCTTCTAATTCAACCCTCCCTAGACTAAAAATTGTCAGTCAAGGGAACAAGAGATTCAAATTAAATTCATATTGGCCAAATTCTTAATGGAATAAAGATAAAAAGAGGAATGTCTTTTTTTTTTTTTGTAAGTTAAAAGTTATACCTCAAAAGATAAATAAAAAGTTCTCTTTTGAGCATTGCTTGCCCCCAAATTTGTGATACGGACGTGGACTGTAAATGCCTGGGAACAACAGTGGGTAAGTGACCAGCTGACGTGCATGTCTACATCTCGCAGCCCAAAATGAAGCAGACCCACCCCCTCAGGCTGCACCTGGCTGGTAAGGCTTCTGTGCTGGGCAGTAACCATCTCACCTCCTAACGCTTGGCTTGGAAAACTGTGCAGGCCCCACGCCCACTGCTGAGGTCCTAAGACCTACCTGCCTTTGTCACCGTGCTCCCCCAGGCCTGCTTGCTTAGCTCTCCTGGGAGGGGGGAACATTCTTCTAACAAGTCCTTCCCTTGAGCTAATTTGAGTAAGCTATATTTCACTGCAAGTGTTCTGAGTCAAGGGCTCTCTAAGAAAGAAGTCTTGAAAGGGGCTAAAATATAGGCATTTTTACCTCCTTGTTCATTTTTATTCACATGGATGGATGGCTCCTCAGAGTGCTTACTGAGTTCTTGTGAACCACGGTGACCTTCCCACTGTTCCTTTTGATTAAACCCCACTCCCATCTACCCTGATTCCATGCACAGTCCAGCAATTAAAACCCAGTTTTGTTGAGATGCAGAGGCAGCAAGGAACATGGAAAGAGACCAGGAGACAGAGCAGGTGGTGGAAGCTGGTTCCCTGGAGACTAAGAGAAAACGACGACTGGGCTGAAGCCTGGAGCCTCGGAAGGGGGGGGCAGCCTTGCGGAGAGGGCAGGGTGCAGGGCCCAAGCCAAAGGCCATGTCGTGTGGACCTGACAAAGGTTTCTCTGTATCACCAGGAAATGCAGCCTTCCTAGCCAAAAATGATGGACAAAACATTTTTTTAAATTATCAAATGGAATGATTTTTTAAAAATGTTAAACCTCAAGCATTTTTAAAAAATAAATCCTATACTGAGTTAACAGAAGTGACAGCTCTATCCAGATATTCTCATTTATTCAAAAATAAAGCTTCCTTGGAAAAATAAAAATGTGAACCAATAAAGGGGATCGTTTTATTCTGGCACAGCAGGACAGACAAGGGGCAGCTTTCCTTCCTCCCTCAACAACCTGTGATGCATTTTTCCAGGATACAAAGGTGAAGGGACATGCTCATCACCACCAAGAAGTTTACAATCTTACGAAGAGGCATCTGTGCCTACTTAAAATCCGTCTGAGAAACCCGTACATTCCAGGCCATGATCTCTAAGGTTCTGATGGTTCCCAACGACTCTGAAGACCAGTGAGGAAGCCATTTCGCTAAGGCACGAATCTGCACTTGTCACACTTGACTCAAACAGCCTGTGATTAAGTTCACTTGACCTCCCAGGAATGTAGCTCAGTGCTCCAAGGGCACAAGAAAAGCTGAGTATTCACCAAGATCTCTGGACAGATCCCTGGCCGATGCGAAGTGTCTATTGTGAACTATAAAGCAGAGCATTCCCAGGGCCCTGAGCGGCGTGCAGACAAAGCGCAATGAAAGCCCAGAGGATAACAACGCTATGACTATGAAATTCTTTCCATTTACCAGACACAATGTAAGCATTTTCCTGTCCCTTGTAGGAGAATTATTCTCTTATTGAAGCACGGATTGAATTAGCACCAGAGAGATTCAAATTTGGCATTCCTGATGAAACCTGTCCCATTTCTATTGTCCCACTAAGAACTGTTATTAAAATCTCTTAAAATGCTAATGAGTTCTCATGCTTCGATCAGCAACTTTGATGCTGAGACAGCACAAAGAAAGTGCCTAAGTCCTCCTCAATAAAGCATAAATGGATGACAGCATCTGGGCTCTTTCAGAGAGCTTCCATAATTACTAACTGGTTCAGAAAGATGCAATTGTGTTTAGGGGTGGGGAATGGAGGGGAACATATTTCCTGATGAAGTCCTGACTGGCCAAGGAGGGAAGGTGATGAGAAGACTATGGAGATAGCGAGCACATTCTCTGTGACCTGTGCCACTGCCCACCCACTCCAATGGCAGCAGCAACTCCACATTTCTAACCAAAGGAGGGAAATGCACAAAAATCTGCTTCTGCTAAGAACTTAAAAAAAAAAAAAAAAGCTTGAATACAGAGCAACAGGGCAGAAAAAGCTATAAAGCGTTCTCAACTGCTAGCATCATTTAATAAGGCATTCATGGGCGACTGAGCACATCTGATAACAGGTAACATTTCAGCTTTCTGTACTTTTAGGAAGTTAAGAGTGTCCTACATGAACTTTCTTTGATAAGTGGATTATTACAATTTTTACAAACAAAACTTAAAGAGAAACATTAAGTACTAAACTAAAAATGCAAAGTTTTGTTCAAAAATGGGCAATTCTTTTTAAAAGTAGCAAAAATGGCTATATCAATGCACATTACTATTGACTTTTGAAGAAAACCTGAACGCTATTTAGATTTTTCGTGAAAGAAAGAACTTGAACAGAATCTGGGAGAGATTGCTGTGCAGTGAGTTGACTTTCTTGAATGCATCTTGGAAAATACAACTACGATTCATTTTTAAGTGGCCTCCTGCAGGGGTCAGACACATGTCCTGTAATGAGCCAGAAAGGAATATGTTAGCCTTTGTGGGTCCTATGGTCTGTCACCACTACTCAGTTCTGCTGTTGTAACATGAAGCAGCCAGAGACCATATGTAAACAAGTGAGCATGGCTGTGTTCCAATAAAGCTTTATTTAGAAAAACAGGCGATGGGCCAAATTTGGTCATAGGCAAACCCCTGGTCTCGAGAATTTTCTTGGGAAAGCTTTTCCTCCAACATAATTCTTATACTTTTAAACTCTATAACAAAATTACCCTCAGATATTGTTGATGCTATAAAGCAGTGGTTCTCTGCCCTTGGCTGCACATTAGGAAATACTGAACATATTGGAAAGACTTGAAAACTATTGTCAAGTTGCACCTCAGATTAATGGTTCCTTGGATGTAGGGCCTAGATATCAGTATTTTTTAAGCTCCATAGAAGATTTATTGTGTAGACAAGGTTGAGAATCTCTGTGGAGGAAATTTCTGGCAGCAATTGTAATTAATTCTTGAGCTACCTTAATTCAAGTTCTCTGACACTCACCCAATACTCTAACCATTGCAAGTCATCTATGGCCAAATAACAACTTCGTAAGTAAAGAGGAGACAACACTCATTATAATTTATTGAATTCCTACTTTGTGCCAAGTCCTAAAATGTGTCCTTTATATCTTATGAATTAAACATCGTCATCATCTCCATTGATCTGTGATGAAATCATAGCTTAGAGAGGTTATATAACTTGCCCAAATGCCACAGCAAATATGGAGTCAGAATCTAAACCAAGTCAGAACCTAAACCCACATCTGAATGCAGGGACCAGAGGCTGTTTGGCTAGTCTCACACTCTCCCCTCCTCTAAGAATAGGAGGAGAGAAGTCTTGCAAGGCTGCTAAACTAAGAAATGCTACCTGATACCTGACTCACTCATCAAAATAGTCAATGTGGTATATTTGGAGCATGATTCTAGGTTACAGAACTATAGTCACATTCCTGTAATTTAGTCGCATAATATACAAATTGATAAATTCACAGCCTTTCCTCACATAAAGAGAGCTTCAGAATTTTTTTTTCTTTTAAAAGACCTCTGAGTACAGCTAGGAAATCACTAACGTCAGAAACAGTGGGTGATGGCAAATTCTATTCAAAAACATACAAAAAAGACCTCTGAAATGTACTAAAGTTTTTTCTTTTTTAAATCAGTATACTAGACTGTAAACAGATTTGCTTCCATTATCATGTTTTTAAAAAGTATCAGAAACATCAAAACAACCCATTCCAAGAAAGCCAGTGTAAATTAGTACAATTGCTGTGTTAGGAAGGTGTGTAAAAACAGAAAGCTTTGTCATGTTTATATTGTATTTGTAATAATTTTCCTTGAAGTGTTTTAGTATTAGTCATGAGATATGTGAACAACTAATCTGAATCAGCACCTAGGGATTGATAACATACAAAGTATTCTTATCTGTAGACACACCTTAGACTTGGTTTCATTTGGCAAAATTGAGATTTGCGGTTGGTTAATGGTGGTGAACAGTGATAAACAGAACCCACTACCTGTGCACATACAAGGTTTGTGCAGCCAGCTCAAGAGTCTGCGGAAGGGGCTGAGTGGAACCTGCTGACTTGTGCTTTTCTCTTCCTCTGAGAAGCGCTGCCTCCTTAGTTGAGTACATGGCCTGCCAAAGCCTGCACAGAATCTCAGCACTTCCCTATAGTGAGCCTTTGGAGCAAAGCGTCAGCTTACTGGATCCTGAGCAACAGATGAGTGGTATGGCCATGCCTACCTGCTAAAAACATCTGCATGCTTTCCCTGTGAAGGATCACCGGGTTCTAGGATCCCTGGGTGGTAGAAGAGGTGCCTGTCTCTTTAGGGCTACCAGTGTCAGTTGCTGGCACAGGCCAGGTCACTACCATAAACTCTAAGTCTTAACTTCATCCAACTATTCTAATGCAACACAAAGAAGGTTTTCTTATTATGACCACGGTCGTGAATGAAGGAGCATTTAAGATTAATGCCTGTGGGTTATATTTAAATGTAGTTTCTACAACTGATCCTATTTTTATACTGACTTAGCAAATTCTCTCCCCCAATCCCCACAAAGGGGTGCTTCAGCCCAGCTGAGTCATTTACCCACCGAATGCCTCAATTTACTGAGCAACTACAATGTGCAAATCACTGTCTTCAAGCAGAGCCTGAGATTCATTAAGATGATTTATTTTGTGAGAGCACGGAGGTCTTCAAAACTGCTTAGTCTCTCTTTTGTTTTCGTTTCTGTCAATAAAATCAATTACATTCAAAGATGAAGCCACCGTGCAACATTTCTGGGGTAATAAAAAGGATATAAAAGTAGTCAGGCTCTTAGTCCTGAAGATTATTAACTAGTTTTAAATACCAAAGAAAAGCCAAAGCTCCAGGGAAAAGCAAAAAAAAAAAGTCTAAGGTCGGCAGCTACTGTGGATTTACATTTCACAGCTTCGAAAAGAAGTTTTGAAGTTCAGAAGGTCATGGACTTACATTTTAACTCTGCCAGTCAGGATGAGATACTACCAGCCCTTTCATCGCACTTCACAAATCTGGAAAATCTTTCACCACCAGCAGACCCAGGAGACATCATCAGATAAAATATCAGCACATCAGACAGTTTATAATCTCAAGATGTTGGATAACGTTCTAAACGTACATTTTTGTTTCTTCTCTTCAACCAACAGGAACGCTCACAGTAGACAGCCTCTGGGCATACACTTCAGCATCAAAATGTGAGACATTTTATCCTTCAGTGTCCACAGATGTGCCCCTGACTCTGAAACCTTAAGTTACTACAACCTTGAAAGTCTGACATTGGGACATGGATGATGAATTAAATTTCAAGGAAATGCTTTCTTCATCCATCTAGCAGTTGATGACACATTTAGTACTCTTTATTGCCTACCTGTCCCAAAGAAAATGCTGCGATTTAAGCAGAGTAAATATTCCCACAGGGAAAGTTATCAACTAGATTGAAGTGACTCTTAGGAGCTTGGTCAGAAGAAACAGAAGATCATGGGCTGAGATCAAGGAGAAAAAAGAGGGTCAGCAAGACGGGGATTAAGAGAAGAAAACATCGGTGGAGGTGAGATTCTAGAATTTGAAGGGGAGAAAAAAGAATGGGCAGGGAGTGATGGGTCTAGGGAACAAAAAGGACAGGAAGAAGAATAAAGCAGTAAAATTGATGGGGAGAGAGATTTTTATGGCCCTCAAAAAAGACATTGTACAAAAGGCCATCGAAGGAGCAGGGGCAGCCTAAGGAAGAAACTCTGAGTGGCTGATAAAGAGATGAAAGCAGAGAAAAAGGGGTGTGGTAGCCAGCCTCCAAAATGGTTCCCACGAGCCTCGCCTCCTGATTTTCATGTCCTGAGCAGTCTCCTCCCATGCTGAACTGAGCTGTTGTATGTGAGTACTAAGACTGTAAGGAGATGATGCTGCCTGAGTCTCAAGGCTGAGTCATAAAAGGAGCTTCTGCATGGCACTCGCTCCTTCAGATCTCTTGCTGTGGGGAAACTCACTCCGATTTGTGGAAAGATTCAAACATCGAGGAACTGAGGCCTCCTGTCAAGAGCCAGCACCAACTTGCCACCACATGAGACAGTCACTTTGGAAGGGGACCCTCCATTCCCAGTCAAGCGTCCCGGTGACTATAGGTCTGGCATACATGTGACGACCACCTCATCAGAGATCTTAAGCCAGGATCGCCCAGTTAAGCTGCTCCTAAATCTCTGACCCACAAGATCAATCGGAGAATATAGTTTTTTATTTTTTTAAGCTGCTGCGTTTTGGGGTAACTTGTTACTAACAGAATTATCTATAGATTACTAATAGAGTTAGAATCTGTAGACAGGGCAGGAACAGAGATAAAGAATAGAGTTGGGATGGAAAGTCGTAACAGAAAAGCAGAAGTGATAAACTATATAGAGTCTGACTTCTCTCGCTTTCTCTCTCCTACACTATTACATGTCATTTTTGTTGTTAAGTAAAACTCCCTGCATGTGAAAGCTGAACCTGGAAACTCCAAAGTTTACAATAAGAAGAACAAAACTATTCAAAGGCTTTCTCTATTTTTAATCAATTAATCTCAACCCTGCACTATAGGTCCTAATTTCCTTTTACAGATAAGGGTGATGTGACTTGCCCAAGATCACACAGCTAAGTGAGTAACCAAGCAAAGACTAAACCCAGGCACTCTAGCTTCAGAGCTTATGCTCTTAACCACTACACAGTCCTGTCTCATCTCCACAGGGAGGAGGCATCCGAGCATGGAGGGAGCTCTGGGCTTCGTCACCTTCGAGGCTCGCTTTCTGCGTTACTGCAGAGTAGGGGGCATTGTGGCTGCCTTAACCCTCTGGCTGCCCTGGGCCAGAGACTCCTGTCTTGGTTTCCCTTTCCCAACATATTTCTTACACTCCTGTCCTGCAAAAATTATTCACAACTTGAAGAAAGCTTTGCTTCCTCTCTGGGCTTTGGTCCAGGCCCTCGGAAAGCATGACCTTTTATGAATGCATATGACCGGTGCTACTACGGAGATTATCCCGAGTCCTTTTTGTGGGAGGAGGGCTGCTTCTGTGTTTCTCATAACTTTTTCAGTGAGCAAACGAAAATGCCACTGGTCAGAGAGTAAACATCATGACATCACTCTATGTTCCTTCTCAGGTCTTTCTTTGTTAAAACACAGACAGGATTCCCAGAGATTGGCACAGGGTGTTGGTGGTGGCTGTGACAGAGTTTCATATTCTCATTACCTTTCACTTAATGTTGCTTCATTCCCAACCAATAAAGCCCAGATAGTAAAACACACACACACACACACACACACACACACACACACACACACACACACACACACACACACCCCACCCCCCAAAAGAAAAAAAATATCTGCCCGACGCTGTGTTCTGAGAAACAGACATGAATGCCAGCTCCTGCACATGCTCTCCTGGCTTGGTTTGCTTGCTTTTGTCAATTCTCTGCTTCTCTGGAAAAAAAAATGATTTATCTCCAAAGCTATTAAGCTTCTTACTAGGATAAATAGTGGTAAAAAGTTCCTGCCCGTGAAAAACAGTCCTCCATTGTCAGGCATTCCCTCTTAATTGATCTTAATAAGCTATTTTAAATGAAGGGGGAGAGAAAAGCACAGCACTAACACATGGTAATTATCTGTAATTCTCCATTTGTAATGTCGCTGAATAGAGAAAATGATGCAAATGTAGACAGATGCTGACTAGAGTTTTACAATGACATCGAAATCAGCGTATTTTGTACAGTAAGTAACATGACCAAGTTGCAGTATTTCAAAGGCAGGTTTTCATCCCAAAGACAGTATATGCTGTGGACTGCTGGCAAATGTAATGAGATTAAATATTGTGCACTAAAAATCGATCAGTGTGGCAGGGACTTGTTTAGTTGCTCATATTTAATGTAAAATTCGGTGATTCTATATCAGTTTTAAAGTAAGAAGAAGAGAAATAGACCCCCTAGCCTCCTAGATAAGATTTTTGTTTTTTTTGTTTCTATGGGGTTTTTTGCAACTTAAAAAAAAGTATAATCTGGCATTTTTAGAGGTAATTTAAAATCAAGTGTCCTAATTTAACAAGCAAGAAAAAGAAATTCAAAGGAGGTCTCACAGCTGCTAGCAAAGCCCAGGTGTGGTGGAGGGGGTGGGGTGAGGTCCTAGAAAAGGGCTGCCTACTCCTTATCTTACTGGTAATCTCATTTTACCTCAGTAATCAACATCTCTTTTTCTCTCTTTTGGCAGTAAATGATCCTTCAAAATTGACTGTGTGCCATGGAACTGTGTGCTAAATGCTGGTGTTACTATAACAATTAAGACACACTTAGCATAATGAAGACAATTAATCTAATGTTTAGTCATAGTAAAAATTATCATGTATTTAAACTTATGAAATTTTAGGAATCTTCACTCTAGAAATGTAAGTGATCTTGTCCAAACCTGTGGGTATGTGTGAGGGGCCGGGTGTGCACTCTGAGCATTAGGCAGCATTTGCTGACCAGGTGGCAGCAACAAAGAAGGGGAATCCAGGGTTTAGAACTGAAGATGGACTAAGAAGAAAGATGGGAGTCCAAGTTACCAACGGAGAACAAAAAAAAAAAGAGGTAGAAATGACCAAGACCTTGATGAGCAGGGACTAAAGTACCTGCTTGGAAAGCCACATGCAGCCTGAGGTCAGGGATCCTTGCCCTGCCTAGAGCAATGGCCTGTGGGAGAAGTACCAATGGCCTTTGCAAGTGGCTCACTGAAAAGGTCAAGGCGGATTTGTCCTAGGTTAATAATTACCAGCACCTAGGAGCCACTTCCTTTGCTTTAACAAATGATGAAACAACTGAAACTAGAAAAGAGGTGAACCAATTTGAATTATTTTTTACTTTGGTTCTCTTGAAAGTAAATTAAAAACAGTATACCTCCTATCTATTCTGGGGGAAATCAGTTTTTTTGGGGGGGATCTGGAAACATTTAGCTCATTAGTGAATTCTAATTTATTTAACTTTTTTTGAAACTGACAATTAAGAATGCCATTAAAATCATAGTATGAACTAACCTAAGTCAATTTAGCACTTCAGAAAATGCCTGGTCCTTATACATGTAAGGAGCTTCCAGCAGTCAGAGGTAGGAGAGAACTATGTGCTCCAAATTCTACATTCACTGCTAGCATCGGTCCAAATCCTGCCAATCTAAATAAGCACAGAAACAATCTGTCCTTCTCCCAGGGCATTTCTCATGTTGACCGCAGGCACTTAGATTAGAACCATGAAAGTTCACTCTGTGTAGACACACTATCCTCAGGGCAGGACAAGCAAATCTTAGAGTCACACAGAGAATGGGACCCTTTGAGGAGTAGGGGACCACAGAACACAAGGCTCTGCAGGGCTCAGATGCACGGCTTGCCAGGCTTGCTCAAGGGTGGTGGGGCTCTGACGATTCATTTTACTAAGGAAATATTTTTTGACACCCATAAGTTAAAGAAAACCACTTAGATGATACCTGAAGTGTTCAGGCAACCAACTTTAGAGAGTGCATTCCTAACGAAGGTATTTCCACTGTCAACCAAACACGCCAAAATAATGAAAGTTAATGCACATGTAGATACATGGACGGCACTGTGCATCCTTCAGGGCTTCAGCATTCTTAGACCACATTACCATAAAGACTGTCTGGTTGTTTCTACAGAAGGAAACTCTCAATCTTCAACTCCAGTCATTGACTGCTATTTTACCGGGCACATTTCCTCTTGTAAATTTAAATTATTGAGAACTACTAAATCAAATTAAGCTTTTTGAAATTTTTGCAAATATGGTATCACTCATCCTTTTTCTCCTTATTAGGTGAAGTGTTTATTAAACCAACTGCCAGTCCTGTTAAGTTATTGCTTAAATTTTTAGGACGTCACATTCAAAACCTAAGATTTATTTCTGAGTTCTTCACCAAAATTAACATATTGTTCTTGTGTTACAACTTGTGTATATAAGTACTGTATAAGTAATTCACTTTTTTTTGAACTTTCACAAAGTCAAATTATGTTGGCAATAGGAAAGTCATAATTCAAAGAATCACAGAGTTCTCCAAGGCTTTGTCACTGCAAATTCCTTTGCTAGCAACAAGAAAACTACTACTGATAGTATTTTACCACGTTGTATCCAACTCTAGCCACAACCTTATAGTCCCACTTTAGAGATGAAACACTTCAGCTCAGAAGAGTTAATGAAGCCCAACAGCCGAAATTACAAGATGAAACAAGACAGAGGATTCAAAAGCCAGGTTTTCCTGGCTCTAAATCCTGAACTCTTTCCTTTTTGATTTGTTACTGTACCCAAGACCCTGAATGAATGAAACTACGAAGCTATGCCACTCAAAATAACAATTACACAAACATGCCACGTATGCTATTTCATACCTTTAATCCTCTGAAACTTCCTGGACTAGTTGGAGAGGAACTGGAGGATTTCGTAGATTTAGGTGTGGAAAGCTGGCTGCTGGGAGTTCCATTAACTGACCATGAGACAACAAAGGAGACAGAGGTCATTAAAACCCAAAACAACCAGATTGTGTCAAAACATTCAGCACATGCACAACATAGCCCCCAAAAAGCTTCATTTAAAGCTCAAAGCAGATGGCAAATCAGCAAAAAGGAAAAATGATGTATCTTATTGCATTATAGACACAGTATTAGACAAATAGGGAGTGAAACTAGGATTAATTTCAATAATAGCTTTCCAACAGTGACTTAAACAAAGATAAAAAACACTATGAAACTAAAGATGTGCATCACAACTTGTCCATATATCCTGCCTGCCAGCAAGGGTAGAGAAATGAATGGCTATGGTATTTGTAAAGGTTTACGACCAAGATCGTCCCATCATCTCCAGTATCTACTATCTTAGTATATACCAACCTGAAAAACCAAGACATTCTATGGCTCTCCCAAGTCAATTCTTCCATAACCCAAATACATTTTCTAAGTACATTTTTATAGAATGAGAAAATTAATGGTCATTTTCCTTGTAACGTCTACTTATTTGTTTCAAGGCCATAAAAGAAACTCTTCAGCATTCTTTTTATCTAGTTATTTCTAATTCTTTCCATTTTCTTTTCTTCACAGCTTAATTTCCCCATTATTTAGCAAAGCTTGATGGTTTTCTATATACCCTCCTTCACACTTCCATACTGTTCTTGGGTTGAAGGTTCAGTTTTAGAGCTTATGCTAGTAAGAGTATGGCCACTGCTGTTTTGAGGTGACAGTTAATCTACAGATTCTATATTATAAATGCTTGTCAAACATTTCAGTATAACCCATGCTTATTCCTACACATGTAGAATTAGTGTAATTTTTTTTCTCTTCTAAGGAGCTTTTATAACCCTCTTTACCATGAATTTTTAATGCTTTTGCCCAAAATGGATGAAAACTGCCATTCATCTCTATAGAAAAATAAAAAAGAAGCAAAGTTTATTTCTTTATTTTTTTTTTTATTTGAAGAAATTATTTAAATTCCCCCCGCCCCATTTACCTCCCCCTCCCCTGTCCCGTCTGGTAACTACTAGTTCTTTTTTTTTTTTTTTAATACAAGAGGACAACTGTTATTTTAAATGATGCTAATAATTATAAAAAGCAAAATGCAGAGACAAAAATCCTAAATAGTTGATTGAAAAAGGTGGGCAGAGACTCAACTGGTGTCAGTAACTACATATCCATAGTCCCCCTCAAATAACTCATCCTAAAGAAATATTAAGTCACCTGGAGTCCTCTAAATTTCCAATAGCATTTGGAAGCTTCTAAAAAGTGCTCTTTAATGAGTCCTTAATACCATTTATTTGCACATTTTCCTAGTCTTTGGGAGAAGAAGTGGGACCTGGGACAGTGTTTCATGGTACCTGTTCCACTGACACTGCTGCCACCAACTGGAAGGTGTGTGATGACCAGCTGGCATCTTTGCGATGCTCCCACTTCTTCACTACACCCCTGATTTTCTTTCCCAAAATAAGGCTTTTATCTATCCTTCCCCTCAACTCTAAGGCAACAAATAAACTTGGAAACTTTTTTGCTTGCTTGTTGGTTTGCTCTGAATACTTTTTATCTTAGTGGACTATGAAAGATTCACGAGCTAGAAACCTAAGGTGATAATTATGGTCCCTGTTAACCCACTGATGTCCAGATTAATCTCTCTGTGCTGATTACACATTATTTAGCTATTAAAATAAATTAGTTTTGTTGGGGGAATTTAGTCAACCAGAAGACTTCACTTATAGGAGCATTTCTGCCCCAAGATTTAAAAAGCATATAACATTTACAAAGTTACCAGTTCTGCTTGAAATTCCAATTTAGTCCCATGTAATTTTTAAAATGGTAACAGGTAAACAACAGCTAAAGCAGTCTGTAAAAGCTAGTTATACTTCTGGGAATTGTGGCTTTTAATAATACAAAACTCTTCCCTTCCCAGCAGTGGGGAGAAGACACAATATGAATAAATATAGTAACTTTATTCAGAACCACAGTGAAATCCCAGCAATTGACTCAGGCCTCAGCTTTCCATAACTACAGTATATGCTGAACATATTTCTTAGTTAATCTTTCACAAAGAAGCCATCTGCCTTCTGAAAGGTTAAATATCTCACAACGTCCACTGATGAATTTAAGGTCTACTTGATCAACCCAAATCCGAATATGGACTCAGTTAAGAATTGGGGGTACTGCAATGTAACGATTTCTTGAATCAGTTTCCAAGCATGCCAAATTCAAGTTAAAAACATTTATACATTTATTAGGCTAGTCTGGAAGACAAATGTGGCTAAGAAATATGTTTTGAGTTCAGTATGTTAATTTCCCTCTTTCGATTTCATGGAGACAAAATTGGCGTCATCGTACTACCTGCTTCTTGAACTATTCTCCCCACTCTTATTTAGTTACTTTACTATAAGTATCTGTAAACCTACCACTAAAACTAAAGCTAAGAACCTGACCCAAACCTACATCTTCATAAAGTAAGCTCAATTCAGTGTCTTTGTGCAAATTTCATATTACATTAGCTTTCCCAGGGTTTGAGATACTTTACAGAAAGCATAGTATGGTTTGAGATAAGCTGAACAACAGAGAGAGATGCTTTCAGTTAAAAATATTCACATTGTCAATACATTGAGAAAGAATTGGGCCTATTTACCCCAGAAAGGGGAGGAAGGTAAACACAGAAGAGTTTAATTGCTTCTATGGCCATTTTCATATTTCCACCAAACTTTAGCCTTTTTCAATAATAGAATATTTTCTAAGATTAACTAGAAAATGCATCCCTAATGGCAATGTGTCTCCTCAATCACTCAGTACTGTGGCTACTTCAGTACTACAGGCACCTGGCAATCTTCTGACAATGACCGGTTCTCTGAGAAATCAGGGAGACTGCAGCACCTGTGCACTTCAAGTGCCTCACACCACACAGATATACATGGGTGCAAGCCAGAGACATTCATGGAAACGGAGCAAAGGAGACAGAAATGTAGCAAAAGACAAAAACAAAAACCCAGCAGAGCGACAAAGCCATAGTAAGCATGGCTCACCTGGGGATCTGGCTGTAGAATAGGCACTGGAGTAGTGGGCACCCCTCTTAACTGTACACATTCAATATATACAAAGGAGGAGACAGCAAGGATAGTGATTATTCAGCAGGTCTAAATGTATATACAACAAGAAGGGTCAAACGACCCGACTAAAGAAAGTGAGGCAGGTGCTGAAGGGGAAGCGGTGAAAAGCAGAATGGCCCCAAAACTCAGACTTTTATTAAACAGTTTGATGTTTGAGACAGTTCTTATTTATATTCCTCTCACATGTTTCCAGATTTCCCACATGTAAAAATCGGTTTTCACTATCCTTTCCTTAATGGATAATGATGTCAGCAAACTTATTTATTTATGTTATAAACAAACCTTGTAGAATCGACATATCGAGATATTTATGAATGTTTTAAAATTTTAAATGCCAAAAACAGTCAAAATTATGACAAATTTTAGGCTTAGGATCTGGAAGAAGCTCAATTACAGGTCAGTCTGACTTTTAAATAAGCATCGTTTCTTTCTAGCAATAATAATTGCTACTATTAAATTATTTGATCAAGGAAAGGCCTGTGGAAACCTATCGAGTAAGCTCATTGTTGTGTCAGGTGTAGGTGTTAGGTACATGTGTATGTTTTAAACCAATAAGAGAAAATATCCACAATCATATAGCTCAAAATTTAAAGTTCAGTATACAGTGGTCAAAAAGTGCCACACTTCCATTAAGTATCAGGAGAATAATGTAGTAAGATTGTTCAAGAATATGTGTCAGAACAAAACAAACTAGCTTCTTAGGTGACTTTTAATGACTTTGAGAAACAAACTTCAATTTTTGGTTTTAAAAATCATGTTGTCTATACGTTGTTCTAGAATCTGGCTGTGTACAAACATGGCAATACTACTACTAGCCCACAAGAATGAAAGCAAACTGAAAGGCAATGTTAGGTCCCCCCGTGCCCATCCATTCCTTTTCCGTTAACTACCTGAAGCTGGTGACTTGCTGCGTCGAGAGGGCCCAGAGCTTTTGAAGCCAGAATACTTAGCTGATGAGCGAGAATAATATGACTTCAAGACATGGCATTCTAGAAAGCAAGGAAAGTGTGTTAAATAGATCTGGTTTTAATACTAGCCAAAGGAAGATCACACAGAAAACTAGTTTACTGCCTAGAATAGAACCATTACCTGACCTTTTTTTCTATTACGTGAAAAAACTCTGATGTACAAAACCATCCTGAAAGTTCACCCAAGGTTACCTTGAATTAGGCTACACATCTTGTGCCACTGCTTTATTCCTCATGTCCTAACTAGATGCGCATGCATACAAACTCCCTAATCTAAACTTGGGCAGCTTCCTTTAGTCAGTAGCATTGATAGGCAAAGGCTACACTTTCATTATGCTCCCCAACTCTTTATCACATGTTGAAAGGGTACCTAGGGTTCTAATTTATGAGCCCCTTACTGTCTTATTTTCCATCTTTCCAAAGTGTGGAGCATCAAAAATGAGGAAATGAGCTTTAAATAATAATTTTGGTCTTTTCATAAATTGCCAAACAAAATAGCAATTAGAGCATCATCTCTCATGTGAAATAATTAAGAACACGAGTTTAAAAATCATGTGGATTTTGGCTGCATCACAGATTTGACTTTGCTAACTGGGGGATGTTGGATAGGCCCTCATCCTCAGTTTTTCCCCCATAAAATTGAGATAATAAAATCTTCACAGGCTTGTAAGAATTAAATTAGATAATATATTGTCTGTAATTTGTATTAAATTACTTCAATTTATGCAAGGAGATCAGAATGTGGATTGGCTTTAATGTATACCCCAGGGGCAATAAAATAGCATGTAAAGTACACTAAATACACACTAGGCGGAAAGGACAGTTAGCATTTAAAAGACTCTCATCAAAACCTTACACAGAGGGGGCTATAGCAACCTCAGCTTAGTTGATTATCATTATGAATATAACAAAGTATTCCATTGCTGAAAAGAGTGATGTGTGGATTAGTTAGGAATGTTCTGAAGGCAACCCACACTTTCATGAGCAGGATACCTGAATCAACAGGGCCAATACCAGAACGTAGGAACTACATCCTAGGTGTAGGACTCTGAGCTAGTTCTTCATCCAATTCTTAGTGGAGGATTTTGTTACTTGACAAAGTTGAGACTTCATCAAAACTATAGAACAAGTTAACTGATTTAAAAAAAAAAATTGCATCCTAATAAATGTACCTATGGCAGGATTAAGTTTGAGACTGACTTTCATTAGAAATTGTTATGACCTGATGGTGGTGGTATAATAATATTAACAATGGCATATCCAATGAAAAGGGTACCCTTATAACTGCTTTACATATATTAACTTGTCCAATCCTCACAAAATCTTATGAGACAGCCACTATTATTATCCTCAGTTTGCAGAAGGTTAAGTAATTAGCAATTGTGAGGAAAGAAATCAGTAGCTTTCACCTATCTCTAACTACTGGAGGTCTCTATGTAACCACCACCTACAAAGGTATATGAATGATCCAACTTGTTATAAGTTTACAACATACATGTGAACTAAGTACAACACCTGGTACATACATAGAATGAAGTAAGTGTTTTGTTATTGTTGGTGTTACCCAAATTAACTTTATAACCTAGGACATGTCATTGAGTTTCAGTGTCTCAACTTTCAAAATGACCAAGGTTGACATCAAAGAAATGTGATGAAATGAAATTACACTAAAATCAAGAAAGATGTAAAATACAGATGATAGGCAAATGTCAGTCAACCTTAATCATCCATTACACAGATAATACAAAAGGACACCACCTGTAATTCTTAAGAGACTTTCCAGTGATATTACCAATTTAAAGCAGGACTGGTCCAACAGACTATAAGACAGTACAGAAACACTCAAAGAAATTTGGCAGCAGTGAAAAACAAAATAGAAAAACAAAAAGAGTAGGTAAATGAGACCCAAGCACCAAGTACATAAGTTACTCCAAGGCAACTGACTTAGTGCAACAGGAAAGGATTGCGCAAGGGAGGTGGGTACCACAGAGTGTATCACCTTGAATTTTTTAAAGTCTATGGGTCATGGTATTTATTTGATGGCACATTTCTCTAATTCTGGACCTTTAGAATCACTACAACTGGAAGGATTGTAGTTTCAGTCTAATTTCTGAAAAACTTTCCTTATTCATGAAATTAAAGAGTGAGCTTATATCTCAAACATCCCTCTCCTCTGTGAAATATGTCTGTATAATTTTACCTCATTTAAAGATGAAGTTGACTTTATCAGTTAAAATAATCATTATAATAGGTTTAAGTTAATTTAAGACAATGCTGTAAAGCAATATTCCAAGAATAACATTTGAAATCACTGAGGTTATTGCTGAATAATTGAAAACTACATAATAGCTAAAATCAAGAAAAAGAATTTTAGTGTACAGCTGTGCCACCCTGAATAAGCCTGATCCTGTCTGATCTCGGAAGGTAAGCAGGTTCGGGCCTGGTTATTATCTGGATGGGAGACCACGTAAGACCAGGTGCTGTAGATGTAAAAAATAAAAAATAAGGGATTGTAAGCTGACAAGGTCCTCACAATCTGTGAGGTCAACCAAGGGTTGCCTGCCTAAAAAATAAAATTTAAATAAATAAATAAATAAATAAATAAATAAATAAATAAATAAATGGATTTTAGTATCCCATCAATCAAAATAGCTTTATTTTTTTTCTGCACATATAAATGCTTGCTACTTTTTTTTTCAGTTGTAAACAGAACAATAAGATAAAAAGAGACCTGAGATTATCACTATTAACAATTCATTTATTATGATTTTATACATTTCTTTATAGACATGTGAAATGTAAAACTAACTGTTTTGGGTTCAACCTTAATCCATACAATTAAGGTGGCACAGGAAGCCTCCATTCTGAAAGAGAGCAGGAAAGTCATTTCGGAGGCAAAACAATACAGTATAAAAAGAGAATCTAAACGCTAAAACATAAAAAAACTACTTAAATACTGAAAGAGGGTTTTTTTTTCATAACTAGGTAAAAAAGAGTACTGTCAATGTCATCCTTCTTTAACACGTCAGACCGCTTGACCTGCACAGAGTAACTACATCCCACATCTCCATTACATGGTTACAAAGATGGTCAATTGACTGTCTTACCACTGTGATCCAGGACAAAGTCATCTTGGGCATAACGGAATTTTTCAGGTCCACATGCAATAAAAACATCATCATCACCAAAAAAGTCTTGCAGACAAGTAACCTAAAAAAGAAAGAAGAAAGAAAAATCACATCTAAGAAATAAATCAGAAACATTAGAAGTAAAATTAAAAGTCAGCAATATAGTATCTTCAAGGTTCACTTATACTCAGTTGGAATAAAAAGCTGTTTAGTATCACATTTCCAAGCATTTTACTCTTCACAAAGCACTTTCACACAGTTTCTCCTGACCTCAGAACAACAGAATAAGGTATATATAGCTGGTATCAACATTCCTGTTTTACAGGTAAAGTCAAGGACCGACGGAAAAGATGGTCTTTTCCAGATTTTGGATTAATGGGTGGCATGCTGGGGTTGATGGCGACCACTGCTCTCGGTTTTGTGTTCTTTACTTTTCTAACCTCCTCATGCTCCTAGCAACCCCAATCCCAGCCATGTCACCTTGGACATGATTTCTCTGTACCTGTGGTACAGCTCATCTTTGGTTGTGAAAACTGCTTAAAATGGGTGCCAGACATGTAAATACTGTGACTCTTCCTATCCTTAGGAGATAGGTTCCAAGACCTCCAGTTGATACCTGAAACCATGGATAGGACCAAACCCTGTATGTTTTTTCCTATACATACATACCTTTTCACTTAAAGGAAGCACTCTGGCTTCTGTTTGGAATATCCAAATTGCCCACAGCACTACTCTTGCACTTTGGGGCCATTAATAAGTAGAATATGAGTGACTTGAACACAAGCACTGAGATATCAGAACAGTAGATCTGATAACTGAGATGGCCACTAAGTGATTTGAGGGAGGGTCGCACACAGTGTGGAGACTCCAGACAAGGGGATGATTCGCGTCCCAGGTGACAGGGAGCTGGACAGCACAGGATTTCATCATGCCATTCAGAACTGCATACGATTTAAAATTCATGTATTATTTCTGAAATTTCCCATTTAAAATTTTTGGACTGTGGCTCATCACAGGTAACAAACTGCAAAAAGTAAACCTGTGGATAAGTGGGACTGCTATATTCGATATATAAATGCTCATCTCCACAAATGCCAGGAAGGTGATAAGGCTTCAGTTTCAGGGTCTTCCCAAGGCTGTGCAGTCTTAATTTCATATTCTTTTCTCAAAAAAGGGTTCTCCACACTGTATTAGTTTCAGATCCCACAGAACCTGGATCCACTGGGATAGCACACACCCATCCATTAATCCTAGCAGTGACAAGAACCATCTTCCAGAACTGTGGACTTAGATAGGATCCACTTTTACCTGTTTTTCAATGGGCCGTATAAGATTTATTTTTTTTAAGTGCTACTTTCCCAATAATAATAAGAATAGTTAATTTTTTTTTTTTTAATCAGAGCTCTAGTACTTGGAAGAATTGAGCAATCTCAATAATAAGCCTTCCTGATCACCATTTAAATTTTTATGGTGGGGAGACTCACTGAAGAGTAAACAATGCTCTAGAGAGAAGACAATGAACTACATACAGGAAGCAGAGCAGGCATGGATTCCACTCGTTCATTCTAGTTCTCATCAGGCAAGATGTAGCTTTTGTACTTCACTGACACTCAGCTCAGGCCACAGTTTGAGGCCTTCAAGAGTGTTATAGTCAGTCTGAATTGCTATAATAAATTTCCACAGTTTTGGTTACTGAAACAACAGAAATTTATTTCTCATAGTTCTGGATGGTGGAAATGCAAGATCAGGGTGGCTGCCAGCATGGTTGGATTGTGGTGAGGGCCTCATCCTGGTTTCCTCACTATGGGAGAGGTGGGGAGAGGAAGCAGGCTACCGCCCTATCTAATTCCATCACAGGGCCCCACCCTCACTACCTCATCTAACCCTCTTTACCTCCCAAAAGCTCTACCTCTGAATTCCAACTCATTGAGGAATAGGGTTTTGACACATAAATTTTATTTTTTTATTTATTATTATTTTTTAATTGAAGACATGATTTAATTTTTTTTTCTCCGTCTTTGAAAATCATATGATCACTTACATGTGGATATAAACCTAAAAGCAACAAATGAACAAGACAGAGACTCAAGGATATGGATGATGAACACATGAATTTTAGAGAGACACAAACAAACATACAGTCCATAACAGAAGAATCACTTTCTCCCCCTTTTCTATTAAACTTGCTTCTCTTCATCGCATTTGGAAATACCATATACCCTTTCATCCATGCAAAGATCCTGGGAGTCAGCCTTTTACTTCTTTCTCAATCTCTCACATGATTTTTACTTCTTATATGGCTCTCTGGCATTCTAATACCTATCCTTGTTTCAATTCTCACTTTCTCTTGCCTGGACTCCTGCCGTTGTCCAGTAACAGTTCTTCTAACCTCCAGTCTTAACTGCTCCCCTAGTTCCAGGCATCACGGTTCTCACAGGTGTGGAAATACATGAAGATTGCCCTGGTATGTTCAGCCTCTCACAGGGTGATTGTACACCACTTACAAGGCTCAGTGACTTCTATACTGACAAGATAATACTCTATTGCATGTCTGGTTTTCTAAACATGGTTTACATAAGATGTTTGCCTCCCTTTGATTCAGGTTCTGGCCATTGAATACATATTTGGTCAGATACTTATCAGTTAGGTTCAGATTTGCCTCGAATAAGTCATCAGTACTCTTGAGAAATGATAGGTATCAAATGAATAAATGACACAACTGAGATAAACAAACATGCATTTTGACTAATTTTATTAAGGTGTACTCAGGACACTGACATAGCTCATTAAATAGCAAACGACTCCCATCTCCATTCATTCAGCAAATTCATATTAAGCATTTATTATGTGCCAGGCACTATTCTAGGTGCTACAGAAACATCAGTAAAAAAGAGACAAAAATCCTTGCCCTCATGAAACAGGAGTGAAGAGATGACAATAAAAATACCGAAGTAAATTTATGTGATAAGTGCTACGGAGAAAGACAAATCAAGGAGAATGGTGAATTTAGGGAACAGGTGCTACAATACTAACTAAATAGGGTGGTCATGGAAGGCCTCACTGCAAAGGTGGCATTTGAACAAAATATTAAAAGAAGCTGGGGAGCAAGTCACATAGCTATTTGGTGGTAAAGCATTCCAGACAGAGAGAAAATACACCAAAGCCCTATGCAGACACCAGGCTTGACATGCTCGCAGAAAACAGTCCTGGAACAGAGTAAGTGAAAGGGAAAACTCACTGCGGGAAAGGAGATCAAACAGTTAAGGGGAGATAGTGAAGAGGTATAGGGCCTTGTCAGCCATTGGTAAGAACTTTGGTTTTCCTCCAAGCGAGATGGGAAACCACTGGAGGCTTTTGAGCAGAGGACAGTCACACATGACTTAGTTTTAACAGGATTACAATGTGTTTGGGATGCAGAAGGGAAAGGATAGACAGCAGTGCAGTTGAAGCCTACTGCTTCTTCAGGCAAGAGAGGAGAGTGGCTTGTGCCAAGGTATTAGATGTGGAGATAGTGAAAAGGGTCACACTACTCCTTGGATAAAGAGATATGAGTGGAGAGAGGATATGATGACTCAGGGATTTTGGCTTGAGCCATTAAGAGAATGGGGAAGACAACATAATGGATGAGTTTAGTTGTGGAGAAGATGCTCATGAATTCAGATTTGGAACATTAACTCTGAAGTGTCTATTAAACATCCAGGCGGAGATATTGGGTGCAAAGTTGGACCTGCACAAATCTAAATTGCAGGGAAGAGATCTGAGCAGAATGACATAAATTTGGGATTTACTAGTGCACATGATGGTATTTAAAATCTTGACATAAACTATAGCAGTGAATACACATAAGAAAGAGGTCCAAGGCCTGAGCTCAAAGTTCATCACAGTAACATTATGAAGTCAAGATCAAGAAGCACAACCAGTGAGGAAGACTGAGAAGGAGCAGCCAGTGAGGATGAAGAAAAGTGAGAATTTGTCTGATGCTGGAAACTAAGTTAAGAAAAGGGAGAGTGAGCAATCAACTGGGCCAATGTTACTGACAGGCCTAACAAGATGATTTAAAAGTGATCACTGAATTTAATAACATGGAGATTACTAGGACCTTAAAAATTAAAAGCAGTTTTGGTGCAGTGGTTGAAAAGAGTCTAAATGTGCAGCTTTAACATAGCATAAGAGAAGTGGAGACACTGAATACAGACAACACTTTCAAAAAATTTTGGATGGAAAGGTGGAGCAGAAGAATGGGATAGTGGCAAAAAGAGAAAGTGGAATCCATGGTTAAATGAGCTTATTTTTTAGGCTGAGAATAATGAATGATCTAGTAAACAGGAAAAAAAAAAGCTAATGGAGCAAGAAAGAAAGAATTGCTAGAGCCATGCCCCTTCCTAAGTGAGAAGAAATGGGATCAGTCGGCAGGTTGAGGAACTGACCATGCATGAGACCTCAGCCACTCTTGGACAGTAAAGGCAGCAAGGTGGAAGCTGCAAGGTGGGGACACACGGTGGCGGCACTGGTGGATGTTTTCTGATGGCTTCCTAGTTCACCGAGAAAACTGAAACAAAGTCATCAGCTGAAAGTGAGGCTGGGGGAAGAGGTATAAGCAGGTTTGAGCCAAGAGAAGAGGAGTGAAATTGCAATATGGGACAGTGGGAAGAGTAAGTGGGGAGGGAATGGTGCCTGCAGGAAGCATTACGAGGCTACTTGGCATCCCACACACTGGTTCTAAAACTGGAACAAAGTTGTCTAGCCTATACAGTATTTTAGAAAACTCAAAACCTATTAAGCTAGAATTATTACTGTTTCATGGGGTTGCATCTGACCAGTCAATAGAAGAAAACTGATATGAACACATATGATACAAAAACTAGACTGTACCGACAGTGAGTAAATAAGGAATAATTGGAAAGTTTTCTCCCTCTACCGCTGCTGACTTAAAATACAAGTCTTTGTTCATATTTTTTACAATGTAGACATGGACTGTTATGGATTGTCATCACTGTGTTTAAACTATAAACTTAGAACACTATAAACAGAACACCAGCAGGCAGAGATACAAGCTAATGAGCATGCGTAAAAGTGAACCAAACTACTACCCACAGCAGCGGATGAGCAGATTTTAGCTCTGCTTTAACTTTCATTGTATAGAAAAGTTCTCGTATAGTATTATCTAAAAACAGGCGTCAGCCCATGAAGCATGAGCTTTTGCTGCACCAGACTGTCTCTTCCTTTTTATACATGTAGAATCTTTGGCAAGATATCCTTTCCAAGGCTCAGTTTCTCTACAAAATGGGCAGCGGGGGGTGGGGTGGGAAACATTTCCTATAACCTTAAGGACTAAATGTGTTAGCATGTGAAAGCATTTGGTACATGTTATTTCTTCATTTTCATTAAGTCAGGCCTCAAATATTTTTTAAAAATTTAACTTAATGGATAATTTTTCCTGTGAGTATAAAAAAAAATTAGTAATGCTTTCCTACAAGTTCAATAAATTAAAATTTTTTTTTCCCAGAAAATGTAACTGACAATTTGGAAATAATTCATTGATAGCCTTCGCTTACAGAAAATTACAGCTAAAAAATTAAGATACCTTAAGCTCCCAGAAATTCTATACAGAAATGAGATTCACATAATATACACATATGTATGCATATCATATACATGTGAAATGTTTATATGCATATATTAAAGAACAGTTTCTACCAAAAGCCCCCTAGAATATAAAAGAGAAAGGATAGATTTGACTTGAATATAATATTTCAAAGTAAAACATTGGTTTTATGCATGTAAGCTATACGCATAAATACCAACATTTGTAGATAATGTAGGTAAACAGAACTATAAGCATATCAATCTAATATTATGCTATAATTACATTTGCATAATACTAGGCCTCCATATAATGCAGTCATTATTTGCCCTCACTTATATTTCACAGGTATATGGATGACATATTTCATTGTTCCTAGCAGTGTCCCAAACTCAGCTGAAACTTTTTAAAGTGAAACCTCTGATAAAATGCTCAGGGTCTGATGCATGCTAAAATACTCTCTCTCACCAATGGAAGTCATCTTAACTTACCACTGTATATTCATCCTAACTTTACTCAAATACCAACTATATGTAAAACATAAACGAAAGACAAGACATATGCAGTCTAATGGTGGAAATGGACAAGAAAACTAATAATTACAGTTCAAAATGTTACACTAGATGAATGCTGTAATTGAAAACCTGTTATGAAAATGAGTACAAAGAACTCAATGAAAATAGCATCCCATAAAATAAAATATTCAATACTTTTAGAATATATTGTATGTTTGGACACTTAGATAATTCTTTTTTTCTTTTTTAACATTTTTCTTTTTAAACTCTGGTGGTTTGTTCCTTTTATCATGTTTTTAAAAATGGGATTTAACATCGAGTTATAGGCCATGTCACTAAACCTGACTCAGAAAGAAACCATGAATAATGTCTCAAAGTCATTCTTAGCAAGAGTGAGGAAAAATGTATCAGTTTAGAAGACCTCTTACTGTTAGATTCTAATTCTTTCTTCAATACAAGAAGCTCTTCAAGAATAATGGATGTTATGTGGCATATAAAAGAAAGTTACACAATGAAGGGAAAGTAATATTTCAGCCAAGGTACAAAATTAAAGCAATCAGCAGGATCTAATGGGGAAATATCCAACTGAGAAATGATGTATCTATGGGAGCATATCTAAGCTTTCCAAATGAATGTGGGCCACTTAAAAACAGTAATTTTTCTGTCCTTCGGTAGACAGATTAATTAGGTCAGGGTGAATAGGTGGCAGCCATAATTTCAGAGCTAGTTCTTAATAGATTGCCAAAACCACTTTTCTTTTTTTCTCTATTTGGTCTCTGCTAATGGATACAGAAACAGATACAAAAGCTCGAGATCTGATAAAAAAAAAATACTGTGCACATACTAGAAGTATAACCCTTTCCTCAAAAGCAAAAAAGTAGATGACACAGAGGTGTCATCTTCCCTGGACACACATTTGAACCATATGAGGTCTCCATTTTGGTCTCCAGCCCATTCGCATTCTTTGGAAATGGTCTATTTCTTTTCCTTTCCAGAGTAAAGCAAGTTGGATTTCTCTAAGATCTCTTCTTCCTACAAAATTCTCACGTCTAAAGCTACATATTCATATTCTAGAGTACTGCTTTCAGAAAAGTGGAGTACATTTCTGAGAGGAAAAAAAAACCCCACTATTAAAATGGGTAAATAGCAATGTCCATTCAGGATTTCTTTCTGTTCAAGTTTCAGCCTCATCCGTCCTCAGGAAACCCTCAATGACATCTTCATGCCCTTCAAATCCAGGTGTTTTCCTTGATACTCTGTAATTCACCGAACACAGACATTATCTTTGAGGTAATTGCCTGGTTTTGTGTCTGGACCTCTCATCAGACTGATCTGCATACACACAGGATCACTGTCTAGCTCACCACTATAATTCCAGCACAGTATATAGCATATAGGGTTTGTTCAATACATTTCTGGTAACTTAAAAAAAAATGCCTTCAAGTCCCACTTCCCTCAGCTTCTCTAGAGGTTCTGCACATTCTTTCTATGAATTCCTTTCAACCCAGTATCATGCAAGGTAGTCCTTGTTCCCAAAATTATGATGTTCATTTTCTATGCCAAGATAACCTATGAACTCCTTAAACACACCAGTCAAATCCTATAGCTTCTTACAGAAAGTACTCAGCAAATATTTGGTTGATTAAATTTGACTCTAGACACCTTAAAATAACTTTCAAAAAAAGTCATCTTCTATCAAATAAGTTCTTTGAAAAATTAAATTTCTTTCATCATTATTTCAGGGTGATTTGAAAAAATTTACTTGTGAAACCTACTACTATAACCATTTAGTAGAGGAGATTCAAAGCAAAGCAATTTTCTATTCAATCTGCCATTTGGTGTTAATCAAAGGCCTAAGGTTGTATTAACTAACAGGCTGAAATACTTTCCCAACCTATTTTGTTGAAAATTTCTATGATCTGACAAAGATGCAAAAGCAACATCATTGGATCTCAGTGAAAGACTTATCTAAATAGTCAGGGTCGAAATCTTAGCATGCTTGAAATGTCTATCTCAGAACAAGGGTCACATTTTTAGATAAAATGTTATGATGGTTACCAGGCGTATAAGAAGATACACCTTGGAATTTTTTATGAATTGTGTGTGTGTGTGTGTGTGTGTGTGTGTGTGTGTGTGTGTGTGTGTGTGTAAGGAAGAGGGAGGGAAGGAGAGAGATTGAGAACAAAAGTCCACACCTCCTGCTGAAATTAAATGCTTTCATTATTCAGTTCTAAAAGGCGGTCTCTGCTGAAGAAAAAACAACAAAAAATCCTTTCTAGCTCACTTCTAAAGAAGATCTGAAGGAGCTCAGAAAGGAATTCCAGTAGTAATGGCTTATATTTGAAACCAAAATTATTATACAGGCTTTTAATGGAACTGCATTGATACTCTTATTTTTCCCCTAAGAAATGGTCACAATGTCATAAATTGTCAAAACAAAACTGCATTTAATTTTGAAACCCCAAAGACTTTTCTACCCTATGCAATTTTTCTATCAAGGAAATGAATAGAAATATAAGTTTTTTAAGATGTAAAGAAAAACTGAAAGGCGATTTTAACATATAATAAAAGATAAGCCTAACAGCTGCTATTCCAGCAAGGGACACTTTTTTTTTTTTTTAAATCAACTGCCATTGGAGATACTTGAAAGCTATAAATTCAGCAGACTGACCTCACCATAACTCACATTATCGCAGAAAAACACCGCCACTTTTTTTTTTTTTAACCAGTTCTATCTCTAGAATATAAGTTATGCTTAAACGGGGAAACCATAAATAAAGAGAAGGTAAGTCATTTGGTTCTTTCAAACTGCTAGGAACAGCAGCTAGAAAAACAAATTCACAGATCAGTAAGCAAGGGCTGGAACTCTCTCTCCACTTCTCTACCCTCTACAGAGAACACAATTAGCATAAATAGCTTGCTTTGTTCCCAGTTAATGTTGGCTAGCCTACTGTAAGGGAAGGATCCCTTTCTACAGCAAAAAGCAAGCTACTTAGAATAGCAATGTTTTTCAGTTTCCTGTAAAACCATTCAGCCAGGCACCATGTGGTTGCTATGGAAACAGAACTGAAGCTAAAAGATGACAACACTTACAGTAAAGGGCTTCTTAATTGCATCTGCAAGAACTCCCTACATTTGGTTTGCTTGCATTAAAAAAAAATACTGGGTCTAATCTTCCTTTTCCCACTGTAGCCTCCTCATAATGACTATTCATCAGTCAAGACTAATCGTAGAACTTGACACCAAAGATTTGGTTTCAGGAAATACCTCTATCAATAGGATAGAAAGAGCTTGAAAATTTCACAGATATTCAGCTACCAAATTTGTTTTGAGAGGAGAGACAATGATCACTCTTGCTATAAAGGAGGTAAGTTCTAATTTGACCCCATTAGGCCCCCATCCACTTAATTCCTAGAGGAAAAAGTTTAAAATCTATTCTAGAGCTTTCCATCAAGGGAGGGAGACTAGAACAAAATTTTAGAAGAATTCAGGTGAGAAAGTCAGAGGAAACCTATTAAGCCAACCATCGTGAACTTTCCTCTAATTCTAAAGAAGCTGGAGCTGAATGTTTTCAAGCAGATGTGTCAAGAACTACAGTCAATGTTCTCTAGGATGCAGTCATCTCTAAATAATAAACAAACAAGGAAATCGTTACAAAAGAGGCAACTGAGAACCAAAGTAAAAGGCGGCAATTTTCTAATCCAAATTTTTGTTTCAAACAGAGTGGGAAAGGGAACCAGCAAGGAATACCTAACACATTCTGCATGCCATGAGTCCCATTTACACGTGTCTCTCATTTGGCCCTCAGAACCACCATGTGAAGTCGACATTGATTCCCATTTTATAGAAAAAAAATAAAGAGATTACATAATTTGCTCAAGGTCACACAGACAACGAGGTCAGGAGCTAAGATTTGAACTCTACCTGTCTGACTTGGAATATATTCATTGTACTTGACCACACACTGCCTCCCTAAAGAAGAAAACTGTGTGATTTACAGTCTACGAAAAACAACAAGAGAGCTTACAGGGAAGTGGGGGTTTTTAATATTGTCTAAAACCCGAATAACCAGATCATTTCTCTATGTCTTCCTTTTATGAAGTAAATGAATGGCAAGTATGTAAGCTTATATCTAGAATATATATATATATATTTTTAAGGATCAACTTTAAGTAATGTCATAAGGTCAGCACAAGTTTGGGCCAACTTCCTATACTTTAGGGATTACTGAATATGTTCTGAAATTGATATCTTCAAACAAATTGGCTCTTTCTAAAAACAAATTAAAAGCACAAACTAGAATCATATGGTTTGAGAACAGGACTCCATTTGCTGCCAAACTGGAAATTTTAAGAGCATATACATGTATTAATAAACATTGTCTTTCGAATTGTAACATAAAGGCACAATCTGAAACATTTTCTAGAAATATATTCTCTGCATACAAAGATCCATCATCAGATTAGTCTACCCTTTTGTCATCACTTTAGCATATGGTGAGTACATCCTGATAGTGAAGACCCCTGGATTAGGAACTAAGAGAATGATTCGTTAAGATGGCACGAAAAACTTGGTCACTTAATACTACGTTTGTTTTGGAAAACACCAACCCCTCAGCACTATCAGTACAAAACACCATTTCTATGCTCTAATACAGTAGGGCTATTGAGGTTCATAGAAAATTCATGCCTTTTTTAAAAATTGTCTTTTTTTGTATTTTTCATCTTAACAAAATTATTTTCCTCCTCCCTTGACATCACACTTTGACCTTTCACCTCTTTATCGAAAAGATCACCCCTTATACCCTTTTAGCAGCCCTCTTCCCAATTCTAATTCTCTGCACTTAACATCTGGTGGGCTTAGGAAGAGATGTTTCAAGTTTAGAAAACTTAAGTGTAAACCAAGAGCAAACTGTGTGAGGGTTAGAGACTTTAATTGGAAGGAAAGAAAATAAACTTTAGAGCCCAATTCCACATTGCCTAATAATAAAGTTCCCTTTGTGAATTCCCTAGTTTTAAGACGTAGTTCAGCCTAGTGAGTAAGCTAAAGTGGAGTCCAAAATAAATGGGGGCAGTTCCGTGCTGCGGAAAACATAAGATTTTGGTTTCTACAGCTGCATCTGTTTTCACATGACAAGAAATCAAAATTTTCATTTTCAATCCAACATAAATCCTACATGAGAAGCAATGAGAGAATTTTTTTCCCAGTGTAGACCTCTTAGCAGATGAAGGTCTCACCTCTACAGCCCAAGAAATCTGAATGAGTTACGTGCTTGTGGCTATTTGGAAACAGAAAGCATGCCATCCATTTGAATTATTTATGGCAACTTTCTGAAAAATGAATTTGATGTTGGCTGAGGCAAATACCACAATTAGATTTTTCTGTTTGAAAGGCACCTGTTCCTAAAACACAACCAAAACTTGCTACCCTAACATATACATAACTGATTTGCACGTTGTTAGAATAAGTACTTAGTTTAGGATACTTCACAGCAAGATAGCTGAGCAAGATAGATTCCCTGGCTTATCAAAGCCGCCTCTGAAAATGCAAATACTCGTAGAAGGGCCATGTCTATTGACTGTGCACCCTCACTTACGTTTATATGGAACTTTAGAATGAAGGTAGAAAATCTTTTTTGGTTTAACGGAATTTATATAGTTAAGTAGTTTAGGACCAAAGAGTACAGCAAATAATGTCCAGCCCCAGAATTAACACATATTATTTTGTCATGTTTGGAAAAGAAACACGTTAAAATCTCTTTTGTTCGCTGGTCCCCTGCTCAGTTCCCTGTCCCTTGTGCCTGCCTCGGTTCTCCATCACCCCAGGAAAATACTCCCAAGTATTTTCTTGGGTCCTTCTGAGCCATATTTTGAGATCCTGTACTATAGATGTATATATCCACAGACAATTAGAAATATTATTCAGTATGCTGTAAAAATTTTATGTATGTTCTATCATAATAAATATATTATCCTGCAATTTGCTTTTTCTCACTCAGTATTGATTTTAAAACCCAGCTGAATCTTAGTTATTCTTATGAATTCTCCCAACCCACACTTTTTTGATAAATTATAAGACAAATTCTACATACCCTCAATACTTCCAAATTCTTTCTAATAAATGCTATTTTTCAGGATGTTCATCTTAGTTTCTAGATTATAATCATTGCAATGACTATGTAAGTTCTCAGATGGAAGAAAAACCTGTGAATGAATTCATTGCCCACAGATATCATCTCCAATTATCAGAAAAGAATGTGCAGCAAATGCCTGACATTTAGGTCTAAAGATTTAGGCATAACTTATTCCAAAGAACAGGGTTTACTGACCAAAAGGAGTATAAACTCTGGATGAAAGAATTTTTAAATTACTGAAAATTATTCACAATAGAGCTATAGCTAAGATTTCAAGGGAAAAAAACCTACAAGGTGATTTAAAATTACTAATTCACAGAAATAGCTCCCTTCTAAAGACAAAGCAAAGGAAGAATAAACAAAATCATATGTCAGATTTATTCTATACTATAACACAAGGCAGGTTTTTTTTTTTTAAGACACAGGAAACTTGTTTCAAAGGGAATGCATAAAAGGAATCCTTCCCTGAAGAATCCTGTAAGCTGGGAAATACTGATGAACTCTATGCATGCAGAATTTCTTATCTTTTTCTTGCATCCAGAGATATGATATTCTTTCAGAGAAACATCTATTTATTTTTTGCAAATCTCCAGGGGTGTCAGTTAAACTGGGACTGGGACCAGTGAGGAGGGGAAGCTGTCTGTAAGCATTTATCAACAAGTTATATGCCTTGCTTGGGGAGCCAGCTGTCTTAAATAACCATCCCCTCCCTAGGGCCCCAAGTCTGGGCAAGAATGCTACTCATGTCAGAAACTCATGTCATGAGATTAGATTTGAATGGAAGAGCAAAGGGAACATGGTCTCTTTTCTCCAGCTGGGATTGATTATTCCCTTTCCAACAAGGAGGCTGTTATTTAGCCTGAAAAGAGGAACCTCTTTCCTGCTTGGCTATTTGCCAATCCATTGTGGCACCTGAATGACCTAGAGAGGATACCCTGCCTCGCCACAGCTTTAAGACCTCTGAGCCTCTCTCCAGGAAGACATTTTTATACATTTTTCTCCATCAATATGAAGTTACTCTTGAATTCTTGTGGTGTAGTAAGGTACCTTGGGAATCTAGGCAGGTAGCTACGACTAGATGGCATATCGTGAGGGCTGAGGTAGGTCAGCATGAGCTTATATCAGCCAAAAAGGATGGGGAAAACATCCAGGACCCGGAGATTGTGTCTGTGTCACTACTGTAGCTAGAGTGTCCAGTCCTATGCTCAAGTGTGGACACTCAGGACTATTTATTGAATGCATGAGTGGTTGAATAGCACAGAGGCAGGAGACTCCAGGTTCAATGGCTCATAGTGTTAGTTAGACCATGGGACAGGACATCTTTTACTAACAGCAAATGCATGGGAATGACTATGTAGAACCAGAGGGCTTAGGCACGAAGCAGACATAAGAGGAGAGAAGGAGGCATGACTGCACAGTGTAAAGATTTAAACACTAGCAGGATCCCAAATGTAAGTAAATGTTATTGCCACAATAAACCCCATCCACCTATCCTCCACCACCATAGCTGGTTTGTCTCTAGCAGCTAAAACACTTGAAGGGAATTACTCCCAGCTGACAGTAAGGACAAAGATAAACGGGGCACTCGGGTAGACTTCAGTATCAGGAACACAATGGACAGGAAGAAAACGCTCAGGGAACGGGGAAGGAGCTGAGAGGAGAAAGGGCTAGGGCTTCTGGATGCTGAGAGGCAGAGCCACTTCCATCTCACTGAAGCATGAAGAAACACCCAAATGGGCTGCGGTAATTGTGATATATTTTGCACGCAGTGCAACGAATTATTTAAATACATAAATTATTATTTAAATACATAAGTTACAGCTACATACATTAATCAGGTGATGATTTTTAAAGAGTAAATGTGAAAGCTTCACAAATGGGAGGCTTGGGCGAAATGGTCTACAAATTCCTCACCATCACCTCCACTAGCTGGTGACCAGCCTTGGCAGGGGACCAAGGATGAGTTCCTTCTTCAGTCTGGTAAAGCAGCAGTCCCTAACCATTCTGGCAACAGGGACCAGTACTCCTAAGAGAACCTAATGCATGACGATCTGAGGTGGAGCTGAGATGGCAATGCCAGCGCTAAGGCGCAGCTGAAAGCACAGATGAAACTTTGCTCCCCCACTGCTCATCTCCTGCTGTGTGGCTCAGTTCCTAACAGGCCACGGACCAGTACTGGTCCACAGCCTGGGGGTTGGGGACCTCTGTGGCAAAGGACAGCCCTGTCCCTCGTCTCCATTTCTCACATATTCTGCCTGCCCTGATCTGGTTTGTGTCCCAATTCCCCACCATAGTAATAATCATCTCATTCTCCTCCAGGTACAGAAGGCCCAGCTCAGAGAGAAAGAAATTAGTTCCATCTTTAACATCCCATTTTGAGATAACAGTTGCTGCTTCTGCTCAGTGGCAGTTTCTTCAGTACTTCCCAAATGGTACTCAGGATGTCAACTCGGGTTACTGTCTTTGGCCAAAATCTTCCTGGGCTAAGTAATTTCACCAACATAGGAACTTGATAACACAGTTTGTAGTAATTTTTTTAAGCGTCATCTTCACCTTAAAAAAGCATTATTTCATGATGTATTCAGAAAACTGGGGTTCTGAAATGATCACGTTCCTATTTTAAAGATTCGGTTCCCTCTTCTGAAATGACGCATAGCCATATAAACGAAGAAAAGTGGGGGTTGGTGGGTGAAAAAGGTGAAGGGAATTAAGAAGTGCAAACTGCCAGTTATAAACATTAGTCGCAGGAATGTAGAGCACGGCGTAGTTAATACTGTAATAACTATACCTGGTGCCAGGTGGGGACTAGACTTACATGGTGATCACTTCATAAGGTATGTAAATATCTAATCACTAACATTGTACACCTGAAACTAATATAACATTGTATGTCCACCGTAACTGAAAAATAAATTTTAAAAATAAGTTGCTCACGGTTACATTAATTTCCAAAAGCAGCCCCAGCTTCTGGTAAACACACTGGTCTGGATGAGGCCTGGCAGGCACGGGTTTAAGGAAGTGGACGGGACCGTGTTACACAAAGAGAAGCACTGTCTCTATCCCTTACTACCTAGGAGGCCATTCTGGGGACATGAGCAGCAATAAGCAACCGCCTCATGAAGAGGTCTGACAATGGGAAGACATTCCACCCCAGGACAAACAGGATGCCGGTGGCTACTCAGAAGGGGAAGGCCTATGCACAACAAAGAGGGCTGCTAGGAAGGACATCCTGAGCCTGGCTCCGCGGCTGTGCAGGGCTGTCTGTGGTGAGGCCCTGACGGAAGCGCTTTCATCTGTGTAAGGGTGACTGCGATTCCCAGGGCTCATTTCCTGGGCGTTGCTGAAGCACTGTGTTGGAGGACTTACTGCTACCAAGCCATGTTTTGTTTTACCTGCCTTCTTTGCCTTCAGTACAAGTAGAATTAACTGTCATGGAAGATTCATAACCCTTTCCACTTCAAGAATTCGGCAACCCTCCCCTCTTAAATCATCAGCATCACTGTGGGGTAAATAATTTGAATGTTACTCTCATCACTGCCATGAGCTGTACGTGTCCCACACCCCACCCCCACCTTTGTTTGAAATTGGCTTGGCTCCCTTTCCTCTCCCAGCCCCACTTAGGAGCAGCACACCTATTAAAATTCATGATGTTTGCCTCAATGCAAGCAAGTGTCTGATTGCAGCTGTCAGTTTCCCAGTTCAAGGATTTTCATACTGCCTGAGAGGACAATGCAAGGTTCGCACTGCTAAGGAAATAGGTCAAGTTCAATTTTTCCATTTCAGTTCTGCTGCCAAAAGTGTAGGCTTTTCCTTCCTGGGGGAAAAAAATCCTTCTGGGTAGGCTCAGCACTCCAAAAGAGGTGAAGAGGGCACATTTCCCTCCCTCACCAGGGAGCTGCCGCGTTTCTTCAATGACACCTCCGGGACCTTTGTTTCGTCATTGGCGACTCTTTGGAAGAGCCTGTCTTTTTGCTCTTTTTGTTACTATGCTTCACAGACACTAAGACACCCACCTAAACCACAACAAAAGAGAAACTAAAGATAGGACCACCTATCAGCCACCCAAAGGATTCTTAATGTCCCAAAGTCCACAGTCGTCCTGCTGAGTGGGTTGGGTTTTTTCATCCTGTGCTACCTGGAGAACAAAAGACACAGGTCTGTTTCACAGGATAGCTCAGATCCATCTCCCTAACCTTCCTTTCCCCTCCCCCTCATGCCCACACACGCTTACACTCATCTACTTTTGGCACAAGTCGTGGAAAGATTTTATAAGCGGGAGGGAAGAGAAGAACATTCCTAAATCCTCAAAAAGTTATTATAATTCAGAACTGTCACTGAATTGCTGAATATAACCAGAAGAGACTTAGTGTTTATGTGATGCTAACCTGCACACTCACCCCATTTACAGATGTAACAGAAGGTTAGAGAAGTAAATTCTCTAAGGCACAAATGCTGCGTTAGGAAGCCAGGTCCCCTGACTCATAAGGGCAATCTTCTACTTCACTCCTATAACAGACAGAGGAGAGAGACATGCCATAAACAGATAACGAAACACCTTTGATCCAATTTTCCTTATACTACCAGACAAAGATGAGAAAGAATGAGATGTCCTAAAAAAAAAAAAAAAAAGCACTCACTAGAATAAGGAGACCTGGATCCTAATGCCTGAAATGTGTCTGGTAACCTCAAGAACATCATGAACCATTCCAGGTCTCCGTTCTCTCACTCATAAAACTAGGGGCTCGGGGATGCATGATCTGCTGATTCCTTTTAGGTACACATGTGCTCATTTCCACACACAGCGTTTGCTGGGATCAGCTCTGTGGTCCTGGCACTGTACTCGATGCAAGGTGTATTTAATAAAACATGAATAAGAAGAGGTCCCTTCCATCAAAGAGCATTTACATTTATTTCCTATTATCTGTTAAGTCAAGCCAAGTTTTCAATAAGGAACAACCAACATCTCGGAACAAACTATGTTACCGAACACTGGCCATGCACAGATCACTGTGCTTGGTATTGGAGATGCAACAACTTAGAGTAGCAAAAGGATGACGGTATCTTTAAGCAGGAGATGAGATACATGCATGTGAGAAGTGAAAAAACATTATTGAACCATATTCTGGGAATGTCACAAGATGGACTTATTTGCTAATTTACCTTCTATCCAGTCAGAGTGTGCCCTGGAAAACTCTGAGAAAGCTTCCTTGGAGAGGAAATGGCATGGGTAGACCAGACTAGCCAAAGTGAGGGGTTTAATTACAATTGTAAAAGAACTAGGGGCAAGAAGGAACAGGACAATGCAGGTTGTGGTAATGCTATCTGACACTATTTCCAAGGGTAAATTTTATGCTATAGCCAATGTTTGATTTTCTAGAATATTCCATGATCATTTTTATTCCTTTGTTCATGCTTTTCCCATCTTGGTACCTCCTCTCCCCCAACCCTAGTCCTCAAACTCTTCTGCCCTCTCAAGGCTGAGTTCAACTCATTCTTCAGGAAGATTCAATCCAGTGAATACTGCTATTCCTGATAACACTTTTGACATCAAACATTAAATTTTAGTTAAATTAACTAATATATATTTTGACCAATTTTATAATAATCTCTATTTTATATGGATATAAAGTCCTTAAGAGAAATTCAGACAACACAGATATTCAATCATAGACTTAGAAGTCACCACTGAGATCACTTAACCCAAACTCCCTTAGTTTCTAAGTAAGGAAACTGGGATGTGACTTATAGGAGCCCAAATAAGTCAGAAACAGATGCTGCAGATGTTGTGAGTCTGGCCAGTAGAGGAGGGAGAGCATAGTTACTATAACTGAGATGGTATTTTGAAAATTGCTGCTCCAATTTATGTAATAATCACTTTTGCACAAGAACAGTCTTTAGATATCTCCATTATTAAAAGTATTTGATTTTACATAGAGCGACTCTAAATTTACAGCATGTCAAAGTCTTGCTATACAGGTTTTCAGAAAGGAAGGGCCAGAGACCATGGTTGCGTCCTGGTTCTGCCTCTAATGACCATAAAAATGTGAGGATGTAACTTAGCCTTTTACTATTTCAGTTCCAAATTCCTTCTAGGGGAAATCTAGATATCAGATCAAGGAATCTATAAAGAACTTTTACACTGTAACATACTATTTTTCATTTCCCAAGATCAGAGGGAACATCATTTTCTATGAACCATGCTGCTACTCTATGTGTTTTCTAACCATTTGCTTTTTCTCATTTCTAGCCTAACTTTGAAAATTTCTAGTTTCTTGATGTTTTGTGTTTACAGTCAACTAAATTTCAGATAAGCAATGAATTGTTTCTTAGGATTAAGTATGTCCTATACAACTTTTTCCTTAAATCTGACAACTCTACCAACATCAATGAATATCATTCTTCAGTCCTGTGCAGATCCCTTTAGTAATTAATTTTTATGTTGGAAATATTTTAGTAGTTGTACAGAAGGACAGGTCCTACTTGTGTCAAACGGGACGCTTCTCCAATCAGAGTTAGCAGTCTTGGATACAAATGACCACTCTCTTCACTAGAACAGCAGGGGAAGGGAGCTGGGTAGGGCACGTAGGAGCCAAGAGTTTTTGCTTCAGTCAAAAGCTAAAAACAAAGATGTGTGAAATCTGACCAACACAAACACAACTGACTTGCAGAGGTGGAGGCTCTTGCTCCCTATGTGCAGTGATGGCAGATCATGCTCTTACTGAGCCCCAGGAAGCTCGCAATATCTATTAAACATCACATTTCCAGATCAAACCAGCTCATCTATCTTTAACCTTCAAAAGCAATATCTCCTTGAGGAAACAGCTCAGTGTGGTAATTAGTTCAATAGTCAAAATAAGCTAAAATCTACAGTTGATCAGTGAGAAATGTGGATTAGCCATTTCTAAAGAATCAACTGGCTACACAAAGAATCCATGCTATGCTAGATGTGTCATATTGCCATCTTGCTTTAAGGTTATTAATCTATAAGTATTAACAGAAGGCTATTAGTCTTTAAGGCTGCAACAGCTGCCCCACATACAGATACAGATTTTGGTTCCTGTCTAATCAACTAATAAACTAATGGCAGCACTGCACAGGAGTACAGCTCCCTGTCAGCGGAGGGGATGAGGAAACCACAAGATGGAATGCCTAGATTCTCGCCTTTCCACACCTTTTGAGATTTAAGGTATTAGACTTAAGTCTCCAAAGTTAATTCTGTTGGGTCTTAAACTGAGGTCTGTAGTATTGTTTCTTTTGCATCTTTACAGGAAACCTTCCATGAATATTAAATACATGAAAAGAATCTCTTTAGGTCACTGGTTTCGCCATAAAGAGAGTCTGCCCTTCATACAACCAAGTATATAAATCTTGCAAAGGCCCAGAGAGCTGCCTGTCTGTAGGCCTCATGCCAGGCTTCTGAGATGTTTATTCCTCTCTCCTCCTACCAGTTGAAATAGATAATTTTTGGCATTTTTTTTCCTTGAAATGACAAAAGCACATTCTAAATTGCCTTTAACGAATTGATAGTGCTCTGATAAGTGCAATTTATCTCCTGAATATGAAAGAGAATCCTTCAACCCCACCCCAGTAATGTGCCTCCCAAGAGAATAATGCACCCAGACTGGCCCGCTGAGCTACTCTTTAATCAGAGGCTATTTTACATGATCATAGTCATCATTAGGCAGTGTCCGCCCACCATTTATCCCTGTGACATGGAAGAAGTGAAAATGAGGCAAGGCTCCCTGCCATTCAGAGGGATCTGAAAAAAGTCACCAGTGCTACTTTTTGAGGGTTGTCTCCATCAGAAAAGGACCAGCAATCAGCCCAGCAAGAGCCCACCTCTTCATGACAGTGTACAAAGGGCGTATGAGCTGAGAGGATTTTTAATCATCACTCGGGGCCTTGCTCTAATTACAAACTCAGATAAAATATGCATTAACATGAGCATCTTAGGTAGTCATCTGTCACACAAAGAAAACAAGGAAATGTTTACTCTTCATACAAGTCAGCATCCAGAACTTCACCCCTTTGGAGATAAAACACCAGGGAAATATACTCACCATTTCACAAGCAACTGAGAATGCTAGAAATAAGTGGAACTCTGGTGAGATTTTTAAACAAATATTGTGTTGGTATTAGCAATGATTAATTGCAATGATTAGAATCCAGACTCAGGCACTGGGTGAGCCAATTAAAATGAATGCAGATAACACTGTAAATACAACCAAAGGATTGGTTCTATACAGGAGACTCATAAATAAATATATTCTAAGTTTCAAGGTTTCCATTCATTTTTTTTATAGGTCAATATATGTCCCCTCTGAAATAGGTTTTCTCCTCCAAGCAACATTCACTAATTCATTCATAAAATGTTTACCATGTATTCGAACTAATACACAGTGTGCAGCTGTTTATGGCAACAACTGTGGCTTACATGCTGCATGTTTAAAAGCAATTGGAGCAAATTCCCCATCTAAATAACTTTATATGGGAAGAAAGACAAATTAAAAAAAAAATAACGACCCTGGGCAATCCAATCAGCAGAGATTGTATATAAAATTACAACCTAATTTCAGCAAACAGCCATAGTATCTCTAACAGCTGTTAGACCTACAGGACAGAAATAGTGCTAATACACCCAAAGGCAGACAAAGATCAGAAGGAACCATAGAATAAACACAGCTCAATGACCTTTCTCAGTTTATTATAAAACCCTATAGTCCGAATTTGTTACAAGTTGTGTTTTTAAACAAAAAGTTCCTTCCCAGAAAATATATTCCATCATTACAGACAGAAGGAATATTCATGCTTTCAGGGAATCTTCTCTAAAGGTTATAAATGAACTTTTCTGAGGATGACTGAACCCATTTCTTGTTTACAAAATCAGAGATTACTCAAGTAAATCAAAACAAGTGTTTTCATAAATCACTGTGATCAAAATCTTTAAATGAGAACAGTAAGGTCTTATAGAGTAAGAAGAATCAACAAAATTTTCATTTCTGTATAATATTATTGAAACTCAAAATAAATCATTACTACCCAAAGAGACATTTAATGGTTAATCTACACTTACTATAAGCAGGTTTCAATAATACTTTTAAGACAAAATATGCTTTTTGTCTTTTAATTAACAGCTGTAAATCTCTAGAGTGTCTAGAATTGCTACAATTTGCTGATGATTTATACAGGCTTTTAATTTAGGGAAGGAGTAGGAAGTAGGGAATGTGTATGCACTGAAGAGTATTCTTTGGATCAGTGGGTTTCCACCACAGCCAAATATTTATAAATGCTGATGCCATGGCTCCCTGCCCCAGACCAGAAAAAACACTTCCTGAATGTTCTCTTATTTAATCCTCATGACCACCTTGCAAGGTGGGCACTATAGTTATCCTCATTGGATAGACAAAGAAAGAGACTCACAGATATTAAGTTATATAGTCACACAGCATGAGGGTAGGAGGGAGCTAGGATTCTGGGCTCTGCACTAGTATGTGATCTATCTGTTACTGAATAAAAGAGAGAAAGAATGATTTAAATGTCTGGTTTCAAGAGACAGGACTCCATTTGATGAGGTGTCTGTCCTACAAAATGATTAAACAATTGTTATTTTGCCAAATTTGCAAGAAAAGATGTGTCACCTGTCCATAGTTCATTCTCAGTACCACAGACAATTTTACTGTCATAATAACTATAAATCTGAATGATGGAAAGGAGAGATAGAATAAGGGAGTGAAAAAGAAGAGTCTGGGTCTGAGTTATTGCCCTCAATGTTACAACTGCTTCCAGGTTAAACTTACATCCATACCTTGGGAATCACAAGTATCTACAGCAAGGAAAGCCTTTAAAATAATAGCCTTAGGGAGAAAAAGCTCAGAAAACATTACAAATTATCTGTACATTTGGTTTAAAATTACATCCACTATAATGCCTTAAAATATCTAGATATATACCATGTTAACTAAAATTAACATTCTTATCTTTCATAATATGGGTCTAAAATTTTAGAAGAGGGCATATAAATATATATTGGATAAACAGGATAACACTATTTAACTGATTTAGGCTACTCCTAAGTCCCTACCATTAAAAAAATTGCAGAATTTGGACTTGCTCTGTCACTAATAATTCTACTTTTAATATTATTAAAAATAAAATAAAAGGTGGTGGTGACATGGAGAAAGTCACAGTAGGAAAAATGTTTATGACCCCGCTGAGGACTGATGACCTGGGAAGAATCACAAATCATAAGCCCCTGCAATACACAGGACACGAATCTGAGGCGGCAACACCCCACTATAGATGTAAGAAGTCAGACACAGTACTTATGATTTTCTTTTTAATTTAAGTTCCCTGGACAATTTAGCTCTAAAATAACAATTTCACAAATCATGATCTCTCATCTCCTATTTTTCCCAGCCTTTTGTAATTTGCCAATGGAATAAAATACTTACAAGTGGAAGCACCTCTCTGTGGATTCCAGACCCATCTGTGCACACTTTTAAATGTATGTGATCTGGTTTCCTTCCTTTCCTCACAAACTGTTAATATATTAGAAAACTAAACTGATTCCAGAGATCTTTTGTGAGTTACTGTAGTGAATTATGGGGTGTTACATTGTCTTTTATCAGTTTCACATCTTATAAATTATCTGATATAATCTAAAGAAGTAGAAAAGATCTTAGACCTCTGGGAACTAAAAAATTTGTATTTTGTTTCTTTGTAATGCACATCCTAGATATATTACCCTCCAAACACACAAACACAGACTGATAGCTAGCTCTTGAGGGAAGACCTATCAAATGGCTTTCTAGGCTTCAGATTCACCAGTATCCATTAATTTTTCTAATTTATGGCAGTTGGCTGTAACTGCAAATAGAAAGCACATTTATTACTGTTTTTACAAGACCCTTATGAGTTAAAAGACAGCCTACATCTAGGTATTTCTGTGCTAATTTACATCACAAAAGAGAAGCTTCCCCACTGGCCCTTAAACAAAGTTTTCTACATCCTCAGTGACTACTTTCATAGCTCCCCTTCACAATCTATATAATTTAAAGTTCCTACAAAGTAATCAGATGTTTGACCTAAATATTGCTTCCCTCTTTATTTAGATTTTAACTAGCTCTATGAGTTTATTTATTTTTTAAGCTAAAAGCAGTGATAATTTTAAAAAAAACAACAACAAAAACAACAAAAAACAAAAAACCTAAACTGAATTTGGAGTCATCAAATAGCTGTGTTATTCTAGTGAATAATAAAAGCTGCAGAAATAAAAAACATATGATTATCGGGGGGGGACTACTCTGAAAGCACTCCGCACCCCCACAATGCAAGTCACCTCACAACGATTTCTTAAAAGCATTTGTCCATTGACCTCTTTTCTGAAAGGCCCTTTTACACCTTGGCTTTTACCTGCCATCACCTGTTTTTCCCAAACCTCCAGGCCACTCTCTCTAGCCTCCTCCCTCTGTCCATTACTGCTGGAATTCTTCCAGGCTCAGTCCCAGGACCCTTCTGTCTTCTAGCTCTACACTCTGTACAGATGCTTTTGCTCATGACTTCAACTACACATCTAACCCTCCTTTAGGGCTGCCTGCATTCCTGAATGCACCTCTATCCAACCATTTGCAATATATTGACTCAGCTCTTCTCTCATTATTCCTAGGATAAAAACTCAAAATTCCCAATCTTATGTACAATGCCCAGCATAACCTACTCCCATGGAGCCCTGACGATTTTCCCCCTTATGCCTAGAAGCTTTTCCTCTACACTTGCTTGTCAGTAACCCTCTTTCTCCCCCCTCATCATTCCTGACCCTCAAAGCAGCATCCCCACAGCCCAGGTAACCATAGTCACCATTCAACTCATTTTCAGACAGGCTATAAGAAAGTTTTTATTCACTTCTTTCATATCCATATAGCCACTCTCCTCCTTTCATAAAGTACCACTTTACTATACATAAAGACGGAGCCTCTTGAAAAACCTATTCCAACCCTAAAGCTGATATGGACTAATTTTATACTTCAGCTGCTATACAGGATGAAAATAAATGTCTTTTTCATGCTACGTAAGAAAATTATGCAGCATGTACTTATCTTTATGCTGGTGACGCTGGTAAGTTCAACCTCCTGAATTCACTTTTTCTATTTAAGTGAGAATGTGCATTCATACGCATTCTTTTTTGCTTATAATCTTTCTAGCACAACAAAGACAAAAAAATAAAATCCCATCACCCCACTTCTGTTTCTGCACGCTAATCTAGTAGAGGTTTCTACAATCAGTTGATTAGCTTCCTTTAATGTTAAAACACATGGTGATAATATGAGTGCTTACATCTAAAAAAATCAGAACAATAAAGTACTTGCCAAAGTACAAGTACATTCCACATAAAAATTCAAGTTTGATATAAAATTTGAATCTCTATGGAAATGAAGTGTACTGATATGAAGACCCACCAGTAACATGGACTTTTTAAATCACCCTTCTTTCTTGAGTCCCTTTTCATGGTAAGTACCTTAAGAAAATCGGTTCAAACTTGCTTGTCTTTGCATCTCTAACACATAGCAAGATTTCTGATACAAAATGGGTATTAACACTGTTGAACTGAATAAATGAATCCGGATTTCAAGGAGCTTCTAGTCCAGTTGAGAGAAAATATAATTAAAAGACACTTTGATTAGTGTCCATTAGCAAACGAAGAGAAAAACTGACAGATGGATTACTGGAACCACCAGACAAGGAGAGCTTGAGTCAAGCCTATGTAGCAAGTTGGATTTTGTCACCCAGCCTCTACGTCCCCTCTTTTCTGATAAGAGAACACACTTCTTCCTCAGGGAACCATCTCTCCACATTCAATCTGAGATGGTCTTTGATCAGAACAATAAGAGCACCAAATCTCCAATTATATTTTGATTCTGAAATTATGCCGTGATGTCAGAGCTCCTTCAGAGATGCTTACAGGGAGAATGGAGAGGAACCTGGGACTGTGTTAAACAGCCCTGAAGCTGCCAGGGGCCATAAGGAGAAGAGAACCATGCACAGTAATGGTGAACTCTTAACCAGTTGCCAAGAGCTCCATGGACTTACTCCTCAATGCCTTTTCTCAAACCATCTAAAATTCTCTTCGACTCCCCTACCAGTTGAAATCCTACTCATTCATCAAATATTCCAACCTTTGCAAAGAGGAAAGATCCTCTTAGTCAGAGTGAGTCATTTCTTTGTTCTTGCAGTATTTTAATATTTAAAGCCCTTACCAAGCTATCACTTAGCTTCACCACAAATGGCTAAGATTAACCTAGAAATTGCCCTGATAACCTGTTATATTTAATAGTAAGGCATATAAATATATATATATATATATATATATATATATATATATATATATATATATATATATATATATTTACATTGCGTGTTCACCTCCCATAGCACTTAAAGCTCTGCTTTAAATATTCAAACGCCAGGATGACAGGAGTTTTTCTTTCTTTTCAAATTAAAAAAAAAGATGTGTTTGATTTTTTAAATTTATCTTTGAGCAGTGATAATGCCTATTTTTAGTCTTACCTTAACCATTAATTATAATCATTTTCAAAAATTCAATCTAAGTCTCCATTCAGTTATTTTGAAAGCCATAGATGGAGAAACTCATTGTTTTGAACCAATTATTGGGCATTCATGTTCTCTGATGTGCGCACAGAGTAAAAAAATAAAAATCATTTATATCACATGAGTGCTTTCAAATTATGTATGCATTCAGTTTTGTTATTTAACAAAGGCTGAGATTTTGAAGACTTATGGAATCCAAATCTTATGATTACTAAGCTCACTGTTCCCTAAGTTTTCCCTCCTGTATGTGTATATATATATATATATCTAGATAAAGAGATATATATTTTATTTATATATAACAATATTTTAAATTTATATATTTATGTATAAAGTATACATATATTTACATATAAATTGTACATACGTATATATAAAAGTCTTAAATACTTCATTGAACAATTTGATATATGATTCACATTGACATAAATGAGTGTTGAATGAGCTGATATTACAACAACATTAATAACACCTCATTTCATTATCCATACATTTTAACCAGGGCCACATTATCAAAAAATATATATATTTTTTAATCAATAATTACTGAGAAAACTTCTAGGTCTTATCTAGAGATGCATTTTCCATTTCAAGCTTCTTGAAGAATAAAACATTAAACATGGTATTTTCCCAGACCTCCAAAGCAATTCAATGTTCCCTATGTTCAGAAAAATACCATGGGCAGAGGAAAGACAGTAGGAGCTAGCCTGTCCTCACTCTAGTATATTCCTTTCTGGGGCTTGTAGAGGTTATAAGTGACCCTCCCAACATCTACTTAAAGATCTCAACTCTTCCACGGGCTCATATATGTTGACCAGGGTGCTATTCCAGGCCCCCAAGTCCTCCAGTCCTCTGCACATTCTTTGTTGGCTGCCCTTTCCAGAAATGAAGGCTGCTTATGTGTGCGCAATGTTTTCCCTCCTTCCTACATAGTTGGGATGTGATCTAGGATGGATGAGAAAAGATAAGCAAAAACCTCCTTTGAGGACAGCTTCTTTGTGATATAATTAGCCACACTGAAAACAGAGCAAAATAAAAACTACTTGGGGAGCAGTAGAAGACAAGCAGGGCAGTGGGTGCTGGGGCCTTACCTACCCTGAGAGCCCTTCCTAGAAAGGGCTGCCAGAGCCAGGAAGACTGCAGCCACAATCTCAGCACTGGGACGGGAAAGAGGCAATGAAGAAGGGCATTTGGTCATCCTTTTCAGCTTTGTCTGCCTTTATTTCAGTGGGGAAAGTTCCCACATGGGGCTCCATAGGACAGACAGAGAGAAATTCACAGCTCATTAATGGCCAGTCGCTCACCAGACAACAAAGGCCAAGATGCAGCAGGCAATTGGCTCTTAGTCCCTTAGCTATAATTTCACTCTATTTGGGGGCATTAGGCAGAAGATGGGAAGAAACAGGCCTGAACAATGTGTCCAGAAGTGCTATTACTCAGCAAGAGGGCACTGAGCCCTACATAAATAGAAGTGTCAGAGGCTTAAGGGTAAAAGGCTAAATCAATCACCTCTGTATTTTTAAAACCATAAATGCCACATTTATCAAGCACTCACTCTGTGCCAAACACAGTGCTAAATGCTTTTAATACGTTATATCTCACTTAATCTGGACAACAGTCTATTGAGTTCGTATAATCATTCCTGCTTTGCAGATGAAAGAGGCCTTACTGACATCATTTTACAGACGAAGAAACTAAGGTTCGGAGTGATTAAATGCCACTAAAGATGTCAAGAAGACTAGGGTTTGAAAACTTGGCTTCTGGCTCCAGTTCCAGTGCTTTCTGTGAAGGTACTGTGTATCTTCTTTACAGAGGGAGTGAAAGTGTACTATACAGTAGTAGAAACCAGCTAGGCTAAGCTATGATGTTTGGTAGATTCAGTGTATTAAGTGCATTTTTGACTTAATGGTATTTTTAACTTACAATGGGTTTATCAGGACATAACCCCATCATAAGTCAAGGAGCACCTGTATTGATCTTTCTAAAATGGTGAGAATATGCATGTCATACAGGATATAAACTGTTCTCTCATTTAAAAAAAAAGATAAAGCATTTTGTTAAACCTCCAATTAAATAATGGAACCCTAGGGGAGTGAAAAACCTTGCTATTTAAGAGAAGTCGGCATATTATATAAACACATAAACTTCAACTGTTTTCTTTGTCAAATGCTCTTTAAATAAAAAATAAAAAATATTCATTTAAAAACATAAGTGATTTTAAAATGTAGTTTTTCTGGGCTAAAATTTGGTTTTAGTTTCACGAGAATGAGATACACAATTCAGTAGCATTTTAAAAGTCACTGGACCAGCTCATTTCCACCTCCAACCAACCCTCCAAGATTTCTTCTACTCAAGTCCAGAATCAATACAGATTTTGTATATTAGATTCAATTCCAAAGCTTAGAATGAGAGACATCTGCAGTAGCAAAGAAAAATGTGTTCTTCCTTCTTGCCCCCATGAGAAAAGAAGCTTTTATGTTGTGAAACAGCACATTTTTGCCGAATGATCTTGACCTTCACTAAATGTTAAGTGAAAAAAAAAAAAAAAAACTTCCAAAACACAAAACATTTTACTTCATGCTAAGCATCGTACAGCCCATTTCCAAAATGCATACGACAGTGAAAAGCTGCTGATATTCTCTTCACATTGCTCTGCATTTCTTCTGGACAAATGACAAACTGAATGTTCAGTCCTAGCACGCTGCCCTCTGATGTAGCAAACATGTAGGCTGAATTTACTACATCCTTAGAGTCAGTTGCGTTACTTCCTGTGTATGCCAGTTGCACTTGTTAAAATTCTAGAGTTTAATGAAATATTACCTAAATTAAAGAAATATGAGTATGAAAACAAAAGTTTTCAATGGAAATTAATTTGAATTATTTTGCAAATGTGCCATAAAGATAGGTTGCTAAAATAAACTGCTTTTGAATTAAATGGATTTGGGGGGATGAGGTCTGATAAAAATTTAAATAGTTCCTGCCCTCAGACTGGTTCACAGGTATCTAAGGTCTCATTCCAAAGAACCTAAACTAGCAATTATGAACTCTACAATGTAGATGTGGTTTATGTAAGAGGCACCAGGCAGAACTTTATTCAACTGATCACACTCCAACCAAATATTTGGTCAAAGAATACTTATAGTTTTAAGTTAAAATCTACTTTAAAAAGTAAATGTAATTTTAAATGATTCAGTTAAGACTTTTGATCAACCAATAAATTACTCAATCAATACATTAAAATAAGAGAATTTCTACTGCAGTTCTTATTGACTTCCTAACATTCACCTTCTAGGGCAACCCTTATCTCAACATCCACTTTATTCATCATTTGACAAAATATTTTTTCAACACTTTCCGATAAATATTGCCTGCAATGGTATTTCACTTAACCTGTTAATTATAACTCTCCATGAAATGTAAAAATATCATGGCTAGAAAGAAGGGCAATGGCAATGTCCTTCCCAAACTGGACATGCGTGCCACTGAGTATACAACAGTTAGTGCATCTGACCCTGTGTGCTGCCAGTGCCAATTCCAGAGGCAGGCGACTTTGCGTGAAGCATAGGTGCCTCCTCTACAGCCCATTTTTCCAGCACAACTGTACCTAATGGAGTTGAATAACAAGGATATACAATTTGTATTATGAAAAATCAAACCAATTACAACCAGGTCAGGGTCAGAAGCCAGCAAGCACCAGTCACAAGGGACAACACAACTATGCAATCAATTCTGATACTTATACATTCTTATCATTTTATTTCAGTTTGTTTATCATAACAATGGTATAGGAATAATTCTTGGGTCTGATCTTTCACTTAGCTTTAAGTAGGTAACAGCTCCCGCTCTCTATACAAAAAGGACCTTCAGAATATCAATTCTCACCTGCTGCCTTATAGTGTACAACCAACTTCTACATTTATTATTTCAACTGACCCTCAGAAAATTCTATCAGGGAAGCAAGTCACATAGCATTATCTATATTTTACAGGTGGGGTAGCTGGGCCTTAAGTAACTTGCTCGAAGTTATGCAGCCAGTTGGTGATGTAGCCAGTCTTAAAACTTTGTTATTTTCAATATGACTAGTCTTCCAAAATACATCAAATTATGCCATATTCTAACTGTATAACTTTAATCAAGTTACAAATCCTTACATATATCCAAGGTTGCTTTAATAGTAAATAACCAACACATATAGAAAGCTCACTATGTGGCAGGCACTATGCTAAGCACTGATCACATATGACAGCCTTTAATTGTCATTACAGACCTTCACTAGGGACTTGCCCAAGCTCACACACCACAGTAGGAGAGCTGGGACTTGACCCATGTAGTCTAATTCCAACAACCCAGCTTTCAAATGAATGACTAAGCTTTCAACTACTACACCGCAGTGCTGGCTAACTAGTTTATAAATTCATCTAGGAAGTAAACTATGTTTTGCATTCTTCTCTTCTAAAGATTTATAATTTGTACAATTGCCCAGGTAACATTTAGAAAGTTTTCTCTTTCATTGCTTTTAAGGTAGTGAGTCTGAAATGTGTGCATATAAATCAGTTAGAGACTGTGAAGAGTCAGAGTATGATGAAAAGAGCTGAGTCTGAAACCAAGATTCTACATTTGTGAAAACTTCCAAGCAATGCTGGTTCTGGTCCTTGCACCACAACCTGAGAGATAAGAATCTAAAACACATGCTACCTTTTCTCCTACAAATCTTGTCATAAGTGGTCTACGACCATGCTACCCTGAACAAACCCAGTCCCGTCTGATCTTGGAAGCTAAGCTGGGCTGGGCTTGGTTAGTACTTGGATGGGAGACCACTGAGAAAGACCAGGTGCTGTAGGCATAAAAAATAAAAATAAAGAAAGAAAGAATTGCAAGCTGACAAGGTCCTTGCAATTTGTGAGGTCAACCAAAGGTTGTCTTGCCAAAAAAAAAAATTGTCATTAGTGAAGACTTTAACAGGTTCAGTATTTTACCTTTTTATCTCAGAATGGGTCAAGTGCCATTGGCATCGTTGATGTCAAGAAATCAGAGGGCCTTCACCATTTGAAGATGAACAGAAGGCGAGGTAGTAGAAATTTGCTTTGCTCAAAATTTTATCTTCAAATATTATTTGAATAAACTAATTTCGCTTGTGAAGTTGCGCACTATATAGGATCAGAAACCTTAGCATTTTTTATAGTACATTCTCTTTTGATAGAAAGTCTTTGCACTCCGCATTTTTGAGAGTCATTTCACAACTATTTCTGTGAGGTACTAGAGAAGGAAATAAGTAACCTTTAGAGTCAAAAGATCATGTATTATTTGTGTGGCCTCAGAGAAACTGGTCTGCACAGAGGTAAGCTACTGTGCTATCAATAAAAAGTAGGCTAAGGCTACCTAGTTCCTTACATTTGTCATGAGAATTCAGTAAAATAATATAGTCAAACCAATTTCCACAGTGTCTGACACATGCTAGGTACTCAATAATTGTTTTATCAAGAAAAATTATTTCTGAACAAATGGGATTACATCAAACTAAACACTGCATAGTAAAGGAACCTATCAACAAAATGAGGAGAGAACCTACTGAATGGGAGAAGGTACTTGAAAATGACACATCTAAAAAGGGCTAATATCCAAAATTTTAAAGAACTCACACATTTTAGTACCCATAACTCAAACAATCCAATTAAAAATGAGGAGAGGACCTGAATAGACATTTGTCCAAAGAGGACATACTGATGGCCAAGAGCCATGAAAAGATGCTCGTCCATCACTACTTATCAGAGAAATGCAAATTAAAACCTCCATGAGATACCACCTCACACATGTCACAACAGCTACCATCAAAAAATCAACAAGTAAGTCTTGGCGAGGATGTGGACTGAAGCGACACTTATGCACTGTTGATGGGATTGCAAGTTGGTGCAGCCACTATGGAAAACAGTATGTAGGTGCCTCAGAAAATTAAAAGTAGAACTATCTTATGACCCAGCAATTTCACTTCTGGATGTTTGAAGAAATTCAAAACACTGATTCAAAAAGATATATACATCTTGTGTTCACTGTAACGTTATTTATAGTAACTAAAATATGGAAGCAACCTCAATGCCCATCGATAGATGACCGGCTAAAGAAGAGGTGGTATATATATGCAATAGAATTTTACCATTTGCGACAACATTGATGGACCTAGAGGGTATTATGCTAAGTGAAATACGTGAGACAAATGCCATATGAATTCACATATACGTGGAATCTAAAAAACAAAAAAAACAGAAATTCATAGATCCAGAGAATAAGCAGACAGTTGCCAGATAGGAGAGAGGTTGGGGGGCTGGGTGAAAAAGGTGAAGGGCGTAAGTACAAACTGGCAGTTACAAAAGAGTCACAGAGATGTAAAGTACAGCATAGGGAATATAATCAATAATATTTTAAGAACTATGTATGGTGCCAGGTGGGTACTACACTTATCGGGGGATCACTTCATAAATTATGTAAATGTCTAACCACTATGCTGTCACCTAAAACTAATATAATACTGAATGCTGACTGTAATGGAAGTAAGGAAAGAAGGAAAGAAGGAAAGGAGGAAAGGAGGAAAGGAGGAAAGAAGGAAGGGAGTGAGAGAAAGAGAAGAGAAAAAAGAAAAGACAAAAATTATTTCCTATAATGTCAGTCTGTCTCAAGAAGTGAATAAGAACAAACTATTTTTACAAATGCCTGGTCACTCTTGGGTTCATTTTTATTATCATCCCCTTTACAGCCAAGGTCCCAACACTGAGACTCTGTAGTTGGCTCCCATAACCACTAACAACTTGCCTCCCAGTAACCTATGAGGGTGGTGGTTGATGATGCAGAGGAAATCAGGGGCAACCCCAAGGAGTGAGGATCTTAGTATTCCTTAAAACATCTTATCTTACTGTCTGGAACACTTCCTTCCCAGGCTCTTCTTAAGAAAAAGACCTTACACAGAATTGAGAATTTTAGTTTTTATTATTGAGGTTGCTTATTTATACTTATTTTGACAATTCAAACATAAGTTCACTAAAGTTATGAATCACATCTTAGGGACTTTTGTGTCTGTTAAGCATAAAATCTTGAATTCAGGAGTGCTCAAATATTTGATTTAGTATGTTATTTTCCCTGGAGCTTGGATCACAAATAAAACACTTGAAGTCAATTCTGATGTCAACAAATACCAGAACAAATTGACTCTAATTTGGAGCAGGAGTGAGGAAAACAAATGGTATGGCAATTTAGCATGCTAAATAATAATGGAAACAAGAGAAACTAAGGACATCCAGGAAAACACTCTCACTTTTTCTTCCTTTCTATCTTCCTCTCTTCCTTAATTCCTGTCTTCCCGTCTTTCTCTCATCCTTTCTTTTTCTCTTTTCATTCCTTTCCTCCTTCTCTTCCTTCCTCCATCTCTCTTTTATTCTTTTCTTTTCTTTTTTTCTTTCTTTCCCTCTTTCCCTGCCCCCGCTCTTTCTTTCTTTCTCTACAGTCTATTCAACTGAAAGAGTGCAATGGTTTAGAAACCATTATCGACTATTACCTTTCAGAGTAGTAAGATCTGGGTTCCATTATGACATCTCAAATTACCTAATCATTATCCCTGTTGAGTAATTCAGAGGACACCACCTAAGAAACTGTGTTTATATACCAAAAAATGATGACAGATGTGCTCCTGAAAACTTATTTCAGCTTTAAAGACGGAGTCAGAAGTGAGTGATGAAAGAAAGATTCACAGAAGAATATGTGGCAATGCAGGGCATTAAATAGAAACTACACTGAATATTTTATTCATGACAGTTTCATAAGCTTTTTTCATTACTAACAGGGAAAAAATTCAGAGATTTCATATTCCTCTTTCTAAAGGAATCTAAAGTAGCATAACTTAACATAGTACGATTTCATTGTTACAGAAATCTTTCCAACAAGATGACTGAACCATGTAACAGGTCAAGCATCAAACCTCAAACTAGGGTTCGAGCCAACTTCGTGTGTTATAATTATAGCTGTATGCTTCACCACCACCAGTCACAGTCCACAGCATGAAACCACGCTACTCTCATGAGGAAAGATTCCTCATCTTGGAAAACAAAGTTAACAAACCATGCAAACAAAAAATATTTCAAATGCATCTTCTGAATCTTTGTAAAGTACTTTGCATGTACTCTGAAGTCACATTTTTCTTCACACCTTTCTGCCAGGAAATGGATCTGTACCTCGAGTTTACCACTCTTTAATTCTTAATAATTAAAAATTCTCCTTTGTGCCATGACCTGTTTAGATACTTTCAAAGGGAACTTTGTAGGGGGAAAAAAAAAAGGCAATTTTGCCAATAGACTGGTCTTGCAAAGATGCTGATAAAATAGTAAGAGCCAAAGGCTAAGAAACTAACAAAGCCCTATGGACCAGGTGTCTTGAATGGTATCCATCTCAAAGAACTTCAACTTTAATGGCTTATTCTTCTGTTTCAGCACTCCCTTGTAACCCCCTATTTAGATCTGCAAAATGAAACACCAACAGCAACACCTGAGAAATAAAACCTAACCCTGTCATCACACTCACTGCTGGCAGAGACCAACTGAGACTATTCAGGAAAATAGGCAAGTGCCAAACTCTAAATATTTCACTTTAACTTACAAAGCTTTTCAAATACGACTTTGAAAATGAGTCATGATCTGGGGAAGGAAGGCTAGCATGAATCATCTTAGAATTTTTATAAAGTTAAATTTCAGGGAATTTAATGAAATATTGTCCAATGTTAAGATTTGGGAAATGGACTTAAAACTGTTAGGCTAAGGAAATGTCATGCCAACTTCTGCCTCTCTAAGACCAGATCATCATCCATCCAAAGTCACAGTTTGTAGTTTGGTTTCAAAACTGTAAACAAAATAGCTAATTAGTTGAATCTTTATGATTGAAGGAAGACAATGAATTACAATAAAGTAGCATTACTCTTTCTCTTGATTAAAGAGTTTTGTAGATAAACACTTTAAAAATCTGAATACATAAATTTCCCAACCATTTCTCTACATATTCTACAAAAGTTTTGAAAATTACTAAGTAGGCACACAAATATAACCATGCTTGTTATAATCTAACAATCTTATTTTATTTACTAGTTCCAATCATTTCATTGTTATCAGCAAACTATATTAATCTCTTTATGGTATTCCACATTTTAATATCTAAAAGGATATGCTAAGAACAACAAAAATCATTTTTGAAAAATAAAAATAAAGCAGCAGCGCTTTCATTGATTCCTGTGTAAATCAAACAGGAAACTAACAGGGAGGATAAACAGAATATATTAAATTTCTCACTAGCACACTGACTTCAGCCCTTGAGAACAGGCAGTACGTAGTTTATGAATACTGCAAAGCATTTGTGAAAAAGTCTGTTTCTCCCAAGCAGTGTATTCGTGAGCGACTCTGCCACTTTCCCCTGCCTGTCACACAGCAACACCACTGCTGACCTCAACCATGTGGACCCCTTTGTTGGCACTGTCACAGCTCCTAGAGACCCGTGAGGCTGCAGGAGGGGCCTCCCTTCATGCTGGGGGAGAGGTCTTCTACGTACTCATTTCTCCAGCCTTGCTCAATTGGAGAGAACAAGGTGAAAGATAGTTAATTTCTTCCATGAGAGCTTAAATTCTAAGAAATAAGGCACTACAATATAGCGAACAGAATAAAAACTAGCCAATCAATCACCTTTTTGTATAGCTCTAGAATGTCCTTTGATTTACTTTAATACAGTTTATTTAAAAAATCTCTTATGTATATGGTTTTTGTGAAGGGAAACCTATATTCTACATTCCCCTCTTTGACTTAATGCCTGAGTCCTTGAGGCTAAGAGATTCAATGGTTCATTAAAACTTCCTTTCTATGCCATATTGAGATATAGACCCACATCCACTATACAATGCTAAACTTTAAGTAGTGGCATTCTAGAGGCATATTTTGCCTGTGATAGTTGCCAAAACACAACAAACCACATCACTTGGAGAGTAAGTAAATAGGCAGACAAAATGAATTTCATACAAACTTTGAAATTACACTTTTAAAAAGGCTTTGCAAGGACAATCATGCTCAAATATACTCTTGGCTCAAAATGGCTTTTGCCTTGGCACTGCAGAGTCACTGTACCCTGAATAAGCCAGTTTCTGCCTCTCCCGGCAGCAGCCAACACCACCTCATTGTTAATGACACATGAAGCGGTCCCTCTGTAAAGAGACCCACAGCATGTGCTGACTTGGCTTTTTTCTTCAATCTCCGGGAAAGAAGAGGCCCTTTTAGAGTCTCCAGAAGCACGGCAGCATCAACTACAAAACTTCCCTTTTCCCCTCTGTGGATTTGTGATTCAATAGCAAACACACCTGGTAAAGACCACAGTTTAATTCTGGGTTCCTGTGTGAGTGGATAACCACACTGTGCTGTGGCTAACCACTGAGCCGTCATCTGAATCCATGCTATCAAGTTCAGGATATCATTTCACTGGGACCTGCTCAGCAGTTTAAACAGACATTCCTTCGACTTGGCTAGTCTGCGCCGTATCACTTAGTGTGGGCATCACTTCAGAGGCGATAATTTGGCTTTTCCCAATTGCCTGCTAGCTTCTTGAAGATGGAGACCATATCTCAAGTTCTTTGCTAGGTATAACACATGACTATACATGTGCCAGGTCCACAACAAATGTTTGATTTCCTTTTGCAAAATAATTCTCACGCTTAAATAACTGAGACCCAAAGTGTCTCAAAACAGATAGAGACCTTCGAACTTTCTCATTCAGATTCTTAAATTCTCAAAACTTACCACATATCTTAGAGATCCTTGAGCTTTAAGTCAGCCAAATAGCAACTTTATTTATATTTCATTTATTGTAGCAAAAAACCACTTGAGGTTTATATGCACTACATACACCTCACTGAATCCTCACAACTACTTTTAAGGGTAGATAAGACCCTTTAATCCCTTTTTAAACAAGGAGGAACTGAGGCACGGGAGATTATCTACTTTGTCCAATATCCCACAGCTAGTGTGACAAAGGCAGGAATCAAACCCAGGTGATCTGGTTGTGGAGCTCAAGAGCTTAGAGAAACTACTTCTATTTATTACTAGTTTATGCTATTCAATAACCTTGAATTTACTTTCACATTCTTTATCAAAACTGATCTCAATAACTAACCTGTGAAGAAGGGTAGACATCATTACAAACGAATAACAGGCAGGGATAAAAATTTCTTGCCCATAGCCCTAATGAAAATATTAGATGTAGGACCCAATACCTCTATCTTAAAATCAGTGTTTCAAGCTTCTGTGATATATTGTACTACTGTCCTCTATTCTTCACCCCTCCTTGTACACATATTTCATCACCCCTTGACAGGACTCACTTTGGCCAACAGAATGAGGCAGGAGTAACATTTTAAGTCTAGGCTTTAAGAGAACACGTGTACTGCCACTTGCTCCCTATGCTCTGATATATGGTTAAGTCACTTAATGTCATCTACAGGTTCTTGGAAACTAAGACTTTAACTGAAATGATGTATAACAAAACCCTATTTTACCATAGGCTAATTGAGACAAGCAAGAATTAAGTTCCTACGGCAAATTTCTGGTCACAAAAACATCATCAAACTTCTACAGACAGACCCGAAAAATTTCTAATATAAAAGGTTGAAATGAATGCGAGCTATACATACAAATAAGAAAGGTGAACAACAACAAGATAATGATTCTCCAGTTTGGGGTCTCAGGGGACTGGAGCCTCTCCTGGCAGCTCTGGGCACAAGGCAGGACCCCAAGCTGGACAGGACGCCCTTCCATCGCAGCGGGCCCTCACACCACACCCCTACTTCCTCAGACTGGGATGATTTAGACTCTGATTCATCTAGCGTCTTTGGGATATGGGAGGAAATCAGAGTGTGTGGAGAAATCCACCCAGATGTAGAGAGAACGTGCAAACTCCAACAGTGGCCCCAGCCAGGAAGTGATTTTTTTTCCCCTCGTCAATGTTACAACAAAATGAGGTTGAATGAAAAGACATTATTCGAGGCCTGGGCTAGTCTGCTGGTGAGAGGAGGAGAAGAGAAATGGAGGAAAGCTGCCCCACTAAGCTGTTCCAGGCAGCCAGCACCATCCCACCCACTGCTATCTGGCGGCTCAGCTGGGATCAGAAGAGCTGCTGCAGGCAACATTTAAAGAATGAGAAATAAATGGTTACTGAGGGATACCACTGAGTTTGGGGCAATTTATTATGCAACAAAAGATAACTGATACAACTTTTAAATTGCAGTTATGTTAGGTGATTTTACAAATAACTTACTTAATCCTGACAACTTCAGAAATATTACTATTAGTCCTGCCTTCTAACTCTACCAGTTTGCATACCTTGTTGTATGTATGTATATACATATATATATGTGTATTAATTATATATATATATGTACATTTTTGTATATGTATAAATTATTTGTACAGGCCCTGTACCAGGTTGATAAAGGAGAATCTCCTGCAGTATGAAGCCTGAGTCTATTTTTTTTTAAGTTCCATAGGTGATTTTGCTGTGTAGTCATGGTTAAAAACCCGTGACTGACAGTCCAAAAAGGTGAAAGTCCAGCCTCTTCATAGTCCAGATTTTTCTTCAATTTCACTTTTAGGCAGGGCTTCAAAGTCAATGGGAAACTTGGTCTTAAGGCATGTCAAGTTCACAGTGAAGAAAGTCACAAATAAGTCTACCCCTGTCAGGACAATAGATTTAAAATACTCCTCTCTGCCACTCCTAGTCAACTCTAGGTGCTTTTTGCCATGATGGCTCCCAGGACCTCTGCAGATGCCAACAGGAACCAGTACAATTTACCCATCAAATCCCACGTGTTAGGCCCTATGCTAAATGCTTTAGCATAAATCTTACTTTATTCACATTTGGAAAAGAGAACCATGAGGCTAATAAGTACTTTGACAAAGGTTACAGTTAATAAATGATGGATCCAGGAATCAAATTCAGGTCTGTCCAACTGCAAAATTCTCACTCTTAACCTCTAAAGTAAACCATTCCAGAACCAGTACCTCTCATACAGGCTTCAGAGAAAATGTACATGAAGTAATGATCTCTCAAAAATCTCCAGGGATGAGGGGCAAGCTTAGGTTTCCAGTAAAAAGTCTAATCATTGTCAGGACCAAGGCGGGATGGAACAGATAGAGAGACATGGCAGGGGTACGGGAAGTGGGCATAGGGATCACAGATGGAGATCTGGAAGCAATCATTGGGTGAATAAGTCAATTTCTCACATATTGGATGTCCAAAATTCAAAACCTGTCTGCACAAAAATCCAGAAGTTTGGTCCATTATGTACAAAACTTCACACAGTAAATACAGTACTCATAGCACTGGTCAAAAAAATACTGGCCAGAAAACTTGGGGTGAATTTTGGTGTCTGCCAGTTGCTAAGTACATGGAAAAGTCACAACCTTTTCAGAACCCGGGCTGATCTGCAGAACCACATTCCAGGGAAGTAGAAGCTGCTCCTTTTCCTAAACCGTTACCTCAGAGTTAAGGTGAGAAGTACGTACCTGCTGTATGCTCAGATAGATTTTTGCAATCACTTTTTCACCTTTATTTATAGAAAATTCCCTAGAATCCCACACCATCTAATTATAACACTTTGTAATTTTTGTTTCTGACATTCCCTCGCCTCCCTCTAACCCTTTAGAACTTGGTTCATGGCCTCCCTATCCAAGTACTCCTATTATCTTGGGTGATATCATAGACCAGGGGTCCCCAACCCCCGGGCCAAGGACCAGTACCATGAGCAATGGGTTAGCAAGCCAAGCTTCATATGTATTTGCAGCTGCTCCCCAGCACTAGCATCACCACCTCAGCTCCACTTTGGATCATCAGGTATTAGATTCTCATAGGAGCTCTAATCCCTGGTGCCAAAATGGTTGGGGACAGCAGTCACAGACCATGTTGATGGTCATGACAACCTCCTCAGCTCCTGTGGGGCCAATACCTCAGGGCCACTGTAGCCCATTGCTGGACTTCATTATTCAGACGGATCCCACTTCTGAATTCTTAAAACAAAATATTCCCCATAATCAAAAACTTCCTGTTTCTCTTTCTCAGCCCTTCTATACCTACTCCTTGATCTCTGGAATTTTTGTATCTTAATCACACTCCCTCCCCATCAGATTCTGCTTAGGCTTGGCTTCCTGCTCTATCCAGCTCAGTCTATGGTCCATACCAGATGGGGTCAGAACTCCATGACTTGATTACCCTCTCAGTGCCTACAACTAAGAAACTCTCAAATTCTTGGTCAACCCAACTCTCTACATTCCTGTACCTTACCAGGGTCAACCGATGTGGCTGGAGAAAACCCACAGGCTCGGTATATTCAAGATGCCATGAAGTCCAGGGTTTCAACCCTGTGTCACTTCAAAACTGCTTCCTCACCTAGAATTTCAAATTCTATTTCAAATCTTTCTCTCTGCATAGCACTTTTCGCAATCAAAAATGCTAAATTATTTCCTTGCTTATTATCTGCTTTCCCCAATGGAATTTAACCTTCATAAAAGCAGAAACCTTGTCTTGTTCATAGTTTAATTCTCCATTCTAGAAGACACTCATTTTTGCAAAATGAATGAATAAACCCTTATGCTTCCTTCAGGCAGTTTTCTCTTCCAAGTATGGGTTAGGTGTCCCTCATATTCTTTCATAGTGGTATCCTGTACTTATTAGCTATTTATAACATTGTATTTTAATCATCCTTCACTACTGTCCTCTTGAGGAGAGTGACAAGACTTACTCAACAATTATGCCTTGCATTTAGCTCGGTTCCTGGTTCACTATATTTGACTAAATGATAACTTTTAAATGCTCGTTTGTCTTCAGGGTAGCATTTTTCAGAACACTAGTCCAAGGGGGATATAATAAGATATTCTGTATAAAAGGGTTCCATGACCAAATAATTCTGGAAACGTTCTAAGCAATTTCTTCACTTCAGGATGTCTCAAAGCCTTTAATATGCTAATATGCAGTGTGAATATCTAAGAATTAATGAGCTTTTTCCAAATATAACTTGATACTTAGATTTTTTTGGAACCACTTCTCCAAAGAATAGAGAAAAATGATTTAGAAAACAATCTTCTAAAATTTAGTCCATAAATTGTTTAGAAGAATTCTAGGCATCCATTTCGTTATTAAATGAATGAAACTGGGATTTCCTCATGGTCAACAGTATAACATTATCATCTGGTTTAGGGAAGCGGTAAACAGTTATGCAGAAAGATGTATTCATTTAAAGAGCAAAACAATACCAAAGGGAGGGCAGGGTAGTTGCTAACCCAGTTTCCTCAGTGAAATGCAAGGCTGCAAGGAGAAAGACACATGATTTTAGGGAACTTCTTGAAGAACTACAAACCCAAACCATAGTCCAATAGCACACCAGGCTGCGGAAAACAGAATGAATTTTTAGAAGACAGAAAAACAACAAAAAAAATTTTTTTAAACCTTTGCAGCAAGGAAGCAATTACAGATGATACCTAGGCACTTAATTACTATGCCATCACTTACAGAATTGCATCAGAATTGATAAAGCAACTTCATGAGACCAAAAAAAAAACATTGACATATGAGACTTTGCTACACACACACAAATAGACAATAAAAACTGCTTCTTATGAGTGACTAAAAATTTCTTCAAGACATTTTCAGTTATCTTGTCAACACTGTCTTATCTAAGCTGTTTATTTCACACAATAATTTCTACCATAGGGAACTCTCAAAATATTTTGAACGTAAAAGTGACAGAAGAGAATGCTTTCAAAATGTGTAATCTCGTTTCCTAAATTTCAACACTGTATCACAAATAGTCCCTGCACCCTGTTTTCCAAAGTAATTCCTTTAATCATGAAATAATTAGAGACTGGACGATGTTCCATATCAGTTTCCTTTAAAGGCATGCAGAGTCCTTATACTCTATTCCTATCTGAACTCTTTTCATCTCACTTTGTTACAGCCCTTGTTTACATAAGATGACTCAAAACTGAAACTAATGGAACCTACTATTATTTGGACATTTTATTTTTAAACATTGTAATTAGCTGACACTTAATGATTGTTATTAGCACAGTTGGTTATCAAACCCACAATACCTTCTTCACATTCTCTTATCAGAGAGAAAAACATGCATTTCAGGTTTAATTTGGAAAATATGACACAATAAATTTTTCCATCCTCTGAATCAGCTCTCTCAAATTACAAAAAAAAAAAATTGCTGTGGTTTATAGTGTATGAGTGTATTACATCCTGCTGTATCATCCCTTTAAAATCAAACAGTAATCTCTTTTTTGCCATGTTGATAGATGGTTTTACATTACAGATCTACTTGGTATGACAGGGTTGAAATTCAAAGTACATTCAATCCTCCTCAACTACAGATTCTCTATTTGCAAATTCACCTCCTGCTTAAATTTATTTTTAGTCCCCCAAATCAATACCTGTGGCACTTCTGTGGTCATTTGCTGACCAGCTCACAGCGGTAAAAAAAAAAATTTTGAGTTACCCAATGAACACATTCCCAGCTGTGGTTGAACGAAGTGCTGCTCAGCTCTCGTACTGTATTGCAGTGTATTTAGTGTCTCATTTTTTGCATGTTTGTACTTTGTGTTGGTCCTCTGCTTTAAATGATCCCCAAGCACAGTGCTGAAGGGTTGTCTAGTGTTCCTAAGCTGAAGAAGGCTGTGGTGTACTTTACAGAGAACACAACATTGTGTCAGGTCCGCCTCCTCCAGGTGTGGGTTACAGTGCTACTGGCCCAGAGTTCAGTGCACACGAATCAACAACGTACATTCAATAAGGGATTTTTAAACAGAAACGCACATACAACAAGACTATGTATTAACTGGTTGATTAAAATTGTGACCGTGCCTCAAAGGAACCTAGCCACGTCTTTCCCCTAGGAGCAACGAATCAGTATTTGCTAATTCAGTGTTTGCAGCAACTTTATGAACTACAACAAACAGTGAGAATCAACTGTGATTCTCTGGCATCGAAAGCTCTCCAACCTTGCAACTGTTCCTTAATACAGGCCCTCTACTCTAAAGCTGTTCCCCACACAAGGTTCGGACACACTCTCAGGCCTTGATTCACAGCCCTCATTAAGTCTTGAATTTTCTCCTTTATTTTGCAGCATACAATCTAGCACTCGAATGTCAGAAGTCAATGAATCTTCTAGAAACATTGTTCCTATTAACAAAACCAACCTGAGTGCAGAAGGGATGGAGAGAGCTGCCACTGTCCTTAATGCTGGATCATGGTTGGGGGGTGTTGAAGATGGTGGAAGAAGTAACCAGTCTCAGGGCCCTTTCTCTCATCTAGATGGAAGGCCAAACACCCCACCTATGCCTCATATAACCTTGAGAGGTCAAGGACTCCACAGCTTATCCCACAGTATGTAGCCTGTACAGGTGCACAAAACCCCATGCTTGCTTTAATATCCTGATACTGCTGTCTTAAAATTCTGAATTTTCCATAAAGGAGCCCTGCATTTTCATTTTGCCCAGGGCTCTACAAATTATGTGGCTGGTCCTGCCCATAGGACCTTACACTGCTACTCAGTGGGTGAGTCCCAAGAAAGGGAAGCTCACCTCTGCCCAGGAGGGAGGGACAACATATGTCACCTTGAAAAGAAATAGAGAAGCCTGTCAAACTGCAAAAAGGAATGTATCCCACACACTCCTGTAGCATTTCTACCTCTAATAAAAAGGCTTTGACAAGGACCAGAGACTCCAGGACCAAGTCCCTATGGTAACCTAGGATGGTCACAGACTCAGACAAGAGACCCAGACAAACATGAAGAGGAGACCTCAGCTATTTTCTCACAGAATAGTCTAAGAGGCTCTTATACATATTCTGCAAAATTTGCTCCAATCACCATGTGGTTCATTGTCATATGTTTTCTGGGTCATATCAGCCCAAAAGTAGAATAAGGATACATGGTACATGTACTAGGTTTAAATTTTACTTAGGTAAAAACAAGTTTGTTTTTCTTCACCCAAAGAACATTACTTCTTTACAAAAACTCCAACACAAGAAATTTGTGACATGTAAATCAACAAAATGTTATTTATACCTCATTAGGCCAACATTAAAATGGAGAGTATTTTAAAAAATAAATTTAAGTTATTCCTACATGAAAATGGACCAGGCTTTTTTCTAACTTAAATATAATGAACTGCCATGCTACCTGAATAAAATGATTGTGTAGAAGCCATACTTTCAGTCCTCAGTAGTTGTATTTAAAATTTACTGGTCTCTTAGGAAACCAGGACTTGAAAGCATTTTTGTGGTAGGACTTGTAGCCAGTTCTGTGGCTTGACAATTGTACAGGGGGCACTGGAACAGCTTTTCAAATGCTGTGTTGCTCTCAGGACTCTCCAATTTTCCCAAGGGTCCAAGTTGTAGATCTTGCACCCAGTCCGAGTTCTCTGCCTCATGTCTTTTGCCTCTGTCGAGCGACTGCCATGCTGCTCTGGACTGTACCTGCACTGCTGAGAGGGTCTCCTGACTGGCTATGTCATCCCCCTCCTTCCATTTTAGCACCTACTCAGTGGTCGAATGACCCCAAAGCACAACCGTACTATATTTCGTTTCATCAAAAGCTGACATTCTCTCTCCACATTGCCTCTGTTCGAACTATGTGTATGCCCCCTCCAAATGTCTCCAAACTCATTTCTTTCCATGCCCTGATATTCTTATTCCCCTTGGCACTGCCGTGTGTTTTGATTCTTGTTTTCTCTCTGCTGCTGCTGTGTGGTTGGGCGGGTGGAGGCGGGCGGCAGTGGGTGGGAACAGCCTCTCTAAATCAGACTCCCCAGCTGCAGCCCAGTTTGCATTCCATTTCTCATTTCTTCATGAACTCTTCCCAACTACGCTGGTTCACACTTGTTTTTTACCTGAATAGCAATATCTATTAGCCTTTTGTCATTGTCTAATTATGTCATGTGTTTTCAATTTCCTCACCTAGTAAGAATATAATGCTCTTTTAAACACTAATAATATTAAAATAAAATACCAATGCTTTCCAGCCACTGCAAAAATCCGGTATAATCTCTAACCAAATAACACTTTCTGTTCTATAAACTTAGACTCCATCACCTTGACTCACTCTATCTGTCTCATTTCCTGCTAAAACCAAATCTTTACCCTCTGAAACTACTAAAATTTCTCTAAGAATGTATGCTTCCTATCTGGAATAGAGTTTAGGAACCACTTCCCCTAAGCATTTAGGAAACTGTAAAACACATTACTACTTTGAAATAATTTATCTAAAACAGCTTCTCATACCCTGGGAAAAGTCAGTCCTTCAGGACTGATCATCTTTGTAAACTCATTTCACACTCCCCAGAGTAAACTTTCTAAAATGCATATCTGATCCTCTTAAATTTTTTTCATTGGCAACCCAACGCCTAATGGACAAAGCTTACATCGCTTGAAAATGCAGTGTATGCTGTGCATAACCTCGCCCTTGCCTAACCTTTTACTTTCAAAAAACTACAATTAACCATATATATGTACCTATATCCTTGATGCTGGCCATTCTGAAACCACCTGCATTTCCCTCAATATCCCCATATCTTCCCTCTTTATATCCATTGAATTAGGCCATGATTTCTCAACATCAGTACTACTGATGTTTTGGACCAGATAATTCTTCATTGTGGAAGGCTGTCCTGCACACTGTAAGGTATTTAGCAGCATCCCTGGTCTCTCTCCATTACTTGCCAGTAGTATACTCCACCCCACCTGCAAATGTCCCCTCAGAGGCAAATTACCTCCAATCAAGGTCCCCTGAATCAGACAGTCACTGAATTCCTAGATGCCCCCAATACTCAAAGCCCCTTGAGAACCAAATTCATTGCACATAGGTTACAAGGTCACATGACTAAAACCACAGCAACTCTTCAAAACAAATCATGAGTGCTTCCCTAAAAGCAGCCATTATAGCTCAAGAATGGGGCTAATGTCCTATGGTGGCATTCTTATACTGGACAACCACCAAACAGATCAATCGGACATACCCCAGGCCCTCGTTTCTAGGGGTTTGATTGCAAACATGTTAAGAGAGACAAAGAGTGCAGCACAGAAACTGTAACTTGTGTGCAATGAATAGAAATCATATGCTGCAGACACATGGAGAGAATATGTGGCATTTTAATACACTTGAGCACAGTGGATCTAGCACAGTCATTGGGATGCAGAATTACCTTTTTATTTTCATTTACCACAGGTCGAATTACGAACCTGACGTGGTTAACTGTAACCTTACTCCCTTATGTACTTAAATATGTCAAAAAGACTTAGGATCCAACTTGAAAAAGGTTCCATTGACCAGATCTAGAATATGGTGAGCCACAAAATAAATGATAGTAAGGAATTATAACCAATAGAATAAAACAAACTCTTCATCATTTGAGGGTAGATATAAGTTTTAGGAACAGACTAGGAAGCTACTCAGAGCCAAGTCTAAAGACTAAATAATCATGCTATAGAGTAAGTTCTAAAAAACAATTATGAATAATTATAGAGTGAAAATGATCTTCCTTTGAATCTTGAACACTAACTCTAACTTTTTAAATGTCTGGGGCCAAGGCCGACTCATGGAATAAAAGTGCACAGTCATATCCAAGAAGTCTAACTGAAACCAAAGGACAAAAGTCCTTTTATGTGCTCTGTAACATTCCTTTCATAAAGATCATGCCGTTTATACCTTAGGGTATAAATGATGACACGTATAAACAGTCTGCCACAAGAGCTGGCACTAAGGATGTGCTTTCCCATCATTAAAAAACTTTAATGACATTTCTCGTTGCATAAGCACGAACCTTGCCTCATTCGATATTATAACGGTATTGTGTGCCATAGAAAATGAATATATTTAAATCAAATTTCAATTTGTATTTTCTGACTCCAAAGCATATAATTAGTTCCTTAGGGAACAAATCACACTGACAACACTTTTAACTACTAGAATTTGAAGAACTGATTAAGGCAGTGACCCGGTATTGCCTAGGTAGGAATGCTCTGGAAGAAAAAAATCATTCTTAAAACTTCTTAATAAGTTGAAAGTTTTATCCCCTATCTACGTGTTAAGATCTGGACTGTTAGATTAAATGAAAAGACATAAAATGTTAACATTTGGATTAAGTTACCTAACTGGGCTTTTACATGTTTCCATTTAACTTTCGCTTTTCATAAAAGAAAAATGTCTTTTAAATTTGCACTTTCACAATGGCATGTGTCAGCCATAATATTTTACCACTAAAAACATATAACATAGTGATACTAAATATTAGGTATTATATAAACTTAATCCTAGAGAAACACAAACATGTAACTAATGTTAGTTTTAATAAGTACTAACACACAGGTATTTACATATCTTTTACAAATCATATTTTAAATGATATTTTAATGACTTAGCATGTGTTTTCAAATATAATAAATGCCTTTATGCTCACATGTAGAGAAACTTACCATAAACCATTACAAAAAGAAAAAAAAGAAAAATGTAAATAAAACTTTCACTATTTTAGTCTTATATGTAAGGAAAAACAGAACACTCTTTTCAGGTAAATGTTGCTTCACTTTTAAATCTTTAGACGCAGAGAATTAAACATGCGCGGAGGCGAACCTCTAATCACTTAGGAGCTTTCCAACACTTTATGCTGGGAGTCTGGCAGCTGCATCACACCACAATTAAACAGTTCTAAAAATACACCAAGAGAATATTCATGAAAGCTAGTCTCACTGCAGCACGGTTCTCTTCCCTACTTAAAAAAGGATTAATTTTTAAATCCGGGAAATTGCGCAGGATTTGAAAAAGCAAACATGGACTCCAGCACTATTTTTCTCCACAAAGTAATTTTTAGTTCAGAGCCAATTCCCTTTCTGTGAGGCATCACCCCTAGAATGTGGATGACGATGGTTAAGCTTCACTTTTGCTCTCTTGGAAAGTCAATGACCACAGAGCTGAAAAGAAATACCTCTCCCTACTAAAGGGAACAGAGGAAAACGGGCCAAAGCACAGGTTTTTAAATTTACACTGTGATATGCAAACAAGCTAATCATACACAAAATTGAGTCAGGCTTTACTTGGATGAGAAGAGGTACAGATTTCAACAGGTTCTCAAAAGCTATTATAAGTTCCTAAAGATTTCTTGCCTGTAAAATTAGCAAGCTGAACTAAATAATTTCCTACATCAGTTATACATTCTAAAATACTATACTGACTTGGCAGCCATCCTTGTTTTTACCATAAGGCATGATGAATTAATGACCCTTTCATGAAATCTAATAAGAGTTGTAAAGTAATATTATATATTGGTAGAAATTGTGATTAGCAGACATTAGTGATGTCTTATGAAAACAACACAACAAATCCAAAAATTAACTTTACAAAGCATCTCTTTCCAGTAATCTTGACTCAATTCTGAGTCAAAATATCCCAAAGCAAAAGTTACTGAATTCACTAAATACTAGAGTAAACTCATGAATCTTTGGCATCTACGGGAAAAAAAAAAAGCAAACACTGTATGAAGTGATAGGTCTTTCAATTCAAGATTAAGGCCACGTAGTTTCATAATGTGGGCTATTTGTTTTTTTGTTTGTTTGTTTGTTTGTTTTTTTAATTTTCCTTTTTGTTCTCTCTGTTAAGCTTAACATTATCAATTCTAGTTGGTCAGCACTACACAGGTCAACTGGCTTTTCTCAAACTATTTTCTAGAACCAAAAGTAGCAAAGGTAGAAATGTTAAGAGGAATGCAGGTGGGATACAACTGCACAGAATGTGTTTCTCCACGCAACAGAATAATTATGCACATTGTGTCTGACTGTCACATCTAATCCTTTCCTAAATCTCTCCCAGTTACAGAAATTCTGAGGCACATGCCAGTAGGAATGCCAACTAGGACAACTTTTCATCTATAGCTTGAATAGTATCTCTCAAGTGCCCAAAACTTAAATCTCTTCTAGTAATCGAGCTCTAGGAATCCATTCTAAGGAAAAGAAATGATCCAAAACATGTTAAAATCTATGGGCAGCAAGATGACTGGAGAATGAAAGAATGAAAAACTGGAAATAACCTAAATGTCCAACCATAGGTTAAATTATAACATATCTGACCAATGGAGCATTATTCAGTCACTTAAGTATGAAATCTGAAGACTATGCAACATGGAAGAATATAATTAATAAGTGAAAAAGAACAGGATACAATATTACACATTAAAACCATGTTATAAAAAAACTATGTATACATATATATTTAAATTGCATTAATAAAACTGTTATTAGTGGTTCCTTTTAAAAAGCAGAATGAAGTTAGGGAAGAGGGGCGACGTGAAAAGAAACTTTCACTCTGTGTTTCTCTGAATCATCTAAATTTTTCCAGTAGAAATGTACCCATTTTACATGAGTAGTTATGTCTTTAAAAAAAAAAAAGTGAATATGAAAATATGGATAGAAATACTCAATTATAACTTAGAAGGATTGTGCATTTTTCCTATATTTTCTAAACTTCCTGCAATGCCACATTAATTTTTAAAAATTAAATCTGTAAAATTAAGAGTTGTCTTTTTGTCAAGCATATAAATCACTCAACCTACTTTTTCATTTTTCAAATCTTACTAGAAGAATAGTTTGACCACTATTTTGACAACCTATTATTACACAGATTTAGATAAATCCCAGGTAAAATTGCATCACTCTAAAACCTAAAAAAAAAATGTTTTAAATAATCTGATATCTTATTAGTTCTGTTTCCTGTCCCTCGTCGTTACCACTGATGGCCTCCACAGAGCCTGTCCACAGAGGGCTCACAGCACGCTATAGCTGTCAAGAGTACAGGTCTAGAATCACACACTTTTTGGCTGTGAATCCAGCTCCACTACCAGCTGTATGGTTTTGAATAGGCTACTTGATTTCTCTTTGTTTCAATTTCCCCAAAGTAAAATAGGAATTATAATACCTAACTCGCAAGTTTGTTGTGACTATTAATGGAGAAGACTAATAGAAAGCACTATCATATGCCTGACATATCAAGCTATTAGCTTTTATATATTAGCTAATTAAGTTGTTAGCTATTATAAGCATTGTAAAACATATATGTAACAAAATATATTTTAATAATCTATTATTATAAACACTGATAAACACATTTATAACAAAAGTGAACTGAATTTAATACAATCTTTTATGCTCCATGCATTACTCCAGTTCAGATATAAAAAGGATAAGGAAACAAAAGAGTTTGCAGTGATGTCATTTTTATCTCACCTACACTTTACTTTGCATAAGTTGTTGTGAGCTAAAATTGTTTTTCTTAAACATTCCTTAATTTATTACTGCAGTAACTACTAACAGGATTTAAATGTTTTCCTCCAGTTTCCCATTAAAAGGGAGAAAGTATTATTTAAGGTCAGGGGAAATTGCTTATTCAATGGATACTGGAATGGCAAAACACAAACTAGTTCCACAAAGTGCTTCCTTCTTTCTTCCCACCTTTGAGATCACTCTTTGAAAAGAGGGGGTCACAACATCAAAAACAAAGATTAAGCTTCCACCTACAACATGCTTTTTAAAAACACCTACTCAGATCAGGGCTCAAAGAACAAATGAACATTTTCTCCCTTTCTATATACTTGGGCTTCCTACTGTGTTGAAAAATCCCACTACTCTTCAGTCTGTTGATTACTAATTGGGATAATTTTCCATTACTTAAGACAGATCAGGGTTACCCCACTACAAAGGTATATCTAGTAAGACAAAATACAGTTGTCTGGATTTCTATTATCTACAAAAGAAAATGCATGCATTGGGAACAATGTGAGAATTAAAACCAAACTCTGCCCTGACTACTTCAAGGAAAAATTACATCAGGATTAAATTGTAGAAAATAGTTATGAATAGATATCAATCATTTGATGTAGCAGCTTTTGGAAAGATTGCTTTAAATAAGAATGGTTAGGTCATTACCAAGAAATAAACCTTCACTAGAAACTGTAATGCCAGAAAAGTTAAAGGTACAAAATGAAAATTATTTATATTATGCTACCCATGAAAAACTTTTTTGAAAGTGAGGATGGAAACCTTCATAAACCCTAAGGTGAATGATAAGATGGAGGCACTCCATGATCCCCAAGGAGAACCCAATGCACGTGGGCATCCTAAGGCTGGCAGTGGTCCCAAAGTCTGGAAGTATTTTACCCACAAAGCATCAACTGCTAGCAATTTCTGAGTCTGTTTTGCCTCTGCCCATGACAAGCTTCAACTTGTTCCAAAATTCCACTAAATATGTTTCTTTTATGTTAAAACTCTGCTGATTCTGGGAAAGCTAAAAGTTAGGATTTTTTACACATGTGGACTAAAGCTATATTTGGACCTTTCAGTCCCTTAACAGAATAAAGACATTTAAAGAACTCCATTGCTGCAGTTTATTATAAGAAAGTCACTGACTTTTGAAAAGTTTTTAAAGTAAACCTTGTTGTCCTAAATATTTCCTTATAAGTTCAAGAAACTTTCATTTGAAAACAAAAATAAAGCATTTAATCTAAATTAATTACAAGTTTAAATAAAAATTATTTAAGATAATAGTCATGGCATTTATTTACAGAACATTTTTCTAGTCATCCCATCTATAAGCATGCTATTTTTTTTTAAATGATAATCATGACACTGCTTTTAAGCATTAAATACTTAATACCCCACAAGATTAAATTTCTTAGACTTCTCTTTAAATACATGTAAAACTACTCGGGACATCTTTATTTAATCCCCTGTGAAGCTGTACTCCCCAACTGCACGTCAGCCTCACACACATAGACAAACAGATGGAAATCCAGGACAAAAAAAAAGACAATAAACTATGACATTCTAGCACAGCTGCCTCAGTTAGATAGAAAAGTAGACAGGCTATAAGAAAATCTATAAGTTCTGAAATAAAGTTTAGCATGTGGTCTGATAAAGTTAATATTCAAACAAGTATCATTTCCCTTTGAATCATCTTTATACCAGGATTTCTAAATCTCAGTACTATGGACATTTTAGATCTCAAAAAAATTATGTTGTGTCTGTTCTTTATTTTTTATAGAATGGTTAGCAGCATCCCTGGCCTCTACGTACTACATATTAGTAGAATCCCTATCCCCAGTCATGACATCAAAAAATTACTCAAGACACTGCAAAATCTCCCCTAGGGACAAAAATGTGCCCAGTTGAGAACCACTGCTCTACACTAAAGAAAATCCAAAAGTTAACCATGGAGAGAAGCCTAAAATTTGATTTTATTCAATATAAAGTACATGAGTTAGTTGTACTAACAAAGTCACACCTTATAAATGAAGTCAATAACTACTAGGAAGATGTGATCATCCATTTTGATGGAAGATTCAAGGGACAGGGTTTTAACAACATAAATGCTAGTAGGACATGCCACACCATTGCCTCCTCAATCAGAAAAGCTTTTAAGCCCATAAAAGATAACCAGGGCCCCTTAAAACACTAACGTAGGTGTCAGGGGGAATCAGTGACTGTTCATGATGAACTGCCTATAAATTATTTAATCTCTATCCTTGTGTTGAAGATCAGATTAATTTAAGATGAAAACAACAGATGTCAGTAGGAAATGACCAGAAAAGAATACAAAAGTTAAGGCAGAGAGCTAAAATTTTGTGTAGGGGCACCTGATTAACAGATCTTAGTTCCTTTCTCATTCCTTTTTCTTTACCTAATCAAAGGTGTCTTTTTCTTGAGAATTTTCAGAAAGCAGATAGTTTTACATACCCGTAAAAAAAAAATTTAGGAAATAAAATCAAAATGAACACTACCCATTAAAAGGTTTACATTAATCTTAAGCATAAGACAAATTTCTTATGCTACTTCAAAGCAAGATTTAATGTTCTCTTTATATTTATAACATATATCAACCAAAAAACAGACATGAAGTTTTAAACAGCACGTCCACCTATAGCACAGATGTTGAATCAGCACCAAGAAAGCTCCAGCTTTTAAAGATACCTGGCACTCTGAAAATACAATATCCAAAGTTGTGTCTATCAAAAATAAAATCTATAATTTTTCCAAGGAAATACTGTATTTGAAAGTTTAAAAGTATTTCTTTTTTTTGCACATGGGAAATGATGTTTAAGTTCTTTAAGTTATAAACAGTGACCAAAGTGATACCTGCAACATTTATAGCCACATGCCAAAATTTCAAGGATTAACTCAGAATGTTTCCATTTCTACAATTTGAAATCAGTCTTTTCTTTCTCAGGGCTTGAGTTTTTGCTTCTAACGAGACGTGAGGAAGAAGTAGTAGAAATCAGAAGAGTAAATACTGAATTTCTGATGGCAACTATAATTGTGCTTCCTTCTGAATTAGTTTTAAAAAATTCCTCTACTTTTTTTTTCTTAACACAAAATAGAAAACATATTACAGAGTTTTTTTTCCTTGCTTTTTCCACTTAACATTTTCCCTTGTCTTTAAATATTTCCCCAAACATAATTTTCAATGGCTACTACTATTAATTCTATGGTGATATCATTTAAGTGTTTTCTACTTTAGGGATCTTAAATTGTTTCCAATCTTTTGCTCTAGCTGCTGGGATGAAATTTTTCTGCATAATTATATTTGTATCTCGGACTATTCAAGATAAAGTCATAAAAGTTAACTTACTAGTTCAAATAGTAAGAACATTTGTATAGTTGTATGAAACAAAGTGCTTTCCATAAAGATTGTGAACTTTATATTTCCATCATTCTTTGAGAATGCCAATTCACTGCATATTAAAAAAGCATAGACATTTTCTTTCAAAATCATGTCAATCTGAAATACTAAAAATATATCATTGCTTTAATTTATACTTAGATTGAACAATTTTTATGCTTAGTATTTATAATTATACTTTTTCAAATTGTTTGGTCTTTTACCCATCTTGCCATCGCAGTAAGTTTTTTTTTTATATTGAGCTATTATAGCTCAATATAAAAGCATATAAGCCTTGCTTATGACATCTAGAAAGTTCTAATTTTTATGTTGTCTGATCAACCTTTCCCTGTGTGATCGTCCCACTACTTTTAGGCTCAGAAAGTCCTTTCCCATTTCAACATAACTACTGACATATCTTTTCTTTTAGTTCTTTTGTTTCGTTTTGACATCTATTTTTAAAACACCTGGAATTTATTTTTGGTATGGTATGAGGATGGTGATTTAATATCTGATTGCATGAGAGCCCATTAATCATTATTTCCAAAAATGTTCTGCCTTTTTTTCCAGATTAACTTTTAAAATCACTTTGTCAGATGTCCCTCTCCCTCGCTCCCAAAAAACTCATTTAGATTCTTATTAAAATTGCAATTAAACTATAAATAAAAATGGGGAACAATGTATAAAAGAATGTTGAATACCGGTGCTATCAGGCATCCTTATCTTGCACCTGATTGCCAAAGAAATACTTTTAGTTTGTCATTTGTTTACTAATACATAAATTTATTGTTTCAGATCAGGATTTTTCTTTTTATTCTTAGAATTCACCTTCCATTTTTGTTACTAAATCTCTAACTGAACATAGATTTCGTATTTTGTCAAATGCTTTTTTGGCATCTTTTTGGGATTACATATGCTATTATGCTTTATCTTCTAGATTCCAGGTATTAACAGGTTTCTTAATAGTAAGCCATTCTTTAAATCCTATCAGAAATCCTACTGATAGTAGTGTATTATACTTTAATATGTTGATATGTGGTTGCTTGTGCTTAACATCTTTACATATAACTATTTCTAATCTGGAGCCTTTTTGAGAATAATATTTTGGATAACTACTAAAATTTCTATAATTATTTCAATTAGGTGTTCAATTTATTTCATTTAAATTTCTCCCTGAAGAAAATTCATTTGGAGATTTCCAAATCTGAGTTTCAATTTTTAAAATCTTATTTGCACTTACTGTTTATATGCCATTTAGGTTTTCTAATTTGGCATACTTATAATTTTCATTTTTCCTTTTGGTCGGTATCTTAAATATTTGTCTCTCTGTTTTTGTCTTTAATGTGTCCATCAAGAATTAGTTGTTACTTATCTCATCTTTCTGTCATATGGTCTAATTTATTTTCACATACTTTCAGAATAAATCTTAAGGTGTTCTGCGTTGTGGTGTGCTATTCATTCAATTTGTTAAGTGTATATTTCCAATCATACTATGAACTGTTTTGGAGCAGATTGTTCTGGTGTTAAACAACCTTTAATCATTAATTTAATTAGAGAGGTCATTTAACCTATATGTAATCTACTGGAATTTTAAAACCTATTTTAAACTTTTTGATAATGTTTCAGAAAACAACTCAGTAATTAAATCTGTTCTCATAAAATTAGAAAACTGCTTTTTTTTTCCCAGAAGACATTGTTCCAGTGTTTCACATTATTCATTCTCAGCACTACATGAGCCAAACACTTCAAATTAAATTATTTTCAAGGGAAGAAACAAAATGGAATAAAGAAACAAATTTAATGTTGGAAACTATAATGTTTACGTAATGTAAACAATTTGACCTTATTTAAATTAGAAAAAAAATACACTTCAGAAGCCACATGTTTCCTCTTTAGGAATGATAATCTGATTGTGGCAAAACTCAATATTTGTGTAACTGCTATTCATGCATTCTTGCAATCTGCCCTTTTTTTTTCCTTTTTTTTTTTTGGCCCATTAGATTTCCTGGTATATTGTTACCATAATTTGGCTTGCGTTTTCCTGTGTAATTTGTGTATACTTTTCAGAAATGCTGATTAATTACCTCCATCCTTCCCTATGAAATTCACATGAACATTCCTCTGAAAGTACTTTCTTTGCAATGTATTTTCCATATTATACATAAGTGAGAAGGAACTATTCTAAAAATGTTAAATATCTTTCATTTCAACTCTTGTGATTTACTTAAACCCATAATGACTTTACTAGTCAACAAATATTCCTAAATAGACAACATACCACCTAATGTAGGAAGCCGCTTCAATGCACACTTTTCCCTCAGAAGTTTACATTTCTCTTCTAGTGACCATAAGAAACACACAGATTTCTCTATACTTAGACTTTTGAGATATTTGAGTAAAAAGAGAGGTAAGCATCTTTTGTTTTTCATGATAAAAGCTAATACACACACATACATCCCTGAAACAGGGCTAATAAAATAACATCTAATAGACTACAAAATTCAAATTGTCAAATATTTAACCGCCACAGTACAAGGGGAATTTAAAAGTAAGACAGAAAGCTGGGGGCTCGAAATGTCTTACCTGTTTCCCATCCAGTGTGCAGAGCCTCTTGACCACTCCCGAGTCTAGCTTAATGGCTTCGGTGATATCTGTTAAGACCTGTTCAAAGGAATGAGCAGTCTTCTTATTCAGAAGGATCCGCACAGCTTTTCTAGGCTTCACTCCACTTCGAATCACAGTCACTAACTTGGGTTTGATGAAATCTTTGCTTTCCTTCACTTTACTTTTCACCGAGGAGGGAGCAGCCAAGGCTCGAGTCGTTCCACCCTTGATGTTCACAGACCAGTTTGGATTAACATTTTTGGTGTAATCGACTTTACGAAATGGTTCATTTGATGCACACACATAACTCTCACCTAAAAAAACAAAAATCGGTTTAATTAGCATGATTATCCCTACCATGGGAGAACACAGAAGTAGACTAAACTCAACAGGTTCACTGAGGGCGATTAACATCCTTTACCACTGGCACTCTCCCCGACCCTCTCTCCATTTTCAATAGCATCTAGATTGCATCATAGCATAAAACACACTGGATAAAGAAAGAAGAGAGATCTGGGTTTTATTTTATCAAATACATCACACTGAATAATCCCGCTGCAATTTGGTCCTCAATATCATTATCTGTAAAGTGAATGTGTGGAAGCAGATGAATTCTAAAGTATTTCCTAGCTCCAAAAGTCTATTAACTAATTTAATTGTTCTTAAAATTTTTCATCTGGTAGAAATAATTATATCACAAAATAATATAGTCATATATAAAAAGTATTTTCCTCCTTCCAATTATAGATTTCAGTCCTAACCAAAGAATGATCATATCCTCACATAGCTGACTATATTCATTTATGTAGGGTCATTCGCTCAACTAATGAAGTACCGCAAAAGAGTTTTGACAGCTCAGAAAAACTTACCTCAGGCATTTTTTCTTAATTAAAAAATGTGAATTTAAAATAATTAGTTTTAGTAGGTAACCTTTCCTACATCTTCTTAAATGGAAAAAAGATATTAAGCAGTTAAAAGGATATGTTCATTACTTATGTTGCCTTTAGCACAATTTTTATTAAAACATAAAACATACTATTTGTCAAATGATTTACCAATTCAATGTTAATTTTAAGCATCAAAATTGCATGTTAAAAATAATTTTCATTGAAAAATCTTAATTAATATGTTTTTAAATTATGTTTTTTTTCTTTTGAGAGACTCGAAAGTCATCTAATTTTTTAGTTTCAACTTTTGGCCTACAAGAGGGTTATACTCTTAAGATTTTCTCTAAGATATTTTTGTAATTTGAAAAGAATACATTATTTTTCACCTATTCTGTATGTCTCATTGTTAATGTTATAATTATGTGATATGAGCCTCAAATGCTGTGGTTGCTTAAAATAAAAAAATAAGTGAAAGAGAATCCCTGAGGAAAACCTATTAATATTATACGTTATTATTATCAGTATTTCCTGAATTACCGATTATTGAAGAACTTAGACTCCAAATGGCATACAAAGAATTCAGAAATCGATCAGGCATACAAGAAGGGTAAGAGGAGTAATATCTTTTATTTAAAGGTATAATAAGGCCCCTGTCCAAGAAAAATAGGGAGCCAGTCACAAGCTTTAACTCAGCATCTATACCAGTAATCTGAAACCTAGCTGAACCATCACCATTTAGAGATGTTTTCATTTCTGTAGGTTTATTTAAATCATTTTTCATAGGGTAAATATCTGGTAATGTCACATTTCAAAATAGTTATAAATTTAATAAGATAGAACTATACATTACATGCGTGTATTAATGTAGAAAAGTAAACAATTATGATTGTGCTTTAACTTTATAGAGAAAGCAACTCTCACATTGAAAAGTTCTTCCTATTTTTACTTATGATAAAAATTTAATTCTATGTTCTGATCTAAAATATTAAAACGGAAGAAAATAAAGAAACTTAAGCAAGAAAAGGTGACCTTTTTTTTTAAGAGCAGAGAGAAGTCAGCTGAGGAAAAGCCTTTCCCAAAAGAGAGAAAAGACAATGGCAGAAAGAAAACAAGAGAAATTTACTATGTCAGAATTCCTTATCAACCTAGCCCCAGCCCAGTCAGCATATTAATCAGCAGAACTGCCTTTTAAATTTGTCTGTATTTTTCCTCTTTACACAAGTTCAGAATGTCAGAATGACAACAGGCAAAAAAAAGCCTGCCTTTTGATTTGTTTGTGTGTGGTTGCAGATAGATTTTAATTCCTTCCATCTTTCCCTTCTTCCCTTCATAATGTTTCTATTAAAAACTCATAGATCAGCTCTGTAATGTATGAAGTTTTGAACCAGCCCCACCATGCATCCACAGGAGATGCAAACAATAATTCGTAGAGTACTTTTCTGTCAAGCCTAGAGTCCTCTTCACAATATGCACTGAATACCTACTATGTGCCAGCTCGCCTGCTAGGTACTGACATGACATGAAACTGACTGTGGCATCACTGGTACTCAGCATTTCAGCACAGAGGATCAGGACATGGTTTTGAGGTCAGACTTGTGTTTCTGTACACTGGACACATGAACCTTTATAATACAGATGTCAGACTTTGTAACAACAGCCGCCATAATACCCAGGCTAGCTTCCTTGTTATAGTCTCACCCAGATCAAATGCCTGATTTTAATGTTGTCACTTGTATAGGTTTGCCAACAGGGAGAAAGTACATGCTAACAAAAGAATTTAATATTTTGGCAGTTACAGCTCCTGCTGTTAACCAAACAATAAATATCATTCTGTGAGATACCAGGCATCTACAAATTGACTACAAGCAATCAGCCTCCTCCCAACCAGAGTCATACGATTGTAGGGACTCTTGTGTATGATTACTCCCCCGCCAACTTGTCACTCCTCCTTTCCTCCCCAACCTGGTGAGCAGCTTCACTTCTTACTCAAATTATTCAGCCAGAAACCTAGTGTCATCCTTCATTCTTCTGGCTTCCCTACATACTATATCCCAACATTAAGTTCTGTCCACTTGATCCTTTATTTCTGAAAATGCCCTGCCTGTCAGTCCCCATCACCACCCACTTTTCATCTGTTTACTGCTCATTCCCCAGAAATATATCACATTTCCCAAGTGGAAGTGCATTTTATGCTACTGATTCAGCTGAAAAAGTATGTCCTAAGGTAATGAGTCTTGCTATATTGATATAAAACATGAGAAAATTATTTTAAAACTCTAACCAATACATGTGAATACTATAATTGCCAAAGCAAGGAAAGAACATGATCTCATTAAAAATTAGAGTTAAACTAGGATTTAAATGTGTTTGTATATACACGTGTGAGATGTATGGATAAAATAATAAAGCTGTCTGAAGTCAAGAAATGATGTGACATTCAAGGCTAGACTCAACGTCACTATAAGCTGGTCTGACACAGTCAGACCTGGGTTCTCCTGTGGGAAATAATCTCACAGAATATCTATGTCAAAGTTGCTCTGAGACTATGATAAAGTGACACAAAAACAAGGACACTGTGCAACCTACGCAATGCCGAACATCCCCCTCTCATACTTGAAGAGTGACTGCTAGCTACTTCTTTACCAACTGTAGCTTTTTCCTCAATCTAGTTTGCCCTCCCTAGAAGATGTAATAATACCCAATCATAGAATTATCCAACTTTCTGACAGCATCCAAGACAGAATGAGTCCCTGCTTCCTAAGATCCTCCCTTAAATTACCCAACTCAAGCTCAAATTCCATGACAGGTCTAACACTCTCTTGCTGAGACACCATATGGTATCACAGTACGTCCATTACTCCTTGCTGCAATGAGTAATATGAGTAATTAGCCCAACCCGCTCAACTATAGCTATTTTCCTGGTCTTTGGCTGAACAGAACTGAAATATATTCATTTCATTTTCATATTCATTCTCTTCCCCACCACCACATATGCATGTGAACATGTGCCCTGTCACTCTCTAATAGTAATTCTTTGACCATGAGACATTAAGAGGAAATCATTTTGAAAATTATGACCACGTGAATACTACATACAAAGAGGATTTCCTTTTTGTACACAGAGGATGAAAAGAATCATAAGCTGGTTATACAATTTATTTCCAAACACTGTACGGAACAGAAAGTCTTTCAATTTCCTTTAACACTCAACGAAAGGGAATTTCAGCAGCATTGTTCTAAGACATCTGTATTACTTCACATTTAGCAGGCTGACACACTAAGTGTCCACAACTGTGCAATACAACATGGGTATTTGTTAACTATTCATTTTCATCCTTAATCAAATTAATTGCCTCCTCTTCAAGGTGGGTACTAGACTTATTGGGGGGATCACTTTCTAAGTTATATAAATGTCTAACCATTATGCTGTACACCTGAAACTAATACTGAATGCCAACTATAATTGAAAAATAAAAGTACTAATCTGTTTTTCCTCTTCCTTACCCAGTACGTGCTCCTAAGCCACTGCAGCATTGTTTCTGCTCCCTGCACCCCACTGGCTGAAACGCTGTTTGCCTCAATCCTCAGGGACTTCTTTCTCAGCTGCTAAATACAAAGCACATCTTTCTAATTCCACTTGTTTTTTGAGGGCATTGGTCAACAGTCATGATCCTCTTCCTCCAGATCCTTTTCTCCTTAGCTCAATGATCTAATTTCTTTTGGTTTACCTCTTCTTTGATCCTTCCTGGTCTGCTTTCCAGGGTCCTTGTCTCCAACCCATCCAGGCATCTCTTATTCCCCTCAGAGTCTCCATAGGCAGTTGCATCCACCCTCCTGGCTCTGCCCTAAGGACTCAAACATTGAGGACATCCCCAACCTAATTCTTTCTTTTGAATTCAAAGCACTTGCACAAACTCTCTACTAGATAACCTATAGGTATCTCACATGTTACATGTCTAAAAGTAACTTCACATCCCATCGCTGCCATCCTGACCTCAAACTCTCCTCTCCCTGAATTCTACAACTTATTGAATGAAATCACTACCTGTATAGTCACCTAAGCAAAAACCAAGGTTCCCACTTCCCTTCTCCCTTTCCCCACATTCAACAGAATTAGAAAACTGCTGACTTTGGTCCAAGCACTTCTGGACTCTATCCTACTCAAGTCTACCGCCTCTCATTTCTCCCTTGGATTAGAATAAACTCCCTGTATCAGGCCTCACCCCCTCATCCTCCACATAGATGTCACAGCAAGTTTTGTAAAATGTAGATCTGATGTCTTTTGCCTGCTTCATTGCCTTTAGACTTCAGGAAAAACTCCTCAGCACCCCATACTTTCAGCTTCATCTCCCACCACTTTCCCACAGGTTCCTAAGTTAGTGTCATAACAGTATATTTGCAATTTCCTTCCAAATTCATTGCATCTCTTATTCTCATTCCTTCTTATATATCTGAAATAACCTTCCTCCTCTCCCTGCCCTGCCTCTTTTTTTCTTTTCTATCAAAGATTATTGCCACTGGCAAGGAAGTAAAGCAGAACTTTCATATATGCATGAAGGTTTTTTTAAATTGGTTCAATTGCTTAGAAAAAAAAAAACAGGTTGGCATTATCTATTACTAAGATGACAACATATACAACAAGTGACCCTGAAATCCACCCCAGGAAAGTATCTGGAGAAACTGACGCAAATGGGGAGAATATATATTCACTCTCTTCATTCTCTCTCCATACAACACATATATACACACACTTCCCTATATATGCATGTTCGCAGAAGTATTGCTCAATAGCTGAAGATGAGAACCAATCCATTTATCCATCAAAGACTGTGGTGTGGTCATATAATATACTACTATACGGTAATGAAAATGAACAATTAATCTTTATCCAAGAACTTGGATGAATTTTACAAACAATGGTGAGCAAAGATGGCAAAAGAATACATGCAGTATGATTCAATTTCTGTTGAGTTCAAAATAGACAAAATTAAACTATATTGATTAGGGATGTCTTCACTGGTGGCAAATATATAAATAAAAGCAAGAGTCCAGCTACTATTACCTTGGAAGAATTATAACTGGAAAGAGACACAGAGAGAGCATCTTAGATACTGGCAATACTGTTCTTGGCACGGCTAGTAATCATAAAGGTGTTCACTTCATAATAACTCACTAGGCTATGCATGTATGCTCATAAATTTTCTGTAGGTATATTTCATAATTTTAAAATTAAATTTAAAAAATTATGTCACTCTTGGGTACTCTTAGATCTTGAACTTACAATCTGTTAATTTCTCATAATCATTTATTCTTTATCTCTTCCAGTGATTACAAATGGAGAATTTTTTTTTCAAAGCAGGCGATTATGTTGTATAAGTACAGATGCCCAAACCTCACCATAGTTCAACAGAACCAGAATCACTGGAAGGTGATACCAGAATATGTGGGTAGGATTTTTAAAATTTCACAAGTGACTCCAAAACCAATCTCTTATTACAAACCACTACCTAGCCTGGAAGCTGCTTGAAAAAACTGACTGTACCTGTGTTTTACCCACGCCTAGCATAACAGTACCATGATACATAACAGGTATTAAAAATATATCTAAGTTTTAACAAAAATGCATATTTCTAAAACAAACTTACACCTCTCCTGGTTCAGATTTGCATTACTTCTGGGTAAAATATTTGCATAATGTAGCTATTTACAAAGAATGAGGGTCAGCCTCCTGAGAGGTGTCATGCATGGTCTGAGTCACAGGTCATGCCAGTTCATCAAAAGGCAATGAAAGGCATATAAAAAAATAAAGATATGAGGGCCACCTACCTAGTACCTACCAACAGTTATTCTTCACTTCAGGCCATCAAAGTGTCAAGAGTCCAAGGCACTTTTTTAGTCCAATAAATATAATGTGTCTTTCAATTAATGGAATGTATGTGTGTGTGTGTGAATGTATATATAGCTAACATGTATATAGGTATACATATATATTTTAATTTGATACTGTTTTTAAATCATATATATGTTTTAATAGCTAAACCACAGTAATCCCTCACATCTGAAAGGTCAATTTACTGCTAGAAATTACAAATAGCTACATGCAAACTTATTCAGTTGGAAATTCAACAACAGTATGTTTTAGCCTATTTTTCTTTTAATTACTATAAAGTCTCCTACTCACCTTTGTAAAAATACAATTGCCTAATACCACTAATAGTTTGAAATTATAAACTATTTTCCCATTCACGGCAATAATAATTACACCAAATTTGGACAATGAGATTACGTAACTCTTGGAATGGAAATACTGAATTTTACGATGAAAATAAAAACTTGTTTACAAGTCTATAGTATAAGGGCTTTTCAAAGTTAGGGGAGAAAAAAAACCGCCTCCCAATTTAAACATGGTAGCACAGAAAAGACAAAGCGGAAAGAAAATAAAGCACGGCGGACACAAGTTTTAACATTAGTAAAAATCTTAGGAACCTAAATTCTTTCCTAACTTTCAAAAGTAAGAAAAAAAATGTACTTCTATGGTACTGTGACCAGGGAAATAAAGTCGGATATGTTGCTCCTTAAAGATGGTTTGATGTCCTTCACCAAGTTCGGCATTTGCGAGGTTGTCCTACTAGGTGACTTACACCATGCATAGCTCCATCTAAAGGCCATCGGAGACAAGTTCCCATGCCCAGCTGGTTAAGAAAAGGACAGGGTGAAGAAAAGACTGATTTATTCTGTTGTGGCAAATTGGTTTAACTGGGTTTTCTACTCAAACTGTAAAGTGCCCAGAATTTAAACTTCTGGGACTCAGTAAACACAAAGTACACTGCTCTGGCCTGGATACTGTGCCCACTCCACTCTCACTTGCTGTACGCTAGTCCTATGCTGTCAAGGTCACAAAATAAATATAATGGCCTTTCCTACAGGGTATGGCTCAGGCACAAAATGAGATCTTTCACTGTTAAGACCAATGCTCTTTCAACACATCTAAATACAAGTGAAAAGCAAGTGGCAAGTCATTGCCTAAAGTCACATCCAGCTCTACGGACTATACCATCCACTAAGAAAGGGCTACAACAGCTACTTTGAACATGTGAATATCTATGAAGAAGTATGCCCACAAATCCATGTTTTAGCACTGAAATTTGGGAGGAGTTTAAGGCTAAAGAAATTATGTAAGAGAAAAAAAAATCTTACTAATTAAAAAAGCTTTAACACTTACCCACTCAAAAAGTAATTATATCTAATCTCCTGGTAGGCCAGAACCTACAGATCAGATCTATTATCTGTCTTTTTGACCCCTCACAGCTGAGCCAACATCCCACAGTCTACAAGAGTTCACTATGGCCATTTTAATTATGTGCTTATTTTGATAAGATTTAAAATGCTTATGTCATCCTATTCTGGACCATCTGAATGACTGCTTCTAAATCAGGTACAGCCAGCCTACTCTGTGTCCACAGCCTCGATGCTTTTGCCATCAAGTGGTGTAACTTTGTTAGCAGTTAAGGAAAAAGTGGACATGATACATGTAAAAGTCTTCTGCACAGCAAGTTAAGGCCAGAGGACATAATTTACTCTGCAGGAATGAAGACTCATTACAGTGCAAAACTGACTCATTACATGGCATTCTGAAATACTGCCTGCTGAACTCAGCATTCAGCACTGTGGTCATATAGGGTTCAACAATTTAATTTGAGCAAATAGTACCTATAGCTTTATGTTGCTATTTTTGCATTGTTATTCTTTATATAGTTTTATTGGTATTTACATTATCAATTTGTTTGGGTTCTGTTGGTAAGACCTAAATAAGTACACCTACCTTATATTTAGGTGACAATGTAATTACAGTAATTGAGGCAATATTGTACTCCTGCATTCTCACTGTTATATTTTTACATTGTTTTCATTGCATATACTTATAAAGTTTGAGAAACACTCTGATCTTAAAGATACACACACACACACACACACTGCACGAGCTTCAAACCAAAATGTGCCCATCTAACAACATTTGCAAATAAACTGGGGTGTGATGAACATAGGGTCAGTCCTTTAGATCATCAGCTACACAGAAGTAAAACTTTCTTCAACAGAATTTGATTCTTTCACACAGGGGTCCCCAACCCCCAGGGCACAGACTGGTACCAGTTCATGGCCTGGTAGGAACTGGGCTACACAACAGCCAGTCCCCAGCACTAGGCTCACTGCCTCAGCTCCACCTCAGATCGTCAGGCATTGGATTCTCATAGGAGCACCAGTCCCTGGTGCCAAAAAGGTTGGGGACCACTGCTTTAACAAATGAGGCAAAATATTGTTAAGTAAAAAGACCTAGATGATGGGTAAGAAAAGGTACTGGGGAAAGGAGCATCCATCACTACTTTTAAGAATTACATTGTTATTATTTAAAAATTAACAAAATAACCTCAAGTTTGTAAAACATACAAAGCGAAGGAAGAGATAAACCAAGACAATATTTTAAAACTTCTATGGTGATATATTTTAGTTGTAAGTGATTACAATGTAATCAATATTTAACCAAAAGGTAGCATAGTAGGCCATAATTATAGATTATTTTACTCACTTTGTTTGAAATGTTAGTAACTGTTATAGTGTAATGAAAAGTACTGATTTTACAAACCAATGGTTTCCCATTCTTCAGTCTACAAGGTAGTAGCTTCGAAAAAGTTACAATACAACTAGCCTACTGCTTTAGGCTGCAGAAGACATGAAAAACAGGATTCAAACCCTGGATTAGAATAAAAATTAAAGCATATTTTAAGGAGTGAAAATTCTAGCCTTAAAATATTTCCAACTCACAGAATTTAAAAGGTGTCAGAATGTATTAAAACTATATGTGAAACACATTTGCTAACAATGTCTAAGAATAAATGCATAAGGTGAACAAAACTAAGTCCTACCAATGTCAAAGAACTCCAAAATAGACACTAAAAATATTAGGAGTATCAGAATATTCATGGAATTTAAACACACACATGCATGCACACACACACATATACACACACACACATGAAATAAAGGTGGAAGAATTTGGTTCTGATAGATGTCTAAGGAGAAAAATCAAGTCAGGCATTTTGGACACTAGTGATATTGATAAACTGTTAAAACATTAATGTATTGCACCTTTTTATTGAAAACTTATTTTAAAACTGATGTATGAAGGAGCAAAGAATATTTCAATTTTGCATGAACTTATTCTACCTCTGCAAATCTAGCCAATTACCCAGTTGGCTGTCTTAACTAAGATTTTAAAAAAAACACCTATAGCCACATAGTACCACCTCTTACATATGGCACAAAAATAAAATTACTCACCAGACACTATGCACCAGAAGTATCTGTTGCATGGGATAAAGAAATGAACAAGACTGTGGTCCCAGTCGTGTAATCATCCCTTTCTAGAGAATATTCTATGGAGAAGATCTTCCTATAGATTATTGGGGGTTCTAAGAACTCCATCTAAATCTGGGTAACCACATCTAGCCATAAAAACTGGTCAACTTTTAAAGAGAAACGTAGAGCCAGACAGAGCTAGGATCATTTCTTTCCCATTCCAGAAGTATTTGAACTTTAAAGGGGAAAAGGGCCTTAGCAACTACCTAACTTGTCTTTTGTTTTCCAAATAAGAATCAAGGTTGACCAAGGCAACTCTGCAGAATCAGAATGCAGGACATTACTTTGCAGGTGCACAGAATGATGTATTTTATTTCAGGAATCATATTGGAAACATCCTAAACAAGTCTTTACACCAACAGTAACTGATGGACTACTGCAACCTTCATCTCCCAAATATAAATGATTAGTGGGTTTGGCTGCACAGTGACGGAGCACTCTGGATTACCAATCGATTATGCCCTATGAAAACTTTTGGGGTCGAAATGGACACTATTTCTTTGCAAGTGGTAGAACATAGTAAGAATACAAGAAGTTCAAAGCCAGGAAGAAAGGCCTCAACTTCCAGCCTCACCTGGTGCAAAGGGCAATTTCTTTATCTCTCTGATCACTGACTTTCCCATCTGTAAAATGAGGACAATGCAGCCACATTTCAAAAGATATAATAAGGGTTAAGTGCAATGAAACACTAAAGTACCTCACGCAATGATTGCATTAAAACATCTGTTAAATGATAGTAATGCTAAGAAGAAAAGAATCCCTAACCCTCTGGGTAGTTATTTTAGCAGAAGAGATAAAAACAGAAGTGGTGGGAGCATAGGTGGGTGGGATAAGGAGAAAGAGACCTAGAAGAGATACAAACCCACAATGACTCCCCTGGCTCTGACAGCCATGAAGAAAGTAGTTTGACAGGCACTGCCCAGGGGAATCTAGTTGCCTTCATTTCACATCACAGGACCATAAAATATCCATTTCTGTTGCCTACAACCTCACAAAATATTTATCTTTTCTTATAACTACCAGAGTATCCTTTTGTCATCCTCTAATCTTATAAATGCTCTCTTAAATATTCCTTCTCTATCCCCAACCCTTTAGAAATCTCCAAATTAAAATTTCTCTTCCCATTACTTCCGAAATGAGTTTATTTGCAGCTCTATCAGCACACATCAGAACTTCCCTTTTTTAAGAAAACGAGGTAAAGAATCAAATTTATAGAAGCAGATATTATGAAAGAGTCATTTTCCCCACAATGATGACTGAGCACTTCTGGTTTATCTGAAATATAATCCAATTTTTCAAAATATTTTCACAAATAATATAGGAATAAATCTATTCGAACTTAATTCATATAAGATTTCCCTTGAAAGCCAAAGGAAATAAAATCATTTTCTGGGCTATTTATTTAGCAGTAAAATTTATTACTTATTTATAAGTCAGCATTATTATTTACTTAGAAGTAAAGTAATTTCCTGGTTTATTTATTCAATGAATTTATTGTGATCTTGCAATGCTTTTAGTCTAGTATAAAAGACAGATCCAATATACCACTAATTACAAAGAAATTGATAATACAGCTAAAAAAAATGTTATAAGTAGAGGGAAGGGTTATAAGCTTGACCTCAGGTCTTGGCTCCAACATCTGTTCCTCTGGGAAGATTTTTTCTTCATCCTGGTCAATGTAGCACTGTAGCTGGGACGTGTGTGTTATGTGTGTGCGTGCATGCGTGTTCACTCTCTCTCTCCCTCTAGAATGTCAGCATCTTGAGGGAAGACACTGTATCCCCAGCAACTGAAAAACAATTATGCTTGAGACCATTATTCCTGAGGTCTAGGAAAAGACCTCATAGAGAGATGATTTTCGAAGGTCTTGAAGAATCTAGAAGTCTGCCACACAGAGAAGGCTTTACCAACCTCAGAATCAATGTTAAACTTTCATGTCCAATCATCATATATTCCTTTAACATGTGCTGTTTTGACTTCTTTGTGAAAATATCTTAAAAATCACTGTGAGGAAAGAAACATAACCCCATCACAAGTTCCAAGAGCTCAGTTTCTATTATTAATGTAAAATATCTTTCAAAGAGAAAAAATATAATAATTTTTTATGGAAATTTATTTTTACTTAACTAAAAACTCTCTCAGTAAATTTATTTTGGCTTAACACCTTCAAAGACATTGACCTAACTAAACAGATTAAATAAACTTGGTTTAGTAAGAAAACTTCAGAAACTTGAGGTGCTGATTTCTTTGAAACCTTATTTTTCTTAAATTTAATTCAAGCTTATCTTCAAGTCAACTTAATGGAAGAATGGAAGTATCATTTATCAAAATTATAAAAATTCTCTCGCATATCCCCAAAATTCAATCACATATTTATTGTTGATTTAAAAATAATAGGCAGAAATAACAAAATGACATTTCACTTCGTGATGAGAGAGGCAGAGACTGGTGGCTGTTAATTATCTTGGCTCCTAACGAACACTTCATCTGAGCCATACACCCACTCTCTACTTGATACATATGCAGCTTTGTCAATTTTCTGGAAAATAGATCCTGGGTAGGGAAAGGCAGCCCAGGCCATCACACACTCAGTAAATAGCCTCTTAGGTAAAGAGTGACCACGAACTGTTTGACTAGAAGAGATTTAACTTGCCTACTTTTCACTCAACAGAAAAGAACACTGAGGCCCAGAGAACTGAGGTGATTTTTTTTCTGTCAATAGAATCCAGAATCCTGACATGTTAGTTTCAACTATACTTGGGTACTTCTCTTTAGGACATCAAACCTTTACAGATACATACAAAATGTTTAAAAGGAGAGAGTACTCATGGAACAAAACTAAAACAAGAAGTTCTGACTTACTCCCAAATGTGAGAATTTAAAAGAATGAGTCATCTGGAGATCCTCGGTTCTCTACCACAGATGCTACAAATTTGGCCAGCTCCTGGCTTCAGACAGCTAGACCGAGTATTGATAGCTATGACTAACAGTCCTCTGCTGTGAGAAGGTCCCCATCCAGTTTTAAAGAATAAACAGGGTTACAGGGATACATGGCACCAATTCAGTGAAATTTATCCAGCAAGGTAAGGTAAACCAATATCCTGAAGATGCCTGCTGATTTAGTGAAGCACAGGAGGAATGCCAGCCAACACCTGCACACTGTTGTTAATTGCCAGAGACTCTCAAGGTCAAGGGCACAAAAAAATCTTGGGCATACAAATTTCTTTTGTCACTCGAGTTCAGTGAAATTGGGGTTCTGAATGAGTATCCGAGCCCTGTGGTCTCAAGTCATCACTTTCTAGTCTTCACTAAAAACATTTTAGGAAAAACAATATCTCCTCAACTACAAACTTCATGAGATGGAAGAAGCAGGAGAGGTCAAACATAATGGTGTAAAAAATACTACAAGAGAATCTTGATTTAAGAAGATGAACTAAGATAAAACAGTTAATTTTGACAACATGGGCAATACTTCTACACCCCTATTTTTTACTGATGCAAATAAAAACTTCACAGCTGGTGTCTCTGCGTGATATATCTGAACATTCAAACACACAATTTTAATTAAATGTTGAAACTATTTAAATTATCAAATGATTGATGTTAAGCATTAATGGTTTTTTCTTAAAAACTCTCTTGAAATAGGATATTCCACTCATTTTCTGGAAAATTCAAGACTTAAACAAAGATCCCTTGTCAGAGAGAATGCCACTATGACAAAAGAAGTGAACAAATTTTCTTCTTTTGCAGTAACTGAATACTGCTTGAAACAAGTTGGCAATTGGCTAGACTAGGAAAACATTTCTCTTGTGCAATTGTTTGTATTATAGCATTATTTATCATATGATGGTGTAATTTGAACCCTACATATACTTATGGTTCCCCACCCTCCAAAAATCAGTGAATGAATGATTAGAAGAAAATATGGCAACCTTCTATTTATATTTGAAGGTAGTCTGCCTCAGTGGATCATGTACTGCCTGAGCAATGTCAAATTCAGTGGACAATAAATGTTCTCATTAATGTGCATAATGGTGATCATGACCATCTCCCCCATTATATGAATCTTTGGAGTATATTAATTTCATGCAGCAGATATGCTGTTAAAATTACTTAAGAGAAAGCTATTAAAATTGTTGTCCGTTCCCTGACCACATGAGGCGCAGTATCCCAAGGGCATGTGCGTAATGAGTGTTTAAACAACAGGCATTACCTTAATCCTTCCATAGGGCTGCTAATCTAGTATTAGGTCAGTCAGAAAATGTGTTATCCAATTTTGAAATACACAGCAAATGTTACGTTTAAGTAACACCATAAAGAAAAGTGATAAAATCCTTTAAACAGTGAATCTTCATTTTACAATTATACTCTGGTTGTCATCACTTTTTCAGAAAGCCTCTAAAAGCGAAACATACAACTGACCAAGAGAATGTGTGAAGTTGCTAACAGACATATAGATTGAAGAGACAATTTAATGCTGGTTGGGTCGCCATCTAGCAAGGGGAGGGAAAACTAGTAACAGTAACTACATAGAGAAACTCAACCACTTCCAGGACTTCTCAGGGTGGCTACGTCGATTTATTGAAGGTGAACTGTAGATGTAAGAACATGTACTGAATACTGTAGGACAAGGCATTGTTGCTTAAGTTTCCTTATATGTAAAGTAGGCATAATGCTTTCAGAGCATAAGAAAGTGATGAAATAATGTAAGAAAAACAGTTGCCTCAAAGCTCAGTTTCCTTTCCCAGCCAAACCAGTATTGCTATGACTACATGGAATGTGCCATTTGCATTAAGAAAGATGCACGAGAGCAAATTGTATGTAAATACAGTCAGCAAATAGTTGTTTGGTCTGATCTTTACAGGTGCAAGTTTAGGTCTGGAAATAGGTTCTTAACTACAGCATCCCTCTTGTGCTGGCGCTTCACTTTCTTCCACTTCGCAGATATTGCATTTTTTATAGTTTGAAGGCAAGACCCTCTACCAGCAAAAAGATTACAACTTGCTTTATTGTGATACTTGCTTTATTGAAGAGTTCTGGAATCAAACCCACAATATCTTTTAGGTATGCCTGTACTTAATAATGTTTTTTTCCCTAAATGGAACAATATTGCAGGAATTCAAGGATGACACAACCCACAGCCAATCAGTCCATTTGATTGGCTGACAGTCTAGGATTACTAATTTATTATAGGTACCAACTGCTGATTCTGGTGGCCTCCAACTCTCATCCTAATCAGCTAATTTCACTGGGAGAAGAGGCAAGAGATTGACCTTGATTCTCCTCATTACCAACCATATCACACCCCAAACCAATTACATACTAACATGGGGGTGGATTTTTTTTTAAGTCCCCAGTGACCCAAGATCCAGCCAAGGTTGAGCACCCTTCCCCAGGATCACCCCTCCTGACCGCATGTAACTTCTGCTGTAAGCCAAAGCAGAGAAGCCAACCCAGAGCGTTTCACCACAGCTTCTGGATAAAGCACAGGTGCCTGCACTGAGGTCCATACAGGGCTGAACAGACCACTTAATAGCTCAAGGGTTACCCGAATCCTCACCAGTCATTTTTTGCAAAGTTTGTATTAAAACAAACAAACAAACAAAAAAAAAAAAACGGGGGGTGGAGGGTAGTTCGCCAATTTTAAGACATGTCACCAAAGCCCGTTAGGATTTTTCTTTTCCTTTCATTCTTTTTCTTTTCTTTTTTCTTTAAGGCAAATCTCTTGGGAATGGCAGTCATAATCTAGGTGGGAGTGCGCTCCACACACAGAGCCCAGAGTAAAGCAGGCAGGACCATACCCTTCCCTTTCGTCGCCTAGAAGAAACCCCGCAGGCTCGGCCCCGCTCCCCAGCGCGGGTCAGGCGGGCGCACGCGGGCCCGAGGCCGCTGCACCTGCTGGGCCGCACCTGCCGCGCCGGGCTCTCCCCCGCCCTCCTCCTCCTCCTACCTTCCAGGAGGTCGTCCAGGCAGGTGACTTTCCTGCTGCCGTCAATGGTGTAGATGGTGCGCACGCCCTGGGGCAGGTTCACGTTGTCCGACAGGGAGCGGGTGAGCTCCATCAGCAGCGCGTCGAAGGAGCGGAAGCGGTCCCCGGAGATGGCGAAGACCAGGCCCTTGAAGTAGCGGTCCCCGTTGCGGTAGAAGCGCGCCTTCTTGGCCTTCTTCTCCGAGCTCAGGGCCTGCAGGGTGCGCGTGCGGTAGAAGCTGCAGTGGGCGCTGTGCGCCGGGCTGGGGATGAGCCCGTTGCCCTTGGGGCCAGAGCTGCTGCTGCCCCCCGAGGAGCTGGGCGCCCCCCGCCGCGACCCGGGCCGCGGCCTTTTGTCCCGTTCCTCGAAGTGCTCCAGCTCGATGCTCCTGGCGCTGGCCATCGCGGCCGCCCCGAGCGCTGTGTCCGCGAGAAGAAGCCGCCCCGGCCCCAGCCTGCGGGGAGCCAGGGTCGAGGCGAGAGGCGGCTCACGGACGCCGGGCGGGGAGGGGCGTCTTCACAGCGCGGGGACACCTGGCCCTAGCATCGCGCCCCCGGCGCGCAGGTGCGGCGGCCGAGCCGGGGATGCTCCCGCGCGCCCGCGCCGGGCCTAAAAGCGGCCGCGGCGTCCAGCGGCCCGGCTCATTGTCCGGCGCGGCCGGCTCGGCCCCGCCCGTCCGCCCGCCGGGGCGGCCCACGCCCCCCCAAGCACCTCCTCCACACCCCGCCACGCCTCACTCTGCCGCCCGAGCGCCGCCCAGGCTCGCCCCGGCCCGCGGCGCACACAAAGCTCGGGGCCCGCGCGCCTCGCGTTCGCCGGCGGCGCCCTGGGGCGCTGCGGAGCGGGGCGGGGCTGGTCAGGGAGGGCCGTGCGGAGCTCTCTCCTCCTGCGGAGCCCGGCGCTAGCGGGGAAGGACCCAGCCCGCCCGCGAGCCTCCGCGCCCGGCCGGCTCCCAGGGCTGGAGAGGGCTTCCTGCCTCCCCTACCCAAAGGTGACCAAAACCCCGGAGGGAGCCGGGCGACAGGGAGCGGGCCGGGCGGGTCGGCACCGGGGCGCGGAGACGCTGCAGCGCGAGAGCAGCGGCTCCCCCTGGGTCCTAGGCAGCCCCGGCCGCCTGACAGCTACAAACCCATGCAAGCCAAAAAAAAAAAAAAAAAAAAAAAAAAACCCACAAAGGAAGGAGATTCAAGGGCAGGGATCACATCCTTTAGCCAGCCTCCAAATGAGGGATCAAGACCCAACTAGGGCAGAAATCTGAACCATGGCATTGAATTTGGGCACACATTTTAATTTCTAAAAGCGGATTTGGAGCTTTATTTATAGAAATCCTTTGGTAAAGCAGCTTCCACAGTTTCCATTGCAGACACATTCAGGAACTTTGAGTGAATGGTCAGGAGTTACTGGGTTCTGAGGGATTATTCAACCCACAAATACCTATTCAGAGCATGCCTTGGACCAAGGTATGATTTCTGTCACTGGGGGTGCGTTAGTAAAGGAAATGGACAGTCCTTGCACCCCGCTCCCACACCACCTATATTCAAGTGGCATTTCATGTTGTCTCTTTGAGCCACTTATTAAGTAATAGGTTGAACATTCTTAAGCACCCATCATACTGAAATTCCTAATTTAGTAGTGTCTGGTCAATAGCAAAAGTATATTTTCCAAAGGTTCGTGAGAACCATTAGTTAATTCCATTTTGCCATGGAGGAACAATGAAACTAAAAAAAAAAAAAAAAAAAAAAAAAAATTGGTCCCAATCTGATAGGTAGGTAAACGACCCTGAAACCATAAGCTATTCAGCACCTGGTTTTCTGAGTGGCCCTAGACAGCAAATCCAAACTGACCTATAGAGTAGGAAGGCATGATGCTTTTCTTTCAATGAACCGAGTCCTGGAGGAGCATAAGAGAAGGAGGGAATATATGCAGTAGTATTTCAGCAGCTGCGAAATTGATGCCCCGGCATGGCAATGCCCCAGAGGATTCCGGCTCAGTGCACATTTCCTTCAGGGTAGTAGTCTCAGGTATACCTGGGCATACCTGGCTTCTAAAACCAGGATTGGAGCATGCTGGGAAGTCAGAACTGATCTGAGACTTCACTGTAGTTTTTCAAGGGGGAAAATTCTGAAATATAATTAGGTCCACCACTACGATAGACCTCAATCCAGACCAATTAAATCACAATTTCTGGGGATGCGTATCTCCAACACTATTTAGGAAAGTGCTCCTTAACATATAGGTAGGGTTTCCAATTAGGGCTTGTAACACTAGAGTCAAGGAGATCAGCGATTCTTAAACTTTGATGTACTTATGTGTAGTTGGAAAATCTCATAAAATGCAAATTCTACCCCAGTAGGTTTGGGGTAGAATTTGAATTTCTGTATTTCTAACAAGCTCTTAGATGATGCTCACACTGCTGGTCTGGTACACTTAGAGAAACAAGGAACTAATCAGCGAATTCCTTGAGATAAGGCCTATTAAGTACTAATAATTATTGGATCTATCAGCTTTGTAAATGGCTTTAAATGGGTGTGTTCACTTGTTTTGCTATGAGTTTCTTAGGGAAAAAAAGAATTATCTGTAATTGATTACTAATGTAATCAATGATCCCAAATTTAGTGATTTACAACAATAAACATGTATGATTTCAGCAGATTCTGTGGGTCAGAAATAGCTTTCCTCCAAGTCTCATGAGACTGCAACCAAGATGTTGATTGGGGCTGCAGTCATCTGAAGATTTGACTCACTGAACCAACCACTTCCAAGATAGCTCACTCACACAGATGTTGGTAGGAGCCATTGGTTCCCTGTTGTGAGGACCTCTCTATAATCTCTTGAATGTTGTCACAACATGTTACTGACTTTCACCAGAGCAAGGCAACCAAGAGAGAACAAAGGTGAAAACCACAATGTCTTTTAGGATGTACACTTGGAAGTTATACAGTGGCATTTCCAAAATATCCTATAGATTACACAGGTCAGCCTACTTAATGTGGGAGGAAACTACACAGGTGTATGATCACCAGGAGTCAGGAATCATTGGGGGTATGGTGCAGGCTCGTAACAGGGTTCCACCATTAAATCTTTAAGACACTCACATAAACACATTTTCTCAAAGATTCTTAATGAAATATCTGGCCCTTCTTAAATAGTGAATACAATGATGTAATATGCCAGTATTTTAAAATTCTCTAACATTATATCCTTCAGTTAAACAAAGATTACTGCTTTTCAACAGGAGTAAGGGAAGAAGAGAGTATTTTCATAGCTGTTACTTAGTTTAAAATATATATATGTATATATATTGCTCTTGCTCTTTGCATTAATTTCTTTGAAGAGTTTTATCCCTGACCTTCATATAAGAATTAAGATGCAATCACTTTTAATAAGATATTTACTTAGTGAATATTGTATATATCAAGATCCAGTTGGCAAAAGTTTAAAGATTTATTGAATTAGTCTTAGCTTTATGATTATAAAGCAAATAAAATTTGTGAGCTCTACACAGGCAACTATTAATTGAGTTATTTTATGATTTAAGATTTTCCCCTTTCAAGAGGTTGCAGATTTTGCAGAATAAAGTATTTAAACTGGCATTTCCTTTGTTGAGATACCCTTTTTTCTGACCAAGAAACAATATCTGATTTGCTAATCAGTTGTCCTTCCAGAGGACAACTAATTCTCCTTGGAGCAAAGTCTACCCACTCTGTCTGCTAGGTTCTGATGTAAAGGGGTTTCATTAGGCCCTGACTCTTCACCATGTAGAAGCCTGTCTTGACCTTAGCTCCTTGTTGGTTGTGAAGTCTCTATACCCTTAACTAACCCCTTTTAATCAAACACTTGTCTGAAAAAAAAACTTTTGTTCAGATTACTTTAAAAATGGCTCATTTCCATGCTACAAAGTATCTAAATTTCAATCCAAAAATCTCTTCTTTTTTGCATGATTAGAAATTATCTCTTTCTGCTCTTGATAGATAATAATTTTAAATTTCACATTTAGCAGATGTGAAAATTTTGTAGGCAATATCCAAGAGGGATCTAAAATCCACAGGAGGCAGAAAAACTCAACCAGACATGAGGTCAGGGTAATTGTTTTTTGTTCTCTACACTTCTCTTTTGATCACACAGATTAGCAATCGTTTTAGAGCTGTTTTTAGTCAAGTGGTAACTTCCTCTCCCTCTGCTAACCTCTCCACCTCTACCCTGACTGAGAAATACAATGCAAATATTTATTTAGCATAATTTGTTTAAAATACATTTCATTATGTACTGCCTTGTGGAGCTTTACATAAGAAACTTGCCTTGAACATCTATCTCCTGGTTATGGTTCATGCTACTTTAATTTTCAAATGCATTGGCCAGTCTTCAATTCTGGCCCAAAATTTCTGCTTTTAAAGGCAGTTTTCCAGCTACTCCATTATTTGTTACATAAAGGATGCTGATTAACCTTTTAGACTGTACTGTGCCGAAAGACTTTCTGCTGCCTCATGTTTTCTTTCCTGTTCAGCACATGCCAAGCATTTCTCCCAGAAGCCAAAGTGATAAAACAACTATTTTCAGTGAAAGGGACTGTTGACTATGAACTTGAATTTTTTAAACTGAGCATTATTTTTTATCTCATAATCTTTAATGATTATAAATTCTAGTGTTTTCTGTCAAGATTAAACAGGAAAAGGTATAAAGCAAAACTGTTCAGACACTCTCTACCATACCACATAACCTGTACACAGATTGGAAAAAAGATTCAGACAAACTGTTCTTTCATTTGTTGTTTCACCTTGGGAGCTTTGCTGTCTTTATCAAAGATGATCTTTATAGCAGTTTACAAATATATTGACTTTTTGCAAAATACAAATGAGGGAATTCTTCAAACTACCTTTTTAGGTTCAGAAAATTCAAATTTAAGTCACTGGTTAAGTCTATGGCCATGCCACCCTGAACAAGCCCAATCTCATTTGATCTCAGAAGCTAAGCAAGGTTGAGCCTGGTTAGTACTTGAATGGAAGATCACCTAGGAAGACCAGGTGCTGTAGGTGTAAAAATAAAAAATAAGGGATTGTAAGCTGACAAGGCCCTTGTAATCTGTGAGGTCAACCAAAGGTTATCTCACCTAAAAAAATAAAAAATCAAAATCAATCAATCAATCACTGGTTAAGTCTCAAAAATTCAAGCTTATTTTTTAATTTAAAAAATCAGATGAATTGAAGAAAACTTCAAATATGCCGGTTTTAAATATATCTAGCACACATGCACTTTTTCATGAGAAAACTGTGATTAGTTCTCCCTATTGGTATATTTCACTTCTACAAAGTGAATAGGACAGTTATTCCTATTTTCCAGGTAAATTTGATATATCCAAAATTATACTCAGTTATTTTGAGTGTAACTGAGTATAACTGCTAAAATGAAAATAACAGAACTCTCAAATCGTATAGCAACTATTTTCCTTAAAATTTTGATTTTTTTTTTCTCTTAAATCTTCCTAAGAAGAAAATCTAGGCAGGTAGCAGTATTCCTACTTTCCAAGAAAAGAGGCACAGCTGAGTGACTTCCAACAATTATTTCAATAGTATGAAAAGGGAAGTACTATAGGGACATGCTATAATACTCTTGTTTCTGTAGAATCGAATTTCTCAACCCCAAAATAAAATTTATTCTTTGAATCTAGGCTTTTTGCTTCATTTAAAATTTAAAAAGAATTATTTTAAAATTGATCATGCTTTTAGTAGTTTCCTGAGCTCAGCAGCCCATTCTATGCTTATATAAATACTGAATATGACAAACTACGTTCACATCACTTTATATGCTAGACTCAAATGATGATGGTAATGAGTATTTAAAAGATAATAAAGCTTTTATAATGATTAATGAGTAGGTATGACCTAGTTAAAGAAACAGATTATAGTTGAGGAAATAGAAAGAAAAGATCAAGCAGCAGAGAGAAAAATTGACTCCGGGGTATGGTAACTCTAGAAAATGTTCATTCTGAGCTTTCAAAATTCATTAATCACAAAGTGCTCCATTTCTTTAGGAATTTACAGTTAAAAATTAATGATTTTTATACTCACAGTAGGTTTATAATGCAAATTAATTGGCTATTTTAGGACAAATGTTCTGTACCTCTACGCATATTTGAAATATTCAAATGTTAAACAATTTACCTTTTTAGTAGGAATAATGAGCACTGTTTTATTTTTAGTTACATGTCCTGGACTCCTGTGATACTCTCTGCCTCCGTCCTGGAATCGGTCAGTCATTTCTCTTTTTTTAGTGGAGAATGCTATTTAGGGGCCAAGACTTGGATAATAGGTATGCTCACTGCCACTGGGTTTTAGCTGCTCCCAAGCCCCTCAGTGGACAGAGCTTGGGAATATGCATACATATCCACACATTTGTATCTTGTAAATCATCAGTATGTATGACAGCCCTCTCCTTCCCCCACAAATGTCCTCCTCAGCCCACTCAGACCCCAGTACACTGTGTTGGGCCAAGTTCTGCATGGGTGCTCTACTCAACCCACTCTGACTTGGAAACCCATTGAGTGACCCTTCTATGCAGAAGCTCATCCCCAGCTTAGGCTCTGGGGTGCCTCACAGGCCAATCCTCCTGTGTGTTGCCCTTCTTACCCAACCCAGGCTCCAACATACCATGCCTGGCTGCCTCTGCTGTCGCCTTAACTGAATGCCTTCCTCACCCTGCTCTGGTCCACCATTGTTACCCCCTTGGCCCCTCCTAATAGCTTCAGGACTGAAGTCTTTGGAACAGAAAAGAGAAAAAGGAAGAAGTACATTTTTTATTAAAATTTGTTTTGAACTCAACATGTGGAATGTAACCAACAGACCTCAATGAACCAATTTTCTGGGTCACCAACATCTCTTATCTCTGCTTTTGGTGGTATGCCCTGATTTTTACTTTGATGAAATACCCTCTTCCATTCTCAGTACATGTGACCTAGACAGCATTGACCTCACCCCTCCCTCCCAGGGTGGGCGTGTGACTCAGTCCTGGTTAGTTGACTACATTATCTTGGCTCTCGGGGCTAGCATTACCTTTTACCTTGTTTCTTAGACCGAAAAACAAACAAACAAAAAAAAAAAAAAACAAAAACAAAGCCCCAAAACATGTGTTTATCCATGGCTTCTTACATTCTCTTATGCCGCATGTTCAATTCATGAGCAAATTGTCTTCCTTCAAAACACACGCCAGACATAACGATTTCTCTCTACCACTGTCACTTAAAGTGCCCTATTTTAAGCCACCTTCCTCTCTCACCTGACCTCCTGCCTTCAGTTTGTTCCACTAGAGAGTATTCTTCACACAGCAGCCAGAGAAAATATTTTAAAGCTTTAAGACAGGATTTAAGATGGGTGATGTCACTCCCTTACTCAATAGGCTTCGATGACTTCCTCTTACTCTCAGAACAAAATCTAATGTCCTCACACTATGATCAACCAGGGCCTACATCAAGACATACCTCACCCAAAGAACTTATAAAACTACAGAAGCCTGTGCCAATCCCAAGAGATTCCGATTTAACTGACCTGGGGCAGTGGCCTGGATATTTTGTTTTGTTTTGTTTTGTTTTGTTTTGTTTTGTTTTGTTTAAAAGCTCCCCAGCGGTTTTAACATGCAGACATAGCTAAGAACCGCTGCCTACATGATCTAGCTCTGGCAACCTGTCATACTTCATATGTTTTCACTATTGCCACCATGCACTCCACCTGGGCCTCTCTGCTGTTCTTTGAGGAGGCCAAGCATGATCCTACCTCATGCTCTTTGCATTGCTGGATGCAATGGCTTCTGAAACTAACTGCCCAGAGTTAAGCCAGATTTCACAGGTTAAGGGTATAGTCCACCACAAGACAGCCCCAAGCATGTGTTTATGCCATGTTCAGATAGTAGCAAGCTTAAGGGTTCCCAGGCCACCTATACTTTTGATCAACTGGCTAAAGATACAGGGATCACACTACTCCTTCAGGTTTGATAATTCACTGGAATGACTCACAAAACTCAGGAAGGCACCATAATTGTAATTATAGTTTTATTGCAGCAAAAAGGATACAATTGGTATCAGGTAAAAGAAGAGACCTCTAGAGTGAGGTCTGGGAGAGTCTAAAACACGAAGCTTCTGTGTGTTCTCCCTGCAGAGTCAGGACACGTCACCCCTCCAGGGCGCCAGTGTTGTGAACCTGGGATACCATCTCCAGCTTGTCTCCAGTTTTTACCAGGATTTCATTATGTCAGTATGATTGATTGCATCATTAGCCATGTAATTGAATGCAATCTCTAGCCCTCTCCTCTCTGGGGACATTAGGGCAACATTACATAACTGAAATTTCCAACTTGAAGCACATGGTTGATCTTTTGGGCATGATCAGCATCGCTCATATACCGTTTCCTTAGCATAAACTACCTAAAGCCCAACATGAGTCACCTCATTAGCATACACTATCAGGGTCCACCATGAATAACAAAAATATTCCATTACTCAGGAAATTCCAAGGATTTAGAAGTTACTTCCAGGAGCCAGGGACAAGGGCTAACCACATTCTTTATTATACATCACCGGGTAAAAACATACCTAACTGGACATTGGTTACATGATCTAATAAAACTCTTATTTGCTCAAGCCAGGTTGAGTTGCATTTTATGTCACTATCAAGAGTTTTTCATGACATACAAATCAATTGACTTTCTTGACTCCTATGTCTTCCTCAAGCTCATATTGTATATAATTGTCAGTTAGATCAATCTTCCTAAAACAACAGTTCTATTCTTGTAACCTTATTGTTGAAAAAACTTCAGCAATCAGTTACATAGGTTTTTTCTTTATCTATTAGTTCAGAATATTTAGTCTGACATTCAAGGCCAGTGTCATCTGGCTCTAATTTTCTTGATCTCCTACAGCTATGTAATCCTTAGATATAAACTTTAACCAAAATGGATGACTTGCTTTTTCTCAAAGGCATTCTGTGCCTTTGTTAGGTCATTCTGTTTGGAATGCTCAGCTCCTTCTTGTCAAACTATACTCATTTATCTCTTCCATGATTTTTTTCTCTAATAATTCCAGCTGGAAGTAATTTCTCACTAAAAATTCTTCAGCAGTGAGCACTTTCTTTGTACTTCTCTAATGTCACCTGTCACATCTTGCTTATTATTATCTGTCCTTTACGGAGATTTGTACATTTATATTAATCAAATCTATATTTGATGAATTCTAATGATGTTCTAAGAATGTGAATATGAATAATTAGCTTTTCTCCAAAGAAGTCAATCATCTGGTAAAAGAGAAAAATATATCTTTTATCAATCGATTTTATCAATCAGACATTATCTCTCCAAATATATCACTTCCCATAATTTGTCAATTCTTTTCTTCTGGAATTCTTGTTAAATGTAAGTTGGACTTTAAAGTTTATTCTCTTTTTCTTTTCATATTTTCTACTTTATTTCTGTCCTACATTCAGAAAAGTTTCTTCAGATCTATATGTTTATTAATTCCTTCTTTAACTGGGTCTAATCTGCTGCTTAAATCACTTATCTAGCAGCAAATTTAAATAAGTATTTATTTCTAGACATTCTAATTTGTTCTTTAAAAAATTTTGTCTTTTCTTTCATAGTGAATTGCCATGTGTTTATTTTTCCAATGCCTTTTATATTTTCAAAATTTAAAACACTTACTTAGATTATGGTCTTTTTAATATAATTTTCTACATATCAAATTTTGAGATTAAAAAAAATTTATTTTATTCCTGATTCATTTTTATGCATTCTTTGTGAATTTCTATTACTAGCCCCACTTCAATGAGGCTCATTTTTGCCTGTGGTCATCCCATGCTGCATGAATAGCACAGTTTAATATTAACATCCTCCAAGTGACCCAGAGGCAACGTCAGGCTCAGGACCATGGTTATTTCTAGGCTTGAGGTTTCCTGCAGGACCAGGTGAAGAAAATTTAGACTCGCACCAAGAAAAGGCTTGAAATTTTTCTCACATTAGCCTTGTTTTTCTCTAAACAGAGTTAATTGTCCCCTTCTTATCTTGTTGGCTGAGATTTTTAGTCCTCTTAGGCTGGGATTATAGTTCTTGAGAGTACTAGCCTTATGTAGGCATCTCTGTTCCTGCCCTCCCCTTCGGGTGGGCCAAAGAGGGTTTTTGTTTCTGATGGGCTTCAAAACCCTGGTCATGACCAAATCAATACTGCTACTTCCATCAGACTCTCAAGGTTGTTGCAGCCTCAATTCTCATTTTTATCAGCCTGGCCTACAGCTCCCTCTGTGTTTCTGGCACTTGAAGATTCCCCTTCTTTGTGTGGATATGTTAGGTAAAAATTCCTTCCTTCCTTCCTTCCTTCCTTCCTTCCTTCCTTCCTTCCTTCCTTCCTTCCTTCCTTCCTTCATGTTATTTTTTTAAAGCTGTATTCCTAAGGACTTACAGCTAGAGGACTTCTATGTTAGTTTAGTACACTATATTGCTGTAAAAAATGGATACATATCCAACCACATAATATCTACCCCATTATAAGATAGCCCCATACATGCCATAGAAAAAGAAGGCAATCCAATGAATCTTCATAAGAGGTAGTATATAACTGTGATTGCAGGGTTTGAGAAAGTCTTAACTGAGCAACTGTCTTAGTCCAGTTGGGCTACTATAACAAAATACCACAGCCTGGGGAACTTACAAACAATAGACATTTATTGCTCACAGTTCTGGAGGCTGGAAGTCAGATTAGGGTGACATCATGGTCGGGTGAGGGCTGTCTTCCAGGTTGCAGACTTCTTGTTTTATTTTCACATGGTGGAAAGGCAAGGGAGCTCTATTGGATCTCTTCTATAAGAGCATTAATCCTATTAATGAGGTCTCCACCCTCATGATTTAAGCACCTTCCAAAGGCTCCACCTCCTAATATCATCATATTAGGCATTAGGATTTTGAAATTTGACTTTTGGGGGGACACAAACATTCAGATCATAGCAGTAACTAACAATTGAATTAGCCTTTTAAGAATGGGTAGAATTTTGACACAAAAAGACAGAAGAGTTGAATCTGGCGGAAAAAATCTCAAGAAATGAGCAATCATGAAAAGTAGCACGCCATTTTGCAAAGTGGATTATAGTTCTGTGTGGCTGAATTTGTGTGTGGCTTATTGAATACAGTCTTGGGGCATTTGTCTAAAACACTTCAGTATTTTTATGCAAGACCTCTCACAGAGCATGGTATGCCCTAGATCCTCGATATTTACTAGATGAACAAATGCATGTGAGAGGATGTCACCAAAGTAAGGAGTAGATGCTGAATATGCAGAAGAATATTCAACTTCAACTTCTCTGTATCTCAGTTCCCTCAGCTACAAACAAGAGGGTACAATGATATGACTCACAAAATTCCTTTGGGTTCTAACATTCTAGGATAACAATTGATATAACTTGGTGCCAATCCTAACTGGTTCCAATTTAAGCAGGGAAAACATGTGGATGACTTTTTTTGGGGGTAAAAGGATTTGGTTTTTTATCTATCATAGGAAAGAGAGTGAAATGTAGTCTTGAAAAATGCTATTTAATGGGTATTGGTCAGAACAAAGAGGATCTGAGGTTGACCCGCTGCAGGGGTCAACAATTGAGGCTATATTCTTATAACCTACTCAAAGTTGCTGCTATCCTGGGCTAAATAAAGAGTCATTGCCTAGAAGTTCCCTTTTGAGATTCCAGTTTTCAAAAATGCTCTCATTTTTAATATTCAGTTTCTAAAAGTAAACAAAGTTGGAAGACCTCTCCTTAGAGGAAACATTTAGCAATACCAACCACAAAAGTTTAAAAGGGAAACTCATTGTCCAACAAAAGGAAGGAGAAAAATCTAGCTTTCTTCTATTTTTAAAAACATTTTATTTGCTGAATTTTCTAAAATTTCCTTAGGTAGAAGCAAAAGGGAAATGATAGTCAATTTGTATTTGAAATAAGTGACTCACTAATCATCACTGCATCATTTAAGAATAATTTTTAGAAAATAACAAAAGAAAAAGTTATTGTGGGTAATTTTTATGATATTCATTAAGTCATTCTTTTATTTATGAAATATTTGAACTGGAAATGTGACTTAACTAGTAATTTCATAGTGATCACTCAACATGCTAAGCACAGTCTTTCCTTCTGTGTGGTGGGCATTGTGGACTGGCTAATTCAGTTTGTATTTCATCATTCTCCCAGTATAGTATGTTTTTCTTGACTATGGTGTTTGGAAAATTTAAAATCCCATTTCCCATAATAGGTTCCTCCAATTTGGTGCATTAGGATGAGATTAGGGAAGCAGAAGTAAAATGGAGACCATTTTCCTGACTCTCACCTTTACCCACTGAAATGTGCAGTTTTCTGGTAGCATTGCTACTGTGTCCATTATGCAGCTTTCTGTACATTGGGAGGCGTTACTGTGGAGAGGAAGCTGAATGCCAAGTTCAGCTTCTTGATTTCTACTTCCTAATTTCTCCATGACAGCTATGACCATGTGTTTTTAAAACTGATTATTCCAAGGGTAGCCTCAGAGGAATAGCTTCCCAGTGAGTTGATTCTAAGGAGTGGTTCTAGAATACATTTCTAGAGATCAAGCTATGCCAAACATTTTATTAGCACCTAATTACATGTGTTAAGTTATTTTCTGTTTAAAATATAAAGAGTGGTTTCTGTTTCCTGCACTAAATCAATGCCTAACACATCTTCCAATGTTATTTAGGAATAATATTAGAATGCAGCATTTGGGGCTATTTTTCTTATAACTGATTCTTGTATGTTTTGTTTCTCTTTTCTTACCAAATATTCCAATAAAAAAATTATATATAACCTACTCAAAGTTGCTGCTGTCCTGGTCTAAATAAAGAGTCATTGCCTAGAAGTTCCTTTTTGAGATTCCAGTTTTCAAAAACGCTCTCTATTTGTAACCTTCCGTTTCTAAAAATATATCACTAAAACTGGCAATTTGTCATAGGGATTAGGAACATAGACTCCAAGTCAGACGACCTGAAGTTCCCCGATAGAATAAGAACTTGAAATCTAGAACTTTGGTTCACCATGGATTACCCAGGTTCTAGAACAGTGCCTGGCATAAAACAGACCCTTATAATACATTTCTTTGGAATGAATTAATGTAATTTCCTCCTCTAACACTTATTAGTTGAGCTATATGGCCCCGGGTAGGAGCCAGACTACCTGCTTGGTGGTACTGTATTTTACCAGGGGCAGAACTGCTGTGGATCAAGGTAGAGTAGGCATGGGTCCCAGAGCTGCTGTTGGGCTTGCCATTATGAGTATAATTGAAATTGTGTACAAGCCTAGCCTTCCATCAAGGGATGTCTGAGAGAGCTCAGGGAGTTTGGAGATAAGTGGCAATGGCTGGAGCTCTTCAATTAGCAAGCAGGTAGAACCAAACATCTAGATAAATACTGGGCCTAACATACCCATTTGTAGTTACATAGAGATTATGAGCAATCAGATATGTGGTTCTTCTGCCAGCCTAGTTCTGGAAAAGAACAATATTTTTATTCCTTGGTGAGAGGAATATTTTTGTATCTGCCGATCACCTGATCACCACTGCCCAGTCACACAGATTATTCTGAAGAGTCAAAATATTTTTCATCAACTAAAATAGCTTCCCAGCATGATGCAGAGTAAGGATTTGGAGTATGGCAAATAAATGAATCTCATACGAGACATATAAATTGGGTAAGTTAACAGACTTTTCTAAGTTTCAGGGCCCTATGTGCCAAATAGGAAAAGTAATGGTCACAAGGTAGCTGTGAAGATTAAATTAATGTATGCAAAGCACAGGTTCTTCCCTGTCTTCTGCTTAAAAATGAACCTAGTAATTTGTGCTTTCCTCCTCCTTCTCTCTGAGAACCTTTAATGTCTCCCTGAACCTCATCTCATTGTTTTGTGCAGTATGTCATTCATATGAGATTATTCATTAAGCCCCTACTATTGCAAAATATTGAGATAGAGGCTATGGGGTACACAAAAATAAAAAACAGAATTATTTATTTTTAATACAATAATAAATAAATACAATGAAATTTAGTTGAATTGGTCAAATTATTTCAATATCATATGGTTGAACTTATCTACTCTTGGAGTACTCACACCCCCGTGACACACACATAAGTGCCTTCAGGAATGCTACAGCAGATACACACAAGTATTATGTGGATGAAAAAGAAAGAAAGACTACTTCTGATGAGGAAGTTTTGGGGAAAATTTGTGGAATAGGCGGAGTTTACTAGGACCTAAAACATGTCCATCTTACAAGGCAGAAGCTTATTAGAAGACATTATCCAGTGTTCTGGGCCAGTGACCTAGTCCACTGATCTCTTAGAAAAGCAGCTGCAAACAAGTGCATTTGGTGGGTTTATTTTGGAAGGTCTTAATGGCATTTTAATTGAGTTAAAGAGACAGAACCAATTTTAGAAGGGAAGGTGAGAAATGCATGTCTGTGGTGAGAATAGCGAGATGCCCCAAAGAACCCTTAAGTCCCATTATTCATTAGCATCTTACTTTGAATAAAAATTTAAGATAATGATGAGAAAAGGTGGAAATGGAAAACATTTCAAACTTAACAATTAAAAAGCTAACAAATTTTAGAAGCTACTTTTTAAAAATTGTGATAAAATATACATTAAAAATTTACCATTTTGACCATTTTTAAGTGTGCAGTTTAGTGGCATTAAATACAGGCACAATGGTATGCAACTATCCTCCCCAACCATCTCTAGAACTTTTTCATCATTCAAAACTGAGAACACTGTGCCAATTAAGCAATAACTCCCTATTGTCTCCCCCATCCCCAGCCCCTGGCTACCACTGTTCTACTTTTGTCATTATAAATTTGACTACTCTAGGTACCTCATATAAATAAAATTGTACAGTATTTGTTCTTTTGTGTCTAGCTTATTTTGTTTAGCATAATGTCTTCTAAACTGATTCATTTTGTAACATGTACCAGAAATTCCTTCCCTGTTAAGATCGAATGATATTCCATTGTGTGTGTGTATATATGTATATATACCACACTTTGTTTATCCATTCATCCATCAATGGACATTAGAGTTGTTTCCACCTTTGGGCAGGAACTACTTTTAAGACAGTTCAGGGCACCAAAAACTAGGCTAGCTTCAGAGTCACCTGCCAGCCCTGGTGGAAGGCTAGGCTGGAAGCACCCATCACCTACTGATGCCCTAAGAAAGTGGGGGTGAGCTTGTAGATATGTTTTTTTTTTTCAGGCTGAGATGGAGCCAGTGAGGGCCTCTGGCTCTGGGTCCAAAATGTTGTTTGTGGAGGGGAGTCATATAGACCTTGTCGACAGTATTCCATCAACCTCATCACATCTCGCCACCCACAGCAGACCAGAGTATTCTGTTTTACCTGTAGGTTTTTGGGAGGTAAAACTTTATTCCCTGAGAGTTCATTTTAAAATCCCTTTTACCAATAAAACCTAAAAGATAATGATTTCTTGTTTTTATTGTTGTTGTTGTTTTAAAGTAGCAATAAATGACAGCGTCTTCACTCCTCCTGCATACCTCATACTTTGTTGTATCTTTTTCCTGGTGTCATGAGGCAGTCCCAAGAAGGGAAATTTAGCAGAACCACATGCCAGGGGCCCATAAAGTAAGAAAGAGAGTTGCCTTTACTATTTATTCCCAATGCATCTTGATTTTTAACATTGTGTGTGAAATCTTCCTACTGCTTCCCCTAGGGAAGAATAGGGTAAAATTTTCACTCCTATTTGCAAAAATATATTGGTACGACATTTCTAATTACAGCTTCATCATCATGGTGTCATAATGGTTGCTCTGAAGACCAAGCAATAATAGATTTTGAGGAGTATAACACCCATGCTCTTTTAGAACATCTGTAATTACTGTGTACATTATAATTACAATGTTTCTTACCTAGGTTTTCTTGCATAAGAAAAAAAAAATACTGCTTCTATTATCAGTCTATTTATACCCTCAGGCCTAAACCTTGGGCCCTGATATTTGGGTCCTTTCTAGCAGCCACATAAAAGTGACTACAGTATGCAGATTAACACAGAGTAACTACAGTCTTAAATTATATAAGATTTTTCATGCAAAATCTCAAATGTTAGAATCTTAATGCTGTGATTCTCTAGCGCCCCACCATTCTGGGGAAGGGGCTAATTTTCACCCTCACTGCTTAGCTTACTTTGGGGTCTGAATGGGTGGAGGGTAAAAAAATGGCTCATAGGTGTCAAAACAAGCTCACCACAATCTGTTTCCATCCAATTAGAATTAATTCATTAATCTCACTGGCTAATTTTTCAAAAAACTATGCAGTAAAATTCATGGTATTTTTTAAATCGCTCCACATTTTAATGATTGCCTCATGAAAATTATAGATTTAGCCCAAAATTCTAATAAAAACTCCCTGATGTTTCTGACACCTTACGTACTGTTTGAAAGTGTAGGACTGATTAATTATAGAGTCATTATTTTGTTTCATATCTTGAAAAAATAAAAATGATGGAAAAGACAAAAAAAGTCAGGGCAGAAGTATAATCTTGGCTCTGATGCTTACTAGTCTTTCAAGCAAACCATTTTAAGCATTCTGAACTCCAGTTTCTTTATTTAAAAAAATATAGAGATGCCTGTTTTCTTCGTGGTATGGTTTAATAATTCTAAAACAATTTTCTGTTTATTCTAAGGATGAACGAATAGGTTAATGAATTGAGGATAATGAGAGCCAGGTGTTTCATTGTAAGAAAAGGGAGTTATAGATATGGAAAGAAAGAAAGGAGGATGAACCCTGCAATACTGGATTGGAATTAGAGGTCTCAGAATGAATTCATGACTTTTAGGAGGGAAGGAGGGAGGAGGAAGAGAGAAAGAGAAGTGGGCAGAGGAGGAGGAAGGAAGGGAGAAAGGTAGGGAAGAAAGTAAAGGAAAGGCAAAGGAGGCTGGATAAGACTGATTCAGGGGTTGGGTAGGAATAGTTCAAGATGTGCCTTCGCTAGCTTCATGTGCCAAAGTGACCAGGTGAACTGAAGTCTCTGAGAATCTGCAGAAATTTCTGAAGGAGATTGGACTATGTGGGATGGGTGGCTTGAGATAATTGTATATGAATCTCAAAGTACCAGATTTGAATCTGACTTGACTCTGAGCTAAATATAGGGAGGCCAAACCAGAGCATTCTGATGATGGTATTTTCCTTAGATTGTAGATCCAACAGGACTTAAGACCTTTTGATCTTCCTGTTTTATACCTATTGTCCCGAAGTGCAATGTAAAACAAAAGAAGGGTTCGATTGTATCGCTTTCCATGTCATAGGTAGTTCTAACTTGAAACCCAGTGGAGTTAACTTGACTCTTAATTTCAATTGCATGTACTCCCTGTGAAATTTTAAGATTCATGATGGCTTCTCTCTACTCTTAGAAAAACAGTCAAAGCCCTTACCATAGTCTGTAAACACACAAACAATTGGGCTCCAGACTAGTTTCCACTCATACCCAGCCCTATATGCATTGATTTATACACCGATTTGTCCTAAGGTCCAGATACAGTTCTTCCTCAGGGCCTTTGCTTATGGTGTTCTCTCTGCTTGGGATGCTCTTTTCTCCCCTCTCATTTAGCCTAATTTTTACTCTTTCTTCTCATATCTAGTTAAAAGTCACTACTAAAAAGCCACTCTCTGTTCTCCTGGTCTAGGCTCCCTAATCTCTTTTTAAAATATTTAATAGAATTGACATTTGTATATTTGTTTACATAATTATTTGTTTGGTTTTTGACTCTGCATAAGACTGTATAAGCTCCATTATGTTAGGCATGGTCAGTGTCTTGCCCATAGGGGAATCAATGCATATTTGTAGAAGGAAAAGGAAAGACAGGTAAGAAACTCAAGAGAGAAATGGTTCATTGTTGTCCCATAATGTTACTTCCTTCCGAAATTATTACATGTTCTAGAAAGGTTTTTTTTCACTTTTAAAATTATTACTGTGATTTTACTTAAAATCATTATAAATGGAAATATTTAAAATTAGCCTTTTATTGGCTAAAGAAGCTGTGGCACATATATACAATGGAATATTAGTCATAAGAAGAGATGAAATACTGCCATTTGCAACAGCATGAATGGACCTCAAGATAATCATACTAAGTGAAATAAGCCAGGCTAAAAAAGTTGAAAATCACATGATATCACTTATATGTGGGATATAAACCTAAAAGCAACAAATGAACAGGACAAATAGAGAGTAGGGACATGGACAATGGACTAGTGGTTAACAGAGGGTAGCGGGTGGGGGATGTGGGGAGAGGTAGACAGAGTAAAGGGGGTCAAATATATGGTAGTTGAAGGAAACTGGCCTTTGGGTGGTAATCACACAATAGAATATATAGATGTCAAACTATAATGTACACCTGGAAATTACATAATTGTATTAACCAATGTTACCCCAATAAACTTAATAAAATAAAAATATTGAAAAAAAATTAGTCTTTTATCCAGAATTTTAATTCATGGTTTGTTTTCTTACAACCACAAACTATAGCTTTACATGCACACAAAGTGTTGTATTCTTCAAATGTTTAAGAACCATTGCTTTTAACATGGGTTTACCATGAACATTAGTTGATATTTCCATTTGTATTAATGTCTAAGATGAATGAGAAAATGAAAATGTAAGACCTTCACTCATTTGTCATGAGAGCAGCAAACTTTTTGCCAAATTAGATTTCAAATACTGGAAAAAAATTCCCTCATTTTTTAATGTCACTCAAAATGTAATGACAGCAGACAGGACACACTTTTAAATTTAATCTACATTATTAACCTAACCTCTACTGCTTTCTTAAGTCTAAACAATCAATGAAACAAAGACTCAACCCTGGTTTGAAGCACTTATCAATTTTCCTTGGTGTGAACACTCCCATTGTGTCAAATTGCAGACTATTGATGAGACACCAAAAGAGGTGGAGTTGGGAAGACGTGTGCACTAGTGTGCTGTTACATAGTACTTTTGCTACAGACGCATTGTTTAATTGAATTTTTAATAATGACTGTGTTTAACAACCTGCTTGCAAAATTTCTGAAAGTGTAACGATTGGCTTTCATAGATCACTATTAGTCAGCTCTAGCACATAACTGTATATCCACCCACACATGTGTGGCATACTCACAATTTTAATATAGATTCAATTTGTGTTCTACATTTTCCATTTATTTTTATTTTATTTTCTCCTTATTAAATTTAATAGCCCATCCATTGAATACCAGAAATATATTGGAATATATTTTTGTTAAAAATTTAGTTAATTTGCAGTTTTAAATTATTTTAAATCTATATTCAATATATTCATACAGTTTAATTTTTTTCTTCTGTAGATATATTCACCAAAAATATACTTACTAAGAATGAGATTATGGATAAAAAAATTCTTATGACTCTTGCTCTTTTAATGACTTAGAAGAGTACATTTTATTTAGTTTATATTTCTATATGTAGAAATGTTTTTCAGTGCCCGAACATTTTGAGGGAAACTTAGAATCCTATAGCATTAACATTAAACTTAACCTAAGCGGTAACAGTTTCACTGGTAAAAAAAAAAAAAAGTGCTAATATGATTTTGTTTGTTTTGGGAAAAGAGACAGCATATTAATATTTTCAGGAGAAGTTTCACACACTTGCAGCAATAGATTATTTTCCAGTTTTACTGTATTCAATGTCATGTGACCTATACTGGCTAAATGACACCACCTACCTGATACATACATGTCTTCTCCTCCTGGGGATTGTTTCTTCTGGGTTCTGATGCCTCTCTAGTTCTTAAGTGAGATTAGCCCCAATTCTTCCCCACACCTCAGAATTCACATACATAATAGAACTGAAATATACTCGGGCTGTTCATGGCTTGGTGTTTAACCACTTGCCACACCCTTCCCCCTTCAAGTACTCTCTATCCCATTCTACACCAGCTTGCCTTCTGACCAAATTGCTCATTTTCTCATTTTCAGCTTTTCATGGTGCCTGGAACTGTAAGAACACGGGTCCCAGGGGACCCAATCTGGTTTCTCCTTTTCTTACACCACATTGAAGTGGCTTACATAAAGCCTCTTCAGATATGACTAAGTATTAACATCCTCCATCTCAGAGTCTCTCCTCTTCCTGCTCTCTCTCACTGTGCTCCTGCAAACATGCATGTATTCAGCTAACAAATATTTACCCCAGACTGAGCTGGGATACAATGAAACAACACAGAGAAGTTCTATGCTATAATGGAGCTTACATTCTAAATGTGGAGGAAGACAATAAGTAAATGCCCAGATACCTGGACTTTCAGATAGATAGCAAGAAGACTAATTTTTTTTTTTTTTTAAGAAACAGCAGTTATGTAGAGGAAAAGAGGGCTAGGAGAGTGAATGGAGTACAACATTAGATAAGGCGTTAGGGGAGGATCTCTGAAACGGTGGCATTTGATATAAATGGCTGAAGGAACCAACTGGATGATGCTTGGACAGAATAATACTATAGATAGATGGAACAGCCACTGCAAGGGATCTGAAACAAAAATGAGCCTGATGTTGACGTAAGAGAAAGAAGCTCAATGTGGCTCAAGAGTAGCAAGAGAGAGAGAGGGAAGTATGAGCTGGGCAGAGAGGCAGGAAGGGTGCACACCACAGAAAGCCTTGCAGGCCATTTGATTTGATTCTTAGAAAAATTGGAAGTTATTTAAATTTTAATTTTATGACTAGAGAGTACTTGTGCATGCCTTTTGAGTGCAGAGTAATACCCACAGCAGGAAAATTCATCCATTATTTCTGTAAACCTTTTCAGCATTTACAATTTACAATTTATTGACCACATACTATGTGTTTGGCACTGTATGGGGTACACACATTTTCTTGTATTATCCTTGCAGTGACCCTTTAAGTCATCCTCACTTTATAGATAAGAAAATTTAGGTGCAGAGAAGACAAATGTCTTGCTAAAGTTCATTCAGCTAGTTAGTGCATGACATAACTAGGATTTTAATTTAGGTTTAATAAAGGCAAAACTTGGGTACAATTTAGCAAATGAATGCTATAGGGCACTTAAGGAGTTCTAAAGTCTTATCTAGGTTAATTCACTTCAAAGATAATCCCAATTTATATATTCAGTTGGGAGACACTAGATGCTAGCTAGAGTTCTACATGATTTATGTACATGCCCACATGATTTAGTTTGTTAGATGGCATATGATGATAAACAACAAATATGACTTGACAGTTTGTCTTTATTTTAGCTGTATGTTGGTAGATGTGACAATTTCCATATACTTCAAGCTGAAGATTTATGAAAAATGGGTTTGGCCTAAATTATCTAGATTGCATGTTTACGCTCATCTTTATATCAATATATCTACTTACCTTATGAGTGGGTCAAACAATTAGTAGAATAAATAATTTAGTTTCTAACTTAATTAGAATATCATTCAAACATACTAAGACTAAAACCGACTAGAAATTAGTCATGTTTAAATGAATTGAGTGGACATGTTGATATCTCATTTCACATATATAGTTCTGATTGTAAATAATATAGAAACTTTGTTTATATTTTTGTCTTATAGCAGAATGTGATAATATGAATTAGTATGTTGAATAGTGTTATCCTCCTGAATTATAAACAGTTTCTACCACAGGAAATAAATGACAGTATGTTAATTCCCATTCCATAATGACACAAGGGGGAGTGCTTACCGTTTGATATACTGAAAAGAAATGGTCTTTGAAGAAATAAAGATGGAATTTGTAAACTTTTAAGAGAATGTAGTTCCTTTTTCTCTCTTTTCCTGCTTCTAATTTTCTTCTTATTTTGTTGTAACAGCAAAATCTATTGAAAGCAACTTCTTTCTTGTCAGAATGGAAAGAAGAGGTGCAGGTTACTAAGTCACTGAAAGTGCTCTCTATGTCTTACTTGTCACCTATGGGGGCTTTTGGTTTATGGAGTCCCTGAAATCATATACAAAAGGTTCATTTAGGAATGTGTGAGTGTTTTTGTGGGAAGAGGTGGCCGAGTTTTAATCACTGACTCAGAAGGGGCTGTGGCCCCCAAAAGGGTAACAGACACACTGCTGCTGGGTGGCAATCCTGTCACTGAACACCAAAGCAGACACCTTAACTCTAAGGCAAAAGAGTTGTTTAAGGCTAGGTGAAGAGTTGACGTCAGCATGGTATTACTTGTTATAACAAACAACAAACACACTGCTTTTAAGTACTTTACATGAACACAGAAGGGCTTTGTAGCAAACCTGACAAACTCAGGGGGTGCTATTTGGCAGGCCTGACAAGCTCAGTGACTAAAAGTAACCATACAGAATAATCAGATCATAAATTGTTAACTAGGCATGTCATGGTAAATAGTCATGTCCCAGACCTATAGCTTCCTTAGTAAAGGTTAATCTTTAATGTAAGGGGGACCTACCGATTGTTCTTATGCCTCTAGAATAAACTGAAACACAGAATAATTTTTTCCAGACCCCTTAGAGGCATAACTACCCTTACATGCATTCCTCACTGTTATCTTGTTGCTCACATACCACCTCTACTTACTGTAAATGTATCCTGTACTTGCCAATATAAAAGATTTATGTATCTCTCCATTTCACTTTTTAATTCAGTCCTAGAGATTTTCAGCTTTGCTCTCTTCCTGCTTCCTTAATTTACCACCAATGGATTTTATATACCTTTCTTATGTTTTCTCCTTTGATTGTAAATGCACAAAATGAAATGAAAAATTGACATTCTCCAGAGCATTTTCCCAATCCGTTGAGATCTTGCTTCTGGGAGTGTCCTTAGAAATCTGGCTCAAATCAATTCTTATAAAAGTCTTCTATAGGTCTAGAGATTCTTCATTGGTGCTTACATTTAAAGATTACTACTTCTCCATAGAAAAAAGAACGAAATCTTGCCATTTGGGGCAACATGGATGGACCTAGAGGGTATTATGCTAAGTGAAATAAGACAGAGAAAGATGAATACCATATGATTTCACTTATATTTGGAATCTAAAACAGACAAAATAAACAAATAAAGCAGAAACAAATTCATAGAGACTAGAGAAGACACTTCTAATTTTTATTAGAATATAATGCTTGAAAATGAAGTAAAAATCTTTTTGAACATAACTCTGATGGAAGTAGGGCTCCTACTTGATCTAGTGTTTGCAAGATTCATAAAATAACTTAAGATAATTTAAAAGGAATCTCAATGTTATCTTGGGTCTCTTGAGGATCAATTCACAGCTCATAATAACATTTTTTACAAAGCCACTTTCATCTGATTCCTAGTTCCCGGTGCCTATTTTGGGTCTACTTACATGACAAATTCAAAAAGTCTCCCTTACACTTCAACATGCATGAATTTATATTCATCATTCCACTCTTTTTCCCTGTCTCACCATTCTTGTTCATTTTTCTTATTATTTTTATTGCCCATCACAAAAACCTAGAAACTTGGGAGGGAGTAAGAAATTAGAGAAGTTTTGAGAAAAACAACACACACACACACACACATATATACATATACACATACATATATACATACATGTATATATATACACATGTATGTATATGTGTGAGTATGTGTGTGTGTGTATATGTGTGTGTGTGTGTGTGTGTGTATAATCAATCTCACCCCTGCCACATGTGTTTATAATAAATTTTCCTTTTTGCCTAAAATAGTATGAGCTGGTTTCTATTATTTCTAACAAAGAGTTTTAAGTAATGTGTTCATGGAGATACTGGCAGAATTGAGGCAAGAAGTCTGGCCATTTGATTTAAAGTCTATTGTTCTTTCTGCATATCCTAGGTATATCTGCATAGATTTCTACTGCCAGAGAAGTGAAGATTAAAGGCTGGGTCCTTTTAAAAGATTTTGTATTTCTGATTTGTCTCTGAGCTCCTTGAGGACAGGCATTGTGTGTGTCTTGTTCACCTCTGTATTTTCTATGCACATTGCTGATGTGTGAAAAATTGTTCACACTAAAAAATTGATGAATGAATAGGAGAATGAATAAAACTCCATCTTCAGTTATCTAAAAGAATACTGTATTCTTATTTACTATTTACATTTGTGGAATATCTTGACAGAAAAATGCAATAGATAAATATAAACTTCATAATTAGCATTGCTGTTAAATTTTTACTGCCTTTTGGTATAAAATATTAAATTTATGGTGATTATTCATTATTGTTTCCTTTTTTTATTTCTTCCCTGTGGTTTATATCTCAAGAGAAACTTTTCCAATTAACTGTGATTTCTGTTGAAAGCTCTCTACTCCAAGAGGGCAATCAGTCTTATCTTCAAGTTAAGACTTTTGTGTTACATGTTAACACAAAAGAGAGCGGAAGCTAATTTTGCTAATCAGAAACAGCTCTATTTACATAGCTGAGGCCTAAAAATATGGGATGGCCTATAGACATGGGGAAAGGTTGATGAAATAATATTTCAAGCCATGTTTCCTACATATGTTGAAATGAATCCACATTTATATTATGATGAATATAAATCATAATTGACTTGGTTGAAAGCCCAATGAGTATGATATGTCACACTCATTGCACTGGGCTGTAAAAACAAAAACAATAACAAAAAAAAAAAAAATCTGCCTTGAGATTTGAAAAACCTTGACATCCTGTTCTTATAGCCCAATGACATTTATAGCAGAAGCAACTTAACTTTAGTACCTACCTACCTTATTATTCAATGAAACACCTTCCTGACTTGTACTCCCAAAGGACCTAATTGTTTTCTCCCAGGAACTCAGACCTTCCTGTTTCTCTCTCCTATCACTCTTAGATTTGAGATTCAGAAGACATTGCAAGGGCAAGAAGGAGTCACAGTAAGCATGAAGGCTTTGATATCTCAAATTGGGTAGAGGTGTCGGTATAGGGCAGACAATGCTCTGGACTGAAAGGTCAGGGTTCAAAACCTAACTGTGGTACTTCCAAGCTTTCATGATCAGTTCTTCTGATCCTAAATTTCCTCAACTGTGAAACATGAATAATGGCGCCTTTGTGGGCTTGTTATTAAATTAGGTAATATGTTAGATATTCGGCATGTAGTAGACCACCAAAAAGCAGTGCTTTCTTCTTTTCTTTTTCAGTTTCTCTCCTCACTCAAATTTATACCTCCATGAAAGAGAGTCTGTGAATTCATTATACCTTCTGATATTTTCCACTGGAAAAATATTTTCCTTTGGCTTTTGGGAAGAATTACAGAGACTGAAGAGGATTACCTCTTCTCTGAAACTGTGTCTCCAGGAACGCTGATTCTCTATACAGCTTTATGAGCTTCCAGGGAAAATATCAAGCTCAGAAATCTCGAACTATCTTGCTTACTCAAGCCCTTCAATACCAAGTTATAAGCAAAATGTCAATCATTTTGATTCCTATTCCACTTTTCCTGTATGAGGAACCCACAAAGTACAATAAGCTCGTGGTTTGTAAGAGGTGATAATGATTCACTAATTGAGCAAAAAGAACATCATTTAAATAGTTTAGTAATAATTTAGACTTATATGTTAAGATAATCTATTCAAATCAGAATAAATTTTTAATAGAAAATGAATATTAGACAAATGTAAATTTTTCATCATGCCAAAAGTCTTTGTTTTCACACACAAGAAAATTACTTTATTGAATGGTTATGGCTTATTATATTTCCTAAAAAATAGGCAAAACATTCTACTCTTAATTTGGGTTGCAGTCACTATTCTCTTAGGTTCTATGATTTTTTGTGATAGGAGAGAACTGAATCACTGTCAAAATAAAGCCACTTTTGACTTCTGCAATATTTTTTTCCCCATTTTAATCTTTCTATCTTCGGTAGCATGACCAAACATCTCATTTTTCTCAGGATGACCTTGTTTGGAGACCCTCATTCTGGTGTAATCATTACTATATCTCCTTTCTCTCCCAAAGATGGTTTAGGCAATGAAATTTTGTGAGTACACTAACCTTGGAGCATTGAAATTTTTCCTTTGGAATTTCAGAAATAAACAGTAGGCTCAGTTTTATCTTTAGAGTAGTAAGATTTTTGTAGATAGAAGTCAAAATTTGGGGAGTTCATGAATTTGGATAGAAAAAATTAAGGCTTTACTATATCTAACACTGGCTGCCTTTCAGTTATGAGTATAGGTAACAAACCACAGTAGTATTAGTACATCTTAGACTTCGTTTAAAAAAAAAAACAGACATTTTCTATCACATTTTAGCTATTACAGATACTACAAAATATCACTCATACTTATTATTACTTAACTAGAAAGGTCACATGAAATCATAATCTTCATGATTATAGATATTGTGCAATGTTGCTGGCCAGCTATGGATCTACTCTGTACCTTACCAAACATGGGATCATGTATTCTTATGGCAGTGTCCCAGATATTTATGCTACTTTATAGGATTCTCTGTCCACAATTGCTTGTTAATCAATATGAGAAATTATTTTTTAAAATACTAAAAAACTAGATAGTTTAAATAAGACTGCTTTACTCTCCATAAGACAACAGGGTCTTCTGAACACAGAACATGGGTCCTAATGTCACCTTACTGGATACTCTTGGAAATCTACAATGTTGTTAATGCTGGAGAGAGTGCTTTACTCCATGAAGATGAGATATGAAATATTCTGTGAATTTTTTTTTGAAAAGAGAAATTTGCAAATATCTGAAAACATTTCAGAAAGTTTTACAAGTTATTTTATTTTGATGGAGTCAAAGTTTAACCATGGACCGTCATTTCTTTTATTCTTGACATAAAGTGTATTAAGATGATGATCTAGCCAAAGAGGAATTAGGAAATAGTCTTAGGTTGAAGAACTATACTACAGAACTCAGATATTACTTGACAGAAGCTATCCTTGTCTTGTAAAGTAGCTACAAAAGCTTTAATCTATCTGTAAGAATATATCTTTATAAGTCATCATTTTCAACAGCTGTAACAAATAATAGCAAGAAACTGAAATCAGTTGTTTATCCAACATGACGTCCCTACATATTTTTTCAAACACCTCCCCACAGCGAGTGCTCTTTTTTAACTGAGCAACAACTTTCCTCTGATACACTTTTAAAGATAAATTTATTTAGAATTTGTTTATATTTTAATGTATCTTCTTATTTACTGCATTAATAAAACACATAGTATTACATTACATATTTGTTTTTCAAAATGTTTGATAACTATATTTTAGTCTAATTCTATGTATTTTATTTTATTTTATTTTTTTTTTGGATTGAAAACCATTATTTTGAAAGAAATCCATAGTTTTTTAGATTGCCAATAGATTGCCAACAGGTCTATGATACACACCAAGGTTAGAAACACAAGCTTTGGATCTACATCTGAAAGTAGAACCTTCTAGGATGGATAATAGGCCAACTTTCATTTATTCACTGTATGGAATTGTAGGACTTTAGATATGAAAAGGACTTTGAGTAGAAACATACTATACAAATCATGCATTATTTCAGAAAATAGTTAGAAATGACTAGTACTACAGAGAAATACAGGCAAAATTTTAAGGATGGTCAGAAGAAAGAGAGACCACATGCTACTAAGAATAGCAGAGAACACATGCAAGAAGTGGTATTTCTGCTGATTTGGGGAGGATGGGTTTGATCTGAATATTTTTAAGTGGGAAAATTTGTTAAGGTCATCCATAGACTCACCCAAACCAGAGACCTCATAGCCACCCTTAATTTCTCCTTCTCCTTATTCCTGCATCTGTGATCAAGTTTTGTCACGTCTCTCTCTATTTCTTACATTCATTGCCCATGATATTGCCTTATTTCAGGCTTATTACCAGGACTACTGGAATAACCGCCTACCTAGACCTTTCTCCTATCCCTTCCACACAGGCCATCCTAACTACAGTGACAATAATAGATTATATAGTGTACTATGCATACTATGTAAACCCTATATTAAAATGTTGAACTTCCATATACTGTAGATGTTAAAAATGAAAAGGATAGACTAGAGCAGTAGTTATTAACCTTGACAACACATACTCATTACATATACAGCTATTAAAATGTCCTGATGCAGGAGAAGCCTTACCCACAGTGATTCTGATTTAATTCTCAGACAGAGCTCCTGAAATGCCATCCCTGTTCCTGTTTGACACCCACTTAGTTCTGATGTTCATTATGCTCCACTGTGTATCCAGTCAAACCGCTGGTGGGTCTTTAAATTTCCATGATGCTCCTATGATATCCTGCATGCAATGTACTTTCCTTCCTTGTCTATTCACTTTTTTAAAGTATCAATTCACCTTTTCTAGAAAGAATTTTCAGTCTTTTCTATGTAAAATTGTCTGTTCTCTCCTTTTGATCCACCTCTGATCTATATGTCCAGTATTGTAGCAACTGTCCATTTTTTAAAACATGTTCTCCCTCCCCTTCACAAAAAAATGACATTGAAAAAGGAAGCCATTTTTCTCATGTTATTTAAAAAATATTTTCAATGATTTTAAAACCATGCATTCACAGCTACTACCATGTGGAAATACACTGAAACCGGAGTGAAAGATTTTTATCTATATTTGCTTATATAGTACCTTATCCATCAGTCCCATTTTATATTATATAAGTAATAAGATCCTGTTTTTGTTTTGTGACAGACATATTTAATGAAACATATATGAGAACTCAATTGGGAATTTTGAGAAATATATCTTTCTCATTAGTTATTTTAAAAATTCCCCTTGGAATCATTACGAAGATAGCATGATAAAGTTTCTATCAAAGTTGAATTAAGCCCAGATGCCAATCTTTTATTTTGCTATGGAGTTTCACATCAACATAAACCAGAGAAGTGAAAGCTGCTGCTTTTACAAGCGTAGACTCCCTTGGCAGATGGGACTGGCTTAGCCTTGGACACTTTGGAGGCTGTGGGAGGAGTACATTCTGAGCTCGCATTTGCAATTCTGGGTAAAATTTGCAAAATGGCATCTCAGCAAGGAGTCTATATTTGCATACTTATAGTAAATCAGTACAAATATGAATCCTTCCAACCAGGTTTCCATGTCAAATCATCACCATCTAGCAACACTAATCTATCTACCTATCTTGATTATTATAACCTCTAGCTTTAGAAATTTAACCTTAAATTTTATATTGTGTTCTTTCCCCTATTTCTTCATGATTTGTAAGTCATTAATAATAGTGTAGAGAAAATTAAGTTCTAACTGCATTCTTTTATATATCCTGAAGGATATAGACCCCTCCAAGAATTAAACTATACTTAAATAGATTTATTTTTAAAATAATTTTGCTGAATCTTTATTTCAGTTTGATCACTATGAAATTTTATATAGTGAGCTGTAATGAAAAAAACACAATTATATAAGAATTCCTACTTTCTATATGCAATTTTTAAAATGTCATCCGAAGACTACCTGTATCAGAATAAAATGCAGATTCTTATTCTACCTTAATTAGTAATTTGTACTCCAGATGATTTCTATAAACAATAAAGTTTGAGAATTTCTGCTTTAAGTCATTTTGAAAATTACATACTCTAGATAAAACAGCTTTTTGAATTTCCATTTGGATAATTTGTGCGTATAACTCTAGCTTCTGCTGGCATTTTTACTTCTCATGCTGGGTTGGCCATATTTGTCCCTCAAGATCTAATATTAATAGTCAGGGATTTAATTCCATGTGGCTAAAGGCAGAACTCATTTATTATTAACCTCATAACTGGCTGTTTTTCTTTTTGTTATTTCTTTTAAATTTGACATCTTTAAGTTAAAATCTTAGATTCTTAAAACATGGTTTTTCTCTTGCTCAGTCAGCCATAGTTTTCTTTTAGAAACAGCGAGAACTCTTATAAAACCTCCATATGTTTTAATGTTAGTGTTTTAATGTCTGTCCAATCCCCACCCCAATTGTATTAGAAGACTTTGATAATAATGGTAAATGCTTGTAAGAATTACGATAATTATTCAGTATAGAAATCCTTTACTATTCTCACTTTCATAATTTTAGTTGACTTCTCTTTTCCAAATGTATGTCTATTATAAATTTATTAAAAGTTTTATCTTTAACATTACCTCCAAGTATTTTATAACAATTGTCAAAAAGTTGTGGAGTGCTTAGATGACCACATGTCTGGAATTATATATTTTCATAAGAAAGTCTCTTCATAGTCTTGCAATTACTTACATACTCTGAAGAGAAACCAGAGTATAGTTACCTGGCAAAAGAGCACTCAATAACAATTTAACATTTCCTGCCAAATACTCTGGGTTTTGGTAATGTTCAAACATTGTATAAAATGACACACATTCCATATATGAGGTGTGATTAAAACATAAGACAAGTCACACATGAAAATGGCTCTCATTACTTTATAATCACACCTCATACATAATCTTAGGCAATCAATCATAGAATATAATTTTTAAAACCCTCACCCTATTGCCCACCTACTTCTAATCCAACTTCCCCTCTGGCCACCCTGAGGTGAGAAGAAGTAGACTGCCATCTAAAGACATCTGGTTTGGAATATAGGGGGGCAATCAAACATCCTCAAGTGGGATGTCAGACGGGATCTGCCACCACTAAAAACTCAGCACTTATGTGATCTTGAAATTATTTCTGGCTGTTTCATGTTGGGGTAGCTCTAGGCAAAATCATGTAGTCAGAGAAGTCCAGTTTCTGTACTTCATTCCCCTTGGCTTCCAGAGCTGTGCTGCTGTTCACCACAGGGTCCTCCTTGTGGCTTGTACCTCACAGACTGTTCTGAATCAGTCTTTCTCATTTTAGTTCCTACTAAGCAACCTGTAGCCAACTCATGTCCTATCTCATCATTCGGTTCATATTAATGTACAAGAATTGATGCTGAGCAGCTACTATGCACCAGGCATGGTGCTTGGTGCTACAAGCACAAACTTGAAAAAAACCATGGCTAGACAAGACAAGTCAACAAATTCCATTACATGAAGTTAAAAGTTTTTTGTTTAGTAATTGACACATTCCAACAGCTAAAACAGTGCATGGTGCATAAGAGATATAAGTATTTGTTGATGAAATAAAAATATGTAAATGCTAAACTAGAGGTCTATAGTGGGTGCTATGGACTGTGACATTTCAAGAAACATCTGGAACGGATGACGTCTGAGCTAAGTCTGAAGGTTGAGTAAGTTATTCAACATAAGATAGGCTGAAAAAAACACTTTGGAAAAAGAGGAGTTTGAGCAAGGCCTGGACACTGTAGGTAATACAGTGTATGTGAGGACATTTTAACAAATGGGTTTTACAAGACTTTAAGGTCCAAAGCAAGGAGTGGTAGAAGATGAGACTAGAGTGGTATACAAAAATAAAGTTATACAGTATCAGACATGCCACAATGCAACCAAGTATCCATTTTATTTGTAGTCAATAGGGAGTCTTTGCTATATTTTTATTTTTAATCTCTAATTGTAAATTTAGGAATAGATTGAAGGGAGACAAGAATAGAGGCAGAGTGCACCTTTAGGAGGTTATTACAACCAATGAGTCTACAGACTGATGGTAGAAATGATGGTCCTGAGCTAACTTCAAGGTAATAGCTAGGAAAACTGATATATTTATCCTTGTTCATGTATTAACACGCCTCTTCTCAGGTAAAATATGGATATTCCCTCAATCTTAGTGTTTGCTTACTATTATACAGGTGGGTTAGAATAGAAAGTGGTAAAATTATCCCAACTATTTATATAGTTTATATATATATTTTTCTTTTTTGTTGAGATAATTTATATACAATAGAATACACAACTATTAAGTGTATAGTCTGATGAGTTTTAAAATTATATATACTCATGTGAACACTACCCAAATTGAGATCTAGAATTTTTCTATCACCCCAGTATATCACCTCTCGTCCTTTCCAGTTACTTTTTTCTTCTCCTGGCAACCACTTTCTGACTTCTATCACTATAGACATGGTAGTGGCCATGTGTCTTGGACTTCTTATAATTAAAAACTATAATATATATTCTTTTGTGTCTGGTTTCATTTACTCAATACTGTGTTTGTGAAATGCATCTGTACTGTTAATTTAGCAGCAGTTTGTTTCTTTTTATTGCTGAATAGTATTCCATCCCCTAGTCAATGGACATTTGATTTATTTCAAGTTTTTGCATACCAAAAACAAGGCTTCTATGAACTTTCCAGTAAAAGTATTTTTTTATGGACATAGTTTTAATGTTCCTTGGGTAAATATCATGAAGTGAAATTACTTGGTTAGAGGGAAGGTTTATGAATTGCTATAAGAAATTGTCAAATAGTTTTCCAAAATGGTTTTTCCACATCCTTGTTAATATTCATTGTCAGTCTTCCTTATATCAGCCATTTAGTGGGTATCAAATTATGGTTTTAATTTATATTTCCCTGATGACTAATGATATTGAGTAACTTTTTATGTGCTTGTTGGTCATTGGTATATCTTTTCAAGTATCTATTTAAATACATTGTTATTGTTAAATTGATTATAATTTTCTCATTGATTTATAGTTCTTTATAATTCTCACTATAAGTTCATAATCATATATGTGTATTATGAATACTTCCTCCCAAATTGTGTCCAGCCTATTCAATTGCTTAATAGTGCCTTTTGATAAGCAGAAAATTTTAATTTTGATGTTTTCAAAATTATTAAATATATTTTTAATTTATAGTGTTTTTGGTGCCCTAAGAAATCTTAAGATAGGTCACAAATTATTCGCATGTTTTTCTTTTTTTCCAAGAATATTATTGTTCTAAGCTTTATATTTAGGTATATAATCCACCTTAGATCAATTTTTAAACATAGAATGAAGCAGGAGTGTAGGTTCAATGTTGTCTCATATGGATATTTGATTGATCCAGTTTGTTTTAAAAATGCTTTTTTCCCACTGCATTGCACTGATATACTTGTTGAAAATCAATTGTCCATATATAAATTGCTCTTTTTTTTTTAAATCCAGTGATGGGAAATAAAAGGAAAGTAAAACTAGAATAATATGAATCCAGATAACATTAGAAAATTATGTTTTTTTTCCCCCTAGCTCTAATTCTCCCAGCATAGCCCCTTCCTAAATCCCATTACGAAGAGACCCTCTTTCATTCTTTCTACTGGGAGGACTGTTATTAGCAACATTTATTCATCAAAGTATGGATTAAGAAGAGGAAGACAAGAGAGAAAGCTTTAATCCTCCCCTTCCTGCCTGCTTAAGTCCTGCTCCCAGTGTTCCTACGTCCTCTTTAGGGCTTACCTTCTCCCCTGTATGACATCAGAAGTTCCAATACCCTTCAAGAGAGAAAAGGTTTATCACCCAGGTATGATCTAGGCTTAGAAAATGCAACATGGTAACCAAAGAAATGCACAACTACCACAAACAGCAAATTTCCTTTCCCACAAACATGTTCTAAGTATTACGTGCAGCCCATTAGCATGGCAAACTATTTGAATGTGCCATTCTTCCTGCCTTAGGACAGAAGATATCCTTACTCTTTCATGATTCTTTCTGCCCTTGATGTTTGTTTTGACTTAGTTTTATAAGACTGTTGGGGGTTAAGAACAACACACTGTGATTTCTTAGGTTCTGTGCCCCCTCTACTGACAGATGCTTCAGTAAGGAGTATGTTTTGGGCCAAGACTACTTGTAGTTCTGCCATGGACATGCTATCAAACGATGGCTTACTCCTCTCATGGCTTCAGTAGGCCCCAGCCTGCCTTTGTGTTTTATCTTTCCTCTCTAGCTCAGTTTTTTTAGTGCTTGCACAAGGTAGGTTAACACCTAGAATTCAGGCAGATATAATCACAGAGCTGGATGAGATCATAGAATAAATATAGAACAAGCCAGCCATTTTATGGATGAGAAAAGTGGTTTGAGGAATTTAAGTTATGCAGTGCAGCTAGCTGTGGCACAGTAACAGTGATGATGGCTAATAATGGGTATTGGTTAGCCAACCTATGACGTCTACTTCAAAACTGCTGTTTATGTTTATACACTATTGATCACATCCTCAATAACCAGCACAGTGCCTGACACACTGTAATTGCTCAAAAACATTTACTGAATGAATGACTATGTGAAATGTGCTGAATGGTAACTTACCTAAAGCCATAGGTCTAGTAAAATAACTGAGCCAAGATATAGACTGAGACCTAATGTCTTAACCACTACTCTTGGCAAGGAAATGATTGGTTTCTTTGACTTTGTATAATGGCTGGACTTCCCTGTAGAGGCAGAATTACACAGGAACTGATAGCAGAAAGCATCGTGGGAAACATGAAGAGATGAACTTTATAGTGGTGGTTCTCTACTGCTGCTTCTTATGTAGTAACATGAGTTTCAAGTATTTCTGGCCATATAATGGTAGGATCCTATCTCAAAATCCATTAGCTTAGATCCATGGTTCTAAGTGGTTTTGACAGAAGAACCCCATATTAAAAAAAAAAAAATGGCCTCCTCAAGGACTATAAATGGACAAGTGTGTTATTAAAGCAAGTATTTTTCTCAATGTCATAGATTTTGAATAAATATTATTATGGATTCAAATTGATTTCATTTGAACTTGAAAACATCAGTTGCTGATTTTTGTTTGCTATATACTTTCAAAACAAACTTTAAAAGTCCCTAATTATTTCCAAGTGTTTTCAGAATCACTGAGCACAAAGGAAATTATTATTTTGAGAACTGTTCTGGTTTAAGGTTTTATTTCCCCTCACACATGTCCTTAATCTAGGGCTAAGAACTTTTTTAAAATGTCTTCTTTTACTGACTGATTTTCTCACTCCACTTTTTTCTAATAGAGAATCCACATCATTTTATCACAGCTTAAAATGCACACAAAAAAGGAAAAAGCAACTTCTGAAAATTTATTCTCTGACTTTGAATGAATTTAAATGGAAGTAAATTATACGCTATGTTAATATTTGTGGTAGTTTCTGTAGTATTCATATATATATTTTATATATATAAAAGAAGACTTACATATATAAATATAAATTATTTTATTTTATATATATAAGACTGTATATAATATATAAACTATATGTAATATATTGATATGTAGACTATATATATGTTTATATATAGTCTACATATCACATATATTTTATATATATATACACACACATATATATACACAATATATATGTATGTGTATGTATATGTATGTATGTGTGTATGTATGTATGTGTGTATACATATATAATATATAATATATATATAATATATATATGTTACATATATATATTTATATATATAATATATGTAAAAGAAGATTTTGTCTTAGTCCGTTAAGAAATAATTTCAGTCAAGCTGTAGGCATAGGCTTAGTGGACAGCTGCCTAGTTGGTTGATTTTGGAAACTCCAGAAGGGAAAATAGGAAGCCAGAATCCTTTGAGAAAAGGCATAAATATCAGGATGGAGCTTGTTAAAAAAATAACGTCTTGACTACTAATATTAAAAATTATTAAGTTCTTTTTTGTGTGTGACCACTTTCCAGGTAAAGAAACAGAGGTTTGATACTGAACAAAAAGCTACCTAACCACTCAGGAGAATTAGTGTTGGATGCATATAGATGGCTATATAAATTTGTAAACTTAGTCATAACAGGGATTGGATACTGGAAGTGAACAAAAGGTGAGGGGAGGGTGCACAAGTGAAAAGAAAGAGTCTTGGTACTCTTGAGCCTTTGTGGTGTCAGCTAATATTAGGATGTAACGATGCTAAAATAAAAGCATTAACAACTAACAGAGTAGCATCTAGCACAAGCCTTGACAGTACTTACTTGTGAGTGTTATTTTCCACTTCAGAATTTCATTTGGATTTAAGTTTCTGCCTACAGAAAGGGCAGAACAAATCATTCTGATTGTGATGAAAATAAATGTTAAGTTAACTTGCTTCTAAAATTAAGTCATCGTGAACACTGGGTTTAAGCAAAAGAAATGACAAGACCAACCTTAAAAAAAGTACTTCTAACATGTAGGCTGTTTTCCTCTCTCCCACACTATATTTTAACAGTGTTGCATTACTTTAGGATTAGCAGATAGTGCATAACTAGTAGAACTTTAAAGAAATATATTAAATAATAATAATAATAAATAACCTTCAAAAGCACTTAAAGTATGTTAAGCACTGTGCTTAGAGTTTTCCATAGGTTATCTCAGTTACTCTTCAAGATCTTATGGATGAAGAATTAAGACTTAGAGAAATGAAGAAAGAAGTGCCCAAGAATAATAAAACTAGTAACCAGTGGGGCTGAAAATAAACTTGAGCAGCCAGAGGTGAAAATATAATCAAATTCATATAATTCAACAAGTATTTTACTAACATCTATTGCCCTTGAAACAGTGAACTGGGCTTTTTTTCCCCTTTTTCTTTTAAGTTTAGTCACTGTTCATGATTATTAAATAATGTAATTTTATCTTATATTGCTTTGGTCATTCGGGTTAATTTTTCCATTAAGCCAAAGGTAATAAAATTTCTCACTTTGATTCTCTGAAGGTATAACTTAGCATGGCCTCCATGAGGTACCAGATATTATGAAAAAGTGAAACGGTAGATATGGCCCAAACTCTAGGTGCTTCCCCACCTGAATCCCTAGGCTACTTGAAGTAAACAAAAGTGAATTCAACAGGTACATCGCTAGGTACAAAACACTTTTTTTAATTAATAAAATTCTAAACGTAGCACTGAGTAAGCATTTTGGTTTTTGTGTATACATGTTTATTAAATGAAATTATACTACCTGGTTCTAGGGGTTCTCCCCATTTGAATTTTGCTTTGCACTTCTGCTATAGCTAAACATAAAATTTTAAAAAGTCAAGCTAAAACTTCTTTAACTGACTTGAATAGGAATCATAAATAACCTTTTTCCCCTGAGAAATTGAGGTATACTTTTCTTTTTAATAGAAAATATCTCATATTTATTTTATCTTTGTCCCCAATAGTGACCTGCATTGATAGTACTCAAGAAATATTTGTTAAATTGGACATAATTCTGTACATGGAAACAATTTCTAAAATGGCCTTTCTTGATTTTTGGCTTTTAACTTTGAAAAGATCTACATCTTTCTGTTCAGAATCTAGCTGAGCAATTTATATAACCGACAGTTGAGAACTTGATGTCTTTATAGTAAAAGCAGGGTTACCTGAAAACTATTGCTGTTGTATTTGAGATTTCTAATAGAAATTCCAGGAAGTTTCCATACTTGGGTAGGACATAAATGGATTTGAGAAAATGGTATATTCTATCTTCAAAAAAATTTAAATGCCAAAACCTGACTCTCTTTATGTTTAATGCATTCTCTTTGGTTGGAGACAACACTCATTAGGGGAAAGAAACACATGTCTTTTTTTCCCCCCTGTGGGACTCTCGGCATTACAGATTTCCTACCATGTGTACATAGCTGACCATCTCCTCTCTCTCCCCTACCACTTAGAGCCATGCTTTCCAAACCAAAATTTCACAAAATATGCTGATATATTCTGTTCTATTTTATTTAAACAGTGCCAGTCAGATCCACTTGACTGACTAAACTGACTTTATACTCCACTTATGGGTCTCAAGCCTGTTTTGAAAACACTTGACTACAATCTAACACTGGGTTAGAGACAGTCAACCTGAGATGGATGAAGAATCATTTGAAATCTGTGCCCCGCTTTTTTCTTTTGTATACTGGGACTAGTTCTTTTCTTATTCTGATAACTGGTTCTGCATGAAAATGTCTGGTATGATTTTCCTGCTGTCCTCAAATTGTGACTAAGATCAAAAGTTGAAGACAAAAGCTATCAAGTATTCCATCTACACTCACAGTTAAGAACAGTCTCTCAACCACAAGTTTTCTCCAGATGCTCCAGGCCTGACCTGTCTACCACTCCAGCTCTCACACCCTGAATCAACAGGAAAGCAGAAGGGCAGATGTTTTTATGAGGGGGTTGAAATGTTCACTGAATGCCATTCCCCATCCCATGAAGGAAAGAAGGAGATCCTTTTCCTTATCTGTAACCAAGAAAAGATTCTAGAGAATCACTTATAAAGATTTGGGGATGTGTGCAGGAAAGGAAGACACATGTCTTTCCCCCACATTGGTTAACCTATAAACAGACTTGTTGACCTGTGCTTGACGTACTGGAACTGGGGTAAAGAGAAACTGGGAGGAGGGTACTGTAGACGGATTGACATCTGTCCTCTGGCCCTAATTCTTAGTTGCAGAGAGGTGTGGAAGGTAGAATCCATAGGTCTGGAAATGGCTATCGAAGTTAGATGAGGTGAGGACCCGGGGCCCTTGCTTTCAGGGATGATAGCAATAGGAGCATGGGCAAAGAGGTGATGATCACAAGGATTTGGCTTCTAGCAGGTGTCAGCTGGAAAATATGCCAACTGGCAAGTGTCAGCAGAAAGATGTGACCTTCTTCGCAAGTGGTAACCCATCCCTAGGGGAGCTGTGTGGGCTTATCCAGCTTTCAGGGAACCAGTTTTTTGGTCTTTTGGCTGGAGAGTTGGGCTTCTCTTGGAATTTTGTCATCTGCGCCCAGGAAGTAATTCCCTGATTCAGCCTGTCCTCTAGTCAAAGTGACAAGAAAAATGAGAGTGGAGAAAGAAATTAAGAAATTCACTGCCAGTCACCTTGTTTTGACTTTTGTCCCCAATCTTCCTGCTATTATTTACTTTTCAAAGTCTTAAAGCAGTTCCTTTTTATATCATATCCAGAGACAAGTTTTAGTCAGTAAGAGAGGTAGGCTGCTGATCTTGCTTATAGGGGAAGTCCCCTCCTCCACCCCTTTTAATACTCTTGTTCTGACTGAAGCCTCCACAAATTATGGAACAGTTTCTCAGGGCCATTTGATTTTTAAATCTGCATTAGAGGGGTCTGCATTTGATTTGGATCCTGAGAGCAGTCACCTTGGGGCAGGGAGAGTCCTACCCTAGTGTCCTGCTACTGTGCTTGGGAACATCTGCCAAAAACACCTGTGGCTCGGGCAGTGATATTCTTGTGCAGGCCTGGGGCACTACGGAGGTATCGCCATATGGCTTTGCAAATAGTGAACTTGGACAAGTGGGTTGGGGAACGGAGTTGGGTAGAAGAGCAGGGCTGAAGCAAAGTGTGAGGAGAGATTTCATGTTCTGGAGTCAGTTGTTTGGGTTCAGATGTTCTCACCAGGGAAACTGTGATGTAGTTCTTCTCTAAGGATCCATTTCTTTGTCTTTAAATTAGGAACAATTCACCATGGACGTAATTGTTAGGATTAAACACTTCCATGTAAAGTGTTCGTCGAAATGATCAGCACAGAGTAAGCACTCAATAGCACTTTAAAGATGTTGCTATTTATTACTGTGATGCTAAGTGCTATCTGCAGCTGACAATCCACTTGGTGATATCAAAGTCCTTCTCCTTTTCCCTTTTTCTTCTCCCAGGAAAATTACTTAACACCTTCCAGAGTTGGAGAGAAGGCGTCACAAATAGTCCATTTTTAGGGACACCAAAGAGGTACATTTAGGGGCCTCATTTTTCCTGTTTGGAAGGTGTTTTCATTTTTTCTAATGCCGGAAATGGTCAGGGCAGGCCCTGAGGAAAGCAAGAGGGAAACAGAACTGGATGAACCCTGGGCTGTAGGGGCCGGAGGGAGAGTGACCTTCTACTTCTGAGCCTGGCTTGGCTGCCTCACGATCTGGCAGAGACCCAGACTAGAAGCCTCTCCACAACAAAGGAGGGGTAGGTAAGGCAGGACAGGGCACTCAGCCTGCCCCAGCAGAAAGAACTCCAATAACTTGTCCTTGAAGGAACTGAGATTTCTTTATAGGCTATTACTCTTTCATCTCTGCTTGTTTAGGTCCCTTCCTTTTGTGAAATGCAAAAACACGTCTGATTATTCATGTTCGTGTTTTCAGCTGGGTCCTGGAATGTTTTGTGATGTAGAATCAGAAGAAATGGGTTACAGGGAAAGAGAAACCTTGCTAAACAGAGAGGTCGATTCAACCAACATGATAAAGAGACTTACGATAGAAAATAGAAGGAAAAACAGAAGGGTGGAAAACTAACACTTGGTAGCCTGGGAGAAGGTCTTTGGAGTGTGCTGAATAAGAAGCAGCTTAGGAACAACCGAGGTATGTGAGAACACTGGGGAGAAGAGATGTGTGAAACGTCGCTGTGAGTTGAGTCCCAGTCTCTCTAAATACCATTCAAGAGCACAAATAAAGAAAGGGGGTGCCCTTTAATTTCTCTTGGCATTGGGACTGTGTGGCTTTATATGCAACTTTCAGCAAGATGGGCCATATAGGGCTTCAGGAATTACCCAGGACATAGCGGTGCAGTGACAGCGGACCACATCGGCTCGGTGTCCTAATCACAGGCAGGAGGACGTCTCTGTGGTGGACGAAACCACCTGTGTTCCAGATACTATGGTATGCATATGGGAAACTGTTGTAATTATAACAGCTTTAGCTTCTATGGATTGAGAACATGAAAATAGCAACAATTTCAAAAACCTGGAATGAAAAAATAGAAAAAATTTCAAGAGTGTCAGGGCCATTTCAGAAAGGGCTTTGGAACAGAGTTAAAGGAACTTGTGGCATTACAAGTTAGGAAGAATGGATGACAAGTGGTATAGGACTGGGCCATAGGGCGCAGGAAGTTGGCAAAGAAGTAGTAAGTGCTTTGGAGAGGTATCCAGGAGAGGATGTTTCTGAGAATGAAAGAGGTTAATAGAATGTTCTCTCTGGCTTCCTGCCCAGGCAACTGTTTGCCCTCTCACCCAGGATTGTGTAGCTCCTCATGAGGCTTGGCTCAGGCCAGGATCAGAAAAATGAAAGAATTCCTGGGCTGGTGCTTCATCATCTGTAACAATAGTGATTATAAATAATACATATTGAGTATGTATGTATATGTATGTATGTATGTATATGTATGTATGTATAAACATATATATATATAAATATAGATCTATCAATCTATCTGTTGCTATACTAACCACTTTAGTTGCAATATCTAACTTAATTCTCACAACATCTCTCTCGAGTCAGATATTACTCATTTTATATAAGACGCTGAGGCTTAGGAGGTTAAGTAAAAATGTCACATAGCTGATGCTCAGTACAGGAATCGGAATGATTTTGGTGGCTTTAAATAGGAAGGGGTTCAATTTTTTGCAGTTTAACTATGAGATATACCTAGGTGTAGATTTTCTGTTATTTATCCTGCTTGTTGTTTTTTGAAGTTTGGTGTTGGTCATTAACTTTGGAAAATTCTCAGTCATTAACTTCATCTATTTCTTCTGTTCCTTTCTTTCTTCTTTTGGTATTCCCATCATGTGTGTTCTCTTTTGTAATTGTCTCACAGTTCTTGGTTATTCTGTATTGTCTTTTTTATTCTTTTTTTCTCTTTGCATTGTTTTAGATGATTCTGTCAACAGTTCTTAAGGCTTGCTGATTCTTTCCTCGTCTGAATGTAATCCACTGATGAGCCCATTAAGGCATTCTTCATTTCTGTTACAGAATTTTTGATTTCTAGCATTTCTTTTAGATTCTTTATTAGAGTTTCTGTATCTCTGTTTATGCTACCCATCTTTTTTGGCATGTTGTCCACTTTTTTAAAATTTAAAATCCTTAGCATATTAATCATAATTATTTTAAATTCTTGCTCTGATAATCCCCAAATCTTTGTCAAATCTAAGTTTGGTTCTAATCTTTGTTTTGTCTCTCTAAACTGTTTTTGTTGTTGTTGTTGTTGTTGTTGTTTTCCCTTTTGCTTTGTAATTTTTTTAAAAACTGGACATGATGCATGAAGTAAAAGAAACTGAATTAAACAGGCCTTTTGACAATTTTCAGCTTTATGGGGGCATAATTGACAAGTAGAATTTCAAGATATTTAAAGTGAACATTAAAGTAATTTGATATACATACACATAAATAAGTCTTTAGTCTGAGAATTTATGTTAATTTGTCTAAGTGTTAAGCTGGGTTTACAGTTTGCTGTAGCTGTGGTATCAGAGGCTGAAATGATCTCTAGTCCATGTTTTGTCTCCTGTTGTCTGTATGTTTTGCCAGAGACAGCTAAAATAGGGTCTGAGGCTTGCTGTTCTTTCAAGGTATAATCTCCCATTTCTTTACAGGAATCTTACTGATAATGTTGGTGGGGTGTGCGAGGAGGGAAACACTCTATAGTCCTGTGATTAGGTCTGTCATTAAGTGAGCCTATGTCCCTGGGCTGTCACCCTCATGTGTGCTTCTCAGTTCCTCCCCACGCCCTGCATTAGGTAAGAAAGGAAGCCTAAAGAGAGCTGGAGTTGGGTATTTCCTTTTCCCCAGGTAGGTTAGGCTTTGGTATAACCTCAGTCCTTCAGGCTCTTGTAAATTTCTCTTGAGGACAGGCCTTATTAAAAGTAACAGAGCTCCCAGGAAATTTCAAGATGGTGACTTTTCCTTCTGTGGAAGCACTAGTGGATTTATTTCTGATGATTACAGTAAGAAACCTTGTGGGGTTCAAAAAGGTAAAACTTATGAAAGTGTGAAAGACTGCACCCCTTGGAATTTTCAACTCTTAAGCTAATCTCCACCGAGACTCCAGCAATTCCTCAATTATAATTTGAAGCATTCCTATCAATGTTGGTTCCAGGTTTGGGCTGCGTATTGACTCTTGCTTTGGGCTTCTGCTTCTAATGAGCTGTGATTCTACGTATTGCCTGTTTCTCTGGTTTCGGGGGGCAGCAGTTTGCCCTGTGACCTCATTCTCTGATAGATCAAAGAAGAGTTGTTGATTTTTCAGTTTGTTCAGCTTTTTTTCTTGTGAGGATAGACAGCTACCAAACTCTTTCCATGTCAAACTGGAAACCAGAAGTCTCCCAGAAAGTGATTTAATCCAAGGGATTAGGTGCTTATAGTATTTTAGGAGAGGCTGAAAGAGTGGAAGTTGGTGGCTGCCATTGAACTTTAGATTTCAAGTTCTCAACACCATAACTGAAATCTAGAGGTCAGGAAGAAGCTGCTGCCACAGCCATAACAGCCTTTACCCCAAGCTGGTCCAACATTGCAGTGTGGGATCTGGCCTCAAACCCTAAATGTGTCAATCTGACCTGCTTACTCAACCACAGTAGCATCTAGACATCAGGACAACCTTGTCACTGGTCCAAAGTCTAATGACTACATTCTATTTTGTTTGTTTGTTTGTTCTTTGTTCCAGTTTGCCTAGTCTCTTCCTTATAGTCTAAGTTCAGCTACTGCCAGCCCTGTTTTTTTCTCTGATGCCTGATTTTCCACCTGTAGTCCTGGCCTATTATCTCTGCTCATTCCCTAGGATCCTGCCTTTCTCTGACCATTCCTTCCTGTCCTTTGAGAAATTCACCATAACCCATGGCCTGTTTGCCAGGATCCGTCTATTTTTTTCCTAAGATTTGTCTGTTTGATACCCACTTTGAGTCAGAAAGATTCATGATATTTTAAATGAAAATAAAGAAAGAGTATGTTATCAAATGGGATGTCATGTATAATCTATATTTTATTGTGTGTGTGTATGTATACTTGGTGGGCATGAAGAGTAGAATTATATCCATCAAAATATTAATAGTGATTATCTCTATGTTGAATTAAAATAATTTTATTTTTCTTTTGATATAGAAACAATTTTTTAAAAATTTTCATACTGAATATAGATTACTTAAATGAAAAAAATATAAAGGACTGTCTTAGGAGCACATTAAAAGTTTAGATATTTATTGATCAGCTTATTTTCTGTGGTTGATAGCCTTGACACCTTAAAGTTTTTTTCTAAAAGTAAACAAAATAGAAAATGAAGGACAGAAATATGCTGTGTCTTTGGCAATCTGTATGTGCAAATATCAAGGCATAATAGGGTCTCTCTCTATTCCTGCTTCACTTAAAATATGCAAAATAAAACTGCAGAAGTAGACTCATGAGAACATTGGAAGCGTAGTTTTTACAATACCATTAGTAATTCTTCAGAGGTTTAAATTTCACAAATAAAATCATCAAACTGCTAAAGGTATCACTGTTTTATTTTGTAAAACTGCATTATCTTCTAGCCCATTTTCATTTTGAGAATTTCTTAAATGACATGAAGTTGTCAATAGATTTTATAAGAATGGGAAGCTTAGAAGCAGTTTTCTCAAGAACTAGAGGGACCCAGTGAGATTGTTTTTGGTGAACTATTCTCTCCCTTCACTGAAAGTCAGAAAAAAAAAAAAGATAAGATTCACCATTTATTGAACATTTACTGTGTGTAGGAACTGGTATAAGCATTTTTTGGGGACGGTAGTGCTATTATTATCGTTATTTTCATAGATGAAGAAAAGAAAATACAGAAAAATTCAGTATCATGCACAAGATAAGATCCTCAACATATAGGCATATGTTTCCCATCCCATTTTACAAGTCTAGGTGATATATCAATTATGCTAGCACCAAAGTCTCATAAGCTATGACTGTGTTTGAATAAGGCACTTAAGAAGTACCCTATTCAGAGGATGCTCTCAATAAGTTGTAACTTCCTCCCACCATCCCTGGAGGTGGAGGCCTTTGCAAAACTTAGCCTTTATTGCTTATGAACAGTGGCTCATCAACAATGCTACCAGAGCTAACAGAGTATTCAACAAAGAGCTTCTGGAGTCAAATACCAGAAATGTCTTCTGTAGCTGGGATATTCTGTGTGTGTGTGTGTGTGTGTGTGTGTGTGTGTGTGTGTGTGTGTGTGTGTGTGGTTTAAGTTAGATTGCAGATTCTAGAATTTCAAGAATTATTTCTAATTTCGTTTGTGATATGAACATGGATGGGTATCAGTATCCTAAAGATGAGCTCACAGAGAGTTTTCTCAAAAAAAAAAAAAAAAAAGAAAGAAAGAAAGAAAGAAAAGAAAAAAGAAAACTTGCAAATATCTAGGATTATTTAGTTTCTAACATTTTTTTCTTCTCCAAAAGGTGCCATTTTATCACACATTCAATGATGCTGAGCTTCAAGTAGAGTTATGTAACCATAATCACCAGTTATTATTGGTTTCTGAGTCAAAGATGGTACATTATGGGCATAAACCTGTTTCTTATCATCGTTGCTATGGAACAAGAGTAGTGCTAAGACACAAAATGTGAGAGGACACTGTTTTCAGTTGCTTACTAATTAAAACCTGTATCATCCATAGAACACAAGGCCAACAAAGAAATCTTTTCTGTTATCAGCAGGGTCAAAGAAACTACAACTATCTCTATGGTCTGCCTTTTCTTTTGTATTGATCAAGTGCCTCTATGGTGACCCTTTTCTAAGGATAATAACATACCCTTAATGGGGTTACCAAGGAGCTCTGGAGTCTTTTGTTGAGTTATGTCCTCAGGCTTGTCTGTAAGCAGAGAGAGTTACTTTAAATACTGAAGCCCTGACCCTTTTGCCCTAGGGGAAGTCAGTTTATGCTTTGCTACAGTGGCTAAAAATTCTGGCATTTTATAACTGTTCTGACTCATCTTTCCCCAAATTACTAAATAGATAATTGTGAGTTTTTCACACTATCTCTGTCTAATATTAGATATACATAGGATGCCTGAGGAGCCTAAAAAATTTAAATAACTGTACACATAAGTTATCCTCTCTAAAAGATGCTTTATGTGGAAAATTATATTGTTCTTAGTGCCTGTAAGGGTTCAGTAACAGTTGACTAAGTGAATTCTAAAGGGGACCTTCACATTACCTTTGCCAAATAATAAGGTGTATATCAAAGGAACTGCTTCTTTGAGAGCATTAGCAGAACCTATGTCTGGTAGCTCGGCATTGAGTCAGACTATGAAATAAATAGTAAGCCATGTAGCTCATTTGTTAAATATTTAATAAGCGCCCATTATATGCCAGGCTACTTGACATAAGTCATCAATGCATTTATTTTAGGCAATAAGAGACCAAGCATATTGATTATTGCAGAGAAATAATTTTATTGGGCTTTGGCACATACCTAATAAAAAAAGACATCAAATACTGCTAGTTTCATCACAAACCTATGCAATAAAATCACAGCTCTGAGCCAGGTATGTCAGATTCATTTTTATCTCATAATTCTATATATTTCACCCCAGTTCAATCATCTTCAAGCAAACAGTCACACAAAAGACAGCACAAATTCTAAAGTAGGTTTGAATTGAACTCATTAGGGTTTTTATTGTTCAGCATACCCCCACAATTTCACTCACAAGATTCAGTATGATTGTTCTGGATATGAATGTTTGCTGTCACCTAATCTAGGCTGACCACTTAAACTTCCTCCTTCCTGAGCCTCAGTTTCCTCATATACAAAATGGGCAAATCAATATCACCAAAGGTAATGCCTGTAAGTTGGTAAGAATTCTTTATAATAACAATAGGCAGTCTTTCAACTGGGTTTTAAAGAATAGGCTTTTTATAGGCAAAGAAGACTATTTCAGGTTGAGGAAATCTCACATGATGTTCTGTATATAGACAGTATAATATTTATTAGTTAAAACTATACTTTACGGATCATTAGTGTATCTAATTTAGATTATGCATGGCCAATGGGATTCATGCATGCTGCCATTTAATACAAGTCTACTGCAAGGACTTCAGTCGTTTTCATCCCTGATCATCATTATAGGCTTTGATGATCAGGGATGAAAAATTATATATGTATATACATTTAAATAGTATTAAATACATATAAACATATGCCAATAATTATATGTATATATCATAATAAATGTTAGTTATGTGACTTTCATTGGTGAAATTAGTGGCTACTTAACATAAAGAATATTAGAAAGTGGCTTTCAGTGGTTAAATTAGTGGTCTTCAATATAGGTGGACTGGAAAATATATTTTAGTGATGTTTCTACCTTGACTAAATGAGTATAGAAAATTAGCCAGGTCTTTTTTACTTTTAAAAAAAGCACCCTAGATTTGATCCCCAATCAGTTCAGCATCTAATTGCATATTCCCTGATTCTTGTTGCCAGAATGATTCAGTTTGCTGAATCTTGCCTCTGGGATTGTCTCTTTTGCCTTAGGGGAACTTCGAAGTGAGATAATATGGACAAACAACTTATATTCACTAAAGTTCAAGTTAATACATTGTTTCACTGTTTTATAATTGCTTACTAATAAATGTTTATTGTGGAAGAATTTGGTCTGAGACTTGCTTCCATTAAAACTAAGTAGCCAGGTTGTGGGGGAGTAGCTCACCTACTGCAAATGTTTTCTAGGGTTATTGTTCTCTATTGAACAGCATCTAAGAATTGAGCATGAACAAATTGGCTTACGTCAACTTGGACCTGATATAAGAACATTGAGGCAGGAGAGCACAGGAGGGCTCAGGGGATAGCCTGAGGTATAGTCTGTTTGAAACTTGGGAGCATTCTGTGAGGGGAGAATGGTCGTAAAAAGTGATTTTAGGAAGTAAGTTTGGGGCCACCTGGTGGAAAAGCTTTGTATTTCAGTCAAGTAAGAGTGAAAAGGAAACATTAGAGGTTCTTCAGAAGGGGACTTACATATGTTCAAACTTGTGTTTAGAGAGTCATCTCTAGCTTCCAGGTAGCAGTAACTAGGGGTTCACAAACTATGACCATGGGCCAAACCTTGCCTACTACCTATTTTAGTACAACTGAGAGCTATATGAAATTTAAATTCTAGTGTCCTTAAACAATGTCTTACTGGATCATAGCCATGTCCATTCACTTACATATTGTCCATTGCTGCCCTGTACTATAATGGTAGAGTAGAACAGTAGTCACAGCAACTGTACAGCTTGCAAAGCCTAAAATGTTTGCTATATAGCCCTTTCCAGAAAATGTTTGCTGGCCATTAAGTTAGACAGTGGTTTCCATTGTCCATGTATTGCCGGTATTAAGCAGTTTTACTAAAGCTGAGTATTGCTTCCTTATTATTTCCACGTGCAAGTCTCTTGGGTACCTCAAAGTCAACATATTCTAATTGGAACTCATCATTTTCCTGAATCCGACACTTCATCACTTTAATCGGTGTTTCTTCTTTCAGTGATGTCACCATCACCTTCCTATCATTCAGCTGTCTAGCAAGAAACCTGGGAGTCAGGCTGGACATGTCCTTATTCTTCACCTCAGATAGCCAGCCAATCACCAAGTCATGTTGATTCTATCTCCTTAATATTTCTTCAATATTTGCATTACTCTCTTGACACTGGCATAACTATAATGCAGCGATGAAGTCTCTTGGCTGGACTCCTATAAATGCATCTTAACTGATCTTTCCCATCTGTCCTCTCTTCTCCAATTTATGCTCTACCTGTAGCCAAAGTAATCCTTTTTAAAGCAGGTCATGTCCTGTTTAAAGACTTTTCCTCCACTGACTTGAAAGTAAAGTTCACATCCTCAGCATGGTCCATAGATCCTCATGATTTGTCCATCCTATGTTCCACCAACATTATTTTGTACCATTTTCCCTGAGTCTCTACAATAAAGTCATACCAGTCCTCTTCCAGTTTCTTAAAATTCTTTACAAGGTTATTCTACTTCTTCAGGAAAACATTTAATTCCTCAGCCCAGTGTGGTCTTTTTATCATGTTCTCATAGCTGTAGAGCTTCTCCTCGATGAAATGTGTAAGTATTATTTGGTGTCTGTTTTCTTGAAATCAGGAGCTAGATCTATCTGGCTCAGTGCTGTGATCTCAGTGCCAGAGAGAGACAGTATCTTTCATTTAATAATTCCTTATGGAATGAACAAATGTGGCAGGAGTGCAGAGATGGTGGGTTCTATAAGTTTGGGGTTAAATAAGCTTTCCATAACTTAGAATTCCAAATGTAAAGAGAATAACAGTAATGGCAAAATTAGGTTTGAAGCAGCAAATAGATTTAAAATAAAGATGTTTTTGATAAATCAGAAAGGCTTGCATATATTGCAGAATAAAGCAAAATAATTCAATCAGAGGTAAAGTGAAAATCTGAGATAGAGATTGGGAGAGGGGAGAATCAGTGAGCCAGGGGAGGAGAGGGCCCAGAGATCAGGTGAAAGTTCCAGCTTTGAAAAGGAGGAAAGTATCTTCTGATACTACAGGGAGTACATAAGATTGAAGTCACAATATCGGTTTGAGATTGAAGTCACAATCTCTGAGCAGTTGGAATTTGCTATGGGTTGAATTGTGTCCCCATCAAAAGATTTGTTAAAGTCTGAAACTTCAAAACCTGAAGCATGACCAAATTGGGAAATAAGGTCTTTGTAGATGTGATCAGGTTAAGATAAGGTCATTAGGGGACCCTTAATCTGATATGACTAATGGCCTTATAAGAAGAGGAAAAACACCATGTGACAACAGAGGCAGAGGTTGGAGTAATGCAGCTGCAAACCATGGGACACTAAGGATTGATGCCTACCACTAGAAGCTAAGGAAAGGCAAGAAAGAATTCCATTCAGAGTCCCAGAGGGAAGAGCAAGACCCTGCTGGCACCTTGTTCTTGGATATCCACCCTCTAGAAATGTGAGAGAATAAATTTCTGCTGTTCTAGGTAACTTGTTACAACCCTAGGAATCCAATACCAATTTATGATCTTTTTCTGAGAGTGGTGGAGTATAATATTGGCTTCAGGACAGTGATGGAGGCATAGAAGAATCACTGTGAAGAAAGACAAAGGGAGCTGATTAAAATCTAGCAAGAAGCTAGCTGAATATCTCCTGAGCCTTCGTAGCCACAATAAAGTGATTAAATAAGAATAGAAAATAAAAAGGACCACATGGAACAATAAAAACTCTTAGGTAAATATTATTTTTTAAGCATTAAATTTAGCTATCCCCTCCTGTCAGCAAAGTCTGAAATAACACAAATTGAATATTTCTTTTTATCTTTATAAAGAAATATAATGATTCTCAAAAAATAATATTTTCTGGGTAGTGGTTTCTTATTTGAAGTATGGTGAATAACAATAGGAACAAATTTTATGTACAATATAGATTCAATTCATATTTTAGCATCTACTCAGTGTCAGACCTCTGTTATCTCACTTTAATCATCGCCTAATACAGGTATTTTTTTCCCTTATTAATATGAGAAAACTGAGCTTTAGATATACCAGTTAGTGTAGAGGAATCATCAAGCCTTAAAATCAGGGTCTCCCTAACTTGTGACTTCTAATACCTTTTAATTCTTCTTTTTACCATATCAGGTTGCTGGAAATACTTTTCAGGTAGGTATTTCTTAAACTGACCTTTAATGATTGCCAAATGTATAACAATAAAATGTAAATTCAGTAAAGATAGTTTTTCAAGTGCCTGAGGACATGCAATATATTTAGTAAATAGATTTCTGTAGATCTATTTTGATAAAGAAGACAGTTTAGAATACCTAAAGAGATGAATGGATAAACTATCTTGCTCAAATATTGCTTCTCTCCATTGCCTCAGAGGCTGTGGAGCTGTCTGTTCAAATTAAGTTCTGGCAAAAATTTTAGAGTACAAATATCAGGCATAATTGTTTGAGGAAGATTCCCATGATTTGGATATCAGAATGCACAAGGCAAGCTTAATGTTCTATTGAAAGTTCAAAGGGCTGACATAATCTTGCCTAGATGAAGGGTCATCTCACCTCTAGTTCTTAATTAAAAATTCATTAAGTTAAATTAAAAATTCTATATTAGCAATATTAGCTCAGAATCATACAATGGGTGCTACATTGTGGTGGTTATTTAGGGACGCATAAACTTCCTTAGCCTTGCTGCTATTGAAAATCCCAATTTCATTGCTTGATCTGAAGGTCAAGGGCATGAACTTGATGGAATAAAACCTCCTTTGGGGAATCATTAGAGGAAGTATGCCCTAGTTCATCACCAGTGATCACAGAGGAGGGGGTACAAATGGTGCACAAAGCATACTTGCCCTTCACTGACCCTAAAAGCTCCCTGTGGCTCCATGTGTCTTCAACCAAGTTTACAGCCTTCCAATGCCCTTTGTGGTTATTGTGAATCACCCAAGGGAGAAAGATGATATCAGGTAGCCAGGACTCAAACTGTGCAAAATTGTTGAGATCACAATCAACGATGCTGATTATTTACATGCAGTACCAACTGTGTGATCTTTATCTGTGGGATCAGGAACCACATTGACATATATCATTCCGTGCTGCCTTTTGTACCACATCTCCTGGACATTGAGATGGGATGTGATAGGAACCCCGCAGGGGATGTGGATTATCTAACAACATATTTTCTTTCCAAATGATGTGAAAAGCAGAGCTGGATAACTCAACGTTTGATTAAATCAGCCTATCTAATGAACTATCAAAATAGCAACACCACATGCGGGCTTCTTGAAGGCTCTGAAATCTCAGCTGGAATATAAATACCTCTGCAGTACTCACAATGTTTTAATAGCCGAAGTCATGTATCAACTACTCTTTCACTGTAACTCTTTTATAATGCAATAAATTATACCTGAATTTTAAAAGAGAATTTTGACATTTATTTTATAAGTTCATATAACTTTATTTTGCTTTGGGTGATTTCTCTTTTCTTGGTGCTGAGTGTGGGGCAAAGCATAGATTAATGGCAAGGGTATATAAGAGTCTGGGATATTGCACAGATACGTTATTCTAAAATACGTTATCTTAAAATAAAATATACTTATTTACTTTTGTATGACATTTTTGAGATGGAATAAAGAGTAGGTATGAGAAAGTACAAAAAGAAAAGTGGGACTTGTGACAAGTTTCTATCTCAATCAGATAAAAGGACATATCTGTTTTGAGATGGGAATTATACAAACAGACAACAAAATGAAAACAACCCTGTTTCATTGATATATAGCACTCCAAATAGTCATCAAGAAATGGAATTATTCAATCAAGGTTGTTTTTATTGGAATGACTAGAAACTTTTATAAAGAAAACCAACAATTTGATGAAAACTAATTAGCTTTTCTGTTAACAACATGAAAATTCATAAAAGAGAAGCAGTTCAGTGGCAATTTAAGGTAAATTTACATTTTTCACAATGAGAAGTAGGAATATTATTAAAGAAAAATATCAAAGGTAGACAAAATTTTCTGTATAATCTATTGTGAAAAAAAATTTAATTTTGAGTACATAGCCTTTTGACCTCAATTCCTCTGACTGGGTTAAAAAAATATGAGCAGGCTAGACTGTCCAGCTGATAACTTGGGGAAGGAATGCTGTTATTTTTAACTAGGCAAACACTTGCGGAGTCATCTGTTTTGAACAAAGAAGACTGATAGTCCTGTCCTTTATTTTTCCTGCGTCTGGAGTCTGAACTTGGCTGACTCCAAATTAGGAAGAAACACCCCTAACTTCAACACAACTTTAGAATCAGTTAAGAGTCCCTGTTAGCTGTAACATTTAAATTTTCCCTTACAATAATAAGGAATTGACACATTTTCTTAGAACAAATGAAGGAATAGGACCCCAAAGAGTTATCTGATGAAAGGGACTCATAGTCTGAGTATTTTCAATGATCATTAAATGTTACAAATGACAGACTTGGAAATTTCAAATTGAGCAAACACGTAGCTATGTATCAAGAACTAACTTCTTTGGATAACAAGTTGGTATTTTAAAAAATGCTATAAAATAGAATCAGTTGTTATGAAAGCGTATTTCTCATTTCTAATTGCTTCTGTTTTCAGAGCTCTACAACTTGAGGTAGTAGGTTTAGTAAAGAGGAAAAATACATTCACCTGCTTTTTTTTTTTCCTTTTTTTTTTGTAGATAGTTCACATTCGGAGTCTAAATTTATACAAATATAGACTACAACCTTTGCTTAACATTGTCAGAAAATTCTATTTATTTTACTTTGCTACATTTAGGTGTTTTGAGGCCGGGCTGTATTTTGATAAATGCTGTGCACTGAATAGCGTCACCCTAATATTTATATTTCTAGGCTTTAATTTTTTAATGTGACTATATTTGGAGGTGGGGTCTTCGGGAGGTGATTAATTATAAACAAGGTCATAGAGTAGAGCCCAAATCTCATAGGATTGTGACCTGAAGAGATCTCTCTCTCTACCATGTAAGGACATGCAAGAATGTGGCCATCTGCAGGTGAGGAAGAGGGTTTTCACCAGAAACCAATTGATCTTGAACTTCCCAGCTTCTTAAATTTCAAGAAATAAATTTCTGTTGTTTAAGCCACCTGTTTATGTTATTTTGTCATGACAGCCCAAGCTACTTCTGATTGTCCATTTTCCTAGGACATGACCCTCTAGGGTTTTAATTCAGAGCTTGGCACATTTTTGTTTCCTTAGCATCAAGAGAGATAATGTGAAAGTCAGCTCTGCTTCTGAGGGACTTTAGATTTAGATTTTTAAGTTCTTGTATCATGTAACTTCAGCATTAGTGAAGTCTTAGATGGTAAACAATGTGTGTTCGAGCCTCCTAAAGTCTCCACTTTTTGTCATTCCAATCCTGGAACAATGTCAACAGTTTGCTATTTTCTCTACCAATTCCCAGTCTCCAGCCCCATCCAGAATTAGTGAATGCCCTCGGGCAAAAACTGAGTTTTAGACCCTCAGCTCACCTCTAAGAGCCTCTGCACTCTCCAGAATTTTAGTCCTTGAGTTTCCCTTACTTCTGAAGCTCTTGTATGCTTTACGAAGATATGAGTTTTGTATTTTATCTGACTTTTCTGATTAATTTTGGTAGGACCATTGGCTTGCCTTTGACTATTCCATTTGATTCCATCCAAATTCTTTTTGATCTCATTTCATTAAGGAATCAAAAACTCTGGAAGTACAGCTCCTTTATGGTCACCAGACATGGACCAGAGCTAAAGGAAGTGGAGTCTGGTAGAAAGTGCACAGAATCTGAATTCAGACGAGCTGGAGTCCTCTTTCTGGCTCTTTTACTCATCTGTTGGGACTATGGATAATGGTCATGCAGCAGTCGGGAGTACCAGCTTGAGAAGCAGATGGCCTGGGCCCTATACTGGTTCCATAGCTAGTTGTGTGAAATTGCAACGTTTCCTTAAACTTTCCTCACCCTCTGTTTCTACATTACAGAATATAAACAATAATAGTTCCTATCATCTAGGATTTTTAATAAAGATGAAATGGAACTTAATTCACAGTACCTATGCCAATAAAAACTAGCTCTTGGTATTATTAATTTGGAAGTTTCATATTCTCCTTAAATTGATTTCCTCATGAATAGCAACTACACAAATGAATATAACACCTGTCTCAAAGGTTGGCTATAGGGATTACATGAAAATGAGTGTTAGCGTATGTACCAATGTAGTACTCTATAGTACTTTGGTCATGGCGGCTACTCATTAAGTAGTATACTTACTATCTTACAAACTTTCCCTGAGAAATATTAAGATAGTCTACATTTCAAAATATGCTGATTTATTTTATAAGGATTTGAATTTTTGAAGCACAAACCGTATCTTATTCATCTTTTGTATCCCTAGCACCTGTCCCAGAGGCTGTCGTGCCAAAGTATATTTGTTGAAAGTATAAATCAGTGTATATTAACTTGTAATTCTATAGTTTATTATTCACTCCAGCTCCCAGTACATATTTTTGTTCAAAGTAAGATCCAAACAAATATTGAATAAATGAATTATTCAGTTATAAAAATTTTACTAGTTTATTTAGGGATAATATGAATGTTTTTTTCAATCTGATTTATTTGACAATGATTTTCATTTGGACAATGATATACTTGGTTCTGATAAATGTTTGGAGTTTATACAGGTCTGGGGGTTACATAGGAAATGGGATCAAGAATATTTTCTCATCAAATTCAAGAACTTGACTTTTATTTACCATTTTGTTTACCAGTACCTTTATGCATTCTCCCTGATTATAGGGTGATGCAACAGGAATGCAAATTAACATGATGGGGCAGTGTGTAGCTGGATTCAGAGAGTGGAAGACATATGGCTTTAATCTTAAAGGCTTAAAACCTAAAACAACAATAATTAAAAACTTTTTTTAGAAATTGTGCATACCATATGGATCCTTAATCAAAATACGAGAGTTTAACAATTAGAGAATAGATACAAGTATACTACGACTGACTAGGAAAATAATCCCTCAAGCATTATCAGTTGCTATTTAGACTGTTAAAATAATAAAACAACATTTAATGAATTTTTATGATGTGCTTGGTACTGTGCTACACATTTTCTGAATGTTATCAATTAATCCTTATAGTAACAGCAGTATTTCTGTGAGATAGGTTTTATTTGTGTCCCGTTACATAGATGAAGACACTAAAATGTTAACTTTTTAAGAACTCACCCAAGGACACACAGGCAATATTGGGGTTGGGAGAACAGGTATTTATTCTAGGTCTGCCTGTCTTCTGGTTTCCTAACTCTCTGGTCCTGCTTCAGTGGTTCTCCCCCATTTAGAACCATTGCTCTCTTTTAAAAACAAATATTATGTAATATCTTCCTTCAACTCTGAAATGAAATTCACAGATAATATAGTCTCCCTACACACCTAATAATAATAAAAAATTTATTGCTTTAATAAAAAAGAGAAATTCAAGAAAAGTAATTTTTAATGAGATACGTATTTCAACATGTAAATGCTTTGACTTCACTACACTGGAAGACATCATGGCATGGTCAGATGCTTACGCCCATCTGAGAATATTCATGAATGTATAAACAATAAAAGCAAAATGGTACTGGTGTGGCATATCGGTAACTCAGCTGTGGCATTGTCATTAGTTGAAAGATTTTCCCAAAATGTTAATAACTTTTGGTAAAGTTTCAAATTAAACAGAGTACAATATTTCTTCTATTTATATTCATGTTGTATTTCTGGGAAATTCAGTTTATGTAAAAACGATGAGAAAGACTCTGTTTATATGTAAAACATGAGATAGTTTTAAGCAGACTGTTCACATTCATAAAGGACCAATGGGACATTGTAAAGTTATGACGGGTGAAGAGTAAGTTTTTCTTGTGCAGGATGATGTTGCACTTGGTGGGATGCCTAAAATAATGAGCATGAATCCTGACTCTCACTAATAAATTCCAGGAGTATCATTTAAGTCATCATGAAATCTATAAAAACATAAGTTCTGAATAGCTTATGAGGGTGGTCATGTCCCAGGTGAGAACTACTGCTCTATTGAATGATCAAAATAAACCAACATTGCAAAACCAAGGGAAATTACGTCGTGTGATGAGCTAATGGTATAGGGACAGAACTTTAATAATGTAATTAATTATTGAGTGGCATTTAAGAGTAGGATTAAAAATAGGGTCTAGAAAGGATGACATTTTAGGAATAAAGAATAAGCACTTTCAGGAAGAACTCGAGGAAGACCTTTCACCTGGCCCCATAGCTGGGTCAGGATCCCTTTACTATCCTGTCACAGCATTTTGTACAGCTGTTTTATAATACTTATGATGATTGTCATTAAGTAGGTAACTGTCCAGGACTTATTTAATAGCTGTCTCTCCTATTAGAAGATGTTTTAATATCTATGTCATTTATAAAATATATGCACACAGACAAACAGATTGCTTTGTGCATAGTAGGGACTCAATAAGTATTTGTAAAATGACTATTTCACAGCACTTGTTTAAAAGTTTTGGAGTAGGATTCTGAGAAGTTTGTTTGCCATGGCCTTGATTCTGGTTCATATAGTTGAAGTCTATAAACTGATTTGTATATATCATGATTTCCATTCTAGCAAACTGTTTGTGGGCTGGCTAATTAAACACTCTAGATAGACATTTAGCATTGGTTTTGCAAGCATAACTCTAGTGCCACCTTCTGCCAGGCAGAGAAATATGCTCAGATCATTTCGATTCTGAGAATCTGGATTTGATACTCAAACAGTTCTTCATGCTGTAGAATTAATTATATATTTCAAAAATGTTAAAATAATGACCTTTAACATTTTCCATTATGGGCAAGTATAAATAATGCTGATGATAGTGAACAAAATTTCTATAGATTCAGTAACTAAGACACAGAGTTTCAGAGAAGAGAGTTTTAAGTTTTTGTCTTATTGATTCAATGTCATCGTGCATAGGTTTAAAAATTAGTTATTACAAAAATTCTCTAGTTATTATGAAAGAAAGAATACATGTAGGTATTTGCTATGAGAAAGCAGATTTTTGAGTAGGATTCTCATTGACACTGTCAAGAATAGCTATCATGAAAAGAATAGTTTGAGCCCTAGTATTTGTGAAAATATTTGATCAGAAGTTCTGCAAATCAATGAAGTCTTTTACCTATAATAAAAATAAAATAGATGTTTCTCTCAATATATATACATATACATATGTTCATGATTAACCAGGCAACTCAAAATATTCATTTTATCTAAAAGTAAATTCTTTTCTTTGTATATTTCTTTTAAAAAGTTATCATAATTTATATATTATTGTGCAACATGTGAATAAACAATAATATCCCGAGACACTAATGGGGTTGAGGAATGGTTTGTGAGGCTGTTATATAGCAGATGTCTTTGTGCTATACAAATAAAGGAATAGTTTTCAATATTACTTCAAATAGGAAGGAACAGTCTTTTCCAGTAGAAGGAAGGTCAATTCTCTTCTAATACAGACCACGGACTGGTATCAGTTCATGGCCTTTTAGGAACCAGGCCATCCAGCCGGAGATAAATGACAGGGAGCAAGAGAAGCTTCACCTGTATTTACAGCTGTTCCCCAGCGCTAGCATCACCACCTCAGCTCCACCTCAGATCATCAGACATTAGATTCTCATAGGAGCACCAGGCCTTGGTACCAAAAAGTTAGGGACTACTGCCATAAGGGGTTGATAGTCAAAATATATAAAGAACTCATACAACTGAAAATCGAAAACATCCAATTAAAAAATGGGCAGAGGCCCTCAAAAGACTTTTCTCCAAAGAAGACACATAGATGCCAATAGACATATGAAAAGATTCTTAACATTATTAATCATCAGAAAATTGCAAATCAAAACCACAATGAGATATCACCTCATACCTGCCAGAATGGCTAGTATCGAAAAGTCAACAAATAATAGGTGTTGGTGAGAATGAGAAGAAAAGAGAACTCTTACTCATTGTTGGTAAGGTTGTAAACTGGTGCAGCCAGTATGGAAAACAGTATATAGGTTCCTTAGAAAATTAAAAATAGAACCACCATACAAACTAGAGAAATTCCACTTCTGAATATTTATCTGAAGGAAATAAAAACACTAATTCGAAGAAATATGCACCCTTCTGTTCATCATAGCATTATTTACAATAGCCAAGATATAGAAACAACCTAGGTGTCCTTCAATAGATAATGGATTGGAATGGAATATTACTGAGTCATAAAAAACCATAATTTTGCTATGAGCAATAACAAGGATGGTACTAAAAACAGAATCATAGATATACAGAACAACCTGATGGTTGCCAGAGGGGAGAAGGTATAGGACAGGTGAAAAAAGATGAAGGGGAATAAGAGGTACAAACTTTCAGTTATAAAATAAATGAGCAATGGGGATATAATGTATTCTATAGAGAATATAGCCAATAATATGGCAATAACTTTGTATAATGACAGATGGTTACAGTGATCACATCATAAGATATATAAATGTTGAATCACTACGTTGTATACTTAAAACGAATATAATAGTGTGTATTAAATATACTTTAATAAAAACAAAACAAGAAAACTGAAGACTGCAAATATCATAGATGAACAAATATGGAATGCTGTAACCAGAGTCAGCAAAATTGCTAACAAAGTTAGTGTTAAAATACAACCCACAAACCTCTGTAGGAGTGGCAGGAGCAGGTTTCCTTATTAGTCTCTATGTACAGCCTCTTGTTCCTGGAGACACAAATTCTATCAGGCCTCATGTCAGACCTTCATCAGAATAGGTTTCTGATATTTAGTTCAGAAAACACTGTCATCTTTCATTCATTTAATACATACCATGAGCCAACTATGTGTCACGAAGTGTTCTCGGCACTAGAGATATGGCAGGAAGCAAACGCTCTGTCCCATCGGGAGGGTCAGGATAGACAATGAGCAAATAAGCATGTAAACATGTAATATAGCATTCCTCAATATTTTTACCTCAATGAACCTTTGAAATAATTTTCAGGTCTCTGGGAACCTCTGCATAAAATTATATCTGCAGTTCATTACCTGTCAGTAACTTGTAGATATGATAATCTAAGAATAATTGTAAACGATCTTTGAAAAAGAGAATACTGTGGATCTGTTTATTTTGGCCAGCCTATTCACCTCTTTTTTGCTTGGTTCCCCATCTCCACCAAGTATGTAACCCCAAAAAGAAAATTTTTAGTAGTAATAGGTGAGAAAACAGTTTTTCTTTCTGCTTTTTAAAATTACTATTTGATTGTGTGTGTTTTTAATCTTATCTAATTGAGCCCATGTATTATTTATTTCCTATAGCTCCTATAACAAACTAAATTTAATGGCTTAAAATAACATAGGTTTATCATCCTACTGTTTTGGAGATCAGAAGTCCAAAATGGGCGAGCAGAGCTGTGTTCCGTTTGGAGATTCTAGGGGAGAATCCATTTCCTTGACTTTTCTAGCTTCTGGAAGTGAGAAAATTGAAAACAAATAAATAAAGCAAGAAAATTTCCCAGAATGGAAGGATGAAGTTCCAAATTGAAATGACCTACTAAGTACCCAACACATTAATGGGAGACTTAAAACAAAGCTAAATCTAAGAAACAACAAGAAATGGCTTCAATATTCTGAGTAAAAATTACTTTCAATGTTAATATCTAGAGTCACCAACTTACATTTTCCTAAGAACGGTTAAAGTCATGTTTTTATAAGGAACTTCAAAAAATATTAACTTCCTATGTATCCTTTCTCAGGAAGCTTCTGAAAATGTGTCTCACTAAAAGAAGAAAAGAAATCAAGAAATAGAAAGATGTGAGATACAGGAAAGAGAAGTGACAATATAGAATCTTGGAGGTGAAAGAAATTTATAGGATGATAGCAAATTGATGTCCTAATATGATGGCTGTGCAGTAAGCTGAGACAAGTTCAGATTGGAGTAGGAGGACAGTAGATTCTAGGATAAAAATCTTTAAGAAAAAAATAAAACTGACAGATTGCTTAATGTTTTTATTATATTAAAGAGAATTTTATAGCTCTGCTGGAGAATTTTCAAGATGAATTATATACAATTCATTTATTACATAAATAAAAGAATTACATAGAAAAAGATACCCTCCCCCCACAAAAAAAAGAAAATAAAAACACCTCCATTAAGAAAACTCTGAGGCAATCGTCAACTCTAGGAATAACAAAAAGGCTGTATGTAACAGGGGGCATAATCATATACCATAAGACTCATCTCTGGCCAATATCCACATACTCATGATAAAATATTGATTCAGTAAAATATTGTGCAATCTATTTTATGAAGATGATAGGATGGAGAATAGGTATGTGTATGTTTGTGTATCTATGTGTTGTGTAAATATAACAAAACTTACCATTTTAACAAATTTTTAGTGTACAATTAGTGACATTATGTACACTCACTTTGTTGCACAACCATCACTACCATCCATTTCCAGAACTTTTTTACCTTCCCAAACTGAAACTCTCTATGTGTTAAACAATAAGTCTCCCTTTCTCCCTACCTCCACTCCTAACAACCACTATTTTACTTTGTTTCTATGTATTTGATTGCCCTAGGTGCCTGATATAAGTGGAAACATACAATATTTGTTCTTTTGTGTCTGGCTTATTTTACTTAGCATAATGTCTTCAAGATTCATCTATGTTGTAGCAAGTGGCAGAATTTTGTTCCTTTTTAAGACTAAATAATATTCCACAGTGTGTATCTACCACATTTTGTTTATCCATTCATCTATCATTTGGATATTTCAGACATTTGGATTGTTTCCAGCTCTTGGTTATTGCGAAATATGCTGCTTATGAACATGAGTATACAAATATCTCTTTGAGTTCTTCTGGATCTATACCCAAAAGTGAATATATATTGCTGGATGATATTATATTCTATTTTTAATTTTTTGAAGACTTGCCACACTCTTTTCCATGGCAGCTATAGCATTTTATATTCCCACCAACAGTGCATAAGAGTTTCAATTGCTCTTGCTAACATCCTTGCTAACATTTCATGTTTTCTTGTTTGTTTTTAATAGAATCCATCTTAATGATTATGAGGTGATATTTCATTGTGGTTTTATTTGCATTTTCCTAATGATTAGCCGTGTTGGATGTCTTTCATATGCTTGTAGGCAATTTGTGTATCTTCTTTGGCAAAATATCAATTCAAGTCCTTTGTCCATTTTTAATTAGATAATATTGCTGTTATTGTGGAGATATAGTTCATCATGTATTATAGACATTAACCCCTTATCAGATATATCACTTGCAAATATTTTTTTCATACCATAAATTACCTTTGTTGATCATGAGCTTTGATGCACAGGAGTTTTTAATTTTAATGTAATTCATTTTTATCTATTTGCCTTTTTATAATCTGTGTTTTGGTGTCATATTAAAGAAATCATTGCCAAACCAATACCATGAAGGTTTTTGCCTGTTTTTTTTTTCTTCTGAGAGTCTTATAGTTTTATTTCTTACTTTAGGTCTTAGATACATTTTGGGTTATTTTTTATATGATATAATGTAAGGGTCTAACTTCATTATTTTACACGTACTATTTCACTTTTCAAAGTATGTGTACATATTAGTTTACTAGAAAGAAAAAGCAGATTAAAAAAGAGAAAACAATGTATTATTTTTAGTCAGCATATAGATACGTGTCATGATTTGAAACTCTAAGTTACTTGTTATGACATCTTCCTTAAATTATTGTGGAGCTGGTGGTAGTAAAGTTTTAAATAAGGTCTTTGATATTTTATTTGCCATAAAAAAATTGAAAATCCAAAACTTTTCTGTTTTGGAAGTAAAAGTGCTTAGGGAAGAAAGAAAAGTATTCCTTACAGCTCCCTCTTAAAAACGTTTCTAGATTTTTCTTAGGCCCTTGACATTATAATTTTATCACTATGAAAATAAATAACAAATGAATAAAAACATTGTAAAACTTAAGTTATATATAAAAAAGAAAATATTCTGCTAATTAACAAAGTTTAACATGTTATTTTACAGCTTTTAAACATTGTTTTCTCCCTACATAATTATAATTCTCAAATAAAAGGGTGAGGTGGGGAATTGAGAAAGAGGAGGAGGAAGAAAAAAGTGGGAGGGAATTAAATGCTTAAGGCATAGAAATTACTATTTCATACTTGAAGAGGGATGGAGTTCTTTTCTTAATAATTTTACAGAAGGATATCCTAAATATTCTTTAAAATTTATTTGCCAAAGTGGTTCTAATTTTTCTGAATGTAATTGCCTATCAAGAAGCAAATGAAATGTAGATTTTAGGCTCGAAGAAAACAAATGGCATTGTTTCTACTATGTTGGTGGCAGAACATATATTCCAAATAAATGTTTTTTAATGCAAAATTTTATTGCAAAGCTTTATGCCTAAAATCCAGACAATTACACTCCAGGATTTCAACTAATGAATACCACATGTTAGACTCAATAACTTCAGCTGCAGGGTAGAGAATACTGTGTTAAAGCCATTCAGATAATAAATAGCTATCTAAGTCCATTTCAGCTGGAGCAAGTCAACTGTATTGAATGTGAGTGAAACATTAATTCTTCATAAGAGCATACCCAATTGGCAGACACTTTGACATGTAATATACATTAGTTCACCGTTCCACCCCCATGGAATCATTTCATCCTTTGCTTGAGTCTGCACTTATGTGCATGCCTATCTCCAATCTCCTGAATCTCTCTTTGGGGTATCACTTACATGTACTTACAAAACATACATTTTTAAACAGACACATGAATGAAAACAGTTCTAGTTTTCTGAAAGTGTTAGTCTGTCATTATTTCTATTTGTTCTGAAAACATCACGTGGCTCTCTTCGTCCCTCTGGGAGTGCCTCTGGGTTCCCTTCGCTGTCTCTGAGACTTAGACATCTTTCGTCTCTTTCTTTTCTAAAGTCTTATACAAACAGAGGAAAGAGACTATTACATGTTAGTATTGGACACAAAGGACACCTGGGACTTGTTTTGGCTCCAGAATTAAAAAAAAAATCGAGAAATGAAGAGGGAGAGGCAGATTTTTCTCAGAGAGGGCTGCCCCACTGTAGGGGTGATTCTCTTGGGACAAAGTCTTGCTTTTGAAAGCCAGCCTTTGGAAGCAGCAACAGGAAATGCAGAAAGGAATAAATCTGTCAGACTCATTTTCCTTTCTGTTTTACAGTAGAATTGTTTTTGTTTTCTTCCCCCTCCTCTTGGATGGAAGCCAATTTCCCTGTGGCTGGTATGAACCCCTGAACTGGAAGGTGTGAGGAAGTGGGTGGAGGCACTATTTCAGACTTTATAATAGAGCTACCTCCTCATATAGAATTTCTATCATGATTTTACCATGTTATTGTAAGCTAATTTATTTTGTTCAAATTTTGAAATATATTAATGTATATAAATTATTTGTATTTATATACAATTATGTAAAACTATACAATACATATTTAAAAGTGAACAAATAAAGGTATATATAATCAATATGATATATGTATATACAAAGAATATTCTTTGTGGTCATATATACATTATTTTATATAGTTTAACACTAGTCTAAAACAATTCTAGAAGATACGTAGATCACCTTTTAAAACTGAGAACTGGTTTAAAAAGGGAATGAGACTTTCTTAAGTTTGTGGATAGTACCTAACTGAGCTAGGATTCTATGAAGACCCTCAAAATCCAAGTCCATTTCTTTTCTCCTCACCTCATCAGTGGTTTTTAAACTGGCTTCCAAGGAGCTCTTGGTGCTGCTTTGCCTGGGGAAGTTCAAGTGAGGGAGGGTTCAGCTCACCCCATCTTGACCCCTCCCCTCCAGAATGACACAAGATTTAACTTGTTTTATTTGTTTATCCTTCTGTGCGACATTTTGGAGGACAATGGATTCCACATTCCTTCTCTTTCCCATTTTTAAGACTTTAAGTCTTTTTAAGACTTCTGTGCTATGCCATGCTTAGCAATAATTTACATAGTTTCTTCATGGAATCAACCTCTGCCCTTCACAGATTGAATCTTTGACATTTCTCCCATTTGTTAGGGACCCTATGGGCATTTGGAATTTTGCTGAAGCATAAATTTGAATTTAAAGTGTGGTGAGGCTGCTTGGGAGTTAATCAATTAGCTAGTGAGAGGCCTGCTTTAAAATATAGATTCTGCACTTCACCTTGGCTTTGTTCTTTACGATAAAATGGGCAAGATAGTATCATCTTAGTTTTAGTTCAAGGGTTAGCAAAGGTTTTCTGTAAAGGGTAAGATAGTACATGTACTAGGTTTCACAGGCCACATTAGATTTCTACTGAATCTTCTGTCTCTTATTCTGTTGTTTTTTATTTGTTTGTTTATTTGTTCGTTTGTTTTACAACCTCAAAAAATAATTACTCTTGTTTGGACGGAGGGCCTTAAAAAACAGTCCAAAGGGGCTGGCCTTGGCCTGTGGCTATGGTTTGTTGACTCCTGTTTTAGGTAATACTAAATACTTTAAGGATCAAGCAACATAATTCAGAGAGGAAAGTCATTAATCTGAGTCACTCTCCTTGCAATGAGGCAAATCTTAGTGTTCAGCTTTCCATACACTTGTTTTCCTCTATGCCTTATGTTTTGGTCTATTTCTTAAAGGAGTTCCTTTTACATTCCTCAGAAAAATAGACAGCAGCGTTTTTTTTGTTTTTGTTTTTTGGTTTTCATTATCATTTTCCTTGACCCTCTTACTGTAAGATATACACCCAAGAGAATGGCCTCATTTCTCAGAATTGTGATGAAAAACTAATGTGAAACAGAACACAGAATCTCAGTTAGGTACTAGAATTCTGGTCTTGTACTTGTCAGGAAATGAAGATGATTCTAACAAACATCTCATAATTGGCAATAGTCACTTTTAAGTAAATTGTATCCAGTTAACACACACTTCTGTTCACCAGATTAAAAAAAAAATCCACAACATTAAACAAGAATTCCCAATAAATGGATTCAGGAACAAGCATGAGAGGATACCTAGGGCATCTCCCTGGGGCACTAGATTCTAGTCTAAGTATAGGGATTTTTGTAGGTCACTTGTTCCTTGGAAACAAAGGAGGACTTGATAAAGGTCCTCACCTCAGATTCCTTTCTAAACCTGCTTGCTGGTTCTTTGCTCAGTGGTTCAAAGCCTGCCTGGCCTGGGGCTATATTACTGTACTATTATGTGTCATTTGGACAATTTACTTATTTTCATATCTATGTCTTCTCCTATGTAAACTGGGCCAACAGTAGTATATACCTCATATACTATGTGGATTAAATAAGATAATATATGTAAAGCACTCAGCAGCAAGCACACAAAAATGTCAGCTCTTGTTACTGTTTGTTGTTGTGGCTTCTTCCTCCCTGTCGGTACACAAGCAGGCCTCATAGTCCAGGACACTTCAAATAGGTTTTTCAGTTATATTGTCTGCTTCATTTCTGAATATGACTTCGTTCTTTCATTATCATGGTTTTATTATTGTTTTCGGATTTTCCTAACCTCCATGTTCTGTGTCTCAAGACCAGACAGATCCGCTTTATTTCCAGTCCTAGTTCCTGTACTCCCAGTGGGAAAGGGAGCTCAAATGAAAACACATTAATTAATTAATTAAATGGCTTAAGACCATGTAGTCAGGCTATTCTAGGCAGCATAGAATGGCATCATGAATATAGAAAATGACAAGATTGTTCCAGAAAGGATGTGTGCGATGGATTGAAACTGGGTAAAATTGTAAGATTGGCACTAAGAGTCTGTTTTAGCAATTTTGATTCTAGAGCAGGTTTCTCCTGCCAGCCAAATTGTGTAAGCATCACCTGGGGTGGTTTTGAATAGATAGATTTCTAGACTGTAGTATAGACCTATTGAATGGGAGTCTAAAGATTCCAGACTGTGGTGTTTCAAGATTTTAAATTCTGAAAATACTATGACAAAGAGAATAATAATGTATTCAGACAGAGACACAGGGATGAAGGTGCTTTCATTAACATTTAGGAATAAGGGCCGCTGCTTCAGTGGCCTTCATGCGAAGCTGGTGGTGCTTGGAGGCCCTTCTGCATATCTGGGAGCTGCAGGATTCAGAATGAGTTACCTTTGCTGCTCTGCTCTCTGCAGGTATGTGTATTATCTCTTTCTCTGCATATTTGTAATACTGTGGCTATCGATCCCCAATGCACACTAGAATCACCTGGGAAACTTTAAAAAATACTAATTCCTGGACTCCATTCCAGACCAATTAAATTGGAAACCTTTTAGTTGGGCCCTTGGCTTTTTGTTTTGTTTTGTTTTGTTTTGTTTGCCAGTCATTCAAAGGATGAAGAATTACTACACCAAGCACCTTGAGTGTATTATAGTTATAACTTTTATTTTCAAAATAAACTTTATTAAGATATTTTACATGTGATCTGTTCTAGTAGTTTTTATACCTCAATATCAAAATATGCACTCCTAGTTCACACTAATTTGGAGGGTCTGGGGAGAAACTTGCTTTAGACAGAGGCTTTAGAAATATTTTTAAAACAGAAAAGCCCACTTCTCAGAAAAACTGGAAGCCTGATCCATAAACCTAGCCCTTCTGGCTCCTCACAGTGGCTGATGAGGCACTGTGGGAGAATGTCTGGGCCCTGTGGAGCACACCCTGAAAACCACTGTTTGAAGGTAACAGTCAGAGACACAGCAAGCATTCAGGCCTGACTAGAATCCTCTTCTGCGAAGAGTCATGGGCTGTGGGAAATAGCACTTCTTGTGTATTTTGCCTTCCAAGGGCGTCTGGCCATGCTTCTGGGAGAGTCCTGCAGGTGATAAATTACTGGCCACTGCTATGGTTCTCTATCCTGTTTTATACTTTGTGGCTCCAAGAAGTCCTTTGAGACATTCAAGTTTGTTAAGTGATAACTAAAGATGTCATAACAATGAAACCATGAGGGCTTTTGTGAAATCCAAACCTTGAAAAAGTAGGCCCCAAATGGTTATGTCATTTTAAAATGATATAACTTTGGAATATCTAAATGGCCGGAGTCTATACTTTTTCCTCCTACTATATTGATTTTTTTACTTTAATCTTATACATTTGGATTGTCCTATTGATTTTCTAGGATACTAGGTATTTTGTAGCAAAGAGTGTAATTATTCTCAAAGGTTAGATGGCACCTATAAGCATGTCCTTTGGAAGGTTAAAAATATTAACACCAAATCCACATTAACTGAAGACACAAGAGCCACTGGGTTAGTAAAACCAATGTCAAAGAAGTTAATACTGCCTCACCCAGCAGATTCACACACGGGCCTGTCTGCTTAATGGACCAGCACTAGCACTGTCACAGTGAGAGAAAACGGAAATAATGCGCATGTTTCAACTTGAAAGTTTGACTATAAAACTTGTAACTTTCTATTAACCATCATGAACAGTGTAGCAACTCTTTGTTCTTCCACCAAAATTGCTCCTCCACGAAGAGCCAATGATTTTCTGTCAATAATTTTCTTTGACAATGATTTTGGTTTAGCTGCCAGTGGTAGCTACTTTAGCATCCTTCACGTTTCATATTGTCCCTTATTTTCTGAGGTGAGGCAATTGACTTCATTCAGGTTGATTTGGGAGAAAGATGTGTTGGTATCATTTTAAAGTACAATATTCATTAACCATCCAATTAAAATAAAACATGAAAAACAGGAGGTTACTTGTTTTAGATGTTAAATCAGGCAATCAACCTTCTTTCATAAACCCAACACAAAGTATATTCTGATTTCATGTTTAAGTTTTTCTCTCACCTCCTATATCTTTAACATTTTTAAACATGTGTCATAGTAGTACATTTTTATAATAATCAACTCCACCATGATAATTTGCTTTGTTTCTATATTTCTGGTATACAGGTCCATTTTTACTTTACATTCAGTAATAATATTGATAATGATGATGTTAGGTCGTCAGGCATGCATGAGTGACATGAGTGAAAGTCCAGCTCTGTAACCATAGAAACCTCCCTTGAAGACCTTCCTTAAAGACCTCCTAGAAACACTACCCGCTTTAATGTTATAAATTAACCTAAATCCTAGAGCACAAAGCCCGTCAAAGCTCCTGGCTAAACAGACCACAAATGCATGTACAGAAAGTACTACCCTAACCTGCCCATAAAACCTCAACTTCGTTATACCATCATTATAATATCATGCCTATGCCTGGGAGTTCATGAATCTAATTACAACAGACTGAATTCTGGCTAAGCACATGCGCACTAGGCAGGGAGCTATGTAACAGCCAAATGTCAATCAAAATGACCTCACGTGCCAATCACCTAGGGACACCTTTGTAACTACCCATTGTGGCTCTAATATAATATAGACTTTTCCACTTCTGCATTGTTACAGCCCTTTTTGCTGAAAACTTGCTCCTTTCTTGGAGCATGCTCTATCTTTTATCTTTTCACCTCCCAAATTCCACAGGGCTAAAGAGTGGCCCATTTCTTTCTAAAATATGCTTCCCACTTCTTCCAAATCTTGTGATGGAATTATCTCTGTTAGAGAAAAGAACAGAGAATCACGTGTTACCAGGGCACCGCCAGAGTATAGATCACCTCCACAGTCGCAGTAACAGCTGTGCTTATGAGCCAAGTCCCATTTTAAACACTTTGCATTGCACATGGAGTTCTTAGCCCCTATTTCAGTGATAATATTTGAAAAATGATTAATATTTATTTCTAAATATTATTCCCTTTTAACCTTAGCCAAGAGGGTAGACTAAATTATGAGGTTTAGTGCTCCAGGAAAAGGAAAGTAATATCAAATAGACCTAAAAGGTAACAGTACAATTTTTTTTACTATATTAGGTCAGGGGGCAAAGGTCTTGAAAATAAGGCTTTTTGGACAGAGATATGGGATTTCTAAATTCCAAAGACCAAACTGTTATATATTAAGACTCAGGACTTTTAGAAAAAAGTAGCTCTAAAGTTAGAATTACATCTAATGGCTGAGCAGTGAGGCTTAATGGCCCCCACAATTGGAAATGATACTGGGAAGTCCAAGGCAGGGAGACAAGGAGGTGTAAGCCTGTTCTGTCATATGTGGCAGCTGGACAATGAGAGAGGCAAGGAGGAGGGAGTCAGGGAAGCAGTCAAACATCCAGGATGTGGCATGAGTTCTCTGAGTCTTCCTAAAATCTGAGAAAGAAGTTGAGAGAGAGAGAGAGAGAGAGAGAGAGAGAAAGTACTAAAGAAGTTGAAGTCAAGTTAGTGAAGTCCTTGGCTTTTTTCCCATTTTGGTACCTGAAGAGCAGCTGCAACCTGGTAAAATTCAGGGCATGACTTGGTTAGGCAGAGGAAGAACCTGACTTTGGCTTCTTAGAGATTCCCTTACCTCTGATATGAGTGGACGACATCTAGATGTCCTGGCTTGTCCTATAGAGGGTGAGGATGGCTGGTAATCTTACCAGGAATGTAGCTGCAATGGGGGTGAGGGCATCTTGAACCAAAGACTGCAGAGTGGATTATTTGGCCTGGGAATCAAAGCACCACCTCAGGAAGGATGTTCAGCTGAGTAAAGAGCTGGGGGCTGGTGCTGCTAATTCAGGAGAGAGGGTTGCTGAACCCTAAGGGAATGGAAGGATGTCAGCAGGGTGAGTTCAACCAGGTGCATAAAACACACCCTTATCTTTGAGGCCAGCAAGGACTAGGGGAACATCTGTTAAACAAAAACTTTCACAGTTGAAAGCTTTCCTGAAAGATAGGGTTTATTGAGACATATGCTAGCCAGAAAAATGATCAGGTCTTGGGGCATGGAGTCTAAACCACCAACAGCAGGGCTAGATGGAAAAGACAACACATCTGCCATCCTGAAGTTGATGCACTCTCATATACTTTAAGCTGTTTTGAAAGCATTTACATTGGCTGTGGATAAGAGCAGTGGGGAAAGGTGAAGCGGGGGCAGTTCTAAGGTAGATGTGCAGTTTATGAGGAAGAAATATTTACTATTTTTGATTTGTTTGGGGAAACAATCCTGAAAGTTCATGCATAAGCAGGATGCAGTGGTCTAGTGGTCAGTTATTTCTCTAGAGAGCTGCCTGGAAATTGATTCAGAGCTCCAACATGCATTTAGCGTTTTGTTAACTGTCCCACAGCTGTTAACTGGCTAATTATCCTTGTCTTTTTTTTTTTTTTTTTTTTCTCTCTCACTCTCTGGGCTGCTGTCATTTAATTTAGGACATTTCAGAATTTTTGTCTTGTCACACTCCAAGGTCTTCAAGGGTGAAGTTTTTTTTATCCCATCATGTGATGCTATGTTGGGGAGGAGAAAGGAGGAGAGGGAGAGGGAAATTCTAAAAGACAGAGTTTAACCTGAGAACTATTGCAAACTGAAAGCAGACTGCTTAATAAGAAGTGACAAGTATTATTTCCCAGAAAGTTTAAAGTTTTCCTTTGCCCACAAGGAGAGTGAAAGGTTGGTAAGCTAGATTAGCTAGATAATAGAAAAATTAAAAAGCTATCTTTTCTTTGCATTTCTCAGTGTAGTGTGAATAAACTATGCTACAGCTACATAATATAACACTACAGCTCTATAATATAAAAACTAGAAAGGAACAACCTTATAACTTTGTTCCAAGAACAGATAAAGATCAATATTACTCAAAGCTGATGACCTTAGAAAGTCAAGAAAGATTGGAACTTCTTAAGATGCTGTATTTTTTGTGTCTTTCAATTTATATATTTATTGTAGAGATTGTAACAGATGTTAAGACATGGAAAGTATTATCCAGCCCTTTCCTTTGCTCCTTCTTCTATCTCTCAAGTGTTCTTCATCTTTGTTCCTTACCCAGAGAGTGGTATGTCATTAAGTATGGGAAACAGGCTTTCTACTGCAGTGACCACATTGTGGGGCCTCAAAGGAAAAAGTTCCTTTTGAACACACTTAATAAATGACTCTCTGAGGCAGGACATCAGGAAAGATCCCACATATGTAACAGCAGATGATAAATTCTGGTAATTTACATCCATAGGTCACTCTAAGGACATTTCTGATTTATGACTTTGAACTGAGAAAAACCTAACTCAATTCAGAATCTTACCAAGACAGAAGCAAAGACATAGTGCTCACGTCTGCCATCTGGTGTAAATGAGAGGTAAATACAGCCATCCCTTCAGGACTGAAAGCAACTGAATGCAAAGACCTTGTAATTACAATCTTCCTGATGCCTTTTGTTAAATTTCTTAAATTCACAAAAATTCAGGAAAAAAAATATTCTTTTAATTCTAAGTTTTGTGATGTAAAAATTATCCTTGTAGGTTTTTTTTGTTTTTTAAATTTATGTTTAATAGTACTTGAAAACAAAAGGGGCTGGAGTTGTAAAATGATAAGAATGATGCTATCATGCCCATATTTTATTCTTTAAAATTAAATTCTCTTTCGATTGGAAATTGTAGGAGTGAAGACAGAAGCAAAGTGAAAGAAGCAGAATTTCCTTGAGAGTTTAGAGTAAAGTTTGGGTTTACAGAGCAACGCGATTTAGGGTCAGTAAGGGTAGCCATCATTTTGGTTTTCCTGGGATTGAGAAGTCCAGGATGCAGGACTTTTCAGTTATAAGCCAGGGAAAGTCCCCTGGAGCTGGGATGGTAGGTCACCTGAGGTCAGAATCTCAAATGAGGTACCTTAAAAAACATTTACAAAAGCACACAGTGAAGAAGCTATTTGGAAGTGGTGATTTCAAACTGTGTAAGGCAAAACAGGCAGAGGATATTAGTAAGTATTTTCTTTCTTTTCACTTAATCTATGTTCACTGTCAGTTAGATCTGTTAGCTTTCGTAAGAGTATGAGAGAGCCCCTTTCTGAAACAGTGGGAAGCTGGAGGCACACTTTCTATGCAGAGACATCTGGAGCTGACTGTATTCTTCCATATTCTGGAAGAGTTTGTAGAGAATTGGTATCATTTCTGTCTTAACTGTTTCAAAAATTAGTGAAACAATCTAGGCCATTAAGCTTTGATATACCAGTGAGCTTTAGTAGTTTGTAACCTTCAAAGAATTTCTCTATCTCATCTAAGTTGTTGAATTTTTTGGCCTAAGTTGTTAGCAATATTCCCTTATTATTTGTTTAATGTCTGTAGAACATTTAATGTCTGATATTGGTAATTTGTGTTTTCTCTCTTTTTTGAACAGCTTAACTAGAAATTTATTAATTTTTATTATTTTTTTCTGGAGAGTCAAATTCTGGAAATATTGATTTTTCGATTGTTTTCCTCTTTTCTACACTATGATTAATATTTTTATTTTTATTATTTCCTTCCATCTACTTACTTTGGGCTTAATATGCTCTTCCTTTTCTAGCATCTTAAGATGGACACTTAGATAATAATTTTAGGCTTTTATAATTTCCTTTTTATGATATAAGCAATTAAAATACCTATAATTTTCCCTCTAGGCACTACTTTAGCTACCTGCCACACATTTTGATAAATTATAGTTTTATTTTTATTATGTTAAATATATTTTCTAATTCCCCTTGTGATTTCTTCTTTGGCCCTTATAAGTGTGTTGTTTAATTTCCAAGTATTTAGGGATTTCCCCAAATATCTGATTTTGATTTTTAATTTAATGCATTTTTGGTCAGAGAATGTATATAATTTTTGTAGAAATTTATTGAGACTTGTTCTGTGGCCCAATGTGTGGTATATTTTGGTGAATATTCCAAGTGCACTTGAAAAGTGTCTATTCTGCTGGTTTTCGTATAGTGGTTTATAAACAGCGATTAATGCACACCAGTTGATAGTGTTATTCAAGCCTTCTATATCTTACCAGTATTCTGTGTAGTGTTCTAGCAGTTATTGTAAAAGGTGTTTACATCTCTAATTATAAATTGCAGATTTGTCTATTTCTCTTTTTAGTTATGTTAGTTTTTGCTTCATATATTTTGAAGCTCTCCAATGTAATTTTAATATCTTCTTAAAGTATGTGTGATATTTTGCATTCAACAAATACATTTAAGAATTATTTGTATTACTTTTTCAAAAAGAATTCTTTATGTATTTTCTTTGCCCATTTTTTTCTTGTTTGTTGATGTTTTAATTAAGAGAATTCGCCCTTTGTCTGGTTTTAGTTGTTGCAAACCTTTGGTCTTATTTATATATATATTTTTTTCCTTAAGAAGTTTTTTATTTTTATGCATTTGAATCTTTCAGTCATTTTAAAAATTAGTTCTAGTTTATAGTTATACTTGAAAAGGCTTTCATCATTCTGATATTTCTTATACATTTTCAATTTTAATTTATATATTTTATACAAAATATATTTTTATACATTTTTATTTTAGTTTTTTACTGTTAAATTTTGATATGCATTTCCCTGATAATTTGTAATGTTGAGCATCTTTTCATGTACCTGTTGGCCATCTGAATGTCATCTTTGAAAAAAATGTACATTCAGTTCTTTTCCCATTTTTAAATTGGATTATTTGGTTTTTCATTTTGCTATTGTTTCTTTTGCTGTGAAGAAGTTTTTCAATTTGATTTACTCCCCTTGTTTATTTTTGCTTTTGTTACTTGTGCTTTAGGGGTCATATATAAAAAAATCATTGCTAAGACCAATGTCAAGGACGTTTTCCCCCAAGTTTTCTTCTAGGAGTTTTATTGTTTCAGTTCTTTAATTCATTTAAGTCTTTAATCCATTTAGAGTTAATTTTTATGAGTAGTATAAGATGGGGTCTAATTTCATTCTTTTGCATATGAATATCCAATTTTCCTAGTACCATTTATTAAAGAGGCTATCTTTTTCCCACTGAGGATTCTTGGCTTCCTTGTCAAATATTAATTGACTGTACATTTAAGGGCTTATTTATGGGCTCTCAATTCTTTTCCATTAGTCTATGTGTCTATTTTATGTTGCTACCATACTGTTTTGATTACTATAGCTTTGTAGTATAGTTTGAAATCAGGAAGTATGATACCTCCAGCTTTGTTCACTTTCTCATGATTGCTTTGGCCATTGGAGAGGTCTTTATTTTGGTAGTTCTATACATATTTTAACAATATTAATTCTTTCAATTTACAAAAATATATTCTTATTTTTCTATGTGTTTGTCTCCTTCAATTTCTTTCATCAAAGTCTTCTAGTTTTCAGTGTACAAATCTTTCACCTCCTTGGTTAAGTTTATTCTTAACTATTTTATTGTTGTTGATGCTATTGTAAATGAGATCTTTTAAATTTTTCAGATAATTTGTGTACAAATATGCTACAAATTTTCTATGTTAATTTTATATGCTGCAACTTTTCTGAATTTGTTGATTTAATCTAACTTTTTTTTTTGGTAGTCTTTAGGATTTTCTATATATAAAATTATGTCATCTGTCAAAAAACAAAACAAAACAAAACAAAACAAAACAAAACAAAACACCAAACAACTTTATGTCTTCCTTTACAATTCTGATATTCTTTATTTATTTCTCTGGTAAAGGACTTTTATCACTGTGGCAAAAAAGGAGTGGTAAGAATAGGTACTGTTGTCTTATTTATTGAAAGAAAAAACTTTTAGCCTTTTACTGTTGAGTATGATGTTAGCTGGGAGAGTGTCATATATGGCCTTTGTTATGTTGAAATACATGTCTTCTATACCCAATCTGTTGACTATTTTTATGATAAAAAGATGCTATAGTTTGTCAAATGCTTTTTCTACATTTACTGAGATGATCATATAATATTTATATTTCATTCTATCAATGTAATGTATCACATTTATTGCTTTGCATATTTTGAACCATCCTTGCATCCCAGGGATAAATCTCACTTGATCATGCTGTATGCTCCTTTTAATGTATTGTTGAATTTGATTTGCTGATATTTTGTTGAGAAAATTTTTATCTATATTCATCGAGGATATTGGTCTGTAGTTATTTTTTTGTAGCCTCCTTATCTGGCATTGTTGTTAGGGTAACACTAGCCTTATAAAACGACTTTGGTAGCATTTTCTTCAGTTTTTTTGGCAGAGTTTGAGAAAGACTGGCATTAACTCTTCTTTAAATGTTTGGTAGAATTCACCAATGAAGCAATCTGGTCCTTGGCTTGTCTTTCTCGGGAGATTTCGGATTACTTATTTAATCTCCTTACTTGTTATTGATCCCTTCATATTTTCTCTTTCTTCATGATTTAGTTGGTATGTCATAAGTTTCTAGGAAATCTTCTATTTCTTCTAGATTATCCAATTTGTTGGTGTACAATTGTTCATAGTAGTTTCTTGAAACGACTATGTTTAATCTGTTCCTGTGGTATCCATCGTAATATCATTTCTGATTTTATTTGAGTCTTCTCTCTCTCAGTCTAGTTAAGATTTGTTAATTTTGTTAACCTTTTCAAAAAAACAGCTCTTATTTTCATCATTCTTTGCTATTGTTTTTCCGGTTTCTATTTCATTTATTTTGGCTCTAATATTTGTTATTTCATGCCTTCTGCTACCTTTGGGCTCAGTTTGTTCTTTTTCTAGTTCCTTCAGGTGTCAAGTTGTCTAATTGAGATCTCCCCCCACCCCTTCTTTTTCTTAATGCACACATTTATTGTAACAGTTCCTCTTGGAACTGATTTTACAGCATTCCATTGGTTTTAGTATGTTGTGTTTCCCTTTTCATTTGTTTCAAACTATTTTTTTTATTTCTGTTTTGAGTTCTTCTTTGACCAATTTTTGTTTAGGATTATGCTGTTTAATTGTCACACATTTGTGATTTTTCCAGCATTCTTCTTGTTACCAATTTCTAGTTTCATGCCATCATGGCAAGAAAAGATACTCAGTATGATTTCTGTCTCCTTAAATTTACTAAGACTTTTTTTTTTTTATATACTTGTTTTGTTAACTATCACATGTTCTACACTGGAGAATGTTCTGTGTGCACTTGAGAAGAATGTGAATTATGTTGCCTTGGGAAGACTTTCTTTATGTGTCTTTTAAGGTCTACTTGGTCTACAGCATAGTTCAAGTCAAACATTTATATATTTATTTTCTGTCTGGATAATCTATACAGTTTTGAAAGTGATGGTATTGAAATTCCCTACCATTATTTTTTTTCTTTTTGTCCCTCCAATTCTGTATTTGTTTAATATGTTTAGTTTTTCCAATGTTGACTGCATACATATTTATGATTGTTTTACCTTTTGATGAATTGACTATCATTATTTATTGACCTACTTTGCCTTTGTTATCATTCTGTCCACTTAAATTCCACTTTGTCTGACATCAGTGTAGTAACTCTTGCTTTTTTTTTTTTGGTTTCTACTTGTATGAAATATGTTTCCATCCTTTTAATCTGAGACTGTGTGCATTCTTTTTATTTTCTTTCTTTTTTTTTTTAATTAAGTTTATTGGAGTTGTGTGCATTCTTAAAGTTGAAATGCATCCCTTGTAAGCATCATAGAGTTGCATTTTATTTTATTTTTAATCTGTCCAGCTGCTCTGTGTCTTTTGATTGGAGAATTAATTCCATTTACATTTAGAGTAATTATTGGTAGGAAAAAACTTGCTAATGCCATATTATTGTTTTCTAGATGTTCTGTAATTTTCTTATTTCTTTGTCTCTTACTGCCTTTCTTTGTGAATTGATAATTTTCCATAATGATATGCTTTGATTTCTTTATCTTTATCATTTGTGAATCTACTGTAGATTTTTGCTTTCTGGTTACCATAAAGCTTATGTAAAACATCTCATAGATATAATGGTCAATTTTATACTGATAACTATTTAACTCTGATTGCACAAATATTATGCTTTTACTCTTCCCTTTAGTGTCTTTGATGTTATAATTTACATCTTTTAATATTGTATACTCATTAAGAAATTATTATAGCTACAGATATTTTTAATTCTTTTGTCCTTTAGCCTTTATACTAGAGTTAAGGAGTTAACACATTGCCATGTTACAGCATTAAAATATTCTGAATCTGACTATATAGGTATATAAAAGTATACTTACCTTTACCAGTGTGTTGTATATTTTTACATATTTTCAGCTGGCAACCATCTCTTTGTATTCCCCCCCAACTATAACATTACATGATTTGTTTACCTATTAAAGTTTCTGTAGTGAGGCAAAAACAAAAACAAAGACAAACAAACTAGTGCCCTGTCATTATAGTTTAAAGAACTCTTTCAGCATTTCTTGTTAGGTAGGTCCAAAGGCAAAGAACTCCCTCAAATTTTGTAGTATTCTTTTGGTTGGCAGTTTCTAACTTTCAGCTCCTTAACTATTTCATCTCAAATTTCTTGCCTGCAGTATCTCAAATGAGAGTCTTATGTGGGTTCCCTGTGTAAGAGAATTTTCCACCTCTTGCTGCTTTAAAAATTTTCTCTTTGTGTTTGATTTTAGATATTTTTATTATGTCTTGGGAAACATTGTTTTGGATTTAAATTTCATGGTAACTTATGAGCTTCGTAAACTTAGACGTCCAAATTTCTTCCCAGGTTTGGAAAAGTTCCCAGCCATTATTTCTTTAAATAAGCTTTCTACCTTTTTCTTCTTTTCCTTCTGGGACTTCAGTTATTGATTCTTTATTTCTTTTAATGTTGCCCCATGAATCTCATAGACTTTCTTGAGTACTTTTTGTTATTTTCTTTCTGCTCCTCTGATAATTTCAATGGATCTGTCTTTGAGGTCACTAATTTCTTCTTCTGCTTGATCAAGTTGGCTTTTGAAGCTCTCTACTGAATTATTTGATTCAGTCATTTGTATTTTTCAGCTCCAAAATTTCAGTTTGATTTTTAAAAATGTTTTCTATCTTTTTGTTGATTTTTTTTCATTTTGTTCTTGTATCATTTCCTGGTATCATTAAATTGTTTATCTGTGTTCTCTTATAGCTCTCTGAGCATCTTTCACATAATTATTTTGAATTCTTTGTCAGACAATTCCCAGATCTCCATTTCTTTGGGGCCAGTTACAGGAGGTTTCTGTATTGCTTTAGTGAAGTCGCATTTCCCTGATTCTTTATGATCTGCAACCTTGGCAAGGTGTCTGCATATTTGAAGAAGCAATCACCTCTTCTAGACATTATGGACTGACTTTGGTAAGGGAAGACTTTCACTTGCAGGTTGGGCATGTTGGAGCATGCAGTGACCCTGGGTCCGGTGGTGCAGGGATGTGTGGTGGCACCGGATCTGAGGGGATATGATATCTTTTTTGACTCAGACTGCTGGGGTCCATAGCATCCATATCGGTGTAGTCTTAGAGCTGATTTGCAGTGGCTGCAAGGACTGTGGGAGTCCTCAGTATTGCCTTCTTGTCCAGCACCTAAGATCAAGGCTACAGTGGTAGCTGGAGCCAGTGGTGTGCGCCAACTTGGTTGCAGGGACCAGCTACAGGTGTCTGTGTAGTGGCAGGGGTTGGCTGCAGACGCACATGTAGTGTTGGGACCAGAGAAGGTAGCAAGGGCCAAGGTCAGTGTCAGGCACACTGGTGTTAGCATGTATTCCTGTGGCTGCTGGGTCTTGCCACGAGCATATGGCAGTGGAGGCCAGTGACGAAAGTCACACAGGTATGCAGGTACATAGCTGGAGGGAACAGCTGTATGTGAGTGCAATGTTTCAGGCCAGTGACAGCAGACAGATCCTGACAACAGACAACTGCAGTGACCCTGGATGTTGACCTGCTCTCCCAAGACTGCATAATCTCCCCCTGGCTGTGTGTAGAGCAGTGGAGGCCAGTGACAAGTATCTGGCTGGCAGCATGCTAGTGTAAGCTTCGGTAGCAAAAGCTGCTGGGTTTGTCTGCAGATCATATTACCTGGAATTGTGATTGTTTCTGCTGTGTATCCCCTGCTTTTCTTTCTTGTTCCTTTATCTATACAACTCAGCTTTGCTAGTCTGGGTAGGGTGAAACCAAACTGGGACTTTTGTATAATGCCTTGAAATGCTGGAGAAGCTGATTCATCCTGCGCATCTTGCCCAGCAAGGGGAACTCTTTCTAGCTGAGGAGTTTTTCTTTTAGTGCTGAGGAATGCCAGTTTTGGGGATGGGATGATGCAGACATATGAAGCATCTTCCTTCCCTTAATGTGCGGCTATTCTCAGGTACCACAGAGTTGATGAAGTTTCTTAAGTAGATTCTAGAACTCTCCCAGAGCTGTTTTTATTCATGGAAATGTGTCTAATTATTGGTCTTTGTCAGAGAACAGAGGCTGGGATCTCCTACTTTGCCAATTTGGTGACATCACCTCTGTTGGCCATTTCCCCAAGTTTTTTCAGTGCTATCTTTTCCCTGCCAATTTGAAATAATGACGTTATTAAATAAAAAATTCATACATATGTTTGGACCTCTTTCTGGCATTTCTTTTCTGTTCAGTTGCTATGTCTGCTTGGTTATACTTCAATATCTTAGTTTTAATTATCATTATATTATTATATACGTGCATTTTAATATCTTTAGGGCTAGCCTTCACATTTTTTCTTTTTCAGACTTATCTATTTTTGTGTATATTTTTGTGTATACCTGAACTTTAGAGTCAGCCTATCAAAGAATACATTATGACTTTCCAGTTGTTCATGTAGATTTTTAAAAAAGTTCACTTTTATTGTAAAATGGCTAGACTTTCTAATTGATATTGGTTTGTAAATGGGCTATTGACTTCTGAATATTAATATTGCATTTAGTCTCTTTCATGAATTTTCTTATTCATGATAGCTTTTTAATGAATTTTCCTAGGTTCTCCAGGTATCTGATTCTATCATATACAGTCTTTTAACCTCTTACTTTCCAATATATATACTTTATTTATCTTACTCTTCTCTAATTACTTTGACTAATATGTACAGAAAAATGTTGAATAGTGGTGGGTTAAAGGGCATCTTTGTCTTGTTTTTGCCTTTAATGAGATGCTTCTTGTATTTCCTCATTAAGCATGATGCTAGCTTTGGAACTGCTAGTATATATTTTATTATGCTAAGGAAGCATTCATATATTTTATTAAAAGCTTAATTTTATTAAGATCACATGTTGAAGCATAAAACTTTTTTTCAGAAGTTTTAGAGAATGATGCTTAGATTAAATAATAAGAAAGAAAATGGAAAATATTAATATATTTAATTAGACTGAAATTAAAAACCTCTGTTCTTCAAAAAAAAATCATGAGAATTAAAAGACAAACCACACACTGGGAAAAAAAATTGCTGCAGAGGAACTGCATTAGAGTATATAAAACACTCCTACAAATGAATATTTTTCCCATATGAACTCTACAAATTAATAAAAAAAGACTTATAACCCAATAGAAAAATAGGCAATTCATAAAATTCATAAACAGGTGTATGCCAAATTTTATTAAATGCCTTTGCAGTATATTTGGAGATGATCCTTGATAATTTCCTGATAGTAAACATGTATATGACTAAACATATACATTTTATTTTTAGAATTCTACTTGTTCATTTTATATAATTCTGGATTCTCTTTGCTGATATTTTAATTAGGTAATTTACATTTGACATTCTTGAAATGTTCATCTGTAGTTTTATACTTTTTGTGTGCTATCTCAGTCAGGTTTAGGTATTACTGCAATACCTATATGTGCCTTATTTATATGTGCCTTATGGCTATACTCTAAAATAGTTTAAGTAGCACTGGAATTGTCTTTAAAATTTGATAGATTTCTTTATGAAATAATCTGAATCAGGTGTTTTGTAGGTGGTGATTTTGCTTGTGGTGTTGGTGTGCACGCGTGCATATGCATTGATGCGGAATAGCGATTCTTAGACAATGTTTTCTATTCTATCTTAATTTTTCTTTACGTTTTTAATCTCTTTTAGAATCGGTTTTGTAAAGCACATTTCTTAAAAACTGCCTAATTTCCACCTGTGCTTTCCTTTTATATTATGTCTTCATGAAAATAGCCTTCTAATTTCTCCCTCTGCTTCCCATTTACCTCTCCACACCAATCCTTTTTCCACAGAGCTGCTAGAGTTATATCTCTAAAACATGGATCTGGTGCTCTCATTTCTTCTGCCTAAACAAAAATCATAAAAACCTTTAAATGACTCCTAATTGCTCATAGATAAAGTAAGACCAACTTGACTATTATGTGCTTTACCATTTTCCTATGACACTCTTGCTTCCATGACTCACGTCGTTTACACCACCTGAAGTATCCTCCTTATTTCTTTCCTTATTCCTTAGCTGGTGAAATATTTTAAGTCCCAGATTCATTATGAACTCCTAAAGTCATAGCTTGTGTTTTATTCATCTTAGTATCTACAGGGCTGATGTCTAGGACATGTGTGCTCATAACATATAAGTGGTCAGTACATATTTTCTGAAACACATAGGCTTTACATATTTGTTCGCATGCTGATTGGATACGTATGTGGACATTGAGGTGGTTCTCAAGATAAACACATCTGAGATTTGGTAGGAGGAGGTGGTTCACATGGTTTATGGATATCAAGATTTAGCTTTGAGCATGACTGCTACTTGATTAGGGGTAACAAGAGATCCTCCCCTGCTTAAGTATCAAAACAGGCACACATGCACACACATATATACAAACATGCACATTCAGGAGCCTAGGGTAGTAACTGAATCAATTGTTCAGTTTAGGGCTATCCATTTGAATATCTGCCTGAAGTTGGTGGTCCCAGAGAAAAGAGGTCAAATAGAGTTTTTTTCTAAGAGCAGTGAATGGTCTTTCTCCTGTGGTTTTTCTAATCTGGAGATAAAGAATATTCCCTAACCTGTTCATTCTCACTGAGTTAGCTTTTGAATTTAGGCTGCTTAGGAGTCAGGCTAATATTTCTGTTGGCAGTTTTTCCATATAAGTACAATGTAGAGGTTCAAAACTATATGTTACATAGGAAACCAGACACTTTACTTCTCAACAATATAAGGCTCTGCTGGCATTGCAAGGCAGCTACCCGAATAAATGTGGCTGGTGTTCTATTCCTTTAACTCAAACCATCCAGGATTCTCTGCTTGCCCAGGCAGTGACCAACCTAGTGCTAATGTTTGTATAATATTTGTTCATCTGAAGAATTAAAAAAAAATTGTTTGAAACATTTAAAATCAAATAATTTTAAACTAATGTTGATTGGTGCTTTGTTCTAGAGATGAAAAACAAAATACAAAAGCTTCACAGACTTTCAGTATTTTTTTTTTTATCAAACTAAACTACTCATCTTGAAAATGATATTTACATGTTTTTACATTCATTCTACCTGATGGTTCCTATTACAACCTACCTGAATTATAATTGTGTGTTTCACAACTGATCAAAACCTAAAGTCACTATTAATGTGTGTGTATATTAGAACATGAAAAACATAGTTTTCTGGAGCATATATATATCTTATTTGTCCAGAATAAAAAAAAAAACCCATAGCACACAATCTTATTCCCCACTGAAATTATATTGTGGCTTTTCAATTTTTATCTGTATACTTTAGGAAATTGTTCCTATGTGAATTCCATACTAGTAACAGAAATAGAATATCCACAGTAATTCCCAGAATCTTTTGGTGTTTTGTTCTCATTTGTTCCCTTCACAGTCATCTCAATTCTTTTATTGCAGTTACATAAATATATTTTACAGACCTCACATTCCCCTAAAGTCATATTAAAATCCAAATAAAATCATACCAATACAATAGCAATAAGATCTTGAAACAGAGTAATATATCAGTAGCAGAGCTAAAAATGTTTTCTGTAGACTCCAAGTCCTAAAATTCTGTCTATATCACTATGATAAAGAAAGGAAGGTAAAATAATGGATTTGGACTTCCCTGGCATTATGAATTCTTGACATTAGACTTATTAAGTAGCCTTTCAGGTTTTTCAGATTGAAGAGGAATTTTTGCTTTGGTTATTGAGTATTTCAGAAGGAGTTTGGTAGAGATAATAAGGAGAGCCAGAGAGAGACAGGGACAGGGGTATGAGGATTACAGTAAACCTCAGGGCTGACTAGGATGTCAAGGAAAATAAGCAATGAGAATAGAAGAAAAATGAGTCAATTGTACCTGGGATGGAGCATAGCTCTCAAGGAAGTAGCTCCAAGTGCAAATTGGCCCAGCTTTTTACAAAAGACCCTGGATTCAGCTTTTGACTTGGCTATTTACCAACTTTTACCATGAGAAAGTTACTTTACTTTTCTGAGTCTTGCTTTCTACATCCTAAAATGAGAAAATTAAAGGCCATTTCCTAGGGTTATTGTGAAGCTTAGAAGAAATAGATGGCTCGCAGTCTAGTGCCTGGTACATATGTTTATTTTTATCTTGGCACTTGATAAATGTTAATTTTCTTTTTTATCTCTAGGTTATTTTCTTATCCTTCCCAATGCCCAGGGGTTAATAAAGGATCTCCAAATGTAGAATTTGATTGTTTTCCATTTACCTTTTAAATATATTTGGCCCCATGTGGCCTTAATCCTAGTAGAACAAAATTATGTTGATACAGATCCAAGAAATTACAGTAGTAAATGCTCAGAAGGTTCCTGGTATTGTTCCCAGAGCATAGTAGGATTTGGAAAAGGAAGCTATTGTAAGTTCATAGAATCTCAGTCTCCCTGACTTGTTGAGATGCACTTGAATTGGCTAGAAGCTATGATCTCTACACAGATCACTTCAGATAGATGGCTACTTACTTTAGTCCCTATTGTCACCTTGGATTTTATTGCTAGTGCATCTTTACTTCTACCTCCAGTATAAGGCCAAAGTATCTATTTTAGGTTTTGGTAAATTGAGTTTCCTTGATTTTTTAAGCTCATTTCCTTCCTCTTAATTAGGCCAAGGCTAACTCAGTCTTTAAATTTCAGAATACCCTTCAGATTATCAGGAAAACTTCCCTTATCTCCTTGGACCAGGCTTAGGCCTACTATTATGTGCTATCTTAGTATTTTGGTTCTTTTTTGTTAATATCTATTACAATTATAATTAAAATAATTACTTGTGTATATGGTGAACTCTGTCTTGTTCTCAGCTCTATTTTTAGTGCCTGAGACCATTCTTGGATCATAAGAGGAGATCAATAAATATGTATTAATTGAATGCACACATAAACTGATCAGTATCAGAAATGATGAATTAATGTGTTAAGCTGATTTTCACTTCAGTTTAAAATTTTGCTTTAAAAATAAAACTTGGCTTTGGTTAAAACTCCAGAGTTTCCTGTATACTCTTCCTATGTGCAGCACTGCTGTGGTTAATCTGTCCCCAATGAGGGTAGTTGTGGCACAACTAATTGCTTACTTTAATTATATATGAAAAAAATAATTAGGGTTAGAGCTTACTTGGTATCCCACCTTTCTTACATGTAACAATTTTTTTGTACTCACCAAAAAACAGTATCAAGTTCATTAAAAATTTCTAATTTATAGTTAATAAAATAGTGACGTTTATTCAACTCAGCTAACTTTATTGAGTTACTCTATTCTGGGTCAGTGGTTCTCAGAATCACTTGGAGGGCTTGTTAAAATATAGATTGCTTATAATTGGGGACACCAACATCACACTCAACAACTAATGCAAGAACTAGACAGGATGTTATCAAGGATATAGAACTGAACAACACCCTCAAACAAGAAGATCCAGTTGACATAAACCAAACACCGCATTCGACAAAAACAGATTATACATTCTTTTCAAGCACTATGGGTATCCTGGACCATAAAATAAATGTTAAGCAATTTAAAGAATTGAAATCACACAGAATATGCTCTCTGACCACAATATAATGTTAGAGATCACTAACAGAAAGACAACAAGAATATCTCCATGCACTTAGAAATGAACCAGTATACTTCTAAATAATACATGGGTCAAAGAGAAAATCTCAGAGGAAATTTAAAAATGCATAAAACTGAATAAAAGTAAAATCATAGTATATCAAAATTTGTGGGATGTAACTAAAGCAGTGCTGAGAGGACTCAATACTTACATCAGAGAAGAGGAAAAAGCTTTAATTAATAATCCTAAATTCCTATTACAATAAATCAGAAAGATAAAAATAACTCAAAGGAAGCAGAGGAATGGACAGCAGGTATCAAGGTAGCAGAAATAAGTAGAATTCAAAATAAAACATTGGATAAAATTAATAAAGCAAAAAACTGGTTCTTTGAAAAAAAATCTATAAAACTGATAAACTTCTAGTAAGAATGAAAAAGAAAAAAACAGATGAGACAAGTCACCGATATTTTTTTTTTTGAGTTAAAGAAATAAATTTTATTTAACTAAATTGTAATGACTTGATCAAGAAACAGACTTATCAATTCCAGGCTACTAATACTATGACTTCAACTACATTTTTAGTAATTAATGACTAAATGGCAATTTGTTTAGATTCTTTTTATAGATGTACTATAATCTACATATTAAACAAAGGCATATGTTAACCATTCAGACAAATCAGAGTAGTCCCCACAAGATCTTACATCTGAATTGATTTTCCTTCTCCAAATAAAAATCAAGTTCTGATAATTTTGCAAGAATATATAAGTGATTCCCAGTGATAAGAAATTCAGGCTATCCCACCTCTTAGTATTATTAAAGGCCAAGGGAGACATCTCATGATAAGCATTTCTGCAGTTGTACCAGAAATCTTCCAAGAAAGAATTCTAAGGAATTTCATATATTGATAAGAAATAGAAATTAGAGAAAGATGGAAGTGGGGATTTTTAAAGCTAACTAAACTGAGTCATTATTGTAATGAAAATAGAAAAAATGCACCCCTATAGAGTTCTAAAAATAATATACTTTAGGCTAAGTCACCAATATTTTTAATGACAGAAATATAATTATAGATCCTGTATCATTAAAAGACTAATAAGGGACAAGTATGAACAACTTTGTACTCATAAATTCAACAACCTACCAAAAACTCAGCCAAAATAAAAACAGATAATCTGAATAGACATACAATTAAAGAAATTGATTTTATTATTTTAAAATGCTTAAAAAATAAATACCCATGGCCAGATGGCTTTATTGGAGAGTTTTATCAGACATTCAAAAAATTAACATAAATTTGATACTATATCTTCCAGAAATAGCAGAGAAGGAAACATGCCCCAACTCATTTTATGAGGCCAATTTTACCCTGATAACAAAAACTAGGCAAATGTCCCCAAACGAAGACTACATACCAGTCACTCTCATGAACTTAAGTGTAAAAATCTTCAACAAAATTTTAGCAAATTAAATACAACCATGTATAAAGAAACAATGAGTTACATCCAAGTAGGATTTTTTCCAGATACACAAGGTTGGTTCAACATTTGAAACTCAATCAATGTAAGAAACTATATCAACTGACTAAAGAAGAAAAATCACCCTACTATACCAATTTACAGAAAAAGCATTTGGCAAAATTCAGCACTCATTCATGATAAAAATCTCAGTACAGCAGGAATACAGAACTTCATTAAACCCAAAAAGAGCATCAACAAAAACCTATAGCTATCATCAGACTTAACAGTGAAAGACAAAATACTTTCCCTCTGGGATCAGGAACAAGCTAAAGATTTCCCCTCTCACTATTCTTAGTAATATGGTATCTGAAGTCCTAGTCAGTGAAATAAGGCTAGAAAAAGAAGTAAAATATGTGCAGACTGCGTAAGGAGAAATAAAACCATCTTTAACTGCAGATGACATGATGGTCTCTGTAGAAAATCCCAAGAAATCTAAAACCAACCAACCACTCTTGGTCTTAATAAGTGAGTTCAGTAAGGTCACAGAATACAAGACCAGCACACACAATCTAACAGCTTTTTCACATACTGATAAAAATAAACGGAAACCAAAATTTACAGTACCATGTACAGTTGCTCCTTCCCTTCCCTGCTACCTAGACCCTCCTGGTCAATAAGACCCTGCTTTTCCCTCAGCATTTGTTATCACACAGGTTACCAGTTACCTGTTTCCTGAAGTCTTCAGTTCATGCCTGTCTTCAGTTCTATGCACTCTAAGCTTCCACAGCCGTTTTGCTGCCTGAGCTTGGGTTATCACAGCGTTGGCTCTTCCTTTGAAGAGCCTCTTAGGCTTTAGAGCATCATGACATCATCAGCCATCTTCTCACTCATCAGCGTAACAGTCTCAAACAGGCTGTAAGTGGAACAGAAACAATAAATTCTAATATCACTAAAGTTATGTGAATAGCACATTACTCCTGAACCCTTGTCATTTAGAGTGGAGTTTTTAGAGTTGACTTTTAGTGGAGAAAAGATTGATTCCTTGTCACTGCAAGGACTTGTAGCATGAAGACATATAATGGAGCATGATGGATACTGGTTGAATTGAACTCTCTAGTTTTAAAAAATCCTGTCATTAAAAGATATAGTTAATTATCATAAGGCAAGAAGTATTGCTTGCAAGTTCTTATTGACATATTCAAGCAGAGTGGATTCAAGTATCTATTGAATTGTTGACACAATTATGATCTGTGTTATTTTACTTTGTTTTCCCATGCAGGATCAGGGCTAATTCCAGGCAGAATTCTCAATTTAGAAAACTGTGAATTTTCTTTCCCTTGTGGCCTGATACTTATCCCTTGGTTAGAGGCCACTGTACTTCCTCCTTCTCTCACTTCTAAGTTTACAAATGTTCAGGTTTGAAGCTCTATAGTCCCTAGGCAATTCTTGCTACTTCCTCAAAACTGACTAATAAGATAAATAGTAGACAAACCATTTGTTTAATGAAATCAAATCCAGACTAATGTGTTCTGTGGAAAAGGTTAAAACCTCAACCCCCTTTCTTCCTCCGTTACCGAATTACATTTAATCATTGTCTTCTTAAGACCACACCTTTGCCTAAGCTCAAAGGAGTGATTTTTCATGAGACTTTAGAGTCAGAAAGAGAGAAAGTGGTGGTCTCTTTACAGAAAAGGGAAAGTGAAGGGAGGGGACTAGTATTTGCTGAAAGCTTATTCTGTGCTGGGCATTTTGCCAAGCTGTATACATGTTTCAGTAAATCTACACACCATTCCTGTGAGATAGGTTCTGTTATTATCCTGATTTTATATGAGGAAACTGAGATTTAAGGAGGTCAAGTAACCTTTGTAAAATAAAAAAGAAAGAAAGTAATGGATCTAATTCACCCAAGCAAACATTACAGAATCAGTGTGGCAAGAAGATTCCTGTTTATTTTTTCTGTATTATCCCATTTCTCTGACCCTTTCCTCAAGTTGCTAGCTAGCCTTTTTTTTTCAAGCAGCAAAAATGTCTTGAGGTTTCTGCTCATTTCTGAAGCTTAGTTTTATTGTTGTTGTTAAGGCTAAAACCACTGAAGACATTTGGCTGGTGTTTTCAGAAGGAGAAAAGGCTTTCAAGGATCCTAAGAAGGAAAATGGGGAGGTGTTTGCAGAGATCCCTGGGGAACAACGGAAACATTGGTGGGGGCTTGTGGCTCGTTCCAAGGTGTTGTCCTGGGTGAGGACAACGTTTCAGAGGCTTAGGTGCTTTCAGCAGGAAGCAGCAGAGCCTTGGGATCTGAGGAGACCTTTTGGGCTAGGATGGTGGACATCTGTGATACCAGAATGAGTCAGTTACTGGAGGGAAGTCCCAGATACTTTCACATCATGTAAAAATGATAGCGATGATGGTGATAAATATTTACTGCATGCTTCAGGGCCAGTCATTATCCTGAGAATCTTGTATATATTAACTCTTCTCACCATCCAATAATTGTATGAGGGAAGTTACTATCATTATCTCCATTAATCAACAGAAAGTTTAAGTCAACCGATGTCACACACCACTAAGTGACAGAATCAAGATGAAAATCTAGGTAATGCTGTTCCAGAGCCCTCAAAAAAAAAAAAAAAAAAAAAAAAAGAGTCATTTCTGACCTCTTTAAATGAGCCCAGGCTAGAGACCTTTGCATGACCTTGAGTTTGAAGTAGAAGTGAGTAGGAAGAAAAGAAACCTATAATGAATAAAATTGAATTTCTTACCTACCACCCGGTGAGATAGAGATTGAGTTTTACTTAGGTTTACAGAAAGAAAAGAAAGACATGTGACAGTTGTTATTTTCCTGTTTTGTGGACCAAGATTCAAACATTTTTTATATATAAAATAACTTATTCTCCAAATATTAGCATTACAACCAATAAATACAAGGGAGGGGTGGACTTCAGACCACATGATTAATTTAATCTTGCACTTTTTGTTCTCTCATCAGCTCTAGGCTGCCTGCTGACTCTCTCTAGCTGTGCAGTTCCCTAAAGAGACCTCTCCCCGCTGAGACCTACCAGGGAAACCCAGCCAGATGGTAAGTGAGCTGTGTGCTCTGCAGATGGATGCCATGGTAACCTTGTAAACAGGGCCAGTGATTCTGAGTTAGGTGGGTGAGCCTTTGTACAGACACATACACATGCAAATGCATTCATTAGACAACCTTCCGGTGTTTTTCAGTATTTGAAGTATATGATTATAGTAAAACAAAACAAAACAACAAAAAACAACTTTTGAAGAAAAATTTTTTTCTTTATCACCAGCTTGAGGTCTTGATTTAGACAGTGTTTCTCAAGAGAAATGAGGGAAGAGAAATAATTTTGATACTCCAGGCAGCTATGATTTCAGGATGCTTGTGAGCTGGGGGATAAACCATAATGGAGAGGGTACCTGCAGGAGGAGGACCAGTTTACAGCCACGTGAATTTTCTTGCAGCTCTTTGAATAGTGTTCAGTGTTTCTTATCTCTGGATCTTTGCCTAGAAATCTCTTCCTCCATGTTTTTCATGGCTGGCTTCTTCCCATCCTTCACGCCTCAGTTCAATGTCACTTCAGGCAGCCTTTCCTGGGCACTTTCTAAACTAAGTCCCCTCTCCTGTTCTACCTCTCAGCACCCTTCTTGTTTCCTCTATTGTACTATTATCATCTTAAATAATTTTTTTGCTTACTTTTTAATCAGGTACTTATTTGTTTATTTGATCTTCCCCCTGACCTTGTCATGATGTAAGCTCCATGAGGTTAGAGACCATGTTTGTTTTGTTCACTCTAGTACTCATCGAAGGGTTTTGCACAGAGACTGTCATTAATATTAATTGGATAATGTATGAATAAAACTCTCAGGAGTCAGGCTTTGATATACCATCGTAGTTCCTTTTTCTTCCACTTGGCAGTGCTGCACTTGAATAAACATCTCGATGCTTATATCCACTTCACTTTTTAATAGAATTCATTTTATAATATTATTTTCATTTGGCTGGGCCCTAGGCTTCAGTTTTGTAGAAGCTTACACTATTTACTCCATGACAACCTGATTTTCTACCACAGCTTTTGCCTCTGGTTCTCAGTACTTAATCTGGTTCCTCGCAGCTTCTGCTTTCATTTTTAGCAACAGCTCCTCCTGCCATTGTCACTGACTTGACTGGTCTCCCTTCTTCTCTTCTACTTTAAATTCCCATAACAGTTGAGTTGCAATTAAAATAAAAATAATTTAATTCAACAAAAATAAGCTATATTCTTAGGAAAGAAAAACAAGAAGCAGATCTCAGCATAATTTTATATCAGTAACTCATCTTAATTAAAAATTAAAAAAAAAATACATGAATTCCATTTCAGTTTCATACTTCAGTTTGAAACCTAACAAATATACTTTACTATGGACATCTTTTGAAAGTTTTTCTAGAAAAAATAAGTACATTCTCATTATATTCTCTAAGGACCTCAGAGTGCCCAATTTCTTTGAGTCAATTTATGTGATGAGAAATATGCATATAATGTCTGTATTAAATCTCATCAGGGGTTGAATGTCAAATTAATGAAATTAAGGGATGATTTCTTATCAGGTCTCTCCTGGCTTTCTGAGAAGACACTTAAGTCTTCACTTGATAAATGCTTTCATTCTAAGGAAGGACTTGGATTTTGAACTTCAGCCAAAAGGAAAAATCCTCTCCAAACATCAAAACTTCCTCTTCTTTTTGATGGATGCCAAGGTATTTCTATTTTTGTGTCTGAATTGAAATCACATTATCTGCCTGCTACCTAGCTTTTGAGCTCTTTCATCACCCTCTGCCTCACTTGAGAATAGAACCATCCTCAGAAATTCACCCTTATCTTAGTTGGGTGTCCCTTCTGTGCATCAGATGGAGGCTTTACATTATGTTTTGGGGGAGCAGGTGGGAAGAGCAGCTGGTATGAGAAATGAGCAGCCTAACAACAGTAAAATTGAGAAGAGTGTGAGTGAGCGTGTGCGTATGTGTGTGTGAAAAGAGAGCAAGTGCCACCACATGAAAATTTGCCCCAGAAACTGTAAATCTTACAGTTTGTTCTTCAGAGCCTGCAGTACAGTCAATGTCACAGATAAAAAGTCATGAGACCCTCGACACCATAAAAGTCAGAATAGCAGAAACTTGGATTTATTCTAAGGCAAAGCCATTTACAGTGAATTCAAGAGTACAACATAACATTACATTTTTGTTGTTATAATTCCATTTAATACTTTAATTTATTCTGTAAATATTTGTTGTGGCCCTATTCTGTGTTAGGTCCTGTCACAGGCTCCGGGGATGGCCAAGAACAAGACAAAGAATTGGCTCTCATGGAATTTACTGATTTTCTTTAAATATAACAACACCAAGCCTATTTTGTGATAGCTGTAACTATTGCAATGAAATAAACACTATCCTTTATTTAAAGTTTCAATTATTAATACATTGTTTTAATATTTGGTTTTCCATAGAGCTATCTAATATAAATCTTTTTACTTTTTTCTGGAATGCCACCTGAGATTGAAAGTTTAAATATCATTTTCAAACATTTATGTTAGGCTTGGATGGCATGTATAAATGGAGATTATAAACTATAATTTTTATGACTTTTATGGCATGAGACTTTCCTTTTCCTTCTATTTTATATAAAACTAGTTAAATAATTAATTTGAATAGATAATATATGGACATTTTGCAATATTAAAAACATGTGCAGAGGTGTGAATTTTAAGAGAAAGCCTCATCTATTTCTCCCCTAGCCAGATTCTTCCAGATTTTTCCCCTTGGAGGCAACTTCTATTATGGGTTTCTTATATATATTTTAAAAGATATCTATTATTTAAACAGACACACACACACTGTACATATAGCTTTTCAAACACAAAAGAAACTATAATACCCATTTTTCTGTGTTTCCTCACCCAACAATGTATCTCCTTTCAATTCATATCAGTTCATAGAGATCTCCTTTTAAGAGATGCATAGGTTTCTGGTGTATGAATATACTGTATTGTATTTAGCAAGTTCCTATTGACACACAGTTAGGTCCTTTCCAATCTTTCCAAATAATGCAGCAATGAACATCCTTGGACATGCATTATTGACAAATACTCTCATGTATTATTATAAGATACATTTCTGAAGTGGAATTTCTGGGTCAAAGGTATGTGCACTTGTAATTTTAATATATATTGTCAAACTGCTCCCAGTATAAATTGTATCAATGTATACTTAATAATATGTAATTACCTTTTTAAAAAAACTTTGCCCAAAGAATATATTATCAAAGTTTTATATTTTGTCAATCTAATAGGTAGGAAATGATATTTCTTAGTAGCTTTAACTTGTATTTCTCGTATAAATAAGACTGGCATCTTTTCATATGTTTAAGTTATTCATTTCCTTTTGTAAAAACTGTTTATAATCATTGCCAGCTTCTCTATTGCGTTGTTGTTTGGTGTTATTGACAAATGTATAGAGTAGAATTTAGCCCTAGTCTAATGCAAAACATGTTGCAAATATTTTACCCGTTTGTCTTTTAACCTTGTTACGGTGTTTTGTTTTTTCTGTGCAGCGTTTCTATGTAGTTGATTTTATAAATCTTTCATATTCTGTTCTCTAGGTTTTGTGTTATATTTACAAAGGCCTTACTTCAAAATTACAAAAGACAGCTCTCTTATTTTTTCTTTTCATACTTTGTTTTTGTTTTGCTTTTAGCATTCAAGATCTCTGGTATTTTGGTGTAAGATATGATACAGACAAAGCAAACTGAATTGATTAGAACTAAGTTGAGCTGAGAATAATAAACAAAAAGTAATGATGTGCTAAACAGAATTGAGGTTTATGTCTCTCTCCCATGGAGGCAGTAGGCCCAGAGCTTGTATAATATTCTACGATATGAGTGATTTGTGCTTTTTCCACCTCATTGATTCACTATGACTTTCCATTTCCAAGGTTACTTTACAGTCCAAGATGACTGTTGGTGCTCCAGCCCGAACACTGGAATCCAGCCAGCAGGAAGAGAAAAACAGAGAAAAGCCTAACCTTTCCCTTTAAAGACACTTTTTGGAAGCTTCTCATGCTAATTCTGTGTACATCCTATGGCCTAGTACATAAATTATAAGGTCATGATAAACTGCAAGGGTGTCAGGGAAATGGAGCCATATGCCCAAGCTAAAAATCAGGGATCTTGTGACAGAGAAAGAAGGGGACAATGCATGATGTCTGTCCATCAGCATAATTATACCAGTCCCCAGTTTTAAATTTATTTTGGTTTTAGTCCTATGACTAGAGTCAATGCTTACAGTCAGTTCTTTTTATTGGAGGTTCTCTATTCATCTCTTGGTTGGTTGCAGTTTGTTCTCTAATAACAAATTCCAGAAAGATTCAGGGAGAAATGTATTCTTCAAGTTTTTGAAAGTCCAAAAATGTTTTCTGTTATTTTTATATTTAAGGCTTATTTAGTTTGGGATTAAATCTTTGGGTTACTTTGCTTTCTTCAAGATTTTTCAGATATTTCCCAATTATATATTTGTGTTGAATGTTGCTGAGAAGTCTAAGTTGATTCTGAATTTTCCCCTTATATCTGGCTTGATCTTTCCTGCCTCAATGCCTAAAGGATTCCTTATATGAAGTCCTTTAATTTTACTTGAATATGTTTGAGTGATAAGCTTTGGGTGTTAATTTTCCTAAACAGAGTGTATCTTTAAATCTTTAGTTTTAAATCTTCTTTGAGTTATTCTTTCTTCTTTTTGACTAACAGCTGTTTATAATTTTACTTTATTTGTCTTATTTTGAAATACCAAGCACCTATGTGGATCCCCTTCATCTTTACTATTAGCCATTTACTTTCAATTCTTTATTTTCATTTTTTGTTTTCACTTATCTTATTCCTGTCTTTCATGTCCCTTACTGTGTTTCCAGCAGCATGCTTATTGTCTTGTGTGGTTTATTTTCCTTTTTTTATTTTTTTTTCTAAGGTCATCTCTTGCTGGTATCTTGCCAACTTTTCTAAACTCTTACATCTTTTCCTTGAATTCTTATTATATAAAAATCTTTATAACTTCCTTAATGTATATTTTTTGATGTCACAGAGAGTTTTGGTCATAATTTTCATTGGCTCCATGGTTACATTTATCCGTTGATTTTCATGTGTGACTTTTTGCCCCTGTCATTTTCTCCCCTCCCTCCTCTTTTTAAATGCAGCACCTTAGTAATGACCTGATGGTGGCACATTTTAATTATTGATAATATTTAAATGAGAAAGGCTTTTCTTGGACCAGATGTTTGTGGGAGATTTGTACTATGGAGCAGTCAGGGCTGTGTTTTCAGAGCTGCAGGCTTGCAAAGATGATGTTATCTGTAAAATTATTCAGAGAAGCTCTCTAATAAATGATTGTAGACTTTGCCCTTTTAAGTTGCCTGGTTAGTTTGGGGAATTGTGCTTCACTGGCTACATCTAAATACTTTCTTGCAGGCATTTTCTTCTTTCCATTCCTCTGATTGACCTTCTGAGAGGCAGAATAGAGTAGTTAGAGATCACATTATGGAGCCAGATTGCCAGCATCTGATTATTGACTCCTTATTAACTAGCTGTGTGAACTTGGGCAAGTTACTTAGCTTTCCTGTGCCTCATTTTCCTCATCTGTGAAAGGGTACATGATAATTTTGATCTCATAGGGTTTATGTGAGTATAAAATCTGTTAATACATGTAAGGTGCTTAGAAGAGGATCAGGCAAAAAGGGAAATGTCAGTTTCATTGCCATGTAAAAACTGAAACTATAGAATGAATAGTTTCCTTTTCTTCTTTAGACTTGCTGCTCTCAATTTTTTTCCGTGCTTCTCTCTGTTCTCCAGTGTTTGGAGAAAGATTTCCATTTTGGTTGAGAAGCAATTTGGACATTATTTTCTTCTAGCCTATCTGGAGTAATAACTTGGAACTTTGTAGCTAAGAGTCGGTGGATGGTCATGATGTTATCTCTAAGAGAGAGCAATTCACTCTCAAATGACTTTGTACTTAGAAGTTCAAGACTCTATCTCTATTGCTCATCTTCTCCCTTCTGTGTGTTCTTTTTACAATGGAGTTTACTTTATCATTAACACAGACACAAAGTATGGTTAATAGATATCACTTAGTAGTAAAAAGAAGGCAACTGTTTCTTGCATCTGAATATTCAAAAAAATAAATTTAGAAAAAAAATATCCTCACATAAAACATGGGTATACACTAAAATGTCAAGACTAGTAATTTCTTGGTGGTAGAAATATGGTTTTCACTTGAATTTTGCTTATCTGTATTTTTTAATGTTCTATGGTATACATATAAGGCTTTATAAAAAGTTTTTTTTTAATAATTAGACTGTAGATCAACTCAAAATCATGGTAACTTAACATTGTTTTATTCAGGTAAAAAAAATATATCATTTTAACTTGATCCTAAGAGATAGAAACTTAAAAATTCTTCTGTCTGGAGACAGAATACAACACAATTAAATTTTAAATAAAGTTTTATTTTTTTCCCTCTTAAATTAGTTAAATTAGATGGCTTGAATGAAAATGACAAGCATTTTTGTCATTTGGTAACATTATCAAATAAAATTGTTCCCCCATATTGTCATCAATAACTCAAATTTTCATATATTGGAACTTTGTTCTTATTGGGCAATATATGGTAATTGAGATGTTCTTGATAAATAATTTTATTTTAGGATGAAGTGGGCTCAAAATGGACTTTGTAAAGATAGACTTCATATAGTGAAGGTGAAAGAAATTATGACAGGGCCTTGAATGCCAGGGTTTATGTTTTGGATACAAATCTTTCTTAAAGGCAATGATAAATCATTGGAGATTGCTAATTAAGGGAGATAATGTAATCAAAGCAAACAGCATATTTCTGTAATTACTTGATTTTTATATCCCAAAAGCAAACTACCTTTGTAACATGGGTACATAGTAAGAAATGGAATGCAAGAGACTGAATTAATAGTGAGCACTTCATTGGTCCCAGATAAAGATAATCCTAAGGAAAAAGAACATTGTTTAAAAACTGTGATATTGCATCTGAATTCATACTTACCACTTTCTCAAACAGTGGTGATTGCCATTCGAATCATGGTCCAATGCATTTGTCTGAGAGCATTAGGTTTCTGGGGAAAGAGAATGAATTTTGGAGACAGATTATTATTTGACTATTAACTTTGTCATCTTACTAGTTCTATGATTTAGAGTTAATCTCTGAGTTTCAGTTCCTTCATCTTTAAAATGTGGAGATAATGTTAATCTCACAGGGTTGTTGAGAATTGAGACAATATCTATAAAGCACTTAATACAATGCCTATTATACAAAAGAAGTGCTAATTGAATTAAAAATAATTCCTAGCCCCAAACTCCAAAACCAAAGAAACTGATGAGTTTTGTAAATAAGGAAAAGTTCATTGAAGGAAGTTAGTACAGCGCCCTTCTTCTGTCTTCCATGTACCAGAGATACTTGCACTTAACACGTTGTACAAAAATAATTTCTGTGCCTGTCCTCCTGTTCCAACTGAGATTTTCAAGAGCCGGGAGAATGTCTTTATTTTTATACACTCATACCTAGGACAGTTGCTGGCATATAACATACAAGTTCACTTCACTAAACTGAACTTACTGCTATTATTTTCTCACTGTATGTTAATATTTTGTGAGAAAATGGTTGAACACATATGTCTCAGCTTTGAAGTATGTTTGTGATTTTCTGACTTAGAATAGGGGGTATGTGATGGATATGATATTCAGTTGCAGGACTCTGCGGAACACTCTGAAGACAGATATGTCATCTGGAATTGAGGGCTTTAAAGACAGACATTTATTAAGATGCCTTGAACTGAGAAAACAAAAATGATATAGAAGACAAATCTTAAGTGGAAAAACTCCAAGGATAGACATTCTGCTTCATCGACATGCAATCAAGCTGTTTCTCACACAGGGAAGTCCTCCAGGTGAGAAATAGCAAGGATTTCCTTTTGTCCGTACTTTTAGGTGTGCTGGGTGCCAAGGATGCAAAGGTAAACATCTCAGTCTTTGCCCCTATGAGCTGGATGAGTGTGGCAGTAAGGGTGTGAAAATCTCTTACAGTGTTCTATGTAGTTTTTGTCAAAATAATCCATAAAGTTTTCCTAAAAAATTTTTTTAACCTTTTTATTCTTGCCCTGAACATCATGGTACATCTGGCTCAGCCAGTTGCCCCTTTCCCACTTGCTCTGTCACCACGGTTCTGGTGCAATATTCATATTGCAAAATTCACGATCCATTGTCATAGTAGTCATTTCAGGGCGAAAGGGATTATTGGTGGCTTTAACTTCTTTTCTAGGTGCTTGTCTAACATCTCCACAATCTGTGAAATAAATAGGCAATTTACTTTTATAATTAAAGAAGTTACTGAAAAAGATAATCACTTTGCTCTGAAAAGTCCTGATTAGCCTCTTTTTAACATTTATACTCAAATACTCATGTTAACATTTTAACACAGAAAAGCTAAGTTTGCCCCCACCGCTGCCTCCTGTGACATTAATGTGTTATACTCCACAGTTTTTGGGAGATGGTACAAGGTGGGGAAGTTAACCAAGGCCTGGCACGATTTATGCTCAGTGAGATCATTGCTCCGTCTGAGGGCTCTTCACAGTCCAGACTGTTGAGAGATGCAGGACTTACTCCAAATGCCACATGAATCTGTGAACTGTGACCCAGAAATCACATTCCCTGAAAGGGGCTGCTAGTTATTTTTTGAGAAGCCAGTTGGTATTAATTAATATTACCATTTTCTTGTCAGCTGCTTTTGACACTTTATAAAATTATTCATTAGCTAACTAGCGCTTTCCCCAATTTCCTTTACTGCATTTGTATTCATTTAATTTGGAATTGTTTCAACCATTGCTGTATTTTTTCATTGTGGCTAATTTTTTTTTTTTGGTGTTCTCTCTTTAGTATAATCTCTTTTTATTATGGTAAAATGGGTATACAAGATTATATATATGTCAGGAGTATATTTTGATATTTGTACACACTACATAATGTTGTCCACCACTGTAAGCTAATTACCACCCATCATTATACAATTGATCCCCTTCACACATTTTTGCTCTTCCCTCAATCCACTGGTAATGTAATTGGGGGTAGCTGCCAGAGGTGGTGGAGGGGAGGGGTGGGCAAAACGGGTGAAGTGGATCAAAGGTAAAAACTTTCCGTTATAAAACTAAGTCCTAGAAATACGATAATGTACCACATAGTGATTATAGTTAATGCTATGTTGATTGTATATTTTAAAGTTACTAAGAGAGTAAATCTTAAAAGTTCTCATCACAAGAAAAAATTGTGACTATGTATGGTAAACTATGTTAACTAGATTTATTTTGGTAATCATTTTGCAATATATACAAATCTTGAATCATGTTATATGGGTGAAACTAATATAATGTTATGTGTCAATTATATCTTGATTAAAAAAAAGAAAGAGTTTGGGAACTCTGGCTGAGGGCAGCCAGCATTTAACTATTTGGAAATTTTCTCCTCATCAGGTAGGTCTGATCTCAAAAGCAACAACACTAATTGAGAGGCTGCTCTTTGGGTCCAGGATTGAGGAAGTTGCTGGTCATGTAGGGATGCTGAATCTGAGTGGTGTGTTGAGAAGGGCACCCGCAGAGGCTCAGCAGCTCTCCAAGTTCCCTTCCCTGCTCACTGACATTAGTCTGCAGCGCCTCAGGCAAGCCTCTGACAAGCCTCTGACTTTCTTGGCCTCAGTTTTCTTATTTGTCTCAGGAAGGCAATGAACTAAGCCATCTCTAAAGACCACCCCTCTGCCTGTAAATGTTTTCTGGTGCTGAAGTATCCTTATTACTAAGAGCAAGAGCTTGGTCCATCTATTTCACATCAACTAGGTCATTGAAAGTTCTTCAATCTTATTTTGATTTCAGAAATATGTAACACTGTACTGTTTTGGTAATATTTTCTTCCTCTCAGGGCAGATATGGTATATGATGAAAATAAAAAGAAGCCTGTGAATAGAAGTGAGAAGAGCTGGGACAGTGAATCAGGTGGCAGAATATCTGGAAGCTTCTTGCAGACACAGATGGTCGATGTAAACTGTTGTGGCAGGGAATTTCTGCCAGACATCCTATGAAGTTTATTACTAAATGTGGGATCGGTAAACTTTTAAAAACATACTGTGCATGTAAAATTATTTAAAACGTTACAAGTGAAAAATCCCTTTTGTTTCAGCAATGTCTAATCCTTCCCTTTTGCTTTATAAATGATTTAGATTAAAATGTCAGCTTTGGTGTTGAACAATTTTATTAGATTTTATAAAAGTTTATCTTTTATAATATTGTTGAGTGACTCATTAGGAGAAGCTGAAGTTCTGTGTGGTAGACCCTGGTTCCAGAATATATTTTATTTGATCCCATAATTAAAAAAAAATACTGTAAAGAATAAGTAAGAAGTATAAAATTAGTGTGAAACACTGGGATCAAATGAAAGGATATTATGTCATAATGTGTGGTCTGAGTAAAAAAGCAGTAAAGTTGAACCAGCTGCTAAACTCCCTGCTAAAGTGTAACAGTTAATCTTATAATAGAGAAAACAACTATAATTAAGGAATGGTTACATCTTTAAAATGTGACTCAGTGTAGTAAAACCAGGCGACCTTGCAAGAGGAAGTGGGAATTTTATGGAACATTAAGAATGTTTCAATGCAAGAAATCCCAGCTACAGAAATTTGTAAATGACAATATACTATTTTCTTCTGTATATAATAGCTAATATTGATAGTTTTATGAATATTTTCATATGTATTATCTTGTTTAACCCCTACACATTTCTTAAAAGTATTATTGCATTAATAGCTTTTTTCAAAATAAAAAATTGGCCTTCAGACACTCTAATGACTTGCCCAAATGAATTTAATAGCAAACAGCAAACAACATAACTGGTACTCAAGTTCTGTTTCTACTAGAAGATTCTGTCTCATCAGCAGCATATAAAAGTTCTGTAGAAAAGCATGTAGGAGTGTCCTGAAATGAGCTGCAGACACTGCTACTGTTTTGATCTTTAGGCAAAAATTGTTTACATTTGGCTCCCGCAGGTTCACTCCAACCTAAAGTAGTAGTCCATGAACTGATACTGTTACGTCTATTTTCTGGATAAATTTGAGGGTTTTAGAAGAAAATAACTTTGCCAAACATCTTGTCCAAGCTGATAGTAGTTTTCAAATTCTAAATGAGTTGAAGAAGGGCATGGGCTGGCTCTTTATTTAGCTTGGGTAGAGGATCCTCCTCCCCCCACTTTTATAAGTAAATATGTAAATAAAAATAAAAGAATGGAATGTAGAATATTGGAAGAGATTATTAGGTCACTGAGCCCAACCTCCTCCTCACTGCAGAGGAAATGATCCACACGTCACTCGCAGATATTTATCCAGGTCACTATTTTAAAAGGTAATTCAATTTTCTTTTTTGTGGGAGAGCAGACATTGTTGGCTTCTTTTTCAAAGCAAACCCAACATTGCTTCTTAGCAACTTCCTCTATTGGTAATTGTTCCATCTGCTACAGACCCTCAGAGTTAGTCAAAGTTCCTCTTCTCGTTAAATTCTTTTCTTGCTTCCCCATGCCCCACCTCAGATCTCTTCAGTTTTTCTTTATGATATGGTTTCCAGACCCTTCCACCTTTTCATCTCCTTTCTTGGAAATTTTTGTCAATGTGTCCTTTAAATGTGGAATCCAGAATTGAATGGGATCATCTGAATGAAATCAGATCCAGCAGTGGCACTTGTGTTCTGTACACAATAATTCTATTAATTCTGCTAAAAATTACATTTGATATGTTAGTGCCTTGTCAGAGATTGGCTTATACCAACTTTGTAGTTAATGAAAAATCAAATTTTTGCCCCAACACTACTTTTTTTTTTGCCAGATCTGCCAAATTCTGAGCTCAAACCAGTTTTCATTTTGATCCTTAGTGCAGTACTTCATATCAATTCCTATTAAATTTATTATGCCTGTTTTGATCTGTTATTTTAATGTTTGGAAGTATTTTTGATTTATTAAACTTTCTGAAATTTATATCCTTGGTAGAGTTTGTAAGCATACTTTAAATGCTTCTTAGTTGATAAAATGTCTAAGAGTCAGAGCTGAGTATAATATTCTATATGATACTTTCTCGATATTGATGAAAATTTATTATTTGAGCTCATTTTTCGACCAGGCACAAGAAAGAATTATCATGCTATTCCCTAACCCTCATGATCATCTTTGGTCCTTTGTTTTCTGTACAATCCTTTATACAGTGCAGACCTCTGACAGAGTTTTATTGAATTGATTTGAATGTCTGTCTCCATTTCTGAGTGCTCAGCATTTTGAGTCTTTGGCTCTCTGCAATCAAACAAAATCTTACATACCCATCAGAGGACAACTCATATCACTCAGCCTTCAGAAAGTTTCCTCTACTAACTTCGAGCTACACTAAATCTTTAAGTAAGCCTTATAGCTTAAGTTGCTTGTATCACACATTTGGGCATTTAATTATGGGATCCTTTGTGCTATTATCTAAAGGTTTACAAGGGTAGGTGTGTGTTTGTGTGTATGTGCTTGCATAGAAAAACCTTTTCCTTTTTTTTCCATTTTTTTTTTCTGTACAATGTTATCTACACATTACATATCACTTGTGAAGAGACCCCATTTGGGTGGTCACATTTGATTGGTTCAAAGTTGGTCACTTGACCCAACCTGGAACTATCAGAATTCTTCCCTGAGAATTTTAGAAATTAAGAAATGGCTAGGTCTATTTAGGAGTCTAATCTTATGAAATGAAAAGCTTGGCGTTTTCCATGGCTGTTTCTGTGTAGGCAGAGGATCTGAGTAAATCAATCAGAGTGGGAGTGAGACAGACGAAGAGAGACAGAGAGATGAAGTAGCCATACAGAGAAAAGCAGACACTATACCTGAAAAGTTCTAATGGGATTTGAGTTCCTTGACCCAATGTTCTGAAGACCCAGCCACATTCCTTTGCTCAGGACCCATAAGATGCATTTAGTAAATTCTCCTTTTGTAACCTATGTAAAACCATGTTAGTTCAATATTCAAAATAGGAATTTTAGAGTTGTGGATAGGAACCCTAGAATGTAAGATGAAATACAGGGTCTACTTGTGGCTGGATCTGACACTGCATGAATTTTATTTGGCTTACATGGTATTTAAAGCAAAATTAAAGTAGTACCCAGAATTTTAAAAATTAGGAAAATTTTCACACACTGGATTTCTGGCTTTGTTGAAAGGTCAGGAGATCTAACAATACTAAGCTGACATCCTACCTGGCAACAGAAGTTAGAATAAGAGATCAGTTGTCTCCTTTGGAACAGGGAGACACTCCCTGTTTTGTTTTAGTGCTCATAGTCAATATTTACTGGAAGACAAGGACAAAATCAGTTACCATTTCACATAGCATGCATACACATGTATAATTTTTCTTGACAGTAACTTTAACATTAAAAAAATGGGAAATGAAAGACTGACAAAACCACATGTTTAAAGAAAAATTTCTTTGTGAAAATAAAAGCTATTCCTATATTTGCTTTCCTTCTCTTTACCTGCCTTGCACTCTTATGAACATGAGACTAAAGAAAAAGAGGCCTCTACAGAACGGTGAAAAGACAAGCCTTACCAAGAGAAATGGCTAATGACATTACCAAAAGCAGAAATGGCCAACAAATTGTTAGAGAAATTGGCACTTAACATTCAGTTTAAACTTATTTACAAGTGTAATTACCCTCCATTATCCTCGATCTTAAGTAAATATGTTATATGTATTAATCTTAGGGTATTTGCTGGCATAAAGACAAAGGGAGTTTCAGTCTGGGACAGTAGCAAGAAGAAATCTCCATTTAGCTGAAAGCAACGGTTAGAAGTCAGGTGGCAGTGAGAATAACTGAATCAGACATAGACATGGGAAAATTCAATTTCCTACAATATACTAGAAAAAAGTGACAAGATTATTGTGAGGTCTTGGTGATGGAACTAGGTGGAATCATTTTATTTGGCATTAAATGAAATTACTTGAATTGCTAATGCATGACTTTTAATGCCCTATAAGTTTGGTTTAATATTGTCTCTTGGGTTTTACCCTCACAATCAGTTATCAACACTTTATATATGTCTTGTAGTCAGATTCCTGAGGGAGGTCTGATTGGCTTAATAAGTCTCTGTCTAGAACAAAACATCATTACAGGCCAGAGGTCTTTTCCCAGATCCTCATATATAAGTTCTGGGCCAGGTTACAGTTGGCATTTATTGGGTCAGAAGTGGCCTAGGAGATAGGTTCTCCTGGGTAAGTTTCCTGCTGGTATAGTAAAACTTTAATAGCACTGTAGTTCCTATCATTTTACTTAATTTTGTGAAATTTTCTATGTAAGGTCTTGTCCAACTCACCATAAATTATTTTTTTGAAGAAAGTAAGTTAATGAGAAGAGTACCATTAATAAATTTAAAATATTTAGGATAAATATTGCGAGATCTACTTCTAGCTTTCATAAACTCACGCATGATAATCATAATTATTAGATTATTGTTACTTTTGCTTCATTTAACATTTCTTCAGCTTTGTTTAGAATGGAGACCAATGTATTTACAATATGCTTCATTCAAAGACTGAAAAACTAAATCCTTTACATTCAAGCATTTTCTTATTTGATTTACTTATCCTCATTTCACATAAGCATGAATAAATGTTATCAGAAAGGACCACTTAAATGCTCCAATATTTAATTTCTAAACTAACTATCTAGAAGAAAATTTTCAGGAACACTTTGTTTGAATAAGAATTGTCCAGCATATTAGTCATGGTATAAAACTTTTTATTTTAATTTTATAGAACGCTTTTAGTCCATTTAATTTATGATTGACCTGGCCTCACAATTTGTGTTTATTAGAGTACACTCTACAGAAAATGAACCATCATTGAGCCATCTTTTAACATTTTTGCTTTAAATGAACAATGAAATGTGAAGCAATTTTGCATTAATATTTCAGGTACTCTTGTTGTTGAAGCACTATTTTGCATAGCTATAGTGCATTTAGTTCCATCTCACTACCTGTATAGTGTTTACCAATAATATTAATTAGTAATGCCTGACCACCAAGTGAAAAATCAAACATTTGAAAATTAAGTTGAATGATAAAACATATTTCCAAGCTTAATGGGATGTTTTGAAGCTGGTATGTGAAACCTTCTGCTAAAATGGCTAAAACAGTCCTTGTTATGTAGCATCTACTTGGTGTTGTCACCTTTCTAGTAAGAATGTGGAAACTGGACATGGATAAGCATTTAATAATGTTAGACTTGCAATTGAGGAAGCACAGATGATTACTATCAAGGAAACTACTAAGTAGCAGCTGGGACAAATGAGCTGCATTAAACTGTAAAGCAAAGTGTTTGGTGACATGACAATTGCTTTGTAATTCACTGGCTGAATTCTGGAAAGAAAAGTCGACTTTCTGGGAACTTTGAAAATGTGGTGAAACAGAGTGGGAAGAAAATATCTTGGCAAATTTTGAAGGGGGTGTGAGGAGTCGGGGCAGGAGTGAGAGTGGGGGTGGGGGTGGGGAGGTGGAGTTCAATATATGCATCACTTATTGGTTTAGAGTTCTCTACAGATCATGGCATTGTTTTAGTTTATTACATATCACAAGACAACTTCAACAATTATCATCATGTTAAATTTAGAAGCATAATTTGGGACAAGAATATAAAGAGTGCTCTAAATGTTTTAAGCTTTTTAAAATAGAAAACATCTGATTGTTAAAGAATATTTAGGCTTTTGACAGTTTACATAAAAAAGGCAACCATTAAATAAAGAGAAAAAAAATCACCAATATTATAGTAGGAAAAAAAAGTCAATTAAAATTTCTGAATTTAGAGTAGTCATTTTCAGAAAATAACCTCAGAAAAGTAAGAATCATGCCTATTCCCCATTTCCTAATTCGTAAACTGCATTTGGCACGTTTTTCACCACACAGAATCGGGGCTACTCCATTTTACCCACCAAACATATTGTAGTCCAGTGAAGTAACATATGTTTTCTAAATAATGGTTGGTGTTTGCTTTTTAGTTGACTTTGATGTACGTAAACATATATTATATCTATTAGAACGTAATAAGAAACTGCTTAGAAGGGAAAAATGTCTGAAGCAGTGATATCTTTTCGGTACATGGAACATACCTTAACTGCTGTTTTCCTTTTCGCAGTTTCTCTTTCTCAGTTTCAATTACCCACAGTCAAGCGAGTTCACAAAATATTAAATGATAAAATTCCAGAAATAAAGAATTCATAAGTTTTAAATTATACGCTGTTCTGAGTGACACGATAAATTCTCGTAGGTTCTGCTCAGTCCCGCCCAACGACGCGACTCAACCTTTTGCGTCTTTACGCTGCAGACGCTCTACGCTCCACAACCCAAGATGCTTTACGACCACCCGTGGTCGCTCCGTGGACGCTCAGTGACTGCCCGTGGATGCTCCGTGAACTTTAGTCACTTCATAGCTGGCTGGTTATCAGATTGTCATGGTAATGTCATGGTGACTCTTGTTTTACTTAATAATAACCCCAAAGCACAAAAGTACAAAAGTAGTAATGCTGACACTTTAGATATGATAAAGAGAAGCTGAAAAATACTTCTTTTGAGTGAAAAGTGAGTACGGTACACTAAAATATTTTGAGAGAGAAAGACCACGTTAAATTACTTTTATTACAATATATTGTTATAATTGTTATATTTTACTGTTAGTTATTGTTGTTAATCTCTTACTGTGCCTAATTTATAAATTAAACTTTATCATAGGTGTGCATATATAGGAAAAAACAGTATGCATAGGCCTCGGTACTATCTGTGGTTTCAGATATCCAGTGGAGATCTTGGAATGCACCACCTGAGAATAAGGGAGGACTGCTGTACTCATTTAGAAAATGCACCTACATTCCTGAGCCAAACTTTGATGATATCTTGATTATTGAAATATTTGAAAAAGTTTTCTAAAATCAAATTTTGGAACCCACTTAAATGCTGGCTCTTTAAAAATTTTTATTGTAGTGAACCTGCATATTGCTTATTTTGCTCATTCTCCTCATTTGTGTTTGCCTATTTTATTTTCTTCATGAGCTCTCTTCTTTTTTGTTTTTGAATGGTTATTTGAAGTTTCACCTCCCACACCCAGACTTCAAGTTTTTAGCATAGTACTCCAGACACAAAATCATCCCTGGATAAATATTTGAAACTATTAATGATGGTAATTGTGCAGTAAACTCAAAGAAATTGGATAGTTTAACATCTCTATGGTGTCTGAATTATTTTATGTTCTGCTACAAATATCAAAAATGTAAAGATTAATTCTTTCAATTTTGTAGGCAGGTGCACGGACCTGTGTTCTAGTCTTTGCTATACTTCTAATGTAACTTGTTGTACAGTCATTTTTAACCTTGTTGGGCTTGTTTCTTTATTAGTAAAATAATAGGAATTGGTTTGGTGACTTGTAGTCTTATTGTGAAATTGTATGATTCTATTTCAGACTAATTTCTCTTTCAATAATCTTTGGCCCTTTTTTGATGTCAAACTTTTTTTTTTTTCTTTTGGGGTAGCTTTCTTTTGCAAAGGCTGTGAGAAGTGCAGTTTGTCCTATTTTGAAGGACAATAGGTCTAGCTACAGTCCCCAAGTGAGAGGCCCTTATAAATCAGAGGGGCAGTGTGAGATCATAGGGTCCCTAGGGTGGGGGAAGTGAGGAAAAAGAGAGATGGAATCAATTGAGAATAAACTTTACTTGGGTCACAAGTTTTGTACAGGACTCTTGTGTGAGTGATTTCTGTGGGACAGAAATTTGAGGAAGTGCAATAACGGAACCAAAGAAATGTTAAAGTCATTCTGCTTTTCTTTTGTCATAATAAAAACCTTTCTAGCCACTAGTACTGTATTGAACCATTTGAAGCCAGAGGCAAAAGGAAAAACAGTAATACTAATCCCATCTTTATTTAAAAATTTGCTATATTATGTATATTTTTTCATTCTTATTTTTAAAAAAGCATTGCATTAAGACATTATTTATCTTGACCGATTACTGAGATAGTTTGAAACCTGTTAAGTTTTTCACCCAAGGAGAATACCTCATTTCCTTCATCTTTAAGAAAAACTTTGTGATTCCTATCTGTCCCTTGACTAGGTTGGTGATACGAGGAAAGGATTTACTTTTGGCTGCCCACTGAGAGCATGTCCTCTAGAGGGGCTCTTGCTCTCTGAGGACTTTAAAAAAACTCAGCTGAAACTCCTTTGCTTGGGGGCACATAGCAGGCCAAAAAAGACATATAGAGTGCAGTTTTCGAAAATGTCATCTGTGGTTCTTTTGATTGTAATCATGTGCAGTTCACATTCTTAGTAACCATTAAATTGTATATGTATTGGAATTATTCCTGAAATTTTAAGACAAAAAATTAATGCAGAAGAAATTCTTTCTACAGGCAAAGCAAAACCACATCACTAAATGAGACAATCAATCTGCCACAAGCAGGAAGAGCAGCCTGCAATTGCTCTGGGAAATGACATGGGAAAACTTGTTAAAGGAGGAAAAAGACTAGAAAGGGTAACCACAATCCGGTGAGGTGGAAGGATCTGGGTATTTAGGGGAACAGAGAACAACTCCTGGCATATATGTAGGGTAACTAATAATAGGCCCTGGACTTGTTTTTTTCCATCCAACCAAAATAATGCTTTCCCACAACCCTAGCATGGAAAAATGGAAATAATAGGGGCTAGTGAACCAAAAGAAGAAATATGTACTTAATTATACATCTGTGTAATAGAAAAAAATAAAAATAAAGCCAAGTGTTAAAATGAGGGCCATTTTACAGCCCATTTATAAAAGTAAGCAGTACAGCATGACAAGATGAAGGATTGCACAGGCTGGCTCTTTGAGATACAAGGCAGTTCCTTATTCCTTCCTTTGCTTTTGGGCTATTCTAAGGCTTTGAAAAAAGTTACTTAAAAAAGGAAAAAAAGCGCTGGTGGGAATGTAAATGGTACAGCTGCTGTGGAAAACACCTTGCTAGGCCCTCAAAAAGTTATACAGAATTACTATATGACTATATGACCCAGCCATTTTACTCCTAGGTATAAAGCCAAATGAATTGAATACAGAAACTCAGATGGACACGTGCACACCGATGTTTACTGTAGCATTATTCTCAACAGCCAAAAAATAGAAACAGCTCAAGTATATATCAGTGAATGAGACAATAAATAAAATGTGGTATATTCAATACATTAGACCATTATTCAGGCATAAAAACGAATGGGATTGTTTTGCATGCTACAACATACACAAACCTTAAAAACATTACAGCAAATGAAATTAGCCAGTCACCAAAGGACAAATATTGTATGGTCCCACTTATGTGTAATATATAGAGTAGGGAAATTCATAATCAGACATAGATTAGAGGCTACCAGGGCCTGGGGAACAGGAAAGGAGGAAGGTATTGCTTAATGAGTACAGAGTTCCTGGTTAGGGCAATAAAATAGTTTTGGAAATTGATATGGTGGTGATTGTACAGCACTGGGTATTTATGATTTTTACCACTGAATTATAGACTTATAAATGATTAAAATGACAATTTCATATTTTATTACATTAAAAAGAAAATAAACAAGGAAAAGCAGAAAAGCATAGATTTGAGTGACATATAGTATTTCTGCATATTACCTAGTTAAAGCCAGTTTCTACATTGGGAGACGCATTCTTAATCAGATTTGACTAACTCAACCCAGTGTCAGGGAGCAGAAAATCAACATCCTTCAGAAAAAAAAAATTCAGGTGTAAAAGGGGTTCTGGAGAAAGAAATTATTTGAGCCATGAAACAGGTCCTCAATATGAATTAAAGTACATACGTTGTCCACTTCGGTCACCCAACTTGCTCTCCTCACTTAGGGTAAATTACACCCTGATGGAAGGACCACTATGCCCCCTGTTCTTCCTACACTTAATCAACAGCATCATCTCAGAAGGGAGGGGTGACCTTTGACGTCCTTCTTGCAACTGCTCAAATGTTTTTGGACAATTTTTATTCGTAGTGGTCAAGAGTCTGAGGCTAAGGAAATATAGAGCTTCATAGCTCTTCCAAATTAAAAATAGCTGGTATCTTTGGCACAGTTTTGAAACATTTGCAACTCGAAATGTCTGAATACATTAGAATGCGGAATCTAAAGCATTCACACTATAGATTTTCTGTGATTAAGCTTAAAAAATAACAGTGTGGCAGATTATACTTTTTAAAAATCTAATTTAAATTTGATACACTTTTATATGCAATAAGAATATTTGAGTGTTAGATAAGAAATTATGCCTATCTTTTCATTAAATCCATGTCCTCCATGTTAACCATTTGTTGGCTTCTTTGGATTATTGTAGATATTTAAAAGTATCACGGTTTAATTAAAAATATCTATTTTCCTAATCTGGAGTGAACTTTCTAGCTGGCAGTCTGCCCGGATTTCATTGCATTCTCAGCTGCTATAAGCTGAGGTACAGCTCATCATATTTGCTTGGCTACCTCACTCAGATTTGGACACCTAAGGAAGAAATGTGTCTTTCCTCTGGTGTTGGAAAATTTCACTCCCTTTGAACAACACTTTTATAATTTTCTCTTCAACATTTTCCCTGTTATTTTTAGCTCTTGTTATTTTTAGCTCTTTGCCAAGTCCCTGCATGTTTTTGTTCCTTTTTTTTCATTGACTACTTTATGCTCTTTATGCTCAGAAAAGGTAAGGAGAATTTTATTACTAAGTGAGTCACTTTATCTGTTGCATGTATGGGGTCTCCACCTCAAGTGTAGGAACATGCTGACTGTTATGGAGGTGAATGTATAAATACTTGTATATGTTCGTGTAGGTGTGCATCTCCATTCACTTCCTATGAAGAAACAGGAGCCAGGAAAAATAAGAGTGGGGTGGTCTGTGTGAGGTAGGTGCCACTTGAAACCAAATGACTGTATAAATAGTGCTGACATCTATACTTACATGCAAACAATGACCTAATAATGCACCCTTTATAAAAATATTTAATATAGAGCACATTTGAAAGTGTCATAAATGTGCATTAATCTCTAGAGTTGTTTTTAAAAATCTCAAGTGTTTTATTGTTTTGAATACCTTAGAACTCTCACTTTTGGTGTGATGTTTAGTTGGGTCTTGAGTTGATGAAGTACCTCCAAGTCTAACATAACTGTGTTTAACTTCAAGGAGTTTTTAGACATGGTATTGTATGCACATTCGCGTCAATAGCTCATTTAGCTACTTGAGTTATACCTCAAGGACACGGTTGCTAAAGGCCCAAATAATTGCACTTCTAAGTGGCACTTCCTGGCCAAAGACAGATGTTGCCAAATGAATAAATGAGTGAATTTATGAGGAGATAATATTTAAAATGGTATGTATGCTTTCATTGGAGGGAGAGTGTGGGATGAAGAAATCTCAATCTATCATTGAAGTGAGATTTTTGGCAGGAGAGTGATAGGTAGCCAAAATATAAGTAGCGGAAAGCAGAATGATAGACAAGCAAAATTCTTATATTCTAAAGAATGTTCTAGATTGCTAAGAGTCATCAGAAAGGGGTCAAGTAAACCCACTGTCTCTGGAACCAATGAATTTATGCACATGGCCCTAATCCTCCCATCTTGTTAGCTAGCCCCTGCTCTGGTTAGTTAGTGCTTATACTTTGATTTCGTCTGTCTATTATCCATTCCTACTTCTCCTAAGAACAATTTAAGTTTTCTTTGGGTGAAGGACTCCTACCATGATGAACTCAATATTCGACTGTCAAGCAAGGTTACCATTCAACTCTTGTCTGAGAGGGTGAGCACAAACTCAAGATTGGGTTCTTTCTCCTTGATATGAATTTTTTCCTGAGTGACACAGGACAACTGAGTAGAACTGGAACTTGTTCCTTATGATGGGGGTTTGGTAGTTGTGATAGTTGTGAAGGAATTGTCTGTTCCTAAATTTCTAGAGTTTCCTGGATTTTAGTTTTATATTTTTTTAATAAAAAAATTTTTCCCCCTGCTTTTTCTTTAATTCTAGTAGTAACCTCATGATATGGTTAAATATTCTATTTTTTCCTCTTAAACTAGCTAGAGTCAGTTTCTTTTGTTTACTGTTGACAAAATCTAAGTGATACAGATTCTTTTTCTGTCTTATCCCAGTGGGGACAGTTGTTCGTTGGCCCAGACTCAGCCTTGGCAAGGAGGAAAGGAGAGGAAGCGTATCAGAATTCTTAGTGGTGTCAAGATTTTCTATTCCGAATAAAGGTGAAATTTAGTCTTCTTGCTTTTTGACTCTTCAAGTTACAAAGGTAGATGAACTCCTATACTCAGAGCACCTTTCCTACTTTCCTTTATTCTTAGTCTATGGTATCAGGATGCTTTGTGCTCAACACAATTTCAGCTGGGAAAAATTCCTCCATTGCAATTTGAGTATGTATATGCAGCAGCGACCTGTCCTGGTTCCTTTAAAAGCCCAAGAATAGAATCACAGAGAGAGGCACCATCTCACTCTTTACACACACATCTCTCTCTCCCTCTTCTCTTTGCTACTCTACTTGAGAAGGGGGAAGAATTGAGCTCATTCCTCAGGTGAAAGGCGGATACTAGAGAATAAGGAAACACCAGCAATTGCAGTGTTGAATACGCACATATTTCTGATTCTGGGAATGCTCACATCTTTAGCATGCGAACTCCTCAGAAGTACATATGTGTTTTTCGTCAGTATAATTTCAACAATTATGTAATATTACAAACATTAATTGAACATCTGTGCTTTTATGATAGTAAATATTAATGATGCAAATATTTATTAATGATGTAAATATTTATGATGCAAATATTAATGAAGTAGTTAAGAAAACACGGAAGTAACAAAGAAAGTATGATTGGTGGGCAGATGGTTTCTGAAATTATACACATATATTTGTGAAGCATTAGCTGTTTTAAAAGCATTAATGCTGATCTTTTAAAATGTGGGTATATAATTTAAGGTAAAACACTTTCATTGCACAATGAAGTTTACTTTGCCAAGTACTTAATTTATAATGACTTTTTTCTCTTAAAATATTGTCTCAAATAGTTTTTAGAAATTTTTCATAAGTGGAGGGTGTTTCTAGAAGATTCTTATTTCAAGATCTAGAAAAATCTTAAGAAAATTATCCAGAGAAAATTATTTTTTGTTAAAGAATGAATGCTTCCTTAAAAGGAAATTCTACAACTTCTCGTACAGACCCTTTCTAAGGTTTATCAGCTGCTCTCTGTGAAAAAGTTAATTTTAATTTTTGATCTAAACATCTCATGTTGCACAGCTAAACTCATTTTCTTTTTCCTAAGATGGAGAGCTGTAAGAACCACATTCTGAGGAAGGCCTTTCATATGTATGAAATGACTAGCTAAAATTCTCTCATAATATGGATTTTAAAATAATTTTTCTCATAGGCATACTTTCTTGATTTAGAATAATCTCTCCACCCATCTTTATACCTCCACATGTCTTTTAAGTGGTGGAGGTGGACACACTGGAGCAGGGCTCCTATTTCTATATCCTGTTATTGTAATTGATTTTTTAGATCACAATGACATGTTGATGTTTAAACATCAATTTGATGTCCAAGCTGACCTCTAAATGGATTTCTACTCTCAACTGATCCGTCCCAGCATGTGAGGCTGGCCACCCACATGCTTGGTCACTAGAATGGATTTGCCTCCTCATACTGCATTGGAGATGCAGCTGTGAGAAGCTGGTTTGTCCCTCTCTATCCTGTCTCTCATAGAAAATCATCACTTTCCTCGCCAAAGCTGGTTTTTCATATGATGCACTATGAACTGTGCTTCTTTGTTAGAGCTTCAGCTATTTTTATCATTGACATATAGAACATTAATTTTCATCGTTAGATATACTCTTCTTTTAGCGTACTCTCTTAAAAAGTTAGATTGGTTTTGACTGCTTTCTTAATAAAGGTATCCCCGTATGACAGAACTCTTCTCACGCTTTCTTGGATAGATGTCAACTGCACATTTAAGGTCTTGGGTCTTTATTTTACCACTGAGGTTGAAAGATATGTGAACCTAGAATTGCCTCTAGTTTTGTTCTCAAAGATTGATAATGGTCTTCAAGGAAGAAGAGTTATCAATCTTCTTGTGTAGTGTATAATTTTATTCTGTTGGCTCAAGTCTAGGTCTAGACTGTTCTATCCCCCTTTTATTTACCGCCCCCTCTTGTTTTTTGATGAGAAAACATTATGGCACTGTCTTGCTAAAGTTGGGCTATTGCATTTATCTCTTCCTTTTGACCCACCAGATTTATTATTCTGTCATGTTACAAAAATAGGTGAGTTCAATTAGAACTGTTCCTTATAAATCATGCATTCTGATGCCATTGAAGTGTTTGTGAATTTATCGTATAATGCCTTTTGGGGACAATTTCTAGCATAGCTCATAGATTTGTAATATCTAGAAGTATTTTTTTTGCAAATATCTTCTTCCTGTTTGTTTTTGAAAGTAGAAATATCAAACATATACAGAAAAACATAAAGACTAATAAAATAAAAAATATTGTTTCAGTTTAACTACATAACAATTTTAAAATTTATTCTTCTGTTACTAGACATATGGGTTGTTTTTTTTTATATTTTGCTGTCATAATAGCATACAAAGAACATTGCAGAAAGGTGCCTTTGGCTACCCCCTGTAACAATTTCTCTAGGATATGTGCCCAGGTGTGGGAACTGCTGAGATTGAAAAACATATTTATAGTTAATTTTATTAGATATTATCAAATTTTTCTTCAAGGTGTGCCAATTTATAACTCCGACAACAATTTATGAGAGTTCATTGCTCCATATTCCTGTCAATACCTGGTACTGTCATACTTAAATTTATTGCTAACCTGATAGGTGTGAAGTGGTCTCACATTGTGGTTTTAATTTACATTTTCTAGATTATTGGTTGAGATGAACATCTTTTAATTTGTTCATTAGCCTTATATATTTCCTTCTCTTTGACTTATATCTTTCTATCCTTTGGCTATTTTTTTTAAGCTTTTTTTTTTCTCTTATTTTTCAGAGTTTTTGGTAAATTATGAATACCATTCATTGGTGGCTCTATGTGTTATATCTTCTGGTCTATAGATTTTATTTTCATGTTTAGCTGTCTGTTGTACTTAAGTTTTATTTTTTAAATGTAGTCTATAGTATAATAATTTTTTATTATTTTGGTACCCCATTTTAGAAAACTTTTTCTACCCTAAAGACACAAAGATTGCCACTCCTTCTTATAAATGTTTTAAGATTTTTTTCATTATTTTTGTTTTTTAAACCGCAGAGATTTTTGCATATGGTAGCCAAAACTTATTAATTTTCTACATGTTTAAACAATTGTTTATTGAATAGTCTTTTACTGACTTCTTTTTTTCCCCCATTGAGCTAATTTGCCAAGATCTCATGTCTTAATTATTAGAGTTTTATAATGTGTTATTTTCTTACTACTCTGTGAAGTCATTCCAGGTTGTTTGTAGTTCTCAGAACCTCCTCAGCTTATATTGTTCCATTGCTTTCCTAAGTAAGTTTTAGATCAGTTTTTCAAGTTCCACAGGAATCTATTTTGGAATTTTAATTGGAATTACATTAATTTATGTATGAATTTGAGCAAAATGAAAATCATTCTGGTTTGATTCTTTTATTTTTGCCATCCTTTTCTACCTTTAAATAATGTTTTTTAGGTTTTTTTCATATAAGGGCAACCTAATTTAAAAATTTTTTAATGAATTTTTAGTTTTTGTTACTATTGTAAGTGGGGTCTGTTGAAAACTATATTTTCTAATTGTTTCTGGTATGTGAGAATACTATAGAGTTTCTATATTACTCTTCACCTCACAATTCTGCTGAATTCTTATTATAATTGTCTACAGACTTTTAAGGGTTTTCTAGGTTCAAAATCATGTTAATTATAACATAATGACACTTATGCTTACTCTCTTCCAATCCTTAAATCTTTATTTTTATTTTTATTTTATTGCATTGGTTAGGACTTTCAGGACATGGCTGAATAGAACCAGTGATAATAATATCCTTGTTTTATGTTTGACTTTTAAGGCTTCCCCTTAGTAGATATAATATAAACTCTTAAGTTTTTGGTACATATCCTTTTCAAGTTAATGAAGTTTTTTTTTCTAGAGCTATTTTTCTAAGACTTTATATTTGTTTTGTTTTTGTTTTTGGTCGTGGGTAGGATGTTATCTAATGCTTTCCCCCCTTTCGTCTGTTGAGGTGATCATATAACTTTTCTCTTTTAAGCTATTAATTAATGTGGCCAAAAATCACAAAAAATATTTTTATCACGCTTATTCATCTTTGCATTACTGTTATAAATAAAACATGGTCACATTTTTAAAAAACACACTGCTGGATTTGAATTGATAATATTTTGTTTAGAATTTTGTATCCATGCTCATAAGTGAGATTAATCTAAAATATTCTATCTTAAAATCTTTTAGTTTTTGTATCAAGGTTATGGTCAACTTTATTAAATGAGTTGGGTGCCACCACTTCCCTTTTAAGTTAGTGAAATAATTTGCATAAGAGTAGAATATCTGTTTTCTGACTGTTTGGCGGAATTTACCTCTCTGTTGTAAAGGCATCTGAGCCTCTGGCTGTATTTTTACAATTGAATATAACCTTTTAATAACTATTGTTATATTTATTAATGTCTCTTTATTTAAATTTATGTGGTATAGAGAATAATTTGTGTATGTGCATATGAAAGTGTACTAACCAATGACATATATAAAATGTGCATATATAAAAATATGTAATATCATGCATGCTATTATGACAATTATCTAATCAGGAGCATAATTTTTAACTGAGTCCCTATGCAAATCCTGAACCCCTTAGCTTTTGGAATTTTTTATATTCCAAGTGTGTAAGTTTGAATATGTTGGTGGCATGATAACAGCAACTAATATTACTGGGTATGTTTTCTACGTTAGGAAGTTTACTTGTGTTTTTACGTTCAGTACCTATAACAATCTTGTGAGAGATGGCTATGCTATGAGACATGAGTAAGGCCTTAGGTGGGGCTAGATGACTTTCATAAAGTCTCATGGCTAGTGAGTGGCACATTTGAGATGTAAACTCAATGCATCTGAAGAAAAGCTGGTGGTTTTTCACAACATCTTACTGGGACATGGATGACAAAGACAGAATCAGGTTTGATAATAAGTAATAAATTTTATTTCTGTTATCCTTTGAAACTGACGTGCATCATATAGGCCTGTAGGAAAATTGACTATTGTGAATATAAATACTGCTAGGGTCTCGTATATTGCCAAATAACCTATATACTGCGCAACTACAGGGGGCACATTAATGTGGGCCCCAAAGTGAATGGTGCCTCTCAGATTTATGCAGTGTGCTGGCTTTTAATGCTGCAAATAGGCACCTGCACTGCAAGGTTTTGTGTAAAAAAAGAAACCATTCTAATGGGGGTATACTTACTTTACAATTAGTAAAAGATTAACCGTATTATTGAGCTGAGTTTTGTGGTTCCTGTTAGTATATGTAATAAGACTTGTTAAGATTGTATTTTACAAAACTTGTACTTGATATTTGCTGTTCTCAGTTTATTACCTCATGAAAAAAGGAGAAATATGTTTCAGATAAGTGTAGCTAATTAACCTCCGATTTTTTTAATTGGGCATTTGCTATTATATTAAAGAAATTAAAAAAAGAAAAAACTCACAAGGCTTGATAATTTGCTCCCGAAAGAAATCTTGCAGTGTAGTGGAAAAAGGAAGCAAGTGCATTTTATTAAAGGAGTCCAGACTTAGTTCCCATTTAATTATTTTTTCTTAATAAAATGCAAATTGGAGTTTTTAGTAAGTAACTATCAGTGATAAATAGAACAAGTGTGACAATTTATTTAGTCATGCTAGATTTGGAAATAATGAGTAGACTAATAAATAGAATTTTATAATATGAACATATTTTATAGGCACTGGAAGTAATGTAAGTTTTTTTCTGAGAGTTTATTTCTGGCCAGTATTGTGCCTATTATATTTTATGTTTTGAATGCAAAACTTTTGTAGTGTTTCTGATTTCCCCTGACACATTCATTCTTCTGTGCTTATTTCCTCATTTTCCACTACACTTTTATGTCCTTTTCCTAAGATATATTTTTTCCAAGTCCTTTCTTCACAGCAGTATTCATTCTCTTGGCTGGCTGTCAGTTATTTTTCTCTTCTCAAAGTCATTTCAGTCATTGTTCTTTATGCCTCTCTGAGGAATAAAAATGGGCTGGTCTCTGAATTATTATTTCTCTTTGAAGCAAGGAGAATGCAGAGTGTGCTAAAAATCACTTTAACTTAATAGGTTCCCAAAAAAGTGAATTTAGTTTTTCTCTCCTTTGCCATTAAAAAATTTATTTGCCCTGTCATTTAAACTTTATAATAGATTACAAAAACTTTTAACTTTTGAAATGACATGAACAGTTGGCACTTTATAGAGTCACCTTTAGGCAATGCATAAAAATAATGTTTCTCTAACTGTGGTAAAATCTTTGACTTCTCAAAACAAATATAATAATGCAATGTTTCTACATGAAGAAAAGCTTTAAGTTCACTTCCCCCCCGCCTTAAACTTTTAAAAACTGTGTATATTCCCAGGGAGAATCTTGAAGTCTTCTTTAAGTATTACATATGCACATATGCGTGTGACCCCCAACTTGCACCTTCCAAAAGTTAAAATGTTGACTCATTTACTAGGCTATAGAATACATTTCCTTATAATAACCATAAGATGGGTGGTGGTTATGTTCCATTAATTAGGGCATTCAGCCTTAATGTCATTACTGTATCACTGTGTCTAGCATCTGTTTATGTTTCTGAACACTACATTTTGAGATCTGGCAGTAATGATGGTTATAGAAGTGAGGTGGGCAAAGCCTGTCAGTGACATCTTCCTATGGAGTGACCTTGGACTTCAATGTGAAGAGAGAGTGGTGAAGACATCCTAGAGTCAAAATCTGAGTTAGTCACAACTAGCTACATATAACCTTGAAGTGCTTTCACTTGGTATTAACATATAATCCTAAATATCACATATTTTGGGGAAATAGGATAATCTGAAAAAACCAAAGCCACATGGGAACCTCCAGTTGTAGTGAAAAAAAAATTTTTTAATTACTATACTATAGGTAGATAGGGTAAAAAATGTCAAATATGTGGTGACAGAAAGAAATCTAACTATGGATGGTGAATGTGCTAGGTATGCTTTACTGTTGAATTGTACACTTGAAACTTACTGAATTTCGTTAACTAATGTCATAATAATAATAATAATAATAATAATGATAATAATAATAATAATGAATACCATAAACAAACACATAGGTGTATAACATAATAATTTAACAAAAATGTAATTAGGGTTCCCTGAGTAAAATACTTCTACTTTCAACATTGACCGACCACAAATGCTCCTTTGATTTCTCTTTATAGGCAATCTGTTATACTACTGGACTAAAGAACACAATTTTTTATTGTCTCATTCATAAAAAAATCTGAGAGGGTAAAGAATGAATGGAGTATTAGTCTTTTTTTTTATTTTTCAGCCGTCTTTTCTCTAGGTCTTCTTACCCCATTTTCCTTGTGGAGTTTAAAGTGTATTTGTATCCAGATTTGGGATCATAACGTTAATCTCTAGAATTACCTCTCTACAGTTCTTTCTTTCTCTCCTGCTCTTCTCCTCTCTTGGCATTTCCGTTTTATTTATTTTATTTGATTTATTTGTTAAAATTGGCATTCTGAGTATTATGCCTGTATACAATTTAATTAGATTTCTCTATTTTTATTTTGTACATTGGAGTTATGAATTTGTGAACTTAATATACAGTTATGCACAAAAGCCAATGAGAATTTTCTTTCTTTTTTTTTTTTGGAGATATATGACCTGAATAGTACCTGAATTTTCAAAATAGTTATAGCAATAGTACATTTGTGAAGCTGGTTTTGCTCTACATGGACAGTTTAGCCTTCATCTCAGTTTAAATTCTATATTTCTGATTCAATCTGCCCTTCCCTTGAAAGTTACTTCACAGAGCATCTACATGCTACTTGAAATGAAATCCAAAAACCAGTAATTAAACTTCATTACTATTACTTTACTCATCTTTTATGAGGAAAAGATCAATGAGAAATAAATTACCATCAGAGGCTTATTCAAGACAATTAAAAATGTCATGGAAACAGTAGACATTGCAATCTTTTTATTCTCATACAATGATTTGATTGAAAATCTTTCACACTAAATTAATTTACATCAGGTAATTTGGGGTGAGGGGAGGACACAAGCAAGGTATGAGAATCAAGAGGAAACCAGAACTATATGTCGGCTCAGAATCCCAGGCAGCTCCAGAGATTTGGACAACGGAGTCTACTGATTTCGAGTCAAGGGCTCTGCTATTAATGTAGTTACTTTTTATATGTCTGCTCCATTCTCCTCTGTTGACTGTGTTTTTTACCCTCCATTCTCTTATATATCTTTTCTCTACCTTTTACATTCTACTTACTCATAATTTGGCTTACTCATAGATTTGGCTGTCACAGTTTCCTCCATCCCACATTTTTCTATGAAACTTCACTGGCTTTCTATGACAGCTGTAATAGTCTTTTTTTTTTTTTTTAATTTTCTAAGATAGAGGCTGATTTTTTATTCATGTCAAAGCACATGATAGATTGCTGACTAGACTGTGGATCGACTTCTTATAGGTCAAATGATCACCAGTCCAGTCAGCAGGTGCTGCCTTAACTTCAAAACAGCTTCCTTGGGCTGCCACTGTACAGAGGTTGTGGGCCTGGGCAGTTTTAGTATTAGGGACTGCTGACAGGCAGGCACCATGATTAGCAAATGGAGCGACTGTACAGTCTCCAGTTTTTTCTTTATGAATAATCTAATGCCCATTGTTTTCATAACAATGACCTAGAAGCCTAAGATTCTGAAGCTCCTCAACATCCCGAAAAAAAATTATATTCAGTAGAGATTTGGTGTTAGGTGTATTTTACTATATTTTAATAGTTCTAAAGCTGATAGTTTCTCTATAGCTTTATATGGTAAGTCATAATTACCCCAAACTATTTCTATTAATTAGGACACACCAATTTCAACAAAAAGCAATTATCTCTGTACTGAGAAATCTTGAAGTTTTAGAAAGAAGTTTATTATTTTCCTTCAGCTGTGAAATTGTGGATGGCAAAAAGTTGTGGCACATTATCATATGGAGCTTTACTGTGTATGCTTTTCCCTTTAAATTGCTGGTAAGAATTAATCATGATTTCTATTAATCTCCAATCAGTTGTCAAAATATGTCCCTCATTATATATTAGGAGGTAAAATCTTCTTGGCAAAATGTTAGATTGATTAAGCAATGGTAAACTTTCCATTAGAAATTAAGTCATGCTGGTAGGTGTGATCACACGTGAGGTATATCTGGAATATTCTTACTCTTCAGTTCAGTAAGGATTCATTTGTGTGTCAATAATTTGGTTATGATGTCATTAAAGTTCTAGAAATAAACGCTTTCCAATTCTTACAACTGTGAAGCACATTTGTCTTTTTAGCCTTAATTTATATTGACTGACTACCGTCACGTTTGCTACTATAGTAAGTCTAAATTGCTCAGTGAGCAATCTCATTGGCTGCTGAATGAGCAATGAAGACTACAGGGCTCAGGAGCATGGATTATAGAATTCAGATAATTCTACCAAAAATCGAGTGCCTTTAGGTACTCTGAGATGGTCACAATGCATTGCTTAAGTCTGAGAAATATAGTTACTCTTTCTGATGTTTATTTTTATACTCTGGAAAATGAACTATATGACAGAGATGTCCTTAAACACTAACAAATTATATCCACTTGGAGGATCAGACTGGTGGGCTGGAGGGTGGTTATAAGAGAATCACTATTAATCACCTATTGTGTACCATACATTGTGCTCTATATGTCTATGAAATATTTGTACTGCTTAATGTATCATGGCACACAATTCCTAAAAGAAAGACCTAGGATAAAAATCCAGGCACAATTCTTTTGTTCATGTCCAGAGTTCATAATTTATTGATGATATGCTGCTGCTTTACTTTGATTCCTTTCTAATATGCTTCTCAATTAATGATGGATTCTTCAGCTATTTAATGATAGATTCAACATTCTAGCAGGTATAATCAGTGTGCACTGGTGAGAAAGGATGAGATGGAAAAGTAACTTAGCTGTAGACTTCTGGACTGTTAAGAACTCTCAAAGCTTTTTGCTTTAAATACTAGGAAAGGAGAATGCGTATTTGCCACTATTTCTAGGCCCTCCTGCTACAATTGTTGAGTAGAATGGGAGAGTAGTTGAGCAAAGTTTGTGATGGAGAAATGAAGATATGTTTTCAGTGGAATACCTAGTTCAGTTTCTGCACTATCTTAGAGCAGCCCACAGATTTCTAATCCTTATTTATAGTCTCGATTTTATGGAGTATGCTATGCAAAAAACCAAAGCATAAATAAAGACATTAAGGATCAACTGCTTTTAGGAAAACGAAGCAAAGTATCATAATAATCCATGGTTTGGGAGCAAAGCCTCTTTATTATTAATTTTTTTCATGAAACTCAGGTTAATTCAACTTTTAAAGATAATGCATTGACCACTATACAAGTTCAATTTTATGCTACTTTCTAAAAGTATGAATAATTTTTAGTTTTACGTGTTTTTTTTTTTAACTGATCTTATATTTTAGAACAAATTTCCAATTATATTCACGTATAATTTGGTAACATCCCAGGGTGAGTCCAATGATATAAAAGTCATTGAAACATTTAAAGAATTTAAAAAGTAAATGTATACTTGAATATTGAGTTAGTAGCTAACTCAAAAAATTAAGTAAACAGACTTGATCTAAATATCATTATTAGAAATTTATTTAAAGAGTGTCATCCATTCTTTTCACATGCACATGGAACATTCTCTAAGATAAATTATATCCTGAACTATAAGACAATCCTTAACTGCTTTTAAAAAATTAAAATCATGTAGTTCTATGACCACAACTGAATTAAATAAGTTTTTATTAACTAAAGAATCTTGAGAATCTTGAAATATTTGGAAATTAAACAATATGCTCTAAAAAAATGTATGAGTCCAAGAAAAAAAAAAAAACAAGGGAAATTAGAAAATAGAACTGAATGTTACTGAAAACAATTTATCAAAATTTGTAAAATGCTGCTAAAACATAGGGCTTAGAGATATATTTATATCTCTTAATACCTATATTAGAAAAGAAATGTCTAAATTCATTCATCTCTACCTTCATTAAAAGCTAGAAAAAGAATAATCAAAGTGAGTAGAAGAAAGAAAATAATAAATAGAAGAAACTGGTGACATAAAAATCAGACAAACATTAGATAAAATGGATAAAACCAAAGACTGGTTCTTGGAAAAGACTGATATTATTGATAAAAATCTGAACAGACCAATCATAAAAAAGCAAGATACATCACCAATATGAAAATTGAAGGAAGGGGTATTGCTACAGGTCCTGTAGACTTTGAGAAGATAATAGAGGATATTTATAAACAACTTTATGCTAATAAATGTGGCAACTTAAATGAAATTGACAAATTCTTAAAAGACATTAATTACCAAAATGAACTAAAAAAGAAAGTGAAAATAAGAATAGATCTATATTAAATAACTTGAATTCATAAATATAAACCCTGCTTCAAAGGAACCTTCAGGCCCAGATAATTTTACTAGTGAATTTTATAAAACATATAAGAAGGGAATTTTCCTAATGAGGCTAAATTCATTTTATAAGGCCAGCACTACCCTAATATCAAATCTAGACAACATTACAAGAACACTACAGATCATCATCCTTCATGAGGATATTTTCAAAAGTCCTTAACAAAATGTGAACAAATATATATTAGAATCACTAAGTGGCATTTATAGCAGAAATGCTAATTCTCTTTACATCCAACTTAACTAAATGAGATAATTAAGTTGGTAGAAAACTTCAGAAAAAAAATGAAAGTGTAAATTTAAAATTGTTCACTTTTAAATATATCTGTGGGTTTACTAAACTTATAAAGTTCCACAAACACAATTCTTGTTTAATTACTCCTAAATATGTATGATGTATTTTTTGTCTCTTTTTTTTCTAAACCTTTCATTTAGCATTGGTTTTGCACCCTATTTACAAAAGGTTTAATAACTAAGGAGAATAAAATGGAGGAGAGTAAAAGAAAGTTTAAAGTTATCACCTTCTTTTCTGGCCTCAGAACAGTTTTTTATTCAAGGCACATACTGAAAAATAAAGACTTTTTAAAACTGAATAATTTTTCAATTTAAGGCCACGCTCTAAACAGACACATCTTTTAAAATTGAAAGTATGGTGTTTGTTCATGGTAAACAATTTATGTAATGTGAATAAGCAAATACCATGATTGGAGGAAAGCATTATCAAGCTCTTGATCAAACATCTCTACTCTGGATGATATGATATGTTGATGGAAAGAGAACAGAAGAGAATCGATAATTTGTGAGTTCCAATTTGGGAAAAACAGCTGTAGGACATTGGACAAGGGGCTTAATCCCTTTGGCTTAAGTTTTTTCATCAATAGAATATTTCTTTTAATTTCAAGTATACACGAATCTTTCACCATTCTTGAAGCCATCGAAATAAAAGTACATTCCACACTGAACAGAAGGTGGCAGTGTTGTTGAAGAAAAGGCCTTGATTTAAATCCCAGTATATTCAGGTGGAATGCTACAAGCCATTTGTACTTTGATAAAATTAGTACTGTAGCAAATTAGTGAGAAACCACTAATTTCGCAGGATTAAGATATCCTGTTACAACAGTTATATGTTTTCCTGAGGTTGATAACATCACTGTATATGACATTGCTTGACTGTGAAATGAGACGATCAAATAGGATCACTTAAGCTCACATAAATATAGAATTCATGCTAAGCTCAGAGCTTTCAAGTGAATAATAATTATTGTTATTATTGGTCTCAGGTATTCCAAAAGAATTTTCCTGGCTCTTAAATGATGACTTCCCTGTACATATTTGCAATTTGGCATGGATATTTTTAGTGAGGCAGAGTTTTTCATTTTTTGTTTTCCAACTTTTTGAAATGAAGGAGCACTCAAGCATATGTGTTTTAATGGGCTTTAGACAGCTTATCTTTAACACTCAGTAATGGAATTTAATAATTCGGTCTTTGTTCTCTGTTTTAAAAATATTTAATGAGTTAAATGCTTATAGTGGGGTTAAGATATGAAGTTAAATTTATGATCTATTTTTTGTTTATCAGGACATACTAGAAGAATACCATTCAATAAAGCAACTCACTATAAAAGTATTTGTTAAATCAGAGTTCGTTTAGACTTTTAAAATATATCTTACTTGGGTCAGGTAGAGCCTTTACTTAGGGACCCGCAGGTTCCTAAATTAGGTTTATTGCTTTTTATTAGTATACTCCTTCTCAGGATTTCTGGGAATATCTGCCATATGGAACAGACAATTTTCCAACTCAAATTGTCTTTCTGTCCTTCTGCAAAATGTTTGGGAAAGATTTAACAGAAAGAAACAGAACCAGCCATTCCAAAGATGAAGCATGAGGATTATATGTTAGTGCTGACCTCTTGCAAAACTCTTGTTTGTTTGTGCCTTTTCCATGAGGTCCACAGGCAGTAGGAAGAAACTGGTGTGGGAGAGTGGGGGGGGGGGCTCTAGTTGTGATAGTCAAAGCCTCCAGTCCTCACGCTGCTGGGGCTGCCACTCTCCCCCGTGGTCACCCTGTTTCCCAGTTGCTGTGGCTTTTTCTGCGGGAGGGCTAGAATTTCATTTTAGGTGACCCCCTTGCTCCTTCGTGAGTCCAACTCTTCCCTGTGGCTATATTATAGTCACTTCATATCAGTATACTACCTTGGTTTCTCCACCCCCAATCCCATCAGTCTAAATTACATATCTCACCTGTGTTAACTTCCTCTACTCTACCAGGAGCCTCCTTCCCTACTGTCTCATGCCCCAATGACAGGAGCCATCATCGTGTGACCTCCTTGCCTTTCCTCAGTTACCTGCTCCCACCTCAGGATTTTTATAGTTGCTGTTGGCGCTGTCTGAAATGCTTTTCCCTCTGATAATCACATGAGTGTTTTGCTCCATGCTTCCAAATCTTTTTTGTTCTACTGTTCCTTTCTCTGTGAGGACTTCCCTGATTATCCTATTTGGAATTACTATTCCTTTTCCCCTTTCCATTTAAGTTTCTTCTGTAGCACTTACCACCATCTAATAACTACATACATTACTTATTAATTTTGTTTATTGTTTGTCTCCCTACACTATAATGCAAACCCTATGAGAGCAGGAAATTTTGTCTATTTTGTTCATTGTTGCATTTACAGTACCTAGAAGAAAATGCCTGTCAGACGGGAAGATATAATAAATAGTTTTTGGATGAAAATATGATTTAATTTTCTCAACGGAATTTTCCAAGTGATTAGAAAACTTTCCTTCTTTATTCATTGTCTTTGAAATTATGGAAGGAATGCAAATGCAGTGAGGCAGCATGCATGCTTTTAAAGCATGATAGACATTTTAAAACTATTTTGTAAAGATTCCCAATATTCATAATGCAACCAAAGACAATTCTAGTGTTCTGTATCATTAAATTAGTTGCCTAGTAAAAAAAAAAAATATGTGGCAATATAAGCACTGACTTCATATCCTACTGTACAGGCTTAATAATAGATTCATTTTCAGGTATAGATTAAGATCAGTTTAGGTCTTTTTGCAACTTCTCATCAATGAAATTATTCTTTGCTCAGTATTTCCTCTAGCAGGCTACAATGATTCTTTGGCTGCCAGGTTACTAAATAACAATGTCATGAGGTACTGGCCATTTTTTCTGCCTTTCTTTCCTTCTTCTGACAAACCTTGAAAAGCGCAAGAAGCACAATGCATATACTATAGACGACTGGTCAAAGCGTGCTTCCTCTGAGGTGCTTGTCTAAGTTATATGCGCAAGGGCTATGCAAGTTAAACATTTGCACTTAAAAGTATTCTGACGGTACTTTATCAGACACTCTGAGCTCTAAACTAAACTGGTCAACTTTCTTTTCCTCATAAATACCATTCATGAGTTGGCCTTATTCCAAGATTCTCTTTTGTCATGAACAGACCTTTGCATTTTCATATATTCAAATTTCTTCATCTTTAAGGTTCAGTTCAAAGATTACCCCTTCTTTGTTTTTTTCCCTGACCCTCCCAGATAGAAAGTGATATCTAATTTCTCTCTGCCACCAAAGCACTTTGACTATCTCTTTGTTAAATGTTAGTCTTGTATTTTAAGGAGTTTACAGGCCAGCAGAAGGATGAGATACATACACTTAATACCTTTAACACAAGGTAGAGGTTGATATCGATATCTTTTTAGATAATCAGATAAAGTTGTATGAGTATTTAGAGACAGAGCAGTGGCTTCTCACAGCTTCATGGTAGAGGTAGCCTTGGGCCCTTGAGGAATGGATACCATTTGGAGGGCTGGGAGGAGAAGAAATAAAAGACTTGACAGGGTAAGGGATAGGGAGAGGCATGGGAGCAGGAAGTCTTATAAGAAACAGTAATGGGCTCAATGAACGCAGTCTAACAAAGTCTGTCAAGGGCAGTTTAATTGGAGCTAGGACTGGAAAGGTAGGACTGGCCAATTATGAAGGGCTTTGAGTGCCAGGCCAAGGACTTTAGACTTCTTTGGGAAATGGAGAACCATTAATGTTTTTGACAGAGGAGCCATATGGACAGAGGTCTTAAGGAAGATTAAACTAAACTCGTGTACCTATAGGATGGCTCAGAGAGTGAGAGACTGTAGTGGAGGAGATGGCTGTAACCGTCAGATGGAGAGATGATCAAAGCAGGACTGTTGCAGCAGTAATGAGAAAAGGAAGCCTGGGATGGTTAATTGCCATGGATGAGCTGGAATTGACAGGGCTAGACAACTAATTGGTTGAGTAAAGGGTGGAGGTGTTGTGTCCACACTATTGGTAGGATGGTATGGTGTTCATTAACAAAATAAATATGCAGGTTTTCATGGAATGTAGAAGGAGAGGTGGTGTGTCCTGGGGAAAGGAGAAAACGTTGAGTCTGAGGCACTTCTAGGTGTTCATCAAAGAATGAATATCTAGTAGGTTATCGGATGTCAGTGTGTCTGACTTCATGAATATTATTAGGTAAGCAACTTAAAGTGAGGAACAGTGTTCAAGGTTTTTCATTTTCAACTTTCATTTCTCCTAAGCCCTAGCACAGTGCTGAGTACCTTGTAGGTGCTTGGGAAATTTCTATTGATTGGATGGTTAAAGTACATTAAAGCACTATGCCTTTATTAGTTAAGATTCCTTAAGTGAATGTATCAGGTCCATAAGAAAACACCTGGGTCCTCAGGGCATAAAAGAAAGGACAGATACTTTCTGAAGGGAGGAAATGAGAAGTGAAATTGTGAAGTGAGCATCAGTGATGAGTCCATTAAAATGGTGAATCTGGGACAGATGTGAAGCAGGGGCTAGAGGGAAGGTGGGGAAGAATAGTGCTTGGAAGGCAAAAATGACAGATGTTTCCTACATTGAATGAATGGGGAATTTAATTCACAGTGTCATCTGTCTTCAGTTAAAAAAAATGAAATTTCAGTGTTCCAGCAACTACCAGGCTGGAAGTCAGGAGACCTAGCTGCCTTCCCTTAACTGGTTACATGGCCCAGAACAATCTTTTAATCTTCCAGTACCTCCTTGTGAAAAGAGGCTCTGGATCCAGAAAAATTTAGATATAATCTTGACTCTTTTATTTACTAGTTTTTGCCCTTAGAAAACTTATAACCTTGCTGATCTTAATTTTCATTTTTGTAAATAGATCCTTTGTGACTTCATGCTTTTTAAAAGAATAAATGAAGTGACAGATAAAGTAATTGGCACACACTGAGATTTCAGTTAATATTATCCTCCTTCCACTTTCCTTTACTTCATTTTACAAATTTATGAAATGGTAGAACTGGACTAGATGCACTGTATGTCCCCCTTCCCCTGCTTCTTCTTCTTCTTTTTTTTAAATAATTCGATGAATTCCTGAAATCCTTCCTCCCACTTTCCTGCCAAAAGTTTCCAAGAATCATAATTTAATGCTGCCAGGAAAATGAATCAAATAAATAACTTCCTTTATTCCTCCTCTTCTGGCATGATGGTGGTCCCTCTGTTACCATACCTCCTCTTTTTCTCTCTCTCCAGAAAGATGCATCTTAGGCCTTCTAAAGGGAGATTACAACTGGACCTTTCAAAATATTTCTAAATGAAAATAAGACTTTCTTTTCTTTTCCTTCCTTCCTTCCTTCCTTCCTTCCTTCCTTCCTTCCTTCCTTCCTTCCTTCCTTCCTTCCTCCCTTCCCTCCCTCCCTCCCTCCCTCCCTCCCTCTCTCTCTCTCTCTCTCTCTCTCTCTCTCTCTCTCTCTCTCTCGTATTAGCCAACAGGCTAATAGGGGTGTTGGCAAGACAAAGAAAAGTAAAAGTCCTTTGGTGACTGTGATTTGGAATTCATGCAATATTTGCTAGGGAAAAACAATAACAACAACAACAACAACAACAACAACAACAAATCTTGACATCCCCAGAGGAGGCAAGGAAATGGTCCTTATCCTTATGATAATACACACAAATACAGATGACTGAGAACTGCTAAGCCCTTGTCAGGACAGTTGCCAAGCAGAGGTTACATGGTACAGTGAATATAAGACAGTTTCTGAGGCCACAGTTGAATTTTCCAAGCTGCCTACCTAAGGAAGGAATGGGGTCTTCTCACTGCCTGATTCTGACTCTTGAATTCCAGCTGTTCAGACGTGGGTTGGAGGGCTCCAGCTTCCTTCTCGACACTTGTTTGCTATTGTTTGCAACAGGTTTGCTTCTGTTTTGTCCCTGAAGTGTTTTATATCAAGTTCTTGTTCTCTTTGTTATTCCTTGTGCTTACTCCAAGGCTTTTTCTGCTCTTTTTTTAACAGAAGCACAAATGTACTAACACTTTTTGATTTTTGGTTCACTCCAAGAAAGGCTCCAATCTGAACCCAGGTTGGCCTACTGCATGTTGGGTGAAGTTGTTAATGGATGTTAAGTGCAAAATATGATTCCACAAAATTGAAAGTAACCCAGTCTTCCCTCTCTGTATGTTAATTTGTCATTTTATTCAGAAAAGAATGTTTTCCTATTCATACCAGAGAATCAAAAGAAGAATATAACTTTCTGCAATTATTCAGTCACTCTCAGTTTCAAACAGTTAATTAGTCAGAAACTTATCTGAAAAGGCCAGTAAATGAGATTGGATTCAATGAGACCAGCATGTGGGTTGACTGGATAAAGAGCCACAGGTTATATTACAACTCTGCTACAATCCTGATTTGTGTCTCAAAATTGACCAAGACAAAGCTTTTCCTGGACAAAGAATGCATCTGCAAAGTTTCCCACCTAAAAGCTCTAAATCTGTGGCAGCATTAGAGAATATTCTGAGTGTCATCCATTTCATCAGTTTCTCATGGAGCAGAATGCCACCTACTACTATTAGAAACTATTTTCATAAAATTGAATGGACTTATTTCTGAGAGAAGAAACTGATGCGTAGTTGTGAAGAATTCTTATATTTGGATTGACCCAGAGTTGGGTTTTGTAGGATGAGTAAAAAGAGCAGGAGGGCAAGAGCGATGATGAAATACTGAGAACATAACAAGAGCTGCAGGACAGACCTTTGACTCAAAGGCAGCTACTAGATTAGAAATAAGTGGGGAGGGGTTTTTATGGAGGAACTAGGAGTTTCAGTGAGGGGAGGAATTAGATAATTTTGAATTAAGGTAATCAGTAAATTGTTCATTCAGTGAGGACATTTAAGATTTCAGAGGGAATAAATGAGAAATCCTAGATGACTTCATGTATATCCTTTGTGAGAAAAGCTTTAAAGGTTAAGACTGGAGAGCAGGTTGGGGCCAGCCTGCGGGTCTTGTATGCCTGTTTAAAAAGACAGTTGAGGTGGAGCAATAGAAGTTCTTACCTTGGGGAGTGACAGGATTGGCAATTGCTTTTGGGATTGGGTATGAGAATGCTTGCAGAGTGGGCAGAAATTACTGGCTGGAAGACCAGTTAAGAGGTTAATTCATCAATCCATTTGACAGATAAGGAGTGGTTGGTCTAAGGCAAAGGAGAGAAGTTCTACTTGGGAAGCATTTCTGTGATAGAACTAATAAGTTTTGGTGACTCATTGGGCTGTTAGGGGTGAGAGAAAGGGAGGAAGCAAAGAAATTCCAAGGTTTTTACATTTGGAGTATCATTAACATTGGAGTATTAATTGAAATAAGAAAATCAGAATAGTTTTTTAAAATGAAATGGAATACGGCAAAACTAAAATGAATTTTTGTCATGAAATGTAAGAAGAACCTGCAAAATATAAAGGTGGACATTTGTTTGGATCTTGGTAGAGACTGGGACTGGAGACGAAGATTTAAAACTCACAGGCTTTTAGTTGGTAGCTGAGACGATAAAGGGAGAGAAGATGGTGTGAATGGAGAAAAAGGCCAATGAGTAAACATGGGGACTGCTAGAAGAAGTGGAGATCAGTTAGAAAGTATGAGGGAATATGGTCAGAGAGGGAGGTGAAGTGGGAAATATGGGGTCTTTGAAGAGCAATGGAGGAGACAGTCAGTGGTAATACCATTGAACAGAAAATAATGCAGAAGGCCAGGAAAAGTGAAGACTAAAAATAGAGTCAGATTTAGCAATTGGAAGATTATTGTCTATTTTAACTAGAGCAGTTTCAGAGGTTGTTGAGAATGAATTGAAGAATGTCTTTGGGCTGAAAAAAAAGTAGACAGTGAGGATAGAACTCTTCTTTGAGAAGTTTGGTCATAAGGTAGGTGTACAGAAAGACAAAGGAGGACCATTGCTGCATTCAAGTATCGAAAATAACTTTACCTTTGAAGAGCTGTGAGAGTGTGGTAGGTACAGTCTTAGTGAAATTTCTCCTTACAACTTGTGTCTTCCTGGGCTTTAATTAACGCATCTGTTATGACTTCGGGGACATCAGTTTAACCCTCAGAATGTCTAAATCTGTTTATCAGCAAACTGTGTTATAAGCAACTTTGCTGTATATTATTTTAAAGAATTTAAAGCTGTTCTTTTCATTTTCCTTGTCCAACCATAACATTTCATTTTTTAAATGCAGAGCTGGTCTATGAAGACGGTTCATGATCTGCATCAGGTGTAGGCTTTGAGACATTCACTTCCAATGGGCTATTTCCACATTCCTCTAGTTCTTAAAGGCCCTCTGAGCGTGGACTTCTCTGTGCCTGAAGAATTAGATACCTTTGATTGCTTATTTCCTGATACAGATAGTCACACAGCCTTCTTTGAATTTCCAGTCCTACTCTCTTTGATGAGTGCCAAGTTACCTGTGAAGACTATTTTCAAGTTACTGTTTTAATAGACCTTTACCATCAGGCTCAAATAAATCACAACTATTTCACACTGGTCGGAAGACCGATTTAGACTTAATGGGAGAGCGCTACTAAATCATAGTATAATGCATGGAAAAATTTTACCTCCTTTTAATGTCATATTTCTTTCTAAATGGCTCTGATAAGTAATTTTTTTAGAAGGCTCCTGAAAGTAGTGGAGTATTTTAAAAAGTTAAGACTATGACAGGTTTCAAAAATATCTGAAAGTTAATATATATGTTCAAGCTTAATAGTTCTATATGATAATACCCATAATAGATTTTAAGAATGTTTCTTGGCAATTAAAAAATTAACTAATGCTAAAGATATATTTAAAAAAAAAAACCTTAAAACCAAATGAAGTGTCAAGATGATTAGATAGAAGCTGAAAATGATTATGTGGGTTGGGGAATAAGGGTAGACTTTTTATTTAAAGCTACCTAGCATTTAGACAATGTAAATTTATTAATCAGGGTAATTCTCTTCCCCTGCAACCAGGAGAGATAATTCTTCCAATGGTTAGAATCTAACTCCTTGTGTGTATGACAATATGACTTCTAACACCATGGAAGATGGGAGCAGCACTATGATTTTGGACCAGGTAAAATTTATTTTCAATACTTTCAGGCCCTTCTTTCTGTCTACTCTCTGAGATACTTTCTTACTCCTTGCTCTGCCCAAACCTTTTCTCAGAAAGTCAGGTATGGTAATTTTCAGATAAAAATGATTTTTTCACATTTTACATCTAATAGAGGAATTTACATTTTGAGTTGGTTTATAATTATTCTGTGAAAGACTTTGTCTTCTGTCTGATTTTCAGGCATTAGTCAATTGATGGAAAGGTCTTTGCAGGGAAATAGGGAGCTTTCTATCATCTTTAATGTCACACCACATGCATAGTAGTTTACCTTAAACATCTACTCAGAACCAGCATGATTTTAACAAGTGGGCTGAAAGTGTGGTTGTGTATTTGCAATTTGTATAAAATAAGCTGCATATGTTAGTCATAGAGAGCTGGGTCTGCTTACTCTCACTTACTTGCTCACTTCCTATGTAATCCTCAGTCTGTGAAACCCAGCTCCTACCCCTCTCTACTTTCCTCAGACTCACTAATGACTCTTTAGTTATTAAATCCATGTCCACGGACTTCTTGCCATGGTCTCTTTGACTTCCAGCCTCTCCTTAAGAACTCTGCTGCCTCAGCTCACGACTTATATGACTGACTTCTTGGTCCCTTCTCATATCATCTGCATTCTAACTGGGCAAACTCATTTTTCTTTCTTTCTTTCTTTCTTTCTTTCTTTCTTTCTTTCTTTCTTTCTTTCTTTCTTTCTTTCTTTCTTTCTTTCTTTCTTTCTTTCTTTCTTTTCTTTCTATTCTTTCTTTCTTCTTTCCTTTTCTTTTTTTGTCTTTTCAAGTCCAGATCTCTATCTTTAGACCAAATCTCACTGCTGACCTGCATATTCAATATCTCCACCTGGTAATTCTATAGCCACTTCATGTGTCCTATCTTAAAGTCATACACTTCCTCTTCCTGCCCCATATTTTCATTTGGTTTAATCAAGATAGAAACTTTGGCATTATTCTTGTTTCCTGCCTCTTTCTCAGATCTACATCAAATTACCAAATTCTATAAATATGTCCCTAAATAAATGTTGAAGCATGCCCTCATTTCTATTTCCTGTGACTACTGCTTTATTTTAGGCACTCATCACCTCCAGCCTGGGGTTCTTACTCTGCCTGCTTGTTTTGTGGCTAAAGTGACCCTTCTAAACTTGAAATCATTCAGTATTGGTCCTTTATCATAGTTCTTTGTGTATCACCTGTAGAAGAATAAAGTCTGAATTCTGTAGCCAGGCATGATTGATCTGTTTCCCACAAACCACATCAGTTTTCGCTCCCAGATCTGATTCTCCATCTATATTTTACCCTTTAGCAATATCAGTCTCTGTAGTCAAACAGGCAGTGCTCTTTCATGCCTCTAGGTTTGGGCAGATACCTTTGCCTTTGCCTGGAATGCCCTCTCATCCTTTCCAGGCTGAAAAATTCTCTTTTTCATCATTTTTCTTTTCTGAATTTTTTGCCTAGCACTTCTAGGCAAACATTGGTTATCCTTCTTTCATGTCCCCATTGTACCCCTATATACTTCTAATACCTCTTTTGTCACTTTATTGTAATAGTCACATAAACTGTCTTCTCACTAAACTATAAGCCTCTTGAGGGAAGAGACTGTATATTTATTTATGTATCTGTGGTTTCTAGAACCTGATTAATTTTTCATAGATATTTATTATTGAATATTAATTTAATTTGACATGCATAAAAACTTTTTTTTTCCTAAAAGTGCTGGGGCATGTATAGGTTCTTTACCTTAATTCCTTTATAGACATTCTTAATGAAGACCTCTTCATTAATAATCATTTATAGAACCTACCATTTTATGCTCTTTTGAATCACTCTGGTAATCCACAGTTATGGACACACAGAAAACAGATAGAAGCCACAAAGAGTAGAGTGATGAGGAAGAAAAAGAAACCCCAAATATGGCTCTGAGTACTTTTTTTTTCTGATGAAAATAACATTTGATTTTAAGAGTATAATTATGATCAGAAGGTACTGATTAAAAATACCTTATAGACACTCTCATTTGTTTGGTCTTTTCCATAGAGTGGTACCAAATATTTAGAAAGTGATATTTCATCACAATTATTTTCTTTTTGGTTCTAATATTTAATTCTTAAGTAAAGCCAACATGGCACATGTGGCATATATTTTTCATACAATCACAGGTCTGGGAACTGGGAGGAATTTTTAAGTGTTCTCTCGATCACCATAGAGAACATTTTTTGAGCAATTACTACCAGACAGGTACAGTGTTAGCTGCTTTCATATATTAATTCATTTCATGAGGTAGGCACTATTATTCTTCTTCATTTTACAGATGAGGAAAATGAGACATAGAGAAGTTAAGTCATTTGTTCAAGATTATGAAAATTAAGTAGTAGAGTAAGCATTTGAACCTGTCTGGTTCAATCTGCTTGTTTGACATATGAGAAAACTAGCACCCATCAAAGGCACATGCTTAATTCAAAGGTACCCATGTCTACATTTTTGGCTTCAGATAGTACATTCAAACTTTTTGATTTATTAAGAGTATGTGTTACAAATTGGTAGCTAATTGTTGGAAATAGTGCAATTACATAGCCAGTGTTAACCTTAATCAAGTGACAGTTTATATAGAGAAAAATTTTCTTTTGAGAATTCTCTTCAGTTCAGAATCAGAAAAAAAAACCCAAATAAAAAATACACACACATAGACACTTACAATAATCATTTTATTAAAAATTATCTGGGTGACATTAATAAAATCAAATAAATTTCAAGTGTACAATGCAACAGTATGTCATCACCCAAAGTTAGATTTCTTTCCATCACCAAATGTTTGACTCTCTTTACCCCTATCTACCTCCCTCCACCCCCTTCCCTCTGGTAACCACTAATCTACCATCCATGTCCATGAGTCTCTGTTACGTTACAATGATCATTCTTAATCACTGAGTCTCTTTGATCATTGCAGGGATGTGGAACAGGCAAGAAAATTCTAAGAATACCCATATAAACAGTATAACAAGATGTGGGAATACATATGGTTAATCCTTGAGATTTACTTTTAAAATTTCTAAGGAATTTTACTTTGGTACAAAGCTATTCTATGTCCGGTTTTCTTTAGTTCTAATGTGTGAGCTTGAATTTCCAAGTTCTTGGACTTGTTCTGAGAAAAAGTAGATGCATATAGGACTATGCATGTTAAGTCACTATGGTTGTGATTTGCAAGGCTCATAAAAAACTATTTCACTGTTTTCTGTGAGGATTATAGAAGTAATTGCTGTACTGGTTTTTGTATCTTTAAATTAGAAGTTCTTTGTGGTAGTGGGCTATTCTTTTAGCAGCATGTTTCTGCTTATTGAAAGGCTTTGCTGAACATAATATACCCTCTTTACTATGTAAATAGAGACATTATTGTTGGAATAATGAAGTTCATGGGATGCCTCTTCTTGTAGGCTTATCTGTCAATCTGTGTTTAGTTGACTTTCTCAGCCCACCCATTCTAATTACTGCTTTTTAGTCTCCTAAATGGGGAACTGAGAAGGGGATTTGTTACAACTGGGTTATTTAAATGGAATTTTCCAAATATACAGTATCTCCTCCTCAGATCACAAATTCACTCTCCCACTCTTTCCTATTTGCTTTAGAAACTCTTGGCAGCCTATTATTATGAACCAAAGGACAGGTTTCAAGTACCCTCTATTTATGAAATGGTGAGGCTGAGTTGGTAAACTGCATGTGTTTGGAATTATTACCCTTTGTTCTAATTTCATTTAGACTTTTGCTGATTTTTAGAGTGTAAATTCTTTTAGGAGATAACTTCATAAATGTTGAATATCAGATATGCTGTGAGTCATTTGGCCATTTTAGTGATTAAAGTTTGTGCTGACATTTGACTTAATAGAGATTAGTTGATGGATGCCATATTCTAAATACTTGATGTCATCAAATAACTTCATATAGAATCTTTTTTTTTGAAAAAGATGTTAAAATATTAAGTAGAAAGTATTAAAGAAAACATTACCTTGAAAGGTAGCAGACTTGTGACATTATTTGTGTTGTTTAGCAAGGTGGTAGATATCATTGCAATTCCCTGCCCTTGCTCTCTTGGCCAGTGACTCGGAAACATCCAAAAGCTCCAAGGAGCTGGGATATGGTTGTGTCACATAAGTGCAAATTTCTCTAAATATCTCCTCAGATATGAGAACCTGCTGTCTTCTATTGTGACTTGTTTATAAAGGAAACACTGAAGGCAAATTTTTCTGCATTACAAAATGGATGGTTCTTCTCTACTCACTAGATTCTAAAATGTCGTAAAGTTTACATGGCTCATGATCCCTTTAAATAAGAATCTTATCCTAATATTTCCCTTCCTTAAGATTCCTTTCTCTGTCATACTTTTTATAATGTATTATTTCCTGCCTTTCTGACATTCTATTAATGCTGTCAGTTTCTTTTAGACTTCCTTTCATTCCCTCTCCTCTCTCTGAGTCTCTAATGATATCCTCATTGGCAAATCTGGTGAACATTTCTCTGTTTTTATGTCATTTTAATGTCTACATTATTTTATGTTATTAATCATTCCCCAATGGTCTTTATACTTTTTGCAGAAATAATAATAGTAAAATATTAATGAAATTTTATTATTAATAAATATAATTATAAATTGTACAATATGCACTTCATAATAATATTCATTGCTATTTTGATTTTTATTGCTGTGAAGTTCTGGTTCTTTTCATTTCATCTTCTGCATCTTCTTTAATGACTGGACTTTATTCTGCAGTCTCCTCTCTGTAGATATTTTCTAAGTTACTTAGCCTAGAAATTTTAGAGTCACTTTGACTCCTTGCTTTCTCTCTTCCCTTCATGATTAGTCAGTTAAAAAATCTTTTGGATCTTCCCGTGTAGTGTCTTCCTTTCATATTCACCCTTTCCATCTCATTGCCACCATGAAATTTAAATCTTCATCATCTCCTGTTTGGACTACCGCCCTTGGCACTAACCTACATCACTGTTGGAATGACCTATTGTGTTCTGCTCTGCTCTGCTCTGCTCTACTCTACTCTATCCTCTTCTACTTGTCAACACAAAAAAAATAATCTTCACCTGAACTATAGCAGGGGCTGTATGAGTGGAGTGGAGTGAGAATGGAGGTAGACCTATTTATGATTCATGTGACTGATTGGATACTGGGAATAATGGAGCTGAAGGAGTTGAAATAGAGATCTAGGCATCATTCATTGTGTAGAAGGTAATAGGAGCTACAGGAGGACATGAGATCACCCTGAAAAGAGAACACTGCGACAGAATTTTACTTCTGAATGACAGAGATTATCTTTTTCTCCGGGTAGTGAAATTAGAAACTTTTATTCAAGCAAACTCTTAACTGGCTGTCAATGTGTAAGACAGATGAAAATAGAACTGCTCACACACAAGGCCAATCTGCTTGACCTCCCTCTCATTCTACTCTGTCTCTAGCCAAGGCTCCTGAAACACCACAGGGAAACTACTGCAAAGGGTGTGGTAGGGAAGGAGCAATGGGATAAAAATTACATTTATTGAGTATCTCTTTTTTACTAGGCACTGATCTAGGTACTTTTTGTGAGTGGTTTATGATTATGATGATCCTGAGGAAGACTGCTTGAGTCAGTAATTTCTCTTTTTCAAAATGTTAAAAATTATTGCCAGACAAATTTTCTCAAGAGCATTTATAAATACTCTATTCTACTTGGAATTGAGCTATATGCTTTTCAAATCACAAGCAAGCAAACATAGAGCCATTAAAATTGTTATACAACTTCAAAAATGTAGTGTACTCATGCATGCTTTTCAGAAAAATCTTACCTGATAATAAAGATGTTCTAGGTAACTATTAGTGATTACCCCTATGAAAGAGTATGTTGCCATTTTTTTCTAGCACAACTTACAAATTCATTCTATTTTTTTTCTTTTTTATTTGTTAAGGGCCGTAAATGACACAGGTTCTGAGTTACATGTTGTGATTAATTTTCAAAAATTTTCTCTGCTTGATGTCTCTAGAAATTTTTGAGAACTAAACATCATGGAGAAATTTGGCTCCTTTCAGCAACTAAGTCCTTTCAGCAACTAAGCTGTTTATCATTCTGATAAATATATTGATATATATATATATATATATATATATGTATGTATATATATAAACAAACATATATATTAACATATATATAAACAAATATATATTAACAAATATACATATATTAACAAATATATATATTAACAAATATTTATATACACATACACATACACACATACACACATACCTATATATTCATATATACATATATGTGTAGTATATATACACATATATACATATGTATATGTACATATTACATATATATTAAATTTTGTTAGTGAATACTAACACAAATCTGTATTATGTGCATAGTAGTATTGCGATTTCCTTGGCTTTGCATTGCTTTGCTTCATCAACGTATAGTAGCAAAGTTTTAAAATGAAAATTTTTCAAAGAATTTTGTTCATTCCATGTGTTATTTTAAAGAATTTATAATTTTAAGTCCTTCATTTAAATACATTACTTTATATTTGTCTCTCCTTTGTTAATACTTGATTAGATTTTCATGTATTTTCTTATGAAAATTGTGTTTGTGATTTTTATCAGAGCAGTATATTGCGTCTTTGTAATATCTGTTATAAAACAAGTCAAGAACAAAGTTTCTTTGTCAATATACTTCATACTTAGAGACTATAAAGCATATAAATTGATGTACATAGTTAAAGGTTTAGATTTAAAGTTTTTAAATGAACATTTTAAAACAAAGCTTTCAGAATTTCCATATCTGAAGAAATGTCTCTTCTATAGTGACAGGCATCAAAACTATTTTGAATAGACTTTTCATATGGAAATTTAATTATTCATGTTTTGATGAATTGTTTTGGACATAACATCTTCATAGTAAGAAAGTAAAAATTATAAACCCAGAATGCACTAAGGGCCATAGGGCTATGTAATAAGAAAAGCCAGGGACCTAAGGATATATATTTTTTTTTGTCTGGTGAGATATTTCATGGACTGCTATTGCTCTGTTCCTTACTGCCTTTACTGTGACCTGAATTAAGAAGGCTCTTGTGCTTTCACCCTTTAATTTAATTAGATAATAATTTTGTAGTCAGGGGTTCCCTAGAGATAGCAAATTTATTGACACTGTAAATCAAACTCTGTGTGTAATTGCATGCTGTTCATTTCATTGTTGGTGGACAGAAAGGCCACAAAGAGTATGGGACAAATGTTAATTCTGGGTAGAGATTAAGTCTTCAGTGGTCTAGGCCTATCTGGAAAAAAAATGGTGAAAAGGTTGGGCTAGGAGGCCAAATGGCATGAAATCCTGCAGAAGATAAATAATATTTAGATATTTTCAAATAGCATGTCAAAGAATACCATGTATTGCATAATTAAAATGTTAAGATATTGGGTAGCCAGAAGAAACACTATCAAGGATTTTTAAACCAAACAACTGTTCTAGAGATAAGGATATTTGTACTTAAAAGATAATAAGCTATGATAATTTCTGTTTTAGTGTTGGAATTTAGAGTTTCTCACTCATTTGGTGAACTTTGAGCTGGGCTTTGCTACTTTGTGTCTTTTGAGATCTTCTTAGGTATTAATACTGCAAAACTAAAATTATTTTTGCCGCTAGTTTTCAAAATCTTGTTTTGCATCAGGACCTTTTTACTTAAAAATTTTCACAGAACATCAATATATTAAAAATACTTTATTAGAATACATTTCTTTTTTAAGATCAAATTTTATGACGTTTACTTACAAAAGAAATCAGTGAGAATGTTAATGCTACTTTGACAAACAGGAAATTTAAAATTGGATATTATGGATAAAAGTTACAGATATCATCAGTCAATTGATTTTTGGTTTTAACTTCACAGTACTGAGAAAATAATGGTGTACAAATGAGTCGTTATGAAGAATACAATTGTAACTACTCTTTTCTCTTTAGCACTTGACTTGCATTCTCTGAATATTCTTCAACTAGGAGAACCATGTCTTTGAAGAAGAATAATAGAGACTTTTACTTGTAGCCACGATGGAGTAACCATACAAAACATATGAAACAGCAGTTTTCAGATATCGGACTTCAGGCAGTGCCGGTCTGTGATCTCTGAGAGACTATAGGGTGAGACAACTATGAAGAAACTACAGTACATCCACTTTACTGTCTGGAGAGAATTTCTTGGCTGCAGTGCTGAGAAGGGGAGTCCAGCAGTCTCCTTAAGTTAAGTAGTGTAGTTGAGATTCAGAGAAGGACAACAAGGCTAGAATTCATAAAACAGAGCACTGGAATACAGACAACTACACTGAGATATAGCTCCAGAGATATGTGGTGGGTCCCCCTTGAGTTTTCAGATAAATAGTATGAGAATATGCATGTGATAGGACTAGTCAAGGCCAGAGAAAAAACAACCAAGGGAAGAAGAGAAAACAACCTGTGCATATTGTAGAGGACAGGAATAGTTTATATTCTTACCAGCCAGCAAAGAAAGCCTTGTAATTCTTGTAAATTCATCAGGATATTGCCTCAAGAATAGAACAAGATTAGTCCTAGACTAGAGATTGGCAAGCTTTTTCTATAAAAGGCCAAATAGTAAATATTTTAGAGTTTGTGTATGACATAAGGCTTCTGTTGATTCTTCTCTCTTTCCCTCCTCTTTTTCCTTCTCCTGTTCCCCTCCTTCTTTTTCTTCTTATTTTTGTCTTTTCCTCCACCTATGCCTCTTTTTTTTCTTCTTTTCCAACCCTTATAAAAATTAAAAAAGTATTCTTAGCTCATGGATTATACAAAAATACAAAAATAGTCTGGGTCCTGTATTTGGCCTACAGGCCATAATTTGTTGACTCTTGTCCTAGATGAGAGTTTATTTTGGTGATGCCTAACAAAACTTAAAAGAATGCATTAAACGGTCAGTTTCCCAGCAATTCTACTGCATTTTAAACAAAACTTACGTTTTTTTAAAGGAATACAAATATATACAGCACTCATTTTTAGTCCTTCGACTAGGATTGTGAAGGTAAACTTCACAATCTCTGTTTATCCAATCAAAAAATCTAAGCATGCAAAGAAGTAGCAGAAAAATATAGCCCATAATAAAGAGAAAAGTTAGTTAATCAAACTGATTCAGAAATGACCCAGACAATAAATTAATGGTAGAGAAACATGTTAAAAATTATTATTATAGCTATATTGCATATTTTCAAGAAGGCACATAAAGATTGAACTTGCTAGGTAGATATAAAATATAAAAAAGATTCAAATTGGATTTCTATACATAAAATATAATATGTCCAAATTGAAAAAAAAACACACTATATGAGATAATGATTTGGAATTTTCAAAAGAAAAGATCAGTGGACTTGAAGATACAGCAATAGAAACTATCCAAGATGAAATAGGCTAACCTCCCCACTACCCAAAATTCACCACCAAAAAGATAGAAACAGCATCGCTGAGCTGAAGGCCATTTTAACTAGTATAATGAAAATTAAATTGGACTCTGAAAAGAAGAAATGAACATAGGAACAATGACCTAAACTTTTCCAATTTTGATGCAAACTATAAATTCATAGAATCAAGTTCAATGAACCCCAAGATCAAGAAACACAAAGAAAATAATACCAAGGCATAGCATTACCAAATTGCTTAAAACCTGTGATAAGGAGAGAATTTCTTCCACTTCTACTTATTTTTGTGCTTCAGACACCATAAATCTAGGGACATAAACTTCCTCTGCAAATGCTGTGGCCCACATGTAGCCAAAACCTTCAGAAGTACATGCTGAGACAAGATTACATGTACTGGGGAAAATGCTGTGAGGTAAAAAATGGAGAGGGACCCAAGGAAGCTAAGAAATTCTTGGTGTTGATATAGATCTCATTGCTATTAAGGAGAGCAAGAAGGCATGAAGGAATTAACCTACCTGCCTTCCTAACCCGAGGGGCATATATTACCAGTGGAGCCTAGCCATTTTCTTATTCAATCTTGTCTCTAGATGAATTCTCTCATATCCATACCCTTATATCCATTTTTTTTTTCCTAGAACCTTTACTCTTTTCACTCTCCTGATTCTTGGCTAAGATGTAAAGAAATCCTGCAGATCCTTCTTTGCAGTAGGGGAGGACAAAATTTGATATTTTCAATACAGTAAAATAGAATGAAACATACGTTAGCATGCAACCATAAAATGACATACGACTTACTAATTCCAATTTAAATCACATTTGGATGGTTCTCTGATTCAAATTATGCAAGGCTCCATCTCCTTCCCATATTTACAATAAAAAAAAGCCCAGTTAATTAGAAGAAAATAAAGTTTTGAGTCTCTTTTATACTAGCTCTACTAGACTGAATGCTCTTTATAGGATGATTCCTGATAGTACATTGGAATCAATACGGTAATTAAAACCTAGAGCCATTTCATGTAATGTGTGTCTGGATAAGTACAGTAATCAGCAATAAATCACCAGTTCTGAATCAGAGAAAACTAAATTATAACACTGATTAACTTTTAGCCCTTTGACTAGGGCCAAAAATTCAACAGTGTCATTTATGATGAAATGACAAATAGATTATAGCAGTTGGTCACCTTTTAACAGGTCAGCCGCTTTCATTATTAGAAAAGTCAAGCGATCATACAGAGAACAGCACAGAAATTCCAGAAAAGTCCTGGCCATAAACGCTTTGGATCTACTTCTTTTATATGAACTTGTGGAGCCCATTAAAAGGAAATGGATTAAAATGGATTAAATGACCATGAGGAAAAGGAAAAATGAAAAATTTCTGTTAAGCTGTACAATTTGCCTATTACCATAAGTGCACATTGAAAAATTACATCTCTCATAGTGTCTATACAAGAAAAATGAAAGATGAAATAGCTACACAATTTTAAAAACCATAAAAAATGTTAAAACTTTATTTTGGGCATAGTAAAGTCACTGTTTTATTTTACAAGGTAAAAAGAAAAACCAAAGTGAAAACTTCGGTTTTGTAAAATATGCTGTGTGGAAAACAGGTGCTTAATGCATTTTGCAACAGAAAGAAAAGATTCTTGTATTTACTCACATGTTGAGGCACATATGTTTTCTTGGTCTGGATATTGCCATTGTTATTTTCGTACCACTTTTAATATATTCACTTCAACAATAAGAAATAATACCTACATAATGTCTATCATTTAAATCTTTGCATTTAAAATAATTTAGTGTTTTAATAAAAAGTAGATTTTTATGAACCATTTTCAAGTTCTTAAAATATAAGCATTGACTCCAGTATATCTAGCAGTTTGATCATTTCATTTTACAACCAATTCCTCAGGAAAAAAAATTAAACTATTTTTTAATTTTACTATTTCACTGAAGTATATTATTTTGCCCACTTACAAACTCTTACATATTATATGAAACTTTTATTTTTTTTCTCTAATATATTTGGAAAAGGTTTTTGTTTATTTTTAGCCAACACACGTTAAATTATTTAAATAGCCAGACTTTAAACTGTGCCCATTAACACCTTTGTAACAGAACACATGTCTTTTATTTATGCCATCCCTTGAACCTTAAATCCAACATGTGTGCAGATTTTGTCTTCTAAGATACATGAGTGGTTTGAATGAATGGATTGGTGGTATGATGTCTGCCCCTATTTCAATGTGTGGTGTTGTGAGCTTTGTAGCCAGAAAAGAGTAACCCAGAAATTTGCAGAACTATACAAGAGAACTTTTTTTTTTTTTTTTTTTTTTTTTTAAATTTGAGGCATAGACAGAACTGTATGGGGACTCAGGTGACAAAATGTGACACAAAATTGGCTAGGATGTTATTCTGTTCCACAAGTACTTCTCCAGGATTTTCATTATCCTTATACAGTATATATGTACAACCACTATTCCATGCATGGAAGCGGAACCACTTCTCTTTAGCAGGGGTATTCTTGAAAGTGGGCAATCAGGCACATACTTAGGGCCTCAAGGTTTGCAGGACTGTCTTCTGGTCCTCTCCTGTGGGCCTTTCCCACAGGGTGAGAAGGCTGCAGAACCAGGGCGTGCGCCTAACCAGAGCCTGTGCCCTCTACTCTAGACTACACTTAGGTTATCCTGGAGCTCCTTGTCCAAATGGCCGGGAGCCTGCTCCCAGAGCCAGCATGGTCATCTTTACCCTGAGGTCCTAAGGGAAGATTATGCTACTAGTATGTGCACCCCTAGGTCCAAGGGGTGACTACAGGGTGGTTATATGGAAAGGTGCAAATAAAGGTTGACTTTGTGGGTTGGAGTATGCATATGAATGTTTTCAAGGCCCCATACATAGCAAGAAAAAGCAGTGAGTGGGAAAAGAAGGTGGTGGGCCAAGGAACTACCATCTCCAGATGTACGGTTACCCCAGACATGGGAATATTGGGAACAGGCCTAAACTTAGGGTCGATGGTTGATGCCTTTGTTAGAAGATTGTCACATGGAACATGGATGAGGATTTTCAGAAATGTCTGTCTTGATGGATATTAGCAAATTGAATTAGAGCTAGATTTGGAGAGATTTTTGCAGGTGGCTTTTAAGTTCTTGGGAAGTAGCTACTCATGAGGGAAGTGTTTTAGTTTATAGCCTTACTAGGAATTTTCAAACATCATAATTTCCCTGTAATTCCTCAAGATATATTAGGGTTGTAGACAGTAATTTTAGTGTTTATATTTAGTCTTAAGATTTCTTTAAAAAATGATCCTTTTTGTGCATGCTAGGGGATGTGTCAAAATCTTTAGGTATGAGAGCATTCTAGTAATCTCTCTTTATAAGTGCACAGTGACAATGCTATTGCTGTGGTGGCTAATGGAATTTATGCTTGTGTTTTATTGTGTTTTAAAATATTCTCAGTTTTAATTTTTAATATGATAAATATCAATAGATATGACCTAGAGAAGCAGAAGTCTTTGGGGTGAGCGATAATTATAAAGAGCATCATAAAAGGCTCTTAAATCCAGGTGTTTGAGAACCATTGGGTTTTTCACAGGGATGGGCACAGGCAAAACCCTGCTCAGATACAAAGGTGTCTTGCTAATAGTTGTAAGAATAGAAACAAGAACATTGTGATTAAGTTGCTAAAATAATTACTGCCAACTGTTGACTACCTATCTTGACTGATAGAAATCAGGGCTGAAGAAAAAGGCACCTACCCAGGTAAGATTTGATGGGCAGTACTCCTGATTATAGTGAAAGAGTGATTCAGGGGATGAAGATCAGACCACTGACATCTCATCCTGGAAAACTGGCCTGTATAATTGTGTATGTCTTCTCCAATGTCCTTTGATTTTGAACGTCTGTGAGAGACTTCTCACCTGTAAGAAAAGGAGCTTCTACCAAATACAGAGGGAAACTATTACTCTGAAGAGGAGCAAAGCAACCCCTGCTACAGAGACATTATAAAACATCTGGTTTTGTAAATACCTGCAGTTAGACAAATTACATTCCATTACATTTTTCTACACACACACACAAAAAATGATAATTGCATAACTGGATTATTGTTCAAAGAATTAGTACCAGTGAGCTAGAGTAACATTCAAGAGTAAAGAGAAAAAAAAGCACGGTCAAGCCTGAAATGAAATTAGAAATATAAAACATGTTTGCTATATCAATCAGCAGATGCGTCAAATTATTTGGAGGTATGAAAAGAAATAAAGCCCTTTAGCACAGTTCGAAACAACTCAGAAACAAGAAACTTAAACCTTCTTTTAATTACTACAACTTAGCTTTGTATTTGCTACAAAGGCTCTAGCTGTAATGTAGACATTTAATTTAAATGTGCTTGTCTCCAAAAAGGAGTAATATATTTTTCTGAATATGTGAATGATTACAACAAAAAGAGCTATTGCATGAAATATTCTGAGTTATGGTTTAAAATAAATATGATCTTTCCTTTTTGTGTATAAGACAGTCAAATTCACACAATTGCATGTGAATTAAGGATGTATATAATTCAGAATTAGTAAACATGTTCATATATTTATTTTACTTTCATGATTCTGTTCAAAATAAGCTATAATAAATTTCTAAACTTAGCTTTTGACATTATAACATTGTTTTAATTTGGTAATTCAGATTGATTGTCACAAATGACAAAACAATCCCACGTTCTAGTTATATGCAAAGAATAATCCTGTCTCTTGTAATTAATAATATCTTTCCTTGATATTCCCCCCTTAAGTAAATTGAGAGATTTAGAAAATGAAACCAGGGACCTAGAAAATGTGTCTGCCTGAAGGAATAAAAAAAAAATAGATTTTTAAAAGATATGCATTGTAGTAGTAGTTCCTTCGAGAAAAATAAAATCACCACGTAAAAATCAGTACGGAACAGGAAAGGAAGTTAACTAGTTATTGTGGAGTCAGGATATAGTGCTCTGTGGGTATGTGTAAGTAGTGGATGGGATGTGTGAGGTAGGACGTGCATAGGGATTTTCTGATTTAAAAATAATGAGGTCTGGTGAACATTTATGCATACAACATTTAGCTTTTAGAAATAGTATACTGATGTTAAGTAGGAGATAATTTTAGTAATTTGTTTAATTCTTACAATAGAGATTAATTAATTTGTCAAGTCCACACTGCTAGTTAATGGCAGAACCAGGACTTGCACCCAAGATACCCAGCTTCAGTGTTTGTCCTTGTAACTACAACTCTATATTGTCTCTGAAGAACACTTTCAAAATGATCTTATTTTAAACCCCTAAAAAAGACAACGACCATGACAGTGGCTTTCAATTTCGAGAACTCAGTTTTGAAGAACAGCTTTTTCCCGCTTATCCTTGTAGGATGTGTTTGTTCTCTCAGCAGTCTGATCCCCACTTTCTCTTTCAAATCAAAGCCCTTTAGGGGAATAACTTGCAAAAAGCTTTCAACATGTATAAGCAGAGGGGACTTGTGCTCTGTCCTCTCTGATTATCAGCATGCTTATAGTCTTTGCTCCCAGGGCAACAGATTCTTAGAAACAGTAAAGATCTAAATAGTATTTTAGACTTTTAGGCCACATGATCTCTGTCATAAGGACTCAGTCTTGCTGTCATAGGGCGAGAGTAGCCCTAGACTATAAATAAATAAAGGGGTCATAGCTGTGTTTCAGGAAAGCAGTTTATAAAACAGATAGTAAGCTGAATTTGTCTTGCGGGTTGATCAACCTCTGGTCTAGGCCTCTGCATAATTTCTATATAATTTTCCTGAGTAATAGTCAATATATATTAAGTGTATATTTTGTATCAGGCACTAGACAAACACGATGTGTGGATTCATTCGATATTCACACTAATATAAAGTATAGTATTTTTTTGGTTAACTTACAGTTATCATTCAATATTATGTTAGTTTCAGGTACAGTATAGTGATCAGACATTTATTTAATTTACAAAGGATCCCCCAATAAGTCTAATATCCCCCGTACAATACATAATTAATAAAATATTATTAACTATATTCCCTATGGTAAGCACAGTACTTTTAAAATCCTGTTTTCCATGAGGAAATCAAAATATACAAATTAGGTTACTGACATATATCATAGGCATAGCTGGGACTTTAGAGACTTTGCTCTTACCACTGTATATTCTACTAATGAGTCAAAATAAAGTTACTTGCTTTGTAAGTATGCCAGTATTGTTTTATTTTGATTTCATTACTCATCCTCATACATTTGGAAAATATCTGTTACCATCCCAGTTATCTATATTGTCTTTTGAGATCTAGTCTGCAATTTCTATGGATGGCCTTGAGATTTCTATCCTGCACCTTTAAATTTAAATAATAATTCTAATTGCCCGTTTTGCCTCTGATGCTTATCACGTAGTCATTAATATTTATGTGAGGCTTATAAAACCCTATCTGTTTATGTCTATGAATATAAAAGATCTTTGGCTTTTGACAAGTACTTAAGAATGATATCCAAATATTTGGGAATAAGTGCTTTTGGAGCCACTTGACAAAACTATAGTGAAAGGTACAGAGACAAGATCACTTCTCTTTGCATATCAGGGCTGAAGACAAAAGACCATCCTGGGAACTAGAGGGGTTTCTTTCTTTCTTTTTTTTTTTTCAAGTATGCATGTGCCAGCTGAGAAAGCTGGAACAAATCAAATAGAAGGATGTAATTTCAGGGACACAATTGACATCTTTTGTGAGAATCTGTAGTCTTTTCTTTCACCAAAGCAGTGGCCTCCAATCTGACTTCTGGTGAATCTTACAGGCACAATAACATCATTAAACAACCAAGCGTTAGAAATCATCAGTGTATAATTTTTATATGCAATAAGATTATATATATATATACACACATATATATATATATATTGAATTAGTGTTTTAACTTAATAAAAAAAGAAAATTTGTCATACAGTATAAAACATACCTAAAAAGAATATTCATTTTATTTAGAGTTAAAGGATTTGCAGAGTATTCACATAGAATGTCAGTAAAACTGATTTCATAATAGTAATTTTTTTAACTGCAGAAAAGTTTAACTAAAGGCCTCAAGGAATATAATACACCATTTTACTTTTGTGCCAAATATTCTTGGTTGTAGCCTTCAAGTGGTATTTCTATTTTCCAAAGAAAACAAACAAAAATCTTGAAAGCCCAGAATATAGAATTCTGCTTAAGGCTCTGTAATAGATCAGGACAAAGGTGCTGACTGAATCTAGATTTCTTGAATGTTTCTTAACTTCTTATACAACTGAGCTGAACAAATAGCTGATAGAAAAAAATAAGTCCTTTTAGGCAGAAGATTCTGGCAATTTTCCCCTTGTTAATTTTTAAAAATGTAATTAGAATAAATCATCAACATTATGGAACTTTTCTGAGCATTATAACCATTTCAATTTTTGAATTTGTACCGAAATTATATTCCTTATTTTCTTAATAGCTTAAATCTATTTCACTGCAAAAATTGACATTAGATAAAGATGTTACTTTTGTCCACTTATCATTATTACTAATATGAATACAATTCTTGTGAACATCAAAATAAAGAATCAGAGAGTGTTAAAGATGAAAGGGACATTAGAGATCATCTAGTACAGGGTTTCTCAGCTTCAGGACTATTGACATTTTGAACTGAATAATTCTTTGGCGTGGGGTGGGATAGCATGGGCAGTCCTGTGCATCATAGGATGTTGACCATGTATCTCTGGTCTCTACTCCCTATATTTCAGTAGTATATACCTGGTCCTAGCTGTGACAATAAAAAATTTTTGATATTGCCAAATGCTGCCTAGTGGGTAAAATCACCTTCAGTTGAGAACCACTGAAGTGCAACCACTTCATTGTAAAATAATGTTAATATCTTTTCTATGTTTTCTGAACGAAGAGACTTTTCCTCATTTATCTAGTTAGTATTATACATAGGTCTAGTATGCCTGAGGTAAGAGAGAATAAAGAATGCAGTTATGCATATAATTTAAGGACAGCCTGACCTTGAATAGAATTGACAGACACAAAATTTTAATTTAGTAATTATCTTCTTGCTTTTATAGTTCTTTCTATTATGTTTAGTTCTTTTTCTATAGTTTATAGATTGTGCTCTAGATCACTGCTATGCAAAGCCACTAAACATTTTAATTCAACTAACTTTTTTTTTTTTTTTGGCAGCAAGACTTTTTATCAGTGAAGAAGCTGCATTGATTTACTTTCTAGTGTGAGCCCATCTTTTGACTATCCCATAACAAAGGGTTTGCAAACAAATACCTATCTGTGGTCCCTTGTTTGGTAGCCCTAGCACAGGTGATCATGGCCTCTAAGGGGGCTTACCAGCTAGAACTCCATTGCTTACATTAGGGCTCTGTTCCCTGCCTGGTACATTCACAATGCAAGTCATATTATTGACTTCGCTACTAAGTTTATTACATGCAAATAATTCTTTGTCAGTTTTCTTAGAATTTATATTTGTACCTTCACAAGAATGATCTTGTAAAGATGTTTTGAGACAGATAAGGTTTTCGATGGCAACACTAATTCTATCTATTATACACTAACTTTGACAGGTGTCTGCCTGTCTTTCTGCTGCCTTCTGGTTTAGTTTTTACTTCTTCTTTTGAAATAGCCTTGAAAACAAGAACAGCTTTCCAAACCAAGGGACTTACTAAGAGAAAAATTCATCCACTTAATAAATATAAGCTCTCTTCAGGGAGATTTTTTCTTTTGTAGTCTGGGTTACAATATTATTTTACTAAGAAATTATAAAATATGCAAATATTTTTGTTGGCCTTTTCCATTAAACCTTTTGGGACCACCGATCATCTTCCTTGAAACAGTAACATGTAAAGTATTCACCTCTTTTCACACTAAATATGAGTGAGAGAGAGAAAAAAAGGAGAAGGAGAAGGAGGAGGAGGAGGCAGGCCAAAGGTATGGGAGTGCTTCTAGCAAGAGTGCTTAGACAGGGAGAAGTGTATTGCAGACTCCAAGGCAAAAATGAACATGTTGCCTTCAGAATGGTCAGAAGCTTACTGAAGCTGAGACCAGAGTTCAAGGGGGAAATGAGGCTTTGGAAGAGTGAGCAGAAGGCAGATGGTAGGGAGCTGTAAGCCAAATTAGTTTTGATTTCATCACGAGGACAATGGAAAGCCAGAGATGATTTAAAGAGATTTAACAGAAAAAACCTACCAGAAAGCTATTTCTAAGATTTAAGTGTTTCTGGTCTTTTTGTTACCTTGAGTATAGAACTAGACTTAAAAGTGACCTAGTGGAGAAGAACTAAATCATAATTTTAAGTATATCGAGAAAATGCTATTTTCTAAATGTGTGAGTATTTGTGGAACGATGCCAAGCGAAACAGAGTGATTAATTCACACAGATACAAAATTATATTTGGTTCAGAACCTAACATTCAAGAAAAAAAGATATAGGAACATGACCAGATATTTTAGACAGGAGAGAAAAGAACAGCAACTCAGAAAGTGAGTGGCCACAATAACTTCTATTAGAATTTGAATAAGTAACCTTAGCCCTAACTAGAGCGTACACATTTGGAAAACAGTCATGGTTTTGGAGAAAGCTGTTGCTGGTTCAATTTTTGTTCTGCTGATGGAACAATCTGTTCCTGTTATGGTGCCCTGTTACCTCGATGAAATAGAGAGATTGCAAGCTGTATAATTGGGAAACCAACAAAGTCAAGCTGTCCTGACTTCTCTCGTTTAGCCTTTCAGTTGTCAACTTAGCTATAAACTGGGACATGTTTAACACAGGAGGAGGCCCATATTGCTACCCCCAAAATGTGGAATGCTTATTACTTTTTCCAGATTTAACTAAACATATGATTGTTCTGTGCAATATGAAGAGAGTGTGGCCGCTAAATCAGAGGATGAACAAAGTAATATCATGGTACTCTTTGATGAAAACCAGAGTTTATGTAACAAGGCGGGATCTGGCAATGACTCCTGACATTGTTCGACTTTCAAAGAGTAAGTCCTAACGTTTGACTCTTTTCTACTATACTTCATGTAGATGACCAAGACAGTGAAAAAATCATTAAGAGTAAATTCTAGTCAGTATTTCTCCTGAAGGTAATTATCCTGGCAAAATTCTTTTATATCATGAGCTAATAAACAGGAACCTACTCTTTTACTCATGATACTTCTCAGTCTTTAAAAAGCAGGCATTTTTTTTAAGTTAGAAAAAAATTTCTTTTCAGGACTGTTTTTGGACATGTATAGAGTCAAAGTCCTACTCAAAATGTTTTAAAATAGATGTTAAATATTTGACACAATATTTTGAGATACTTAGTAAAATGCAAAGGACTCCCGTGAATTTTCATATCAAAATATCAAATTCTTTTCAAATGAGACTTTGGGAAAAATTATCTTGATCACATTCATTTGGTAATAATTTTATTCATTTAATCTGCTTTATTCCCTGCCTTTTTAAATACTAATTTTGAATCTGAGAAATTAAGAAAGCTAGTGCGATACAGGCAATTTTTCTTTTATGCAAATGATAAAAAGTCAGTAAATTTCTACTTTTGCATTCTGAGTATGGGTTATGTTAAAAAAAATCTTTCAATACCTCTATATTCTGTTTTTCCTTTTTTGTGGGTGTGGAGGAAAGATGTGGTTAACATCACAATGGGAACTTTGAGCAATTTCATCATTCTTTCTACATGATTCTTGACAATAATAGGAGGAATTTCTGCATTTGAGACATAACAAAGATGTTGTAAGTAGAAGAGTTTCAGGTTAAAAATATAATACTGTACTTAAGAACTATGCTAAAATAATAGTGGGAGAATTGGCCATAGTAGAGATCTTTCAAGATTGACAAATGGCTTAGAAGAGAATACTGGGTATAAGAAGATATTTTTGGAGAACAGTGAGTGTCTAGAACTAGCTACCTTTTTTGAGATAAGAGAAATAAGGGCTGTAAATTAAGAAGATTCAATTTTACTGGTTTATGTTTATTTACTCTTATCTCAAAGCATAATCTCTGTAAGCTAACAGCTGTTTGCTTTGAAAATGAAAATTTCTAATGTTTATTGTTGGCTTTATCACAATGATGAAGACAAAATACGAATAGTCTAGGCAGCCTGATAGTAGTTAGGCAATCTATTATTAATCTTCCCCAAAACAAAATATTTTACCAGTCTTCTTTTCATTTCTGTCATTGCAATGAACTAGTAATACTGATTTCCAGGCTCTATCATTATTTAACATTTCTTCATATTGTCAAATCTAAATGCCTTTTGATATTCTGCTTTTTTCTATTTGGGTACTTATTATTTTCCACAATAAATATTTTAACATATTTTCCATTTTCTTTCATTTTCTCAAACTACTCAGTTTTTAAAATGCATAGTTGTGTGTAATGAGTGCTAAACTAGCTACCTCTCTATCTTGAACATGATTTTTACCTTTTCTAGGCCCTCTTTACTCATCTAGAAAATGAGGGGGTGGCTAAAGCAGTGTAGTCAGTGGAGATTGTCATTATCAGGTTCTGTGGAAATACATACACTCTGAGAGGGAGAGTTGAGTGCAGAAGTTTCACTGGTATGTGTTCAAAAGATACATTCCTATGATGAAGTTAGAAAGGCAAGGTTGGGCAGAGGGAGCAGCTGACCTGCAGTAGAATAGCAACTGGTCCTCTCAGTCAATCCTGCAGTGAGCTACAGGATTGGAATAAGAAGCCCCTATACAGTTGTTCTACATTGTTCCAAATTGAGTCAGGGCTTTGTATCCTTCATCACCCAGACATCACCTATGAGTTTCTTCTGGGAGATAAATTAAACTTGGGCAGGGTGGTTCTCTACAACAGAGGGCAATGCCCAATGAGGTACATAACTGTGAAACATAAGCACACGATATTGCCAGCAACTGTGGGGTGGGAAACATTGACCTTGAAGAGGGCATCTGGCAGAGCATCAATTTCTATTACTGATATTTTTGGTAAATCTTTGTTATGTGAAGATAATTCATGCATTGAAGGCATGCAGCTTCCTTGCACACCCCATTAGGACCATCAGACACTCTTTAATATTTCCAAACAATCCTTGGGACCATGGTTGAGAACCATTGGAAACCATTAGGCTGAAGTGTTTGCTTAGTCTACTGTGAGTCTAATGCTGTCCTTTCTGGCTGAGAGTACCACCACCTGATCAAAGTTAGAAAAGATCTAGCAAATGAATGAGTCTATTGTAACTCAAATAATGTTGTGCTGAACCTCGTTGAATATGAATAGTTCTGGGGAATTACTCGATCAAAAGGCATGAAGATTTTAAAGAGCGTTGGCATGAATTGTCCTGTAGAATGGTCGGGCTAATTTATTTTCTCCTTAGCAATCTAACAATCATATGTGTTTACTTTTTCTCCCCATTAAATTGAATCTCTATGAATTTTTTTAATATTGCCAGAGTCCAGGAAGGTAGGTAAGGAAGTGAGGCTTGGGTACCACAAGTTATGCTGTACCTATTTTTATCCATGTATCACTAATATTTTCAAGGACAATAAGAGAAAGAGCCAGGAAGAAGGGGACAGCAGAATTGCTAGGCACATTATCTACAATTAATGTTTAAGAAAAACCAGAACACTTAAAAGAGATAAGCATTTATGGAAAAGAAAATGGGTATGTTTTAAATTTTTACTGTGCAATTAAAACTTTTGATGGTAATCCTTTGTTCCAACTTAACAGGGTTAGATAAGTTCAACTTGATCCTTTTAGTATCTGTTAACAGTTCAAAAAGAAATATCTGTTATTAGCCTAGTGTTGTTCCCAATGGGCCAGCTGGTGCTGGATTTGGCAGTTGCTTTAAAGAAAGACTCAATGAATATGGAGACTAAAATAACAAACTTGTTTTGAGACAGTACTACCAGAACATGATTTAAGACTTTAAAAATGAAATTCAGAAATATCCAACTACCATCTATGGACAGTGGAATCTGTTACCTTCTTAATTAACACAAAATTCTTGATATGGACAACTTCAAGGTTCTTTATTTTCCTCCTGTTTATTTTCTTTTTTATTTTTATAGTTATAATTCACCCAGGAAATAGTAATCTGTGAATCTATTTAGTGTCAGTAGACATGGCATTTTTCTACATTGATAGAAAGTGAGTGAGCCAATCAATGGCATGTATTGGATACTAACAATGAGTCATTTGTGTTACTTTAAAAACAAATTGACCTGTGAAAAAACTTATAATTTTACTTTGAAAAGCTAAAATTATAAGCCCAGATCAAGTATTTTGTGTTAGTTGTATCCTTTGATTTTAGGTTATTAGACATGACTAATCAATTATCTAAATATGAAAAAAACAACTTCAGGAAAGTTGATGTATTCTGTTATAACAGCAAAAAACAGTATTCTGCTATAAAACAAATCAGTTTTCTATATTTGTTTGAGTCTATTAAAAAAGATAAATATATTAATATAGATTATTTCATTATGAGAAATTTTAAAAAATTACATTCATTAAAGAAAAATCAGCAAATATGGAAACAAAAGAAAATTAAAAAATATTCATCCAGCCATTCATAGACAACCATGTTTATAAACCTTGATTTTTATGTTTCCAAACTCTTTTTCTCCTCTTCTCCTTCTCCTCCTTCTCCTCCTCCACCACCACCTCCTCCTCCTCCTCCTCCTCCTCTTTTTCTTTTTTGGTTACACCTTTCCAGACTTAAAAAATGCATTAAAAATCCCAAACAAATAAAAGACATTTAGTGACATAAATTATATTATATTATTAATAATTATTTTGTAGCCTACTTTAATCAAATGACAGCTTTCTAAATGTTGACCCGCTTAATTTTTTAAACAAATGAATTACACTTTATAGTATGGAACCAGCATAATATGACCAATAAATTGAACGACATTTATACTGTTATACACAACATGGCGACTATGCTTAACAATACCGTGTTATATACTTGAAAGTTTTTAAGAGACTAGATCTTAAATGTTATCACCACACACACACAAATTGTAATGTGAACAGATAGGAGATATTAACTAACCTTATCATGATTATCATTTTGCAATATGTACATGTATCTAATCATCACATTGTACATATTAAACTTATATATGTTGTACATCAATATTTCAATAAAGCTGAGTAAAATAAAATAGAATTTAAAAAATGTCATGTTTTAACTAATTCTTTCAGGAATATCTCTGTTAGAATGCTTTTACATTAGTTCGTTAGAAACATTCCTAGCAGAAGAATTGCAATGTTTGGAAAGCATGAATATTTTGAATTTAATATAGAATTCCAGATTCCTTTTGAGAAAAGTTCCAGTTTATATCCCCATCAGCAGTGGGGTCCCTAATTTCTCCCCTGCCCAACATTAGCAGTCATACTATACAATTTTTTAACAAAAATGTGATTATCAGATTGTTGTTTTGATTGTTATCTTTTGATCATTAGATCCAAGAAACATCTTATTGTTATTAGCCATTTCCATTTCTTTTATGAATTGTCTCTTTGTGTTTTTTTATGTTTTTGGATTTTTCTGATTTTTTAAAAAAACTATGGAGTTCATATTTTTAAATTAATCTAGAGTATATTATATTGGCTAAAGATATTAACCTTTTGTCATCTATCCTACAAATGTGTTTCTCAAAAATTTCTCTTTCTTTTAATTTTATTTATGGTGTATTTTCTTGAAAAAAGTTATAATTTTTACTTGTAAAATCTAATAGTATTCTCTATGTTTCTGTTTCAGTTCATGTTCATTTAAGCAAACATTTTATATTAGACATAATTTATTTTATTGTAATAAAATAAATTTTCTATATCAGTAAATATTCTTCTATATCAGTAAATATTCTTCTAAAATATTAAAATATGGTTTCTAGTAGTTGTAATTAAAGATTTAAGTTGTATCATCTTTTCATTATTTATTTATTTATATTTTTATGGTGACATTGATTAACAAAATCTAAGAAGTTTTAACTGTTTTCTTTAACAGTAAGGTATATATATGTTTACACTGTGTGTTCACCTTCTATAGTTACATTTTTTTTCTGTCAGCACATATTTGACCCCCTTTACCCCCTCTACCTCTCTCCTTACACTATCTGCTACCCTCTGGTAACCACTAGTCTATAGTCCATGTTATAAATCTCTGTTTGTCCTGTTCATTTGTTGCTTTTAGGTTTATATCCCACATGTAAGTGATATCATGTGGTCTTCAACTTCTTCTGTCTGGCTTATTTTGCTTAGCACAATTATCTCAAGGTCCATCCATGTTGTCACAAATGGTGGTGGTATTTCATCTCTTTATGGCTGAGTAATATTCCATTGTATATATGTACCACACCTTCTTTAGCCAATCATCTATCATTGGATGCTTTGGTTGCTTCCATGTCCTGGCCATAGTGAATAATGCTGCTATGGACATTGGTGTGCAAATATATTTTCCGATATGAGTTTTCAAGTCTTTGGGGTAAATACCCAGTAGAGAGATTGCTGGATTGTATGATAAATCAATTCTTAGTTTTCTGAAGAACCTCCATACTGTTTTCCAAAGTGGCTATACAAATTAGCAGTCCCACCAGTAGTATATGAGTGTTCCTTTTTCTCCACATGTCCTTTTTCTCTTTGTGTCCTCTAGGGAGAAGTGTCTGTACAGGTCCTCTGCCCATTTTTTGAATGGATCATTTACTTTTTTGTTATTGAGTTGTATGAGTTCTTTGTATTTTTTGGATATTAGGCCCTTATCGGAAGTATTACTTGCAAATACATTTTCTCATGCAAATGGTTGTCTCTTTACTTTGTTGATGATTTCTTTTGCTGAGCAAAACCTTTTTAGTTTGATGTAGTCCCATTCATTTATTTTAGCTTTTACTTCCTTGCTTTTGAGGTCAAATTCATAAAATCCTCTTTAAGTCCATGGTCCTTGAGTTTAATCCCTATGTTTTCTTCTATGCATTTTATTGCTTCAGGTCTTATATTAAAGTCCTTAATCCATTCTGAGTTAATTTTCATGTGTGGTGATGTACAACAGTCTAATTTCATTCTTTTGCAGGTAGCTTTCCAGTTTTCCCAGCATTTATTAAAAGAGGCTTTTCTTTCTCTACTGTGTGTTTCTGGCTTTTTTAATTTTTTTTTGTCAAAAGTCATTTGCCCATTGGGTTTACTTCTGAACTCTTGATTCTGTTCCACTCGTACGTTAGTCTGTTTTGCTGTCAATACCATGCTGTTTTGATTACTGTCTCTATGTAGTATAATCTGAAGTTGGGCAGAGTGATGCCTCCAGCCTCGTTCTTTTTACTCAGGATGTCTTTGGCATTTTGAGGTCTTTTGTGCTTCCACACAAATCTGAAGGTTTTTTGTTCTATTTCTTTAAAAAATGCTGATGAGATTTTGATGGGGATTGCATTAAATCTATAGAGTGCTTTAGCTAATACAGTCATTTTAAATATGTTGGTTCTTCTAATCCAAGAGCATGTTTGTATCTTCTTCGATTTCTTCAGTTCATGTTTAGAAAGAACAATCCCAAGATAAAAATGTTACAGTTTTTAAAATATGTTATTGGATCTCTACATACAAAACTTTATTGCTTCTGAACTTTTTGTGTGTAGGTGTATTTTACGGTGTAAAGTAGAACTCCTTTTTTTCAAATACTTAAAGGGTAATTGTTCAATATATTTTTTATTCAGTCTTTCTCTTTTATTTGAAATTATTATTTTTCCAAAGTAATAAGGGAAGATTTGATAACTTTCATTTTTTTATGAGAACGAGTATGTTTCATTGTTAAAAACATTTGCTTTATGTTCATTTGAAACATATTTTAATCACATTGAGGACATTTCTTTTTATCTCTAGTTTACTAAAAGCTTTAAAAATATATATCATCATGGATGCCATTTTTTTTAATGCATTTTCAGGATCTATTGGAATAATTCAATTGTTCTCATTTAGTTTCTTTCTGTAATGACTTCCATTGATAGATACCCTTGTGTTCAACCTTTTTTACACTCTTTGTATAAAGAATACATATTTTTAATGTTATTTTTAAGTAAACCACTAGCTATAAATTTTTATTATGTCTTACTATTATTTCCCTGTTTACTCTCTGTTCTGATTTCCTTTTTTTTTTGTATTCTAACATATATATCTTTACAAATTACCTCAAAGTCATTAAAGCATAATAAATGCTTTGAAATGCTTAAAAATTGATAAGCGCTTTATTGCTTTTGAGGAAATTTATAAAGATATATATGGCATATCTTTGCAGCAGGTCTAAACAAGCAAAATATATACTTATGAGAGCATGGTTTCCATGCCAGTATTCTCTTCCAGAATCACAGATGCCAGAGTTCAGATCCATCAGAGAATCCTCTGGACCTGAGAAATTTTATCCATCTTCTGTTGCTGCCAAGTCTGCTGCTACTATTGAATAGCACTGAGGGATGCCTGTTCTACTTAGCAAGAGGCTCTCTGGGCCACTTAGAAGAAAGACAAGGTGCTACGAGGTCAGACAGAGGAAGCCTGATCTAACTCATACTGTTGCAGTTTCTTTGCCTAGACTTTCTGCAAACTGGGAGGCATCAGGCCTGACTTCTGATGGCATTTGACAATTCTTGGTCATCAGATTCATAGAGCTCTGGGTCTATTTTCCTCCTTTCATTCACACATAGCCTGAGTTGCACCTGGTTTTCCTCCTGGTTGCCCCAAAGAATTGCCTGTTCAAGGGCTTGCCAATTCTGAGAAGGGTTTCCCTCTCCGGGAAAGATTATGTGTGATCGAAATAGAGTAGAACTCCAAATTCTATTTTATTGCAATAATACAGAAATTTCAGGATCGTAAAAGAAGCTGGCAAAGAGTCCAATTATAATTCTAATCTAGTCTTTCAATTTTAAACAATTCCTCAACTAGTCCATTTTTTTTTTTTTTTGGCATTTTATCTTCTGAATACTTGGCCTATTGTCATAAGACCAAAAAAAAAAAAAAAAAAAAAACCCTCTAAATATTTTTAAAAATCTAAGCCAAGGTGCAAATTTGGTGAATATACCTTGAATTGTTGCCAGTTGTTGCAATAACTATTCCATGTTATCCATCTTGTGTTCTTGAAGGGATTTGCTATACTTTCCATTAATCTCTGAAAAGCCTAGAAGGATATCAGCATCTCTTAACCACTTTCCCCTACTTGGAGACCTTTGTGGGAATCAGGCCTTTCTCCACTTGTGGAGATCAAAACAAAACTGCTTATAGAAAGGAATGCTTGAAAACTTCTCTGACTTTATCTCAACTTTGATGACATTCTTGCTTGCTTTATTAACAGTTTGGTGTGGGGAATTAAACTAAAATAAATTGCCAGATGTAAGAGATACAGTAATAGCTGAAAAGGTGAAAGTTTGGAGGTTTTTAGCCAGCTTTGTATTTAAAAAAAAATCAAAGACAGTTTAAAGTCCTGCTTTTCTTCACTTTTCTTATCCACCGTTTTATTTTTCATGCATTAGATGCTTATAGCTTTTATACTAAATTCTAATGTCAAAAAAAAAAAAAAATCACCAGATGAACACATACATGTTCCTTCAGAAATCAAAAATCCTGAAATCTTTCTTAGAGTGTGCCTAGCATGACCTAATAGTAAAAGTTACAAGTCAGTGTTGCTGGTGAATTATATCCAAGGTTATGGAAAACACATTGCTTTTTCCAGTGGTTGCATGATTATCAGGATTCTGATGATAAATCTGCACCCATTAGAAATGCAGTTAACTTACTTTTGTGACTTTCATTTATAAGCCTTGCAATGGACAAGGTTTCCCATTTGTTAGTGCTTATTTTATAATCAAATAGCTTTCAAGATTATAAATTTGAGGCATAGCTTACAGTTTGTCTAGCTATTTAGTACTTTGTAGAAAGCATCTGATTGAAGAAATTCAATTTCTGTTATTTCTATTGTGACACTGTTTTAACAAAGTGAGGACATCTGATTTGTATTTTTAAATGTCTCTCTTCATATACCATTGCTGAAGTTTCAAAAAGTGCAAGAACTATAATAAAAACATGAAGATTACAGGTGTATGACCATCTTCATTTGGGGAGTGAAAGTTAAATAGTTTAAAGGAACAACATTGAAAAACTAGTGATTGATAAAATGTATTCAGTTTAACTTCTCTTTGAACTTCTGTTTAGTATCAATATGATCCTGAGTAAAAATTGTACTTAATTTTAATTATCCAGAGGAATATTCTAGCATTTATCTGGAGTGGCTTGAAAAAGATTCTTAAATGAATAAAAGGATGTGACTAGAATGAAAACTTAATGAATATGTACTTTGAATGCCAAAATGTAAGATAAATTCCAGAGTTGAATTTGCCGTAGAAGCAGTTACGTGTCAGCCGAGTTATCTTTTCTCCTTCCTTATTGAGGTGCCTTATTGCAACTGAGGCATAGCACATCAGTAGAAGTTTTTGAGCATTAATCCTTGAAGCAACTCTCTCAAACTCCATAGTATTGTCATTTTGGACTGAATAATTCTTTGTCATAGGGGGTGGTGGTGGTTAGAGGGCACTATTGTGCATTGGAGGTAGCCAGTAGCAACTACCCCCCCGCCCCTCCCAGTTGTGACAACCAAAAAATGTCTCCATAATTGCCAAAGGTCCCCAGGGGATAAGAATTACTCCTGATTTAGGACTTCTATTTGACATTGATGATACAGGAGAGAAGAATGACCTAAGATAAGGTCCCCATCCTGAAGATATCATAGCATGTATTAAAACAAGATGCAAATCACAGTATACAGTCTTTTTGCCATTAAGCCCAGCCAAGCTGAGATAACCCATCAGAGATAGCTGCAATGTTATTTTGGTATTCTAGGTCTGGCAACTGTTTAACATTTGATAGTTTTGCATTTGATGTTGTATTTGAATACAATATTGAGCATGATAAAATCTTTTGATGTAGTTTCATACTTGGCATTTATAAACACTGGAGTTTTAATCATTGTGGACAACTATTTAATACTGTTATATGATGTTAAATATTTTAGGAAATGAAAAAATAAGGAATGTTCATCCTTCAGTCAACTTGTATTTATTCTTTTAAATTTAACATGTTAAAAGTAGAATCTTTTTATGAAGCCTTTTACTATCTTCTGTGGTCAGATTTGGTGTTCTTCACCAAGGAGCTTAGCCTGTGCTCCTGTTAGAAATAGAAAAGCTCACCTTGGCATAAGCAGTGTGACAGTAGTAGACAATTAACATCTAGTACATCACAAAGAAATATTCTGACTCCTGAATTCTTTTGCTGTCTAATGAAGACAGGCATGTGTAAGAAGTAGGAAATAATCACAGGGTTGACAGGATCTAGAGAACTATTTGTTATTCATTACTTACTTGGAATTGATTTAAAAACTTTAAAACAATGTCAAACTGGATAAGGATAAGATAAATAAAGGAAATATACAGAGATTAAGTATTACTAAATGACGAAGATCATTTTAACTTTGTGGCAGTGAATTTTTTGGAAGTTTCTTGGAGCTAAGGGAAATAGGTAAATAGTTAAAAAGTATCAATTCATTTTTTTTTAAAGCTTTTAACTTATTCTGTAAGATATATTTTTTTCCTCATGGAATTTATCCAAACAAATTCTATTAAGATTTAACGAAATTATAGTGTTTTTTTACTTTTTGCTTAGAGAAATTGAGGTAGTCAACAGTGTTTTCTGTTTTATAAGACAGGAGAATGTTCTTAGTTCTTAGAGTTCTTTGCCTTGTAGAAAAGAGAGCAAATGGCCTCTGAAGAAAAAAAAAATAAGATGTAGGTTCTGAATATACCGTGTTGTGTATAAAAAACTATCAAGTCACCCTGGTCAATGTCTGATTTTAAGTAGTATTGCATCCTCCTGCCACATCAGTTATAAATCACATTCCCATGTACCTTTGTAAGTTGACTCGCTTATTTGGGCTATTTAAAAATTTCTCTTTAAAAGTTGAAGAATTTTGCCAAATTAAATATATTTAGTGTTAATGTTGAGCTTTAAATACTATTGTCAACAGAGACCAATGCTTCTTTGAGAGGCTTCTTACAAAGAGAAAAAAAAATATGCTATTTTCCAAAAATAGGACACTATTATTTTTGTTGCTTTCTTTTAAAAATCCACCCTATCTCCAAATCATGTTTTTAGATCTGGAACTTTAGAGTGTACTTGGTCACAGACATATTTAATTACTTGAAAGATGCATATTAAATGAGGCAGGAGAAAAATCACAGATTTAAATTGTAGTAATATGATTCAGATTTTAAAGTGGTAATATATAGGATGTATGTGAGCATTCTACATTTTTTATATTTGATGGTCTCTGTTGAATCAAATGCTAACGATAGACCAAAGAGATATATCAAAGAAATTATTCAGAGAGATAACTCTCAGCTATTCCTAAGTGAGATGGAACAGAGGTGGGCAGTGATTGTTAGAATAACCATTCTGGACACCTGGTTCATACCTGTGACTTGTTACGAAAAAAGCTGTCATGGATTTCTAAAAATATTATCAGTCTATTCTTTTAGATGATTCAATGTAAAAACATCACTTTGTCCATCCGGACTAATTACATTTTAAACAAGATAATTTTCTTGATAAAGATTGGGTTATTTTTTTCAGAACAGGTTGTAAATACAATTCTGGTGATAAGAGATCATTGTTTTCTAGAGCTGTTTCCCATATAGAATGGCTAATTACATGTTTTCAAGTGGAGGAAGTTATAGGTTTCCATCATAATTTCTCATATGGAAATAGCATGAGTTATCATTTTGGAGTGAAATTATTTGATCAGGATTTGATGGTAATGTGTACTTCAATATTTCTTCTTAGAATGTCTTGTGATTTTAAAAGAATTCTATTTGAGAAGTTTGGTTAATGTGCAAACAATTTTATTCTGATGAGTATTAAAGAAACTAGGACCTAGGCTCTGTCTCATTTTCTGTATCTTCAGCTTATCAAAAGGGTCTCCTATTTATTTTTAGAAAATGTCAATCTGAATTCAGAAGGTTCTTTTCAGCTGCCTCCTACCATGAAGGCGACTCTTTCATGTGCTTGTGAAGCCTGTGGACCCCAGCATGTTCCTAATGAATTGCAGATTTTCAATTCCTGGGAGGCTTGTAATGAAGCTTTGGGGTTCTAAATGGGTCAGAGCAGATTTTGTACTTTGTCAGGTTGTTAGAAATCCAAGAGGCAATCTGTGCTAAAGACTCTAGAATAATAATTCTGACACCTGCTGGTTTCTTTGCTTTTCCTAAGGAGAGAAAAACATTATTGAGGACTAACCAATGAAAGAGTTGTTTAAAGGTATTCCTTACTGAGAGATGGATCAGTTTGCTCCAACTCAGTATAAAGGTGATTTGGACGAGATTCTAGTAATTAAAGTAAAAATCCATGATTTGGCTCAGAGATTTGGTACTATCTGGATGTGTGTTCTACATAAAATTAAACACGTAGAGAAACTATCCTGAAGCATGCCCAGCTCATTTCTTTCTCAAACTTCAATTGGTTTGGTTGGAAAGATGAAGAAATAGTCTTGAATTATATTACTGATGATTTTCTATCCTGTTTTCTCTTCCTGGAAATCTGCTCTCCAGTTGTTGAACCTTCTAAATTGGTCTCCTACCTTCATCTCTCTCTCATTCTCTTTCCCTCTCTCTCTAAATCTCTTTGTCTCTTCGATCTACTTTCTGAGAGATTTCTGTGATTTTTATCTTCTAACCCTTATGTTGATTTTTAAACTTCTTCTATCATGCTTTTTAGTTTCTAAAAGTTTTTTTTTTGGTTGTTTTTTGAAAGTTCCTTATTTGTGGCATTTTTAGTCTTTGGTATCATAGCTATCTTGGCTTATTCTTCTGCTTTTTTTTTTAAGTTATGTTCTTCCTCATGATCTCTATGTCCTTCAAGTTACTTTTTAAATAAGTTCTTTGTTTTGGCCTATCTTCCCGAAATAGGTGAAAAAAAGCTGATTGGAAGCTATGAATATTTCAGTAAAGTCAAATTTGAGCTTTACTGTATAAGTTTTGGGTGGGCTGTTAATTAGGTTTATCAAATTCCCTAAAGAAATGTGTTCTAATTTCCTTTCTGGCAGAACAAGTTCTAGCTGTCAATCTTCTGGTTCTAGGAGGCTGTGTGGAGTAGAAAGAGGATGGCTCAATACTTGACATTCTATGTGTACAATTACATCTTCCCCTTGTTTTCAGTATGTCTCTCAAGTCCTTAGTTGCTTCCTATACTCCCAATTTAAAGACTTTGTTTTACCCTTTTCAGATTTCAGTGGAAATGGTGGAGGTGGAAGGGGGCAGGGGTGAGGGATGATACCAAGTAGAGAAGGGGAATTTAACCAATTCTCAAATAGCTTTTATTCAGTCCTTTTCATTTTAGGTTCCCACCTGGCTACCCACCTTCATCCCCACTTCTAGAGAAACTGGTGCTACCAGTTGCTGAACATTTGGGGGAACCTCTTGTATAACTAGTTAGTTTTTGGCTTTTCCCACTGCTCATGTCAGATTGAGCATTCCTGAGCGTGGCAAGTCAATTACTACTTGTGCACCTGCTTTCCACCTTTCAAAATTTAGTTGCCATTGTCTCCTTTTTGTTTCTTTCATTCTTGTGGATTCAGGTCTTTAAAAAGAGGCCAAATTAGACACATTTGTTCCATAAGCCATCTCTCCCTGGAACACTGTATTCAAATATAAATTTGAATGGGAAGCTATACTTTCAAATGAAATAATTTTAGAAAACAGATCTTAAACTACACAGGCGCTGGTGTAGAAAGCTTCCTTAGCTGTGAAGAGGAATTTTTTTTGGGGGGGGCACTAAAAGGAAAAATATATCAATTAAAATTTATTGTTTTTTTTGTAAATATTACAACCATGTCTTTCTTGTGTGGTACTTTTCAATCTAGCCACTGTTATAAATTTTGAAAATTAAGACAAGGTGTAATATTTTCATACAGTGAAAAAGTTTACAAAGGGCTAAGTATTGCCTGAGTTTTCTGTAGAAGATGCTTAGAATTCTGAAATATTAATGCAGTTGACTCATAACCAGGGTCAAGTTGCTGTTTTTTGCAACTCTTAGGACAAAGTAAAGTTCCAGAGGCTTTTATCATGACCAGGGAGATCTGAATTGTCACCTTGTTGTAGGGGAAGGCAAAGTTTATAGTTAGCCGAAGTGGAGGATCAGCTTCAATTTACATAAATCAAATTGAGGCACAGAGTGAACAATTTCTTCTCTGTATGTTTTATACCTGGTTAGTTATAAATCAAAGCAAAAAAAAAAAGTTATAATTACTTCTAAACTATTTTAGTAACAATGAAGATATGTCAGTATTTTAATTGTCAGTGTTATTCCAAATTTTTTAGAGAATATGCAGCTACACTTTAAGAGGATGCTCTATAAATTGTATTTGAAGAATAGAAGTTTTAACTATCACTTGAGGGGTGTGTGTGTGTGTGTGTGTGTGTGTGTGTGTGTGTGTGTGTGTGTGTGTAGATGATCTAGAAGGTAGGATAAATAAGATGGGAAGCTGAATTTTACCATGAAGTTTTTAGACGCTCCTTTACCATTATGTTCTCATTTCCATCTTTGAAATATGGAGTTATATATTTCAGGTGCTCATTCCCACCCTCCAATTAAAAGTTAAAAAACACATAATTAATCTAAAAAATATTGGTGAGGTCATTTTCAAATGGCAAAGGATTTAACATTTGTCATGGTGATCTTTGGCGTTCAAGAATGTCCCTTGGGAATGTGACTCCAAGTTAAAAGCAGCATTTGTATTTCTCAGTTCACCCAGAGGAGCAGTAAACTATCCTTCAACTTCTGCAGTCTGTTTCAAAGTCAAATGCCCTCCTTTGAGACTACTTTACTGCTCACTGATTCAACTGGAAAAGCTCATATCAACCAACATTTTATTCTCCTAATCAGGAACTGGGGCCAAGTAGCAGGCCACCATCAGGGATAACTTAAGGGACCCTCAAAAAGCCTGTCTATCAAAATATATCTCTGTGAAAGAAGCCTAAGTAGCTCTCATTACTTTTTTGTTCTGTTTCAATGTCAGCCCATTACAGATTCCCTTGGATTATAGTGTCTTCTTTTAAAATAAAAATATCCCAGGGTGGGTTAAGTAGTCAATTAATTAATCATTTATAATCCAACTTAATTTAATTAAATTGCTTTTCTGTAGTTTATGAAAGGTATAATGAGGGACAGGAAGAGAGAAAAGAAAAGTGCAGCCCCTGGGGTTCAGTGTAATGCAAGTTAAAGGCAAGCCTGAGCAGAAGACACTAAAATGGGCTCACCTTTGACATCCAAAGGTGGCACGAGGGCACTGAATGCCTGTGATTGTGAAGAAGAGATGCAGGAGTGAGAAGAGTGAAGAAAGAAAAGTGGAGAATGACAAAGGCAAACTAGACATTGTGGGTCAGTTCTCTTTCTATAATAAAGAACTTTATGTTAATATTATTGAGTATTAAGGAGAAATGGCTTTGTATTTTTGCTTGTAATTTGTATTATGTTTTGGGTAATATATATCTTAATATTCTGGGAAAGAGAATATAGATTCTCTTGTTTAAAATCAGACAAGCTGTATTAGAATAATACTGTAAAACATATATACTACTATTGTATTTTATTCATTAAATTGTTTAATGTTTAAACAATTAAACACATGCTTAATTCAATTAAATGTTATTCATTAAATTTCGATTAATTAGAGGAAAGCAATTTAATTAAACTACTTATATTTTAAACTTCAAGGAACAAATAATCAGGGTTATGAAACTAATTATTGTCAGAAGCAAAAAGGAGATCTCAGAAGCATTAAGTAAAGAAATTCTATAACTGTCTATTGAAAGAGATATTTCAGAGATATATTTTTTCTCTTTGTTTTGGTATGTGGCAGGGATAATGCAATGTAGTTGTGTCCTTGATAGGCTTGAAAAATATTTTAGCTTAAGCAGGTGTTTCTATTTTTTTTTTAAAGCTTGTTCTAGATTGTAAATCCTCTGAAATACAATCTATTTTAGGAATTGTTAGGCTTGTTCTTCTTATAGAACAGCATATGCGAGTAGAAAAGCAAGCTAACATATTCATGGTTAATCACACCCATGGGTTACTGACAATTATACAAGAGTCCAGACGCCACCTACCACTTTTGAGTTTTTATCTTAATTATAGATGTATTATCTTTGAGGAAATAAATGATTTCATTCATGCCAGTTTTGCAAAATCAAATCTGGAAGGTCAGAAGCTACAGCTTCATATGTAATAGCTACAGTGACCATTTAATTTATCAAAATCCAAATCTAGTTTCAAGAGTAAAAGGTTATGTTCAAAATACATTCAAATGTTATCCATCTGTTCTTTATCTAAACGTTAACACTCTGGCCTTTCTTTCCGTTTAGTACTCTTTCTTTCTATAGTGTGTAGTCTGAATTAAGTCCATCTAAAGCATTTTTAAATTTCAGAAACTTTTTTTTTCAGTTTTAGAATTTTCCTTTTGTTCTTTTTTAGTTTCCATTTGTCTTCGGAAGACTCCATCTCTTCAGCTATTTTATCTTGCTTCTATTGAATATATATTCTTTTGATTGTAAGTCGTGTGCCTCTGTAGATTTCGCAGTTAAAAAAGTTGTATTTGTACATTGTTTACTAAAAAACAATAAAGACTGAAATATCTATGTTTATATCTATATCTATAGCTATATATATCTTAACTTTTAAATTTCTTTTTACTCCATCATTCTCTTGACTTTTTCTTATAGCTCTTTCACTGAATTTTAATTATAAAAATTATACGTTTTAATTTTTCTTAAAATCTTAATCTCTAATTACTCCCCTACTCCCTGGAAGCTTGTTTTATCATATAGATGCAATATTTATTAGATTTTTTTTCTTGTGCTACTGATTTTCTTCAAATGTATGATAATATGTTGTTATTCATTTTTACTTATTAATGGGGAAGTTTGATTATCATAACTCATTGGCATAGTTTCCTTTGCCATTGTGTACCTCTATTTTCCATGAATGAGAGAGTTCAGTATAAACTATGTGTGTGTGTACTTGAGTAGGCATGTTGACTGGTAGACAGGCTTGAATTTAAGATGTGCACTAAATAGTAGACAGTCTGGTGTTTTCTTTTGGAGTATAGCCCTTCCAAGAAAAATCATTTAAATTCTTTAGAGATGGGCTGTGGGATATGGTATTTCTGCCAGTTGTCTGAAAGTGAAAGTGGGAGGGACTTACTCAGCTGTTGACTACTCAGTTCTTTATTCAGTTGTCCTCAATAGTGCTATACAGCCTATTCTTGCCTTCCACACCTCTGGCCATGTTGTTAGAAAATTTCTCAGTTCTCCCTTGGGCAAAACAGACCCACATTTTGTGCAGCTCTCATCTGCCATCCCAGGCTTTATCTGCACATATTGTCATCACAATAATTCAATCTTTGTCTTGTCTTCTCTAAATCCATTGAACTCTGTTTTTCTACCTCATTAGTTTTTGTTATACTCCCTTTCTAGATTTTAAGATTTCATTTTAGTGTGATTTGAGGAGCAGAAAGGTAAATGTTCTTGCTCAGCTGCTATCCAGCCTTAATAGCTTGCATTTTGAATGTTGTCTTGTTTCTTAAATGTTTAGGTTTTTGCCTGTTTTGGGTGTTTAAAGAATTTTAGGAGCATTGAAAGAAGGTTTTAGTATTTTATAGGTTCCCAGCACTCCCTTTATCTCTTATAGATTCTTCCAGAGACTAAATACTGCACATCCCCAGTCAATACCTATTGAATGACTACACCTTAAAACCCTTTAGCGTGCAACCATAACTGCAAGTATTATAACAAAGCATGTGAAAGTTTTGTGGCAAATTTGTGTTCTGGCAAAAGTAAAAAAACTAAAAACCAAATTGTACTATCCACATTTAAAACAATATATGCTTTAAGTGAATTTCACTTAAAACAAGTTGTGCCTGATTTTTATATTTATGAAATAGAAAAGGATAGGAGTGCGTTAGAAGCTGCTGGCATTAGAAGAAAGAGGCACTAAAAGGAGTAAAGCAAAAGAACTGACAGTGGGGAAGGGCGTGCCTAAGGGTAAAAAAGGAAACTATATTGTCTCTTGCTTCTGTTCTTGGCAGGGAAGAAACCTTAACATAGCTCTGACCTTGAACACTTAGAGCTCAAAACTACAAAAGGAAAACAAATTTGAATTTTTCTGGATGATCTAGGGTATAAATGCCATCCTCAGTCAGAAAGTAGCATTTTATACCAGCTTCTTTTTATACAAGCTTTTAATACTGGGTATCTACTTTTTATAGTAGGGAAGTGTTTCTGTGAACTAGTAAGGAAACGCAAACCTCTCAACACGTCTTCATTAGGCTGAAATTCCATCAAGGGATTTGTGCTGACCTCATAAGTAATGAATGTGAAATTTAATTTTCCAAAGTCACAGATGCCCAGTCAAGGATACAGGAAATTTATGTATCTGTTTGGGATAGTCTCCTGTGTATGAACATTGCTTCAGGGCTGAAATGCATGCGGCCCAATGTAGAGCCTGTTTTTACTCCAGGGTTGAAACTTCTGAAAGCTTGTGTTCCCCTAAACGCTTTGGAGACCACCAATCAGTTGTGTTACTGTCTGACTTACTGTGATTTTGCATCATCATTTGTATTTGTAATTTGGTTTGATCGTTCGCTTTCTAACCTCTGGAAATGATCTAATGAAATAAAAACAGTGAGCATGGCAGACAGTTATAGCTTCTGTTTATAAATACATTGAGTACCAATAATAATAAAAAGAAAGTAACTGATGGTGGGTCAAAGATTAAAGCAGAGAGTACTGATATGTTAAAATTTTCTATCATTAGAAATTCACCTACAATGCATTTTGGTAACAAACAAACATATTTTTAAAAATCTATTTTCTTCCCATCATTCCCTAACCTTCCAGTGATGAACTGGCCCAAACCTCTAATTTTATGAACATTATAGTATTTTTAATTATAATACCCTACAATTAGCATTACATAATACATAATATTTAATTTTAATTTTTCTGGAATTACATTGTAATTGTATTAATAGTCTTGTACTATCAAATGTTTAAAAATGCTTATTTCATAATTATATATGGTTAAATTTTCTCAAGTAATTAAAAAATGTTAATCTTTTAATTGAATAATAACTGTGGGCTTCCCTCTGATGTTAATGCAACCTATACTATTCAGTAGAGAACAGAAATGTTAAATCATACATTAAAAAATTGCTAAGAGTATTTCATTGCCAACCCAATTCTGAAACATCCAGACTTATGGAAAATGTTATTCACCTCTTGGGGAAAACCCTTGGCAGAACTTTGAGTTTTGGTTGGCATCTTATTTGCATCAGTTTAGTCTCTGGTTAGCCTGTTCTTGATGTCAGTGTATACACGCTCTCTTCATGTTGTGGAAGGAAAAACAACTTTAGTTCTCAACCCATATTTATTTTTCTACTGGTGTTTAATCTCTGTGTTGCGTTTAAGGTTTAGGATTCCAGTGTGATAGTTTAAATATGTACTCTTTCCAGTAATGACAGTTTCCAAGTGATCTAATGGGATTCTTGAGTTTTGCTTCTTATTCTATTATAGGCTCTTTGTCTAAACATCTCCATGGTGTAAAATAAGGACATCATATGTAGTATGGTTATGTTTCTGATGTGCAATGAACCTTCTAGAATTCTCAGGCATTCAACAGCATGACTGCAAAATGCACATTAAATTCTTTCTAGGTTAAAAAAAGAAGATAATTAGAGTCAATGAAAGACAGATGAAGAAAAATAACAAAAGACAGTGATAAAATTTAGTCAATAGTGTTACCTACAAAAGCTATTTCTATGTAATGAAATATGAAGCATACATTTCATTACCAATCCTTTTATTGGAATTTTTGGTGTCCAAACAAAATTATTTGTACTTCATATTGCTTTGCTTTTTAATTACTGAAGGTTTGATGATCTAAAATAATCATTGCTCTTTCTAAAATAAAGTCAATGATATAACATATAATAGAATATTTTGTATAAATCCATAATATTTGTTTTCATTTTAATATCAAGATGATTAATTTAAAAGATAAAGACCATTAAAATTAGACAACTGAGTTACTTACCTCAAGTCATCAGACTTTATTAGAACCAACGCTAGAACTGGCATCTGTTTAATTGATATTAGAGGGTGTGCACGAGTGTATGTTTTTCTTTGGCATGTGGCCTGACTCCTGGGTTATCTCAGAGTGGAATTTATAGTTGCTGAGATATGCTGTTTCACTGCCATATTTGATATTATATTAGTATTTCAGCCTATACTCTAGGGAGAATTCCATTCTTAATTATGAAAGGATCCTCCCACTTAATCTTAATTTATCCTTTAAATTAGATACCAGACTATCATTGCCCAATTACCCTAATAAGTTATATCACATGAGTTAATCATTCTTCTAACACTGCAGGGTTTCTAGCATCAGAGAACACATTTTATTTTAGTTTATCCTTTTATATACCTGATTCATAGGAGAGAGGTTATACTTAAGTGGTTTTCATTGGCTGGACTCTTTAATTTCAAGTATCATTCACTTTTTTCCAAATATGAAATGCATACTTGAATGGTGGTAGGCCTGAAGAAAGAAATGCACATTTATGTTTGCCTACTATGTGCTTTTGAAATCTCCACAATTAATCTATGGGATGGTTAGGTGAGGTGATTATTCCTAATATAACAAGGAAGAAACTAAGATTTAAGATTTAATTACTAAAGATTTAAGGTAGGTAACCAACCCAAAGTTACATTGGGTAGTAAATATTAGAGATGGGATTTAAAGCTAGGTCTTTCTGACTCCAGAAATGCTCTCACCAACTAGCAAATGCCAACCCCTGAAAAGGCAATGGGTTCCTGGGAGATATTTTATGTAAGCAGATTCAGTAGAAATAGTTCGTCCTCTTGATAAGTTTACAGTCTCATTGGGAAACATGGATAGCTTCTAAAAAATATATTTATATTGAAAATATAGCTACAACTGTGATAAATGCTCTGAAGGAAGAAAACACAGTTAGCTAGCAACATTGACTGAAGAAGCTTGAGCTGAGATGGGAAGGTAGAGTAGGGATTAACAGCTGAGTATTCATGAAGGAGCTTTGTAGAAGGAAGAGCAAGTGCACAGACCCTGTAGAGGAGAACACATAATGCTTTAGAGATAAAAATGTAAGGCAGGACAGTAAAGTGAAGAAGAAAACTGGGGGGAGGGTATAGTTTTGGGAGTCAGGGAGAGGTGCAAGGTAAATAAAGGAGGCCCTTTTAAAATGTTTTCCTCTTTATACAAAGAACAATGACATGATATTTGTAATTAATAGGGAGGAGTGTTTATGAGAATATTATGCAGTTAAGCTCTTTAGTAAACCTTGTCATTATTGATTTTTTGTTGAATATACTTGCATAAACCCTGTAGTTGGGTTTCTGTTTCCTCTTTGCTTGCAACTTGCTAACACTTTAGTGAGGTCCTTTGAGATTTCCAGCTGAGAAAATATGTGTGAATGTCCTTTCTAGATCTTTAAAGTACTGTATATCAGGTATTATTATAAGTTGTAGCTTGGTATTCAGTATCAATTCAGTGTAACTAGTTTATTCTCATCCACTTGCATGGACAATAGATAGCTTTCTTCTTTCTAACACCCCTAATTCCCTTATGGTAAAGAGCACAGTGTTCATTTCTTAGTTGCAGAACTGACTGGGCAAGTTAGGACTGTAATATGAATACCAAAAAGGCATCCTCAGTGGTAGGAGTGAGGTCCAGGTCTAGAAGTTTGAAGGGAAATTATGGGAGGGAGATAAGTGAACATCAGAAACATACCAAAGGGAATAAGAGGAAGCCACGGATCTTTTGGCATTAATCAAAGGCATCTTACATCAGTGGTCCCCAACCTTTTTGGCATCAGGAACTGATACTCTTGAGAATCTAATGCCTGATGATCTGTGGTGGAGCTGAGGCAGTGATGCCAGCGCTGGGAAACGGCTGCAAATACAGATGAAGCTTCTCTCACTTGCCTGCTGTGAGGCCCCTGTTCCTAACAGACCACAAGCCAATATTGGTCGATGGCCCAGAGGTTGAAGTTCCCCTGCCTTAGAGTAATAGCTGGGTAATTTTTATTCTCAATTTTGCCCTGGGGTGTTAAACAAAGAATGCACAGACAAATTACCTATTAATTGCTAGATAGATTCTGTTATGGTATGTAGAGAGGAGGGAAGAAACACAATACATTGTTCCTGGTTATTATTTATGTTACCTAGGCTGCTTGTGAAGGGAGGTATTTAGAGAACATGTGTCAAGAGATATACTCTTACCCCGCAGTGGGTGAGAAAAGCCTAGGTATAGGCAATAGTTGCAACATGACAACAGTGATGATGTCTGTATTTATGGCACCAAGGACAAGTGTAGAAACTGGTATTCAATAAAAAATTTGTCGAAAGAATGAATGGATGAAAGGGCAGTGGTTCAGATTTGGGATAATATAGAAAAAAGAAACTCAGGAGTAAGGAAGCCTTGGACCTGCAATACAACGTGGTTTTTATTTTTAAGAATGCAGCAGGAATTCAGTTATTAGGTTTACGGAACAAAGTCAGTAAGGGGCCAACAGCAAGTCTGTATCAATACAGAATTGCTGATCTAGGGACCTTAAATTCTTCAGGATTTGAAATCTCAGTGCTAGACTCAACTTGTAATTGGAAAATCAGAGGTCTCAGATTTAAGAATTAGAGGGGTGAAGGAGTAAGTCATCATAGCAGCAAATCTCTTCCTAAACCAATTTTCTCAGCAAGAGTCGTTATTCGTTTTTGTTTTCTCTTTGTTTTATTACTTTTTTTTAGTATACAACTTTTATATGCACATTTACACATACATTGAAAATATATTTCTAGATTTATTCTTTTGAGTGAACCCTTAAAATGTACCTTTTTTTGTTAAATTCATTGGGGTGACATTGGTTAATAAAATTATATAGGTTTCAGGTATACAGTTTAATAATACATCAATATGTATATTGCATTGTATATTCACTAACCAAAGGCAAAGGTGGGGAGGGAGGGAGGTAGCTAAGGGTAAAAGGGGTCAAATATATGGTGAAAAAAAGATATTTGGGTATTTTGTATTACTTTTCACTTATATTGGATACTTTTATATCTGCTGTAAGTTCTATTCATTAGGCTAGTGCAGCAAATAGGTATGAAACTGAACAAGCTTTTCTCTCTCTCTTTTTCACATCCTTCAGGTTCATAATGTTTAAGACAGAGGTTTCGGTAAGGAACCTGGTTTCTTTATTCTGCCAGGTTTTATCAGATAGGAACATAGTAGTCTCTGATGAGTATTTTAGCACATGAATTCCAGATGCTCCAGAATTAAAGGATAGTAGTATCACAGTGTTTTTATAGATACTACAGTTTGGTCTGTGTATGATGTTGCTGGTAGCCTTGGATAATGAAAATCCAGTTTTCAGGTACCAAATATTCTTTTTATCATCTTTTATTATAATTTCTCTGATGTTCTTTAAAGAACTACATAACATATATTTTCAGTCCATGTGGTTTGGGTATATTTTAGAGAAGGGTATAACCTACTTCTGACCAAAGAGAGCAATTGTGATTTTGTTCAGGGATGGACATGTGGCCCAACTCAAGGCCTTCAGATCCAATGATAATTTATCCATGGGCCTTTGCTAAAATTAAGGCAATCAGAGTATACTGAGTTCTGACAACATGAACCTAGAATTGTTGTAAGCTCTCTTTTCATTATATATAGGGATCTTGCTGGGGTTGGAGACAACATAGATAAAGGCTGAGAGATGGAAAGAAAGATGAGGAGTCCTGATGAAAATTTCAAGCCCCTATATCCAGCTATACCTAAAATGTTTTACTTTGGACATTTTATTGCATGTGCCTCTACTCTATATTCCCCTTTTGTTGATCTGAAGTTTTACTTTATGTTCTTCAACTTGCTGGAGAAAGAGACCTAATATTTTTGGTTTATTGAAGGCAGGCAATACAAATTACTTATATTAAAATATTAAACAGTGATAGATGAAATAAAAATTAAATTTGACCAAATATCAAATTACGCATTTCCTGAATGATTAAATTGACACTGTTAGGATGATTAGTCTAAGGCAATATAGTTACATAGAAATAATCGATACAAAGGACCATATAGTTTGATGAGGTTTTTTTTTTGTAATTAACGGCTCTTTTTTACAGTACCTTTTTTTTTTTTGCTTTTTAGTAATAAAAAAGACACTTTTTAACATTCCTATGTAATTAAGATGTTTATTTCTTCATCAAATCCTTACCCTTTGCTGTGTCATGTGATTGATAAATTTGAGCAGATCTTTGCTTGAGAGGTATCAATTACCAGAAAGCAATATATCATGATCTGCTGACTAAAATGCTGATCACTACACCCATCTCTTTAATGAAGATATGTATATACTGATACAATGATTCATCTCTGTATTTTAGAACTAGGTATACTGAGGGCGCAAACCCAGATAAATATGCTGAGGACACATGCCAGGTTGGAGCTAAGAGCCCAGGGATTGGATAGAAGTTTTGCCAGTGAACAATACGGAGAATAAAGAGAAGACTCAAAGGATTCAGTTGGCTCTCTTCCTTCAGTTTCCAGCAGAAAAACAGTAGACAAAACCATTGGAATCATCTGCTCCTTTTCAATTCAGCTCCAAGGTATGCTTATATTGAAAAATTTCCTTGTGGAAAATATAACTGGTAAAGTCTGATTTATGCAAACAGGTAAATGGTAGTATGACAGTGGGGATCTTCACTGGTAAATTTACTAGTCATTTAGGAGTTTTGTTTCTGTTAAAGGAGTCTAAATATAGCTTGGTAATTTAAAAATTATCTTAAAATTATCTAGGGGTTATGAATTTTACTCTGATCACCTGAGAATTTCTTACACTTGCTGAAATCAGCTTGCTAATTTCCTTGTTTAAAAAATGAAACCAGAGGAGAATTATTCTTAAGGATGGTGAGGGATGTGATTTTCATTGCATCTACACTAACATATTTAAAGAACAATTTAAAATTCTATAGATAGATTTTGGAAAGCAGATTTAAGTTATTTGGGTAATATATGTAAAGCACTCTTGTAAAGAACATACAGTCTTAATGATACAGTAAGACTAATTTGATCTCATTATTCTTTGTTTGACAGCTTTTAAGATGTCTTTTTTCTTGTCCATTTTAGCAACTTTATCTTGTAGGAAAAATACTTCACTTACTTTCAGGACAAGTATAATCCCCACTTGTATTCTTGAAGCTAGAATTGTCTCCTTTCTCATAAGGACACAAATCCATACTCTCCTTTTGTGAATGTTGGCCTGATATTATCCTCTCCATCAATATTCTCCAACAATTATGTAAATTGATTAGCTGGCTTTCCTTAGGTGTCCCAGTTATTTATTTTTTTTTAGACAAAATTTGTAACTCTTTTTTAGTTTTTACACAGCTACATTGGAATATAGATAGACACCATCCTTTTAGACCCTAATTTTTCAAATAAATGGTTTAAGCCATTTTCTCCACTGTCTCACTGACTCACTCACTGCTTAACATCCTGTAATCTGTCTTTTCCATCTGTACTTTGTGGAAGCTGTTCTGGTCTATCAATTACTAAACCAAGTGGCTTTTACTCAGTATTCTTGCCTATTGAACTTTCTGCTGAATTTATCAGTGTTGATCATATATTCCTTCTTGAAATATTCTTGTTCATTGACCTTTGTAACATTACACTAATTTGAGTTTTCAACCTATATTATTTTCTAAAAAAATTATTTTATTATTTTAACAGAATGTTTTATAAAAATGATACATACTCATTCCATATAAAGTTACAAAGAAGAAAACTTAAAACAAAATTGCCCCAAATCCCCACTCAGAAATAGCTGACATTAATAAATGGTCATTCTCTACATTACAGATGGATGGATAGCTAGATAGAGTGACAGATATTCAGATAGAAATAATTTTATTAAAATGGGATCATACACTATGATACGCTTGACAGATTCTACGAAGGTCCCTACTTCCTGGTATTCATACACCCCACCAGTGAAGTCATTTGAGCCAAAAGTTTTTGGGAAATTTTTTAACTATAAATTTGACTTTTTTAATAGATTTTTATCCCATTGACTTGACAATTATTTTCCTTGGGGAAATTTTAGTAGTTTCAGTATTTCAAAGAATTTATTTTATCTAAATTGTTTAATTTAGTGGCATAAAGTTTTTGGTAATATTCTCTTATTCTTTTAATTTCTGTCAAAACTTTAGTGTTGTCACATCCCTCAATTCTGATATTAGTAAATTGTGTCTTATCTCTCTTTTTTTGCTAATCATTCTAACTAGAAGTTTATCAATTTCATTGATCTTCTCAAAGAACTTCAGATTTCATTTTTTATTTTTTTTAGTTTTCTGCATACTGATTTTTATTTTGATTTTTATTTCTCTTGATTACTGTGGATTTGACTCATTGCTTTTTTAATTTTTTAAAGGTGGAAACTGAGGTCATTGTTTTGAGAACTTTATTTTTACCCAATATATATGCATTTAGTGCTATATATTTCTCTATAGGTCCTACTTTAACTAAATCTCACAAATTTTAGTATAGTATGTTGCCATCTTTATTCAGTTCAGAATGTTTTCTAATTTTTTCTCTTGATTTTTTATTTGACCCTTGAGAATTTAGAAAAGTGTTGCCTAATTTCAAACATTTGAGAGTTTTCTCTATTTTTGTCATTGTGTTCTGTTTCTCTTATTGCTTTCTAATTTAGTGCTATTTTTGTCAGAGAACATACCTTATATAACTTGTATTCTTTTGAATTTATTAAGATTTGTTTTATTTCCCAAAATGTGACCTACCTTGATAATTGTTCCAGATGCACTTGAATGGATGTATATTTATTCAGCCTGAAACAGTATATGTCAATCAGTTTGCTGATAGTATTGTTCAAGTGTTCTATAACCTTTTCTAGCATTTTATGAATTCTATTAATTACTAACATATGTATTGAAATTTCTAACTGTAGTTTTGATTTTTCCTTCTAGTTCTTGCTTAATGTATGTGTTATTAGGTACATAAATGTTAAGGACTGGTAAGTCCTCTTGATAAATTAACTTCTTTATTACTATGAAATGACTTTATCTCTGCTAATATTTTTTCCTATATAATCTACATTGTCTTATATTAACATAACTATTTCAGCATTATTTTGATTGGTGTTAACATGGCATATCTTTTTTCCCTTTTTCTTTTAATTTGTTTTTATATATTAAATGGGTTTCTTGTAGGTAGCATATAGTTTTTTTTTTTATTACCCAATAGGACGATCTCTCTCATTAAATTGGGAGTATTGATATTGTTTACACTTAATGTTATTATTGATGTGTTTGGATTTAACTCCACCATCATGTCATTTTCTATCTCTTCCATATATTTTTGTTCTATTTTTCTTTTTTTCTACTGTGTTTTTAATTAATTTTGTGTTTTATTCCATTTTCCTTCTTTAATGGTTCATCAGCTATAACTCTGATTGTTACTCTAGTTATTGCTTTAGGTTTATAGTATAGCCCTTTAACTTAACACATTCTTCCTTTCCATGATAGCATACTACTTCGTGAATAATACAGGTAACTTATAACTTTGCTTCTAGTTCTTTTCTCCTGGCCTTTATGCTTTTGTCATAAATTTTACTTTTATAGCATGTTTTATATACTGCAGTATATTATTATTTTTGCTTTAAACAATTACCCTTTAAGGAGATTTTAATAATGATTAAAAAATATTTTATATTTACTCACATAGTTCCATTTTCTGTGCTCTCCATTCCTGTATTTGAATTCATGTTTCTATATGGTATTGCTTTTAATCTGCCTGAAGGCTTTCCTTTAATATTTGTTACAGTGCAGATTTGCTGGTGATAAATTCTGTGTTTATATGTCTGAAAAGATTTTTGTTTCATTTTTATATTTTTAAACAGCTTTAGTAAGGTTCAAATAAGATACCATAAAATCAATCCATTTTAAGTATACAATTTAATGACTTTTAGTATATTTACTGAGTTGTGGAGTCATTCCCAGAGTCTAATTTTAGAATGTTTTCATCACCCTAGAAAAGAAATACCATGCCCATTTGCAGTGCCTCCAGCCATATGCAATCACTACATTTACTTTCTGTCACTATAGATTTTTTTTTTTTCTGAGCATTTCACATAGCTGGGATTATATGATATATGTTCATTTGTGTCTGGCTTCTTCCACTCAATAATGTTTTTGACATATTTCCATGTGGCAAATTTTAGTACTTTGTTTCTCACTTTAATACTAAGTAGAATTCTTTATATGGGTATAAGCACGTTTTGTTTATCTATTCTTCAGTTGATGAACATTTTTTTCCTCACATTTAGCTATTCAAATAATGCTTCTATGAACATTTGTGCATAGGTCTTTATGTGAACATATTTTCATTTCGCCTGGGTAGATATCTAGGAGTTTGCAGGGTGATATGGTTATTTTATGTTTAACACTTTAAGAAACTGATAAATGATTTTCCAAAATAGGTACAACATTTTACAGTACTACTAGCAGTGTATGAGGGTTCCTATTTCTCCACACCGTCATCAAACATTTTTATTGTTTGTCTCTTTGAGTATAGCTGTTGTAGTGGGTGTGAAGTGGCATCTGCTATGGTTTTGGTTTGCATTTCCCTAATGACTAATGATGTTGAGCATCTTCTTACGTGTTTATTGGCCATTAGTAAATAATGCCTTTTTTTCTTGTCTCTTTTTTTAGAGCAGTTTACATTTACAATAAAACTGAGGGGATGAGACAGATTCCCTGTGTATCTTCTGCACTCACACATGCATAGCTGTTCCTTACTATAACCATCACTCACCAGTGGTACATTTTTATCTATCTATCTATCTATCTATCTATCTCTATCTCTATCTCTATCTATCTATCTATCTATCTAATCTATCATCTGTCTATCCATCCATCCATCCATCCATCCATCCATCTATCTATCTATCTATCTATCATCTATCTATCATCAATCATCTATCTATTTATTTTACCAAGGATGAATGTACATTGATACATCATAATTACCCGAAGTCCATAGTTTATCTTAGGGTTCACTCTTGGTATTATACATTCTATGGATTTGGAAAAATGTATGACAATATCTATTAACATTATTATATCATACAGAGCATTCTCACTGCCCTAAAAAAACATTCTCTGTGCTCTGCCTATTCATTTCTTCCCGCCTACTCCTCTTCCCCTGCCCCCTGACACTCTGGCAACCACTGATTTTTATTGTCTCCATAGTTTTGTCTTTTTCATATAGTTGGAATCATGCAGTGGTGATATGAATTTAAGGTTCTTTTTATCACTCAGTAGCTCTCTTTAGCACTGAGTAATATTTCATTGTTTAGAGATACCATTTGTATTTACCCTGACATCTACTGAAGGATCCCTTGATTACTTCCAAATTGTGGCAATTATGAATAAAGCTGCTATAAACATTCTTATGCAGACTTTTATATGCACATAAGTTTTGAACTTCTTTAAATACATAATAAGGAACATGATGACTAGGTCATATGTTAAGAGTATAATTAATTTTGTAAAAAGCTGCAAAATTGTTTTCCATAGAGGCTGTGCCATTTTGCATGCTCACCAGCAATGTATGAGTGTTTCTGTTGGTTCATGTCCTTGCCAGCATTTGGTGTTGTCAGTATTCTGGATTTTAGCCATTCTAATAGGTGTATACCTTTGCTTTTGAAAGATATTTCCCTGGGCTTAGAATTCTAGGTTGACAGTCCTTTTCTTTCAATACTTTAAAAATGTGATTCCACTCCCTTTTGCCTTTTTTTCCCCCTTTAATTTATATCTTTGATTACCTGCATGTAATGTGTTTTTTCCTTGGCTATTTTTAAGATTTTCTCTTTATCACTGGTTGCGGTTATTTATTTATCTATTTATTTATGTGCTTGGGATTTATTGAACTTCTTGGATCTGTGGTTATATAGTTTTCATCAAATTTGGGAAATTTTTGGCCATCATATCTTAAAATATTTTTCTTTCTCTTTTCCAAGTATTCAGTTAAACAGATGATTAACAGAATATCAGTAAGTTGTAGGTCCACTTTGAGCATTCCCACAACACACTGGTACTTTATTTTTTTCAGTCTTTTTTCTTTCTGTTTCATTTTGTATAATTTTTATTAGTATACTTTCAAGTTTACTAATTTTCTTCTTATAGTGTTTATTATCTTTATTAATCCCATATAGTATATTTTTTACCTTAGAAATTGTAGTCTTCATCTCTAGAAGTTAGATTTGAGTCTTTTAAATATCTTTCATGTTTTTGCTTAGCCTGCCTAGTCTTTCAACTAGCTATTTGAACATATGAAATATAGTCATCATAACTATTCTAATGTTCTTTTCTTCAAATTTTATGTGTGTAACTTCTGGGTTTGTTTTGATTACACTTTCTTTTTCTTTTTTTCATTATGGATCATATTGTCCTGGTTCCTTTCATGCTTGATAATATTTGATTGGATGTCAAACATTGTGCATTATAACTGTTGGGTACATCTTTGTCAAATGTGGAAGTCCTACATATTATATAATTTTGAAATATAAAATGCTACAATTTTACTTAAATTTAATAGAATCAAAGGTTCTAGAATGAAAATCAAAGAACAATGAAAATTTTGTTCATTGTTACATCACTATTAGCTCGGAGTCAACAAACTACATACAGCAAACATGCTAAATTCAGCTTATGGCCTGTTTTTGTATAGCTTGGGTGCTAAGATTTGTTTTTACATTTTTAAAATTCAGAAAAGAAACAAAGAAGTGCAAACACAAAAGAGATTGTGGCCTACAAAGCCTAAATATATGCTTTGTAACAATTACAGAAAAAATTTTGTAAAAAATTTTTCTAAAAGATCTAAGGTTAGAAAAATTATTATGAAAGATAAATAAATTGGGTTATTTACAAATTTAGTTTCAATTTTCAAGATAATATAAATTCTCTCCTAATGTGATTTATGAGTAAATAATTACTGTTTTACTTCTTCTAACCAACTCTCCACAAATCTTTCCACTTTGGTGGTTATATTATTTTTCTTTGTCAAAGTTTAAAACATTCAAATTATACTTATAAGAAATTATATTAGTTGTTTAAATAGGTTTATTTAAAAAGATTCAGTGTCCACCAACACTTATCTATTCATTCTTGCTTTCTATTTCTGAGTTCCTTATTTTATCCATTTCTTATTTGGCAGGATTTCAGTTTTTATGAAGCTATTGTAGAAATTATATTTCATATAATTTTGTGTGCTTAATAAAGTTTCTCAAAGAAAAAGTTAAATGGGCATAAAAGTCTTAAGGTCATTTTCTCTTTTCCTTAGAAAAACTATTCTTTGTTCCATGTCTTCTGCCTGTTGCTATGAAAAAAGTATGATGTTAGTTTATTCCTATGATTAGAAAAATTATTATATTATTTTTCTACCTGGATAATGAATAATTGGAAAATTACCATTTACTATAGCTCTGAATACTTTTTCTGTTCTATTTTTAGATAAAATTTTTCTCTACATTAAATTTTATTTACTCTTTATATCTATAAACTCTTTTCTAATTTTTTAATATTTTTGTGTATCCACTTTGATTAATTTAATCATTAAAGTATCTATCCATTTATTTATTTAACTAATGTTCCACATATATAAGTTAACAATAGTTAATAAAACAGTCTCTGCCCCCTCGGATTTTCCATTCTGATACAGGGAGAAGTACAATAAGCAGATAAATAAAAAAATATATATGTATTAGGTGGTGATATGTGAGTGTCATGAGAAAATAAAGCAGTTGGATGTTTGCAATCCATGTTGGGTGGGAGGTAAAAAAATCCTTTCATTTTTTAATTTAATATCATTTTCAGGGAAAGTATCTCTAACAAAGTAATCTTTGTAGGTACCTGAAGAAGGTGAACTGTGAGCTAAACAGATATCTGGGAACAGCTTTCCAAGCAGAATATTTGAAGGCCCTGAGTCAGTGACATGTTTGTCATATTTGACAAAGAGGCCATTGTAGCTAAAACAAAGTGAGCAAAGTGTGCAATGGTGAAAGTGGAAGAAGATGAGTTTAAAGGGGGATGCAAGGGGCCAGTTTGTCAAAATGACTTGGAAATTTTGCTCTAAGACAGAAAGCCATTAGAAGGTATCTCAGTTTCCTATTGCTGTATAACACATTATCACACATGGCTTAAAACATTATATGCATTTATTATCTCACAGCACCTGTGGGCCGGGATTCTGGGCATGACTTGAATATGTTTTGCACTTCAAGGTTTCATGAGGCTTCATATATTGTATTGGTCAGGCTGCATTCTCAATGGGAGGATTGAATGGGGAAGAATCCACTTCTAAGTTCATTCAGGCTATTAGCAGAATCCATTTCCTTGTAGTCGTGTAACTGAGAGGTCCAACTTTTTGCTGTATTTCTGCTGGAGATTACCTCAGGTCCTAGAGGCCACATGCAGTTTCTAGAGGCTGTTACAGTTCTTTGCCATATGGGCTTCTTGATATGGCTGCTCACTTCATTAAGCCCAGAAGGAGAGTCCTATATACCTATTGCAGGGGAAAAAAAGGAATGAAAAAAAGAAAAAAAGAAAAGAAAAGAAATGTCTCAGGGAATAAATCACAACACAGCAATGAAATAAAAATTTATGTAATGCTGTTACCAGAGTTCTTTTAAAGGATGACATGTAAATCTCTTTGATAGATCATCTGATTTTTGAGTATTGTAGAAACTGATTTTAGAAATAAAGAGATTGTAACAGCTGAAACAGAGGCATATAGAAAAGATTCTATTGGAGTGTTAGAGAGCTTATATTGAACTGGACAATTTTTAAAAAAGAAACAACTCACATGAAAGTCTTTTTATCATGAACATATTTTTGTTATCTCCACTGAATGCTCTGGTATTGGATATCAGAAGTTATACATTCTTGAATATTGGAAATAGACAAATTTACAATTTTAAAATTTCCAGGAACTTGCTGCCAGTGAATCCAAAAGTGGGGGTAGAATTTTGTCTTAGAGACAGTCTCTCTTCCTGAAAGAAGAGCTTTTACTAAGTCCTATTCATCGTAGATATAAGGTAAATTATTGTTCTGAAGATAGCTCTGGAATTTGGAGAACAACCAGATACTTCAGACTGGGATGCTAGATATTCTGTTCAAGATTGTAAAAATCTCGTATAACTGGGGAGAAATCTGTGCAGAATGAGAAGTGGTCTGAAGGAGCCTGGGACTGATAACTGACTGAGGGTGAGGATAGTCATTATCTTTGTGTCACCTACACTACCTAGATCAGTGCCTTCACTTAGAGTGCTTTAAACCTTCAATTAATGAATATTTTTTTAAAATAGGTATTTAAAACTGTGATAGATACTGTTTTGTGATGAACAACACAATCTTGGCTGATATTAGAACTTAAAATAGGTTGAGTGGGAGGAACTTGTAGCTATATAATATACTACTTTTTCAACTTGTGCAAGCAAAGGATTATTTAAGATGTAACTGCAATGAATTGGAAAATATGCACTTGGAATCATTAACTTGGTTAAAAGCCCTGTATAACACGTACTAAGTCTATGATCTGTGCTGAAAAATGGAACTCCTGAAAAGAATACTGTGAGATTAGAGATGAAGAGATGATGGTTTTATTTTTGATTTTTCGGTTTTAGTAGTTTTGGAGATCCCTTTTCTTATTGTCTCTGTATCAGCAGATTTGAGGGTCTGCTGAGCTATGATGCATGACTTGGCTATGTTATTACTTGCTTTCTCTCTTTAGCTCTTAAACACTTCAGGTATTACTTCTTGGTCTGAGAAATATGTATTCTGGGTCATATCTTGAAGCCTTTGTTTTTGGAGATGTAATTTTCAATCTGATTATTAGTTCAGAGAAGATTTTTCATTTAACCATTTCAAAAACATGGATAATGTCAAGAGGTCTATCTCTTAGAATCTTTGAATTTAAGGGTAGAATAATTTACTAAACACAAAGACAGAAAAATAAAGTGAAATACTTGAGTTGCATTAACAAAGTGACTTCTTGGCGGTTTTTGTTTTGTTTTGTTTTGTTTTTTCTGTACAGAAAGAACCTAAGAAACACCTTGGCTTATTTTCAGAATCATTAAGTGGCAGTGACGCAATCAAACCTACGAACCTGTCCAATAATGTGGAAGTGATTACTTAGTGGTGAGAAAAATAAATGTCTCATCATTGTAGCATCTTAACTTGCTAAATTAAAGATTTTTTTTTCTAACCTCTCTTTTATACATTCCTCCTGGGAGAAAGAAAATTGGATGTCCTTTACTTCATCTTTCTGAGCATAATTTAGTAGAGATTTTTATTTTACTGCAAAGCTTGTTGCTGCTGCATTTTTGTAACGTGAGGAGGTGACATATATTGCAGAGTTAGGCAGCTTGTCCTTTTAATTATACTCTTGCTATCTTTGAACAAAACTAGGGAGAAAAACTGCTTAAAGGCCTCTTAGATTTATTTTCTAACAATCACTTTCTAGATATGATAGGAAAATATGCCTATTACTGTTCAAATTGCTTTTATACTTACAGTAGCATTAAAATAATATGTACTATGACATTCAGAGTAACCTATTATTTGAAGAATGACTATAATGTTTTAAAAAAAAGATGTGAGCTGAATATTAGTCTACATTTTCTTCCTGTTTACACAAATATATTAGAAATAAAATTGGGAAAAATATATGGAAAAAGAAAATTCTTGAAAACAAAGTAGAATGGTGTATACCAGGGACAGCTGAGGAGGGAGAAAGGGGCAATTATTGTTAAATGGGTATAGAGTTTTAGCTTTCCAAGATGAAAAAGTTTTGGAGATCTGTTTCACAATAATGTGAACATACTTAACACTACTGAACTGTGTACACTTAAAAATGGTTGAGATGGTAAATTTTATATTATGTGGTTTTTTCTTTATTTTCTTTAATTTTTTTTTCTTTTTTAAAAAACACAATTATAATAACAATAAAAGCAAATTCTTACCTGGTCAGTGAAGTCTATTTTTTATAAATAAATTTTATGAATAGGAAGTTAATCATAAATCTATAATAATGAAGCCTAGATATATATTTATGGTTCTATATCTTAGCATGAATGACATTTATCTTGGAAGTCATGATAGAAAAGGGCAAAGGAATAGTCATTTGTAAAATACATATTCAATAGTGATAAAATCTGAAGTCAGGATGGATGAGCTCAGCATTATCATGCTACAGATTTGGTATTTCAGAGAAGCTGAGATGACAATTATATTATAAATGCTTAATAACATGTTTAGTTAACAAACAGAAAATACCTAATGCAGAGGGAAATAGATAATAGGGATGAAGTGAGTAAGGGAGCACATACATACCAGTTTACCACTTTGGCCAGCAGTATTAAACTCTTACATGTAGTCTTTCACTTTTTAAAATGTGTAAGAGTCAACTCATTTAAATAAACTCTACCCCCTCCATCTCTAGCTTGAGTGTTAATAAACAGTGAAGTAGCTAAGAATAATCACTGACTAGAAGATCAGGTTTGTCCTACAGTTTAATATAAAACTAAATGTGAACAATGTGGATCGTATCTCAGACGTATTAACACATCATGCCAAATTCAGAGGGGTCATTATAGAAAAGTTAGTCTAAATACCATCTAATGCCTAACATCTCGCTCTCGGATTAAGAAAGATATCTTCACCAGTAGATTCCAAAGTCATTGTCGTGGGTTCATTTTCACAGTGACCTTTCACATATTTAGTGAATAGTGATTTCTATGTGGTTTGCAAAGGGGACTCACTACCTTATGAGAGATCCCACTTCATCCTTGTTTAGCTCTGATCATTAGCTATATCTTCACTAAATGAAGCAAAACCTTTACTTCCCTAGGATAAACACTCCTAGTGTCTTTAAGTGTTCTTCACTTAACATTCAAGTTTATTTTATTAATCTTAGTTGATATTTAAAAAATATGTTTCATTTAAAAAAAGTGTTTCTTTTTAAAGTGCCTGCAGTGTAGTACTTAAGGTGACAAGGCTGTTTTAAGTTTATGTAAGACTATATACTACATCAGTTTTAGATACTTTTTCTGTTGGAATTATTGTTTAAATTAATAGTAACACCTGAAAAGGATGATAGCACAGAAAATAACCTATGTTACTAGCCAATGTTATGTTATTTTTAAAGATGTCTCTTGCTTCATGCTTCATTTATTTACCCAAACTGGTCTCTCACTGTCAAAACTCCAGAATGGTGGATCTTTCCTCATTCTGATTCTCTCCTTTATGTTCTTGTAATAGAGTTTATTTTTTTCTGATTATAAAAGTGATATGTTATTAAAGAAAATTTGAAAACATGCAAAAAATTTGAAGGAAAATATTATTCATAATCATTATCCAGATAACTATTCATCATTTTATATATTTTTATTTTTCTGAATGGTGTATGTAGACATAGAAAATATAATATGTGTAATTGAGTAGGGATTGTACAATAAATTCATTCTGTACTTAATTTTTTCTATCAAAGTTATATTTTGAACATTTCACATCAACAATTTATAGAAACATAATGTTTAAGTGCTGCATAGTATGCAATTTATTTAACATTCATTACTTATTTAACAATTATTCTTTTTTGTTTGCCTTTAAGATGTTTACATTTTTATAATTATAAGTAAACCCATAATGAACATATTTGTATACAAATGCACATCTCTGCATCTGTGATTATTTCCTTTAAATAGATTTCTTGAAGGATTTTAGATAAAAAGATATGAATGTTTTCTAAATTTCAGAGTAAACTCTCTAAAAGATAGGTCGACCATGTAGTTGATCATCCACACCAGGATACTTTCATCAGAACAAATTCTAAACTAGACAGAATTGGAATAATAGGTGCAAACCAAGCCTGAACTCATTGAAATGAAACGTGATCATCCTACTAAAAGAAAATATGATTATTTCCCTTTTAAATTAAGATTTCTCCAATGCTACCCCATTAGAGGTTAAAAAATCCCTTAGCATGACTGACTTTAATAAAGGCAATACAACTATACTGTCATAACAATTCATTATCAATCTCAAGAATTTGTGCCTTCCTATTCATCAAAGGCATATTTATGAGCAAATGTGAAGCTACATTGAGTGCTAGAAATCACATACGCACAATTTAGGACAGACAGTTAACTCATTATAAAATTATAAATAGATTTGAACATAATATGTTTCATAGCATTGCTATAAGAGGAACCCTGAATCAAGTAACCAACCAACCAGTAAATAAATATAGAAGGATTAAAGGATTTTATTAGTCTATAAGTCTTGTCTCCCAAATAAAATAAAAAATGAATTCTACTTTACAGTGGAGTACTTTAAAGAGAAAACTTTCACAATGGAAGTGAATAAATTAATTAGCTTGTAATAAGAGGAAACTTTCAGAGACAGTATGACATTTAAGCATGACATAATTATTTTAAGGCAGTCTTTGTCTTTAACCTTTTTCTTTGCCTTCATTTTACTTGCCTCCTGTGATAAAGCATTAATGTTTGACAGGGCCATATATTTCAATGATAATTCTAAAATGAAAATTGAATAGGAAATTTTAAAAACAGCAGATTTCAAAGTGGTTGCTTTGAGGGTTCTTGGCACACAGTGATGCTCAATGTATTTAACAGAAGTTCCCATTGGTCATCTGACAAAAACAGCTGTGTTCTTTGTAGAAAATATATAATTACTGATGAATATTCTTGTTCTAATTTTAACTTAATTGTAGAATTTTCTTACAATTATATATTTAATATATGTTAAGATAGAAAATGTAAATTATAAAGTTAGAGGTATGGTATAAAGAGCATTGGACAAGCAAAGCAATTTTTCTTCTTTTCCAATCTGGATGACTTTTATTTCACTTTATTAGACCTTATTGCACTGACTAGACCCTTTAATACAACGCAGTAGAGAAGTAATGAAAGCAGGAATTCTTGCCTTATTCCTGAACTTGGGTCAAAATTGTTCAGTCTTCTGTCATTCAGCTGCAGATTTTTCATAGAAACTTTTTATTGGGTCAAAAATCCCTTTCTATTTATAGGCTGGTGATATTAATATTATTATTATTATTACTCTTATTATTATTACTACTAAAAATGGATGTTGGACTTTGTCAAAAAAGTTTTAAAGAATCTATTGAAATAATCATGTTTTCTTCTTTTAGTTCGTGGATTGGTGAATTACATTTATTAATATTTGATTGTTAAACTGATCTTGTATTATTGGGATAAACCTCACTTTGTCAGGATGTATTATCCTTTTTATATATTATTGAATGTAATTTACTAAAATTTTGTGGAGAATTTTGACATCTGTGTTTGTAAGGACTATTTTCTGTAGATTTTATTTTATTTTTCTTGGAATGTATCTGCCTGGTTTTCTCTTAATTCTTGACTCGTAGAGAAGTTTGGAGATATTTTTGCTTTTTGCAATTTGCTGAAAAAGTTGGTATAGATCTGATATATCTTCCTTAAAAATTTGGTAGAATTTTCCAGGTAAGCCATCTGGGCCTAGAGTTTTCTTTGTGGAAAAGTTGTAACTACTCCTTCAGTTTTGAAATAAATATAAAGCTTTTCAGGTTATCAGTTTCTTCTTGAGTGAAGTTTGGTAGTTTGTGTCTTTCAGGGATACCATTTTATCTAAGTTGTTGAATTTGTTGAATTTATGGGCATATAATTGTGGATGATATACCCTTATTATTTTACTTTCTGTAGAATGTATATTAGTGTGACTTCTTTGTTACTGATGTTTTTAATTTGTATCTCCACTCTTTTTTTTCCCCTCATCTGGCCAGAAGTTCACAATTTTACCAATTTCCTCAAAGGACTAGCTTTTGAGTGTATTTTTTTTCTGTTGCTTTTGTTTTCTCTTCAGTTGGGTTCTATTCTGCCCTGTCTTTTATTTTGCTTACTTTAGGTTAATATGCTATTTTTTTTATTCTATAAATGTTAATTAGATCAAATTGTTTGTGTTATTTGCTTCCTTTGTCCTTACCGATTCTACTTTGTCTATCAATTATTGAGAGGAATATTGAAGTCTTCAACTATAATTGTGGATTTTTCTATTTCTCTCTGCCATTCTATCAGTTTTTTGCTTTGCAGTTTGACGTTCTGTCATTAGGTACATAAACTTTCAGAATGGTTATGTACTTGATCCCTTTTAAAGTGTTGATAAATGTAATACCCTAAATAGTTTAAATTATCCATGAATACTTTTCTAAATTTAATCTCTGATGCTACAAAGAATTCAATTGTCCTGGTAAGTTACATAAAGCACCCAAATGCTCAAGTCTGTCAGCTGTTTTGTTCTTAACTCTTAGTGCCAAGTAATACCACAGAAGATTCACATACTTTAAGCCTTCAGTAAATAAGTGATTCAATTGCTAAATCTCATGAGTGTTTCTTTAGTGATCCTTTGTTTCTGTTTAAGTTCTCCTGTTGTGGTAGTAACCTTAGCCTGATTTGGGGTGGAAAAAATATTGGGATTATCCCATTATAGACATAAATGTCACAGTCTGAATTCTACACATTGGAACTCTTGGCAGCTGATATTCAGGTTCCCAAGGAGTATTTGGCTGTTCAGAAACTGATCTTAAATAAGATTTTATTTTAACTTTAAAGTTCACTTGTCTAAAAAATTTTGAAATGACTCAATGATATTGGTATAATATCTCTACTTATATATTTTTTTCTTGTTAACTGTTGATTGTTACTAGAATAATTTATCATGCTTATCATAATCTAAAGACAGGCTATAAAATCAAATAATTCATTATAAATAATTTATTTAGAGTAAATTTTTCAGTTTTATTACTACAGAGATTATAAAGTAGGCAAGATCACTGCCTCCTGGTGTTTCAGTTAATCCATTTTCAAAATTGTAGACATTATTATTGTTAAATCATGTTTCTGCTGAAGAAGGCATGATTGCTAATAGTTTAATCTAACAATTACATTTTTTTACATAAAATAAAAATTTAATTTGAAACCAAATGCGAGATGTATAAAAGGAACCCCATCTTTTTAGGAACTTATCTTTTTAGGAACTTATCTTTTTAGGAAGTTATCTTTTTAGGAACTTAGAGAGGTAATAAAATTGCCTATATCAGGGCTGTAACTTTCCTTGAGATATGGGACTAATAATCACACTTATTCTATATAGATTTTTTTAGGCCCATATAACTAAAATTAAGCCAGATATATAAGTTAAAAGTAGTAAATACCTAAACTCTTAAACAGATCTCCTTAGTACATACACATTTGTAAAAGGCGATTTTATCTTGTCTCTCTCTCTTTTTATTTTTTAATGATTCATGGTCCCTCCTATACTCCCATTCATTCTCTTCTTATTTTTCCAAAAAATGTTTAAACATAAAGATTTCAATTCTTCAAAAGCCAGTTTAACTTGTCATTTTAATGACTAAAACTAATGGTCAGCAATGATGATAACACGGTTTAACAGACCATTTCATAGTCCAAGCTAAAGTATGCAGTAAACAATACTGCAATTTCTACTCTAACCAACATAATCAGTGGAGAGAAGACCACACTGGCCCTCTCACAAAATGCCCTATTGATACTGTAGTGAAGTTCAGGAAATAGTAACTCTCTGAGACTAATGCTAGCACTACACGTGGATAGAATTTGCTGTTTACAGTTATGTTTTTTAGAAGTGAATCTAGTGGAATTTTGAAATGGCAGGAGCTGAATGTGACACCAGGAATAAACCATACTAAAATATAACTAATGATAATGAAAAAAAAATATTATGGAGATGTTTTGAAATGAGTAAAGGTAATGATAGTTCAAGGATCTTTGAAAAATCAATTACAGAATAAGAATTTCAATGAAACCACAAAAATGTATGTGTGCCAGTGTTTCTCAGGCAAGATGGCATCCAGTTTAATATTATGACAGTAGTTTCTGAACAATGCATAGCCCAATGAAGATCTTTTTGATGCTTACTATAAGAAATTGATAAATTGCCACTTTGGTGATAGATGATTTTGGTTAGTGAAAATCATTTCATTAGATTTTGCTACTTTCTATTTCCTCTTTTAAAAGTTATATGAGTAATGCATGTAGTTTATAGGGAAATTATAAAATAAAAATAAAAAGATCATGAAACTGCATGCAAATTTATTTGTATTTTTTACAAAACATGATCATTCCTTACATATTATTTTGAAACCTAATATTTATTTTGGTTAATAATATCACTGCACAAAACTATTTTAATTAGCCCTAGTTAAAGTAACAAATATGATTATTATTATTAGTATTCTCTAATCTCTTTCTATTAATGTGGAAATAATAGCTGGAATGTTACTAAATGCAAAAATTAGTAAGTTTCTTGACTTGCAAACCTAAGAACAAAATACTGTACCTATGGGGACCCTATTAAATATACTGTACCTATGGGGACCTATTAAATATATTTGTTGTTTCTTCATGATAATTCTGCCAGTTATGGGGTAATGGTTCAAAATAGTTAATGCTCTGTGATTTTTTTAAGTAAATCATAGAAATATAAAAATCATCAACAGAGAGCTTTTATCATTTTTCTTCTCATCTTCAAAACTACTTTGATTTCTCTCTTGTAATTCTCATACTACCTTATCTTGGTCAGTATCTACTGTTTCCTACTTCCAATGAATGTCATCTTCATTCTTTGTCTCCTTCATCCCAGCACTTTCCAGCACATAAAATGCATAAGTGTTTAATCATAATCTAAATTTTATAAGGCTATTTCATGGAGAAATACATTTTTTGGTACTTTTAATATACTTAAACTAGTTTTGAAGTGGTTAATGGAGGGAAACATGTTTTCCCTATGTTTAACAGCTGTCAACGGCACTCTTTTTTGTCATTTTCTAGGTTGGTGGAAGACCCAATATCACTTTTTGTCCCTCTTTCTGTGTTCTTCCCTTATTTGTGTAATATTCAGTTTCAAACAAATGTTAAAGCAATACCTCTATTGAGTTCAAGCTAAGGCTTAGTAGTGAAAACTTAAGAATACAATTTTATGTAAATAGTTCAAACCATTGCTGACCAGAGATATGTGGCTTGAGACTTATTTTTGTTAAGAAACTACTCATAGAATATAAAGGTTTTTCCAGCTTGAATTGTCTGTGGTCCCTCTTTCTGCAGCATCCTCATTTAAAATTCCCAAAGTTCTAGAATCAGGCACTTTGGTCACAAGGTAAAGTTGGACTTATTTTTTTATTATTATTTTAGAAAAATGCATTTCTTCTTTGACAAAGAGGGCACAATCTTCCATTACCACCAACCCCACCAAGTACTTTCTGCTCTAAACTTCTTTTCCTTGATGCAGAGATTCTCCCAAATTAAAAAACTTTCCTGATTTTTCAGACCTGGCATCGTTCTGTGAGAGTTTGTGTTCATTCCTGTCATAGTGAGGGGGCAGCTTGAGTTTTTAAGTTAGAAGATCCTGGCTTGAATCCTGGCTCTGACCGGTACAGCTCCTTGCCCTTGAACAAATTATTGGGCCTCCCCGAACCCCCATGTCCTCATCTAAGAAACTGAGATGATTAACAATAATTGCAAAGTATTATTGTGAGTCCTCAATAAATCATGATTTAAAGTGTTTAGCATAGACAAGATCATACCCTGGGGGTGTCACACACCAATTATTCTTATTTCACAACCTTTCTGAATTTTTCTCTGATGTTCTTGTTTAGGGGAGGAGCACCACATCTTTTCCAAGCCTCTTTCTCTCCTTTAGAAGCTTTTTAACAATCCCACCTCTTTCATATATTTTCATACATACCCTCAATTCAACATGTAAAAATATAACACTCTGCAAAGATTGCAGTGTTTTCCGTTTGTTCTTTCTGAAGTCATGTCAGTCATGCTATCTATATTGCACACCAGCAGCATAATATATTGTTTATGTTATTGCTTTCCAATCATGACAGTGATAATGAGAAACTCTGCATAAATGGGAAGGACCATATTTTTATAATAGAGGCTGATATTAGATTAGATGATGTTATATTTAAATCTCAGTCACAGAATATACTCAATAACCTTTGTTATTCAGTTTTAGATAGTGTTACTAGAAAATGGGCCTGGCCATGTATGTGTGTGCATGTATGTGTGCATGTATGTGTGCATGTGTGCACACACACATGTGCACATATGCATACTTTATGTACAAAAGTATTTAAATTTAACATTTTTACTAAAGCTGCTACTGAAAATAGCTACATGGCAAAGGGGTTAACATCTCTGGGAACCCCTAATAAAAGTAATTAGGAAAGGTTATTTAAATAAAAAAGTATTTGAGGATTTGCCCGTTACAGGTTGTATAGATCTATGAAGAGACTTATCCCTGAATTACAGTTGAATAGGCTTATTATTATAAAGTATTTTTTCTAATTCTTCATGTGAAACTACCGAAAATTTTTAAAATAACAAAACAATTAAATATAATTCTTCCACTGGTGTTGACTGCCTAAGAGAGTGGGCCAGGTGAGCAGAGGCTACACAAGATGGCTTTAAAATATAGAGATATTGCAACCTTTGTCTTCAGTGCTCATGTTTTATGAAGGGACTGTGCAAGTATAAATGTCCTTTTTAATTAGCTCTGTGGTGCTACCTCACAGAAGATAAAATAAAATGCTTGATAACTCTTTTTATAAAAAGCTTGCTACAGTTTGTCATGAAGCACAGTGCTGTGATTAAGAGGTGATTTGTATATGAAGACTGGAAGAAGACAACTTTTTTCTCCAGAATGGACTCTGGTGGTGTTACTTAAGCCCCCTTCCTCCATACACCTTGTCATTAAAGAGAAGCTTGTGAGGCTGACTGAGAAGGATTGTTCTCTGACAACGATCTTGTTCTGTTCGTTACTTTGTAACTCACATAGATCTAAATTTCCCCATCAATAACCAATGTCTCCTGTCATGTTGTTTAAGCTATTCGATTCAATTTTTTAAAAATTGTTCTTGAAGTTTATTTTATATTTTACTTAAAATTTTCTTAACTGTATCTTAACTCTATTCTTTTTTTTAAATTGAGATATAATTAAATGTAACATTAGTTTCAGGTGTGCAGTATAATGATTTGATATTTGTGTATCATGAAATGATCACAATAAATCTAGTTAACATCCATCATCATACAGAGTTACACATTTTTTTCTCATGATGAGAACTTTTAAGATCTCTCTCAACAGTTTTTAAATCTATAGTACAGTATTATTAACAATAGTTACATGCTGTGCATTCATTATATCCCCATGACTTATTTATTTTATGACTGAAAGTTTATACCTTTTTATCGCCTTTGTTCACATGGCACACTCCTCACCTCCCATCTCTGGCAATCACCAGTTTGTATCTAGAGTTTGTTTTGTTTTAGATTCAACATAAGCATACACAAAACTGAGGGAGGAGGAGAGCACAGGGTGTTGGTGGTGGGAATAGGAAAAGAGAAGCTTGCTTACCATGCATAAATGAGAGCACTGGAACTTAGAGTTGACTTGTGGTTTTGGGTTATTTAGTATTATATTATTTCATAAGCACTGACTCTTTAATTAAAAGAACATGTCTAGATTTATGGTTAAGGAAGATTGTTATGATTTTTTTTTTTTATGTTGAGCATTAAAGTCATGTGTGAATAGGCATTGTTGGCCCCAGAAACTGACAGAATAATAGTGGTTTTATATTTTGTGATTTTAGGGAAACTAGGCAAGATTGTTTTACAAAGACTTAACAAAATTCTTTGCTAATATGCTTAAAGTCATATTATTCTGTAAAGGCAAAGTGATCAATACCTTGATGTATTTTCTCTTGTTAAAATACAAAGAAAGGCCTTTGGGCATAGTCTGAGAGCCCTGCGAAGGAAAAAAATATCTCCAAGGGGATGGACATTTCTTGAAGAACATCTGGGCATACACTGATTTTATTTTTTTGACTTCACAATTTTACTTAATCCTGTTTTGATATATCTCGGAAATATGTCCCATATAAATAAATGCATGCATACAAAAATATACAGAAACAACACATGAGTTCATTGGTAGTTTTTATATGATTTTTATTAAATAAGACTTTATTTAATAAAAATAAAAATAATCAGTGTTTTATACTTATATCTGGAACCAGATCTAAGGTTTCATTAGGGGTTCTTCTCTGAAGGAAGATCAGCTGTACTTTCTTAATGAATACCTTGATTTCTGTTAATGAGCTATTTGGATGTATAAAAGAACAATTAAGTCACTTTCAGCCTTCTGTTACATTATTTTAATCTTGTATAATAGTTCTTAATAAAGTCATTTTATTCTAAATTAGTTTTATTTTATGTAATGCTACCTTTTTACTTAGAAAGGAAAATACATGAAGAGCTAGCATATGGTTACCTTATGCTGCTTTTCACTTGCTTCTCATTTTAGTATGTTTCATGCTCTTCTCTTTTTTCACATTCTCTGTGATTCCTTCTTCCATGTAAGATGCAGTGCCTTCATTCTGCTCTTGAATGTTCTAGCCTTCCTCATTGTCTTGCCTTACCTGGGCCTGTTTAGTCCATCCAGTGTCCTAACCAATCTAGACTTCTCTCCCCATCCTCTTTAGTATTTTTTTTTATTCTTAATATTGCTTGTTTGTCTCTCCCTAGTTTTTCCCCTCCCCCATCTATCTTTCTTTCTTTCTTTCTTTCTTTCTTTCTTTCTTTCTTTCTTTCTTTCTTTCTTTCTCTTTTTTTCTTTTTTCTTCCTTGTAGTACTTAGAGGCTTGTATATTTTGTCAATATTTACAAAAGACTTGCTTTTGATTTTGTGGACAGTCTATACTGCTTCACTTTTTTGCAGCTGTTTTCAATTCCATTCATTTTTGGTTGTATTGCTGTTAGTTTCTTCTTTCTTCAAATTTAATAATTTTTCTTCATATTTCTTAAAGTTAAATGTTTATTTTAAATACCACTTATTTTGTTTTAATAAATACTTGTAAGGCAATAAATTTACTTCTCTCTGCTACCTTGGCTGCATCCCACAGGTTTAATTTGTTGTGTTTTTATTACTCCCCATTGTAAATATTTCATAATTTCCATTTTTATCTACCCATTAATCACTGAGTTACTAAGGAGTACACTTTTTAAAAATTATCTTTATTATTGGTTTTGTTAACCTAAAAATAAAAAGCCAAAATGAGAGCAACAAGCATTTATTTGAGATCCAAAAGAATTGTGCTTTGTGGAGCACAGAGTCAGACAGAAATCTAAATAATGTCCCAATTACAGGGTGAAGGCAAGGGATATTTATGAGAAAAGGAAGGGAAATCATTACATGAATAGAAGAAAGGAATTTCCATTGGTATTAGCTGAGTTACTTTTTAGCTATATGTGATTGGTTATTGATTCTATCTTCTATCTTATCTACCACAATCAGCAGTCCTTGTGTTCAGGATGTCTACTTTCCCGTTAGTTTTGCAAACAGTTGTTGGTCAGACTGTTGCTTTATGATTCATAATATTGTAGTTCCCATAGGGTTTACCATTCCAGTAACAGACGTTATATTGGTTCCTTGGGGCTCCTACCCCTGAGATAATGATGCTATTTCTGGTCCTGTCCCTGAACTAGTGGCTAGTATGGCCAGGTGCTGGTTGAGACATTTCTACCTCCCAGTGTATGAAACTTATGATAAGCCTTTGTGACTCCAAGAAATATTGAAAGCCATTTTTATTGCCTTCTCTCATTCAATGGTTTTTAGCAGGGCCTGCCGCTGGAACCCCTTCCTCACAGAAGAATTGTGCTGAATTCTGGGTACCCACTGGAACTGAACTCCAGGTCGCCTCTGCCAGCAAGTGGGAGCTGGGACAGTGTGCACAGCTTTAGTCCACTCTCCATTTATTTTCTTTATCTCATTCTTGACCATGACTGAAAGTATATATCTCCTTTATGTATGCCTATCTCATTTCTTAGGGAAAAGCTTTCAACCAGATGTGGGTGAGAAAAAGCTAGTTGCTTTGTTGTTCATGTTCAATGTATTATTCCTTTCAGGGATTTTTTTTCCCCTAGAAATATATGAGTGCTAGATGTGGTACTGCATGCATCAGCAATGTGGTAATTGTAGATATTTTTAACGCTTTTGAGGATTCTTCATGTTTCTAAAGTTATCTCGTATAGTGGACAAAATATTATATCTATTATCCCGTACTCATACTTCCTCTTTTTACTTTACATAAAGTAAAAGAATTCACATATATTTATAGACTCAAAAGTATAATTTATTACTGACCCCTTCCATATAAGTTATGGTCCTGGAATTTCCTCATTTCTTGGTTGATTATGTTTACTCATGTGGTAATATTCTCTTTCTTTATATGCTATTTCAACCCTCTTCAAGTCTGCCACTTGCCCTATTTCTAAGAAAACATTCTCTCTCAGCTTTTATATCACCTCTGCTTTAAAAGACTTTCAAATCTCCAGCAGGGAAGGAGACCCAAGAGGAAGTGACAAATATGGAAATGAGTGCTTACTGTAGGTGAGGCTTATGCACTATGTTAAGTGTTTTCATACATTCATTCTATTGGGCTTGGAGGAGCAGCACTATGAGGTATAAGGATAATTATTATCCATATCTTGCAGACAAAATTGCTCAAGCTTAGGCTGTCCTAATTTGTCTGGGACTGAAGTGGCTGCATGAACTCAGGATCTTCAGTTTTAAAACCAGGTGAATCGAGACCAATTGATCCTCTGAATCCTAAGGTCGAAGACTAGGGTGTGGAGGAACTTGAGCTCAAACTCAGGCCCACTTGAGACTAGGGTCTTTGCTTTTTGCCATGATTTTAATTTATCTCCATTTGAACAAAGGGGGAACAAAGGAATAATTCAAAGAGGAGGTAGAAGGTAAAGGCATGAAAAATTTCGTGGAGGGGAAATACTGTTTTCTGAAAGGAACTTTGTCGGAAGAAATTATGCTTTATCAGGAGTAAGGAAATCTTAGTCTGGTTCCGTTCATTCACAGACCCAGTGTTGAGTTGAACAAATCACTTTCATCCCATGCTGGTGTTTCCTCATCTGTAAAATGAAGGGCTAACAAGGAGATAATTCCTGTGATTGTTTCTAATTTTAATTTAAAAAATAATATTACTTGAAACTTTTCTTAAATATAAACTTTCAAAAACCATTCACAGCCTATAAATATTAGCTAGTTTTTACAAGGTCATTCAGAAATGAGAAATCTTAAAATAGATGCCAGGATATACAACATTTCTTGATTTTGCTCAAATTCCTAGATCTAGCTTTTTAATATCAATTAGTATTTCTGAGCACAGCAAAATTCCATTGCATCAGTAACAGTTTGAGCCTTTAATTTGTCTTATTAATTGCATGGTAGTTAACTTTATGGTATTTTCATTGTTGTTTTTAACTGTTTATATAATATCTCAAACATCTCAGCAGGAACTGCTTTATAAATCAAGTTTTCACTCTATTGTTATTTATAAAATGTTAATAATTTTTATTTAAGGCATGTGTGATTAATAGCTGAATGTGCTTTTATAACAACATTGTTTTAATCTGTGAAAAATCACAAGAAAAACAGAGTCACAACATGCCACAATTATCATTGAAGATAATTGCATGTATCAATATGGGAATCTCCATAAAATATTTTGAAAATATTTCTAATTTAATAGAGCGCTTAAGAAATAAGCCCCCGTTGCCTTTTTTGTTCTTAGACACATGTGTTCTAACTGATGTTTCTAGCCAAAATTTCCCCAAGATAAAATTTATGATATTTAAATGTTTTTAACATTTTATTCACGAAAAGCCCCACTCTTGCTATTACTTCCATTGCTTCCCCTTTCTGTCAGTATCTTACTGTTGAATTCAAAAGCTGAAGGGGGATTTGAGGTGAGAAAAATGTGAAATAAAAATAGAAATAGATGTGGCTTTTCTGAAACCAGTGTATGTGTGTGTGCGCACGTGTGTGATTACCACTGCTTTTGGGCCAAAGTAATTAGCTCCTTTTCTCATTTGAATAATTATGGTTTTCTATCAAGATAACTAGGTGCATAAAATAAATTGAGCAAAGTTCATTAGCTACACTGAAAAAAATCACGAGTTACATGGAAAATTTAGTAGTAACGAGATTTCTAAATAAATATTAGGAACTCTGTGAAAACGAAGCAGACTGTATTAATTCAGGACTTCCTTGAAGGAATTCACATCACATGCTTTTTATGGGGTACTAATTGCTTGGCTAGCCATGTGCTCAGTCTTATGGAAGACATAAAAGAAATTTAAAAAACAAGTTTCTTCCCTAGTGGAGCTTGCGATCTAGCACAGATATTGTTAGATTTAGCAAAACTCCGTGCTTCATGTTTCTTTTGAGGAAGAATGAAAAAAAAAAAATGAAACTGAAATGATGAGGGTAGTATTGTTAGATTTTAATGTTACTTTGAAAAACTAATAATTAAAAATTAAAATTTATTGTTAAATATAAATAAATGTATTACAGAGAACTAGAAAATGAACAACTTACAAGTGTACAGCTTTCTGAATATTCACAGAGTGAACATGCCTGTTTAACTATCATCCAAAAAAGAATTAGAACATTACTGAAATACTGCGAGCCTTTCCTTGTGACCATCTCAGACACTATATCCTTCCCCAAAGGTCACCATTACCTTGTTTTCTATTGCCATGAATGCATTTTGCCTGTTTTTGAACTTTATATTAATGAGAGCATACAGTATGTCTTCTTTATGCTGGCTTCTTTCTCTCAAGATTGTGTATGTGAGAAAATAAGTTATGTCTTTTTTTTATAACAGTTCATTCTCACTGGTGTGAAACTGCTGTGTATTGATCTATTCTCAATAAGTATTTGGGTTCCTTCTAGTTTTTATCTGTTGCAAAATAGAGCTGCCATAACCATTCTTGCATGTGTATTTCAGTACACATTATAAAGGATCTGTTTGTTGGGAGTAGGAGGGTTGGGTCATAGGTATAGATTTCGTTTTTGACAATAATGCCAAATAGTTTTCCAAGAATTACCAATCTATGCTCCAACAGGTAGTGTATGAATGTTTCAGTAGCTCTATATCCTCATCAATACTTAGTATTTTGTTAAAGCCATTTGTTTGGGTCTGTGGTAGTTGTGGTTTTGTTTCCTTGATGACCAATGATAGATATTTAAGTGAACTTTCACAGGCTGATTTCTCATCTGGAAATCCTCTTTGCAAAGTGTTTATAAAAATCATTTGCCTACTTTTATTTTTCATAAATTTGTAAAAGTTATTTATATTGTATATGTTATGTTTGTGCTTATAATTTTAGAAGATATAGAGACTAAAATCAGTATTTCAAGTCTCTCTAGTAGGTGATATCTTTATTGAGATCTGGCTCCATGTGACATGGATTGCTTTCCTTTCCCCACAAGTTACTCCATTTAACCACTATGGAATGACAGTCTTATCTCACCAATGACAGCCTATCATCTCTCATTGATAACCTTTGATTCTCAGTGGCCATCAATTTACATGTTCACATATTGCCAAGTCCAACTTTATATATTCCTACAACAAGGATCACAGAAAAATCCCATAGCTAATTGAATATTTCTCAGAAGGACCAGTTTTTCTTTTACACATTGAGGCAAAGGTGAAAAAAAATCTATATATGTTAGCTAAAAAATATTTGAAAGAATTTTGAAGTATAATGTGAGAGTCTTCTCAGTTTAGCATCTTTTTTTTAATGGCCTGAGAACTGAAATGAAATTAACATCTTTCTTTTGTGATTTAAATATTTTATGTAACACCAGGGATATTTGGGATCTCTTTATTAGTATTAGCGTCCATGCAAGCCCACGAGGAAATAGAATATAACATTTATATTATGAAATAATAGAATTTTACATCCAGGGGGTGACTGTGAGAATATGAACTGGGCTTCTCTGAGCCTGTAATGTTAGAATCAGGATTGGGGCGGGGGGGTGGTGGGAGAGGTTGGATGTGATGTAATGGTGCAGGAAACAGCCAGGCCTCATCTGTTGTTCTCATTGACCTCTGAGAAAGAATTCCTTTAAACATGATAGAAGCTTCTCTTTAAAAAATTGTTTATCCTTCTAAAACACTCACTTGTAGACGAGGAGGTTGGACTCAGCAAGGTTAAGTGATTTGGCCCAGATCACACGCTTCAGCAATGACAAAACGGGGACTGATATCCAAGTTAGCGCTCTCCATGGTGCTCTGAAACTCTGATATTTGTGTCTGCTGGAGGAATAGCCTAATGATTCAATTATGCTCTTTCCTTCTCACTTCCCAGCTCTGAGGAATGTATCAACACAAGTTAATTAGAGAATCAGAGGGAGGTTCTTGTATCAGGAGAGGAGTGTTGCTGCATTTGCTTGCCGTGTTGCACATGGCCACAGGGTCCCAGCTTACTTGATATTAATGCTCATGAATTCATGGAGTATCTTCTTTCCAACTCTTTTTTATGGCCCTCCAACTAATTTGATTTACAATTTTAATTATATGCAATTATACATTTTTTATTCCTCTTTCATCTGGTATACCTCTGTACCAATTAATAGATGCCTAATATTGGCCCTGTTATATTAGACCTAGTTAGGAGTTGCTCTGTCTTGTTTCCTTTATCTGCTCTACCTTTTCTCTTCTCATTCTTATTGTTTGGTGCCAGCATATCTACTGTAGTCAGAGGGACGGGAGACTTGACAGAGAGAAATTAGTCAGGAAGCAGATCTGGAAAATGACCTAAAGGTACTTGTTGACTTAGAAGAAAAAAAGTGGAGGAACGCTCACACTTATCAGGGAATGGAAACAGCATTGGACAAAACCTGAGAGGGAGGCCTGGGTGGCTAAAGGTTGAGGGGAACATGAGGAGGATTGCAGCTAGGAAAATAAACTGGAAGAAGTCATTCTGCTCCTTGGTAGAGAGTGGAAAGGAAGAGAAAAGAGGCAAGAACTCTTAGCCATGCAGTTGACTTTTATGATTTAGAGCCAGTTAGTATTTCATCCAAAATCAATGGAATAATAGAGTTTTAGAAACTGATGAGGACTTTGAGGTTTTTTTGCTCAACAATTTTATTTTGCAAATGAGAAAACTAAGGTGAAAAGAAGTCAAAGCAAGCACCTTGGCTCAGTTCTGGATGGAGCTGAGAGACACCAGTCCTCTATGTTCATCTATTTTTACTCAGTTGTGGGAGAGAGTAGCGCCCAGGGCGAGAGGCTAGGTTTTATTCTAAATGCAATTGGAAGTCATGGAAGAGAAATTATATGATCTGATTCACATTTAACAAGATAGCTCCTTCTGTTGCACAGAGAATAAAATGGAACAGATTAAAAGTAGAAACCAAGAGAGCAGTTAGTAGGCTATTTCATCATTCCAAGAATGAAATGATTATGGCTGGGAGAGAAAAGATGAGAAGGAGCAGATGTATTTTGAAGTTAAAGTGTAGAAAACTTCTTGGATTAGATATGGCAGGTAACAATACAGATGAATTAAAAAACTTATGGCTTGAACAACATGGTGGATATAGGTAAAGTTTTTAATACGATGAGGAGGTTAATGTGTGAAAGTTAGAAGGATTTGGGTAAAAGGACAGTGGGTAAAAAAATTGGGGTAGAAAAATAAAGATTTTCTCTCATTCACTCTTATATAAACTGCTGAACTCTTTGTCCCTGGACTAAAAACCTATTTCCCTAAGTCCTGCTCAACAGCATAGGGAATTTATTTTTCACCAGGACACTGAATTATATAGGAGACCATGATAAAGTCTTATCAGTCACCTGCTTTAGAAAGGACAAGCTAAGGAGATAAAGTAGAAGAACACTGTTTCCACTTTTGTTTGCCTTTTATCTGTATAGAAACAGAATTAGAAATCCTTAGCATTCCTGTAACCTGATTTATAAGAGCCTTAAATTGCATCTATTGAAGGAGACAAGGTGAAAGAACTTTTTCACAAATGTGCCCATGGAGACATGAGAAGGTAGGGCATCCCTGTCCAGATGCTGTTGCCATAATTATTCATACCACAGATAGGTTTTGAAATACTTTCCATGCCAGGCTCCGAGAATACAAAAAAAACAAAGTCCTTGCCTTTATGCAAGTCACATTCCAGGCTCTGGTTATATCAGTCAATGCCTTGTTCAAAAACTTTCAGTGGTTTTTACCTATTTTAGCAGTGTAAATCCAATCTTCTGTTTGAATCCAGTAGAGCTGCTGCTTGCTGTCTCTTACACCCCATGTGTTCTTACCTGCTTGCATTTGCTTGAGGTGTTTCTCTCTCCTGCCTGTTTCTCTGTTCCTCTTAAATCAATCAATCTGACCCATTCAGTACTGATGTTCAGTACCAGAGGGGTGTGCTGGCCAGCATCCAGTTCTAACTGGTTGATGCCCAAGCTGAAACAGTTATTGGAAATTTCACTATTACTTTGGCACCCACCATTCCAGGTATACATCAATCTTTCCTGAACCCTTTTCTAGGTCATTTGATCAGCTCTCAGTGATTTCATCTTTATTTGAACTCATGAGTTTCTGCCACTCACTTCACAAAGCTCACCATCTTTCTTATGACATCTCATATAGTTTTTTTGCATTTTATTGAAAAATTGTCTTATGCTTTTTTTTCTTGCAAAATATACAATTAAGATACCATATATACACTTGTCAATTGATAGATGTATCAGGAGGGACTCAGCATCTATCTGTCTGCTGGGGACTTAAAGTGGAGAAGGACCCTATCTGCTGATATTTTGTGTCAGAGTGCTTATCTATAAGCATTTCCATCCTCCAGGGCCTTCTTCCACCCCCCTGCTCCTGTTTCAGAATTGTCCCCAACACCTTGGGTTTGCAGGGCATTACCATGCCAGTACGCCTTAGGATACTTGGCTAGTTTTCTGCATTAAAAGGACAGTGGGATGTCTTGTTTGCCAGCCAATTTAATGCAGGCTGACACTCCTGGCACACTGAATTAAGGTAAAGGAGCCAAGTACCTCAGAGAAGAGTCCATTTCTTACAGAGATTTAAGAAAATTATGGAGCACAAAACATCTTTATTTTTTTTTCTTACTTTTAAATGGAAAGAAGACTAATTAAGCCAGACCAGAAGATAAGTTCTGATTGTTAATTGCTAAGGGAGGTGCAGTAGTTTAATTTATCCTAGGTCATTTGTAGAACTAGGCAGATAAGGTACATATTCTATGCTTATGCCTATGGTGTAATGCTGACAACTTGAAAATTAATCATTTTTAAATGTTCCAGATTTGTTATTTTAAAATCGTAACTGCAGTAATTTTTCTTCTCTCTGATGAAGGCCTAGGATAAGTGTTATAGCCTTTTATTTAAGAGTGTGTGGCTACAGAGTCATGACTTTTATAGGGCAAAGCTGGCTTATAAATTTATTTAAATAATCCTCAAAATTTTTAACAGATCTTGAATATCACATTGTGGTGGTCCAGTCAGCTAATTGAACAATTATATTTAGAGCAATAGAACAAGAGGCTCCATGGAGGCTTTGAATATCATGTAATGTTCCATTTCCAGTTATAAAGCCGTGTGACCACATAGTAGTGTACATTGGTACAGCTGGATGTAATCACAATTTCAAATGAGGAGGAAGAGCTCAGCTCAACCAACCTGTTTATCAGCCCTTTATCAAGCACCTCCAAAATGTGATGTACTGAGCTGGGAATCACAAAGTTCTAGACAAAAGGCAGGGGTTTACTCCTCCATCGAAACATTTAAGTATTTTGGGAAACAAAAAAAATGTAGATGCCCAGGTCCCATTCTAATCCCCTGACTCCAGCAATCCTTATAGTCATTCAGGGTTAGGAACCATTGGTATATAGTTTGGTTTTCAAGGTACTTAGAGTCTAATTGAGAATGTAGGACTTCTATTTATATCTATCACTCCATCTTTTAGCTTTTTATGCAGAAGCATATAAGTTTCAAGTGAGAGGCATGGATGAAATAGCTACTATATTTAAGGTAGAAACAAATTACTTACCAAAACACTGAGGAGGTAGGATTTGAACGTATGTTTTAAGGATAAATAGGATATTAATAAACATAGATGTGAGAGCAAGGCATTCTGAGTAGATAGCTAGCATAAACCTAAGCTCAAGTATATAAGCTTAAGACATCAGTGTGTGAGGTATGTGTCAGGTATGAGTTGGATATTAGTAGGAAAACTGAAATCAGTTGGGCCTGTGTGGGGACTTGGGCCCAAAGATCTAAATTTGAGTTCTGTACATGCCAGTAAATTGTTTACATTAACAAGTTATTTCGCTTCTTCAGGGTTCAGTTTCCATATCTGCCAAAGGTGGGACGATAATTTCTGTCCAGTTGTTTGGAACCAGTAAGATAATATTGATCAAAGTACTTGTTAAAACACAGGGCCCTAGCGAGTGCTAGCTGTTATTACAGTTTTTTGGAGGGAAGATATTGAAGGTTTTAGAGTGGAGGAGCGATATATAAAAAGTGTTAATCATTCATCTTATTTCTATGTGAGTGAGTTAAAGAAATACCTGAAAATAAGTAATAACTGAATTAATCTAATTATATTTAGGGACTTGGAGCCAAACCTTCAACATAGAAGATCAGCCTAACTACGCTTCATTGCCACTGCTTAGGCTATGCCTGATAAAATAAAATGTATCTGCACTGGAATAACAACTCAATGCACAATGCACAACACTTCAACAGGTATAAGGACACTTTTCTCTTAATTATTAATCCTCAGAGCATTAAATGTTATTGGCATACCTTGTCAGAGTTTATCTCATTCCCTTTATTTAAATATAACCAGCTTTAGAGAGATCTATAGCAACTTTTAACTTACTGTGCTGTCCAATACGGTACCTACTAGCCGTATATGGTAATTCAGTGCTCAAAACGTGGCTAGCAAAACTAAGGAACTGAATCTCTAATTTTAGTTTATTTAAATTTCAATATAAAAACTGATAATTCCATTATTAGAAATCCTTTAAGTGTGTTTGGAGCAACTTGGGTATGTGAATCTATTTTTTCAAGTGGGCATTTTATAAAATATAGATACCAACCAGTTATTTCCAATAAAAATTTAATATCTTGAGATGTTTATATGTATAAAATACATAGAAGATTTTGAAGACAGAACAAAAAAATATAAAATATCTTATTAATTTTTAATATTAATGTTGAAATGATTCTTGGATATATTTTGTTTAAATAAAGTAGTCCATGACAATTGTTATATGTTATTGAGATTAATTTCACCTTTTTTCACTTTTAAAATATGACTACTAGAAAATTTTATATATGAAGCTCACTTTATATTTCTTTAAGAGCTCATCTAGACTTACCGACAGTACAGGTAATCTTAAATTTAGGCTCAGGTAGCATGATTGAGAAATATAGTATTTCATGAAGAGCTGGGATTATTAAGATTTCCTGTTCTGTTGCCTCCCCTTAGCTCTTGTGACCCCAGGCAGTACAAGGTACAGACTATCTGACTTCTGTCCAGGACTACCAATAGAGTGGATCACTTTAATTTTCTTTCTATTTGAATAATACAGCACATTTTTTCAGATGGAGAGGGTAGAAAGAGAGGAAGATCTTTGAAGTGAAGAAGGAATGTTCTCTAGTTTCATTTTGCCTTTGGATTATGCCTATAATTACTTAAATTATATCTGAAGTCTTGATGCTATGAGCCTGGAATTCCCCTACTTCTCCTTTAGAAAACTAGCCCGAGTAGAAGAAATATGACATAGAGAAATTTTGGGAGGAGTATACTGTAGAATGTCCTCGAGGTATGTAGGAAACCCATTCATCAAAATTGTCCTGCAAAGAGGACAATTTTGCTAAAGAGGACCAAGGGGGAAGTGAGGAAAAGTATGTCTATAAGAGACCAGTCAACTGAATGCCTTTAAGTTGGAAGTGAAGAGTTGGGTCTTAATGCAGAATGTGTTGTGGGAAAAAAAATAGTTAAATATAGGTTTTAGAAGATAGGAATATACCGCTTGAAATTTAGATTTTGCTTGTTTCTTTTTCTTTGAAAAGAAATTAGTAATAATTTGGTTTCTTCACGTACATGTAATTCAATTGAACATAAACTATTTTATTTGAGGTTTTTGTTCAAAGAGCTTTCTATTCCCTTTTCCACTCCCACAATAACTTGACATAGAACTAATTAAATGATCTTAGTTCCAGCTCCCCTCTTCTCTTCTTCCCTTTCAGTCTTTCCAGTCTCCTAACCCTGCCCTTCATCTGAACCTGCTTTTAAATCTTTCTGCAAGAGCACTAATAAGCAAATCTTTGCTTATTTGCTTTTAACTTGTTTGGTGTGTGTGTGTGTGTGTGTGTGTGTGTGTGTGTGTGTGTGTGTGTGTGTGTGTGTTATTTTAGCCAAGAAATTTTTTCTACAAAATAACACTTAAGAAGACCTCAAATGTGTAAATCAGATAAGGTCTGAGCTGCTCTGATTGAAAGAAGGAAGTGCCTCCAAGGCAAGGGGAATTGATGATGCACAATTTTTAAAACCACTGTCTTAGTCTAGATTCAATTCACTATGTTATTTCTCTGGGGATATTTCTGTTTCAAATCTTATCTCTAATAATACAATATGAAGCCTTATATCTTAAATGGGAAATTCATACATTCGTGAGTTGGCAGTAGAGGGTGTTGGTGATTTATTTTGGCCTCTGTCACAGCAGGAATCTTACCGAATATCATGGCATTTGTTTACAGTTTTGTTTTGCTTTTTTTTTTCTGGCACTCAACTCTAAGCACCTGGAAGACAAGAATGCTGAATGTTTTATTTATTTCAGCACATTTAGCACCAAAACAGCACTGTGTGGCCATAAATCTTTGTTCAGGATATCATCTTGGTAAATTTTTGTCAGGTCTCTGAAGATTGTAGTCTGTTTGTAGAAAGAATTAAAACACTGAGTAAGACCAATTATTTTTGTTACGGGTATAAAAACAAACGAACAAACAAACAAAAAATGTTTGTTAGTCTTTAGGTCTTTTTAGATGCATTAAAGACTTGCTCAGTGATTACAGTCAAGAGATGGCCAATGGCTCATATCCTGTCATAGTTTCCATAATTAGATCATCTTCTGGTGTCTTTAGTTCAGAGGTTTTTTAGAATAATTATTCAAAACCTCTAAAGCATTAAGAGAAATCTCAAGTTTCGTAAACTATCAATTATAATAGCATTAAACCGATGATATACAAAGAGAGAAAGTTTTAAAAAAAATATACAAAATGTAAGAAAATGTTTTAGGCTAGTGAAATTTTTGTCGTTAGAGATTCATTTTCATCCCCCCTCCAAATGCTAATATTTGCACTCCTGTTTTAGATAAATTTAATATGATTATTTCAACCTCTTCATAAACTTTATCATAGAATATTTGTTATAGCTTGTAATGATATTTTATTCATTCTGGGGGATTTAGTAATTTGAAAGAACTCCAGATTTGAAGAGATTTATTACTCTCAAACCTATTAATTAATTCATTTCTGATAAAAAAAAACTATAAGACAAGATTAACTCAAATTAATTTAGGCAGTTGAAATTGATCTTTGTGCTATTGAAGAAATGAGGATTAACTAATGAAATCAATTATATAAACACTGTTAATCCAATGACAGTAATGAACAATAGTAATAAACAATATCTACAGTAATAATAATTGCTCACATTTATTGAAAGCTTATTGTCTGATAGGTTTTGTGCTTTATAACCAAGTTTGATTTCATCCTTACAACAACTCTGTGTGAGATAGGTTATTATTATTATCCTCATTTTACAAATAAACAAAGGCTTATGACAATAAAATAAGCCTCATGAGCAAATTAGAATTCAAGATCAAAATAGTGTGACTTAGAAATGAGAGTTCTTAAAAGTCACTCTATAGGTTATGAATATCATATTTGCAAATAAACAAAGCCTTAATTATTGTTTTTTTAACGGAGAAAGAACAGACCTTGACAACTTCCTCTTAATAATTGAAATTATAATGTGAATTTAAGTGTATAAAAGCTGCATGCTTATATGCTTAACCTGTTGTGAACAAAGAAACAGAAGCCTCAAAGATTATTAAATGGAAAAGATCTTAATGTCAACATTGTTTAATTTCTTGTAATTTTAGACTCACTTGTTGAAATACATTTCTATTCTTGGACATTATAAAAATAAAGAACAGACTCTAGCTTTGTCTTTGCTAAGGCATTGATATGTGAATCAACATGTGCTACTTGAAGAATTTAATTCTTTTGATCCAAGACTGATTTTTAGTTATGGGAGAACATCAGAATGGCTACCTTAGCACCTTCAATGACAATGAGGGCTCAGGACTGCTGTCTTGGAGTCAATATGACAACATACCTGCAGTGGAGCCATTTCAGGATCATGTATGATTGTTCTCGTCTAGTGGTGGCTGCCTTTCTTTGCCCCTTTAATAAAATTCCAGGCCTTCATTTATTTAAGAACATTGTGACCTGAGTCTGTGGGTTCACTGTGGCTGTCTGTACACAACTTGGAATATACTTGCAGGCTCCAAAAAGACCGTTATTATTGTCAGAGTGTACAGTAGCTCCTTCATAGTTCACAGGTGACAAGTGTTTTTTGGGGATGGGGAAAAGCAGACATACTGGTCAACAAGAACCCAGCTAGGAAGAATATGCTATCTCAGGAATTTAAATCCTCTGTCAAAGGCTAATTTTTAGTCATGGAGTGGAAAATGAGAACAGCTCCATTAACATATTAAATTACACCTAGAGTGCAGGATTGCTGGCTTGAAATGAAAGTACCTTAATTCATTCAGGTGACTGTAACAAAATGTAATCTGGGTGGCTTATAAACAACAGAAATTTAATTATCACAATTCTGGAGACTTGGAAATCAAAGATCATGGTGCCAATGATTTGGTGCCTGGTGAGGACCTACATCCTCATTAATGAGTGTCTTCTCACAGTAGGCTCACATTAGTGGAAGGGACCACTTAGGTTAGGTCTCTGGAGTCTCTTTTATAAGGTCACTAATCCCAGTCATGAGCTAATCACCTCCCAAAGGCCCCACCTCCTAATATTATCATATTGGGCATTAGGTTTCAACATATGAATTTTAGAGGAACATATATTCTATCCATAGCAGAAAGCGTCTGTGAAATACAAGTATTTCGCTAGGGTAACCAACCAAACAGAGGAGTCTCCAGTACTCACAGGGAGTGCATGGCATCAGGAAAAGAAGCAGATGTACAGAAAAAAGCAGTAAGTGATTCAGGAGTCCAGCATCTGTGCAGTCTCCCAGCATGGCTGTGTGATTTTAGAAGGCCCTTGGGTTCTCTGCAACTCAGAGTTCTGCTGGAAATGAAGGTTAGATCATCTCTAAGGTGTTGTATGAAATTAAGATGGGATGATTTTTTATAAAGCTACATTTTTATAGAAAAAAACAGTGACAATCATTTCATATACTAATAAATTATATTATTGCCATATGTCTGACTAATGATTATAAGATTATAATGATTATGAGTAATTATAAGAGACATTTGATTAGTCAAAATAAAGGAGGAAAACAAAGATAAGTTGTGTAGTCACACTTTAGAATAGCTCACTGACTTTTCTCTAGAAAGTCAGTGGTCCGCAAAGTAGATTTAGATTTTAGTTTAAACTTGATGAAATAGACCATTTTAAACCCTGAACTTCTGTCTCATCTATGTGAGGACAGTACATTTTATAGCTCTAAGTGGTGAAATTTATAGGAACCTCTTTGTGATTCACATGTGACTGTGCTCCAATCTGTACAAAGAATATCTATACTTCTCTGGAAGCACGTGCATCAAGTCTTGACAACTATTTTTTTATTAGAAAGAAGAAGAAAAAGCCACCAAGTGGTATCCTTAGAAATATGTGGACAGCTCTGACTGTGGGGAGATACTGTGGCAAATGTGGGAGGATAGGGAGATTGAAGTTTGTAATGAGTTATAGCCCTTTCCACAGCTAAGTGTAGAAGGAAGATGCTAGAGAACAAGAGGGGTTGTTCTTTCTAGAATAACTGCAGAGGTACAGTTCCAATGTCCAGTGACGGCATACCTTCAGTACATGCTTCCTCCCCTAACCCAGAACTTTTAAGGTGGGGTAGGTCCAATAGTCCTCTCCTTTATTGCTAGTGTCTTCCCCAGGCTTCATTCCTTAAGACATCATTGTCCCAAAGTAACAGCTGCCTGGGCTCACAAGTCTATAGGATAAAAAGCAAGCAGACATTTTGTGAAGGAATAAAGAGAGAGAGAGTTTGCTCCAATATTTTATTACGAAATTTTCAAACATACAACAAACTTGAAAAAATTCATCAATACCAAAATACCTACTACCCAGTTTTTAACATTAGCATTTTACTGTACTTAATTTATCTCATATTCATCCATTAATCAACATGCATATCAGTAGTCAGAGTTCTGTGTTTGTAGTTTTTCTTCTTTTTACTACAATGGAATGCAGAAATCTTAGGTGTACATTTGTGGATTTGTGATAATTACATATACTTGTGTAATCCACTGCATACCAAGTTATAGAACATTACCATCACCCTAGAAATTATCTTCTTGTCTCTTCTTAGCCAGTCTATACCATCTCTCAGCAAAAAAGAATCACTGCTGTTTTATTTTTTTGTCCCATATATTACCTTTGTTTGCTCTAGAACTTGATATAAGTGGAACCATACTGTATGTGAATTATTGTGTAAGAATGTTTGGCATAATGTTTTTGAGATTCACCCATGTTGTGCATATAAATATTTGGCTTTTTATTTTTCATTGCCAAGTAGTATTGCATTGTATAAACGCTATACCGAAGTTTGTTTGCTATCCTCTTGTTGATATGCATCTGGGCTGTTTTCAATTTGAAACTCTTATGAGTAAAACTGCTATGAATATTCTTGTACAAGTCTTTTATAAATATATGTTTCATTCTTTTTGGTAAATACCCAGGAGTGGAATAGCTGGGTTACAGAATACTTAGTGTGTATTTACTTTTATAAGAATGTTACCTCTCTTTTCCAAACTGATTATCCTATTTTACATTTCCACTAACAATACATCAAGGTTCCCAGTAGCTCCACAGCCTCACCAAGGATGCCGGTTATTAGTCTTAATTTTAGCTATTGGGATGGGTACGTGGTGGTATCTGTTATGGTCTGAATGTTTGTGTTCCTCCATAATTTGTATGTTGAAATCCTAACCCCTAAAAGTAATAATGACATTAGGAGGTGGGGGGCCTTTGAGAGGTGAGTAAATCATCAGAGTGGACCCTAATGATGGGATTAGTGCTTTTATAAAAGAGGTCCTGCAAAAGTCCCTAATCCCTTCTACCACTGTCAAGGTACAAGTAAAGTCTGCAACCCAGGGACCTCACCTGACTATGCCAACACCCTGATCTCAGACTTCCAGACTTAAGAATTGTGAGAAATAAATTCTTGTTGTTTATAAGCTACCCAGACTGTGGTATTTTGTTATAGGACCCGAATGGATGGTCATTATGGTTTTGATTCTCAGGAAGATGGAGTTTTAAATTGCTTAAAATTTGAGTGGGTGAAAAGGAGAGAAAATCTTGATGCTAAGAGTACTAAAGGAGGTAAAGTTATAGGAATGGAAAGCACACTTGCCAGAATAAAAAGCTAATTTAAATAGGTTATATATTTTAGTTTTATTGAGTCCAAGTTAAGAGGAGAAAGCCAAAAAACAGTTATAAATGTCAGAATAAGCTACTAATAAAGGAAATATATAAAGAGGAAATTCTAGACAAGACTACATGAGGATGATGTATTTTATGTATGTGCTATAGAATTCTGTACATAGCTCTGGATATAAAAAAATAAATTAAGAATCTTAGGAAAACATAAATGAGATATTATATTACTCATATGTAGGTTTATATATTTTTATTAAATAGGAATGCTCTTCCTATTTAATAAACCTATTGAGTTTTATCTTAAAGTTATAATTTTATAAACAAGTTATAAAGTAAATAATTTTTAAAGAAATGTGTAGCCATATAGATTAGTCATCAAGTGTAGAAAACACAGATAGACTTGTTAATAATTTTTGTGCCCAAATCACATTGTTGTGTCTTCTGTACAGTAATACTTAAAGCACTCTCAGAGATTTCGATTTCATGTGATTTCTTTGGTGTCCCTGGACTTTAACATTTTAGGACAATCTATCACTCCAACCATTGTAAGATGATGTTTTTTAAAGCAAATTATTACATTAAAGGAGCATGGCATTAATTTATTTTGAATTCATTTATAATGTGAGCTTATAATATTCACTTTTTATAATGTCCTACAAGTTTAATAACCACCCTCAAATTTTAATTTCATAGTTTTAACAGTTTTGATTAAGAAAGTACATTAACCACATAAAAAATGTTTCTCTGTTTTTCTTTTAGGTCCTATATTAGAGACCACCAAGCAAGATTTTTTTCAAGAAGCGAAAACTCTCATTGCCCAACATTATGAGAAGATAAATGAGGTTAATTCTTGCATTTACCTATTTTTCAGAAAACTAATAACTATTTTTACATACCACAATGATTGTTCCAAATGATTGCATGAACCCTAATTGATTTTGAATAGAATAAAGAGAAAATGAAATCCTTACTAGCTATAAGAATTGATTTCAGATTGCATTTAAAAATAAGATTTTTCTGCTATACAGATTATTTAATGATACATATATTTAATTTGCACACTTAATTCAATTTTTAATATTTTTATTTGATTAATGATAGCAGGAATATTTGGATTAAATATCTCAAGTGAATATCCTTCTTTAAACACTATTAGGCAAAGCTAAAGTAGAAAATAAGCTGTAAGATGTCTCCTCTATGCTTCCAGTATGACATACTTACCTATATTTTCTTTCATATCATTTTGCATTAGAACTGTCTTCCCAGTCTCATAGCTCTTGGAGGGCAACAACTGTCTTGTTGGAATGTTGTGTCTTTGACAACACCCATTGTGCCTGGCTTAATAAATATTTGCTGAATGGCACAGAGTTTGAAGATGTGAGAAAAAGGGGTGAAAAGGAAAAGGAGGGAAAGAGGAGTGCCAACAGATGATGAAATTTGGGAGGATAGCATCTACAGAGGAGATGGGAAATTTGGGGAAGCAGCAGGTATTGTGACAAATGGGACTTGGAGGTGACATGTAAGGGAAGGGAATCTTAGGATGGTTTACTGTGTGCCATACTGTCCTATGCCCTTTGAGGGGAAAACCCAGAATTTTAAATGAAGATTTTAAATATTTTTCAATGCTTACTAAGGGAGGAAGGGGGTTATAATTTTTATTCCTATATTTATTTTGAATGGTCCACTATGCTGAGATAGGCTACAGGTGTTTTTATTCTATAATCAACATTGTTAACATTGCTTAACTAAGTTTTTCCTCTAACCAAAAAAATACATTTAAATTATATTGATTTTACTAGTAGACAAATGAAAAGAAAATTTCACAGCCTTCAGAGTTAGATGTGCTTTAGAATCTTGACTTGCTTTTTGAATTTAATCTAATAACAACAACATAATGTTTCATCTTTGGTTGGATGACAAAATATGATATTAGCATGCTAAAAACTCCTTATTTGTTGCAAACAATTTGAATATGTCTAAACTTTTTTTTGAGGTAGGGGAGAAAGTGGGGAGGGAATAATGGCTCTATCTATGGGCCAGAGAATGACTCGACTAGAACAAATATAATTGTTCAAACAATTACCTGTCAGAGATCTGGGACTTTATATTTCTGTTGTTCAAAGTAGTCATAAGTAAGAAGACTTTAAGTGATTGAAATAATCTGAAATACATATTTCATCATTAAGATCCTTTTTTGGGGAACCTACCTCCGTACATGAGCAGTTGTTTATGGTTCAACATAGAAAGAGTTTTGGGGTTGTTAGCATTTTATGAACATTTGAAAATTCTTCAAATATAGTTGAAAATAATTAAATTCTGTATATCTATTTTAAAACCTCTATTTTAAGATATATGTTAAAGCTGTGAAAATTACTATTTTAAAATTTACATTTTTTGAAATGGAATGTAACCCTCATTCTTGTGAAGGGCTTTTTAAGAACTGTATAGGATAACATCTGCTTTATTTGGGTATTGTTTTGTGCTTTATGGTAAATGTCTTATGAAGTAAGGTACTTTGTAAAAAGTATTTAGTAGATATAATTTTATTTGACAATATGACAATTAAATTTATTTTTCTTATATTTACAGAATAGAGTTCAAGGTACTTCTATAAATGTTTTTAGAAATAAACATCAAAAACCAAAAACTAGCAAATATATACCTTTAGAGATTAAAAAAAAGGAAACACTTGATGTCATCCAAGAACTTCAGACAATACACAAAAATATTCATTTCCCCAAAGATGTTTCCAAAAGTGAACGTTTTGAGGAGCCCCCACAACGAACTTCTTTCAAGGAGCCACACATTTTTAATGTAAAAGAGAAATTCAAGGAATCAATGGATCTACTTGCAAAAGGTGAGTTTTCAATGGAGTAAAGAAATTCAGAAAACAAACAGGGAAAACTGTTTGCTTCTGGTGTGCTCATAATGGAATTTCCTTGTTCAGAGAAAACCCCAAATTAAAAATTTTGACAATGGAAGGTAGAAGAATGTGACTGAAAGAGCTGATGACTTCTAGGGCCACTGGAACTTGTTGAGAGCATCCTAATGGGGAATAAAAATTTAAAAGAACAAAATTGGTTAGATGTGTCTTCTAAAAGAGTGATATTCCTTCTGGAACAAGTCTTCAGAGACTGTTTAGTTCACTGTTACTAGAGTAATCAAAAGCTCATGGCCCTGAGGGTAGGTAGGGTAGGCAGGGTAGGCAAGTTATTTGTGAGTGTGTTCTCCCAAAACCCTAAAAGGATTTTTGAAAGCTGTAGAGTTTTACTTTGAGACAAATTGTAGTAAAGGCTTATTCTTTCTCAGGAACTTGGTAAGGTGGAGCAAGGAGGTCTATTTAAGCAAAGTGGTACTGTTTTCTTGAGATAAATGGCTGAAATCAAAAAACATTTCTTGTTATAGCTTGATGAACACTGAAGATTCATCTTGACAAAAGTGTTTTTTGTTAGATAAATTTACATTATATATTCATTTTTTTATTTAATAACTGCTCTGTGCCAGGCACTATGTTAGGAGTTGGAGCAATAAAGATTAAATGGTGGGGATAAACACCTGGGTAGTTTCTTATCTTACAATGTGATAATGGCTGTAATAGAGGTTAAGTGCAAAGCATTAAGAAATGCTGAGAAGCAACCCACCAATTGACAGAACAAAAATTCCATAGAAGAGATCTCATTAGAAACTGGTTTTAAGCAGATGTTTGTTAGAGGATGGGTGGGAACCAGGGAGGACATTTTGAGTGGTATTAAAGTCCAAGAGAATGTGATAGGTTTGGGGAAAGAGGAGGTGTGGTAAGACAAAGTTGGGAAGATGGGCGTACTTAGATTTTTAAGAAAATATAACATGAGGCCTAGGACTTGAGTTTATGTGTAAATTGGAAAGCCTATGGAGATTTTAAATCTGAGAGTAGAAAAGGGGTGAGGTGAGACCAAATCTTTCTGTTAGAAAAGTAAAGCTGGCAGCAGAGGCCATGGAGGGAATGGTGGCAGAGATAAGGGGGAGGCTTTCCAGCAAAAAGATGGTCCATGTAAGACATGGCAGGACCTAAGACAGAGCAGAGGTGAACCCAAAGTGTGGAGGATGGATGTTACAGTGGCATTTCTCAAAGTGTAGTCTTCAGAACACTGAAGATTCATCTTGACAAGTGTTTTTTGTTAGATAAATTTGAAAAAATGCATTCATATCTTGATTCATATTGAGCGTTAATATATTAAAGCTCTGAGAAATGCTGCAAAAATCGGTCTACAGTCTTTAACCGGATTATCCTCACTTTAGATGATCAAAGAATTCCTTAAGAATGATATTGAGGTTTCTAGACTGAATAACTGAACAGATATCATTAAGTAGAGATAGGAATGTGAGGGAGAAGCAGATTTGAGGCAGGCGGAGAAAGAAATGGGGAAAATAATGAATTTAGTTTTAGACTTGTTAAATAGACATGTAGATGGAGATAACCGTTAGGAGGCTGGAAATGGAAATCTGGCACTTCCGAGAGAAATGTGGGCAAAGATTGCTGTTGAGAGTCATTGTCATACTGAAATTGTGCAGTTGAGCAACTAGTTTATGTAGTGATGGCCAACTCCCAAAGGATTCTCACACCAGTTTTCCCTTCTTCCTTATTTTATTTTCCCTACTCATTCCTGTCCCCAGAGCTCACTTCCTTAAAATACTTTCTTAAAAATATTTTGATAGCCAGTTCTCAGTACTTGCTGAAAGATCTGGTATGGAGCACAAGGGAAAGGAAAAGTCAAGGAAAGATGATTCTGAATTTTTAGACCTGATGTACTGGAGGATGAGAATTGCTGTTCTCTGAGATAGAGAAGAGAGGGAGATGCAGTTTTGAATGTGCACAAATCCAGAGCTGTTAGTTGGACACAATGTTTTTGAGGTGCCTTTGTATTTACCATACAAATAAAAATGTCTGATGGGGGTAGTCTGTTATATAAGTGGTCTTGTAGGAAAGGCTGAAGTTATTAATGTACAGATCAGTATTTTATAATAGAAATATAGTATAAGCCACAAATGTCACTGGATATTGTTCTAGTAGCCACATTAAATTAAAAAAAAAATAGCTAAAATCAGCTTAAATAATAGCTGTATTTCACCTGATAAATCTAAAATGCCATTTCATCAATATAAAAATTAATGAGATATTTTATTTTCTTTTTGTACTAAGTTTTCAAAATCTGGTGTGTATTTTACAAATTGGTCTAGCCACATTTGATGTGCTTAATAGCTGCAGTTGGTGAGTGGCTATTGTATATTTTATTTACAATCATAGACTCAGGGGTTTCCAAACTTTAGAGGGCAAGAAAAGAAGCACCCAGCAAAGGAGGTAAAAAATGAACAGTTGGAGAGGAATCAGGAGAGTGTGAAATGTGTTACACATTCTTCATTCAAGGAGGAGGAACCCCTTAGAGAGGAGCAAGGAAAGCGCTCGCCCATTGTCTCCGGAGGAGTGCGGGGCATAGGCGTAGACACTGTCCATTTGGTAGATTAGGTGGTAAGATTGCTTTTATTTTTTTAGTGAAATTGGAAGTGAGGTCTTCACTTGAAGATGGGGTGAGAAGTATTGGTGTTTTGAGGAGTGAGGAGAAGGGTGAAAATAACCATTTTGGAAAGTGTGGGAGTGCATGGAATATGAAAATATAATAGTTTGCTGTGAAAAACAAAATGCCCTCCTCTTTTTTCAGAGAAAAGAGACATGGTTGAGAAGTGTCAATAAGAATGAAAGAAGAGATTGGTTTTATCTTTAACTCTAGAGCATGGAAGGGTGAAAAAGAAAAACTAGTTACCCCTTGAGAGAGCTACTGAAGAAGCTGTGTCCTCCAAATGATAGGGTCATTAGAATGTAAAGGTAGTGGGACCATATAGAGAACATTACTAGAATATTAATTTAGCTGATGAAAGATCTGCAGTTTCTTAGAGCAGTAGTTCCCAACCTTTTTGGCACCAGAGACGAGTGCTTCTATGAGAATTTAATGTCTGATGATCTGAGGTGGAGCTGATGCTAGTGCTGGGTAGAGGCTGCAAATACAGATGAAGCTTTGCTCACTTACCCGCCACTCACCTCCTGCTGTGGGGCCCAGTTTCTAACAGGCCATGGACCTGTACCAGTCCAGTCTGTGGCCTGGGGGTTGTCTTAGAACACATTGAAGAGTTTAGGGAGATGATTCTGAAAAGGATGAGTGTGAGTCTATGGAGATTATGGTAAACATCAGAAAGGGAGAAGACTAGTTTTGAGGGTCTCTTAGAGAAAGTGGGTCATCTGTTCTAGTGATAGTTTCTTTTTTAGGATTGTTATCTTCAGCAGTTTGTAACTGCAAGGCCAGGGATGTTGGGGGTGGGGGATATAAGAAAGGAGTGTAGGTTTTATCAAAACTGCAGGGAGGACAGTGGTCCTCCTGAAAATCCTGCTATAGGCTCCGTTGAACTCAGAGATGTTTTATTAGGAGACTTTGCATGTGTCCCACCAGACAGCTGCAAAGTGCTGATCTTAGAGTTTATATTTGAATTAAAATTGCAATTTATTTCTCAAAGTTCTTATCTTAAAAAAGTATAGATTAAGTCTGTAACTTGGATCGACTTTTTAAACATATTCCCAATATTCACTTGAGTGTGAATGAAAGCATGATCTAAGATATCAGCAGCATTAATTCCAGAACTTGATTAAAATTTGTGAGATTAGAATGGAAAGTGAATCCTGCATGTGTGGTATATGTACGTTTTGCTTATGCTGCATTGACATTCAGTTGCATTAACTATGTTCCAAAGGCTGAACGTTTTATGTGTGAACAGGTCAAACATTTCTTAAATTTGATCCAAGGATATCAACTCAAAAAATACACTGTAACAATTATAATATCAAATATCTTTAGTAAATATGTTTATTTTGTGATTGCATATAATGCACACTCATATTTTTCTTAACAGAGCAAAATCAGAAAAAATATGAAATGATTTCCTCTTTGAGTATAGATGCATAGATATTCAGTACTACTTAACCTGTTTCCATGGTCAGTTGATGACAATTCATGAAAACTGGTGACTAGAAATCACATATAAAAATTCAGTTTTTGTAATGCATATTAAATATTAGTTTATAGTTTCTATATAATATACAGTATTCATCTACTCATGCATTCTCTTTGGAAAAAAAAGTACTTTGGTCTCAGTTTATTTATATTTGAAAACAGATGTTAATTAAACTCCATGAGATTTTATAATATTCATGTCAAGCAAATACATTTAGGGTTGATATTGGATTTTTCCTTAACTAGTTTGGAAAGTATGTTGTGTATGTGTGTATGTGTGTATTCTTTGGTCTCCAAATCACAAATCTTTTTCTTTAAATATAAACTGAAAGCATAATAAATTTTGGTAATGTTTAAAATAACTATGTGGCTAGAAAGCACTGGAGAAACCTATGGGGAAAAATGACTTTGTGCTGTTTGTTTTTTGGCTCACAGTGGTGACAACCTACCAAATAGTATTTTGATCAATAATGTTTATAAAATCTTCTATTTTATATTTTAATGATTTTAAATGTACATATAATATTAACAAACATATTAAAACTGTTTTTACACATTCCCACAATATTATGAATAAGAATTTAAAGCCAGTTTTTATAACAATTTATGAGATGTGAAAACTAGAATTTTATTTTTATTATTTTTTTAGGATTTTATTTTTTAAAGAAATAGGAAATTATATAGAATTTGGTATTACAAAATAATGGAATTTTTGAAGCTTTGAAACTTGAAACATACTAATCTTCCTCTATGTATAAAAATAGATTTTAACTGAGGAAATTCTAAGTGAGGGAAAAAATTTGGGATAATGTCTTTAGAGAGCATCACACAGAATGTTTTGCAACTGCTTCTCTGCTTCTCTGTTTCTTCCTGTTTCAGATTGCTGTTTCTTTCAATTTCTTGTCAGGAATTTTTTGTTTGCCTGTGCTCTTAAAGAAAGAGAAAAAAATTTAAATTAGCAAGTTAATAGAATATCTGAGTGACAAATATCTTAAACAAAATCATTTTTTTTCATGCTTTTCCTTATGTTGTACTGACTTGGTAAACTCCAAAATATATGCAGGATGGAGACTCAAAGTAAAACTCATTGTTTTTGTAGTAACGTGGTTTAGTACTTTGAAGCAGCCACTGAGTTCATTAACTTTTAATAAACTGATAGTATCTAAAATATGAAAATTATTAAAATATTATAAAGGATTTAGAGACAATTGAAAGGCAATGTTTGCTATCTGCCTTTTACTAACTCTATTATTAGCCCCAAGGACAGTTTAGGGAATAACGGAAATTTTAAGTTTAGAGTAGTGACTTTTCTGATTAAGTACATTTGCTAAATGTTTTGCTGTTGACGAAGAACACAGGCAGAGAAGAGTTAAGAGGTTAGTGAAATATTTTATGGTGGGCTAGGGTCTTTTCGAGGTCATTTATACATAAGCTTTGTGTACAAGTAAGTAATGCCAACATCTATGAAAAAGTAGTGAGGGCAGTCGCTTCCTAGAAATTGTTTTCTGTATGTAGTGAAAACTTTATTCAGTGGACATTTGTTGTTTTTGGCTTCTCATCATCCTTCAACCTTACCTCTGCTAAAGTCAAAGTACTTGACTTTGGAGGAATAGTCCTCCTACTTTTGAGTTTGTGCAGATTGGGGAGGGCTGTCATCCCAATCCCTACCTTTAGGGTTGGCATGTGATTCAGTCATAGCCAATGAGAAGAGCTTATTTTCCTGGCCATAGTTATAGGTGGAGTGAATAAATTTTAACCAGAAAGGGTGATGGGAGCTCGCAAATAGCAGAGAACTCATTGCAGAACATAGAATAAAGTCAACAGTGAGCTGAAGAAAGGGCGAGCCGAATGATGCAGAGAAATCAAGTGTTGAGGACATGATTAAAATCCCTGATTGAAGCTTTGCTGAAGATAAATTTACCTTGACCTTCCAGTGTATGTAAACCTGTGGATTCCCCCATTTGAGAAGACAGCATGACCCAAAACAGGGAAGTTCTACTCCCTAGATTCAAGTACCAGTTTTCTCATTCCTTAGTTTCTTCTATTTCTTTAAACTAATTTAGTTATTTTGGTTTTCACTGGTAGTCTGATGGAAGCATATTCCTTTTCCAGTAATTGTAGGAAAATGTTTACTTAAGATGTCCTGCTGACACCTTGATTTTGGACTTCTGGCCTCTAAACCTGTGAAAAAAATACATTTTTGTTGTTTTAAGTCATCAAGGTTTTGGTAATTTGTTATGATAAAAACTAATACAGTGTACTTCTAAAAGTAAGTTTCAATTGTGGACATTATTTAAGAAAACATTCTTCTTATAATGAGTACAGCAGTGTGATCAATAGGCTAATTGTTTCAACTTTCATTTCCTCATTGATATATTCAGCAGTTATATTAAGCTCCAACTTGAACCAGCAGTACTGTGTACTGTGGTTCCTACCTTCATGGACCTTTCAGTTTAACAGAAATTGTAGATATTTTAGGTTCTTTGTTTTTATTTGTTTTGTTTTTTTGGTGGTGGGGGGACTGGGGTAAATAAGTAACACTGCCTTTTCCCTTCTGAGTTTGTAGCCAATTGAATTGAGAAATAAGACACAGGAATTGGGTAAACGAGAGTCAAATGTTCATCTTGTAGTAGAGAAAACTGAAAGCATTGCTCTGGAAAAGTAGCCCTGTGTCTTGTTAATCTTCTCTCAAAATTAAGTTCGTTCTCCCAGTTGTAGGCAGAACTTGCCAGCAGTAGCCCTCCTACTCCTGCCCTCTGAACAAAGCAGCCCATGCCCTGTAACTAAACCTTTTAGAGCAGAGGAGAGTGGACCTGCTTGTTCCGTGTTGGCAGCTGGAGAAACTAAGCCCAGACTGACTAATCAGAGGGACGAAAGGGGTGGAGCAAGGCAGGCCTTTTCCTCTTACAAAAGAAAGCTGTGAACTTCTCTGTCTAGCCATGCCTTCATGTATTTTGTATCTCTGGACTAAGAGAAAGTATAAATATGTGTGCTCCCCAGTGATATAAATTCTATCAGAGGCCACGAAGAATGGATGTTACATACTATTTGAAGGGTTTGCCTATACCTTTTTGGAGGGTTTGAAAAGAAAACCATAAATTAGGTGTTAAGATAATTAAATCTTTTATTGAGTGACATGTACTTTCCTCCTAGCAATACTAGGCGCATTGGGACATTAAACAAAAGTGAAAGCCATAGAACACTTCCTTCCTCTCAGTGATTTATATGTAGCCAAGGAACCCATAATTATGTTTGTCCTACTGTGTAGAAGTTGGTTAACCCTGACCACTAACATTTGTGATAATTTAACTTTCAGGCACAAATATAATCACCATGTGCTAATTAGTGAATCAAGTAACGTTTATTTTATATGTTCGAAGCTGAACTTATTGTCTGAGACAACACATTTCTGATATTGATATGTTTATATAAAAGAAATAAGCAGAATCTAACTTCATTGACTTCTCTATTTACTATTTTGAAATGGAGTTTTCATTGACTTCCACATAAGCTAAAGAATGTTGTTAAAACAGTAACTCTCATGCTAGTAAGAGAAAGTCTTTTGTCATTTTGAGACTACATTATTTGTGTGCTTGCCTAACTTGTTCCCCTGCTTTTGGTCTCAACCTGACTTAGTCTTTAAATAAAGTTGTGTAAGAGTGATTTTTGTAGGTAACCAAAGAGTATACAAACAAGTAGAAAAAAGGATTATAGAGGTGTGTCCGATAGTTAACAAAAGCATTTATTTTTTTCTACATTTTGTAATGTGATCATTTGTCTGTTTTATAGAATTTGTAATTTGTGGTGATAATCTCTAATTCTAAATATTCACATTCACATTTCCTTTTGCATTTATGCTTTTATAGATATTACTTTAGTATGGTTCCACAAGTTTGAGAAGTTTTAGTCCCCATAATATCTAGATTCATTACTGATAGAAAGGCAAAGTTGAAAGCAGGGAAATCAGAGGCTACTGTTATAAAGCAGATACAGTAGGAAGGTAACTTGGGTTAGGATGATGGCAAATATTTAGGTTTGGGATTTGTTTTGAAGGTAGAACTTTTAACAGGATTTGCTGATGAGTTGGTTATTGATGTTATTGGAGAGAAGGAGAAGAGTAAAAGATGATCAGTTCCTCAGCAAATACTGTTGAAAGTTATGCTTAAAAAAAAATTCAAAACTTAAATGCTTTTGCCCCAAGTTACTGAGGATGGAATTGCCATTAACCAATGTGGGGACATCTATAAGAGGAATAGATTTGATTCTATGACTAGGAGTTCAGCCATAGTCATATAAAGTCTGAGATGTCAGACATCTAGGTGAGATATTGAATAGAAAGTTGGTATCTGAGTTTGGAGTTTAGGGCAGAAGACTAGGCTCATATCATTTTGTGATGCCTCAGCTTATAGATAGTATTTAAAGCCCAGAGGCTATGTAATACAGCCACAGGAGTTAGAGAAATCAAAGAACCAGGCCATGGAGTATTTAGAGGTAAGGGAAATGAAAAGAATCTAGCAAAGGTGAATGAGAAAGGAGCAGTAAGTGAGGAAGAAAAAACAAAACCCAAAACAGGAGACGAAGTTGTTCTAGAAACTGAGTAAAGAGGGTATTTCAAGGACGAAGGAGTGATTGATTAACTGAGTCAAATTCTGCTTATAGATCGAGTAAGAGAAATACTGAAAATTGACATTGAACTTTGCAATGTGAAGGTCAATGATGACTTCCCACCTGCTGTTTTGGTAGAGTGGTCAATTCAAAGAGAAAGGGTATGAAGAAATTGGACAAGAATAAGAACTATTTCAGGGTGTTACATAGAAGAACACAGAAATTGGGTGCCTATTGGAGGAGATGAGATCAGACAGTAGTTTTCTTTTGTTGGTTTGTTTTAAGATGGAAAAAATAATAACATTTCTGATCTGAACAATCAGGAGGAGAGGGGAAAATTACTAATAAAGGAAGGAGAATTGCTGGGGAACAATGTCTTAAAGTGAGGGTGGATGAGAACTATTACACAAGTAGAGGAGTTAGCCTTAGATTAGAATGTGGATTATTTCCACCTGAAATAATGAGAGGGCACACTGAGTATATAGATATAGATGCTGTCAATAGGGTAGCTTTGGCCATCTCTTTTGATTGCTTTTGTTTTCCCAGAGAAATTGAAAGTAAGGATATCAGCTGACAGTAAAGGTCAAGGGGGGTGTCCAAGGTTTAAAGAGAGTAGAAGATATGAAATAGATAGGGGAAAGTGAACAGACTAAATTGCTGTCCTATGATCACTAGATAACTTTAAGGTCTGCTTGGGTTCATGCTGATGAATGTTAAATAAGGCCAGTCACGTTTTTGTTTTCTCCCATGACATCAGTTATGTGGGATGCAAATACCACAGAATAGGCGGAGACTTAGATTCAGCTAGGGTTTTGTGTTTTCTCAAATGAAGATGACAAAATAAGGGAGGGACAATGTAATTGATAGTCTATAAAAGAGAGAGATTATAAGGGTTGACTTTGGAATTTAAGCTGGCTAAGATATAAAGGTAGCAAATGAGAGTGAAAAGGTGGTAGTATCAATACATCACACGTCCTGGTAGGGTTCAAAAATTGTTAGTGATGGCGAAGAACCTGAAGAAATAGAAGTTGAGTATTCGAGAGTAAGATGTTTCAAGTTGAGCTCATCGAGTAGCAACTATTGGTAGTGAACAGGACCAGGGTATGAACGTGATCACATATAGCACCTCAAGGGGAAACTGTAGCTTCGTTCAGCTTTTTATAACCTGTACTTCAGCATCGCAGATATTCAGTAAATGTTTCTGAATGAATTCAGAGGAAAAGTTGACTATCAGAATGGAGGGAAGGTGATGAAAGTAGGCCACTTTGAGTCAGTTTTAAAATTAGGAACTGTATTTGTCCTTTTATGTTGGTGGAGTGCACAGGACAGTGACCCACTCAGTCTAGCTCAAAGTAAAGGGAACTTAAGTTTCAGACCTCACCTAATACAAAGAATAGAAACATAAAACATAGCTGGGTCTCACAAGAACTGAAAATCCACTAGAAGCTGAGTTGAGGCTGCGCTCTCATTCTTTTGAAGACCACTTGGTCTCTCATCCTGCTTCTCTGATGGCACTGCTCTCCCCCTGCCTTTCCTCCCACATTGGCATCTTTTCCTCATCTTACACACAGAACAGCATAGTCACCTTGACCTCTAAGTCGCTGTGAACTTTTGACTTCACATATCTAATTTTCTTAGCATTTATATTTCTGAGAGGGAAATATGATGGGCCAAGGTTGGGTTAGGTAATCCCAAAGTCACAGTCAGGACAGGAGTGATGGTGATAAGGCACCATTATGGCCATTTAGGCCCAACCTCTCTCTCAGTAGAGTCTATATACAAAAACAGTCTGGGGAAAGAGGGCCGCATGAGACAGGGAACCCTGAATAAGTCATCTTTTTTGTGAGGGAAAGAATCAGGTAGAAAAAAAGCAGGACCTACTGTATTAAGCAAAAAATATTCTTATATTTATAAGAATAATATATATTCTAGCTTCTATAATTTAATCTTTTGTTTTAGTGAAGTTCAGTAGAAGATAATCCTATTATCAGCTAGTTAATGTCAGTTACTTTGCTAGTTACTATTGTTATTAGAAAAGTTTGGCTGGTCAATATTGTCAAAATTTCTGTTTCCTTTGATGAGGCCACCTATTTGTTCCCTGACCTAGTCAGTTATTTTGTACTGGAACATACCAGGATAAGTTCTTTTTCAGGCCAAATATTTTAAAAACAAAAAACCTTCATATCTCTCTACTACAGAGATATTGAGTAAGGAAGCACCTTAAGGATAGCTTGGGCAGTAGCTTCATGAGACTTTAGCAGTCTTTCAAGATGAGTGGACCATGTTCTTATTACAATTTTAGAGGGACAGTTGGTACTTCTACGATTTGTAGCTCCAAGATCATTTTCTATCAGATTGGTTTGTCTGTGTATTATCTGTATTCCCTACTAGAAGGTAAACTTTTAGAGGACAGGAATCATATCTCGCTTGCATTTGCATGTGTCTAAACAGCAGAATGATGAACTCATTTAGAACCTGAAAGATATTCTATAAGTGTTGATTGAATAGTGGAATGAAGGAAATATGAGTGTAAGTGTGTGTGTGTGCATGTGTGTGCGTGCGCGTGTGTGTTACTAATTAGATTTAAGCAAACCTGGTAGTTTTTGAACTATTCCATGTACTGTTGAGTGGACATTTTTCTTATAAGGTGTTGATCTCTGTGTTATTCCTTAAGAAGACTGTGTGTGTGTGTGTGTGTGTGTGTGTGTGTGTGTGTGTACATGTACTGTAACAGCAACTGTACAGAATAAAGAGATCAATTATAATTACTGTCCGGTGTAAAACAGCTGTTGCCTGAGCTATTCAGTGCCCAAGGCAGTTACTCATTTTTCTGGCCTGCATGGATGCATCTAAAATGATTCTGTCACAGCATGTGTGTTCTGGCATTCTCTCTGAACACTGGGAAACCTGGAGCCAAGGATCTATTAGTGCCTGAAGTGTGGAATGTGTGACATTGATCATCTCCTCTCTGAGTTGGCACTGCTCTGAAGCAGCCTGAGAACCAGGGGAACAAGCCCGTTGCCAAATCCATCTGGTTTTGATCCCAGTGCACTTAATGAATCAAAACATTAGTTTAGAGATATTTTATATTTTATGCATTCCAAAAGTTTAGTGAGCACTCTGACTACACTAAGGATGAATTAAAAAACAAACAGCACTGCATATAGTCACTGTAGAGACATTTATGAAGACATATAACATGTAATCATCACATGTTTAATAGGTACTCATAAGTACTTCCCATGTGATTGAGTTGATGGTAGTTTCTATTTAAGTTCTTGGTTTCCAGCTACACTCAGCCACTAAGCCTGGCTGTTAAGTAGAATTCAAAAATAGGCTGAGATACATGGCTGTAGCTCTGTAAATAAATGCCCTTTACTTTCTCAGTGAAAGTTTGGAAATCTCTATACAGCACTACAAGCAGATTTTTGGTTTTAAGAAACGGAAAATGGTTCTGCTGTCCTTCTATTGGAAGTCAATTAATAGAGAAGCAAAACAAAACAAAACAAACAAACAAACAAACAAAAAGCACATATTGAATGTCTACTGATTATTAGGCACCATGTTAAACCACATTATCCAAAGTCTTACAAGATAGACTGTTGGTGGCATCCTACAGGTAAGGAAACCAGGCTCAGAAAGAGATGTGCCCAAGTTGTTGTCATGGAAAGTAAATGGCAGGACCAGGATTTAAGGTCTTTTTAACTCTAAAGCTGGCACTCTTTCCCCCCATGCACTGTGCTACTTCTTTTTTCTCAGCGGCTCTAGGAGCACTTCAAGGTTCTTGGAGGCACGAGGCTCTTCCAAGTGCTTGAGTATATGGAAGTGGTGCTAAATATTTTCCTAAATAATTGTGTACCTTTAGCAAGTTCCTTTTCTTCTCTTTATCTTACTTAGCCTCATAAAACTGATCTAATCCTTGCTGCTTTGGGAGACGGTTCTATTTTCATGAAGAACTATAATTTTTCAGAAAAAAAAGGGATTATTTTAAGGGTCCAACCTCATTCTTAGATAATAACAAAAACGATGCCATTCTCGTTTATGTCATGTAGCGAGTACATGCCTTCGTGGTTCTTTCAAAGTCGTTTCCAAGTGACTCGCATTTTCAGTAGGTCCTCACAGATGCATCTTAATAGCGAAGACAAAGAATGCCAGGAAGTGGTGGCACCTAGGTAATTCGCCACCGATTGCTTGTCTGGATCAGTAATGAAATATTTGACTATGGCTACTGCTTTTATGTTCCTGCCTGACCAAAGCCACAAAGACCTGATGCATTTTAGAAATTTTACCAGAAAAGAAATGACACCTGAGGGGGCGCTATTGTGCTATGGATCAGAGAGCTCAAGAAATACCAGAAAATGAATATATTTTTGCTACTGAAAATGAAAAGACAGCGAGTGTGACACAGATATTTTAAAGGTTAGAATTTGGAATGAGCTTTGGCAGTTGCTTATTTTTTTTCTTTTCCTTTTTTATTGTGAAAAATGTTGACTTCCTACATCTACCCAGAAAATCCTTTCAAATGAAAACCACATTTATTAGTTGGGGCATGGTGGTTTCCTTGAATGTGAAGAGCAACAAGAATATGGGGAAGGAATGACTGTTTCTGTAGAAAAGAGGCAAGGGAATGATTGCTCTACTGGACCAGCAATAATGAATTGCCCCAGAATTGCCATAAAGGTATTCTTTTGTTCCTAAACAATTTCTCAGATAAAATTATGTGAGTAGTTGGAATTTAGCAACTGCACTATGTGTTTACAATTCTAGAATCCAACATAGAATTAGCAGTCCTTGAATTCATACTGCCCAAGGCATTTCTTTGCCTGGCTTTTAAAGAAAGCCTGATTTTAATTTGTATACATGCTTTTGCCTTTTGAAAGAAAAAGAAATCACAATAGCTGGAACTTCAGTTTGCTCAAACCTGAATTAATTTACTCATAGACATAATTATACTTAAAAAAGTTTTATTGCATCAGCAGTAAAATCAAATGAGTTTATGACCTTTCTAATCATTTATTTCCTATACTAATTTTAATCATGCAGATCTACAGATTTGAGTCACTCTTTCCTTTGAAAAAAGAATGTTTTTCAAGTGTTGATTTTCACTGTAACTAGAGGCTGCACTCCTCTTTTGGTTGGCCTCCAAGTTTTATTTTCTTGAAACTGGAGTGGAGTTCACATCTTCCTAGATTTGTTTCTGTGTTTGTAGCCCTAATATAAACATCCTGTCTATGAAGAAATATTTTCGTTGCTTAAAGGAGCAGCTTCTGTGGCTGGAGAGAATGGGTAACAAGAACACCTTGCATTTGTGAATTCATACTGTGAATGTGGTCCAGAATAGTGGTCTGTGCCTGAATGCTAATGGGAGTCTAATAAACTTGTCACACTTGATAAACCCTCTTCATCTGCTTGAGCAATAATCTGCGATTTAGAAATCAAAATAAAAAATCAAGTTCTGTTTCCCTTGTTACATGATCCTGGGCAAATTGTTCAGCATATTGGATCCTCAGTTTCTTATTTTGGAGAATGGAGATGATAAAAATACCTATGGACTCTGTTGCTGGAAGACCAAACAAAATTTTTGTGTGAAAACATGATGTGAACTATAAACTACTAGGAACATTATTAATGACTCATTGAAAGACTCATGAGAATGTATATGCTAATATAGAAAAGCTAATGAAATGATTGTCAGTGTAAAACCGGTACAATGTACTTTTTTGCAAAAAGTATATTTTCTTAGAAATATGAGTGGATTGACTGAGTTCCCCCCACTTATTTCTCTCCTCTTCAATCAACAGATCATATTCAAACATTACATTTGGCATGGAATCTAAAACAGTATGATGCATTTACCTAGTGGATACCTGAAAACTAATGTTCTAGTTTTATATGAATGTATTCAAGTTATGTTGGTGCCCAGGTGTATCATTTGGTTTTAAAGAGTTAATAAAACATTAACTTCTTAATAAATTGCTATGGGATCAACTGTGGCAAACATTGTTGGCATCAAATATACTAAGAAATAGGGTTTTTAGCAGAAGTGTCTTAATTAGAAGCAGGGGCAGTTTCTACCCTCTATTTCACCTTGGTTTCTGCTTCTGCAAGGAGTCATAAAAATGGTCCGCCTTGCAGCCCAGATCTTTGTGACTGGATGCAAATGAGTCAGATTCCTGTTCTGTCTGGTGGTTAATAGCACTGGCAAGTCTCTATGGGTAAACAACAAAAAGAATGCCAAATCCACTGGAGGACAAACAGCATGGTTTAGTGAACATCCTTTGTCCTTTCACGTAGACTTAGGCATGGGAAAAATATGACTACTAATGCAAGGTGAGAAAGAATGTCAAGATGTTTGAAATATTTTACCTTAGACAAATAATGGTACGAAATGTGAGGAGAGCTAAGAGCTGGTGAGAAAACAAAGAAAGAAGTAATCATTTACAAATAGCTGTTTACTTCATTTGAAAATGATCCTAATCAGGAATTTGCATTTCTTTAAAGCCTTTCCGTTAGTGATAATATCCCTATCCCTATTTCTCAAAAGGCAATTATCACATAAAATGGCTTATAATAGAAGTGTTATTGCTTTCCTGGTGTTCAGCTTGTAAGATTTTTATTGTTGTACTTATCTTTTTTTTCTAAGCACCTGCAATTATATTTACATTCTGACAAAATATAGTGGAGGTGGCACTTAAATCTCCCAAGTTTTGTCTACAATCCTAAGCAATTTTGCAGTCTTTTCAGCTCTACTTATTTTCTGTAACAATTTTAAATGCAATTAAGACACAGAAGTATAATTTGCAAAGTTTTCACAAAGAAAACGTATTTTGGGTTTTGGTCCTAGATAATATAGTAATAACTTGCTTTGTATTAGTGTAGCAGATCTAAGATTGAGAACCTTAGTAGTGAGGTCATAGGATCTCAGTTTTGAATGTGGGAAAAGTTCTGCCTGTGTGAGGAAAGAAATAAAGGGTGAGATGCTGGCATTTGTCATCAGTAATGTTGAGTTGTTGGCAGGATTGGATGCGGATGGAAGTGTAATGAATTGATTATCAGATGACAATTTGTGAGAACCGGGAAGAAAGAGGATCACAAATACCCAACAAATTCTTTTCCTGGTTCTAGATTAAAATATAGGACTATTTATTCTACTAAGAATAGGTAAGGCACTTATCTTTGATTTCTACTAAGAAAAGGTAATGAAATATATGAGATACCCAAAATGGCTTTCATGAACAATCATATATATACTAAGCATCTTCACAGGGCCTGTGAAGGGTCTGGGATTTCTCCCTATTTACAAGCTATAAAGCTAACCTACCACAGTTTCGTGGGTGCAAGCAGAAGACACAGAATAGGACCTGTCAGAGACAAAGACTTCATTACTCACTGGGTAGCATGCAGGCTGAGCTTTATGTCCTGGTCAGTTCTCTTTGTTCCAAATCCCATGGGGACCATGTGGAAAGGCTCTGGTGGATCCTGTGTGTGTAGTGTGTTTGTGTTATTGCTGAGAGATTTGAGCTTGGGCAATAGATGGTTTTTAGAGTAAGTGTGCTCTTAGTCTTGGGTGGGATGAGGCATAAGGTGGTGGTGTTACTTTACTTCTCAGTGTTGCTTGCTGCAAAGACAACCCTGAAAAACAGACTGGGTAAAATAAAGAGCAAAGAAAGGCCAGAGCCTGGCATTTTTGGAACCAATACAATTGTCAGGAGGGCTTCAGGACCCACTGTACATTGCCTCTTCAGCAGTAAGAAACTTGTGACAATCATCTTGCAAACAATAAGTGTCTATGCATAAATAATAAGTGTAAGTGCATCAACTCTATGCATATATATTCGTAGGTTCAGAGACTGTTATTCCCTCTTTTTAGCAAATGAAGAATTTGAGCCTCAATGTGGTTAAATAAGAAACTAAAATCACAAATAAATGACACAGCAGGCACCACAACACAGCGTTTTAAATTCATAGTCTAATATTATTACCATTAGACTCTTTTGCATCACTGCTAAAGAATTTTAAGTCCATGTTGGCTCTGTTTTAGTTAAGGCTTTTCTGTTATTTAATTTATTGCTTCTCACATTTCAGGAAATGGGCACTCCTTTTGCTCATCTAATGCTACATTTTGATTCTGTTGGTCTAATGTGTTCCTACATCTTTTCCTCCTTTTAGCTTAAATACTTCTGCTTATTTCTAAAGGCCTGTAGCTGTCACAGAGTTCTGTGAAATAGGGTCAACACAATGAAATTGCCTGCTGTCATAAATTGCCGAGTTGTAGAGCTAAAATGTACATCAGAAACAATTTAGTTTAACCACCCATTTCCATTTTACGAATAAGGAAGCAGAGGTCTAGAGAGCCTCAGTGAATTGCCATCAAAGGTCAAAGATCTAATTAGTGGTAAAGAGAAGACCAAGACCAAAGTTTTTTGTTTTTGTTTTTTTAATCTAAAATTCAGTGATTTTTGTCACTGCACTACATTGTGTTCTGAAAGAAAAGGAATTCAAGGAAATTGGTAGCAGCTTAGTACCTTCTCACATGTCCTAAAGTTCTGTTTAGTACTTCTGTTTTTCATGTACAGGATAATTAATTTAGGTATTGAAATTACAATAGAATTACAATTCCTTTAAATTATTAGTTACAGATTTAAATGCTAATCTAAGATCGGCAGGTAACTTTGCAATTGCTAGTGTCATCAATGAGAAGAATGACATCAGTGTAAAACTAAAGAAAGCACACCACACAGACACACATTGATTCAACATTTCTTAAACACTGTATTCCCCCCAAATCTGTGTGTCTGCCTCTGGATTTGGCCCTTCTGCTGCCATTTTGCAATCTCTGACTCATATAACATAATTTAAAAATATTCGATATACCCTTAATGTGATTTTGTCACATAGGCTTTTAGAGCTAAATAGGATATTAGCTGTTTGTTGCTCTAACTCATCATTATGCTGACAGAGATTCAGCGATTTGCTCATCAGTAAAGCTAGTTTGTCCATCAGTGGTGACTAGAACCAAATTTACAAACTCCTAGTCCTATTTTCTTTCTATTTCATCTTGAAATATTTTTTTAAAGAATATTCAATTTTGTAATAAAAAGCAATGGGAAAGTCAAATCTGACATGCAACAACAGAATAAGAATAACATCTTATTCTGCATAAGGTAGTAGTCACTAATTTTGCAGATAACCTCTCAGAAATCAATAATTATATATTGAGCATATTACCACATGTCCATGCCAATTGACATGAGGCATACAAAAGTGTATCAGACAATTTTATTAATTTCTTTTCTCTCTCCCCTCGAAAAAGTCAAAACTAATATTGGAGAATAACTAAATTCTAGCATCTTTGGTATTGACTTTAAGTATAATAAAAGTTCAGGAAAAAAGAGATTATTGGAGACCTGACAGCCTCAACTCTCCATATTTCAACAATTATCTTTAGTAGCAAACCCTCTGTCATAGCTAAAAAAATACCATTATATTTGCTAGAAGCTACCAATACTAAAATTCTGCGTTTGTGCATGTATGTGTGTGTTTGAGAAAGAGATACTGAGATGGAGTCTGTGCTATTCGTTTTCATGTTAAATAATTTTTGCCCATTGATATCTTAAATATTTCCGTGGCCTCTCTTTTGATTTAAGGAAAGTACTGAAATAGATATAAAAAGTATGCCAATTAAAGATATGCTGACATGGAGAGAAATATCTATCTTCTGATTGAGGTATCATTAGAAATTTCAGTTAAAAAACAAACCAACCAACAACCTATGGTCCTCTATGCCTTTAGATTTCTGTTTCATTTTCACCAGTATTTAAGTTCTGTTCTCATACTCCACAATACTGTAGTCAGCTTGTAATAGTTTTATCCTGCTAGAGAATTCCTGTCCTATGCCTGTTTTGCAACTTGGATGGCATCCCTAGCTGATTTGTTGTGTCTGCCTTTTTTCTTCCTCTGCATCTCACATGCTCAGTCTTATTGCTGTCTGCAGAACTATCCCTTCTTAGGTACTTTGAAATTAATCCTAATCTGAGAGTCGGAAAAATTTTTCTGTAAAGGGTCATATAGTGAATAATTTAAGCTTTGGGAGCTATGTGGTCTCGGTCACACCTCTGCTTTTATAGGTTGAAAGTAGCCAGACAATGAGTGAACATGTGGTCATGGCTGTGCTCCAATAAAACTTTATTTACAGAAACAGGTACTGGATGGGTGGCTTGCTAACACAGATCTAATCCATTGGTATTGGTATCATCATAGGGAATGCTTACTCCAAGAGTTGAGAGAGATGATATCTGATCATATAAGAAGCAGCTCCTATTTATATTTTTCTATATCTTCTAATTATATGTCTATTTTTTATTTTATAATGTGCTATACATTATAGTATACTATATAAGATATGTTGATAAAGTAGAATATAATTTATAAACAACTATATATATATATATATATATATATATATATATATATATATATATATATATATATATATATATATATATATATTAGAACACCTGCCCCCAATTTTTTATAGTGATAGTAGTGTGCAAAAGTAATTGGAAAATCGGAGACTAACTTTTCACATTTGAAAATATTCCTCTCTGTGCTTACACATGAGGAAAGCATTCTTATTACAGAAAGTAGTGAGTGGAGTTGAAATACAGAGAAAGGGTTCTAGAGAATGTTAGGATCTCATGGATCTCTCATATCCTAACATTTTAATTAGAACTGTCTCAGCTACTCCACAGTTGTCCATTAGTCCAATTTTCCCTTTAACACTTACTTTGCCTTTGGCATTCACAAAAATATTCCTAATGATTACTTTCTAAATATTAAAATAACATTCTTTTCTGCATAAGGTAATATTCACTAATTTTATTGTTGGCCCAGGGCAACATTTTATAGCTTTTGTTAACCCCACAGCATCTAAGAGAAAGGATAAACAGAGCAACATGTTTATAACCAAATAGAATATAAATGAAACACAATTAACTGAAGGCCCTATCCTCTCTTTAGAGATCATAGAGACCTTGGCCTACTATCTAAACCAACACTTGCTACCTTTTTTTGGAAGTTGGGATAGTAAAGAAGTTTTTCATGTATTTCGTGATTCATTTCTTCTACCTCCACGCCCCCCCTCACTCCATGTACTTCTAAACATACCACTGGGAAGTGTTATTGTTAACTGTAATGTGAATTACAGTTAAATTGAGAAAATTTTGTTAATTTCATGAGACTGATAAAGTTTTGGTATTTTGGGACTATGGCAAATCCATATCAAAATGTCCCATATAGGTAGCTAATATAAGTAACCAAATTAAGTTGAAATCTTTTTAATAGTGTAACATTATTGCTTTCTAGTACCTTACTTTTTATCTTAATAAAGAAGTGTGTTTAAAGGTTTTTTGTTTTTCTTTTAGTTTTTTGGTTGTGCTAATTGTGTGTGCAAGAGAAAGTTGAAAATGTAAAATGTAATTAATAGAGACAGTTTGCATTTTTAGTGTGTCCTTATCAAGCAAGAGTTTATAAGTTGTGAACACAAAACAGACCATGCTAGCATTCTGTCTTGATCAGCTTTTCTTGTGTCTATTGTCCATTTTGTGGAGGTTGGTCCTGCCTTTGCATACCCACTTTCTGGATTACCTTGGATGCCTGTTGGAGTATTTAAAACCAGAGGAGGCCCTTTGAACTTTTAGTAGTGTGGGCAATGGTTCAGCATACTTAGTTATTATTTGTTTCTCTATTAATTGCTAGATAAAACAGTTACTCTCTTACTGTCTAGCAGTTACTTGTAATCTTCCAGACTGTTACATTGTAAACATAAATTTCCTTTTCCTACCAGAGAAAAATTATTTTAAAGTGTCAGTAGAAAATAATTTCCGATATTAAAAACTAGAGCATACCTAAACATGTCACTACTTGAATTTCCATCTGCATTTGCTTAGTTTTTCTTTTTATTATTATTATCATGCTTACCAGTGACTCTGAGTTTCTATTTGTAATGAAACAAACCAGACGTTTAAAATTGAGGAGGCATCCTGTGCAGTTGGAAAGATAAAGAGAGGAAGATTATAAATCTTTACTTAATGCTTAATTTGTGCCAAGTGCTTATTCTAGATACTGCTCTTGTGTGAAAAGCTTCCTTTATTTTTGTATCTTAACATTTTTATCATTATTTATTTATTAATTTTTGGTTGACTACAAGAGAGATAAAGTCAATAAAAAAATGCATGTAGTGTTTTGGTGGTCAAATGCCATAATACCGTGGGTTTGAGTAAAGCGAGAGGGTCATCAATGAAAATTTATATTTAGAAATAGAAAGTTATCTTGTGTTAATGCTTTACAAAAATTGATGGTAAATGCCTGTCTTTTTTGTAGATATAGATCAATATATTGTTCAATGTATGATCAGTCTTAATGCATTTATATTTGTAGCAAATCTAAGTCATTCTATCTTTAAATAGATTGACTTTAACACATTAAACTGAACCATTTGTCAAGATACATACATTAAAATTCACTCAATATTTATACTGGATTAGATCAGGTGATTGGATTGAGGCTTTTGGGTTTGTTATGTTAGAGCATATGGGAAAGTTGTAGGCTAGAAAAGATGTATGCTGTTTTCAATTTCATTCTAATTATAGAATCTTATCTACATCAATAAAAGTTTATATTTAACTTTATAAGAACTGTATGTGGTGAACAAAATAATAGTATGCACCCATGCATCTATAAAACATAAATTAGATTTCGATAAAAAGTAAATTGATTCTTGATAAAGTTCTGAATGTTAATGGGACAGAAATTCTCATCTGATTCTAACTATTTTCTATTCTTACAGTATCTTTTTCAGTGATATAGACGGACTTTTTTTTTTTTTTTTGGCGCCCACATATAGCAAATAACTGTGAAACATTTCAAACCTCAAAGTGACACTAAAACTGTGAAGTATGAAATGGAAGTGCCAGAGCGTGTGAGACACATTGCATAGCACTGTTCAGTAATTCAGTCTGTGCACGCAAGAAAAATGACAACACCATTGCAAGATGTAACATGATAAATGCTACAAAAAAATTAATAAATAAAAACAATCTTTCTTTGCAATCACCTTTAATGCCTTGAAGTTACCACCTTCTATGTTTAGCAACTCTGCCCTTATAATTGCTTCCTTCTCACTTTATGAATATCTGCTATGAGAAATAAAATTATAAATGAAAATTCTCCTATATATATCAAGATTACTAAATGGTTCTGATAAAGGGCTGTGGTTATTTCAGGCTTCTCCATGAATGCTGGTATCCTCCTCCCCATAATATGTAAATATACTTAGTTTTACATTGGTTTGCATTTATATCTGTCACCCACTTCTGAGGATTGCTTCATTCCTAGGTTTCTTCAGATAGTACCCCAGCTAAGGTCAAATGAGTTCTCTGAGTTCTCAAAATCTGATTCAGAAACTGTGTTTGAGGTTCCAGTGTCCTAATGTGTTTACTTACATCTGAAACTCAGCTTAGATATTTGTATATCTCACTTTTAGGAAGCATGTTCAGAGAGATTTGGAGTTATTACCAAATTTCCTTGATTCTCTAGAAAAGACAATGGAAAGGAAAGATGAGTTCCAGTGATGTCTTTAGTGAATACAGGAGTCCTGCTACATAAAGCAAGTGTTTATAAATTTATGTTGTGTCTCAGTGAAAAGCAAAAGAAACAATGAAAATATTGATGATAACAGCAGCAGTTCCCTATTTCCTGAGTGCTTATAAAACAGCTTTCTGTAGTTAGTTTATAACTTATTTAAGATAGTACATTCTAATGTATAAAGCTTAGAAGTTTCATTCCCCAATTTTAAGAATGAGGAAACTACAGTGTAGAGAGGCTAATTGGTTTACCCAAGGCCAGAAATGGAGCAGCAAGATCAGGCTGTTGACCCAGTCGCCCTTGCTGCTCACCGTTAAGTACGTCACACTCTCTGGTATGATGCTTCTCCAGAAGGAATAATTGTTTCAATAAGTTGTTTCTGAAACTTCTTGTCCCAAGAGATAGTCAACAGAATGGTTAGTATGAGAGGATTTTGTGAGTTCTCAGCTGTGAGCTAGAGGAGAATAGTGCAGAAGATGGTCTTTCTTCCACAGTACTAGGAGATCATGGGGAATAGATGTGGAGGGTGGTGAATGGACAGAGCTAGACTTATAGAGCTGCAATAAAAGCAATGCATTTGAGACATCAGGAGTTGCCCAGAGAAGAGGGTGAAAACTCAAAAATGCTTAAGTTCAGAAAGCAGCTACGAGGGGCTAGTTAAACAAGACTCAAGCATCTGGAATCAGTTCTTTATTCACCTCCATGTGAGTCATCGATGAAAGAAAAGGAGTGTGTCAGTTCTTATGTTAAATTTTACATATTTATGAATGTGTGTGTATGTATGTATTTATGTACATATTTATCTATCCATCCATCCATGCATATTTATTCTGACAAGAAGCATGAGGTTTCTGGGTCAGAGATAGGCTTTTAATTATTCAGAGAGCATCTTACCTCGGTTTTTCTTATGATTCAATTCCCCTTGGGGCAATACAGTAAGGGCAGATGTTACCTACATATGCAGCAAGTTAGTAATACAGAAGAGGAACCCTGAAATGATCAATTTTGAAGTTTATGTAGAACTTTTGATACACTTTCCTGTTTTCCCCTCAAGAGGTGGCAGGGAAAGGAAGAGAGAAAGGAGAGGAGAGGCTGAGGGGAAGGGAGGGCTAGAGAGATGGGAAAAATGAGAATGAGAATGAGGGGAGGGAGAACAAGTGCTTTATAAATGTAAGCAAATACATTCTGGGAAGAGGAGGTAAAATGAAGGTCCTTATGTCTATTATTCTTCAGAATGTGAATAAATGGCTTCAGGGAAGGTGCCTCTAATTTTCTCTTGAGGTCTAATTTCCATGGCTTGTTCACCATTCAAATATCCTTAACCCATGTGCCAGAATTCCTTGCTTAGAAATCCTTTACAATGCAGAAACATGAAAATATTCATGGAGGATTATCTCCAGATACTTGTTTTAATTTCATTTAAGGAAAAGATTAAGACTGGCTGACTAGGGATGTATACCAGTGTTTTGCCATCAGGTGGACCAGGGCCTAGTAAACCTGAGCAAAAGCTTAGATTTTTGAGAATCATTGAAATGTAGCCACAGTTTTTGAGTTTTGGTTTTTTTATATTGTGGCAATTGTGGTATTAGTGAAAATGGGAATAAATGGATAAATTTTATATTTATTTTGGTGATGAATAATGTGTTTCTGGTTTGAATAAGTGGCTGTATGGTGATGTCATTTACCGAGAAAGACAGGAAAGAATAGCTTTTGGAAAAGAAAATCAAGAGTCTCTTTACATATATTATATTTGAGATACTTATTAACATGCAAGTTTACATGTAAGACAATTGTATATATGAATCTGAAATTTTAAGGACAGATGTAGGCTGGAGAATAAAATTTGGGTCATTGGTATACGGACATAATTTATCCAAGTCACTGGATGAAATGTCCTAAGGAGCAAGTAAAGTTAACTTAAAACAACTTATGAGATAGGTCCAAGGTGCATCATCTTTTAGAAATCTAAAAGAACAGGGGGAGTCAGCGAAGGAGATGGAAAATGAGCATCCTGGTTTTCATAGGAGAAAAACCAAGAGAAAGTTGTCACATCACCCCTTTATAAGAGAATCACCATTGTTATTGAGCATTGCTGAAGGCACAATACAAAGCAGACAGAGATTTGTCCACTAGCTGTGAAGCCATGGGAGTCACTGTATCCTTGATCAGAGTGATGACTGTGCTAGCTGGAATGATGAGTAAATGGGGTGAGGAAGTAAAGTCTTATAGAGAACCGGTGTCAACATTTTGCTATAAAATGAAGAGAAAATGAACAGTAGCAAGAGAAGGTTTTGTTTTGTTGTTAAGTGTTAGCTATAATGATCACTGCATTAAGAGGTAATCAAAGGTAAAACCTTTGATTCGACCTTGGTCCAGTCTTTTGCCCACCTCTCTTACTATTTCAAATTTTTGCCACTCTCCTGGAAACCCTTAGGCAACTTCTATTTCCTTTTCTCAGTGAATGACCTCACCTCCTACTTAATGGAGAAAATAAAGGTGTTCATGGTGAACTCACTGGAAACTTATAAATAGCCATCTGAAAATTTATCTACTTTTGCTTTTAGAAGATAATGCCTCTTTTCTCTTGGTCATGGTTAAAATTTTATTCTATCCCTTACCCTTCTCTACCAGGAACCTCTCTTATTTATTATGTGTTATTTGCACCCCCCCACCCTATTTTCATTCACTTTTCTGATAATATATAAGAATCCTAAAGGCTTTCCCAACTTAAAATGTATTGAGACAAAAACATTTTTTTTTCCAATTTATGTTCTGATAGTGATCATTTAATCTCTTTCCTTCCTTTCAAACTACTCCTCTTGAAACAGAGTCTATACTGATTATCTCTACTTTATTCCTTCAGACCAGTGAAATCTTGCTCCCACTTCCATTTTTCCTCTAAATTGTCCAACAATGCCTCCTGATTATGACAGCTAAATATTGCATTTCATTCCTTCTCTTAAATTTATGAAATAATGAAAATAAAATTTCATAGCAATGCAACTGGAAATATTCAATTTGTATGACTATTTCATTATTTGGTTAATTTTATTTCCTAGAATATAGTCCTCATAACCCCCAGGTTATTTCTCACAACCCTGGTACCTAGCAGACTACCTATCACATTATAGGCATTTAGTAAATATTTGTTGAATGAATGATTGAATAAGCGAATGACAGATAAAAACACAATTCTTGTCCTCAAGAGCCCATGAAAGAGTTCACAATCTAGTAGGAATTGGCATTCTATATAACAACCATGTGCTGGAAATTCCAACAGTAGAAAATCATCTGACATCTACCCAGCCCACACACTAGAATGTGAAATGTCAGTAAATTGCAATCTGTCATCCTTGACTAATGAATCTGTCTATAAATTGGAAACATTAAGTTTTAAATTTTGTTGTAATTCATATGAAATTGAATACAATTTAAATAGTGTATCTTAAAAAGAGAAAAGTGAAAAAAGTTTCTTATAATCACTTAACCTAGAAATTCTAAAATATCATTTCTTTGTATGTAAAGGATCTGCATTTAACCCCCATGAAGCACTTATATAGTATCATTTTCTCTGTCTATAATTCTCTCTAGAAAGTTCCTATCCAATCTCTCCTGGGAGACACCTGTGATAAGGAACATACTCCCTTGTATTGTATCCAGTTTCTGAATTATTAAAATTCTAAATTCTAACTTAACTTAATACCATTTCAGGTCTTAAGTGGAATAAGTCAAATAGAGAAAGACAGATACCATATGGTTTAACTTAAATGTGGAATCTAAAAACCTAAAGCAAACAAACAAACAAAACACAAGAAAAATGCACTCATAAAACAGAGATCAAACTGATGGTGGCCAGAGGAGAGGGATGTGTAGAAATAGGTGAAAAATTAAAGGAGAATATAGTCAATTATATTGTGATAAGTTAGCACTGTGGCAGATGATTATTAGGTTTAGTATGGTGGTCACATAATAAGGCATATAAATGCTGAATCACTATCTTGTATACCTAAAATGAATATAATATTGCATTGTAACTATATTTTAAACAACCCCTCTAAATTCTAGAAAACTTCTTCCTAATAACTTACATTGGTTCAGTTTAACTACTGTATTTATGATTGGCTGCTTTTGGCCACCTGATTTAGAACTACTTCAGGTTTTTTGAGGGGAGGTGGGGAGAAGGGGAGAAAGAAGAGTTCTTCATGAAGGTTGGGGAAGAACTGGGAGTCAGTTGAAGGAAGAATATATATCATATCTGAGAAAAAAATTGAAAGATATTAATCCATGACATTAGCACACATAAAGTAGTGGTATTAAAAATGTTTTGTAACTGAATAAGGGGTGTTAAATATTTTATTTATTCATGTATATGACAAATATTTGATGTATGTGTTAGGTATTATGAGTGTGGCAAATTGTTTCAATGTTTAGACCAAATATTGTCCCCCAAGTTGAGTCTTGACATGTGAATAACTAGCAAAATAGTGGAAAATATTTCAAACTTTATTTCATTTAACATTTTTCTAGAGACCTGAAAATCCAAAATGGAAAACAGAGAATAAATCTAAAGAAAAACTCAGAGCAGGGCTTCTGTTCCTGGAAGTTTCTGCATATTTCTAGTGGCCTTGAGCTTTCATTTTCACTGGGCCTTACACATTCAAGATAGGAAATTAGGTCTGAAACTTCCAAAATCTGAGTACCCCCAAAAGCTAATTCCATCAATGAAAGACTAACCAGAAATATATAGACTTGCTTTGTAAAGACATGGCAAAGAAACTTGAGTATGTCAACCTTGTCTCCGAGAGAAGAAAAAAAAAAAGAAATTTCTTGTTATAATTAATAACCACAAAGAGCCATATTACTGGTGTGTCAAAAATCTTAAAGAAATTACTTTAATGTTATTATGTGCTGAAAGTTTTCTCAACTGCCTAGAAGAAAAATTATTTCTTGAGGAATGGATCTTAATCCCAGCTTGCAAATAATTCTTATTTTTATAGAATATGACTTTACAATTTTAAAGAAGTCAAAAAAAAAATTAGGCATTGTGAGTGAAAAATTTAAGCAATTCAGCTTCCCCAAAATGAAATTAGATTTACAAAGACCATAGACATTAGAATTTTCTGATGTACAATAGAAGTATGCTTAATATATTTAAAAACTAAAAGTAAAAAATATATATTTATGAATAAACTTGATGCTATAAAAATGTTCAGGAAGATTTAATAAAGGACCAAAAAAATTTCCAGAAATATATAATAATTTAAATAAGAAATTTAATAAATTTTAAATACAGTAATGGAGCTGATAATAGAATTAGTAAACTAGAGACTGTATGTTAGGAAATTTATAAAACACAAAGAGATGGAACATACGAAAGATTAAGAGTTTTGGAGAGAATATTGGGAATTTTTAACATCAATCTAGCTAGAATCTACTGATTAGGAAACACTAGAGAATGGGAAGGAAGGTAATTTTAGAAATAATAATGACCACTACTTCTTGAAGACCTGATTCCAGCTCTGGTACAAGAAAAGGACAAAGCAAGCCTAGAATTTTTACTATGGCAGAAAGAAAGGAGTGTTCAAAAATAATGGAGATATGTCAAAATGGTACAGGGGCTGACTGGCTTATTTTGGCATTATGAGCATCAAAAAGAATAATAATGGAGGGGGAGTATAATACACTGAGTAAAACAAAGAATGGATTATTTCCTACATATCTTCTCTCTAGAAGTTAGCATAGTTATTTTTACTAAGTAAATATTCCTTAAACAAACAAAAATGCATTTGAGTGTCATCGTGATTAAGAATGCAAGCTTCAAGGATGGCCTATGTTTGATGACTGACTCTGCCTGCTGCTAGCTATATAATCTTGAGAAAGTTAACTTCTATTTTTCTGCTTCAGTGTCCTCATCTGTAAAATAGAAATAAAAATATTACCTAATTTATGTGGTGGTTGTGAGAATAAAACATAATTTATATACAGCAATTAGCATATTAGGCATATGGCAAATATTTTCAAAAGATTATTTTAAGACTCAAACTTATAAATTCTTTTTCTGCTTCATCTTTATATGATATTTCTCCACCTATCATGTGTCATTACATAAAGTACATCTTTTGAGCTCTATAGCCACCTTCCAAAATAAGCAAGGCAGAAATTATTCTCTTTCCCTGAGTAGGAACATGGGTCCCCATGAACTCTGGGGGTGGGAAGGGGCGTGGTCAGTGCAGGTGGGCAGAGTGATGAAGTGTTAACCTAGTCAGAGGCATGCAGGTTCATGCCCGGGTTCTGAACCTCTTAACTTATATGATCTTGGGTAATCTGCTTTCCTTATGTATGAAAGGAAATAGTCACAGTGCTTCACTAAAAAACAAAACAAAACAAAAATAGTTATGAGGCTAACTGTAAGATGATACATAGGAAACACTAGCACACCTGGTAAGAGTCAACAATTATTAATGTTCTATTTTCTATTTCTATAAAATTTTTATATTCTATATGTTTTAAAACTAAATTATATAATGCAGTCAACTGTGCTTTTCTATCTGTTAGCATTGAGACACCCGTGGTTTGTAAATAATTCTCAAACAGAGGGTTTCATTTCATACGTTCTATATATCTGTAATATATCTTTAATATACCTGAGCTAGTAGCTAGAAGGTGCTTGATAAACATTTTGTTGTAATGTTTTAAAGTATATGTTAGTTCCATTACCTGAACAAAAATAGAAAGTAATAGGTATTTTTAAAAAATATCTATGTCTCTTTAGACTCTAAGAACTAGACTTTTTTTTTTTTTTTTTAAGCAGAACCTTTGCCTTTTCTGGAGTTGTCTTTCTATCGAATGGACAAGTTTTCTGGAGTACTCCGTGTTCCTATTTACATTAACTAATGATTGCTAAATTATTTTAAAACAGCATACTCCCCTATAAAGACTAAGCTTTATGATGATAGTGATGACAGTAGTGCTGATGTATGTAAATGAGGCTGTTTGTACTCATTGGTATGTGCTGTGTTTTTTGCAGACATTTCTCTGGGAGCTATCTTCTCCTTGATATATGCAGTTCATTTACTCTATACTTTTGGTCCTAAATTTTAGTAATTGCAAAATATCTGAGGAGCATGGGGTGAAGAAAAAACACTCAAATGTGTTTTTAGAGTACCTTTGTGTTAGTAGTTTTTTTGAAAAAAATATTGTAATACTTGTTATTAAAAAGTCTGTGATTTACAATTTAATTTGGAAAATGCACTTATAACTTGAAAACTAAGAGTATACAATTAAAGCTTTGTTTTTTAAAATTTCAGAACAAGTTAAACTGAGTAAAATTGTGACTAATATTGAATCAGTGAGTAAAAAAATGGAGAAAGAAAAGCAACAGTACCATAGGAGGAAGTTCAGGTAATGTACACAATAAGCTAACCTATAGAAAAAAAAATTTCTGCTTGGACATTTTCTGACCAATTGCTGTGGTTTCTCAAGTCTATTAACACCCTAAGCATAAGGCTAATTTATCCTTCAGCTTGAGTTCCTCAAAGCATATCAATTATCAAAATTTCAGTTCTCAGTTCAATTAACTTTTGAACTGGAGGATGTCTGAGTAGTTAAGCAAACCATCTGGGTTTTACAGTGCATAAGCTCAAATCCAATTTGTAGCTTTCTTGAGAAAAAAAATGCCATATTTTATCATAATATTACATAAGTCTAGGATTTTAATAACTCATCTGTAGCAATTTTGGAGCAGCTTAAGTTATAATTTTTCTTTTTTAATTTAATAATTTAAAGTTAATCTGTTTTCTAATGAAAGGTGAGGTTGATCCTACAGAATGTAGTTGAAAGGCAGAAATTTTGAGCATTGCTTCTGCTTTTCAAAGGTGTGGGGAGCTGAGTCAGTTAATTTGCTAAATTATTCCACTAAATAGCATCATCCTCTTCAAGATTTTACAATTGCATACATAATTGTTAGCCCTAAAGCTATAGATAGACCCTCTAAAGTCCCGTCAGCATATTTTATATGAACATTTATACTTGTAGAATGTACATACTACTCTGTTAGCATGTATTTTTCAGTGCCTTGTTTTACATTCATTCATTATTATAACATAGTCAGAAATTTGGGGGGAATTGCACAAATATAAATAAGAGAAATTTGAGAAAATGTTCTCATGGCTATACAGAATGACTTTCCAACATTTATGCTGAAAATTGTGCTTAACAATAGAAGACTCATGCTCAGAAGTAACCACTTTCTTGGCTTAAGTGTAATATGATAATTGAGTTTGGAAGAGTGGAATAGATGTGTAGAGTTTAATACCAAGGGTTTGGTTTTATCCATGATAGGGGAAGATATGAATTGCAAAGGAAAAGAAATGATTGTTTTGATAATTTACCAGCTTATAAACATTTCCTTTCTGTCTTTACTTAATTTAACCCAAGACCCAGATTGGTCCAGTGAAATGGTAGCTGTTAAAACAGCAATTACTATAGTAACTTAACCAAAATGGTTTAGAATTTCAAATAAGCTTTTAATAGCAAGAAAAGTTAATTTGAAAACCTGCCATTTTCAGTATATGTAAATGGTCCTGGTAATCCAAGGAAGAAGAATAATGACTTAGAGTCAAGTGGAAACATTATTAATAAATCTGATCAAATATAATATCTTTCAGTATATCTGTTTGACTAGATTTAAATATTTACCAAATAATTATTTTTTGTGTGACTGGTAGAAGAAAAAGATCTCTCTACAATCTAACATCTCCCCACCCTTCTTTTTCTTTAAATGAAAACATGTCTTGCTTAATGAGGAAGATCAACACCCTTTGAAATTAAAAAGAGCAAATATATGTACTTTCAGTGACAGCCAGGGGTACATAAAGCCTGAACTTCAGTCCACCTAGGCTGCCTTGTCTTTATAGCTTCTTTACGGCATTAACTTGTTTCCTACCATAGCTTTTAGCTCCATTTCATTAATATTAGAAGTGTGATGGGAATGCAGAAGAAAAGACAAATAAGTGTTCTGGGACATGGTGACTCAGGGTTTTAGAAAACCTGTGCTCAATTAGACAGATAAATGTCATTAGACTGAATTTTTTATTGATATCTAGTTCACCACATAATCGAGATAAGGAAACTTAGCAATGAGTATATAAGCAACAGAAAGGAAAATAGAGTCAATCAGCAATCAGGTGGGATGGCTAACAATGCAGGGAGGGCTCTAGGGCTAATTAGCATGAACTGGCCAACTCTTTGTGAAACTCTCAGAAGGTTCTGTGCAAGACAAATAGACCTCTGTGAAAGAAGTTGTGTATAAGCTACTTAAAATTCCCCTGAAGAGGCCTTGGAAGATACTAATTCTTAACATGACCCAATATTCTTAGGTAGGCCATAAAAATATTGGCTAAACAAAAGAAATTTTTTTGGACAGCATATGAAGAAAAGTGATAGAACCTTACAAATGTATGATTTCTCTCCCTGCCCCCACCCCATATCGCTCTATGTTTGACTTGCAGAGGAAAAACAAAATTGAATATTTCTACAGTGTCAAAGTTAACTTTAAGGAAGTGAAGTTTTTCAATGTACCTTTGAGTTTTAACTTCAAAGATTATCATATATTAACATACTTTTCATGACAATAGTGATAATTGTGAGTGTATTCTAAATGTTAATTTTCCATCAAGGAAATTCATTATTTACTCATTTATTAGAGTGGATTTTTAATATTTGGTGATAATATTTGGTAATATTTGGTACATATATTTGGTGCATTTGGAAGCATGACAGCTGTGTTTCTGTAAATGCATTCTGTGATCCAGGCAGAAGAGCCCGGAATTCTCTTAGTTTTGTGATCCATGGGGTTTTCCTTTGTGTTACATGACAATTTGTATTTAGGTTATTCTGATCAATTTAATAACAGAATGAAGATATTGTAAAATAATGATAAAATCTCTCATGACACTTCACATCTGTGTTGAAATGACTCTGCCATTCCACCTTAATGTTTGTAAAATATTTTGCTTAAGTGGATGAATGGTGGTTCACTTTCATTAGTAAGGAATCACTTAAAATGCTATCAAGAGTTCAAGTTGGTGATTTATATAATATTTAACCATAGATCAGATAGTGGAAAGTAAAATAAAGTATAACTTATCAGTGTATCTTGGCCCAATTCTTGGTGACATACAAGTAAATTCTAGAATTTCAAATGGAGTTGTGCAAATCTGTCTGAATCCTTAAGCCTCTCATACTTTCCCTTGGCAGTATGATTTTATCATATTAGGATACCTCAGTTATTTGGCTACCTGCAAGGGCATGACCATGTGAATGACAGCTAGATTAATGGATCTTATAAGTCATTTATTTACTATTTATAGAGTGTTTTCTGTGTGCCTAATGTAAAACTCTGAACAGGATAGTCACACTTCCTTTCCTACTTTTTGATGGACAAAGTATCTTAAAATTCTAAATATTTCTATAACATCTGAATTAGCAATTTCATTGCTAGGCATTTGCATTAATAATAAAAAAGAAAATAATTGGGCATATACACAAATACAAATTCTCAAATATTTTTATCATTGTGTAAATAACAAAAAGAATGATAGCAATTCAAATATTCACCAACAGAAGATTGGTAAATAAGTCATCAGCATGTTAAATCCATACAATGGAATGCTATGTAATGGGCCAAAATAACAATGCATATTTTTGTACATTTATAAAGAAAGATATTCAGCTATAAAATGCAAAGATAAGCCAAAAAGTTTATGTACATTTATGTATACATAAATATAGAAAAGATATGGACTGTGTTTGCACATGTTAATCATGACAAATGGTATACAGTAGTAATAAAAAGCTGGGATAATATGAACTGTATACTACTTAATCCCTAAATATCTTAGTTTCTTCATTTATGAAATAAGTATAATAATAGTAAATACCCAGACACTTGTTGTGAGGATTAAATGTGATGAGACATATAAAGGGTTTAAAATAGTGCCAGGGTGACAGGAAACATTTAAGGTTTGCAGAGTGGTGAATTGGGGGAATTCATTTTCTTCTTTTTGCTTATTTACATTTTCTAAAGTTTCTACATATTATATGGTTTTTGATTCAACTAACTTGGTTAAAGCTCTCCAAGTCATAATAGGAAAGCATGTTACTTTAAAACCTTTTACAAAACAGATGAAATAAATATGATGCATGTTCATTCCTCTTATTTTTGTAAGATGTTTTTTCATTCAGAAAGCAAATGTTCCTATTTGTTATACATGCTCAGAGCCAGCAAAATATTTGGTATTATTTTGTCTTCACTGAATAACAAGTATTTATAGAGGGCTTACGATGTGTGCTTGACTCTGCAGGACAACAGGTGTTGTCTCTGTTGATAGGAGACCAGTTTTTGCTCCATGATTAGTATCTAATACTATAAGATTAGTCTTGAAAGTTTGTATTTCAAAATAGAAACTATTAAATCACTCAAAGCTCTAACTTTATGTTTTTGCAACAGAGTGTTGGACTCATGTGCCTTCTCCATCACCAACACTGGCTTCCCTTTACCATCCATAGCCTCTTCTATGAGGTTTCTGAAAGAAAGTGGTGAGTCTTATTGCCTAAGTGTTGGTAGCAACACAGTGATTTTCATTGTTTTTCGTTCATTTAAAATGCAAAGTGAAGCAGCTAGTATTGAACAGGCACTTCCTTTATATTTCATTTTAGATGCTGTGTCAAAAGATAAAGAAATTTCAGAAACAACTACTAATAATTAATGTTTAGCTCCTTCATTTGAACTTGAGAGACTGGACATATTTTTAAAATTTATTTATTTGAATTAGTTTTAAGTATACAGTACACTGGTTAGACATCTATATAGTTCATCGAACAGTCTCCCCATTTGCTTCCTTACTCCCCTGGCCTTCCATCTAGCCATCCTATTAATACTAACTGAATTCTCTCTCCCGTGCTCCCCATTCCCGTGACCATCAACTACTAATTTGTACTTCTTTAACCCTACGCCTCATTCTCTTTGCCCCCAACCCACTTCCCATCTGTCACCAAATTATCCACTATATTTGTGAGTCTGTTTTTAATTAGTTTTTTTTTGTTCCTTAGATTCTGCATATAAATGAAATAATATGGTATTTATCTTTAACTAATTTTACTCAGCATAATAACCTCTAGGTTTATCCATGTCATTGCAAATGGTAGGATTTCATTTTTTAATGGCTGAGTAATATTTCATTGTATATATGAACCATAATTTCTTTATCCAATCATCTGTTATATGACTGGACATTTTTGATGTGTGTGGATGTTGAAGGTATTAGGAGATTATAAAAATAAATTCTTATAATTTTAAAAGCTTCTCAGTTTAGTTATTATTTTTTTTAAATATATTCTTCAAAATAAAATATAAACAATTATTTTAAAAGTTCCTTAAGTGTGATTGAGAAACTCTTTGGAAGAGAGATTCTTGAAAATCTAGGGGCATATTGATTCAAAGAAACTATTTTGTACTTCTCCCTTTTTACTCGTTACTTATGTTTTTAAGGTAAGGCCATTATTGAGAGAAAACTCTTCTTATAGAGTGGGACTTTAATTTTAGAGGAAATGTTTGAAAATTTACAGAATAAAATTTGCCTTGGGTTCTCAAGGCACTCTTAAATAAAATTTCCTTCATCCAACTACAGTTTTACCAGACTTTATTTGTTTGGATTATTAAAGAACTCAGACATCAAGTAGAGGCTCATGAAACATATTTTCATTAATCCAACCAGCATTCACCAAAACTTTCAATATTTATGAATATAATGTCAGAAACTTACACATGCAATAGGTATGTTTAAAATGTTGATTGTTATATTGATCCATAGCTTAAATTCTTTTAAGGCTCAATCTGATAATTTGAGGCTCCTAGGGTAGTAGAATAATGTGTAGGTCTCAATTTAGTCTAAAATCTAGCATGTATGTAAAGAAGTAAATGCTGTCAGAAATTCTTCATAAGGCATAAGTCAAATGGATGAAATAATTTTAATAGAGAATAATCTTGAAATCTGATAACCCTGACAGCTGAAGTTTCCATCCCTTAACTACCTCAAAATGAAAGTTCTACAAATTCTGTGACATTTAGTGTTTCTTCAGAATCATCTTAAAGGTTGATGGAAACTCCTATTTTAAAATACTGTCTAACTCAGATAAATCACATATGTCTTCCTCTTTTGGAGGAGCTTCTTAACTCATTGAAGGGTTTAGGAATTCTCATAGCTCTAGTCTAAATGTAGAAATTTATTTAAGCCTTCCTTTTCCATATATCCAGAGCTTACGTTGCAGAAATTCTACCACTGTTTAGAACTAAAGAAAAGAAAAAAAGACCTTTCTAAAATATTTCTTGAGATAATCCCGGTTACTAGTTACACGTAATTATGAAAGTGTGAGTGGAAGGCTGGCAGAACGGGCAGTCACCTACGTGATATGTTTTGAGATTTTCTAAAAGTTCTATCCTTTCAAAAATGTTCTGCTGAAATATCTGAAATATTTACTAATAGCACCATAACTTCATTTAAACTAAAGACTCCCTATAAACAGTGACTGGAACATATTAGGCATTAATAAACATTTATTGAATGAATGAATGAATGAATAAATGAATGAAGCTAAATTAAAAGGAGAAGCTATCTAAATGGAATATACTTTTAATGTATTTGTGTGTCTGTTTCTTCATAGCAGGCTAAAACATGATAACTGCTAAAAGAAAAAAAAAGAATTTAGGAAAGTAAAATATAGTAATAACAGCAATGATTGTAAATATGCAAAAGAATAGCTCCAGACACTATTTTTTTAGTTCTTGTTTTCTGATTATATATATTCAGAGATACTATAAAAATAAGGAAAATGTTATACAGTTTAGTTTATATGCTTTAAAACCAAGTTGTTGGGCAGGTTATTAGTTTAAGATGTAAGTCTCTCAATGCTCATATAACTTCATGGGGAATTGGAAGGTTGAACTTGCTGAAGGTATAAAAAATTACAATAAAAATCATTATTTCCAAATGCTATAGGGTAATTATTCTTTTTTTCCTGAAAATGAAATGTGTTTTTAGTCAAGTAGAGTGAGAATTTCAGCACTGCTTTGTTGTATGTGAAGCTCTGGTTTTATTGTTTTGTTTTTAGCCAAACCACTTCTTTTATAATTGGAATATTTTTCTGTAAAGGTGGAAATATCTGATGGCTTGTGGCCAGCAATTTCTTTTATGTAAAATATTAGTAAAATGTGAAAAATTTTTATTTTCTTTTGAATAACCTAAATGTAGTCCTGGCTTTGTGTCTTCGGTAAAAAATACTAAATACTTTTTATAGGCTTATTATTTTTTTAGTTCATTTAAAGACTATAGTATAAAAATTTGCACAATAAAGCTTTTTCTCCACATCATTGTTGTAACTCTGTTTAGTTTAGTAAGTTACAGCTTCACTGAATGTCTGATACAGTCACTGAGGTCTATTTAATTACAGAATATAGCTTAAATTGTGAGAATATAGAACTTGTGGTTTTCTCTGGGTTGTATGTTAATTTACTGAGCTCTTAAATTAAAATTGCCTAATTCTTTTTTAGAATAAATAAATTATTCTTATTAAAAGAAAAAGGAAAGGAAATTAACACATAGGAATTAATACAGTCATAATTTTTTTCATTTGACATATATATTAGTATACATTACATTACATATATATGTATACTAATATATATGTTATATATATAAATGTATGTATCTTATATTGCTTGAAGCTTTGCCTTTTAAAGCAACACAGACCAGTGATTAAGGGTGAAGACTCTAGAGTTATTCTAGTTACTCTAGTGAGATTAGAATTTTGGTTCTGCCCATTTCTAGCTGAGAAACCCCATTCAAGTTACTGAATCACTCTGTGACTCATTAGTTAAATGGGGAATAACAATAATACCAACTCTAAGTTTTTGCTAAGCACGAGCTTAGCAAAATTGACCTATGATTATTAGCTACATTTCAAACCTCAATATAAATAGTGAAGCATAACAGATTTGAAAACAGTGTTGGAGATCTAGCTTTGACCCTGTCTTAAAGGGTATATACTACCAGAAGCACAAGACACACCTTATTACAACACTGACTTATAGTATCACAGTAATAGACTTAGGTAGTGTGGTTTGTTGTTTTGTAAACATAGTCACCTTGACCTTTCCTGGATTCCACAATTTTGCCATTATCATTGTTGGCATTGTGTTTTACACCTTGAATCTGCCTGTTTACCTTCTATTTCAATAAATTTGGTAGGTTGCTCCTAAAATTATATTCCTCAGGTGACCTTTTCACCAGTAATTACAAAGCTTTCTCTTCATCTTCATGGTTCTAGGAGAACCATGGAAGTTCTGGGACAAGGGGAGGTGTGTCAAAGACATCCACATTGTTCTAAGGAAGAATCAACTCTCTGTGCAGCCTGTTGCAAATCCCTTCAATTTTCTGGGCTTTGGTTTCATCATCTGTAAACCTCAAGGAAAGAATGAAACTGCCCTCAATGACTGGATGAAAGGTTAGAAAATTTTCTTTTTCCCTAGGGGTTTTTCTCAGGTATTAAAACCTCTCTACATATTTATTGGCTAGAGAGAAGAGGACCAGACCCCAGTCTCTGGCAAGATTTTTTTTTATCTCCACTTACTTGCTGAATTCATAGCCTTGAGAATCTCAGGAAGAATCTCACTAAGTATGTCCTTTAATTTGATCATATATCAATCTCCACAAGAAACCTAGGACTTCCAGGTTGTCTCTTATCACCCAAACCCCACTCTCTTTTTACTTCTGTGTCGTCTTTTCTGACTTCATCCCTCACCATTTCCACTCCTGAATCCCATTTACTGAGCTCATCATAGTCAATAAACCAGCAAAAATTCTAAATCCTTAACCTCTTCTAAGTGTTCTCTTCTCCTTTTTGAACAAATTGAAATCTGTGCTTCGTCCCAATTCTGGGGACGTTTCTTTCTCTCCCAAGTAGTCTTCCTTCTCCCGCCTCACATCCCTGAGACTAGAGATGTGGGTGTGGCCCCGTTATTCCTCATGCTGTTTCTAGGCCATTCTCCCTTTCTCGTCCGTAAAACTCCCAACTTTAAATCTCATATATTCAAATGATATCTTTTATTACCTCTCCTTCTTACAGCGATGTATTGATTTGTACCTATTTTGTAATATCTGAAAGAATTCTGCCCCGAGATCCTTGCAACTTTCTCCAGCACTAGTCTTACAGCGACTGTGATTTTGGTATCCAAATGAATAAGCTCTCTAATACATTGGTTTCTCAATTCCTTGAGCTCTTTTTTCCTGATGATTTTGATTTCCCTCATACTACATATATCCTCTGATAGTTAAGGCCTAGAGACCTTTGAAATATTTCCAAAATCTCACTTAGAAGAGCACCACCCTTCAATCAAATTACCTTCTAAACTCCAACGATTTAAACTCCCAATGGGAGTTTATTGAAGACCTGGCGATTAATTTTTTTTCTCTAGCTATAGTCATTCCTGTGGTAATTTTACCCAATCTATAGCTTTAAGTATCATTCATATGCTGACGACTCCAGATTTATATCTCTTTCTTGTTTTTTTTTCCTGAACTTCATCTCTCTTTCAATTGCTTCATCAGCATTTATGCCTGGATTTTTAATAGACACTTCAAACTTAATGTATCTGACTCAGGAACTTTTTACCTGTTGTTTTTGCCTGGAAAGCCCTTTCCCTTAGATTTCGCAGGGTCACTTCTTCACTTTTGGGCTTAGTTCGATTGTCTTCTTATTAGCGAGGTCAACCCTGACCAACCTATTATAGTGGCAGCCCAACCTCCCCTACCATTTACCTCTTCTGCTTTATTGCATTTCTAACACTTCAAGGCTCAGGTTATATTGTCTATTTTATACACCTGTGTTAGTCTGTCTCTTCCTGCTGGAATGCAATCTCCATGAAGGCAGGTAGTTTTGACTGATTTTTTTTTTTTTTTATTACCAGATCCCTTGGATCCAGACTCATTTCTGGCATGTAGGAGGTGCTCATTGTATTTAGTTGTATGAATGAATATGCTACTATTTCATTTTCTAAAGTGTTCTACCAATTTTCATATTTATTTTTTCTATTCGATGAGTAAAGTTATCTAAGTTACTAGAATATTTTCATCCATGGAATTCAAACACACTGTTTTCATTTTGAATACAAAATGAAAATGTGTGTGTGTGTGCATGTGTGTGCGCGCATGTGTGTGTGCGTTCCTGAAAATATGGTGAACAAGTATACAAGGAAAGACTTTGGGATACAGAATACCTAAAAAAGCTAGTTAAATATTAATAACCTGGCTGAACTGGCAAGAAAGCATAAAAAGAATAAAACCAGAAAATATAAGTATGCCTGATTCTATAGGTATTTAATATTCTTTAGAGTAGTTTGTTTTTAGGGCTCATACCTGTTCCTGGTGGCCTAGAACTTTCCCAGATAAAAAGAAAAAGAAAAAGAAAAGAAACGGCATCACTTATCTCCCCCTCACTCCCTCCCTCTTTTCCTTTCTTCCTGTATATATGCATGTATACATTTATTGTCAGGCACCAGGTATCCAGAATTAGATTAATAGGAAACCTTATTTAATGATGCATAATCATCAATTTTCCATGAATTGCCTTATTGAACACAATAATTTCCTGTTTCCTTGTTGTCTGGAATAATTTCTGTAAGGTTGTGCTTTTTTTATATATATATATATATTGGGGGAAGTCACTAATGAAGCCAGTTGGCTTGGAAATTATAGGGAAATTTTTAAATCATAGATTAAATGTCTTTAATAAAATTAGGATTGATGAAACTATTTTTATCTTCATCTAAATTGTCAAAAAGTATTGTCATAAAGTTGACCATAATATTTGTTTTGATCTTTGTTTTAATATTCAGTGTTATTTAGGCTCTCTGTTCCTCATTTCATCTCTCACTCCCCTTTTTCTCTCTCCCTCTTTTTCTATGGTCAGTTCTGCTAAGAGTCTGTAAACTTTATTATTTCCTTTTTTTCTAAATGAACATTTAGTTTTACTGATTTTCCCTATAGTACATTGCCTTCTATTTCATGAGTTTCTATGAATTGTTATATTTTCCTGCTCTGACTGAACACTTTCTTTGAGACCTTAATATTTGTTATTTGATTTTACTTTAACATTTATTCATAAAAATGAAGATTTTGTAAATATTGTTATATATGGTATTATTATCTTATTAGAGTTTTTTTTAAACAGCAGTCCCCATTAGAATGGTAGATATATGGGATCCCCCAAAATACTTTATAAATAGCTTTTATTCTCCTATGAGGACTGCTTAGAATAAACAAAACTCTTGCCTTTAGACTCATATTGTATTAAAATCAATACCAAATTTTTAAGTATTACCTTTTTCTTCTATAAAATACCTATAACCACATTAAAGAATATTTGGAGAAAAGAAAAACTTGTCTGTTAATGCCATCATCCTCTCACAGCCGCGACTAACAACTTGCTTTATTTCCTTCCAATTTTGTTCCCTTTGCCTATTTTTAAAATGCAGCAGCTATACAAATTTTAGCTTTTTTATAGTTGTCTTATATAATAGTTTCATTTCATTACTTGGACATAAATGTCCATTTCATTTCCTGTCAATGATTGTAGGAGAATTCTACCCCATTTATCAGTGTAGCAAACTCTTCAGCTTCTTCACCTGCTTGCCTCAGCAGGGGTTATTCAGTGAAGTAGCCAGCTAGGACTGCCATAAAAGACACATTAGATAAGTTGGCTTAAACAGCAGAAATATTTCCTCTCAATTCTGGAGGCTGGAAGTCTGAGATCAGCATGATCTGGTGCTAGCACGAGCAGGTTCTGAGAGAGCTTTCTTCTTGGCTTGCAGATGGCTGCCTTCTAGCTATTTTTTTTTCACATGGTCTTTAGCAGTTGCTTTCAGACTGACAGAAAGAGAGAGACAGAGAGGAGAGAAGGGAGAAGATAGAAGGTAGAAAGGAGAACTCCATCTCTGGTCTTTTCTTAGAAGTGTATTAATCCCATCATGAGGGCCTCACCCTCATGATCTCATCTCAGTCTAATTACCTCCCAAAGGCTCCCTCTCCAGAGACCACCACATTGTGGGCAGGGCTTCAATGTAAATTTTGGGGGTTCACAGTGTAGTTCCTAACAATATCTGGGGAGGAAAAGCCTTGTTCTTTGTTCCTGCCTTCTGACATTATGTCAAGGTAGATGAAGGAAGGGAGGGAGGGATAAATTCTCAACACATTTTGGAAGAAGGAAAAATACTTTTAAAAATAATAAATTAAACATTCTAAATGCGTTGAGTTTTATGCAGAAATCCCTTATATCTCAGTAGCTGGAGTGAGAGGTAGATGATACTTGCCTTGTGTATATTTAGACAGTTATTATTTGCCCTTGTAATTTTATGGTCCTCTGTTTTCCTAGATCTACTGTAATCATCAAGTACTTCCTCAAAAGTATCAGACTTCTGATTCTTAGTTTTGATTCCATTTTATTGTATTGCTTTATATGTGTTCATATTGTCTTACATGTATCAATAATATTTTGCTCCTTAACTATAATATTTAGATATTGTAAGGCCAAATTTTATGGTAAAAAAGAGTGATCCAATATAGAATAGGCTCATAAAAGAAGTATTTTGTGATACATACAATGTTATGAACCAAAGGGTAGTTTACATTGGTGTGATTTTTGAGAGTTTTGGTCCATCTGATTCCATATGCTCTAAATATGGTGTTATTCACTATTGTATTTTTTTAGAATTACATTTTTAATCAGTCTTACAAGTTTATCAATAATATCATTGCATCCTATATAATTTTAAAACATTAGCCTATATGCTGAATTATAAATTAGTTTGTATTATTCTAACACTACAATAGGAAAGATAGCTTACATAATTTCCTACAGCTCATGTTAATAGACATTTCATAAAAATAAAAGTGTTTTATTGTTCAAAAATACATCTTGCATGACCTTCCTTAGGAAAATGTGAAAAGTCTATTTAATGTACCAAATTCTAAACAATAAAAACTTTTATGCTGAAAGAAATATATATTATATTAAAAGTATTCAGCAAGTCTTCAAGGAGATACTTTTAAGATGTTAAAAAAAAAATGCTGTTTTCAAGACAAGAATACCTGTGTCTTGAATCTAGGCACTTTTTATTGTTTCCTGTCAGGGAATAATAATAGGGTTTAGCTAATCCAATAATAGGGTTTTAGTTAAGCCAATTTCTGAAATTTCATGAGAGATTGCCTATATATAGTCAATAAATATTGATAGCGGCAGGAAGATTTATACCATTGCAGATTGTAGATTTTTTTTAATCCAAAATAACCATGAAACATAACATTTTAAAATTACAGGTAGATAATTCATTTATATATCCTGAAACGAGATTAATAGTACACCAGTGATATACAATAGAAATAAAATGTGAGACACACTTATTGTTTTAAAATTTCTGTCACATTAAATGAGTAAAGAAAAATAGATGAAAAACATTTAAAAATGCTTTTAATTTAACCCAATATATATACTGCTTATCATTTCAATATATAATTAATGCAAAAATTTGTAGTAACATATTTTTACTAAATCTTCAAAATGTGGGGTATAATATAATTTACAGCACATTTCAATTCATACTAACTACATTTCAAATGCTCCTAACCACATGTTACCATACTGACAGCACAACCTGAGATTTTAGGGTCTGCTAGACTTCAGTCACTCATTTCTGTGATAATCCTTGGCACATAGTAAATAGATGGTAATGTTTAAAGAAAGAAGAAAAAGTATCAAAGAAAGATCATAGGAGAAGTTTATAGTCACATAGAACTTTATATCAACTTAGTAGCTGGATGACCCTGGTTACAATATTTATTCTTCCTGACCTCAGTGTTTTATTTATTTATTTTTTAGTAGGAATGTGATATTTGTATCTGCCTTTCATAATTACTATAAAAGAATTAAATGAGAGTAACATAGTACCTTCTTGGTTTGCTTCCATCCCATTTCCTTGCTGAATGAAATCATATATTAAATTGCTTAATCTATTTATATCTACTTTTATTAGAACTATAAAAAAAGATGTACCAAACATAGTACATTTTTTTCAGTTACAAGTGACTGGAAAGGAAGGAACTGTTATCAGTGAGTAGGAGGTTCTTGGCATCAGGATTATAGCCAAGGACAATTATGTCAAATTGCTTAGCGTGCTGTGGAATTAATTGCCCATGATCTTAATTATAAACACTTAATTTATAAAACAGCAACTAAACACTCAGGTCTACATTCAGATATACGAACATTTTGGTAAATAAGTTTCAGTCTAATATTCAATTTAAAATGTTAACCGCACAATCACTTCAGATTTTCTCACTTTGCTTCTGCTTAGACCTGAAGCGTGGCTCAGGAACTTACAGAGGAAATAACAGTGGGATCTGTTCTCTTTTCTACGCCTCACATGTACACCTACATAATATAATATAAATGTAGAAATGTGCAGAAAACATTTATGTATGGTGCAGGTCTGGCTTTATGGGCCTGCAACCCCACAGTTACAAAGGACGGCACCCTCAGAAGAGGATCAGGCTTGCGGTTTAATGCTCTGTGGTCACCATCTTGAAATTCTTAATAATTTTACCTTTAAATTTGTGATTTGTAATTGAGTCTGATAGGATAACAAACATACACTGTAAGCTTGGAGGCTTTGGTTCTTAACTGGTCTTACTGCCTATCTTCCTCCATGCCCCCTAGGGATGGAGTCTTCACCACCTACCGCCAGGTAACTGCAGCTGCCCTCTACCCTAGGTATTGCTTGGGTGCAGGAGCAAAGATCTGGGTGGTGCATGTGGCCCACATACCTGTGAGCTTTGTCACTAGTCCAGCCAGTGTCCCCATGTTCACGGGAGCGCAACATTAAACAGTGAATAAAAAATAACATGACAGACTGAGAGAGATCACTGAATAAATAAAAACCTGGTATGATATGATAATTAATTATAAAGCTAACTCTGTAAATGCTGTGCAGTTCATAAAATAGAGTACTCTCAGCACCCAGTTGTCACCCTAACCTCCCAGCGTGGCTCTTTCTAATTAGATCACTCTTATTTCCCCCTCAGAGTTATCTACTCGCTTTAGTTTTGTGTTAACAATTTCCGTGCTCTTCTTTCTAGTTTTACCACCTAGAGTGATGGTGAATTATTTGTGCCTATTCTTAAAATTTACATAAACTAAATTGTGCCATGTGTTATTTTCTGTGCCTTACTGGTGTTGCTCAATGTTGCTTGTAAAATTTGTCAATGCGGTTACAGACTACTCAACCTGTTCATGTCCACTGCTGTACAGTATACCATTTTAAGAACATATGTTCAAGTTTTTAGCTTATTCTTGATGGGTATTTGAGCTGTTTTCACTTTAGGACTGTTATGAAGCATACTGTGCATATCTCCTGGTGTGTAAGTGTAGAGATTTCTTTAGGGTATATATCAAGTAGAGAATTTTCTGGTTCGCGGATTAGGAGGACTTTAACCTCAGTAATGCCAAACTATCCCTAGGGTGGTACTCATTCTCATTCCTACTTGCAGAGAATGAACATTCCCATCATTTCCCATTTATCCTTTTCAGCTCTTGGAATTTTTAGACTCATAAACTTGTACCAATCAGTGAGGATTCACTGTTTTAAAATTTTAAAATTTTAATTTGCATTCCTCTGATTATTGATGAGATTGAGCACTCTCAATCACATGTTTCTTAGCCAGTTGGATTTCCTCTTTTTAAAAATTTGTTCAAATACTTTTTCCCCAATTTTCTTTTGAGTTGCTTCCTTTTTCTAATTAAGTTGTAAAAATTTTATAAAATTTCATAAACTGCATCTGGGTCAGTTGCATGTGTTGAACCAGTTGTTTCCAGCTCCATGGCTTGTCTTTACATATAGTCTTTTATGGTGTCATTTAATACATAGAAATTGGATTTATTAATGTTTCCTTTATGATGATTTTTTTATCTTATTTGTAAAACATAAAATTCTTTCCTACCTAGAGGTCATTGAACCAATGTCCAAGATTATCTTCTAAATTATTATAGTTTCTGTGTTTATTTTTAAGTTTTTAATCTTATTGGAGTTGATTTTTGTACAAGGTGGAAAGAAGGGTCCAGTTTCTTTCCCTCCCTATTTTGCCTCCTATCCATTTCCTTTCACAGAGACACTCAAATGTCCTAGAAATATTTACTGAAAAGTTTCTCTTTCACCCAATGGTCTTCAGGGCCACATCCGTTACCTGTCTTATACTAAATGGTACATATACATAGGTCTGTTTCTGTGCTCTTGTTTCATTCCATGGATCTGCTTGTGTAGCCTTGGAAGAATACCACATTCTCCTAATTATCATATGTTATAATAAATCTTTTATCTACTTTTCTTGTTTGTGACAGGAGTCCAGTTCCCATAGCAGTTAATATTTCATAAAGAGAAGATTTATTTTCTTTATTATTATGACTAACTCCTTCCCATGAACAATAATAGAATATATGTAATTTTCTCCTCCCCTCTCCATCATCCACCATCAAACTTTATTAAATGTTTTTTTTTCTCTTAGTGTATACCTTCATACTTTGAATATATCTATTTTTGGCAATGCGATTTACTAATTCCAAATGATACCTTTCCCTTTGACTATAAAAGATGTTAAAATCAGCTATTTACGTAATTTATAACTTTATTTCTCTCTCAAATTTTCAATTAGGTTTATTATTCATTGTTTGTGTTATTTAGACTAAGATGAAAACTTTGTGTCACACTCATTTTTCTTGAGTATTTTGTAAATATTTCTTCATTACTTTGTAGCTTAGGGCTTTGCTTTTTATATATTGTTCTTTTTGCTTGGCTATTCAAAGAATTCTGTATTTTTGAACTCTAATAATATTTTTGAGATGTGTTTTAGTGAACATCATACTGTGACAAATTCTTTCCTGATATAAAGTATGTACTTCAATTTGAAGATTTTAATTCTATTTTATTTCAGTAATAGCTTCTTAAACTATGTCTTTAATATGTGTTTGTTCTGTTTCTTTTCTTCATTTGTCTATTTCCTATCTCTATCATTTTTCTTTTAATTCTTTTAAACGTCTTCTTTATTGTGTTTAATGTCATCCATATCTATCTACCCTGTTTTCACTAACTAGTCCATAGTCTGTCTTCATTTGTCCAAATGATTTTATTTTTTTATCCATCAGCTCAAATGATTATTTCTATTGTCTCACTATATTTTTCTTCAGCTTTTATATCTCTTTATTGGAGGTCCTTTTAATAGAAACAATTACCTTTTCTCCTCTGAAAACATTGAGAAAATATGTTTGATCAAAATGTTTACATTGTCCATGGCAATATTTTTAATTTTTTTTTTCAGGAAACATTTTTTTTGTGGTATTTATTCCTTTATATTTATCATCATTTCTATTTTATTTTATTTGAGTCTAGAAGTTTTGTGGGCCTTTTAGACCAGTTATTTTTAAAAAAAATTTTTGTTGCTCATTTTGAATATGATATTCTCTTCCTGAACCAGCCCCTTATAGGAGGGTTGTGTATGGCAGTGCCCAGAACGATGCTCCATGTTAATGGCACAGGGCTGTGTGCATGCGTGAATTAATTCTGTCTTTACTCCTCTCCATTTTATTTCTACTCTGAAGGATAGCTCACATTCCTGATTGTCTGTATTTACCCCCTCATCAAGGAGGTTGACTCTTGAAAATATACCTCATCTGTGTAATTTCTCATTGAGTCCCACCTTTCCAGTTTCTTGGGACCTGGTGAAAAGGTGATCCAGTGTGCTTCTGCCATCAGAATAAACGCCTTAGTCCCATTCCCTGCCCCCCCAAAGAGATTTGCCCTCAGGTTGTAGCTACTTACTTTAGAGAGCTGTTCTCTGCCTTTTCTGAGATCTGCAACTGTGGGCATCTTTAAATTCTTCTTCCAGTCTCATTTAACTTTCATTTCTTTGTGGAAGCTCTTATGTAATGTACTTCAGAGTTATAGTTCTCTCTTTATTTCATCTAAGAAATTTATTTTTCTGATTTTTCATATTTAATATTGGTTTTGGACTATTTCCAAAAGAAGGGGCAAAATCTGTATATTTTACTCCAGAAATTACAAATGAGAAAGCACACTAATATTTTGAGGAACTAAAGCAAATGCCAGACTTCCTGAAAGAATTACAACTCATACATTAATGTTTAACACAAAGCTGATTATTAGCTATATGTACTTTTATGTTAAGTGATAATCTTATAACTTCTTCAAAAGTTACGAATAAGATATAAAATTAGAAATGACATTTTAGTAGGGTGTATTAGTTTTTTAGGGCTGCCATACATATTACTAAAATCTTGTAGTTTAAAACAACAGACATTTATTGTCTCACAATTCTGGAGGCTAAAAGTCAAAAACATTTCCTAAGTGTTGATAGGGCGGGGCTTTCTCTGAAGTCTAGACAGGTGATCCTTTCTTGTCTGTTCTAGCTTCTGATAGCTCCAGGCATTACTAGGTTTGTGGCAGGAGATGTATACTACATAGTGATTTAAACAAAAAAAGTTTAATATAGTTATTAAGCCATCAGAAAAGAATTGTAAGATAATTCTACTTGGCACTCTAAGGCTGAGGGAGAATATCCAGGAATGGGAAAATTTGGAGGGGACCTCTCACCAGAGGGCTAGGACTCAGACCTCACTGGAGGAGGTTTAACTGTATCTTGCTGAAGGTAGAGAGGTTCACTGTGTGTCTGGTCCCAGAGCTGATCCACAGTCACTGAGTAAACAGAAAGCAACCTTCTGGGTTGCACAGGAACTTCAACCAAGGTCAGGCACACAGGCATGAGGGTATGTAGGGCAAACGGGCATATTACTGTGGGTAAGAGGTCTGGAATGCCTGGTGTCCACATTGGGAAAGGATAGATGAGCAGAGGGAGTTGCTAGCAGTGCTGGCAGGAGGTCTGAGAGGTGACATCCTTACTACAAGGGCTGTGAGAAGGTGATCACCAACCAGGTCAGGCTGAGGCTGTGAGTTTGCCAAGGGTTCTGTGCCCTACAGTAATATTTGATATACTAAAGAAGTGGCACTACATGAGTAGGAAAAAAATATTTTAATACATTATATTAAAAAAAATTAATTATTCCCATAGAAAAGGCGAAATTGGACAATCTCTCACATGACCTCAGTCTTGGGAAGTAGTGACTAGACAAATCTCAGAGGGGCTTCTGGTTGCTAGAAATGTTCTGGTTCTTAATCCAGTTTACCAGGACCTTAGTGAAAATTTACTAAGCTGAATTTTTATGTTTAATTTTCTGCATAAATTATATTTTAATAAAAAATGTTTAAAATGTCTTTTAATTTAGCAGACAATATAGGGAAATATATCCAGTACTTTGAAGTATGAAAGGATTTCTTAAGATACAATATTACCAATCATAAATGAAAAAACTGGATAACTCACCTATATCAAAATGAAGAACTTCTGTTCATCAAATGCACCATAAAGAGTAAAAAGACAAGTCACAGAATGGGAGAAATAATCCTAATACCTATAACCAACAATTCTCCAAATCCTAGTGTACATAACAAATTTCTCCAAACAAAGTGAAAATAAAAACCAACTTAATAGAAAACTAGACAAAAGACTAGAAAAGGAAATTTAAAACAAGGGCATCAAGATCCCTTATAAACTTACAAAAAGAAGCTCACCTGTGTTAGTGATTAGGAATATGTGAAGAAAATCTAAAATATTCCTGACTATACCCTCCAGATTGTTACAGATGGAAAAGATTGACAGTACAAAGTGTCGGTGAGGCTGTGGAAGGCTAGGAGTTCTCATTCCCTGCTGTTTTCAAGTGAAGCTTAATTGCAGTGATTCTACACCTTAGCCTATGCTCTAGAGCAGTGCTTCCCACCTTGTACTTCATGTTACTCACACAGACTTTAATGTGCAAATGAATCTCATTAAAAATGAAGATTCTGATTCCACATTTCTATCAAGCTTTCAGATGATAAGGGTTCTGCTAATCCATGGACCACACTTTTATTAGCACAGACCTAGAGAACCTCTGGCACACGTGCACGGGGATGCACATATAAGCATGTTCATATAGCAGTGTAGTCCACAGAAACCTCAAACTTGAAATAATTCAAATGTCATCAACAGTACAATAATGAATAAAGCATAGTAAATGCATCCAAGGGAAGAATATATAGCAAGAAAGTGGACAAGCTACATCTGCATGCAATAGCATGGATAAGTTTTATAAAAATAATGTTGAGGACTAAAAGCAAAACACAAGTATTTCGGTAGATCAAGTTCAAATAAAAAGATAAAACTAATCTTTATAGTTTAATACTATTAGTAAATATATTTTTAAAAGACAAAGAAATGTTTGTAAGAAAAATTAGGAACATAGTTGCTCTTGGTGAAGGGAAAGTACTTTGGAAGGAAGGATGCTGGAGTGATGGCGTATAAAGGTTTCTGGAACTGCGTGGTTCACTATTTTGTTAAAAGCTGTACACATACCATTTTTTTTGTGCTTTTCTCTATGTATATTGCATTTCATAATAGGTTTTTTCAAAAACAGATACACTAGAAAAAGCAGTGCTGTGTACATATTCTACTAGAGGCTTGGGAGTGGGAAATCTTAGGGTAACCCACTGGCCCAGTTTGCCTTAGACTAAGGAAGTTCCCAGGGTTTGTGATGTTCATTGCTAAAAAAGAGGCCATCTTGGGCAAGCTGGGATGGTTGGTCCCCATACAACTAGGCCACTTTGCCATCAGAGAGGCCATTAAATACAAAGGATAAGTCCTGAACATCTCACCAGTCCTTGTAAAATTATGCTAGGAAATACAACACTCAGAAAGCAGAGTCTTTAAACTCAGGGTTTAAAGGAAGAATAAAGGCTAATTCACTAGAGAACTTGACATTTCTAATTATAGCTGTTATGAAGAGACCACAGTATTAAAAAGTTTGTTAGGTTTCTTGAGCAACATCTGACTACTCAAGTGTTGTCCTGCCTGAACAGTTTCTCTGGATTATCATGGACAACTTCTAGAATTTGGCTGGGTTCTCCCACCTACACCCTTCTGTCTGGCTAAACAATGCTCCATACTTAAGTCTCAGGAATCTCCAAAGAGGCTTTGAGTGACCTGAGAATGTGGGACTCAGGGCCCTAACTCCTCATTTTTGTTGTTACTGCCTGCCTCTGAGGAACAGAAATTCTTCTACCCATTGCTGGATCTATCATCCTTCAGTATCCAGTTCAAGTGCTCATCACCTGGGAAGCTATCCCTGAACTTCCTCTGGTAGAGTTGCTTCATCTCTGAGTGAGCCTCCATTACATGCATCTGTTAACACTTACCACAGATTGGTAGTGAATTGTGTTTATTTACTTTTCCCTATTAGACTATGTATTTCTCAAAGGCTGGGACTATGTCTTGTTCATCTAGTATTCTCAACACTAAGCAAATATCTGGCACATAGTAAGCATTCAGTATTTAGCTGTACCTAGTAAATACAAAGTTGATACCTGTTGGGCTTGTAGATAATAAAACTGAAACCATGTACTGAACTAAAATACTAGGTGTCATATTTGCTTTGGCTCTGAAGAAAACTATGCTATGTTATCATCCCTATGTTTTAGTAAGCATAGCTTGCTTGATCGAGTATTGCTGTGGTAAATAACACCTTTGATTAAAAAAAAACAAAAATTAAAAAAAAGAAAAAAAGAAAAAGAAAAAAGTAAGCACTTATCTATCATTACTCTTAGTGAATGCCAATGTCTTGAATATAAACTCTTCAAGGGCAGGTATTATGTTGTTTGTAAATTCTGCTAGGTAACCACCACATCAATTATTCCTAATTAAGAATACATATAGCTAAGTGTGATACAAATTTTATGGACCAGTAGACATGTTTGTGTGCCCTGGATATATTTTTGAATCTATCCTAAATCAAGGAGAACTATTTATTACTGTGTCCTAACTCATAGGGAAACCAAAGTCAGTCATTCTTCAAATTTAATATCCTGGAACAATATTCTAGTGTTGTAAAATATACTTAAAACCAATGAGAATCTCCGATGTATTTGGATGATTGAGCTTTGAAGGAGGTCCAAATTTTCCTGTGCAGTGCCTGAGATGGGTTTATAGTTTAGATAGATGAAGGCAATAACTGTTGAGATCACAGAATTTTCCTTCTTTGCTGAAGGGGGAAAAGAATACTTTTGTCACTCCTGACTGCTTTGCAAAAGGTAAAATATTTCATTGCTTTTAAGTTGGAATTAATTTTTAGCAGCTATTCAAAGAATCTATTCAATTACACACCAATGGGTATGAAAATCGATTGCCTATTTTATGACCCTTCATTTTTATCAGTTTGTGCTAAGCTATATGTCCACTGAGAAATACGATATATATATATATAAGGGATGTTTCTTTCAGGCATTTCATACATATGGATCTTTAAAACATGAGGTAGCAAAACTATGCTGGCAAAATATGCTATAATTCTATTGCTTATAAACAAATAAATGCCAAGGTGGTTTGACTTGAAGACTCACTGGGGCTTAAGCAATTCTTCAAAGTGCCATTTATTAAATGTCATAGTAATTACTAATACCATAAGTCCTATAAAGCAAATCTCTGTGGGAACATTTTATGAGGGTGATTTTTTTCTCTGTGCTCACTGCTTGGATTATTTCTTCTTGAATATACACATTGAAATTTATCTTTGTCCATAGATAGTCCAAGTTTTAATGTTGGCTAATTTTCTTACAGTGACTTTTGTACTAATTTTTAGAACATAAAAAGCAAGATCTTATTCTTAAATTTGCCTTTTTAAAAAGGCTATTGCAACTAGACTTGCAATCTCTTTTTTATACCTAAGGTAGTCTCTCTGGCATAAGTTTTAAAAATTGGAATTAATAATTCATGACCATAGTAAATTAAACATATATTGTAGAATATTCTGCAAGCTTATCTGATTTAAGGAATAGAAATCTAAAGCATCGAAATAAGGATAATTGAATGGAACGTTTTCTTTTTCTGAGTTTTTAATTTTTGGATGAAATTATTTTGTTGGGCAAAATTTTGTTAAAAATAGAGAAATATTTAAATGACGTGCATTTTCTCTTATTGTGTTTAAAAAATGAGACTATTTCTCATTTATAAAAAGAGAAAACAGACTTTTAAAAAGAATTCTTATGTTTTTCATGATTTTAATTACCCTAATTTTTATCTAATTGTATCTGAATAAAAGTATTTTTCTAAAATTAATCTGTAGAACATGAATTTTTATAACAGCATTTATATTTTTTAAAAATTTTCAATGTTTATGAAGTAGTACATAATCAAAAATAGAATTTTGTTTATGATTTTCATATTAGGTCTTTAAAAACAAATTACATTAGAATTAAACTGATGTAGAAAAATAATAAGTAAATCAACAAAATTATATAAGTTTCTTTTCAGTTATAATTTTTTTCTGTTTTTCTGTTGGTAGTTCATATGACAGCATATTTTATATAAAGGAATCACTGACAAATATTTTTTGAGCACCTACTATGTATATTATGCTTGTTGCTAGTGAGACACTGGTAAACATAACAGAAGTTGTTGACTTCGTCATACTTCTATTCTAGTGGAGAAGATAACAATTTCTGATGCTCCGCTCTAACAGAGGAAGGTTCTGACCTAGGATTTTTACAATATTTTCAGAAGAGCTACAGTGTGAGGACTTGGTCGGGATTTTGTTTAGCAGAGCTTCCTTTACTTTAATGTCCAGCTCTATTCCTCCTTTTTCAAAACAAAACTTGCCAGATAGAAAAGTATTGTTATTCATGTTTTGCTCTGTGGCCTGCTCTGTTTTCCTAATGATTAGCTATTTAATTCAAACTTTTCTTGGCGTTGGAAAAGTTTATGCATTTTGGATTAAATAGATAAAAACCATTTTATTATGGAAAATATAAAAACATACAAAAATAAATAATACACATGTACCCTTCACCCAGTTTCAACAATTATGAACTCATGGCCCGTATCATTTCAGTTCTCTTCTCAATTTAGATTATTTGAAACAAATTCCTTTATATCCATTCATAAAGATTTTTTCCATTTTGTTATAAAATGTAAGGAATCTCTTTTTAAAGCACAGCCAAAAAATCACTATCTCATCTAAAAATTAATAATAGTATTTAATAATATCCAGTAATTGTTCAAATTCCTCATTTTTCATTATATTTTGATAGAGTCTTCATTCAAATGAAGAAAGAGTTGTTATATTACTTTTAGTTCCATCTTTTATAGGAATAAAGACATTTGTAATAAGTGTCCATAATGGAAGTGGCAATGTCATTTGAATTTTGAAGGCAAGAAGATGCTAATTAATTTTTTTTAATATTTTGAAAACTGAGCATAAACAATGCTTATGCTAGGTGTATATAAACACAAACAAATTTTAGATATCAGCCATGTCTTATAAATAAGTTATAGTCTTATAGTTGAGTTAAAACACACAAAAGGTAACCCACAACACAGGCATGAGCTGTGTTCTGTCTCAGTGCTGGAGACGAGTAGTTCTCAGGTTGGCATATCATATTAGTGAGGTGATTGCAAGGCATATTTTTTTTAACACTGAAAATACTAAACTTTGAAAATTATTTAACTTAATAAATCTTAGAGTAGATTCACAGTTATTTTTGTATTCATGACAGTCACATTCTTTTTAATTCCAATATGCTTTTATGAGTGAAAAGGAAAAGATGATGACATTACAGCTTGATATTGAAGGGTTGGTGCACTTTGGGAAGGTGCAGACTGGTTAGGATGTGTTTTGAGGTATGGTAGTCAGGTTCCTCCAGAGAAACAGAACCAATAAGGTATCTCTCTCTCTCTCTCTCTCTCTCTCTCTCTCTTTGTCTCTCTCTCTCCCCTCTCTCCTCTCTCTCTTTCTCTCTCTCTGCCTGCTTCTCTGTCTTTTTCATTATATATATGTTTAGATACATATCTATCTATGGATATAGATTTAACTGTATGTATATATTTACCAATTTATATATTTATGTGGACATTAAGATAAATTTTTTCTTCTCTGTCTCTCTCCATATTTGATTTCTTAATATCTATCTCTCTCTCTCCCTCCCTCTTTCTTCCCCTCTCTCTCCCTCCTCACCTCACAATGTATGGAGAGATTTTATTTTAAGGCACGACTCATACAATTATAGAGGCTAGCAAGTTCAAATTTGCAGAGTGGGCTGGAAGGCTGGTGACCAGGGAAAAGTTGATGTTGCAGCTTAAATTAAAAGCAGTTTGATGGCATAGTTATTTCTTCTTCTGGGAATATCAGTCTTTTTTATTTTTTTTATTTTTAAGGCCTTCAACTGATTGGATGATGCCTACTCACATTATGGAGGGCAGTCCGCTTTACTCAAAGCAGATTGAAATATTAATCTCATCTAAAATACCTGCATAGCAACATCCAGATATGTTGGACAAATATCTGGGTGCTGTACCCTAGAGAAGTTGACACATAAAATTAACCACCAAAGGTAGAGATCATGGTATAGGCAAATGAATGGAGATGGACTCTTTTAGGTTAAGGTAAGTAGAGCATTTTAACTAGAAAAGAGACTCATATATAGACATAGTAGTTAGTAAAACCAGCAAGATAAATTAAAAAATGAACTTAATTTTGTTCTCAATTATTCTTAAAGTTGCTGCTAAAATAATACATATTACGTCTCTAGAAAGAACCAGTTTTGTTGAATTTGATCTGTCAATGTGTAGGAGTAAGAAGACAGAGCATCTGTGAATTATTTTATTAGTACAGTCAATTCTCATTTATTAGTAATTATGGCAACAAGGTCCACATGGCCACTGAGCTTAATAGATAACATTTAACACATTAATATTCAGAATTTTCATCATTCACTCAGACTTTTACTTATATTTTTCACAAGTAGAAACATTGATTTACATTTTATCTTTGCTTCCTTTCTGAGGATGATTGAAAAGACTGTTGATCATAATAATGAGAAGTTCTTGTCATTAGCTTATTTTACTAATCTTGTTTGTAATATTCCCTGTAGCTTTATAGGTCTCTGTGAATCTCTTTAAACTGACATTATTTTTAAAATTTAATTCTCTATCGTATTCTGCCTGTAATTTTATTAAGTTCTCACCAATTATCTATAACCTATACCTTGCAAGGTGACAAGCTAGCTCACACCCTGCTATGACTAGGGCAGTAGAAAAGAGTGGAATGAAACATTTGGAATAAATACACAGACATAAGCAGAGCTGAAATCTGTTCTGTAATTATCCTTTTGTTTTTATCACTAGAATCTTATTTCCTCCCATGAATGTATTGCTTTAACAAGCTTTTACTAAAGATAATGATACATTAATGAACTTCAATCTTCTGACAAGCCAATCATCAAAGACAGATGGAAATAACTAAAAATTAACAGTCTTTCTAAGGGAATTAGAGCCTTGTTTTTGTTTTCTAAAAAGGCCAGCTGATTCCAGAATTTGCACAATAATTCTGGCTCATGCATAACCTGTGAATAAAACACCAAAGAACTGTGACGAAATATTTTGTAGATAGGATTTGTTTTCTAAAGCTTAGTCATCCTTTTATATTACAAAACAAATATATCTTCATTATAGAACTTCTGGAAAGGCTAATGTTCATGTTTGGCTTCTTATAACTGAAAGAGAGTGGCATGTGCATATTTCCTTTAAGGACCAAGCATGTATGTGAAGACATTGTGAAAAGTCAGCCCCTCAGCCCAGCAATCATTCTTGGATCCAGATTTCCCAACACAGATCATCAGCCTGTTCCGGAGAAAAATAAAGTTGCTGAACCTTTCCGCTACGGCCCACTTCTCTTCCATCATTAACATTTAAACTATTAAAATATAAGGTTTGATTTTGTCAGATTATTTTCGTGTAGCGTAGAGACCAAACTGGGCCGAGTTTGAGTCAAACATGTTTAGTGCACTTACCCATGCATGTCCAACTCAAATGCGTTTGCTTCCCAACTTAGTCCTCCAAGGCTCAGGCACCAAGCCAGGTTCCACAAATAAACCATGGGTTAGGTCCTATGGCAATTGGTATGAGGAAAAAACAATCAGGATAGCTTCCTCTAAAGGAGGCCATAGGTGTGTTTGGTACGTAGAGTTTGTGAACCACATACGCAGCCCATTCGGAACAAAAGGAAAAAATAGAATACAGACAGAAATTTGATCAATACCAGAAACCATCACTTTCAGCATTTTGGTGTTTTTTTATTGGGTCCTTTTGTTTATGTATTTTTGTTCATAATTAAAAAGTATAAGGAATGTAATATTTATAATTATCTGTATTATAGTTATGTAAAGAACTTCATAGACAAAATTTTTGTTGTTATAAAATAATTCAATGTATGTGTGTACTATAATTCGCTTAACCAATACCCCATCACTAGACATTTTTTTTATTTCCAATGTTATTATTGTGTGTGGGTCCCCTAGAGAAAGACCACGCCCAGTTTCAGTGATTTGTTAGGAGGACTAGGGGACTCAGTATCCAGTCTTATTCACAGTTAAGGTTCATTATAGTGAAAGGAGACAAAGCAGAATCAGCAAAGGGAAAAGACACAGGGAGTGAAGTCCAGAGCAAACCAGGAGCAAACTTCCCAAAGTCCTCATCCATGGTATCACATGGATGCACGTTAATTCCTCTAGTAATGAATCATGGCATTTGTCAAATGTTGTATATCGGGGAACTCATTAGGAATGCAACACCCAAGGCTTTGATTGGGGCATGGTCACAAAAGTAATCTTTGCTTAGCATGTACCAATATTTTCTGATTTCTAAGAGGAGAGCAAGTATTCTGCATGAACCATGTTGTTGACACAGTCTGGGGATAGTGAGATGCCCTTATCTTTTAGAGAAAGTTTCCCATCAATGTAGGGAACTATATACCTGCCAAGTTCTAAGATACCAGCCAAGGGTTGGCTTTGCAAGGCTATCTTCCTAAGAATAGCAGTCTCAAGTTTGCTATTCAACTCTTTTCTGAACAATTATAAATAGTACAATAATAAATATCTTTGTTAAAGAATCTTTTGGCATATTTCAGAGTACTTCCTTATGAAAGATTCCTAGAAATTGATATTAAATAAAAATATGAATACTTAAAAGACTTCTCTTACTGACAAATTGCATTCCCAGAAATCTTTCTTCTTCATATTTTCATTCATTAAGTGTGTATGAGAGTGGACACCAAAACCTTGACTGAAATAAGTAAGATCCATTTGGTCCAAACATCAATACATAACAAACCTTGAAAAATCATTATTATTATTATATTATTATTATTATTATTATTATCATCATCTAAATTTAGAATTAAATTATATGAGACAAAAAACTAGTTAATTGTTGCTTCCTTTTGTGGTGGTGGTGGGGGACACTAAGAACACTCCCATTGAATTATCACACGATATCCATTTTTCTCCTGAATCAATCTCTCTCTCTCTCTCTCTCTCTCTCTCTCTCTTTCTCTCTCTCCCCTCCCCACTCCCGCATCATTTTCATCTCTAAAATACATATCATCTAGCTCATTTTAATATTCATTTGTTCAAAACTGTTAGCACTTTTTCTGTACCAGACATTGTGGTTGTGCAGAGGATAAAACAGTGTAATGGGCACAGTCCCTGACCTCCTAGAGTCTGTGGTCTGCCTTCCACATAAGCTGTGTTTGTCAGAGTGCTTCTTGGCAAAGCTCCACCAAGGGGCATTTTCAGATCATGTATTCTGACAGCTGCTCCTGCATTGTAGAAGTAAATCTGTGCTAGCCCAAATAACTGAGCTCCTGCTCTGATCATGAGTCTTTACTTTCTAAGCCTGAGGCCCATGTTTTCCAAAGCTGCTATGGCCAGAACATTCTTTCTTACTACCTGAGAAGGGAATATACATTTTGACTCTAAAAATGTTGTGGTTCCCCGAATCTGTCCCCAGAAATGTTATAGTCATGGAGTATAAATTTAAAGGTTTCTTTCTTTTACTTTTTTCCCCCTATTTTTACCTAAAAGTATGTAGTCTTATTTTAAATGTGTTTTCTCTAAAATTGCACTTAGTTATAAATAATTGCAGAAAATTTTAAAAAATACAGAACACTATCACAAAAAAAAAAAAAAGAAAAGAAAAAAGGTAATTCTTTACTATTGCATTACCCAGAGATACTCCCTGTTAAAATTATGGTGTATTTCCTACAATCTATTTTCCATGCATATTTTTTCCCTTAGTAAAACAACAGAATTTCATAGAAACACTCAGAGGTTGTTCCTAGGACATAAAGAGAAACTTTGTGAGGGGCCAACTCATAATTCTGGTGATTCAATTTGAATTTTTTAAAAGGAGAAAAGTCATTATTTAGGTTGCGTGAAAATGAAATAGGTGCTATATTGTTCTTCATTATTTTTATCTTGTTTACTGTGTCTCTGGGTACATGTTCCAAACATTTAGCCTTTGTAACTGCATGAGAGAAAAAACATTGTTTATTGATTATTGTTTTTGGTAATCATAAGATTCCATTTCATCTGAACTATGAGTGAGTTTGTTTATATGCTCAGAAACAACTAGTTTGGTCCCTGGGAAAGTAAAAAAGCGGCAAAGAAATTATGACATAAAGCCTGGCAGAACCAACTTTTAAGTCCCAGTTACAGAACTCACATGACTTTACGTGGTCCTACTAGAATTGACTTCACTGGTTCCTGGGGGAATGTTAGTACTCATACCATGATTTCTAAAATCTTTTATATTTAATTTTGATTCATGTCTTGGTTTTCAGATAATTGTTGTTAAACAAAACCTCATGATTTCTCTGAGATCTTCAGGACATTGATTTTTTGGTCTGGTCTTTATACACTGAAGACAATTTGGTTGAAAATCTTTATATTTCACAACTTTATTTTCCCTGGAAATTCTTTTGGCAGCATTCTATTATCTATTTTTTTTTCCTGTTGTTTCTTAGAACAAATTTGAATTTAATACCTTTGAGATTTTTTCTTTCTAAATATGTATGAATTTTCTATAGTCTTATAATTTAAATTTTATCATTCCTGTAACTTTGCAGAATGTACTTGCATACAAATCTCTATTAATGAATTTTTCCTAAAATACAATGAGCCCCAATACTGAGAAAACATATCCTTTTTTAAGCTCAGAAAATTATTTTTCAATAGTGTACATTTTCTTTATTTCTAATTGTTCTGGTTTCATCTTCATTAATGTGTGTGATTCATTTGATGGATATTTATTTTTTTCTCTTCTTTAATCTATAATCTTCTCTCTCATAATTTTCATCTTTGGATTCTTTATTTTGCATTCTAGGAGTGCTTGCCAAGTCCAGTCATTTGATATTCTGTACTGTCTCTAACATCCTTACTAATGCTGAAGTACATTTTAATTCTGCCATTGTTTTTTGCTTTCTTATGTTTCTTGCCTTTTTAAAAATTCTCATTTCATTTTTTATTTACCTTACAAATATTATTTTTTAAAGTCTTAGTTTATTTTCTCCTTATTGCCTTTGACCTCTGTTTTAAAGAGTTAAGTTGTTATAACAAACTGAGAATGCCAATATTTTTCTAAAATTTTTTCTGGTCTAGTAGAATACCTAAGACTTATATAGTCTTTTACTAGATTTTCAGAATTGAAGACAATGCTAGTTTTCCATGGCTGCTCTAACAACTTACTGCAAACCTAGTAGCTTAAAACAATGTAGGTTTATTCTCTTATAGTTCTAGAGGCAAGAAATCTGAAATCAGTTTCAACGGACTAAGTCAAGGTGTCCACAGGACCGGTTCCTTCTTCAGACTCTAGGGAAGGATCTATTTTCTCGTCTTTAGTAGCTTCCGGAGGAAGGCTGCTTGCATTCCTTGGCTCATGACCTTTTCTTCAAATCACTGCAATCTCTTGCTTCTGTCATCACATTATTTTTCTTTTCTTCTGTAGTCAAATCTCCGTTTCCTTCTCTCAGGAGGAAGGCCCACCAAGATAATCAGAATAATTGTCTCCTCTCAGAATTCTTAATCTAATCACATCTGCGAAGCTCCTGTTGTCACATAACAATATTTACAGGTTCCAGGGGTTAGCACATGAGTATCATGGGGGCCATTGTTTCTTCAGTCTATCACAGGGACATTTCCTTTTGTGTTGCAGTCACATGGCCTTCAAATTCAGCATATATGGGCTTGCACAACAACTTACTAGCTGTCTAATTTTAGGCATGTGATTTAATTTGTTTTCTCCACTGTTAAACTGGGGATAATCTCAGCATCCTCTCATAGGGTTATTGTGCAGATTTGATCAGGTAATATATGTAAATTATTTAGCAATCCTGGCCCTCAAAAATTTTCACCAGCATAGCCATGACTAACGTAGGTCCCAGTGTGTCTACTCTGGGAGAAATTGGTGTATACAAAGTGAGTAATTACAAATAGAATGTGGATTTTTCTCAACTCTGCTCTGTTTACTTGAGTATGTCTGTTACTTTTTTATAGTTCTGTAGTTGATGAGCTGGTGTCAATGCCCACTTTTCTGCTTAGTCTCCAGTGACCTACAGACATCCATGTGGAAGAGTTTGTCTCTGTTGAGGTAGGGCCTTTCTAATTCTACTCCTTCACTCTTTATTATTTTTAGCTATTCAGCACATAAAAATTACAATCCCCATTATGCATTGTTGTTGAGACCTGCCAGTGCTACCCTCTGCTCAGGAGTCTTTGCTTACAATAATAGGACCATATCAAATCTCAGTGCCACAGTCGAGATTACTTCCTTTCTTAGATGTTTTCCTGGAGTTGTTGTGTCCAAGTAGACTGATAGATGATGGTTCGGAGAAGGAAGTGGCTTTTTAAAAATAGCACTCACACTATGGAGAAATGTTTTTTGTTCTTTTTTTCTTATGTTTTCCTGGGGAAGTTTTAAGTCTCTTTCTAACATCTTTCAGGTGTGCTGGGGTTTTTATTATTATGTAAAGGTCATTGACTGCTTTCCTCACTTCAGTTTCAACATCCTGATAAAAGTACATTTTTTTTTCTCATCAGCAAATTGGTGAATGGTGAGACTTAATCTTTTATGACCTTGAGATTTTCATCTTTTCCTTTATAGGGTATTGTAGTGGGGCTGTCAAGGGGGCTGCCTTACAGTTGAAGCCAGAAATCATGACTTTTTAAGAATGCTTTTTATTCACTATTAGCTTGGAAACATCTGCCAAACTTGTTTAAATATCTAGCAATTCAGAAAGATGTTATGCAACAGTGCTGCCACTGATCTGTGTTATATCCTAAACAGAATAAAGTTTTTATGTGTTTTTTTTAGCTCACATTAAGCTTACCTTGCTTCTTAATATTTGTTCTATGTCTACAAACAACTGGTCCCACCAGATAGTCAGAAAAAAAATTAAATGTATGTGGTATTTGCTGTCACTCAGTACACACTTAAATAAAAGTATTAAATAGACTGAATACAAAAGGAGTTATTCATAGTTCTTAGATGTTTTATAGTATTTGGGAGCCATGAATATTAACTGGTGGATATAATACATAGTCTGTTGAATATTTTTTATTGGATCCTTTTGGAAACTGGTCATTATAAACAAATAAAAGAAGGTAAATAGTTTAAGTAATTTTTAGAATACATATTGTTCATTTTCGACCCAGTTATCAATGTGAGTTTATTTAAATGGACATTTCAGTCATTGATTCTAAAATTTGAACTAATATCACAGATGGAATTCAGCTGCCCCAGCAAGCTTCTGGGATTTGATTATTCAAGTGATTAAGATGCTATTTGTCAACTCTAGTTTACCACCCCTTTTAATTATATAGATAATCAAACCAAGAACTGCTAATTCTGTCTCCTAACTATTAATTGTTTGTAATTACCTACAGATTAAAACTGCATGTGCAATTAACTCAAAGAATTAATTGTTTCAAGGGAATTGATAAAAGAGAAACAGAATAAACTTGGCATAAAAGAGGCCCTAGGGACAGAGGACCACTGAACCCGGCGGTGTCTTGGGCTCTATCATGTCCTCATAAAGATGCATTGTACTTGCATTTGGATTTCTTCGGCTCTATTAGAGGCAGTTGCATAGACTATTTATCATAAACATTTTGTTTCTGAAATAGAACATTTGAAAAGTTTGAACTTCTATTGTTTTTGCATCTTTTGCTGATATTCAGGTGACTTGAACAAATGTATTCATTTGTGATATGGAGAAAATTTTTGTCATTATAAAGATTGCAGAAGGATGAATGTTTTAACTAGCTATGAATTTTTTCTTTCTTCCTCTTTTCCTTCTTTATTTCCTCATTCTCTTGGCAATATCACAGTAGTATACAACTTTATCAATTTTCTGTGTCATCTGAGTAATTCAAGTTTCTAAAACAAGTATGTTTATTATATTTTAGAAATATCTCTCACCTATGTAATAACTGACTCATTGTTAACTAAATGCATTTGGGAAAAAAAAAGGCATGCCCATGAAATATATTTAAAAACTATTACCAGTGTAAAACATCAAGATAATGCTAGAAAATGAGGGAAGATGGTCTGGTGAAAAATATTTGGTCCTAAAAAAAGGGGGGAATTTAAAAATCAGTTTTTAAAGCTTTTACATTCCTTTAGATATTTATTTTAGTTGAGTTGTATGGGGTCTTTTGCTCTTAACAGTTTTGCTGATTGGCTTTTCAATCAGTGCCACATTAGTCCAGGAGCATAATTGGACATACACTTGGGGCACAGCATTGTATTCAGTTTTTTCAGGGAATGCAAAACAAGTGAAAAACTTTTAAGTCTTGATAGGGGGGAGTAAGATATGCAGAAGACAACATATAACATGAACTAGTGGTATAGTAATATTCTTCAAAAAGAGTCTAAATAAGTATTGAGAAAATGAAAAGTAGAAAGACATCAGTATGAGTAGTTATTTAAGAGAATTTTTTATGTTCAAAGTTAGCTGATATTTAGCTAATAACTAACTCCTTGTTAACGTGATAGAAGAACCATTTTGGTTTCTTTCAAAATTTTGATACTGTATTTTTACCAGATTTGTTTAATCTCAGAGTATTTTATTCTATACTGCTGGCTGATACACTGGAATTACTTATAAGATTTCTTATTTTTTCATCTGTCATTATACAGCCTACTCTTATTTCTATCCCCCAACCCCCACATCCCCCATCTCCCTCTCTCTCACACCCATACATCCCTAGAATTCAGAATCATTTCTCTGTGGCATTATCTGTGAAGGTTGTTGGCTCCATGATGGTTTTGTTAAGATTAGTTTGATATATGACTTCAGTCTTCTTCAAACTATCAGCTTATAACTTTCGACTGACTTTGAAGAATAAACCAGAATTTGTGGCATGTCATCTTCAGTGCCTGGCTTCTCAGGAAGAGTCATTAGCATAACATCAGTGTGTGAATGATTACCTTGAGGGTTTTAGTGGAGGCTTTACTGCTTCCTGAAGTGGAAAAGTTATAGCTATATTTTCCAGTCTGATACCTATATACTGGAGAAAATAATGCATGGCCTTCTCAACTACATGAGTCTTGTTTTGTTGGTAAACAAGATAAAATACTTGAAATACTCTGGGCTCTCCTGGTAAAATAAGTTGTATAAAATTTAGTTTCATTTTGGGTTGGGTTCTTCAGTGATCAGGAAATGTCCCTTTTGCCTGAAGCTAATTCTTGTTCAACAGTGTTTGTGTAACTACCTTGATCACATTACAAATAAACTAGAAGCACAGGGCAGTTCCAAGTAAAATATTGTCCTTGTCCTGGAAGAGTTCATACATTTAAACAAGAGTTTGGAAAAAGAATCCAATTATTTAAAATATCTGAGAGCACTTATTGTAGAATTTAATTAAGAGAAGTGGGTGGGCCACATAGAGACAGTGCTAGGGAGTCAAGGAGTGCTTCAAATTAGTTTAAAAGCTTCATAAGAAATGTGAGGGCTTACACATACCTAAGTACTCGTATGCTATCCTTTTATATTTCCCTGAGTTTATAAAAGTCCTCAATTAAAGTATAACACATATGGCTTTTTCCTATTCTCTTCTTGAATACTGATATTTTCAGTTTCTCCATTATGTTCCATTATTGACATTTGCTTCCATTAAAGAATTTCATTTGTTTATTGAATTGTGATTGAAATATACAATTTATCATGTAACTTCGTCTAGAGATATTCCCTGTTTGATAGAGAGCAGGGACTGTTTTTGACTGAAATGGAAAAAATACATATAAAATTAAAATAGGGTAAGTTGTACATATGATTTAATTAGGGTGTCTCTGAGATAGCATCAATTTTTTATTGTTTTATGTTACTACTTTGCTTCTTTCTGGGGCACTTAACTTATGATCCTGTAAATAAGTTGAAGCAATAAAATAAAATAATTTATTACTTTTTAGTTTTCTTTAAATTTATATAAAATAAACCAACTGTGGATAACTCTATTAAAATAAAAATTTCTGGAAAGAATACATGTATATTATTAAGTACTAGAAAGAAAAATGGAAATGTAAAAATCATTTGATTCATTTGGATGGCAGGATTAAACTGAAATTTTCCCTTTTAAAAATGATATTGCTGAGAAATAAACAAATCTTAAATCTCCTCCTCTTCATTAAAAAGAAAATTTTCTGCAGAAATTCTGTTTAAGAACAGCCTGAGACAGAAGAAATATATAGATATATGCTGGCTAACCTTTTTCTCTTTCAACCTATTTACCTTAAGTACTTTGCAATTTCAAAACTTGTGCCTTTAAAATAATTCTGAATTTTACTTTCAAGTACTTATGTAACAGGGAGAGCAGGTTTTCCTATGATTTTGCTTTAAGCCTCCTTTAAAGAAAGAAGTCAATGTTCTTGAAGAGAAGGGGGTCAAAAGAAGGAACTTATTAGTTTTTTGATGGGCACTCTGTCCGCAATAAAAACACCATAGCTTTATATTATGAGGAAGCCAATTAATTGAAGGCTCTCTCTGCAATGCTATCACTTCTTCATTTTTCTCTGATTAGGTGACAAAATGAGATTTGATACAGAATAATTGAGCTATAAAGATGATTTATTTCCTCTTTGTAACATTAAGCAGTATGATCAGTGTACTTTTCCTGGACAAATATTGTTTTAACCTGCACTAATATTTCTAACAGACAAAGCATTCTATGATTGGAGAAGAATTGTGCCATTAAAGTCTGCCCGTTTGGCACATGAATCCAGCTTCCACAGTTTCTCTGGATCATCATTTCGGGAATATTGTACTGTAAGTATTTTTAAAACTGGACATAGAGTTGAAGTACCATTTTTCTGGCAAATTATTGAGTTAATTTGACATAACATGTGCGATTTTACTGCGGACCTACTTTATTCCTTAAACAATTCTTTATTGAAATTCATCCTTTTATTCTTAAGCAGTGCTTTCATTCTGTTGTCTTATGTAAAACTTGCTGATCACTTTTACTTTTAAATATACATATTAATTTTTATTTGAAGAACATTAATAGCCCAAATAATCATCGCAATGCTTTGCCCCAAATGTGATTCTAATTTTTTTAATAGTGCCTAGACTATCAAGAAAATATAATGGAGACCAGTGGAAAATGAAAACATCTGTTAGGACTGTGACAATTAGAGAACTAAAAAGCCCAAGGGCAATTTTATGACCATACATTGATGGGTTTGCGAATGAGGTTCCTCTAAACTGGCGCATGGGAATCTGTGACTACATCACAGTCCCATCCACACCAAGTGATATTCAAAAGTGGAAGGTTAGGTAAATAAATAGAATACTTTTAAGTTTGTGTTTTTGGATGAAATTTACGTTTATAGAGAAAAATCTTAACCTACACTTCTCATTTCTTTTATTATAAAAGACCCACTGGATTTCTTTTTGGAAGCTACTTCACCATCTTTCTTTACTGAATCATATCAACACTTTATTCTGAGGTGTTCTCATGTGAGGAAGATATTTGAAGGGCACGAGGCCCATCTGCATTAGTAGTAGTACCACAATAGCTCTAGTTCTATAGTTGCCAGTCAACCTAAGCATTGTTTTTGAGATAAGCTGGAGTGTGATTATTACCAAAACCTGGATGAAAGAATGAAAAGTCAAATGCAGAGAGCATTTGAGCAGATATTAGGTGCAGGGAGTGAACAGGCTGTGCCCCCCCTGGGGAATCCCCCCTCTCCCAACCTCCTGGGAAGCTAGGTCCGCTTGTTCTCTAGTAAAGGGAACATTAACTAAATTTCTTAAAAAGTAATGAAAGAGAACAAACTGTAAAAAGGCAGCCAGAAAAGGCAAACATCTGTTACTGAACATGTCTCCCTTGACTTCCTTTTAATGTTCTTAGGAATAAATTTATGAACTAGGAAAGGTTCAGCACTAATTAACTTGTTTTCATCAAACAAAATGCACCATGGGTGTTGAATATGAATGAAAACTTTAGTAGTAATAATAAGTAGACATAGAAAATACCAGTGGACATAGGAAGTGCTGGTATGCAAGGTTATGGTCAAGGCTTTGGATATTGCTGTGACTATTATTATTGTATTGACTTAGATTTGCTGTAATTTGTTTTTTTAAATGATCATTAAATAATGCTTAAAGAGTCATGTATATTCATTAAACAATAGATGGATTAGGTACAATTTTCTCTTTAGTTATATAACCTTAGGCTAATAAGATGTTAGAAGTATTCAGAATAACAAATATAGACTACTCAAAGGCAGCATTTTGTATTAGAAGCAACAACAGTAGTAATACTTGTAGTTATAGTAGTTGTACAGACCCATAATCCTTTATTCAAAATTCTTTTGGGCAAGTGTATTTAGAAATTCAGAAAATTTGCAATTTAGAAAGGTAAGAAGATAAGTGGGTCTGCAATCAAACTTGTAATTAAAACATGTTAATATTGTACCATAAAGCATAAGAATATTTTCAAAAAGTGGGAGAATGAGATTCACTATATAAGACTTTGTTTGTTGGTTCAACTCAGGTTTTTCTACATAAGGTCAGGTGAATTAAATTTTGCCTCCATATGTATTAAGGACAATTAGTTGGTTTTCAAGGCTTTTTGGATTTCTAAGCCACAAGCAGAACTAGTATTAGTAATAATGGTGGTAGTAGTCATCGATTAAGATCGATGGGAAAGATACGGAGTTAAGGACATACACACACATATTGTTATTTGCATAGGAAAATATCATGATTGTATTTTTATTGTTCTTGATTTTTGGTGCAAGAGATCCTGGAATTGTAGAAGGTCCATGTTTATGTGATTCCCAGAAGCAGAAGCAAGCAGATATGATAATACATCTCTGAAAGATGTTGCCTCCTATGAGAGTTTTTCTCCTGTGAGAGACCTAAAAAAGCACCACTTTATCATACATTCTAACTTGACAGTACATTATGTAGTCCTTTATTGGTTTATTCCTGGCCTTCCTCACCAAAATGTCAGCTCCACAAGCTGAAGGTGTTTTAGATCACTGGTACAGCCCCAGTGCCTAGAATAATTTCTGTCATAAAGCAGAGGTTCAGAAAATATTGCTGAATAAGTGAATACCAGACTGTTTGACATTTCCTCTAAAATGAACACAAAAGAAATCCAAGTTCTCAAAGCAGTGAAAAACACAGCCATGATATTATTAGGAAGAAGGAAAAAAATAAGGATGCAGCATAAACATTGTTATAATTAAATTTTTCTATATTGACCAAAAAGAGCTGTACAGTCTTTATTTATTCTGAATTGGACTTTTTCTTCATTCTTATCTGGAGTCACTGACCATTCTCATTTTGTCAGCCTATTCTCTTGTTGATTTTGCTTTTTCTTTTTTCTAACCTCCTCCAACACTCTCATTACAAGACCCGTTTGAGACTGCAGGCAAGGCAGCTTTCACTGGCTAGCTGCAAAGGAACAATCCATCCCGGGGGCACATACCCAAAGTTTTGAGTCATAGTGGATCCTGGTATTGATGACTAGATTACAGATGGTGAAACCTGATTGGTAGTAACCAGGAGACTACGCCCACTCTCATTCAGTTATTGTGTTAGAAAGTTATCAGATGACAGAGATTCTATTAGTGATAAGAGGCAATTTCTGGATTCTATCTTTAGTGATTGAGTCCTAATCTGATTCTGGTTTTATCCCTGAAGCAAACACAGGAGTGTCTTTTTAATGTCAAATTATTTTAGATGTTTGTATTTTTCTTCCTCAATTCTTCTTATACCTATTACCATATATTTATGATAATCCCATAGTCCTACAATGTTTGTCATTTACCATGTGTTAAAATATATATTTTTAAATTATGCTTGCAATGCATATATGTTGAAAAAAACGGATGAGCCAAAAATAAGGAGGAAATCAATCATACTTATTATAACAATAAATACTTTATAACTTTATTTTTTCTTTTTAAAATACATTCTGAACATTTTTTCTTATTGATTAATACATTTTCTTTGGCATTGAATCAATAGCAGCAATATTTCATCTATGAATATAACTCATTTTTTGGGTTCTAATTATTAGTCGAAACAACTTAGTTCTGTGATTTAGTTTCTAATCTACCACACAGTGTATAAATTTCATGATGATGAATTCAACATTTACAATTGTTTCACATCCAAATAAATTCCAAACTAATATACAAAAATGCCTGAATTCAAATTTTTAAAATATTTTTGAGTTTATACTTGAATTATTTATTAATAAATTAACTACCTGGAAGGTTACCCTAAATACAAATGCATATTCAAAATCAAATAAGCACCTTGTGTATAGTTAAGCATCAACTTCAACATTAATATAAACACAAGAGATTAAAATATCCCCAAATTATAAAACAGAAACTCATTTTCTATATTTGAACTTTTAATGCCATCTGATTAAAAAAAAAATCAGCCACATGCATTTACAGATTAACATTCTTTAAAACTTCAGAATAAAAAAGCTCATACCTGCAACAGGTGTTCCATTGCTTGACGTTCTTGAATTTTAGAGTTTCCAAGAACACACGCAAACCACAGGAGAGATTTGAAGCCATGTAACTTTCTAGGAAGTTGTGATATACTTGGGAAACCCAAAGGTTCAACAGAAATCTTTGCATTCTTCTCTTTCTGGAGGAGAGAGGCAGTTATTGTAAGCTAAAAAACTTTTCTACCTTATTATTTTTAAAATTTTTATATATACATAGCAATTATACAAAACAGTATATTTTACATCTATGCATCTATCTGTATCTCTATATATTAAAGAATAATACTAAAACAAATACAAGGCTTTAAGAATAGAACTCTATTTTGTCTTTTCCTTTCCTTGCTTTTCTTTATCATTTTAGCACATATACACTTATCCCTAATTAGTATTTTTTTCACTTTTACTTGTTTTTAATTTTATGTATATGGAATCATGTCTTCTCTCTCTTTCTGCTCAACAATGTGTTCTCTAGATCCATCAATCTTCATAATGTCGATGTGGTCCCCCATGGTTTATTCATTTTCATTGATGCACAACATTCCATAGAATGATTACACTATAATTTAATTATCCATTTGCTGAGAGAGATTTGGCTTTTTAAAAGTCATATCTTATTTATGAATAATTCTGCTAATTTTTTTACATGTCCCATGAAGTATAGGTGCAAGAGTTTCTCTAGGGCAAGAATTCCCAGCACCCTGCACCCTGTTATGTAGATGCCAGAATATTGGTCACTTCAGCCCTGCAGGCATGTGGGCAAGGCCTGGGCATGGGAGCTCAGTAACGGATCACTGACTACCTGAATAATTGATTGCCTCTAGCCACAAGCAGTCTGGAGTAGAATGGATATGCTGGCCAACGGGCGTAAGTTTAATTTTACCAGGCAACAGCAGTTCTCAATTCCCAGCAGCAGTTTTGAGAGTCCCCATTGCTTTATAGATTTGGCAACACTAAATATGTCAAAATTTTAACCTTTGCCAACTTGGTGGGTATGAAATATTTCTTTCTGATTTTAATTTGTATTTTGCTAATCACAAATAAGGCTAAGATTTTTTTTTTTTACATATTTCCAGAGCACCATTACTGCTTCTTTGTGAACATTATAGAATTACATTTAAAAAATGTATTTAGATGCATTTCTGCTCTTTTTATTTTGTGTTCTTTATTCTTTCTATTTTATCTATTTTTTTTCTCCTTTGTTGTCTCTTTCGGAAATTGATTGACACATTTCTCCTCTTGTTTTATTTTTCCTAGTACGAGTTTGGCATTTTACTAGTTGTCCTTATATTAGTTTAGCATTTATATTCTTGTTTTTACTTTTTATAAATGTTTAAACTGTAGGTTTTAATTCTACATTTAACTTAAATACCCTCTTTTTACCTCATACTGAAATCTTAGATTGTCTTAACTCCTAGACTTTAATTCCCACTCTTTTTTTTTTAACCTTAGAAATTAGAGTTATTTTGTTTTATACTTCATTGTTTGTTTAGGTTTATATATATGCTTACCATATATATATATATATATATTTTTTTTTTTTTTTTACTTGCCGTTATATCTAGCATCATAGACCTATAGGATAATTTTCCTTCTTGAACTGTATATATCCTTTAGAAGTATCTTTAGTAAGGATAGTTAGCAGAAAACTTCTGCTTATAGTGTGTGTTTTCCTCCTTTTTAATCATATATTCTCAGCATTTTGAATTTATCGTTCTCTTTTTTTCTGGCTGCCACTGTTGTTGTTGAAAAATCAGATGTTTGTTCATTTGTCTTGCCTTTGTAAGTAATTTGTCTCTGTTCTGTCTACTTATAAGGATTTCTTTTTTGTTGTTCTGTTTTATTATGAGATGTATAAATGTGGCTTTGTTTTTATTTATTCTGCTTAGTTTTTCTTGGTCTTCCTAAAATATGAAAATCAATGCCTTTCAACATTCTGAAAAAAATCTCTGCAAAATGCTGCCCGTCTTTCATTCTTTGTTTATAAACTCTAATTAAAATTCTTTATAAGACTCTACTTAGACATATGTGAGTCTTCCATTCAATTGTCATTCTTTGTCTTTCTTTTTTTTTTCTTTTTATATTTGTCATCTCTTTGTTTCCCATTGCTGTATTCTGGGTCTTCCTCCACCCCCAATTTATCTTTTAGATGATCAGTTCTCTCTTTATTTGTGTGTCTAGTCTTTTCTTTTGCTATTAATTGAGTTTCTCATTTCTATTTTTAACATTTATTTATTTATTTAGACAGTTTAACAGTCTAATTGTATTGTGCATTCCTCTCCCATAGTTAGATTTCTTTCTGTCACAACATATTTGACCCTTTTACAACATCTACCTCACTCCTCCCCACTTCCCCCCTACTGTCTGATAAACACACTAGTCTATTGTTCATGTCCCTGAGTCTCTGTTTGTCCTATTCGTTTGTTACTTTTGGGTTTATACCTCACATATAAATGATATCATGTGGTTTTCAACTTTTTCTGTCTGCTCATTTCTCTTAGCACGAATATCTCGAGGTCCATCCACATTGTCACAAATGGAAGTATTTTATTTATTCTTGTGGCTGAGTAATATTCCATTGTATATATGTACCACAGCTTAATTATCCAATCATCTATCATAGGACATTTCAGTTGCTTCTATGTCCTGGCCACTGTGAATAATGCTACTATGAATATCAGTGTGCAAATGTATTTTTGGATATGGGTTTTCAAGTCTTTGGGGTAAATAAATAGTAGAGGGATTGATGGATCAGGTAGTAGATCAGTTTTCAGTTTTTTTTTTTTTTGAGGAACCCCCATAAACATTGGAGGACCTAGAGAGTGCAATCAGGCAAGAAAAAGAGATAAAAGACATCCATATAGGAAAGGAAAAAGTCAAAAGGTCAATATTTGCTGATGACATGAATATATAGAAAATCCTAAGGACTCCACAAGAACACTACTGGAAACAATAAGCAAATACAATAAAGCTTCTGGATACAAAATCAATGTTCAAAAATCCATAGCTTTCCTATACTCTCATAATGAAGAAGTGTCAGAAAAAGAAGTGGAAAAAATAATTTCTTTGCTATTGCAACAAAAAGAATAAAATACTTAGGACTATCTTTAACAAATCATGCAAAGGACCTATATGATGAAAACCATAAGATCTTATTAAAAGAAAATTCAAAGAAATGGAAAGATATTTTGTGTTCTTGGATTGGAAGACTCAACATAGTTAAATGAACATATTTCCTAAAGTGTTACAGAAATTTAGTGCAATGCCCATCAAAATCCCATTGACATTTTTTAAAGAAATAAACAAGAAAATTTATCAGATTTATATTAAGGAAGCAGCAGCAGTGTAAGGAATGCAGCTCACTGTTATTTCACAGAAGGTGCTAGTAACATGACTGACTTCTGCTAAAGAAACACAGTGTTAATATTTAAGCCTGGCAGTAAAAGCATTTCAGTTTATTTCACATGTTTTAACATGTAATTTGTAGGTTTACATGTATATGCTGTTAATGATTTTCTCTTCACAGTTACCAATTTTAAACAAACCTTTCATTTTACTTTTAGTGGTATGTTTATATATGCTTCTGATAGGGTTACAAAGCTGTTTAAAACTATGAAAATTCATTGCTGCTTAGAAAATACCCTTTAACTGAATTTGGTAATAAGTACTGGGGGTGTAAGATGCCAGGTATAGATTATCTTTTTATAACAAATGTTTTCCAGAATTTCATACTAATAATAGTTACACAGAAATGTATCTTGTATTAAGATAAAAATTAAAGGCTTTTTAAGATAGTTCATCTGTGGTTTATCACTGAGAGAATTTCATCAGATGATGAAAGAAATTAACAGCATTATCAAAACAAAAAAAACTTCTAAATGAGATTTGGAAAGAAGAGGGGAATTGATGGATTAGACATCTGCTTGTAAAAAGAAACTTGAATTGTGATAATATTGTGTGAATTATCAGGGGTAACCTTAGTACCAGTTAAATTGTAGAATTCTATCAAAGATGTAGGGGAAAGAAATCTGAAAAGTGGTCTGAAATAATTTCACACAGGTTGTTAAAAAGTTTAAAATTTTTTTATATGAGATTTTAATAAATGACTTACATCTTCAGCCAAGTATTTAGAATGTGTCACTTCAAATACATTGTAACAGACAGACCAGAATCTTGAAGAAGTTTAAGAAGCAGATGCCAGCCAAGAGGAACGATTTTTGAGAGAAAATGGAATTGAAATGCCAAGCCACAATGGACTTAAGATTTGTTTATAGAATTATGTAGAAAGCTAGAAATTAAAAAAATAAATAAATAAAATAAAAAACTAGGAACCCTTAAAAAAAAAAAGATGGCTATTGACTTTTTAAAAAAGAGACAAAAAAAGAAAAAGTTTCTAATTCTGTTAGGAAGAAAGAAACCAATGGAGGTTGCAAAGGCAATGAAGTTTTAAGAGGTTAACTGAAAAAAATCAGAATATATTAGTAAGAAAAGTCCTCAGGAATGTCTGTCCGAGACTGTTTTACTTAGTAGCCCTCACATTTGACACCTTTCATCATGGAGAACATTACCAATTCAGTTAGTCTGGCCAAAAAGGAAGCAGTTTATAAAAATTAAGTTGGCAAAGGTAAATATAATATTACATAATATTACATAAGGACATTGGGTTTCAAGCAAAAGAATGAAATATACAGGTTAAAAATTAAGTTTTATAGCCATTAGTATTTTCACAGCCAAATATCTGTGTTGTGGAACATCTTGAAACTATGTTTACAATATAGGTCCTGCTTCATCACCTACATGTTGCACGTAAATTTTAAAAAGTGCAACATTATTTTTGAAGATTTTTGTTTACCTTAAAAAACACATGATCTGAGAATTCTAAAAGTAGCAAATACTTGAGATATTTTAGAAAAAATAAGTTTGTTTCTGTTATAGACATTGTAAATGTTAGAACTACTATGTTTTCTTCATTACTTTATGTATTACTTTGTAGGCCTGCCATTGTGAAATACCATAGAATGTGTGACATACACAACAGAAATTAATTTTCTCGGTATTGGGGGCTGGAAGTCCAAGATCAAGATGCTGGCAAAAATTATTTCTCTTGAGGCCTCTCTCTTTGGCTTATAGATGGCTGTTTCTTTCTCCATCCTCACTTGGCCTTTTCTCTGTTCACATATGCCCCTGTCATCTCTTCCTCTCCTTATAAGGCCACCAGCCCTTTTGGGTAGGGCCTCTGTTTTATGACCTCATTTAACTTTAATTACCCCCTGAAAAGCCTTATCTCCAAATATAGTCACGTTGGTGATTTTAGGCTTCAGCATATGAATTTTGGAGGAATACAATTCATTTCATAATGCTTTGATAGCTAAGAATCTGAGAGCTAAATCTGTGTGACACATCCAGAAATACAGAAAGCCATGATATTATACATAGAGAACCCTCAAGATTCCACCAAAAACTGTTAGAACTAATAAATAAATTCAGTAAAGTAACAAGATACAAAATTAATATTCAGAACCCAGTGGCAATTTTATATGCCAATAATGAACTTTCAGAGGGAGAAATTAAGAAAACCATCCCATTTATAATTGCATCAAAAACAATAAAATACCTGGGAATTAAATTAACCAAGGAGGTAAAAGATCTGTTCTCAAGAAATTATAAATCATTGAAAAAGGAAATGGAAGAAGATACAAATAAATGGAAGCATATTTGGTGCTCATGAGTAGGAATAATCAGCATCATTAAAATGGCCATATCACTGAAGCCAATCTATAGATTCAAGGCAATCTCTATCAAAATTTCGATGGCATTTTTCAGAGAGATGGAACCAATAATCCCAAAACTTACATGGAACCATAAAAGACCCTGAATAGCCATGGCAATCTTAAGAAAGAAGAACAAAGTTGGAGGTATCATACTACCTGATATCAAATTATAATAAAAGGCTATCATAATCAATCAGCATGATACTGGCATAAAAACAGATATATTGATCAATGGAACAGTATAGAGAACCCAGCAGTAAATCCACACTTATACTCTCACTTAATATATGACAAAGGAGGCAAGAATATACAGAGGGGTAAAGACAGTCTCTCCAATAAATGGTGCTGGAAAATAGGACAGATACATGAACAACAACAACAAAAAACTGGACAACCTTCTTACAACATATACAAAAATAGACTCAAAATGGATTAAAGATTTTAATGTAAGAACCAAAGCCATAAAACTTCTAGAAGTTTCTTTTTGGATATATCTCCCTGGGCAAGGGAAACCAAAGAAAAAATAAACAAATGGGACTACAAACTAAAAATTTTTGTACAGCAAAGGAAACCACCAACAAAACAAAAAGACAACTGACTGAATGGAAGCAGGTATTTGCTAATGATACATCTGATAAGGGGTTAATGTCCAAAATATAAAAAGAACTCATACAACTCAACAACAATAAAACAATCCAAATGAAAAATGGGCAGAAGACCTGAACAGATACTTCTTTAGATAGGAAGTACAGATGGCTAACAGACATATGAAAAGATGCTCAAGATCACTAATCATCAGAGAAATGCAAATTAAAACCACTGTGAGATATCACCTCATTCCTGTCAGAATGGCTATCATCAATAAATCAAAAAGCAAGTGTTGACAAGGATACGGAAGAAAGGGAACCCTTATACATTGTTAGTGGGATTGCAACTTGGTAGAGCTGCTATGGAAAACAGTATGGAGGTTTCTCAAAAAATTAAAAATGGATATACCTTTTGACTCAGCAATTGCATTTCTGGGTATTTACTCAAGGAAAATTAAAACAATAGTTCATAAAGATATATGTACCCCAATATTCATGGCAGTGCAATTTACAATAGCCAAGATATGGAAGTAACCTAAATGGCCATCATCAGACAATTAGATAAAAAAATTATGGTTCCCATTTACAATGGAATATTACTTAGCCATTGAAAAAATCAAATCCTACTATTTGCAACAGCATAGAAGGACCTAGAGGTTATTATGCTGAGTGAAACAAGTCAAACAGAGAAAGATAAATACCATCTAATTTTACTTATATGTGGAATCTAAGGAACAAAAAGAACAAACTAAAAGAACAAAAACAGGTTCTCAAATGTAGAGGACAATCTGGTGATGGCCAAAGAGGAGGGAGCTTTGGGGGGGGGGGCTGGGAGAAGTGGTAAAGGGTTAAAGAAGTATAAATTGGTAGTTGACAGGTGGTCACAGGGATGGGGAGCATGGCATAGAGAATGCAGTTATCATTAATATAATGGCTAGGTAGAGGGCCACAGGAGAGAAAGAGTAATAAGGGGAATCATTTTATAAATTATATGAATGTCTAGCCAATGTACTATATACTTGAAACTAATAATAAAATAAAATGTGAAAAAAAAATCTTGCTTGATATAAACATCAAAACATTAAATAAACATCAAAAATATTATAAAATATTTGACATCATTCTATACATGTTTTCCCTTAAACCTGATATTCATATTTTCCTCTTTCATATGTACTGTATATTTTGTAAGCTTTTTTTATAAGATAGGACAACTAAGTAAATAAATAAATTTTTATCTGTAATAGATTTTTATGGTATTTGCTCACTGAAATGATCAGTAGAAATTGTATTCCTGAGAGTCAAAAGATTCTGGAGGCCATTCCATCATCATACTTCTCTGAGCATACTTACAAATTTATCTTATTGTTTAGGCTTATAATATATATTATAATGAAATGGTTTTTTCTTTCTTTGATAATATAACAGAACATCAATAAAATTAAAAATTTACAGGTAATAAAGTTGTTTTCTTATGTCAACTTTTCTTTCTCTTATTGTAGAAAACCTTCATGAAAAAAGAGAAAAAATCTCCCCAGGCAGAACCAGAGCCACCACCCAAGTATATCTTTTATATAATAGCAGTAAAGTATAAATTAATGAGCTTTAGTTTTATCCTAACTTAAGTCTCTAGGTTTAAAGAAGTGTAGGTTTTTAACATATCTTTTTCAATATTACCATTTACTTTGACTAAAATAAGGAGAAAAATACTCTTATTTTTTCCCCGTATATTAATAATTCATACACTAGGAAGCATATTATATAGTTTACTAAATAGTAGCTAGGAAAAGCAGTGTAAACAATATTGCATGATTTTTTTTGTTTATAAGAAACTATGTACCACATTTCTCTATGGCAAGTGCCTTTCAATAACTCTATGAAGAATTCTTAAGATTGCTTTGCTACTTTATGAAACAAATTTATCAACAAACTTTTGTGGAAAATTGCTGACTTTGTGAGATAGATTGGAGAATGAGATGGAAAGAAGGGATTATGGGAAGTTAGTAGTGAAGTTTCTGAAAAGAACAGGTTTCACACTTGTGTTTTCTTACACAAGAAATATATTCATTCATTAATTCATCAAAGCACTGTGTCAGGCCATATAGATGCAAAAAGCAAAAGGGTCAACCTTGGAGACTAAAGTTTGTCAAAAGCAATCAGTTTGGAAACTTAACTCACCAGTAAGTATAGGTTTATTTAAATGTATTTTTAGGCTACCTTTTCTTACCTGAAATCCTTTTTTTTCCTCTTCTTAATTTCTAAAATGTGTGGCTGTATAAGGCCATATTTTTTATCCACAATTCCAAAATACAGAAAGCTCCAGGAACTGAAAGTTGATAACACCTAAGGTGATGTTAAAATTTAGCATCAAAACCTGACCTCAGGTGACAAGTGATTGATTATGATTATTCATAGTTTTTGCTTTTCCCACTTTATGTGAATATTCATGTTTCACATACACACTAGAACTAACTAATGTTAATGTGTTCGATGGCAGAACACTGCCCCAGACCCTGCTCAAGGTTTACATAATATGTGGTATACATGCTATATTAATATTCTAAAATTTGAAAAAAAGATCTGAATTTCCAAATCCATTAGACTCTAAGATTCACATACTGTGGAATTATAGTCCATGGTGAATCTAGACCAGATATGACTGTGAAACAATGCAATGCAATTATTTAAATGGTTAATAAATAAATATGTAATTTAAGTTTGAATATTATCTAAGAGCTAGTCTCATAATAAATTTAGTAATAGCTGTCATTCTGTGCTTATTATGTGCTTTACTTTGTATTAGGTACTTTCATTTAACTTCCATAACAGCATAATGATGTAAGTATTTTATTATCACCATATTACTGATGAGAAAACTAAGGTTGAATATATACTTAGGGTCATCCAGCTAGGTGGTAATGGAGCTATATTCAGACTTAGATTCTTTAATTACAGAGTCATTACTGTATACAATAAGCAAAATTGTGTCAGAATGATTTCTGGCTAAAATTTCAAGCTCCATGAGAGAGGGGATTGTTGATTTTGTCTACACTTCTATTTATAGTTCCTGGAAAATTCTTAGGATATAGTAAATATTCAGAAAATATAACTGAATAAATGAACATTTTCCAGAGGAAAAAGAAAAGCATACATGTATCTTGTCCTGTTTGGAGCATTTTCTTTCAGTTTTTCATAGCGGATAAATCTAACAATGAACATAAAGCACCTGCTATATAGGAGCTAATGACAGAATGAGAAAGATAGTCTCCTTATATTTATGGAACATCTCCTTACATTTATGAAACATAAATCCTTGGCAGAGCTTTTAGTGGCTGTTCACCATGGAGAGAGATAAAAATTGTAGTTTATATGCAAACAATAGGGACTTAGTAAACACGTCAGTCTTTCCATGGAAAGTTTAGAAAGCTAGCAACTAAGAAGTAGAGACTATATCCCAGGACTAAGGGATTCACCTTAGTAATAACTTCAAAACAAACTGATTTATCCTAACAAAAGCATAAAACCAGGCTTCAAAACTTCAAGACGATAAAGCAGTAATTTAACTATTACCTAGAATAAAAGTATAAAATTTTCTTCATGGACAATAACAGAATCCAGAGTATCGGCAATGTATATTGTTTAGTCTATAATGGATAAAAGGCTAGACATGTTAAGAAACAGGAAAATCTGGCTTACATCAAAGAAAGGATTACCCAGATGTTGAAATTAGCAGACAAGGGCTTTAAAACAGTTAGTATAAATGTTTAAGTACTTAAAAAAAAAAAAAAAGATGTTTATAATAACAGGGAATTCCAGTGTAGAAATAGAAACTATTTTAAAATTCAAATGAAAATTCTAGAACTGAGAAATATAATATCTGATCTGAAAATTTCATTGGCTGAGTTGAATAACATACTGGAGAAGGCAGTGAAAAAAGTCATTAAACTTATAGATTAAAAGAGACCAATCTGAAGAAGAGAAAACAATAATTGAGAAAAAAAAATGAACAGAGTGTAACTTGTAATTTAATATCAAGTGGCCTACCATATGTGAATTGAAATTTCAGAAGTAAAAAAATAAAAATAGAATGAGGCAAAAAAAAAAGTAGTCAAAGAAATAATGCCTGCATTTTCCCCAGATTTAATGAAAGACATCTTTACATATCCAAGACCATCACATGCTAAGCAAGGTAAATACATACACACACATACAGAGGCACATCAAAGTCAGAGAGTAGAGAGCTGAAAGCAAAGAAAAAATCTTTGAAATAACTAAAGGGTAAAAATATACATTGTACAGAGGTTACATTTTTAAGAAAGATGGATGTCTTTCTATCAGAAATGGTAGAAATCAAAAGGCAATAAAATTATATATTAAAGTGCTGAAAGAAACATACCAACTGATAATTCTATATCTAGTGAAATAAATTGGTATGTTGGGAGGAAAAGTAGACAACTTATCATGTTCCCTATATTCCATATATATGCTCATAAAAATGGACAGTTCTGGTCACTGTGCCATAGAAATATCAGCTTTCATTACACCGTTGGCATAAATACCCTAGTCATTTCAAGTGTCTTCAAAAGTAATTTTTTTCAGTGCCCTCTTGATAAAACATGTAAGTATAATAAAAAGGAGTTTTAAATGTTTGAATTGAAAATAATTCCCTGAAAGTACATCATGGGTTACCATAAATTCAGAATCAATTAAATTTGAACAAAAATAGTATTTCCTTTCTGCTTTTGCTTTTCTATTATGTGAAATGATCATTTCAGTTTAATTCCTAGTAAATAGTGCTCCTCCAAAATGTTTCTTCATATTAGTGAGAGAAAGAATAACTGTGTTTTATGAACTAAATTTGGAATTTTTAAATTTCTATTTTGTTTTGAAAAAGAGAGTGGTTGAGAAAGCCATATTTCTGTAGATATGACATACGGGGCTGGGAGAATTTCTTTGGAAGAAAAACAGGTGTGGGCCAGGAAGAAGAAATCCTCCCAGTCTCTTATATCATTCACATTTCTGGGTAAATACTAGTTAGAGTACTTCAGGTAATAAACTGTTTAAGACAAATACTCTCATAGACTTTAAATAGAATGTCAGCCTTCACCCATTAACATGATCTAGTTTAAAATAAAAGATTGCTGTGGAACTAGGAGCAGCCAAAAATAGGAAGTCTCTTGCCTTTTTTTTTTTTTTTTTGTGGGGGTTTGGGGGCATAGGGGTGGGTGTTGTGGCAGACTAGCATAATGAGGAATGATCAGGATACAAAAAAGAGTGTAGAAAGCACAGAAGAGAACTCATGTCATTTAGATATTTAAACTATTTAAAATTTTTGCCTAAATTAAAGTGTCATTATCTTCCACTTCAGGAGGATTTCCCACTTTGATTTTTGAAGTGAACAGGTTTTACTAGCAGGAAGTACTAAATTCTTGGGAAGATTTGGAAATGGGGTATTAAATAATATTGAGACAATATTATACATGGAAATGTATTATATCTCTGTTCCTAAAAATCTATAGCACCCATGCTGAATTTAATGCCTTGCTTTCAAACTGAACAGACCTCATATAGGGGATTAAAGTAGGCCACAAACTTGTTTCACACGTTACCCAAGTTGCTTTCCAATCCTGCATTCAAAGCACGAGGGCATCACATGTTTCTACTTCAAGGCTGCACATACAGGAAGCGAAAGCACTCGACACAGCTTGGTAGCAGAGGATCCAAATCAGAGTAAATTGTGTAAATTATAACTAAATTGCAAAGCATGTGGACAAAGCGGGCATGCCAGTCTAATCAGGAAAGCAGTGATATTTACTTTTCGATAATGTAGGTTGGAAGAGGAATTGAGGGAGAGAAGCATCAGAAATCCCTTTTAATGTATTTCTGAACTTGGCAACCCGAACTGGTTTTGTCACATATTTGCAGCTTAAAAAGTATTTGGCTTTTACAACAGCCAAAATAAGTATCCTTTAATCACTTTCAACCTATGAACAGATGGGCAAACAGTGCTTTTATAAATGGAGCATACAAAATACTTCAATATCAGCCAAAACTAATTAGTAGCAATATCTGAACCAAACTCTAAAAACTGATTTAGTGTTTAATGTATATTATCGTATAAGCATTAGCAGCTGAAAGGAAATTCCCTGTTGAAACGTTTGCCAAGCTCAATGTCTAATGTTTAGACATAATTAACTTATTAACTTATTGCATCTTTCCTCACATATAATCTTGCTTAATGATTTATTTTCTCACCAAAAACTATTTGATTTGATACCTTGATCATAGATTTGTTAAACTTCAAGTAAAGAAGTCAAATTCAGGTATTCAGCCTCAGGCTTTCTCTTAGTCTTTCTTAGAATGACTTGTAGAATGTGGCTCGAGGATAAAGGGGATAGTCTCTTCTCTGTTGAAAACTGGTTTTATGTCTAGCCTCTAATGACTCACATTTTTATCTTCATTAATATCTTTTAAAAGAGTTTTATAGAGATTTTTTAATGGCTAAGAATCTATAAAAATGATAATTCTCTCCATATTAGAATTATATTGACATTGTGAAGGAAGGTAAATTTAAAAATTACATTTGGAAGGGTAAACAAAAGATAGTTCCTACTTGTTCTCTAAGAGGTTACTTGGCCTCCATAGATTTTATAGTAATACTATATTTCCCAAATCTCATCTATTTACAACCCATTCTTGTATCCTTCATGAAGTTGAATATTTGTTTAATAGAGTCAGTATAAATGATCCGGCTGCATCTGTTCAGAAAAAGAAAAAAAAAAAACAAACCTAAAACCTGTTGCCCAATTTATCCTAACCATTGAGGAATGGGGACTGCCAGTATTCGACTTTCTGAAGTCATGATATAATTCTTTTCTTTTTGATTTTTGTCATACACATAACAAGAAGGGCTTCGAATTCTTACTGTGCTGATTATACCTTCGTGATCTTGAGAAGTCACCTAATTTATCTCGGCATCAGTATATAAAATCAGAATAGCAACATTTGTTCAATAAAATTATTTTGAGGATTGAAGGAGAAAGTGTGTCAGAAGTAAATTGCTGCTACTACTACTAATAATAATGGATTTACTTATTTATCTTTTATATTACATAACGTATATTCATCTGTTTCAGAAAATCTGAACAAAATAGAAAACAAGAAGCAAATATTTTTTCTTTCCACCTAAAGTTTTCTCTACAACCTAGTGTTCAGTCAGGGATTTGCATCTATTTTATTAGAGGATTTCATGAATCGGAGCAAGAGTGCCTTGGAAATACTTCTCAGGTGTTTCTGATACCACCCTTGATTCAGAAGCAGTCATTAACACAGTCACAAATAATATTTGGCATGCTTCTTTCTAACCTTATTTATATATGTCATTAAAAAATAATGTTGCAATCATATAATGCATATAATTTAATATCTTCATTTTATGTATCATTTTTGAAATCATAAGCATTTTCTCATATAATTTTCATAAGTATCAATTTTATGACTTCACAATAATTTATTCATTGGATATAACACTCTTTAGCTATTTATACTGAATTTCTCCTATTATAAAAGAAACTATAAAGAATTTCTTTGTACTTGTAGCTTTATTTGGAGATCTTAATTCTTTTGGAGATTAGTTCTAGAGAGAATTACCTATGTTTGTTTATCACAGGATAATAGATGTCTTTCTTCCCCTGACTGTGAGATATTATGTGTATACTTACTTGTGAGAGGGAAGACAAGTTGTTAGTTTTCTTGGCTCTACCTTGCAGTTAAGTTGCACTCATAAGGCACAGTTTTGACTAAATTGGTTGGTTTAGCAACTTTTGATTCAATATCATTAGCTTGGTATTGAATTGAACCAGTTTTATTAGTATAAATGGAATAAGAGGTGTTGATCAAAATATAAAAATGTCCTTATTGTACAGTTAGCAAAATTAGAATCAATCATACGATATGAAGACATTAGTAACTTCTGTTTAGACTAATAAATTCCCTATTGTCATATTGTTTAAAATTATTTTATGTGACAGAGGTATTTTTATTACTCCTGTCTGTTCTATTTAAGTTAGGAGTTAAGAATCATTCTATTTTCTTCTTCCAGGTTTTACCTACATTATATACAATAGTGTAAGCATCCTTTTTTTCTTTTTAATATCCTCTATTTACCCAATATTTATTATTTGTCAGAAAGCAACATTCTATCAGGTAGGAATTCCTTTAGCAATAGAGGAAAAACCAGGTAGTTTATCGAGTAGTTAGCAGATATCATTTTCACATAATAAGTGAGTTCATGTTCCTTAAAAGGAGCTACCATACCTAGTTAAATGACTTGCCCTTAAACACAATATCTTTATGGAAAATGAATACAAACTAAATTTTCAGTTATATCATAGTAGAAAAAAATAGTATTGATTTTTCTTAAAACTTTGTAAATAAATACTTATATAAAGAATTCAATAAAGCCATCTGTATGCTATTATACTACATTATTTTATAAATAAGATAATATGTGCTCTTTATTTCTATAAAGCTATTACTTCTGATAATTTATTAACTTATGGTCTGTATTAAAATTTTTCATTAGGATTTTTTTCCTAGAATTCTAAGGGGTGAATTGGAACCATTTCTATGCCATTTAAGGAATATTTCATTCTAATGAGTTAAAGTAAAATAAAATAAATTGATGTTTATAAGTAGTTTCTTAGGAAAAAATGGAGTTTTCTCATATTTTAATTAAAAAATTAATATTAGTCATAATTTATTCAGTCCTAGGTAATTAATTCTTTTTCTGTTTGGATCTTGGATTAAACAGACATGAAGTTAGAGTTGCAGCAGGTTTATGGTTATATCAGTTTAAAATGAGAAGCCTGTAGTAATAAGTCTTTTCTTTCTACTATAAATTGTTAAGAAAATGCATTTCTTTATAAGACTATCATTTTTTTATGTTTATTTCAGAAGACAAAATTTATGAGCTGTAACTTGTATCAAGAATTTTGGGCAAGCATGAGAAAGGCAGAAGCCACCTGTTGTAGATATGACTTAATGGCATAAAATATATTTAGTACGTATTTGATATAATAACCAATAGTATCAGAGTGGAGAGAAATGGAGTCCTCTTCTAAGGACATATATATTCATCCCACAAGGATTTAGTCATTGATCACCTTGAATTAATATATTACACAGGACATTTACAAACCTCAAGTTTTAATATATGTGTGTGTGTGTGTGTGTGTGTGTGTGTGTGTGTGTGTGTGTATAAAGTGTGTGACATGAATGTCACTACTTGACAGAGATAATTTACCTCTGAAATAAAAATATTTCTAAAAATCAATTTGACAGTTGTTTTATTGGCCTTTTTGGATATCAACATAAGTATATATTATTTACTGCTACAATAACATTATGAAATTTAGTGGCTTAAAACAGCTATTATTATTCATCCTGAGGTAATTTTGGTGATCTAGTCCAGACTCAGCTTTTACTCAGTGGTTACAACTCACTTGAGTGGCATACGACTTGTCTCTTCTCTCATCCTTTAGAGGGTTGCCAGCTTGTTCTCATAATGATGTAGGATTCCAAAAGAACGCCTGTGTAAAGCCTCTTGGTGCACATGCTGAGAATTGTCACAGCATTATTTTCATAGAATTCTATTAGTAAAGCATTCACAAGGCCAGCCCAGTCTCATAGGTGGGTAAATAGACTTCCATCTCTTGAGAGGTAAAGCTATAAAATCACATCATAAATATAAGGATATAAGGAGGCATTAATGGGCCATCAATGCAATCAATTTACCACAGCATGCTTCTAATACCTTTATATTAATAACATTTTAGTTGTTACATATTTGACTTAAAGAGACAGCAGTTTTCTTTAATCACTCACATCTTTTCATATTTTTGACTTTGATAATTAGGACAGTGCTCAGTATCCTGCTGAGTTAAATAAAAGCATGGACCACTGTAATGAATTCAAGAATCTTGGGGCTAATAAAAAAAAATGAAATGACTAGGATGTGGCATTAGCACATAACATGCTTTATTTGGGCATCACATGGACAGTTTTGCATGAAAAAGAAAGTTCCTCACATCAGAATACTTTCTAGAGACAATAGAGCCACCACGCAGAAAAGAAGAGAATAAGGGAACCCCCGTGGGAGAGGGGAGCCAGAGAGGGGCTTATGTGTCTAGGCGATATCATTCAGCAGTAAGATACGGAGTCTTTAGTTAAGAGAGCTCAAAGGGCAACTGTGGCATGGGGTCTTGTTAGCCCTTGGGTTTTGGATCTATGATCACAGATATTGGTTGTAGTTTTGGGGTAATATGCCAAGCAGGCAGGCTAAAAGTATACCTATTGGGGCAATTTTTAAAATAATTGAATGTCTAAGAATTGTGTTTGGAGCCAGAGGGCTTTTGGTTAATGGTTCTAGCCTGATGTAAGAAGTAAACAACATATGAACCAATATACAAGGCCCATCTTTGGTTCATTTTGTGTAATAACCATGCATATTTACCTTGGCATTTCTATCATTCCTCTTTTTAAATAGTGAAAAAGAATATTTGGTATGGTCCTTCAGCCATGTGGCATAGCCAGCAGATAGATTGGAAAGACACTGTGACTGTTTTTAATTTTGGGTTTTAAATTTAAGAAAACAATATTGGAAAGAATTGCCAGAAGATGCAAAGCATGAGCAAAAGTCATAGGTGCCTTTAGATTAAAAAAAAAAGTAACATAGCCACAAGCAACTAAATATTAGTAATTGCAGCTTTTGCAAGAAGTAGATGACAAAGAAGAAAAAAATAAGAATGCTAAAAGGAGTATTTTGTGATATAAGGAACTTTTATGTTTTAGGCAAACTACATTAAAAGTACTAATTTTTCTCTGTCAAATTAAGAGCAGCTTGTGTATGCAAAAATCAGTTTGTCAATGTAACAGAAAGTAAATCAAATTCTAATTTTACTTTTTGTATACCACATATGAAATATTTTATAATCATGGATTCACAAGCACTTCTCTATATTATGACTAAGCTCATCACAATTGACTTAACTTTGTCAAAATTTGGTATATTTTTTATTTTCTTTTCAAACTCATTATGTGCAAATACAGTTCACTTTTCATCAAGCCTACTATAAATTATTCTTCATCTTCAAATTTCACCTTTATTTATTTTTAACTTTCCGATTATTTAGAGATGTACTGTTGATCAAAATCCATAAGTCAAAGACCAGAGATAAAATTCTTTTTCAGGTGATAAAATAAAAAACAGATAACACATGTCCATCATTTTGTAAACATATTTGCTTTTCTTCATAATTCTTTTACTTAATAGTTTCAGTCATTCATGTTAACTCTAACTTTTAACCAAAACAACTAATTTTGATGCATTCCTTTTCTTTCTCTCTTAGTCTGTCTTTCTGTCTTTCTCTGCCTGTCTCTGTCTCTGTCTCTCTATATTTCAGAAGATACCATAAGCTTCAAGAAAAACTAATAAGAAATATAAATGAAAAAGATTGAGCTAGGATTCTCTGTCACCTACCAACTATCACTTAACCAAGACTAGATGGCTAAGTCAAATAATCAAGATCAGATTTTGAACATTTCAGTCACCGAGGGAAGAAAAATAATGGCCGTGTTTAAAATAAAACAAAACTCAGAAAGAACAAGGTTAACGCAAACATCAAAACAGACTCAGAGAGGAAATGAAAATGCAGAAATAAAATTAGTGCTATCCATGCCTGAGAATCAGGAAACTTGGACATGGGTTTCAGAGGTTTCTCTATACAGTATACTTTTAGGGCGAGAATCAGCTCTTGTGTGTGAATTGACTTGGGTATCTCATTGGAATTTCAGCTGCAAAAAATGCAAGAACAAAAGCAATTAAGAAGAATAAAAGGATTTTTGTATGCCAGACATTATAAGGAAAGTAGACTTTGGACTTTGGAAGACTTCAAAAAAACTGACTACTATATAAAAAACAATAGATATTTAAAGGAAAAAAGCTGATGCAAGGTTACCAGGGTTCCAGGGAGTCTGTTCATGGTAGAAAGTCTGCAATTTTCTTACATGTTTACCTTCACTGCAAGGACCATCCATATCGGTGTTGCAAGGCTTGTCATAGTTTCTGGTATGATCCCTCACTTCTGTGATCCTGTAGTCTTCAACCCTACCAGTACATTACTGTGCTTCTCAATTGAGAGCATTTGGAAAATAAAATTGATTTTCAGAAAATCTTTAGTAAGCAGAATATCAGTGCCAAATAATTTTGTAGTCTTTAGTTTAATAACTTCTGGGACAGGAAAATTATTTTGAATGACTCTCTCTGTCATATAAAACACTTTGTTTGTTAGATACATCTTTTTTTTTTTTGAATAGTTGTGAATAAGCATTGACAAGTTTCACTTTCCTTTGGGTTTTCTTACTTCTGAAGGTTAATTTCACATATGTTTTATTCATTCTGGCATGTTTGGCCTTCTTTGGAGAACCCTATTAACACATTCAGGTGATATATATAAAGTCTGAGTGCAAATTATTATAATATATTTCATTGAAATAAATTTAAGATGTTTCAAAAATGTTTATTTTTATTGTTAACTATAATAAAAAGTTTTATATTTTATTTTTAGGCTAAAACCTATTCTAGGTAAAGGTGGTAATCTTGACAGTAAAGTTAAAAGAATTGGACCACACATAGAAATCTTCCAAGTGTTTCGAGAAAGACACAGATTCATAGTTACCAAACGCACAATCAGAATGATCACTGTCATGCAGGCGCATATCAGAGGGTGGCTCGAACGTAGAAGATTCAAAAGAATAAGCGTCAAGGTAAAGTATATGTTAAATATTATGATGTGTTTACAATTTCTAATGTAGATTCAATTAAGTAGAATTTTGAATAGTCTGCCACCTGTCTACCTTCTTTGAATTAAGAAAATGATAGGAATAATCTACTTTGCTGACTGTATCAAGCTAGAAACTCCGGGCAAAAGGCCTGGTTTATCCTTAACCCAACAACAGTTCTGGGCCTACTTTTGCTACAAGGCCAGGATCACCTAGGTTTGTGCTAACTTTGCTTCTCCTTTGTTATCTGTTTATTCTCTATGTAAAGCAAATGAGAAGATCATTTGCTTACACTGAGCATTTAGATAGTGAGTTTGAATGTTTGAGGCGATTGAGTTCCATGGAAAATGGAAGAAAGAGAGATGACGAGTAAAATATGGGTGAATTTCCAGGCCACTTTAAGAACACAGATGAAGTTGGTGATCAAGAATTAAATTGGTGACATTTCTCCTGGTTGTATAATTACTTTAGTAGTTATAAAAAGTAAGGCAGAGAGAGGCAATATAACTTGTCTAAAGTTACACATCTTGCTAATGGAATACTCAAATTTTGAGAATCAAACCTAAATCTGAATGGCTCCAGACTTTTTAAAACAGTAGGCCATTCTAGTAACAATAGTATGCAGTAATCATTGAAAGATGGTGACATGTTTTCTCAAATCAGGCTCAACATGGACATTGGAGCCTTCTGCCCAAAGTTGAGGCCAGATGAAACTCCATTCTGATAGTGTATAAACAGAGGGGTGTGCTCATATCAGGGAGATGATGGGGAGAGCCATGAGTACCTTTATATAGAGAAACACTAATTCTGTGGCAATCAGGGTGCATTGGAAGAGCACAAGATTCAGTGATAGAGTTGACCAAGCATATGTACTTAGACTTTACACTAAGAAATTAGATATAGAATGATTGAGCATGTGCTTCAGGTAGTAATAAAAGTAATCATTCTGACCTATGTCAAAATGGGAGACAACAACAGGGAATACAGAGAAGAGGCCTATAAAAGAGAACAAAACCCAAGAGATAGACATGACCTTCAGCTACACGTTTGCATCTAAGAACTTCACTTAATTCTTTAAGGGGGTGAGGAATTGAATACAAAAATCATGCTTAATGTTATTTATAGCTTATATATTTGTAAGTATGTGGTTATGTGTGTATATTTAAGATAACTACTCAAAATGCTCCATTTTTATTTTATTGTATACAGATTAGTCATTTAAAAACCTTTTTTCTTTTCACTTTTATAAGATTTTTTAATAAAGACACTTTGGATATTGTGCTATGTAACTTTTTAGACAAATTTAGATTTATTTCAGTCAATAAATGTGGTCACAATGTGTACTTATAGGTCTATGACATTTTTAACATTTTTATAAGTTAAAGTTTGGGAAAAAATTTGTTGAAATATTGCACAAGTTTTAAAATGTCAGCATGTAAACCTCTTTTTCATAAACTGATAAGAAATCTAATAATTAATTATAATAATAATAATAATAGAAAAATAGGTCAAAGACATGAATTCATACTTTATAGTAGGAGAATCATAAATGGCTACTAAACATGAAAAGGGGCCACTGTTACTAGTAACCAAAGAAATTAAAGAAATTTACAAAGAAATTAAATCTCACTGAGTTAGATATGTGGTAGTAGAATTCTCCAAACAAACTAGCAATTCTTTACATTTTTAAAAAAAGATATGACCATATCAAACAAAAGGCAGACTTGAATACACATACTGAAAAAACTTTCTTATAAATCTCGATGTGTGATAAATTTATCTTAAAGAGATTGGAAAATTATGATTAGCAATTTGCAATGAGCCTTTTACATTTTAATATTGCTATTATAAATATCAATTTGTACATTTTTTTCTGATAAACTCTATCTTTAAAAATGCTTAGAAATGTGGTAAACAGTTACATAATGAGGTATACATAGCATCATAACTGAGGCATATTTCCAAACCCAAGACTGGCAGAGAGGCATGCTGTAATTAGAACCATAATTTCTTAACCATGAAAACCTCCTTCATAACCTTCTGAATGCCTCACTTTGAGAAGAGTTCTCTCATAAATTAAGTTGTGTCTCCAAAAGAATACTTATTAAATTTAGAAGGAATGATACTCAAATTGGCGTTGGTGACTGCCCAGAGCTCCTGCTCTCTTAGCAAATGTCATCATCTATCTGAGCAGCAAATGCCAAGCATGATCCTTTGGCTCATGTTTTAAGGATACAATTAAAACATTGCTTGATTCTCAATTATAAGCAAAGGAAACCTACTGAAAGATTTTCACAGAATGATATTGAATAGAATATTGGGCTGAATGAAGACTGAGAGGCTCAACAATAAGAAGGAATGATTAACACAGATAGCTCCCAAGACTCCAGCCAAATCCTACATGGAGTCTGAAGTAGATACTGAATTCTGGGTATTCTTGCCTCCATGAATGCTGCCTTTGAAAAATGAATATTGCTGCCACGGTTATTCTACTACACAAATAGATTTCCCACTATTTTGCTTTTAAAAGCATTATTAGTTTCGATTCAAAACCTGAGGCTGGTGTAGATAATGTATGAAACTTCATCATGTGTCTGCATCCTAGCAACAGAGAAGGCTTGGGTCATGAGCATCTGATTTATAGTTTCAAATTGTAGAAAGTGTGTTCTGCCTCCCACTAAGATTCACATGATGGAGAATGCTTCAAAAGTGTGAGCAATTCATTATTAACAGCAAACAAACAAATTAAAAAAAGACAAGAGCCTATTGAAAAAAAGGCAGATTAAAAATATACCTTGGAATATTATTAAAATGTGAAAGATATCAGCAAAGACTCAGAATATGCCTGAATTTGGATGGAATTTAGATGCAATGAGATGGGAAAAAGGAAAGTAGTGACATTATGTTAATCTTTATTCAAGCAAATTAAGAAATATTTCATTGATAATATTGACAAATAAGAAATCCAGCATTGAACATAGTATTTAAAAATTTAGAAAAGTATCATAAAATTAAGTGAAGGTAAAAAATTCAAAAAAAATTTAAGGAATCAAACAAAAATGGAAAATAAATGATAAAAGCATGAACAATCATAAATGTTTTATACATATATATACACATACATACATACATACATATATACATACATATGTACACACACACACACACTAGGGAATAAAACAAAACAAAAATTCAGAGAATTGGCAAAAAATACTAAATTCAAGTAAATTAAGAAGAATATATTGTATGTATAATTGAAAGTGTCGGCTCTGTAGTGTTTCTGATTTGGTTTCAAAATCAATTCTGCAACTTACTAGCTATGGGATCTTGGGAAAATTATTTAAATATTTTATGCTTCAATTTTTTCACTTGTGAAAATGTATGCAAGGCACATCAAAAGAAAGCTGACTCAGAAAAATTTATGAATTTGAATACATTCTTTAAAAAATAATGAAAATAGATGAATTGAGTCTTTAATTCAGGAAGTCAAGAACAGGGAGGCAAAAGCTTAGATGGAATTAATGAAGATAAGTAGAACTATTAATGAGCTAGAAAATGTAAAAGTAATTGAATTGATAAATAAAATGAAACTGTCTACTTACAAAAGAAAACCCCCAAATGAATCAATATTTAAAAATTTTTTAAAGTCTATTAGAATGTAGAAAATTCATATACAGAAATATAGTTACAGAAGAAAGATAAACTGGTATAACAAAATTTGCACATATGCTAAATAGTTAATATTTTTTAATATTCAGAGTTTTTAGAAATCAAAGAGAAAACCTAAGGATGTTTAGTGAAAAGCTGATAAAAAACAAAGGAAAATAATAAAAGATTTGAGGACCCAAAGTAGACAAGACTCATCTATTACACATTAATGCTTGAGTAAAACTTTTATTTATTTATTGTTTTGACTGAGTAGGCTACTTATTACAGAAATTTAGGCACCAACCTAGGAAGCTCCTATTCTATGGGAAATATGAGTATCTGATGACTAAGCAACTCATAACGAAATAAACTGAACTTCAGGGAGATTATCTTCCTGTATAATGAATGTATTTAACCAACCTGAGCAAGAAATGTTAATATAACCATAATCTAAGAAACTGTGAGATTGATAAAATGAAAGAGACAAAATGAGATTAAATGCAAATAGTAGAAGTATATAAGGAGTTTTACTATCTATATTGCTATTTTATAGGCTTTGTATCATGGACCAAGTTTGAAAGCAGTTATAAACATGTATTGCAGACTAATTCATCGTGTTAAATATCAACTTGGTCTTTGGAGGACAAGACAAATTATAAACTTTACAGAGCTAGAGGAATGGATGGACAGAAAAAAATGTAAGTGATGCAGTTGTTGCTGATCTGATTTTAGGTTTGAAATTAATTTAATCATTAAAATTTTATATACAAATTATATGTAATTGCCCATAAATAGCAAAGGTAGACCATATTTATAATGTTATAAGCTATTTTAATTTCAAGGTGATATATAGTATATTTGGATTAATTTATTAGGCTCTTGTGTTTATAAGCAATAGAAAACTTATTCTGACTATCCAGAGCAAAAAAAAAATTTAAAGGAAAAGCATAAGAAAGATAGCTAAAGAATGAAATTTCAGACACAACAGGAAACACAGCTATACCAGAGATCTAGCTAGTGAAAAATAAGGTACAGTCTCTGTTTTCCTTTGGGAGCTAGATGAGCCACTATCATTTTAAGACTTTTTGTTCCTATGTCTTAAATTCAAATTCCAGGGGGAGAGCACCTGATTGGTTGAGCCTGAATCGTGTGTCCAACATTTTGTAGTGGGAGGACAGAGAACTTATCGTTGAGTTGCACAGAGGTTGTATCTATTGGGGTAGGGGAGCTCCCCAAAGTAAAACTACATATTGATAACAGAATAAATGGACACTAAGCACACTAAATAGACATATTCATTATGTGTTTCTTATTAGTGTTGAAATTCTATTCACAGAATAAATTCCCCAATTAATATGTTAACTTATGGAGATTCTTATGTTTATTGTATTTAATAAATTTAATATTGCTTAAAATTAGGATGGGCATTATATTTTCTTGATTAAAAAAAAAATGAGGACTTCTGGTTTCTGGTTTCACATGTAGATGGAGTGGAATCACCGCTCCATCTTAACAAGTAAACAAAAACTGAACGCACTAAAATATTAACAACTCATATCCATAAGAGAGGGGAGGACACAGGGCAAACTACTGCTACTCCTAGAATGGAGAGACAAACGTGAATACAGGGAGTCACGGTTTATCGGAGAAGAGACTTATTGGCAGAAACTGATGTGGGTACCAGGGCCAGGGGAGGAAAAATAGTTGGTAGCTGATGAATGATTAGAGGCTCAGTGTGGGCAACCTGTAGAGTTAAAATTTCCAGGAGAACTTAGGAAAGGTGGTGGGCACCACAGCATTGTGATTTTTTACCTTCAAGAGCTTGACCAGATTCCCACAGTAAATCTCAGAGAAGAGGAACTATTTTGAATTGTGCTAGAGCACCCTGTTCTTCTTCACAAGGCCTGCCTTCAAGGGAAACTAGTTAACCAGAGCCTCACCTGTTGGGGGATTATCAGAGTCTAACTAACCTGAGCAAGGGGAATACCAAACGCCAGTCCACCCTGGTCATTCCACCCCACATAAGTGGAGAGAAAAAATACTGAGAAACGCTTGTAAAGTTCATAGTTGAGAGACATAGGCTCAGTACAAAACTGAGATGTAATTATAAAACTGTAGAACACTTCCCCTCTTCCCAATCTTACCAGCACATTACTAAAGTCCTGTTACATCAGTTTGTTTTACCCAATATATTATGTCTGGCTATAAAGAAAAAATTTAAAAATATACAAAAATGCAAGAAAACACAATTAGAGGAGACAAAACAAGTATCAGAACCAGACATGGAATTATCAGGCTGAGAATATGAAACAACTATAATAAATATGCCAACGGCTCTAATGGATACAGTAGACAGCATGCAAGAACAGATGGCAATGTAAGCAGAGATGTGGAAACCCTAAGAAAGAACCCAAAGAAATGTTAGAGATAACAAACATTGTAACATAAGTGAAGAATGTCTTTGATGGACTTGTTAGTAGACTGGACATGACTGAGAAAAGAATTTATGAGCTGGAGGTTATATCAATTAAATCATTGAAAACCAAAAGGCAAAGAGAACAAAGACTGAAAAAAATAGAACAAACTATCTAGGGACTGTGGGACAACTACAAAAGAAGTAACATATGCATAATGGGAATATCGGAAGGAGAAGAAAGAAAGAAATGGAAAAAAATAGTTGGAACAATAATTTTTCAAAATTAATATCATATACCAAACTGCAGATCCAAGAAGCTCAGAAAACAACACCACAGGATACATTCCAAAACAATGACACCTACACATATCATCTTCAAACTACAGAAAATCAAAGATAAAGAAAAAAATCTGAAAGACAGAAGAAACACCTTCCTTATTAAGAAAGATAAGAATTATATTTGACTTATCAGAAACTATGCAAGCAAGAAGAATGGAGCGAGACATTTTAAATGCTAAAAGAAAACAACCAACCAACCTACAATTCTGTATCCTGTGGAACTGATCTTCAAAAACAAAAGACTTTTTTAAACAAGCAACCAGTAGATCTGCCTTGCAAAAAAAATGTTAAAAAGAAATTCGTTAGAGAGAAGGAAAAGAACATAGGTCAGAAAATCAGGTTTATATCAAGTAAAGAAGAGCACTAAAGAAGAAATAAGAAAGTAAAAAAAAAAAACACTTTAATTACTAAATGATCTAACAGATATCAATTTGTTCAAAATAATACTAACAGTATGCTCAGAAACCCATGGATATGTATAAAGCTTATGTATGATTATATATGAACAAAGTGTTAGCATAGGAAAAAGAAAGAAGAAAGAAAAAGTAAGTTAGAGAAACAGCAAACCCTTCTCTTATTAGGAAGCTACTGACAATCCTTTTTCTTAAACATCCTTTAAAAAGTGAGAGAGGAGATAGATAGATAGATAGACAGACAGACAGACAGACAGACAGATGATAGGTAAGTAGCACACCCACATGCACTCAGATTTTAAGACTTTCATACATAAACTCTTCACCCATTTACACAAAATTCAGAAAGATATTCTTTTATTTTTTGCAGCCTTTTTGAAATTGAGATATAATGGACATATGACCTTATAACATTATATTAGTTTCAGATGTACAGCATAATGATTTTATATTTGATTATATTGTCAAATGATCACCACAGTAAGTCCACATGTCACCATACTTAGTTACAAAATTTTTTATATGAGAATTTTTAAGATCCACTCTCTTAGCAACTTTCAAATATGAAATACAGTATTAATTCTAGTTAATAATCAGAAAGATACTCTTAATATTTCTTTATTAATATTATGTATTTAATAATCTAACATGAATGTACAGATATATTAATATTTATTAAAATATGCACTCTAGAACCTTATAGTTATTACAATGACTGTCTTTTTGTTTTCACTCTATTTTTAGCTAACAAATTCCAAATCATGTGTCATTTCCAAAATACTGTCATTACCTTTTACTGTCTTATCTTCGTTCCCAAAACTCTGCCACTAAATGTCAGTTTTAACCTGATAGAATTGTGCTTATTTTTTGTAGTTTTACTTTTTTTTTTTTTACAACTTCTTATTTGTAATTACAGATTTTACTATTTTGGCATACAAAAAATAATCTCTCAGTTAAAACAAAACAAAACAAAGCAAGGCAAAACAAAACAAAACAAAACATGAATGTGGACTCTGGTGGTTTTTAGCTGAGATGCATTTTGAGTAAAAATCTTAAAGAAAGTGAGGAATCAGGTGGATACATGGTGGAAGAATGCTCTCCACAGAGGCAGAAGCAAGCACAAAGGGTGAAGTTGGAGGAAACTAGGAGACTGATATTATTGGAATGAAGTTTGTGAGCTATAGCAGAGCAAAATGAGATGGGAGTGGGGGCACAGAGACTTGCATTTTACTTTGACAGTGTTGGGAATCCTGTGGAAGGCTGTGAATTTAGGGCTATGGTGCAATTTGTATTTGAGTGCATCGTTATGGCAGGTTTTGTGAAAGCAGGCTGACATAAAGTTCATTTAGGACAAATGGGATTCTGTCAAGCATAGGATCTGAACAGTACAAGAGGCTTAGCCAAATGAATGACTTAAGAAATTGCAAACCAAGGGGCATCCATTTGCATTGAAGTCTAAAGTAACTCTAGAATTTGTAGAATTTGCAGGTTATTTGTTTTTCTGTTCCTTAGAAAAGTCTCCATCTTATCCATATTTTGAGTGCTAATTAAGCGATACTTGACACCTGGCAGAAATCTATGCACCTTTTTAAAACATCTTTTAATGACCAGAAAATTTCATTAATTTTCATGATTTAGGTTTTATGTTGACCCTAATTACACTGGCCTAGAATATTAATTGTGCTAGCGTGTTGCTGAACATCTGTTTTCAGGGAATAATACGCAAGGGCATTGTTATGTATTATAGTTATAAAGCCATAATGTCAAGTGCATCAGTCTGAGAAACACCTAAAACTGATTGATCGAAGGAAACTAATAAGAGTATATATACACTTTTTCAAGGAGAAATATATATATTTTAACAAAAATAAAAATGTGATGTATTTTGTATATTAGTTTAGTTTTCTCCAGAATCAGACCCTGAGACAAGAATTCAAGTATGATTAACTTATTTGTGAGTTGATCCCAGGAACTACTGTTAGACTGGAAAAGTGCAATAGGGAAGGAAGTCAAAAAGTGTATTATCAAGCGGATTACCATTTGGGCAACTGGAGCTTAATTCCTCTAGAGAACAGTGTAGCCAGCTTGCCTCAAGTGCTGGGTCTTTATTCACCATCTCCCTCCAATCAGTGGCTCAGGGCTGCTCTAGTGGGGTCCCCTGGCACTTCTGGCTTGCTGCACAGGTCAGAAGAATCAAGTCTTTCAGCCAGAGGTGTAGCCCTTAGGCAATACAATGTAGATGCCAACAATTCAAAGTCAGGTCACCATGCATAGAAACATAAGGGACAAGCATGCGGATGCTAACAGTAACTGCCCTAGTGTGCTTATTTGAAAAGAGAAAAAGTCATAGTTGCACTAAACATGAACTTACACTGCTGTGTTTCAGGATCTAGAATAGCTACTCATATTTAGACAGTCACTAAATATTACTTAAATTGATGTCTCATGATTGTCCATTTAAACTGAATGAATAAATGGATGGATGGATGGATGGATGGATGGATGGATGGATGGATGGATGGATGGATGGATGGGTGGGTGGGTGGATGGATGGATGGATGGATGGATGGATGGATGGATGGATGGATGAATGAATGGGTGGAAAGTTGGAGTCCATATGGTAGTGTCAGGATGATACATTAACTTCTGTTAGAAGCCACTTTGGTGCCCTTTGCCACTGCGAGTCCATATTTCAAAGCCTCACAGGGCTACTCCCTATGCTTATGAATGTAAACTCAATGCCACCTTTTTGAAATAAAAAATAATTATAAAATAAAAAAATAAAATAAAATGTTTATGGAGAACCACACTTACAGAATTTATGCATCTATTCTCTCTGTCATTATCTAACCCCTATCTAATGCCAAGTATGAGAGATAGGTAAAGGATGGCATGACAGAATGGTTTTCTGTGGAAGCTTTAAGCCAGGTGTAAGAAGTAGGAACATGTGAAGCCAGTGATCGAAAAGTAAATATTGTTCCATTAAAGAGTAAAATCAGAAGCAGAACAATCAATTCAAAGTGGAATCAGCTGTTCAAATAGTTAGATGTCAGAAAGATATGAAAAATTACAGAAATTAATAAACAATAAATATTGAAATGAGTCACATCCCCAGAAATCCTGACATAAAGCTATGTCTTCTGATGCAGTGAGCATTTATGTATGTAGGGTCTGTGGACAACTGTCATCTAAACCAGGAGAAAGGATGCTGGTATGGTGTTCTCTTTAGGGAAGCAAGTCCAAGTTTTACTCCTGCAGAATGTGGGAGGAAGAAGCCTGCCCACTTCCTTCTAATCTTCCACAGGAGGTTGACATCGATCTACTCTAAGCATGGAGGCTTATCATTAGACATAAAAATAAAACTGGGGTTAAAGTTTTTTCAAATCCAGATGAAATTTTAGGTGGTTTGTACTTGATACATTATTTATAAAGCAAATATTTTTTGCATTCCCCCCCCCCCCACTTTTAGTCTATGAAACAATGTTTGCCAAGAGAGAAGACTGGCAAGGATTGGAAAGAAGTGAGCTCCTTAAGTACTTCAATGACTGTGGTCATTTTCCAGTCAAGCAACAGATTGATCAGGCGTGGGACCTGGTCCACAGAGGTGAGTAGTTTTTCACTATTTTTCTCACCTTTTTTTTCTTTACTTTCTTTCTTTTCTTTCTGCCTATTTTCCTTTTTTTTGTTTCCTTCCTTCTCTAACTTAAACTTGTCTTATAAATCATTTTCCTCAAAATTTTTTGTGTGAATTTTGCATATATGAAGAAAGATTTAAAGGTTACAATAAACTCATACAATGAAGTTTTTTTAGGTGGGTGGAGGAGATGATTTTAGCTTTTTAAGCTTTTAAGATACTTTTTGATATTTTACAACTCAGTATATTTTAAACCACTGTATTTTAAATACTGATGCTAAAAAGCTTACTTTTGGATAGTAGATTGGTTACTGAAGAAGATAGACAAGTTTAAAATGTTTAAACATTATAAATTATCAATATGTAGAATTTTATAGTTAGGAAATCGTTTTTTTTTTTTCTGAACAATAAGTAAATGAAAAGTTAGTATTGTACAAGAATATTTAATAATTTAAATGGAATGACATTTCTCTCTTCTCTAAACACTAGTAAGGGGGTGGAAATTGTCTTCAAGATGTTGGAAATTCCAAAGAATTTTCCTTGAGATTTTTCTCAGTATATTTTAAACCACTGTATTTTAAACACTGATGCTATGTTTATGTTACTGTTATGACTTGCTGCCATGTTTAGAGGTGGTGGATGGATGTAGCCACATTTTAACTGAGAAGAAAGGGAAACGAAACAAAACATACCAGGACCTTCTTAGATAGAGGAATGAGGCCCACATGCCAGTAGGAGCTGTGATTATGATCAGGGTGACAAGGTTGAAGTTCTCTTCCTTTGTTAGTTCTTAGTATAAATTTACTTAATTCTTTATCTGTGAACTTTGTTTTACCACTGCTAAATCCCTAGTACCTAGAAAATTTTTCTAGACTCTCAAATATTATTAACAGACTTGCAGAAGCATCCAAATTACTCTATGCTTTAGTGGTCACAACTAGGTGGTTCAATTAAGTAACATTTTTCCTCTCAACAAAATCATTGAATGTTTAGAAAATTTGGAAATATAGAAATATATAAAATTACTTAAAAAAGCAATTAGTAACACTTTATGTTTATCTTTCCGTTTTTTTTCTGTGCATAATGATATTTGTATAAAATTGAGATTATTTCCTACATGTTTGAAAATCTGCATAAATACCTATTATAACATTATTTATCACTGAGTAATAATATGTCATATGGGTAATCTAAAATATATTTACTGTTGCACATTTAATTGTTTCTACTTTTATTTATAACATATAATAAAATGGAAAAATTAAATGCAGCAAAATAGAATCAATTAAGCATTTGAGAAGCATTTACTGATTATTGTTTGTAATTTAAAATTAAGATTTTTTCCAATTAACAGTTTTATAGACATATTTTTCTCTACTAATTATTTTGGAGTATGTCCTAAAGGATTAGTTTTAGAACATAGCTATAGAATTAGGTTGCCCAGGTTTAATTCCTGACTCCACCATATACTAGCTGTATATCTTTGGATAATTCATCTCTGATATGCCTCATTTTTCTCAATTATAAAAGGAAGATAATACTATCTAAGTCATTAGACTTTTGTGAGGTTTAAATAAAATAATTCATGTAAGATATGTTCCACTGTAAGTGCTCAATAAATGTTTATTAGCAAATAATTTTTAAGTATATTTAAATAATTATGAAAATTTTCATAATTATTTTTTACTTTAAAATGTTTTAATGTTGAATGTAATTATGTAATGACTCATTTTTATAGAGATTATTTAGTGAATGCCATCCATTGGTTTCCAGCCATGTCATCTCTTTAGATTATGATAATGAACTGTGTTCTAGAGGAGGTGATATACCCATTTATGTTCAATTTACAAGTTAGAGAACTGAGACTTAATAAGAGACTTTTCTAAGCTCATTAGTAGAGTTGGAATTTTATTCCTAGATCTTCAAGTTAAGTTCAATGCTCTTTCCATTTTACTATGGGAGACATTTAAAAGTCAATGTTATGAAAACAATTAGATGGATGATTGCAACATTTTTAAAGCAAGTACTGCCTTTTATTTATCTTTCAGAGACTAGCTTAATGTCTTGCAGTATAGTAGATTTTCTGTAAACAATTGAGTTTAATAAATTGCTTATAAAATTTGTAGGATTCAAAAGAAAACAATTTAAAAATATAATTTTATTATAATCCTTAAAATTGGAAGCTTTCCACTATAGAGAGGAAGCACTCGAACATAATTTTAAATATATGTTTAATTATGGTGCTCCATCCAATAAGAAAAATTCTTTTGGTGGATTTAAAATGAAAATATTCTAAATAATGAAAAGAGAATAGAGCCAAATTAATGATTTTCTACTTGCTTCTGGAATATATTCCATTTTTAAGAGAATCTAATTTTATATATTTAGATTGTCAGTCATCTTCATTCATACTGACTTCTTTGATTGTGTATAATAGCTCCAGATGTGCAACCTACGCAATTTTTCATGCAGTAGAATATTTCACCTACGCATATGGAGTTAATTCAATTGATTAACTTCTTCATGTATGACACCAAGTAGGTCAAATTCCTAAAACTGTATGTGTTCAGATATTTTTAGCTTTTTTTTTTTAAAAAAAAAAAGTATTCTTATCACTATGGTAACAAAAAGAATTGTGACTGAGGACATGATTTTCATCTGAAAATCTTTGGGGAGAACGAAGCAATTTTAGGCTGCATATATAGGCTGATATTAAAAGTTAAAAGCTATGAAAACATGAGAACCTTTACTTGATATTCATTTAATAACAATGTATGAAATTAATAACAATAGAATAACATATATATTAAAGTAAGGAAAATAATATGATTCTACATGATTTATTCTCATATCATCTAATTTTTAGAAATTTAAACTTTAAAAGTTTTCCAGTATTTTTTCAACATCTAAATAGAACTTTTAGTTTATTTTCTGAAATTAAAATGAGCAGAAAATAACTCTAAAGACAAGTCTGTTTTCACTGTGAAGCCCTGGGCAAGAATCTTAACATCAAAAACAAAGAAGATACATGTATGTTATTTAACCTGACATATGCTATGCACCTGAAGAAAGTATAGCCTGAGACAGGATGTGAGATATTTCAGATTCCCTGACTAGTTAGTGCCATATTGTGACTATACCCTGGGCCTCCTGCTCCTTGGAGCACAGCTTTGTTTATCACAGACAGACGACACTGCATTCTTTGCTGTTTTCTCAAGACATGCTTTAGGTTATTAAATAGGAAGTGTGTGATGATTTTTCCTTTAAAACTTTTTTCATATGAGCAAGTACTCTAGCAATAAAAATTTAATTATGTAGAAAAGAGATTATAGAGGATTTTAAAAAGATAGTAGAGGATTCTAGGGTATAAGAAATGTAAGACAGGCAAATTCTGATGGTAAAAAATGCAGAACTATTAGAGGTAACATGTTATGAAACCCTTATTTTAAATAACTTCTAAAGAAGAAATTAAAACATTCTTATAAAAATTTTGATAAAAACACACTAAAAACAAATACTGGCAATTTTATGCTCCCAAATGATATGTGGCTACTGACTGGTTAGGGTATCAACTAGAATAGGTAGCCAGGTCTTATAGAATCTCTTGGTGCCACCATTAACATTGGGGGAAAGTGGCAACCTGTCTACGTTTTTATATAACAAAAATGCTATCACACTATATATTTATATTGGTAGAAATCTCAGTCCAATTTTGCTTTTCATTCTCTCTCTCTCTCTCTCTCTCTCTCTCTCTCTCTCTCTCTCTATTTTGTGGTTGTGGCTAAATAAAGATGGAAGGCATTCATGTAGTGACATGCTATGTGGAGTGTCCACTTGATGAGCAATATTATGTCAACATAGGCATTTCCTGGTACATTAGTTTGCTAAGGCTGCCATTAATACCATTGACTAAGTGGTTTAAACAGAAATAGGTGTGGATCATGGATCACTTTGTGTCTATCATACTTAGAGTTCACTGAATGTTTTGAATTGGTAGGTTAATGTTTTTCATCAAATTTGGCAATTTTTTTAGCTAAATTTTATTTTTGCACATTTTCTCACTTGTTTCCTTGTAGGATTCCTATTAAACTTATATTAGTATACTTAATGTTATCCTAGAGGTCTCTGAGACTGTTTATTTATATTTTTCAATCTTTTACTCTTAAAATGGGATATCTATTTTTCTGTCTTCAAATTTCACTATTTCTCTTTTGTCTTCTTAAATCTGTTGCTAAGCCCATTTTGTAAATTTTTAATTTTATTCTTATATTTTTCTATGGTAGAATCTATTTAGTTACTTTTTGCAGGTTCTATTTTCTCTTGATAATCCTCATTTTGGGGTAGATTTCATATTTTTCTTAAATTTTAAAATATAAAGTATTTTAGTTATTTGAATATATTTATAAAAGCATCTTTGAGGTCTTTATCTGCTAAATTTAACATCTAAGTCCACTCAGAGTCAGTTTTATTGACTGCTTTTCTCCCTGAGTATGAGTTATACTTTCCTGTTTATTTGAATGATTCTTTTGTTGTTGTTGTTGTTGTTGTTATTGAATATAGGACATTTTCAATAATATATTGTTGCCACTATAGATTCTGACCTCTGCAACTCCAAATGTTTATTTATTTATTTAGTAACTTACCTGGACTTAATAAGTGAAATCTTATCTGTCTCCCTCATGGTGTTCTGTCATTTATTTTTCTACTCCATTACTGTTTTAATTTAATTTTTTTAGAGTGGCTTCTCAAAAAGGCATTTCTGATCTACATAACTTAGTTGTCAGCCTATGATTGAAAAGAGTATTTACTCAAAGACCTTGATCCCTCTGCCTATGTATCTGCATGTAGGCTGGGGAGCACATTTAATGTTCAGCTTTGTCTGCCTAATATTTTACTTTTCACTGGTACTCTTGGTCTTCTCTGTTTATTCCTGTTGTTTCCCAGTTAGCTTGGAATTTGTGTAGGGGTTATGAAGTTTTCTATTGTCTTCTTATTTCTGCCTATTAAATTTCAGGCTGGCTTGCCCCAACTCAGACTGAACCTCAGGTTAACAGAGCTGCAGATTTTCTCCATTTATTTCTTATAAAATGTGTTATGTATATTGTTAATTCCAATGGTGTAAATTTTTCCCCACCTCTTCAAATCAATTTAGCTTCCTATGATGGCTGGTTATGGAGAGAAAATAATAATCCTCATTTTAGGCATATTGATATTGGCTCAGGTCTCTATACTCTTGTCATAATCCAATTCAGTAAAGCCTATGACATGGTGGTACATTTGTTCACCAGAGAAGGACAGAATGTTAAAAAATATGGAGGCAAGTAAATGAGTAGAATTCTTAGCACAAAATCAAGTTATCAGAAATAAAGCAATGAAGATGATTTAGGATGTGGTCGGTGTTAGGAACGTCTGGCACCTATCTCAATGATTAAATAATGAGAATAGCCCTTCAACTATCACTTGTACCTCACTAGTGAAAGGGTCCCTGAACTGTACCAACATAAATTTCTTTAGCAGGATTTGTGTTATTTGTTGCATATAACACTAGATCATTTTTAAAGTGTTTAATGTTTGTGTACCTGCTCTGATGAGCCTATTGCTAAATGTCCCATTAGTCAGAGACTCTAAATATTATGAAGATATAAAGGTTTTGTCAGTGGTGTCTATAGCCCTTGTATAGCAGGATGCCATTTTTTTCTTGGTATTTTAGTAGTTATTCTTTAATGCTTTTTTGCCATGTGAGAGGTAAAAGCACATTCTCTTCTCTGATAATTTCAGGTATAAGTCATAAAGTTAAAGGAAATTTATTAGATATTCTAAATGGGTGCCTTCCTTCATTGTGGCATTTCAGAATGTTTTTTTTTTTTTTGACAAATTTTCATTGTGAATATACTCAACAAACATCTTTGGAGCACTTACTATGTGCTATGATATATAATGTGTTCAAAGGTCTTTGAGTTCTTATAACTGGAGGGATATGCACATATATAACTAGAAAAATACAATGTTTTATATGCTTACACATTCACACATGTATCAAGTGCTGAGATGATACAGATATTTGTCTTAAGTTTAAAAATCAGAAAAGATTGGAAAGGAAATGTTTAAGACTTGAGTCAATCATTGTAGTATGAATTAACTAGATAATGAAAAAGACAGTTTAATACATGAGAGATTTCAGGCAAAGCAAATTTTAATTTTCATGGAAGCTGGTTACACTGAATAGTGGAAAATCTGTGTTTGCTAGTGGGTACCTGGAAAGGGCATAATGTTACTAAAACTGCTTACTAAAAGATGCCAGGTTATTCATTGTGATCTATGGCTGATTTTCCCTATAGGATTCTTCTATTTTGAGTTCCTTATTCACCTGTCACCTGCCTATTGGGAATGGATGTTTCCAAATGCACAATACAAATTATATTTTGTGTATAAATCAGTTTTGTGTCAGTAAGAGCTATTTAAACAATTTTCTCTAGAGCTTTAGTATCCCTGGATAGCTAGAGATCAAATCCTAGGGGCAAAGAGCAACTTTGAAAGATCATTCTATCATCACCTTGCTTCAGCTACCTAATCCAAGCAGCTGCTCCTACAATTCAGCCTACTTCCTCCCCTAACGCTTTTTAAAAGATGGTTCTTGACATTTGTTCTCACCTTACATTGTTTAACTTCGTTAATGCCTTCTTTTACCCTCGCCATGGCTGCGCAAACTTGTGAAAGCCTATGTGTAAGATGTGTTCTGGGAATGATCTCCGCCAATGAGACTTTCCCCTTTCCCCTCTATTTTGTCCTCTTACAGTCATGTGAGCTGTTACTGCAATTAGTGAGTTACTCTAATTAGCCATTCACTTTTTTTTTTAAATCTTTGAATCCTTTATTGTTTTGGTTGACTTATTTGTACCATTGTTATATAAGCTGCACAGACAATCTGATTAAATTTTGTAATATTACTTAACACCAGCTATTCTTCTAAAGCCTGTCTGTTTTCTTTAAGTAGAAAATAACCATCCTTAAGAAACAGCAGGAACAGCAGGAGTTTGAGAGTGGTGTAACTTCAATAAAGGTATAATTACTTTCATAAGTCTGTTAGAGAGCAAGCTTTAGGCTCCTTTTGTTAGATCCCTGTTTATTAAGATTACATACCAGTACTCCTAACATGCAGAGACCTACTAGCAAGTCTTTATTTTACATGATTAAATTACTATAATACTAGAATACAAACTCTGGTGAGAACAACTTTTCTATGCAAGTCTTTGATAAATGAAAAATATATTAATATAAAATATTTCATCAGAAATTCTTACAAAATGCAACATATTATGGCATAGTTATTTCAACCCTTTTTCTGGCATTTGACTTAATCCAGAGTCCTGTTAATTCTCACAGTGAAGTGCAAACTTCTGAAGGATTTAAAGTAGTTTTTAGCCCTTTATAGTCAAATAAGTGTTGCACTTCTTACTCAATCTACTTCTTAAATCACATGCTGTAAGATCTCTCATATTCTGTATAAATTATAAGTAGTATTGAAATAAAAGCTCATGTCTCAAATTGGTAAAACCAGTCCTCTTGCAGCATGCTGCCAGTTTGGCAGCCTAGAACTCAATTGTTCATACCAAAAGCTTGTTTCCTTAAGGTTTACCTGTTGAGTTAGAAGCCCACATGAGTTTCATTTTGGTATTTTAATTTCCAAAATTTTAAATTCTCTGTTTTCACATCAAAATCAATACGGTAATACTATTGTGTAGATAGTTGTCCTATAATGCAAAAAGATATTTATAAAATAAGCTTCTTTTAGGGTATAGTTTTTCAGGCATTTTAATGTAAATACCTCATATTTCTACCATGTAGATGTTAGGTTTCTATTCTTTAGAAATTTCTTCAATGATTCTTTGTCTACTTATTGCTAATGAAATTGATATTATAGACACAATTAGAAAACACTCCCTTATCTTCCTACCTTTCAATCTATCAACTTACTAGTATCAACATCAGAATCTACTTTTTTTCCTCTTGCAAAGAATGGACTTTCCCTTTTATCCCTTGATGACTTTAGTATCTCATTTCATCCAGCCTACCCAAGGATTTTATCCTGTCTCTACTTTCTTTACTCTTGATTATTTCCTGTTTCTCCTTTATTATTTATATCTTCTCACCTAGACTATTTCCCATCTTACAGACACCTTCTCTAGATGCTGCATAATCTTTTGGTTCTTTCTTCTTCAGTTATCATTCCACTTTTTTTTTTGCTTTTTTTGTAAACAACTCCTCAAAAATGGTGAGTCTATTTGTCATGTCTACTTCCTTACCTTCCATACTTTTTTCCTTTTTAAAGACATATCATGAAATGCTCCAGACCTATAAAAAGAATCATTAAATTACATAGAAACACTATTCAGGTCATGAGTTAATATTTATCCATCAACATGGATATTTAAAAAAATTAATGCATAAAGAAAAAGTTTCAAAAGGACATGTTACATAAATAATTTAGGTATTCAACATCATATTTTATATTGTTTAAGAGTATATATATGTGCAGCAGAAACATAAAGAACAAGTAGTAAAGGAAAACTGCAAATTCAAAATAGTGATTATTCCCCTCCCCCCCTGCCCATACCCCCTCCCCTGCCGATCCTGACCCATCACCCAGGAACAGATAGGTTTGTTAGAAGTCTATACATGCAACAGAACTCTCATCAGTTTCAGAGACAAGAGGCTAAGATTAATATAGGGCAAGAATCTAGCATTACCAAAAGCCAAGCGCAAAACTAAAACCTAGCAGAAATGCTGTGGAATTTAGCCCAAGCAAAACTTCTGGCAACTTCTGGTGGAATAATTAGATTTTTACGTAAAGGAAGAGCTCTCTAGCATAGCTCCATATAAGGTTATGAGTCTGGGGTGGAAGAAGTTGAGGAAAAGATAAGGGGGATGATGCCTGGTAGATGCAGCATTTGCAGTGCTACTTTTAATGTATATCAACTTTCCACCCAAATTTAGGAGTTTCTGGATTTTTAGTTCTGTTTCTTTTATTTCTTAATATATTCCTTCACTAATACTCTAATTTGCATAGTTTTATAGTGAGTCATTGTACCTGACAGTAAAAGTTTCCATATTTTTTTGCCTTAGAACTTGAACTTTTCTACCACTAGATTACAAAATGAGAATAAGTCTTTCTAGTTCTGTTAAAATTGCAGTTAATATTGGAATAATTTATAGAGAATTGACTTCTTTCTGATATTAAATATTTCTATGTATCAACAGGTTGTTTTATATATTTATATTATACTTTTAAATTTACAGCTTTTATATTTTTCAATGATTTTCTTAAACTTTCTCCCTAAAGATCTTATAAGTTTTTCTTCTTTCCTTTTTAAATTTTATTTTATGTTATTGTAGTTAGAACACTTAATATGCGATTTACCATCTTAATTTTTTTAAGTGTACAACACAGTATGTTTACTGCAGGTAAAATGTTATACAACAGATCTCTAGAACTTATTCATTTTGCTTAATAGGCTTATTTCTATAAACCTCACTTCCTTTGTTGCTGTGGGGTATGAAGGAGATTTAATTCTCTTATAATGTTTCTTACGCTGGGTGCTGGGTACACAGATGCTATTTTTTGTTGTTGTTGTAGTTGTTTCTTTTTATGTCTGAAATACTTATAAATAAAATCTAAAACCATTTCTAGTTTCTTCCTATTACGTGTAGAATAAACTTTAAACATCCAGCAAATGATATCTTTTCTACCTTCCTGACCTCTCTCCTTTTTGCTGACTCTACTTCAGTCAGGCCGATGACTTCACTTTCTTTTTTTTTTTAATACACTACATTCTTTGAACTTGCTATTTTTTCTATTTAGAATTCTCTTTCCACATGGATTACTTTGCAAGAGTTTGACCCACAGCTCTGCTCAAATATCATTGACTCAGAAAGGCCTTTCCTGGCTTTTCTCTCTGAATTATCCCACTGTCATCTGCCGTCTTTTATCTCTTTAATATTTATTTTCTTCATTCCACATCTCTCTAATTTTATATTACACATATAATTGTTTATTTTTTATCTTCTCCACTTGCTTTCCAATATTGTAGGGGGTCTTATATTTCTTCACTGCTATGATACAGCTCATAGGATAGAATCTTGTATACAGAAAAGGAGAGAGATAGTGTCACCAGCCACAGCAGATTGAAGGACACAAGCCAGTACTAAGGTAAAAGACAAAAAAGGAACATCTTTCCAACTTTCTTTTAAAATCCATGGAGTAGGGAAATATGAAACATATAGCAGATGCCCATGTGCTCATCCTAGAGATGATAAAAAGTAGATTATTCAGTTGCCTTATCTCTTGTCGTGGAGCAAAGAAGGAAAGTTACCCTTCAGAAAAAGTCCACTCTTTTCCGAACTTTCCAAAACCCTTCTCCGTGCAAGCCTGTGGAAATCCTATAGTACTGCCCAGGTAATAACTTTTTATTCATAAATATTCTGTTTCGTTTGTTGGGGGATATGATTTTAAGCAAGAGACATCTCTTGTAGGCCTACTGAAAATACGTCACTTTATATGTATTGAGAACATCCAGGCCCCTGGCATTATAAATGGCGTCGTCTTTGTTTACCAGGCTCCCAAAAGGGCATCTTGTTGTTCTTGTATTTATTTAGTTTATGTTTTATTATTCAGGTTTCTAAGGTGAAAACAGCTCTAGTGTATCCTGAGGCCATATCTATTCAGGCATATTTAAATAGCTTTATGCAGTGATCTGGTGAACTTAGGACACACTTGCATAGCCAGCCAAGTATGAGTCATTTAACAAAAGGGAAAGTTAGGAGGGGATTAAACATGATTAGGATTCAAATCCGTGAGGTTATAGAGGAGCTGGCACTTCTGCCAGGCATTGCTACTCTCTTATGTCGCCAACAATGAGCCTTCAGTTACGTTATGTTAATCAGGCACCTGCTGTAAACAATATGTTCATAGGAAAGTTAATAAACAGGACCAGGCCAGTGTCTGTTATGAGTCAGCAGAAGTGCTCTGTTTAATCAGAGCAAATGTTTAAATATTAAAAAGGGACATTATTCTTATTGTTAAAATAAAAATAAAACAGAATGATAATTAGTTTGCTGTCTTCTTTGTGGGGCCCACTTCTGTTAATGCTGCATATAATGAATTTTAAAACTGGTAGCTACCAGCTGACATTCAAGAAATTATTATTTGTAATAGTTTCGGAAGACAAACACATTGGAATTAAAAATATAGATTTATTTCACCAATATATTTAACGTTTTAGTCAGCTCTGGCTATGATAACAAAATACTGTAGACTTGAACAGCAGACATTTGTTTCTCACAGTTCCAGAGGCTGGGAAGCTTAAAATTAAAGTGCTGGCAGAATTGGTTCTTAAAAAAGACCCTTTTCCTGGCTTGAAGATGGTCACTCATCACATTGGCAGTTAAAGGAAGCTCTGGTGTCTCTTCCCATTCTTATAAGAACATCATCTTCATCATATGGGCTCCACCTCATGATCTCATCTAAACCTAGTTACCTCCTAAAGGCCCCACTTTCTAAACTATAATATTGGGGGTTAGAGCTTCAACATATGAATTTGGGGGTCACACAAACATTTAGCCTATAACAATAGGAAAATATATGTTGTATATAAAACAACATATCTGTAGGTTCAGAAATATGTCAGTTTTACATCCTTTCTTCTTGTTCTGGGGAAAGGATTCAACTATTAAACTTTGGTTGACATGGCCAAGTCATGCTTAGTTTAGTGCTTCCTTTTTGTGGGAACTAATAATCATGATCTTTTTATAAGATGTTGTTCTGGTGATTCCCTTTTCATTTTGGTATCACTATTATAATTTAGTTCTTGCTGAGATCATAATTTCAGGCATCAGATAGGAAAGTACTTTGGCATGTAACTAGAATTCTTCTTGCCGTGCTGACCTGTGTAAATGTCCTACAACCTAACTTATGTGTGATTACTTTTTCTGAGAAGTTATGATAGTAAATAATTGAAATGATTACTTGTAAATTTTTATAAATGGTTTCCTTTAATAGAATGTAACATTTGGCAATAAGCAAAATGTACACAAAATAACAAAAACAAATGAGATAAAAAGTATGCCAGGGTGACTCTTTTTTGTTCTGGATAGCAGTCCTTCATATTCATAGTTTATATATTCAAAATATTGCCATAACATATTTTTTCATAGAATTTTCTTGTTCCAATGTTTGCAAAAGGGTTTAATCATTAAAAAAAGTATTGAATTGTTAAAGTTCTATTTAGACCATTTCATCATTATTTATTTATAAATTAAAAATGAATTTTATGATTACACAGAGAAGTAACTTTCATTTGTGTAGATTTGATTTTCATTTATTTAATATAAGCAGACTGCAAAGTACTTGAGGAGAAGTCATTTTCACATTTGTATGGCTCTATCAACTTTTTCACATGAAAAAAACTTTTGATGATATGAATGATATATTCTTATTGTAAAAACTTAAAAAAATTCCTCTATGTTTTTCTCTCATATATGTATATGACAGTATATTTATGGCTATTGTTTATTTTGTGGATTAGAATCACATGAATTTTTTAATATCTTTTTTCACTTAGCAATACATCATGAGAACCCTCTAACTCTTTTTAATGTTTTCATTATATTTTATGATATGGATATACTCAGTTTATTCAGTCATTCCCCTGTTAAAAATTAACTTTTTTATAGTTGGGGCTATTACAAACATCTTTTTCTATTGGTGCTTTTATTTCTATGGGATAGATTTCCAAGAATGAGATTATTGAATCAAAAAGATAAATATTGTAAATTTGATTGATACTTACAGAATAATTTTCAAGAGAGCTGTAATAATTTAAATTTTCATCAGTAAAATTCAAGTATATTCTTTTGATCTGAATTCCTAGCGACAGGCATACTTGCCAATTTGGTGAGTAAAAAATGATTAAAACTTAATTTACATTTTTCTACCTTGACATTTACTGCTCTTCATATATGAGTTCTCTTCTATGATTTGCCTGTTTATAAATTTTGCCCATTTTGGTTATTTCTCTGTCTTATTTATTTTAATGTCTTTTTTTACTCTATTGTGTATGTTAATTCTTCACATTTAATTGCCTTCCAGGCATTTAATTATGAACTTTGTTATCTTTGTAATATAAAACTTCCTATTTCTAGTAATGTATAATGTTACATCTTTGGTTTAGCTTTTTAAGTTAAAATTTTTTTTTAATTCTAAGTTACATATAGTCTACTAAAATTTTCTTCTAAAATTATGTTTTACATATCTCCAATTACTTGAAATTTACATCTGAATATGATGTAAGTAGAAGTCTAATTTTCTTCCATATTGATATCCACTATATCAGTTCCATTTATTAGGTTAATCATTGTTTGGCCACTAAATAAAAATACTTTTTTGTATATTAAATTTCCAAATATCTTCTTTTAATTAAAAACTTTTTGTTCTATTGTATTGATTTTTGTATGTGTTGTATTAAAGTTTTTGTTAGGAATGGCTGTTTGATTCAATCTATTGCCAGTTCAACATCTATTGATCACATGTTTTTTCAGTTTTGATATTTGGTTTAATATATTTTATTGATAAATTTGCTGGCATAATAGTGACTTTCTTAGAGTAACCATGCATTTTTAATAGTGAGAATCAAGTTGGTTCTATTTGGTAATATTTTATTTAGAACATTTCAGCCATTTTCATAAATAAGACTAGTCCGTAGATATTTAGGAATAGCTTTATTCAAAATTTTTATTAATAGCTTTAAATATTTTTTTTGTTTAGATCATATTGGTTTTTAAAAATAATTTTTAGAATGTTCTATGGTTTAGGAAAGTTTAATAATTAAAATAGTGAAATTACTTGCTATTTTATTTTTTGTGTGTTTATTTTATTTTTTAATAAATTTATTGAGGTGACATTGTTTAATAAAATTATAAAGGTTTCAAGTGTACAGTAATACACTATTTGTATATTGCATTGTGTGTTCACCACCCAAAGTCAAATCTCTTTTCGTTACCATATATTTGACCCTCTTCATTCTTATTTGCCTCCCTCCCTCCCCCATTTGTCTCTCGTAACCACTATTGTCTGTGTCTATGAGTTTTTGTCTTATTCATTTGTTGCTTTCAGGTTTATATGCCACTTATTAGACAAATCATATGGTTTTCAACTTTTTCTGTCTGACTTATTTAGCTTAGCATGATAATCTCAAGATCTATCCATGTTGTTGCAAATGACTGTATTTCATTCTTATGGCTGAGTAATATTCCACTGTGTATATATACCACATCTTTTTTTATCTAATCATCTATTGAAGGACACTTTGGTTATTTCCATGTCTTAGCCACCATGAATAATGCTGCAGTGAACATCTGGGTGCATATATCTTTATGGATAAATATTTTTAAACTTTTGGGTAGATACTCAGAAGAGGGATTGCTAGGTCATATGGTAATTCTTAACTTTTTGAGAAAACTCCATACTATTTTCCATAGTGGCTGTACCAGTTTACATTCCCACCAGCAGTGTATGAGGGTTCCCTTTTCCCCATAATCTCTTCAACACTTATTACTGTCCTATTGATAATAGCTATTCTAACAGGTGTGAGGTAGTATGTCATTATAGTTTTGATTTGCATTTCCTGGATAGCTAGTGAAGCTGAGCAGTTTTTCATGTTTCTTGGCCATTTGTATGTCTTCTTAGGAGAAGTATCTGTTCTGGTCTCCTGCCCATTTTTAATTAGATTATTTCATTGTTTTTGTTGAGTTGTATAAGTTCTTTATATATTTTGGATGTTAGCCCCTTATTGAAAGCGTTGTTTGCAAATATCTTCTCCCATTCAGTTGGTTGCTTCTTTGTTTTATTTATGGTTTTTTTTTTTTTTGGTCATGCAGAGAATTTTAGGTTTGACATAGTTCCATTTATTTATTTTTGCTTTTACTTCCCTTGACTTTGAGGCCAAATTTGAAAAATCCTCTCTAAAACTAATGTTCATGAGTTTAGTACCTATGTTTTCTTCTATGCAGTTTATTGTTTAAAATCTTATATTTAAGTCTTTAATACATTTTGAATTAATTTTGGTGTATGATGACAAATAGCAGTCTAGTTTTATTCTTTTGCATGTGGCTTTCTAATTTTCCCGGCACCATTTATCAAAGAGGCTTTTCCTTTCTCTATTGTGTGTTCTTGGCTCCTTTGTCAAAAATTATTTGCATACACACACACACACACACACACATACATGCAGGGTTTATTTCTGGGCTCTTAGTTCTCTTTCATTGGTCTGTGTGTATCTTTTACTGCCAGTGCCATTCTACTGGATGCAAAGAACCTATATAATGAAAACTACAAGATATTATTAAAAGAAATTGAAGAAGACACAAAGAAATGGAAAGATATTCTGTATTCATGGATTGGAAGAATCAACATAGCTAAAATGACTATATTACTCAAAGCAATATCCAGATCTAATATAATCCCCATCAAAATCTCAATGCAGTTTTTAAAGAAATGGAACAAAAAATCATCAGATTTGTATGAAACCACAAAGCATCCCAAAAGGCCAAAGCAATCCTGTGGAAAAAGAACAAGGCTGGAGGTATTATTCTGCTTGACTTTAAATTATACTACACAGTGACAATAATCAAATTATTTGTTCTTTAAAAGTTAAGTAATTCTTAGTTATAGAACATTTAGGTTAGGTCCCTCTTAAAAAAATTATTGATTATTGTTTCAATTACTTAAAAATAATTATTTCCAAAATTTCCCATTATTGAGATTAGTGGTGTTAATTTATATTAGTTTTAGAAAATTATTGAATAATTTAGGTTTAATCTTAAGTGTCACCACCAAAAATTAATTGCTACTCATATTCTTTTTTGTGTTTATATTGTATCTCTTTATCCAAAATTTTATTTTCAATATTCCTCAATCACTCTTTAAATTTAGTTTTTTGTAAATTACATATAACTGTATTTTGTGTTTTTAATCAAGTCATATTTATTATTTAAGTTGTTTCCTTCTTTCCCTTTTCTCTATATATTTTTTTCTGGTTCAATCAAGCCATTTTTTTTTTTTCTGTTCGCTGTCAGTTCTACTGCAGTTTTCCATTTAATCAGTTTTAATGACTATTTTCTATTTAATCAGAATCCAACATAAATTTATCTGTAACTATGTATGGACAAGATACTATTTCCACCCACTGTATTCAATCTAGAATGCTTTTACTCTGCTCTCTTTCCAATTCTTTGGTTTTGCCAAGATATTTAAGTATTTTTACTTCCATATTATTTGATTCCCCACTGTGGTATTAATATTTCTTTCCAGGATTCTCATTTAGTATTCATTCTGTGCACAATTCTTATTAACCATTTTTATTTAAATCTACCTATTGATCAGTCCATCCACCCATTCATTCATCTATCCATCAATATAGAATTACTGATGTAGATGTTTCAGGGTTATTGCTTACCACTCTCTTCTCTCCTCTTCAGCTTCCTCTAGCTTGTGGTTTTCCTTCTGATTCTTTCCTTCCTTCCTTCCTTCCTTCCTTCCTTCCTTCCTTCCTTCCTTCCTTCCTTCCTTTCTTCCTTCTTTCCTTCCTTCCTTCCTTCCTGTCATTATCCTCCAATGGACTACATAGGCAATGTGGTTTCAAAATATATTTTTTTCTTGCATATATATTTTTTCTTACATTTTCTTACATGTGAGCCATTGTTTGTATATAAAAGTGTTTGATTACATTATTTTCCTTTGGCAGTTTATCTTCCTATGTTGCTAACGAAAAGTGCAATGCTTACCTAATTCTTTTTCCTTTGTAAGTAATTGCAATTTCCAGTCTGGAATTATGGAAGTTCTTTTGTTTATCTTTGGAGTTCAGGAATTTTACCAGAATATAGCTATTTTTGATTCTTTTTTTATAGTCTTGGTTGGGATTATAGAATTTGATAAGCCCTTTCAACTTGTAGAGCCAAATCTGGATTGATTCAAGCAAAATTATTTTCTGTCACTTGATTGATTACCATCTCCCCACCTCCAGTTATTTTCTTCATCTAAAATTTCTATTTGCATGTTATACTTTTGGGATCTGATATGTTGCTTATCTTTTCTCTGGAGATATTGAGCTTTGTTTTTTCTCTTTTCTTTTTTCCTCCTTCCTATGTCTTGAATTCATTTCATCCACTATCTTCTAGGTAACTGAATCAGGCTTCATTAGTCATTATCCTCTTTTTCAGTTAACCCATTGAATTATAAAAGTAGAGAATGCTATTTTTATTGTTAGAAAAAGTCTTTTTTATTTGTTTTTAATTTTACTTACATTTTCTTGCCATATTTTGTTCAAGTGGTTTTCTGTTTTCATCAGTAATTCTATTCTATTAGCAGTTGTTTATCTGGGTGTTTTATTTCTTCTTCTACCTGGCTTTTGAATTCCTGGAATGCAGTTATTTTCCTTTACATATATATGGCTCATTATATCGTGGTGGCCAGGTCCAGCTACTCATTACCTGAAATTGTGACAGTCTGGATAGACAGTCTGGACAGTCTGGAATAGCCGTCCTACCCATTGGCTTGGCAGGGACTTACTTTCAGGTTGGCAGTAGCTGTCAAGGCACAGGAAACAACTGGAAGAACCCTGTCTGCTCCCTGGTGATCCCCAAAATAGATGTCCTCTTAGTTTCCCAAGTCAGAAGCTCTGGGCTCATCCAATCATTCTCTTGCAACACTTCCAATGAAAGAAAGACTAGTATATGCTCTCTGGAACAGGTAGCCCTTTGTTTCCAAGGGTCTTATCACTCCCGGTCCAAGCTATCTCAGAATAAGAGGTGCTGTTTTGATCCTTGCTGCAGGACTCTCCATCTTCGCCTCCAATCTCTTTGCAGTCCAGAGCAACTTAGGTCGACTAACCCCTGGCAACCCAGAATCACACAGACCCTCTATGACCATTCAGGTTGGAGAGCAAAGCAAGTGCTCCACGCAAGTAGACTGCAGTGAGAGAAGAAGATGTCAAGTATGAGTCTAAAGGACCAATTTAACCTTATTGATTTATTCAGAAGCTGTTATCCTCATCTCTCAATGGGAAAAAGGAGACACTGGAAATTTGGTGTTTGTCTCAGTAACACCCAGTTAATTCAGGGGAGCCTTCTATGTAGTTATCAAAGATATTTAAGTAATAGCTATCTTTGACAAAAACTTGGTCAAGTCATTGTGTAGTGTCACCTGATTTAGAGACTCTCAACTCAATGACATATGAATGCATTTTGTCCTAAAACTTCTGACTTTCCTTGAGGGACCTTGAAAAATCCAAACATTTAAACAAAATTACACAATTGCAAAAAGTAGGATATTATTATTATTATTATTATTATTATTATTATTATTATTATTTTGCTTTTGAGACAGAAACTGAGTCATTCTTTATGGAAATTTTGAGCATTGTGAGGTAATTTTTTTAATGGTAGAAAAATGAGAACAATTTTTATTTTTTTCTTCCCTCTCTTCCTTTTCCCCTTCCATTTCTTGTTCTTATTCTCATTCTCCTCCTCCTCTTTTTAATGCATAGGTGCTGAGAAAGAAGGAAAATAGGAAAATTAAGGTGACAGACTAAGTATATGATCTGATTCAAAGAAAAGCGAATATCACTCTCTGTGTGTGAAAAATAATTAGAATGCATTTTCCAACTTTCCAAAATGATGCAGAATCAAATAGTCAGCAAATACTCGTAATAATGACAAATTTTCATAAATTTTATGTTTAGATAGGATTAATTTGCTCTTGTTTATTTTATGGGCTTTAGGAAGGTGATTTCAATCTAGGAAAAGAGCGCTAATGCCTAGTAAATGGTCAGTTGCACTGTGTGACAAGGAATCACAATATAGGGGTTTAGTGTCATCTCTCTGCTATCTTCTCCAGTTCAAATGGGATCTGTTAGCTATAATTTATTATATTATTAACTTGTCCTGAAAAAAAAGTTTATTTCAGGTGTTCTCCCTATTTATTTCCTTTTCTAGCTCCTCCCTAAAAGCAGAAACTCCCCAAGAGCCTTTCTTTAATTGCTCTCTATACTCTCTTTCAGTGCTTTCCTTAGGTAAATCTCATTACTTATCTCAACTTTCATTGTCATTTCTATATCCAAGGTTTTCACACCTCTCTGTCTCTCTTTCTCCCTGTCTTTCTGTCTCTGTCTGTCTGTCTCTCTCGTGTGCTCCCTCTCTCTCTCACCCCCCACTTTTCTTCTCCCTTCCTCTCTGATGTAACTTCTTTGCTGAGCTCTGTTCTCATATTTCTAAAATTCTGTGGGTCATTTCCCTTTCAATATTCACTGGAACTTGATATTCTTTCCACTTGTTGCACACCGTTCAATCAGTTGTCAAGTTCTCTTGATTTCTTTTTCATGGTATTCTGACTTTCTTCCTTTCTGTTTTCTTGGCTGCTACCTTAATCTGACCCATATAACATAAATATGCTACTGAGAGAGTCCCCAAAATATTCTCTTATTTGCAAAAAGAAAAGGTAAAAATTCATTGCTTTGTTCAAAACTTATTACTTCCTTTCTGGGATTCTTGAGTTATACCAGAGGATGTCTACATATCATAGAGACTTAATTGAAAGGAATAAATGCAATAGTAACATTTGAGATAGGTGATGGTGAGTAGCAGACTACTTCCCATATCTCTCTCATCTACCCATTTAACACAAAGTTAGCAGAGATCTACTCTAATTTAATTAAAATAAATCATGACTTTTAAGCTTTATAAGTAGTCATTTACTTCCTACTACCTTCATGGTAGAAGTAGATTTCTCTACACTCTTGGTATTGGACTTGGCCACATAACTCCATGGTGGGTGGAATGTGCTTCCTCATTGTTTGATTTTGGGCTTGGCCATGTGACTTGTTTTGGCCAGTTGGATATTAGTAGATGTAACACCAGCAAAGACTTGTCATGTGCTTACGTAGTTAGGCTAGTCTTGTGCCCACGTCATTTCTATCAGAATGACATGTCCCAACTAGCCCTCTGATCCAAGGAGAATAAAAGACATGGAGCAAACTGAAAAAACAAGGCAAGCCCTGCAGCTTATAGCTGCCTAGATAAGCCTAGCCTAGTTCATCTGACTCTTTTACATGAGCTAACTAAATGTTTGTCATTGATAATAATAAAGACATCTGAACTAAATAAATACTTATTACATGTTCCTAATATTTTATGCTATTTGTTTCACAGCAATAGTTCCCTGATGCAGTTTCAAGGAGATTTTTTAAACTTCAAATAAGCGAAGTATTTCTATATGTAATATTCATTAAGAGAGGTAAAATAAATCCATATACTTTATAAAGAATGTCATGATAATGTTGGAGAAAAGAGCAAAATCCTATTAGTCAGATATTAAGCATATCCTTGCACTCAACAACCTAATTCAGTGGATCTTAAATCTTAATGTGATAAAAAATCACTTGGGTAGATTATTTAAAGAGCAAATCCCTAGCTCTAACTTTAGCAATTAATTAATTAGACTTGGGGTGACTGCCAAGATTCTTAATTTTTAACTATTACTTCCAAGTGGTTGTCATGTAGGTAGTCCAAGAAACATTAGTTTCCTTTATTTTGTTTGTTTTTCTTCATTTTTTCCTCTGTTTATCTATTTTTTAGTTACAGTTGGCATATATTAGTTTCCAGTGTACAACTTACAAAGAGATCACTTTGATAAATCTAGTACTCATATAACACCATGCATAGTTATTACAATATTATTGACTGTATTCTTGCTGCTATTCTTTACATCATCATGATTATTTTGTAACTACCAATTTGCACTTCTTAATTCACTTTTCACATATTCCTCAAATCTCATCCCATCTGGCTACCATCAAAAGTTCTCTTTATCTATGAGTTTGTTTCTGTTTTGTTTGTTCATTTATTTTGGTTTTTAGATTCCACGTGGAAGTGAAAACATACGGCGTTTGTCTTTCTCTGTCTGACTTACTCCATTCAGCATGATACCCTGTAGGTCCACCAATGTTGTTCAGATGGCAAGATTTTATTCTTTTTTATGGCTGAGTAATATTGCACTGTATACATATATATATATATACCAACTCTTCTTTATCCACTCACCCATTAATGAACACCCAGGTCTTCCCCATATTTTGACTATTGTAAATAATACTTCAATAAACATATGGAGTCACATGTTCCATTAAAGTAGTGTTTTGGGTTTTTTGTATAAATACCCAGGATGGGATTACTAGGTCTCTCTTATTGTTTTTTTCTGAAAATTTTTAAATTGAATTTTATTATTAGTTTCAAGTATACAGTACATTGTTTAGACATTTATATAGTTTTTAAAACAATCCCCCTAATTGCTCTTTCTCTCCTCTGGCTCTCCACCTACCCATTACATTAATATTAACTGCATTCCCTGTGCTGTGCTCCCCATCCTCATGACTATCTATCAACTACTAATTTGTTCTTCTTTAACCCTTCACCCCTTTCTCCCAGCCTCTCAATCCCCTGCCCCTCTGGCCATCACCAGACTGTCCCCTGTATTTGTAAAACTATTTTTGATTACTTTATTCTCCTTGTTCCTTAGATTCCATATGTAAGTAAAATCATTTTTTTTCTCTAACTTACATCACTCAGCATAATAAACTCTAGGTCCATTCATGTCTTTGCAAATTGTAGGATTTCATTTTTTCAATGGCTGAGTAATATTATATTCCATTATATAAACTTTAACTTCTTTATTCAATCATTTTTTGATGGGCATTTAGGTTGCTTCCATATCTTGGCTATTATAAATTGTGCTCCCATGAACATAGATCTTTATGAATTATTGCTTTGGTTTCCTTTGGATAAATACTCAGAAGTGCAATTGCTGGGTCAAAAGATATATCCATTTTTTAACACTTTGAGAGACTGTTTTCTTATCTGTTCAGCCACACTTTCTTTTGATTGAAACATTGAATCTATTTACATTTAAAGTTATTGTTGATAAATATGTAGTTATTACAATTTTATTATTCATAGTTTTGATTTTTTTTTTCTTCTTAAAGAAGTCTCAAACATTTCTGTAATAATGATTTGGTGGTGGTGAATGCCTTTACTTTTTCTTGTCTGGGAAACTCTTTGTACGTTAATTCTAAATGATAGCTTTCCTGGGTAGAGTGATCTTGATTTTAGGTTCTTGCTTTTCATCACTTTGAATATATCCTGTCAATCCCTTCTGGCCTGCAAAGTTTCTCTTGAGAACTCAGCTGACGGTCTTATGGGAGTGCCCTTGTAGGTAACTAACTGCTTTTCTTTTGCTGATTTTAAGATTCTCTCTTTGTCTTTAAACTTTAACATTTTAATTACGTTATGTCTTGGTGTGGGCCTCTTTAGGTTCAACTTGTTTGGAACGATAAGTGCTTTTTGGGCTTCTATATCTATTTCCTTTGCCAGGTTAGGGAAGTTTTCTGTCATTTTTTCAAGTAGGTTTCCAATTCCCTGCTCTCTCTCTTCTCTTTCTGGTACCCTTATGATGCGAATGTTGATATGCTTGATATTATCCCAGAGACCTCTTAAACTATCTTCATTTTGGAAGGATTCTTCTTTTTCTTGTTGTTGTTTTGATTGGGCGTATTCTGCTACCTGATTTTCTAAATTGCTGATTTGATCCTCTGCTTCATCTAATCTACTGGTCATTCCTCCTAAGGCATTCATCATTTCATTATTGTATTCCTCATTTCTGACTGGTTATTTTTTATGTTGTTTTCTATCTATATTTTTATGTTTTCTATCTCTTCATTTAAGTTCTTGCTGAGTTCATCTACTCACTCTAATTTCATTGAGCATCTGTATAACCAGTAATTTGAACTCTGCATCTGCTTGTATCCATTATATTTAATTCCTTTTCTGGAGCTTTGTTCTGTTCTTTCATTTGGAACATGTTTCTTTGTCATCCTGTTTTGGCTACCACCCTGTGTTTGTTTCTATGTGTTAGATAGGGCTGCTATGTCTCCTGGTTTTAGTAGAGTGGCTTTATGTAATAGGTGTCCTGTGGGGCTTGATGATGCAGTCTCCCTGATCTCCTGAACCTGGTATTCCAGGTGTGCTCCTTGTATGATTGTGTGTGCCTTCTTGTTGTGGTTAGGTCTTGATTGCTGTTTGCACATCAGTGAGAGGGACTGACTTCAGGCTAATTGGTTGAGAGGACTTGCCATGATTATAGTAGAGGAGCTATTGTGTAGGGGCTTATCCTATCGAGTAGGATCCACTTTATCAAGGCTCTGGTGCCCATTCAGTATGCCCTTTGGGTGTGTCATCCTTGAATGTGACTGTGCATGGTGCTTCAGTTCAGGCTGAAGCTGGCCACTGGACCTGCAGGCTGGATCCTCTTTGGTGGGGCCCCATCACAGGCCAGTTTCAGTTGCAGCCTGTGCCCTGCCTGGAGCCACCTGGCATGATCCACCAAGCCATTCACTGATGCCCACCACCCACTCTGGTCTTGGAAGTGCCTTGAAAGGTCAAGCTACAAACCAAGGCCAGCTGCTGCTGTGTTTGGGGCCACTCAGCAAGAGGTATGAAGCACACTGGGCTAGATGCTGCGTTTTTGGGTTTTGTGAGACTTTAAGAGATTTCAGGAAAGTCTGTAGCATCAGCCAATAAAGGCTGTTTGTATGGAAAAGCCATTGGAAATGACTTTAGTGGGCTTGCACATTGGATGGGGTGGGTCTCAGGGCATCACCTGGGCAGAACTAATGGTATTAACCAGGTAGATGGAGACTCAGATATGGCAGATACCTGTGTCCTCAAGCCAGGCAGCAGAGGGCTGAACAAAAGAACAGTACCTTCTGTCAGCACTTCTGTCTGTGAGAAAGCTGCCCCTCCAGCCCTTGCCCTGAAGCCAGACAACTCCCTATATATCCCTGGTGCTTTTTGAGTAGCTTCCCTAGTGCTGGAGCTCAGAGCAAGTGAGTCTGTTAGCAGATAAGTCCATTCACAGATCCCTTATGGTGACTGTGGCTCCCACAGCCCTCTGTCTCATTCAGCCACAATCTCCTGGTTTTAAAAGTGAGAAATTGTGGGGATTTTTCTTCTCAACACTGGAACCCTGGGCAGGGGAGCCTAGTGTAGGATTAAGATACCATACTCCCTTGGGGAGATTTCTGTGGCTGAGATATTCCTCCTGATACTCATCTACCACACAGGTATGACACCAGCCTGTACTGTGTCTTTGCCCCTCCTACCAGTCTTGAGGTGGCCTCTTCTGTGTGTCTCTAGTTGTATGTCTTCAATTTAGCTAAATTTCAGGCAATTCTCAATGATGGTTGTTCTGTAGTTTAGTTGTAATTTTTATGTGGTCGTGATTGGAGGAGAGCACAGCGTTTACCTACTCCTCCATCTTGACCAGAACCTTCTCTGTTTTCTTTTTTAAGATGGCATAGAGAAAAAAGTATAAGATGTATTTAGGTAACACACAAAACAAATATAATATAGAAAATGAAATGGTAAGAGATCCATTCTAATCTATTATACTTACCTAAATATTTTCATTCATAATGAGTTGGAGCTTGAAAAGCAATATTATTCTATTATTTTTGGTTTCCTGTAGTTTACATTATAAATTCAGTATGCTTTAAATTTTATTTTAGTACTATTTCTGTTTAATACCCAAGAGTTCTCCAGAGGCCTCTTTTCAACAATCAATGTTCCTTTTGGCAGTGAAATTCATTTACCTTAACTGACTGTGATTATACTTCAACCTAGTTCTCAAAGTCATGATGGTAATATTCATTTTACTATCCCAAAAGGCTCTTAGTATTCATCAAATATTTGATTAACATTGTCTAATAGAGCTTATAGAATGCAGAAACATGAAACCTAACTTCATCATGATTTTTACTACTGTCTCTTTCATTAACACTGTGAGTTGCTTCTCTAAAATAATTAAAATCCATAATTGAATACACTAGAATAATTTTGGAAAATTGGTTTAATTATTCTGGTACTTCCATTTGGAAAGCTCACATTATTTGTTACAACTAAATGGATAATAAACGTGGCCCTTCTTTTTTTTTCTTTGTATTTCACACTTATTCTTTAGGAGAGAATATTTGTTTTGTGTGTTTACATTTTAAGGGAGTGAATAATAGCTCTTAAAGTTGTGTTGACAAGAGCATAAGGATAACTTGGGCACTGTAAATAAAATGAGTGCAGTAACTGCAGTAGCCTTATTCATCTTCAGGAATTGGCTCATTATACTAAGAATTATGGAACCCCCTCTCCTCAATGAGTATGTTGTTGAGTTTTAAATTATTCTATACCTTTTATAAGCAAAATACAATTGTAAATCTTTCAACGATTCTCTTTGGAATAAAGACACCAGATACACTTTCTCTACTAACTTTAGGCTTATGACACTTTAGACTTTAAACAGTGATTAGCTAACATGGATTTGAGCTTCAGGTAGTTCATTAATCTGCATTAGCGCTGTAGTTGAACATGTCATCCAGGGCATGACTGGATTATTTATGTAACAGAAAAACTAGAGGTATTTCATAGTTTAGGAAATAAAAACCTAAACAAAATATTTTAAACTTAAATTAAATCCCTGTTGGTTATATTCACATAGCAATCCAAGCAATCATACTGTAGAAAGCTCAGGCTATCTTTTTATTAAAAACACTTCAGCTTTATGAGATAAAAGTTATGCCTATAGTGACTTTATTATTTTTTTTGAAACACATATTTATGAGAAAGAGCAAGGGCCTCAGCAGAAATTACACAATTAATATTTTAGGAGGTCTGGGTTCACCCAGTCAGCAATAATATGAAGTGGTTGGGTCATAAGGCACAAGAATGCTTGGATTTCATAATTGTAAGCTTTACCTTTGACTTAGTAGAATAATTCAACTGACAACACGGAATCAAATGAAAATATTAAAACAATTTAAAAGGGAAATAAATTAAACCTGATAGGAAAGGTTAAAAACTCTCCATTAAAATTTATATTTGTGAATTTTCTCATTAAACTAAATAAATATCTATGATAAAGGGTTTAAAAATGCTATTGCCATTTCTGTTGTTATATTTCTTAGTTAGCATTTGAAATAGAAGTTGCAGATCTAGGTTTTGTATCATATTATGTCAATAGCAAGGACTCCAAAACAACCATTTTCAGTGAATTAGAACTAAGTTTGGGAGGCTTTACAGAGTATAATATTAAATAAAAAGAAGGAAGAAAATTTATAAAATATGGTTAAATTTTGTCAATTTAGTAATGACACACAGATTATATATATATATGTATATGTATATATATAAAGATATATAAATACATATATATGTATATACATGCCTGTCTGTCTATTTTTATCCATTATCTATCTCTCATTTATTAAACATGATGGTTTCAAGGTAATGCAATAAGGAAATAATTTTTATTTTTCTCCACTGATAATCAAACAGATTCTCAGAAATTCTTTCCTTACCCCTGGATTATATCTTAATCGTAGATCTCATGACTGCTCCAATCATTTTTTCAGATAATAAAAAATCTAATCTAACCTAATATCAAAACTTCAGTTTCTCTACCCATTAAATCTTCCCCCTCACCTCTAGCTCAGACTGGATCCTTGATTTTGCAAAGCAGCAGTAAGAAAGATGAGAAGAAGCTGGATGAGTAGTGATACAGTATCATCTCAGAGCAGGGGAGAGAGTTGAGAAGTAACCAGGCAAAGACTGATGCTGTTTAGAGCCCTTTCATAGCTGCTACATGCTATTTGTTATGTCTAATTGCTGCTAGCTCCTTCTCTTAGAACTGAATATGTGGATTCTTCACTGACACCCTACTCCAAGCACCCTGGTGTTGCCTTTTATATTCTACCTTTTCTTAATTTGGGTACTGTACTTTTGGCCTATCCTTTTATAATTTTCTCTTAGCTCCTTTCCAAAGGATGTCTATTTTAGGTTCTCTCCTTCTGCCAGACACCCCGAAAGGGGATCCTTTCAAGGCAGCTTTAGCCTACTTACATTTATCACTTGACTTTATGGAAAACTTACCTTCTTGCCCCACATCCATGGAAATGTACTTATGTTACAGTCTTCTCTCCTTGTTCTGATGTCAAAGGAATTCTAACAGCTCCTGTTTTTATGATGTATTTCCCCAAAATCTGGAAGTTGTACCATATTCGCCAATAATTATTTTGTAAGAGAAGTTGATGTAGTATTGATTGGGCTTATGAGTTTTCTTAAGTAAATAAACATCTAATCCAAAAATAACATGGCAGAATCTTCTTATGTAAGCCTCCTTTAATCTTTCCAAGGATTTTTATTGCTGCACTCCTCTCTTTTCATTCCTGCACTTGGCTTGGTAAATGAGAAGATAGCACCCACTCCTTTATTAGAAATAGGAAATGCCAGCTTGCTCTCCGTTAGGCTAAAGCCTCTTCATATAAATAAATATTTCTATGTAGACTCAAGTTGGGGGGTGATTAAGAATCACAGGGCCAGTTTTGTCCCCATCTTAGTAAAATATGTCTAGGGCCTCTTTTTAGAATTTTTAGAATGTTTTGGGCACCTATCACTGATCATCTTTTAAGGTTTTAGCCCATTCTGACTATAGAAACAATCCCATTTAATATCCTTCACATAAGAAATTGCAAACGATTATGTGAATTTGCAAAAAAAGTAACAACCAGATCCTTAATAATGGTTTTCAGAATAGAAGATAGAGAGAAAAGAAAAAAGGAAGGGAAAACAAATGTATCTACAATAGTGACAGTACTTTGAACAGTCTCTAAATACACACTTTGAGGTTGTGTCAATGTGGACATGAAGAGATGAAAGATAGAAAGGTCAGCAGCAAAATGTTTCTGGTAGTTATCTCTGGATGCTGTGATTGCAGACAATTTATATTTGCTTTATACTATTCTTTCTGATATTTCAAATGCATTTTTAGATTATCTGGTAAAAACCACAGAGTTACATTTCAAAATATACACTTTTTGACAAACTTAAAGAAAAGAAAATGAAACCAATGTCTTATTTTCATTACTCTTCAGAACCTTCAGTTTGGTAATTTATATTGGGAATCTCCAAAAGCATTTGCCAATACAATGTGACTATAGCATCTCCCCCATTCCCACCCCCGCCCTTTTTTTTTATTATGGCACACTTTTAAGAAATGTTTCATCAAAAGATGCATTAAAGAAAGATTATTTTTAAATTATATGTAAATCATTGGCGTTCTATGACTTTAGGAATTTCTACATTCTTTCCTATATACTTTTAAGATAATATATTTAGAAATTTCAGTGATGTGTCTATTGTCCCTTTTCCCCCACTACAATGTAAAAATTTCATGAGATTAGGAATCTGAGTGGTTGTTTTTATTACAATGGCTTCATTTAGAATACTACCTGATGCATAATAGGCAATCAATAAATATTTGTTGAATCAATAAGTGGCTCATTTTTCTATGTCATTCTTACATTCAGTTGTATATACACTTTTCCATTAATTTTAATGTGGAATTTTTGAATCTCAGAGTAAGTTATTTTTAGGCTTTTGATTCCTGTTGTCAAATGTCTGTCTCTCCAAAAGGAATATTCTTATATTATCACCAGCTGTGTGTGAGAATATCCATTTCTTCTTACCCTGGTCATCTTGGGGTAGTATCATATTTTTTATTATATCTAATCTGATAGATGAAAAGTGATTTCACAGTATTTTGAATTGTCTTATTTGATTTCTAGTAAAAGTGAATCTTTCTTCATAAGCTTTTACACCACTTGAAATTTCTCTTTTGTTAAAAGTCCATTTGAGTCATTTGTTAATTTGTTTAATTGATATGGATGTTTTTTCTTAATAATTTGGAAATGTTGTTAGATAAAAATAATAGCTCTTTTCTGTTAAAATTTCAAATGCATTTCTTCCCAATTTAATGTTTCTCTTTTAATTTAGATGGTAAATATTTTTTAACTGTAGGTGGTTTGAAATGGGCATGCCCCTTGGTTCCCTGCAATCTATATGATATTTTAGAGCTCCTCAGTGTTTCTGCCCTGATACAGATTCTTTTTGATATATTTTGGGGTTTTTTGGTCATTTCAGTTTTTTATTTTGTTTTTCCCATGGTTCACCTCTTGATTGGTGTTATACACCTTCTTATACACTTAATGTTATACACCTTCAAATAACATTTATAGAAAGAACACTTAATATCCTAGATTCTGAGCTCCTATATTTAGAGAACATTTCTTTTGCAGACACATGACATATGATTTAGCTGCACGTCAAAATCTTGGGTTACAGTTATTTTCTTTAAAACTTTTGTAGATGTCATTTAATTTCATTTCAACTTTTAATATTTGGTGGAAAATTCTGAAGCCATCCGATTCCTCTCTTTCCTTAAACTACTTCAACTTAGATGGTTAAAAAAATCTACTTGTTTTTGAATTTTAAAATTTTCATTGCCATATTTTTTCCTGCATTGATTTTCTGGGTTTCAGTAAGCCTGTTAGATATTCAGATTTCTCTCAGGATGTATGACAACATTTCTATGGTTTCTGGAACCTATCGTTAAAAGAAAGGGGATAAGACACCCTTTGCCTATCTTAGTCTCCTGGTACCTTTTCCAGTTTGTATTGCTTCAAAAAGTTAATTCAAGGTAGTATGTGTTCACATCTGAAGATGCTTTTAGCCATCTCTAATTCAGTTATCTAGGTCTGGAATTAGAATTCTTTATACACTTAAATAATCTTTTAATTGCTTCTCAGTTATTTGAAGATTCACTATTTATAACAACAAAAAAAATGTTTTCACTTCTTCTTACATGAATAGAGAGAAAGGGTTTATTTTATCTAAAAGATACTAACTTAAGCCTACAAGTCATTCGGTACTTTACTGGCCTAAGTCATAAATAATCATGCAGACTATTGGAAGGGCAAAATTGAGTGTTCACTCTGCAGGGTTGTCTCCCTTTACTGATAGTTGTGACCTTTCTCACCTAAATCATTCTCTATTTAATCTTGGATGCTTTACCTTTGAAAATACTGAAAAAAAGGTCATTGAAACAAAATTTTCTAACCAGATTGTATTTGGATAAATAGAAGCTTATTAACTGGTTGTTCATTTGAACTACTCTTCACCAGAAAGAGTTTGGAAGGTCTGCTAAGCTTAGGCTGTTACCAAGGGTCGTCTGGGAAGAAGAGCAAACAGTGTGCTCTCAGGATGGAAAGAGTTACAGGAAATTGTTGAGCAAGGAAGAGTCTGAAAGAACTTTCACAATCTTAAGGCAAATCCTGGAGCTTTAAAAAAAAAATTTTCCTGACTTGAATATTTGAATAAAAATTAAATCAAAAATTAAATGCAACTGACTCATTGTCCACTATTTTGCTCAATCTACATTTCCTTTCTTTTTACTGTGGAGTAGACATCTCAAATTTATTTCAAAACTGTCCCTTTAATTAGCATCATATTACTATAACATAAAGTTTGAAGTTTTAAAAATTATGCCTTTAAGAGCTTTCATTTTTTGCCATGGAGTTTATAGCTGTCAGACAATAAGTAAGAAACATTTCTATTAAAAAAAAATCTAGTAGAAATTTTTACTTTGCTGAGGTAAACTGTTAGTCATTTGCCTCCAAAAGGTAATCAGCTAGATTTTAAATATTGTTGTCTTTCTGGTTTTACAATATATTTGTTTAGCCAATAAATACAGGTTCAACATCTCTCTAAGTTGGAGTTACTATGTTTGCATTCTCTTTTACTAAGGCAAATTATTTTTTCTGATATTTTGATGGAAAAATATTGTTTCCTTCTGAAAATTAAAGAAGCTAACTATAATTGTGATTGTACTATTTTGTTTCTAGAAAAACTAGCAGATATATGGCCATGTGTACATATGTTTTTAACTTACAGAGTACTATATGATAATCAGATAAGCATATGTACCTAACATTTTGTATTTTCTACATAATATCTTCCCTCTCCTCATTCTGTTTCTCAGGAACCAGACATTGTGTTTGTGTTTTGGGACTTAGAGGGAATTAAATATGTGTTTTTCTTTGGTTATTTGAAGGGATAAACCATGCCTCAAACCTTTGTTTATATCCAGATATCACTCATAAAAGCTAGTCTCTAAATACCCAACTATGCTGGTAAACATCAGTTATCAAACAGTTTAAACTTTGTGGGGAACCTCTATTTTTATTTATTTTTTTTTTTATTCACCACCTTGAAATATGCCACCTTTCTATCTGTAAACATTTTCTCAGGATACTTATAGCTTTCTTGTCTTCTCATATATATATATATATTAAGTACTGTTTATTCCAGTGCAAAACCAGTTAGTTTTGTTTCTTCCATGTATCTCATTGCTTTTCCATGTAGCTAGGTAGTCATTGGCTGGAAACATGGGTGAGAAGCGAGCATGGCCTGTATCTTTCTTCATCTTCCCGATTGTGCACTTTTCTAGTCCTCTTCTAGCTGGACCAGAGTTGGGGCTTGGAGTGTTGGGTAGGGAGAACTTGTGAAAGGACTAATAAAAAGGAATAAAGATATTTTTACTCTCAATTGCTTGCTCTCTCATGAACTGTGTGTGTTCCTAACAGCACCCAGTGAGGTCAGATGGAGAGATGGTTGCAGCATGGCCTCCTCTTAGTTTCTGCTCTTCCTTGTGGCACTGCTCAGAGCCTCTGGCTGTTGTGATCTTTGTGATAAGAAGGTGTCTTGTAGGTTGAAATGCTTATAAGGTGGCCCAAGCCCGGATATATTCCATGGTAAATATGATCTGCCATAAATGTGAAATTTTTGCCACACCAAATAATAGAAATGGTGACAGCTTCTGCCATTGACTCTTGTCTCTTCTGCTTTGTCCCCAAATCCTCTTCCTTTGGTCCAGTAGTCACAGAATATGTTTGTTGTATAAGCAGAGGTAGAATGTTGGTCTCTCTGGCGTGGAATCTCACCAAATTTTTATGAGTCATTTGTCTTTGGGTGGTAGCAGCATATGCCCCCCTCCCTTTGTGTGAAGGGAAAGTACAAATCACCCTGCACCCTTGACTCAACACCAGGCTATTCTACTTTACATTTTAAGTGTTTTATTTTAGTGTTCTGTTTAAACTGGGTCGGCCTGGAAGAGGCACGGGGTAATGGTTTTTCTAACTTATTTTGGGGCTTCTCAAGGATGTGTCTAGGATTGTGATGTGATATTTTGCACATATGACATTCAACTTTAGGTCATTAGTCACAATTCAGTGATAATAGAATAATGACCATTTAATAACATGTAGGAATAACAAGTATACTTATGAACCAAAAATAAAAATATTGAGAAAAATTACAAATCATAGTATACAAACAAACTTGTAATTGATAATAATATAGAAAGATTTTTGGTAGTTATTTTCTTTTTAAAATTTAAACTGTCTTTCTTTTCTTTCTTTCTTTCTTTCTTTCTTTCTTTCTTTCTTTCTTTCTTTCCTTATTTATTTATTTTTTACCTTTATAAACTTTCAGGAATATGTGACATTTCCCCCTAACTAATTTGGCCTTCCGGGGAGGAATTGAAGGATTACTTTTGCTGAGTTTAGCTGTGTGTAAAAGGCCCTGTGGCTTTTCCACTGTTCATCCTGGGAGCCCTTCTCAGGACCACACTTTCTCTGAGATGCCTCCACATCTTCCCAGAAAGCTCAAGATCCAGCTGAAGCAGTAGTAGTTGTCATTGCTCATAGTTTTACCTTTTACCATTCCATTCTCTGAAAGACCTACTGGAGAATGAAATACTCTTTACTGACCCTCTCTTTATACAACTTCCTCAAACAATGTCATAGTTCTTTCCAATGCACAAATTTTAGTTATTCTTTCAAAAAAGGAAAAAGAGAGACAGAGAAGAAAGATTCCATGAAGCCTCTCTGAACACTTCCCGCTGCCGCCCACACACAGCTAGTGGAATTTCTTTCTTTGTTTCCCCGCTGTTGCTCAACTCTGTCACTTAAAAGATTTTATTGCACTTATTTGTTTCTTTCCCTTCCACTAGACAGTGAGAATTTTGGGAGCAAATGCCTTGTCATATTTGCTGTTATAGTATAGACAACAAATGACACTTTGAGGTGTGAGAAATATTTGATGAATAAAAGAATGAATGATCATTAGAGGTATTGGCCTGTAATTTTTTTTTCTTGTATTGTCCTTGTTTGGCTTTGGTACCTGGATAATGCTGGCCTTGTAAAATAAATTCAAAATATGCCTTCCCCTTTAATTTTTTTGAAAGAGTTTGAGAATGATTGGTATTAATTCTTCTTTAAATGTTTGGTAGAATTCACCCATAAAGTCCTCTAGTCCTTTTATTTGTTGAGAGATTTTTCATTACTAATTCAACCACTTAGCTTGTTATTGGCCTATGTAAATATTCTGTTACTTGATAATTCAGTCTTGGTATTTCATATGTTTCTATTAATGAATGCATTTCTTCTAAACATAGATGCAAAAATTTTCAACAAAATATTATTAAACCAAATGCAAAAGCATGTTAAAAAGTTCATATACTATTCAAGAATGGTTCGATGTATATCAATAAATGTGATATACCACATTAAAAATGAAGAATATTCATTTCAGTAGAAGCAGAGATAGCATTTGTTAGCTCTTTTTTTCCTAAGCATTACTTATGTATTTGTCTCTCTGTGTCAGAGTAGGTAAAAAACTGTTAAAAGGCAATTACAATGTCCATGGCATATAGGAGAGAGTATTTGATATAGTTCAGAAAACTGAAAATTGTTTACCTAAATTCTGAATGAGGTTTTATTCTTTCCCCTTTCCCTATTTCTATTCCCTGTCTTCGAATGGCATTACTCTCCTGTAGGCTTGAGTTTCAATCTAGGAATCATTCTTTATCTCTTATATTTTCTTACTCTCTCCTCTAATATCTGTTCTTGGTCTGTCTATTTTTTTCTGCTTCTATTTATAGTTCCCTGAATACAAGATCACCCACTAAAATAGCCCAGAGGTGTTTTTCTTGGTTTCGCTCTCAACACATGCAATCCTTTTTTAAAGCAGCAGCCAAAGTAACCTTTAAGACACATAAGTAAGATCAAGGTACTACTTTGCTTAAAATTCTCTGAGGTCATTGTGCTAAGATTAACATTTGTTCTCCTTATCTTGACCTACCAAGCTTTTCACACCATGATTGTAGCCTGCTTCTCCTCATATTGTTCCATTCTGGTCTGCCTCACTCACCTCCAGCTTTGTAGGCATTCTCTATGCTCTTCACATTTATCCATGTTCTTCCCCACATTAGGGCCTGTTATTCTTTGTGGGTAAAGTGCTGAAGAATGCTTGCCCTGTTTGGTTCTGGACTGAGGTATTATAATTTCTTTCCATTATGGAAATGATACAGTCACCCCAGTGGCTATAGTTCTCCACTGGTGTCTTTGGCACAAACATGAAAACTGAAGTCTTGGCTTTTGTTTTTGTTTTTTAATCAAGGTTCTCATTTTGGGGCATTGAAAGTACAAGCTCATTAGTGACTTTGGGTACTGTAATTACGAAAGGCAACAAAAGATCAGAGCTTTGAATGACATTCATACTCATGCAGTTGTATTGAGACTTATTTCCTGGCTTGCTGCTGGTTATTTTTCTTTATATCCCCTTATTTGTTGCAGAGACTTGTTGCAATTGTTATAAATGTTTATATCTACTTATTAGGATGATTACTTTGCATTTATGTCTCAGCAGTGTGCGTACTATAACTCACATAAAATGTTAGCTGTTAAAAATGACTGCTGGGCCTGAGTTAATTAAAAATACAGAGGGGGTTGAATTTTATTGTGGGTATAGTATCAGGCTCTGTTTGGACAGGAGGTTTTATACATTATGAGGAGAAAATGCAAATAATAAAAGAAGAAGAAAAGCATTTTATCTGGATAGAGCCACATGCTTTAACCATGATTGCTAATTTTTATACAACAAAAGAGATGGTTTGTGTTTGATTAGGATTCTTCTTTTCAGATATTTATATACCTGTAAGCTGTAGGCAGAAGGCAGATTTCTGTGCCACTTCCAAATTTCCTTCTCGATAGTCCTCCCCACTGCCTGCACCCACCGATTTTTTTTTCTCCTCAGTGAAGGACAGGGTTTTAGCAGCAGCAACAGCACTTGAATTAACTTAATTTATTTTTCTGTGTGTTTGCAGAATGGTTCAAGGTCCACAACAAGGTGAATCTTTCTCAGACTATGCACGCAATCTCAAACTGCAGAGATCACCCAAGGGTAAAAGTACTGATTGCTGGGAGCCATTAGAGTCTCCCTTCTCCTCCTTTCAAAGACAGGCAAGTCCCCAAGTTCCTTAATGTGAGAAATATGAGATCTCTCTCTAACCATATGGTTAGGAGTAATTTAATCATATATGTTTTGAGGTAGTTAATATAGTACAATAGGCATTTCTATATTTGCTTGGGTGAACTAATAGTTTTTAATCCACATTTATGATCATCAGTTAGTGACACATTTTCCAAAAATGCTTAACATTATGCTGTTCAAATTAAAGTATTATTTTTAAATCCTAATGTTAACTTGTGAGTGTAAAAATAGTTCTTTTCTAATTCAAGGTAAATTAAAGCTCATTCAGATTTTCGTTGTAGGAAAATTATTTTCTATATCCCCTACTTCTCAATGAGATAAAAATGAGAAAATTATTGGGAATGACAAGAAAATTTAAAAAAAAATAAAGTATTTAAAGATAGTTATCCAATTAAATATAAGGATGTAGAGAACATTATCTAGATTTTCTGCTTGGGTGGTTGAGCTGATAGTGTTATCATCAACTGAGGTAGGGGACATAAAAGGAAGAAGACTTGTGAAGATCAGTACCAGCAGGGATTAGTTTGTAGATCATTGGGTTGGTGGTACCCACCAGGTGATTAGCTAAGCATATATGTAATGAGGATGATGGCTTATCTTTTTGGTGCCAGATTTGATTTGACTCATCTAATTTGCTAGATCACAGTCTCTTCCTCCTTTTCCATTCGACATTCTATAACTTGCAGTCCCCGACATTTTTGGCACCAGGGACCCCTGCTCCTATGAAATTCTAATCCATGATGATCTGAGGTGGTGCTGAGGCAGGTGATGCTAGTGCTGGGGAGAAGCTGCAAACACAGATAAAACTTTGCTTGCCTGTCATACAGCCCTGTTCCTAACAGCATGGATTGGTACCGGTCTGCAGCCCAGGGCTTGGGGATTCCTGCTATAACCCATTCAAAGTGTGCAAGAGGATGACATTCCCTAACATAAGGAAAGCTTTCCTTAGGAGTTTATAGTCACCTATTAGAACCTCCAACATGAGTCTGGAATTCAAAAGTCAAAGTTGGCTATTAACATCTAATTGTTTTAGGCACATTCCATAGGATGGTAGATGGCAAAAGAGAAACTTTCAGAGAACAATCAGTTCTACTCACACGCTGTAATATTTCTAAACATATTTAAGCATTGAAAGTATCTGTATAATAATAGAGGGTTGTTATTTTTATTCTTTTTGATACTTAATAGAATATGACTTTTGGTTTCAAAATGCTTATCAATATATATCTATTTAGATACAGAAATCTGTTTATACGTACAGTTAAATATTATATACATATTTATGTGTCTGCTCATTGAAATTCAAAGAACTTTAAGAATTACAGGTGAATCTTTTTAGAAGCATCATCTTAGTAATTTGACTTTTTTCATTGATTATACAACTTATTTTTCCAACTTATCATAGTTGTATTTTATACTTTATCAATTTGTTCATTTTTAGTCACTGCTTTTGTCATGTTCATAGAGCTAACACCAGTAAATATTGAATTCTTTTAACACAAATATTGATGTTTGCATTTAACCAAGATAAAAAGAACAGAAGTTTAAATCATTTTTATGCTTAGCTTGTATTATAAATTCTGAAAAACTTCTCATTAATATATTTATTGCATTTCAGAAAATTCTGGTAAATGATAAAACCCTCTTCTATTTCTGTATATTTGTATACTTATATATTTAATTGCAAAGATGTCCCTGAGCCCATAAAGCATGACAGCAAAGCAGGTCAATTTCTTAAACAACAGTATTTCATTCAGTACCTTGGTGGTTGTAATTAACGTTTCTGTTTAGTTCTAATTATAGTTTTTGTATCACAGCCATTATGCTAATGGTGTTATTCAGTAGTATGTGAGATTGCATTCATTATCACTGGTGAATTAAACCTTTATTAAAGAAAAATTCCCACAGGCCTCATTCTGGAGTTAAGTAATTATTCATTTGGTTTTATCCTAGCAATTAGCTTATATACTGTAGCACTCATTATTGAGTTTCTATACCTCACTGAATGAGATTAACCCACCATGGTAAATAAATGCCTAACAGCTCCCAAGCTCACAATGTGTTGCTTTTTAAGCATATTATTATGTAACAAAGTAAGGAATCAGAATGCATTGAAGCAGCATTCTGGCTTCCAACAAATAATGTACTTGCTGGGAAGACTATGCTGGACATTTTGTGTATGATTCAGAATTAAAAAAAAAAAAATGCTGTTGAAACCCTCCAACGCTAAGTTCACCTTTGTGGGTGTATGTTTTCCTTTGTTTAATTCCATTCGTTACTTGCTTGCTTGTTGAATTATGTCACTTTGCCCATTTGATGTTGATGAAAGCCTATTTAAAAAGCAAAGACTCTAAATAGAATGCCCAATTTGATCTCCATTCTAAATGTATTTGGAGAAGGCTAGATCATCTAGGAATCTTTTAGCTGGATGAAATCTTGAGCCATTCATTATAAATCACTAAAAATAGTTTGATCTATAGTTTTAGTAAAAATATTTTTAATGCCATTTAGCCATGCACATACCATCAAAAGGTCCATCTTTCCATTGTCTTGTAGAAAAGACTATTCACACTTTCAGATTTCCACAGTCATTATCAGCTAATGTTACCTTTTGAGAAAAAAATGTCTGCATTTACCTTTCTCTTCTAGAGCATTGTCTTAGTCTATCTACTTTGACAGCAACTCCTACCGCACCCCAGAAACTACTTAGTTCATGAAGTACTGCAAATTAAAGAACATAACTGAGTTTTGTGGGTCATGTCTGCCTCTTTTTAATATAAGGAGAAAGTTGTCAACTTTTTCTTTACACTTTGCAGTACAGTCTGTAGTCTCCGTGTTAAGGAACAACCTCAAAAACAGCAGTGTGAGGTCTGTTATCATGGCAGCAAACTCTCTGGAAAGATTATTTTAACAATTTTTTATAATGTATTTATTTTCTGACCAGAAATGAAATTTGTATGAAAATAAATTTAGAAGTTTCAAAATTTGGTTGTTTTAACTCCTAGTCTATCCCAAATATATATATATATTTTGAAAAGTAAATAGTATTTTCATAGAGAGCATTTTTATCATCTTGAAATCAGTTTGTACATTTTAGGTTAACTTCTTTAAATACCTGTTTTACAATTAGGATATTCCTTATTGTACTGGGTTATTGGTAAATACTTGTAAGGCAGATTGGTATATTTATTTCTGAATGCCTTTCTCTGTAGTATATAAATGTTGTATGGTAACCATATATTTTCACATGCCAATGCAGCACTGAAATACTAGTAGTACAGCTATATCGTGAATGATTACAAAGAGCTTTAAAATAATTAAGTATGAAGAAAAAAATCTTTAAAAATATCTTCATAGCTATCTATCTCAAAACATTTTTAAAACACTATTTTAAAATCACAGTGATTATGGGTGGATCTACCAATAACTTATTAACAATGCTTATGATTGAATAGAAGACTTAACATGTCAGGAGACATATAAAGATCATCCTTTACTATCTTACAGTGGATTTTAATTGTCCATCTGTCACTGTCTGTACTTTATATGTTATCTAACATTTCTGCATACTTTATTTTTCTGTGTTTTAATTTATTCCTTCTGTGACAGTTGTTTCTCTGAAAGGTCTAGGTGTGCACCACAGTTTGATATCAAGCTTTGGTACAAGCTCTTGGGCCTCATCTTGGGCTCCCTGCATATGGCTGCCTCCCTTATTCCACTTGAGATCTGATGCACTGTGCCAGGCTGCCCTGTACAGAGACAACTCCTTGTTCCACCCATCCATCACCTTGTGCCAGGCCAGCACACTTTGGCTCTCCCTGCTAGATGTGGATGCCTCCCATGCTCAGCCACATCTAATGACTTCAGGTCTGCCTTGCTCAGGAAAGAAAAGGGGCGGGGGGCAGGGAGTGGGGAGGAAGAGAGAACTTTATGAATTCTTAACTTGTCTCTACCACTTAAAATTGGTGTGTTGTAAATTTTACTTTATCTGTTTTCTAGGGTCCTCTTAAATGCAAATAATTAGTGCCTATTTCTTAGAGTGGCTAGAAGATCAAATGAGTGGATAGGTATCAAGCCAGTAGAATGGTGACAAGCATATAGTAAATACCCTCAAATGATAGAGGTTTGTGATGTGAGCATTATTTTAAAATTTAAGAGACAGACCCGCAGTATCATAACTTGGGCCATGAGGCCACATCAGGACCTATAACATCTATCCCAGAGCAGTATTTTTCCAGTTTACATCATGCCATTTGGAATGAACACCTTTGAAAAATACACACTTCATTGTGTTGCAATTTTGTCTCAAACTTAAGCTAATAGGGTCAGTTTGATCTGTCATTGACTTTGAGCAATTCAAATATGAATTATTCCTGTTATACTCCGAAGAGTTTTCTATCCCTACTGGGATATTTCCTATCTAGCAACACTTGTCCATATGTTGAGACAGAGTAAAATTGAATCATTCTTTTCTAAGTCCTAGAATTCTTGCTTCATTTGATTTTATTAAAACTAAGGTTCACCTTTACCATCATCAACTAATATTTATTAAATGGATATTTTATCAGGAATTTAGGGTGCACATTTCTTTCTCTAGGAAGTTACATTGTATTTAGAAAAATAATGTGTGTGTGTGTGTGTGTGTGTGTGTGTTCAATAATTCAATTTCCCTTGTCAGATACAAGGTACAAATTCAATCACATTAATGTTGACTTCCAAATTTTCCCTAATTATAACCTGAACTGATTGCAAGGAGTTCCATACCTATCAGGAAATCTCACCCAGTATTTTCTTGAGAGACCATAGAAGGATTCTTACAGATGGAGAAGCCCTCTGGTGTCTAGGCCTGCAATCCATCTCTTCTCAAAGACTGTTGAAATTCTTTTTTTGCTAACTGCCAGTCTTAGTGGCTTTCTTTCTGTTCTTTGAACATGTCTTGGGGGCTTTTTACATGCTTCTCCCTCTTTGTAAAATAATAATAATAGCTAGTACTTATTGTACACTAACTCTATTCTTGGCACTATTCTAAATAATTTACAAATGTTGCTTGTCTAATTTTCTAAAACAACTCCATGAAATAAATATTGTTATCATTTATCATTTTTCTCATTTTGGTTGCTTCTTTATGAAAGTAAAACCTAATAATTAACATGTGTATAGTACTGTGTTCCAGAGACCATTGTAAATGCTTTACATACACTAATCAATATAATCCTCAATATTATTAGGTAGGTGCATAATACTTTACAGATGAGACAAAGAAAAAAAAACATGAGTTATAATGTCAAGTGACTAGCCTAAGGTCACACAGCTAATAACTGTTGTAGCCAGAATTTAAACCCATGTAGGTTGATTTCAGAGTCATTGCTGCTAACCACTCAGCATTCAACTTCTACTGCCTCTCAGTTAAGGAATGGACCTACTCCTTTAATATCTCATGTGGATCCTCAGCCCTGAAATCCATGGATGCTTAGTAAATGTTTAGTAAATAAACTGTTTAGTAAATGTATTAATCTATATTTTCATCAGTCAACATCCTAAGTATAAGATCTTATCCCAACAATATTTTACTTCTCTTTCCCTGACCCATCTGCTCTCACTTTCTGAAAGCCTAAATTATTCCACTGCTGGTTCCCAACCATCCAACCCTGCAATATCCTCATTCTTATTGAGGTTTCATCAGCTCCTGGCCTTCTTGTAAATGTGGCTCTCCCCTGAAGATGCCAGGTCAATTGTAACCCTTTCAAATAGTCTTCCTTTTCTTAAGATCCACAAGCCTCAGAGTAGAATATGAGGTTGAGATGTTTCTGATATCCTAATTTTGCTTGCAGACCATAAATTCTTATAGTAAAAGATTTTGCTTTAAGAGATCTTTGCCATTTGACCATACTGCTCATACCACCAAGCTCCTTTTTATACCACCCAACACACAATTTTTTTTTTCTCTTTGCCAGTATACCCGCTTATTGTCTTTACATCCAGTTACTCCATACTAGGCAATTTTAATGACATGATTATGGCATTCTTTGATTTTCATGTACAATAACCTTATACTTCACTCCATGGTAGCTACCCATTCCAAAATCACAACTGCTACCTTCTATCATAATTCCTCTATTTCTGTATTTATCTGTTTGATTTCATGCCTGTCTCCTCCCACCCCTCAATGGATAGTAAGCCCTCCAAAGGCAAAGGCCTTGCCAATTTTTGCTTTCTTATATATCCCAATTTCCTAGCACAGCGTATGGTACAAAGTAAACATTCAGCAAATATCCATCTCCTGATATTTCATGTCTTCCCCTTCTCAGCACAGAGGAATTACTTCTTTAGAGGCTCCCTTTTTCTTGTGCATATCAACTCTTGTTAACAGACCCCTGGGAGATCACAGCTTACCAGATCATCAGAAAATGACAAAAGGTCATTCCTGGCTTAGGTTTAGCTGAGACAGGAAAAAATAACTTCCCTATAAAGTAATCTAAAATAAGGCCTGAAGGAACTTAAACAATTGATTTATCAAAGATGGCAGGAAGGACACTCAGGCCCTTAGTTTGAACTTTATGAGCACAGCCATATTTTACAAAAATGATGCCTTTTGAAAAGTGTACGACCTATTTTCTCCTGAATTTCTTGTCTTTGATATATGATTAAATAAAAATGAAGATTACACAGGACAATGCTGATGGCATATAAACTTTTGCTTGAATAACATTTTTTTACTATGGGTCAGTTTGTGAAGAATTTTCTCATTTTTCTGTTTGAATAAATTTATTTCTTTGATTTTGAAAGATAATTTAGCTAAGTATAAAATTTTAGATTGTTAATTATTTGCTTTAAGTATTTGATAAATTAATTCCATTAGCTTTAGGTTTGTTAGGAAGTCAGGTCAGTCTTTTTTTCTTTTTTCTTTAAGAAAAGAAGCTTTTTTTGTATTCTTTTAACACGTTTGTCTTGGTTTTTAGAAAACTTGTTATCTATGCTTATCTATGATTTTCTTTGTATTTCTACTGCTTGGGTTTCCTGGTGATTCATGAATTTCTGGTTTGATATTTTTAAATCACATTTGGAAAGTTTTTGAGTTTTATCTTATTCTGTCTCTTCTTCTGAGATTTCATTATATATATATTATATCTTTACATTTTATTTTTCCCAAATATCCTTATATTCTTTTCTATGAGATGTATTGTTTTTTTACTAAAGCTTTCTGGGCACATATTTTCTGTGACACGTGTGTGCACACATCTGCACACATACCCCTTTACCTATATATATTTTTCAGCTCTGGTGATTTGCATACTGATACCATCTCATAATGAAATAAAACAATTTTATTTTAATGAAAAACCCCAGCTGTTTTGTGTCAATCACCACCAGCCTTTATATGCTAGGAATCCATTTATATTAATTCTCAGTATAATTAAACTTTTCTGTTACTTCCAGTTATTAAACAACTCTCATTTTGATTTAGTAGGACTCTGCCAAATTAATTTTATATTTTCAGTCTCAAAAACTAAGCTCTTCTCTTTTCTTGCACAATCTTGACTGTGGTTCCAGTGGCTTGGAATGAAAGCTGGTGAAAATACATGGTTCTTTCCTCCCTCCATTTCTTCTCCTGGGAAATTACTGCCCTGATGCTGGACAGGAGTAGAGCTAAAATAAGCAGTGATATTCTTATTTGACTTCCTGCATTAAGGTTAATGGTATCTGTTGTTCTAACTTGTATACAGATTCAGTGTGTATGGTGAGAGCTTCAAAAAGACTCGTTGGAGAAGGGGTCACATCCAAGAAGCCCCCATAGACATTAATGGCCCTTCACTAGGCTAGACTACATTTCCTGGATATCTCCCATTAGTTGGTGTCTTGATAAATTTCTGTAATGCTCAAATCTCTTTGCAAGATTCTTTCAAGATCTGGGGCAAAAGTTGTCCATGTATTCCCACCTCTACCCTTGAATTTATCTACCTGACTTTATCTCATAGAAACTGGGAACGTAAGAGGGCAGCTGTTCCTTGTCCACTTGACAGTTATCAACTTTGTAGTTTTGCATCTTTCCCCATTATTCTTTTCTCTTGATCCAGAAGCACAAAGGCAAGTTTGTAAACACGGTGCCTAATAGGTGGCCAGCTAGGAACCAAAAAATCAGTTCCCCTCTTTTAAAGAGAGACCCATTATCCTCAACCTATTCTTGAGAATCATTCTGTTTTTCTCATCTGGCTCTGGGGAGGTTCCCACAAGAAGAGGAAGAGAGGGAAAACTTTTCTACAGTGGCTTTCTCTCTAAGGCATCTTTATGGTTCCAGTGGTGGTGATGATTGCATAGTGAGGTGAGCATTGACGGGGTTAGAACTGGTTCCTCATCAAGCCCTATGAAGAGAGAGCCTCAACAGCTGGATACTTGGTGGATTTCAAATATAGTATATCATCTTCTTGTTTGTACTCATCTGAGCAATTTATCCCTTGGCTACTAATCTCACCCTAGTATATAGAGAAACATTACGCTTTTAGTGGCTAAGTCACAGGTTTTATATGGAGCCTGAGGACCAATGAAAAGCTTATGTATTTATTTCTATAAACTGTGCTAATCAGACCACATGTTTAATTGATGAGAAAATCAAAATGTAAAACTATCTTTCTCTCAATTGAAAAATTTTTTTCTTATTCTAATAGCATATGAAAAAGTGTACAAAAATTAGCATTTAGATATCTTTTCTCCTTTTTATTTTTCATTTTTCTTTATATATTATCTTGAACATGTTATCAATTTTTATATTAATGGTTAGGATACTTGCACATGCTGGTTAGTTTTGTGGATACAATTAAAACGAGGAAAGAACAAAAACAAAATAATATGATTTTTTTCTATTTATGTCTCTGTGTACATGCTCTACATCTAGACTTCACAACTATTTCTATTTAACTTTATACTATGATATGTATTTGTCAACTACCAAAAGGTTAGGGGAGGACTTGGTCTTGAGCTATCTAATATGGTATCCAATTGATCAAAATTTTCAAAATTAAAGATTCAATTCTTTAGTCACATCACATTTCAAGCATTCAAGAATCACTTTTTGCTAGTGTCTACCATACTGGGCAATACAAATACAGAACATTTTCATCATTTCAGGAAGTTATATTAAGTAGCACATAGAACTACCTAGATCAGGTAAGGCAGTATCAAAAGTTCTCATCAAAAACAATAGTTGGAGGTACAATTAGACAAGTCTGCACGAGAAAGGCTCAGTGGTTTGCCATAAGAAATGAAGATATTGAATCTGAGGGTATGGCCACAGGCAATAGTTAGATGTCAAAACAGGGAAATCAGGCATATCTGACAAGAGAGAAGCTTCAGGGGCTGTGTGCCTAGTCCAAAGAGCTCTAAAAAGGTCAAAGTAGGATAGTTTCTAATCCTAGATGGGACTAGAAATATATAAGATACTATGTCAAAAATTTAATTTGGGGGCCAGAAAAGATGTGTTGCTGGATCTGGAGAGATATTGAGGTGAAGATTAAAATTTACTCATGACAACTTAGTCTAGAAACCAATTAGTAGAATTATATTATAAGCTCAGAGTAATGCTGATTTAAAAGTAATTAAGCTCCCACTAATCAAGAATGTGGTGCAGAGCAGAACGCTCAGGTGTGGCTAAATGTCCTTTCTGGGGTAATATAAGCATAGACAGTCTGAGATCAATAGTTAATTTAATTAGCTGAGTAGCAATATTAGATGTACAATAAAAGTGAAAAAAAATTAATACCACAAAGCTTTATAATTCTACCTTTGTACTCAGAAGAAAATATGCAGTTTACTCTTGTTTCTTATCTGGAAAGCTGCTTCTTTGAGACTTAAATTTTCTTTCCAAGTAGCATGATTAGGTACTTTTTAAAAAGGTTCCTACTTATCAGGTCTACTGGTGTTACTTTCATGTTTTACTTTTGAACTTTTTAAAATGTTAAGTCTATGTTATTTCTCTAGAAATGCTAGACATCTGGTATGACAATTGTAATCATTGTTTATATTCATTATGACTTTAATTTTGATTCCCAGCCATCATATTTTGAAATACCATATTTGCTTTAAGTAGCCTCATCAAAATGTTATAAGCATCTTACAAAAAAAACAATGAGTTTATTTTAAAGAGAAACAAAATAAGACCCATATGCTTAGTTTTGAGATGATAGTTACAAAAATGCACTATCTAGAGACTTGTAATTTAGCTATCGCAAGTTCATAACCCATTGTTCCGCAGTCCTCAGACATTAAGAATATGGTTTCTGTGGATTCTAGAAATGTTCATCTTTGCCATAAATGGATAGTAAATAGTTTGAATAGAAAATGACCTGTTAGCCATGATTATACTTTAGTGTTGTAAAAAAGAGAAATACTCTACCTGTTTAAAAACAGACTACCTTCAGAGTGCCATAATAGATTCCAAATCTGTAAAATCACAACCCCTTGATTGCCAGTGTTAACAAAAGCTTGTTCTTTAATTACCTATATTGCATCCAGCTTCTGTTTCCTTCCAAAACCCAATTACGGCTAATAGCAGCAGTAAGCTGTACTCCTGTTGTTTATGGCAGTTCATTTTAAAGTGCTCTCATCGTTATTTGTCTTCATGACTTGATGAATCAGATTCAGATTTTCACAAGACATCTTCTTCACCTTGCTTGCATATATATATATATATGAAAATTTTATATAATGTAATGATATATAATCTTATACACCTTTTATATATTTTTTCTAACTAGAGGCTATTCCCTAAATGATGGAAATCATGCTATTTTTCTGTTTCTACTAACAGTTTTTTAAATGCAGTCATTCCTATACCTCACACCAAAGGAATATTTTGAAATTTGTGGAAAGGAAATGGAGAACTTCTATTTATCCCTTCCTCCTACAAATCCATTTTATCCCAGTGTGGTGTTCATTGCCTAATCATTCTCTACAGTTCAGATTCATATGTTCTCCTGCAGAGACTAGCAGCCTGCCTTCTAGAGTTGAATGCAGAATAATTCAGCAGTCTAATTTCTGATTTAATTTTGTTGCTATCCAACTGTGGTATAAACCCAGCTCTGAGAATTAAATGTAACTTGTGGCACTTTGCCTGAGTTGAAAGTACTTATGTCTATTTCTCATGCACACCAGTCATTGTTTCCGTGATAACTGATGAGCTCTGTGTAGAAAATGAAGGAAAAGACACATGTAAGATAAAGAAGAAAAATCAGAAATCAGACGGTGGGAAACAGTTTTGTTGCTTTATTGAAAATTAACTATATGTGGGTGGTAGTTGCTATTGTGGAGATGGGGAAAAAAATGAGATGTTTTCCATTTACATCTGTCTCTCTAATGCCACTTCTTCCTCCCATGTTGTTAGAACCTTCAAAGAAACATATGGATCATGAGACAATGAAGCTTTCCTGCCATTCTGTATTATTATTTGTCACTTTTGATGGAAGCATTTTCTTTTTGAAGAAGTGTCAGTATGATTTTGGCCTATTCCTGATAAGCTTTCCTCAGCATCAGCTAGTCAGCCTGTGAGAACTTCTCCACTCAATGCTCGTTAATATCAGCAACATTGATGTCACTTAGCTTATGTGAGAAATGCAGCATCTCTTGCTTCACCTAAGAACTACCAAATCATGATGCACAGGCAGCATAGATATAGAACATAAACATTAATAAAATCTTCAAAGAATTCATAGATGATTTAATAGATATTACATGCACTCCCTTTTAGGTACAATTTATCTAGAGATGCATAGTAGATAAAGTCTGTAAAAGTAACTGCTTTTTATAGTGTAGGATTTTTACTTTCTCATTTTCTAATATTTTATTTAGAAAGAAGGCTACTGAGGAATAGAAGTTTGCTTCTTAGTAGTTCTCAGGCATCTATATATCCCTTCTTGCTTAGCTCTGGGTTTCTTCAAGTAGTTCTAAAGGAACTCATATCTATCATCTACCCATGCCACGGCATTTATATACTGGACAAGTGATTTCTCCAAAATCTCTGTTCAATCTTTAGTCATTCATCACTTCTTTTCCTTGACCGTGTACTAAGCAACTTCATGAGGTGATTCAAGACAAGATATTTCTATTGGGACTAATACAAGTTTTGATAAAATTCAGTCTTTTCTGAAATACAGATTTGCCCTATCTTCACAGTCATGCTGACTATTTAGCAACCATTCTCGCAGTCACTTACAATTAATTAATGCCAATTTTTGAGCCATGAAGAAGACTGCATTGAAGTGCAGGAAAGAAGTGCTTTTGCAGGCCTGTCTACAAGGTACATATACTGTTCACAAGGAGGAAATAAAATGCTTCTTGCAGCTTCAAGATAAAAGGTAAAAAATGAACATTGTGACTATGATAAAGACAGTGTATAATATATTATATTAGCATGCAGTGTCTGTATAGTGTATTTTCAACCCTAAAGGGAGTAGAAATTGAGGGGAAAAGTGGCATTTTGATAAATAGTAATTCTTAATTTTAGTGTACAGTTGTCAAATTCATCTGTCATTTCTTCTTTACTTTATACTATTCCTGAAGATTATCTTAATGTATTTTCTGAACTACATTATATATATTTTTTCTTTTTCCTCAGGATAATGTAATATGTTAAGCTCATATTTGTTATCAATTTAACTAATATCTTCTGTCAATTTGCCATGGACCACTAAAAACAATCTGTCTTTTATTTCTGCCAATCCATTTGAGCTTAATGCCTGCTTTTCTGTTTTTCTTTAGTTCCCATATAATTATTTTAAACAAAATTTTATTTAAAGCCCAATTAAAACAGAGAGATAGCAGGTCTCTAATTTACTTTATCTGTTAAGCTTGCTATCCTATGAAAGAAATTAAATACATTTATAAATTATGTAAGCCTATCTTTATTTAAGCAATTAATCTTGCTCTTTTGAAAGAAAAAAAAAACCTAAGGGGAAATAATCCATGTTGTCTTGAATTTCAAGAAACAACATGCACAAAACCCTGGAATTTTGCTGCTTACCTGATCTCAAATGTCAGAATTATATCATTTAAACATTTCTTTTCTCCCAAATACAAGTATTAGATGACTTAACTGATAAATGTTTACTTAGATCTAGAAAAAAGCATAAACTGATATGTTTATATATTATAGAAAAAGTCTGCTACTTATACATTTATAGAAAAAGTATCCCATGAGAGTTCGTTTCCAAATGCCATTAATTCATTTGAAGAATGGGGGAAGACAATATAAATACATGCACGTTTGATCTTTCCCCTTTTCATTGGTAACCAATGAAAACAATTTCTAAATTGTTAGAGGCAGTAGTATGTCTGGCTAAAATAATATGAATGGTACCCATTGAGAGGTTAGCTTTTTTCAGAGATTATTCTGTATTGTTTTTGGTTTCTTAAAATAATGTATTATTTTGCTTTGTTGTATTTCAGGCAAAGATTGTAGGTGCTTTATTTCCTGAGAATGTTTTTTGGTATCTTTATGCTCAGCTTTATTTAAATCTCTTGGCTCACACCTTTTCTCAGAAGTTATAGGTATTTTTCTTCTTTTGTCTAATGTTATTTTGGAAAAACTTAAGCCAACTATTACCACCTGGTGGAAGTGATTTGAGTTCCCAGGGAATACATTCTATATCTTTAAGTTTAGTAAGCTTGTCATGGCCTGTTAGATGTATAAGCTTGACTAGGCTACCATGCTAGGATAATCTACATGTTGCTGCAAAGGTATTTTTTAGATGTGACTGAAGTGCATAGTATGTTGAAGTAAAGGAGACATCCTAGATAATCAGGCAGGTCTGATACAATTAGTTGACAGGCCTTAAAACCGAGCTGAGGCTTCCCTGAAAAAGAAAAATTCTTCTTGCGGAGAGCAACTTCAGTCTATGCCTCAAAACCCCAGCTTGCCTTTCTTGATGCCTTGCTCTGTGGATTTTGGATTTGCCTAACCAGTCCTCACAATTGTATAAGCCAATATGTATCTCCTACTGATACTGTCTCTCTAGTTGAACACTGACTAATAAAGGTTATCTAAAAATGTAGAATTGGGTCGTATGTGAAGTTTTGAAGAGTATTGTGGACTCTGATAGAAAAAGCCAGGATTGCCTTGAACAGAACATTAGTAGAATGATGGATATTAATGATTCTTCCAATAAGATCTCAGAAGGAAGTGGGGAACATGGTAGAGAAAACCTAAATCACAAAAAGGCTGTTAGTAGAAATATGAAAGTTAAAGATACTGCTATTCACGGCTCAGAAAGAAACAAAATTATGTTATTAGAAACTAGGAGAAAAGAAAGCCTTGTTCTAATAGTGGCAGAAAGTTTGGTGGAATTGTGTCCTACAGTTATGCAGGAAGTAGAATTTGTAAGCTTTGACCTTGAATATTTAGCTGAGGAGATTTGCAAGCAAAGAGTTGAACATGAAGCCTACTTTTGCTCCCTATAGTAAAATGCAAGAGAATAAATTGAGAGAAGACATGCTAAACAAAAAGGAACCAGAACTAGATGATTTGGTAAATTCTCACTCATTCAGATTGTGAAAGATACTAAAATTAAAATGTCCACTATCAGGAGAACATGCTTCAAGAGCCCCAGTCCCTCACCTTTTGGTACCAGGGATTGTTGCTCCTATGAGAATCTAATGCCTGATGATCTGAGGTGGAGCTGAGGTAGTGATGCTAGCACTGGGGAACGGCTGCAAATACAGACGAAGCTTTGCTTCCTTGCCTGCATCTCACCTCCTGTTGTGCAGCCAGGTTCCTTACAGGCCACAGACAGGTACTGGTCTGCAACCAGGGACTGGGGATCACTGCAGAAAAGGAACTAAGGTGTCAGACAGATAATAAAAAGAGAATTCAGTATCACAAAGTTTTTTTTTGTTTGTTTTGTTTTGTTTTTAGTGGAGAAAAATATGTGTGACTCCTAGAACCTTCCAGTCATCTAAGCAGAAGTCAAGAATGGGGATGACATTTTCCAGGAAAGATATGTAGAAAAGCCTCTTATCTAATGGAGTGAATCTCCTTAAAATACACGAGTTTTTTGAGAAGTTTATAGCAGCAGAACACTTCAAGCTTGGACCAAAAAGGATAGAGACAGTGTGAAATGAAAGAAGGTTACTGGTCAAAATCTTATGCGCAGGAAACAGACTAACATATCTCTGCTACAAAGTCATGCGACCCTTCTTGAAAATAGAAGAAAAAAAAAAAAAGGAAAGATGATTCAGAGGGCAGAGCTGGAAACCACAGAGGATTATGTTCAACCCTTGAAATCTAATGGAATTTATCTAGTTGGATTTCAAATACTCTCTTTTTTTTTTTCCATTTTCTTACTTTTGAATAGAAATGTCTTAACTTTTATCTTATGCTTGTTACGCTGTTGTTTTGGGGGAGTAGACCACTGGTTCCTAAGTTTCAGAGGTCCATAGGAAGAGAGGAATTGTGCCCAGGATGAATAATACCCAGACCTTTACACATACAAGATTTAGTTGAGTTAGATGATGAGACTTGGAACTTTGGAGCAGATGAGATTTTTGGATTTTGACCTGACTCTGTAACTTGACACTGTAAGAGACTTTAGCGGGGACATTGAATGGGGTGAATGTATTTTTCATGTGGGACAGTCATGAATCTTTCTTCTTTGGCTCCACCTTAACTGTAATTCTGAGGTGTGGTATGGACTGGGTTTCTCAGTGACATTTCCGGCTTCTTCTATGTTCCATTAATATACACAGGTCTTGTTACTCCCCCAAAAGGTCTCTGAAGGTGTCCTTCAGAACTGCGATTCTTCTTTTTAGACATATCTGTATCCTGAGATCTGAGAAACTTTGTGTCAGCTTTAGGAATTCTCTTTCATTTAAGTCTGAATTTTATCTTTTCTATAAAGTATTCTTCAAGGTTATTGGAGGTTGTGGGGATGTTTGTGTTTCACTAGATGAAACTATATTTTTTAAATAGATTTAACAATGTTTTTGGGGGGACATCAGAGGAGGAGAGAAAAAACTTGCTTTATTATAGTATCTTTAACCAGAGATAGTATTACCTATTGATATCTATAAATAAATCAAGCCAGGAAACTGGACATTTGTAATAAGTAAATTCTCTCATTTATTAATTAGTTTTTACCCAACCTTGTTTCAGAAAGAATTTAGATTAATCTTAACTTTTCTATAATCACCATACAGGCCTCAAATATAGATCTCTTTAATGGTATTGAAAATCTAAATTAGTCTGGCAAATGAATTCCAAAAAGCTAGAGAATGGTTGTTCTAAAAGACATCATTTATTATTTAAAAATGAATACGTAAAATAGTTTTTAAAAACATATGTATTTGGTATTTACTTGGAAAACACATCAAGAAAGAGTCTCAGTTACCTGGAGTTCATTTTTTTCTTAGAGTATAAAATAGCATGGTATTATTTTTGCCTTCTGAATATAGAGAGGTTTAGTACATGAAAGAGAAGGTAAATTTTTGGGTTGTTTGGTAATATTATTTTGCACGACAGGCTGACACAAAGCTATATAGCTAAACCTGTTATAGTCAACTGCCAGTGATTGGATTTTTTTTTTTTTTTTTTTTTGGCTAAGAGATTGAGATAACATGGGGCAGTAGAACTTAAAATATTAAACTGTGTAACTCCAACTTTCTCCATCAATATACTTTTTGAAACTAATATTATCAACGAATAGCTTAAAGATTGGTTTGCTTTCCTCTGGCCCTTAAGAATATGCATACATAAAAGAAAATGACCAAAAGAATGGCAATCTGTAGAAAGAATAACAGAAGGATTGGGTAATTCAAATTTAATTTAATAATTCAAAATTATTTTTTTTTAAATTAAAATAGTCTTCCAAGCAAGTGAAAAGAAATATCTTGTGAATTATGTATGGTGAGCCCATAAAAGTTGCCACTGTGCTCTTAAAATTTAAGATTTTTTTGTGCTATTTTATTTCTCTCAAAGTGAGAGCATTTAAAGTAAGGTGAGAAGAAGCATTTGTCTTTAGTCTGTCAGAGTAGAATAATGCTAATAAATTTAATCTGGCTGTCCGGAGACAGATTTTCAGAGAAAAATGAAGGGCATCTTTTTAAAATAGAGTGCTTAATATTAATCATAGTGCTATAATCATTTATAAGAAAATGTTTGAATTGCTTCCAGTACAGAGACACACATAAAAACACACACAGGAGTTTTTAGAAGAAATCTCTCTCCAAAGGAATTCTTATAATTATATTGGAATTATTAACCAAACTTATTTATTGTTTTATGTAGCTATAAGATTTCCTTAATGTATAGTAACAGGATCTGTGTTTTTTTTCCTAAATTCTATGAAGACAAAAAAGGAAGTCTTTTAAGCTTTTTTCTCCCTTTAAGCTTTCATTATCAAACACTTGAAAATGTATTTACTTTTATGAGTATAGAAGGAAAAAATCATCACAGAAATAAAATTTAAATATTAGCATATTTCTTTATGAACTCTATATATTTATTCCACTGAAGAAGTGAATCTTTTGATATAACTGTACTTTGATTATTGGACAATCAAATGGCTACAGTTCCCTAAATTTCTATTTCATATTAAAATTTTGACTGAGCTTATAAGAGTATGGTTGAAGGACACAATCTTGACACACTTAACCTTTGAATTATAGTGAAGAACATCCTGGAAAAATTTACAACATGTACCACTTTTCATGAATTCAGGGGTTTTAAAAGTAAAAATATTCACTATACTTTAATGAATTTTTACTTAATTTTTGCCCTTATTTTGTATTTTTTTCTCTCGGCCAAATGCTAATGAACATTTTAGTTCTTCTTTAAATTAAGTGATGTCAGTGTTTAATTGTAAAATGAGATCAGTTGTCTTTGCATTTATGTTCACTGGTTATACCAGCCAGTGGTATATTGTTTACATGCCTTCTTAATCATTGTGCCAGATAATTTTAAATCTCAATGTTTCCCTCCTTTTTCAATAATCATTATAAAAGAAAATTTCATTAACTTATGAATGAGGATGAGCTAAGTTCACTTTGCTTTATTCAAGACATATGTAATTTTTCATACTGATAAATTGGTATCCTTGTTTTAAATTTATTAATAAATAGAAAAATCTTAGATAAAAATGACATGACAAAATAGTATGACATTCACCTATTTCAAATCAAAGAAAATAAATGCAGCATAAGCTACTGTAACTAAAAGTGACACGATTTCAAAAATACAACATTTAGAAATTGGTTATTTATAGCAGGTAATAAATTATTGGACCACCTGTTCAAACTCACATTTGATAATCCCATACTGAAAACTTCTTGAGACTGGTCAGTGGCCCATGACAGATAGGTGAACATTTTAATGAACACATACTATTCACAATAGAAGAAAACCTCTATTATCTGTCACCATTGTTTTTAGCCTGTGAACTTTGTGTTTGTATGGAGACTATATATGTTACATAATAGTGCAGATGCCAAGCTAAGGTAAAGGGTTCAGATATTTCTACCCATACATGTAAAAACTTATTGATAACTGCCTTCAATAACAAGGTCTGTCATTCTAGTTTAATACTCTAAGGTCACTAAAAAAGCTTTGTTAGCCACCTATCTCTTCCACATACACTTGATGCTGAACTTAAGAATTTGCACATGTGCCCTTCAGAAGTATAGTGTCTCTGCTAGAATCTGTGTTGAAGGCAGGCTTATTAGGAAGAAATTCACACTTTAAAAAAATCCTAGAAGCTCAAGGTTCTCATTATTTCATGTAAAGTACTGTTCTTTCATCTGAGATTGTTTCTTATGCATTTTTAGTGTTAAAATATCCTGTAAAAATAATTATACACAATTGTGATAATAGGTAATCTTTCTTTTTTATTATCTTTAGTCAAAAGGTAAAGCTGACAACTTTGTCTAGTTCCTAATTTTTAATAATCTTTTTTTTTTTTTAGTTTTTAAAAGTAGGTACTCAGTCTGCTGTTTTTAATAGCAAATATTTTACATATTTATTTGATCTGAGTGTGATTTGCTACCATTAACTACTTATGCTCTGCTGTGGTTTCTAGGGAATGTAAGAGAATGAAAACCATGCATATGGAATAAGAGTCAGCAAATATTAAGAGTAATAATGATTCCCTATTTTTTTATATTTCCAAAATTTCTTATCATAAATATACAATGCTTTTAAAACCATGAAATACTGTTAAAATAACAAAAATATTTAGCAAATATAAATAAACTCAATGATTAAAACCCTATTTTATACCTTTATTAATCACTGTGATTTTTGAAGTACAATTCTGAGAACCATTGCCTTAAAAATATTCAAGTTGAGGCTGAACAGGAGGGAAGAAGTGAGCTCATGATAGTATAGCTACCTGTTTGAAAGAGGAAGAGAAGGGCAGCTTCAGTTTCCTCAAAACTCACCACCTACACTGAATGTTAAGCATAATGAGCCTCATTAATCTGAGAGAGAGGGGAAAACCAGAGATGGCTAAAGAGGTCACACTGTGAGATTTTATCTAGTTTACAACATCAGCAAACTAAGAGGTTGTGATCAATTAATGTATGGTGGTTGACCTGGGTGACTCTTCAATAGTTGCTATAAAGTAAGTCTTTGTAGAGAAGACCAACATCAGAAAGCTGCCTGCAAAAAAGGTATGAGTTGCTGCTTTTGTGAGAGAAAACATAATACTAAACATCAGATTGCACAGGACAGCGGAAGGATTTAGAAAGACTGAAAGAAACTCTGAGAGAGAGAGAGAGAGAGAGAGAGAGAGAGAGAGAGAGAGAGAGCATGCTTGTTGACATTGATTTGTTAGCAAGTTAACCATATGCTAATATCCCAATAAATATTATCAATTATCATTATATTTATTTGTCAGTTAAAAGCCTTTCTAAGTATCAGGTACAAGGCTGGGTGCTAGAAGATATGACAGTTAGCAAACAGTCATGTACCCTGCCTGCCTGGAACTAATAGTTTTGTGAGGGAGAAAAATATTAATCAAATAAAAACATAAATGATATATTTACAAATTTCAGTAAGTGTAATGGAACAAAAGTGAAGAGAGCAATAACTCTGAGATAATATAATGTGGAGGCTTGATTTAGTTTGGTGAGAGTCAGATGAGACTTTAGGGAGAGATGTGTAGAAGATAAGGAGACAATGGACAAAAGGTTTTGGGAGAATGTATTAGGTAGACAGAATATCTTATGCAAAAGTTTTGAAATAGGAGGAAGCCAGGTCTATTTATGAAACTAAAAGAAAACCAAAGTTGCTAAAGTAGAGATGGAAAAGGAGGCAGGCACCAGAATGTTCAGAATCATTTACGACATGGTAAGGGGTCTGACACTATTTTAAGAGCATCACAAAAACTTATGGTTGGGTTTACATTTTTTAAATATTCTGACTGCTGTTTAGAGACTAGATTGAAAGGGCCAAAATGACTATTTGGGAGGCTAAAATGTTCGTATAAAAATAGATGATAGTTTTTCTAGATCAGTGGCAGTGGAGTGAGAGATGAGTACCTAGGAAGTCTCCCAGTTTTCTAGATTGTAGCATTAGATGGAGGCTGTTTACTGAGACCAGGAACCCTGGCGTAGGGCGTGTTTTGGATCATAGACTTTGAGATGCCTATTTATTAGCCAAGTGGAATTGTCAATTTGGAGATTTAATATCTTGATTTTGTCATATTTTGTTAACTCTCAGAGGTAATTTTCATATATTAATGTCTTTGAAATTGAGCTACGCTTATTTTTAATGGCATTCCATAGTTAAATTAACAGTTCTTTATACCTTAGTTGTCTGTAAACCAATGGGAGCATCAACATCTGTAATGTCTAAGGCTAAACAAAATAGGTTCCTATTTTTATTGTCAATACGAATACCAAGGAAGGCTACTATAATATTATTTAGTAGCCCACAAGTGACTAACCAAAAACTTTTGAAAGTGGCAGAAACCTCCAGGATGCTGATCAGTATCCTTAGAGCATCCAAAATAGTGTAGGAGTGACCAGAAAAGGCAATGACCTCCCACTCTTCTACCCACCCAGAGCATATGCAAGACGGGGCAGGAGAAGGGACGCTGCTATCATTATTCAAATAGGATACAGGCTATGCTAGTAACTGTTAAACAGAGGCCATCGTAATACTAGTAGTAACTAACACCTAAGTAGTGTTGTCCGTAGACTAGATGTTCTTCTAAAGACTTCACTTGTAGTAACTCATGTCATCTTCATGACAACACTCTAGAGTGAGCCAGAGAGAGATTAGCTAGCTCACTTTAGGTCACACAGCTTGTAAATGGCAGATTCAGATTCACAGGCAAGAAATCATTGTACCTACAGAGCCTCTGCTCTCAACCATCACTGCTCCCTCTCAATGAAGATAATTAACCATTTTGGTGACCAGATTGCAATAGAGAGTTATGGAAATTTCTTGTGAGTTTTTGCCACAGAACTATATCTAAATACATACATCTGAGACCTTCAGATTTTTACTGCATATATGGCTTGGGGAGGAAGGTAAGGAAGAGCTTTTAATCTTTTGAGTTCTGACAACAGAATTATTACATCTAAATCCAATGTGGCAATATTGACTTAGCAGTGTATTAAAAGGAAGGTGCTCCATAAATAACAAAAATGATCAATATCAGCAATAAAAGTTAATTTTCTGTTTTTATCTTGGGATGATATATGTAATAACATAAAAAGAATAGCAGATGTTTTACAAGCCACATGTTTTCTAAAATTAAAAAAAATGCTTATTTATAATCAACTCTGATCTTATGAAGGAGGGTACAATCATTCAAAAATCATAATGCCTTTTTTGTATAAGTTCCAAGGCTCCTTTTGTGTACCTTAAGGCAAATGGCACTAGCAAAACTCTGACTTAGAAATCTTCAATGTGCATCTGATACTAGAGTTATCACTATATCGTGGTATCTATGTTCAACTCTCCAACGACTTCATGTGATTCTACTGTCTTCTGTCAGGATAAGCCAGTAAGTGAGAGTAGCCGTTTGACATCCACTACTTCTTATGTTTTAGTGTAAGCACTTTAGTTTCCCTGGAATGAAAGCATTTGCCTTTATAGGAAATAAAGTGCTTTACTAAAACTAATGAACATAACCCTGAAAACCCAAAGCAGGATTTATTCTTCTGTACTGTCTTGTAATAGTTTAGCTTCCCAGCTTCTTTTCTTCTGTTGACAGATGAGAAAGGAAGATTTAGAATTAAATATGTGTGTGATATCTGAGCATATGCAAAGATTTTTTTCTTTTTGGTTAGAATAATTTTGAACTTTCCCTTATAAAAAGAGGTGGAAACTTTCTAAGATGTGTATTCTCAAAAGATGCGACTACATATTATTTCCTGACTCTCATACATTTTATTATTATTGAAATAATTCCAAATAAAAACTAATAACACTCATCTAGTACATATACATGTGATGCTATAGATGTTTTATGTATGTTGTATAACTTAATACTAAAAATAATCCAAATGTGAATGTTATCATCTGGGAATAAATTGGTTTGGTTAATAATTCACAGACTGTTAGTGATTGTTCAAGATTTAGAGACCAGATCTGTCTGCATTAGTCAGGCTCAAATTAGGAAATAGAAACTACACAGTAATTTGTGCAGGAAAAGTTTAATATAGAGAATTATTAACTATGACGGTGATTGGAGTACTGCTTGGCTCCTAAGGGATAAAAAGAACCCTAAAGAATTGAGAACAGAGATAGGGAGGAGGTGCTACCCCTAAATCTGAGGCAGAGCGCCTAAGGAAAGAACAAATTTTAAAGAGTGGCCCCTACCTCCACCCCTCCCTCTGGGAACCATATCCTCTTGAAGAGGGCATAGCTGTGACTCAGTGAACGACAGAGAAGTTCACTGATATAGTAGAACCCACAGAGAAGCCACTTTCTGGGGTACTGGGAAACAGTCCATAGGTGGGTGTTGCAATGTGAAACCCACTGAGAACTCATTAATGGGAAAGTTTGTACCACGAAATCCACTAGAAAGCTCCCAGTGTGTGTGTGTGTGTGTGTGTGTGTGTGTGTGTGTGTGTGTTGGATGGGGAGCTCTTTGGGGTACCCTATACTGCTAGCTACAGTGCACTTGTAGGAGCCAGCTGGGAGAAGCACCCAGAGCTAGGAAGAGCCCTTTCATCCTTTACTTCCCTACATTACGCTCCATGAAAGATGCTTAAAATTGTGCCATTTAGCAAAGGAGAACTTTTCTTCTAGTCTCACAAGCAGGACAATACATGATAGATTTAGGCTGAGGCAATAGATTAAAACCTGGCACCTTGACCACCAACAAATCTACTTTCCTCATTATTTAATCATTATGTTGTAGTGTCTTATAATGTGCCACAAAATATGATATTAACAAAATAAAATAAAATAAAATAAGAAAGAAAGGGAGGAAGGAAGGAAGGAGGAAAACGTAACAGAATTATTAGCGGAGATGCACATTAGTATCTCACTCTTCTTTAAAATGGTTTGGGTATAAATACTTTGAATGAACTGTATAAGAGACTGACTTATTGAATTTTATGATACTAAAACAAATTAAAAACTGGAACCAAAGATTTTTCCCTGCATAATTCAAATTATTTTTTAATTCCAGTTGTCTCATCTACTTGTTAATGCAGGTCATGTTTAATAAACAAGTTTTTTGTTTGCAAAGAAGAACTTTCTTAGATAATCTGAACTTTAATTGCATCATTTACAGGCTATAAGACTTACGCAAGATATTTAATTCCTGTGGGCCTTAAATTCTTCATGTGAAATGAAAATAATAATAGTATCTACCTTATAGAGATATGCTTTTTAAAAAATTAAACATGTTAATGTTTTCAAAGTACTTGGGAAAACTCCTTGAATACAGTAAATGCTATATAAACATTTGCATATGCATTATATTTTCTTAAAGACCATAGCCTAGAAATATTAATTCTTTCAACAGCTTTAGTTTATGGAACTTTATATTTACTCAACATATTTGCCTGGTTAATTTTATTTCATTAATGGCAATTTAAAAATATTATGGTTATGTTATAATGCATAGAATGTGAATGACATTCGTTATCTTTTTTTCTATAGGTATTAACATTGCTTTACATTGACAGTGTTTGAAGATGTTATTAGTAAATCCCTCATTTCTTAATTTTTGCTAGGAGTTATCTGAACAGTAAGATTTTTGTTGAAGTATCTTTGACTATAGAAAACCCATGCCATCAACCCATTAGTATTCAAATTATTAAATCTTGTTAATTTGCATCCCTTAAAATAAACACTTTAGATATTTTATAAAAATGTCTAAAATTTTTTAAAAATTAATATTCTTTCTTTTATACAGAAGACCATGAAAAATATTCTCAACTCATCAAGAAGTCCAATGCAATTGAAATGCTATTTACACTCTATCCTCCACAAGGTGCCCATGTGCAGAATAATATGCGACTAAGGTCAACTTGGCTGAGACCCATAGTAGATGGTGAAGAGGGATACAGATATATAGGTAAGATGATGAAACTTATTTTCTTTTATAGTAAAAAAGGAATGGCCCTTTGCTTAATATAACTCTTATTCATCACTTTAATAATGTGGGGTGATAGGCCCTATAGAATATTTTCTTTAGTTTTTAAGTATTACACTTTCAATTTAAAAAGTGGCTATTTTCTACTCTGGTGCCTCCACTAGAATAGTGGAAAAACATGGTGTTTATTCATCTGATGATGGTTATTTGAGCTGTTTTTATAAAAACGATACTACAAGGAAAGCCGTTATAAACATTCATGTACAAGACTGTGTATAGAAATATGTTTGCTTTTGTCTTGACTAAACTGTTTTTCAAAGTGGATATATCATTTCATATTCCTCATCAGCAGAAATATGAGAGTTGCATTTGGTCTATAGCTCTATCAATACTTGGTATAATCATTCTTTCTAAATTTAGTGATTCTGATAGATATGTGGTAGTGTCCCTTGTGGTTGTAATTTGCATTTCCTCTAGTTGATGTTGTCTTTTCATGCATTTGTTGTTTGTGTATCTTCTTTAGTGAAGTGACCTTTCAAATCTTTGTGTATTTGTTTGTTTATTTAATTTTGATTCATTTTTAATTATTGTGAGTCCTTGAGTTATAATTCCCAAAAGCTGGAAACAATACAAATTCTTTAACTGGTGAATGGATAATCAAATTTTGCTCTCTGTGTGTGTGTATAGAGAGAGATATTACTCAGCAATAAAAAGGAATGAACTATTGTTAAACACAACATGAATGAATTTCAAATGCATCGTGTTAAGTGAAACAAGCCAGACTCAAAAACTAATTATTGATTCCATTTAAGTGACACTTTGAAAAAAGCAAAACTACAAAAATGAAGATTAATCCTGTGATTGCCAGGGCTTAAGGCTAGTGGGAGGATTTGACTATGAAGAGGCAACATGAGAGCGTTCTTAGGGTAATGGGATAGTTCTGTATCTTGATCATGGTATTGGTTATATAATTTTAAAAATTAAAGAAAACAAAGCATGTACCAAAAACAGCAGATGCAATTTTAAAAATAAAGCACAAAATAAAAATAAATCTAACTGGGTGATTAACACACAATGAAATATATATATATATATATATATATATATATATATATATATGTATATATATATGTATATATATATATATATATATATATATATATATATATATATCCCTGTCGAATTGTACACTTGCAACTTCTTTGATGACATTAATCATGTCACCCCAATAATTTTTAACAAAAAAAAATAAAAAGATAAGGATTTATATTAATGGCAAACAAATCCAAAAAAGATGTGCCCTGTTGTTAGTCATTAGGGAAACATAAATTAAACTACAATGAGATGCCACTACACACCTGCCATACTAGCTGAAATTAAAAAGACAACATAACAAGTGTTGGCAGAGATGTATAGCAACTGGAACACTAATATTCTGCCAATGCAAATGCAAATGCAAATGCTAAAAAACACTTTGCTAAATAGTTTGACATTTTTGTGAGAAGTTAAACACATATCTATTATATGACCAGCCATAGCACTGCTAGACATTTTCCCAGGAGAAAATAATTTGTCCATACAAAGACTTGTACATGAGTATTCGTAAATACCTTTTGTTAAAACAAACAAACAAACAAAAAAACCCAAACTAGAGAAACTCAAAAGCCCATCTATAGTTGAAAGGATAAATTGTGATACATCCATGCAGAATACTACTTAGTAATATAAAAGAACAAACTATTGACAATATTGATATACATAACAAAATAGCTAAATCTCAAAAGATTTGTGCTGAGAGAAGCCAAATTAAATTTTTTAAAAAGTGCAAGAGCATGATTTACATATATAAAAGTCTAGAAAATACAGACAAACTAAACCCCATGACAGAAGCAGATCTGTGGCTATCTGTGATGGGGTGGGCAGTAGAAATGATACATGATGAATTTATGAAGTTTTGGGGTCATGAAAATGGTTGTCTGGATTGTGGTGATGGTTCCATGAATGTACATACCTGTCAAAAATCATCGAATTATACACTTTAAATATGTGCAGTTTTTAAATCTATAACATACTATAGCTATAAAAATAAATTTGAAAACAAATTTAAAAAACCAAGATAGTGAAATTTGTATTTTGGTAATATTTTTTGAAGAATGATTTTAAGTTTTACAATTAACATTTAGAACTTACTACAAAGTCACAAATTTAACGTCATCCAATTGTGCTGGTGAATATAAAGGTATATTTAAGTGCTCAGTTCTGACAGCCTAGAGGAAGAAGAGAAGGGAAAGAAAGAAAATTCCAAAAAAGAATGTTGAAGTCTTTAGGTTCTGTAAGATAAATCAAGACTCTCGTTGCAAATTATTTTCTCTTAGCAATTTTCCAACTGAAAATTACCAAAACATGACCCATAGTATTCTTAAAAATTTGTGTTCACCATTTAGAGGACATTTGTGAACATTTGGTTTAAATAAAACAGGTAGAAGGAACATATACAAGTGTCATTATGGTGTAAATTAGGACTCTTCTTAAATTTTAGGCATATCTTTTTTTCTTTTTAGTAAATAACCAGGCCTTGCATCTTTTTGAAATATAGACGTTAGATTGACTGACAGGAGAGTTTGCCGTATTTGCCTTGGAAAAGATTAGTTGATTGTAGAGGTGTTTCTGAAACTTGGTAACTCCTTGACTATAAACATTTTAAGGAAGATAGCTCTGAGAATTTATTATGTATTTCAACATTAATACTCCACCATGTGGGAACTCTTGTTTATTGATTTTATTCTGTAGATTTAGAGATGTATTATCAGCAAAAACTAAGGGGTAGTTAATAGAGTCACTGAACACTCTATAAATGGCATGGGTTACTAATAAATTATGTACTTTTAGGACCACACATGCTCTAAAAATATTCAGTATATGCATACTTTTATATTCTATAATTTCTAGCACAGTGGCTTGAATGTAACTGCAATGCTGCATAAATCATAATTTCAAATTGCTTAATATGTACAAAGTTTTTCTTCTGAATTATGATTTTATAATTTTAAATATCAACAGTATAAAAAAAGTATTAAAAAATGTCTAAATTTTTTTCCAGGAACATGTGTCTTGTCAAACTTATTTTTGGAAAGGCTATTTTAGAAGGCTAGTCTTTTAACATGCCTTTGGTTATATTTCCTTATGTGTTGTCTTTCCTTGATCTTCCCTGGCTTTCTGGGCTGTCCCAAATATACTAAACTTGTTCCTTTCTGTCATTCAGTTATTGTGACTTTGGTGGATTTTTAACCTGGAAGCTGTACATTATATTAAGGAACTCCTGGAATTTTAATAGGAATACCTTGAAAGGAGTAGGTTAGCCATTGCCTTTTAATGAAATTATTTATGGTATACAAGTGAATAATTAAATTACTTTCTCAAACCGATGGTCCATTCTTAACTGCAATCATGGTATAGTATTAATGAAAGGTTTCAAATTTGTTCAGATCCAGAGTAATGAGTGTAGACCTCTAATTTTCTAGTATTACTTCTTCATATATCATTTCCAGCCTTTCACATAGTAAATTTTACTTAACCTTTGTAACATATGGTTGGTTAAGTTATGTAATTAATACTGAAACCAGATTTCCTAGCCTAATCTCTATTTTGTTACCCATTGTAAAAGTACAAGATATCTTTTGATGCCATTCACTTTATTCCACTGCCTTCAGGCAAGACCTGACGTACCTTAGCCAAATGAAAATTCCATCTTTAGAGACTCTGGCAATTATGCAATCATCTTTGACAGTCAAGTCTAATTTTTAATGATCTTCTCTCAGAATTTTCTACTTTGCAACATAAAATTTTCTTTTCTTATATACCCTTCATTGCTGTTGTAACTTTTTCACTATTCACAAAGTAAAAGTTATATATAGATTATTAAGAGGTTTTTTTACTCTAAAATAGGCCATTTAAAATATAATTCCTCAGAAGCCCTTTTTCTAATCCTTAATGCATTTTGAAATTTCTCTCAAAATAGGAGAGAAATTTTCTAAAATTTCTCATTTTTTTTAAGTGATAGAACTCAAAATAAGATATGATAATCAAATAGGTCTGATTTATTGTGGGTAGAATCCTCACTGCTACATGTTCTGCTTATGTATTTGCAGTATTTAAATTTTTTAAATACACATGTCAGCAGTTACTTAAATTTCTATTCATCATTTTTATCTCCTTTTTAGCCATATTTTCTTGTAACTATTTGATATGTGTGTAATTTATTATGTATGCCCTTTTAAATTTTCTATTCTGACTTGTCCTGATTTTCCTTAGAAAATAGTCATCTATTATTCTTGTCAAAACTAAGATGTTTTGAACCCTTTCTTTGAGGATTATACTTATTTAAAAGGAGCTCCATATATTTTATATTTATTTATGGTCTTTTATAATTTGGACAGGTTAAAATGTACTATGCCTTGCTTTGCTGTGGAGTATCTGCTTGCTTGAGGAGAATAATGTAGTCAATGAAAACTAAGTTTTAAATTCAGCTAGACTTGACAAGTTGTTTGGATATATACCTGATGATTTCTCTTTTTTTTACCATCTATAAATTAGCAGCAGCCTCCGCTTTCACATTCTTTAATGTCTCTAACTTCTTTGATTAAGGGCTGATGATGTGAATATGTTTTCACGATAAGCATGATTGCTGGTGGGAAAATGTCATTCCATCTTTATATGGTTAAGTTGGTTAAAACTTTCAAAATTCAGTATACTCACAGGAGTCAGTCGACAGAAATATAAAAATGAATAATATATTGTATCTGGTTAAAGCTTTTCAACTGTGATCAAACTATTAAAATTTTTAATGAATTAGATCTTCCTCATTTAATAGACTGAGTGTATTCTATTGCAGTCCATATTCTCTTGGACTTCACTGATAAATTCATAGTTGTGTCTCCATTTCCCCAAGTAGGTTGAGAAAAAAAATGTGGCATTGGATCTATGTTATAGGCAAATGAGTTGTACATTTTACCACTCAATACTTTACTGCTGAACTTTGTAAAATGAAAGTTGTAAAATTAATGTTTTATTATTTAACTTGTTTATCTGTTTAGTCAACAAGTATTAATTGAGTGTCTACTATATGCTTGCCAAAAAGAAAGACATAACTTAAGTTTAATCTCTGCTGTAGAAGTGTTCATATCCTATCAGAACCAAAGCACTATCACAATTTTGGCTCAGTCAGTCCCAGTGAGCACTTCTATCAGTCTAAGAAGCATCAAATAGAATGCCACCTAATGAGGATCTTTAAAAAAAAATTCCTGGAAGAACATCTCTAAGTGACTAAGGATGACAGCAACACTCAGTATCTGCAGTTAAAATCTCAAAGCTGAATTTATTGCCTAAGTAAAAGAGAACTGATTAAACCATTTTTTCTGAGCAAAGTAAACTGTTGATATTTATATAGTTTTTGGGGAAGAGTGGTAGCCAGCTTACAAGATGGCACCAATGATCTGTTCCTCTTGGTATTTATGATTTTGTTGAAACCATACACATTGTATCAGGGTTATTCTTCGTTATGAACGGAATACAGAAGTGGCGATGTTATGTTACATTTGAGGGTAGGCCATAAAAGGTTTTGTGAATTCTGCCTTGCTTTCTCTTAGATCAACTATACAATTCTGTCATAAAGATACTCCAGCAGCTATGCTGAGAGGCCTATGTGCTGATGAATTGAGGGCATCTGTAGGCAACAGCCAGTGAGGAACTGAGGTTTATGTGAGTAATGAACATGAAAGCAGAGCCTCCAACCCTGTCAGCCCTTCAGATGACAATGGCTCCAGTGACAGCTTGCCTGCAACTCCATGAGAAACCCTTGCCTGACCCTCCCAGTCTAGATTCCTAACTCTCAGAAACTATGTGAGGCAATTATTTGTTTGTTTAGGTTTCTCATTTGGGGATAATTTGTTATGCAGCATGCAAGTCAGTGATTAGTTACCTTTTATCAGTGAGAACAAATTGACATAGGATTCAGAGTGTAGTTTATCAGGAAAGACTGAGTTGCTCATTGGTCTTCAAAAATGTGTTCTAGAGTGAGGCTTTCGTTTACTGGTTAACTTTCAAAACTAGGATCTTTCACCGATTGGTTGGCTTTCAGAAGTGTATTTACTAAAGCGATGTGTCACTGCTTGATAAAACAGCTTTAATACTGGTTCTGGGCATTCTTTGTCACTATGGCTATGCAGATATAATTGATTGGTTAAAGAGATTTACAAACAAGTGCTAGTATTAACTCCTTACTATAGCTGTAGAACTGTTAGGTTTTTCTTAAGAGGGTAGGAAGAATGTTATTCTTAATAAATAGTCACAGAAAGGAAAAAAAATACATGCTAATTGATATAATAAAAGCAATTAAGCATAATTGTGATCTTAGGAGAAGAGAATAACTGCATCTTGCAGCATTAGAGTTGGTTTTATGAAGATAATGATACATGAGTAGATTCTTACAGAGTAGGTGAGTGTACTCGGTAGAGACTGGAAGACAGTGTTGTAGGCAAGGGAAGAGCATGGGAAAGTCCAGCTGTGTGAACTAACTTTGTTGTAAAAAAAATTTAATGCTCCTGCACAACCTAGAAGAGTTTTTATTGATATATATCTGACATATAACATTATATTAGTTTTGGGTATACAATATAATGATTTGATATTTGTGCGTATTTCAAAATGATCACCACAATAAAACTAGTTAACATACATCATTATATATGATTACAGGTTTTTTTCTTGTGATGAGAACTGTTAGGGTCTACTCTTTTAGCAATTTTCAAATATATAGTACAGTATTAATAACTATAGTCACCATGCTATACATTACATTCCCATGAGTTATGTATTTTATATTTGGAAGTTTATATCTTTTGACCACCCTGCCTCTGGCAACCGCTGATCTATACTCTCAATCTATTAGTTTAGTTTAGTTTGTTTGTTTGTATTGTTATGTTTTAGGTTCCACATATAAATGAGAGCATATAGTATTTTTCATTTTTTGTCTGACTTATTTTACTCAGGACAGTGCCTTCAAGGTCCTTCTATGTTGTTATAAATGGCAAAATTTTCTTCTTTTTATGGCTGAATAATATTCTATTGTGTATAACTATGTATAATATATAAAATATATTATATAATATATAATATCTTTATATGTTATATAAATGTATATATGTACACACATACATACACACACATACATACACACACACACACCACATCTTCTTTACCCAGTCATTTGTTGATGGATGCTTAGGTTGCTTCGGTTGCTTCTATGTCTTGACTATTATAAGTAATGTTGCAATAAATATCAGGGTGTATATATGTTTTTGAGTTAGTGTTTTCATTTTCTTCAGATAAATACTCAGAAGTGGAATTGTTAGGTCATATAGTATTTCTAGTTTTAATAGTTTTGAGGAACCTCCATACTGTTTTCCATAGCAGCTACAGCAGTTTACATTTTCAGCAACAGTGCCCAAGGCTTAGCTTTTCTCAGCATCTTCTCCAAGACTTGTTATGTCTTATCTTTTTGATAATAGCCATTCTGACAGCTGTGAGGTGATATCTCATTGTAGTTTTGAACTGAATTCCCTGATTATTAGTGATTTTGAGTACTTTTCATCTACCTATTGCAATTTGTATGTTTTCTTTGGAAAAATGTCTATTCATATCTTCTGCCTATTGTTTTAATTATATCTTTAATTTTTTTGTTATTGACCTGTATGTTTTTTATATATTTTTGGATATTAACATTTATCAGATACATGGTTTGCAACTATTTTCTCCTATTTGGTTGGTAGGTTTTCTTTTCATTTCGTTGATGTTTCCTTTTCTGTGCAGAAACTGTTTAGTTTGATATAGTCCCACTTGTTTATTTTTGCTTTCATTGCCTTTACTTTTGCTGTCAAATCCAAAAAGTTATTATCGAGACCTATGACTAGAAGGTTACCGCCTATGGTTTCTTCTAGGAATTTTAGGTCTTACTTGTAAGTCATTAATGCATTTTGTGTTAGCATTTGTACATTATGTAAGAGTGGTCCAGTTTTATTCTTTTGCATATGGCGATCCAGCTTTCCACACATTTATTGAAGAGACTAATCTTTCCCCTGTTGCATATTCTTCTCCTTCATTATAAATTAATTGACCATAATTTGTGGGTTTGTTTCTAGTTTCTTTGTTCTGTTTCATTGATCTATATCTATTTTTATGCCAAATATCATACTGTTTTGATTGCTATAGCTATGCAATACAGTTTGAAATCAGAAAGACTGATGCCTCCATCTAAGTTCTTTCTCAAGATTGCTTTGGTTATTTGGGGTCTTTTGTGGGGGACTCTTTTTAAGACAATACTTTTATAAAGAGTGATAAATTGGTGACATAATATACAATGGTGAGAATAACAGAGTAATGTTTTGAAGATATATGCCCTTAGTCTTCTCAAATTTCATTAATATACTTTATGGCAACATTATACATACATACATACATACATACATACATACATACATACATATATTACATATATTTTAAGCATACATTATGCTTTATACATTATATATATATATATATTCATTGCATAAAATAATTTTTAACATTAATTTTTTTAGTCTCATTTTTATATATTATATAACAGTGCTTGGTATCTGCTATAATTGTATGATGGTAAAATGACATAGTTAATGTAAAGTTAATATTTATTTATTTTGTACTCTTATAAGACCAGGGGCTATAAATTTTGTGTGATTTTCTCATTTCATCCTCATTAATTATATAATAGATACTATTATTGCACTCATTTTACAGAGGAATTATTATATCTGAGAAAGACTAAATAACTAGCCTGAGATTACCCAGCTAATGAATGATGCTACCAGGATTTCAGCTCAGATATTTTGAAACTTGGCCAAGTACTTACTGTCTTATTCTGTATTATAATAAATATGGTGATTTATTTTGAATCATCAAGAATATAATAACTTATAAATTTATTCTTTCAGATTTCAGTGAATTATATATAATAATTTACCTTAAATAAATAATGCTTATAAATTTATGTATGGTGGTAATTATAGCATTGTAATTACTGCAAATGTTGAAAAATGTAAATTTTCAGGAATAGGGAAATGGTTAATTAATTGTGATTCATAAATAACATGGAATTATATATAACCATTAAAACTATGTTTTTGAATATTTATTTACAGAAAATGTGAAGAATACATATTTAATGAAATAAAGTTTACAGAATGGCATGAAGTATATACTATACTTACATAGTTTCATAAAATGAATATAGGAATATACAGATTTTAATATCTATATTATATGAATATAGTGAAATTTATTTTATTATTTTAGTGTGACTGATTTTTCTAAGTTTTTATACATTTTACATATTTTACTATACATTTTTGTTTAATAATAATTTACAAATATTAGAACTTGATAATTATCATTTTGAATTTTCATGTGTATGCCAAATGTTTTAACTTAAAAATTAAAAGACCTTACCAAGTTTTACATTGTCCTTTACATAAGTTTACCTTTATATCATTGATTTTGATTTTGTTGTGTTAAACTATAGCGAAAAAATATTTGTCATATCAAAATATAGCTTTTCTAAAAAGAGAAATGAATTTATTTTATAATTTTATTTTTCAAACTACCTAAAAATGGTTTTGCATTTAAAACTACATTTTAGACACATGAAAATATAATATTTGCTTTGAATAGCTCTTTGGTAGTTCTATAAGCTTTTGAAAATTCATTCTATTTACATACTCTTATTTTCACACTAAAATTTTTAGTATGTCATAGGCATTATGTGTTAATTATTTGTTATATGAATGTATATATGAAGTATTACTATACCCGTTAAGCTATTTTTCACATAAAAATGCATTTCCCATCATTAATATATTAAAATTAATTTTGTTTATTCTCTCTAGATTCCTTCAAAAATAGCTGTAATATTACATGGACATACTATAGTATGGCACATTTCTTTAATATTTAAAAATTTAAATTTAATTAATAAAATATAATTTAGCTATAATGAAGGAAAAATACAAGGTGAGAGAAGAGCATCTTTCAGTTACTTTATAAATCTATATTACGGGGTACCTGTGTTCAATATTCTGTGATAGACATGAAAAGCATTCAAAAGTAAATAACTGCAGAAAATGATGCATATACATAATTAATTACAATACATGACAAAGTGGTGGGTGATATAAAACCAGTGCATACTGAGTTCTCAGTTGCTCTGCTAAGCAGTCTTGAGAGAGAGGGCATAAAATGTGCTTTCTGAGAGAGGGGCATGAACCTTGATGCAGGACTGTAATGGCACCTCTAAATTATGTCATGCTCACAGGAAAAGAATCCTCTCAACTAAAACATTCACAGTATGCATAACTACACCCTCTAAAATAATAATTAAAAATAGTGCACTTGTTTACTGAGTAAAACACAACTTCTTTATTAATCAATTATAGTATTTTATACTTTGATATTTTATGCATAAACTTGATATAAAGATGGATTACAGAAAATTTGTACAGTTGTAAAAAAGGAAAATAGTACAGAGAGTTTAATATGATCACTTTTATTATTTTGGTGTATTTTCTTCTAGTATTTTGAAAACTACTTGTAACAAGAATATTTAAGCCCTGGAAGCGACATTACAAGTCATTTTCCTCAACCCCTTTTTTATTTTTATAGGGAGCCAGTTAGGAAATATTAGAAAATAATCATTTGATATGAAGATCTGAGGGCACAGAGGCTATACATAGCTTGCTCAGGGCCATGGCCTTAGTTACAACTATGGTGAAAGTTCAAGTTCAAAGTCTCATCTGGCTCATCACCCAGACCTTTCACCCCTACATACCTACACATGTTCCTCAAACCATCCTGGATTTTTATGAAAGGTAATTTCTCTGGACAAAGCAAGCACTACAATATAGGTCTTTGTACTAATGGTTATTTTTTTCTTTTTTCTTCCTCGAAACAAAATTGGCTTCTAGTTTTGTCCTTTGAACATTTTCTGAAGCAAAATCTGAGAGAAATTCTACTCTTTCCCTCTTTAGCTCTGCCCTGTTTGTGGAGGCGAAGCAAAAGCCAGGGGCTGGGGCAGCCTGGTCCTGCAAAAGCTCACACTGCTGTGGACAGTGGGTTCCAAAGTCTTTGGAAAGCTCTGACCAAACATTTTTGGCCATTCAGTTCTTGCTTTGCTTGACAATTTTAGGCTCAATTTCTTTCTTTTCTAACTATGCATATTAAATAGTAGCAAATCGTAACTTCATCATGAAACCTCACATAAAACAGAAACTGATCCTTAATAGATGTACATTTTTTTTAAGCTGAAAATCATTTAATATTCCTAAGAGAGAATGATGACATTTCCCCTCAAGATTGCAGTATAATGTTTTCACAATACTTTGGAATTGTTATAATTGTCTCCAGTATTGTTCAGCTGTCAGTTAAATTAGAACATTTGATAATTGTAGGGAGCTGATAAGACATAAAGGTATGTCATTATGTTAATCTCTGTTCAAAAATAGTTTGCCCGAATCCTGTTTTGATTATATAATATTAGAATAAATTCACCTGTTAAATAAGCTCACCCTGGAGGACAGAGACCATTTTAAATGCCTTTGAGGTTAATATCAGTTTACACAAATACATAAATCATATACTACTAAAGCTATAGTTGTCTTTGCCTATTAAATCTTTTAAAATTTGGAACATAGGTAATTCCATATCAGTATAGATATTTTAGACTTAAAATCAACCAATAAGTAAGATTATTTAGATTTTACCTGTATATTATGGGAAGATAGTGACTGATGAATTAAACAATACATAGAAGCTCCCAAGTCTCATTTAGTATGCAAAACACCTGGATACTGGAGTTATTTGATAAATACATTGACAGCTGATTGTACAAAAGTTATAATTTTATTTTTTGAAAAATTGATCTTTGCCACATGTTACATAGTGGTCCTCCAACAATTTTAACTGTACTTCCTTAATCCATGCATTAGAAGTGCTCAGTGATCATGACTACTTGAATGTTTTTAAACATTCACATTGCAATTATATACTGTCCATTTTGAGGTGAGATGGTCTGCTTTCTTTTTTCAGAGTAAGTTTGATAGATGTCTGTGTAAAAAAATGAATTATTCCAAACTTCATTTATTTATAGATTCATCCATTCAATGACTATGCTGTAGTGCTTATGATGGTACTTATGGTACTACTATGTACCAGGAACCTATAGCAACGTAGAGACATAAAAGAATCATAGAGCAGACTGAACATTGAGTAGATTTCCTTTTGATGATATGCAGGTGAACTAAAGCTATGCAAGGCGTATAAAGTTTTGATACTATAGAAAATTTGTACTTTTCATAATTATGCATATTGATCTCCAACTGACAGTCTAATGGGCACCTATTAGAGATTTTAAGAGTAAAATTTAAAGGCGTAAGAGGTTAAAGTATGGCAGATATGGGAGGCAGGGAAGTGAAATTTTATAGCAAAAATATCACTACACATTATCTTAAGTATTGGCAGAAGTCAAGAAAACTATTTTTATCTTTAAAAACATTGCTTTTATAATGAGCAACCTATGGATGTTAGTAAAACAGTTCTTTTACACTCTAGAACACCCAAGTGAGTTCTTTCAATATTTACTCACTGTTTAAAAACTACCTGGTATTTGTAATTTCAGTTTCTGGGTTTATGTTTGAAGTTAATTCTTTGAAGACAAAGCAAATTGGCATCTATTTAGTGAACTAGAGCTATGCTCCATATGCTATATTATTAAGAAACAAAGATAAAAACAATTATACTTCTCATATTGAATGCTTCCTATATGCAAATCACTGTACTAAATGATTCACCTGACTTTATTTAAGTAATCATATTTAATTCTCATAGAAACCAATGAACCAATTACCATAAGACCACTGAACCATAGAGAGCTAACATTTCTAAAAATACATAGCTAGAATGTGGTTGAGGTGTGACGTGAAACCAGGATATTCTGATTTTTCATCTGATGGCTTTAAAATATTTAAAGCAGTGTAAGATATTAAACATATAATTTGTAGCAAAGGTAGATTGGAATAAAAGATTCTAACAATAGTTTAAAACCAAGGCCAACACTTATATATAATTATTTGGATAGTAATCTTTATTATAAATAGAGAAAATATTTTTATTGGTAATTTTAGGTTGTAATCAATGAAATATGTTTTCTGAGGAGGGCAATATTAGTTCTTATGGGCCAATATCAACATTACATTTTATTGATTTTTTTTCTAAGAAGAATGCAACATTTGTTCATTACCAAAGAATAATTTAAAATTTTAAAATATAAAAAAGAAAATGTATTAATTCACTCAACAAATACTTATTGAGGTTAATATCATTATAAAATATGCTACCACTAACTTTTTGCTGTTTTTTCTTATGCTTTGCTTTTTGAACATAATTATAATGATAGTATACACAAAATTACACATAAACATGATTTTAAAATCAATTTTTCTGATTATAAAAGTAATAGATGCTCATTATGAAAAATTTACAAAATGCAAATCAGTAAATCAAAGAAAATCTGTTAATTTTTGTGTATGTTTTATTAGTTGTGTGATAAGTTATAAAACATTTTACTAACTGTATATGTTAATAAAGCTAAACGTATCTTTATTGATATTTATCATAATTAATCTTGGAATATTTACGTGTTTGAATAGAAGATGATAATGAAAAAAACGATAAAAAGATACTAGCAGTTAGGGGATGGAGAAAGAAACTAGCAGGTAGGAAGGTAGGGGATGGTTTAGTAATATTTTTTGATTGAATATTAGTAATTTGAGTCATTCAGCATAAACCTAACAGATGCAAAAGAGTATCAATTACAATTCTCTAAGTAATGACTTCAATGATCCCATAAACCCGAAACGCTATTGATATATTTTCATAATCCTCAAGTTTCAATTTCTGCAAACTTCAAAGTGGCCTTCACTAAAAAAATAAATAAAAAAAATTTTTAAAAATAGACAATGCTTTCTTAACATTTGGCATCGCAACATATACTCAGTAGATTGAAACAATCTAGTTTGCAGGGCAGATCACCAGAACAGAGACAGTGAAGTCCATCTCTTTCCTATAAAGCAGAGTGGGAATGACTCACTTGTACAACTTTAAATGTTAGATTGGGCCTTTGAGTCTAACAGGTTTTATGTATCAGTTTGTGACATATCAATCAGCTGTCCACAATGATGAATATATAAAGAATAATGAATTATGCTTCTAATTTAATTATGTTAGAAGATTGCTAAATTCAATTTCAGTGGACTTTAACAGAATAAAGCAACATTCAGAAATACATTCTGGTAGGACCAGTTCCAGTGGAACCAAAGTGTCCCAGAACAACAAGGCTACAGAGGTCCAGTCCCACTGGAATATAAGCTGCCCCACAGTTCTGATCGTACCAGAAGAGACATAAATCCATTGTGAGGAGAACACTGAGAAATACAAATTTCCAAGGAATTTGTCATCCAGGTTTTAGACATAGTCCTAAAAGATCTTAGTAGTCATTAATATGGCAAAAAATTCTTTCTAAATTGTGAGTTAAAGGATGCAGCATAAGAGACACATTTCCTGGGATAGGAAATGCAACAAAAGCTAAAGACAAAATCAGATCAGACTGCACAAATGTTTGAACATCATGTAATTCAATATGACCCTCAAGTTCAGGCTCCAAAGTGAATAAGGAAAAAACTATTACACACGACTTTTTCATTATTGAGTTTTGTTTTCTCTTTCTATCTACTAAATTCTGTCTAAAATAATGCAAAAATTATTTAGGTCCTCACATATCTGTGAAAGTTGTTCTGTTCCCTTCAAAAAACTAAAAAGCATATAAAATTCTTAGGTCAACATTTTTTCCCTCAAAAGCCTATAGCAACTTCTAAGTTATCTTATATATGTAGACAACTTCTTATTCCAGAAATTTTCAGCATACATAAAAATAAAATAGCCTGGTGAAGCTCATTACCCACCTTCACAGTTATTAGCATTTTTTCGGTGTTCAGAACATTCCTTGCTCTCTCTCTACTGCCTCCATTCTTGTTCAAATCACATCATTTCTAGTCTGGACTACTTTAAGTCTCTTAATAATCTCTTGCATACTTAACAGTCTATTTTCCGCAAAGTCAAAATGGTCTATAACTATGTAAATCAGATTATGGCATTCCTCTATTAAAATTTTCTATGCCCTCTCCTTTAATTTAGAAATTCAGAATATTTATCATGGCCTAGGGGGCCTTTCTGATCTATTGCTGGCCTGCCTCTCTCATCTCTATCACTCCATTCATCTTAATGGCCTCCTTTCTTTTGTTCAATTTCATCAAGGTTACATCACCTTAAGCTTTTACATTACCTGTTTCCTCCTGCAATGAAACTCTGCTCCCAGATCTTTGCAAGCCTGCATTTCTTGATGTTTAGGTCTAAGTTCAAATGTCACCTTTTAAAAGAAAGTCTTCTTAATTGCTCAATCAAAAATGTCCTGCCCCATCCCTTCCAGTCCCTCTTCAAGTACAGCAAGCTGTTCAGCTTTAATCATGGCTTTTATCACTATCTAAAATAATTTCTCTGTGTATGACCCACTCTTACTTCAAGAACTATGGTTGCATGGCAGCTGGAATTGTGTCCATATGTTCACAACTGGATCCTCTACCTTTTGCTGAGCGGTTCTCAGCCCTGGTTGCACATTAGAACTAGGCAAATACTGAATACAGTCAGAGATGGGTTCCAGGCATCATTCATTTTGTTTTCAGACCTCCCATGAGATTCTAATGTATACTAGGGATTGAGAAACACTGCCTTATAAAAAATGCCTGGCACATAGAAGGTACTTAGTAACTTTTTATTTAAGCAAATTAATGAGGACTCGCTATTCCCTCATAGATACTGTGTGCCAAAATTTCTGAAAATTTTATTTCGATTACAGCAATAAATAATTTGTCAGGAATATGTTATTCCTCTGAATCTTCAGGATTACTTTGGTTCTGCAGTATTTATTTCTAAGCCCAGATTGGTAGAAAGACAGAGAAAACAGGGAAGAGAAAGAGACAGCCAGAGACAGATAGATGAAAAGCTATACTTGCAGAATTTACTATGACTTTAGTTATCATACACATCTCAGAATGAAGTATGCTAACATTAATCCCTTTCCTGAACCTTTTTCCCCCCTAGTTTAGTTGCAATATGTGAATAGATATAGGATAAACATTTCTTTTAAGTTGGAAAATTTAGAAAAGCACTTTGACTATAAAGCAACAAAGTGATAACCTTTCCGAGTTCTAGCAAGGATAGGCCTCATGCTCCTGCTGTCTTCCTTGTGAATATTTGCATTTATTATGTGAGGTAGGTTTGCTCTGTTTTTGTTTTTGTTTTTTCATTTTGCAGTATAGAAACCCAAGGTTTAAGGAAATTGTTGTGTTCGAGATTCCAGTTTATGGAAGACTTCTTTCATGTAGTAGTATCATCAATTACAAAGAATGATGAGCAAGCAATGGTGATTGAGCTGTCTTCAAAATCCAGTGACTGCAATATAATTTTTCTAAATAACCTCATAACTTCAAGTATTCAAGGCTGTCCTTTTATGCATGCATTTTTAAATATGATGAAAATGTAGCATGATGGCATTTCAATCAAAGTATTCATTTCTTTTTTCAACATAATTGACATTTTTTCAAGTCATATAAAATGAATTTACTTTCAGTCAGGTACAAATACTATATAAAATATAAATGAAAAATAATGATAAAAGAAAGCAGATATACAGTTAAATCCACATTATAAAATACACTGTTATTAGACTGGATGCAAATCATTTTCTTTGGAATCTACAGAACAGAGGGTTTTTTCCTTGCTTCAAAAATTCTGACATTCTTAATTTTTTTTCCTATGTTACTTATTGTCCTACAAGGGTCTATTATCATATTTAATCTATTTTTAAAAATTTGCATCTGAAACCTCTGATTGTCTTTCTATAAATATGTGAATAAAATTCTTAAATGGCACTATTGATGTTAGAAGCCCACAGTTGGTAATATTTTTGGATTGTTATTTTTTCACTTATAAAGATTAGTGGGAATCATTAATTACAATAGAAATTCTGTTCGAGAATAGAAAGGGGAAGGGGAGAAGATAAAATAAAAGTATTAGATTTATACCATAAAAAGCATAATGGACAAATTCGAGTGCATCATTGATTATTTCATGAATTTGTGACTTCATCTATGCACCTTCACAGGCTTGTATCTCATTTGCCAGCACTACATTTCCCTTATATTGAGAGTGAAATGACTGTCCATGAATCAGACTGAAATTCAGACCCCAGAGTTTTTATATAACACAGGAAAACTGTTATAGTGAAAGCAAATTCCTTATTCCTGAGATAATTTGAGGTATCAGTTTTGGACAAAATCATCTCTTATGAGGGAGATATAGTAATATCAGTTGAGTATTTCAGTGATATTCAGAATTAGAGCTCCATATCCTTAAGTAGTCAGATGAAATGAGAATGCTTTGAATTTAATCATTAATTGCTCTTCAGTCCTCCCTTATGGAAACATTCATTAGAAGATAAGACTTGATAAGGTAAGACAGGGATTTTAAATATGAGAAAAGCCAAAAAAAATTACTTTGTGTGGCATTCATCATCTTCAAAAATGTGTGTATTTTAAATTATTGGATCAGGCAAGACTTTGCATTCATACTAGAACTAAAAATGTTTTTATAACATGCCTAGAGGAAAATTCTTTATTATGGCTTCACTGAACACTCATTAATTTTGTAACAGAAGAGAGGAGTTGATAGCAATTTTGCACCTATCTGCAGATGTATGAAATGTTTAGTCATTTTAAGGTACAAAACTCTCACATGTCAACATGTCACTGAATTTAACAAAACTTCTTAGTTTCTGTAAGGAAAATTTAATGTTTAATAATCATAAGTATCAAAATTCTCTGTTAATGAAGTTGATATAAAAACATAAGCCTGTAAATAATCTATATTTTTACTTTAAAACACTTTTAAAACATAGAGAAATATAGACTAATATAATGAGTCACTCACTTATTCACTAAATTTCTCTGATATACTTCTTTTTATTTTATATTTCTCTTTTGAGTTTCTTAATTTTTCCTTAACAAAGTCTTGATATAAAGCATGCAGAAGAAAACTTCCCCGAGGAACTGTGTATATATGGTTCTAAGTAGCCCTGGCAGATGGATAGATAGAACCTCAGCATGGGCCTGGCACTTCTAACTCCCCAACAGGAGATCTCATCAGCCACAACCTTTGCTCTTTGCTACAGGTTTAACCCAGATTCCCACCAAGTCCCCTGCTCTATCATTCTAGGCCCCACTTGATCTATTTGCCAACCAGGTTTCTCTCTTCCAGTTTGTTCTCTTCACTTCTCTCTGTTAGTCTCTTAAAAGAGCAAAGCTGATCACATTATTCCCTTGTTTCCAAGTCTGTTTTCAATTTTCATTGCCTAAAGTAGTAGTTTCTAAACTTAGGGGCATAGACAAGGAATGATCCATTGGAATGAGAGAAGAAATCTCAGGACTTCTATTTGATTTTATTTTTCTATTGTGTTTTTAAAATCAGTACTTTTAATGTGTTTTTTGTAACATGCATATATGTTACGCTATACATAGATACATATGCATATATTGGTGATTAAAGCTGATAGAGATGCATAATGAGATAATAGAGACCACTGGCTTCGAGAATAAAATTCAAGCTCATTTAGACTGGCCCCAACATCTTTCTCTCCACCAAACGGCTGCTCTTATCCTAAACCCTTGGCACTCCGAACCTTTCTAACTTTTCCTGGACCTGCTTCATCACAGGTTGCCTCTTCCAGAAAAGCCCTAATCTCTTAATCGAAAACCCCCTTTACATAAATTAACTAAATCCAATGATGCATGGTATGAAACATTAAAATTTCTGCAATCACTTCATCCCTGAATTTCCATAGCCCTTTTTAAAGACATTTTGAAAATACCTGCCACAATACATTATAATTTAGATCTACATTTATCTGTTCCCCAGATTCTACTTTTAGCAACAGGAGGTGGGAGGTATTTCTTATTAATCTTTACATCCATAATACCTTATACTCGATGTTGTCATCACAAGTGTTCAATAAATACTTTTGAGTAAGTAAATAGACATGTGGGCCTGGATTATAGAGATCCTACTACTGCTTATAACCAACACTAAAGAAAATCAATACATGGCTTTAAATATAGTCAGTGTGCATTGACTTGGAGATTTTGGAACAAAAATGGAAGAGGGAGGTACCATTTGGGATGGCTCTACATATCCACAGTTGTATTTTCAATGGTCAAAAAATAAATACATATTCTAATTTAAACACTCTAGAGGAGAAAACCTCACTAGCCTTACTATTTTTAAATATCAAGGAATTTCTTAGACCTAGGTTAGCCTGGGCTTGCATTTTCTATTTTTTGTGGTAGAACTCAAAGACATAACTTTTAGACTGTCACTTCTACTTTTGTCATCTCCATTGGATTCCTGATCTATTATCCAAGATTAGTTGCAGAGTGAGGGGCTGAAGAATTTATATATATACGCACACACACACACACACACACACACACACACACACACACACACACACACACATATATATATACACACACATACATATATATGTATATATATGCTAAGTTTTATGTATATATGCTAAATTTTATGTGTATTTTGATATTTATGAAGATATGTAAAATATATATGAAGTTATCTATTAGAAAGACTACATAGGTTAATTATATATAAAATAATAATAAGCATAATTTATTAGATGAGACCTTGGGCTATGGAAAGAGAGAACAATCTGGGCTCATCTATATAAGTACTAGTCATGTGTCTTGGGACAATTTATTTACTTTCCTCAGCACCAGTTTTCTTATCTCTAAAATGAAAATTTTGAGAAGAGTATTATGTATATTGAGTAACATGAGATATTTAAGTATTGTAGCATAAAGCCTAAAAAAATTTATTTAATTATTCTCTACTTTCATTATTCTACTAACTAGTAAACATCAAGTACTTTTTTAACCTAATAAAATGGATCTTAAGATGAACTAGAAATATACCAACCTAGTTAAAATCATCTCAGGAATTTCTGTCCTTTGTTTTTTCTTCTCTTCCTCTGGGTGGAATATTTAATCAATTTATTTTTCTGTATACTCAAAACGCAGTTTACTTGTTTCAGTCTCTGTTGAAGCTGCCAAATAAATTTCAACCTCAAAATATGAGTTAACAAATACAAATCACCTAAAAGAAGATGTGACACAGAGTGAGCACTCAAAAAATGTTTGTTGTAATTGACTTTTCTACTGACAGATTGTTAACCTATTTTTCATGACCATGATATGTGTAAAAATACAAACATATTTTGAACTGTTAAACAATTATGTTTTTACCAAAAGAACTGTAATGAACAGAATCTGTATTTTGTTTAAAAATACAGGAAAATATTAATCATTTAAAATGACATTTGAAAACATGTTGAAAAAAACAGCTATTAAAGACTTTACTAATAGTGAAATAGTGAGGATACATAAATTTCATAAATTTAATTGGCTATTACAATCGAAGTGCTACTTTGTAAGTGGTGATTTTAATGAACTTCAATTTCTTTGAAAGACCATTTTATAAATAGGATGCCCATATCCATGGCAACAGGGAGGACACTTCTTCGCTTTTTCAAAATGTACTGAGATAACTAATTGTTTTTTTCATTTCTTTTCTCCCATAGTTTAGGACAACAATAAAAGAGAGTTTTGCTCATTCATTCACATGGATACTATACACAGTTTCAATATAAAAATGAAAATCTAGAGAATGGATTAATAAAATTCACTTGGTTGAGGGGTTGGGAATAGGTCCTTCATCTACAGGAGCCATTGTCCAGCAAGCAGTAAGATAGCTGTCTTAGGACAATAAATTAAAGCCACAAAATTTCTTCTTTATTAGATTTCACTAGATAAAAATAGAACTCTGGCTTTTGCTAATTTTAACCTTAATGTCATTGAAAATAGCTCTTTTAAGGTAAAAATATAAGAACAATTTGACTGCTTAAAAAAAAAGTGTAACAATGTGAATGCTACTGTTAATATACTTGGTCTTGAATTCCAGCATGTAAACAAGTAAATTTTCCATGACCAACCAGTTGTTTATAAATTCCAGAATGAAAAATCATATACATGTAAATTTTATTTTTATATTTTATAATATATATCATATGCTATGATATTTAATGTGAAAATTATCTGAAAGTATTTTTATATATCATTATCTATCTATCTATCTATCTATCTATCATCTAATCTATCATGTGTTTGTAGAACAAATTACCTACAAGAGGAAAAGCTTATTTTAATAATTTAGGGCCACATTTTATGCTATGTAAATATGCTATGTAAATGTAGCACTGTGATAGTTAAAACTGTGATTTTGAGGAGAGCTAGGATGTAAATGTGAGCATTTTGGAGGTTTTTAGCTCTGTGGAATTGGTTCTTTTGAGTACCACGATTTGCTACAGGATGCAGTGTGAGTAGGGCCAGCCAGTAGAGGAGGTATAGCACAATGCAAGTCTGCTTCCTTACACTTTACGTGTTGCTTCTTCACTACAGAGCTGTGTACTTCTTTTAGAAAAAGGGTGGAGGGTCTTTACAAATGAGGAAGAAACCCCCCACAGAAAAAAAGGAATATTATCAGGGTCCCAAATCAATAAACAACATTTAGAGCTGTTCACAAGCCCTTTAGTACACTGTTCTTCTTTTCTTTATGAAAAAGTTGTACTCTGCCATCACACAAATTTCTAATTGACTTCAAAAAGGGATTTCGTGAAGAAACTTAGAAAAATGTTTTCTGCCATCTTTTGTTCTGTTGTTTGTCACTCTAGCCCTCACAAAATAGAACAAAAGCAACTCCATGATTTCTACATTGTGAAATGCCAGAACAGTAATTGCTGGACTATTTGCCACATCCTATGACTGAGTGAGTGGCCATAAGGAGTGCCAGCATGTCTGAGTAGTGACCACTCTGGTGTGGGCCATGGATTTCTGGGCTTTGGGAGGACTGGCATGGATGACAGTCTGACCCTCGCCAAGACTTTCAATTCTTCAATTTACACAGGCCTCCTTGGACCCATCCTAGAATCATTTGTAATGTCCCCAGAAGTCTTGTCTTGTCTGACCTTTTGTGCATCTCTCGGCAAATATTTTCTGAACTGGCTTTTCACACACGGGATAGTTTCCAAGGTCCCTGGAATTGGTCCAGGGCCTCTGTCAGTATGGGAGCCCATCATTGTATTCCAGAATGTTTTAGAGCTGCCATCTTCAGGAATATTGTGGAAAGTTGATCACTTTATATATAACTTAACCTTATTTGGAAAATAAAAGTAACCACAGGAAGTAATTGTGTCAAAGGTTGTATAGTGTGCACATATCTCACCAAAGAGTTGGACTAGGTGAGCTTTTTCTTGAATGACAGAACAAACTTCTAGACTTCCTTCCTTTTTTATGTTATGTTCTATCTGGTTATCCTGAGAGCATCAATTGGGAGGCAGTCTACTCTTTAAGAACAGCAATCACGTTTTTCTATGATGTTATCATCTGAAGAAATTAAAATATAGAAAATTCTCAATTAAAAAAATATGTAACCTAGTATTCAATGTTACATACATGCACACATGCACAAACATAAGCATTCTGAGGACAGTAATCAAATATGTATTTGGAACTTAATGGGACTTTAAATATAAACACAATTCTGAGTTCTTTCACCTTCTTTTGTTAAAGTATCAAAGAATTGGATTTCAGTGACTACTAAAATCATTTCTTAAAATTTCCTGATTCTTAATGAGAATTTCTATATGATAGGAAACAAATCCTTTCAAAGATAAAGGAAGCAGTTCTTTAAGTTGTTTGCTTAAGTATGGATGACAGTATATTCACGTAGAAAGGCTTTTAGGATGGCATATCTTATATATTTTATCTGTATTTATTCTTCATCAATTATTTTGTAACCAATCTACTTGTCATACTTTAAACATAATAATCATCTGTTGCATATATTCATTATTCATTTTCTTTATTACTCCATATGTTACTATGAGTGGGTCCAATTTTAAATAGAAAAATACCTGTCTTTCCAAACACTGTTGGGAATTAACTATTTCATGCAATCCAATTTTCTAGATAACTAAAATCTACTGCAGAAGCATTCATTTTTAAAAGTTGTTTTAATGGAAAGCATTAAAAATTTTACAACTTCCATAATTGTAGACATTCATAAATAGAATATTTTGAACATAGTTTGTATGTGAACAATTATTGTGAATCTGATCATGACACAGATTCTACTTCTGCTTAGTCATTTATTTTTTTAACTTGGCTTTTAGAATAGAGACTAAAATCTTTTCTATGGATTATAGTCTCTTTGCATCCTTCTCCAGCCTCATTGTACATTGTGTTCTCTAATGCTCTCATTGCTCTATCCATATTGGTGGTCTTTAGTCTCTTGCTCTTGGCACATTCTCTTATGCCACAGAAACTTGGTACATGCTAATCTTTCTTCTTTGAATGCTTTTCATTAGGTTCTTTACTAGACAACACTACCCATCTTTCAGATCTTAATTTTTCAGTATCACTTTTTCAAAGAATTCTTTTCTTACCTCCCTGACCAAGTAATATGGATTCAGAACTGTACCACAGGGGCAGAGACTTGGTTTGTTTTGTTCGCCATTCAATACCTCAGTGACTGGTACAGTGCCTGGCTCAAGGGGGTAATATTCCTTCGAGGGAACAAAGTTTGGTTTTGGAGGGTATTAAAAAAATCTTAGACATTACAATGATTTGAGATGCTTCAAAGGGCCACAGTACTAAATAAAAAAAGTAAATAGTATAACTGTGGTGTTACATTTTCATGAGGGAGTAATGAGAAAAAAAAATAATGATCTAAGGAGACTCCTTAAAGGGTGAAATTGAAAAAAGAAGTGTTTAGAAACATCAAAGGTAGGTGATCAAAAATATTCATTGAAAGAATGGATAATTGAAACAAGTTCATGAGTGTAAGCAATAATTTCTGTCCTGCACACCATTTTCTCCAGAGTTGTTTTAGGCATATATGCCATTATTATGGATTTTGAGTTTTCTTGAGAATTTTTCAAATTTTACTCTCTGTCTCCTTTTTTAATGTCTGAAGCTTAGCTATTACTTATTCTTAGCAGATTACCTATCTCCATCTCTAATCTCTTGTGGGCTAAGAAAACAGATGGCAAAGCTAGAAAAGTGTGCAAAATAAACAAAGTTAAATGGCTATGGGATGAGGGCCCAGGAGTTTCTTGGTGACTAATTCACTGATCAACAAATGTCTCAGCACTCTACTAGGAACCGTTTGTTGAGTATGTGATGACTTTATTCAATCTTTCAGTCTCTTGGTTGCTTAGGAGCTGCCTTCTCCCCCATCCCACTCCCTCTTTCTTTTTATGGCCTCTTCTGAACATGCAGTTTTTTTCAGACAGGGACCCCTAAAGGAATGACATGTCATTTTATTCCAAAACATAATTTTAGTCTCAAAGTGGATTGTATTTACATATTTTCTAAATCATTGCTTCTTCATAATGGGAAATTTTAGCAAAGAATTTTAATTTGCTAGATTATTCAAATTATTCTATATAAAATATAGATTGATGTCTTCATCTCTCTGTTAAATATATTTCTTTGTTTTCTCTACAGAAGGAAATGTTGCTGTTAGCTAGTTAATTCATGTTTTCCTATAAAAATGTATGAAAGCCCTATATGTACATATTTTATGCACTGTTCTTTCTCTTTACCCTTGGAGAACTGTAATTTTTTATTTCTTTTATATACTCCAAACACTTTTCTATCTGTGGTTGCTAACTGATTTCTGTTCCATATCTGATTTAATTCTTTTTCCTGAACTCTCACCAGCTGTTAGACTTTTACTCCCACAGAAATAAACACAATCTCTCTATATGTATTTCTTATATTCTCTTCTGCCTCTATAGTCAAAATTTAGAACTTTTTATAACATCTCCCATGTACTTCACTGTTTTAAGTAATGAATTTATGCTTGAGCTCTCAGACTATCTTTTCACTTGATAAATGGTACTCTGAGGTTCCATTTGGTTCATATTTCCAAACATAGTTTAGAAATAGAGGACAAAGGTCAAATAGCCAGAGTCTGAAAAGGTCTTAATAAATCCATACTTTGATGGTGGCCAGTTGTGCTACGCTCCTGATAATTTTTTTTTGTCAATTGGTTAATTAGAGATGTGGCAGGTAGAATTTCCTCAATATACTCAGTTGTACACTCATAATTTCAGACAACTAACTGAGTGAATTTGAGCAATGGTACAAAGTGCTTCAAAGGATGAGTGTCTGTCCATGGTTCTCAAGAGGTGAGAGTCCTTTAAGAGAGGGAACTCTTACTCTCCATGTCCATCTTTGGATCTATTTTCCTTGTCAGACTGCCTAACAAATATTGGGCATTTAATAAATGGTTACTGGACACTTGATTAAAAAATACTCATTTGGCTGTTTGTCCGTGGTTGTCTCACTTCTCTCCTTCTCAGCACCATTTGTTTCCTAACTAACTCATCTTTATTTCTGTTCTAATGTTGTGAATATTTAAAAAATTAAAAAATGAAAATGTTTAATTACTTTTCCACAATGTATTATCTGTGACATCAACCAACTAATCAATATTTCACCTCTAATTGAATTTGCACACATAAGGACATTATAAGGACGTTATAAATGATGCCGTATGCACTCAATTTTGTCTTCTGACTCCTGTAAGCTCTTTCTTTCTCCTCCATCTGTCACATTATGCTTCCAATTTGATAATAATGCTACTGTCTGCAATGGCATGCATATTTGTAGGCTGAGTGAAAAGACCCATGCAGGAACTGATCACTAATTAGCAATGCATTTCCCTTAGTGAAAAATTGGACTAAAGTTTCAAGAAAAAAATAGAGTTGCTGAAGCTGAAAATTAGTCTGTCAATTCAGACCCATAGCAAATTGTTATTACTCTCAAACTTAGGATCTTTACAATAGATAATTGAAGATTCTCTTAACTAAAACATTGTAAATGGCATAACTATGATGAACCTATTTGGAATTCAGCCCTTGTTTTCGGGGATTTACTGTTTTGAAAAATGTTTGATAAATTTATAGCAGAAGAGAAAAATACTTCTGCCAACTACGTAAGTGCTTTGGACATAATTTGTATTCCTGCTGTTACATGTAGAAACTTGTGCCAGGGGGAAAAAAAAGTAAAAAAAAATTTTGTTTGGAAAGAAATCAGCAGTCTGGAAAGGTAGTTTTAATCTATAAATATCTCTCTTAAGGAGAATTGAACACCAACTAAATTCATTCTCAAGAATTTAAATCCTTAAGATAATCAAAATATTCCATTCACTTAAAAATACTTATACTGGATATATTGCTTAATGAATTTTCAAATAAGAATGGCATTTGAGGATTATAATAAATTATATCATAATAAAAAATACAAAAACCAACATATTTTATATATTATGAAATGTAAGTAAGCCTGCTGAAATGGAAATAACATGAGATAGAATTGAAAGACCTTGATTCACATCCTGGCTTGGCCATTTACTAGGTACATGTCATTGAAAAACTTATGTTTTCTCACTTATAAAATGGAGGTAACCACTCCAAAGTTAAGAGGTTTAAATAAACCAACCATTTGTGAAAATGCTTTATTAATTGTGAAGCAGCATACAACTAAAGATACAATTTTTTTAAAAAATTGTATGACATGGAATACTCTGAATATAAAAAGGTTCAAATAAGCATATAAAAATGTTATATCCATATAGTTCTACATGTGTATTAAAGCATTGTTAAACAATTTCTCATTTTATTTATGATATATTGATACCCACATGGATATTTCATAGAAAAAGGACATTGCTCATTGAATGTCATGGAGCACATGTTTCTCTCCTCTTTCACTCTGCTTCTACCCACTATAAGCCAAACCAAGCTCCTCTTCACTTCACCTTCATGGACAAAGGAATCAGTGATGATTCAGAACCAATAGATGTCCACCAAAATGATTTATAAACCTGCAAATTCTAATTTCTCAGACACTCTTATTTCAGTTGAACACAGCCGAGCATAAATTTTCTAATATATTTTGTGCCCTTAGACCTCCTTCAATGCTTCTTCTGCTTAGGATTCATACAAAGATATTGGTAGAAGATCATGGAATAACTTTTCCTAGAACCCCACAATAGGAATTAGTGTTTTTCTGCTAGGGATATAGAAAAATGAACTCTGTTGGGAGAAGAGGAACCCAAGGGCCTGAATATTAGTTTATGCCTAATTTCAAAGATGTCTTCCTGTTCTTTCTGTACCAGGATATATATGTCTGTCAACAGTGATAACTACAAAAACATCATCATTCAGCCCAAATTATCTATATAGTCATCATTAAAAATTACAAGTTATGTAAATTAGTCAACCTCCCTCTTCCACAGAGGTGTTTTGCTAAGTCCATTTCCACATGATTCAACTGAACATTTATAGTTTTGCATTGCAATATAATTAATGTTTAGTAAAAGTTGCATGGACTAATGCTCTCAATAGCCAGGAAACTATCAACCCTTGTAAAACAAAAACTTTAAATCATGCTCAGTTTTTATGACGTAAACATTAGAAAAGTCATTTTCATTAGCAGTGCAAGTAATCATTTAGAAAGAGTTTCATCACTAACATTATTATACTCTATTAAATTGTTTTGCAGTCAATGCTTATTTAATCACTGCAATGCATGTTTGATACCTACATTTTAAAACATTGTTCAGTACTAGAGGTTTCCAACCTCTAAAGTTAAAGACCATAAGCAACAAAAGTGTTGCTGATGCTTTTTGGTAGCCAGTTCAGTCCATAATAATGTTTCATTAAATCAGTAAATATCTTGGGATAGATTTACATATATGTGTGTTTATATGTACCTTCTCATTAAAACAACAAGGTGTTTTTCTCCAGTAATACAAGGCTTCTTTATAATCTCTCAAAAGGACAATTAGCATTTATAGAAAGTTTGCTATTTTATAGGCATTGTGCTAAGCTTTTTGTATATATTACTCATAGTAGCCCCATGAGGTAAGAGAAATGAAAATGACCATTATACACTGATTTTAATAAAGTGATTTCTAGGATGCATTTTAAGTAAACAAAATGAGATGTAGAAATATATACAGCATGCTTCCTTTCACATAACACATACACACACACACACACACACACACACACTTTTAATAAAAGATTAAAGAACTAAACTATAAACTAATTAAATAACTACCTATAGATTGTGGGTAAGATATTTGGGGAACAACTGTGGCAATTTGATCATGCAGTGGACATTGCATTAGACTAGAAAATTATTTTTTGAGACAGTGGTATTATTATATAGAATCTTCAACTTGCAAATAATTTGGCAAATTTTCTATGCATGTGTGTGGGTGTGTGATAATCAACTATGAGGAAAAGCTAATAATTCAATCAAATTGATTAGCTGGTGATGAAGGTATTCCTTGTAACATCCATAATTAAAAATTTTAAAAAGCTAAAATGTAAATATTAGAGATGGTTGACTTGAATTAGAAGTTGATCCATGTCTGTTAAAAAGTATCAAAAATTTAACACCAATAACCCCAGTTTCTGCTAATTTACTATTGTTTTAAATTTATGGCATGGCAATTTTGGCAATTGTCTGATAAGAAGAATGAAATAAGACTGAGAAAGAAGGCTAATTAAAAATAAGGAAAATGTGAGTTTTATTTGTATAGAGAAAGCTGAAGAATAACAAACTAGTGCTTTCAGGGCTGCAAGGATTTTTATAAGATGCAAAATGTCTAGTTGTTTTTACCTTCAGGGAATAGAGAACAGGTCTTAATACTAATTATAAAAACTTGCATTTGCATAGCACTTTATTATTCCCATTATACTTTCCTGTCTCCTAATAGAAATGGTTTTAGGAAACTTAAGTGAGCTACTTCAGAATAATTTAAGATTCACCCTCATTCTTTGGCAAAGAACAGACAATCCCATGACAGGTGGGTTATACAATTCTCCAGTGGTTAAAGATAAGCAATATATAACCCCTTGGGATCTCATTTAGTTTATGCTTTTATATTTCCCATCCTTTGTTATACAAAACAAACTATGCTTAAGTAAAACATTAATTCCACAGTACCCGCATGCAAACCATTCGCCAAAGTGCAGCACTTAATTAGACATAAAGTCTACTAATTCACATACTGGTTTTTGCTTGAAAGCTAAATTTAGCAAATGATATTTATATGATAGAAACAGTTATCATTACTGCTAAAGTCAATCTCTACCATTTGTGTAAAATGTCTAGTTTTAAAACACATATAATACCCCTAATAACTTTGGATTCCAAGGCAGGTTAGCCCTTTAATTGCTGGCAATGAACATAGGATTTTCTTCCTAGCTGCCATGTGTATTCGATAGGACTAAGTGATCAAAACAAATATTAGCTATAGATATGTTTATATTTTTTGCTTTGTGTTCCATTTGCTTTATATGTTCCATTTGTATTTGCCTCTTAAATTTTTAGATTTTACTGGGGCAATTTAGATACCTATTTGTGGACATGTGCCCTTCTTATTCCATTAGCTAGGTTTTATTGGGTGGCGTTTCTGTCAAAGATGTTTTCTGTTTGTTAAATTATCAGTTTAAATTGTCAGTTAAATTATAGACCAATAAAAAACAAAATAAGCTTGTCTGGAGGCAGAGATGTGGACCTCAAGGCAGTATAATTGCTTAATCAGCAAATTCCCTAGAAGCAATTAATTTAAGTCCTTTTATCTGACATAAGTTAATGAATAATGATGTAAAATATTCAAATTAGTTTTTTCTCAAGATGAGCAGATTAGATATACAAAACTATTTAGAGTAGATCTTCCAAATTAACTGTTGAGTATGTAATATAATTGCTGCTGTGAAAGCCAGATCCTATGAGCATCAGGTTAGTTTTCAAGTAAGTAGTGGGATTGGATTTAGTTGTGTGGGACTTGAGCATTCAACCTCCAGGGACTCCCACCTCAGCAGGCACTCTGAAGGCCATGGAAAAAGACTTCACGCTAAGGAACATCTGTTTATGTTATGAAAGAAAGTAAGATGACCCACCAGGGCTTTCCATAAAATAACTGGTCAAGGCCCCGGAGGAAGATGTGACTGAGCAACTAAACGAGGTACATAAATGAAGCCCAGAACCACAGAGAACCAGAACACTACCCAGAAGCCAATAATATAATGTATATCTTTAGAAAAATGTTTTAGAAAGAAATCTCAAAAGCATGACATATACAACAAATACAAAACACATGAACAATGGCAATAATGTGTAAAAAAACGATACGATTAATCTATAAGGTAAACTGACATATCAGAATTTTAAAAATAAAGATAGAAAAAATGAAGGAAGAATATTATTAAAGAAATAAATGGAATAAAATTTTCCAAACATTTAAGATGAGAGCGAATTAAATAAGCTACCAATATACCCATCAAAATTGCATACGTGTATTCTTAGAGCCTGTGCTTACATCAGTTATCAGGTATGTACATCTTTTAAAGGTGATCCATCCCTCATTTTGTGATCACTTTTTAACTGTATTTTATTTTGAATGATTTTTTCCAGATTAATGTTTATATTTAATAAACTTTAAGTATTCATTCTAGTGCTTTATCCTTAAAAAATTTATATCATGTTGGTATTTTGTATTTATATGCCAATTTGATTAAAGAATTTATTTTGAAAGAGAAAGGTTGTTTTGAACTATAAAATCATATTTGTTAAGAATTAGCCTATTTCAGAAATTTTCTAAAGAAAACTCATTGGAGTATAGAAATTTTGTATGTATAATAAATTTTACTAATTTCTGTTAATAGGGAAGAATGTGGTCAGGATCAACAGACATATTAATAGAATCTCATAGAAATATCAAAGTCATTGCTTTTAAGGTAATAAAACAAACTAATAGCTAATAAAATATTTCCAAGAAAACCTGCTAAACATCTACAAGACATATTCATCTACTAACAGAGTCCCAAACTGCATGAAGCACACAAACTGACAAAATTAAAGGGAAAAATAGATAGTTCAAAAATAATACTCGGAGCTTGTAATTATCCAATTTCAATAATGAATAGAACAACTAGGCAGAAGATCAGCAAAGAAATAGAAAACTTAAATAAGACTAAAAATCAACTAGACTTTACAGACATCTTTAAAACACATCACTTCACAGCCGTGGAATATGCATTCTTCTCTAGCATTTAGAACATTCTCTAGGATAGAAATTATGCTAGGCCATAATATAAGACTTAGCAAATATACAGGTACTAACATCATATGAAGTATATCTTTTGACCACAAAAAAGTTAAATTAGAAATCAGCATCAAGAAGATTTGGGAAACTTACAGTATGTGGAAAATAAATAACACCCTTCTAAATACCTAATGGATCAAAGAAGAAACCACAAGTGAAATTTTAGAAAATATTTTGTAATAAATAATCATGAAAATGTAATATACTGAAACTTATGGGATGCAACTAATGTAGTTTTTAGAGGGAAATTATAGCTTCAAATACCTATTTATTTTTAAAGATCTCAAATCGACAATCTTACTTTCTATCCTAACAATCTAGAAATGGAAGGGCAATGAATACATAAATAAACATTAGAGAGTAAATGATGAAATAAAGAATGGAAAACCAATGTAGAACTCACTCAAGTTGGAGGATTAATTATTTCAAAATTTAACTACAAAGCAACAGTGGTCAAGGCAGTATGATTCCTATGGATTGATTTGTGTTCCTCCCACATTCATGTGTTTAAAGCCCTGACCCTCAATGTGACTATATTAGAAGATAAGATTTTTATTATTCATTGAGGCTAACTGAGGTCATAACTGCGGTCCATAGTCCCATAAGACTGGGGCAATCTGAAAATAAAAAAAAGAATTGGAATAAACTTTTCTATGAAAAAAATAAAGAAATGATTAATAAGCATATCAAAAGATATTCAGCAATTTCAGTCATTAGAGAAATAAAAATCAAAAGCACAATTGAAATTTGCTTTACACTCACTAGGAGGGCTAGAATAAAAAAGACAGTAACAAGTCTTGATGAAGAGGTGGAGAAATTGTAACACTCCATATTACTGGTAGGAATGTAAAGTGCTATAGATACTTAGGAAAACAGCTGACAGTTACTCAAAAGGTTAAATATAGAGTTACCATCTGACACAGCATTATCACTCTCAGTATCTGCCCAAGAGAAATGGAAACATAAGCCCATATAAAAACTCCAATACAGGTGTTCATAGCAATATTATTGATAGTAGCACCAAATTGAAGTAACCTAAGTATCTATCAACTGATGAATGGATAAATCAAATATGGTAGGTATATCAATGCAATAGAATATTATTCATCAATAAAAAATAAAGTGTGGATATGTAGTACTATATAAATAAGTTACACTAAGTGAAGGAAACCAGTCACAAAAGGTGACTCATTGCATGATTCAATTTATGTGAAATATCCAGAATAAGCACAGCTATAGGTACAGAAATTAGATCAGTAGTTACTTACAAGTGAGGAGTGGGGATAATAGGTAGTAACTAATGTGAACATGAGTTTTTTGGGAGGTATTAAAAATGTTCTACAATTTGAGAGAATGATTGCACAAATCTGTAAATATATTAAAACCACTGAATTGTATACTTTAAATGGGTGAATTTGTGGTACATGAAATAACAAAGCTGTAAAAACATACACACATATATAAACAGGGCCCTGGATGAGCATTTACTGTCAATTAAAAAAAGACAACTAAAATAATTTTCTTTATCTATAAGAATTATATTTTATGGTAAATGAAGAACCTTAGGTGATAAGAGAAAGTTTTTCTTACAGAGAAATTCCAAAAAATATGGAAGAATTGATGCAATAGTGGAAGTGGTTGATTATAGTTTGAATGACAGTAGTCATGGAGACAATTGAAAAATTTGGACTGACTTGGAAGTTATTCAAGGGGTAAAGTTATCAGGAGAGAACTTGAAAATGTCTTGGCAATGGAAAAAGCCAAGTTTGACTCAGCTTTCTCACTTGAGAAACAAGATGAAATATCTACAGTGAAGAAGACCAGGTTTGCAAGGAAAGATCATAACTTACATATTGAACATGTTGAACTAGATGGATTTGTCAAATCAGTTAGATATTTATGTCTGTACCTTGGGGGAAAAGTCTTGGCTTGTAGAAGTCTTGGAGATCAATTTGTGATTGATCCATCAGTATAAAAGTGGTATATCCCACTGATTACCATCTCTTTTTTTTTAACCTTCCTTTTAAAATGCAACTTTTCATGAGCTCAGGGGTCATTGTGCCTATTAATTTTTGTCAACCTATGCTGTGGTACAATTGTCTACTCCTGCCTTTGTCCTCCTGTTATTCTGGTGCAGCCTGCTATCGTGACATTTATAGGCTCTTAATTATACTCACTTTCTTTTCAGTTGTCTCCTCATATTTGATTGTAAGACTTTAAGAGTAGATATCATGACTTTCCCTTTGTTAGCAGGTGTCTGACACTTGGTAGGGATCTAATTGTATTAAAGGTGTTAATAAGGTGGCAGATTAACACTATTTAACAATATAGCTAATTAAAACAGTAGGCTACTTCTCAGGAGAAAAAGTATACATGATTTATTGACTTTATATATATATATATATATATATATATATATATATATATATATATATATGCAGGGTATGGCATTAGAGGGGTTTATGGAAAATAAGTGAAAACCCCAAAAAGACAGCTAAACCCAGGGACTTGTACACTCTTTGGACAAAGGATGATAGATTGTGATAGAAGTGATTAGACAAGGGAAGAGGTTTGGGCTACCAGAGGCAGTAAATTGTGAGAGGGGAAATATATGGGGAAACTAAAGAAACACAAGTGTTGTTTAGTAAGGGTTGTTATACAGACTCAAGTCAGTACCCTCTTCAGTTTTCAGTGCGATGAAAAGTCTTTCTCTTCCTGTCACAGGGATGGGGAGAGGAACAACCTTCATCAAGGGAAATTTATGCCCTGCTTTCAGGCAGAAAGTGGGAGAGCAGAGAGTTCTTTCTGCATCTGCTAATTCTCAGTTGCCTTCAACTCAAAATAATTTTTTTGCCAAAGTGACATATTTTGGGATAGCTTATTTGGATCCTCTTCAGTCACATAAATGCAATCATAACTACTAATATGGATTCATATCACTCTGCTTTACGGGATCTGAGCTTCTTATCTATAAAATGAAAAAAACCTCAGGTGATCTCTAGTATTATTCTCAGGTCTCACATTTCATTAAAGAACATATTTTTCATCATCTGTCCTACATGATCTTCACATTCATTGAAACTGTAACTTTGTAAGAATTTTTAATATAGGGTATGCTCCAGAATGTGCTATAGAGAATGTGAGGATTAATCTTGGAGGAGCTTACGCCATCCCTTCAGTAGACAGTTGGCCAAAAAGATCCAGCTGTTCAAATTTAATAGTCAGTTTTATAGCCAAAGATTTAAAAATTCCTGAAATCAGCTGCTCAGTTTGTGACATAACTTGCAATTACACACTTAAAAAATAGAATTATGTCAAATGTATTTTATTGAATATACCAAAATGCTAACCATTGATTTCAGTATCACATTCATGCAGCATAAAATTCTAGTATCTAATTTGGAATTTGTATTATCCATGGAGGGTCATAGCAGTATTCATTATCCACATATGATTTCAAACAATACTTAATGACTAGAGATTAATTTTCCTTGATTTATGAACAAGGCCAAAGGTAGTGATCATGCATTTTGTCTCCATTTTGTATTATTTACATAATTATTTAAAGTGTCTAAATTTGGAAATGGAAGCAGTCACCAAACTAACCAGATTTAGAAATCTTAGAGTATGAGGACCCAAGAAATTCAAGACAAACACAAACAGTGTTACTTTTGCAACCTGGGAGGAGCAGAGGGATTCCACATGCTTTCAGTGCTGCTACTGTCTCACTACAACATATGTTTGTTTGTATTTCAGGTATTGATGACTTGATATATTTTTTCTTTTTTCTACTCAAGAACATGATTGATAATGTCAAAATAGGACTAAAAATAAAACTCAAGTTTATATTTTTACATTCTGATCTAAACTAGATGCACCAACCATTACTGAGATTGATAAGTTTAAATATGTCATTGTCCTATCTGATGTATCCAAGCCTCAGGGTGATTTTGACTTTGGCATCACTGGAAGTTAACTTGAACAATATCACTCAATTTCATAATACGGCCTTTATTCTTTTACTGTTGGTTCATTAGTGTCCAAGACATTTCTGCAAGGGATTATTCCCTTCTATTCTGTAGGAGATATTTTCTTTCTTTTCACTGACATTGTGTTTTTATCTGAAAAGATTGCTGTCAGTGATCAGATGCCAAATACAACATAAGCTTTTTATCTAAGTTCTGTTTAAAAAAAAAAAAAAAAAGGACCTGGGAAAGTACCCATTCTGCCACTAGAAAAACTTTATAGTGGAAATTAGAATGATGATATGCCATGGTGTCATATTAAAACTAGGACCCAGTGCCAATTTCATTGTAATCAGCTTACCAGGCATCCATGGAAGCAACTTTTTCCCTGACTAAATTACTATACATCCCTAAATTTTGGAAACAAAATCTACACAGATGCAGAATCTAAATAGAACAAAACAAAGAGCTGGCAGTATTCCATCGAATTAGGGCAGTAGAGGCAAATAGTTTGTGCAATTCAGCCATTTCTCCAACTTCACCCCACAAGTATTTTGATTTAATATCTGAATTGACACATTCATTTATTCAGGGTTTATTGAGATTCTACTATATGCTAGTCACCATTCTAGGAACATGAAGATGAAGCTGAAATTTAAATAGTCAACATTTTCTGCCAGCAAAGAGTTTATATTTCAGTGGAGAAAAACAAAACAAAACAAAAATAAAATATTATGTTATATGCATATAAATTATATGGCAGAAAGGGGCTAGAAGAGGGTTAGGATATTCTGGGGGTAGGTAGTGATTTAAATGGAATAGCCAGGGAAATCCCTGTTTGGAAGGAAACATTTGAACAAATATCTGAAGGTGGTGAAGAGTTGAGCCAAGTGGATAACTGAGGAGAGGTTCTAAGAGAACAGCAAAGGCAAAGAGTCTGAGAGAAGAGTGTCTGCAGTGTTTCAGGACAGCAGGGTTGGGGTTGAGGGACCTAAGCAGTGGAGAGGAAATAAATGAGAGGTGAATAGTTGGTTACAGAGCTAAAGAAGAGGGGTCATTTTAAGGTTTTGGCTTTTAGCCTGAGGGAAATAGGAAGCTTAATTGAGTGTTGATAAGAAGAGTGACATAATTTACTCTGGCTGCTATGTAGAAAAATAGACTTGAGAGATGGGTGGGGAGGGGGAGAGATGGAAAGAAGCAGAAGCAGAGACGATGAAGAGCTATTGCAATATTCCAGGCAGGAGAGAATAATGACTTGGAAGAGGTTTGTGACAAAGGAAATGCTGAGATTGGACGCAGTTATGTGAGAGAAAAGGAGTTGAAGTCTAATAGTTTTAGCCTGAACGCCTAAGAAAAGATGGAGAGATTTACTGATCCACAGCTGAAGGTGAAAGTGAATGAAGAAAGCAGCTTTGAGTGAAATTAGGAGTTTACTTTCAGGCATGTAAATTTGGGGGTGACTATTACCCATTTAAGTCGTGATTGCAAAAGGTCAATTTGATGCCGTTATCTGGATGTTAATGAGATATTTTTTTCTCAACTAAATCTTAAATGATTTTTAATAATAATAATAATAATAACTTTTAAGCAAAAAGAGTATCTATTTAGAGAACAGAATTGAAGCATTGGGAACCAATTTTGCAGGCAGTATAGCCCTGGGATTAAGGGTTATGGAATGTCAACTCACCCTCTTTCCCTCTTTCCTGCACCACAAGATCTCTTAACATTGTTTCTCTTTACATATCTGATTCATTCTCCTGTTGCTGTCTGATTTCTTCTGCTCTATAACTTACTGCTCTTCATAGCAGCAATATCAGATGGAATGTATAAATAGACTTTCCAATTTGGCTATCAACAATTAAATGACCTACAAATTACAAAAGAAAAAATGTTAATGGCCAGTTTTATTAAGTATCTCCAGTAGAATAGGATCCTAATTTAGATAATAATTATTAGCAAAATTTTCCTTAAAGTAATTAAACAGATTTTATCTGACTTCATATATTGCCCTAACCTGGTTATTCCATCTGAATTAATAAGTTAAATTTTCCAAAGGCACCAAATCTAGCTGTTTATCAGGATGTGGAACTTAGTATGTAGAGGTGCTTTAAATAAAATGAAGCAATAGATTTTGAAAATGATCTTCAAGAAATAACTAAAACAGTAATCTTTTTCCACAAACAACAAAAGCATTTTAATTGCTCGGGATCCTTGACCCTAGTTTACTTGAGCCTCTCCAGGAATTATAGGCAGTTGTATACTATTAAGCTATGGAGGGTGGCAAGAATTCATAGCATTTGATAATTTTCATGAGCTAAATATTACAAATATGGCCAATTTCAAGCTACCAACATGATGTCTCTGAATGGAGAATTGGGAAGAGATATGTGAAGTCTGCTCTTGACAATCTAGCACATCCTGAAAAGGTTCATTTTCCCCCCTGATATGCAGTGGAACTGAGGGCCCCTTTTCATACCAAACCTGGAGCTCAGGGAGCTATTGAAGCTGGAAATATAAATTTGATAGTTATTATCAAATTTATAACATATAAAAACATGGGATTGTATAATGACAGCAAAGGAATAAAGATAGAAGAGTATTTAAGTGCACCCAGTATAATAATAAGTTAGAGAAAAGGAGGAAGAACCCTTAAAAGACTAGAGCGTTGACTTGACTAAAAACCCTGTGGACATTATTCCAGAAGAGACTGAAAAAATTTAAAGGGGCCGGACCTTTCAGGACCTCACAGATAATGTTGTTTGTTTATCAGAAGCTTGCAATTGCTTTATGTCTTGAATTGGAAATATTATAATCTTACAAAGATTTTGATATGTCTTACTTTAGTTCTAACATATAAATAACTTTTTTTTCAAAAGGTCAAATGATTCAATCCTATCTCATTGGCCAATATGCCGAAATAGCTTGAAAATATACATTTTAGTTAGATTATTTAAAATAGTAATTTTGGGGGGAGGGATTAAAACTAGAATTTTTCTTTTTTTCTGGAGAAAAAATAACAAAATATAAAATATCATTCTAAACTTTAATCTGAACTAGTAGTTTAATGTACTAATTCACATGTTTAAAGACCAGAGACTGATATAACCTAGAGTAAATGGTGGCATTATGACATTAAATTGTAGAGCTTTTTTCTTTCCCACTTTTTCTTCATTTATAGAAAATAAAATATTAACTGAGGACTTGAATAGATATACAAGATTTGAAGCCTTTTTTTTTAAAAAAAAAGAAAGATTTGCGTTTGCTGCTCTTTATGTACACATCAGGCTCAATTAGATAAAAGTTAGTAGCTGAAAACGAACCTACAAAGTATTTTTACTTCTTTTTTATTGCAAAAAAATGCATTTCTCATCCCTTTTACCGTATAAATATTAATCTGGTTTTATGTTAGAATAATAGAATAGTCTTAAAACCAAAGGGCCAGTGAATGCCATTTGTAAATAACATCAACAATTTTTCATGGTCCCGATCATCTGTCATTGCACATTGTCATCTCAGCTGGGCAACCCTGGCAATATTGCAGCATGCTATTGTTTATTGAGAAAGCTAATATTAGAAGGAGATGTGATAAGAATGCCTTTTAAAAAACTAATTGAGTGCTATCTGTTTTTGGCAATAGCATCTTGTATCTCTCTGTAGTTTGTCGCTTTTGAGTCCTTTATTCAGTCTTTTTATAAAATTCCATTATTTAAAAATCGAGGGCAGAGTGATAGCATGTAAGGAGCTTTGTTTATTAGTCTGATACTCGATGATAACCCTTTCTCCTCTACTGCTCAATAAACCCTACTTTATTGAAAAACATGGGAAAACCTGCAGAAAATACTGATATGAGTCATAATTCTAGTGTTCACTTCAAACATTCTCTAAATTTTTATAGTCACTTTTAGATAGGAAAAAGAAAAGTCAAAATATTGAAAACATTAAAGGTGGGGGATATTTCTATTTAATCATGCCCTTTTTAATGTTTTTTCTTTTTCAGCTGATTCCTCTTATTATCTTATTACAAAATTCTCAAATAGGACAGATAGATGGAAAGATACATCATAAAGAAAATACAGTAAAATAATCATTATAGAATCTAAGTAACTTTTATTGCATAATTTTTCATATTTTTAGTATCTTTAAAAATGTCCATAATAAATCATCGAAAACAAAATATTTAAATATTTCCATGCTGTCCCTATCAATTAAAATGGAATAGACATTTGATTTATTATTTACAATAAATTTAAATTAAAATAATCTTGCAACATCAAATACTATGTGAAAATCAATGAATTACAGTATATAGGAAAAACAATAAAATAGCAAGAAATAGCAATGAGACTTATATTTATATTTTTATAAAAAAAAAACAGGAAAGAAACCAGAGTATAAATTTCTCAGTTTTTTTTTTCACAGAAGTGTATTAACCTGATTAACTTTCAAACTAACATTTAAAACTATTTGAGACTGGAAATTGCATTTTACTTTATATTTGTATTTTCTATAAGACCCTTCCCAATTGCCATCCAGAAATCAAAATATAGGCACTAATCCAGGACCTGGTGACATAAACTTTCTCCTTTGTTAGGATAGTTCTCTGGTGTGGCTGTGGCAGTTTGGGACTTGGGCATAGTTTTTGGTGTCTCTGTCTCCTCCCTCTCTTCTGCAGGGAAAGAAGATGAGAGCAGAAGTATCAGATGGGCTGTAGGCGCCCATCTATGTAGTAGCACAAATACCAGCTGAACATATTTTTGGTCAGGTACAAAGAAACAAATGGCTGTTGGTTTTCCCACATGTTGTTTACCCTTCTGATATTCTTCCCAACAGCCATCACATGTAAATATGTGTGATATTTATTTTATTGTGCATCTGAGTACAAATTCGGCAAGGTGCTCTGAAACCAATATTTATTCTTTGATATGAAGTTATTGAGCTTTTTAACTGAATGGGTTTGGGAATTTCTTAATGGCTACTTCTAGGCTAACCTTTGCTAATAAAGAGTAGCCAAAAAAAAAAAAGATGGGATTTTTTAAAACTTAGGTTTTTACATAAAATATTTTGTGCAAAATTGTGGTAGAAGCAAGGGACTTGGTATGATCTTCACCTCTACTTTGTATACACATGTCTTTAAGACATTTATATTTTGTGGCAATTACTGAGTATCAAGTAAGTACTGTACCTACACTCCTTTTTGAAACAAAATTTTCAGAGCAAGAGTGGTGAAACCTGGCAGTAGATGGGAGCTAGGTATAAAGACATAATTCCCAGTTTAAATACACCAGAAAAGAAGAAAACAAAGAAAATGTTTTAAAAATTTGGAACATCATTGTTTTAAATTCCTCAAAACAAATCAAAATCTTAACATTCCATTTCCTAAATTTTGTTTCTTTCAAAGTGATATTAACATTCCCAAATTGAAACCAAAGGCTATATATGAGTCTTAACTGCCAAAATGGTTTTCATAAATCATTTTGAAGTAGTGAAGGGACAGGATTACTAAGGAAAGTTGGATGAGGTGAGGAAGATACATGGGAATGAATGAAGAGTCAAAGCTATAAGATATAGCAACACTAATCTCTAAAAGGAATCAGCTCCAAGAGGTTCTAGCAGATTGCAGTGCAATAGTTCAAACAATGAATACTTTATCAGCCAAGGCTCAATGCAGGAAATAAAAACCACACTAGGAATGTTAAGAAAAATAAATTTCATACAATAAATTAAGTACTTTAAAAATTGTTGGGGAGCGAAGGAGTGGTTTCTGGTTTGGGCTTCCAGAATGACTCTCTGAGCAATGCAGACCTGTCCTACCAGAAAAGCTACCACCTGGCGACTGCCATTGGAGCTATTAATTCAAGAGCACACTTTAATAGCTGATGCAGAAATCAGAATGTGAAATCAGAAAGATGTTGCTGCTGCTTCTGCTGCTGCAAATACTTTTAGTCACCCAGGAATCTAGATAATAGTCTTTTGGAACAGCAGCAGAACAAACTCAACTTTTCCTTGACCTTTTCTGCTAGCAGAAATATTTTTTAAAAAAGGTAAAGGGTAGAAAAAAGGTTTCCACATCACTTTTGCCTCCTAAATCCTGTAAAAATATAGCTAATAGGAGGTCATTAACATCTAAAGATTTCAGGGGCATCTCAGAAATATAGTCTATTTCCAGTTGCCCCAAATCTGAAAGAAAAGTTGAAGGGAAGGGTCAATTACAATATTCAGTGTAAAGTCAACATCCAAGAATAGAAAATGTTTATAAATATTTATGTAACTTTTATATTTAAATTCTTAGAGCTAAGATCATAATTTGCATATAAAATTTTGGATTAAAAAATATGTGTAACTCAATTACACGTATATGCAGGTAATTAATATTCAAAGGGAAAATATATAGAATCTGTTGGCTGGCTCACTTTAAATCCTGATATTGTCATTCATTATATATGTAACATTGCACAAGTTTTATAACTTCTATGAACCACAATTTTCTCATCTGTAAAGTGAGAATTACAATAGTAACATCTAATAGAGTTAGTATCAATAATAAATTAAAAAACACATATAAAGTGCTTATATAGCATCCAATTCATTGCTATTATTACTAATGCTGTTGTTGTATATTGCAGTAAGTCACCTCACCTACACTGCTTGGGCTTGAAGTCCAGTTAGGGATTTACTATTCTGTGACTGTGGGAAATTTGCTTTTAATTTCTATGTCTCAGTTTTCTCATATATGTAATTGAGATTATGATAGTACCTGTCATATAGGCTTATGATAGGAAATAAATAAAATTATATATAAAGTGCTTAAGACAGTCTGACACAAAATAAGATCCAGGGTATTTTTAAAAACATCTTATGTTTAGTTATTGAATTTGCTTTAACAGTATCAGTCAAGTCAACATTTTCTTTCTGAAGATTTAACACAAGTTCTTTGTTTTTGCAGTCTGTCTGAGAAGAAACAGAATAAACCTATCCTGTTTATTATATCTTGTAGACACAGATTGCTTTATAAATTGTCTCAGACATGAAACTGTCTAGACGGGTACACAATATTCATGTACTATCCAGATAGGATATGATAAATAATATATGTAAAATCTTCACTACCAATACAGTAGATGCCAAATGATAAAAATTCTAAAATGTAACATCACTAATTTTGTTTCTCAAAACCAGAGAACTATGACAGTAGACTAAATCAAGAAAAAAAAAGGATGCTTATGAAAGTATGAATATAAAGAGATTTTTATTAAAGTTAGGTTTGTTTATAAGAAAAAAAATAAAGTCATAACCGACAAATTTAAGAAACAGTACTCACTTTAGAAAACTGCTCAGTTCAGGGGAAATTACTTTGTAATTAGAAAAACTAACCAGCATTCAGATCCCCATTCTGCCACTTACTGTCTGTGTGACTTTAGACTTATTAACCTTTCTGGGCTATAGCCTTCTTCATTCTAATATGAAATTACCTTACAGAGTTCTTGAGAAAATTACATTTAAAAAGTTGTGTGTGTGTGTGTGTGTGTGTGTGTGTGTACATGTGTGTGTCTGTGTATACATTGGTTTAGCAGGCACATCTGGAGTTCTTTTTCCTCTAAGATTTGAGGACCATTTTAGATTAAATAATTTTTATATCAAAAACTTATCATCAGAAAAAGATTCTATGAGTTGATGACCAACGTTACATCTTTAGATTATAAAATCAAATGTAAATATAATGTAAAAATAAACTGAAAAAATACATTAGATTGCAAATAATCGAAATGCATTTATCTAAAAATTTAGGTAATATTCAATCAGTTTTTGATTATTAAGCTTTAGGCTCTGCAGGCTCTGTAATCACCTCAGTGGTTGAAGCCCAAACTTTGGCATTTAGTACCTTCTTGATCTTGAGCAAGTTATTTAGTCTATTAGCTTCAGTTTCCTCATTTGTGAAAAGAGATAATTAAAGTATTTATCACCGCATTAAATAAGCATCTAGTGCACAATTAGTCTCAATAAATGTGAGCAATTATTGTTTTCATTATCATCATCATCATTAAGAATCTGCTACACATATTTCAGACTCCGATCAAGGGTTTGACTAATAAAGTATCTGACATGCTTAGTCAGGTCAGTGAATTGTTCCTTTGTTAAATAAGCTGAATTAGTTCCATATTTATAACTCGAGTTGGAGATGTTATCTATATTATTTTGACTAATATTTTTACATTTTTAATCATTCAATTTGAAAGGTAATACAGTTTCATGTCTGAGACAATTTATAAAGCAATCTGTGTCTACAAGGTATAATGAACAGGATAGGTTAATGATAAAAAATAATATTTACTGTATATATTTTGCTGATGTATTACTCATTTAATCATCACAGCCACTATAGATAGCAATGCCATCATTATTTTCATTTTACAAATGTAAAAACTAAGGCTTAGAGAGATTGTTTCAAGGTCACATGGATGGCAAATAGCAGACTGATGATTCAAATCTATGCAGTATGGCCAGATTTGGCCTTCATAATCACCATGTAGTGCTGCCTGTCTAACTTAAACTTTAAAGTAATATTGAGTTGGGTTTTCATTCACAGCCTACCACTTAATTCAACAAATTACCTACCTCCTCCAAAACTGAGTTTCCATATCTATACAACTATTACAATAGTAATATTGTTAAAATATTAGTAAAATTTATTCCCCAGAATTCAAGGGGGTGAGAATAAATTGACTCTCACAAACTGATTCTCGCCCTATTAATCCTAGTAGAAGAAAAAATCAATCCTAGTAGAAGAAAAATGTCTTTCTAGGGAGATGCACAAAGGTAGATATGTAGGATGAGGGCAGCATTTTACAAGTGTATGCATTTAACAATATAAGCATAGAAGGAGAGTGGGGAAGGATCATGACAATGGGGAACTTCTTGACATTGAGATGAAAGAGAAAGATTTTTTTTTTAGCAGCTACAATGGGTGGTTAAATTTTGACAATAATGACCAAAAAGATTCACAGGATTGATGTTGTGGAGTGTTGATGAGTAGAGGAACACAGAGAGAATATTTTTAAAAGGAGCTTAAATAATTGTGTGAAAATATTGACTGTTAAAAAATGTCAAAAGATTAAATAATTTTTAAGAAGCTACATTTTGTGTGTGTTTTATAAGACTGAGTAAAAATTAAAATTCTTTATCAATAACAGATTATGCTAGAAACGGGATGACATGGTTCCCTCTCTTATATTTGGGTTGCATTGTGAGATCTATAACCCAGAATTTTAAATTTTATTTACTATACTCATCATTAAAATTACTCTGTACTTGAGGCGAGAGTATATTTTACCCTTTTTTTTTTCCTGGTCAAAGGATGCTGTAAAGGAGAGGGTCATCAACAAAACTGAATCTGTGCTAATGACAAATGTGTTTGGAATGCCCTGCTGAAGACGACATAGGCCAGAAAGAGACACTATCAGCATCATATAAATTTACTAAATTAAAGAAATCTTAAAAAGCATATTATTAAATTCCAAACTGAACATGAGTTTTAAAAAAGCCTCAATGGAACACTAATTTCTGAATAATTTAAAATTTTGTTCAAAGAATGTTTATGTCATATGAACTTGGACTTCCAAGAATGTGAGAATGTGTCCACTGCTGTGGAACTTTCAATTAATCAAGTTTCATTGTTGTTGTTGCTGTTGTTTGTAATCATTGATTCAGACTAATTACTATCATTTTTTGAAACTTGAGAAATTCATGAGAAATATTGAAGAGAGAAAAAGGACATGGTCACGGTTAGAACATGCCTCCAAGTCTCTAAGGATGGCCATCCTTGGAAACAGAAAATGCAAAATGTAAATCTAGAAGCCTTGGAGCTGGGGTTTTTCCATGAACTCAGCTCTGCAAAGATGTTTCTTAGGTGAACTTACTGAGAAACAGTTATTTGAATTTATCTGTTCAATTCGTGGGCATATTTGAAAAAGAGAAAAATGATAGATTTTTTTCAGCCTGAAAATTAACTTATATAATTTATCTCTCAGAAATAGTAGAGTGAATCTTGGAGAATTAGAAAAAAATGGATCATGTTTGGATAAGGAGTTTATGTGGTACAAGTTTATTGACCTTGGTTTCCATCACAAAATCAGAGACCTGTCTGAGTTCTTACTAGTGACACTAACATAATCTGTGGGAATAAAGGAATTGATTCCACCAGTCTCTGGCATGATAGAACTTGGAAATGTGAATACTCCTGGAGACAGGAACACTGCAGGAGTGACTCAGCCCTTTAGGTTAGGTACTTCTTAAATGAGGTCCTCATTGGTGTAGGTAAGTGGGTTCTTCTATCCTGATCAGAGGATGCTCAGAGTAGGCCTTGGTCTTACGTTGGAGATTAATCTGTACTATTCACTCCCAGGGTGGCCAAGTTATTGTTATTCTTGGATGTTTCTCAGGTGTGGAACAGGTGCCTAGACTGCAGGTCATTTTGATATTAGGAAGTGCCCCCACATTTGCTTAGATGTGACAAAGGGTGACATCTAGTGGTAAAGTATAACCATGAGCATACTTACCCTATGAATGTACCCCACTCTAAGCCTTTCCACAGATGTGGACAGTATATGGAAAGGGATTATGTATAATCACCCAGATAAATGTGCTCACTCAAAGCGCCATTGCCTAGCTTCAAGGTGTGCGAGAAGGAAATTTGAGGCACTCTTCCAAACTAAGTCTTAAAATATTCCTAGAGTCATGTTCATATGAAAGGGAAGGTCAGGAAGATTGGGCTGTGTGTTGGTAGAGCTCTTGGATACAACAGATAGATTTAACTACCTGATTTATTTAAGAATAATTAACAAAATTAAGAATTTAATCTCACAAGCTAAGCAGGGTCAGGTCTGGTTAGTACTTGGATGGGCAACCACCTAGGAAGATCAGGTGCTGTTGGCATAAAAAATAAAAAATAAGGGATTGTAAACTGACAAGGTCCATACAATCTGTGAGGTCAACCAAAGGTTGCCTCGCCTAAAAAAAAATTAAGAATTTATATTTCTAATAATTTAATGTGAAGTATGTGTGTGGGCAGAAGAAACAGTGTGTGTTTAAAAACAATTAGAATGGAAGAGAATAATATTTTTTAATAGTCTTCACATCAGAATTTAGGCACATCGTGGTAGATACATAATATTTATGTAGAAAAAGGTTACAAGAAAAAATTTGGTGGTCCATTGAAAGAGGGTTGTTTGTTTTCTGGAAGTTGCATTCACACACTTAAAAAAAAACACAATATGCCAAATAAAAAAATATATACATATATACATATTTACTTACACACATACATACAACACACATACATACATAGATGCATACATACATACATACATACATACATACTAGGGCAGAGGTAATAAACTAATCTCCATCTCAGTAATAAACTAATCTCCATCTCAGAGAAAGGAAATAATAATAGCTAAAATTTATTAAGAAATTATGGTACATTCAAATCTAAGGCACATTTTTGTGTGTATTTTCTCATTAAATCCCTATATTATTCATTTAAATTATGTACTGTTATTATCATCATTTTACAGATGAAGAAATGAAAGCTCATCTTTCTTAAGATCATAAAGATGCTAAATTAGAAGTGTCAGTATTTGAATTCAGATCTTTCTGATCTCAAAGTTCATGTACTTAGCTCTGAGCTAAAAATGTCACAAGAATTATCATCACTTCCTGGCGAGATACTGACCATTCTGCTTTGAAAAGTTTGTTCATTAAATTTCTTTATCTAAACCCTATTAAGATCTATTGAATTTCCATTAAAGGTCTATAGATTATAATACAAATGGTTAGAACCTTGCCTCATTTCCACTGTGAATATATATTGGAACACTTTAATATTCTTGTGCTTGTTTTTTCTCAGAGGTAATTCGGCAGTTTTAATCTTCACTGTGATGTTGTCCTAATGTAGACTAAAATAACTAATGAAACACTTTTGTATGTATTTCCTAGATCATTGTAGTAATACCATCCCATTTTCATGAATTAAGAATTCTATTCCTATAGTTTACTATATCAACAATTTTAGGGAGAGAAATTATTTTGATAATATACACAGAAACCAGAAGTAACAATTGAGAAAGTCAAATAACCAGTCTAAATCAATCAATCAATCAATCAATCAATAATTCTATAAGGAAATCTAGAGACCTACACATTCAAGGAGCAGGAAAAATGGTCAATGAAGGATATAAAGGAGAAGAAAAATGACTGGTTTTGTAAACAATTTTTAAACTTTTATATAAAAAATACCAGAAACAAATCTATTTAAAAAAATTAATTTGGAGCAGAACTGCATATTAGAAGACAGAGGTTTAATACAATAGGCTATTTTAAATTGAGAAAAAAGGGGTAATCCAATAAAAAATAGACAAAGAATGTAGAGAAACCAATCACAAAACAAAAGTCCAACAGCTATTGAAAATATTCAGAGTTCAAAGTTACTAGTAGATGAGGAAATCCAAAGCATTAGCAGCTTTTAGATTGGCCATAATTTAAAACAAAAATATAGAAATAAAATAATAACTGCTATTAATGGCTGGAATATGAGAAAAGAAGTATGTCACATGTTGATGGTAGATAGATGAATGTCATAGTGTTTTAGAAAACATTTTGGCAATATCAATTAAAATTTAAAATTTATATATTTTTAAGTCTGCACTCCATTTTAGGAATCTATCACATGAAAATAAAAGTATTGCTAAATAAACAAAAATAAGCATGCTTATTTTACCATTATTTTTATTTGGAAAAAAATGAGGAATAAATTAAACATTAACCAGTAGAGAAATATTATGGCTCAGTCAATCACAGAATACTATGTACCATTTAAAATAATGAATTAGAACTATCCTAGTTAGTTTAGAGAAATTTCCATGAACAATTTTTGAGTGAAGAAAGCAAAGTATGCATAATATGATGTCATTTTTGTAAAACAAAAATAAGCATTATCAAGACTATTTATTAAACACTTGTTTATCTGAAAGACACTCTTTTAGAGATTAGTGCAGTGAGACAAAGAAAAGAATTACTGGTATTTTGAAGTTAAAGGACAAACATGTAAAAAGGCAAACTACAATGTAATGCAACATAGATCTGTTTTAAAAACAAGTGATATGGTATTAACCAATGGTACCCCCAATAAACTTAATTTAAAAACTTGGTCTTCTGCTATAAATTGGCATTAAATGCCATTACTGAAATATGTCCTTAATTGACATCTAGGACTGTATTTTTGCTTTATACTGACTATGATTATCTTCTGGTGGGCATGTCTGTGATACTGTGTTAGGGAAGTTCTTTCATTTTTTAAAAACTACTATGAGTAGCATAATAATTGCAGTTTCTGGCTTGTATTGGTTTATTTCTGGATTAGGTCATGAAGACTGAGAAAGTTCTCAGCCAGTGCCTTTGTGTCACCCCATAACACTTATCATGAACCTGAACAAATAGGACTCAATAGATAATCAGTGACCTAAATGTATATTTTATTTTCTAACACAATCTGTGTTCATTTTCTTTCCAAATTGCTCTACAAAGATTCATTATGAAGCATTCACAGGAAGTAGCCAATAATAAAGAATAATATGAACTTTGGATAGGTTAAGGAAATTGCATGAAAAATAAAATAGACTTGCAAACATGAAAATCTAGAGAGTTTAAAAGAGAACAGAAGGCAAAGGCATACTTGGAACCTTTGAGAAAAATTTAGTATCTCTTCTCTGAAAACACAACTTATAAAATGCAGATTAAGCATAATATCTATTTACGAATATTTTCCAACTTGATATCATTTCTTCAAATTATTGAACTATATAAACATTTCTAAATTCTGATTATTTATTCATTATCTATAATACAAATGACTTTCTAGCACATATTCTGACCTAGAAACTTGAAAATCTCTAATATTGTTATTTTTATATAAATAATATATTTTGTTGAAAATATAGATAAACTAAAGAACTAAAGATAAGTTATAGTTCCACCCACTACTAATATTATGGTATTTATTACACTAAGGATTTCCTATGCAGGCAACTTTAAAAATAACTGGGATCATATTGTGGATACTGCTTTGTAACCCACTTTTCCATTTAAACCATATTGCAACATATAGGAGTTTAACAAACCATGTTTCTTTGACATATTTTAAAGGGCTTGATTAAAGTTGCTCCTAGAGAGGTTTTTCATTTGTTCTTGGGCTCCAACAAACTCTAAATTTATTCGAGATATTTTAGCCCACACAGGTGACAGAAACTGGAATTCCCAACCAAGAGCCAGTTTGGTACTCTGCTCTATCTAGCCAGCCTCATGAGAACAGGAAAGTTTTTTGTTGTTTCTTCCTTTAAAGGATCTTCCTTTCCTTCCTCTTCCTTTCTTTCTCTCTCCTCTCTCTCCCTTTTTCATCATCCCATCTACTCTGATGGTGTAGTCCATTGAGGCTGCAGTTTAACCTTGTAATCTCATGCTGAACTCCCCATTTTGGGTGGATCCTAAGGTTTGTTTTCTGTCCCAGTCCCTTCACAAGGCTAAGTTCAGATATCCAGTGCTCAGCAGAAAAATTCAGACCCCCTCATATCCCCCAAAGGATTTAGCACTCAAATATCCACTAAGTTTACTGATTTTTAGTTTGTTTTTGGCCTCTGTATTTTTTCCTTTTCTGCAAGCTTAGCAATGCAGTTAAAGCACACTTAGTACTTTATTTAAGATTTGACTTGTTTTAACAATAAAGACTGGTCTTTGAATCTGTTCTACCTTTTGAACAAAAAGGAAGGTCAAGAATATTTGCTTTGGAATATTAAAATCATATCATGTATACTTACATTTTTATCTTTATTAAAATGAGATGATTATTTACTTAACTGAAATATTTATTAAATAACAGAGTCTGCTGCCAATCTTACTTCTGATCACCAAGATTCTGATCACCAATTCCAATGTGTGGGGTTTTTTACCCATACCAACGAGCAATTCTCTCACACTAGCTAGGTCTCCTCCAGTTTATCTCAATTCTGACACTATCCACCTGGAGATCAGGTCAGAAACCAAAGGTTAAGGGCTCAACCCCATGAGACCCCCCCTAACTTCAGATGCCAATCTCAAGGACATCAAGTTACCTACATCTTCTATCCAACTTGGTGACAAATCAGAGGATACCATGAACCCCTCCTCAGGTTTGACAGCTTTGCAAGAGCGGCTCACAGAACACTTATTTACATTTGCCAGTTTGTTAAAGGATATGATACAGGCTACAGATGAACAGCCAATGAAAACATAGGAAGAGCAAGACCTGAGAGGGTCCTGAATTTCTCTCCCTGTGGGGCTGTGGTACATAAATGGGTTTATCCACCTGGAAGCTCTCCATATCTCCTACTATTGAGATTTTATGGAGCCTTCCTCATGTGGGTATGATCATTTATTAACATCATTTTCAGGCCCTCTCCCCTCTCTAGAAAGGTAGGGCTTGGAAGTCTAGGCTGAAAATTCCAAGCTTTTAGTAACAGCTTGGTATATCTAATAACCAGACCCCATCCAGGAGACATCCAGGATTCCATCCAGAATTGCCTCCTTAGAACAAAAGGTGCTCCTAGTGCTCTTATCATTTATGAATTTGCAAAGGTTTCAGGAGCTGTATCACGGATAGGGTCAAAGACCAAATATTGGAATAAGAAGTACTCCTACTGCTCTTATCACTTAGGAAATTACAAGGGTTTTAGGAGCTCTGTGCCAGGAACTAGTGTCACAGATCAACATATATTTTTGCTATTATTTCACACAATTGTTAGTAAAATTTCTTTTTAAAGGCCATATATATTATAAGTCCATACTGTAAATAATAAGATAGCAAATATATTTGGAATACTTTCAAAGTGTTAGACACATATCTTTTTTTATTAACTGATAGACTTTTTTGAGGAATCTTAGGTTTGTAGTAATGTTTGTGGAAAGTACAGAATGTTCTCATACACCCCTTCCCCTGTCACCCCCTCTTCCTGTTCCCTATTTTTAACACCTTGCATTATTGTGGTATATTTGTTACAATTGATGAGTCAATATTAATACATTATTTTTACACATATATCTTTTGATATATGATTTTTGGATCCTTTCACCAACTAGACAAGATAGATGTAACCCTCATTTAAAAAACAAAGAAACTAAGATTGAATTTTAAATCTGGATTCACTCACAAAATCTTATTTTTCTTACATATTTGTGAGTGAGTGCAATTTTAATATTTTACCTACTTTGAGTAATTCTATATGTCAATTCTCTTCTGTTTGATGAAATATCTGATTGATATTACATATTATCAAAAAGAAATTCATGGAAAGAAATAATTTTTTTCTAAGATCTCATCCTTAGAACTAACATGCTTATCTTGTATAACTACTAGATTAGGACACCAATTGGCAGTTGCCTTTCTCTATGACCACACGTGCAATGATAATTACTAATTATTTATAAATACTCTGACTGCATAGTCTCATTTAGTTTTATTATAAGCCTTGCTCTTTGTCTCATGACAATATAAACATAAAAATAGCAACAATGCCCTGCTTCTTTTGTACAACTCAAGTCATTCATTTCCTTTCAGTAATGTACATTGTTCTCATAACTTTAACTGTTTTTTTTTTTTTGGCAGTTGGTTATGATTTTGTTTAATAACAACAATAGGTCCCAAAAGTATACTACCCTGTCTGTAAATTAGCACTGTGTACAATGGTAGCCACGGTAAATCTATGGCTTTTATTTCTTATTTGGAAAGTCATTTTATATAAAAGATGGATCAAGTACGAGCAATCTATATAAATGGTGGTTTGTGTTGATGTGAATATCAGTATCAGAACCGATTATTTTGTAAAGCAAAAAAATTCAGTACTATTTTGGTAAATATGCATCTAACTTATTTCAACCATGCTATATATTGATGAATCCAGGTTCTGCCATCCCCTTTCTCAACTCTTTGGTCCAACAATAACTCTTACTAAGATTCTTGGCATGATATAAAGCAATGAATGCATCTGAAGGAAATGTGTGCAAGTCAAATTTTTTGTGTGGTCTAGCACAACCATAATTGATTTCTTGTAATATTTTATAATGTCAAAAACATGATACATTCTATTATATTAATTGAAAATTTATTAATATAATCATATATTTCATCTTACAGTGACTGGACATCCAATACTCAAAAGAGCTAACATCCGGATTGTTGGGAAGTTAGTGTGCAGATCTATAAGAGAAAGGAAAATGAGACAACATTTTTTACCTGAGAAGTAGAATAATGTTTTCAATACAATGTTGTCATCTTAAGAGTTGAACCTATCGACTCAAAGAGATAAGTTAACATTGGCCATGGATTAATTCGGTATCAACAAGAAAATGATGAGCATCTTTGCATATCCAAAGAAGGTCTTCAAAAAGTCAGCCTATAATTTCTAAATATCTTTGGATAAACCATTCATTGGATAGTCTTTCATTTGTTTTTTTTTTCCATTACCAATAAATGCCATAAAGAAACTTTAAGATTCTTATTTTTCAAACTCAAACTTTTTGGAAATCGTTTCTCAAAATGTGCTTTAAACCATGTAATTTTATTAGTGTATTCCTAATATTATTTTTTCCTCTTCTTATTGCTCACTCTGAAGTGGAAAACTGAGAGTCAGTATACAGTTTTAGTTTAGAAAGGATTGAAGCATGATGGCTAACACCAGTTTCTTAATAATCTAGAATTTAATTTCATCTATCCATCCTTCATCCATCCATAATCCTTCACTCTCTCCCTTGCATCCTTCTTCCCTCCCTTTATTCTTTCCTTCGTGAGTGGGGTTGGAAAACAAGTGAAGGAGCGATGGATGAATGATAAGAATCCAAGCGTAACATAGAGGCTAAGTATGACTAGTGGCAGGAGCTACACGACAGGTGTTCCATTCTTACAGTTCTTACCCCGAATCTATTACTTCTGTAATCAACTCTTTGGTTTTTAAAATCTCTCAGGCTACTTCACGCAATGGAGTTTACTATAGAATATATGTATAAGTTATTGGAATGAAATCTTTAGATAAACTAATTACAAGAATTATGTTAAGTCATGGCCTCACCAAAACCAGAAACAAGCTTCGCTAAAATGTGGTAATACTCTGAACAGAAAATGTTAGTAGTAAAACACCTGATAGGGAGAAAAGATTACTAGCAAAACCATAGATGTTAGCATAGAGAAATTCAGATATTCATGTTCTCCCTTTGATAACAAAATTTTCATTTCAAACAGACAAGTTTTTCTTTATTTCAATACCAAAGGGAGCTGAAAAATGCACAATTAAAAAAATATCTTACATAAGTTAAGTCACAGCATGATAACATCATCAGCCTGCTTCTTGTTAGCATCATTAAGATAAAACTTTGGCTAGATTTCTGCCACCACTATTCAAAAAACAAACAAACAAACAAACAAACAAAGAAACTGAGAGCAAAGTATAGAGTTATAATGAAAAACACTTACAAATCAAAATACAGGTTTTCTTAAAGAGTGCTATGTAGTGAGTGACACTATTTCAAATGGCAAATATATTTATAAGAGAAAAGACTGTAAAACAATCATAAAAATACCTCATAAAAATTAAACATAAAATTATGATTATGACAATTAGGGGGACAATACAGAAGAATTTTATTTTTCTTTTAATAAAATGTAATTGTTCTTGTCTCATGTTTCCTATATTTGACTATTATTCTTCTTAGCAAACTGAAGTAGGGCTACCCAATGTCTTTTAGAAGTGTGATTCTACGTTAAGTTCAGTGACAATAAGTCACTGTAAAGCTGTAGAAGACAGAGTAAGGTCAGGGAAAAGACTGTACTTTTCGATAGTTACTTTCTATATAAAAATTGGCACTTGGCACTCATCAAAGAACAAGAAATATTGGATATGCTCTAAATGTCCATTGTGTTTTTGAGCCAATTACCTGATGGAAGTCATCACTTATATGTAAATGAACTGTCAATGGCTTGCCACTGTTGGCAATCACTGGACTGTGAAGGGTATGTCTTAATAAGAACCAAAGCTCTTCACAGACTTTGATTTACTGGAAATAAAATAGAAAAGTCCTCTGAGACTACAAAGGACACTTGTTTCAGATAAAACGTCTAGACAGTAGCAATATATTTAGGGCTTTTATTATAGTAAAACTGCAAATTAGAATGGAGTGATGAGAAAGTTCCTCTTACTCACCTGAGTTCTAAAACATTGCTTCTGACTAGCATAATATGATCTTTAAAATAGCTAAACAAAATTAAATAAAAGTATTAAGAAAAATAAAACAATAAACGATCAATTTTTAGGTTTGTTGCATAATTTAAATTCTCTATGTCTTATGTTTTACATTTCCTTATAAATCTGTATTTGTATTAATAAATGTAGCTGTTAGAATAGTTGGAAGTCATACTTTCATGATCCTGCAACATAGATTGTTTCTCAGAAAGTTCAGATTTAAGGAAATTTTTTCTTGTGTCCATTTTTTTGCCAACTTTTAGTCCAAAATAACTGAATTCCATGTGTAACTTTTATTATTTTATTAATGTTGTTCATAACAATAGCATATTAAATTTTCAAGATGCTTTAGAATTTGGAGTGTATTTTCTTATACATATGAATTATAGAAATTTGATAATGTTAAAATGATTAAAGAAGACAATTTAGGTGATACAAACAATCTTTATATTTAATACTTAATAAAGTGGACAGTCTCCATTTAGAGAACAGTAAAATGGGGTAGAAGGCAGGAGACTTGTATAGAATGAAGAGTAAAGAATAAAAAAGATAAAAATAAAATATATATGTCTGATTGGCTGGGGACACATAAGTCAACCTTGTTTGGGGTGAGAAAGAACAGAAAAATAAGCTTAAAGCCCAGACTTGGCTTGGCATTTGGGGATTGGCAGACCTAATACACTGTGTTTCTGGTCCAGCGGAGCATTTACGGGGACACAAAAATTACCTAAGTTTTGGTTTGCTGACATGGCACCCCAGGCAGAAGCAGCTCCATCTTTACCTTAGAAATATATTTCATTAATAGGCAGACAAAGAAATGTAAAGTACAGCATAGGGAGTATAATCAATAATATTGTACTAGCTATGCATAGTGCCAAGTAGATTCTAGACTAATTGGGAGATCACTTCATAAATCATATAAATGTCTAACCACTATGCTCTTTACCTGAAACTAACATAAACTAATATTGTCAACTATAATTGAAAAATAAAAATAATTAAAAAATATTTAAAATGCGTAGACCAAATTTTTAACTACTTTCTCCCATTGCATATTATGGTCAGAAAAGTATGTCAGTAGGGTAGGTTGACAGCTTTGAAGAATGATTCTGAAAATTCTATTGGCTTAAAATAATGATTTCTTTTTTGCTCACTTCACAATCCAGTATGAGTCAACAGGGACTCTTCTCCATGCAATCTTTTAGAGATTTAAGCCTTTTCTACCTTAATAGTTTTGCCATTCTTTAGGGCCCTTACTGAAGTCTTTACAACCAGGCAGCAGACCAAAAAAAAAAAAACAAAACAAAACAAAACAAAACAAAAAAAAACCGAAAGGAAGGAAGGAAGGAAAGACGGAAGGAAAGGAAAGGAAAGGAAAGGAAAGGAAAGGAAAGGAAAGGAAAGGAAAGGAAAGGAAAGGAAAGGAAAGGAAAGCAAAGCAAAGCAGAGCCACTTCTTTACTTCATTCTGAACTTGGAACATATCACTTCTACTCACAACCTATTGAAGATAACTTGTCACCTAGTTCCATCTAAATTCAAGGGGAGCAGGAAATGTGGTCTAGTTTTACATCAAAGAGAAAAACATACTACTTTCTTCCATAGAATATAAATTGCATTCCTCATTATTTTAGGGAACAATAGAAACTTCAAGTGGCCTCATTTGGACTTTCATTATTCTGATTTAAATGTTTTTATCATAGAACTATCCAACTAATTAAATATTTTTTAGTTTCTCCAATATTTTGATGTTAATTCTCTTGTACAATTAATTCATTAAAAATCCTAAAAATATCTAACATCAATTTAAAGAGAAATTATTTTTCTATTTTTTTCTTAGATATGTACTTTTCTTTCTGGTAACTGAATAACTCTGGGTTTTATTTTTGTTTGATTATGTTATTCAAATAAAAATCATGTCAACTAAATAATGTCACCAATATGTTTGATAAGAACCATTCTTTTTATATAAAAACCTACTTGTTTCCAGTTTGTGGAAATAGACTATGAGAAATTAATACTTTCAGAGCAATGAAGGGAGACAGAATTGTAAATTTTTTTTTTTATATACAAGCAAGAAAAGAGAGTATGGTTAAATGGTACTAAGGCAAGATTGGCATACCATCTCAGAAGTAATTATTTTATTCTAGTGGGAAAAATATTGATGAATAAAAATTCTCATTAAAAAAATAATTTTTAAATAACTAAGGGGAAAGGAAAGAGAAAACTTAAAGAACCAAAATTCCAAATAGGTTTGCTGAGCATTTTGAACAATTGTGCAAGCTTAAGTCTCCATCCTTCAAAATTGCTGTCTTTGGGATAAATGTTCAAACTTTTAAGCTTTGGGTTTGTTAAATATATCCTATATTGGACTTCTTTGATCTGTGTTTCCTCCAAGTTTTTTGAACAGTCTTTGCACATTTTTCACATTTTAAAACACATTTCTAAAGTATAATAATAATAATAATAATAATAATAATAATAATAATAAAGCAAAAACTATATTTTCAGCCTCCCCCATACAAAACTTTGCTTTGGAAATGAGTTATGTAGAGAAAATGGGTGAGCACAGAGCATTTATCTTCCTGGATGGAGTACCTCACAGCAGGGGCCTAGTCTGATGTTTCTGAAGTCAGTGGCTATGGGTACCTTCCTGATTTTGTCAAGCCAGTTCTCGGGGTGATAGAAGGAGCAATTTACAGAACTCCTTCTGTAATCTGTTTCTTCTGCAATCTCTACATTTTCTGAGTTGTCTATATTGCTTAATAACTATATAATCAACTATATGATAACTCTCTCTATATATAGGTAGTATTGCCTGCGGTCTTTGAGAGTCCTGACCCATTTATTCTCTTTCTCATCTCCCCTCTCTCTCTCTTACCCTATTTCCTTCCCTCCCTCCCTCTCTCCTTCCTTCCTTCTCTCTTTCAAAAAGTACTAGTCAATAAAGTCTCTAACAATATAAAGGTATTTAAAAGTTAAGGTGAATTTTTCCAAATGAAGACTTTTGATGTTCTCCATAAACATAAATGTCAAAGATCTGATCTCCTGGCATGATGTACTGTCCCAAACAATCCCAGTTTCACTTTATTCTTTCACTCCACTACAGCTTCATCTTAGTTGAAAGCATATTTGATATCCTAAATAATATACCTGTAACTAATTCTTTATAGAATAAAACCAAGAATATCAGAAAACTATTTTTGATAGCAGAATAACTCTGTGAATTCCAGTGGCTCGACAATTGCTTATAATCCATAAAAAAACATGCAATAAGAAAAGATTTATTAATTTGATCTTTTTTGCATTTTGACAATATGTGTTAAAGACTAAATTATTTATAAATTTAGTACAGTTTCAAAGATGATGTATTGATAAGTCCGGAGCTAAAATATCTCATATAGTTAGATGAATGATAAAACCTAAATACTGGGACTTTATAATAAGTGAAATATGAATATAAGAAAAACTAATGCAAATATAGGTCCTCATGCCAATGTAGGTCCTATAGATTTTCATCATAAACCATGAGTCCTGCTAATCTGTATGAATTTGAAAATATATGTCTTTGAAACATCATTTGTACTTCAGAATATCACATAGATGATTTTCTTGATAGAAGTGTGAGTTTGTTTATAAAAATCCCTTGTACTAAAAGAAAGCTACCAACAAAAAACTGCAGAAATAAAAATGTGAGTAACTATTTTACAGAATTGAGTAAATGGAGCCAGCATTATTTATATAATCTAAGGCCCACATTTTACAAAAATAAAAGCTGAAATGAAGGGGTAAGTGAGGTCTTACAGCAATCAGCAATTTAGTGCCTGAACTGGAATTGGCATAGGATCTTCTGATGTCTAAATCAGTTTTCTTTATCCTATTCTGTATTACCTCCTCATAAGACAGAGTGAGTGGAAAGAAGGAGGATCCACATTTCAGGCTCAAAATAAACAGCATCACAAAGAAGCTATACACATCTCATATAATGACTTCTCTGAAAAACTCTCTTCCCACACAAAAAATCTCCCTGCTGTCCCTTTTTGCACGTCCCTTTTCCTCAGGCTTTAGAGTAGGTTAGCTAATTTGATCAATTAAATAGGTTCAAGGTGTTAATGGATTATAATGGCTTCATGTAGTATCTTGTTTACATTTTTAACAAGGCTTGTCCACTCTTCCTTTTTGACTAATGCTCAGGGTGTTAGACATTGGCCGCTGAAGAGCATCCTGGTTACATCGATGTCACCACTGACTACTAATTTCGATGAAACATAAAAACATCCCTTTGTAGAAATTTAATTTTATGTGTTTGTTATGATTTTTGTTAAGTGACACTCCTAGTATACATCTTGTGACTAGGTGACTGTATCAATACAGTAGATTATTTCAGTTTTTCTATAGGGAAGGGCCTGATTTAACCCTGACTGTTGGGCTAGCCAATTCAAAATCTCTAGTTAAACAACCACCAAATTATATTTTTTAAAACTTGTGTTTATTATGTAAGATAATTTACCAATTTTCCTTTCTTCAAATTATTTCTTGGATTTTCCCCTTTCTTTTTCACTAATTCTGTTAGTCTAAGACCTTATCATTTCTAATCTAGGTGTGTCTCAGAATTTTTAGTCCTAATGGTCTCAGAATTTTGTCAAATATAAATGTCCATTCTCCAATCAATCTAGCACTGTATGACTCTCCTGCTGTCTTATATACATCACTCATTCATGACTTTCTAGATCCTCAGCTAAAGTTTAAATCTTTGCACTTGCATTCTATGCTGTTTGCAATACACCTCCACATTCTATGCTTACAAATACTTCTGCCTCATTGCTCAATCTGCTGACCACCCAGAAAAAGCCATCTTTCTGCTTTAGTTCATAATACCTCTCCAATTTTCTCTTTGTTTGCTCAGTATAACTAATCGTCTAGGCAACCAGTCCTAGAGCTACCTTAAAACATTTCCCAGAAAACTCAGTTATGCTTTGTGCTTTGTTCCTCATCTGCCAGTGTGAATTTGCACCATTTATTTTTGTTCCTGATGATGTTATTTTGCACTGATTTATACAGTTTTCAATCAGTTGTTTAATCTGCATAACTTTTAACTCACCAGAAAAAGGAAAAAAAAAACAAAACAAGATTCTCAAGAGCAATTATGACTCATGCCTAAACCTAGCACACGTTTTTGAGAAATGCCCACTTAATTAAGAGGATCTTAAGCCAAACTGCTCAATCAAGCAGAACAGACTACCTTTCTACAACTGATGAAAAAATGTGTTATCTAAATTGAGACAATGGTAAAAGTAAAAGGGATACCAGCAATAACAAATTATTTGTTTTCAACAAACTACTTTTATTATATTAGTTGAGCTATAAAATAATTCTATTAAAAACTCCTTTCAAGATAAAATAAAAATAAAATACATCTGTATGTCTTACCATACAGAAACATCTTTTTAATAATTATCTGAACATTAAATTGAAGATAAATAGCAAATTTCTCTTGGTAATTAATATTTATAATAACATAATTTAATAAATAACTTAGCTGTAACTCTTTAATCCAGTGCCATTGGTATTCATTTCAGATATAGTCTCATTTCTTAAATGTTTTTCATAAAGTTGTCTTCAGTATTCTCTTCTTGAGTTACATTTTACAGTTAACAAATTTATATTGATGCATTCCATTAAATCTTCTCTGTAGATTATATTATTTTCAATTGAGAAAACACTTTTTAAATAGAACAAAAAATCATCAGATTTGTATGGAAGCACAAAAGACCCCAAATTGCCAAAGCCATCTTGAGATGAAGGAATGAGGCTGAAGGTATCCCTCTGCCTGACTTCAAAGTATACTACAAAGTGACAGTAATCAAAATGGCTTAATATTCTCAGAAATATAGACACACAGACAAGTGGAACAGAATCGAGAGTCCAGAAATAAACCCATATTTATATGGGCAAATGATTTTTGACAAAAAAAATATATATACAGTGGAGAAAAGAAAGCCTCCTCAATAAGTGGTGCTGGGAAACCTGAAAAGCCACCTGCAAAAGGATGACACTAGACTGTTGTCTATCACCACATACCAAAATTAGCTCAAATGGATTAAGGACCTGGATATAAGACTTGAAACAATAAAATGCATAAAAGAAAACATAGGAACTAAATTCAAGGACCTTGGGCTTAAAGAGGATTTTATAAATTTGATGTCAAAGACAAGGGAAGTAAGAACAAAAATAAATAAATGGGACATCAAACTAAAAAGGTTCTGCTCAGTAAAAGAAACTGTCAACAGGGTAAAGAGACAACCACCCAAATGGGAAAATATATTTGAAAGCAACACCTTCGATAAGGGCCTGATATCCAAAATATACAAAGAACTCATATGACCCAATAACAACAACAAAAAAACAAACAAACAATCCAATAAAAAAAAAAATGAGCAGAGGACCTGAACAGACACTTCTCCCTAGAGGACAAATGGCTAACAAATATGAAAAGATGTTCTGCATTGCTAGCTATTAGGGAAATGCAAATCAAAAACCATAATGAGATACCATCTCACCCTGTGAGAATGGTTATAATCGACAGGACAAGTAAAAACAAATGTTGGAGAGGATGTGGAGAAATAGGAACCCTCATACACTGCTGGTGGGACTGCAAGTTGGTGCAACCACTATGGAAAGTGGTATAGACATTCCTCAAAACGCTAAGAATTGACCTACCGTGTGATCCAGAAATCCCTATACTGGTTATTTACCCCAAAGACTTGAAAACCCATATCCGAAAAGATATTTGCACATCGATGTTCATAACAGCATTATTCATGGTGGACAGGATGTGGAAGTAACTAAAATGTCCTACGATAGATGATTGGATAAAGAAGCTGTGGTACATATATACAATGGAATATTAGTCAGCCTTAAGAAGAGATGAAATACTGCCATTCGCAACAACATAATGGACCTTGAAATGATCAGACATAAATGAAATAAGCCAGACAGAAATGGATGAAAATCACTTATATGATATCTCTTATATGTGGGATGTAAACCTAAAAGCAACAAATGAACAGGACAAACAGAGACTCATGGACATAGATAATGGACTAGTGGTTTACCAGAAGGAAGGAGGGAGGGGGGAAAATTAAAAAAAAATGTTTAAAAATATTATGTATATATAGTATGAAAAAAATGAATAAACTGGCATTAAAAAGTTATTTTTATGTGCTAAGGTATCTGGTAAGCTCAGATGTATACAAAGTATTATTCTCAATTGTAATTTTTTTTGTATTCACATATATAAATATTTCAATCCAAATATTTTCACAAGAATTCACTTTAGCCTCCAGTTAGGGTAGTATTTTTTATTTAAATTTTATTTTATTATTAGTTGCAAGTGTACATACATTGGTTAAACATTTATATAGTTTATGAAATAATCTCTCTGATTACTCTTTCTCTCCTCTGTCTCTACACCAAGGCTTTACACATGAAAAAAAGTATATCAAATATATTCTCAAAATTACTTTTAATTTTAATCAACTTCAGATTGTGCAGAATCATAAGCACCATCACTGTCATTGCATTGAAAAACATAACTTATCCAATTAAATATTAAAATTCCAATGACATAATATTTCTACTAGTCAAGATATCCCAAAGTGAAACAATAAAATATTAGAATTAAATCTTATATACCATCTAAGCTACTCTTGTTTAATTTGCTTACCTCCTTTCTTGCTTTTATATCAGTAAATGTCAGTGTTTTTCTGTTTATTTTGTTTTTCAGTAATTACAACACAATAAAACCTTTAGAAGATGACATTTTTAACAGCTTTCTTTGTTAAATATATTTAGTAAAGATATCGTATTGATGCCAAAGAAAATGAACTCAAAATCTAGAGTACTCACAAAAAGTTGATTTACAAAGCAGTTCTTTCAAGGCAAATATTTCTGAAATCAAATTGATGATAGGCAGCAAAGAAACTGCACACTGCTAAGCTGAAGTATCACTCATCATTCATCATTACTTATCATTGTACTAAAGTCCTTAGCCAAGGCAGGCTAATAATTCTTCTGATCCATAAGCATGGTATACTTTCCATTTATTTGTGTCTTCTTCAATTTCTTTCATCAATGCCAGATAGTTTTCATAGTACAGGTCTTTTACTTCCTAGTATAAATTTATTTCTAAGTATTTTGTTCATTTTGATGCAACTGTAAATGAGATAATTTTCTTAATTTCTCTTTCTGATGGTTTGTTATTAGTGTGTTAAAATGCACATATTTCTGAATATTAATATTATATGCTGCAACTTGACTAAATTCAATTATTAATTTTTTGTTGCTGTTGAAATCTGTAGGGTTTTCTAAATATAGTATTATGTTACCTGCAAATAGAGACAGTTTCACTTTTTTCTTTCTAATTTGGATGCCTTTTTATTTATTTATTTTTTTGTATGATTGTTTTGACTGGGATTTTCAATACTGTGTTGAATAAAAGTGGTGAAAATGGCATTCTTATCTTGTTTATAATCCTAAAGAAAGAGGTTTTAGGTTATCATTGCTGAATATGATGTTAGCTGTGAGTTTGTCATGCATGACCTTTATTATATTGATATATGTTACCTCTATGCCTACTTTCCTGAGAGTTTTTATCATAAATAGGTATTCTATATAAGCAATGCTTCTCCTGCTTCCTATTAGACTTAATATGTAACACTTTATGTCATTCATAAGAAATATTTTATAATTTTTATTTAATCTTTAATTTATGTCATTTAGATTGTTTTGGTATCCAACTGTATGATTTAATTTTTTTGAATGTCTCAATTTACATTTTAGATAATTGAATTTGGAATTGCCTCTAACATTGTATGTTTTTTTATTTCCTATTCTGTCCCTTTGCTTATTTTTCTCTTCATTTGCCTTATGTTGCATTAATAAATTTGTTTTATTTGCTTTTCCTCTCTACTAATTTATTACCTTTATAAATGTTAATATACATAGTGAAATATAATTTTTCTCTGAGGGTCTAAAATTTTTATTACTTCTGTTTTTCTGAAAAAGAAACAAAATTTACCATGTTTAACTCTTCATTGTATAGAATTTATTTTTAGAATTATAGATTTGTACAGATTTTAACCTAAATAGTAACTTGAATGGTAAATATTTTGTTAATGTTTGTGGTATTTTTCTTTCTGGGTTGACTTTTTATTCTTATTAAATTTCACTCTAATAATTCTTTCAATGAGGTTCTGTGGTCAGTAAATTCTCTTACTTGTTGAATATCTGAAAATATACTTCTTTCTCTTTTGAATGGTACGTTAGCTGAATCTAGAATTTGAAATGGAAAGTTATTTTCCTTCGGTACTTAAAGGAATTTATTCTATCATTTTCTACCACTTATGCTGTTGGAGGCTAATTGTCATTCCTTTGTTGGTAATCATTTTTATTTTCCTCAAAGATGAATAAGATTCTTTATTTGGTATTCTATAATTTTTCTAGAATGTATCCATAAAGTAATTTGTTTTCATTTATCTAGCTTGAATTTATATATATATTTTAAATCTTTCTTCAAATGTGGACAATTATCAGCCATATTGAAAAAAATATTGCCTCTTTGTTATTTCCTCTGTTCTCAATTTGAGAAACTCATTATACTTAAGTTTATTTGTGCCTCATTCTAGTCTTTATGTCTCTTGATTTGTCTGTTGTGCTTTATCTCTCAAAGTTATGGTCTGAAAGACTACCTCAAGGCCATATTCCAATTCACTAATTCTCCCTTTCACCACCCCTCCATTCTAGAGTATTTTTTGTCATTGGAATTAATAATAATAATAATAATAATAATAATAACAACAACAACAACAACAACAACAACATATTTTAATTGCTATACACAATCTATTCTGTCATTTCAATGTGTTTCAGCTAGAGGGTAATTTACGGTATGAACTTGCAATGCTATTAGACTCTAAATTACAAATGAATATGTTTAATGCATGCTTAAGATTAGTTCTTGGAGTAGGTCAAAGAGCAGCACATTTTCTTTTTAAGTATTTGCATATAAGAAGAGTTAACTTGAAAAGTAATAACAGAAATATTTTATCTATCTCTATATTAGTGAACTGTGAGAAAAGAAAGAAGAAAAGCCAGCAAGTACAGAAAGTTGAGAAATCAGATTTTAGGTGATTAGCACCTTTAGATAAAATCTCTGTGTTTTTACTAGGCTTTCCTCTTCCCAAAGAGGGTTAGTAACTCTGAAACACAAGGAGTGGTATTGGAACAATCAACATGGAACAATCAACATGAAACAATGTTGAATGCTTGCTATGCATCAGACCCTTATAGGTAGGTGGTCCTCATTCTCAAAATTACTTTATGAATATGTTATCTTCATGATATGGATGAAAATAATAATTGAGGCTCACATCATGCAGTTAGTCCAAGTTGAATAAGAGGAGAAATTTAAGAGTGCCTAAATCTAAGCCTAACCTATGCCTGAATTTTTACCAAGTCATCTTTATATATGGAAAATGTGATTCTCTACACATTAAAACATAATAGTGTGAAAAAAGTTTTTAAAATCCAGTAGGCTGCAGTATATTTTCTCCTTCACTGTAGCTAATCCTCCTACATTCTTCAGTAATAAATTTCTCTATCCAACACCTTTTTTCCTTATTTCTCATAGTACTGAGAATATAGGCATTAACCTGTGAGAAACAGTATTTGTTCCTTGGCAGATTTAGAGTTTTATGAAAACCAAACAAAAAGCAAATCTGGAAGGAATAGGAGACCAAAAGGCTCAATTTCCTTCAATCATACTTCTGACTCTTTTTAGGTCCTTTAGCAGATGGACTTGGGTTTATTTGGGGGATTGTTGAAATCCCTAAAAGATGGGTGCCATCAGGGTAGAGTTATCCACAGGGACAAAGCTTAGAGCAAAACAAATGTCTTACTTCCTAGGAACTGAAAATGTCAACAGGATAAGCTTAAAAATCAATCTGCTAGTTCACAGAAAGGATCAGAAAAAGTGTAAAGTGATCACAGATGCTCAATTTTTAGAGCAGACATAGTGTGGTATACAGGAAGAAGGAGTGCTCATACTAACCATCAAATTTCAGTTTTTCCCTACAGTAGAAAGCAATTGTTTGCGGGAGGCAAGGCGAGGGTGTATCCCTCAAGGAAAAGCAGACATGTCCACTTGTCTTACATAGAGGTAAAAAGAATACAACACTAATAATAGCAATGGTGAATATGTATGAGGGGTTTGCCACATTTCAAGCAGAGTTCTAAGTTATTTAACTTTATCTCATTGAAACCTCACAGTATTCTGTATCAGGTATGTATTATAATTCCTATTTTGTGGACATATGGTTGATTTTTAGGAAGGCTAGTAAATGAAAGTCTGAACTTTAAATGCCGTCATTAGCATTTGAGTATTTGGAATTTCATGGTTGTCCTAAATTAAGGTTTCTCATCCTCAGTACTATTCACATTTGGGGCCAGACAATTCTTTGTTTAAAAGGTTATTCTGTACATTATAGGACGTTTAGCATCATCTTTGTCTTTTACCTAATAGGAGCCAATAGTACTACCAAAATTATAACAATCTAAAATGTCTCCAAACATTCCCAAATATTGTGTGGGGAGCTAAATTGTCCCCAGTTGAGAGCCTCAGCTCTTTATCAATCCATTATAAAAAGGAGCAGGAATAAGTGAAAAATAAGCCTAACCAGAATCATGGGCAGGTTTGAGGCTTATATATATTCTACTCTTATCTTGGCTTACAATATAAAGTGACTCTCAAACTTTAGCCATAACAAGCTTATATCTGAGCATGAAAGTTAGATGGTCATCCCTTGCACCATGGAGAAATCAAGGGTAATAAATGTCTCCCCATGAAGCCTCTTATGAGACAATCTGCCTCCTTTTGGGCAGTGTCAGTCCAACTTTGCCTGAAAGCTAAAATTTTAGAATTATTTTTTCACTGTAGCCATATGGTATCTGCAATATCTGGCAAAAAAAAAAAAGGAAGGAGAGGAGAGGAGAGGAAAGGAGAGGAGAGGAGAGGGGAGGGGAGGGGTGGGGAGGGGAGGAAGAGAGAGAGAGACCCAAACCAAAAAAATAAATAAATAAATAAAATAAATAAATAAAAAATTACCTCACTTGAAATTTTTGGTTTAGTGAAAATTTCAACAAAACCTTAGTGTTTTGTTTTATTTAACCAGGAAAACTCTTTATTAATATCATAATGAGTTTACTTTGTATAAATTTAATATTTTTTGTCTCATGAGATTATTTATTTTAGGATGATCCTGTCATTAAAAATAAAAGACATAAGTTAACAAAATAATTTATATAACTGCTATTAATGCTATTATTTATTGAGACCTTACCTAGTGCAAAGATTATACTGGAAGCTTTATAATATCTCATTATTCCTCACAAAAATCCTATGGGTTAGGTTATTTTTATATGACATGAAATGAGGCAATCGTAGGTTCACTTAAAGTACCCAAAGCAGAACTGGAGTTGAGGTTGGGCTGGCGCCAGAGCCTCTCCTTGTTTTCACTATTGTGTGCATTGCTGTCCCACCATAACAATATGCCTACCCACAGCTTCATTTAATCTGATTAAATTCCTTACTCTTGCTTCTTATGAACAGCCAATGAGGCTTTATTTATGTAAGTAGAGAGAGTCTAAGATTCTAATTCATTGTATTTTCAAATGGTCTTTAAACTCAAATCTGAAGAAATGAGAGAAAAGTGGTTGAAAAGGTTCAGCCAGAAAAATATATTTAAAAGGAAATCAAAAAATAAGATAAAATTGCCACATTGGATGATATTTTCCACCGACCACTTATCTTCTCAGCAATGTGAATTAATAGTGCTGCACTGCAGGTGCAGATGTGTTGGACACTATTTGAAGCATCTACCTGATTTTCAAAAAACAGTCTTTAATTAGAAAATATTAGCATTCTGTACACCATGCCAAGCACATCAAATCCTAATGTACCTTTCCAATAAGGAAAATAATAGCTAGAAATATAGTTACTAAAAATGGATGGTGGCCTAAAATCATATTCATTTTTCCCCTTGTTAATAGTATCTAAACTCAATAGTCACAGTATATTAACTTGTGCATTTTCAGCTTCTGTACCAGGAATAACAAAAGCTCAATGGATTCTCTGCTTCAAGTAGCAAATTTTATCTTCATAAAAAGAAAAATGTTTGAAAAATTTCATCTTACAATTAACTCTTGCTGGGCAGACACAAAGTTCTTTGTAAAATTCTCTAAGCAATGCTTTTTACTCAGTAAATATTTCCTAAAGTACTGTTTTTCCTATGGGGGACTTAATTAACAGAAGGCATCATATTGAAGACATAGAGGGAAAAAATGCATTTATAATTGGACTAAAGAAAATTCAACTAGAGTGAAATGGCATTATCATTTTCATATGCATGATTCTGTTTGGTCAAATCTGATTCAACTTGATTTTAAATGATGTAATGAGATTAAATCTTATGGATATTTTTATATAAGGGCTCAATAGGAATTAATGACTGTTAAAGCAATAAAACTGTGTCTATATGACTTTTAAGGTACAAATATAAAGATTAAGGCAAGTTTTGTTGACTGTTTTATAAACTACCATTTTTCTGTTCAGTGTTTTAAATAGCACCTTAACAACTGAAAATATTAAAGCAGTTTTCAAAGATGACTAACTTACATTCAGGAAAAGCTTATATACTGAACATATAAAATTCAGAATTATATAAGATATAAAATCTACATAGTTTATCTGATTTCTCATATTTCTATAGCTATTTTGCCCAATCTGAAATTATTGCAGAGATTTGTCATCACAATTAATATAAATGCAATAATTTGAGGCATTTTAAAAAATAATGTACTGTAAGTAAACTAAGTAATCTTTTATTAGAAAATGGTCAATTGACTTTAATTTAGCAAATGTTTATAAACATCTGCTATGTACCCATCCTCAATCAAGGATCTTAAAATACACAAATGAGCAAAAGATAATGCTCCCTTTTATTGCTGAGCTTATATTACAGTAGGAGTAGACAGGCAACTAAAAATATATACAAAAAAGTAAATTTTAGAGTGTTTAAAAATAATACATGCTATAGATTTAAAGTACAGCCCACAAGGAGAATTATGATCTGAGGACAGTACTCACTTGTGTGATCAACTAGGCCTCATTTAGAAGGTGACACTGAGATATTTAAAAAAGCTAAGATATTTTTGTAGACATTTGGGTGAGAATATTCTGGGTAGAGTAAATATTCTGGGTAGTTTAAAGGCCTGAAGGCAGAAGCATGCTAGCATAGGTGGGTCCAGTAAGGAGACCTACAGGCCTGGAGAGAAGTAACAGTCAGCGGGTGATGAGGTCAGAGGTCAGGCGGATGGAGACAGAATCATGGAGAGACTACTTCTAGACTCTTGAATTCCAGAGATACTATAACTGGGCATACACTAAAGAAAAATGTTTAGCCTAACCAGTTGTTTAAAAGAGTATATCCTAGCCAAATTTTTAGAGAACCAGCATTACTTCAAAAAGATTTTGAATCCCTCTGTTCAAGAAAAATGTACACCAATTACTTATTCCAAAGAGTATATGTATAAATGTATGTACACGTGCGCTTGTGTGTTTGTATATGTATATGCTTCTGTACATATTTAGCACAATATATATCATATTACTTAGGAAACCTTTTAGATATTTCATATTTTCATATGAAATAAACAAAATGTAATATAGTAGTTTGATTTTATTTCAATGAAAGGTTTTAATTCTTAAAGCATTAATAGTAGTGGCTAATTTTTTTATTATATGTGTCACTACACTAAAATATAAAAATATCTGTCATCTTATGTCTACCTATGAAAGCTGATTTGTATCTATCTACCAACTTACTCTTTCAACTGACCCATATAAAATTTTAAATGTGTGATTATACTAATGACAGGCTTTTTTTTATCTTAACTGAAAATTTAATATAATTTTTTAGCAATGTGGAAATTGAAATGTTTTGTATATTTACACATTCTTACAAAACATTTTTTTTAAAAAATACATGTATGTGAGCAGTATTTATATGTGAGTAATGTATTGAAATCTGTGCTCACATATTTGAATTAGAAAGCTGTAAGACAACTAAAAATGCCAACTAGCCCATCTCCTTGACTGTAAATGTAATACTACTTATATGTTGCCTCAAAAAATCTTTAGGGAGAGATATTCTAAGTCTTTGATAAATCATGAGTATAGTCAGAAATTTTCACAAAGTATGAAATTAATCTTTTCTGTTGCAGTTTGAATATTTTTCATTGTAACTCCCACATTTTGAAATTTTATATTAAATTATAGTTGACATACAATATTATATTAGTTTCAGGTATACGACTTAGTGATTAGACGTTTATATACCTTATAAAGTGGCTACCACAAAAAGTCCTGTAACCATCTGTTACAATATATACTCATTACAATATTATCAATTGTATTTTCTATGCTGTGTATTACATCCCCCTGGCTTATTTATAACTGGAAGTTTGTAATTCTTAATCTGCTTCATCTACTTCACCTAAATGCTCACCCCCACCACTTGGGCAACTATCAGTTTGTTCTTTATATCTGAGTCTGTTTCTCTTTTGTTTTGTATTTTTAGATTATTTCCCATACAAGTGAAATCATATGGTATGTGCCTTTGACTTATTTCACTTAGCACAACACCCTCTAGGTCCATTAATGGTGTTGTGAGTGGCAAGATTTTATATTTCATAAAATGCCTGGCTAATATTAAATTGTATATATGTATGACTTTTTTTATTCATTCATCTATTTATAGACACCTAGGTTTCTTCCATATCTTAGTTATTGTAAATAATGCTACAATGAACATAGGGTGCATATATCTTTTTGAATTAGTGTTTTCAGTTTCTTTAGATAAATCCCAGAAATGAGATTGTTGGGTTGTATGATAGTTCTATTTCTAATTTTCTAAGGAAACTCTATTCTATTTTCTGTAGTGGCTGTACCAATTTATAAGCCCACCAACAGTGACAAGGGTTCCTTTTACTCCACATCCTCACTAACATTTCTCTTTGCTGTCTTTTTGATAATAGCCATTCTGACAGGTGTGAAGTGCTGTCTCATTGTTGTTTTAATTTTTGTTTTCTTCATGGTTTGTTATGTTGAGTATCTTTTCATGTGTCTTTTGGTCTCTGTATCCCTTCTTTAGAGAAATGTCCATTAAGCTCCTCTGCCCATTTTTTAATTGGATTGTTTGAAGGGGGTGATGTTGAGTTGTATATGTTCTTCCTATATTTTGGATATTAACCCCTTATCAGATACATAATTTGCAAAATCTCCCACTCTGTGGGTTGCCTTTTTGTTTTGTTGATGGACTTCCCACATTCTGTATACTTTCATTTAGTTAGAAAATTCAAATGACCCTGGGGCCTCAATAGCATGTGACTTTAGAATGGTTAGATTTCTACAAACAAATATGATGAATGTAAACCTCCATTTATTTATGGTAGAATTTTGCCTACTCAAGAAGTCCACTCTGGCCTCCTATATGTGGGTCCTCCAGATACCATTATCTTTGCAGGAGTCATTCAGGTAGCTTACTCTGGCTTGATGGGTTGGTCTGTGATGGACTCTTACCTCAACTCTATCCTTCCATTGCAGATACATGGTGTTTCCTTACTTTCCAAAGTGAAATTAAATGAGATCATAATACATAAAAGTAGAGAGAGTAGGTATAACTTTAAAATGCTATTGTATGTCTCTGTTGGATATAGCTATGGTCAGAGCCCAAAGGCCCAAATTACTCCCAGTTTTCTTTCCTTGAAGCCTCCAGGACAGCTTCGGTCATTAGGAGAAGAACCTTAGAACATTTATAGGTGTCTTAGAATTCCTGACTTAAAGAAGGGGAAAAAGAATCCTTCTCTCTCTAATGCAAGGCTTCCTTTCAATTTCTACATTGTTGACCTAAGATTACTTTCTTTCTTGGATGATTAACACTGGGAATATATAGTATATAATCTATACATGTGTTTTCTTGTGCTGTGACTCTTACTAGAAAAAATCACTTTTATGCATGATTGCGCACATTAGTAAATTCCCAACATTTTAGTTTTAAATAACAGTGTACAGGATACCACTGATTGGCCCTGCTGATTTCCCCTATTCTGACTACCGTTCATGTGCATGAAGCTCTCACCTGCCTGTGCTGTGCTCTCTGCAGTCTTCTACTTTTCAGATCCTGTTTTCCTATAAGCAACTTTTTAAACAGGAATTATTTACACAAGAAATTGTGCTATATTTTCTTGATTCTAAGTTACCACTGAGTGTAAACAAACCTGAAGGTAAGGATTCAAAGGCAAGTCATTTATTTTGGAAGTGATTTCAAGTAAGACTGAGAGGATAATAAAGAAGTAAGGCAGGGGAAGGAAGTCAACAAAGGTGCATCTTTAAGCAAGATGCTGATGTAGAGAAATGGTCCTCAAAACCACTGGGACAGTCTGGGTGACTATAAAACCCATCACATTGCGATCTTGGCCAAAGGGCTTCACACTGGTCCATTTATCCTTAATTGAAGGCTGCTATTCTGCATTAGTTGTTCTCCAGTACTTCTAACTTACAGTACACAGAGAACGGTCCCAGGCCTGGACATAATAAAACTCCTCAAGCAGTGTCAGATCTTTGCAGTAAGCAGCTTCAGTATATACAAATGTGTGGGTGGGGTAAGAGATGGGTGCTGACAGCATTTGCTACAGTCCTCTCATTAAACCACTCAAATTTACTTGTATTCCAAATTAAGCTCACTCAGTTTTGGCATTGATTCTTTTAGGTGATGGCTGGTCAGTTTCTAAGAAAGGGGCTTCTAGCAGGAAGATAAGTGGAACACACTGCATTCTGTCCTACTGCAGTTGTCCCAGAGTCTGGTAACTGGTATTTGTCATTTTCTTCTTTACCAGCCATTTTATTATCTCTTATTTATGGCCAGCTTTTCTGCTAATCTAGGTTTTTTCTTAGTAGGTAATCCAGGTATATCAAGCCAACTCATCCATTAAACAAACTATTATTTTCCTCTTCCCTTCCATCAGTTGGTCATAGAGAGTCCTCAACAAAGCCATAGATGTGAGCTGAAAAGGAAAGAGTGAGGTATAACTTAGGTAGGTGACATGGTAGTGTGTGTTCACATAATTGACTTGTACCTTTTTGCCATGTTTAAAACCAATTTTAAATATGCTATTTTTTTCTGTATAATAGATTGCTGCTGTGCCTGTCAGCCTTATGATGACCTGACAGGTCTGGTCATACACCGCTCACAATGGGAAGCTCCAATTACATAGTCACTCTGTGGAGACATAATAGCATGCTAAGGTCACTTTTTGAACATTAAATAATTCTTTTATATAGGCAATATGTCTTTGCTCTAGAAATCTAGGAAAATGCATTATGACTGCAATCAGAGCTTGCTAGTAAATCCATATGGCATCCTTATCCACCATGGATACCACCTCTAATAACATGGAATCTTCCATGTCATGTGGCCAAGCATACGTATTGTTTGTATTGGACTTTGTATCTGCTTCACAACCTTCTTTTGTTCTGGGACCCACATGATCAAGATCACTTCTAGATCACTTGATTAATTGGGTCAGGGCAACATTCTGCCAGCCTAATGATTGTAGGGGAATATGTAGGTTCTTGTTTCTCAAATGTATTCTCCCAAATGTTCTTATTTCAATTACTATATTAAGAAATCTACTCTAATTCTGACTTTAACATGGAAAACTTGTTAGGGCTGAGATTTTAATTATAGTTAGCAACAGTCAAACTAGTTTATAATTCTTATAATAATTATCATAGACTCCGTAGCCATTAAGTTTAGAGGTATTGTACAAGCCGGGGCATTCCCTTCTATTGGTCCATCTCAATTCATCACACATGAGGACCTCAATCATTATAACACCACAGCAATATCAGGAGTTATAACCATCTCATGGTCAACAATGGTGTCTTTGATTGCCATCTGGTTGATGAATGACTGGTTTCAGAATACTATGTTGAGAGACTGCTTCCTAAGATGAATTCTTGTACCAGTTTCCTTAGTTTAGTTCCTTCAGAAGCATAACATGAGACAAGAATTTGAGTGGGAGTAGTTTGTCAGCAAACAGAAGTGGAGGAGTAATAAAGTTAGTCAGAGAAGGAAGCAGTAAAGAGTGAGTTAACAAGGTTGTGTTTGCGGTGAACAATTGGATCTTAATTCCACTTGGGAACTCCAGGACACTGTGCAGGTCATACCTCAGAGTGAAAAAGGTATAAGCAAGCTGGGACATTTGTCCACCAGTTTCATACACACACACACACACACACACACACACACACACACACACACGTATATACATATATAGAGAGAGGGAGGGAGAGAGAGAGAGACATACATTGCCTCTTTAACACTTTGGAGTTGCCCTACATATAGATTCAGTACACACTCCAGGGGTGGGGGGAAGGTCTCAGGTAGAGAGTTGTAGGCTCTAATAATTCTTCTCTTGGCTTTTATGATAGTGTATTCCACTGGTTTGAGAGACTACTAACTCCCAAATTTATTCTTCTAATTCAGTCTTCTCTCATGCTCCCTAAACCATGTTTGCCTGTTAGGTATTATTATCTAGAGGGCTCACATGCATCTGAATTCAGCATTTGCAAAATTCAGCTCCCATCTTCCCACTTTCTAAAATGTTTCCTTCTTGATTCCCTGAATATGATTGGCACCTTCATATTAGTTGCCTAAATTTAAAAACAAACAAACCAACAACACTACAAAAAAAAAAAAAAACCCAGGGTTATTCCAGGGTTATTCTAGCCTTGTCTCTTTTATTATCTTTTTACACATTTACCAGTCACTGAGAACTGCCATTGTATCTTCTAAATATCTTTTGAATTCATTTTTTTTCTCTACTGCCTTAGTGCAGACCATCATTATTCTTACCAGAATTACTCTTACAAAAGCTTAATTAATCTCCTTGCTCTCTACTCAATCTATTCAGTACACCCCTGGAGTGTGTACTGAATCTATATGTAGGGCAACTCCAAAGTGTTAAAGAGGCAATGTATGTCTCTCTTTCTCTCCCTCCCTCTCTCTATATATGTATATACGTGTGTGTGTGTGTGTGTATGTGTGTGTGTGTGTGTGTGTGTGTGTGTGTGTAGTCATGGTAATATTTCCAAGTGTAAGTTTAATAAATTGTTCCTATACTTAAAATCTGAAATGATTCCTCATTGATCTTAAAATGAAAACCAGTCCCATTAAAGTAGTGATCAAGATTCCAGAAGATCTGGCTCCTGCTTCTCCCTATTTTCAGTTCTTATCACTTTCACTCTTAAAGACTAGACTCCAGCATACTAAGCTTCTTTCAGAGCCTTCCTTGTCTCCTTGATCTTCATACATGTTCTCTCTGCCTACAACACTCCCTTCTCACTCTGACCTTGCATTGGTCTTTTAACTGCTAATAATTCTTTAGGTCTCAACTTAGACATGTCCTCCTAGAAGTTTTTATGCCTTGATTCCCTTAAATGGTTTGGTCGTTCAGTTAAGTGCTCCAGTTAGTAATTTTTACTTCCTTATCATAATTTATCATATTTTAATACAATTATTTTTAACTAGCTTCATTTTATGCTATACTGTATGATCTGTGAGGGGAGCATTCACGTCTTCCTATTCCCTTTATTTTTCAGGAACTAGCCATAATTTCTGGAACATATTAGGTGTTTAATAAATGTCCACTTATAAAAACTTATTTATACCTTTAGCTCTTTAAAAGGGTAGTTATGACATACTATATTTTATAGATATTTTTCTTGAGTATCTGTTTCTAGAATGCTAGTATAGTACATAGTGTGTTGAAGGCACTTGATAAATGTTACTTAACTTCAGAAATAAAGCTCTTATGATATTGATTAGTAATGATAACCAGTACACTGCATGTTACCAATATAAATGAAAATACCAATCCAGAATCACTAGTACCATCACGTTTGTACTCAAGATATATAAATAATTTTCAGTTTATTAATGTTATTTCTCTTCATAATTACATATGCAATGCTATGAAGCAGATGTTATTTCTAAATGAACTCAAAATAAAGAAATACTTGTTAAATAGTGTCTGTGAATATTTCCCTAGTTATTTTGGAAAAATAGATATGTAATTCACATACTCAAACTTGGAAAATAATTGAGAAATCCCCATAAAAGCAATGAAAATCATTACTATTCCAAGATTCAGTGGTGTATTTTAAGATAAGAGTTAAAGGCATCCTCAGGGAATTATCTTAGCAGGAAAGCCAAAAATTTTCCCCTATAAACTTTTTGCTCCACAAAACTAAATGTCATATAGCTTCATGGTCAGATGATATATTCTCCCTTCCACTAGCTAAATATTTCTCTGTGGCTGGGATTTTCACATCCTAAATCTGTTATGATATGCTCTTTGTGACTGCAGCTCAGAGATGCTTCTCCTGCTTTCCTTCATCTTTGTAGGGAATGTCTGATAAGTCCCCACCAAGTCCTTCATGTCTTTGTTTTCCATCCTGGAAAACACATGGTCTATTTCTTCCAAAGAGAGTTCCTGTCAGGCAATTGAGAGACCAGGATGTCCTGTTTTAAATTAAGTTTATCTGGTGTGAAATGACACTTTTTGAAAATGTCTGTTGTTCACTATCTTATCATGAAAGTATTAATAAAATTTGATGAAAGAAAGAGAATATGATAATACAAATATTTTTCCTGTTCTTCTCTATGCCATAGTCACCCCCAGTCTTTCTCTCTCCAAAAGAAAAAAATGACTCTTTGGAAAAATTCAGAACAAACACATTTCAACATGATTGATAAAGTCCTAAGACTTGGATATTGGGTGATTGGAATGGGAAGAGGAGTCAGTGCCCCAGAACTAGTCAGTCAATGAAGTGCACACATATTAAAAAGATATATAAAGACATATTTTTGCCATTTTGTATAAGGCAAACATTCAGCAAGCTTGGCTGATTTAAAGTGTCTGTTGTCAGGTACAGTACAGTTCTTTCATTAACATTAGTTTGATCTAAGCTTGATGGAGAGCTACACACAAACCTGATCCACATTTGTTGAGTTTTCCATCCATTTCTGAAAAGATGCCAGATCTGATATTAATGGAAGTACTATATATTAAAAGAAAACACAAACAACTGCTTTCCATTGAGATTAGACCATTCCTATTATCTTGATATTTTATATAATTGCATCAGACTTTGAGAAAAACAAAATAGTTTCCTTTGTGTATTGAATTTATTCTATTAATTTTCCTCAGGAAAGCTAATGGAAGTGTAGAATTTCTTGAGTCTGCACAGGGCATTTTAAAATGAGATTTCCCTTATCTGCATACATACTATATAGAGATGACACTTTTATACAAAAGTGGGTTTTTAAAAAAATTTCTTAAAGAAAAGCCTAGTTTGATTTTATTTTTGTATTTAATTTTAAATTCTTATAACCTGAAGGGTTTTATATTACCATGTTATTTCTTATATTTATTGTTTTGCTGCCCTTCAAAAGCACATATATTGTGCATATATCCAGTAGTTTCTAGATTACCTTGAATTTGGTAAGTTAATTATTTAGAGAGCTTCAGAGAGTCTAATTTACTTCTTGGTATAATACAACACAAATTGCTAATGCACTATAGTTACTGTTTTAAGCAGTGCTGCAATGTTAGCTTTTTTGCTCTTTTTTGTTTTTCAGTATGTTTTTCAAAACACCAGTACCTTTTCTTTTTTTACAACAAAGTTGATATATGTTCACTGGTATACACTAAAGTTTTTAATTCCATTAATTCATATAGGTGTGAGTAGTCATAGATTAAATTTACATATAATCCTTCCAACCCAAATGAAAAATAAATTGAATTGACTTGTTATGTACTGTAAATTAAGATGTGATAAACCCTTCTTTTAAAAATTCCTTCCCTTCTTTTAATATTAACAATAACACCTGTTTACATATTAAAATATCTCTGGCATCTCATTTAAAGTGCATATGTTACAGGTTGAAAATCAGTATGGAATAGAGAGGGAGAAATGGTTAGGTGAGAGGGATTGAAGAGGTATCTTATAATTTATTAAGTTACATCTGCACCTCAGCTCTTTTCAAAGTGAAACTAAAGCTAATAAGCATATTTTTTTCTTCTAAGATACATTCACTAATTCTGAAAAATGCTAGATAATTCAGTACACGTTATTAGCTAATGACATGCGTAGAAATATTCTTGATAATTTAAAGGTATTCATGCTAAAGTCTTCTGTATTCAAATATATAATTAACATGCTATATGGAAACATTTTGTCAGTATGTTGATTGAATAGGACTGTAATGGGTTTAATTTTATTTTTTTACAAAGTTCTCTACGATCATCTACTAAATGTAAGAGATTCACATCAGTTTTGTGTGTTATGTTTAATAATTCATTGTCAACTGGAAAATACCAATTTAAAATGTCCTCTTTCTTCCAAACTCACTCCATTGGTAAGTTATTGAGGAAAATGTTATCACACATCAACATTGTAGACTAAAATTGTCATGCTCTTTACTTTCAAGGAGGATAGAAGAACCAATAAATATTTCCAGAACCCTTTACTATAAAATATCTGAGAATATTTGTTTCAGAATACTTATTCAAACTGATAAAGAACAAAGATCAGATGCTTGTCTACTTCTATAGACTATATATACATGCATATATATCCACATATATGTGTATGTGTGTGTATATATATATATATGTTACATATATATATATTTCAATGAAAACCTATAGTATAATCTACAAAGAGGAATTCTGTAGCAGGAAGTACGTCAAAAATTTCTGCATTGTCATACTTTGACTCAGTAGGAGTAAGTCATTCCTTTAAATTTCATCTCAAAAAAATATTTAGGTCTTAAACAGCTATCCTTGTTGATTGGTTGCAATTCATACTGTAATTTTCCTAAAAATGAATTAACAATTATTTCATGCGAGGCTTATATGTTTGGCATCCACCCTGAATCTTTTTTTTCTCACATAATATTTTGGAGAATTATAGCACAGTCTAGAAATATTATCCATCTCAATAGAAGCATCCTAACAAGCTTGACCTCAGAATGATCTTAAAAGTTACAAGCTAAATACAACAATTATATTCTAATCTTGGGAATAAGAACAAAACTATATGGATGATGCAGATGAAGGAAAATTACAGTTTCTGAGAAAATGCTTGGCACACATGAATTCAGGTTTCAGTTGTGCTTACAATTATTGCTATTTGACTTAGGAATTATAGCATCTATCACTAAATTTCCTTGAAAGGGTATCAAAGAGTTCATCTCAGTATAATTCCCATTTTATTCAGTTTTAATTAATTCTCTGTTGTTCAGGCTAATAATAATAAAAGAGTATCTGAGAGGTGTTTTTTCCTCCTGTATTTTTCCCACTACCACTTCTCTAATTCTCTGACACCAACTAGATGTCCAACAATTTAATTCAATTCTGACACTACTTAAAATTAGGGTATACCCCAGAGCTTAAGGACTCAGTGTCACAAAAGTGCCCCCACTTCAAATGTCAATCAGAAATCTTAGGCCACCTGTACTTCTGACCAATTGGTTATCAATCAGGGGTTTTCATGAACTGCTGCTCAGGTCAATATTGCCAAAATGGGTCACAGAACTCAGGAAGACACTTCACTTATATTTACTAGTTTATTATATTAAAAAAAAAATACAGGTAAACCAGATGAAGAATTACATAAGATCATATCTGGGTCTTGAACATTGGGTCTCATGAAATTGGGATAAGCAACCCTCCCATCATGTGGATATATTCACCAACTCAAAAAACCTCTAAATTCTGCATGTAGAGGTTTTTATGATGGTTTTATTAGGTAAGCATGATTGATTAAATCATTGGCCAATCTCCAGCACCCTCTCCCATTCCCAGAGGTGGGGGTAGGGGAATACAACTGCAAGCTCCAAATTGTAATCAAAAATTGGTCTTTCTGATAACTAGACCTCATTCTAAAGCAATCTCTAGGCCCACCAAGGATAACCCATTAGAACATAAGACAATTCTATTATCTGTATCACTGAGGAAATTCCAAGCATTTTAGGAACTGGGAACAAAGGAATTGGAGACAAAGACCACATGTTTTTCTATACCATGGACCTATTATAAACCAGATGAGTATATCATAAGTAAAATGGAGTAAATCAAAATTGCATTTAACCTTTAATGTGATTTCTGATTTTAAGTCACTAGTATTTAATACCAATTTTTGTATAGGGAGACACAAGTATTTTAAATGTCAAGGCCCCTGGCATCAGGCACAGTTTCTATCCTTTTCAAAACTAGACTAAATTAACCGTTTTTTCTATATGTAATTTTGTCAGTTGACACCCATATTAGTTGCTACTCTCTGTTTCTTGTAAGGCTTTATGGTTCATGTCTCTAGTTTTCCCCAACTTTCAAAATCCTCTTCTATGTCTCCTGGAAATATCCTTCCTTAGATATCAGCCTTTCTTCATATCTCAAACATTTCTCCATATGCTTTGTTCTCCTTTGCCTTAGTAAAGCCTGCCTCAACCCCAAGGACGTAGCTTTTGCAGTGTTATCTCTAGTGGTAGCACTTTGTTCTCTCAGTTCTCATGTACTTTGGTCACAAGTGATAGAGTTTCATTTCTTATTGATTCCTTTTTCATTTCCTAACTCTTACCCCTACACTCTATTTAACATTATATATGACTGTTTCCTCTATTAACTTTTACCTTTTATACTCAGGTCAGCTCATCTCCTTTCACTGCACCCATTTGCTTTCTTCTTCAAATAAAATTCAGCTAGAATCCTGTGAGGTTTCAACATACCACCAGGGCTGGTCATCAGACTACTGACATGTCCAGTTTACCGACCCCTCTGTCTCTCATTCAGTCATGTCAATCTCTCCTTCACGTATCTCTTTCTATCATGGCCCCTAGTTCTGATAATACTCTTCTTTATTTCTTTATGTCTTACTCTTCTGGTTTAATTTCTTTATTTACATTTGAGAATTTATTGAATTCCCATTAAATCTTCCATTTGGATCATGACTTTTTTTTTTTTTCAAGGCAAGGTAACCCTTGGTTGGCCTCACAGATTGCAGAAACCTTGTTAGCTTACAATCCCTTATTTTTTTATTTTTTACACCTACAGCACCTGGTCTTCCTAGGTAGTCTCCCATAAAAGTACTAACCAGGCCCGACCCTGCTTAGCTTCTGAGATCAGATGGGATCAGGCTTGTTCAGGGTGGCATGGCCATAAACTAGATCATTTTTGCATAAAATTTCAGGAGAGTTGCATTCCTTTCTCTAAGTACATTTTATCTGATATTTATATTGTGGCCCTTGTTTAGACTCTCCTAAGGTGCTCCCAGACTCACTGTAATTATTATAGGATTTTACCCATTAATATATAATGTTTGGAGAATACAATAAAGATAAATTCACAGATTTAATGTATGACCTTGCCCAGGAGAGTTTTTAGTGATTTTAATATGAGAACAAAATATTTTTATTCTTTTAATACTTTAAAAGAATATAAAGATATTCTTTTAAAGATACCATTGTCACAGTCTTCTATACATTGTTTTCAGAATCAATTTCCCCAAAGAAAAACTGAGTCCAGGGCTGAATTTTTCCTGTCTTTCGTGCTTGAGTCTCACTCAGATAGCTAAAAAGAAGTCCCTGGCTAAAATAAATTATCACAAGAAGGGAAAAGCCTAGAAATTAGACCTGCAGCTAAGAAGAAATAAAGTAGCAGTGAAATACAGTCCTGAGGAGAAAGAAATGGTCAAACAACAGGAGAAGGGCTCAAATTGGGTCCTGGATACCTCCTATCATTCCCCATTTATACTATCCACCCCAATCCTCCTTCCACAGGATTCTCTCATCTTCTTTTAAGCCCTCTCAGATCCTCCAAATACAGGAAAAAATCTAAACTAGCTCTGCAAAAAAAATACAAATAGTCAATTACTATAATCTGCCCAACCCCATTTACCACACAGTACTTGGAAAATAAACAAATTACATTGGAAGTGGTTTAAGCAATGAAAGATGTTTTTGAAGAAATTAACTTTTGCTCCAGTTGAAAATTTAATGTAGCATATATTTCTCTGGAGACATTTTAAGACAGAAGTAATTAGATTTTAGATTTGTGTGTGTGGGGGGGAATGGTATAGCAACAAAATACTGTTATTTTAACACTTATTTGTACCTTATTATTCTGGCATAACAGAAGAGCAGAAGCCAGCATCACTCCACCTATGACTCTCTGTAGGGAAGAGTGTCCTACACCATAGATTTAAACAGGCTGTTATATTTAACAGTGTCTCTGGCTATTGTGACAATGTCAGAATTTTGAACATTATCATACCAGCACCTTTTGCTCATCCAACTTCTATTCTACCTTGTACCTCTCCCTCAAATGATAACCAGTAATGTTTCAAAATCATTGCAATAAGTATCGAAGTTGAATGATAAACAATCTTCTCCAGTGGATATCTCTTTAACTGTTTAATTATAGCTAACGCATAGTATTTAATCAACATCTCTAATAATATGCAACACATGTTTATGTCAAGAGTTATAAAAATAAACACGTGGCACACAGATACTCCTCAATCACATGATGAAATTCAAATTTGGTATGGACAAGGAAAGAAAAGTTTCTCAAATACAAAAGTACTTATTTATTCAGGACACACATGAAGTAATTTTAAAAGCTATTGTGTTGGGGGTGGGTGTTCAGGGTGGGAACAGCAGCTACAAAATAATTTCCCAACCTGAAAGGTCTGGATACAAGAACAAGAGCTCAAACCTGGAAACAGGAGAATTTCTTCTGAAAGGGTCAAGGTCAACTGTTCTTCAGACTAGCAATATTGGAAGAGGAAGAGCTCCAAGTCAGAAATGATTAGCTACTACTTAAAATGTTCTCTAACACCAAGAAAGGAAGTAAACTTTCTATTTTTCTGAAGCTCATAATGCTGCTATATGTGTGTGTGTGTGTGTGTGTGTACCACACACACACACACACACACACACACACATATATATATTTAAAAAGTACAAAAAAAATTTAAAGGCCAATCTCACTTAGAAATATTGATGCAATTCTTAAATAAAATATTAGCAAATAGAATCCACCAGTACATTAAAAGAATAATTCACCAGGGCCATTTGGGATTCAGTCCAGAAATCCAAACAGATTCAGTGTTTAAAAATGCATTAATAATATGCAGCATATTAATAAGTCAAAGGAGGAAAAAAAACAAATGATGGCTTTAACATATGCTGATGTGACATTTCAAAAATTTCAGTACCCATTCCTTATTCAAGAAGAAAAACTCTTAGAGAAATAGAAATCAATAGAAATTCCCTTCACATGAAAAAATCTGTATGCCAGCTAAAAGTATTACAGTTAAATTCAGAAATATAAAAATGATGTCTACTATTATTGATAGTGTTTAAGACTAATAAAAATGTGAAATGTTGGTAAAAAAGGGAAAAATGTGATTTCATCCATTTATTACACAAATACTGATTGAGAGCTTATTAAGTGTCAGCCATATAATAAGGTTCTTAGGATATACTGCCATGTAAAGACAGACTGGCTGCACTCTCAGAGTTTGCATTAAAGTGGGGTAGATTATTTGCAGATTATATCATGACTGCATGCATAGCAGGGAAATTACTATATAAATTTTAATAAGCAGTTAGCAAATATAATTGAATAAATATATTCCAGTTAAAAGAATTTAAATAACTAGGCATGTATAAGAAGTATATATAGCACTTCTTTTAAGAATATGATAAACCGCAAGTGTGAGAAATAACGTTTTTTTGAAAGAGGAGACAACCCTTAATCTTGTGTAGGAAAACTTACTATAATGATATAAATTCTTCTTAAGTTGATCTATAAAGTAGATGAACTCCCAATGTGAATCATAACATAGCTTTTTAAAAAACTTCATAAATTTCATCTAGAAATATAAATATCTGAGACTTGGATGGAAAATGCTGGAAGGGAGAATAATCAGGATGAAGTATTCATGTCAGATTTTAAGTTGCTTTTATAAAGCTATAATAATTAAAATAATATGGTACCAGTAAGGGAATAGATAATCCAGTGGTACAGAATAATCAATATATACTTTAAAAACTTTATTGGAATTCACTGTGTGATAAAAATGGCATTGCATATCCCTGGGAAAATAACTATTATCCAATCAGTGATGTTTTAAACAGTGATATACCCACTTTAGAAAAGACTAATAGTGTTGAATCCCTACTTCAAATTTGATACCAGAATGAATTTCAGATAAGTTAAAAGTCAATTTTTTTTAAATAAATGCAGTCAGTATTGTTGAGATGGAATGTAACTGAATATTATGATAATCTTGGATTAGACGAATTTCCCAAGCCTGACACAAAATCTAGAAGTCATAAAGAAAGGAACTGATTCATTTTTAATGTATTTCAACTTAAAACTTCTACAAAAACAAAGAAACTCCCAAAATATTAGTAACCAAATATATTCACAGCATATAGCACATAAAGTAAGCTAATATCCTTTAAACGAAAGAAGCTCTTAAATGTCAATATGATGATGAAGAAGAAAACATTTATTAAATGGTCAAAGACAACTCATTGGACAGGAGATACAATTATCCAACATCAAAATTTATTCAATTTTGCTAAAAATTAAAAATTAAAATGATCAAGAAATATAACTCTTTACCTATCCCATTAGCAAAAGACAAAATGACAGGTACCACCTGGTTAGGGTGAAAGTGGAGGAATTGAACACTGTTATACAGTACTGCTTGGATTGTAAATGCAAATGAATTTATCATAAGCTTTTGGGGAATAATTTGTCAACATATGCCAATATTTTAATTAAAAGTGCTCTTTTAACTATAAATTCCAATTTTAGGAATAAGTGCTATCAGAGGAAACAGTCTATAATGCATGCTTAGATGTATAAGCACAGTATTTATGATCTTTTAAATGCAGAAATTTGGAAAAACCTACATTTTCATCTTCTGGTAAATTAATTTGCTACAATGCATATATGAGAATATTATGCAGTAGTTAAAAGTAATGAAGTAGATCTACATATTCTGTTTAGGAACAAGTCTATGATAAATTGCTAAATGAAAAGGTAATGATGTTCTTTATCGTATGAGCTATTTACCATAATTCAATTGGATATAGGATGCATATTTGTAAATGCACAAAGCTATATATTAGATTATTAGCAGTCTTACTCCTAGACAATTAGATTCAGAGGAAAAGAGTGAAGCAGAGAGAGGAGAGTATCATATGTCTATTCTGTCTCCTTCTGTATTACCTCATTTTTTAAATATATATAAAGAGTATGCATTCCTTTTATAATAAATAAACACCTACAAAGATATAGAAGTTCTTTGTTGAAAATAAATCTGAAAATAGAATTCTTGTGTTTTCCATGTTTTCTGATTCTCTTTGAGAAAAAGTTCTTTTATTGATACCAGCATGCTAGATTTCTAGCAAAAGTTAACTTTATGAACAAGTTAATAATCTATGTTTTGAATTATTTATGTGCACTTTGAAGCTTTAAGGCAGAGAGGGCAGCTCCATATTTTCCTACCTTTAAAATCATTATCCTCCTGACACCATGGTCTTCTCCATATTGATGAGGTACATAGAGCGGGAAGAATGTTAGATTTCAGGTGGAGGGCATGCTATGTCCTCTTATCTGTTACCTTCCACATGATAACTATGAAAGGCAAAATAAGTGAATTCAGCCAGCAAATGTTTATCCATCCCAGGGCTTAATAACTATGTAGCATAGAAAAGTAAATGTATAGGTATTCATAGGAAGGATTTTTGATTAAAGATTTTTTTTCCTGCTTTGGTGATGGTTAAAGGGTATGCTTCACCTACTACCCACCTCCACCCAGCAGCCTTAGAGTCTGGTTTGGTCCTTGGGGAAACCTAGGGTTTGACTCTAAGTCCTGAAGATAACTGCCTCTGCTCCTGGGTCCTATTCAGTCTCTAAGTCCACTCGAGAAATTTGTTTGTTGCAAGAAGTGAACACAGAATTTATTTTGGCCAGTTCTCACAGTTAGCTCCAAAAAGCACTCCTGTAAAATCAGTCCCCTGAAGTGATTCTTGTTTCCTTGTCATTCCCCTAACCAGAGTCCTATCACTGAGTATCATGCCCGACTAGAAGTGCAGCCCAGGCCAGGCCCAGAATCTCATAGGTTCTTAAAAAAGAACGTACCTACACTTCTATTCTTTGAACTACTTACATTTGCTAGAGGAACGGTTGCTATGTGATTTTTATATTTTCCAAACTGGTTCTAATTTATCTAGTTATATTTTGTCTTTGTGATGAGCAGTCTCAGTAAAGCAGTTTTTAATTTTTTAAAAACATTCTCCTTGTTCATTCATCACTATTCTGTCAAATATTTGGGCACATTAGTTGATCAAAAATCTGGCAGGTGTGAACGGTATTGGTTTGAGTTATTTCCCCTATCATCCCTTGCCAGAGGTCTGTTGCTGTAAGAACCATCAAACCATGTCTCATCTGTTCCTTGTATTTCAAAAATTCATTCTTCTCGGAGAATGACTGAGTACTTCCAAGACTGGAAAAAAGAAGTCAACATTGAACTTCATACACGATTAGGAAACAATAAAGACGCTGGTTGAAAACAAGAAATGAAGAGACTTTACCCAGTAAGGCTTAGCATTTTGCCAGGCATATTCTGCCTGTTTTTAGTTTTGGAAACTAACCTGCTGGTGGAATCATGTGCTTCCAGGATGAAAGAGAAAAGACACATAGGCAGGAAGGAACAAATCCTATTTTAGCAACACACTTTGTTACTGTGGTCACACAGCAGATGTATTACTCTTTACCAACACTTTTGTAGCTCCTGATAAGCATTTAAATATGTTGCAAGGACACCTAAGATTTTATCTTTGGTGACCTGGGAGCCTTAAGCCTCAGGGAGGGAATATGAAACAATACTCTCCTGATCAGATTTCCTTTTTTTTTTTTTTCCATTTCCTTATCTGAAAACCCCTAACAGTTGTTTTACTGCAGAGATCATTTGATGGGTTTATCTTGAAGAACAAATAATGTGGCAAAGGCTTATATGTTTTCTTTTTCATTTCTGAAGATCATGAAAAACCCTGAAATTGAAACTTTATGTTGAGACAAAATCTGCCAGGAAATGAGAACATTCCTGTTATAAGAGTAGCAGAATAATAGTGAAGGAGTACGAGGCATGACCACAGCATAAGGTTTAAGGGGGTCTATTAAACTGCTCAGCCTGCTATAACAAAATAACATAGACTAGGTAGCTTAAATAACAAATTTATTTCATCACAGTTCCAGAGGCCAGGAGAAGTCCCAGATCAAGGTATTGGTAGGTTTGCTATATCTTGATGCCTCTCTCCCTGGCTTGAAGATGACTGCCTTCTTACTGTGACCCACATGGTCTTCACTCTGTGCTTGCACATCCCTGGTGTCTCTCCTCTTCTGAAGACATCAGTCACATTGGATCAGGGCTCCACTTTAAGGATTTCATTTTACCTTAATCACCTTTGTATTTAAAAAGCTTACCTCCATATATAGTTATGTTGAGGCACTGAGGTTTGGGGATTTAAACATATGAAGGGGTTGGGAGAATAATTCAGCCTATAACGGGGTGAGAGAACATGCTCCAATGAAAAGGTATATAAACAGCAAATAGTGAAAAGTATACTTACCGTCTCTTCCTCAGGCCTTAAAGTCTTATTTTATTTTATTTTATATTTTATTTTATTGCTAATATGAGAAGTTGGATAAATTGAATAACTGGCTACACAACCTTCATCACTTCCATCTATTTTTCATATTTATAGAAGGGGGGAAACAATTTTGCTTAACCAATTTATAGAGACTCAGTGAAATAGTAGATGGGAAATTTCTTTTAGACAGTTAAAAAGAAACTATTCATTTGGAAGTGTTGATATTTTATACAAAATACTAGTTTTTATCCAGCACCTAGCATGTGACAGGAGCTGAATAAATGTCCACTGACTGACAATGACAGTCTAAACAAAAAACCGAAGTTTTAAGGAGAATATAATTCTAAAGTGATCCTTTTGAAATTCAGTTTTCAATATTGTGTAGGAAGAAGAAATGACAGAAATGGGGTGGCCAGCTTGGATTTTGTTATAACACACTGGGTACAATCCAATCAGGACCAGTCCAAAGACTGTGAAAATGGAGGGGAAAGGGATAATAGACTTTAAAACTGGTGACATCAGCAGATAAAGTATAGAAGGAAAGAAGGCCAAATAAAACAAGCCAGCCTTCCAATGTCTACGGCAAGTTTCTACCTTATGAAATTAAGAAGCGTTTTTTTATAGGCTTTCTTCAAGCACTTGTGCAATGTATAACATAACTGCTTTGTCTGCAAGATTATGCCATTGAATAATAATCTTTAAGAACTTTCATGGAATTTTCCTCCAGTTTTCTTTTTCTCAGTTTCATTCACCATTACCCCTAGTTATATTCTAACTATACAAAGCAGATCAAAGTGCTCTTTATTTATCTTAGCACTAAGCTTTTTGCCATCTTTCCCTGTCACCACCAATGAAAGTGGTCCCCCTTGTATATTTAGGTATTTTCCCACACATTTTCTTATTTCTGCTTCCACATCTTTATAATCTCTTTCTTGTGCTGAAAATTGACCTGCTACCTTTCTGGATATTATCAAATGCATATGGTAAATTGTTCAAAAAAATGACTATATTAGTCTCCTTCCTATAAATAAATAAACTCATACCACAATACTTGGAATTTCTTTCCAACAAGAAATGGATTCTGTTCTCCTACTCCTTTAATCCTGGATGGCCTTGTGACTTGCTCTGGCCAACAGAATGCAGCAGAAATGACAGTGTGACAATTCCTAGTCTAAGCCTCCAGAGAGGGTTGACTATGTGCTCTGTTGCAAAATTCTGACTAGCCAACATGTGGCTGGCTTGCCGAAGGATAGGACCTTGCATTGCAGAAATGAGTCATCCCAGATGACTGTGGATGCATAAGGTCAGATGAGCTCAGAAGAATTTTCCAGTTGCACTTACCCAAAGTGCCGGCCCACGGTATCACAAGCTAAGTCAGTACAATTTGAGGTGGTTTGTTATGCAGCAAAAGCTAACTATTACAATGGGTTACTTAGGACTTTGTGAAGCCTAATTTCCTTTCCTTCTAAGAGAAATGTCTACAGCAGTTTGGTGCAATTCGTACTTCAGCATGTAACTGAATTAAGGGTAGGAAATAAAATGATCTCTTGAGAACATTTTTGTAATAGATTAATGACTAGATTTATTCCTTATTAATGATATTTGGAACATCCCAGTATTCTTAAATATGCCAAAATGAAAACTTTGTTTGGCTTTACTCTTCTTAACATCTCCTGTGAGTTCAAATACAAAGAGGATCTAGCAGTGAACAGAATCCAGAAAATGTTAATTTTCTTGATGCTGTCAAGGAGAGAACATTGGCTTGGTGCCATTGCTGCTTTGGGGTCATAGCCAACCTGAGAATGAACAGCTGTTGTTATTCAGAAAAATTCAGACAATATTTGGGAAGACATAATTCAGAAAGAGAAAAATTAGGAGGAAAAATGGGGGAAAAAGCAAGCTAAATCAGAACAGAATTTGAGATGGTAAAACCAATAATTCCAGAGTGTTCAATATATCTTCCAATATAGTTGTGGGGCAGAGAGAGAATGCAAGATTTGTAATGTCTATAGCAGGGCATTTGGGAGGTAATGTGGCAAAGTAGAAGAATATGGGATTAGGGGTCAAAAGAAGTAAATTCTACTTTTGGCTAAGGCAATAATTTTCATGTTTTCTCACACATATAGAAACATATCTTTCAGCTGTGTTTATGAATCTATAACACAAACCATTTTAAAACATATTAGTGATTCATATATAATAATTTATGGATAGAGACAATTTCATATACAATATTTTTTGCCTATTCTCTTATTCTATAAAGCACAAGTTCTCAAAGCATGATCTGAGATCTCAAGGGTCCCAGAGACTAGCAACAACTATACAAATCCAGCTGTCTTCCATTAAGCTGGACATTGAGACATTTAAAAATATTTAAAACAATTCTACTCTCTTCACTGTTTTCTTTAATTAGGAAAATGGTTTTTATTAAAAATGTTTTTAATATGTAATGGATTTGTTATTATTACATTAAAATGAGTATATTTATTCAGTTTAAACTTCTACTATTGTAAATAATGATAAGTATTTGTTTACTACTCATAAACAAACTTTTTTGACATTTTAAATAACTTTTAAGAACATAAATGAAAACCAAGACCAAAAAAAATTTAAGATCTACTGCTGTACAGAATGTTAAGTATTATTATATCCATTTACTAGATTTAAATCTTCTTCCTCTGTCATTTAGATGGGATAATTTTTATTAATCCATCTTTAAGTTTGTCATTTCCATTCTACTATGGAGTTCATCTAGTTAGTTTCGAATGTTGATTGTTTATTTTTCAGTTCTAAAATTCTCTGGTTCTTATTTATACCTTTTATTTCTTTGGTGAAACTTAACTCTTAACTCTTTCCATTCATTTAAATAGTGTTTGACCTTACTTCTCAGAGGATTTTTATAATACTTGTTTTAAAGGCTTTGTTAGATAACCCAACATCTGTGTCATCTCAGTGTTGGCATTCATTTGTTGCTATTTCACACAAATTGACATTTTCCTGGTTCTTCATATGCCATGCAATTTTGGATTGTATCCTGAACATTTTAAATATTATGCTAAGATTTTCTGGGTCTTGCTTAAGTCTTCCAGAGAACACTGATATTTTTGTTTTAGCAAGCAATTGTGTGCCACCTTGCAGCTGAGTTCTGCAAGATAGGTGCTCTATCTTGCAGTTGTTTCCAAAGTTGATGACATACTATTATGTGTCATAGCCATACATGTGCATCTCGGAAGTGTGGCTAGGAGTTTGCAAACTACTTTTTCTGGTCACACTCCTTTTTCCTCCCTGTGACCTTCCTAGAACTTTTTTGGCTCCCTGGGGCTCCTCTTTTAAGTTTAGCCAGAAAGCTGGAGCTTCATTTTCATAGTTCTCTCATGTGCTTCCTGCAATTGTGATCATTCCATTAGCCTACATGCAGCAAGAAAAACAGGAGGAAAAAAAAGCAACAGGTGCTTGCTCCACTTTTATGGGGTCTGATCTCCACTGATTGCTCAGGAAGCTTACACTTCCTCACTGAGTGCCTCTTAGCCATCATTGTTGCCGTTGCATCCACTGCCAACACCAATTGCACTGGATTGCTTAAGGACTGGGGAGGAGAGAAAGAAGAAAAGAATCCAGCAAAAACAACAAAGGGAGAGGGCAGGGTTATCCCACTCTGACCATGAGAACATCCCTTTTCTATCTTGCTAGCCACAACCTGAAAGCTTCTCCTGGAACTCTTTCTGCAGGAATGCTCGCTTCTGGGTTTTGGTCTATACTGAGTCCAGAATTGGTGATATCAGAAACAAACAAAAAAACAAAACAAAAACAAAAACAACAAAAAAAAAATGGCAAGGTCACTGGTGGTTTAGTAGCACTTAGAATTCTAATTTTTTTGTTCCCAATTTGCCTGCTACTATTTACTTTTCAGAGTTTTTGAATAGCTGCTTGTGCATTCTGTTCATGTTTTATAGTGGCATTCAATAAAAGAATGTGCTTAATTCATTTTGCCAGACAACAGAACCCTAATAAAAATTTTTTTGCAATCACATGAAAGTGCTAAAGTGACCAAGGAAAAAATCTTCAGAGCTGGTTTTAGAGAAGCATGATGGCTGGGCTTCAGTTTATTCCCATAACTTCTGTTTCCATATGTAATCTTTTATTTTGTTATCACTGATATCTCTGTCCTGCCTAAGGAGAAGCTGCCCTACCCTTACCCAGAAGTGTATTCTTCTCTTGATTTCTTCTAGTACCTTTGAGATATAATTGGAATATTTAAATAAAATTGTATTAAAATTTCATGGTCAAAATAAAGAGAAGACAAGCCACAACCTGGGAGAAAATATTTGCAAAAGATACAACTGATAAGAACTGTTACTCAAAATATACAAAGAATGCTTAAAACTGAACAATAGGAAATAATCTGATTAAAAAATGGGCCAAAGACCTTAACAGACACTTCACCAAAGAAGATATACAGATGATAAACAAACATAGGAAAAGATGATCTATATCACATGTCATTAAGAATATGCAAATTAAAACAACAGTGTGATACTACACAGCTATTGAATAGGCAAAATCTATAATACTGACAACACGAAATGTTGGTGAGGATGTGGAGCAAAAAGAACTCTCTTTCATTGCTAGTGGGGATGCAAAATGGTAAAGACACTTTGAAAGGCAGTTTGGCAGTTTCTTACGCTACTAACACATTCTTACAATCTAATCCAGCAAAAAGTTGAAAATGGATGTCCATACAAAAACCTACGCACAAATGTTTATAGCAATTTTATTTGTAACTTCCATAACTTGGAAGTAACTAAGATGTCCTTCAAGAGGTGAATAAACTGTAATAAATAAACTGCAGTATACCTAGATGATGGAATATCATTCAGTATTAAAAAGAAATGAGCTATCAAGCCATGAAAAGACATGAAGAAACCTTAAATGCAATATGACTAAGTGAAAGAAGCCAATCTAAAAAGGCTACATGTTGTATGATCCCTACTATATGACATTCTAGTAAAGGCAAAACTAAAGATACAGTAAAAAGATCAGTGGTTATCAAGGAGTGTGAGAGGGAGGGATGAATAGGCAGAGCACAGAATTTTTAAGGCTCTGGAAATTATTCTACATGATATTAAAATGAGGAATACATGTCATCCAAACATTTGTCATGACATGTAGAATATGTAACACCAAGAGTGAACTCTAATGTAAACTATGGACTTTGGGTGATTATGATATGTCAGTATAAGTCCATCAATTGTAACAAATAAACCACACTGCTAGGGAATGTTAATGGTAGAGGCTGTGCATATGCAGAGGCAGGGGTGTATGGGAACTCTCTGTACGTTCCTATTAATCTTTCTGCAAATCTAAAAGTGCTCTAAAAAAAAAGTCTTTTAAAAAAGAAATAAAACTCTAACATATACTATGCCATGGATGAAACAAAGACATTATGCTAAGTGGAATAAGCCAGATATAAACGAACAAATATTGTATGAATTCACTCATGAAGTGCCTAGAGCAGTCAAATTTGTAAAGACAAAGTAGAACAGTGGTTGTCAGGGATGGGAGGGAGAAGGGAATGGGGAGTTATTGTTTAATGGGTACAGAATTTCAGTATGGAATGATAAAAAAAAGTTCTGGAGATGGGACAGCAGTGACGCTTGCACAAAAATGTTAGTGCACTTTATGCCACATAACTGCACTCTTAAAAAATGGTTGAAAGGGTAAACTTTTGTTATATATACTTTGTCACATTAAAGAATAAAATTTTTTAAATATTTAATTTTTTAAAAAATGCATTGGTAAATGAAGGAAGTAGAGAGAGAGTAATATGTAACTAGATCATGGGCTGGCAAACTATGGCCATACTAATTCATTTACTTATTGCCTATGGCTGATTTTTAAAAAAGCATGGTATAGTTGTAAGAGAGATTGTCTGGCCTTTATTGCCTAAAACATTTACTATTTGACTTTTACAGAAAAAGTCTGACAGCATTGAACTAGATGATCTAAACTGCAAGGTATAGATTATTATGGTCACTTTGGGAATCCCTAGAAAGCATCTTTCTGATAAACTTCATGCCTAAACTCCCATCTCTGAATGGGAGCATATCTTCTGCAGAGAAAATCCTCTAGAGTAATGGGAAGTCCTTCCTTTCTTTAAAATCCTAATTCCATTCATTTAGCTATTACTAATAGGGTTAATAGGGTGACTAATATGTTTCTAGGCATTATGCTAGATACTTAGGATACACTGCTAAAAACAAAACAAAACAAAACAAAACACCAACCTGAATTGAATTTCTGCCTTCATGAAGCTGTAAATATAAAGCAGTTTTTGTAGGTTGTTGAAAGCCGTTTCTCCCTAAGAGCTCCTTATTGATCCTGGATCTATTATATTGGGCAATATAGTTCAAATCTAACATGTCTTCTGCATGATAGCATGTCTGATCAGAAAAAAATTTTTATGCTTTTTTAGAGTCTTCTCTTTCCCAGTTAAACATTCACCTTCTTCGTTTGTGATAAAAATAGTATGTTAATAATACAAGTCACAGATATATACTAGGTCCTAGATTTAGTGAGACTGTGACTTACTTAATGGCTTAAGTGTTACAGAAATGCCAACTAGAACCTAAATTGGCAAAAACTCAGTGTCAAGTAAAATTCTAACCAAACAAACAAACAAAAAAACCCACTATAGGAAACAGCTGAAATGTGCTGTTTCTGAATACATTTTATATTGTCCGTAGTGGCTAGCTGAGGCATCTAGTTCTAGATGGAGACATTTTTCAAACCGATAAATATTTTTTGATAACTGCAAAGTTTGATTTTATAGCCTATTGATCCAAAAATAAACTAAAAAAAAAGGTTAATAATTTAAAGCAAATAAAAAAGATTGGCGTGAAGTCTCTTCAATATTTTCATCTGGTGACTTCAAGAATTCTCAGCACTGTTTCATGTTCTATTTAAAGCCTATACATCCAGAGACAGAGCCAAACATTTGGCAGATTTTGAGGCACAAGAATAATGTAGATTGCTTATACATTTCAGTTTGTTAAAATTTACTCATCAGCTTACTTTCCCCATTTTACAAATGGCCAAATTTCTCTTTCTATAATCTTTAATCATTTATTTAGTGAGTTTTACTATTGATGGTTCAAGAGAATTAATCATAAATTTGTAACTGTATACTTTAAATGTACATATGTATGTATTTAGAGACTGAATATCCATTTTATAACAATGCTCTTTTAGAGGTAAATTCCAGGAATATATGGGATTATAAAAGTAGAAGCCATATCTAACAAATTTCTTACCTCTCCCCTCAAAAAATTAGAAAAATTAATATAAAGGAATGGATATCATAAAAAATGTGAAAATAAAGAAGAGCTCATAATAGGGCTGACACACACTCAATTATGTTACCTAAAATATATGCTTCCAGAGATAATAGCAATACAATCTGTCAGGCTCCCTTTTGGTTCTGGTGCCCAAGAAGCTAAGAGGGAAACTTAGAGTTCAATTGTACAGCTGAGTTAATCCTGCCATTTACATTACCTGAATTTTTCTCTTTTCCTTATGTCTTATCTGCTGAACATTTTTCTGCCATTTATTTGTTCTCGTTATTATGTCTTTTCTGTAATTTGCTTTAAGTCATTTTGTAAAGAATAAGGTTTAGATGGATTCAGTGTTGAAAAACACGCAATGCAGTGTCATCACAAGATTGTAATTTGCAGGTTTTGAGCACAACCATTTAGGTTGTTACTTTGAGAAACATTCCTAGCTATTCTTGTAAGTTTTATAAAAGCTAGAGTTGTCTGTCTTCAAACAAATAAAAAAAGGAACTGATAGTACAAACTACAGCTATGAAGGGTGATCTCAGAGCACTTATAAAATTTCTTCTGAGAATAATACAAATGCTGACACAAACAGATAGCACCAAAGCAAAATCCTATGATCCTATTGGTTTCTTATCTGCTTCAATTACCTGGGCAAGAATCTGTTCATCAGTAAGTGACCAGAAATGGGAAAATGGCAAGTGAAAGGTAATAAAAAAAAAAAGAGAGATATTTTGATTCATCTTGACATTACTTACAGTTGCCTTAGGACATAAACAGTGATACTGTAATAACATGAACTCAATTAAAATAGCAGGATAGCAAGGCAGTTGTATGAACTTTGTAGTCAAAATGATGAAGGTTCAAGTCTTGATTCCATCTTTTGTCTTATGACCCTGGGAATTTTTCAATCCTTAAATGTGAGTTTTCTCATTGTAAAATTGAGATATTACCTACCTTCATAAAATAATTATGAAAATCAAACTGGACGATAGATGATAGATAAATAGATAGATAATGATAAATTAGGTAGGTAGATGATAGATAGATAGATAGATAGATAGATAGATAATCTCAATTATAAATGGTCATTATTAGCAGCGATTATTATTATTTACAAATATCAAGAGACATAGCCCATTTTTTGTATATTTTAATGGAATCTAAAGATGTCATTTTGGGGTACAAAGTAGAAGTAGAAAATAAACAATTCAACATAATTAATGGCAAAGATGACTACCAGTAAGTTCTACTGACTGAGGGACCGTATAGGTGACAGGCTGACAATACTATCTATACTGTACTCACCTAGGATGATCAGAGCAACCGATTAAAATACTGCCACCAATTTTCATAGATAACAAGGGCACATAGAAGTGAGAGCTTACTTCTTCTGAACTTAGATCTTGTAGAAAACTCTAATGCCTTTAAAATCAAATGATGTCTAAAAATTAATTTTAATAATTTACCAAAAAAATATGGTTTGTTTATTTGTTTGTTTTATTGTGACATGCCCAGGATTTTTCTGTAATTAACTAGAAGGACGGAATCACCTTTTACTCCAAAATCATTTGATCTCTATATTTTTCCCACTTCATAATGATTTTATATTCACCCAAATACCCTTCTGCATTATCCTCAGAGTCCCTTCCTTTCTCTGCATGTTCCCACCTACCCCATCCTTATCAACATCTGTGATCCTGTGAATGTAAGGTTAGAAGCTAGTTACCCTTTTATATTTCAAAAAGCAAACATAATAATCCTCTTTGCTAGAGCTTCCTGGCCAGCCTCCTTTCAGGAAGAAATGTAGGTGAGCCATTTCTGAACGTTCACTAGTTGGTACATTTTACCTTCCTATTCATTATGTTACCTTATCATGCATTTTGCTAAAAACATCTGTGGAGAACTCGAGTACAAAAGGTGCAACACAAAAGGCAATATTATTCTTTCTAGAAAGGTCACTAATTATAACTTCACATAAACTGAATGTCCTGCAACGGAGAATGGAAAACGAAAAGATTGAAAAAATTTATTGAGTAGACAAAACCCTCAGAAACTTGCCTTAAAAACAGAAAAAAAGTGTTAAGTTCTTTGACACAATGCAATATGACAAACCAGGACCACCAATTAAGCAAAACTTTTCCACAACAAAGCCACAGATTAATTACTGAAGTGGCAGAACAGGCTCAGAGATTTACAGGAAGCTATGACTGAGGTGTATATTTTCCCAAAAATAAAAAGAGAAAAATCTATGTTGGTACCATTAAATAGCTCATGACTTGATTTAATAATGAGGGGTTTGGAGATATCAGATGTGGCATGTGAGACAAACCCAGGGAGACTGACTTACCTGTGGGCCAAGACCAGAGACAACAGAGAGAATGGCCTGTGGGAAATAAATATTTCATTTGAGTTCCAGAGTCTAGCGGAAATGTTATGTTCTAGAGTGAACAATGATCTAAACTTTTTGTCATAAATCCACACTTTCTGTGTCTCATGTTTCCATATTAAATAGTTGGAATTTGCCTAACAAGGTACAAAGTATCTCAGGAAAGGAATAAAGACAGAATAAAAAATGATAAGAAGGAAAGGGTTGAGAAGGAATGCATTGGTTTTCTGCTTTTAGGAACTTCATTTATTTAGCAGTATGCAGTAGCCCGTTAAATATTAAGAACAAATGAGGGAATGCTCAGCCTGGGTCCTGTGAATTTGATTTGCAGTATCTTAAAAAGTACAGTTTTATATTATACTACATACAGTAACTTGAATTGTAATGGTAATTTCATATTAGAGGTTCTAGGATGCCTTATTCTATTGACATTTAAGGATCAAGAACAGTTAATTCATTAGTTATTTGTATTAATATATTTATTTCTAATTTCTTAAAAAGTCAATCTTTCTTTGTAGTTAGAATACTCCCTATAGCTCCAACAATTTCTTGCTTTCTTTTAAGAAAATCTGTTTAGCAAGGTAAAGTTCTGTTCTGGCCTTAGTGAATAATCAAAGATAATCATTAGTCCTATCACATTATACTTTGTTATTCTCAATTCCCTTATGTAGTTGAAGAGCAAAATTATGGACCTTTCTTTTTTAAAATTTTTACACTTAGTTTTTCCTGTTTTCTTGTCAAGAAGCTTGTGCTTCTATCTCTGCATCTGGTTCTATGAGGATGCTCAGCTTTATATGTTTTTGGTATAAACAATGATTAAATATCCCTTCCCCTTCTAGTTTTAGGCAGACATAATCTAATCTGTGTTATGTGACAAGATCAATTAGTCTCGCCCACTCTCCAGCCTTCTGTCCCTCCCCTCTCAGCTGCTACCCTCTTGGCACTCCATCTCTTTTAGGAAGTAGCAATAGGAGCCAAATTTCCAAACTGCATTCATTAGATGAATATGCAGGCCCAGATTGCATAAATGTGCTCATATCCTCAAGTAGAACTCAGGCTCAAGACTTCCTCTGACTCTTTTCTCCTGCGTTTTGTTTGTCAGAAGATGTCTGACTATAAAACTTTCTCACTGGCCAGAAAGTAAGGAAAGTTGTATTGACAAGATAAGGTAAATGAATGGCCCAGAACTACACTGAACAAAATGAAGGCAGAGAATGCCATCCTTTTCCCCCCACCGCCCCAATGTGCTATCTTATTGCCTTTTACAAGCAACAGCCTACCTACTTCTGACAAGTATAGGTGGCCTGCATAGTTCGGATGGTAGATGGCCAAGACACGTCATTGATAATCAGAGCATTTGCAGGACAGCCAGTTGAGTCAGCCAGACTCCTAAAGGGACCTTGAGGACAAGACATGGAAACACAGAACAGCTGGTGGTGCACAATTCTGATTAGTCTAGTCTCACATAGCCAGGCTATAGTCACCACAGCTGGGGACAGCAGGTACCAGGAAAGCTTTACCCATTAGGTGATGAGGACCTAAAGAGAGAACAAACTTAAGATTGCTTTCTTTTGTTTCTGTTATCAGAAGTAGTTTTTAAATTTTTAAGGTTTATATTATTATTTTCAATATAACTGCTAAAAGAGTGATGAACATTCTATAATGAGGTATTTGGTAGCTGGTAGCTTAAATTTCAAAACTGATAACTATAAATATAATTCCATGTCACCTGTTGAAAGATTAAATAAGTAACTTTTGGGTCAATTGCTAAAATAGACAATGGACTCTTTTTTTTCTTTTTTAAAATTTCACTGTGTTTAGTGCTAAAATCTGAGTCTCATTGTAATTATGCCTACTAATAAGTTTTCTTTAGAGGATTAGATTGGTGACCTCCTGTTGTTTTAAAAGCACAGACAGCTTCCTTGGATTAATTGAAATTTCCCTAGTGAATGCATAATTGTGAGAGTGAGACAGAAAGAGATAGAGGAAGGAACAGGAAAATAAAACAAATGTCAAAGTTTTAACAACAAATCCTCCTTTCTAGGAATATGAGATGGCAATATGATGCCATTTCTTTTGTGTGTCAGTTTGCCCCTCACTACAAATTCCTTCTAGAGTTCATTGTCATCTGCTGTCAAGTCATCACCCATAGGAAACTCAAAGGTACTTAATTTGTGTTCTCAGCCCATGTCCTATGACTAAGGAAAACTTGGTGGTAACACTAGTGATCCTCTGTTCTCACTTCCTCTGAAAAGTAAACTTGGATCACTGATCTGATCAGTTAAGTGGAAATTTTCATTAATATAGGCAGGAAAATAAAAAGATTAATGTAGAATCCCTTGGTGCATTTAAATGTGGCCTAAGAGTACAAACACGGCTCCTTGGACACTGAGGTCATTCTTGTAAAAACATTTAAAAGAGCTGCCTGTTTTTCTAATACACCTTGGTAATAGAAACAAGAGTCAGAACTATTTTCTTTCTGTTCTTTTTCAAATGGGTTCTAATGTCCTGTTGCTCAAACCTTAATTTAGTCAGTTCTCAATATTACCTGTGCAGTAAGTTTATATGTAAAACCAACACAGTGGCAATCAAGGATAGCAGTCTGTAGAGGAGGGAGAAGTTCTCCCAAAAGTCTTCTGCATGAATTCGCCATTTCTCAGCATCCTCCACACTGTGACTTGTACAGAATTACAGGAGTGCTGCAGCCAGCTGGATTCTTCATCTTCCCCTGACTTCTGGCCAGCCTCCATTCATATTACTGCTACCAGAAGATTAAAAAAAAAAAAAAAAAAGGCACACAAAACTCATAGGCTTAAGAAGTCCATAAAACTGTGGTAGAAAAATGTATTTGAGATATTATTATCTAGTGCCTAGCAAGCTTCTAACTTGAATTAAACATACAAGCCCACAAAGGAAAACAAAAACTCATACAACCAGGTTTTTGCTTTCGTATGTTTCTATAGTTGGTGAGTTCGGAAAAATAATTCACATTTATCATGCATTTGAGCAACAGCAGAAGAGCTAACACATGCCAGGGGCCTTAGAGAATTATATTTTCCACAAGAGTATACAAATTAGTCTTTGGGAAGCAATCATCAGCTTTTATCAAGGGACTTAAAAATAGTTGTGCTTTTGGATCAATAATCTCATCTCTAAGAGATACAAATAATGCATGATATAGAGAAAGAATTATATACATAATATTATTTATATTATATTTAATATTATTCATATATATTCAAAATAATAAAAACCATATTTTAATTTTCAAAATACTGAAAAATAGCAAGAAATTTAAAATCAAATAATAGGACAAGGGTTAGATTATGGCTATCCTAATATGATATTTCTATGCATATGTCTAGCCTGGATTTTGTATTGGAAATATACAAAAATATGAACTTAAATTGTTAAATAATCTTGTGTAACATGGTTTTAAAAGACCAACATATTTAGCATCTGGCCTTGGATGAGGCAAAAGAAGTGCCTTAAAAGCAAAATTTAAAGGGATAGTAACTCTAAGGAACCTACAAGGGTATTGTCACCTCTCACACAGCCATGAGAGTGAGTGTTGCTTAAATCATGTACTCTGATCACATCTCTTGCCTCATCCTACTCCAGTCCTGCACCTGTCATTCTATAGATGCATTATAATATATATAATCAGTGCTCTAATGTTGGACAGGTAGGTTATTTTTAATTTTTTGCTGTTATAAATAACACTGATGTACATGCAACAATATGGACATATATGATTTTAGCATTAGAATCAATGTAAAGTAGTGAGACTTCTTTCTAAAAGGTTTACAGATTTCATCCATTTGGACATATTTCCTCCAAGAAGGTGATATACCCTTGTTCTTTTAGTAGTATTTAAGAGATCTTATATAAATTTGCCTATTTTAATCTTTGCAATAAGATTGACAAAAAATTCTTGTGTCTATTTTCATTATTTAGTGTTAGTAGTATTAAAGATTTTAATATTTTATTTTCTATTGTATCTTGTGTGTGTATGTATATTACCTGTTTATGTCTCTTAATTTTTCCATTAGGGTCTTTGTTTTCTCATTAAAATTTTTAAGTTTCTTATAAATTAAAGCTGTATACCCTGCCTCTCAGATGTATTACATTTTTGATATCTATATTTATTCGGTATATTGTGCTATGCTAAATAAAAAATAGTAAAAGAGATAGTAATAGTTAACACTTTTTGAGTGTTTCCTTTGTCCCAGAAACTGTTAAACTTTTATAATCATTTACTCATTTAATCTGAATAAGAGGTAGGTATGATTATTAGCCTCATTTTACAGTGGATGAAATTAAGATGCAGAAAGGTTAAGAGATTAAGTAACATATACCCCAAACCATTCACCTATCTATGGATGGGCCAGATTTCTTATCCAGGAAGTCAGGCTCTTGGGCCTAAACTCTTAAATGCTGCCCTATACTACCGCTCATGACAGGATGGACAGTAATAACATAACAAAGCAAACATTAGTGACCCTTTATTTTTTGCAATCTCTAAAGTCATGCTATTTTCTCCTCCACAGCTCTCACACAGCCATGAGAGTGAATAGTGGCTGAAATCCTGGCTCCTATTTACTCCATAGCCTGCTACGGAGTTGTACAGGTAAGATTCAGAGCAATTATAAATTCATATTTGCAATTTATAGCATCTGTGTATATTCAAAAATAATTCTCCAGAGGTCTCCTTTATTTCTGCACAAATTGTGAGCAGAGGCACGGATGGCTTTTTTTCTGGACTATCTTTTCAAGGATATTATGGAGCAAACAGCCTTGAAATATAGAGATAGTGTCACTCTCTAGAGTAGAGAGCAGATTTGTTTACTGCTTAACATAATAAAGATGCTATCTCACTTTGGCACAATGCAGGCTTGCCTGCAGTTCATTAACAAAGATTTGTGTTCTCAGTTGTGATATAAATGCCCTGTGTGTACAGCATCTACCTGGCCCACTCCACATCACTCCCCTAGGACTTGGGGTGCAAGAGGAACAGGTACAAATATGACATTTATAAAGACTTATTTCTGACCCTGGGTTTTGTATCTTCTGTCAGTTTTCATGAAATTGTAGTAGGCCAACTTGTTAGTTTGAAAATACGATAAATAAAATCACACACTTCATAGTTCTTGATGCTGATTTTTAATCTTATGCTTATACTAAAATGCCTCTGTTATATCTTAATACATGTAGCATGTGTCTCCTATTTTGTAGTCTGTGGATTATTCATTATGCCTCAGCTCCAGTTGTTTGTAAGATTACAATTGTCTCCTTTAATTACTCCCTTGGGCTTCCAAAGTAAAGTTTATATATGCCTTATAGCCTTTATTTGACAGCTGACCATCTCAGCTGTCCTCAAGATTAGGTGAAAAATTCATCTTCAGTTTTAGTTATATTAAAATACAAATACCTATTTCTTTGAGTTGCCCCATAAAATCTCTAAAATTAATTTTGAGGTGTACACATATCCAATATTTTAAATAAGGCAATCTCAAACATCTATCAGGTAGTTTTGAATGATACAATAGAAGGAATTTTTTTATTTACAGATTTTTACCATTTGTTGCTTATAATTATTCACTTTTATATGTATCTTTATTCTTTCTATTTTTCCTTTCTTTTGAACTATTTTTTTATTTTCTTTATTGCATATCTTCACCCCTTATTTTAATCATAGTACTTCCTGATGCAAATTTGCTTTTAATTTCAGGTTTGGCCAGGTTCCATGAGTTTTAATATGCAGTGTTGTCATTATCATTCCCTATGTGTTTGATAAATTCAGTTTTGATGTATTTAATAACCCACAGTTTACTTAAAAAGCATTTAATTTTCAAGTGTTTTATCAATATCAATAACAAAATGGTCTTTATGGAATTCCTGTAATGAAAGATGAAAATATTACCATACTTTACCTTCTCACCCAAATCTTGGTTTTATTTTTATATGATCTAAGATTAGAGTTCTAGATTTCAAATTTTTCACAATATCACATATCTTATTTTACATAATTAACATTGCCATTTTCGCAACCATATGCATAACAGTTATTCAGAGTTTTAAAAATGGATTCAGTGCATACTTTCACTCAATTATACTACAAGTTTCCTATTCTTTAAATCGATTATTTTGGCATTTTGGAGCCAAACAGAGCTGAGTTTAAATCTTGACTCAATGGCCATTTATTTCATGTGTTTTGTTGTCTAAGTAGTAGGAAATCTCCATAAGAGGTGTATGGTTTGGCATTGCCTTTTCATAGTTGTTAATGGCACCAGAGTGACCTGGGAGAGGACGCTCATTGCTCCAATGTCTTTTCGAGAACAGGGGTGCTGCTGGAAGAGCTCGCCATTATCTTCCGGCTGTATAAGTGCCCATACCCTTTTAGCTTCCCTCAAATGTCCTCAATCCACAACTGCCTTTTGTGGATCATCAGACTCCCATTTTGCCCTATAGTTCACCTTTGTTTCCCAACCTCTGCTCTGCAAAATATATGGTGTTTATGGGGTCCCTGAGCTCTTCTACTTGGATTCTGTGAGACCATCCTTATATCATAGAGAAATGAGTTGCGCTATGACTCTGAGTGTTTCTTCTCTATATTATTTTATTGCCACTATTTCTACCAGGAAAATCTTTAAAATCCCATAAAAATTAAGATTTCTTTCCCAAGAATTTTTCTGTCATGGGTTCTTTATTTTTGCATACTCTCAATCATTTCCTTCATTATTGAAGAACAGTCATATGCTTGTATACATAAGGCTTCTACCTAGACATCTACTTTACTTTTACTTTTTTTTTTTAATCATGTACCCTGTTGTAATTAAGAGTGAACTCCTTATAAAGAAAAAGAACAATATACATGTTTTCTGGGTAATAATATTAGTCACCATTAGGAACTAAGCTAGTGCAAAGTGCTTTATGTGCAATCTCTGGGGGCTGGGGGGATACATGCATTTGTTATTCATAATTAACAGATAGAACAACTCAGGATTTAGGAGATTATGTCATTTCCCTAAAGCCACATAGATACAAACTGGCAGATTCAGATAATTGAGGAAATAAATGGCAAAAAACAAATGAGTGAAAAAGATAGCACCATAGAGATTTAGGAGACAAATACTCACTGTGTAGTTGAGTGATCAAGGAAAACAAGTAGACTGAAAGTTTCAGAGACAAGGGTCATGTTTGGAAACAATAAATAAGAAGTATTTGGAACTATTAATTAGACATAAGAGCTAGGAAGTCACCTAAGAGCAAACTTCTCAATAATAGCAAATGAGAAAGAGATGCAACTCTGCCTATGGAGCTACCTGAGCTAAGGTAGGTGAACTGTGTTCTTTAATCATGGGGTATCTTTGAAGATGCTGGAGTTAGAGATAATGTAATTTAAATAATGGTTTGAGAAGACTAAATGCACAGGACAAGTTAGCCATTTAAGATGAAAGTAGAGAAAACATTAGGAAGGCTTTTTGTTGAAAAGAGTTTGAACCAAAACAGTGGCCAGAATAGTTGGAGTGACATTATCAGGAGTGAGTATGTAGTGACTGACTATGGGTGGCATGGAGAAAGGAAGAATCAAAAGTTGACTCCATAGGACACAAGAAACAAGAGAATAATTAAGCAATCAAGTTCGATGCCCTTACTTTATAATGGAAGGAGCTGAGGTTGAAAGGAGAAATACCATGTCTCCCAACTTGTTAGTTAGTGAGGCTTCCTCACCACCAGCAATTGCTCTTTCCACTGTTTTAATACTGCATATGTTATTTATGCATATTTATGAAGCGTTTGGGCCCAGTCAATGATCTAGTTTTTCAAAGATCCTGAATGTGGTGAAAAGTATAAAATTGAAATAATTCCCCATTTGCCACATCTTTCACAGAAAACTTCAGCCTTCTTTAGCATTTCTCAACTTATCTTGCTTGATTCCTACCTCAGTCCTTACTACAATGTCTCGAATTTTCTGCTTATTCCTAAGTATTAAACCATACAAACTTTTGTTTATCTCATCTAAATATTGCCAGAGCAATTTTTTTACAAATGATTGGAATGTTTCTGGGAAAAATTCTGTATTAAAAATACATTTATTTAGATATAAGATTAAGAAAATGAAAGTCGGGAAACTTTGAGCCAATTGGCTGAAAATTAGCAGTAGACACATTATCTTTTTAGGTTTGTTGTATTTATGAGTGGAAGTTAAATGGCAAATGGCTACATTATTTAGTTTTATTTTTCAGATATAAAATAATAGAGCTGTGACTTCCTATACACAAGCCATGGAGAAGAAGTTCAGATAGAATGGAATGATACTTAATGCCCCATATTTTTCTAAACACCACACTCTAAACATACTCATTAACACCAATGAGTATTTCTGGAACATTTGTGACTTGCAAAACATTTGGTGAAGTGCTGTGGAGGATCCTAAGAAATACAAGACAGTGTCTGTCATGAAGGAATTTGGGATCTAGTTCTAGCAATTCACTGGAAAGGCCATGGAGGAGAAAATGTGCTTCCAGAATCTAAAATAAGTAAAGGACGAAGAATAAAGCAAGACATGAAAGATGGTATGTCTTCATGTCATGAGGCAACTTTAAAATTTTTGCTCTTACTTATAGTACAGTCATTCTCATAAGACCCTTAACAGTGGATAAGGAAGAAAATATTTTACATTCAGATACTTAATGTCTTTCTAGTTTTCAAATAAAACTCTTTCTATGATATTTCTTTCATTAGCCCACTTCACAAGAGTGAAAAAGACTACAAAGACTTGACTCTTGTATTAAGCAAGCCTCCAGAATAGCTAAGGCAGTCACAAGCAAGTACAAAATCTTACAGAGATGCAGATGCACTAGGAAATCATATTAGTGGGTGTTTTTAAAGTTGGATTTCTCTTCCCTGTTATATTTTACTTAATTTTTCATGGTTAACTCTCACACATACACAGCAAAAATGTCTGTGATCTGTTAGCTTAGTCTCATGAAGAAAAATGGGAATGGGTGGTCTTGTTGGGAAAGGACAGTGCAGATACTCTCAAATACAAAGAAGCAAACTGTGTAAGCAGTGAAAATGTGGTGAGGCAGGGTGCAAAGATTCTTGAAACTTTTTTGCAAGGCTTCAGGAAGCTATCTCTATATTCAAACGGATGCTTCTGTCTTGTCAGCATTTTTTCTTTATTTGTGTTGGACTTTATGACATATCTAAGAATAATAAATAATTTATAAGATGCAATAATGGCCTGGTACATTTCTGGCAGATTTAAAAAAATTCTTTTCCAATAACTCATTTGATAAACTCTTGAGTTCTTTTCCCTAGAACATTTCACACAACAATGCTTTGTTTTAAGGGTTGTCTATCAATGAGTTGCAAAGCATTCATTATGCATTCAAGCCTGTTTTTTGTTGATTTCTTTCTTGCCTCCTTTTATTTTTCCCATTTAAGTGGCATTTTTCTGGGAGTAATCTGATTCTTTGGATGTAAAATGAAATCATGTTAGGAAAAAAATTAACTCTTTAGACTCACAAAGACTATTATAGTCTTTTACAGCAATGATCAAACATCAAAAAACAATTCAATTTAATACATGTTCTTTATCATTTGCTTACTCATCTCTACTCAGATACATGTATATGAAAAGGAAGCAGTTAGACTGCTATGCTATGAAAAAGAAAAAATAAACAACAGCATTTTCGATATATATTTCTAAGAAATAATGTCTTCTTGTTTTATCAGACTTCTTAAACACACACACACACACACACACACACACACACACACACACACACACACACACAATGTATCTTAAATAGCTTTCCTGACCATTTCACTGTTCACTTTTTTAAAATTAATGCTGTGTGTGAGATTTCTTTTCCCTGTTCACTTTTTTAAAACTTATGGAAAGTCCCAAAGTAGGTAGCAGGGAATCAAAAAGAGGTTTCATTGATTATTTCCTGACTTACAGTGTGGGTAGCCTAGTCTGCTGTCCTGTGTGATTATAGTTATGCTCACATCATGCTGTCAGTACATCCAGTGCCAGGCAGTGTGTTTCTAGAAGTAAAATTCTAGGTGTACTATGCACTGCGCTATTTCTGTTCTTTCCTGGACCTCTTTATAACCAAGGATTTAATTTGCAAACTGGCCAACTGTTATTTGGCTGTGGGCCCAAGACTATACATTTCCAATGTAACTAGTCTTTATCATGAATGAGAAGGTTCAGGCAAAACATGAATGAAGAGAGAAAGGAATGGCAGAGCTTATTAAGTGATAATGAGGGCCGGAGGTGGGTAACAGAGTCATGTCTGAGAACAGAGGAATGCAGGAAGAACAGTGGACAGGAGGCTAGCTGTCTTTTAAACAATTCCTTGGAGGTTTTTGAGACTACTATTTATCCTAGTCATAGGAAACGCTTACTAGTTTCATTCCAGGTTAGCAACACATTGAGCAAAGAACTCCACATGGCTCTGGGAAGGCAGCAGTTTCATCTCACTCTCAACCATGTACTCTCTCTTGTAGACATGTATAAATCCAATACCTGATCCTTGCGTTAGAACTTTTGACCCATATTCTAGTTCCTCAATTCAAAGATGGGAATTCCAAGATGTGCCATTGATTGATAACCACATTTCACACATACACAAAATCATAGTAATGAAATTAAATGTACATGTCACCTGTAAAAAGTACTTCTTTTTAAATTTTTAATTTTGTTTCAGGTGTACTGTACATGGGTTAGACATTTATATAGTTTATGTAGTGATACCCTGATTACTCTGGCACCCATCAGACTGTATTCCTCTGCTGTATTCTGATTTCAGAAACATTATAATTAAAAAAAAAAAAATGTGCTTCTGAGAATCAATCATTAGTCTCCAGATAAAGAATCTTAACTTGAATGCCACCATATTGGTGATATAGATGCTTACTCATTCGCATGGGCTTGCATGCATACATTGAGGCCCTTCTATAGATAACCCATAGTCTAAGTGTTGAGAGTGTTACAAAAATAAATTAAACTTGATCTCCTTCCCTCAAACACCTTATGGTTTAGGACAAAACACATTATACTTCATTAGGTACATTCCAAAGTGGAGATGATAAGCACCCCAAGCATGGCTGAGAACAAAGAAATACTTGAGAAATATATGCTATGTCTGGGATATTGCTTCTAATTTGCTTCCAGTCTGACTGGGCATGGGAAGGGAATGGATAAGGAAAATCTTCCTAGAGAAAGTGGAATTTTTCTTCTACGTCTTGAATGATGAGTAAGATTTTCTACATAATTTTTTCTGTAATAATTCAAATTTTCTTTAAAAATTAATTTCATCAAATTGTGCAGTATGTGTTTTCAGCCTAAACCTCCACATAATTTATCAAGAGACCATTCATGATTTATATTTGTGTTGTCAGGCACTGGGTTTCACTTTCATTATGCTATTTTATCGTTAGACTTACATTGAACCAGCATTCTTTAAACTCAAATTTACTGAGCACCTGAGTGTGCTAATGGATGCTCTAGGTAAGTGCTGTGTGATGAACTCTAAGATATTACTCCTGACCTTGAAAGAACTTAATGTTGTTTAGCAATTTTGATTGTGAATCTAAAGAGAAATAGTGACACAAAACAGCATGCACTAATAAGAGCTAGAACTGAGAGAAATAGTGAATGATGCAGGAAGAGAAAGTTTATGTTTTTTGTTTGTTTTTGTTTTTAAAACATTATCTCATAGATTATATCTTATAAAAAAGAGTTAAAAAGTAAAGAAGAATCAGTACATCAGTACAGTATAAGCCAAGGCACAGAAGAGGGGATTTTCAGTGTCTGGGGATCACTAAGTTGATCAGCTGGGTTGGAGACATGCTCATGTTAAGACATAGTAAGAGAATTAAATAAAGATCAACAGTTTTGCATTGGGTACTTGCTGTTCATCAGAAACAGTGCTGGGCCCTGGAGACATAAAAATTGCTATGCCACTATTTTTTTCTTTAACTTCCAATCTATTGAGAATGACTACAGATCAATAGGTAATAAAAATATCTTAGATATTAGAAGCAGTAAGAAGGAGGGGGGTTATCCTCCTGACAAAGAGGACTTATGAGGGTCTCGGATTGGGAGAGATGTTTACAATGCAGTATGAGTGAGAGCAGATAAGGGAATGTCGGGTATAAGAAAAGAACTAGGAAATGAATGCAAAATCTATTTGTAATATTTTTCTCTTTCCTATCCTTTAGACATGAACATTAATATATGAATGAGACATCCTATATAGAGAATTCTAACTAAATACTACCTTTAAGCTAAACAGCAAGCTTAATGGCCTGTTTTTAGCAGATAACTATTATTTATGAACCAACCTGAGTAAAACTGACTCTTCGGGGATACATTTTCCATATTTTTGGCTGACATTTCTAGGTCCCTGAGCAGATCTTATTAGCTTCGTGATTTTAATCTCTGCCTTTTAAAAATGAAGGTCTTTGGCTCAGAATTTCTTCCCTTGATTTATACCTTCCTTATCCTTTTCATCATGCTGCTCTCTCCCCAGTGATATTAAAAAGTGATTATTGGGCTTGATCAACACCACAGGCTTCTTTTTAATTCAACAGTTGAATATACACAGGTTTCAGGGATCAGTTTAAAATTCTTTGTACACTGTGTTTATATGCTGAGCTCTCAAAACAGCATAAGCAACTTCTTACCTTGAGAAGAGATTGATGCCACTGTATTTTCTGTCACTTTAGGCAATATTACTTCTAGTGCTCATTGGCCACAGCCATTTCCCAACTCAAGTTCACTTAGCATCTGAAATGAGGCTCTGAATATGGCAGCGTCGTTGTTTATTTTTCTTCTGTGTTACATATTTCTAGTTTACAAATAAACTGACATTTATATTAATCAGCTCTCTAGAGCAAACATAGCTGAAGAAGGACTAATACATCATCCCAAATTACTACCTAAATTCTCATTCCAAGATCTTTATTGCTGCTCATGATAAATGGCATAAAGAAAAAAAATGAAATTTGGGGCTTTCGTTGGTTTGGTAACTAGGAAATAAAATGTTCTGCATTTTGAGATAAATTTTGAAATATATTTTAAGTAGTTTTGATGAACTAATAAAAGATTAAACATTATAAAATGAGTATTTACCATTTTCCCTCCAGGGGAGTATTTTAATTAATACAACATTAGTGAGACTGTGTTGCTTCTGGAATAGGTTCAGGACTCGTTGATTAAGTCTAGAAATGTTAGCAACCATAGAGCAAGGGCTAAAACACTTACGGACATCATCAGGACAATATCCATCAGCTTAAGAAGGCTTTTTAAAAAATGGCCTTAAATTTCAATAGTTTCATGCAAGATGAAATATCGCAGCCACAAGATAAAAAATCTTCTGACAGTGTCTGAAAAATGTAGGCTTATATCTACAGATCATAATGAAGGTAAGACATACAATAGACCAGCCTTCAATCTTTTATAGTACTGATACTTGAGACTATCTCATGATGTTGAAGCAAGAAGCTTAAAACTGTCTGTCAGCCTCTGAAGCATCACCATAATTAAATTTCAAGGCTGTACTCCATAGATCATGGGGAAAGATATTAGGGTTGAAAAGGTCTCATTAATACGAATGACATAAGTCATCTAGATGCCCAATAAGGGATGCCACCTTAAATATCATCTTTTGATTAACTCTAAAAGAAATACATCTACTAGCAGGAAGTGAAGGGCTACCTGAAGGTCTGTTGAAAAGCAGGTGGTAAGAAGGTTATAAAGGGTAAATCCCAAGACAGGGAAGCCAAGCAAAACTCAGAGACAAAGGGATGACATTGCGTACATGCAAATGCAAGGTCTTAGGGGAAAAAAAAAAAAAAAAAAAAAGAAAAAGAAAAAGAAAAAGAAATCATGCGTCAAACTTTGGGGCACAATGACTTCCACCAAGATTTGCTATTTTCTGCCAGACTCTACCAAGGGAGCTGGTGACCACTACTTTAATGACCACCTAATTCAAAAGTCCATTTCCTGCTAAAACTTCAGTGTAGTTTCAGCTGAAATTGCTTCATTCCATTCTAAGCAGAAGGAAACAGAATCATTGTGAAGAAAACACAGATTAGAAATAAAGAGTCTTTATCTGGGCTTCAGCAGCACCATTTTTTTTTTTTTTTTCAGCTTTGGGAGCTTGAGCAATTTCTTTAACCTACCTGATCCTCAGTTTCCACTTGTGGTAAATGCATAATATTCTAACCCATTCTATGCATTAGTACATATTAATAGAACTTTGAAAACTTATAGTGTTATACAGACTGAATATCGTTATTATTAAGAATCAATTTGTTCATAAAGCAGTTTATTTTTATTGGAAATATATTAACTGTATATTAGGCATACCTAATGTAAATAATGTAAATAACTAGCAAGTAACTTGATACTCAGTTTTGACAAATGTTCCTAAAGATACTGTATTTTCCAGTGCATTGGCATTCCCAGCTATATGACCTTGGAAGTCTTTGGAACCCAGGGACACTGTGTCTGAAATTTGCGGCATCTGCCAGCAGATGGCACTATATGGCAAGTAAACACCAAGTGCCTTTGTCACATCGCAGGTAAGCCATCTCCTGTGTTCCTCTCCACACAGAGAAATATAACTCATGAAAAAAATCTTATGATGATTATTTGTATACCATATGTAATATTGTTAAAAGCAATAAGGATAGAATTCTATTAAAACTCATAAGCAAACAATCACTATCTAATGCCATATTTGTATTTTCTTGGTCTTATTCATTCATTTCCTGTAGCTTTTAAGGAAGTCAGTGTTTCTGTGGCTAGCTCAGTGCCCAGATTCTTGAGCATCTCTATGTCGAGTAGAAATGGTTATCTACCTCCAAGGTAATTTTGAGTTATCGTAATTGAGATTTGTACTACATAAAGTGTGTTGAGTTATTTTATCTTTTTTAAATTTATTTTAGAGGTGCAAATATTTTTCCTGTTATTTTTTGTCCCTGCTTTCAGAATTGCCATACAATTGCCTTCAATAACATAAGTCTATTCTGAATTCTCTAGAAGTGGCAGCAAATGTGAGACCAACAGGGGCTAGAGAGTATTTCTTTTTTCAGTGGTCCCCGACCCTTTTGGCACCAGGGACCAGTGCTCCTATGAGAATCTAATGCCTGATGATCTGAGGTGGAGCTGAGGCGATGATGCTAGTCCTGGGGAACAGCTGAGAATACAGAAGAAGTTGTGCTCACTCACCAGCTGGTCACCACCTGCTGTGTGGCCTGGTTCCTAACAGGCCACAGACTGCTACCGCTGTTTTAAATACCGCTGTTTTGCTGAGCAACGTCAGCAAACTCAACTCTTTTCTGTTTCCCTCAAAACGTTGACCTTCTCATTACTCTTACCTTCTAGATCTGTTTTACTTTTATTGTTGTTGTTGCCTTGCTATCTCAGGTAAATTTTAGCTTTCTTTTGATTCTCCTTTCCACTAAACCCCATCAGCACTACAGAACCTATGGACTGAGTACTGCAACATGGGATTCTTCTTAGAATGATAATTTCTATGCCGAACTGTCTAAGTGGTAACAGCTAACAAGTAATTACAAAAATCCAAATTGTTGGGTTTTATGGTTAAGAAAGATCAATTAATTCTTGTCATCATCTGGAAGTCCATTTTCTGATATCGCTTACTCTTAACCATTCCTTATCATGATCAGGAAACAACTCTCCCTGGATGACCTAAGCTACAGAGGTCTCCTCTGCTCTGGATTCTGCCACAGCCCCCTATCATATGCTGCTTTACATGGCTTAATATCCTTAATATGTGTATGTATCTTATAGCCTGGTTTCACTTAAGAACCTGTTTGCTGCAAATAACAGGGAAGTGAGTTTAAATTTTCAAGTACTAAAACATAGAGTTTTTGTTATGTAATAAGGTGTTTGGGACATCAGGAAGAGCAGCTCTACAACAGTTTAATTGTCTCATGAAACCAATTTCTCCTGCTACTGGCTCAAAATTAGCTGTGGTGGCTCAAACAGCTTAGATTATAAAGGCGGTCTTTAGAAAGGAAGCTGCTTTTAGCAGGAAACCAAATTGGAGGAGTCTGAGCTGCTGACACACTGTGGAGAATCATATTAGCCTTTGGCTCTTTGCCTACATTTTATGAGAGAAATAAACTTGTATATTATTGTAATTGGTTGAATTATGGTTCCCCAAAAGATATGTTTACATCCTAACCCCTGGAACCTGTGACTGTGACCTTCTTTAGAGAGTCTGCAAATGTAATTAAGGATCTCAAGATGAGATCATCCTAATTTATCCAGGTGGGCCCTCTGTTTGCTTACAAGTATTCTTATTACTGACACACAGGAGAGACACTCGCAGAGGAAGAGAAGCCTCAGGCACATAAAGAAGGGGATGTGAAGACAGAGGCAGGGATTGAAGTGATCCAGCTACAAGGAATGCTCGAAGCCACCAGAATTTTGAAGAGGTAAGGAAAGAGTCTCTGTCAGAGCCTCTAGAGGGAGCATGGCCCTGCCAACACCTTGATTTTGGATTTTAGGCCTTCAGAACCGTGAGAGAAGACATTTCTGTTGTTTATAGTTACGAAGTTGGGATAATTTTATACAGCAGTAGTAGGGAACAAATATGCTTGTTTAGCTGCTATACTTTACGTTTTCTGTCACTCAGAAAGTAACCTAATCCTAAATTTTTCCTGAACTGTATTATGAATGTCTTAAAATCAAAAATTGCATTTTATAATTAGGTCTATCCCTTACATGGACTAGAAGTGGAAGTGAGTGTGCCTGTGCTATTACTTGTGATACTACATTTGCATTGCCACATATGGGGACTGGTATTTAGCAGAGACTGCTAGTTTCAAATAAACCCTGGAAGAATTTCAGGAACAGGCATTATTAATGATCATTATTACTGCTAGCAAAACATATAAGTAAAGCAAAAGATGGGTGACAGGAAAGTAAAACCTGTAGTGATGAATCAAGTTTTAGATATGTTAATATTTTGATGTCTATTGCAAGGTTTGGTGTACACTGTGAATGGCACAGACATTTCTCTCCCACTTACCATACTAAACAAAGACCCAGCAGGTTGTCTGCTGTGCTTACAGTTAACCTGCTTTCCAAGTTTGTTGGTTTTCTTCCAGGTTTAGCATCTTGAAGATTTCCTCAGTTTTCTATCATGCTGGTTTATGGTTTATTTCACTTGAATGCTAATACACGTTTTTGTTTTGTTTTCTTTATAAACTTTATATAAATTATATTATCACATTTTTTTTTCTCAGTTCTAAAAAGTAGATGCTATTATATACTAGCTCCAGAGAAAACACAGAGACGTGTTTGAATTATTAGTCCATGATTGACACTAATAAGTACTAGACATAGGATTCAGTCTCCAGTCTAACTGGCTCCAAAGCATGACATTGCAAATTTATTCTTAAAATTTATCTTGGAAAAACTTTTTTTGATCCACCATTTTGTAGAAAAACAAGCTTTGACAGACTTGATGTTACTAAATTATCACTGGCTTTTCTATTCTGGATTTATTCTTTATAACTATCCCAGTTTTACATTTCGCCAATTTAATCATATCTGCAAATTCGTTGGGTTTAGCCTATTACTACTAATCCCCCATTAAAGAATGTAGAATACAAAATTCAATGAATGTTAACTAATACTTGTGTTTTAAAGATGGACAATAATTAGCTTATGCTTATATTTCCTAGTATATTTTGTTTTAAAGATTACCTGGGTATTTGGCATCTATCAAAGGTGTGTTATTGATTTAATAGCTCCCTTCCAAAGATTACCTTTCATGATGACAGAATGAACTTGGAGCCCATTAATTTCTGAAAGTACATCATTCTTGAAGAGCAGATTTTAGTTCAAAGAAAATTGGCTGGTTATTTCCAACCCTACCCATGAATCAAAAACGATCTACATCTAGAAACAACTAAGTGGCGAGGGGTGTCTCTAAAATTAGACTCACCTTTTCTAAGAATAGGGAAGAAGCCACAAGGCTGACTAAATGTTGTGGCAAATACTGCAGATACCCTTTTCACTTGGGAGCATCTCTGTTGGGCATTTCACAAAATATGCATTGTCAAATGCTAGCTATTGGGAGTACATCCATATCCCTTTTGATTGTACTGGATATGACACATAAAGTGCTACTGGAAGTCTACACTAATATTGAAATTGTCAAGAGAGCCAGGAGTTCAGCTGTCAGGCGAATAATTAACAGACACGGTACTGTCGTTTGAACCAATCTAAATGCTTAAACAATCATTTATTGTGCCAGTCTAAGTAACTTAAACTTTATTTAAAAAGAATTCTAGAAAACAAACTTCCTAAAAAAACAAGACATTGAAATAGTTAAACCTATTAATAGAATGGAAACTAGTAACAAATAACAAGGGTTCATGTAATGCCTGGCTATTCCTATATAACACAGGATGCTTTATTGGAGGGAAGGAATAGCTAGCTATCTGTTCTTTGTGCCAGGTCACCACTAAGAAAGGCTCTTCAGGAGGCACATTCATTCTTTAAGACATTAGCAACTCATTTAATACCTTAAAAAGGGCTCATTATTTCCTACAAGCAATGCTAGAGCCCACCTAAAAAGTCTTTCGCTCAGAATCCCACAGTTTAATTAAATTCTGCATTATTTGGTTTAATTCACATCATTAAAGCCATTTTTCTTCCTGGGGGTGGGGATAGGATGGTGAATTCAAATAATAATAATGCCTTGTATTTGTAAAGAACTTAACTTAAAGGGTTTTTGTTTTTGTTTTTCCCATTTATTATGTCACTTGAACCTTAAAACAAGTACACTAGTCTTCAAATAACATCTTTTCATTCAAGGTCGTTTCATTATAATGTTGCTGAGATGCCTAGGAAATTAACTCTTGTTTATGTCAATTAGCCTGTGGTAGAATTGATTCTCTTACATGTTGTTTTATTTAAAGAGGCAGATTCTATTGTTTTCCTCATTTTATGGATGAGGAAAAGAGGCAAAAGGGGCCGAGTAACTGGTCTGACATCCTGCACTGGGAGGTCGTTCAGCTCTACAGCTTTGGCTCCAAACCACTGAAGTGTTCCCTATGGTGGAACACAAACCTGTTACATTTGCAAAGAAATGCAAAGGTAGGGTGCACAGGCACAATGTTATTACCCCCAGGTTAGAGATCAAGGCACTGAGGCTGAGAGAGTGTTATTTTTGCGATCACAGCTGCAAGTCGTATAGCAAGAACTAAACCAGGTCACTTAACCGAGAATGACCAAATTGGTCATTCTAGCCCAGTTTTCTTTTCAATGTATTTTTTCTGTTCTTCTCTGCTTGCTTACCTACAAGCTACTTGTTTTATTGTTTTGTTTCGTTTGGGGATATTTTAACTTGTGAGTCCTATTAAGCTCATGATGGCCCAGGCTCATCATTCTGTGTGGCTAATGCTGACTTCTCAGACATCAAAGTGGCTCACAGACTCCTAAATGCACAACAGTATTCTTAATTCTCAAGAACATTAGAACAGATCCAATGCTAGGGTCTCAAAGCCTTTCTTACTTGGCACCATCTGTATCTTTAATTCAATTCGATGTTGTCTGGGGACCAGAAACTATTATCACTTCTTGAAAGTAAATTGAAATTTAAGAATTTGTTTAGCAAACTTTGTGTTAATCTTTTTCATTCAAAGGGGAAGTTTAAATTTCCAAATAAATTCAGCAATGAGAGCAGCAACCGCACAAGTCCTCTCACAAGGACTTAGAGGGCCATTTCCTAAGACAGGTTGAGTTTAGTTGTTGAGGAAGGTGGAAGCTTTCTATCTGCATATTTTCAGGTAGACAATGGAATTCTTTATGCTACTTTTAATTAATGCATAAAGACCTTGACTCAGAATGATGCAAGGGATATGATAACTGTATTTGGAGGAAAGTTTTGATAAGACAAATTTTGTCCAACCAGCAGAGAAGCAGACCAGTGTCCTGGTGTTCTGTTATCTTCTTCACTCAAAGGAGAGGGCTGTGGTCCTTTCACATACATACATGACCTTTAGCTAAGATACACAGTACAAAGAGGAATTCAAATTTTGGCCTCGGAATCACTGTTGATAAAGACTTAGTAATTCTGTCATCATCACTGAAGAATGATGGTCTTCAGGTAGCAAGTTTTATGTTCATTGTTTTCTGTTCTTTCCTCTGTAGCAAAATGTGAACAGTGACTGACAGTGGCTGGTTCCAAAGTCCCAGTTATCAAAGGAAAACAAAAACAAAATCCATTTTTCAAATTATCAGCTTAGACTAGCAAGGAAACACTGAAGACATAGCTTGGGGATATTTTCTGTTGTGGGAGGATATCACAGAACAAAAGAGAGACTCAGGGACAGAGTCTGGGCATTCTTGGGCAGGAAGGGCCTCCTTGTTCTCTCTCACTTTTTGCCACCCTATACCTAATATTAGCTCTTGCTTCTGGTGTCAGAGGTGATTAAAACTCCACTAGAATCATTTCTGTGGAATCTTGGGGACAGACTTTGGATTGGGCTAAAGTGAATATGGGGAGAAGAAGAAGAGAACACAGTAGGTCCAAAGACACCCCTTTGGAGGATTTTTTCTGGTAAAGGGGAGCAAATGAATGGGCAATAGCTAGAGGGTCCCAGGAGGGTCAAGTGAAGTCTGCTTGTTTTATGGTTTAGATTGGAGATAATACAGCTTGTTTGTATGTTGATAACATTAGCCTGGAAGAAATGACAAAGATGAAAGAGAGAGAGGGAGAGTGAGAGTGTGTACACATACCTGAGTGAGAGATGAGAAATAGGTGAAAGAGAGATAAGTGAAAGATGCAGCAAGGAGCAGAAAGAAGCCTTGAGAAACACAGAATACAGTATAACTTGGAGCATTTGGTCTTAGATATGAGCAGGAATATGAAACTGCTTTTAACCAGAGATAAGAAATATATGGGGACAGATCTACACATAGATGCACTTCTAACCAGTGCTCAGGCCTGGTCTTCCAGTCATAGACTTAGTTCTTCCTATGAATTACTTTGCTTCTGGCCACCTCAATAAATAACTATCCTAGTTTGGCTGGATCTTGTGACCCCCCCATCCTGGAATCACCTTTGACACCAGGAGCAATAGCTAGTATCAGATGCAGGAGGGCCAAGAATTTGAGAGTACAAGGATGCCTTTCCTGTCCTGGAACACTGAGTCTCTCCTTTATTCTGTATTATCTTCCCCATCACAGAAGAGGTTCTTCGGCTATGTTGCCAAATCAATGCTCAATTCCCAACCTATCTTATTCAATCTCTCCCACAGTATTTGACACAATAGTTTCCTTTATCTACTTTGACATACTTCTTCCCTTGGCCTTTGGAAGACAACGGTGTCCTAATTTTTCTTCTATCCTACTGACTTCTTTTACTTCTTTACTGGTTCCCTTCGTCTTTTTAAATGCTGGAAAACTCATGGCCCATTTTCTCTCATTAGTTTCCCTTTTCTCTCTTTTCTGTTCCCCTGTGTATACATTCCCTTCAGCATCCTTGCACACAGCCTGGGGTACTAATGGTCTGCAAAGACAAGGGAATTGTATTCAGTGACAGCATGTCACACCAGGTAATTCCAGGACACAGGCCATCTGCGACATGGCAGTTTTAGTTAAAGTATCATGGTTTCTTAAACATACATATAGAATCAACAATCTAGCACTGTAGAAAAAAAGTAAAAAAAAAAAAAAAAAAAAACCCAAACCCTAATTATTACTCCTGATTTCTGATTTACCGAGAGCAAGGATGTCCACCCACACACTGTTTGATGGACGCCAACTGTTTTGCAAACTTAAGAGTAGCTTCTTTGAAACATACACTTTGGTATATTTTCCTTCGTATCTTTTATGTGACAGAATTCACATGTTGCTTAGAAATTCTGTATTTTCCAGTGAATGCACACACAGTACTGCAGGGAGATACCAAGAATATCTAATTCTATTTCTGTTTTTTCAGGAAAGGGTGGATTCATCATGCAATTCACATCGATCTTCTGCAACTGTCCAATAATATATTTATACTTAACTTAGAGTTACCAAGGGAAATGAAAGGCCCTAAGAAGTCTTCTTCCAAAGAATGCACAGATATTGGGTTGATTTTCATTTTATTAGCAATTTTCCAAACCGTGTATTCACACCTTTTTTAGGGATGCTAACTTGTCACAAATAGATTTATTTGAATTTCATTATCCATTAACTACCTTCCAAAATATACATAAATTGACTCTTAAATAGCCAAAAGGTTAGAATTCATAAAGAGGAGGATGAAGAGATTAGAAGATTGAATGATTTGAGAGTTAGGATGGGCAACAGAGAACAAAACCAGTATTGTTGATACTCTGTGCTCTAGAGATAAGGCAAATGGAGTGAGCTGAGGAATGGCCTTTTTTGGTGAGATGTCAGAATAGGGAATAAAATTTGCATGTAAACCAGGTGGGAGAGGTAGCCTAGCATGATGATGAGCATGGATTATAAAGACAGACTACTTAATCTTGATTACCGGCCTTCCCATTCACAAATCCTGTGACCTTGAATTAGTTAATCTCTCTGTGTCTCTATTTTCTTATTTGTAAAATGAAGATAATAAAAGTTTCAAGTTTATAGAATTGTTGTGAAGATTAATGAACTTAGGAGTTTTCAACACTGTTGCTAATGATATTGTTATCAGAAAATTCCTGGTTTGCCAAGAGGAGCTGTCTTAAGCATTACAGGATGTTTAGCATCATTTCTGACTTCTACCCAATAGATAGAGTAGCAAAACCCCCTCTCAGATAATGTCCAGACAGTGCCCCTGGCTGGAAAACACTAAGTTACCATTCCAAGGGTAGTATTTAGCATACAAGAAATGCTGTGTAGATATTTGTCAAGTAAAACTACTAATAAACTAATAGCAACATTTCAAAAGTAGACAATAGTAATAAAGGTGTAAATATGGACTAGATAAAAGTGATCAATAGAAGACAATGAGTTATTGGTCCTCCTCAGTTTATGAATTCCATCCTTAACAAATCATTAAGGCATAATTTTTTTAGAAATTATATCGTAGGGATCAATCTCTGAAACCTGCGACCCTTGCCAGCACTGAAACTTCCCTTCTAGCCACCAACAGCCTTTGATTCCTTATACTATGCTGTCTCATCTCACAGAATTGTTCACCTACTATATTATCCACCTTGCTTCTCCGTAAATGCTCCATTCTCTCCCGTATGTTGAACTCTGTAGAATCTCACTTTTTGAATAAGTTGCCCTTCCTTTTATTTTGTTCCACTCTCTAGAAGTAGAATCTTCAAATCCAATGAGTGCCACAGAATTAAAAAAGGTAACCAAAATGTCAGGATGGGTCCTGGGTGGAATGCAGTGACCTGAAAAGGCATGCGTGTCCGAAGGGAACGCTACAAAACTCTAGCAGCTGGGCAGTATGAGGGATGTGGACCCAGTTTTACCAAATCCCAGTGTTCTCCCTAAAACTTAGCGAAGCTGTGGGACACAACTTGACAGGGCTTCAAATGAGGAACTGTGATTATCTAGCATTCTTTTCTAATTGAATTTTCAGATGATAGTAGACTTGACACTATCATGCTTTTGAAACTTTGAAGCACTCATGTGGAGTAATTCAAGTAAATATGCAAAGGTAATTCTATAACTGGTTTCCGTATGCCCATGTAGTGTCATATTTCTGAGAAAATAATTTAGGAATAATTGGAATTTAAATAATCTTGAAACTTAGAACTCAGCAACACCAGGATATTGATATGCATGCACATATTGCTTGCTTTGGTTAACCATTTTTTAAAAACTAATATTTTAACTTTGAGCATTCAGGAAGGAATTCTGGTTTACAATGTGCATTAAATCAAACCATAACATTTTAAATAATAAAGACATAGCTTGCATAGTATTTTTTCATTAGATGGAACTGCATTAATTTTGAATAGTTTGGTAGTAACTGACTGTGCAGAACTGATTGTTAAATAAAGTCAAAATAAGCCATTTAATTATACCATGGCTGGTTAGGCTTTGTCATATATGCAAGATCTCAGTCAGTAACTCCAGCCAAACATTCTCTCTTTGCCACCAAGCAATTTCATAACCTTGTTATTATCATGTCCCTCACATCTCCATCTCAAAGGGAGAATAAGACCACCTCTACTTTTTTCAATAGCATTTATTGAGCATATATTAGATGCCAAATCTCATACTAAACACTTCATGAATATTTTCATATTTAAATTTCAGAAAAACCAGTGAGATAAGCATTATCTCATAATTTTACAAGTTAGAAAACTTAAGTTCAAAGAGGAGAATCCAAATTTAAAGACATAAAAGCCAATCTAGCTGAATTTACCTAATGTCACTAATTTAAGAAAGGGATGGATTGGATGTTGAAATTACATGTTACACTTACATTTAAACCTAAGTAAAATGTATGGAGTTCTCCTGCAACTCTCTGTGGTTTAAGATTTAGTAGAGATTAATTCTATTATTCCTATAGATAGATAACTTAAACCAGGGGATATAACTGAAAATTGCTTTCAGGGTTCTGGCACAAGCTAGATTAGAAACACTTGATACATAAGAGCACCTTAAGAAACTATTTCTTCTGGAGGCTAAAGGCAAAATTTAAAAAATAGAGGCAAATATAGCTACAGATGTAACTAAGGGAGTTAATGGAAAAATACCTAGAAACATAAGCACATGTAGTAGATTTAGGAGTGAAGAATAATGTAGAGATAACAGAAACCAGAGAGTGCTTAAAGTTTATGATTTTGAAAATTGATGGCCCTTTGTGAAGGTTTCTACTGGATCTTATTTTAAACTTTATTAACCTCCCTCTGGTAATATACTATTGCCCATGGAACTGAGCCCATTGGAATAAGAGAAAATGACACAGTCACTTCTATTCATCTCAATAATATGGTAACTTTCAAACCTAATTATGAACACCTAAATGTCAGCTTTGCTAAATGTTTCTCTTCTGATTATTGTAATCACTATTAATAAGTTCATTTGGTACAAAGAAAGGGAAGAGAAAATGCCTTGTAAGGCCCTGATATTCTTTGGGAGAAATGACAGGTAAATCTTTGTTAATATTCACAAGTTTAGTTTGACTAATTGAGATCCTTCACATTTTGTAATTGGGTTAAAATATACCCTTTCGAGCAAAATACTTGGTATTCTGCATCCTCTTAGTTTTGGGGAAAAAAAATTGTCAAGGCAGTTTGAATTAATGATTAAGTACATTAGAAATGACTCTTCTTGTAAGTATATTTGGTTTTAAAATTTGAGTTCTTGATTCATGGAGTATATCGATAAGAAATATTTTATGGTTCCCTGTGATTCAAGTATATCCTAGTGCATAATTTTGTTGAAGATTCAACCAACAATATTGCTAAATGATTTTTAGGTCTTAATACATTTGGCACTGATCTAGGGTGGAGAGGCAGATAAACTGAGACTTATAATTCTGCCTCTGCAGCTTATCAAAGAAACAATAGATGAAACTGATTGACTAAGGGCCTGGGCCAAAGGGAATAACAGGAAATTAAAAACAGAAAGGAGGTAGAGGATACTAGTATGGATAGAGAATATGGAGAGACTATAGGAGATGTATGATGCTAACTCCACCCCAAAAGGTTTATATTCCAATAGTATTGAAAAGCACATTTATTGTCAATTAAGGAAATGAAATATTAAAAATGTGAAAGATACCCATAAATTAAGCCCTTGTATTATGATTTTTTTTTTTACCTGTCTACCCCTCTGTATCAGATGGTGGGCAGAGACAATGTCTTTATCTTTGTACCTTGACTGTTTAATCACCTCTAAGTGCTCAATATATATTAGTTTAATGAATGAATACATTTGACTATATGTCTTCCACCCTTTTCATACAAGGGTGAAAAAATATCGACAAATGCCTTCCTAAATTGTAGACCAACCATTATTCTCACAGCCCATTCTAAAGACAGACTCCTTTCAATGTTCCAACCCTTGGTTTTCTGAAGAATTCTTTGGAAGATATCTGAGAGGGGAAAAAAATATTGCAGGACAATGTTATGAAAGAATGAGTAAGGAATATTATGTTTTAAACAGGTTACATATATATACAAGAGTGGAGTCTGAGAAATATGCACTTCTGCATGAATTTTGCTGTAGAAGAACGCAATATATTAATCTTTGTTCATTTGACTGGGCCTTCCATACAGAGATTCTCACATCTAACAGCTTATCTCTGTGATTCCTATAAGCGGTTTTCTACACTAACACAAAATATAAATGCAAATCATATATGTTTACAAGGGTATGAATAGGTCTTCAAAATCCAAAATGTATACAAAAATCACAGTTGGGACAAGCTGAAATTAATAATTAAATTAATAGCAGAATATATTGAATTTGATTATGGCACATCATTAGAAAAAAAGAGAAAGAAAGGGAGGACTGCTCTGGTCTCAGAGCTGGTTGAGAGTGAAGAGAAACCAGGCAGGGTTGATTGAATCATGGGCTGCTCTGGTCGGATTTCTTTTGAAGACTTTTGACTATAGCCACAGATGCACTTTCCTAAATATTAAAAAGGAATCTGTTTCCTGTGGCCAAATTGAAATGATCTCTGGCACCCTTTATTTAGCAGTATTGAAGGGAAGCAGATGAGATTTGTCTTCCCTAGTAAAGGTGAACCAAAGCACTGCCCAAAGGCACATGGAAAAATCAAGTCCAGTTATATCGACCACTGAGTTCATTGACATATGGAAACAGCATCAGAGTCTCTATACAAACACTAAACTTTGAGAAATGTAACATATGAGACTAGATTTAAGGTTTATTATACATTTCTTCCATGCTCCCAAATTTATTTTCATTAAGCTACCTCTTAATTTCATGTAGAGGGGGGAAATTAGTAGGTAGAATGCAGTGCCAGTGTAGAATCTAGCTTTTGGACAAATAAAAAGTTTATAGAGAGACAAGCTTTTAACCTTATAAAGATAAAGTAGCCTATACCTTCCAAATATATTTCCCACATCTGGCTTCCTAAACACCACCACTAATATACCTTTTTATTTGTATGGATAAATATATCTTCCAATGAGTGAGCCCTAGAGAACTAAAGAAGGTTAAATAATAAGATAGCTGCTAAAAACAAAAAACTAAAAAGGATCTCGAGATGAGATATAGTCAGTGCAGGAATGAAGTGATATAGGATACAGCACACCTGAGCCAGCACCCTCAGGATTCTTAGGCACCTGTTCTGTGAAATCATGGAGTAGAAAGGCTCTGAAAAGGAAAAAGAGTTCCCTGCAAAGATACAAGAAATGTAACACAATAAAGAGAGGAAGATAGTACAAAAGGCAATAGAAACTGAACAAACAAGAAAAGGATGGCAGCTAATCTTTCCTGGTTTTTGGTTACGAACCTGACACTACACCAGGTACTTTTCATATGATATTCCATGATATAATAACTGAAATCACTATTAGTGGAGAATTTACTGTGCTCAAAGCACTTAGCTGACAGCTTTACATGCCTTATCTCACTGAATCCTCTCAACAGCTCTCTTGGATATGAAGAAACAATTGAGAGAGTGAAGTCCTTGGTTCAAAGCCATGTAAGAAGTAAATGATGCAGACAGGGTTTGCTCTCAGGTCTCTGACACCAAAGTAAATGCCCAGTCTTCATATGTGGCCAAGAGGCAAAGTCTCATGTAAGAGATAAACCCCTGAAAAGAATTGAAGCTATCAAACACTCATTATCAATTCTTTAAAACAAACAAGTTGCACATCAGTATAGATAGCATTATCTTACAGTTTTCTATAGCAAGTGGCAGTGACCCTGGGTCTCTATGCCTGTTTTATCTAGCAGATGAACTCCAGTCCTCCCAATCAATCACAATCCTGGTTTGTTTCCTGAAGGACTTCAGCTTTGAATGAACTCTAAAACACTTGCGTTGGACACACTCCGATTTAGCACATTTGCTCTCACCCAGCCCACTTGATACCCACAGCATGCATTTGCGAGATGTCTGGCCAGGTTTAGGGGTACAACTTGTGAATCTAGAATAGGTTTGTTTTTCATTCTGAGTCAGTTTTCCTGGTTTCTATGGGGAAAGAGCCCATGCTTTTGGCCTTATTAGCTCCACACCAACTGAGCTTACTGACCCAGATAAATATTGTCTGTCTGACATGTGCTTTAGAATAATAAATATGCAAAACTGACACTCTGTTCTCAATTATTGGTATTTGTCGAGAGAATCAGAGATGAGAATGACCCCCAACACCACATAGACAGCCCCATGTTTCCCCAAAACACCATTCCTATTTGCCTTTGCCTATACTGTATGCTTTATTTTCTGTGGTTTTAAGATTCTAATAATGCTTTGGTGAAGCTAAGGTTAAAATTAGTTTGCATTTTCTGCCCACACAGCAACTGATGGCAGGGAATTTATCCTGGGAGTATGCTGGTTGCACAGTGAGAGAAGCTGGCTCAGAAAGTGCCAGAGGTAATCTGGGAAGTGGAAAATGTCCATGATGATAATTGAAAGACAACCATAGATCACTGTGATTACAAAAATAATCCTCTTCCTGTCCAAACACAGGTGGAGAAGAAATAAAAGACAGACGTTCGCACCACAGAGAAAAAAAAGGAGTAAGAGAGCATTACATAAATGTGCTGATGCTTTGGTAGCAATAGGGAGCAACCTCTCAGTAAGAACTGCATGGGGCCCATCTTCTCTTAAAAAAAAAAAAAAAAAAAAAAGTTCCACTACTGTTACATACTTTTTTTAGTCTAGCTTATTCATCCTTGAGTATAAAAACAATGTCATTTTTCTTCTTGCATTATGAGACTTATACTCACAAGAATTTGCAACTTAAGAAAAGTTAGAATGCTTCTAATTAACCTCCTTTGTTCATCATTCAAAGCACTTGGCTGCCAAAGCCTTACTTTTGACTTATAATGAAACCACTAAAGTTACAGGAATTATTCAGGGAATTAAAAATGTAAAGAATGCCACCAAAAGTGATTTGCTTCCATTGGAAGGTCTTTGTATATGACCTGGATAAGCATTGAAAACCATATGTTTGCATCTAGGTAATTTCATAATACTTTTTCTTTATAGAAGAAATGCGTTTTTTGTTGTTAAGAAATGAATGATATGAAAGCTAAAATTAGTGTTTTTAAGCTCAGAGTGCTAAAATGCAGTAACAAAATTATGAAAAGAGTAAGTCACCAGAAATTTCAGAACTGCTCAAGGTGTGAGACTGCATGGGGCCTAATCACCATAAACTAAAATGCATTTTAATAGTCACTTTTCATTTAATGTTAATTCTGGTGTAGTGAAAGTTTAGCAGGTAGAAGACCACCAGGTATGCTTCTGTGACTGCTGTATTGCTAATCATAAAGCAGCTAGTAAACAAATAGGTGAGAACAAAGGTTCTTTATCTTGGCAAGTTTATATGAAACTAACTCAAACTAACATACTATAACCCACTCCTACAGAGACCTAAAGGTTTTGAAATACTGAACACAGCATTTTCCCCCTTAGGACACTAAGCCGTTCTTAGTTAATAATAACTTAACCAGCAAGTTTCTGTGCTTCCCTGGATGTCTTTCCTTTTTTTAGGCTGATAGGTTTATAAAGAGTTATCTCTGCATATTTGGTGGCCAGGAGTAATATTTGTTTCTTTGTGACTGGAGAGGAAACCTTTAGGGATAATCTGATAACGACTTGCAAGGAACTCTAAGACAAGAGGGTGTTATTGTTCTTTCATTCTGATGACCTCTTTCATATGATTGTCACATTTTTCCAGAATTCTCTGGAAGGACTATGGTCGGTTATTGGGCAGTGCTCAAGCTTAAAAGTCTAAGCTAAACCATGTTCATTTGTGTTAATTTGTTAGTTCCTAAACTAAAAAAGATAGAGTAGGATGTCTATTTTTTTTTTTTCACCATAGAAGCCAAAGAACAGCTTCTACCTATGTATACAGGTGACTGAGTGAATGAAACACCCACTTATAGCCATCTGCTGAAAATGCAGTAGATCCTTGCTCCACACACCAACCATTTGGGAAAGGATATAGGTAAGGAGAGTGAGAAGGTAGCCCATCATGCTCCCAGTAATCCTTAGCTTCCAGGGCCACTTCATGGTACAGATGTTGAGTGTTGGTGTTGTGGAGGGGTAAGAAAAAAACAATTTACCCCAGCTTCTAAATGCAAATATTCCTGTAGCCTGCTGAGGAGGTCTTTTCTTTTATCCTAGGGGTAGGATATGTCTGACAATATGAGCAGGTGAGAGCTCAAAGTTATTAATGAGTGGATGTTTAAATAAGTAGTAGTTTAATAGTTTGAAGGGTAGTTTAAGAGTTTAATATATATATCAAGTAGGATTGAATCTGGCTCTTACAAAAAACCTGATGAACAGCGGGATGAATAAAATTGGAGATTATCGCTCTTATGTCACAAAAAGTTCAATTGTATGTGTAAGGTAAACACATGACAGGCTGAGAGAAATTTTAAAAGCAAGCCTTTTTTTGGAGAGGGCTCCCGGGCGAGGTTCTCTGGTCCAGAGAGGAGAGGGGCCAGAAAAGTCACGTCCTGGGGTGTGAGGGCACAGTTTTTATGGGGTTATGTTGGGGTAGGGGTATAATGTGGGGAACCTTAATCAAATGCTAATTGAGCATCTGGATTAGGGTGGTGGCACCCAGGGCTTTAGGGCAGGCCCTATTCAGAAGGTCTGGATTCTGGTATCAAGCTGGGGAGTCTCCAGGCAGGCATCAGGCTGGCCCTTCCCCCGCAGACCTAACAGTAGGCATTTCAGGACTGGTTTGATTGCTCCAAAATTTATCAAAGATCTGGGCTCCTTCTAAATTTTTTTTTATCTTTTTTTTTGCCGATGGTTATCTGACATCATGTGTGTGCCCCACTAGAGAGAAGGAGGACAGATAAAGGGTAAAGGATAAAAGGTGAAAGACTTCTTGTGAAGCTTTGCCTTTTAATTTGAGAAGAAAGCCCTCCTTAAGAACGTGTGCTTACACCTTGATCAAGATAATGTCACAGAATTAAGTCACTTCTAATGGGAAGGGAAGCTGACAATGGAACTATTTAGCTAATGTCTCTCATATACATCATAGAGGAAGATGAAGGATTAGAGATTACACGGTTGTTGAATGACCCAACCACAAAGTATAAAGAGTGGGAGGCCAAACTGAAGATATCAAATACAGAACATCAAGGGCAATCTATATGTAACTCATAAGATGACCAAGTAAGACAAAATAGGAAAATTATTAACCCCAAGAAGACCTCATGATCTCAGTTCTTGTGAAACAGACCTTTCATAACATGTACATATTGTTCCTTGAATGGGTTAATAATCAGCAGCAGTATGCTATGAAGGTAATCTAAGATCTACTTTCATTTTTTTCTTTTTGTAAATAGATATGTTCTTCCATCCCTAAATTATTTGTTTGTTCATGCTCTGTTGTTCTCGTAATCAAACATGCCATTCTAAATACATAACATCATACCTCGAGTTCTCCATAAAGCACTACAAAATTTCTAAGGCAATAAAAGTTCCTATTTGAACATGCTTCACATACGGTGCTCATAGATAAGTACAGTTTGTCTGGAAACCTAAAATAGCATCATTGGTTCAGGTACTGAAAAGCTCAGACTACATTACATTTGCAAAAGCATAAGTATATCTCATCACAAAGCTGAATACAGAAATGCAAAGTACAGTAAGAGAGGGTAGACTGGCAGATGCTGGCAATTAAGTGGGCATATTCACTAGAGCAGAGCAAGCACCATGCTGTATGTGGGAAGTGACAAATTCAGTTACAGGCAATTTGAGGAATCCAGTCCAGCATTCCATAGAGCAGTTGTTCTCCAAGTGTGGATCCTGGACAAATAGGATCAGCAACTCCTGGGTATTGTTAGAAATGCAAACTTAGTCCTTGGTCTTAGATTAGGAGTTTAAAGAACTCTAGATTCAACAGTAATTTAGCAAAAACTAAGTGATTTGTCATCTCTGACATTAGCAGATGATAGAAGGAACTTGGAAAAAATTTTGAGACTTGGTGTCAGCGACAAAGCTAAAGCTAATTATTGTTTGATAAAAAAATGTTAGAAAGGATCTATCAATGGTGACTTAAAGCCATCTATTTCTCATGGCCATGGGATAAAAATCTCATTTTCACTAAGGCAATCCAGCTGGGTAGATTTTTTTAGAAAACTAAACCAATGAAATCAGAATTTCCAGAGAGGATCCCAGGCTTTGGTAACTATAAGGAGCGTTCCAAAAGGTTTTAATGTGCTGTGAAGGTTGAAAACTACTGTCCTAGGGCCCTCTAAGTGAGAATCAATAATTTAAGTTTGGGGCATAAAAGATCTATGAAGAGAGGGCATTGGGACTTAAAGGACTACAGTTTTCTCATCTGCCAGAGATATAGAGAACATTTAGAAGAGTATCTAGCATAAAATGCACGTTCAACAAAGATTTATTTGTACATCCTTCTCATGACAATATAAGCTCTGTAAGAATGGAGGCTGTTTGAGACACTGTCCCTAATTCCAAATTCATTATAAAGCATACCATCAATGAAGAATAAATGTTCGTAATAAATATAGCTATTTCAACTTCTGGGATTAAAAATGAAAGTTGAGCATATTCCCAGCCTTTCATTATCACAGAGAGGGAGTTAAGATAGCTGAACTCAAGTTCATAAAGCCTGCTTTTTCTGCTTTTTAAAAAAATTTTTGTCTTTAACTGCACTGACAGCACACTAGCCACTAGCCTCATGTGGCTATTAAGTACTTAAAATGTGGTTGTTATATATGGAAATGTGCTGGAACTCTAAAATACACAAAGGATTTTGGAGGCTTAGTATGAAAAATGAATGCAAAACATCTGATAAATATTTTTTAAATTGATTATATTCTAAATGATAATACCTTAAATATTGTATTGGTCTACATTATTAAGATTATTTTTTACTATTTATTTTTCTTTTTAAAAATGTAGTACTAGACACATTTTAAATTGCATATGTGGCTTGCACTTTTGGCTTCTCTTGTATTTCTGTCAGACAATATTGTAAGATTTCTTTTTTATCTGATGACTGTAACACAGGGAACAATTACTAGGAAGACAAAATCAGCAAGGCCCTGATATTTTGACTTAGAGTGGCCCAGTTTTAACCATTAGCCAATTATAAGGAAAGTACATGCAAAGGTATAAAAACACCAAACCGAAGAAGTGGGTCTTATAAAGAAAGTCACCTAATCTTAGCATACCCCTTTGCAAATAGTTTTCATCTGACCTAAGTTTAGTGCCTACATATCTATGTATGTGCTACTCATCCCAGGCCTTTGGCAAGGAATTATTGACTGCATGTTGTTTCTCTGAAACATCTACAACGAAACTGTTACTTTAACAGCTGTGTTTCTTCATCTGTTTATAACCATGGTAATATTCTTTATGAAATTTGCTTTTCACTATCTAAAGATTTTTACTAAATGAAACTTTGCCAGTACATTAGAAGTATTGATATATTATCAACAAAATTTCCCCCTTCTGCCTAAGTCTTAAAGTACCAGGAACTTTTTGGATTGGATCACTGATAAAGATGTGTGTGTGTGTGTGTGTGTGTGTGTGTGTGCACGCGCGCGCGCACGCACGCACACACATGCATGCACACATGTGCCTTGTATACTGTAAATAAAAAAATAAAATAATATAGTTATTATCTAATTCATTATTTCCTCAAAATCCTTTTCATTGAAGATTGTAGGATTTTAAATTAGTATTAAATTAATTGAGCAAAGAAACTGATCACATGCTTTTAAAGTCACAGTATGTTAGACATTAATAAAAATAAAGTTTAAAAATTACTATGGAAAGGAGAACCTATTTCTTTCCCCCATTTCTACTTTTTAGGTAATAGAAAATGAAACAAAGGATTAATAATGATCTAATGTTCAGTAATGGCAAGGAGAGGCAACATATCATTATCCATCTGCAATGGAATTATCATTCAGGAAGACTTCCGTAATGAGGCATATATCCATCTCTCTGTTCATTCTATTCATGGACAAGAAGGCTTATGCATTCTTAAGTACTTGAAAATTGCTGTCAAAGATCTTTTTAGTTTAAGAAAAAAATTTAATGTGCTTTGAAATACAAGTGATGAATTTTAGAAAAAAAAATTTCCTTAAAAGCAAAATAGAAATCTATATTTTTAAGATAAAAAGTAAAATGAGATAACTTTATGGCCTTATATTCTGCCCATACACTATTGGTTAACCTATTCTTGAATTGGCTCTACTTCCTCATAGCACACTATCTTAGTCATGTATTATTGACCCTTTCTTCTCTGTTTCTCCTAGAAAATTTGGACTTTATGCCAAAATGAAAATGCTTTGTAATAATTTGACATGACCACAGTGTGAAGGAGTATTAAATGAGAATCCAGGTGAGAAATTACGAGGGCATAAACTTAGGATGTTATGGGTGAGAGGAAGGAAAGGGACAGATTCTATAAATATTAAGAAAACATAACTGTTTCATATTTCTAGTAGTGTGACAGACTGGATGCTCTATAAAATCCTACTGAAAAAAATTAATAATATGAACTAAATTTTTAAAATCTAAGATTAAATTTTAGTATACAACTGAGGTAGCAAAAAAATGTCAGACTCAACAGAGGTCAAAAATGAAGTGAAAGCAGGCACTCTGGGAGTTAAGCACTCGAACAATACTGATAGACCCTAGAGACCTTGAGTTTTAGTTTTAATGCCTATAGCAAGTGTGAGAGACACAATATATATTCTAGAACCTGAAAAAAATGTGAAGTCTAGTAGAACTTTCCTACAAAAAGCTAGAGCCCAAAAAAGCTGCATGTTTCAGAGTGCCCAGCAGAAAATATACAATATTGGGAAATAATTAAATTCATTCTTAGAGATGCAACAAAAACTTAAAGGATCATTGAAAAAAAAATAGCCAATAAATCTGAATAATTAGATACAATTGATAAATTTCTGAAAATATAATTTACTAATCTTACTCCAGAGACAATAGGAAATTAGAATTTTCACATAACAATTAAAAATAGAATCAGGAGTTAAAATCTTCCCATAATAAAATCACAATCTCACACAGCTTTATGGGTAATTTTTGTCCATACTTAAGGTTTAGATAGCTCTAATATTTTATGAAATTTATGATAGAATAAAAAAAGCAACAACACAAGCTAGTGCTTATTAAGTTAGCAAAACTTTAAAAAGGTGAATACAAGGAAGGAAAATTATAGAGCAATCATTTTCATGAATACAAATGCAAAAATCATAAATAATAATTTTTATTTATATAATATTCGATGACTAGCACAATTTTAAAAGCTATACAAAAATAAGCTCATTTAGTTAAAAAAAACAACCCTACATATTAGAAACTAATATTATTTTCAATTCACAAATAAGAAGACTGAGGTATAAAGAATAATTTGGTCAAGGTCATACACTAACTTTCAATGGCAGGATTCAAATTCTCACAGTCTTATTACAGATTCTATTAAAATAATTGGCAATAATAAGTGTTGGCAAGATGGAGAGGAACTGGCACAATTGTGCATTGTCAGTGGGAGTTAAAATGATATAATACTTTGGAAAACAATTTAGCAATGTCTTATACACATCCACTTGACCTATGACTCAACAATTCTGCTCAAGATACTTGCTTCAAAGAAATGAATCATATACCCACAAAATATTTGTGGGCAAGAATGTTAAAAATAGCAGCTTTATTTATAGTATCTCCAATCTAGGAACAACCCAAATCTCCAAAACCAGATGACTAATCAAATTATAATATATTCATATAATAAAATACTTAGCAATAAAAATAACTATTGATAAAAAAATGAATAAAACATGTCAGACACAAAAGATTTTATTTATATATAGGCCATTATTTTTATGAAGTTCTAGGAAAGGCAAAACTAAGATATGATGATTGAAATCAGAACAGCCTCTGGGATGAGGGAATTCATTGGAAAAAGTCATGAGGGAATGTAATAGTTTTCTATTGCTGATGACAAGTTACCATAAATTTAGTGGCTTAAACCACATTCATTTAGTATTATCTCACAGTCTCTATAGGTGAAAGTTCTGGACATGGTGTAACTGGGTCCTCTGCTCTGGGTTTTAAAAAGCTGAAGTCAATATGTCATTTGTGGCTGTGCTCTCATCTAAAGTCCAGAATCCTCATCCAAATTCCTGTGATAGCTGGAAGAATTAAGTTCCTTGCACCTTTAGAACTAAGAACCCTATGTCTTACTGACTTTCAGCCAGGAGTAATTCAAATTCCTAAAGGTCGGCCTCAGATCCTAGACACGTTATCCCTCCATAGGCAGTTCACAACACTCCTGATTGTTATCTTATGGACCAGAAGAGTCTACTGTTTCTTTTGGTCTTTTATATGGATACCTGATTAGGTTAGGGCCAACCAAGCTAATTTCTCTTTTGATGGAAGTCAACTAATGAAGAACATTAATTATATCTGTAAACTATCTTTTGCTATAATAACATAATCAAGGGAGTGATAGTCTATCATATTCATAGGTCTCACCCAACTCAAGGGGAGGGAGTACAAAATCATTATATAACTCAAGAAATATGCCATTTATATAGATAGGGGTATATAAATTCTACCAAAATATTCTATATATTAAATAGGGTTCCAGTTAAAATTCTAACAAGATTACTTTACCTATCTGAATAAGATTTTTTAAGATGTATGTGGGGGACAAAAAGGGCCAATAATAATCAGGACATTTATGAAGAGGAACAAGGTAGAGGCAAGAATGAGGATTTCCCTGTAAAATATAAATATACCATAAAGTTATATTAAGACAGGTTAATATCAGTGCACTGTTAGTCATGGAACATGGAACAAAATAGAGAATCCAGGAATATATTTATGTGCCTGTGGAAATTTAATTTGTAATGAAGTTGGCATAAATATTTTTGAATGAGGGATGAATTGAGTATCCATATGGAAAGCTTGGAATACTAAATCAATGATAATGGAACATTGATTATGACTATTGGAAAAAATGAATTTTGATTTCCACATCATACCACATAAAAATGAATTCCAGGAGAATTAAGGACTTAATATAAAAAGCTAATCTATAAAAGTTTTCAAGGAAGACTGAGAGGAATTTCTTTATATTTTTAGAGTGGTGCAACATTTTAAAAATAAGACACAAAAGGCACTAAAAAATAAAAGAAAAAAGCTGTATATTCAAATACATTAACAAAATTACTTCAGATCATGATAAGATGCCCTATGTGAATAAGAACATAAGACAAAATTAGGTTGCCTCTGGTAACCACCGATTGGATCTGTTGGGAACCTAAATCAGGAATTGAAGACTATTAACAAATATTAATAGAGTATAAAAACTTTGTATTACAAATTACAATACAAATGAAGTACAGTACACAAAGCAACATTGAAAGATTCTTAATTATTTGAAGAAAATACTTTACAGAGGATGCATAATATATTATTATACTTATACAAGGTATAAAATTAGAAAAAGATAAGTATTCTATAAAGATATATATATATATCTTTATCCATATATATATATATATGGATATTAAAACTTTCATGAAAAGCAGCTAGTTTTTAAAACAAACTTCAGGATAGTAGTAACCTTTGGAATGAGGAAGTAGAATGTATTGTGGAGAGCAAATTGTTCCTTCTGTATTTCTAAGGTTCTATTTTTTAAGCCGAGGTGTCCATACATAGTTATACTTGTATATTATATACATTCTCTTGTGTATGATAAAATTTACAGTAATTTTTATGATAGTATATTGACAGTCCTTGGGTGGTAAGGAAGAGGATGTGCATGTTGACTTCCAGGTTTCTGGCTGTTGTGAGTCTGTGGCTTCAGTTTTGTTTTGTTTTTATTTTTCTCTTGAGCTTCTCCACATGCTGCCTGAGCTTCCTCATGACATGGTGCAGCATTCAAACAGGTAGTGAAGCTTCGAATTTCTTAAGATCTCAGCTCAAAAGCTGACACAGTGTCATGTCGCACACCTTACATTTATATGCCGTTATGTGTCAATTGAATGTCATTAAGCCTTTTCAGCTGCGTCTTGCCTGTGAAAAGGCATAGATTTGAGGTCTAAAAGCCTCTTTTCATTGTGTGCTGTCTTTGTCAAAACTGGTAGTACTTTTTTACAGAACAATTATCTTTAAACCTGTATAGATTTTCTATAAATTTTATTGCAGTTTACTCATCTAGATAAAACCGACAACCAAAAATCTATTTGAAATGAATCCTGTTCTACTACAGACTGATGAGGGGCCATATTCTTAATTTTCTTAGAAGCCTTATTGTTCAACAGAGAGAGAGGGTCTGTGATGCATGCCTTTAACATCTTTAGAAAGTCTTCTGTCTGTTTGAAAGACTCTGTAAGGCATTGCCTTAAATCTTCATAACATCTTAGCAAAGGGTCCCTCAGGCCCATCACAGATTTGACCTTTTTGTGGAAGCCATGTTTTAATTTGAGAAGATTTTGTCATGTAGAGATCTTGGGAATAAGAAGCTTTCAATTGTGAGCCTAGCAGATCCTGAATCATTTATATTTCCTGTAAATTTTGCTCAAAAACTCAGTAGTTTCCTTTTTAGCTCACCTTTCTCCTCTTTAATTTTATAATAAACAGCTAGAGGGAGCTAGGGAGGACATTCAGCACTGCCAGGAAAATCCCCTTGGCTAAATAATGAATTCAGTAGGTGGATTCCTATTTCCGCATTTCTGCAGGAGACAGTGTTACCAAATTTTTGCCACTGTATAATGAGTCCCTTTCTACCAGCTTTCAATGATACTTATTTTAAACTCTTACTGCAGCACTATAAAACCCTTTAGGCTTTCACTAACATTTCCTCATTCCTTGAGGCCTTTAATAACACTCTCTGAATTTTCTAGACTTCCCTTTACAGACTCCTCAGTGTTCTTCCAGCTCAATGACAGCCACCAATGCTCAAGTCAGTGACACAAATTTCTAGTTTAATATTACAGCAGCATATTACTTCCAGCACTAAAATTTCTATCAGTTATCTCTTGCTTCATAACAAACCACACCAAAACTTAGTGGCTTAAGCAACAACAATTATTTTGTTCAGAAGTCTGCAATTAGGGCCACTACCCACCCATGCCCATGGATCAGTTAGGGCAGCTCAAATGGAGCAGTAAAATACACTTCCAAGATTGCCCCCTCAATGGCTGGAGAAATGACTCTGTCTTTTGGTTAATTTTCATATTGTCCTCTCCACAGTATGGCTTTGGCTCCTTCACAGAATGGTGCCTATATTTAAAGAAATAAGTATAAACTGCCATTTCCTTAAGACCAAGTTCTGGAAACAGATACAGCATATTTTATTGGTCAAGCATTCACCAAATGAAAAGTTCTAGGGAAGAACTATCTATCTCAGCTCTCAATAGAGAAGAGTCTAAGGAATTTGGGGCCATAATTTCTATCCTACCTGTCTACTTCTTTTCATTGTCAAAAGTTCACTGATCATTTTAAATCCTTGCTTTCTTCACTTCCTTGCCTCTCACTTTTTCTTTAATTCAGTAATCTGGTTTCCATAAATTCTCAGCTACATTGAAAATGACTGCTTACTTTGGTCATCAACAATCCCCATGTTGCCAAATCAAAAGGACATTTTTCAGTTCTTTTTTTTGTTTGGCATCTTGGCAGCCACTGACACTGTTGAATTCACTTTTCCTTAAAAATCTCTTTTACTGATTTTGGTGAATTCCAGACTTTCTTGGTTTTCTTTCTACTCATTTCTGAAGAGTAATGTTCTTCTTCTCAATTTTGAGTCTGGTTTATAGTTGACACTAGTGAAGATACTGTAAAGTAGATATTTGTGGACATTTATGGCAAATTCAAGTCAAAAAACTGTTTATTTTACCTAACTCTAAAACTCGACAAAAAAATTATTTCAAGCCATCTTCTCAAAGACAGGTTGATATTTAATAACTTTATTGTCTACTTCTGTCCATCAAATTATTTTTGTCTGTTTGCTAGCTAGGTAGGCAAATTTAATAACAGTTTTTAAAGTTGTCATGAATGTGTTTGATTGAATTTTAAGGTCTTTTGATTTTACAGTGTTCTCTTCTAACAGCAGGGGTTGACAAAACTAAGAATTCTTCTGTACCAGATTCCTCATCATTAGGGCAGAGGCTTATAGGAGCCTCAAGTAGCTAGCCATTATGGCACTGAGCAAGAATTTTGAAAGAAATTGGTTCTAATGATGAGTTTTAGTGACTCATTCATGTTGAAAAGGGATATAGAAGTTCCTCTTCCATTTCACACTTATTAAATATCTGTTTTCTTATATATTAATTAACCTATTGTCCCCATAATAATGACTATGTACAGACATATATTCCATAATATATAAATATTACAGATAGGAACATAATATATATTCTCCAAAGAGATAACAACCTATAATCTTTAGTAAGACTAATTCTGTGTTTTAAAAAGAAGGGTTTATGCTCAGTGTAAAAGTAAAAGTAGGCAAAATTATCATTGGTGGGAAGGCTAGCATGTGCTAATTTACTACATTTAACAAGAAACATCATTTTGAACTTCAAGTGATATATCATCATTAATACTGCAACCCATTTACAATATTTATATCTAATAATTCATTCAACACATTTTTTTATTGAACAAGCTAGTACTGGAATAAATGAATGAAACATTTAAGGTCCAGCCCTGTAGAAATTCATAGGATAGTTATTAGATATTTTTTGGTTAGATAAAAGAAATAGCTCTCTATATTTTGAACTTTAAGATAGACTTTTTTCAATTTTTTTTTTGTTTTAGGAGGATAATTTATAAAATGTTTCAATTAATTACTAACCCATTTTGAGATAGCTCTCACATGTTATCTTTTCAAAAAATATTCTTTCCTTTTTATTTTTGCTTCTAAAAAATTTACTTTGTAGTGGGAAATCAAGAGAGTATAAAATAAAAACATACAGTATCATCTACCAAATTATATTATATATTACATACAGTATTATATAACAAATATAGTATTAATAATAATACTGCTATGTTACAAGATTTCCATGCTTAGAGACAAGAAATATACTTACTTGAAATGTTTTCCAACTCAAATAACTTTATATTAAAACAGCTTCCATGAATTATTAGCATTATTTCATCTACTTTATGAGCCAATGATGAGGTCACTCTATAGAGAAAAAAGGCCAAAATATTATCTTAGATTTTTCTTAGAGGCTAAAATAAAAATCTCAGTATTAGACAAAACTCGTGTTGGCTTAAAACCCATTGTTAAATGTAGGTAAGTTTTTTCATTATATTATTTATGGCCTAAGAACAAACTCTTTCTTTAAAAGTTTATCTAAAATTAATCCAGAACATAAAGGGACTATAGAACAACTATAATTAGTCTATAATGTGAAAAGTACCTATGCAGAAGTTACATTAGTTTTACTTAGTTTGTATCTTAAAAGAATCATATCCCATTTTTTTTATTAAAGGCAGAATCATTGGCAATATTTTATACTTATGCTCTCTTCTGAGAGTTTTATAGTTTTAACTCTTACATTTAAGTTCATTTTAATCCATTTAGAGTTACCAATTCCTTTTAATATAAAATTACTTTTGCTTTCTTTTTTGTTTTCTATTCTTATTCTCTCCATTAATGCAGATAATTGAGAATTAATTCTATTATGAAATCCCACTATTAAGGACGTTTTCAAGAATTCAGGCCTCAATACCAAAAAAGGAAATTCAAACGCAATGACTTTTAAAAAACAAAGTTCTGTTTGTGTCCTCTTAGGATAATAATATTGTAACATGTAGGATCTGAGTTACATTGTTGGCCACTATAAATTTTTAATACAGTTAAGAAACTCATTATATATATTTTAACATATGCCTACTTCTTTCTACTACTTGTATTCTCTACTTTAAAATTCTCTGTTATCTCCTCAGCAAGATATTTTGTTGAAATGCTTTTGTTGTAGTGGCTTTAAAATCACCTGAATTAAGGTCACATTACAGCTACTTAGAAGCATAAAATTTTTCATTACAATAATCCTGTAGTTAGCAGTAAAACATGCTATGCTCTTTGGACAGAAGGCATGAAAACATAGGTTAGACACAGCTGCCAAGCTTCCTGAGAAATAATTATAACATTTTCTCCAGGGTGGTTGAAAATTTCCTTCACCAATTTAGTCTCAAGAAAACACTGGAGAACATGTAAATGTCTCTCTATATGGGGAATTTTGTTTCACCAAGTGATATTATGAAAATTAGTTTACTATGAGATAGCTTTTTAATCTTACATTCCAATCAAGATTAATACTATTTTTCTACATGAATAAAACTACTTCTCTTTTGCTTTTCCAGTGTATAGTATTGTGTTAAAGGAATTTTCAAAAATCCCATGTTTAACAGTTGATTTAACAATAAGCTGCTTTAAAAAAATGTCTATATGTTAGAAAATGTAGATATTCCCCCAAGCCTTTAAAATTTATACCCACTTTTGTTAAAATATAAAAATACAAAATCTTTCTGTAGTATTTTAAATTTCAAAGTATATATTTTTTCACAGGTACATATAATTATAATATTTGGAACATTTTTTTGAACTAGATCTAGAGTCCCTAGTGCCTTCCTCCCTATTCCTATCCCAGCTATGAGATTCTAATACATAGTACCTAGAAATTGTATATTTCCCAGGATTCTAGGTTGAAAATTCACTATTCCCAGCTATATAAAATAGTCTTTCTTCACCTTTTTGTGAATATAGAAAGCCCATCTTGAGTCAACTCAATAACCATCTAGCCAATGTTCTGGGAACAGTGGTTTTAAGTGATTTTCGATTGGAGGGCAGTGATACAACTTCTGTCAATATCAGCTTTAATAATCAGGTATACCCAAATTTCTGAAAGTAGCCATTTTTAGTTCATTTGTAAATTGCTCTGAATTCTCTCAATGTCATTTGTCTGTTACTTCTTGAGGTACTGAATATATAAAAGACCTTTTCTTTTAAACTTATTCTAAATATTTTCCCTCTTAATAGGTTCACGTTTGGGGTAAGTGTCATCGAATTTTAATGATGATCTCTAAGAGAGAAGATTATCTGCTAAGAGTGAGAAGCTCGGGAGTGATTTAGAGGGCTTGGGAAGTGTTGAAGGTAAGAAATGACAGGTGAGTGAAATATCTCCAAGTGCTTACTTACCAAGGACAAGTTGAGAATATAGCCAATCTTTTTTTTAGGACATCTGTCAGAAGTTCAGTGATTTATCTCCTCAAGCAACGGTAGGATAACAAAAGCAATGGTGGTTGGATTGGAAGGAAGGTGACAGAATTTAGAACTTTAAGATGTACAGTGCTTCCAGATGGTCACCAAAGCCTTCCTTGGACTTTTCTATTTTATTTTTACCTTGGTACAATTAACCTTACCCTACTAAGCCACAAATGCTGAGTAAATTCTGGATTACTAGATTTTGGAACTGAAAAGAGCCTTAATGCCTGATCTACTTCAGCCTCCATAATTTAACACAAGTTAAGATATTAGACTCTTTATAGATATTGTAATTAAGCCTCAAAGATTTGCCCAAGACCAATGGCTAGTTAATGGCTGAATAGGAAGTATAAGCTATCAGGAAGGAAAGTGCCACCTGGAAAGAATGGTGAGCACATTTCTCAGAATAATGGGTTGTAGAGATTCATTTTATAAAATATAGTTTAGAAAGTTGGAGCCAAGTAGTTGCTTATTACATGTTATATAATACAAGATGTTTGGATACTAATAATCTAACACAGGTTTGCTCTTTAAAGTCTTCAATGCCTTTTTATTCCCATACTTTAGTTAAGATATGTTGGACTTTTTCAAATCTAAGCATTGTACCTCCTTGTTTGAAAATGTATAGCTTTCAGAATTCAAGTTATTATAAATTTACATAAAATACTAAAATAATCTTGAATTCACCTTAGAATAAGATGGCAATTTCAAGGTAGCTACTTCCAGGATAGCAAAAAATTTCATCCACTCTGCATTATTTGTATATTGGGATTTTATTCTGTTAATGGGATTTGCTTTTAAGACACACAAGGTCCTTAAAGCACCATATGTGGAAGTAAACTCCTGCTGTTTTCAAGGTTTTTGCCTTTTTCTCCCTAGGAAGGATTTGAAGAAAGCTAAATAATGAACATATAGATTATGCATCTATATAGCACCTAGAAATATTATTTATTTGTTCAACATTATTAAACCTCTCTCACACATAAAGCACATAATAGGCATTTGAGGGTTACAGATTCATTCAATTAATCAAATAATTATTCAACATCTATAGTGTTCCAGATATCGGTATAGAGACGATTAATCATGATCTTTGTTCATAGAAATCTGTCTCTTTTATATGTATTAACTGAAAAGAAAGAAAAGACAACAATAAAAGTTGCAGATATGCATACTGTAGTCTTAGCATCTGTGAATGACTAATTCACTGAGGAAGAATATAAGCTGTTCTTTGCTGGTGGTAGGGAGAGTAGTTTTGGCCACTATTACATTGGTCCAGGAAGGAAATTAAAAATGCCTGAACAAGCAGTAGAAATGGAAATAGAGACATTGGGACACATTCAGTTAATATTTAAGTGTTATTATCAATAGAAATTGATGTTGGATTAGATGGAGGTAGTGTACAATTCTTGTTTTGAATTTCACAAGCATTTGGGGGCTTTTTGAACAAGATCTGATAGTGACCATTTGGAGGCTAATGAACTACTTAAAAATATAACAACTATACCTCTCAAACAGATAACATATATATGTATATATACACAAATTCTTTCACATGATATGAGAAACATCATGGTCTCCCTGAAATCTATATATGATCTTTGACTTAAAGCATGGTTTAAATAAACTATGATGATTTGAGGTTAAAATTTCAACTGAAAATCTTGTCTTTTCTTCATTTTTATTGTTATAATGTGTACCTTTATATAATTATACACACACACACACACACACAAACTATGTTAGGATGTTTAGTGTGTAATGTTTTGTATTTCAATTGTTGCAATAGTGCTCATGTGCCATGAACACTGTACTACATATTACAGATAAATCAGTGATCAGAACAGATACAATGCTTTTGTCATAAAAGCAACAGTATGATTATGAATGTGATATGTGCTGTGACGGGAAATTCAGTCATGTTATGAGGATTTTGTCAGTCTAGAGATGAAGATGGAGGTAGAGAGGTAGCAATGTCAGAGATGGCTAATCTGGGAAAGTGAATATATGCATGAATGAATAAAACAGTGAATGATAAGTGAATAAATTGAATTTTAAGCCCCTGTTAAAAAAATAACAGCTTTATTGAGATATAATTTACATATTATAAAATCCACTCATTTAAAGTGCACAATTTAAGGCCTTTTAGTATAGCCTTAGAATTGAGCTACCATCACCACAATCGGTTTGGGAATATTTTTAATACCCCAAAGAGAAACTCATCATACCTATGATTGGTCAGTCCACATTTCCTCTGAACTTCTCTCTCCCCACAACCAAGCTATAGACAAGCACTAACTGCTTTCTTAATCTATAGATTTATGTATTCTGGACACTTCATATAAATGGAATTATTCAATATTTATTTTTTGTGATTGGATTGAATCTTAATATAATGTTTTCAAGATTCATCCATGTTGTGGCATGTATCAGCACTTTATTCCTTTTTAGAGTGAATAGTGTTTAATTGAATGGCTATAGCACATTTTGTTTATCCATTTATCAACTGATAAATATTTGAGTTGTTTCTATTTTTTTGGCTATTATGAATAATGCTACTATGGACATTGTATACAGATTTTTATTTAGATAAAAATATCTGCCTTATAACTTATAACTTTCATCTCTTGCTTTATGTGATAGATGTTTTCTGGAAAAAAATCATTTGAGTTGAATTAATTGTTATTAGAATTATGTTTATATTTTTACAGGAAGTTTGATATTTAAATGCATCTCAATTTTAACACTTACTTAGAACTTCCTGACTTAGTAAAAGGAAACCCAGAATCTAAAGCTGAGCTCTAACTCACTGTGTGTCACTATTAACTCATGTGACCTGGATATGACTATTATCCCATGAGAAAGAAGGAACTTTCTTCTGAGAAAAATTATCTAGTACAATATGTAAATGGCTAGTGAAGTCTATCAGAAATATAAATGTTATCAATTGTTCTATATTAGATCAGGTTTAGACAAGAATGATCAGAAAATCAACAAAATAATAAAGTATAGATATATTCATATTACTTAAGGGAAAGGTCTGATTGAGATATTTGTCATTTTAATTTACAATTGAAGGCACAAATAATTCAAATTGAGAATCTCACTTTTATCCATTCACTCTCTCCCCACCTCCTTCCCTATATATTCTTTGGCTGGAGATTTAGTTTCAGCTTTTCTGTTGCCACCTTTTATCTAAGAGCTGAGCAGAATGTGAAGAGAAGTAGAAACCTGAATGATCAGTTAACCATCCTCGTAATACTGATGTTCAGAATTTGATATGGATTTACACATTCAACAGCTCTGAGATTCCTGGGAGATCAGAATATACTGAATTCTTGAAACTTAAAACATATAGCAACTGGTTTATAGCTGCTATTACTAGTTTGTTTTATTTCTTAAGTATTTTTTCATTTCTTTTTTAGATAAGCTGAATCTTTAGCCTTTTATTTCACAAAGGAGACAGACTGGTTATAAATTAAAAAAAAAAAAAGATGCTGTCAAACTATGTAGTTTTTTTAGCTATTTCTTCAGAAAAAAAAGAGATACTATTCAGTTAGTATTCACCATACACATATTGATAGCCTATTGTATGTAAAACATTTGTCTGGTTAAGGTGGATGGTGCAAAGATAAGTAGTACCACTACTTTTCAAAAGTTTGTCTAAAGTACATAGACAGGTATAAATATGCCAAAAATGTCTAAGGGTCATTAGATCAGTAAATAAAGATGCTAAGAAAATTCAGAAGAAAGACACATGACACCTAACAGAAGAATTAGAGAAGTTTTGGAGGGGGGTTTTGTTTCATTCATACTGAACACTGGAGGATGGGCAGGTCATATTCCATCTGGCAGAGGGCACATTAGGAGCAAAGGCAAAAAATAAGAAACTACAGCAAGCCTATTTGAGGGAGAAGAGTTTTAGCCAAAAACATTCAAGGAGAGCCTCATACAGAATCTTCCAAACGTTCCCTAGAAACTTTATCAATATACTGATCTGTGCCCTGTTGGAAACTGGGCTTCACAGAAAGGAGGTGAGCAGTGGGCAAGTGAGCAAACCTTCAGCTTTGTTTGCAGCTGCTTCCCAGTGCTGGAATCACCGCCTCAGTTCCATCTCAGGTTATCAGGAATTAGAATCTCAAAGGAGCTCTCAAAGGTTCTTGGTGCCAAGAAAGTTGGGGACTACTGCTTAAATAACATCTTGAGTTGGACAGCCTTCTAAGAAACTTGATATTCCTTTGCTGAATGACTTTTGGGGGATCTCTTCCTTCTCACTTATTATCCTACTGGAGGAAAACAGCCCCCAAAGCTCCAGGACTATATGTTTAGACTTGCCATGTGACTGTAGAAAGGATAATATTTCAGTCTAAAGATGATGCCCACATAATATTCCACTATTAGGCCCATCTTTTGGATGAATGAATGAATGAATGAATGAGTGTGTGAGTGAATGGAGAGGAGACTAGCAGACCATTTTTTATGGTCTAGAGGAGAAGCTTAGGGAAACTTTTAATCTTTTTAAATTTTTTAAATTTTTTTATGTTATAAAATTTTATTAAATAAAATGTGGTATTGGTGCTCAAGTATAAATTAATGAACCATTTTATTTATGAAAATGTAACAGTAATGATATTATAGATCATAAAAAAGATAGACTGTTCTAAATAAGAATTAGCTGTCAGTCTAAGTTTTGCATTTTAATTCTTTGGCAATTTTTAAGATATTTTTTCTTTTTTTCTTGGTGTTCAACAAAATTACTATGCTTGACATAGTTGTGGTTTGCTTTTCATATGTCTACCCTTTAGTACATCATGTTGTTAACTGATATCACTCAGCAAAATTTTGATAATTCTATGACATGTTTTCAAATATCATTTGCTATATTTTCACTCTACCATCTCTGAGACTTCAATTACAAGTATGATATACCTTTTACTATATCTCATACAATTTTGTAATTTTATTTCTTTTTGTGTCTTTGTGTTTCATTAGTAGTAGTTCTGTCCCATGTTCCTATTTTCTAATTTTTTTTCCAGCTTTACTAATGCATTAAACTGATCCTTCAGGTTCTTAATTACTGTTATTTATAATTTTCAGCTCTTGATTTCCCATTTTGTTTTCTTTGAAAGATCAAGACCTCTGCCAAAATTATTAAACTTCTAATTTTTTTACCATATTAAGCACAGCCTTAAGTTTTAATGTGTATGCAATGCCTCCATCTTTTAGATTCCCTTTGAACCTGTCTCTAATATCAAATTGTCTTGCTCTATATGTATGATTATTTTTGATTGAGTGCTGAACATTGTAGATAAAAATTGTGGAGATGATTTGAGCTCTTCATAGAGAATTTATGTTTTCTTCTGCCAGATGGCTAAGACCAATAGCAATTCCAAACCAACTTAATCTAATTTAGTTTTGAAATAGTTTGAAATTGTGCTTTAATCTTAGAAAACGTGGTTTATTCCCAGTAAATCTTTACAATTAAGATATACCACTTTTCTATTAATTAATTAATTAATTAATTAAATTTATATTATGGTGACTGACATTGGTTAATGAAATCCAGTTTAGGGCACCTTTTTAGATATGTGTTATAACATATTCTAGATTCTTTATGGTGAAATTTCTTCAAGAATGGTTTTGGCGTACTCATAGATCTGTCATACTACTTCCCACAGAAGCCATGGAATTTACTTGAAGCTTAAAACATGAAGGGGTTAGGATAGAGAGCAAAGAAATATCTCCAACTACCAACAATTGCCAGTAAAATAACTTAGCTCTAAATGTGCCTATGTCAGTATTTTCAGTCTGCTTATCACTTTTTGGCATTGCCATTTATGTTTTCAGAAAATCATTGGAAGTTTATTTATTTGTTTAAGATTTTAATTTATAGTCCAAGGGACAGAAAAAATATTTTTATAAATGAGTAAGATTTAGAATACAATATGTGTCAAGAAACTTTCTATAGTCTTCAAATGATGTCTAAGAAGGAAGCTAAATATAAAATAATTAAAATTACTTCGTCAATTTAATCAATAAAGTCTTTTCATCAAAATAACTTGGATTTGAAAGTCATGATGGGATTGAATAATTTAAGTTAGTCAAATATACTGGTAAATATTAAACCTTTGACTAACTATTGAACAATTTGAAACTATCAATTATTTCCAATCTGAAAGATATTATGTAAATTAAGTAAAAAATATGGTAGCTATCATGACCTTTTCTGACCAAACTGAGACATATACACAGTTGATAAAGTAAAAATTATCTTTAAAAGAATTAACCTTAAAAGAGAAAACAAAGAGAAAAAACATTTAACACTTGTTTTCTATATGAATCAAAATCATATATAATTTTTAATTGCATGGTCCTCTAACCAATTGTCAAAACTGTTTATTATGTCCAACTCCTTAACTATAGTTGAAGGGTGACAGAGTTCAATATTTTGGCACATTTATTTTAGGTATTTTCTTAAGGTGATATTAAAGATACAGGTGATGCTCCTGTATAACTTTTTACAGTTAATTCATACCCTTTCTCTACCCAGTGATAACCCGAGTTTAGTGTTTCCTATTTCCATAATTTATCATTCATTTAATAAACATTTCTGAAGTGGCATCTATCAGCCAGGGACTCTTTCATGTGATGGGTAATACATATAGCAGTGAACAAAACAGACAACCCTTTCCATTTCCATGGACCTTATAGTCTAATGTGGGAGAAGACAGACAACATATAAATAAAAATGATTATGCAGAATTGATAATTTTATTCAAAGGAAGAAGTTTATCCTCATTAAAGTGCATAGGATCAATTATATTTGCTAGTATATACACCTCAGACTCACGTCAATGAGGTACTACTAAGCACTTCTTTTTCTTTGTAGTAAAATTTGTATCGCCCTGACAGTTCTTCAGCTTTTATTGAATCTGGGAAGTATAGAACAATTATGCTGTCACATGAGGCTCCAAACTTGTACAGTGCCAAATTTCAGTGAATTCACTTGGCTTGTTGTCAGCAGTTGACATTGGATATCAAGCTTCTGGCAAGAACCTGTATGAAGTCATCTCTTCCACCTTCACTTGACCTCAGCTCAGGGGCCGTAGAGCTCAGCTGTAATGTTTCATAATACATCAAGTTACATCAATTCCATGCCAGTCCTGCCCTCCATCCTTGCTGAGCTCAACTAATAAGTATAGAAAGCAAAGTTCAGTTATGTGAAACAATGTTTTCACCCCGTTCAGTTGTTTATTAGATTTCCTACTGATTATGGTTTATATTTGAGGAAGTAAAAGGATCTGATCTCAAATCCAATAGTACTTTTGTATTAAAAAACAAGTTGTTTTATCTAGGTCAATGGCTTTTATCTATTTTTACAGACCAATCACTATCTGAGGCACCATCAAAATTATAGTGTGCAAAATAAAAATAAATATGCAGTGTTTTTTTCTGGCCTTATAAGAAATAGACTATACTAATAAAAAATACTAATATACTAATACATTTTGTATATTTCAGATAAATTTAGAAAAAAATGCACCTGAAATAGTACATCTAACAAATGCAGCCGAAGACTCATTCATTAAAAATTATGCTATTGGATATCATTCTAAACACAGGTACAACAGGAATAGATTTAGGGCTATTAGTTTTGAAACCAATCTTAATAAAAGGAAGTAGAGATGAATTTTAATCTAAACAAACAAATAAAAACAAAACCCCAAAGAAAAATACTTAACCATAACAATTTGAACTGGCTTTATAGTGTGTCTTTTCTCTTGGAAATAATCAAGCCTAAACCGATATTTATTTAGAATCTACTTTGCATGTGAAAGTCATTTTGCTAGACGGTGAGTGTCAGGTATTGTTCATGCTTTAAATGCCATCTTCTTTAGTTAGAGAAACAATAGAGTTGAACAAAAGATTCTGGAATCTCAAAAGCTTTTGTCATCTTAGAGACTACCTGCTGGTTTGCAAAGTTCAGTGGCTTTTCACTGAAACAACAGGACTGCTACAGGCCCTGGGAGAGCTGAGTTTTGGAGAAGGAACACACTTTCTTTGGGGAGCACAAGGACTTTTTTCCTCCATTTGGTCTGTCTCAGCATTCTGAAGGTTGTCCAACTCTGGGATCTTACCAAGTTTCATTTCATCCATTAGGCCTAGAGTTAAGAACAGACCTGCAAATTCTGTCAAAATTGGTGATGTATAACGGCTGAGAAATTCAAATTGCTTCAAGTGCGGGAGCCAACAAAGTAATGTCCCACTACAGGATGAGATCACAACATTGTGTACTCACACTCTATATGCATGGGGCAGAGCCAAAACATGAGTTCATTGAAGAATTGGCGAAGTGTTTCTCCTTAACTCTCTAGCTACCAAGAGTTCAACCAGATCCAACATGGCTGCAGATCTCACTTAGGATATCCCTGGACATAGCACTGCACTTCAAACTCCCCCAGTAATGATAGATCAATAAATCAGATGCATGGAGAACAATGTACAAATATAATTGAGATGGCTGTTTGGACTGAAATTTCCAAGTGCACTGTTACCTTATCATCCATGATGGCTGAAGCACTCAAGGTTTATAGCGTTTGGCTAACCTTCACGAGTTTAAGAATGTCATCAAATCTTGTCATAGCATTTGTATGAATTGTCCAAAATATGTTTTTTAATATGTAATGGTGATGCAAGTTTTAGATAGAAGTCAAACTAAGGTGTTGGTTTATGGGAAAGGTTAAAATTCCCTTGAAGATTTATTTATTTATTTATTTATTTGGTAAAAAGCGTTTGGCAAATGTAAAAACATTAAGCTCAGGGCACTTTGGAAGTCTCCTTTCTCACTGGTTCCACTTCTAGTTTTCAGGATACAACCTGTAAGCTTACAAGATGGAACCCTATTTTGAATGAAGAATTCAAACACTGTGTGGTAAACAGGCGATAATTTTTACAAGGCATAGTCTTATAAAAAAAGCAGTTCGAAAAACAAAATGTAATAAAATATACTTGTGGCTCTTATCTCAAAACAAATTTCTGCTAAGAGAATAGAAGAGAATTTATGAGGAATATTTAGCATAAATATAGGTAGAGAGGGAAAACCATGGAAGATAGGGGTTAATGAGAGTCTGTTTATGTAAGAGCAATGATATGACCTCAGCCATCATGTATCTCCTCTTCCTTTCTTTTTCACATGTTCATCTTCTTTCATGTTTTCTCCCCATATATAAGGTTGCTTGATAAAATATAGAATGCCCAGTTAAATTTGTATTTGGGATGCATAACAAATAACTTTATTCATTGTTTATTTGTTGAAAAAATATTTATTTATTGAAATACATATACTTATAATATGTATATACATGTATAATTTATCTGAAATTCAAATTTAACTGAGACTCTTGTATTTTTATTTGCTAAATCTGGCAACCCTATCTATAGCCCATCCAGTCTATCCCACTGGAGCTTAACAGCTGACAAAAAAAAAGATTGTAATTAATAATAGTGGCCAGGGAAAACATTGCCAAATGAATCAAGTTGGCCCTGCTACCTCCGGTTATTAATAGATGCAGTTTCACTGATGAAATAGTTGTTTGTCATGTGCATTTCTGCTCATTTCTCACATTCCTACACTTGCCTCCTGCTTCAGCATGTAATGTGTTCCCCTTAAGTTAATGGTATGAGTAAAGTACTAGATAAAATGAGAAAGCTGTCCATTGGAGAACTGTCCAGGTGAGGCCCTACAGTATTTGTTGGGGACACATGTCCTCATGGGAGGAGTTGCTTAGTTTCATCCTTCAAGTTTTCGTTCTTCATTCTTGTTCTTCAGCAGAATCTTCTGTAAACACCCTATTAAATCACCCACTTGGTTGGGCTCAGTAATTTTTGCATATAAATACTTTGCATATTAAGTAGAATCTTGAGATAAAAATGAAAGCATTGCTATATTGCTGCTCTCACATATTCACCATGGTAAAAAATTTTTTTCAAATATGTATTGCCTTAGTCTGGTTTAATGAGAGATCTATAAGAAGAAAAAAGATATTAAGCCTTATGTATCTCTGTGTACTCATTGAGAGAGTATAAAACTGAAAACTCTTGCACCAAAGAATACACAATTGATTGATGCAACTCATGGAAATGTGTCAAATTTAACAGCTTTCAAGCACTATCTTACAAATTGAACATATTTTCTCTCTTATGTAAAGATTTAAATTGGCAATGTATTATATCTGTTTTATCTCAGCAAATTATATAAATAACTTGCATGATATACAAAATTTCTTGCTAACACATCAAATGTTACAACACATTTTCATCTTTACTCCATAGATCATCTATATAGCACAGAATGCAACTAGAATGCAAACTGTAAAGCAGATATTGAAGCTGCACATCCTAGAAAAATAAGAAGCATTTCTTTGTAGGTTGGAAGCAATGCTTCCCAAGTGGCAAGGCAAAAATACCACAAATCGGCTAATAAGTTTGCCAATAAACTTTTAAAATATATTTAGAGAGAGATTAGTTAACTTATAGTGAGTAACACATTTATATACCTATTTATTATGACTTAGAATATATCCTCCATGAGTCTCTTTAATGTTCAAATACAATTTTACCTAATTTTAGGTCATCTTTAAGTAATCTTTTCATTTGATATGAATTTATTATTTTCTTATTTCTCAGACTGCCTTAAATGTGTCAGCAACTACATTTTATTTATTTATTTATTTACTTACTTACTTACTTACTTACTTAATAACTTACTTACTGATTGATTGGAACTTTAACCTAAGGCTGGCTTTTTTCATTAGAGTTCATATTTACAACTTAAATTAGAGCCTCTTTCACTTGTCTGCTAACAGAAAAGAGCCAGATTATTTGTTTTATAACTTCTCATGGTATTTTACTTAGAAAAATACTTGTGCTACAAATATATTTACATATATAGTATGCATTATTTATTTCCTGTGTTAAACTTCTTTTCATTTTCATTTTTAAATTGTTTTAAGGCTCCATTTAAGTGTACCTTAAAATTATAAAATAGTTTAGTAAAATTGATACATATGAATATATCAGAATTTTGCATCTAAAATTAGTTATGTGTCAGGGCTGAACTATTGAATGCAAATGAGCAATAATTAGTTTTAGCTACAAAGGTCAAAAAGCTGAGGTAGATAAGGACAATGATTTAGTCTAATTAGGAGAAATTTTATAGTCTTATGGTCACAAAAATGTAGCACAAGTATTTAGTTTTAACGTTTTCTCTTTGTATTTCTCTTTCCATCCAAGTCCAAAAAATGTATGAAGCTTGAGGATCAGAAGTTAAGTCTAGGATGGAACTCTTAGAGTAGAGAGAATGGTAATAAAAGCAAAACAGTGCTTTTCCTGAGGTAGGTACAAGTAGGTAGTTAGAAATACCTTATTCATAGGTAGTGGTTAATGAGGAAAAAAAGAACTTCAAAAAACTCACTGTTCTAGAACCACAGCACTACAGACTCTGAGGCTGGACTAACCTCAGCCCTAATCTTCCCTGCAAGAGAAAGGCATCTGCCAGCTAAAAATGGTAGTGTTTGAGGCATTTTATGTGGAAAGCTAAAGTTAGATATGTGCTGGTTGATGACAGGGATTAATGAAAACAATTCTAAATTGTACTTGGATGAATTTATTTCTTTATATCTTTCTCTACCCGCACACAATCTTGTATAATGTAGTGGGTGATATGATACCTCTGCCTCAGCATAGCAAAGACCTATTCAGAAAGAAATATGCAGAACTTGTGTCTTGACTTTGCAAACCCAAAGTCATCTCTGTTTAAAATACACCCCAAGAAATTACTATGCAGATGACTAGTATATCCATTACTCCTGATCACCATTTTGCTCCCTCTACCAAATTTCACTTCTGTGCCTACAATACCATATACTTTCAGACATCTCTACCCTAATTCTGAAATGTCTAAAATTAAACTCACATCTTTGCTCTGTTGCCTGATTTTTCTGTAGTGCTTTCTTCCTCTCCCTAATACTTCTCTTCTTCCTATTGTGTCTCTGTGATGATTCTACAGTAACCTCTTCATTCCTTGCCTTCCTTTTCACATCTGAATTGCTTTACCTTATTTTCAGATCTCATGGGATGTCACTTGAACTAATCCAATTCCTTCTCCTCAGCTTTCCTGACTCTAGTCAGGGATGTGAACATTCTTGTTTCTTTGATTAAAGAATCAAACACATTACTATATAATTAAACTTAACATGCTTTTTATAATCACTACCTTTTAGGTGGATAATAGCATAAATTCTATTTTCAATTATTTCTCAACAACTAATTACTTTGAGTCAGGGTTTTTCAAGGTGTGATTTCTAAAGAGTTTCTTCCACTTATTAAGTTTGGCAGGCCTTATTTTAGTTTACCTGATTTTATTTAAAACTAAACTAAGCAAAAAAAAAAAAAAAAGCTTTTTAATGTAAGATTTTAAATAACATTATCTCTAATGAGAATAAATAATATTATTTATGGAAAGGCCCCATGTTCATAAGTATGATATGATAGGAAGTGGGATGAGATAATATATTTTTCAAAAATATTGATTAATCTTACTGAAAAATGAACACATTTAAATAATAAGCAGGGCCCTGAAAATCTTTGACATAAAAAAATACAAAAATCAATAAAAGGAAGAAATTATTAAATTTCTATGGACTGACAAAGGTTTTCTTCAACACAGAGTTGAGGAAAAGAGATATTCATGCTCACAAGTACTAAAACATGGGGTAGATTGACAACTGGAGATGAATATTAATTAGAAATCTGTGACTATTTGAATCAGTGTGGTTTCTGTTCTAAGATCTGAATGAAAATTGAGAAATGACTAGTTGCATTTTAAACTTTTAACTTCAAAGGCTATTCATAAAGTGAAAAATGTAGACAGGTCAATAATTTACAGGACATATGTAATTAATGAAAAGGTTTCTGGTCCCATTTAAAGAAGTTCCAATAATCTGTCCTGCATATAGAAATTTCTTATTCTCATCTATTATGGATATAAGGCTAGTTAACATTTAACTGGCTCATGATTGCAAAGCACTTTGCATATATAAAGTATTATGTAAGTGCCATAGAATCCATTACTTCATACTCAATCTTTAAGCAACAATTAATGAACAATGCAGTATTATAGAATAGCCTTACTAATGGATCTTTAACTTCCTTATAACTTTAGAAGATTTCAGAACATTACATAATTGTTTCCAGTCAAATCTAATTTTAATTCATATATTTTTTTATGCTATTTGTTGGCCTGGCTTTAAATAAATACATATATACTATCTTATACATAAAATTATATATAAATGCATATATAAAATTTTCTATTTTCTGCATGAGGTAATAATCTTTATTTTAGGATTCACATATTTATTGCCTCACAACAAAGCATTTTTCAAACACACTCAATATACTAAGCATTATGTGTAATTTGCAATAGACTCAGACTTTTAGAAGTTGGTGATACTAAGTGACCCTTTGTTTGAAGAATCCTAATTTTTTTGTCATGCTTTTGGGGAAATGGTCAAAGAAAGGAAGCTGGGTGCGTCCTATTTGTAGAAGGAACCCTGGGAAGGTTTCGAAGCCAAAGATCGCTGTGTATGACGTAAGGCTCTAACATACAGAAGTCAGAGGGCTGTGTGACGTCACCTGCATACAAATAGTACCATTCACTCTGTTCACTTTGTTTGGGCAGAGATTAGTCTCAACAGCTACACCTGTTTCCAAGGTTTGTCGCTTTTAGGACACACTTCATTTTATTGTACTTAGCGTTATTGTACCTCACAGATGTTGCTTTTTTACCAGTTGAAGGCAAGACCTTCCCCCAGCAAAAATATTACAATTCCCTTTATTGTGAAATTCACTTGATCATAGTGGTCCAGAACAAAATGTACCATATTTTCCAAGGTATGCCTGTACTGCCATTTTTTCAGAAAATTGTGAGGAAAAGTAGGTGAGAGGAACCCCAAAGATGTTATCAGTTCTCAGAACTGCCATGTTTGTGCAGGCAGATGAGGTAAAAGTGATTTCAGGAATGTGTATCTTGAGGCACTCTGCCCTTTGAGTGATCCGAAGAGATTTCAAAGGTGTGGGCCTCATCATTTACAACAAAAAGTTGTGTTCAGAGGTCTAAGAAAAAAAGATTAATTAACCATCTCCTACTGTTTTGGTGGATTTTTGTTGTTGTTGTTAAATAGATTTTTTAGTTACCTTTAAACATGCTAAATATTTTGGAATTTAGTTGGCTTTGCTGAGAAATTGAATCTCAATTCAAGAAACATTTTTATAGTTCCATTAGGCTACCATTCCAGAACTCTCTAGATGAAAATTTTTGTTCAACAAAGCCCTGAACAATTCTGCAGCATGTAATCCAAGTGCTTCTGGAGTAATTAATTTACTCATTCATTCTGCCATCTATTCCTCGGAAAGACATTTGCAAATTGCTACTAAATGCTAGCTATTGTGTAAAACAGTGGCTATGATGGAGACATGTTAGGGAGTTCATAGTGGAGATCAGCAAATTAACAATCATCATGCAGTTGGACAGCTGGTAGAATAAATTTATGCACAGTGAGGGGTCTCTGACAGTCTAAAAGTTGTGATGGATCAAGATTAGTTTCTCTGAGTAAGTAAGTTTCAGTTTCCCTGAGTAAGGCAAGAAAGAATATTCACAGTAGAAGGGATAGAAAGATTATACAAGATTATAGTACAAACAAAACTTGTGATTGGAACATAGAAGACATATAAAAGAGCAGCAGAATGTGTGGCCATAGAGACAGGCAGATATAAGATCAGGAAGGTATTTATATGTAATACTAATGAGTTTGAACTTTATAATAAAGGCATTAAAGAGACACCAAAGAATAGTTGCTGAATGGATGAGTGAATGAATATGCAAGTAAGATGAGAATACTTTTAATGCATTTGCAAATTGAAATTAAAACCTAGGCAGTTTGATGCCTTTATATGTCTATAATATAAATATATGTATATAAAATAAAAAATATATATGATATGTGTATACCAATATGCATATATCTGTTCATGTATAAATATTTGCATAGATATATATTTCTTTATCATAAGACAGATATATATTGGTAGATATATCATAGATATAGGTATTTCATCATAGATATAGGTATATATTGGTGTATAAATACATATGCATGTGTATATATATATATTTAAAATTATCTGTATATAGCATTAAGGGAAGGACATGATTGCTATGGTGCCTTGGGCCCTAGAACGGGGGGGCCTGACACATAGTAGATGCTGAATAAATACTTGTTAATTAAGTGTATAAATAAACAGATTTTAAGCAGATGTGAATAAGGAATTCATCTCTCAGACTATGGAATGGAAAACAGTATGAAAAGAGAAACACCTGGAGATGATCAGCACATCAATGTGGTTAGTGATTTGAAGAAATGATGAAAATTGAATTAGGAAAACAGAGGACTGACAGGGTGGGAGAGAGTTAAGACATTATTTTTAGAACTTGATTGGCAATGAGATGACTGGGATTAGGAAGTGATAGGAAAGCATGATAACTAACAGGTTTCTTTCTTGTGCTAATGAATGGGTGGCCTGCTATATCCCTCAGAGGGGGAATTCAGGAGAAACAGACCTGAAATATGGAAATAAAATTCTATTTTAGAAAGGTTGATTTTGAACTTGTGGCTATATGTCCAGAGGATGTTAAGAAGACAACTCAATATGTGATACTGGAATCTAAATTGTAGGCGGTAAGTGAAGCTGAGAGGGTAAATATTTCTCAGAAAGAATAATTTAAAAAAAGAAAAAGATTGAGCACAGAACCTGAGATGAGTGGAAGAGGACTCCAGGTAGGAGACAAAAGAAATACTCAAAGTGGTGAGAGGAGAACCAGGAGACATTAGGGCCATTGTAGCTAAAAGGCAAAGTAGATCAATTTTACTATCCATGACAAGCTTTCAAAAAAATACATAAAATACAACAAAGAGACATGAAGAAGGATAAAGCAAATAATCAAATAATTAATTGGGATTGCCATCCTTTGATGATTATGAGAGTCCTAGGTTAGATAACATGTCTAAACAGGTCTCCACATGGAAAAGTAACCCAACTGGGATATTCACTTATCACTAATTCAAGAGTTCTCTTTAGTCCCATGTCCTTCTAATGCATACATGGAACATGATGATAAAATCCATGAATTGTGCCTACCAGGGAGACAACAGCATCCTTCCCTTAGGGGCTGTGAAATCCAAATTTTTGTCCTTGATACCCAACCATCCTCCCATATAAATGCAAACTTCCTTTTCCAGAACAAAGTGTTTCTCTTTAAAATCATTTATCAAAGTAATGATACCAACATTTCTTGAATGCTTGTCACATTACAGGCTCTGAAAAATAACTTTTTCCTCCCAAACAACTAGTTTTTCTACATTTTATGTAAATGCATACCAAGGCAGTTACTTTGTTGGCAAGTAAGGAAGTTGGGATTTGAATGTTAGTAGTTAAACTTTAAAGGCGATACCTTTAGCCATCACACTATGCATTCTCGGTATCTGCAAAGTGATGATTAAATATCTTTCCAATCAGAACTTGTCACTAAACATTATAAAAGATGTACCTATTTAGTTCCATAGTGTTCTCTATATAATTATACTGTTTTGTGCACTGGAAGATTTACTTGAGAAGTGCATTAGCCAGAGCTATATTTCTTTTCTACAGCTAGAAGAATAAAAAAAGTTTCCAATTGATTATTAAAGGGTAGTATGGAATTTGTCATGTTTTCTTATTTAGTGTTCATTCACATTATTTAAATTAAGGTTTTCTAGGCATGATTTTATGTAAAATATGGTAAAAAATGATAGATTTGTATAATAAATTAGATCCTCTAATTACTATTATTGCCTAACTTTGTTTATAATTGGAAGTCAGTGTATGATTTGTTTTTATGACTGGTAAAGTTCTAACAGATGGGAAGATGAAAATCTTAACTAGAAACTAAATGAGTTTATTAGTACCCATATTAAGCTAAAAATCTTCATCACGATAAAGTTAGAAGTCTTATAAGCTGCTGGAAAATTAATCCAGAACTAAGAAAATTAATATTAAAGGGACCAAATTTCAAAAGTGGTTAAAAGAGATAGAGAATAATTTTTAAAAAGTAACTAAGTAAGAAGATAGATAATGTGTTAATGTACAAAATGTTTAGGATTGTCTCATCTCACAGATAAATTAAGCCTTTCCCATGTATTCAGAGACAAGCAAGAATAGGAGAGTGGATTCAATAGGAAAAACCACCAATATAAATTGATAAACATTTAATCATGAATATGTAATGCATTCTTCACTGAGACTGAATAATGAACTGATAATTTTGGATGTGATAGAATCAGAAGAGGAATCCATTCATGCCAAGTAATATAGGAGACATTTATGAATTTTTAACTCCAGGTGGTGTTACTTGGTTTTACATCCTGCTAATAGATATGAAGCCCAAATAGTTGCCTAATGCCGACCCTGCTGCAGCGATTTCTTTTGAGTTTGACATTGTGACTTAGCATATTAAAAGGCAAGTGATCTGTACCTTCAGTGAGAGTGTCTCCAATTATCAGTGCATTTAAATGGTAAAAAACATATAGTATCATCATCTTAACTTCTTTGGGATCCTCCAGTGAATTTACTCTCCAGTTTAACTCATGACCTCTTTGTACAGATAGCTGTCTGATTCTGGTATATGACTCTTTTCTTTGACACAATATTTTCTGTCACTTTCCATTTCAATTTTTTAGGGGGTAGTTATCTTTTTGCTCTCAAGCCATATTTCTTTGCTAATGCATCTCTACCTGCCCTCTCCCCTATGCCCAGGCTTCACTCGCCTCAGACATTTCTGCTTATTCTAGAAGTAGAGGCAGCAGGTGGTGTAATGAAGAAGGTCTGTTTCATATTCAGAATGGGATGAATTTTGGAGCCCTTTTTTCTCTGTCTGAATATTTTGGAACTGTTTTCCATAGTTATGAAGGAATCTTGCTTCCTGGCCCCCACTCACTGACGTTTCCTCCACCATCCGTCTGTGAGCATTACTTTATTTCTGTGATCACTGAACTGAAACCAGTTGAGTGTCAGCACTTACCCCATATGTTCATTAGCAATGAATCTGTAATTAATTTCTTATGGTTTGAAGTTAATGAGACTGTGTGTGTGTCTGTGTACGTGAGCAGTGTTTATGGGTTTTTAAATGATTGTTAAATTATATTTTTAGTTTTTGCCTACATTCATAATGAAGGGACCTTGTTTTATTTGGCTAATCACCAATATAATTTTTGCTTAACTCTACTATGTATATATTACATGTAAAATGAATCTCACTTTTGAGCTGCCTTGTTGATTTTTGAGGGAAGAATATTTTATTGGCAATTAGTAAAACCTATTAAACTATTCACAGGGAGGTCTAGACTTGATTATTTGTTTCTCTCTAGAAAACTATAGAAAAAAAAATAGACGGAAAAGTCTACAGACTAGGCTTATAATATTGAATATTGTTCAGAAAATTGATATTTAGTTGAATAATACCTGATAGGATATAAAATGAGAAATTTAAAAACAACACATTTGCATAAGCCCATTTTATCTGTGTGACTATACATGCACAGTCTATAGAAAAAATATCATACTTTGTCTTTTTACAACGATCATGCATTATATATAAAAATAAAAACAAAAAATATCAATCCTAACAAAAGCACAAGTCATCTTATCTTTCAAAAGTTATTAATGCTCCATGTTCTGTATATTTTCAACTATGTAAAAGCTTAGAGAAATATGAATTAATTCACTTAACAAAATGTGTTAAATGCATACTATTTGCAAAACAATGTGAGAGATTCAAAGACCAATAAGTATGTCCTGGGAGGGCTGATGCAGGCGGTGGCAAGCTGAGGGAATTGATGCTATCGGAGAAGGTATGCACATTGTCATGCTTTCACTCATAATTTTTGAGCACATTTATGTTTAATATCTCTATGGTAAAAAAAGTTAATACTTGTTTGATTTGCTTGTCATAGAAGACAAACTATAGATTCTAGAATTCTAGGTATTAGGGAAATTAGTTAATAGATATGAAATTTTTAACCTAAAGGTTTGTGTTTTGAGGAATCAAAATAGGCAAAGGATCTGTTGTATCCCTTTCTTGTGATTAAGAGCAGGAGTTAGAAAGCCCTGACTTTGAATCTTAGCTTACTGTTTACTAGGTATCACAGAAAAGAGGACATAACCTTTCTACTTCTCCGTTTTAACAACATTTTAGTATTTCCTACTGCATACATTGCGGCAAGGGTTAAGAGAAAAGAAATTACAGAGGATTTATTCCAATCCCTGATTTAAAAAAATTAAAAGAATGATTAATAAATACTCTCAGTATCATCAGTATTTGTGTTTTGCTACTGGTTCAGAGGAAAGTGCCTTATAGATCATAATTTTAAGTTTCCCTTTATGGTTCTGAAATAAGAAGATTAGTATCTTTTTGGAGAAAAGGGAGCCATGTAAAGAAAATTTGAGGGAGATGTATGATTTTGCTGATGACTAAGAGAGTTAGGGAGATGACTCCATTCTGTGGTACTTATTCTACCATTCTCTTACTTAATAAAGGAAAAGATTCAGCTGCTCAGAGTTCATTTTGCCCATGGCTAGTGTCTCAACTTTACAGGTCATAGTCATGTAGAATGAACGCTATTATAGGTTTTGGTCTTAGAGAAATGTCTTTGACCTAAGCTACTCCAATTTAATGTCATAAACCACATCTGATCTAGAATGACCAGAGAATAATTATCACTGTTTCAAGAACACAAATCAATTAGGAGGTCTGTGGGGGTTTGGAACTATATCAGATTAGTGAAGTTTCTGGTTGCTAGTTTGACTCTGGAAAGACTTGAAGTTCCTTTGTCACTGTTACTGAAGAAGAGGATAGAATATCTACTAGCTTTTATGCTTTTAAAGACAGAAAGAGTTATCTTGAGTCAAGGAGTGTGGCAGAAATATTTGTTTCCTTGTTAGGCACACAAGAAGACGGATTTCTCAGCCTCCCTTTTTGGGAGTTTGGTACTATATGGCTAAGTGCAATTCCACAGGATGTAGATAGATGTAAAGTAAGCCACTTGTAGGTCTGACCCTTAAAATTGCCTTACATGATCCTCCAGGCTTCTTTCTTTCCTAACCTTGGTTTCCTTGAGAAGTGCATATTCTAAATCATGCAGCTTCTGGATGGAGGAGAGACTCTGACCTGTATGACTTTATGTGAGGGAGAAATACATTTTTATTGTATTACACCACTGAAATTTCAGAGTTCGCATCTGTTATATCAACAAGGCCCAAGGAGAGTGTGGACTCTCCAAGAGTCATGGAGAATGCTTGTGAACATTACTTCTGAAATTGTATTTTTGAAAGTGTAAATTAGATCATACCTATTCCATACTTATAACCCTCCAATGGTTTTCTCTTATAATTTTTCTCTTATAATTTCAAAATAAAATCTAAATTATTTGAATAGTCTAAAAGACCCTGAAAAATATAATGCCTATCTTCCTGTCTGGCCTCAGAGCCTATATTTACCCTTTTTAAATACATTCATACAAATTCACCTATTTGAAATCCCTTGAATATACCATGGATGTGTCATAACTTAAGGTCTTTGCATTGGCTGCCACTCACCTTCATGTATCTTTGCCTGGAAATTCACATAACTGGCTATTTCTCATCCTTTAGGTCTCTGTTCAAATGTCACGTCCCCAATGATGCCATGCTGGTAAATCTCTCTTCTGTCATATTTATTTTCTTCTGATATCTGAAAAGATAATATCCAATAATTTACTAGTTTATTATCTGTGTCTCTCACCTCCGCACTAGCATATAGAATATAAGCCCCATGAGATAAGGCACATCAGTTGCTGCACCATTGTCTAAAACACATAGTCCATAATAATTAGTAAATGTTTTCTTAATTAATAAAAGAAATAAAGGTTTTTTCCTTAAATCTTAAGTCCTAGTGATAATATAAGTTCTATGATTGCATAGGGCAGTATAACAAAAATTCCACTTCAATATTATAAAGAGATATATTAGAATATACTTATGCTAGATGGAATGCTATCCTCCAAAATTTTGAATGCATCCAGAACCTGTGAAGGTGATCTTATTGGGAAATAAGTTCTTTGTAGATGTGATCAAATTAACATGAGCTCATATTAGATTAGAGAGGGTCTTAAACCCAATATGGCTATTATCCTTATAAAAAGGGTAAAATTTGTAGAGACAGACACACAGACAGACAAACATTGGAGTTATGCTGCCACAAGCCAAGGAACCCCAAAACTTGCCCACAATCACCACAAATTGAGAAGGAATAAGGATCACCCCCTGGAGCTTTCAGAAAAAGCATGTTGAACCTGATCACACATTGATTTTAGACTCAGGCTCCAGAATTCCCTCCAGAACTGTGAGAGAATAAATTTCTGTAGTTTTAAGTCATAAAGTTTATGGTATTTTGTTGCAGCAACTATAGAAAACTAATACAATAGGCTAAAAAATTAAAAATCATAATTTAAAGAAGATATTGTTTTAAAGAAATTAGGGTCATAAAAAAAGGAAAACAGAAAATCAATTTAGGTACATAAGGATTCTATAACACAAAAGAAAGTATATAAATAAAGCAGAAGAAATGTCTATTTAAAAAGTTGTGTGATTAGAACTGTGTTGTAATTGTCAAAAAAAGAGAGAGAGAGAGAGAAATGAAGAAAGGAAGGAAGGAAGAAAAGGAAAGGAGGGAGGGAAGGAAGGAAGGAAGGAAGGAAGGAAGGAAGGAAGGAAGGAAGGAAGGGAAGGGAAGGAAGGAAAGGAAAGGAAGGAAAGGAAGGAAAGGAAAGGAAAGAAAAGAAAAAAGGAAAGGAAAGGAAAGGAAAGGAAAGGAAAGGAAAGGAAAGAGAAAGAAAGCAAAAGAAAGAAAGAACATTTAAGTATATATATATATATATATATATATATATATATATATATATATATATATATATACATACACACACACACACACACACACACACACACACACACACACACACACACACATATATACATACACATACCCCAAGTGGGGTTCAGTTTTTACGTATCTTTCTAGAATTACCCTCCTCTTTTTAAAAATAAACTAAACCTCATCTTATACAACTTTAGGAAAACTAACCACTAGTCCAAGTATTTCTGAGTAATATATGTATATTATATCACTAAAATAATATTATATTAGGAATATGATATATTAGTAAGCCTCTCAATCATACACACACACACACACACACACACACACACACACACACACGGTAAACTGTTCTACCAGACTAACATTCTGTGACCAACATCATCTCCTAAAATGGAACTTGGAAATTTCTTTATTCCTCAGATTGTAATTGCTTAGATAATACCTAGACTTGAAGATGAAATGTTGAAATGATACCATAGAAAATTTTTTAAAATTAAAACTGAATATAAAATATCCTACCTCCCATGAGAGGATTCAGTTACAGGCTGCCTTTCTCCACAGTGTACGGTGAGACACTGTATCTGGGACATCTTTAGAAATCTTGATTGTGTCTGTTATTATTGTAATTACATAATATACATACAAATTATATAAAATAGTATAAAGTTTAGTATAATGAAATCATATGTAAATATATAGCTCTCTCATAATTAAAAAAATAATTGCCTAGAACATTTATGGATGTTCATGGCATGAACATTTTTAAGATTATTAATAAACATTGTTAGGAACCATGCCACAAAATTTGCATCCATTTAAATAACCACTTTTAGCAAATTTAAATATCTCTTTATTACACTTTACAACACCAGATAGTAATATTTTGCTTTTAATTTTGGCAATTTGATAGTTTAAAAATATGCTATTTTTATTTTTTTTATTATTAGTGAGGTAAAACACGTTAAATTCTTCTACTAATTAAATTCTTATTATAAATTAGTAATAGGAGAAATTATAATATGTAATACATTAAGAAAAAATATTCAATTTGATGTAATCGATATCTCCAAGTGTACAAAATAAAACAAAATAGGAAACTTATAAGAACTAAAATCTGGACCTTTGTTTCTGCTATATTCAGCACAAAAATTACACATAAAAATTTGAATTCTCTAGCAACAAAAATATACATGTTTAAATAATAACAGATAAACATTTATTCCCAAGTATTGATTGTTATGATATTTTTTACTTTCTGTTTTAGGGATGTTGTTTAACAGGAGGCATGAGGGCCTGGGTGGTCAATTATAAGGTATTGCTGATAGAGAATGGCTGGTTCCAACAGCAAATGAATTATTTAGCAGTTACAGATTTTTTCAGTCATTTAAGGGAAAGAGATTACACACTGTCGAGTTAAGGTAGAGTCAGCTTTAGCCATGTAGTATGTACACTTACTTCCAGGAATAATAGAGATAGGGTTTAAGAACAAGGGTATCATATGGTTTAGGATATCTTTAGTTTTAGGATATCTTCCCAGGCATCACGGCGAGGCAAATGGCTAACCATTGCTGGCCACTGATGATTTTGGTTTTACGATGACACCAAAAACATTTATGCCTCCATGCCTTTGTTTGCATAAAAGGAAGAAAAGTACTTTCAAGTTTGTCACAAGGGAGACAGCAGTGTGGTTAACAGAAAGAAATTAATGGAAATAGATAATAGAGTACAATTTACTTTGCTGCCCATAAATATAAAAAATCTTAACTGCATTGAAGTCAGCCCTATAATGCAAGGAACACAGCAGTACCGCTGATCAAGGTCCATGATTCCCTGGTATATAAATCTTCATGTGAATGACAATACCTGATTAGGGTGTGGATTCCATTAAGTCCTATAAAATGCATCCCGGTTTTTAAATTTAAATACATTGCTAGTCCCTTTCACCCACAATGAAAAATCTGGCTATGGGCTTGTCTTTCTGTGAGATGTAAGCATCTGCTAGCTTACCGATGCAGACATGTTACTTAGTATTGACTGAGATAAGTGACTGCAAGGTCATTTTCCAAGGACATTGTTCCCAAAAGCCCTAGGTTTCAGGCTTTCTGGAGATCTAAACCTAAAGTTATAAAATAACAACTTTACACTGAAATTGGGTTAACTTATTCTAGTCATTTTTAAAAATCCAATCAGATTTTTTAAAAAGCCCTTCATTCTCTGGATTATTAGATGTTTCCACGTGTACACATTCTCTAGATATGACCTAAAATTTAAATGTAATGGTCTTCTAGCAATTGCTGTGATTTGTATTTCTTTACAATTAGAATCAGTAATTAAATTCAATTTAAGTCATCCATGGTCGATATGTGATGATAATTGTATAATATCTTAAATAATACACATAAATAATCTTTACAGTTTCTCTGAGTAGTAATTAAAATAGTCAAAGATAAGTTTTGTGACAGATTTGTTACTTTAATAAGAAGACAAGAAATGCTTTAAGAGTATATTCTGTAATTCAAGAGAACCACCAATAGATGACAGCTCTATTCAGATCTAAAAAGGGTTTTCAAATAAAAAATTTTTTACGAGAAATTTTTAGGCTTACATTAGTCACTTGGTAAAGTGCAATCTCTTAAAAATAAGTTAATGCTTCAAAGTTATCACTAATAAAATTTAGACAGTGTTTCTTAGTTATTAAGCAATTGACAGTTGTCAAATGATATATTCACCTTTGAAAATGGCTCATTGGCAAAAGCATTTATTTAGTCCAAGAGTTTTGATTCTTAGAGAAAAATTTTACTTCCATAGTTTGTCAGTCAACTCAGGCAAATATGATTAATATATAAAATATATTTTTATTTGAAAATATAAAATACATATCAAAATATTTTAAGTATGTGCTTAGGTTTTAAATTTTAAGGCTTATGTACAACCAACCAGATACAGTATAGTTTATACAATATTATTTTTTTTTCAAAGGAGAAACTAGAGAATGTAGACATGAAGAGTACATAAAAACTACTATTATTAAAATGGAGAGATGATTTACTAAAAGAGGCCATGCATTATAAAACTGATAAATTTTTTTTGAACAAAGAGCGTGACATCTTTATTTAGAGAGAATTTAGAGGCAATGAACACATACTTTCTATAAACTTAAAACATTTCTTAATATAATAGAGTACAGAAAAACTGAGTCACAAGGTCAGCAATTACAGTATGAGGAAATGAGATATTTGAGGGAAAAACTAGCTTGAATAACCAAGATTGAAGATAATTGAGAATGGTAACCGGTCAAGGCTAACAGACTGCTATGGGGATAAATATTAAGATGAAGTTTTGTTCACTTTATACATCAGTGACCCGAAAGAGGACATATGCATTAAGAGGATAAAATCTGCTGACATGGGGATAATTGGAGCATTGAAGGGGCAGTCACAAAAGAGTGCTTAGACTGACTTGGACAGGCTAAAAGCATGGAGTGATAAGTAGCTTACTCAATTCAATTCTGAAGAAAAAATTCCAGGAACCTAACATCATAATAATAATAAAAAAGAATATATACTCCTTAAGTCTCTAGATGCCTGGGCTCTGAAAGAAATACATTGATGTAAATCTTTCAAGGTATGCTTAGAAGTAAAAATATAGGGAGAAAATATCAAAATAGGCATTCAGTATATCGAAATTGTTTCAGTATCATAGAAAATTCTACTTTCGCTATAAATTCGTGTGTCCTAATTTCTCATCCCCCGCCCCTCAATTTTTTCTCTTTTGATTACTAATATGCAATCAATTCATAGTATTGAGACTGACACTACTTTTTTTTCTTCTTAGATAGTCTAATGAGTGTTAGGGTGGAAAATGGTCATCCATCTATTGTGACTGTACATATGTGCATTAAATAGTTAACCAAAGAGCCACAGCAGAATGCTCCACCAAGGTAGCCAAAGGGTATTTTGCTTTCATTATTATTCAGTTGCCATGGGCATCTTTGCTAATAAGAAACAGTAAAAAAGTAGAGGAAAGTAGTTGAGTAACAGAACAATATTTTCCAGTCAGCACTCATTTCACTTAAACTCTCGGAAGACTAGCAATCTCTGACTATCCTGTGCCCAGCTGGAGGGGATCAGACCAGATCCCCTAAATCCTTGATGCTTAGAACATGACTATAGAGTGGCCTGTGTTCCTAAGTCTGAGCATCAATAATACAATAGAGCACAAAATAATATACATCACTAGCTACTAACGAATTCTCGAGTTAAAAAAAGGTTCTATTCTGCTCTTTACAGATTAGAATCAAGATGTAGCCTTAACTATATTATTCCCTTACCTAAAAATATGGAATAGTTTTACATTGCTTACAGGATGATGTTTGTACTCTTAGATAAGTGACATATATTGAATGATAATTATAAATCAAAGCACTGAGGTTTGAACTTATTTAGTGCTCAAAATAATTCTGCAAGTTACTGTTATCCCAATTTTACAGATAAAGAAATAAAGACCCAGAGATATCAAATAACTTTTCTGAGATCTCAGAACTAGAGAGAGAAAGAACCTAGGTCCATACCCAGGTCAATCTCAGGCAAATTCCTTGTCCTTTCCATCACTACCTGATGTGTTTGCATTTACACATACATCACCATAAACAGATGGTTGGTAGGAGGCTGAATGATAGAAGAATAATGCATAGAAGATAAGGTGGTCTCACACACACACACACACACACACACACACACACACACACACACACACACACACACCTTCCTTGCTTTATCCTGCAATTTAAGGCTTTCACCAACAGGACCGTTATTTCTCAAATCCATCTTTTTCATACACTGTATGCACCTGTTGAACCACACTACCATTTGCTTTCCTCTAATGTCCCTCTCTTTTTTGCTGCAAGCTGTCCCCCAATCTCCACACATGCTGCTCCCTACAACTCCTTCCCTCTCTCATATCATGCTGTCTGTCCTGATCTTTTGCATCACAATTGTTCATGTACCTCTCATTGCCCCTTAGGTCTGTTAGTGGTTTAATTGCCATTGTACATCCTGCCCACATTGCTAGCACATTTCCCTGCACATGGCAACTCGTCAATATTTATTTGCTGAATGGATACACACTATTTGTTTGTTGAATGAATATGTGCTCATGTTAAATACTAACTGGCATATAGTTTACCTATAGTGCTGAACTTGTTATACTTGATTAACACCCCTGTAAAAAGCATTTAAAGTAGTATTTCTATTATCAAATTGCAGCTTCCACTATTTTGTTTTCAGTATTATATAAGCTTGAAAAATTTGTGAAAATTCTTTAAAAACGTGTTTCTGTCTCTTAGTAACCTTTATAACTTAGTTCGATGTCATAATATTCTGACTTCAGTTAAGAATGCAGATTCTGTAATTAGATTACCTGACACTTATTAGCATTGTGACTTTAGGCAAATCACTTAAATTATCTGTGCCTCAGTTTCTTCTCCTGTTGAATGGGATAAGAGTACATTACCTGCCTAGAAATTTGCCTGAAATATTAATATGCACATAGAAAATATTAGTTCAGACTAAAAAAATTGTAAATCTAATTGTCTTATTTCCTTTCACATTACTCTTATTTCACTTCATTTATAATTTTTCAGGGAAATGGAAAGATGATTTAAGATAATAATGAAAATTAAGATAGACCTGCTTTCCACATTGAGTTAAATTAAGCTCACAAACAATTATTGATAACCTCCTCTGATCCTGGTATTGGCCTGATGCCAAGAAACACAAAGAAGACAAGATATATACACGCACTGCTGACTCCTCTGAGCTCATGGTGTACATAGTAGAGAAGCACCTTTAAAATCGCAGTATTTGGTGCTCTAAATATAGAACCGTTTAGAATGTGTTCTCCAGATGCCTGAATAAAATTTATTACCAGAACTCAGTTTGTTATTTTTAAACAAAATGATTTCTTCGTTAATCACTTCAATACCTTTCACCCAAATACCAGCAGAGAGCGGAGTAAAACCCTGGGTTATCTTGCTTGGTCTTTACCTGACAGCACACACTGACCTTCAGCTCTCTAGCACAGCTCCATCTGCCAGAGCAATCAGGCACAACCCTCTGCTAAGGGCAAACACCTAGGGTCCACAAATCTTTTACTCCTCAATTCATAATTCTAGATTTTGGTTTTCCTAGATTTTGGAGTGGCATTATGATGATTCTTTTGGAAAAGTTCTATGTTAAGCATATTAAACCCATTCAAAAAAATTGCTTAATGTAATTAAAAGCATTGTCTGAAATAGTGTATTTAGAGGGCAATAAATACATTTGTTAGTAAAACTAGTTTAAATAATAAACTTTTTAAGGTATAACGATATATATGCATATATATAATATATGTTATGTAATATATATGGAACAAAGTTGTTCCATATATTTTTTGCTAAATGCAATGAAATGTCTACAGTGAGTGTGTGCAGAATCCCCTCCCTCATATATACATATAGGTGGATTTCTCTTTGTTTTAAAGAGTAAATTGCTGTGCATTTTTATTATGTTATTAAGTGGATATGATTTTATGAAAATTGTGAAATGCAGGAAACAAAACAAATGTACATCATTAAGTCTCTTGGTAACTGTCCAGCTTGGCTGTCCTCATCTTCCACTGATATCTTAGGACAACCAATATAGTTTGTAGATTCAAGGTCATTTCTCAGGAAAATAGATAAGAGAAAAATAGATAGTTTAAGGTTTTTGTAGCTTTTACAAAAAAAGTTTTATCATTTTTAATATAGTTCAATAAATTTTATATCATATGATTGCATAAAAAGTGGCAAACATCAAGAGTCAAATGTTAAAATGTTTTATTTTGATTCTGAGCAATAAAATATAATTCTCATGTTGTTTCCATTGGAAAACAAAACTAAGGCTGCACATTTATGAGAAAATCAAATTAATTGATCTCAAAACATAATGTCTAGTGACTACATTTAATTGCTGGGTAATGAATAGCAGTGGTTATATCCATATTATCAATATGATCATATTTGTAGAGGCTCATGCATAGCCCAGATATCATCACCAATGTACACTGGATGTTATTTGCTTTAATGAGAATATGTTGATTAACATTTAAGGCCAGGAATATAGTATATGAGGCAGGTTAATTCAGATCACTCTCTGTCCTCAAGTAGCTTACCTTTTGGTTCTTTGAGGAGAAAGAAGCACAGATGTCAAAACAGGTAACTAAATACAAGCCATGACAACATGACAACATAGATGCATTAGAGGAATGTGAATTTAAGCTTTGAGACTGAGAAAGGAAAGATGATTGCACATTAATATAAAATTAGTCTGGAAGAGAAGATAATCACATAAGGAAAGAGAGAAAAATATAAAACAAAAGGAGGAAAAGAAGCTGCTTTATCAGTATTTATCTTTAAAACCAAGACAAATATCTAGATAATGAACTCTTAATTTATGTTCCCAACAGACTGTACCAGGAGGGGAGAGATAATGTCTATTTTTATTTTCAGTTTAATCTCAAGCACCTGGCACACTTCCTTGGCATGTATAAACAGGCACTCAATAAGCATTTGTTGAGTGACTTTCCCCTATCTTCTCCTCTCTCTCCCTGTCAAGCTTCAGGATCATTTACTAGGCTAAATTAAGCTCTCTGTCTTCCTTTTCCTATCATAATAAGATTATATCAGGTTAAACCAAATTGGAATTCTGCTTTTGAGTCAAAATGATTAAAAAACAACAATTTCATATGGTCTAAGCTAATAATTGAACTGGTGTACAAAAGCTAATCTAGTCACTGAAAGAAGAAGCTAAGACAAACAACTGAACAGTGAACTAACATAACATACGATACATTTTCTCAGGAAAGATCTAACAGGAAGCCTTCCTGGAACCTTAATCAAAAGTACCCACAGGACTAAGTGGCATGGGTGTTAACAATGGCAACCATTCTCTCAACAATTGCATATACACTCAAAACTGTAGGCTTTGAGTATGTAACTGGGTCCTACGCTAGAAAATGATTTCCAGCACCTTGACGTTTGGTCTGGATGTCCTGCTTTCTACTATTTATCTTTCCTCACTGGAATCGGTTAAAAAATATGAGTGGTTTAATTTTGATATAGTGGATGAATATCTCACTGTGGTTCTTCTCTTTCTCTTCCTATAGACCACTCATCCTTTTGTATCAATCTGATAATCAGTCTTAGCTTCACACTGTTTCACCAAGAGCCCTAATCTCGAAAAGTTAAACTGTGACAAGAAGTAATGAGTTTAGATGGCCAAAGTGATTATGATGCTGATGTTGAGTTAGGAATTATGACAGACCCTTATATATTCTCATGACAGGGGCTTTTGCCCTTAATTGATTGGGTGACTATATAATTTATCATCCAGATATGGACACTTTTTGATGAAAAGGTGAACTATTAATTATACTAGGACAACAGACCTAAACAAAGACTTTCTCAGGTAATTATAGTTATACTATAATTTGAACATTTTCTCAGAATACATTCTGTGAGATGCTGTATGTATAAAATGAGCAATAAAGTGAAATAACTCACTAGAAAGTGATTTCTATATCAAGAATAAAAGGTCACATGAATTTATTATCTATGCAGATTAACTCTATCTCCTTCAATTTTCATATTCTCAAGTTTTGTTTTCTGTGGTGCTTTCTGGTAGATTTTACACATTGTAGAATGACTTCTGGCAGACAGTACTAATTTTTCTTATTTTTCCTTCTATTTTCTAAATTCATTTGGAAAAAAAAATTCCTTCCTTGAGATTATATATTTTTCTGTTACATAATTCTTTTTTCTAGATCAAGCTTGTTCAACTATAATTCTTTCTAATTGATTAGAAAAATGAATAAATTAAAGCTATGTAAGACTATTTGGTGAATTATCTTTAATTGTAAGGAGCAAGGCAAGGAATATAATAAATTCGGTTCAGAGTCAAAATACTCATTTTAATTTTATCTTTGCTGTTCAGCATCTATATTGTTAGTTAAGTAACCCCCATATTCTCAAAGAGATATGGTAGAGGAAAGAACATTCTAAATGTCTTCTTCGTGCTAGGATTATGTGAGACTATGTGTAAATCTCATTTGCCTCCTACAACAATCCTATAAGGTAACACTACATTTCCCATTTACAAGTTGATAACAAGAAATTAAGTAACTCCCCCAAAACCTGACAAAGAAATGGTAGGGCAGGATTCAAATTTAGTTCTGTCTGCAAAGTTCATGCTGCAAGACACTCATTCACTTATTTATCTTGAAAATAGAGAGATTGTTGTAAAGATTCAAGGAATAGTAAATGCTAAGTATTCAAAAAATTGAATAATATACATATGGAAGTATGACTGGATCCTAGCTGTTATATTTTTCTATTCATCTGTGATTCTTTAATTCAGGATTTAAATTTTCTATTTTTTTTTCAATTTTTATAGCAAGAAAATTAATCTCAAACATTTTTCAAAGTAGTAACTAATATTCTTTGATTACAAGTCAAATGCAATACCACCATCCTGGGACTGTATCTGTTCCTGGGGACTCTGTGCCATGGCATTTGCATCTTTCTGTTCTCACTATCCTAGGTCACCTTGGCATTTCAAAACAATTGCTTTGTCTTGTATTTGATCAGGATCCTTTATTAAACTAAGGTACAATTTGTTTTTAATTACTATGCCATTCCACCTTCATCTATAAGATGACATTCTAGCTAATCAGCTACAGCATTACTATTTAAGACTAAAGAAGGTGAAAGGAGAACAAGGCATTTACAAGGTTAGTCTCTATTTTCAAAGCATCACCTGAGGCTTCATTATGCAATTTCAATTAACTTTTATGGAAGTTGCTCAGCTAAATCCCCAATAAATGCTACTGTAACTAAATTCAGTGCTGTAGAGGTACACAATTACTGAAAAATTTACTCTATAATTTTTTTCAAATGTACCAAAAATATTATTCCCAAGACTGACCTGTGTGACATGTTCCCCATAGTCTAATGCAAATTAAGATGGCTGTGCTATAAATTTCTCTTAGACCAGGGTCATAATGGAAACATTAACAGACTCTTCACCATAGAAGCCCTGCAGGGGGCCATTAAAATATTTTATGGAATTGTTAGTGCCAACTTTAAAGCAAATGGCAAAGAGCAGGAAGTATAAGGATCCATAAAAAGAAAACAAAACAAAAACCCAACAATATACAATGAAGATATCATTAAAAACATAAAGACAATTAAAGTGCCTATGGTGTATTTTCCATTATCTGTGATCCTGGGTTTCAGTTTTGGTTCTGTGTTTATTATGATTTTTTTTTGTTGTTTTTTTGTTTGTTTTGTTTTGTTTTGTTTTTAAATACTGCCATAGACTCCTATGCTCACACATTCTTTGTGTGATTCCTTAGAAGAGGAGAGGTAAAACCCTAAAGTAGCTGGGGAAAACAATTTACTGTAAGTTGTAAGAGCAAAATATCTTGTAAGAGTTTTCCCTCTGAAATCTTCATTATTATCTCTTAGAGAATCCATCCAGAATGACAGGTAGATAAAAATTACATTGAGGCCTTTTACAATGTTGTGACTGTTCATATTAACAAATTCAGTTTTCTACCGCAAAAAGACAGCAAAATGCCATTGAAAAGAAATCTCTTAGCCACGGTTAAACTGTCAAGTTATTCCAGATTAGAATCACAGAGGAAAATAATCTAGCTGTAAACATAGATTGTGACCTGAATTTATAAGTGATTTCCAATAAACCCCTTTCAAAATAACAATTAGAAGGGTCCTCAATTCCTAAAATGTCTCTTTCCCTTATGTAGTTTTTTTCATTAACGTAAGACTAAGAGAAATATTTGTGCTTAGAGTTTAAGTGAAATAGGTATTGTTTACTCTGAATGGAGTCAGAAATTGGGGCTATTTTCTCAACTACTTTCCATCATAAAATATTTCATTCCAGGTATCTCAAGGTTAAATTTGATGTCAGCACAAACTACCAGGAAAATGTCCTCATTTCTTCCACTTGCTTTGCATATATATATATATATATATATGCAAAAAATATGGAAAGACTATATATATATGTATGTATATATATATATATATACACATACACACACACACATATATATATACATATATATGTATGTATGTATGTATATATGTATATATACACACATATATATAGTCTTTCCATATTTTTTGTAGAACACTAAATTAAATATGATTATAAAATTTGTATTTTTCCAATATTTAGTTGATATTTGATGAAAAGTTTGGCAACTTTATTCTCATAAAAATGATTAAGTAGAATTACATTGGCAAGACTCAGCTATCATGTAATGCTTGGGAAAGTGGATAGGAAGGAAGATAGTGTTTCTCACTCTCTCTTTCCACTCCCCCCCAAAACATTTTTTTCTCTCTCATCAAATAACAATTCTTAAATATTCTTTCATAGTAAAACTTTAGTTCCTAAAAAATTAATCAGGTTTACTCCTTGTGATCAGTCCAAAATAGATTGTTTCCCTTAGAAAGTGTCACTTTCCAGGTAAATGAAATTATACTAAAAATTATTTGCCCATTACCAATCCTTTTTTTGTTGTTTTTTGTTTTGTTTTATTTTTTTACTTATTTTTCTATTGGTTCAACTCTAGGAAAAAGATATACTGTAAAAAAAATCAAGAGATCTGAATCAGAAAATAGAAGTTATTTCCCTTTATTTTAAAAATGTTTTTAAAAAGGACCTGTAGCATTCTTGAGGCTTATATTTAGTTGATATTTGAGGATTTCCCTTTGTACTCAATGAGGTTCAAGACACACTAACCCCCCAAAATGGCACCTTGACATATCGACTATTTTGGATTCAGACATTAGCATTAACGTCGACAGCTGAGACCTGCTTAGAACCTCAGAATGTTTGCTATGAGTAGACAGAAACACAAAGAGACCTCCTTGAGGCCAGTTTCCAGATTAAAAATTTTTCTATTGGTCATACTTCTAGAGTTGGGTCTAAAGATTTCAAAACTACTTTTAAAAAAGAATTAAAACTATTCTGATCTCAACTAAGTATGAAATTTAAGCTTAGATTGAAGCAGATGTAATTCTTATACTTAAAACTCTATGCCTCCCTTTTCCTGATATTTATATCCAAAGTCTACCATTCTCAGCATCATTGTGGAAAAATAGTTTTAAATATTCTAGATTCTTCTTTCTGTTTGCCTTCTCAGACATTATTTTGGAGCTAAAAATGTGAGTACTTAAACAATGATTCTTGCCTTTTATTTTATTCCTTCACTAATTCATTCAGCAAGTACTTTTTGGGGCTCTTCACTTTGCCATTCAGTTTGCTTGATCCAATGGAAAAAAATAGGCAAAATTCACATCCTATGAAGTAAATATAAAAAAATGTAATTAGAAGTTGTGATGAATGAATGCTATAAAATTGAAAAGGAGCTGAAATAGAAAATAATGGAAAGAAAAAGTTTGGGATGGGTGCTTTTTCATAGGCAAATCTAAGTGCGGAAAACTGCGATTATTTTTTTTTCTCATGCAAAGAAACACATTTATTTAAACTTTAGTAACAAATCACCAAAATATGAATAAAGACAAAATATGAATATTATGTCTATGGTACATGCATGTACTAGTAGAGAAAAAAATATCACAATTCTATCATCTTGATACATCAAATAAAAGTTTCAAGTTCTGGACAAACTTGCCTTAATAGCATTATCAGTAACTGACAACAGCAAATTTGGGCTGTCTCATTTTACTCATGTCACAAAGTGAGACATATTCCCCTGGAAGCCATGACAACTAGCACTATGGCAAGAAGATTGAACTGCTCTGGGAAGGAATTCTGAGAATGGGACACCTAAGGAGTAGGATCCTAGACTTTTAGCTGGGAAGGTCTACTGCTACAGAAGAGCAAAGTCACTACTCTCTTCTTTTTAACCATGTACCCCGAGGAGAGAGAGAGAGAGTGTGTGTGCATGTGTATGTGTGGGTAAGCACACACATAGGTAAGCCATTAGAACTATGCTCTGAAAGGGTTATCTGAAGACAGTGAAAACATGACACAATTAAGAAGAACAGTTTCCTGTGTGCACCCAAAATTATTTCAACAAAGCAGTCATTCATAAATAACTGCATTGCATTTTTCACAATTAATTTCTCTATCTAACTACTAAACATGAAACACAAAAGGTAGCTTAGTTCATGCCAAATTCATGTAAAGCTGTAAAATGTCATTTTTGGAAGAAAAATTATACTTGCTATGGAGCTTTGCCCATATATGCAAAAAAACCAAACAAACAAAACAAGCAAACAAACAAACAAAAAACCCACCCCCAGCAAATGTCTGCAGCCACTTGACATATAGACATATATCACCTCTTGTAGTTCCTCCTTTATCAAATGCAGCTGGGTGATTTAAAGATTATTTGTTAAGAATACATTTAGTCCACATTTTTTAAAATATAGGGTCCAGGCAATAGATGAGCTAAATGACTCTTTATTGCCACACAGCTCTTATTACTTCTCTTAGAAATCATAGTGTAAATATGCTACCCTGTGTCAGCTAACACAGAAAATGGTACAGTTAGGGTGCTAGAAACTTGGCATGGTGTGTAAATTTACAAGAATCCATCAAACTCTTCTATTATTTATACTGCAAGATTTGTAGGCTGTCTTTAGAGTAACAGGTGTAGCCCCTATGAGTCAAAAACCACCTGAATTATGTATGGGAAAATGAAAGCAATACTACATATACCACAGTTTGGTATTGTTCATGTTGGCTGGACTTTTCCTATAATGGTTGCCTTAGAAATAGTCCTTAGCAGTGGTCCATATGCCGTAGCACCATGTGTGATGGTTAAGACTACTTCCTTTGCTCTTGCCAGACCAAGAATTTAATCCTGACATCACCTTTCTCTACTTGTTGCTTTTTTATTTTGGTCAAAACATTTTAAACTCAGTTAAACTAAGTCTCAGTTTTTATTATAAGGAAAACAGTACCTACATAATTAATTTCTAGTAAGCAGAATACTAATAACTGAATTCAATCATTATATATCACATATATAACACATATGAAGGTTTTAATTATTAGCTAGAAGGGACAGGAATAGAAAGGGAATATTTTTATTTGGAAGTTACCAAAGTCAAAACTATGTGTCCTCCATGAAAAGTTGTATATTATAATGAGTCATTGTCATTATACATTAATTCAGTATAGATCCCGATATCCTTAACAGCAATAATGAAGAACCACGGAACCATGAAATTCCTTTTCTAATTCAGACTTCTGATCATAGAACTAGTAAGTCATAGAACCTCTGTTATTAAATACTATCATTTGGACAACAAAATGCTGACTTAAAAATAGTTTATTGAGGATTACGTAGCTATTATAATCTACTACATGTAGAGGAAGCCTCATATTTAAGGACATATTGAGGGTTATGAAAGACTAAGTGACTTGACTGAAGTTTCTAGTTAGTAATGGAAAAAAAAATACATCAGTATGCTGCTATTCAGAAGTCACAAAAAAAGGAAATGTACAGTCATCATAGCAGTGACATTATCTAATATTTACTGAGTATTTACTCCATGCCAGGTGTGCTGCCAAGTGTGCTTTATGTGTGTAACTTCCTCATTTAATTTTTACAATAATCCTAAGAGGTAGGCACTGAAGTCCCCCCTCCATATAGGGAAACTGAGGCTGACCGAGATTAGATAAGTTGCTTAAAGCTGTACAGGGAACAAGGGGTAAAGCCAGATCTTTTTGACTCCAAAGCTCAGAATTATGCAGTTCTTTAAAATTATTTAGTATAAACTTAACAGGATCATTTGCTTCTCTGTAAACAACCAGATGAACATTTTTCCTGCGGTGCCCAGTGCAATCGAGACAATGACATATGAAAGAGATGAATGCCTACCTTTCTCCAGTAAAAGTGTTTCTTTCAAAAATAATGGAATGAAATTTCCATAAATCTTGTCAGCTGTATTTTTAAATTTTCTTACAATGACTCATAAGCATAAAAACCAAAGCTGCCACAAAAGATAATCTAAACAAAGTTGAAAAAATGTTTTTGAATTTCAACAAAACTGTCAAATAACTATTTTTTACTTGATTTTTCTAAGACATAAATATCACATTTATGTTTGTGTAGTAGGTACCACATAAGGTGAGCCACATTCTTTCTTTAAGAGTTGATTTCCCAAAAATGATACATTTTTGCATTCTTAGCCTTCATGTTGTGGGTCCAAACGATAACTCATAATCTTACTGACCTTTAAGTGTGAAGACATTAAAATTTCGTAGAGTCTATACAGATAGTTGAATTAAGGAGAAACAAGTTCCAAAGCACCATTTCTGTCTTAACTTCACATTCATAACATCTGGCCTATTGCTATTAGATGGATCTTAAAGGCGGGGAGAAGTAGCCCCCAGAGCTAGGGGTTGTTGGTTTGCTTCCTTCTTGTGTTTGTTTACTAGGGAAAAATGCCAAGAAGCCAATCATTTCCTCTCCTAAAAAGAAGCCTTGACTGAGAAATGATAAACAGCCCTCCCGTTGTGCAGAAAATTGGTGAAAATCTTATAGCAATCTAGAAACACTTGAGCCAAGGAGGCTGACTACAAATGCTGGACATGACAGAAGAAAAAGGAGGAGAGGAAGAGGAAGAGGGAGAAGCAGTGATAAGAGAGGCAGAAGCGCCAAAAGAAATAAGGAAAAAGATGAAGGAAGTAAAAATATGAGCTGCTTCAGAAAGAGGAGTCTAGATATCCTTAAACAATCTACCATTGTTTGGTGCCTGAACACTGCAGCAAAAATCAGATAGAAACAGAGAAAATTAACACTGCAGTAATCACAAAGATGGCATGAGACTTCTAAAGAGCTCAGGAGAAACTAGCTAAGCATCAAATGCAGACGGGAGAGTCTAAAAGCAATCACCCACTAATGGGAGCCTGAGTTGGCACACAAATTAAACTCTGCCTTTGAGTTGCTTATATATGAAATTAGATACTTAAACCCTGAAAAGAAAGCAGTCAGAAACCCCATCTGTCTTAACCATAGGAAACATATGATAATAAGAGAAATAATTAATAAGTAAACAAACAACTATAGACAGAAGGATTTCTATCTAATGGGCAAGAATCTCATTCAAATAAAAAAATATTGCTTTCCTCTTAAAACCAGAGCAATCTATAAAATCTCTACCAATAAAATTGTAATATGCATATTAGAGAATTTTTTATTTTTATTTTTGTGACAGTTTGCAAAAGACTTTAATAGAAAACATTCCAATTAGGAGACACACCTCTCAAAGCTCATGTTTTTGCTCATATTTCACAAAAATAGAATATTAGAACTATAACTGGAAAAGTTGCTATTGAAACCTATCATTAAGCAATTCAGCCAATGAACTGCACAATTAGCACCTTCATTACCCAGAAAGCTAGTACAAGTGGACTAAGGAAATCAGAGGAGAATAAAAATAAGATATTTTGAAAGAAAGTTGTATTTCGAAGTTGAATTCAAACAAGTTGATGTTGTAGTTACTGTGTATCACTACAGTTATAGCTATGTTGACCTGACTCAGACTGTTGTAGCCAATTCCATACACTAGGCAACTTAAACAACAGAGATTTATTTCTCACAGTTTGGAGTCTGGAAGTTTATAATCAGGGTGCCAGCCTGATCAGGTTTTGGTGAAGGTTTTCTCGTTGACAGCCACCTTCTTGCTGTGTCCTCAGATGGCTTTTCCATGGTATATGAGTACAGAGAAAGAGAAATCTTTCTCTCTTCCTCTTTTTATAAGACTAGTAATCCCATCATGAGAGCCCCACCCTCACAACCTAATCTAACTCTGATTATCCCCTGAAAGCTCCATCTCTAAATACCATCCATCACACTGGAAGTTAGATGTAAACACGTTAATTTGTAAGGATTCAGGCCTTCAGTCAATAACATATATATATATATCTATAATCACTCAATACAAGCTAAAACCTTTTCAATGGTTTCTATAATATCCTATCCCCACATGATCTGCCTCCCACTCCCAATACTTACTACCCTTCCACTCAATGTTTTGCTTGCTATTGTTTCCGTCACAATGATGTCTTTGAGCCCTCTGAACATATTATGATTGCTCTCATCTCAGTGTTTACCCTTGCTGTTCCTCCACTTGAACTGTCCTTATCCCAGGTAGCCAGCTACCTGATTCACTCTCACTCCCTGAAGATCTCCACTCATATGTTACTCTATCAGAGGGCTTTTCCTGAATATCCTGTGTACAATAGCAACCTCAACTGTCCACCCTCACCCACCCCTTGGCATGTTATCTCCTTACCTACGTCATTTTTTTCCCTGTATTTCTCAACATTTGAGAAGATATACATATATCTTATCATCTTATTGTTCCATAAGGGACCGATATGTTTTATTCACCTCTATATTCCCTTTGTCTAGTCCTCTACTGGCACATAGTGGCACTTTATAAATCATTGCTGAAGTATCGTCACATTAATAAAGTATGTGCTGTGTATAATTTGCACACACACACACTTAATGGATCCTCATACCATCTATTGTTACATAAAGGCCCTGAACTACTTCTTGTAAATATACCACTGTGCTCTTGGGAACATGTTTTAGAAAGTGTTCTTTTTCTCACATGGCATATTATTCACCTAATCAAAAAGTCACCCAGGCAAATAAGAATTTTGTAGAGTGTTATTTATGTGTTATATCCCTTTTGGGGCAACTGTTTCTTAACCACTGCTGTTAAAGTTGAACATTCCATATAGTGAACTAAAACTCAACTTAAAGTGTCTGTTAATTCAAAATTTAATAAGGATTGCCAAGAGAATTATTGAGTACACTTAAACCTACATGATCAAGTGAAAATTCTCTACACATATTTTATGAAGGAGGTGGTAAATTATAGAAAACCACAAATGATACAAAATGGAATGTAGGTAAAAACTTTCAATTCTTCCTCCCAAAGGAGCTCAGCTAGCTCTGGCTAGCTACATAGCCCTTTTTCTGGTTATCAATTGCTGCCTAAAGAACCACTCCTTCCCAAAACTTAGTGTCTTAAACAACCACCACTTACTCAGTACAGATTCCGAAAACTGGGCAGGGTTCAGTGGGAAAGGCTTATCTCTGTTTTATGTAGGTCAACTCAGCTGGACATCAGACTAATTACTTCACTCACATGGCCAGGCGAATTGATGTTGTCAGCTGGAACTCTGTGAGGGCCAAGGGCCTGGAGGTTCAGTTCCCCACTTACAGATTGCATCTTGTGGGCCTTTCTAGTGTCTTCTTTTTGGCCTTCTCATATCAAGGTGTCTGGGTTTACAGAGCAAGTGTCTCAAGAGAATGAGGTGGAAGAATAGGGCAGGTTTATAACCTAGACCAGGAAGTCACATAGCCTTACTTCTGCTATATACTGTTGAGCAACGCAGTCACCAAAGTCTGCATGATCCAAGGGGCAGAGGCAGAGATCCTTCCACTTGATGGAAGTGTTGTCAATGTTGTTGAAAGTGGAGCAGGGGGATGGATTCCACTGTGATATTCATCTTCAGAAAGTATAATCCATCGTAAGATCTTTCCTGATTTTCCTTCTTGTATTATTCACGTTCCCCTACCCCTCTGCTAGTGTTTCCTACACCGTTCTTTCCCGCTCTGTGTAGTTCCTTATTTGTATGTCAGCCCTTATCGTTAATTACAGACAGTTCTTCATTTCTGCTTGTGTACCAAACCTTTACTAATAACGTTCCTTAGGAGGTTTGCTTTCTCCAAATAGCTGACAAGATTTTTTTCATCAGTTGCTTAGTATGCTGAGAATTGTTTATTTCTTTTTGGTTATCCTAAAGTTCTACTTGATCTGTCTCTTCTTTAGGCATCTTGTGTTCCTTGGCTATCTGCTTCTGTGTTTTCTTACCTATTATAGCAATAAAGAAAGTCTTCGCTTTCTCCTATGTTATTTGCTAGGTTATTTGCTGATTAGGACTTGAGAAGAAAATGAATGTTTCTCTTAACTGGGCAGAAATGTAGGTAATGTGACATTGTCTCTGAAATCTGACTGACTCTTTCTCACTCAACTAGTTAGTCCCCCCCCCCCGCCCCCCGACACACACACACAGTGTGTTTCCCTTTTACAATGGCTGGGCACCATGACTTTTTCTCAAATTGAACCTAAAAGGATTGGCTCAGCAGCCACTTAGCAGCCCAAGGCTCCTTCTTCTACTACCCTCCATGATCCTGTCTATGCTGCTGTGGAAAAACCACTGGCATCCTTGTCACACTTTGGAGAATCATAGAAAATTTGGATGAAGAAGGGAGGGTTAGCACCATCCTTCTCTCAGTTACACTCTAGGATCATGCCTTTAAGTGTTACTATTATGGGTGTTTGTATTACAGAAAGCTCACAACCACACTCCATGTCCACATATCCTTTCAAACTTCAGGAACACATTCATTTTTACTCATAGTGGATAAAGAGAACAAAAAAGGATAAGACTCTGAGACACTCTTCCAGACTCTACTCTTTCTGACTATATTCAGCATTAATTATGGTACAGAAGGGGAGTTTGTTTTCTATAGCCTGGCATACATCTTGCTGACATTCAGATTGCCAGGCTCCCCTCATAGGCACTGTCAGTCTTTATGTAAACCTCTTGGAGTTCTTCCATTTAGCTTTAGAAAGGGAAAATCAGCGCTTTCATTTCCCAACTGAACTCTGCTCTCTCCACAAGGCTTAACTACCTCTCTCCACTCTCATCTGTCCTCTTCCTTTGGGATAATGCTGGGGAGTGGAGAGAGTTGGTGGCTCAACATTTTCACTAATTCCTAGTAGGAAGATGGTGAACTTTCTGAACATAGAACATGAGATATATTCTGGGCTTTCAATCTTAGCAAAAATTTTGGAAACTGAGTATCCTATTTGACATCTTATATGTATTATAAAGTTTAACACACTGGTACTATTAATCTATATATTTTCTACTAAGAATCTGGGGTACAAAAAGATACTAGAAAGTCTCAGGCAGGGTGAATCTTTAAAGACACAATTGTGTCTCTCACAACTGTGAAACTAGATTATCTTACCTAATTACACAAGTGCTTCGTCATGTGAGCTGCTTTTAACTTTATTATTTTATTTTATTGTTTGAGCTGCTTCTATGGTTTCATTTGTTCCCCCTGAGATGGACACATCTTCATTCAGGGAGTTTCTTCTTCCCAAGCCTGGAGATGGCTCAGGAAAAAAAAAAAAGTATTGCACTTCAGAAGGAGTATGTAAAATCTCTTTCAAATTCACTCAGGACCTACCAACTCTCTTTTTTGTAGCTGTCAGCTTCATAGTGTTTCTCATCTTTTTTTTTCACACACACACACACACACACACACACACACAAATAAATAAATAAATAACTTTTTATCAGAGGAAGAGTCATAAGGAGTTAGTTATAATTTTTATAACACTCCCGTAGCAACAGACCCAGTGAATATTTCCTACCATATTTCTCTTGGGTGGCATAAATATGGACAAGGACATGGCAATACACATGTAAATTTTATATTGTTTGTCTCATAGTATTTATTTGGATTTCATTTATCTTGTTGGTGTTTTGTCTATTGCTACAAAAATCCCTTCAGTTTTTTCAAGGGAGTGCAAACTGAATGGGTTGAATTCATCTAACAATTGGCTCTGAGATCACAGTCTAGAATTTGAATTTCTCTACCCAATGAAGAAACAGTTAATGAAAAAATTGTTTGCATGGAAATGGTTGTTAGAAGTGCCAATTTCACTTTGACATGCTCTCCTTGAAAGTATAATGGGAAAATAGAAAGTGGACTGTTTAAATGTAATTCTCTCACTCTACAGGTAATAATCAAGTGTCTTTTAAACAGCAGGCACACTTTGAGGGTTGAGCCAACAGCAGTTAGCAAAGGAGACAAAATTTTATGCTCACATTCCCATGGGAGAAGGCAAATAATAAGTCAACTAAAGTAGTAAAATATATAATGTGTTTGATAAAAATGAAGCATACATCACACCAATCAATAATTTGATGACCTTGGGGCTATCATGTACACTTATGAGGTTCAGTTTTCTCCTCTGTGAAAGAGGGTTTATGCGATGATTCCTAGGTGGCCTCTGGTGCTGACATCCCGTGAGACTTTAGCTCTTTTCTGGTTTTCAAGTTTCAGTTAGTTCTTTGGTGTAAATACAAAATGGCCTCCATATAGGCAATGCTCCACCTATACTCACTAAGGGAGAGAGAAACTTAGGTCAGGAGACTGATGTCTATGCAACTGGACGTGATTCATAAATCTGCAGTAATTACTTTTAATCTACTACTACTATTTTTTTTTCTTTTGGTCCTAAAATTCAGACTGAATAATCAAGCAGCTATATATTAACTTTACCCAACAGACTATGGAACACCTGTCTGTTTCCTGTTTTCCTCATCAAATATCCCTTCTGGGAAAAGATGACTGGAAACACAGCAGGATAAAACTCATTTCTCCACTGCCTTTGTTCCATCTGTCTCTCTTCTCATCTGGGAGATCTCTTGTTCACTTCCCTATTACTTCTCATGTTTAAGGCTAAATTCTCCACCTGTGCTCTTGATCCACTGCTTCCCATCTTCCAGATGTTGCTCCTATAGCAAATTCAATTCTTTTCTATCTTTCCAATATTTTAGATCTCTCCCTCTACTGACTTTTGACATAAGCTAAAAATATCCCTATATCTTTTCCATTAAAAAACTCTTCATTCCCTCTGGCTAATGCTCTTATATCCATTTTTCCCTTCACCAATCAAGCTCCTCTGAAAAAGAGGCTGCATTTCATGTAACCTCCTATTAATCTCCTATTGACTTGCAAAGCACGGTTGTAGATTTCTAACTGTAACTGCATTTGAAATGGGCTTCATCAAGGTCTTCAGTGATGTACTGTTTTACCACCCTCGGCAGCATTTGAGATTATTGGTCATAATGTTCTTACACCTCATCCTTTATTCATATTTGAGACATTACTCTCATCTACAACCACTCTGATATTTTTTCTCAGTCTCCTTTTTTGTTTCCTTTTTCCCTAATCTCAGGACTCTTTCTTTGCTATTTTCCTCTTTTCACTTTAAATCCACTTGCACAAATTTCACTATTATCTGATAACTCTGCAGATCCAAACACCTTTTTTGAATCTTTGTTTCTGGTTGTCTCCTGGATAGTTGTGTATATTACTATGGGGCATCATCCTTTGATCTTTACCTTCAATACAGCCTGCTCCCAAATGAACTGACAGAGACTCCCTTCCCCTTGATAACCTTGGTTTATTCTTATATTTTCTTTTATGTTGAAGGGCTACTGTTTATTCAAAATAATACTTTTAATATTTTCCAAGTTGATACGCATGAATCAAATTTACGTATTTTAACTGCTATTTAAAGACCATCTGGATTCAAATCCTATTCCTACCACTTAATAGCTTTGTGACTGGGTAAATTATTGAATTTCTTTCTGCTTCAATTTTATTTTACTCTAAAAAATTAAACTTAAATGGTATATGAGCTTTCTGTATCATATGTATATATTTACATATATGTACATACACACATGATATATATTTTTACCAACACTTCTTATTACCAGACTTTTTAATTTTTGCCAGTGTTATGAGTATTAAATTTTATGAAATTGTTTCAATTTAAATGCTCATCACAGGGTTTTGTGATGAAAAAATGAATACATATTGGGCACATGCTTCTAAGAATGCCTAGCACATAGTAACACCGCAGTAAATGTTACCTATTCCTATTATTAATATCATTATGTAGAATTCTATTATAATTCTATAATATAAAATTTTACCATTTGCTTATTAATAAATATTTAGTCTAACTTTTTGCTACTAACAATCTTGCTCCAATGATTTTTATTTTATTCTCTTTGCCAATAATTGGTTTGAGAGTGGGGACCTGACCATGCTGAAACATGAACTTCTGGAAATGGTTTCTTTACTCTTAAAAGGTGTCACAGGAATATAGGGGACTTTTTATCTTCTGGATATTTTATGTCTAGATGAGATTCATGGATGAGCTGCAGTGTTCTCATCCCCAAGACAGAGGCTAATCTGTGATAGAAGCTAATATATTTAAAAATGACAGAAAGAGAATTTTTAAAGACTTATTGAGCTCCAGATTTTCATCTAAATTCTCAACTCAGGTGACAATAGAAGTTAAGTAATGTTAATTAAGCCAATTTGAGGCAAGATTCCTGTTACCTATAGTCAAAAGAATCATAACTATGCACTCTGAAATAGTTTAAAATTTTTATTTTTCTACTAGCAATTTATGAGGGTTGACATTTTCAACCCTGACTTTATCAAGACCTTGTATTATCAGACCTTTTAAATTCTGACAATTTTAATGGACTTAAAATTGTAGTTTATCAATGTTGCAGTGTAAATCTCTGTGATTTTTCTATGTATACAATTAAATAGTTCTGCAAGCTTTAATTTAGGTATACTTATTTATAATTTGTATCTATTTTTTTATTCTCTCATTATATTTGCTAGTACCTCCTAGTGCAGTATTTAGAATTAGTTATGGTAATAACAGCTTAAACAAAATAGAAGTGTATTTTTTTCTTACCTTTCAAGAAGTCTAGAAGCTGTCAGTGTGGGGCTTATATGGTGCTGCATGTTAGTAGGAACTCAGACCTTCTAACACCTTTGGTTCATAGCAGCCTTTACAACGGCACTGACAGGAAAGTGGAAGAGTAGGAAAGGAAAAGACAAAAATCTCATGCCAGTATCTATTAAAGATGATTCTTGGAAGCTGCCACATAAAACTTGCACTTACACCTCATTAGTCTAAACTTAGAGGTAGATCTGTGGGCAAAATTAAGGTAGGGAATGCTTCTCACATATAATGTCATCAAATTTGCTTCATTTTGGTAGATATGAACAATCAGGTTGGGGAATTTACCTTCTTTTTTGTGTGTTACAATTATTAATTAATTTTAAAAATTATTATGGTGTCATTGGTTAATGAAATACAGTAAGATTTAAGTGTACAATTCAACAATAAGTCATATATATATGCAATATATATATATTGCATTGTGTGAAGTTTACCTTCTTTTACTACTTTTTTCATTTTTTCTTTCATAAGTTGGTTTTGAATTTTATTAAATGAATGCTGCTGCACTCATTGATATAATTTTTTTCTTTACTTTGTCAAGTAGGTGAATTATATTGATTTATTTCTTAAATTAAAATTATCTTAATATTCTCAGGATGAAACATATTTAGTCATGAGGTTGTTTTGCCTATGTACACACGTGCACACACACACAGTGAATCAGTTTAATATTTTATATAGTATTTTTGTGTCTATTTCATAAATGATAATTGCTAATAATTTTCTTGGCTCTATTTATTTGCAGAATTGTTGGCAATCTCATACCAGTTTCATAAAATTAGTAGTGAAAAATTTTCTAAACTCTGAAAGATTTTTATAAGGAAAGGGCTGTCTATTGCTTGATAACTTTGTAAAACACACCAAGCAAAACACCTGGACCTGTTGCTCTTTCTGTGTTTAGATTTTTCTGTAACAATTATGTCTCCTTATCTGATATTGGTCTATTTAGATCTTTTATTTATAATGAATACATTTTGATAATTTACATGTTTCTATATAATTAACATTTTGTGTCCTCACACTTTAACAAATTTTGAAAATCCTCAGTTTTATCTATAGTTATGGTCCTTTTTTCAATACCTATCTTTCTTCTCCCTCTCTCTCTCTTCCAGATCAATCTTGACAGAGTTTTGTTTATGTTGATAATATCTTTCTAGAACCAGGTTTTTATTTCATTACCCTTCTCTATTTTCCTTTTGCTTCCATTTTTTCTTTTTTGTCTTCCATTAGGTTAATTTTTCTTCCATTTGTTATTATTTCCTACTTTCTTCAGCTTCCTTCTATTATTTTTCTAATCCTTGACTGTAATTTAGATCATTAATGTTTAACCTGCTAAAGAATGTTTAATTTATTTTACTCTTTATTAGTTAGGATATGCTCTAGACTAATGTTATGAGAGACATTGGAGAAAAAATACATTTTCAGAAATATTTTTAAGTGAAGTCCAGGTCTCTGCTGATGACTTAAAGGCTTTAGGGCCTAAGAGCTTTCCATTTCACTCCCCTCTTATACCCAGGGAATTGCCCTCATGTGCATAGTAGATTACACAACAGCAAGGTTGCATCTCAGCCCCAAATCATAACATCATTTTATTCACTTTCTGAATCTAGGACAGAAGAACAATTCTCTCATCTGCTCTATTGGTTGACTCACATAGATTGCCCCACATACGTGCACATGCACACGCTTGTATGCACACGCACGTGCGCGCATGCACACACACACACACACAATTTAAAACAAAATAACTCATAGTGGTATATAGATCTCCATCTCTGGATCCAGCACTGTAAATCCTGGCTCTAGCATTGCAAACTGTAGCATTTTATAAGTCATTTAAATTTTCTGAAACTTGGTGTTCTCATCTGGAAAATGAGGATAATAAAACATGACCTTATGAAATTGTTGAAAAGTTTAAAGTTGGTGAAGTTCACAGTTCAGTGGCTGACAGCTAGTAGCATTCAATAAAAGTACATCTCTGTGTACTTACAGGAAATGCCATGGTGAAGGTAGGACCACCAAATGTAATTCTCAAGAAGTTCAGAAGAAAATGCTTTGTGATTTTTTTCTTTATGTTTCTGCTTCAGGGACAAAAGGACATTGTTTTTTAAAGGTGACAATTCTCTAATCGTGGTAAAGGGATATAAATACTTTATTTTCCTCCAGGGAGAAAAAGAGATGCTGTAAATGCTTAATGGAATTTTTTTTCCAGTGCCACGAAGTTGGTGATTATAAATCTTGAACACAATCTTGAATTACTGTTGACTTTGTATTTCTTTAGGATGCTTTTGACCACATCATTAAACTGTTATCACTGTCATTGACCTAATTTTATCATGGAGTCCAAAAAAAAAAAAAGATACTTAAAAAAAAAGTAAAATAAAATAAAATCAAAAAGATTTATTTCATGAGGTTAATCTGATGGTCTTGCTAATTCCTATAAATTGCTATTAATTAATTTTTGTTGCTTGGAAGAATATGCATGAAGCTAAATTAATTTTGGCTTTCCTTTAGGACATATTATTTCCATAAGAAGAAGGAGGCTATAAGGAGTCAGTTTAAATTATTATTTTATTTAATACCTACCAAGAGAAATATGTAAAAATAAAATGAGAGATCTTATTTTTCACAAACTCATTTCATTGAATTTTGAAGATATAGAATCAGAGGGTCTAGTTATTAGCTTTTACCTCACAGATCAGTATACCCAAACCTTGGACACTACATAGACAAGTGATTACTGCACAAAACATAAATCAGTCAGAATGTGATTTCTCTTCCCTTTGACAGAGTATGAAATGAGGCCTAAGAAATGTATCTTTAACTAGGTTGAGAAGCAAGTAATGAAATTTGTTTTAAACCATAACAATCTTATATAGAAAATAAATCAGTTAATTCTAAAGTTAACAATATTACTGTAGGAGAAACATGAGAAGAGATGACAGAAACAGCCACGCAATCAGAAAAACAGACAGAAAGAAAGAGAGCAACAGAGACAGAGGCATTTTCCCCCTACAATTAAGTGAAGTCATCTGCTCACTTGGTCTGTGTCTCTAAGATATTAATTTCAGATTGAGTGACAGAAAAAGGATAAATAAACTTTAAAATATCCCATAATTCATATTAATCAAAATTTAGCTCTTCTCTTAAAACTTCCTTTTTCTTCTTAAGGCTAGTGATATATACCACTTGAAGAACCAAGACATTTAATGTTGGCCTCTTTGCCTTCCTTGATCTGTCTCTAGGAAGGTATGATTGCTCAAAAAAAGGAGCTCAATACCCCAAAAGGAACAAGAAGGGCAGACTCTACACAATGCAACATCCTAGATTATTCTCATTTTACAATGGCCTTGGGGCTTTTTTTCCCCAATTAGATATATCTGGCTTCCAAATTTTAAATATAGTTTTATCTGAGCAATGTGTGTTCTTTTTTCTTTTTCTCATACTTCTTTTCTACTCATAGATATCAATACTTGATTTTCTAAGCAAATCAGCTTGTCTCAAAGAGATGTTAAGCTTTGTTGAATGCTATCTTTAACATGAAATAAAATAGAGTATTTTTACATAATATAACTGACTGTTCCAACTATGGTGTTTATAACTTGAACTAAAGAAGAAAAAAAAAAAGTATAATTTAAGGTAATGGTGAAGAGGAAAGAACCTGAAGGAAGCTGTACTTTTTCCTGGTAACTTTCTTAATTTGCAATGCCATTTTATGATACTGTTTACAGCTGAATAGTTCCTCATAGCCACAATGTCCTTCTGTTCATCTTTGCAGTGGAGACAGAATCCTGTGTGTGTGACACTGCAATCTGTCACATGGTATGATTGTAATCCCCACGCATTTAACATTAGCCATACCAAGTGTAAGGAAAAGAAAAACAATATCGTCCACACTTAGCTAAAATGTCATGGAAAACTGTGAAAAGCACACACACACAGTGTTCCGTGTGTCCATTTTTCAGCATGATGTATTTTTAGTTTTCTGCAGCCAGCAAGCCTTAATTCAAACCAAAGAAAAATATCAATGGACTGCGTATGATATACTTCTCAGCATCTTTAAATGTATTTGAACTAAATAACATCATTCTTACAGTATTTTCCAGGTTAACTATAAACTCTCACATTTACAGTGCCTCAAATGAGGGGATGGAGAGACACCTGGAGGAGTCATTGATTGTTTTTCTCCTATCTTTCTGGATGTTCTTTCTCATTTTTTTCTTGTGGGTTCTTCCTCTTATTCCTCACCTCTAATTGATGCAGTAACCCAAAGTTCATACCTTGTACCTCTTCTCTTTTATGGCCTTTCATATTTATGCGTAGTCCCTAGACAGTTTCATTCAGACCCATGTCTATCTTCTGTATACTTATGACTCCCAAATTCACATCACCAGTGTGACTCTCTCCCTTGTAATTTAAATTCATATATCAAGGCACCTACTTGACATCTCTATTTGGATGTGTAAGAAGCAGCTCAAGCTTAATATGTCATGTATGTCCAGCCATCAGCCCCAGACCTGCTTTCCAATCTGAGTTCATGGCAACTTCATTTTCTAGTGTTTCCACCCCAAACCTCACTGTACTCCTTAACTCCTTTGCCCTGCTTACAACCTATATCAAATCGTCAGCAAATCCCACTGGCTTACTATAAAATATATCAAGAATTCATCTACTTGTACTTACAATTTATGCCCTTCCCCTCTCCCAACTATATTCTCATCACAGTAATCAGTGATCATCTTAAATGTAAGTTCGATCATGTCACCCTTCTGTTCAAAACCTTCCAGTCACTACTTTGTCAAAAAAAAAAAAAAAAAGCCATAATCCTATCCCTGGATGTGATTTTTTCCCTCGTCTCTGTACCTTTCTGGCTCTTACAGCCTCATTGGCCTCCCTAATGTTCCTTGGACCTGGGATGCTCATAACTTAGAATCTGAAAGCCAGTTCCCTTTTTTCCTTCACGCCTTCTCCCAAATATCCTCTCAAAAATCTCTTTGTTAGGCCTTTCTTCACCAAATTATTTAGATCCCACCTCCCTGTCCAGAAATGCCACATCTCCTTCTCCTTTATATTTTTTGTCCAGAACTTATTACTGTTTAACATACTTTATGCTCAACTGTATTTTTAACTTTCTGTATTTGCTGACTATCCTTGCCACCAGAATGTAAACAACATGAAAATGAGGATCTCTCTGTCTGTCTCTCTCATCTATCCCCTACCAGTGTCAAAATAGTGCATAGAATATAATGAAACAAAAGAAAGAGAAGAAGAAAGAAAAACACAATGAAAGGAAGGAAGGAAGGAGGGAGGGAAGGAAGGAAGGAACGAAGGAACGAAGGAACGAAGGAATAGAAAATAGTTTTTTTTTTTCTTTAGTACTTGAAAAGTAACCTTCTAAGGGGAAATGATATTTTAATTTTGGGGGAGGGTACTTTTCTTCACTTTTCCTCTTCATGAGCATATACATGCAGTTTTTAAATTACTTGACTACACTTTATTTGATATGTTTCTTCATTTGCCTCTTTTATTTTTCTCTCAATTTTTTTTCATGTTCCTCTCATCATCATTTTCTCCAAATATCCAGTGAAAAGTGTTGAAGGATGAAGAGGGAGAGCAAAGCATGGAAAATGGTGCAGGATGAATGAGATTAGGATGATGTAGTAAATGAACAACACACACACACACACACACACACACACACACACTCAGATTGGTTTTTCCACTAAGGCAAGCCTCACTCTTGGTCTTGGTAATGCCAATAACAAGTCCCCAAAATCTTGTTCTATTTCTAAAACTCCCATAAACTCATGGTTTTCAAATATATTTTTAATAATTCCTAACGTTGAAAGTGCTGGAATCATATGTTGCATGTTGAAAAGGGAACAAGAAATGAAATCCAAAAACTGAAAGTTTGAGTAAAGAACCAATACTTAATACTATGCAGTGGGGCCCAAAGAGTGACAGGATAGGTGAATAAATAAAGGAGTGTTGTATTTATAACAAGTTCATTCAAATTTAAAGTATAGTCACCATTTAACAGTACAGAACATTAATATAAGAATGAAATAATTAAATCTCTAACCCTTAAACCAGAAAATTAGTAGCTTCTTTACTATCATCTCTCCAAAGCTTATATTTTGAAGACCTAGGTAGGCAAATTGCCACAAATAAATCCAATTTTTTTCAAGTTTGAAGAATAACTAGTACAAAGTTAGTACATATGTAAAAAAATCCTTACAATATTTTTTCCCCAAAATTCACAGTGCATTTTTGATTAATCTATATACCTAGCTAATGTTCATTAGTAAATTAGTTTATGAGGAACTCATTAGTGTGGTCATTAACAGTACAGTATATAATTGCATAAAAGTAGTAGAGAATGCTCTGAAGTGTCCCTTTGTCAAGGGAAATTTTCACTACAAATATGTGCAAAATTTGTTAATAATATTTCAAACTAATGATTAGTTTAGCCTAGAAATATGTACTTTGCAGATTGGTAAAGTCAAAGGATACAGGCTTGGAATAATGTTTGTAATCAACAAAATAAAACATTACATTACATAGGAAACCAATTATATTGAAATAGCATGAAAATATGAAGAAAATATTTGTAACAAATATTTATTTAAACATTAAATAATGAATAAGATCTAGCAGTTGGTTTAGTAACTACCATTATTTCAAAATAGTGACAAGAATAAAGTTTCCATCTATCTACAATATGTGTAAATATGATGTTATAATAATATCTGTGATTTCTGTTGGATACAAAGTCATAGATATTGGTAATAATAATGTTCTTGGTTGCCTATGTAAAAATCTGAGTTATAGTTTAGTAAAATTTAAAAATATATATATTTCTTCCCTGTAAATTAACAAATCCCCTTGATTTCTAACAGATCTCTCTAGGGTAAGTTGTCCCTATGTAAGAATGTGTGGTTTAGCTCTTCCCCTGATTAAGGACTTTTAATACATCAAAATGGTATTTTTTGAGCCTGCCATATCAGATTTATAGATTTTTGTTCTCTATTTGAGGATTCATGTTTGGATAAAAAATATACATATCTCTTTTGTAAATATTAACTTATCTTTAGCTGTGATAGATATTCACTTATCCTAGGGTGGCAAAACCATAAATATATTCATGTTTCTTTACATATTTCCTCTCATATTCTCAGTAAAAGTTTTAGTATCCTGTGCAGAAAAAAATTCTTTAAATGAAATTCTTATTATGATTACTCAAAAAAGGAACATCTTCCCAGCTTTTTCTAACTTGACATAAGAAATCTTTTAAAGTATTTTTAATAATATTTATGTGGTTGCTGATAAGTAGTGGGTTACTCATTTGGGATGATTGGTGATCTCTTCTGAAGTACCAAGAAGGGGAGCTTTACCAAAAATCATTCTACCCTTATGTGGTGAATGGTTTTGAACTGAAAACTTTGGGTGTTTAAATTTGTTTGCTCTTGGCAAAATATATCTTAAAAGGCTTCCTGGAGATGCTATAATTCTTAAATATTAACCTTGATGACTTCAATGACTCAAATTATATTAGACCTTTCAGAATATTTTTGCTTTTAATCAAGATTAATCCCTTGGCAAAATGTGTGTAGGCTTAATTGAACCTGGGCTGTGTACATGATATGCTGAGATCTTCAACATCCCAACCTAGATTCCAAGTCATTAATCCAGGATTGATCTGAATCATAAAGAACTGTCCTAGAATTAGAAAGCTTGTGTATCACCTTAATTTTATTTCTGATGATCTGCAAGCATTGTCATTTAATTACATGGGTCTTAAGTTTCTATGATTGTAAAATGCACCATGTAATATCAGATACTAACCCAATTTTCCTTAGGAAGCCCATTGAAAAGCAGCAAAGGACTTTCAACATGTACCTCACAGAAAGATGGGAGTTGACACTGAATGTATACTCTATGACAATTAATTTTAAGTCATTTATGTCCTGAATACCAATAGTATACAAAGTACTAATTGGTACTTTGAGATATAACTTAAATAACCTACAAATATCTTCTCAATTTATCCATTTAAGATTGGGTTCAGTTAAAATGTTTAAAACTTATAGTCATCTTCATTTATTCAACAAATATTTACTGAGCACCTACAATGTCATAGGCATTAAGCCAAACACAAAAACAAGTATAATCTTGGGCCCTTCCCTCAGTAATCTCGCAGTGTACAGAAGAAGTAACAATTACATATTCTTTAAGAAGACTAGTTTTATTTTAAGGAAGCTCCCTTCCATGTATAGATGTTATATCCTCATATTTCCTTTCTTTCTCTTAGAAACAGGTAGGAAACAAAAGAAAATTAAAGAAATATTTAGTGTACATTGTTTCTTTCCAAGTAAACATTAATTAAATTAAGAAACATGTTTCTCATTTTTGTAGAAGCTTAGTATTGGTGTAAGTTACAGACTAAAAGAATAATCATTCTACCTACTAGAACTCTTTGATATAAAAATGTTTTTCCCTTAGTTTCTTAGTATTCTTTCTTGTTAGTCACCAATTAACTTCTATATTCTGAGGAAGGAGATTATCAAAAAAGAAAAAGATTTGAAATTTTAATAAATTCAGTTCTTATAAGAGATTTGACAATGAGGGCAAAAACCTTGAGATGAATGCTACATTGTCAAGAGTGGGTATACATGCTTTAGTTTGAGTTATATCTTATCAAGAGATAATTAACAATTGCATTATTTAATTCAGACTTGAAAAGCCATTCATCCAAGAAAGACTGACAAGCTTTTTTACTGTTTATACATTTGTACCATCAAATTTACTGTTACCTCTCTAACAGGCTAACACCCTATGGAAAGGATTATGGGTGAAAATGATTTCGGAATTGCTTAGAATGGATCCCAACCATGTAGACAAAAAATAAAAATAAAAGAGGAAAGAGAGAAGTAGAAGGCTAGGCCATGGGAGAGGAATGATGGAAATAAAAATAGGAATAAATAGAAAGCATAATGGAGAAAACGATTGCCAAAAAAAAAAAAAAAGCAAGTAGTACAAAGTTGGAATTTTCAAAGTTCCCAGAATTAAGTAGTAAAAACAGATGATAGAGTTTGAAAAAAATTAATTTGAAAATCTATTCACTCTTACAGACTTACAGAAGCCTTATGGGACTGGAAGAAATTAAGATGAGCAAAGTTCAAGAGAAATGAATTTCTACTTCCCTTTTTATGTAAAAAAAATGTTTGAGGAAACCATTTCTTTAACTAGGTAATAAAAAAAATGAGAAGTCAAGTGCTTGTAGAATAAAAAATAATTGAGAGAGTGAGAAATTAGTGGGGGCAAAAAACAAAATATGTCTCAGTAAATTTTGAAGTTGCATTGTTTTGGAAGACAAGAGTCCAAATAAAGTTCACTTTCAACTTCATTATTTAAAAAAGAGGGTGAATTTCCTTGATTTTGAAGAGTCTATTAAAGTACTGTGTGCTTTAAAATGAACTCAATTTCAGTTTATATTGGGCCACCATAAAAAAGTGACTATTTTGCTACTTATAAGGGGTCTCAACTATTAGGTTGAAGGAGTAAAAAGTACATTTTTTAAATCATAAACTATAATAATTTATAGTGACATTTTCCATTAGCATAACTCACATTTCAGTTATACTCCATTTTTCTATTCTTTAATTACTTTTGTTCAATAGTTTTTAGAAAACACACACACACACACACACACACACACACACACACACACACACACACACACAGAGTTCTCTGTCAAATGGATTTCCAAGTCCAAAGGGAAAGAGTATATGACAGAGATTCATTAGAAAATGTTCATTAGATCTTGAGTTTCATTTCATTAGCTTTACCATGAGCCCTTCTGGGTTCTGGCCCTGTAGAGTGGCTCTTACAGTGATTTCTTCTCTTTGTATGTATTTTGTAATGAACATTAAAGATTAACTACTTTGGAGTTTATTAGTTTGGAGGAGGAATTTTAATTCTCTCAGAAAATAAATGCACCTGGGTGTGGTTTTCTACATGACTCAGGAACTGTTATTGCATTATAGTCTGGGATTCTATAATAGAGTGAAACAGACATCTATGGGCCAGCTTTATTAGAGCATTATTTGGTAAAGGGATGTCTACTGTGCCAGCAACTTACCTTGCCTTTTTGAGTCCCTACTCTAAAGGAATGGCACATGAATTAAGATGGTTTTCTCTCAATCTCAAGAATTCTGGAGGTTATTAGAACATTTGCTGCTTCAGGTGAGATAGTCAAGAATTTTGTATGCTTGCTTTTTATCATATCACACATATTAGGCTTAAATTCATAGTCATGTTTTTATTAATTTAATCATTAGGACCAAAAGCTTATTTAAATGGATGTGGTTTTGGATAGACTGTAATTTCTAAGCCAATTCAGTCATTAGTTGTCACAAGGAAGTTCGAAGTTTATCATATTTGACTTGAACGTTTTTACCTAATCCCTGGAGTAAGTCTTTTCACTTAGGCTCAACATTAAATCTCAAACAAGCATCGAGTGATATAAATTTTAAACTTAATTCTACTAAGGGAATGTTCTTGTGTGCAGCTGACAGGAAACATGGGAAGTTTATCCTTTAGTTGCTACTCCCTGCCTGCTCAGTATTCACTGAGGGAAACTTTCATCTGATGGAAATAGTTGTCTGTTTCTTCTCAAAATCAATTTTCTTCCATGTCATTCTAACCCTAGTATTTATAATTACATCTGGTTCATTAAGGAATAGAAATCAATAGAGGATGTGCTGTTTTTCTCGGAGGGGAAGGCAGCTCAGTGAGATGTGTAGATGCTGTTCTGTCTCTGCTCTCACCCTTGTCTTATGAGGCTCTTGTGATTAACCCTCTTTTGCAATATTTGGTTCTCCATTGTAATTTGGCCCCCATCCCTATAAAATATGACTTCTGAGATGAAAAATAAAATAATATCTGTAGAGTTATGTTTTATGAAGGAAGGTATATGTAGTTTATATTGGGGATGCAGGGCAAATGGACATTATAGATAATGTCTATATGCTTTGTTAATTTAAAACAAAAAAATATGGAATATGAACATCTATTAGCTCTTTTCTAACCCAATAACTGTTTGACCACAATTTACTAAGTAATTTACCCCAATATTAGGCAGATTATTTAATGATTGTTGGAATGAATGAATGAATGAGTGAATGGCATATGTCAAAGTCACTACCACTGCTGCCTTCTCCTGCCTTCCTGAGCTCAGGAGGAAGATTGAGATGGTCTGAGGACTTTCTCCTTCAACCAATCCTGAGATAGATGCTTTCGAGAGAGACAGAGACAGAGGGAGACAGATTCTCCTCCCCCTCAATTATGGGCAATTAGGAACTAGGTGTCACAAAAGGCATATCATTCATATTCTTCTAAGTCCTTGAAACTGTGAGAACAGATTTTAGCAATGATTTTCACCTCTTAAAAACACATATCCTGGGGGAGGGCAGGCCTAAGGTGGTATTATTTTTATTCCCACCTCACTGTCCTGTGACTTGGACTGAACAGATTCAATAAATGCTAATTTATCACCTATATAACACAGCTGTGCAGAAAATGGGACCAAAGCTTGGCACATCCCCGTTCTGACCTCTCTTTGGTGGTCTCTTCTCATGTTCTCATATGCTCGCCTCTCATACCGTCCTTACTCCTCTGAGCCATCTCCGCAATAGCAGGACCACATCTTCCACAAGGGAAGTTCCGGTACATTTTGTCCTGTGGAACAGTGTTGCATACAACATGCTTTGTTGTTTTAAAAGCTGTGGAGCTGTGGATATATACAGTGACATAGCTTTCCTGGATTATATTGCATGTGTGGTGGGACTCTCTCATAGACATGATCCCCAAGATAGACTCTTTTTTTATAGACAAGAGAGCAGGAGACTATTTGGACTATTCTCCAAAATGCATAGCAAAACCTTGGATTTAAGTCAAGAACAGTGTGTGTGGGAGGTTGGAGGGAGTGGCGGCAGGGGATGGTAGAAGGAAGTTAAAGCTCCCTTAGCCTTTATAATATAGATCAGACTTAAATCCATATGGCATTGTAGCAGGAATCATTGTAGTTTCACATTCCACATTTCTGGCTTTAACAGGGAAGAAGTGTGTGTGTGTGTGTATATGTGTGTATGTATGTGTGTGTGTGTGTGTGTGTGTGTGTGTGTGTGTGTTTCCTGAACCTTGAGGCCTGTTTTGCCTATTAAATAGTTGAATAAATAAAAATGTTGATTTTGCTGTTTTCATCTAAGAGTTAAAACTATCCAAAATCTGTTCGGCTTAGAGAAGTCCATTTAATGTTTCCTGTAAAGCTTGTTTAGTGGCAACAGACTCTTAAGTTTTTGCTTGTAGAAAAAACTTCTAAGTCTTGCCTTTAATTCTGAATGATAATTTCAGAATCGGGTATTCTTGGTTAGAATTTTTTCTTCTTTCAGCAGTTGGAGTATATTATGCTCCTCCCTTCTGGCCTGCAATATTTCTGCTGAAAAACCTCCCGATAGTATTATGTTTCTTTATATGTAACAAATTGTTTTTCTCTCACTCCTTTAACTTTTGACATTTTAATTACCTCATATATCTTGGTGTGGGCCTCTTTGGGTTATTATTTGGAACTCTCTGGCTTCTAGATATGGATGTCTGCTTCTTTCCCCATGCCAGGGAAGTTTTCAGCCATTATTTCTTCAAATTAATTTTCTTGATCTTTTCTCTCCTTCTGGGATTGCTATAATGTGAATGTTAACTCACTTGATATTGTCCCATACATCCCTTAAGCCATATTCACCTTTTTTCATTCCATTTTTTTGCTGCTCCGATTGGCTGAATTCCTTTGAGTTTAGTGATTCTTTCTTCTGCTTTATCTCCTTTGTTATTGAACTACTCTAGCGTATTCTTCAGTTCAATCATCATGTTCTTCAATCTTGTGACTTCTGTTTGGAAATTTCTTATATTTTCCATATATTTGTTGAAATTCTCATTGTATTTATCCATTCTTTATGATTGTTACTTTGAATTTTTTTTTTTTTATCACTGTATTACTTATCTTTGTTTCATTAAAGGTTTTTCTGAGGTTTTACCTTTTTCATTTGTTTGGAACATATTCCTCTATCTTTTCATTACTAGGTTTGTTGGTTTTTGTGCTTTAGATAAAACATCCAATTCTCCCAGTTTTGAAGTTTGGCCTTGTGCAGGTGATGAACCTAATCTTTCAACTCTACTCTAGCTCTTGGTTGTCTCTGGAACCTTTGTGATTATTGAAGCTGTCTATTTTAATTTGAGTAGTTTCCAGTACTCAAAGGTGTGTCAAGACCAGTCAGTGTCCCAAATGGCAGGATTTTAGTACCTAGATTTAGGCTGATTGGAAATCAGATCCTCAGGCAGCAGCTTAAAGAATGCAAATATAACAGTCCTCTGGGACCACCACAAGTGTAAGCCCCACTGACCCCAAAAGCCAGGCAATCTGGAGGTGTTCCCTGGGCAGCAGTCACAAAAATAAGGTTTCTAGATGAGTGTACAAGCTCCTTTCTGAGAGATGCTGGTGAACTGTGGTGAAGCAGAGGGACAGTATGATGATGGCATGCCCTAATCTGTGTTTTGAGACCACCTCTATAGTTTCTAGATGTTTGTCCAGCTGGAAGCCTGCAATTAAGGCTGAAGCCCCAGGATTAGCAAGTAGGCCTCTTTCACAAAAAGGCTGGGGATGAGTTTCAGTCTGCTGCCTGTGGAGTGCCCCAAGGTGGTAGCCTGTCAGGAACTGTCTGATTGTTACAACCTCATGGGACTCATGGATGCAAGTACCCCCAGCCACCAGAACCAGCAGATCAAGGAGTATACCCTGGGCAGTATCCATTAGAACCAGGGTACCAGATGTAAAAACTGAGTACCAGACATATATGTGTTCTCCTCTGAGAGATTCTGGTGCTCGGGAGAAAAGCAGAGGGAGAGTGAGAAGATAGTGCCTAGTTTCCTGTCTTAAAAAGGGATTAAAGACAGCCCTTAAAGTGTCTGTTTAATTAGAAGTTTGCCTCTGGTTACAGCTTTGATGATAAGCTAATAGGCCTCTTTCTCTGGAAGATTGATTTCCTGGGTCTGTTGCCTCTTGCTATGCCCTGGGGCTGGTAGCAATTTAACAACTCTTGCTCTATTGGTTGCAGTCCTGTGAAACCTGCCCACATGAGCTTGCTAGTCACCATAGCCAGGCAATATAAAGGTGTCTCCTGGTAACAGCTGCAAAAGTCAGGGCTCCAGATAAGGATAAAAGCTCCTTCCTGGAAGATACCAGAGTATTGGAGTAAGGCCCAGGGAGAATGCAAAGATTACATCCACCAGCCTCCATTCCCTGAGGTCACCTCTGTAGGCCCCTATAAGTGTGCCAAATGAGATGCCTGCTCATCAGGCCAAAGCTTCTACACAAGAAAATAGGCCTCTTTCTCAGAAAGACTGAAGGTATGTCAGTCTTTGTGCAGTGCCCCGGCAGTGGTGGTCTGCCACGAACTGATTGTTACAGTCCTTTGGGACCTAGGAAAACAGGCAATCCTGGCCTCCAGAGCCAGGTGATCAAGGGACATTTTCTTGGGCAGCAGCTGCAACTGCAAAAGCAGGCCACCAGATGTAAAAATCGGGGCACCAGATGTGTGTAGAAGAGCTCCTTTGGGAGACAATGGCACTCCGAGGTGCGAGGGAGGGAAGCATGATGATGATTGATACTCACTGGTTGGAGCTGAAGGGATAGGGCGAAGATGGCACCTACGGGGGGGGGGGGAAGGAGAAAAGAATAATAAAGGGAAAAGGGAAATGAAAGAAAGAAAAGAAGAAAAGAAAGATGATGCCCCATCAGCTACAGCAAGGCAGAAGGAGAGTATGCAAGAAGGCGCCTGTGGAAAGGAAAAAGAATAAAAGATGACGCCTGCCACTTTAGCAAGGCAGAGGGAGACCAAAGGGTGGTGACCAACATGTGCTGACCCTGGAGAGGATCCCAGCAGGCCCCAGCCCCTCAGAACAAAGCTTTAAAGTTATAAAATGAGTCCCATGGAGAGCCTGGGTCCTGCAGTGGGGGAGTCTCATGGGTCTCAGGTCTCGTGCGTCTCAGGTCTCGCGGGTCCAGATCTCGCGGGTCTCAGGTCTCGCGGGTCCAGGTCTCGCGCGTCTCTGGTTTTGTGCGTCTCAGGTCTCACGGGTCCAGGTCTCGCGGGTCTCGGGTCTCGCGGGTCCAGGTCTCGTGCGTCTCAGGTCTCGCGGGTCCAGGTCTCGCAGGTCTCAGGTCTCGCGGGTCCAGATCTCGTGGGTCAGGTCTCGCGCGTCTCAGGTCTCGCGGGTCCAGATCTCGCGCGTCTCTGGTCTCGCGCGTCTCAGGTCTCGCGGGTCCAGGTCTCGCGCGTCTGGTCTCGCGGGAGGGAGCCATGTTGGTCTTCCAAGCAGGACATTTGGGGTGCTCTCTCTGAGGTGACAGTGTTGAGTTAGGTCCTGATGTGGGGTATCAACCCTTCGCTCTCAGGGAGAATTCCCGGGCTTTAAGTCTCCTCCTGGTTGTGAGTCACGGCTCTGGCTGTGGGGTTTCCAGCGAGACCGTGTACTCAGCTTCTACCTCCTTCCTTGGCGTTTGCTTCTGGTTGGCTCCATGCAGAGAGACACCATGAATATCGAGGTAAGAGATTTAAAGACAGTGATGATGATGTACTCAGTGTATTTTCTCTCTCTTTTATTCACCCCGAGGCTATTTTACTGATTGAATATGGAAAGAGATCAAAAACTTGCATTTTTAATTGTGAGATTATAATTCAGTGGTGCGTCTGTGGATGTATTATCTTGTTTTAAATACTAAGTCATTTCTTTAGTTTTTGTTTTGTTATGTTTTACGTCTTAAGAGCATCGGTGTGTGTGTTTGAACATAACATGCAAACAGCTAAGTAGTATAAAATTCACAGTGGTGCCTTGGAATATGGAACAAACAGATAGTATATGAACATTCTGGCTCTCCCGAGGGACAAAAAGGATTTGTACACATAATTTCAAGGGAGCCAAGATATCTGTTCTGGGCACCCAGTCTCAGAATAAGAACCCAGAAAATGATGCTGCCGCCACCAACATTAGTTAGAGCCCCCGGCAATCTGCACACCTACTTACATACAACTACAGTGTTTTCAGGTTAGCAGGACAGCCAAAGAGGAGGAAAAAAACCATGCCTAGTTGGGGGGTTATAGTGGGAAAACTTTTTAAGTAAAAGTTATTGTCATCTAGTGTTACTTTGTGATAAAAAAAAAAGATATAAATAATATCTTTATATCAGCATCTGGCAACACTTTAATCTCCCATGTTTTGAAAGATCTGTGCCACCAGTAGGAATAATCTTGTTGCTGCTCTCTGACATTTTTTCTCTTTCTCCCCATCTGCCTCTCCCCCTTTCTCTTTCTTACCCTCCCTCCATCCCCCCCCCCCCGTCTTTTCACTTGCTCCCTTTATGTATCAACTTAAATTTCAAAGTGCATTTCAAGGTAAACAACCACAAATTCTTGGGACAGTAATCTTATCAATGCTATTTAGAATGTAGCTATCCTAATTTTTAAAAGATTTCTCATCAAAAAAGTTCTCCATAACTTTAGTTGCCTGCTCATATTTTATACCTGCTTGTTAAAAAGTTCTTCATGTAAGAAAGGGAAGAGGAAATTGGTCAGATTTAAAAAAAAACCTAACAAATGGACTAAAAAAATTTATTTCAACCTGCCAACCCTCTAAGAAAAATCAGGTAGCATTTTATTGTAGGCAACAAATTATACTATTTCCCTGCTGTTGTTGCTTGTGATAATCACATTACTTCCCAGCAACTCTCCAAGTATTCATGTAGCTGTGAGGTATAATTCCATAGTAGTTTAGACACTCCATTGTAACTTATAGTAACATGAATTAATATCTATTTACTATTTGAAGTATTAATGAGAAAAATATTTGTGGAAGCTTTGTGTAGCACTATATTCTCTTTAAAGGGAAAAAGCCTTGTATAAAGTACCTCATTCCCTTATTATTCACAGTGAAGATTTACTGATCTGTCATTTTTTAGGCAAATAATCTGAGATTACCAAAGGCTAAGGACAGATTAACAAATAATGAAATGTTGGCAACTTGGTAAGAAAAAAACAATCCCTTAATTGATTATATCAGTCAAATAGTAGAGAAGGAGCAAAGTAGATGAGATAAAATGTTTCCGGGACATATTTGATCACAATGACTTTTAGTCCATTTTAAGTATCCTTATGATGCTTCTAGCATTTCATTCTATAGCCAGTAGCTGACATGGTTCCTCTGTATGAGTGCCGACCGCATTGACTGATGTCTCAATTGTAACCTGATTTGGCCAATGGAATGTGAACAGAAGTGGCAGTGTGCTTTTCCCCTCTGCCATGAGCTCAACAATCCCAAATTGGGGCTGTTCAATCAATTTAGGTCACTGAATAAATAAGAGATGAAGCAGAGGTCTTCCAGATGGGCCAACCCACAGTAGATACATAATGAGAGAAAACAAAAATATTTGTTTTAAACTATAGATGATTTGGACCATCTTTTATTACTGCAGCATAATTTAGCATATGGTAAATAAGACATAGTATGTCAAAGAGGTGAAAATTCCCTCCATCTAGAAAAGAGAGATGATATAGGTTGCAATCATATTTTTCTGCTTATACACAAAAGACCATAGATCTTTATAAAACTCAGATGCCAGGGAAACCTTAATGTTTCCAAGATTACAAAAATTTCAATTTGGCCTTGTGTGATTTTTCAAATCTTTATTTCAACCAAAATATAAAAGAAATACAATTAATTGATAGTTGTGATATTATCTGTGGTGAATATTAGATGTAACTATGAATTCAAAATTAGATTTCATTTATTTTCATGAACAAAGAGCTGAACATTGGGGCAATTTAATTTGCCTCTTAGACAAGAAGGATAGTGATTAAAAACTGAAGAAAGGCCAAAAAAATGAGGATTCTCAAAAGGGAGTTTCTTGCTATTCTGCATGCATAATGTTGAGTGTGTCTTCTAGGATAAATTTGTACCTTTAAATGTTATATCTTAAAGAAATTCCACATGATTTGCTTATATAATAGTGGAGCCTTGCACTAATTTCCAAATTAGTTGAAAAAGTTATGATAGCATAGCTATTCATTGTATTCCAACAGGAGTATCTTTTTCAGACAGGTTAGCCAAACTTATGCAATGTTATTGAATTACTCAGTTTGGCAGCCCAAATGCAAATTTGCTGATCAGTTTCTGGGGAAATAAATAATAGTCTAGTATCTGATACTATGAAAGATGCATAGGCCTTGATCTTTAGATACTTCTTCAGAGTGAAGGGAAATATATTGCTGCTATCAACAAGCCAGCGTGGAGGGTAAGTTCCCACTGCAGCAATGAAAATTTGTACTTGCCACTGTGCAATCCCTCAGATTTCTCTGCCTCTTTTTTTTTAAGTTCATGTTGTTTTTGAAGGAAATCAAACAAACATAGATCATATTCCTAGTGAAAACATAAACTATAGAATTGTAGTCCTTCATAGAAAGGAACCTTAAATATGAATTATTTACTGTCTTCTTTCTCTAAACCCAATGCTACAGTATTACTGCAGTCTGGATACTCAGTCTCTGTTCATACATCTCTAAAGATAAAGAACCTAGTGTCTCCTATTTTTGCATAGCTGCAGCTCTTAAAAAGTATTTCCGTATACTTGACTATACTCTGGCTGTTTTTTGGTTTTACTCATTAACCATAATTCAGTCCCCGGAGTCACATTGTCTGATCCCTCTTACACGAGATCAGAAATACTTAATGTTATCCTACATTGCTCACCTTTCTCAAGGCAGGGTCTTCCTGCCCACAAAGAAGTATTTTCTTTTCTAAACAAATAAGTCAATATCCCTCAACTACTTTCTGTGTGGCAGGGTTTCTACTCCACGTGTCATGTTGACACTCTTCCTAGAATACACTAAGGATTTTATTTTCCATAACATAGTAGTCTAGTAGTTTAGTAGGAGTCTACTAGTACTGAGCTCAATTATCTGGAAAATGTAGTGAAAAGCAAGAGCATCAGCCTCTCACTTAAGGTATTTCACCAATGGGTCTTATGAGCAATCATACCACAGTATTGATCCATTAGTGCTATTTATTAAGTAAATTCTTTAAATTCAGTTTATATATTTGGTTCTAAACTTTTTCTATTCTAGGATAGAGCTATGGGAATATTTGGACCTAAGTTTCAAGTCTTAATTTAACAAAATTAAATTTTACCTTGCTAACTTGGTTGAAGAACTTGAAAGTGATAGAATAGGTAAAAATAATTCCTACCAACTAAAGGTCATTTTAAGCTTTAGACATTATATTCTTCAGTAGTACCCATCTGTTCCTATAGAATTGTGGAAGGGAAAGCATTTAAAGCTATTACCCCAGGAGGATTGCTGCATCCTCATTCAAATCTCTTGTGCTGGTATAAACCAAGTTCTGTGGACTTCAGTCAGCTTACTCCCCTCCCATGAACTAAATATTGTAAATGACTGCTATGTCATCTTGTCAAGCCTCTGGTTAAGACAAGGAACTTTTAGCAACAGCAGCACAACTACCAGACCTTATTCTATACAGAGAAAGATGAGATTTTATTTAAAAATACTTCTTACAATCTTATTTCTTATAGAATAATGTACATACTATAATAAGCCTGACAGTTCCCTCAATGTGAGCTGAATTAATTGATTTATGAGGAGCAAAATAGCTATTTGGGCTGGACTAAATAGACTTATTAAAGATTAGATTGCATCAATTGCTTTCATGGTGGACAAAGGAACAAAGGGAGGAGGAAAGAAAGTGTCTAAACGAGGGATCCTTGCTAGCATGTTCATAATGCAGGAAAATGATCCACACTTGGGCATGTCACTTGTCTCATCCTGAATACACAGATATTTGAGCATGAACACAGAGAAGAAATGAGGATCTCCTTTCTCACTTAAAGAAAACTATGTTTTCTGAGATGAAAAGAACCTTGGCTTTGAGCCAGGGGAAAACAGGAAGATCATGGGGTGACTAGGAAGTATATAAGAAAAAACTGAGACTTTCCCCAGAGCATGGGATTATGGAGAAGCCATGTGAAAGGCAGCCTAGTCATGATTAAGAATATAGATTTTGGAACTGAAGAGAGCTGGGTTCAAGTTCCTGTTCTGCTAGTTTTTGTCCATGTGTTCTTAAACAATTTATTTAATTTTCATGAGCATTGGTTTCCTTTGATGAGGATTATATCAGTGCCTAAATCATTGAACTTTTCTGAGATAAACATGAGAAAATATATGAAGGTGGGTTGTATAGTTCCTAGCATATGATAAGTATTCAATAAATGAAATCTTTTTTTAAAAATGCCTCTAATTGTCTGAACAATTCTGTATAATCTACTCCAGAATCTTTACATTCAAAATTCTCTTTCTCCCTCTGTATAGTTAATTAGAACACAAAATATTAGTTAGAGATAATCTATTTCAATTTTCTTGTATTATGAATGGGGAGAGTAAATGCCTTGCTCGAAATTCCTCTAAAGAAATTCTTAGCAGAGGAAGGTGAATCTTAAGGTTTAACTAATTAGCATTATATTTTAAAAAAATATTTGCAGAAATTATGTACTGCAGCTTTCATCTACAGAGCTCTGCAGTCATCAATTAAGGTACAAATCACCATTGTGCTGTAGATAAATATTAATTCTCATTACTTATTTAATAGGTATTAAGCACCTATAAGTAAAATTCAAAACATAAAAATTATTCTTGCTTTATGAAATTTACTTATAGGTCTATCTGGTTAACTTAGCCTTCTTTTCCTATGCACCTTACCAATATTTATCTCTGTACAAATGGGCCTTGGTGTTATCAGGGTTGGTAGCCTTTGCTAGTATTGATCACCTATTGTGCATTTGACTGCTGGTACAGGACTGCAGATGTGAGAAAAGACTGTCCTTGCATTTATCTGTGAATGTGCACTGCTAACCTATAATTACTGGGCTTGATTGTAGCTATGTAAATAAGTCAGTTGAGTAACATTCCCCCATACTTCATCCTTTTCAGGACTTCTGTGTCCATTTAGGGAATTGCGGCTTCTTGGTGCATCATGTCCATTGTGCTAGTACCTTATTTTAAAATAACCTGAAGGGATATTACTCAAGCTATGATGGCTAGCTGGTCTCTCTCTATTGAGAAGAGGATTAAAAAAATAAATTTGAAGATGGCAAAAAGGATTTCAGACAAAACCAGGCAAATATATTGACTGTGGAGGACTAACAGAAGTTGTGGGAAACTTTATCTCCAGAAATGTAAAAGGAGCTCCATTTGCATTTTGTTGCTGCTGTTGTTATTCAGTGGTTTGTAAGCAGCCTGTCTGGAGAAGTAGAGTGCAAACCTTGTTCCTTCGAGGTTGCCTTTAGCATAATGATCACATGACATGTTATAATTTCCCAGGAGATCCTGCATAAATCAAACTATCTCTTGGGAAGTATTTCCTTTTCCTTGCTCATGCAGAAGACAAATATGTCAACCACATCCCACCTGGAAATGCTTCTTCCTTTTCTTAAGAAAAATAACTTGAAAAGAGGTAGTACTTTACCCCCAAGAGAAAAGGGTGTCTTTGTAGACTAAGTAGAGGAGAAAAGAAGGTACTTATTATGTAAGATCTCTCAACCAAAAGAAAGAAAATGAAGGACTTGGACCTGATATTGCTACTGTAGAAATCCAACCGAGACCCAGGGCTAGTGACCCTGCTTCATGACTCCCGCTGTCTGGGGGCATTATATAGGCAAAATTGCAACTGAAAATGAAGGCTGGGTTTGATTCAGGGATTATAGTGTGTTAGAAATAAGCCAGTGTTTATGTTGCCTCCAAAGAGCTTAATAGCTGTAGAGCTTGAACTTTTGTGTTTGTTTAAAAAATGCCAGAGAACATTTTTTCGTTTTCCTTCTGAAGTAACTGTTGGTTGCTTCAAATCCTTTTGTGAATGCATTATGGAAAACTGGGACAGAGTTTTCCCCCTGTTAGCCAAGTGCATGCCTGCTGTGGTTTTATATTAGAAAATGCAATTTTTTTAAAAAACAAAAATTTACAGTAGAAGCTTAAGCCATCAAGCACAAAATTATGTAGTCCAGAAATGCATGCTTGTACCTACCTTTTGGCCAAACTCTCCTCTACCTTCCATTGATTTTATGCACACTATCAGCCAATCAATATCAGTTTTATAGATATAATATTTTAATGGGTTTAACTTTAGAGCATTTTACCTTTCTGTGGACCTGAAATGAATTCATTTTGCACACATAAAAAAACCTCATTTCATATTTATATGAAATTTTTGTTCTGTCATTTATATTTTAATGCTCAGAATATAGTTTTGAAACAATATATTGATATTCTACTTGCTTGTCTATTTTATAAAAAAAATACCCTTTTATAAAGTAAATCAAAAATACCTAGTGAGCCTTCTAGTCCCCTTAAAATTTATAGATGCTCTTAGTTTGACAACCACCCTTTTGGTCTTAGTACCAAAGAACTATGTATTAGTAAAGATGCTCTCATAAAACCCTGTATCGGTAAGGCATTGTAAATTGTTTATCTTCCCATTCATTCAAACTCTTACTAAGGGAGGCATTATTGCATTGTGGAAAGTGAAGTTTGGAGTTGGGCTAAGGTTCAAATCATGCATGCCTTGGTGCTCACATAATCTTGAGTTCCTAATGTATAAAACATATCAAGATTCACTTCATAAGCTTTTGGTGACTATTGAAAGAAGTAACTGATACACAGTTCCAAGCCCACTACTGGTACCTAATAGGCTCTTAATAGTAGTTGTTGATAACATTTTTAGAGCTTTACTATAAAGATCTTTTCTAAAACCTATGTGTACTACATCTGTCTATACAAACTCAGTCGTGCAATTTGCTGGGACATGACCCATCAAAATTTTCAAAAGTTATTGACTTTGAAAAGGTTTTTGGTGTCTAGAAAAGAAGTCACACATTTAAAAGCTGTGTTTTTTTTTTTCCTACACTGGTTCCATTAACTGATGAATACAAGCTTTTGTATTATAAGTCATGTGTCTTCCAGCCAAATATTTTAGGGAAGTAATATTGCAATAGAAAATCCTTTTATTTTTCTATGATTTTTTTTCTGGTCCTTGGACAAGTTCATGTAGTGTTAACCACAAATAATAGTTCATGGAATTTTCATCTCTCCAAAAGAGAAGTGAACTTGTAATTTCCCTGTGCTCTATTACCCATAAGGTTAAAGAAAATCCTTCCTAGAAGGCTGTTTTATCAATACAAACATATACGTCAATCACATCTTAATGATTGAGATTTGACAAATATAAGTTTAGCAGAAGATTTCACCTTTCGAGGCAAGAAATTACTGTTATTTAATTTTTAAAAGTATTTTAACTTTACTGTTAAATGTACATTTCGCATGACCACTGGCATTTTTAAAATCATTCAGGAAAATAAATAATTGTTAAATAAAAAGAGGAGAATGCAATGTGATTTTTTAAAAAAAGTTCTTTTCATATTCTGGGCATCCCAAAGATGTGCTCCTCTAGAAACTACGACCTTTCTGCTAGAATGTAAGTTCTATGTGGGAAGGGGTCCTTGTTTTGCTAATGCGACTGATATACCTATAGTAGCAATTCCTGGCATGTAATAGGTGCTCAAACATTGCTCCTTGAATAGATGACTATATAATCAGAGCAGAATGCAACTGTGTGTTGTGTGTAAATCATCAATAGTCTACTAAAGGGAGGGCAGCAGTCATCACTTTACCTATCTCTCTGTTCTTTGAAATTTTCCTGCAGTAACACTTGAAGAATAACAGAGGACATCTGAAAAGGCTCACACTGCCCTCTAGTTCCTTTGTGGAACTCATGCTCTGCCTATCCCATTATCAAGTTTTGTATTTTATTTTATGTTTTCAATTGCAGATTATTTTGCTAAATGTACTTTACATCATTTAAAATAAGACAACAAAAGGTTGAAAAGCAAATTTGAGGACCAAAAAGCACCAAATATGAACTTTAAAAGATGTACTACTTATGCTTAATCCTCTCTGAAGTCAACAAATTAATTTCAATATTTGCTAAAAACAAGATATATACCAAGCATTGTGCTAGACAGGAATGAGCTCATATAATCTTAGGTGGAAAATTGTCTAAACATTTAAAAATAGGCAATTCTCAAGTCTCCTTGATGTTCAGTTATAGTGTTTGGTGTTTCCTTAATGTTTATATGTACACTAAATAAATGTATGTATATGTATAATATACATGTGTGTGTGTTTTCCTCTGATTCTGTTTAAGAACTAAGAACAGCTGATTTTCAGGTTTTTTTTACTAAGGGTCATAAAATCCCCAAATTGGAATGCTTCAGATATTGAAATGTAGTGACATACTGAAAAAACTTTTTCAGTAACCCAGAAGAAACCATTTCACCAGCAACTTTGAAAGTTTAATCTTTAGGGTCTTTTATTTTTTTTCCTCGGTATGCAAGACATTTATATTCTTCTCACAATCTCACATAATTCTTAGTCCTCATCTTCTGTACTACCAAGCTGAGAAATGTTGGGAGTCCAGAATCATTAGGCAAACTACACAGCTGCTGTCATATCCCTTGCCTCTATAATTTCCTCTGAATGATATATTTGTGCTCAGAATGGATAATCCAATGTTTAAAGAGGTTAATATAAAATGCTCACAATGGCAAGTTTCTTTATATTTGGTTCAATACTATCTTCTCCCACTCTCCTTTATTTTATTCTGTTCTTCATGATTGGGATAACATCGCTTTCTAAAAAGCACATGTGGAAATGTTTGCTGTTGCCTATCAAACACAATATGGTTATAGTAGAAACAAAGGACATCCAGGCACGAGGATGACTGGGACAGACACAAATACACATTTCTAATGAATCAAGACTTAGAACAGCAGAACATAATGAAATATTTATCCAGATTGACTACGATTTACAGTCAAGAATTTAGAATGCCCTCTAGCATCTTTCTCTTCAATGTGAAAATCTCCATTCCTCATGCGTTAGTTAATGACTAACAAAAATTTTATGAAGCACGTCTTATTTCAGGAACTGTGGATTATACTGGGACAAAGGACAAAAAGGATATATTTCTATCTTTAAAGAGCTCAAATTACTGAGAGAACTATACATATAAACAGATAATCAAAATACAAATTAGTAAAATCAATTGTATTGTAGTCAACTACAGCGACATTGCAGTGAAAGCAATGAAATCTGCCAAAGAAAGTCAAGGAAATCACAAGAAAAGAGGTAGTATTAAATTTGGCTTTAAAAAGAAGGGAAAATAGTATAACCAGTAGAAACTACTGGTCCCAGGCTGCTGAGTTAAGAACACCTAGAATGCGAGTTATGGGGAACATGGTGAGAAACAATGCAGGGAAGATGGAGTAAAGCAGCATTACATTGCTAAGGCATTTTGCCTTACCAGCAAAATGAAGGGATTTGGATCAGCGTCCTATTTCACCTATTCTAGAAACCTCTGGTACTGGAAGAAGTAGAGATGGGAGTAGTAAGGGACTGTTGGGAAGCAGCAGTGTTAGGAGTGATTCTTTTTCTTTTTCCAATGTTGCCATTTATTCAGTGAGACAGTTTCAGATGTATTTTGCCAAACTCTGTTTTTAGGGTCTTATTGTAGAACAAAGTAGGGATGTCATATTTAATGCCAAAGCTCATCATAGAAGAATGAGTTGCCCTTGCTAAAATTCAAATGTAAAGGTAATAAAAGAACCATTTATGGATATTAGTAAATTCTTCAAAGATAGCAACCTCTAGAAGAATTGCACAGATCTTGTGTTTCTGCTACCTCATGTCTTCCTCAGGTGATATCTTTTATTCTCCAGGTTGATCTACAAATTATTTTCAGATATTTCCCAAAACTTTCTCAAGAATCTCAAGAGACCTGTTTAAATCATTCTCCATCTCCATCTGTTCTGTTCTCTCCTCTTCTACCTCTCTTCCCTCCTGTGATGACCGATCTCCTCTCAGGAAATCTGGAGGCATTCCAGTTTTCTAGTTTGTATTGTTTTAGGATCTCTTGACTGTAATAAGCATTAAAGCTTGGATACATCATCTACTGGGTAAAAAAATGTTTTTCCTTTGTTTTCTTTCTTCATATTTGTGGGCCAGAGAATGCAATGGATAGGCAAGGTTTGACCAGAGACTTCTGATAAGTGACTGTTACTCTATAAAAATGAAATAATCTATATATGCTGTGCCTTATCATATCTGCCCATATCTGTTAGAAGAGTCTGAAATATCCCTGGCATTGATTGCCTTATGCATGTTCTAAAGAAGGGCATTTCGGTCTACAAATTGTGCCTAAATGTCTGCTTTACTCTTCTGGGCTCCTAAAAAGGGCACACATTGTGTATCCTCTCTGCTTCTAGACAAAGGGAAGAAAGGTCCTTCATTTCCTGGACCATGCTCCCAAGAGCAGATCCTGAAACAAACTCTTAAATGATGCAGCCATTTTGTTGATGAGAATTTTCTATATTGACTTCCCAGTTTCACACTATCTCCTTTGTTTTTCTACTTCTTTATTTTTGTATTTCTTTAATTTTTTTTTTTCTAATAGAAACTTGGGAAACTTGTTTGCTAGAGAACCAGCATTCTAGTGGAAAGCTACAGAACTTTAATGACTAATTCACAACTTCTTCCTTTAAAAAAATTTATTTTAGTGAAATTACACATGAACGTGAAAATGAAAGTCAAACAGTTCTACCTATGGCATTATTAATAAGGTAGAATACCTTCAAAATGAGAAAACACTAGTTCCGTGCCCCCAAACCTTCCAAAGAGTCACCATATCATCTCAGTCTTTTAAATGGAAGGGATTAATTTATCTTTATTTAAGTTATAGAAATATTCTTAAGCTTAGTATTCATGGTTTAATCTTTATTTTTTTAATTTTAACTTATCTGCCTCTTTATAGTTGAAATTCATTTCTTATTAAAAGCAAATTGTTGTTTTATTTTTACATTCAATCTTTCTATTGCCTTTAAATTAAAATTAATAAGGTAGAAAAATATAGTCGCCATGGCTACATTAATATCTGATAAAGTAAACTTTAAGAGTTTATTCAGAGTAATGCTAGAGACAAAAAGAGTATTTTATAATAATAAAGGAGCAATTCTCCAGAAAATGATCACAATAATAAATGCATATGCACTTAAAAACAAAGCTTTAAAAGACAAGAAGTAAAACTTGTCACAACTAAAGAAATCCACAAACATAATTGGCTTTTTAATACCCTTCTCTCAGAAGTTAATTGAACACAGAGACAAAAATCAGTAAATATCTAAATTTTAACATTATCACACAAGTTGGTAAAGTTCTTAAATGGGCATGGAATATTCACCAGAATAGACCATATGCTTCCCTAAAAACAAATCTCAGTAAATTTCAAAGAATTAAAATCATGCACACTATGATATCTAACTACAACTAGATATCAGCAACAAGAATATATCTAGTACATTTTCTATCTGCTTGAAATTAAATTACTCCTAAATAATGCAGAGGTCAAAAAATTTCAAGGGAAATAATAGAACATTTTTAACTGAATAGTAATGAAAGTGAAACAAAAAATTTGTGAGACACAACTAGGATGTCTCCTAGAAAAAAATTTACAGTTTTAAATGATTATTTAAAAAGACAAGATGTACAATCAATTATTTAAGCTTTCACCTTAAAATGTAGATCAAAAAGAAAAAGAGAACAGATTATGGTTGCAAAAGGTGGTGGGGGGCACGGGGCAGGGGAGCAGAAGGACATGGGTGTGGCTATAAAAGAACAAAGTGAGGTGTCCTTGTGGTAATGGAAATACTCTGTCTCTTGACTGTATCAGTGTCAAAATCCTGGCTTAACATAGTATAATTTTGCAAGATATTACCGTTTGGGCAAACTGAGTACAGGTACATGGACTCTCTCTGAATTATTTTTTAATACTGCACATGAACGTACAGACATCTCAAAATTAAAGCTTAGTTTAAAAAAATACTATGCAATATGTTTTTTACTTAGATATGATTGTACTTGTGTTTTGAATTCTGAGAACAAAAAATGTCTTCCCAAAAAAGTATGAAGTCACACTTTAGAGTGTTTCTAGTCTTTTTAGTCTTTTTAGAGTCTTTTCTTGTTTAACTGAGAAAAAGAGTACACATTCAGAAATAAATGCATAAAACAAATGTACAGTTAAAAAATAATTATAAAGTGAATACCTATATACTACCACCTAGTTTAGGAAATAGACTATTGCCAGTGCCCTAGAAACTGCACATATCCACTCACTGAATTACTGCTGCATCGTATGTATCAATAACCACTTCCTTGACTTTTATAACATACATTTCCTTTCTTTCATGCAATGTATCTTCTCTTATGCATCACTAAGTAATATAATCTTAGTCTGTTTTGAATTTTATAGTAGAGTCATATATAGTTTTATAATCTGGGGTCTTGTTATGTGGGGTTAGTATTATGTATGAAATTTTCATCTGTCATTTTATATGCTGTAAGTTTATTTTTAATTTCAATGCGTATAGTATTTTATTAATAGTAGCACATTTTAATTCTATTGTTGATGGACATTTAAATTTTCTTTCATTTGGGGCTAGTACAAATACTGTTGCCATGAATATCATCGCACATATTTTTAACATGTTTATGCATTTCTGTTAGGTGTTTACCTATGGATAGTACTGTTCACCCAAAGATTACTTTTACCTTCAACTTTGATAAATAATGTCAAACTAATCTTTAATATGGTTCTGCCTGTTTATACTTTCACCATTGTGTATGAGAAAAATATTGATGTACCTACTCACCAGTGCTTGATATTGTCATTTTTTAAAAATCATTACCAGTAAAGTAGGCACAGTATATCATGAAACTTAGGTTTATAAAGAGTAGGGAAGCACATAAAGGTCTCTATGTTGCCTTGATAATTTGATTATTTCCATATAAAGGCCTTCTGAGAAGTTGATGTTTATTTAGATATCTCTTGGGGAGTTTTGTCATGCCCTGTTTTGAGTGGCTTGCATCTTAAAATGTTTTCTTTTGCTTTTCCTTTAGAGAGTGAATATTTTGTAGTTAAATTAGTTGAAAGGGAATGCCAAATGTTTGATGAGGGGGTCATATTCCTTTATTCACTGTTTCTTCCCTTAAGCTCATTGTCCAGCTGTGCCTGCAAAGCATGTTATGCCAAACCAGCTAGGAGCCCTAGTGAGATTGGCTCAAAGCATTATCTCAGGTCCAGCACATTATGCCCACTGAAACTTGCTGCACCACAGATAAAGTAGAGGAGTACTTCAGTTTCAAATTTTACCATTTAAGCTTTCATCTTTAGAAAGTCTTGGTTCATAGAGGCAATATAATATGTTGGCCTGGCAGGTGTTAATTGTCCATTAATACAAATGTTTCTCAACTTATGATGATGGTGCATCCTGATAAACACATGATAAGTTGAAAATATGATGAAAATGTATTTAGGGCACTTAACCTATCGAACATCATAACTTAACCTAGCCTACGTTAGATATGCTCAGAACCCTTACATTAGACTACCATTGGGCAGTTATCTTAAAACCCATCTCAAGAATAATTGCCTTTCTCTTCTCACCAGAAGTAGGAGACATGGTAGTTTTGTAGACATGATGGGTTGTGAAATCACAAAGCACAGTATTCAAAAAGTACTGATTACAGAGAGCACTGTAGAGCATTGATTGTTTATCCTTGTGATTGAGAGCTATGCTCACTGCCTCTGCCCAGCGTCCCAAGAGAGTATCTTACCATGTATCACTAGCCTGGGAAAAAATAAAAATTCATAATGTGAAATACAGTTTTTAGGGAGTGGGTATCACTTTCATACTATTATAAAATTGAAAAATCATAAGTCAAACCATCATAAGTCAGGGTCCATCTGTACTTGAAAGCAAGATTTGCCTCAGGTAAACCATACAAAGTGGACAAATTGCCTGAGGAGTGAGTTGACCAAACAAATAATATTCCAGAACAAATATATCCCCTATCAAAGAGTTATCAAGGATGAAAAATGAAATAATGTATTTTGCTAGTGTCTGACATTTTTCATTGCTGATCTCAAGTTCAATTAACCCTTAGTGCATAAAACAGCAGATTTTGATACAAAAGATAATTACTTAGAAAGGCTTACTCCTCAGATACCCAGTTAGTGATCAAATTGTCTATTCATAGCTATACCTAAGAATGAAATTTCTTTTAGTAATTAATATTTATGCTTCACGTGTATGTGTATTCATCATATACTGTGAAAACTTGGGGAATTTCAAGGAATAAGTATGTCATTCTGGCTCAGAAAAAGTAATTTTACAAAAACAATTAAAAAGAAGCAATATGTTAATAATAAGAATTATTTAGTTATGCAGTGCCTGTATTAATACTAGTATTATTAATACTGATATTAATAATATTACTAGTATCCTTTTTTTCTGAAACTGCATAAGTTTAGGTTCTTTAAAATGTGGAATATTACTTTATTGATCATTCAAACTTTGACACATTTAATTAATTTTTTTCCCCCATCATGTCTACTTCATAACCTCTTGCTCATGTCTTCAGCCACTCTCCTACATTTGAGATGTTTATGTCTCTTTGGGATTAGGAGAGAAAAAGCATAAGGTTATTAGGCATTTCTCTTTCACTTTTGAGGAATGCCTGACTTTGTGTAGCTCTGTGATATGTTTATATACAATACCAAACTATTCTTCAACTCAGTGACAAAAACATCAGTAAAATCAGTTTTTTTCGATCAACTAAATCTTTCAAATGAAAATATCAAGATATTTAAGTAACATACGTAGCTGAGAACTGAGAATAGGTAAAACCTCTGCCTGATGCCAAGAAATTGTTCAGAGAAGCAGCATCATGATACATACCAGCATTATTTTTGAAGGTTACCCAGGTTTGACTTACTTTTATTGCTGGTTGAATAATTCAGTAATCCTTTAATTGTCCAGTGGTTTTGTTTTTATTTTTGAAAAGCTTTACAGTTTCCACTTCAAATAATTTTTGTTATGTCAGTGTATACCAAAATTCATTTGAACACATATACATAGTATTCTGGGATGCATAAAAATGATGATGACATATTTTAGCTTGTTTATTTTTTTAGAAATGAGGTTTTCCTAAGCTAGAGTATAAGTGATGGAGTCTATATATAAAAAAATCTAAATATGTGTTTTAATGAGACATTTCTATATTTCCCATGGCAATTCGAGATAATCACTATGTACAATCTTCTAAAATTTTCCACATTTATTTTTAATTAAACTCGAGTAGACTACAAAATTCCTTAATTTACCTTCAAATGAACGTAATTGAATTCACCTCCCCCTCCCATCTAACACTGTTACCCTCCATGATAAGGAGAACAACATTCGCATTAGGTTTTAAATATAGACATAAGGACAATAAAAATTATGAATCTTTGCTTCCGGAGCTGTGACAAAGTCATTTTTTAAGGATTGTCCTTGAGTGGAATATAGCATATCATTTTTTTCTTGCCTTTTAAATTGGAACTGGAGATACAGAAATCACACAGATTGTATTGCAACATTCTAGTCACCATCATATTGTGGACATCAAAACACTGAAAACAATATCAAGTTCTGTTTTTGATGTCCAAAATTGGAGAGGGGAGCTACATCTTCATATGAGACAAAGTCTCATCTGATTATTTTTATGTAAATGGAATTATTAAGGGAAAAGTTTGTTTTTAATCATTCTAATGCATCATAACTCTTCAGTGAAGTAGAAGTAAAAACTCATTTTACAGGTGAAATAAATAGTATAAAGAAAATTTGAAGTTGATGCCAATAGTTGGGAAACACACAGTCTGAGCAGATAAGATTTCACCATGAATCATCCCTGTGATTTCTATGGCTGCAATTGGAAAACTCCTTCTATTTCTTCCTTAGTAATCACTGCCCCATTAGAGACTAAATTCTGTGATTTTTCTAGGGCTGGGAGAAAATTAGAGGCCAGAGCATAGCTCCAGTGTTCTCAGCTCCAGGGCACAGCCCAGAGAACCTCACTGCTCTCTCCAGGCCTTGAAGAAGAAGAAGTAACATATCAATCTTTGCCTCAGGGGTAATTGATACATAATAAAGGGCAGAGGAGAATTGATGATGTGACTGATCAGGAGCCACCCTTCCTGCTCTAGGACACACAATGAGACAATCTGATTTTCCTATATAACAACAAGGGCTCCACTTTGCACTCAGTGAGGCTTTTTATCCCATGCCCTCCAAATACACCACTCCAAGGGAATGGCTCATAATTATTTTCTTCTTATCACTCCTGTCCAGAGAAGATTTGAGTTATCATCAAAGAGATAGCAGGTTGCTAATTAATCCATATCAATGGTCATCCAGCAGATTCATGATATAAAAAATTACCTGAGCTTTTAAAACCAATAATTGTAATTTCCATTTAATTGATTTTTAACCTTGAACCACATTTTTCAATTTTAATTTTGACTTAAGTTAAACAAAACTTAGCTATGATGTGATTATGAACCAGAAAAGAACCTCAGGGAAGAAGGGACTTGATTTAAGCAAATTAACTTTTTATCAGCTTTAGCTATAGCTATAATAATATGTTTCTTTCTAACAAAATGTCTGTAATTAGTCTAATAAAAAATAAGTCTTCATAGGGTAGGACTAAAATAGACCACATAGTCACCTGTTCTAAACCTTACATCCTGACAGATGAAAAGACAGACCCAGAGTTTTGTGTAGTATGCTCAAAGTTACACAGTTGTTAAGTGACAGAAATAGTATTGAAACTTTTATATTTATATTTTTATAAATATAAAAAGTAGAACCCAAAGATTCTAAGTCATTTATTTAAGCACATGCTGGTTGGTGGAAGGACCAGAACTAAAGCTTGGGTCACTTCAGGCTGTCCCTAATATATTCTGGGCTAAAAGGAAAGGGTGCATATGGAAACTGCATGTCATTTGTTTAAAGATGTAAATGTTATTCACCAAGCTAACAAATTGTTAAATAGAATATTTTCTGTACTTTAACTTTGACAATCATAGCCTCACCATAACCTAAAAGGTAAGAGAGCCAGTCCCTAGCATCCAGACCCTAGTCTGCAGCCCACCTCCATTTTTTCACCCTTGCCTCCATCCACACCAGTATAGGCCTTGCATGCATACATACATATGGACAGCCCAGTCTTCTTGTCCAGGTGTGTTTGAGACCCATTTACACTCCCCATATGCCCTTGGCTGACTAAGGCCTAAGGGAGCATTTGCCAGAGATGGAGTTTGCCTTTGGGCTCACAGACCTAGGCCTGCTTAGGGTGATGAAGATGGCTCATACCTGTTGCTCACAGTATTTCATAATCCCAGCTAACCAGAACATGGTCTAGTGGTAGAGGTGGGTGTGTTGGGTGCTGCCTCTGGCTGGTTACATCACATTGGACCTGTAGACCACCTGTCAGAATGGTGTGTAGACAGACTAGGGCCAGGATTGAGGGCTTGTAAAGTGAGAGGCCCCTCTTGCCCTGACCTAAGGGATACAATAGTGTATCTACCCCTTAGTCTTGTTTTTATTTTTTCCCTCTTTACCATGATAACCCTCTAGGATATAATTGCTTGAAACATTTTATTGTCCTTCAAAAAGAAAATTTAGAACATCTTAATTTTTCATACATTTTTTATTTTAAAACAAACAGATCAGTAGTGTTGGGATAATTCTCTAAACTCTTCTCAGAGTAGAATTTATTTAAGTTGCTGACAATTTTTTAAAATCCCAATTATATATACCATTCTGAACACATCTTTTTATTAGATTTCTATGAGAAAAGTATGCTAATTCCACACTTCAAATATTTAAAGGGATTTATAAAACTTGAAAGTGTTTTAGGAACACTTCCTTACTTAGCAAAGACAAGGCTAAGGGTTAGATTAGTAATTGTCTTCAAGTTTATGGTTGAAACTAAATGAAAGAAGAGAGCTAATTATCTCTCTGGCTTCAGCTGTGGACAGTGCTAAAAATTTGAAGAGTAAAAATTGAATAAATGATCTAGATTTTTCTAACAGTATAAATGGTTTTTAGATATCACCCACACATCTACACTATATCCACACATCTTAGTAATTTGTTATTCTTTAACTTAATATTATCTTATATTTAGCCATCACTACCCCTTTTCAGATATCACTTCTTTAAACTGCCATTTCCTCTGTACCTAGAGGAGATACAAGTAGATACAAATGCAAGGTTCTTTTAAAGGTCTTTTTCTCATTTATTCCTTAACTTCATAATACCCTATGGAGTATATAGTGTTATTCCTATTTCACATGTGAAAAAAAAATTGAGAATTAATGTTATGAAATAAATGGCACAAGCCAGAGAACAGTCATGTGGGAGAGCTTGGACTCAAACCCAGCACATGAGTATACACTTAACTGCCCTTTGTCCCCATCATATGTCTTCCAAACAGAAATAATTAAGTGCTGCCTTAGCACCAAGGACAGATAAAGCAATAAATATGGGAAGAAAAGACAAATCTCCTATGAAGAAGAATGCCATTTATGTAAATTCACAGCCTCGAATGAGGTGACTCCACATCCTTTAGTGTGGGCTGTGCATAATGACTTCCTTCAAAAGAGTATAGTATGAAAAAGGAAAAAAGTTAACAGTGGAAAAAACAGAGGATCAGAAGTTTTATTTATTCAGTCGCTAGTTAATTCTTGGTACATGTATTTATTTATGACTGTTTAATAGCTCCATAATTCCATGACCTGCAGTTTGGATACTCTTCGTTTGTAGGGAAAATACTGGCAATATACCGAGAGGAGCTCAAAGATCATTAAAACATGTATGGCAGTTTTGACTTCTAGCAATGATAGCATAATGGTACCAGACTTGCCTTACCAGTATATACATCTATAAAACTGGAAAAACTATATGAAACAGCTTCTTTTAGGGGATGGATAATAGGCAGCCCCGAAGTGTAATCTTTTAGAGAAAGAAGCTGTAAGCATCTGGCAAACTCCATATTCGTCTGCTTTTTGTCTGGGGGATAATTTCTGGAGGAGTAATACAAGGTAACACAGGTGGGGCAAAGATCAGAGTTCAGAGCTACTAAAGTAACAGAAATGTGTGGGGAAGGATACCAAAATGTAGGCAGCTGTGGAGAAGGTGGCCCAACTCCACATGGGACTTTTCTTCAGGTCTTTGGCCAAAGGCTTGTCTGTTGTACATACACAAGTCCAGACAACTTAAGGCCCATAAAGTAGTTTCCATAGGCTAAGAGCCTAACAGAGACAGTAGAGGTATAACAGAATGGATAGCAGAGATAATGCAAATCTAGGAGACACTAGTGTTCCAGTCAAACTGGAGTGGAGAAACCACACTGAGCTTCTTGGTAATTCTTTTTAGATACCAAAAGGCCATGTCTTAAGAGTAAGAACCACACCCTTGAGTAAGGGCCATACCCTAGAACAAAGGAAGGGTAAAAACCTAAAGAATTCCACATAGACAAGGAATGAAACCACGTCTGAAGGGCCCTAAGTAATCTGCAAGTTTTTTTTTTAACTTTTTTTCTCAGTTTAATTGAGATTTAATTGCCATACGATATTGTTTTACTTTAAAGTATACAACATAATGATTTTAAATATGTATATATTGCAAAGCGATTAACACAAAAAGTTTAGTTAACATCCATCACTTCACATAGTTACAATTTTTTTTGTATGTGAGTTTTAAGATCTCTTGTATTAGCAACTTTTAAATATACACTACAAAATTGTTAACTGTATAGCTTCATATACAGTAGTAATAAATGCCTGCCAGAATAAAATTTAACATTCTTTAAGAAGACAGTATAATCCAGACTCTCTACAATGTATCTTTCTTTCATCTATTCAGGATAAATTTTTTAAAATTATTAAATAACTGTATGTACTCTGTTTCTGTGAGTTTAGCTATTTTAGATACCTCATATAAATGGAATCATGCAGTATGTGTTCTGTGACTGTCTTATTTTAGTTAGTCTAATGTCCTCTAGGTTCATCCATTTTGTCACAAATATCAGGATTTTCTTTTATAAAGTTGAATACTATTTCATCGTATGTATATGACACATTTCCTTTATCTCTCAATGGACATTTGTGTTGGGGCTGTTGGGAGAAGGAAAAATGGAAAATTGTTGTTTAATGGATATAAAGTTTTAGTTGTGCAAGATGATCTAGAGATCTGCTGGATCAATAGTCAACAAAACAGTATTGTGTACTTATGCTAAGAGGACAGATATAAAATATGTTAAGTGTTCTTTACACACCCACCACCACCACCACCACCACCACCACCACCACCACCACCAAAGAAAGGAAATTTTGTAGAGGATAGAAATATTTAGTACCTTGATTTTGGTGGTGCATTGTTCAAATTCATCAAGATGTTTACATAAAATGTATGTAGCATTCATATATCATTTATAAGCTTAAAAAAAGAAAAATCACTAAATAAGCTGATAGTGAAAAAAAAGAACATGATCACGAAAAAGCAGTCAGTGCAAGCAGACTACAAAATAGACCAGAAGTGATCATATAAGGACTTTAATAAATATGTACAGGTACTTTAAAAAAGCCAAGAAAATTCTGCAATTTCATGTAGTATCTAAAATTCTGCAACTTTAGTGTATAACCTAAAATGAAAATTTCATTGAAAGGGATTACCAGATTAGAGGTGGCAAAAGTAATGGTTAGTAAACTTGAGAAGGGAAATTGGTAAAAATAATCAAATTTGAAAAACCGAGAGGAAAAAGTCTGAAAAAATAGAGAAAAAGAAAAGAGCCTTAGGGATCTGTGAGATGTCAAGCAGTTTAGGCTGCATGCAATGGGAAGCTCAAAGGAAAAGAGAGGAATTCTTGGTGGAAAAGTGTTTTTTTTTTGTTTGTTTTTGTTTGTTTTTGTTTTTGTTTTTTTTATGCTGAAAATTTCCCAAAACACAAACCTACAGATTCAAATAGTTCAGTGAATCCCAATCAAGAAAATACTAAGAAAACCCATATTTAATTATATTATAATCCAACTCCTGAAAACTAACTATAAAAAGAAATAGTTTTCCATTACTGTGTAACAAATCACCACATACTGGCTTAAGAAAAATATTTATTATCTCACGGTTCTTTGGGTCAGAAGTCCAGGTGGGCTTAATTGAGTTTTCTACTCAGGGTCTCACAACTTTAAAATCAAGGCATGAACTGAACTGGTTTTCTCTGGAAGCTCTGGGAGAAGAGTTACTCTAGGTTCTTTCAGGTTGTTGGTAGAATCCAGTTCCTTGTGGTTGTAGGTCAAGGGTCCTTGTTTCCTTTTGGACTGTCAGCTGGAGGCAGCCCTCTGCTTCTAAAAATCATTTGTATTTCTTTCCATGTGGTCCTCTCCATCTTCAGTGTTAGCATTGAATCTCTCTGATTTCACATTGAATCTCTCTGATTTCCTATTTAATGACTATCTGGAGAAATTCTCTGCTTTTAAAGAGCTGTTTACATTAGGCTCACCCAGATAAACTCCCCTTTGATTAAATTCAACTTATTAGTAGCCTTAATTAAATCTGCAAAATTCTTTTTGCTATATAATATAATCAGGGCACAAGAATTAGGATAGCAAATCTTGGGGGATAGGTGGCATTTTAGAAGTCTTCCTACTGCAAGAAGTCAGAGGAAAGAAATGTTAAATAAAGGTAAACAATGATGCTTTGCTTCTTATCAGAAAAATATGTGACAGTATACAATACTTTAAACGATACTTTAAAGACAGAGAGGAGGAAAGGAATAGAAAAATGACAGCCTACATTTTCCTATCCAGTGGTATATCCTTCAGAAATAAGGTAAAACAGCAAAAATTTTCAGATAACTAAAAGCAGAGAGAATTCATGAGACCTGCACTCTAAGAAATGTTAAAAAATGTTATTCAAAATGAAGGGAAACTATGGCAGCTCAAATTCACATTTTCAGGAAGGAAAAGAATATTGAGAATTATAAATATAAAAACCTATCTTTTTTTCTTACATTAATTTCTTTAAAAGACAACTGACTTTTTAGAATAGAAGTAGGCAAACTTCATGACCTGTGGGCCAAATCTAGCTCACAGTTTAATTTCCTATCGTCTGATAGCTAAGAATGTGGTGTTTTTTTTTTTTAAAGGATTATAAAAATAAAAACAAGTATGAACCAAACAACAAACAAAAAACAATATGCAATGAAGACTGCATATAATCCTTAGAGTTTAAAGTATCTACTATTTTTTTTTTAAAGAACTTGGATGATCTCCTTTTTAGAGCATAAAATAAATAACATTGTATTGTGGAATTTGTAACAGATGTAGTAGTTAAATAACAACAGTAGCTTGAAAAATTGGAAAAAGTAAATTATAATTTTATTTTGAGAGAGTTATACATTTTCAGTGAATGTTTGAATCAATATTAACTCTAGGAAAATTGTAATAAGAATGCATATTACGCTCTAGGCCAATCACTAAAAACTGCAGTTATAGCTAGAAAGCCAAAAGATTCAAAATAAAACACTAAATAATTTTTTAACAAAAATAATATGCAGAATAGGAAGAAAATAGAAAACAGATTAGAAAACTAAGAAACATAAAAATATGTTAGAATTAAATTTAGCTATAACAAAGATATTGTTAAATATAAACACTCCAATTAAAAAGCAAATATTGTTAGACTGCATAAAAATCATAATGAAATAAGGAAATATAATAAATGACATTATGTAGTAAACTCTACAACTTAAATAAAATAGAAAAATTTCCCGAAAAATATTAACATGTGAAGAATAGGGATTTAAAAATCTCTGATTGTACTAAAGACACTTGAAAATGTTGTAAGAAATCTCTCTTCCTTCCCTCCCCAAATCCAGATGCAAATGGTTTGATTAGTGAATTTTATCAAATCTTTAAGTAGAAAATAATACCACTGTTATACAAATTCTTTCAGAAAATTGGGAAACAAGAGTTACTTAGCTATTAGTTTTTTGAGGTCAGCATAACTATGATACCACAACCTGGCAAAAGCATTGCAAAAAAAAAAAAAATTGCAGGACAATATCTCTTAGTAATATTGATAAATCAATAGCAATTGATTCCAGTAACATATGAAAAGGTACATTAGGATACATTGAGGTTAATCTTAGAAATGCAAGGTTGGTTTAACACTTGAAAAATAATCAGTATAATATGCCATGTTTATGAAATAGAATGAAAATATGATCATCTCAGATAGATGCAGAAATATTTAACAAACTTCAACAGTCATTTCTTATTTCAAAAAAATCCTGATTATAATTCCAGCAGCCCTTTTTTTTTAAAAAAAAAGGAAATGACAGGCCAGTTCTAAAATGTGTTTGAACTACAAAGATGCTAGAAAAGCAAAAACATATTTGAAAAAGAGCAAACTGGCAGGAGTCATACTACCTCATTCTAAGATTAATTCTAAAACTACAGTAATCAAGACAGTATAACATTGATATGCAAGTAGGCTAAGAGATCAGTAGAACCGAAAATAAAATTTATAAATAAGCCCATATTCATGCAGTAAAATGTTTCACTATTAAGATGCCAGTAGAGATAGAAAAATCTTTTTAATAGTGCTTTAAAAATGGATAAAACATGCAAACAATGAAACAGATCTTACCTTCCACTATAACCAAAAAATAATTCAAGAATGATTATAGATATAAACATTAAATCTATAAATCTTCTGAAACAAAAGACATTGGAAGATATTTTCATGGTATTGTTGTAAGCCTGATCCTGTCTGATCTCTGAAGCTAAGCGGGGTTGGGCCTGGTTAGTACTTGGATGGGAGACCACCTAGAAGACCAGGTGCTGTAGGCATAAAACATAATGGATCGGAAGCTGACAAGGTCCTTGCAGTCTGTGAGGTCAACCAAGGGTTGCCTCACCTAAAAACAAACAAATAAAAAAAACATCTCTGAGGCCTTCAGAAACATTTTTAGACACATGAATACATGCGAACAAAGTAATAAGCAGAAAACCTAAAAAGAGTAGGCAGACAAGTTAGTGTCATGACAATATCACCCAAGCTGTTTACAGCCTGTCTGTAAGCAGTTTCTCACAAATGGAAAAACAGACTACTGTATTTGCACTGCCAACTTGGATTATGGAGGACAGTGTGGGGATTGGAAAACTGCTGCCATTATTTTCCACCACCAGCAAACTACCTCAAGGATATCCAGCAGGTAATCTTTGAATTCAAAACAAAAATTGCAGAAGAAACCTTGATTGTTCTGGATCCATAAAAGGCTATATAAAGCACCACTCAATGGGGAAAGCTGTTGATGAATTTGAAAGACTGCTCAGGGTATCTGGAGGGAACAGAGTGAGTCCAGATGGAAGAAGTAAATCAACGTACACAACCAGATTGAGATTTTTTTTAACTCTGCACCATGAAGATGGCCTGCATCTTGCCTTTCTTAGAAAAAAAGTGCTGTAACCAAAATGGCCTCTGAGGGAAGTTAACGACAACTACCAAACTCTGGAGAAAGGAATTAGCAAGAGAAGAATATACCATGACTGTTTTTGAATAGCTTTACCATTGACATAGACATTTATTGTCACTTCAAAACTAAATTAAGAAAATAAGAAACTTACTTGTGGATGAGCTCTATGCCAAAAGCAGGATATTTTCAGGCCTGAATTTGATTAGTGCTGTGGCCAGGAACAGAAGAGGATGCAAAATGTCAAGAGATGGTAGAATGATGTAATCATTACTAGGCTAAAAGAATCAGTAAAGCACAAGATGGTGACAAAAAGATCCAGCATAGAGAGGCTTTTGTAACATTTTTAGTTATTTCCTGAAATTGGAAGCCGTTGTTGATACATGCTGGACAAGTTTGTATAGTCTCTGATTATTGGATTCTTACTGAGATGAATTTCTCACTGACCACGCTTATAAAAATAATTCACAGTCAGTTTGTTATTACTAGTTTAATTGAATTTATATTTCAGTAAAATGAAAAAAAATCACATATCTTATTTTTTGCAAAAGACAAAAAATTTTAAATTTGAAGCTGTAATCAACACCAACAGGGTTTAGTTAACACCTCTCCCCTTCATTTTAAACCAATAAAAGGAAATAAACTCGATATAAAAATTACATTTGTAGCTTCATTTAATTCTATTCCTTTGTAATATATAAAAATCACATTCTCTCATTATTATTATTATTATTATTATTATTATTATTATTATTATTAACATTTAAGCTCAGGAGCCATTAAATGAGAAAGGGCAGCTATACCTGATTAAAATCCAAACACCGCTAATCCATGGTCAACACAGTCTTCATTTTGATATACTGTGAGTGTTATTGTCATTTAAAAAGGGCATAGAGACGTCATAACTGTATGAATTTCAGGCTAGGAGAGTGAGTGAGAGAAACCCAGCAACTAGGACCTCTGTGATAGAGAATGAAATATTTTTTAGAACACAGGTCAAAGCTTTTGTTTGGGTTATTGATTAGGAGATGGCCCTCAAGGACCTTGGTCACAAGTCCTTGACTCTCTCTTTCCTGAGGATTCAAGGTCAGAAAAAATAGCGTGCCACCATATGACCATGACAACCTGGGTGTTCCTAGCCAGCCAGTGGACCAAGGAGACCTCCAGAAAACAGAATTATCAGGCAGTCTCCTAATTTTCTCTCCTACCAAGAAGGATGAATGAAGTTCTGAACTGTTCAGGATTAAGGATATTTTTATAGACTATTAGTGGATAGAATCTTTCACTATGTAAAGAAAGGAGCTCAAAGCTCAACAGCAGAAGGCTGAGAAAAAGAATCTTTCTTCCTTTTCTCTCTCTTTAAACTCTTTCCCTTGTGCTTTAAAAGTAAGGCAAAACCCCCAGATCTGATGCTCTCTGAAGCTCTGAAATGGACAACTTTTGAAATTTGGGTGCTATCTCTCATGCTCTTTCTCTCTAGAAATATTCTATTTTTAGCCACCAGCTGAAAGATGCTTTTCTCCTGCGTCATCCCTCCAAAACATTAATTAATAATAATAATATTAATAATAATTAATAATAATAGCCTAAGGCAAGAAACTGAGCTAGCTCTGAACTAGACACTTAGAGGAAACTTCTGACCTCCTCTTCTGCCTGTAGTCTAGACTACTTCACTATCAAATTTGTTGGAGATATAGGGCCTAAGCCTCAGCTTAAGGTGTTCTCTAGTCTAGACCTCTTCTTTGAATTCCACAACTCTAAGATCTAGTTCATTTTTGATATCTCTACTTGGCTGTCTCATGGATGCTTCAGACTTATATATTGAAAATAAGACTTTCATTCTTTCCACCCAACCTATTTCTATATCACTCATGCCCATTTTAGTAAAGGGCATCTATTTAAAGTCAACCTAAGAAGTTATATTGATCTTTTCTGCTTTCTTTCCTACCCCATATTTGACCCCTCTGCAAGTCCTGCTGATACTACCTACAAAGTATGTCTTGACTTTTCACTTCTAAATCAGGCCAGTGATACATTAACACTTGTCTTGTTTTGATTATTAAATAACAATAGATGTTAGTTATTTTAAGCCACTAAGTTTGTGGTGATAAGTTACACAGCAGTAGATAGCAAACACAGTTACTCTTCTGTAAAACGTGGATGGTAATACTTAAGTTGCAGAACTGTTGTGAGGATTAAAAATGATAAATCATGAGCATTTCACATGTTATAGGTATTTAATAAATATTCAAACCTGCAAATGAAATATGGGGAATAGGAAAGATATACCACCACAAAAATCCAGTAGTAGTGAATATGCTTGTTGAGCCTTTGTACATATTTTCCACCTAGAGAGAAAATTTAGAGTTTCCTGAAAAGCTCAAAGAAGAATGTATTTCTTTGTTCTTATTTCAGAAAATGTAAAATACAATCAACTCTTTGGATATAGCTATAATCCTGTTATCTCCATCTTCACCATCATCAGTAATACCAGCGACAAATACATGCTTGAGTCTTTATTTTATTCTTAGCAATACTTTTGTACAGCATGCAACACCCAAGTTCTTTCAACATTAATAAAGCTATATGCTCACAGCTTGCTTTCAACAACTAGTAGGTACCCTTTTTAGGCTGTTTAAAGCTAGTGGCAATCAGTGAAATCATGTAAATTGTGCTCTATCTTTTCCAGGATTCCTCCAATTTATTTTGAACAATGCAACCCTTCTTTTTGAGAAACTACTCTGCCTCCCACCCCCACATAAGTGTCCCCAACTTCTTTTTTTCCCCTGCCCTTCTATTCAGCAGCTGTGGGCATGTGACCCAAACTGGTCACATATCTTCAGTATTGCCTGAAGGGATTTTGGAAAATTTCCCTGAATTAGGAAAAGAAGAATTGTCCTGTATTCCTCTACTTGTTCAATTTATATTTATTATTTATAATGTTACAGGGACGGTTGTAACAGTAGGGACAACAGAAGCCAGCTATGTAGCCAAAGCTCTTGCCTTCATAACACTTATATTCTAATAGAGGAAGGGAGATAATAAGTAGGTAGTGATAATCGCCCTGAAGAAATTTAAAATAAAATAAGGTGAAGATATAGAGAATAATAAAGGCTACTCTTTTAGGTGAGTAAATCTGAGAAGACCTCTTAAAAACAATAAAATGAGGGAAGGTGAAAATTCAGCTAGAGAGGCTAGCAGGTGTAAAGCAAGAAGGAATGTGGAATTTTGAGGAAAAGCAGGAAGGTCATTGTGGTTGGAGCAGAATAAGAGATGAGAAGAGTAATTAGAGATTGCATTGGAAAAGTAGCCAGGAATGAAATAATGCAGAAATTTTAGATTATAGTAAGGATTTTACGTTTTTTCCTAAGTGTCAGGAAAAGCCATTTCAGTGTCTTAAGCACTAGAATTACATAAAATGATTTATATTTTCAAAGAGTCCCTCTGACTTCTCTGAACAGGTGGTAGGAGAGCTTGTACAGGAGTGAGGGATACCACTTAGGCAGTGCTTAGTAACTTCTGTTTGCTACTCCAGAACCACACTCTACCTGTCTCCATTCTGGGTCCCGAGAAACTGATCTTTTGTGCTGCAGCAAAAAGTCCCTTTGACCTTTGGCTTCCAATTGGGTTTAACCAATAGTGCCACTGGCAGAAAACTAAAGTTAGTATATTTAATACCTTGGCTTTCTACCTGGAATGTTGCGGAGGGTTGACTACATCTTTCTTCTAAAGGTCAAAGCTACTATCAGGTAGCATCTAATTTCCCTGAATTTTGGTGCCTGGTCCCCCCTCCCTCTGTCCCTTCCAGTGTTTAGGTGAACATGACGCCCCATGTTACTAGTTCTGGGTTACAGAATTTTTCTTTGCTGGTTTCTCTAATGTTGCCTTCACCCTTTCAAGTAACCTCTTTATTAAAATATGTTAATAAATAAATTAATAAAATTGAGTGCACTATCTTTTATCCTTGCTAAACACTGAGCTATTAGAATAATCTGATGTTGTCTTAGACCATACTAGGTAGTCTTTGCTGTTTTGGCTATTGTTAAGATATTTTTCCCTTTCTCACATACCATGCTCAGCAGGTCCACTGAAGCCTTTGCAGTTGTTTTTATTTTAAATTATTCCTAGAAATTTCTAAATCAATCTATTTTGTTCAAAGATAAAGTTTTCTATTTTGATTAAGATCATTTGGAATTTATTTTGCAAATAGTGCAATGATGAATGGTGCTACTTAGAAGTAAATTCTTAAAGGAAAATAATCAAAGAAAAATATTCAAGTTTGTTGTGATTGTCACAGGGTTATGAGTGTAACAGTGTGTAAAAGAGAGGAGGAAGGGAGAGCAGAGACAAAAGATAACGTAGACTGATGGGAACCACAAAGCCATGCTTTAACCCCAGAATATAAGCAGGAACTAAACCAGAAGCTAAAGTCTGTAGGTCTGGATTTGGTCTGTGCATCAAAAAGAGAAAGAAACTGGTATAGAAGAAAATGACAGTTGACATTTTAAAATATATCAGACTATTTATTTTCAAATTTGTAAATATGAATGTGCTATTTTAAGCTATTCTTCCTACTCAGTTAAGTCAAAATAGAAATTAACTGTATTCTCGATTCACTTTCTCAGTGTCCCTGATGATAGTTTTGTTTTCTGAAATTATACTGTTCCTCTCTAATTTGCCTGATGATAGAAATATTTTGTAGCATATTTTTAACCATTCCATCACTAGGCAATTCTACCAAGGTATAATTTGAAAGCAAAGTAATTGTATCACTTTGCCTGTGATCATTTTTATATTTTTTTGTCATATTTTTTATTTCTATCTTCATTTCCCATCTATATCTCTTTCTCCCTTCCTGTTCTTCCCATCCTCCTTTCCTCCCTCTCCCTCCTCTCTCTGATTTCTCTGCCTTAATTTTTATAGTGAAAATAAAATAATTTATGAGGCATTAGAGGCAAAACAAGCAGCTTGTTTTTCAGGAAGATGTAAAAGGGAAAGACAACAGGGCTAACAATCACCCATTATATTATGTGAGAACAACTAATCACAGTTTTTTTTTTTTCACTAGTAGCAAATATAGCCACACTTGTAGAGAATGTGGTACACTTAAAAAGAATACCTTTAAAAAGAGTCGTGCTTTTACTGGTTGAGTTGAAAAGACAAAGTATTAGATTCTTCAGTGGTAATTCCCTAAGGAAAGAAGAAATTCTGCTTTTTTAAACATTGAAAATATCTCTGGTACTAAGCTATTTTAGAAAACTACAGTTGAACCCTTTATCAAAAATTAGTCTGTAAGACATTCGGAGACATCAAAGGGTAGTCCACATGGACTCTTTGATGGTGAAACATATAGTAAATGGAGCCTGGATTCTAGTTTACTATTTGGAGAAGAACTACCCAGGAGAACCACTAATCAAGAACATCCTCAAAAGACTCAGTGTGAGCAAAGAAGAAATCTTTGTTGCAGTGAGGCTCTGAGAGTTTGAAGTTGTTTGTTATAGCAGTTAGCCTACCTCCCCTGAATAACATAGATCCAAATCTTGGAAATCACAATTAAAATTGACTGTTGCAAAGTCAATTTAAAAAATTCTGCTTTTCAGACTTTATCTTTAGAAGAATGCCATAGGTGTACTACTCCATGATTTTCTAAACTCTGTAGCAGAATTATTATAGCATGAAATTTAAAACAATCTAAATGTTTAACAATATGCATTGCTTAAAACAGTAAGGTACATTTGTAGACTAAAATATGCAGATATTAAAAATGGCATATGAAAATATTTACGCACACTTTACCAAGTTTAGGATATTTAATGTCTTCAAATTACTTGTATGTATAGAAAAATTTTTGTAAATGTATATACTTAAAAATGTTGACTATGATTACTGTAGGTGATAGGTTTAGGCATGATTTTTATCTTGTTATTTTCTGAATTTTTCAGTAATAAAAATTATAGATATGCACACATATAAATAATATCTGCAATCAGATATATTGATGTTATTTTTAAACAGTATCACAGAAAACAACCAGGTGGACTTCAAGATTTGACAGACTAGAGTAGCGAATATTCAGTGCTAGGGAAATGACCATGTGGAGTCACAGTCCAAGAAATTGCCCTGAAGTGTAGTTGAGCCTCTGGCCCCATTCTACCTGCCCCAGTGCTCCTCTCACCTCTTAAATACCTATACTGACTCATTCTGGGAATTTGCTGCTGATATTTACAAACAGCGGAGTAGTAAATTTAGAGACTGTGATCAGACATTTCTCTGGTGGAAGCGTTTTCTTGAAATTTATCCTGCTTATGGAGCAAAGTCGACTAGTGGAGATAAACTCAGAAGTCATTTTCATGCATTTTTTAATAAGATTAAGATTAATAAGAATAATATTAGTAAGAATAAGATTTATAATCTTATTTTTGAAGTGTTTTTGATACAAAATGCTAATGAACTTTGAATCTCAAAGGGAAACAGAAAATAGAGATTCCTTTTAAATGCTTATTTTCTCAATTTAATACTAGATCAACAAAAGGAAGTTTTGAACATTTATTGTCAGCATCATCTTTCTGTAAGTCTTTCCACAGCCTTCAAAACTTGGGCCTTTGCAGTTTGGATACTCTAGAAAATAAAATTGAAAGTTGACAGAAATGTCTCGATATTCCCAAATTGTGTACATGGCATTTAACATATTCAGACTTTTTTTGTTTCTCTCTGTTTTCTTATATTTTTATTTTGTTTTAAAATTGATCTTTATCTGATTTTAGTTCTTTGAGTAATAGGCTGTTTGCTTCCTATTCTCCTTTGACTTGTCAGAAGTTTTTAAAAGTGGTAATCCAGAAACAAAAGTCAGGGAAATCATGCACTATAACATTTCAATGAAGGATTTAGGTAATCCCCTTTCATAAATGTTCAGAAATTCTGACAGTGAAAGAAGAGGCACTTGGCTGTATAATAACTTGGCTGTATTTGAGTCTTTGGTCTATCCTTAACACATATCATGGTTTGATTATACAATGAAAGATACTTCATTCAGGAATCTCATTATGAGAAACATTCCAAAGAACCGTGTTCTTTTAAAGCATTAGATTTTATTTTTTTAAAAATCATTCATTGCTTAAATGTAACCTCTGTAATTATTGCAGAGAAAGTTTTTATATTATATACGTGGAAATGGAATGCCCCTCCTGATGTCCTCCTGGTGGCCTGATATTTTCAATAAGGATTGCAGGAAGATTTAATAGATTTCTTCTCAGCAGTCTCTTTGTCATCTTGTGTGTAGCTTATGATTCATTAAAATAATTTGAGTGTTTTGTTGGGTACCAATTGTTTTAAAGCATTGAATTGAAATTGTGCAAATATATGCACTGTATAAATACGTACATATTCAGTCTTTTTTACTCTTAGAGTTAAAAACATCTCATGTCCAGAAATATTCATGTCTCAGATATTTTAAATTTTGAATTTATTCCTAATGAAACTTAATGAAAAATTTTCTCCATGCTGCCTTATATAAAACAAACAAACAAAAAACTTCTATTGATTATTTCACTGAAAACAGTGCAGCCAGCTCTAACCCCTATGTCTTTTTTTTTTGTTTGTTTTCAGGACAGGGCTTGGGGGGAGGCTTCAGAACAAAATGAGCCATTGAGTCATGAGTATGAACAGCGGTTCTTGTCAAGGCACCAAAATGACTGTACTAATAGAGTTGGAATTAGAATTCCAAGAAAATATAACTACAAGCAAGTCTAAAGTCATGGTGTCACTTTCAGGGTCAGACTGAGTGAGATATGTGGACACACAGGGTAAATGAATAATTTGGCACTTCATCAAACTGATATTCTTTGAATATGAATATAAGCAGACAAGCTGAACACTGAGAAGGAGAGGAGCAGAGGAGTGTTGGTTCAGAAATCAGTCTCTTCAGTGAGCAGAGCAATTTAGTTTTCGTTCTCCATTCAAGGAACAAAAATCCTTTATAAGGCATTTTAGAATAAGAGAAATGTTCCTTAGAGGGATCCCTCTAGAAAACTTGCAGACGATAAAGTAATCATTTCCCACTTGAACATGATGCTGGAGGTCACACTTCCCATGATTTATGCTCCACGATTATTAATTTAAGAATGTTATTTAGCACCTACTTGTTTTAGGTCCTGTGTTTGGCTGGGGCTGCAAGGGTAAGCAAGCAGCTTATCACAGCATTTTCCCCAATTATTTGGAGTTCTCTTTAAGAGAAGTCTGGAAAATGCAATTTGTTACAGCTCCCAACATTTTCAGTCATGTTGCTGTGGCCTCATTGACATTTTTATGCTCAGGTGCTAGCTCTGCTGGCCTGTGATTCCTTATTCTGACTCTTAGCATGCAACATCCCTACAGACAGAATTAGCTTGACCTTCAAAAGGTAATTTACATAATTCTTCCCTACCAACCTTATTTTCATAACAACATAGCAATGAAGCACCATCCTTGTATTTTACTAACAACTTGAAGCTGTCCTAGCAAAGTTCCATGATATCAGATGGTTAGGATAGTGTCCAGGGTTCAGGAGGTCCAGAGATCAGACCTCCTGATCTGGGTGACCGGTGTGAATGGCTTGTATGAGATACAAGGACTTGCCAGTATTCACTGCATCCTCTCTTTCCAGAAGGCATAGAAAGACAGAGGCAATTCAGACTACTGTTTAACTCCCCAGTTGTAGGCTGCTCTTTTGATACCATCTCTGTTACAGGGGAAAGACTTGCAATGGGTTTATAGATTCAAAATCTGTAACTTACTGAAACTCAGGAATAATAAAACAAACAGCTCAATAAAAAGCCCAAAGCCTTATTATATTTTAGAGTTCAGAGCAGATAAATAATGGTTTATATAACAGGTGTTTTAAAGGTGGTAGAAATGCCTTTTATTGTATCATGTTGATTTTTTCATGATGTATAATACCAACTAACACAGTTTGTTGAGGCTGAACCAATTCCTGAGGTTACTCAAGCCATTCTTTACTGCACAAATATATTGTTTTGTGTTTTGTGATTTCAAGTACACTTTACCATGTACTATCTTAACCTTAATACAAAGTTTAGTTTACTCCATTTGAGTCATATAATAATTTATTTTCTATTGCTTTGACTGAATGGAACATTCATAAAATAAGGTTTAAAATCTGTGGTACAAAAACTATCTTCAGTCTATAGAATGAGGCCAGTTTAAAAAACAAAAAACAGTTTATCTGTACTTGGCTTCTTTGAAGAGAACAAAAATCCAGCATACCTATAACTAGCAAAACTGGAATTTCCTCCTTCTTGACAAAGTAAATCAAAAGTGTTCTTAGACCCCAGGGAGCTATGTTATGTGTATATTTTTAGATGAGACACACCCCAGTGTTGGCCATTAATAAAAAAGGAACAGAACAGTAATGTTACAGTAGAGCAAGCAGCCTGCACATGTCTTACTTTCTGACTTGCATTTGTCTCTCAGGCAGTGCTTGTCTTTCCTCTCTTTCCTAAAACTGCAACCAAAGATCCCTGTTTTCTAATTGGACTTTTTTTTTTTTCTGATTTCGCATTCACTGCTACATTTAGCTTGAACCAAGAGGTTAAACACAAATGTAAATATTTAGAGATTGGGCTGGGCCACAGAATCAGGAATGTAAATTGCTAAAAACTATGCTTATCTAAACATACCTCAGGTTTTCTTTTTTGTATCTAAACAGGATATGGACAATGGAAAACAAGTTTGTTTATTTGTTTTTTAATGTAGCAATTATTTTTCAATCCTTTTGTTGTTGTTCCGTGTATTGTAATATTCTGCCTCCCAAATTCTGGAAGCAATTACACTGTTTTGATAGGGAATGACTTTCATGCAAACAGATGGAGTAATTAAAATAATAAATAAAAATATTCCATAAAACTTTCATGCAGAAGCATCATGCCTTCTGTGAGACTTCAATGATAGATTGGTGGATATTATTAATATCAATGAAATTAGGAAATCTTATCAATATCAGAAGTTTTATTTTTTTGCTCCAAAGTAAGAAAAAAACTACTTTAATCCTTTGGAGTTTGGGGGTTTGTAGCTAATGAATTTTAAATTTGAACTATTTACATATATGCATATGTATGTATGTATGTGTGTACACATACACACACATGCGCGTGCGCGCACCAGATACACGACCTCTGAAAATAAAGTAGCCAAATGATCCATATATTCTCCTGGTGTGATGCCGTTGATACCAAAGTGCAGTGCAGCTGGTAAGAATGCTTCTGTGTTTAGTAGATATCACTGCTGCATATTCACTTATGAACAGAGGAAGTTTTTGCAGCCCCAGAGACTGCGGGACCAAAAGGCCAGGCTTACCCTGTATGCATATTCTGTGAGGTTGATATGTATGTATGCATATGTATGTGTGTCTGATATTATGGACTCAAATTGTTTTAAGTTAAATCATTTCATGCACTTAGCACAGTGCTATATACCCAATATGGCAAGACCAAGTAAATACCAATTAAGGTTGATGAGATGGACAAAGACCAAGAAATAACTGACTGCTTTCATGATGTAGAAAATGATATAATTAGTGCATTGATATTTCTGTAAATAGACATCTGGGAAGAAAATGTATAGTTCTGTGAATATCCACACATATTAGCTCAAGTTAGAATTGGTATTATAAGATGTCAACTGGTAGGTAGTTCATTTTCAAATTTCACAATTAAATTCCTGAAAATCACAATAGTCTTATTAAGTGGCATAGACATGTAAGAAATAAAAGATATAGTCCTAATTTTGTAATTATTGTGATACTGAGCATTAATGATATAAGCAAAATATAGTTTTTCAAATTGTTTTATCACAATCTGAGAAATTTCTATGTCTGCATCCCTGATGTAAAGGAAAGAAATGTTCAAATTTTTCAAAGTATAGAAAACTCATGTCAAATATATAATGAAGAAAAGATATTAAGAGTGGGGATTTATAGTATGAGAAGTATGTTCTGTGAACAGGAGAATCTTCCTTGGATCCTGGGTACTTATGGATTAGACTTCATTTTCATGCTTTCCTAATACTATTTAAAACATCAGATTTTACAGAAAATGTGATTGTATCAATCTCTTTCCATGTGTACATGTAATTAACACAGTATTTTTGAAAAGCCTTCATGCGTGATTGCCTGTGAACTGACAACCAATAATATACTGAGAGAATTTTAAATTTATTAAGCTTATTTCAAATGTTTCGTCATAAAAAAAAATCACATGGGCATATGAGTGAGATGTTTATAACCTATATTTGTAATCAATCTCAGTGTTTTGTATATTTAACATAGTTTAAATGCTAGTTGCACTCAGAAAAATGCAAATCACCATGAAATGACTAAAATATGCATCTGTACTTAATGATGGAACCCCACTATTTGCACCTGTAAATAATTATCTGCAAGAAACGTGGTGAGGCTTGTGTTTTACAACCTGATGTCTTCATAACTCTGTAATCACTTATGCCTCAATCCATATCACTGCAGAGGGAACCATTTCCTGAATGGCACACAACCTCAGTGTGTGTAAACCCCTTGGCTTAGCTATGCTAGAAGTTGAGGTTGTACCAACTCATTTATTATTTTTTTATTGCTTTCCATTCAGCTGTGTGAGCAGTTTTATTCTGATGTTTAAAATACAGACCTTCTTAAGGTAAAATGTAACTGGGTTCTTTGGAGTGCTCCTGACGTGAATCCTTTTTTGTAAAATGGATGTGCGTTAATAATAGATACTATTAAAAGGCTACTGCTGAATTCCCACCTTTAGCAAATGTCCAAAAAGAGTTACAGACCTCCAATTTGGAGTTGCCTAAGCTGTGCACCGACCATCCTGGAGGCGCAAAGAGAGGTGGGGGATAAATATGCTGCAGATTTACTTATTTATAAAATGTCAGAAAAATAATATATAGAGTCCTAAACCATTGCTACATAAGACCAAGTTGCTGCTGCTCTCCAACTCAGTTTTTAAAACTAATAGAAGCATATATTTTTAGTTTTTTCTTTTGCCTCTGCCTGGTAGTTATGTGAATGTTCTACTGTTTTAACCACAGAACCATCTCCTAATGCTGCACCAGGATGTCTGATATTTATAATTTAGGATCTCATAATAATAATGGCTTGCTGACACTGTTCATGTAACATGCGTTGCTATATTTCCAAAATATAAGTCCTGGGGAGCCAGGTGCTGGAGATAGCACCCAATGTGGAGATGACAGATTGCTCTAATACATAACTGACATGCAGTGTAATTTCTAAAAAATCTAATCTTATACTACATGTGAAACGAGTAAACAGGAGTTACCCAAAGGGCAGACAAAAAAAAAAAAGGAAAGAAAAAAGAAAATCTTACGAAACATTTTTCACAGCATTTTTTCCAAGCAACAGCAAGAAGAAGCTATCATCCTGTCATGAAAAATAGATCTAAAACAAGCAGTAGCTGTGGAATATTGCAAAAATGCAATAGAACATCAGGTATCTAGAGAGACTAGAGTAACACTTTTGGAATAGTAAACAGATTGGTTAGACAGTAACCAACATATAATTGAAGAATGCTCTGAAGGGCACTCATTTTGGTTGCCTCTGGATTGCACTTTCCCAGTTTACAGAGCATGCACTCACTATTGGTCTGTGCTGAGTAGACATGACATCTAGGTAACCTGACTTTGACTTTCTCAAATTTGAGAGTCACCCTAAGGAAATTAATACCAGATAGAATCAAGGAGGATATCAACTCAGCATCTCACTTTCTCCTGTTTCTTGCTGTCTTGACATAATAACCTAACACTTGAAAATTTTATTTATTTGCTTTTCATTTTGAAATATTTGAAACTGTACAGTATCAATTTTCTATTATAAATATTACATTTGTAAACATTTAAAATAGGCACATGGATAGTGCTTAAATGGATATTTTTAAATACAACTATGGGGTGGGGTGGGGAGGTATTTATATTAGTAATACTGCTTAGAATAAAATTTCCAAACATTTTCCAAGGAGAATTTTGGGTGAATGAACATAAGGGGGATAGGGCAGAGAATGCAAGAACCAGGCAGTAGGCAGGAACTATTCAACTCGTGGAAACCATGAATCTGCTTGGTTTCCGAAACTCAGGCTTAACATTTTAAAAGCTATTTATCTCCAGTAACTATCAAGGGCTGACACCAGAGGCTGGTGGTGTCACATACATTACCAATAAATGATGGAACTGTGGTAGGACAGAAATGAGATCCATAGACCTCTGAACCTCTTCAACCACAAGGCCTACAATCTGTTGATGGTTGAGCTTGTATCCTCCCAGCTGTCTCTTTGAAATGAAATTATTTTTGTCAAAAAGTAGAAAGCATTCAATATTCATGTGTGGTAGGGGTGGGATGGCTACTGGGAAATGTATTTCTATAAAGTACAATTTAATTCCTAACTGAAAAAAAGTGAATCAGATAGCTTTGCTAGAGATGATGATGAAGAGACTATGAGTTCTTTTCCAAATACTAAAACAGTTGTTAAAGGCATATACTTTTCCTCAAAACTTGGCTCTGATTTTATTGTTGATTCCCTATCTCTGGAGGGGTCTTTTCATTAACCTTTGGAAAGCCAACTCTGAAGCTTAGAGCTAAACATCCTTTGGCACCTTAATTCAGTTAAAACACATATTGAGCAAATGTGTCTGGCAGGATGGAAGAGATGGAGAGGCAGCAGCAGAAGGACAGGAAAACACACAAGGAAGAATAGGAATGATTAGTGACCTCATGGGCCGATAGACCTCTGGCAAGCGATAGCAGAATCCTCTTTACATCCAGGTGTTTCAGCTCCTTTCTTGACCAAGCCTATTAACCTGGTTTCACTTATGGACTCCTGTTCACCTCAATGAAAGTGCTCAAATGCAAGTTTCAATAGGCAGGCTGTGAGATGAAAGACACTAAAGATCCTATTCATCCATAAACCACACAAGCAGTTTTGGAATATTTGAGACTTTGTTCACAGCTTTTTCCCCCAAAATGATAATAGAAAGAAAATAAGTTTCATCTTTCACAGACATAAAGTTTAGATTACCCCATTGGGAAGATTAAATATTGTAATGATGCCAATTCTTCCCAAATAAATTTGTATCTTCAAAATGAAATCCCCAAACAAAATCCAAATGGAATTTGTTTTGTGACTTTGGAAAAATAATTCAAAAATACATGTGAAAAAAATAAACAGTGGGGAACTGTCCAAAAATAATGAATTAAATACTGAAACAAGAAGACTTATTCTATTATAAAAGCCAATAATTAAAAACAGTGTGATACTGGCATAAGAATAAGCTGACAGATCAAGGGAACAGAACAGATAACCCTAAAACAGATCCTGGAATACAGAAAGGCAGAAAATACTGCAAACAACTGATGTTAGTAAATTGGCCACTTGGGGCAAAATAAATGTGTTTTTACCTTTTATCACACCAATAAGATAGATACATGATGATAGATCGACCAATTGATGATTGATAGATGCATACATGCATATATGCATACATACAGTCTAAGCTGGATTACCAATAGTAAATGTTAAAAATAAAAATTGAAAGAAAATTCTGGTGAATACTGAATTAATCTCAGAATATGAGAAAAATTTAAAGTAAAACAATCGAAGTTTGCCTCAGAACTAGATATTTAAGCATTACATGTTCTTTATTGTCATAAAAAAAATATTACTAACCAATCATTAAGAGAATTTGGATAATCAAGTAAAAATGTATAGCTTGCTGAGGACTGTCAATTAGCCCTAATAAAGAAGTGAAAAGACTGAGTACACGCATGACCCAAAGGATATGTATACAACTGTTCTGTGACTGTCATGCTATAAAAATGCTTAGGTAATTTTGAAACAAATGAGAAGCTCAGATTTTAGTTTGTCATTTACTCAGAGTCATACTCTATAATAATAGTTGATACCTTAAAGTAAGCAGAGCTTAAAAGCAGGACAGGATATGTTATTAATTCTTGACTAAGCATTTCTGAATAATGTTCTGAAGTAATTGATAATTGAGCATGTGATCTAGCTTAGTAAATTATTCCATTTTCTATTGATTTTGAAGGTTTAGTTTGGCTGTAAAGAGGTTCAGACTTTATAATTTTATGTGTTTAAACCTATAGATTTAACATTTTTGATATTTGAATAAAATTACTTATTTAAAAGATAGATCAAGTTACTGTCTTCCTTTTGCAAGGCTAAATTTTAAAAAATGTTTTAAATAAGGGTACTTACTAAGCCTTCTTCCCTAAGAAAAATAGGAAGGAAAGGAGGGAGGGAGGAGGGAGGAGAGAAAAAGAATAAGTATTATTATGCTATGATTTTTATGATTATTATAGCAGATATCAAGCATCTAGCCCCAAACCTGGCAGGTACTCAGTGTTAGATATATGACAGCTATTCTTATTATTAATGAAACAACAGACATTTATTAAGCCTCACCTCTCACTCATTACTATATTTCACCAATCTAATCAACTTGGAAACATCTATATAGTATCAAAGCAAAATTGCATTCATACTAAGATTATAATCTTAGTTATATAACACGACATGAAAAAATGGTTAACCAGGATAAATTAAAATAAATTCATCCTAGGGAAAGTATGTATTATTGGATGTTCTGAAGAGGAAAAAAAAATTGGATTGTTATGACTGTTTGGAATTATGACATGTTACCAAAGGATGGAGGGGAAGGGCCATTCCCACAGAGGAGAAAGACCTGAGAAGAGGTGAGGGAGTGGTGGAGAGCGCCCCTGGGAAAGACAGAGAATAGATCAGTCTGGCTGAAAAGCAGAGAAGTTGTAAGCAGGAGAGAAAAGTGAGGAAAGTATGGTAGAACAGGTCACATGGGAAGGAGCTTAAGTGCTCACTTAAGCTTTCTGTCTTCTATCCAGCTGATGAAGAGCAGGCTGTGTGGGTGAAAGCTGAATTGTGGAGGTTACCTTTAGATTCCCTTTCCAGTAATTTTGCTCAACATTTTATTTTACCTGCCTTCTTTAGATTAAATATTGAAACAATTTAGGAAACTCCATTTACAATTAGCATTTTCAACAACCAAGTGAGATATTTGTTATATTTTAAAAATCTTGGATGATGACTTTTTCCAGTAGCCTAAATATGTGGCCCTTGAATAATATTCTTTATTCCTGGAACACCATTATCTCTATCACAAATGCAGTATTTCTCCATTCAGTATATTTACTAAGGTTTTGTAAATAGCCCTTGCCTGTATTTATCTGTTTACTTTATAATTTGTTTTCTCCCCATCGTCCTTTATTCTAAATTCTAGGGCTCAAAGTTTGTATAGTTTATTTTTTTAACAATCACAGTTGCCCTTTTTTCCCTCCCTCTTTCTAGAGCCTCTCTTACATAGCTTTATATTTCTAAGTGATATATATATATATATATATATATATATATATATATATATATATAGACTTAGATATATGAAATCTTCCCTTTTCAGATTTATTTTATATTTAGATCACTGCCAGCCCTATTGTCTCATTTTACACTTTAGCGAATTAGGTCAAGGGCTGAAATAATTCTTCTTGGTATGTTATGTATTATATCTAGCTCAAATTCACCTTTGAGGGAAATATAAAAACCTTATCTTTTCCTTTAAAAAGAAGTGGTGAGTAAGGCAGAGCATTTTTAGGAACCAGGGCAGCAGTGAACAAGAAGGGCAGCAACACTGTTTACCTTCTACAGATCAGCTCTGGAGTGTGTGCCTGAGACCCTGCTATTGAGTTTCCTCCTCTGTACCGCACTACCTCCTGGCACTTGCTGACCTCAAATGTCCTTTAAGTGATCTGTGTTTTACGATATTTCTTCTCAGTTGTTCAAATTGCTTCAACCCTTAATTCCTGTCAAGTGAATAACTTCTACAATATTTCTCTTCCTCTTGGTGGATTGGACAATATATAAAGGTCTAAAGGGAAGATTGTAATATTAAGGAAAATTATTTTAGAGAATGAATGCAGCCTCTCTGCCACTCATCAACTTGCATAGTTTTTAACTTTTTACTTCTATAGACACCGTTATAATCACCAACATTAAAAATGTTTTGCATAAGTACAATTAATGTGACGATAGGGCAGTTTTTAGTGGAACAGTTGGCCTGAAGTACATGTAGATATTTGAAAGAATAAGAGTTTAAATACTAGTGTATCAAGGATTGGCTCCTTTTTAGAAACCCAGATAGGTTCTTGGCTTGGTAATTAAACAAAGAAGTATACTTTACCTGATCCTAAATCTTCATTTTCCTTCAATTAAAAACAGAAAATGTTCATCTCAATCTGAGTTAGAGTTGCAGAGTTTCTGAACTATAGTGAACAATGTATGTGAATGTGCACATGGCTAAGTAGATGTACATGCAGGCCAGAAGAATAGATGGAAAGAACCAGCATTCTTATTTCTGTAATTATGGTTTGGTACAAACATGAAGCTACAAAAGTCCTTTTTGCACAGAATCTTGTTTTGTTGAATAGAGTAGCTCAAACTACTAGTAAGACAAAAATGTAGAAATTAATATAGTGGATTAGCCACTTCTCATAATATATTCCTTTAAATAATTTGTAATTAAATATCTCCCTATCTTACACCAAGAATTTCTTAATTTTCTTAGAGCATTGGTATAAACTTAAATAAATTTTTTGCCTTTGTTGCTGTGTATAAAGAAGCAACATCACTAATTTTAAATTTGTAAAAAGAGACAGAAATTTTCATCATGCCCAGTGAAAGATGTTCTATCTTCAATAGTTCAGAAAGAAAAAAAAATTATGTCACATGCACAGTTAATAATCTAGGTTGGCAATTTAGAGAGACAGTGTGGTCTAGCTGATAGAACACCAGATGGTAAGGCATGGGACCTGGTGTCTGTTCTCAGTTGTATCACTGTTAGAGATTTGGCAAGGATTTCTCCCTGTGTCTGTCTGCTTTTGTCAAAGTGCTCACCATCCATACCGTCACTTTTCTCCACAGGTATGACTTGAAAGTTTGCCCAGAAAGTAGCTCAGGGATTTCAAAAATGTATTAATAAATATAAAGGTATTTTAAAGTGTTATCGGAAGTTACTAATCGCTCTCTCTGAGCTCCAAATGCTTCCTTACCACAGCAAGTGGATAGCTCGTGTGCTTGTGGTCATCGATAAGCTTTGTCATGGTAACACTAACTCATGCTTGAAAATAGTTCTCAAAACTCTTTAGTCATCAAATCTGTCTTGTTCATTTGCATTGCCCGTTTGCTCTACCATTTTCCTAACTTGATTCCTTTTTTACTTACAATACCCTCCTTCAAGAATTCAACCAAGGGAAGGAAGACATCTTTATTTTGCAGTCAATACTAAACTAAGTTTTGCTAAGTCCATAGCACTGTGTGTGTACAATAGAAATTACAGAGAAAATTTAATATGTATTTTCATGGGGAGTATGTAGTTGAATTTGGGAGGTAGATCTAACACATGGAGTATTTAGATTAATGACCTGGTATCACATATGGAATAAGAGAGGAAATCACAGAAACAAAAATTGACATGGACTAAAAAGACTTGATGAAATATGTGGAATTTGATCTGGTCAAATTTAATAGGGTTTGGATCAAAAGAGAGCAGAATGGAGGGCCATTCTGTAAAGAAAAATAGCAGAAGTAAATCCAGGGAGGCAGGAGAGACTAGCATGATTGTAGTCAAGATACAGTACTAAGGTTGGAGAAAAATAGATTGCTTATAGATACTCTAGCTTCATTAAAGAATGTCTAATTAAATATGGATAATTTTATATTTATAGGTTTTAAGACAATTACAAGCTTTCGGAAGTTTTGAAAAGAATATTGTCATAAAAGACTTGATTTGGGTAAATTAGCCTTGAAATAAATATTATACAGAATGGCTTTGGGGAAACCTGAACATAAGGAGACCAAGAGCAGGGAATATGGAGAAGACAGAGAATAATCAGTGAACATTTTTTAAAAAATAAATGACTCATAATTATGAGCTGTTTTCAACAGAATGTGGGTACTTTAAAAAAAAATAGACATACAAGCTATGAATTCTAAGTTAGAAAGGATAGCCCACTTCAGGGGGATAATATTTTAGGTAGTACTGTGAGGGATCGAATGATCACAAGTATATGGATACCCAAACTGATAAATTTGGTGAAAAATTGTGGTCATTGGCATATTCCAAGCAAGTGTTCATCTGACAGTGCCAGGTAATGGTCCAGGGAGGAACCAGGCTCATGTACAGACATCAACATAATGTAGACAGAGATTTTTCATGGTCACAGTAAGACAAAGGAATTTGATGTAAAGTCATTAGGAGTAATGACAGGGAAAAGACATGTTTTTCCTTGAGGATGGGTTTCTGAGGAAAGCAAATCAGAATAGAAGAGAATGAGGAAAAGTTTCTAGTTGAAATTCTCTTAATCTTGTCATAGGATTCCTATTTAAATTGCCACTCTGATTTTACTAAGATTTTTAAAATTTCTTTCAGGCCTTTTTTTTTTTTTTTTAACAGGAGATAGAATTTATTTTGAGAATACTGGCTGAACAGATTTTTTTTTTTTCTTTTGATACAAGAATCATTGAATAAAGTTAAAGATGAGAGAGAAAATTTTAAAAGGTTTGGTGGTGGCCATTTACCCATTCATCCAGCCATCTCTTCATGTATTCACTAAGTACTTGTTAAGGTCTAGAAGTATAGTAGTAAACAAGAGAAATATGATCCCATTCTTCCAGAGTTTAAATTATATGAGAATAAGTTTTACAAAAGGTTAAGTGGAGATTGCTATGAGATACTATGCCACAGAGATACTGTGCTATCCCAGGGTTTCAGGAAAGGTTTCATGAGAAAAATATCACTTTTACTAATCATGAGGGAAGGAGACTAAGGGCAGAGACATAAATAGCACATAGAGAAAGATCTGGAGTGTATTCTCTGCCACAGTTTCAAGATGTCATGTCAGAATTGCTGTCACTTACTCTCCATTAAACACATCTCTGCATGTATGCTAGTTTCTGACTTTGGGGTGTGGGAGGAACACTGCAGGACATCTTGGAGAATCAATATGAAACAAAGCAACTTCCCAAAGGACAGAAATTCAGCTACTGCAAAAGCATAGATTCCAGAAAATAGAGCAGAGAAGCATTGGGATGCATGACTCAGGGAAATGTTCACTGAAGGCTTCTAGAGACACAGTGCAGGGAATAGACCTGATGAATAGGGCATGCTACCTCTGTCTAAGTCCCAGGTGCCAGATTGGTGAAGCTTTGCCTGGAGGCAGAATGATGATCAGTACTTATTCTAGGCATGTGATAGAAACTGCATTGACAGAATACATGGATATTTTGTTTAAGGGATACTATAGCTATACTTTTATTTGTTATAATGTCATTTTTTTAATTAAGATATTTAAAAAGTAGAAATATGATATCATAAGCTATTAATAGAATTGAGTCAATATCTCTGAAAATGCCTTATTTGTGTGTGTGTGCGCGCACGTGTGCGTGAGAGGAATTTTTCACATTTGAGATAATGCTGGAAATACTGTTTTAAAATTTCTTGAGTATATTTTGTTAATCATAATTGAGGAAATTAAAAATACGGTATATTAACATCTGTCATTTTAAAACTTCTTGAGTATGTTTTGTTAATTATTGAGGAAATTAAAAATATACTATATTAACATTTGTTAATATAGTATATTAACATTCTTTTGAGAGATAATCTACTTCTATTAGTATAATACTTTGATGAACGATTGGTGTAGAACATAAAACTAGAAAGTATGGGTGTTAACAGGAACTAAGAAATTGTTAGCTTTATGTGTTAAAAAATGAGAAATTGTTGTCCTGTGCAGTGAAGAGAGAATAAAGCAGAATATCAATAAAGATGAAGTAAGAGAAAGAACTCTGAGAGGTGATGGGAAATGAGGTCTATATTAGGAAGATAGCTAAAGGAATTTCCCCAGTGATGTGGAGACTACAGAGCACTGAAGCCTGTAGTTTTGTTTGGAGATATTTCACTTGGTTATCCCATTTTCAGTAAAATCTTCCACACTTCAGAGTATCCTGAGGGAATGATTTTAGTTTTTGGCAAGAACTAGGGAAAGAGATAAATGGTATGTCTGGGTGAACATTGGAAAGAAGAGAGCAGGGAATCCAGGGACAGAGGTGACCAGAGAAACCGAGTTACCAAGAAATGTTCATAGTATTTGGAAGGTTTTGGCCAGTTACAAGATGTGAGCTAGGTGATTCAGGATGAGTATATAAATCTCAGTGCTCCAGTATATCTCAAATGCACTTCAGTTAGGTTTATTTACCCAAAAAGAAATTCTACTTCATTGAAATATTCATACCTAATAAAATTTATTAAATTATTTCCTTTCAGAATTTTAAAACATCACATCTGTCATTGCATGTCTTTGTTATATATTGCATTCCCTTTTTAATTTGTGTTTGAACTTATCTTCAAGAAGACCAAGATCTTGAATTCGCTAGTCTGTTCATTTTTGTTTTTAATTTATTAATTTGTCAAAGTATCTTAATTCTTTAGGCATACATTGGTTTTATAAAAATTTAAGGTATATAAAAAAGAAGATAATATACAGCCATCTATCCATCTAACTTAAGAGGAGTATATTACATATTCAAATGAAATCTGTGTGTTGCTCCTTATATTCCATTTCCCTCCCTTTTTCTCAGCTGTATTCCCTTCCTAAATATGGTATCTAATAGCACTCTGCTGTTTTTCAAATGTTATTACCTATACATTTACCCATAAATCAATCATAAATGTCTCAATCTCATCCTCTACCAAGCTCATATGTACAGACATAATGAAAGCTTTGAGTAGGAAACAGCGGGAAAGGGTTCTTGAGTAGGTTCAAGCTATAAGCAAGTGGCTCAGCCCATTCCCCGGCAGATCCAATAAAATAGGAGATAAATATGATGAGAAAAAATGTACAGGGTAGAAGTATGGGTTGCCCAATCAACATCACTGCATGGTTCACTTTTGGAATTTGATCTTCCTCCATCTCTAGATGCTATGGGTATAAAGGTCCTCATTCCAAAAAGGGAAAAACATCCACTAGGGGATACAGCAGAAATGCCATTGAACTTTAAATTATAGCTGCTGCTCTAACATTTAGGGCCCCCAGTGCCAAGAGACCATAGTCAAAATTAAGAGTCATCATTATTAGCAGTAGTTGACCCTAACCATCAGGAAGAAGTAGAAATCCTGTCACATAATCAGGCCAGAATGGATATGATTGACACCCAAGTGGTGCACTTGGATGTCTATTTATTCTCACTCAATTTTTATGGTTTGTGGACAAACTCGTGTGATGGCCTGAAAAAGGTGTGATGATTAGGGCTCATATCCCTAAGTCAAGATGGTCTGTGTCAAAACCACCTAGAAAGAAAAAGATGCTAGTTTAGGATGAAGGAAATTCAGAATGGATGATAGACAAAGTTGATGAGTAACTCTAGTGGCTGTAACACCAACTCAGGTGTTGGTAAGCTGTAGTTCGTTCCATGTAGCTTCTTAGAAATTTCTCCCAGGACAAGAGGCCCAGAATGAATCCTTGAAGAGCTTCTTCCAGAATTTACATAAAAAAGTAGTTGTAATCATAAGGGGGGGCGTGTCTGTGAGTTGCTCTACTGTTCAACCTAGATCTCCCTTCAGCACTAATAAGGGTGTAATTCTCAAGCTTCTGGAAGTGCTTCTCGATGATAGATGCCATATGCTAACTTTTGCAGGAAATGCACTCACCTGGAGAGGTGCTTTGCTAAGGTCACACCCCTTCTTGGGAGAAGCCTGCATCCAATAAACGTTTGTATTGTGGTGTAAAGACTCAACTGCCTCTCCCAAGCTGAGATAACTTTGAAGGTCCATCTTAGCTTTAGATCTATCTATGGGTTTAACTGAGAAGTTTTTGAGACTGCAGTATAGTCCAATTTCTCTCTTTACCTCACTTTGCTTCTTTTTGATTGGGGAGTTGGGGGGCATGTAGAGGTTGATCCTGTAAGCAGTTTCTAATCATTTTTTTGCAAAATATCTCTGTTTTAGAATCTACTTCCCTTGAAAGGTGATGTGCAACATGAGCCTAGCACTCATTTATTCATTGTATATTTATTACGTATTTATATGTGTGTATATATAACGTGTATGTGTGTGTGTAAATATATATATATATATATATATATATATATTTAATTTGAACACAATTATGTATACAAACTGGAACCCTAGTTATAAAGAATTTATAGTAAATTCAGGAAACATAATACATGCATAGAAAATAAGGCAGTGTTATAAAATAACATTAAATACTGGAAATAATGAAAAGATTTTGGTAACCAGGGACTCTTACACCCCAGGAATGAGGGTCTGGATCACATCACCAGTTAAATCCACCTGGATCCTAGAGACACTGCTTGGTAAAGACAAGTAGAGAGTTGTATTGTATATGAAAACTTGCTAATTGCATAACAGAATAAGAAGAGCAAAAATTATCTCCTTTGCTGGAAAGATATGGACTGGGACACAGTTACCATAGTGGGGCCTGCAGTCATCGCCAGCTATTTATGACTGTGTGTGTGAGTCTGTCCATTTTGTAGGTAAAATATTAGCAAGCTCATCTCGACACTCAGCCTCCTACACATTTTAAAACATCCATCTTATCCAACATACCTTTATCAGTTAAAAAAAGAAAAAGCTGACATTTTAACTCCATTTCCTAATGTTCCTGACTGGGTGGAATTGGTGGGGTGGCAGTTGTTGACTCCTTGTGAGTCCAATTCCAGTTGACGGTTGAGAAAGCGGCCCAATTACTGAATATGTATGTGATCATCATAAGTGAGGAAAACAGATTTGTTTTCCAATTAGATGTGAGTAAGCAGTCCTATTCATCAAGGGCATATCTCTTTTCTAAGTATATTTATTCCATTTATGGACTATTTATGATCTTCAAATTTGAAGTTTAGGCTTAAGATAACAGGAATTTTTCAGGAATACATGTTTGTATCCAGCTGTAGACTTGAACATTATAAGGAAAGGAAATGTTCTTTTCTTCATTTTCCGTATTTTATGATTAGAGAGGAAACTATTTTTTTTCTGTCTTTCACTCTTTTCTATATACACACTAAGACAGAACTTTGACTAGTTTGTATACATATGGAACATCTATTAACACATTCATTAAACCTTATTTGTTAACTTGATCCATATTTTTAAATATAAAGAATTTAAAGTATTTTGAGAATTGTGATTCTATTAAAACACCAAGAAAAGATTCTTAATATAGAATTGTAAAAATACTGAATGAAAGCAAAAAACAAAAATTATTTGCTGAGGTCAGTGAGGACCACATAAATTTAAAGATCTTAAAACAGTATTCAGTATAAATTAAATATGATTCTTAATAATGGTTTTATACATTGTAATTCTTCCTAAAAGGAGACCATACCGAATTGCATTGTTGGTTACCGAATCTGTTGGGGTTTAATCCAGAAAGTGGAACAATTATGAGTGTTATGGAAGTAAAGAGGCTAGCTCGTATGTAATTGTTGGAACTGGTTAAAAATGTCTGTAGAAAGCTCTTGCTACTGCATCGGTCTGTAGTACTGAAATTGTGCTAGGTCATCTGGACTGGCAGTTGGGAAGAAATATTCCACATGAAACAGAGTCTATTAAACACAAACTAGAACCTGCAAGGAAGAATTGGAGATCACACTATCTCTTACAACCTCAGCCTTTGATGACATGGATGACCTACAGAAGAAAGTGATATACTTTCCCACATCCCTGGACATATTCCTAGCTCGGGATTTGGAGATGCTGAAGGAGAGGATCCAGTGGTAGCTGGAGGGGCCATCAACCCAGTTGCCATCCTCTGTCAAGATGAGCCAGCAGATTGGTGACAATGTGCACGAACTGTAGGAGTGTAATAGTTACCGCTTTACTTCTGTCTTTCAAGTCTTACGGAGACTTTTTTTGTAGCCAATTCTAATACTGAGCCATAATGGCAAAGGTATCCTCAAAATGTATTTCAAGCTTTGTTAACTTGTTGCTGAACACAAGAGTTCACTCCTTGTCATCTTGGCATCCCTACGTGCCTATTTCTGACCAGTTCTTGGTCAGAAGTGGTATATCATATAGTGAATAATGCATATACTGGTGGTGCTTTTAAGCAGAACAAAAGTATCTTTTTCAGTGAGGGCAAAGCACTGCCCCTTCCATGATAGAAATAGTTGTGTGTTATCAACATACCTACATGTAGCTTGCTGATCCCTCCTGGGTATGATGGTGCCAGAATACATTGTAGGATCTTTGGTAAACCAGACCCAAATATTTTCTTTTTCAATTATGATCATAGGGAACTCTCCAAAGAGGCTATACCTATGGTTGGGAAGGAGGATGCCATGCAACAGGAGTATGGGCTATGAGCATCTGGGCAACTTGATCATGAAACTTGCTTGTGGCTTTATGACCTGCTCAAGTTGGATATCACTTCCATTTAATGAGGGAGTGCTGCTTTGCATATCCAGTTTCATGGTTTGATAGTCAGACAACACCCAGTTTATGTTGGACACCTCAGGTAGATGGCAAATTGATGACTCTTGGTCTATCATTCCATCTCTCTTGGGACCCAATAGCAGACCAGAAGTTATTTCTTAAAAGGATAATTGATATCTGCAGAGTATGGCAGTTTTATTTTAAAAATGCTAAAGGTCTGCACAGTCATTTACCTATAAATGCTTGTCAACATCATCCCATCCCCCAAAGACACTTTAGGCACCAGAAGATGACACATAGTCTCTTTTGGCACAAATGGAATAGCACCTTCCGCATTAGCCTGGACCTTTTGCTGAAACGTCTTTTGTTCTAGGATACAGACAAGACTGGAATTCTTTTGAAATTATTTGATTAATGAATATATGAAGCACACCCATATGAGTCACACGATGCCTCCAAAATCTAGAAACCCATGAGGTATTATGTCTCTTTTTTAGTGGTATGAAATGTAAGATGCGGCAACTTTTTCATAACTTCAGAAGAGATATCCAACTAAGCTTCAGAAACTTCTCACCAGATTAAATCAGCATTATATCAACAAGACAATAGTATAGCATAATGTTCTTTGGAATGGTGAGACAAATAATTCTCATGTGGACTAGATTATGAGACAGGGTTGAAGAGTTGGTATAGCCGGGAGGTAGGATAGTGAAGATATATTGTTGACTCATTCTACTGAAAGCAAACTGCTTCTGAGATCTTTGCTAAAAGGCATAAAGAAAAAAGATTTTTCAGAATCATAGTTACATACCTGCTGCTGAGTTTGTCCAGAAAGAAAATACATTGAAATAGCAACTGGAATAGTAGTCACTACCTGCTTTTGTGGATATCTGCTGCATACTGCAAAATATAGTGGTCTTTTGCAGTAGCCAGCTAGGCAGTTTGAATGGGGTTATGGTAGGAATTACCACCCTGCACCTTTCAAGCTTTTGATACTGGCATTTACTTACTGTAATCTCTTCAGAAAGCTTTATTATTTTTATTACATTGTGAGCAGAATCACTTGTAGTGGCTTCCATTTGGCCTGTCTTATCATAACAGCTCTAGCTGCATGGGTTAGGGAATCAACTTGGGGAGTCTGCCCATTATTAATTATATTATTCCATCTATGCATTCATAACTGGTAAAATAACCCCAGCACAGGTTTGGAGACCCGCTGGGCCTACTGTAAGATGAATGTGACCAAAATTGTTCACCTGACTTCAGCTGTCCTTTGCTTTGACTGGTGGACCATAGCAACATTCTGTGTCTCCAAAAATTAAGGTCAGTTCACAGCAAGTGACCAACAGTTCTCAAAAAGTTTGGGTTATTTCTTTTTCTAAAATGCACAGTCACCTTGAGAAATGATCACAAATTCTTTTGGGAAAAATCTAGAGAAGAACCTTTAGAGTGTAAATGGTTGGCTGTGAGGCAGGAAAATTAGCTCAATGCTGAAAAGTGATTTAGAGACATGATCATTGTAATGATTAAAGTTACTTCCACTCACCAGAAGAGACCTATACCATTTATACATATCAAGTAATATTTTAAAAGGCTCTCAACATATTTCTGTCTTAGGGACACATTATTGGCCAACCCAAAGTTCTTTGTGGACCAGACCACCTGGTTTCTGGCCACTAAGTGACAAAATTTGGGCCTAGCATTGCAGGGTCCATCATCCCTATTGAGTTCAGTGAGTCTAGTTTGATTGTAGCAGTTCCCACAGGCATTTTGGGACTACAGAGGATAACCACCCTATTGTTGTTCCCTGATAGGTGTATGCTGTAACACCTTAGGAAGATGTCCTTTAGACTCAGTGAGTGAATGGTGATCACGTCCTCCATAGCTCTATAACCTTGGTTTGCATCATTTCTAGGGTACCGAGACAGTTTAGTCATCTAAACAAGATGCCTGTTATAGGTACAGCTGCTCAAACTTAAAAATTTCATCTAGAATCTTTTGTAAGTACACTTATAAAAAAAAATTTTGTCTAATAGATTTCCCATCCTTATCCAATACAACTTAGCATTCACTCTTATACATGTTCCAAGGCATGTCAGTATAAACTGGAAAAAAATTTGCATCCGTTTCATCTGTCTTATGGGCAGTTACTTTGTTTGTTTGTTGTCATGGGCAATCATTTTGTTTTTCCCTCAGCTGTTGTTCAAGTTCCACCTGTAGCTCTTCAAGCTCTGGATCAGGAGCCATCTATAGTTTGTGGCAAAGGATACAAGCTTCTTCAGTGAGTAACCCACATTTTCAAAATCAATAAGATGATATTCTCATCTCCCTGTTTCCCAGCCACCTGAGTAAATCAATATTGTTCTCCGAAGAGGCCCTTTTGAAAGAAAAAAAAAAATGGCATCTGGATACCTACCTATGACTTTCTCTACCTATGTGACTACATCAACTACAATGGCCATTTATTTAGAAGATGAACCCATTAAGACAAAAAATTTAATTCAGCTGATGGTCTGACTTAATTGACTACCTTTAATTTTATTATGTTTTGTCTTGAGATTGAATTATGCAGAGAACATACTTTGAGAAAAATGGCCTGATGAGTAATAATATGGGTTCTGTCAAGAGGACTCTTAAACATCTTTTTGCCAGAGTTTTCCCTTTGTTGTTTCAATCCTTGAAATAAATGAGTAAGACTATTCAACAGTCCAAATATGTGGATAGAATCAAGTCCCAAAACATCTCTAAGTCATTATTGGTGCCAGAGCCGACTGTCTAAACCCTAGTCTCCGATGCCCAAAAATTTATCCTGCCTAAATCCAAACGAAAGGAATGAACTGCTGAGTCAACAGGAGTTAACATCTAACGAACTGTGGAATAAAATAGATACTATAAACCATAATAACTCATGCATCTGGATTAGTTCCTCAGAGACTTTTCTTTTTTTCTAAATTCTGAAGAGGAGCCTCCAAGGCTAACGAGTATTCACAAACTGCAGATCTTTTAAAGAAATTGTTACTTCACTCACAAGAGACCAAAGAGAAATGTCTGCCTTCTCTAGTTGGCATCACTGCCACCTCATGGATTAATGAATTCCGTGTCCTCCAACTGCCACATAATGTACCTCTGTTTTATACAAGTAGCCAAATGTATCAGAACTTATTTTAATGAATGTGAGTCATTACTTTTTATGATTTAAACTCATTGGTTTGTAAGTAAGCCATTAGCTGGGCTGAAAATAATAGATAGTACCTGCTGGAAAATCTGTGTTGTAAAAACACTCATTGCCAAGGGTACCAAAACAAAGGGTGGGGAGAAGAGGAGCTATGACAGTAGGAAAAAAAAGAAAGAAAGAAAATTACCCACACTAATTTTTTAAGGTTAAAAAAACAGTCCTTTTACCAGAAAGCTTAATTTTATAGTGCTGTGGATTCACAGAGCCAAACAATTTTGCAACCATATTCAGAACCACACTCAAGTCTATTTTATAGTAAAGAATTCAAAATATCCATGTTTGTTTTCTCACAGCAAAAGAAGCTCAGTCTTTTTGGTCATGATGCCTCTCCCAAATTCTGTCATTAAGCATCCCCAGGAGGAGCAAACAGGAGTCTGTGGTCTGAATTAGGTATTTCAGTATTTTAGCAGTATCTTCTGGTAAAATGATAGTTTTTTAATAGTTTAAAGTAAAGCCACCAGTTTATGAAATGTATTTCTTTAAAGAGAAAATATCTGTCAGTATGTTACTGGTCTTCCTGCCCCTTTAGGGTGTAAGTTCCGTGAAAGCAGGAACTTGTTTATTCCCAGTGGCACACTGTGAGTTATCAATAAGTATTTGTTAAATAACTGGCCTGAATATGAAGTTAAAACATTGAAACTAACTATGAACATAATTTTATTAAGGCATAAACCTGGGAGCTAAAATTTCCCTTAATTGACCTTTATGACGTGGTTATAAAATATACTGTTTGTAAATGGAAAGCAGAGAAATTAATTCCATGATTTTCATTTGAAAAGTGTAATTTAAATGGACTTCTGAGATCAGACTTATTTTTAGATAAAACACCATGAACTCCATCTCATTATATTGATTAGCTTCTTTGGCCAGCTTGTGTCAGGAATGGTATAAATCATGTATTAGCCAGGTTCGTTCATTCAACAAATTAGTATTAGCATTTACTCTGTGAAAGAGTCTTTGCTAAGTATTAGAAGCACAAAGCTAAAAAAGATATGATCTTCTCCCTAGAGTAGCCTGTGGTTTAAAAGAGACGCAATAAATCAGAATTGTAGGAGTGCATAATTACCATGATGAATACTCATGCAGAGTGCTACCTGAGCTGAGAGGAGTGTACACTAATGATTTTGGGGGAGACCAGAGAATGCTTTCTCAAGGAGATATTGCTAAGGCTATATCTTGAACAATTAGTAGAATTTGATAGGATGAAGAAATGGAGAAGGATGCTTTAGACAGAAGAGACTTAATGTTGAAGGCAGAGTGTTCTGAAACATCATAATGCAATAAAAATGCTACAAGTAGTTCCCTGTGACTGGAAAAAGATCGACTCCAATAAAAGAAAGGAGGTAATCTCATGTTTCCAGTGTGAATGGCCTTCACCAGTCTTTCGTACAGAGCCAAAGTAGGGATCACACAGATATATAAATTTCTGCTTTTGTTTGTTTGTTGGGTATCATTTATGTAAACAACAAAGGTAAATGGTTTTCTTTTCCTTTTTTTTTTTTTTTGAGATGACAATGTGTCTGAGATGTTTTGTCTGTATCATCTGTTGAAATTGTTATTTTCAGGTATTTATTTAGAGCACATAAGCTTGCATACACTAAATCTACTGCAAAAGCAATTTATGATACACTTCAGACTGTACTTCACGGATAGAATAATGAGCCAGTCTCTTCACACAGATGTTCTTCCAGTCCAACTTAACAGTGTCCTAATCTCAAACTCTAGTTTTTCAGTTAGAGTTTTAACTATAATTTCTATGCAATGAATAAAAATATAGAAATGAATAAAGAATACAACTGTCTAGTTATTTGTGAATCATAAAATTATAAGGTTGTATTCAAAGAGTAGTGTCTTGAAGCAGGAAAGAATGTTACAGTATAGAAAAATCAGATAATGCAAAACAAGACCAAAAAGGAAAGAAAATGAGAGTGAAGATAATGCATTGGCAGTCTGCATCCTGTAGCCTGGAGAAAAGGACATATGTAGTATCATTGATGGAGATTGGGCTGGAGAGGGAGGCAGAAGTCATTATAAAGGATCATGGACCTATAAACCATGGGGATCGGTTGAAGGATTTTACATTGTTGCAGTGGCATGCTTAACTCTTTATTTAAAATTCTAATGTTGAAAGAAAATCCTATGAGAAAACATATAACTTATATTTTCATATATTTCCAGATAACGCAAATAGCCTTTCAATAAATTATTTTTAGCATTTTCTTCCACTAATGTTAACTGTCAGATAACACTTGCCATTTTATACTACTGTGTAAAGAATATAAAGTGTTTCTCCACTATCTTTAATATAAGTATTCTTGTAAATAGCTATATGCATATGTAATGGAATAATACCTTTTATACTATCCTCTTGAGTTAATATTTATTTTAAGCATTCATGAGATTTCTAAATAGGAGAATTTAATTTTTTGTTGTAGCATGCATTCATGTCTCCTAATACATACACTTTTGGACCCAAGCAATATTACCAATTGTTTGTTTGTTTTAACACTCAGGAGGAATAGGAAGGAAGAGGTTCCATTCTTTCTACCAGATAAGTACTTTTGTTCGAAAAGATATTTGTTGAAGCATCTGTAAAATTTTATGTTTAATTAAGTATACTTTCGTCACAATGCGTGAAACAACAGGGGCAAGGTTTTTTGACCTAAATAAAAATTAAAAAAAGAATAAATAAACACAGAAACATAAAAGCTGGTCTTCAACCCACCCACCTAGACATAGAACTAAAACAAACAATGACAACTAATTAGTGTTGGACCTGGTACTGTTCTAAGAAGCCAAAAATGAAACACCCACTCAAAAAAAATGGTTCCTTGTTCACTGCATCTAGTTTGTTTAACTTTTGAATAATGAATAAATAAGATTCAAAAGATAATGGAGCAGAAAGAAAGTGGAGTGGAATTATAACAAGAAAATGTTTAAACTTTTCTCTACTTCACAACCAATCCTGTAAAATTTTTAATTGAAAAGTTTGGAGTATCCTAAGATTTTCCAAAATAAATATTTGACACCTCCCTTTGTCAAGTGATTTTGCAGAATGAAAATTCTGAAATAAGTTTTAAAAGGAAAGGAAATAATATCAACCTCTTCTGCACAACATAAAGGCAACACTAATGAATTTTGCTGTTGTCTTGAGGCAAGAACCCAGTACCTTACTCTCTCTTCTAACATACCTCACAAATATTTTATTTCCTGCTTTCTTTTTTTAACAAACTAACATACCATGGGTGGTACACAGATGTCCTCTGATAAGCTGCAAGATTGGATGTCTTTGTTTACTGTGCCCAGTGTATTACTTTCATTTCCATCTGATGCTGTGTCCAGTGTCATTTCCTGTTATCACTTTGTCCCTCCTGTGTAGTCTCTATTCCTTATCTGTAACTCAGCTGAAGAACCTACAAGTCAAAGTGGAGGTGAGATCTGAAATTTTTAGAAAACAAGCACACGGCATAGGAGAACCACTGATTCAGTATCCTAACAGAAAAGCCAGTCAGTTCAGAAGAAGATTAATTCTAAGGCGACATATTTGGGGATATAAATTATCTTTATTTGCATGTTGTCAACAATAATTATGGATATTCCTTTTTAAGAAAAAATAAAGGGTAAGGGTCAAAAACAATTTTACAAATGAAATGCTTCACACAATACTAGGCATCCAGTCAGCACTCGATAAATATTGATTGGTGCTGCTGATCATCAGAGAAACCTACTACGACAAACCCCAGGGTACTTGGGAAAGTTAACAATGTCTCTTTGTCAGACACAGGCTTGCCCACCCTCTGATGCCATGTCAGTATAAAATAGTGCTGGTAGCAGTGAACCTGCTATAGAATTCCAATTGAAATTTAATCATAGCCATCATTACAACACAGCTTCCAGACTGTCATATCCTAAATGACTGTGGCTCAGATTTTATTATCAATTCAGGTTAAGAATCAAACTATAGAAGATAGTCTTTCATGGTCTATGGCCATGCCACCTTGAACAAGCCTGATGTCTGATCTCAGAAGCTAAGCAGGGTCGAGCCTGGTTAGTACTTGGATGGGAGACCACCTAGGAAGACCAGGTGCTGTAGGCATAAATAAAAAATAAAAATAATAAAAAAAGATAGTTTTTCTGTCCCATCGTTTTTCTTCAGAGCTTTATCAATTCCTCTTTTTCAGCTGTGAAATCGTTGGTTTTCCACTGTACTACCTAGTTCCCCACTAGGGGACATGTAGAAAAAACTTACTTGCTTTTTGACATTTCTATTTAAATTAACGCAACTGATCCTCAGTATCAACAGGCAAAGAAACACACAGTTGTTAAAGCCACTTGCGAGCTTTTGCCCATTTGAATGAGTAACAAGTTTAGGTTGCCCTCTGCTGCAAGAGGTAGAAAGAAATGGAGGTTTTGATGCTGAGCATAAGCTGCAACTATAAATCATTTTCACAAAGCAAAGACCTGTTCTTCAGAAGTAGGTAGTATTTCAAATCTTGCTGCCAACTCAGTATGAAAGTGAGAAGCTAGAATCAGCAGACTACACAACATGAACTCTGAACCTAACTCAAAGTGGGCTCATGTAGAATGTATCTTTGAAGGGTTGGTTTATCTTTGACAAGTTCAGTTTCCATTGAAATTAGGCTTACTGTGTATTCTGTGTTGGTATTATAGTTTAAGGGCAGGAAACAGTAGTGGATGTTTGAGAAAGCTTAACTTTTTGTACTAAAAAATAAGTATGTCTGAGTGCAAAGCGCCACCTCATTTCAAGTCCAGTGTCGGGGCTGTTTGTCTATGTCAGCTCTGAAAGTTTGCTTTGATACAACATAGTTTTGGGACTAGTATAGGGTTTCCTTTAGCAGTTACAGATTTCTGTTCTGAGTATCCTGAGTGCTGCTGGGGTGTGTTTTCAGTTCTGAGAAGCAGTAAAGTGCCAATAAATGGGCAGTATGGTTTGAGGTTTTTAAAAAGGTGAAACTGTAAAGCAAAGATCAAAACAGCCAATAACTAGAGAGCCCAGCAGATGAGGAAGCAGGCCAGGTATGAGTACATGATGGTGGTGTGGGAGTGGTGTGGCCCACAGAAACCACCTGATTACTCATACCCAGGCAGACTCCAGCAGCTATTCTCTAGACAATTACTGCCATGTGAGATGTAGTGTTGATATAGAAAAAAATATATATTCTGACATTTTAAGTGTATTATTTTTCTACTTCTGCTTAACAAATTACCAGAAACTTGGTGTCTTTATTTCCTTAGGCTGCCATATTACCACAAACTTTGAGACTTAAAACAACAGAAATTTATTCTCTCACAGTTTTAGAGGCCAGAAGTCCAAAATGAAGGTGTCAGCAGGGTTGGCTTTCTTCCTAGATTCTGAAGGTGAGACCAGTCAATGATTTCTTCTTGACCTCAGGTGACTGCCAGCAACCCTTGGTGCTCCTTAACATGTGAGCTGCACAACTCCAGTCTCTGCCTCTACATTTGCCTGGACTTCTCTCTTTTCTCTGTGTCTTTGTCTTTTCTGCGTACCCCTATCCAAGATTATCTTGTCTCAAGATCCTTACCTTATACTTTCAAAGACCGTATTTCCAGAAGAGATCACATATTTTGAGGTTCCTGTGGACATACCTTTTAGTGGCTACAGTTGAGCCCACTATGCTTGGCAACTTAAAACAATACAAATTTATCATCTTATAGTTTCTGTGGGTCAGGAATCCTACATGGGCTAGCTGAGTCTTCTGTTCAGGATCTCAAAGGCTGAAATCAAGGTGTCAGCTGAGACTGCAATCTATCTGAGGCTCTTGGGTACTCTTCCAAGTCCACTGGTTATTGACTGAATTCAGTTGATTGAGAGTGAATGCTGAGGCCCTCTTTTTGCGGTCTCTTAACTAGAGGTCCTTCTCAGCTCCTAGAGGCCGTCTGACATTGTCTGCCATATGGTCCTCCTCACAGCAAGGCAATTCTCTCCTTCAAGTACAATAAGAGAACATTTGCTACAACTTTGAATATGTCTGACGTTGTCTGTCTTTGGCCCTGAGACTGAGATTGAGAGTACCTACTTAGCTCAGGCTCGCCCAGGATAATTTCTTTTTGATTAACTCAAAGTTAACTGATTAAAGACCTTAATTACATCTTTGTTATATAACATAACCTACTACCACAAGTAACCTCCCGTAATAGCAAAGTCCTTCACAATCAAGGTGGGAGGATTACACAGGCCTGTATAACAAAGTTAGGGATCTTTGAGGGTGGTCTTAGAATTCAGCCTACCAAAATGGTCTCTATATAAACTGAAAAACCGTATGCCCTGTTTGCTCTGAGATTCCCAAAATAAAGAGAGGAATTGTCTAATCTGGCTCTGAAAGTAGATCAGAAAGAGTAAAAACTATTATATAAAAAAAAATGATAGTATTATAGAAAGAATGTAGTTCAACTTCCAATGGAATAAGCATGAAGAGAACAATTTTTGGAAGTTAATTTGTTTAAAAATAGAGTACTTAAATACTTTTTTGTGAAGTCTTATATGGAATATTATGACATGCCATATGTCAGTGATACATTATTGCATGCAAACCTAGCTGGAGGCACTGTGTTGTATGATCCCATTTTGACCAAAATAAGAAAAAAAGAATCACAGCCACACACGGGTCTGTTTGGTACACGTGCAAATGTGTATATACATGTGTGTTTGTGGGTGAATATATAAAAAAAGGACTGGAAAGATAACATATTAACAACAGTGACTAGCCATAGGTAGGGTGAGCAGAGTACAGGCTGCATTGTGATGAAGATGCTATACTTTATGTACCTTGGTATTGTTTCAGATGTCTGTAGTAAACAAGTGTTTTGGTAAATTTAAAAGAAATTTTAAAATCAGTTTCCTTAATTTATGAACCTTTCAGCTGCTAAGCCACAAATGCACAGGGTGACATTGATAAGTGAAAGATGGTTGATAGCAACACCAAGATGGCCAGTTACTTCAGATGGCTGTTATGGGCTCCATTTCTCTCATTCACTCTATCCATTACCAGGCTTTTTCCCATCATATATCCAGGAGATTTTTCAAATTTTGGATCCTCCTCCTTTCTATAAAAACAAACCAAAAAAAAGAAAAAAAAAGAAAGAAAGAAAGAAAAAAAAAAGAAAAGGAAGAAAAAGAGAGAGAGAGGGAAGGAAGGAGAAGAAAGGGTAGGGGAGAGAAAGAGTATGGAGGAGAGGAGAGGAGAGGAAAGTAAAAGAGAGAGGTGAGGAAGAAGAAAGACTGTGTGGTTTACACTCACTGAGCATGGGATTTAGATATAGAATTACTCAATCCTTTATAAAAACATCTCTTATTTGGGGCGGGAGGAGGAAAGGGTGGAGGGAACCTACTTGGCCATTAGCACCTGCTCTCTCATGTACTTCATAATCCTCTTATAGAAGATTATAAATGGTGAAGACTTCAGGAAACCTGATGGATCATTGAACATTATTTGAAAAATAATGGCCTTTAAGTTACAACTATATATTAAGACTTTGTAACTAACTGCAATCTCACTAATCACCATGATTCTATCAACAAAAATCTTATCAGAAAATCAATTTTCTTGTTCAAGGTGGAGAGTTTGTTTAATTAGAATCAGGATTTAATAAGAGATAAACATTAATGCTTACACAAGACCATCATTATTTTAAAAAGCCAAACCAAATGAGTTGATTAAATGAACTTCCTTTCCAAAGAAAAATAATCAGAAGAGAGACATCTGTGTCTTCAAGTATCTTTATCATTGAAGAGCTAAACCTCTCCCTGGGGTAATCATGGTCAGAAGACCTTTGTGTCCAGGAGCTGGGCCTGTGAGACACATTTTTAAAGCTTCTGCCTTTCCCCACACAAGCATGCTCTGTGGCACCCACAGCACAGCTCCTTCCCCCTGCGTCCCCTCCCCGCAGAAACTCAGAGGCAAATAATGTGGCCAAAGGAGATGTCTCCAAAGTTCATATTTGCCCTTTGAATATAAATTTTATTGGAAAATACTTTAAGAGGGATAAATTTTTAACTTAGATGCCAGAAAGAAAAGGCAAACCAGATCCTGTGAAGGTATTTACAAAGTGGGCAAGTTTGCGTAAAGCACTGGGTCACACACCAAGAATGCAGATAGGATGGTTTTCCTGGTGGAAGCTGCAGAAAGTGAAGGAACTCGAAAAAATGTAGTTGCCACTTACGTGTTACCCTGGAGAGTTCCCTGCAGAGGGGTCCTTCTGTCATTGAAGCTATATTACTCTGATAGTTAAAGTTCTGGACCTATCAGGGAAGTTCCCAGAAACTCTGGAATGAATATATTCAATGGGCACTTTATAAGGAAGGCTTGGCTATTACAAAGCTAAGCAACCACACTGTAAAGAGAAGGCCAAGGTCATGCAAGCACAAGCTAGAATTAGCCATAAGCAAGAAGCATGAAGGTTTTGTTTACATAACAAAATGTGGAATAGCAATTCCTCATTTTTGTGACTCATATGACCCATTTTAATATATGCATGTCCTTATGATCCAAATTAACCATACATTTTCCAGTTCTTTATATCACTTTGCTGTGTGCAGCAAAAGTCTGAAAGACAGCAAGTTAATTTATGTATTTTTTTCTTGCTAAGTATAATTAATTGATATAATATGTCAATTCTCTTTATGCAAATGTTAAAAATGCATCTTCATTTATATCCACATATATATTGTAGATAAATGCTTTCAGAAGGGATGATCTCACTGGGGCAGTCATTGGCTGTAGCTTCTTTACAGTTCAATTTAGGAGATATTTATTGCACTTATTACTCAAAAGACACTGCTTTGTGCTGTGGAAGAAATTAGATAAAACTCTTCTCTGCTCTCAAAGAGCTAAAAATCTAGTAGAAAGTTCAGCTTTTACCTCTCCAAATCTGTCATCCACATCCTCCTGTATTCTCAGCCTCAGCAAATGGGGCTGCTGTCTACTATGTTACTGAAGTCAAAAATGTGCATGTCACCCTTTATTTCCTCTTATTCACTCCCCACATCCATTTCATCAGTAAATCTTATAGATTGTATTTCCAAAATATATCATTAATCTCCTCACCTGTATCACCAGTCATTTCTTATCTCTTGCTAAAAACAAATTACCCAAGAACTTTAGTTACATAAAACAGTTAATTTTGTTTAATGGCCACAGATTCTGTGGATCAGGGATTTGCTCAGGGTACAATGGGGGCAGAGTGGAGGCTAAAGACATCTGAAGGGACAACCGATCACAGATCCAGTGGTTAATGCTAGCGGGGGCTGGAGGTCTCAGATCCTTCTGTATGGATCTTTCCTTATGGTCTCCCTACATTTGGGCTTCCTTCCAGCATGGTGGCTAGTTTCCAACAGAGTAAGTGCCCAAAGAGAAAGAACAAGAAGTAAGCTCTATCTTTTTTATTGTCTAGTCTCCAAAGTCATGACATCACTTGTACTATACTCCAATGTTTTGAGCAGTCATAAGCTTATATTCAATGCAAGTGGCAGAAACGTTGACCCCACCTCTCCATGGAAACGAGGTTAGAATATGTGGGATATAAAGCATTGTCATATAAATCTGCTGTATCTAGATGCCTATAACATCCTTCTAATTAATTTTCCTCGTTATGAACTATTTCCTGCAGTCTGTTTTCTCCACTAAAGACAGACCGATCACTTATTTTACATTGCAACATTTAAAACAAACTGTCTGTTCCTCCTATAGAATCCACCAGTGGCTTTCTGTTGCACTTAAAATGAAATCCAAACTCCTTGCTTTGATCCACAAAGTCCTGCATGCTACAAACCATCTTTTCTTTCCTCAAATAGGCCAAACAAGCTCTTTCCTTCTCCTCAGGGATTTTGTACACCTTTGCCTCTGTTTCAGTGTTCTTTCTCTACTCTTTCTCTAGCTCCATTCTTGTCATCTTTACCTCTCAGCTTAAATTTTACCTCAAGAAGGCCTTCCCTAACCATCTATAGTGGTTAATTTTGTGTCAACTTGAGTGAGTCATAAGATGCCCATATATTTGACTAAATTACATTGCTGGGTATGTCTGTGATGGTATTTCAGGATGACTGTAGCATTTAAATAGGCGAACTCAATAAAAGAAATTACTCTCTTTAGCGTGGATGGGTAGCATCTAATGCATCGAGGGCCTGAATAGAACAAAAAGTGAAGAGAGGGAGAAAGAATTCACTCATTTTCTGTATGACTAAACTGATTGAGCTCAGACCTGGGTCTCCTCCTGCCCTTCAACTGAAACCCCCATCAACTTTCCTTGTTCTCAGATCTACAGATTCAGACTAAACTCTACCACTTTCCTAGGCCTCCAGCTGGCAGACAACCTTCCCAGCCTCCGTAATACCGTGACCTAATTCCTAATACTAAATCTGTCTCTGTTTCTCTGTTTGTCTCTCTCTTTTCTGTTTCTCTACAGAATCTTGACTAATATACCCTAAACTAAAGTACCCTGGCATCTGTGATAATTTTAATATCAACATTTTGTTATTTTTATAGCATTTCTTACAATATAAAACATATATTTGTGTTTATTTGTTTCACTCTTCTTGGCCTTCTACCTCTCTCTATTTTTTGTTCTTTCTCTCCCACTAGAATATAAGGTCTATGAAGTTGCTCTTTGCATCTTCTAATATCAGCATTGTTCTAGGACTATAGTAGGAACTCAAGGAATATCTTTGATTAAAAGCAAGTATATGAAACAATAGCTCCCCAACTTAATTATAATAAAAATAAAGTTCATCTAAAAATATTTGAAATAAAAAAAATATTTTCTAATAACTATAGAAAATCTGTAATGTGAACATTCTGAAGAAAGGTATGAAGTTCAAAGTGGGATGGATTACATTTATCCAGGAGGATCAGAGAAGGTTTCATAAAAATTAAAGTTGAGTTTTGAAGTATATACAGAAGAGGAGGTAAAAGATATGGTGGGGAAAGAGACTCACTTAGATGGGTAAAACAGAGAAAATTTCAAGAGGCAAGTGTAGACAGAAAATAGGGTGCTTAGGAAGTTGGTAGGGAAAAGGAATGGAAAGGTAGTGTGGAGACATAATGAATGGCCTTAATTCTGGATTTAGGGATTTTGACATTATTCTATAATCAATAATGTTATATTTAATGGTTTTCAGCAGAGATTGAAGCATGAAATGAATGGTATCAACAGACTGTCCTGGTAATAATGTATACTTTAGAGGGATAAAATTGATGAAATGATATTTTCCCCCCCTAGATATGTTAACTGCCAAAGGTCTGAATTGTCCTATAGAACTTTCAGCTAAAATCCAATCCAGAAACCTGATGCGATTATTCTACCCTACAAACTAGAAATATGACGTGATTTCTACTTTTTTCAGAGAGACAAAGGATATTCCCAAATAGAGCCCAGTTTTTCTTGAAATTCACCACCCAACTACTAAAATTCTTCCTCCATGACATAGGTAGGATTTGGGCTCTAAATAAACATTATGATTTGTCAGCTTTCCTTGTAGTCAATAGTATAATTTGTTGAAATGAAACATGAGTTGTAGAAAATTATTTTCCTCAGTGTTGAAGTCTTAGGATTTAACTGGAGAAAAAAACATTATGGTTTTAAAATAAAGGAGATGTGGAATACTATTTTAAATAATTGATTAATTTAAGGGAAATAATCTCTAAATACAGAAACCATTCATTTGTGAGTTTCCAAGTTCATGAAATAGCAGTTTGTTCTGTCCCATTTTGATTAAGCTATCCCAAGAAATGCAGATAGTATTTTTCTCTCAATAGAGACATTTAAGTTTTCTCTATTGCAGTTTCCAATGTAAAAGCCATCTCACTTTTGTGAAATTTAATTTACCTGTTGTTAGGAGACCTTCAGGCTTCAAGCAATAATGATGATGCCAAAGATGTAAATCTTCTCAAACAAGAAGATTTTGCCCTGTGGTGCTCTTTTTCTGAGGACAGATATAAATCCAAGAGGAAAGTAGTTACTACTCAGATTCAGATACAGTATCATTACACTTGTGAATAGCAGTTCATGAAAAAAAAAATTAAAAAAATACCTTTTATTGATCTCTTAATGTTCAGACCATTTCTGTTTATTACCACCCTTTGTAAGAATATTTTTAGAATCGTCTTCCGCATGACCCTCACAAGTGTTGCTATAGTTGCTCATAGCATCATAAGACGGTTTTTGATTGAGAAAAAAATTATTTTTGTAATTACTCCTGAAACTTTTCTCTTTATCTCCTATCACTAGATTATTGTGAAAATCAATTTGCTTCTGAATGCTCCACATTGTGATTAACTAGGCATTTATTGCTGGTTGTTGGTTTGATAAAAATATTTTAGAAGCAAAGGAAAAAAAAAAAAAACCTAATTATCAAGTTAGCCACATGGCACTTAAATTGGAGTATAAAAACTTACTAAGAATGTGTTGAGTTTAACAAATGCCTTATTTAAAATAAATAAATAAATAAACATGGAGTATAATAAATTCTAGTGGGAAGCCTTGGATTTGGCAGTTAGGACTAATAATTATGGTAGCTTTTGGAACATAGTTGCTGACAGCATGGTTCTTGGTAAAGCTTCTCTGTGAGCACAGATCTCTATTGACATATGCAAAGCTAATTCTCATAGTTTTCTGCCCCCATGGCACCCCACACATTGCTATTATGGCACTATTATCGTAGACTGTTTTATAACTGTTTGTCCATCTTCCCCACTGAACTGTGAAATCTTTGAAGCAAGTTATTTTGATTTTGATTTTCATGTTATTCATCTCTATTGTCCTAGAGGCTAGCATACTCTCATCCATAGGAAAAATTGTTATATATTTATTGTATTTTTGTGTTTTTTTAAATAGTTAGGGACAGTTCTCCTTAAAATTATAGACTAGACTGCTTTTTCTAGGTGAGATCGGTACATCTTTAATAATTTCTCACCTTACTAAGCATCTGGTAAAATAAAATCCAGGTGAAATTCTTTTGCCCTCAGAGTTGTTTAAATTTAGTTGAATTTTAATCCTTGCTAATCTTGCCAATCACTTTGAACAGTTCCTCAATACAATAAACTATGTATTCATACAGTGGATTTTCTTATTCTGTATATTTGCTGGATATTTCCTTAGATTAATCTGGTTTCTTTTTCCTAAAATATGAAATGAAATATTTCAAATGCATCAACTAAAGTAGAGAATAAGTAAAATAACAGTGTACCCACCACTCAGTTTTATCAAATCTTAACATTGTTATGTTAGTTTCTCATAATTTTTAAGAACTTAAACCTTGTCTATATAATTAAGAGTATTCATGTACCTCTCTCAGTGACCTCTCCTTCTTTAACATCCAATGGATGTTTTTATACTTTTCCCATATACCTTGCTTCACAAGCATCCCCTAGATTACTATTTTTTAGATTTAAATCTTCATATCAAAATATAAGATATTATATATATTTCTTTAATTCAGATATATGGCCCATTAAATTTATTTATTCAGCTAACATCTATTGACTATACTGTGGACAAGCAAGGTGCTGAAGATATAGCAGTGAAAAACACCAAAAAAATTGCCTTCCTGGCATATTTAAAATGATGCAGACAAAATGAAATATGCAAAATTTAATATGTCAGGGAGTGATATTAGAGAGAAAAGTCTGGCAGAAAAAAGGAAATACATAGTAGTAGTTGTTGTGTAGGGTGATCAAATGTTTATGTTTTTGTTTTTAAATGAAAGACTTTAATGATAAGGAAATATTGGATTACAAACTGAAGGCTGTGTGAGTGTGAGCCCAGAATATGAAAGGTGAATACAATTCCAGGCAGAAGAGAACATCAAAAGCAGGAAGGTTTCCTGGAATAGTCGATAAACTGTAAGAGATATTTTATTTGGAGCAGGGAGCCATATCATGAAGCTATTTGTAACCACTGAAAGGATATAGCTTTTACTCAGGGTGAAACAGACAATTTTGAAGAATTTTGAAGAGAATTGGTGTGATAATACATTAAAATTGTGTTTGGCTTCCATATGGAAAATAGATCATAGAGGACAAAAGCAGAGAGACCACCTAGGAGGACATTTTAGTAATCCAAGCTGAGATGTTGATAGCTGATGAGAAGTCGTCAGATTCTGGATACATTTTTAAGGAAGAGCTGATGATGTTTGGGGATTAATGGATATGAAATTGCAAAAACAGGAGTATAGAATCACTCCAAGTTTGGATCTAAACAGCTATATGAAGGGTGTTTTCATTAATGGAGATGGGGAAGGCTGTGAAAAAACTTAATCACTTTTTGTAGATGTTATATTGGTATGCCTGTAAAAATCAAGATAATCAATGAAATAACTGATACAAGAAAACTCCCATCAAGTTATATACCATAAAATTAATATTTAAAAAGCAGATTTCATTTATACTCTTAATAAACAGTTTAGAGCTATAATGATAAAAGACTCATTTTTCAGGAGCAATACAAAATGATACATAGCAATAAAAAGATTATATATATATATGTATATGTGTGTGTGTATGTATATGTATGTATGTGTGTGTGTATGTGTGTATGTATGTGTGTGTGTGTATGTATGTGTGTATGTGTATATATATATATATATATATATATATATATATATATATATATATATATATATATATATATATGGTCATATTAAAGAAATGAGCCAGAAGAAATATGCAGAACCACATAAAGGAAGTATTGCTCAAATGAATAACGTACCCAGTTCCTGGGTTAGAAACTCAGTGTTACAAAGATGTCAATTCTCTGCAAGTTAATTTATAAATGTAATGAGTTTCTAGTAAAAATACCAATGAGATTTTTGAGGCACTAGAAAAACAGATGCTATATTCATGTGGAAATATAAATAAGAATAGCAAAGAAGGGCAGTGATGGAGAGATTAGCCTCATTAGGTATTAAAACCTTATATATAAAGCCTCGATCCTACAATTAAAACAATGTAACACTAGTTCATAAGTAGACAAAGAGACCAATATAAAGAAATCTAGAAATAGTCTAAAGTTTTCATTCATTCATTCATTCATTCATACGGTAACACTGGTTAATGAAATCCAATAAAGTTGTCATTAAAGGTAGACTATTCAATAAATGAAATTACCTGACAGCCATCTGAAAAAAAAAATGGGTTTATACTTATACCATATTCTAAGTATAAGTTCTAAGGCCTCCAGATATTTAAATATTTCAAATAACAAATCAATGAAAATACTAGAAAAAAGCTTAGAAAGAAATTTTTTTATAACGTATATGAGGCCATATCTTCTAACCAAGATGTAAATCAACACGTGACAAAGCAAAAAAAAAAAAAAATTTCTGCTTAGCAGAAAAAGTAATAAACTTAATTAAATGCCAGTGACAGAAAGGGAAAAATATATCACAGACAAAATTACTAGTATCATCAATTTTTAAGGAACTCCTGGAAATTGCTAAGAGTGGTAACTCAGTGGGAAAAAAAATGACAAAGGATAAAAATAGTTAAAAATATACAAATTTTTCAGTGAAAAGACTTTCAACTTCATTTAGAGAAACACAAGTTAAAACTAATTACCCTTTTCTACCTATAAGAATGAGTAAAAATTTGATAATTGAATTATTGGAAAGGCTTTAGGGGGACAGTTACTGCCATGCATTGTTAGGAGAAGTTTAAATTGACATAACTCCTATGAAAAGAAATTTGGTAATACATATAAAAATTAAATGCATTTTTGCTATAACTGAGAAGGTCCACGTCTAGAAATTCAAATGTTTACACACATGCAAAATAATATATACATAAGGTAATTTACTACAGCATTGTTTGTAAATGAAGAAGTATGGAAACAATCGAAATGTTTATCTATAGGAAAGTGTAAAATAAATTATGTGGTATCTCCATTCAAAAAAATACTAGAAACTTATAAAAAATAATGGAAAGGTTACTATAGACAGATATGAAATGGCCTCCAAGATACATCAAGTGAAAAAATTTTACCACAGAGTCAGTATAGATTTCTATTTGCTTGTGTGTGTACAAATATACTGAATAATATACAAGAAACAGGGAATAGTTGGCAGAGAGGAGTAGAAATTGTGTGGAAGAAAGACTTGGGTGAAGAGTTTTACTGTACATAAAATATTCTTTAAAATTTCTGAAACATGACTATGTCATCTGTTGAAAAACATTGATAAAAGGAGCATAAGAAAAAACTTGAAGATAATACTTTGAAGCATCTCCTGTTAAAAAAGAGATTTTAGAAATATTCAGAAAGAAATTGCAAGGAAATTGGAGAAATTGGAGAAATAGAAACTTTCAGAGTTCTGCTTGCTATAAAGGATCAAGAAATGAGATGGTAGATGAAAAGAAATGTAAGATGGGAGAAGATACAGCAAGTTGTATGCCCATGGAAATAATCCAATAGAAATGGAAATTTTATTTATGCAGGAAAGAGAGAAATTCTTAGTGTTATGTTCAGTAGGTGAGAAGAGATCTAATAAACTGTAATTAACACTATGTTTTGCTATTTGTCCATGTTCATTATAGCTCTTGTTCATTCACTGTAACTGTGGATAGTATTACTTTATATTACTATTCCACAATATTATTTATACATCCCTGTACTGAAAGATATTTAGGTTGCTTCCATTTATTGTTTTACAAACAATATTGCTAAGAATAGCCTTGTGCATGTTTTTTGGAGCGCCCATATTAAACCCCCCCCCAGGATTTACATTTCAGTAGTACAATTGCTGTTATCTTTGTAAACATTATCAATGTTCCTTGATAATGCCAACTTATTCTCCATATTGGTTGTAGCAATTTACCTTTTCACTGTCAGTTTTCTTTTTCCTGACTTTGATGAAATTCTTTTCATACGCTCGTCGAATATCATTGTATATCTTCTCTGGCAAAATATATGTTGGAATCTTTTGCTTTTATTTTATTCAGTTGTCTCAGATTGTAATAGTTCTTTATATGTTCCTAATAGATGTACTTTTCTCCCAGTCTGTGCTTGCATTCTGATATTCTTAATGGTGTCTTTTGATAGCAAGAGCTTTAAAATTTTTATAGAGATAATTTATAAATACTGACAAATATACCTATAGATTCTCTAGTATTTTCTAGAAATTTTATGGTTTTAATTTTTGCATGTGTATCTGCACACCATTCTGAATTGATTTTGAGGTTGAGGCCATTGCAATAGGAAGTCATCCTTCTTCTAGTCTCTCTACAAGGTGCAACATGGAGAATCTAATTCTTTTCAACTCTGAGTAATCTTGTGGACAAAACTCATGCAAAACCCCCCCCCCCCAAAAAACGAAAACAAACAAACAAAAAAACATTGCTGTAGAAACCTAGTCTAGAAAATCAAAACTAATTATGTTAGCTAACACAGTTGCCATCACTGTGACATTCTCATCGTGACATCACACCAATATCTTATTCTCTGTCAAAGCTCAGTTCAAATGCTACTTTTGCCATGAATTTTTCTTTAATCAACAGATTCAAGGAGTGATACCTTCCTCTAAACTACCAGTGCAGTTTATTCCTTTTTCTTAAGACACATCCTTTTTTACCATATAGTAAAGTTATTTGATATTTGTCCTATTTCTCTACAGAAGAAAGCTCCTTGAGGGCAGGACCCTTGTATTATTTATTTTGTAAACTTGAGGACCTGGCAGAGGATATATTTTGTCAATTTTTGTTGGATGCATGGATATAGTGGCAATTGATACTCTGTGGATGACAACAGCTGGTATTTGGGAAAACAAATCTGCATTTCATTCTGGATTTCACTGTTCAACTTCTCTTACTTATATTTTTAAATAAGAAAATAATTTATTTCATGAACTACAGAGATAACAACTGAGTATTTAGAGCAAGTTGCTCATAGTTAATATTTGAAATGAAAATAAAATGACCATATAGTCATGTGAACTAGGAATCAACTTTTATGGCTTATGTAACTTTAAGCTCCCTCTTCACACATATACCCTTGGAAATCATGGTAGTCAGTAGTAACCAGTTAACAAACATTTACTGTCAATCAAATAACTTTTCTAAATATGAATGCACGTCATTTCCTCTTCAGTCTTCACAATAATCTTGTGAATTAAATAGCATAATCCCCATTTTATTTCTGAGAAAACTGATGCTTAAAGAAATTAAATAATAAACCCAAAGTCACATAGCCAGGTAATAGTAGAATCTGGATTTGAACTCAAACCATCTAACTCCAGAATCTGTGCTCTTAACCATTAGTCAGTAGGGTTGCCTATTCCTGTCATGCAACAAACTGCAATCACACACACTGAAATTAAGCCTGCTGAACAATTATTCTGTTCTTTTAGATTGGTCACATCAGATTGTAAATATTTGGCACATATATTTGGCTCTGATATAAAAATTAAATTATTGAGTTATGCTTCAGTTATGTTGCCATCTATATTTTTAAAAAGTTAACAAATTTTTTAAATAAAATAAATTATGTAACAACATGTTTTTCTGTGTTTAATTCTAAACTTTCCTCCTTCCCGGAAATAATCCTGCTACCTTCATGATATAACTTTACTTTAAAGTTAGCCTTATCATGACCTATCCAGAACTAAAGACTATTTTTCTTTGTGACTGTCAGAAGGCGAGAAGGTTGCTATCTCAAACTGTGGGTTATTGTAAGCCATCAAATATGTGTTTATTAGAAAAATTATTTACTATCTTTTTCTTCAGACTTGTGGATCTAAGGAAGAGGGATATAAGAAACATCATCTAAAATCAGATATCCCAAATTTAACAGAAGACTTTCTTCTTAATGGATAAAAGGGAGGGTCCTCAAACTTTACATTATTTATTGCTAAAAGCATTTGAATAAGTGGAGAAATTTTATAAATCTATTATCTAATAATAGGTGAATTTGAGTATATCACAAAAAATGACCCATTTAAGGAGAGTATAGTTTTCTGTGAGGGGTGTTTGCTTTGTTAAGGGTGTCTGGTGCTCCAGTATGTACTATTGCACACTTACACTTTGTGAAATAAATGGGTTCCCTGTATCATTGATTTTGATATTACTTGGCTTATTGAGAATATCATCCTGATTCAGTTCCTGATTTATAAAGAAAAATATTGACCCATGAGAATAATGTTTGCACTGCATCTAATGGGGATTATAAGAATAATTTTAGAGCTAGTTTTATTTCACAGGACTCAACAGGCTTTACAAGATGTGACAGATACATGCTCAGATCGCAGAAGGGATTTTCACCATCTAGTAAAACATATATGGCATGGTTTCATAGCAGCCCAAAATGTCAGGACAGGGGCAATTGAATCACAGGAGATGGCGTTAATCATGCTACATTCAGGGGTCTTGTTTTATATATAAATAAGCAGTGGTAGACTTGAGTGTTTGACTATATTATCATAAAATTATGACTAGACCATGAAATTATTATAATTGGTTTCTAACTTAGGGCAGGTTAGTAATTTGGAAACATATATAGATGATACCTTCTTGGCAGTTAGTTGACTAACACTTTTTCTGGAGACTTCAAAAATAGATATTCCTAGAAAACATGTGACTTTTTGTTTTTTATATTAAACTACATAGTTATTCGCCTGAGTTATTTGATTATTAGTCCACCATTCATTCCCGGTCATTAACTGTATTTGGATTCATGCTGATGAGAAGACCACCACCATTGTGAATAAACAGTGGATAGTATCAAGAGAAAGGAAAAAATAAAATACAGATTTAAAGTTCAAATTCTTGAGAATTTTAAATCTGTTTTTGTCATAAAGGTAATACTTATAGACAAATTGGAAACTATTTAAAAATATTTAAAAGAAAATAAAAATCTCCATAACAAATTGGTGTTTCTTATATCTTAATATATTGCCTTTTCATTATTTCTAAGTGTTTTTATGCAATAAAAATCATAGTTTTTTCAATGTTATGTAATTTATGTCAGTTAAAAGAATGTCATGTAAACCAAAAACAACTTCATGAACATAAATTAAAATTATAAGATGATAATCTCTGGATTTATTATAACTTGTTTAATCATTTTCCTTTTGAGGCACATTCATTTTTTTCAGACTACTTTACTATTATCAGTTTATCAAGACATCAGAAAGAAGAGATTATTTTCCACAAATTTGTAGGGAGGGATGAGAACAGAATACATTAGAGACTGCTCTTGTATTTAATAAAAACACTTAATGAATCCTTTAGTTTAAAAGACAGAAATGTCCTGGCTAAGGTTTAGAAGAGAAATGTCAAATTAAAGGATCTAAACTGATATGTAAAATAAAGAAAAAGTATATTTTAGAGCCTACAATTTTCACTGGTACTTTAGAGGTTATGAATATCCACTAGGTCAGCCTGGTGACAGGATGTAGATTACAGCCTGGACCAGGAGAGAGATTTTAATTTACTATTATATTGAGACGGTTCTATTTCTCCCAGATGCTCTTATTTAGAACAGCTTTCAGAAGAAAAGAATCAAAGTTTTTTTTTTTTTTAATCCAATGTCTAAATATAAGGGAAAAAATAACAAGAAAACAATATTCTTTTTTTGGAAACTTTTTTTGGTCAAAATCTATATGGTAATACAAGATAATGTAGACAGTTTGAGCAAGAACAATTGTAAAAAGTATAGCAACTTTGAACATCCATAAATCATTTCAATTCCCTGAGGCTTTTATAAGTTTTGATGGTTCAAGGATAAGAAAGATCTGGCTCAACTCTAGAGACATTTGCTGTTTTATATTTTGTTTTGTGTCTAAATGATAGATGTGTGAAAATGGGTGGTTACTACAAGTCCCTAATCATGCATTTGGACACATGAATGGGATTTAACAAATTGTCTCTCACAGGATGGGCAAATTCCCATGATACCAACCAATAATAAAATTTCCCAGGATTCCAGCTCGTAACTGCCTCCAGCTCACCTCCGCATACACATATTTTGAGGTTACCCAATGAAAGAAGGGACTTTCCTTCCACTCACCACTTCAAATCATCCTTCAGCCTCTTAGTTTTGTTAGATCCCCTAAAATGTCATTTACTCAAGAGAAGGCTGCCTTCCTCATTTAAAAAAAAATGTTGTTATTAATATTTTAAAAGTCAGAAAGTAGCTTAACTGTAGGCCATGCAGTCTTGTGCTATATTTTCTTTGCTTTTAAAGTATAAATTAGGGGACATATGCCTAAATATTGTCTGCATAGAAATATTTTCTTCTAGCTTTTTCTTACTCATTTTGTACAGAAGTCAATAGTGATTAAAACACTCATGTAATTTATTCTTTAGCCCACCAGAGTTGACTGTTCAGACTCATGCCACCATGGCCATCCTCATACTATACTCATTAAAATCTAAATATATTTCTGATAAAGATGAGGTTGACATTTCCAAAGCTAGGGAAGTTGTATGCATAGTAGAGTTATTTTTGGTGCATGTTTTGTTTTAGTTTATGTTGTTTTGCTTTTCCAAAATACCTCAAAGAGAAAATATTTATATGTTGTGTGTTCCAAATAATTTAATATTTTACCTGTCATGTACCAGGTCTTGTTAAAAGCCATCATTGAGATGATTTGATCTGATAAGAATGAATACAACTATGAAGTTAATTCCTGTAAGTTCCATTGATATTCTTGCTTTGGGAGGAGGGAAGAGGAGACATCCAGGGACTATAGGAATATGATATTACCTAGAAAGATAAGCTATTCAGATAAGCCTGTCAGCTTTAGAAATGTGTGGTACATACACTGGTATAGAAAATACGTTGGGTTCCAATTTCCTCACATCATGCATCATTCTGCTTCCATCTCATGAACTTCACAATACTAGAGGTGCCAAGAAAATAAAAAAAGAGTGAGATGGAAAAGAACCCAACACCCAGAAAAACCAGAGCAATCTATTAGTCAATAAAGCGTGTTTAATTAGGTCTTTATTGAGTGCCCGACAGGCTCTGGGTCTGGGACTTGACCACAATGGTTTATAAGCACAACTAGCTCTCTTTTGTATCTTCTTGATTGAACTTGAAAGAATGAGAAAAATCATAGATTTAAAGACCATATGCACAAAAGGACAAAGTGACAGGTTGTGCCATCTTTAGACACTACATCTAATCAGGAATGTTGACTAAATAAATACAAAGCTTTTTAGCTAGTGAAAGACTCATGAACAAATTCAACTGGAGATGAGAGCATCCTTTTATGACTGACCACATTGACTGGAGAACCTATAAAGCTAAACAGCCAAATGATTGACATTGCTTCTGTTTCTTTTGGAGATGGAAGCCCTTATAAAATTTAAAAGTGGCACATGTTAGTCTGCTGATTCACATCAAGAGAATCTTAGTCTGAATACCCTCACTTCTTCCCCATATGTGTGTGAATACACACAAACATACCCATACACACGTGTATATAAGGACATTGCTTTTATTTTTACACTTCTCTATGGAGAGTGGTGAGAAACTGCCATTTTTATCAAATTCTCTTCTCAGTCATTGTATAGAACTTTCCAAAAGTATTGAAAGGTGAAGTGTTCTGTGTTTCCTGTTTTATGCATATTTATATCAATAAGAGCAAGACCATTTACATTCTTCTTGAGAGGCAAGAATTGCAGTGTACACTGGTTCACACTTAGTGTCTCTTCAACTGTTTCTATTTCAGTGCTGCCTGGAATCATGAGCTGAGAGACTCCTGGAAGCCAAGAGCTTGCTTTTAGCCTGTAATTCATTTTCATTTTTTTCCTATTGTACATAAATGTGCTTAAACTATTAAATAGAACAAATCATTTGTTGTAAAAATCCAAGGACCTTTGACCCAGAGTTCTCTAGTTTATTTTTCCCTACCACTAGGAATAAAATAGAAACACTAAAACCAAAAATATTGTTAAACTAGCTCACACAGCTTGTGTGGGTTTTCCTTTTTTTGGTTTAAGGAAGAGGCCATGAGCAGAAAAATCTCAACATACTACCTAAATTAGATCAAATGGTCTCTGCAGCTAACCTCAACAACAGATATAATTGGCGAGAGTGAAGAAATAATATAGTCTGGCACCGGAAAGTGGATTCATCTTTCATACTTGGGAAAAAATAAGTAGCATAATTTTATATTTGAACTTTTCAAAAATCATAAAGCAACAAGTTTAGTTTTTAATATAATAAAAATGGCATGCACAGAAGAAAACAAATAATTAGAATATCAGGTCTTTTCCATCACTAAAAGCAATTAGACTCACTCACTCTTCACTGCTGTTAGTGCTTCTGTGACTCAAACTTTATTCCTTAGGAAGATGAATCAGAATATTAAAATGCATATCTAAAAGAGGACTTAGAAGTCAGCCACTTCCTCTATAGCTAGTCAGTAGTGAAGCCTTCAGTTGAGCCTGCTCCAGAGTTCAAGTCCCCTGACTCCTGATCAGGGTCTCTTACTTATCTGTCTGTGTTTCTATTGCTTTGTTTTACATATCTGTGTCCTTTCTTTATCTCTTAGCCTTCTCTCCTGTTACTGAATATCATGACTCTGCTTAGGTAGAATTATTAAAGTCTTCAGATGGTAATGCCAAAAAACATTCAAGACTGATATCCTTAGGAAATCTGAATGTAGTCTAGTTTGGGTCATTCACATTGAATTTTGATGAGAGTCATTACCTTGGGGCAGGATTGCTTTCTCAGACAAAATTTAGTCAAGCCAATAAGATATAGCTATAGAAGGGGCTGCTGTCTTCATGGCTGATTTTCTTCTTCGAGTCATGCTTTGAGGTCTTTGGTTTTTCTCATCTCTCCTTTGGGTAACACCTACACTCAGGTGCTTCCTTCATTAAGGTTCTGTGCCCTGTGGCTGTGTGCTTGGAGTGTCAGTAATTGTCAGGTGTCCATCTGACATACTTATTTAACATGGAAGTCTTTAAGAATGTCAGTGACTAGCAAAGTTACGGTAAAGGAATACTTTTTCTACTAGCTCAAATGCCCCATAATTCTGCTAGTTCCTATTATAACTAAAGTAATTAAAATATTTTTAAGAACCTGAACTTTCAAAGTGTACAATCTAAAAAATAAAACTTAACAGTAAGGAAAAAGCAGAAAAGAACAAGGATTCATTTGTAATACATAAATTATATTTTTACTGTTTTAAAGTTTGCCTGTGAAATAATATAATATCTTCGCTCCTCTCTTTTATATTCAAAACATGTTCTCTATTCACTCCAGTCTTAAACATGCCCTGATAAATCTTCTTTCCTCATTCTTTTCTCTCTTGGTCTCAGCATTCTTGAACTTCCCTTCTCTTACTATGTATCTATATGCAGAAGTTCTCTGCCACAAGCACTGTAATGGCTTATAAATTCTGCTCCCTAGTAGCGCTTTCAGGTCGAGATTTCCAGGCTCCACTCCAGACAAACAAAAGAGGCAGCTGAGTCTTCTGAATATCTGTCTCCACATGAGGATGACATTCTAAACTCCCAGCAGGGTCAGCTGGGTACCAGGAAATGTTTCCTATCGCTTCTTCTCACTTCTGTCACTTCCTCCTGATGTTGTTTTTATAGGCTAGCCAGATTTTCAGCTTTAGAAACATGTGTGACCTACAGAAAAGTTGGGCCTGTGTTCAAGTGCATATCCTACCCTTTCCCTGATCTCCTGTCTATACTGACAGCTTCACGACCATCCCCATTTCCTCTTTCTGAATGAGTCTGATCACGGCAACCCAGGGCCAATATAGGGTCTGATCAGGCGGTATGTCAGAGCTCCTATCCACGTCCTAGAGAAGACACAGAAACAGAATTCTCCACAGTCAGGTTTCCTATAACTTCTCTGCAGAAACAACTCATCCTAACCCATAATAGAAGATTCTGAAAAGTTTTTGGCTCTTCCAAAGGCAAATAAGACATTTATAAAATATTCCTCCTAAATCTAAGCATCCTAGATTTCCCCAAGCCACATTTTTTTTCAGCTTCTGTCAATCATTGCCCATTGTAGCCTGTTCTTTTTAAGGAAAAACAATGAATGAAGGGGAAAGACAGAATCTGAAACCTGCCAAAGAATGAAGACACTGCTTAGAATTTCTTAATAAGGGTAAATTAATGAAAACAATTCACTGAGTGTTTTCTGTATGTCACCACTGATGAGGTTTAATGGGTGTGATATCATAATTTGGCTGTCTTTGACCTGCCTCTCCTGGCCATTCTAAATTCTGCAGACATTATGCAGATATCTTGCCAGCTAAGAATCCTGAATGCCAAAGGCCTGCTTTATTTGGTCAAAAATCAAAGGCCCTGTGGGTTTAAGGAAAGGCAGGCACAGTTACTTTCCCTGGCTCCACACTGCTCTGTTCTGCTAGAATCTGTTTGTAAATATAGCTGGAGTTTGAACTAGCCTCCCCTCAAAGACAAATGAATTTCTAAGGATGTTTATACTTGCAAATGCATAATATTATACACTTCATGCTACCTTAATCCCTATTAAACTAATATGAAGTCATGTCAGGCCAGCCTTCCACAGTCAGATGGATTTGATAAGCCACTTGATCAGGAAAAGACTAACTGCTTTTCCTGTCTGGCACCCATGCGTTTAAAGCATCATTTTTACACCAGCATTTGTTCTTTTCCATTCTTTTGAGTTTCAACATATTCACAAATGAAATCAGTTCCTTGAGAATGATGACTAAAAAAACCTAAGGCAGAGTCGAAAACTTATGTATTTTTAAAAGGCACATGAGTAAAATAAAGAAACTATAAAACCTTAAACTGAGTTTTAAAAAACTACTGACATTTCATGAAAAAAATTTGGAAAACATTCAACTTAAAACAATTTGGCATCTACCCCTATATTTTCCTTTATTCTTGCTATGCAGGACAATGGAAATCTGCAGGGATTTGGCAAGATTGGTGGTAATTGAATCCAAATAATACAACATTTTTACAGTAGTTCCTTTGTGTTTTTGTTTTGCCTTGACTGTTTCCCTATATGTTAATATTAGCACTCAAAGGACATATCAGAAACCATTTACTAGTTTCATAAACTACAAATGGGATTATTAACAATGGAAGGTGTAAGCGTCAAAGTAATATGTGCCTCGCCACATCTCAGATTAAAAAAAAAAATGTTTGGACTTTTATTTAAAAAGAATTTTGTTCTCATCTCTGCTTCATATTATTTCTGCCACCTGATTTTTTTTCTGGCCTCCAACCTCTAACCTCTCTGTCCTTCAGCCAGTTTAATCTGCTAGCAAAACATTTAACTGCTGCATCACCACCTTCTCTCAAGTCCACTTAATGAGGAGGAGTCCATTGTCTTTCAGATTAAGACCATATTTTGTGAATAACTATACATGGGTATATATTTATTGTGGCCAATCTTATTCCCTAACATTTCTAACGCCCCCACCTTTTTTTTTTTAACCATCTGTTTTTCTTTTCTACATTTATTCTCAAAGGAAAGCTTTCATATATTATTATGGGTTTTGTTTTTAACTTTCCAGATTGTAAGACCTTTGAAATGACTGGGCAAATGAGGCAACCTGGACAGTCAAAATTATTTGGGGAGGGTGGAAGGGAGGAAGTATTGATAATCAGTAATTGAAACAGCCAAAGAAATGTTATTTAGACAGTTGTTAAATTCACTAATATCCTCGCACCCTACCTGCCCCCCAAAGTCATGTAATGGTTAAAGCACAGACCTGAGGCAGAGCTGCTAGTGACACCTTAATAGCCCTGCTGTTGACAAAAAAGCTGTTGAGTAGTGGAACCTAGGAGATGTTGGAAGAATAATGGTATTTTTCATATTTTATATGATGCAGGAAGCCCTGTTGAGGTGGCATTCTGAATAGATGTTTTATTCTTCTTGAAAAAAGTTAAGATATTTGAAATCACTCCTGTTACTTCCATGTGCAGACCATTTGTGCAGTAGTAGAAACAGATACCACTGGAGGACTTTTCATTAATGAAAACTCTGTACTGTAAGGCCTGGTTCTGCAGAAATTTTAGATGGCTACTTAGACTTCTGAGCAGTGGATCTATCAGGCAGAGAACATGAAAAGGTGAAGGTAGCTTGGGCCAGGACACATTTTATCAAAGACCCAGAAAAGAATGAGTAAATAGCAGGACAGAGGAAGAAAAGGTCTTTTTCAGAGCCTAGCAGATATCCCTTTCCTTTGCCAGTCCTGCCTAAGTGATTCACAATATCTTAGTAAAGTGGATTGACCATTAAGACAGGGATCACGTATTTATCTCTTTATTATTTGAAGTTGTAATTAATTTTTAAGTAAACCATGTAGTGTTCTTTCCATATGCTGGTTCAGATTTCAATTTCTTGTTTTTATCACTCCCCTAAAGTCCAGCTTTAAATTGCTTCCTTTACTATGTTTAAAGAGAATGGAAGAGTAAACTAATTGGATTCAAATTCTGATTCTTCTACTTATAATCTGTATGACTGAATGCAAATAATTGAAGCTTTGTAAGCCTCAGATTTCATAAAATTGAGATAATAATACAATCTGCTCATATAGTTAGTTGATTAAATGTTGTAAAATGTGTGAAATTCCAAGCATAGTACCTGAAACAAAAGTAAGTGTTCATTCGTTAATGTGAAAAATATTTTTTGAGTCTCTTCTACAAGCTAGGTACTGGGCTAGGAACTAAGCCTGCAGTAGTGAACTAGACATGATCTTTGACTTGACAGAGCCCGCTAATTAGAAATGGTAATTGTAGCTTTGAGGAGAAATCAGGTGTCATAAGGAGAGAATCTAGAATGAGAACTGAAGTTATTTATTTATTTTTTTGCATTACGAAAATCAAGAAGTCATTTGAAAAGGCTGGAACCAGAGCTGACTTAATGGGCGTATGACTTGGGGAACCACGTGTGCTCCAGTATTGCATTGGCCCTATGCTTTATGCTCTGTGGTCATTCTTACTAATTTTGCCTTTGAACTTGTGTTTGTAAAGTGAAGTCTGGCAGGACGGTGGAACATACATGTGAACCTAGGAGGTAGGTTCAATTTTGGCATTCCTTGCTGTCCCATTCACATATAGTATGTGTGATACTCCATAGTTAGAGAATTCTGGTGGATTCACAATGTGTAAGAATTCAGTGAACCTCAAAGCAAGTACTAGGTAAGTATGTGTTGTAATGTCTTCAACTGAGTAAGCTAACAGCCCTAATAGGCCACCTTCCTGTTGGAACTAGAATTTGCTTCAAATACAAAAAAATGCAGAGCCATTCTAGGAAACATAAATAGCCGAAGAACCTTATCACATCTTTTCTAACTTGTATTGCTTTCCTGTATTCTCTAGTCATTTAGGCTGAAAATGATGGCTTAGCAGGAAAGGGATACATAATCAATAGTTCTTTTTCCCTTCAGCCCTTCCTTACTCAAAGTAATCTAAAGTAGAATATTAGTAGAACATCAGTGTATCAGAAAATGAGAAAAAAAAGATTAGTTGAGTTTTATGCAACTTTTCTATTGTTCTGGTAAGTATAAAATACATATGCACATACAAACCAAATAGGAATTGTGCAATTTCAGTTATTCTACATAAATGAGTTCAGTGTTCTTCTATTTGCCTTTAAAACTGGCATTGCACAATATAAAGGTGAATAGTAATATTCATAATAATAATATTAAGTGTTAATTTTTTATTTCCTATAATGATATGAAATAGCAAATAAAAAGTACCTTGATAAGTTGAGAAAGAAACTGTGGAAAAAAGGAAAAAGCTTTTTATTTTAGAATTTTTAATGGTTCTTTCTTTGCTGCTTTTGAATAAAGGGCCTCAGGTTGAACTTATATATAAAAGATAGGCACTAACTGTATGAAAATTATATGATGAACCTACAAAGTTCAACAGTTCAGTGGAGTTTAGTGTGGAGGAGCCTATACCTTAATTAAGGGATCTCCAGAATGGTTGAAAGAGAATTTATGCCATAATAGAGAAAAGTGGAAATGACAAAATAACCAACTCATTTAATTAGACAACTGACGGATGTGAGAAGTTGCATTAAAAAGCCAAGCCAAAATATGCTGTAGTCTATACAAGTGCTAATAGCCTAAATAATGAAAAGGATGAGTCTCAATGCTTGGCAGTAAGAGAAAACTTCTAAATTAATTGTTACGAAGGACTTGATAACGAGAGGTTTCAGACATGGTGCTATTTGTAGATAAACTCTAAAGGAAGATTAGAAAAAGTCATATGTAAAATACACATCTCTGCATCATTGATGTTTTCCAACATCTGAGAGTTTTTATTTCAGTGCACATCTAACTATCCCAAAGTTTCCTCTTTTATTTTTAAAGAAAACTTTTATAATATCCTCCTTTTTGGTGAAGATTGAATAAGATAATTTAATAAATGCTGAAACAGAGCTTTGTGGAGTTTTGCATGAGGAAGTCAGCTAGCTTTTTCAGGCCAGGTAACTCTTTTCACAGCAGTCTTGAAGCACCTATGATCCTCTTTTATGATTAAATGCATGCAAAGATTTACTATGAGGATGTTTATTATCACATTATTTTATTTGCAATAAATAAATATCTGAATAGGTAGGTGATCAATTAAATATTGATTCATCTATACAAAGAAGTTTTATGCCTATAAAAATTGTATGTTAGGTCACTACAAAAGATATGATAAGAATATTTAGTGATTTAAAATTACTGCTGTGTTGAGTGAAAAGTACATTATACGACATTTGTAATATAACCCAATTTTTCTTAAATATACTGTAGTTTCACTGGGGAAAGAAACTAAGAACATATGCACAAGTGTCAATGGGATTATCTCATATGGTAAATTATAATTAATACTTATTTTTCTTTTTCTGCTTTTATATGTTTTATATATTGTATACATAAACAAATTTTAGTTTTATATTTTTTATAAAAACAAAAAAATTTATATTTTAAAAAGTCAACAACAGTGCTTCAGTGTAGTTACAAATGACTACATATCTTTCAGAGTACTAAATACTAAATCTACAATGGCATAGAGTTTCCTGACCAAGTTGCAAACTTGCATACCTATAAGAGCTAGACAAAGATAATAAGTGACGAGGGTGGAGAACTGTAGAGAATATGCTCTTTCAAAAAGTATTTGGATAATAGCAGAATATGCATATCCAAAATTTGCCATTTTGGCATAAAGGTTTTTTGAGCTAACAGCAATTGAGAAGAAGCAAATACAAAATAAAAAGCTCTCTTCCCTCCCCTTATTTGCCTGAAAGCAGAACATAAATTTGTTAAAAAAAAAAATGTCCCCTCTCTGTCAGGAAGGACAGAAGTATCACCAGAGATAACTCTAGACCCTTATCAACCCAGAGGAAGCACCAGAAAAAATTACAGAATAAATTTTACTAATTAGCCCTTACCTTTTATTGGTTTCCTCATATGTCTACTGTCTCACGATTTGCCACCCTAAAAACTCAGTCTTTTTCCTTTGTCCTATTATTTCTCCAAAAATGTACTGTTCTTTATGATGCTATGTAAGCCCTAGTTTTAACCATTTTGTTACTACTGTATGTACTCTTATGTATATGTCTATCTCAAGCTTATGTGGTGCCAAACTGAACTATTAACCTTGATGCATTGCAGTTAATAGCAAGTCCATTATTACAGTTGTCCAGAGTAGTAACAATTGGAGTGATCTATTTGTTTCACACTCATTCCTTCCTTTATCAGAAAATCCTGCTGTCTCTACTTTCAAGATATATCCATTTTATGATGACTTCTTACTATCTACTGTTGTTCCTCTCTTGAATTATTGTAATAGTCTCCTAACTGATATCTCAGCTTCACATAGTACACTTGAGTTTATTCACAGCCCAGCATGTTACTCATCTGCCTGAAATTTCCAAAGGCTTCCTATTTGACAGAATAAAAAGCCAAGGTACTAGACTCCCCAAACCTCTCTTATCTTGTCTCTCTCTACTGCCTCTTTGTCCACTCTACTTGGTCATTTTGGCCATCTTGCTATTCTTTGAAACAATCAGGCATGGCCCTGCCTCTGAGATTCTTCTCCACCTCTTCTGCATGAAATATTTTTATCCCAGATACAGATATAGCTTACTCCCATACTTCCTTCAAGTCTTGGCTCAAATATCACCTTTTCAATGAGGTCCATCCTGCCCATATAAATTAAAATTACACATATATAATTTCCAGCTCTCGGTCCTTGTCATTCTGTTTTATTTTTCACCATTTTTCTGATAATCTTCTAATATACTTTATATTTGCCTTGTTTATTGACTTGCTTCCTCTCTAGAATACATAATCCACAAGGGTGGAAATTTGTGTCTGTTTGGTTCAGTACTTTATCTGAGAGCATACAGCAGTACTTGATACATAGTTTTACAAGCAAGTATTAAAAAAAAAACTACTTGATGAATGAAATAATTAATTCACAATTTGTGTTGCTTGAATTATATATATTCTATCACCCACCCCAAATTTCAGCTTCTTGAGAAAAAAAAAAAAGATTTTTTTCTTCACATATCTGTATCTCCTCACACAGTGCCGTAAAGATCATAGACTTTACTAAGAGATATGCTATTGAGAATGACAATGGAGATGATGCTGAAATATAGTAATAGTGAAACAACCTTTTCATGAAAAAGAGCACAAAATCACTGTTGGTGAGAATTTCTTATTTAAATAATGGGTGCATGATAACAGAGCTAGACCTATTTAATAGGATTGAGAAGACTTTCAAATTTATCTTAGCAGTTATAATAGAGCACTTTAAATTAAAAGTTAAGTAGATGAAGACAAGGAAATGTACTTGGCTTCCTCTGTAGTTAAATAGAAACCAGTTAAGCTGATAGCCCTGTATGAATCACTTACTCAACTCCCAGTTTCCAAATGGGTTTCAAAGAACTTTGTCAGTTGGGTTTTTAGATCTCATTGGGTATCTCAATCTCCATTATTTGGCCAATTCTCCTAGTTCTATTGCTAACACGATCCACTGTCATTTCTCACATGAATTGCTATAATAGATTGGTGATATCAGAAATAGTAATTTAGTTTTCAGGATATTATTTTTTTTTCCTGGAAAATGAAACAGAGCTATTAATCAAGGTTAAAGAAATTAAAGCTGAAAAAAGTTGTGTAGTAATATGTTATGGTGGAAGTCTATTTTGGTTATATATATATATATATGTGTGTGTGTGTGTATGTATATGTATATACACACCTAAAAAGGTATGGAAAGACAAAACAAATTGATTATAATGGCTACCATGAAGACTAATGTAGTGGTGATAGATTAAGAAAAGGAATTAGAAGAGATAGAATAAAGAATTTTCACTTTTTACTCGTATATGTTCCAACCATTTAAGGTTTTAACAAGCATGTGTTTGTTACCTTTGTAATTAAAAGTAATATAAAATAAATATTTCAGGGTCACTCAGCTAAATAGTACTATATGCATTAAAATGAGTCAGGAATGTGGTCCACAGACTGGGGGCACCTTGAAGTCAAGTAGCCAAAGATAGCAAAGCCATGTTCTTAGAATTCAGTCCTTTGTTGTAGTATTATCAGGGGACCTTGACCATGGCAATGAAAATTTAAAACAGCAACATTTTTTGAATCCAAGATTGTAAAGCCTTGTGTGGCAGGTGACAAATATTGTTCTAGTAGTTCAAGAACTCTGATGCCTTTTTATCTGTTTCTGAAGCTGAGACCTCTGATTTTGGGTTTTCACAAGTGTTCACCTCAACTCCTCATAAGTACTGCTGACAAGACTGTTTTCTTCAGATGGTTTGTTGAGCCGAAATGTTGCCCTTCCACGTACACATTTACATTCTAATCCTTGGAATTCATAAATATTGCCTTATATGTCAAAAGATGTTATTAAGATGCTTGAGAGAAGGAGTTTATATAGGAATTATCTTCATGAGCCCTAAATACAATCACATGTAATTCTTTAAGAAGGAGGCAAGGTGACTTGCAAGACAAGCACACAGAGAATACAAAGACCGAGAAGGATGGTGGTGTAAAAATGGAAGCAGAGATTGAAGTGATGCAACCACAAGCCAAGAAAGTCAAATCGAAATGAATACTATATATTTTTAGATACTATAGTAGGTTGAATAGTGTCCCCCAAATTTACATAGACTTGGAACCTCAAAATGTGGCTTTATTTGGAAATAGTCTTTGAGAAGGTACTTAAGGCAATAATGGAAATGAGATCATACTGGATTAGGGTGGGCCCTAAGTTCAGTGATAATGTCTTTATAAGAGACAGAAACAGATTCACAGAGAGAGACAAAGGTACTGTGAAAGCAGAGGTAGACAGAAATTGGAGTAATGCAGCTCAGTTACAAACCAGGGAATACTTGGGGCCACTAGAAGCTAGAAAAAGCAAGGAACAATTCTTCCTTAAAACACTTGAAGACAGTGCATACTTGCCTACCTTGGTTTCAGACTTAATGGCCTTGAGAACTGTGATTGAATAAATTTTTGTAAGCCACCAAATTGATGGTAATTTGTTATAGCAGCCACAGAAAATCTATGCAGATGCATAGTGGAGAATTACAGAGGCAAATACCATACCATCAAACACTTAGTACTAAGTGCCAAGTGAAAGAAATAAATTATTCCTGTCTTCTGTGTGTTGAGCATAACCAAAGGCCACAGTCATTTGCATAGAGTGTCCAAAATTCTCTTAGATCCTCAATAAACTTATATCATTGACTCTAACCACTATCTTAATTACTAGCATTTCTCCTACTTTTGTAGATTGTGGTTCCAATGACAATTTTCAGAGTCTTTGCAATGCTATTTTGATCTGATCAGTTTATTTAGTGTTATGAGGTAGCCACTAGTATTGGTGCTGCTTGAAGAGACACAAGGAACTTTCAAGTTCTGGGTCACCTGGTGCCACTAACTCAGGGAAGTCTCCAGCCCACAAAGATAAAGAAGCTCCACATATCGAGCTGCCTGTGTGGTGAATTTGCCTTATGGTGCTAACCAGTTACCTGGTATCTTTCTGTAGGGAAAAGGAGTCTCAGGAATGCAGAGACAGGCTATATGGGCTGGGCAGTTGTGAATCCTCTCTGTCCATAACCCCTGGCCCACTGGTGTTTCTCAGTAGGGAGGGAAGGAGGGCACTTTTTGTGAAGTAACTTTTTAATTACTTACTGTCACTGTGGTAATCAGTGACATTCTGTTTCAAATGAAGTCTATTATGAAGTTACTTTTCCAAAAAGGGAATTATCTATTTCACTAGGTTGAAGTCACTAAACTTTTTCTGAAAAGGGTATGATAGTAAATATTTTGATTTTGCAAACCATAAGGTCTTTGTCACAACTACTCAACTCTGCCATTTTAGCAAAAGCAGCCATATAAAATGAATTTTAAAAAATGGGTGTGTTCCAATGAAACTTTAACTTCCAAAAAGAGGCAGCTGGCCAGATTTGGCTCATAGCTTATAGTTTACAGAACCCAGCTCAAAGTTTTAAAATTTATTTCCATAAAGAAATGCAAAGTAGTTTCTTTTAGCTCTTATTTTAAATTTCTTTTTTTGTGGCTATTTCTTATCATTTTGGATTTTTCTTGTTTGTGCTTTCTCCCTTTTGTTTTTAAGTTACATAATTGTGTGTGTTGTTGAACTTTTTTAAGAGCTAGCACTTAAAAGTTATATTTTTTTCAGTTAATTTTGTTTTTATCTTTTTTTTCTTTGTGTGTTTGTTTTTCTAAGATTTTGAGATGGGGATTAATATATTAGTTTACATTTCTGTTTAGATAGATTTTATATATATATATATATATATATATATATATATATATATTCCATTTTAGTTGTGTTATTTTATTTATTTATTTATTTTTGCCTTTTAACTCCCTTCATGCATTTTTCTCTCACTTCCCACCACCTCCTGCTACCTACCCCGTGCCTCTGGCAACCACCGATCTCTTCTCTGTATTTATAAGCTTGTTTTCTCTGTGTTTATTTGTTTTGTTTTCAGATTCCACATATAAGAAATATACAGTATTTATCATTCTTTGACTTATCTCACTTAGCATAATGTCCTCGAGGTCCATCAAGACTGTCACAAATGGCAAAATTTCATTCTTTTTTATGGCTGAGTGATATTCCATTGTGTGTATGTATGTATGCATATATATATATATATAGAGAGAGAGAGAGAGAGAGAGAGGGAGAGAGAGAGAGAGAGAGATAAATATACATATCATTTTTTTATCCATTCATTTACTGATGGATGCACTTAAGTTTTCCATATTTTGGCTGTTCTAAAGAATGCTTCAGTGAACAAGGGGTGCAGATTTTTGTTAGTGTTTTTGTTTTCTTCAGATAAATATCCAGAAGTGGAATTGCTGGATCATATGTTAGTTCTAGCACCAATCTACTTTCACACCAACAGCTTACAGGCTCCCTTTTCCCCAAGTCCTTACCAACGCTTATCTCTTGTCTTTTTAATGATAGTCATCATAGCAGATATAAGGTAATATCTTATTGTGATTTTTGTTTCCATTTTCCTGATTATTAATGATGTTGAACATCTTTTCATGCACTTGTTGGGGATCTGTACATCTTCTTTGGAAAAATGTCTGTTCAGATCTACCCATTTTGTAATTGGGTTGTTTATGTGTGTGTGTGTGTTTTTAATTTTTATTTTTGGTTGTATGAGTTTTTATATATTTTAGAGATTAGCCCCTCATCAGATATATGATTTGCAGATATTTTATCCCATTCAGTAGGATACCTTTTCATTTCAGTGAAGATTTCCTTAGCTGAGCAGTTTTTTTATAAATAATAAATTTTATAAATTTTTCTCTGAAAACTTCATTTTTCTGTGTACCACAGATTCAGATAGGTCATGTTTTTGTATTACAATTTTAAAGAAATTTAAAATTTTATTTTCATTTTCATTTAGATTTAATTGTGTTTTTTTTGGTTTTTAATTTTGTTATTTTTTAGTTTTCTTTCATTTTAGTCTAAGCTGTTGTTTATATTATTCCTATTTCTTAGGATTTATTGATTTTTTCTGTACATTTATATTGTTAGTTTTCATAAGTGTTCTGTATGCTCTTGATAGAAAGTATCTCTGCTATTATTGGGATTGGTTTTGATATATATCACTAAGGTCTACTTTATTGATATGTTGTGCTTTTCCATATGTTACCAATATCTTGTCCTCTTGGTTTGACTTGGATTTAGAGAAGAGTGTTAAAATTTTTCCTTTTGGGTGTAGATTTTGCATAATGAAAGCTGGTACCATGTTCTTGGGTGAATTGTAGCCTTCAGCACTGTAAAGTCTCATTTTGTATGTTTTTATGCATTTGGTATTAATTCTAATTTTCAGATATCTAGGATTTATAATGTTCTTTTATGATTTGTTAAATAACTTTGATAGAGGTGAGTTAAGCTTATTTATATTTATTGACATGATCATTATGTCAATATAGTTCTGTTTCATATAAATAAATGTATATATACACACAAAAACACATACTAATACTTTTATAAACTTACATTATCTTTTTATAGCACCCTTTAATTTTTAATTAAATCTAATTTTTGACTATAATTTATTGATTCCCTACTTTGCACTATGTTGAAATTAGCTAGTCACCTTTTCTTTCCTCCTACCCTTGCACACAATATCTGATATAAAATAATATTCTTTCACTCTTAATACTTTTAAAGAAATCAGCAAGCATAATTTTTTGTAAACACGCCCCATACTCTGCATTTTGATCACTGTTCCATATCTACATTGTCAGAAGAAAATAGGTGTTACATTATTAGCTTCAAAGTCTCTCCAATCTTCTGGTTGACTAAAACTCATTCTTTAGTAAATTACTCAGAGCTCATGGGAATGATATTCCCTAAATTACTACATGATCATGACTATTTCTTCTCAGTCTTAAGTTGATAGTCGATTTGCCTACAGAGGAAATATGGCTCACATTTTCTTTCTTTTGAGTACCTTAAATGTTATTCCATTCATTTCTGGAAGCAAGTGTTGCTGTTGAAAGCTCTAATGACATAATAATGTATAGATTTTCTCAGGTACGTGGTATACATTTTAGTAAATTTTAATTAGTCTTTCAAGAACTTTTAGAAAATTTAGTTCCATTGATATGGTTTTCATATATCTCCTATAATAAATATGTTGAATCTTCTCTATAAACCTCCCTCTCAAGATTGCTTTCCTTTGAACTCCTTTTAAATCTCTTTCCTAATTTCTTTTTGATTTTTCTCCCTTTCTGTCTTTTATTTCTATTAAGGAATTATTAGTAGTTTTATTCATTCTTGTAATTTTTGTACTGAATTATTTATGAAATAATTTTTTCCTACTTCTGCTGTAACAAATTACCACAACTAATGGTTTAAAACAACACATATTTATTGTCTTACTGTTATTGAAGTCATGAATCCAAAATTGATCTCATGGGGCTCAAATTAAGGTACTGATAAGACTGTGCTCCTTCTGCAGCCTCTAGGGGAGAATCTATGTCCTTACCCTTTACAGTTTCTGGAGGTTACCTGAGTTTTTCTCATATGGCTGTTTCTTTAGTTCCTTCTCTTCAGCCTCCATCTTGTATTTTAAGGACCCTTGTGACTACATTGGGTCCACCTGGGTAATGCAGGCTAATCTTCCTATTTTATTAAGGTTGTATCTAATCCGCAGCCTTAATTCCACGTGCAACTGTAATTCTTCTTTATCATGCATCTAATATATTTAGAGGTTCAGTTGATTAGGCTGCAGATATCTTTAGAGGGCCATCATCCTGCTTACCACTATTAGCGTACAATTTTCAGATATTTTGCAAGCACACCATTTTTGCATGTGTTCATTTTCTATAAGAATATTATCTTCTTTATCTCTTATTTTAGTAGCACACTATATTGGGTCCAACCATAATTCCTTTAAATAAGTTTTTCTAGAGTTGTGGGCCATAGAACTCTTATTGTTTCATGACTCGAGAACTTCCTCTTCTGTTGTTTTCAGACATAAATAATAATATGACTTAGTACTTTTTGAGATATACCTCTTCCATTCTCTTACCTTTATCTGGACTGTCTAGTCCTTTGGCCCTACTGTCTCTATCCTACTCAATTTTGACTCCACTCCTAGCAGTTTCTCCTCAGTGCAGGGCTTTGTCTTGGAAGACAGCTTTGTCTTGATTGTTCGGAGCATTTATAGGCCCAGATGCCTCCATCACTACTAGAATTTATAGCAATATAGTCCATTATAATCACTTTTTAATTGAATCCTAGAAAACACTTTTTTTTTGACTACTGTACTCAGATTAACCCATTGCACACCATTCTCAGAACTAATAGAAACCCAATTCTCCTCCCTCTGCTTCTTCTTACACAGATATGGATCCCACATGTTGACATGTAGTAAATTGTTGATGGTTTGTCACCACTCATATTTGGAGGTTCAGGAGGATGTATATAGGTTTTTGATGTTGTTATAGTCATTGCTTTGTTTATTTTAATGGGTAGCCTGAGAGAGTCAAAAACTATGCCTTTGCCATTTTACCAATTTCTTTCTCTTTTTTAGGAATATGAGCTGCAGAACTAGGTATAGTAGGTCAGTCATGTAGATGGGCTGGAATGAAGAGAGAAAATGTTATTTGTTACTATGAAGCCTCTATTTCTTTAACTCTGTCTTTTTTTCTTTAAGGGAGGCATATTAAGGTAGGAGAGCAAGACTAGGTAGCTGTGGAAAGACACACAGTTAATTCAGGAGGGCTGTTTATCTGGTGCAACATTTTGTCTTTCCCATCAAAGGAGTTCTTAGCCCAGCTCATAGTTTGGTTTCATCAGTTTGTTAATTGTTTGTTTATTTAGCTATTTAAAATTTACCTTCTGGGTTCACTCTAAGAGATACAAAAATGACTGAAGCCTGGAACTGACTCTTAAATATCTTGAGTCTACTATGGAAAATAAAATAATTCTACAAATAATTATGATATCAATGCTATAAAGGTATATCCTCAGAGAAGAGGGCTAATTAATCAGAAAAGGGCTGAAAGAAATAACAAAAATAACATTTGCCCAGTCTACCTTAGTTCTTTCCGAATCGTCCCACTAGCTTGAGGATACACCTTAGGCAGACAGGCACGCTTTGGTTTTCTGCCAGCTCCAAAGAGGGGAAGCGATGACTTTGTTCATCTATAAGGGTGTTCCTGAGGGAGATGTTGTTCCTCAAGGAGTGCCTGTTTAACAGCAGTTACCATGTAAGTGAGTCCAACATTCTGGCATGAAAGAAAAACCAAAAATATTTGTCATAAAGTTACTCAGTTTTAGAAAAGGGAATAATGACAAAAAATGGGCTTTTCTTGGATTAAAAAAAAAAACCTGAAAGAAATGGTTTTGAAAGTAAATAACCATGAAGAAGCCTGGAGACTTTTTAAGAACAGCTTATTGGAAACTCAGGAAAAATGTTCGCCTCAGCCCAAAATGAGCAGGCATTTGAAAATAAACATTAAATGCCTAAATGGCAAAGAAAAGAAGGCTGTTCAGAAAATGGGGAGAATGAGGCAAGTAATCTTTTTAGGGAGGAAAAGAATTTTCCAGGAAGAAGAGTGGGAATCCTATAAATGTGACAGGTCAAATTTACACAAAATTAAACAAATCAAAACTGCTTTATTACCAAGGCACCTTAAAGGGAATCCAAAATCAAACACCAAAGTGTTCAAATAAAGAGAGGAAAGCAGGTAGAGTATTAATGGAACTACTTGAGATTCAAGGTAAAAAGTTACGCCCAAGCACATGAAGGCAACAGCAAAAACAAAATAAAAAAAATAATTTTAAAAAGTATTTATTTTTTAAAAAATATTTTATGGAGCTCTCCCACTTTAAATTGTATTTTAAACAATAAATCTATGTCATCAGCTTTTTTTGCTTAAGAAAACATTCCAAAACTTAGCTGTTTAATTGATTATGATTCAGTAGATGAACAATTTGAACTGGGGTCGGTTGGACAGTTCTGCTGGTCTTCTCTGGGTATCAGTCGTGTGGCTACAGTAAGCTGGCGCCTCACTAATCTGGCCATCCTTAGTTTTTCCTCACTGGTTCTCCTTCATGTGGCCTCTCCAGCAGGCTAGTTCGGGACTGTCAGTCACATCCTTGTTTACAGATGATGTGTTAACCATAGAGAGCAAGTCCTAATGCACAAGTATTGAGGCACCTGGACTAGAATCTTGTTCTATTTTCTCATGTTCCATTGCCCAAAGCAAAAATGCCCAAGTCATAGTACAAGAGATGTTTATATAAAGATAACAGGAATCACTGTGGCCACCTCTGCAAACAGTCTACCACAGTTTGGCTTCTGCCTACAAAATAAACATTCCTCCCACTTGCAAAATACATTCTTTTTCTTCTCCAAAAGTCATATCTCATTATGATGTCAAGCTTGAAGTATAGGATCTTCATTTAGACAGGTCGATATGGATGAGAATCTCCAGGCTTAGTTCCAAAACTGTATGCCCTAAAAGCTGTATTCACAATTTCTTTAGAAATAGGCGTCTCTGTTGAGGCAGCATGTCAGGATGGTAGGAGAAAGTATCCTCAAAATTACTTAAAGCCCTTTTTCTAGTGAAAGGGTCTACTAGGCACCACCTTAAATCTTCCAGAGGATATTAAAAAGGATCTGATAGCCATACCCTTGATTTAGCCTTTACCAAGAAGCATTTCTTATTTTGAGAATCTTTTCTTGTCTGGAGAAACTGGAGATGAAGAACAGTTTTATTTTCCAACCCCAAAATTTGGCTTTCTTGTACATCTCTAAATTCTGCTTGCCAAATCATTCTTTCTTTAGCTCATCTTTTTCTCACAGTGTTATATCAGATACAACTAAGAGAAGCCAATGGATACTTCAGCCATTTGGCCATAAAATCATCTTTGGTCTATCTGTAGTTTATTGGGTACATGTTTTTATACTGTGACAGTTTTGCCAACTGTTTTGCAGCTATATAACATGGATCACCATCTTTTTAGCCAGCTATTGCTGTTTCCTCACCATTTTCTTAGCCTCTGCTCATAGCTCTTTTGCCTTTTTTTCTAGGCTTTGCCAGCAGTTTCTTCATTACTTTTTTATCCTCCATTTGCTGTGTGATCCCAAAGCCATTGCTGCATATTTTGAATTTTTTTACAGCAGCCCATCACTTCTGGTACCATTTTATATATTAGTTCAGTTTTATTGCATAATAAACTAGTCCCATAAGTAACTAACTGGTTGGAAGAAAACAAGAATTTATTTGACTATGATTTAGTGGGTTGACAGCAGTTCTTTTAGTCTGGATGGGCTCACTGGGAGTTGGAGAGTCTGGGATGGTTTCCCTTAAAGGGCCAAAGTTAAACTGGCCTGGGATAGTTGGGCCTCTCTCTACATTGTCCCTCCTCAAAAAAGCAATTCCAGCTTGTTCACATGGCAACAGTTTTTTCAGCACAGGGAAGACAAGCACTAGTGAGCAAATACTTTTCAAGCCTTTGTTTGTATAACTTTGCTAATATCTTATCAGCCAAAGCAAGTCACATGACAAAGCCCATTTTCAAAGGGCGGAGAAATAATTCCACATTATGGTGGGAGAGGAAACTAAGCCTCATTGCAAATGGGTGTACTTGTATAATGAGATGAATAATGTGACTTTCTTTGCAAACAATCTACCATATAAGCTAATAATAATTACAGTTCTAACATCAGAAAATGCATATAAATATTGCTAGATGGCTTAATAGACTAGATAGAGATAAATCACAGGTCTTTAGAAAATCTTCAGGTATAGAGATGGAGACCATGGTATATAACTTGTTAGAGATGGCCATAGGGCCTGAGGCCTATTGGATAAACAGTGATCACACCTCTGTTCTCTGTGAACATCACTAGGTTCTAGGCAGTGCAGAAGATGAGTGTCAACTTATAGAATCCTAAACCTATAGAATTGAGCCCACACTTAAGGGTACATAGTATCAATAAAAAGCAATATTTTATATGCCCCCACTATACAGACATTCCCTTAAATGTTTCAAGTGAATCAGAACAAAAGAATTTATCAAGAGTACCTTAAAGAGAAAAGAAGACAATATTTTCCAAAATGACAACCTTAAACTTAAGGACTGAGATTGGGGGAAAAAATAAGTTAACCTAAAGGAAGTCTAAGTCCTGTTTTTCCTGACATCCCTAACATATCAAAATCGCATGTGCTGAAATACGATTATAGGAGCATCTTAGGTCATTTTAACTCTCATTTTGGATTACATACCTTCTTTTCTTCTTGTTATTCTCCATAAGTTTCAGGAATTTGCCCTCCATTGAATTATGTATCTTCCCAGAGCAGAGTTTCGAGTGATGATCCCAGTTGCTATAAACCAGAAACAGCTCTTTGTGGGGGCCATGATAAAAAAAGGTAGAATGTTTAAAAATAACTTACTGGAGGAAAGGTACCATTTGTAGTCAATCTAGAAAATACTGTTGGAATACATATAGCTATTTTTTTTTTCTTTCATGTCAAAGCTGTGTCAGAAGACTAGAAAGAAATACAATTAAAATAATAACCTGATTGTCTTTGTTGTTTGGACCCTATGATAGTTAAATTTTTCTTTAGTATATTTTATAATATAATTTTTATAAAAGCATATTACACATTACTAATGACAACTAAAATATGGACTGATTTGATATTGTCAATTAATTTGCCTTGTTAATTTGTTACTTTGTAACAAAGGCAGAGTATGAAACATACATACAAGGATAATCCTGTAATTATCTTTTCTAAGGTTAAAGTAAATGTCAATCCTTTGATTAGATAAATAGTCTTTCACCCAATTTCTACCCTAGGAAACAGATTTTGTTTAGCACTTTTATAAACAATTAGGACTGTAGGAAGACACTTTTCAAGAGTGTAGATGGCTCTGGATAGCTTGCTAAATAAAAATAAAATGATAAAGTGATGGAAATAGTAAGTTGAGGAAACATTTCCAGAGCTTATATGATTGCTGCTCTTGAATAGACTGAAGTCTAGATAAGATATAGCAAGGGGTACTGATTAAGCCAAGGAGATACATTTGATCTTACTATACTAATACATTAACAAATGGGGCAAAAGTATATTTTTTGGGAGACTGAAATGAATCAAAACTTATTTAACATTCTCTAGAAAGATTTTGTTTTGTCTTTAAACTTTTACATAAAACCCAAATTGAACACCTTTCCTGCTTGCTATATGCCTTGTTTAACTCATATTTTCCAAGAGATGGGGGGTGAGGTGGGAAATTAATATACCTGCTACAGTTTATGTTTTTAATTTTTACTACTCCTCTCTCTATAACTGTTAAAAATCTATTATAGTGTGATACAATCATTAAACATTTAGATGGTAAGATTATCTAGAAGAGATCACATGAGAATTCTGTTACCAAATATGCTAGAAACTATTTAAACCATATATGTAAGAAAAAAAAAGGGAGAAGAATTATTTAATCACACAATTACAAAGTATATTTTTAAAAAAACAATATCATTGTATCACCATTTAAAAATATCTGCTCTATCTACGAATAGGTTTAGTACTTCTCTAAGAATTTTTTTGTTTTGTTTATTGCTATATCCCCAGCTCCTGAAAAAAGAAATAGATGACATATGTAGTAGCCATTTAATGAACATTTTCTAAATGAATTAGTGTATAAATAAAAAATATTTTTGTGAGAAAATTCCTGACCAAGAATTCCAGACACCTATAGTGCCAACTACTGGGTTCTCTTAATAAGGACATCTTATCTTTATTCTTGTGTTCATCCAAATTCTTCCATTCTTCAAAGCTCACATTGAGCCCTATATTTTTTTCTTAAAATTCCCTGACCTCTCCTGCCTTCACTGGACCTAACTAGACTTTTATGAGCCCGTGTGTTTTATGAGCCCGTGAGCTCTTTGTCCAGTTGTTTACTGTTGGTTTACATTTTCTAAATGGACTGTGTAATCTTTTTAAACTCTTTTTTGTCCCTAATTTATTAATACAAAGATTAATTAGACATTACCCCTGCCCTTGAGAAACTTAGACTTGTAGGATCAAGTACTAGTAAGTACTGAGCAAGTTACTAGTAACTCACAGAATCTGAGAATGTTTATACCAAGAAACTTAAAGGGAAAAGACACTAAGGGAGGAACTATACCTGTAAAATAAAAGATGGAGTCAAAAGAGTGGCAGGGCAAAACCAGACTTTGTAACATCCAATGCATTGTTCAGTCAACATGAATGAACCTGTAATTTGTGTGTTTCAATTATTCAGAAGTATTAGGATATTTCTCTTATCTAACATAAGGCCCACAAATGTCATTATGATGTTATGGTCATATTTCTGTCAATAGTTTCTAAAAGATTGACACAATTGTTAAAATGTGCAGAAAATATCTTCAAAGGTATATTGAAATGTGTATCCTCAATAATAATAGATGAGAATCATTTTTTTCTAACTACTAAGTATTCATTCTTCCATTGCCTGTTTCAAATAAACATTTACTAATTATCTCTATTTCTCAGCAAACCTACTTTTCCCTCTGAATACATTGGACCGTCCCAGCATTGTGTGCAAACAACACAAAGTGAGTGAAGGCAACATTTACATCTCTGTTTATTCTGTAGAGTTCTTTTAACAATATTCATTTATGAATCAACCACACATTTTTAGGAGAACGTGTACCGTTTAATGTTCTTTATGATACTCCTGAGTCCATAAATTAATAGATTTACTTGAAAATGCTCCTCCTCTTATTTTGAGTTTGAGATTTTATCTGTATTCATTAGAAGAGTCAACAATCTCTTCTGTAGCAAACATTTAACTCATTAGGAAAACACTGGAATCTCACAGTGATCTCTTATTTCTGGAGGAGATACCAAAAGCTTTCCTGATCCAGACCCTGAGTTCAAGTAGTTTAAGTGTTATTACTTTAATTTTACAGGAGTAAGTAATGCTTCTGATATTAAATTTCTCTTATAAAGTCATAAAGCTAGTCAGAGGCATTTCCCTGTCTTAGTTTCAAACAGAGAGAGCTTCGTTTTTCAGATTCAGCCTCACCCAAATCCTGACCAATTCCTAACTGAGATAGACAGTATATTTAGATCTATGTCCAGAATCCAAGTACCTCTTGCCTAGTGTGGGCCCCAAATACTTGCAGATCCATCATCTTAAGACTTTGTCCAGACCTTGCAGTGATTATTAAATCCTGTCTTTCCTTATTTTTATACCATTCCTCTGTGCAATTGAGTCTTTCATGAGTCTCAGTCTGCCTTTGGGGATTGAGAGGAAGTTCTGATACCCAAAATTCACTTATTAATCCAATATCCCAGTGGCTATGGCTTGCCCCTGTACCCTATTTTTGGTTGGTGTGTTGCTCCAAATGGCAGAGACATCTAGAACTATGACATTGTTCCCAAGGCTTGGAATGTAACAGCTGAGGAGACCACATTCCTGCATAACAAAATAACTTGCATAAAATAACCAACTGAGATTCAAAGACAATATGGGAACTTTTATTTCTGTTTGTTTTTATTATACTTATTCTGTTTAACTTGTATTTGAGTTGTGTTTTATACATATGCACCAGGAAAGTAGTTCATATATAATTTACTAAATAAGTATAGTAATTTATATTAGAAAAACTTATGCTGAAAAATATGCACAATCAAGAAAATTTTGAGATCACATTTTAGGAACATATGCAACTGGGTCCCATCCTCCTGAGTGGACCCCTTTGGATGTTTTTTAGATTGTAAGATTCATAAAGATGTGGTTTATATATGTTTGTGGACTGGATTCTCATATCTAGCACTGTGCCTGACATGTAACAGGTTTTCAATAAATCTTTGTTAAATGAATGAATTAGTAGATCAATCAATGACATGAAACAGGCCTAAATTGAAATAGTTTTCATGTATCTTTAGATATTATAGTGGGGTGAATAGTGTTCCTCAAAATGCATATTTATCTGGAACCTTATGATATAACTTTATTTGGAAATAGGGTCTTTCCAAAGGCAAAAATTGGCATGAGAGTAAACTGGATTAAGGTGGGACCTAAATCCGAGGAGAATGTCTTCATAAGAAATAGAAAAGGATATATAGAGACAGAGCAACAAGTTATGTGAAGGCAGAGGCAGGCAGAGGGTAGAGTGATGCAGCTTAGCTACAAGCCAGGTAATACCTGGGACCAGCAGAAACTGGAAAAGGCCAGGAAGTTGTCTTTCCTAAGGCTTCATAGGGGGCATGGCCATGCTAGAATTTTGGTTTTAGACTTTTAGTATCCAGAACTATGAGAGAATAAATTTCTGTTGTTTTAACACAACATTTATAATAGTTGTGACAGCCCTAGGAAACTAATAGAGATTATATATATTTAGATACCAGATCTTGGCCCCAGAAAGTTTTTCCTGTTAGACCTAACTTACCTGTCCTTCCTGCTTGGTCTATTTTAAAGAATCTAACACACCCTTCATTGGATGGTAATATCAAAATCTAGCTCCCTTGATTCAGAGAAGCATTCTGTGTACCATACCTTACTATTTTTAGCCAGAGATCCTAGCTAACAAGAAAAAGTTCTCTCATGGTCTAATGTATGGGTAGGCATTGTGGGTATGGACCTAAGAATTCATGGTGTAACCTGAAACTCTTTACTCTTAAAATTGCTTTTAAGCTTCTGACCTCTGATACATGCTGGTTCTAGCCAGTTAACAACAATTATAAGATAGATTGTAGTTTTATTTCGATACCTGATCTTCTGGTCAGGGTGAAAAACAGGAAATAAGTTTTTGGTTTTTTTTTTAAACTCACTTTTGTCATCTAATATTAGAGTACTCATCATGTATAAGCATTTATATAAATAAAAATTTACTTAACCTATAAATCAGATTATTTGAAACCTTAAAAAAGGGAATCAAATTTCATTCTATTGTGACACATTTTTTTGATCTATCTTTTATACACACACACACACACACACACACACACTATCTGAGTTTACATGTAAAAAAAGTATGTTTCTAGAATTAAATCCTCTTTTATTCTATACTGGTTCTATCTTCATATGGTCTATTGTGCCGTGTTCTGAATTTATTACAAAGGCCCCTGAAAGGATCTGAAAGCAAGGAATTGGAAAGATTTTACCCAGAGGAGAAGTCAGTTCAGAGAATTGGTAGTATCCTCAAGCAACCGAAAGTATCAAGTGGAGGGAGGATTTGACTAATTATGTTATAAAAGGTAGAAGAAAGATATGGGCAAAGTGTAGGACATGTTTCAGCTGTATATGATGAATCATATTCTGTCATTAGAATTTTTCGATAATGTCTACCGATCCTAGGAATGTAGTCTGTGTCACCAGAAGCATTCTAGTAGGGACTGGATGACTACTGACAATGAAGCAGTAAATAATAGAATCTTTATATCCTTTTCTGCTTTAAGGTAAATAGTACAGCTAACTTTAAAAATATGAAATAAAATAAGCACACATTCACATACATATCATCTCTGTATTGTCAGACGGCCTTTTCAAGCTCTGTGAAAATTGTTTTGAAACGTACTTCACTGTTGTTAGGAAAATTAAGTTGAACTTGTGTAAAGCACCTGTCACACAGTGGATGCTAAATAAATCATGAAAAATATAATTATTATGATAGTATATAGTCTTTACAGAGTAAAACTGGAACATATTTTACATATTTACCACTAGATAGAGGAAAAGAAAATCAGGTAATGTTCTTGGTGCTTTCTGATTCTCCTTTGGTAATGCAAAACTGCAGGTTCCCCTCTACCTTCTGACTGGTTAAAGGAGTGATTCTCCATCTGTAGAAAACATTCACTTGAATAAAAATATTTATATGTCACAAGTGAGTCAGCTTACTTATAGAAATGAAAATACAAGAACATAAAATGCCCAATCAAGAGTGGTAATTCTTTTATTTTTATTTTTTATTGTTTTTTCTTTCTTCAAATTGTATCTGAAGAAGGGGTTCTTTATAGAAAAATAAATTTATCATTATTTAAAATACTCTTTAGAGGTTAACTAACCCATGAAAGTTGATGCTTGATCAATAACTTTGGAAATTGCCCTACCTTTTAGTTTTCCTTTTGAAAGAGTAGATAGCCTCTAGATAGTTTAGCTTATAGACTAATTTTAAAAATTCACTGAAATATACTTTAAATGTTAGTGAAGTATGGTTTGGAATTAACAGTGTGTATCGTTAAGTGCAAATGAAACTGCCAGGTGTTCTCATTATGAACTTACCTAATAAATCACAACTTAAGTACTCATAATAAAAGCATGTATTCTGGAGAGAAACGTGCTTGAACTGAGTTAAGAAGAAACAAAAAGAATTGTCCTAGTATAGAGAGAGTAAGGAATGCCTATAGCTTTACTCAAAGAATTTCACAAAACAGCCCAAAGTTATGTACACAAATTATTTGAAGAAACTTCATTAAGTTTTTGTTTTCAATTTTGAAAGCAGATGAAAGACATTTGCAGTACCAAAAACCTGTGGCTGTCACTTGATCTGTGAACTCTGCCAGGTCTAAGGATTTAGGTTAAAATAGTCTAACGAGAATGGTTTCTTAGATAACAGGAGAAGTGAAGTTTATGCAAGGATATTAGAAAGTTAATCCAAACAATGATTACCAGAGACAAGCAGATAGAAAGAAAATAAAGAGGGAGAGCACAGGCGGGAGGGGGACACGACAGGGAAGGGGGTAGAACAGTGACATTTGGTGATGAACCATATGTGCGTGGTTTGAAAGACATGACTGAATTGTTTTTGGTGCAGTATTATTCTGACATTTAGAATGAGGCAATTTTCCATTTCCATTAATGTACTGCCAATTAGAAGGGGAACTGTCACAAATTAAAGACTAAAGAAAGCTGTTCCTCAAAGTTGTATTAAATCATTGCTCATGAACTCATTAAGAACAAATTAAGGAGGTAAATTGTACTAGGATTAACCATCAAGAAAACTCAAAATTATACAACTTCAGTAGTTTTTATGTGGTCCCACGTGAAGCACTGCCAGCACGTGTGAGAGAAATTTAGTCTCTGCAAATCTCTCAGTAGCCTCAGAAAGGACTCAGGGTTACCTCAGAGATGAGAGCAAATGTGATGAAGTATCACAACAGAACCACATTAACAACCAGGGGACAATCGGGCAAGTAACCCCCTGCTTTCGATTCACGTCAATTTTCAAATAGAAAAACAAGCTAAAAGTTGGCTTCTTTGTGTGAAGTTAGATTGAAGGCAAAGAGAGGTTGCCTGTGGCTAAGCCATTCACTCAACCCCTTTCTAGTGTCAGCATAAAGAAGGTTTGTAACTGTAAAATGCGCCTTTTTATTTTACTTGAAATCAAGAAGATATTTTTGGCTTCCTCTGATGAGTGTGCAAAATTCTCTTTGTTCTCTTCAGAGACCTCTAATGAATTTTGTGTTTCATATGGAGAACTGAAAAATTATCTTTAAGGCACCCCCGGTCTCAAGATTCCAGGATTTCCAAATCATCCAAGATGATTAGCCCCTTATATATTTTGTTACAGAACTCAGACTTGTCATTTCTATGCTGTTCTAGCACTGAGACTCTAAGGATTGTAGACCAGCTGGAGGAAAAAAAAAGAAAAAGAAAAACCACATGAACAAAAAAAAAAGCAGTAGCAGAACACACAGCGCAGCATGCTCCTTATATGTCCACATTCTACATTTTATTATTTTGAGTTCATATTCTAGAACTCAGCAATAAAGTCCTGAAAACGTTTCTTGTGATGATGCTCTGCCCTCTCATATCATGTTTTTCAGTGACATTTTGATCTTTCTGTTGTGGAAAATGGAGACTCAAGTCAGTTTTTCACAGTGGCCTGTGTCTAGGCCCTAGATCATCTCTTTTTTCCTTCTCATGATATTCCCAGTGACTAGCTTGTTGCTTGAAACACAGGAGGCACATTATATGTGTTTTTTTTTTTTCATATTAATGGAGGAACTAATAGTAATCTTCTGTACTTAGATTATAGCTCAAATGCAAAATTCTTCCTACATATTAATAAATAATCATTTGAAACCTTTGGAAATACTGGTTGTAACTTGAGATAAAAACAATAACTATCATGCCTTAAATGCAAATTAATCTGCTGCCTTTTCTCTAATTTCTACATAATCATTAAAGTTCAGGTTCTCGAGAGTAATTCCTTTAGAGTATATTGCTGTATGTCTTTTTGAATTTCAATCGATTCAGGTTATTTATAAAAACACTCTTTAAAAGTACAATTTCAATTGGGTTTATTTTAAATAACTGAATCATTTACATTTATACAGCATTTTTAATCTCATGACCTTAGAGTCCTTTTACATGTTATTTATATCTAACATAGGGCAGGATAAAATTATTGTTTCCATATTGTAGATACTGACATAAATGCCTGTATATATATGGTCTTCAGTAAATCACTCAACTATGGAAATTTGAAACTCAATCAAATCTATTATTATTCTTTTAAGAAATCATATTTCCATTTCTTTGTTTCATAAAAATTTATTTTTCTATTTTAATTTAATTTCTATCATAAAGCATCTAGCATCTGCTTACTAAACCTTAAATGAAAATATGAATGTGAATTTTTCCACCTATTTTTCACCAACTAATTTTCAAGGTCATTGTATATGGCCAATTGCTGTTAAACCAGCATAAAAAAATGAGTTCCACTTAAATCAACAGGACCCAGAGATAAGCATTAGATGAAAAGTTTGAGGCCTGTGTAATTATCTGACTCAAAAAGTTGTAGCCGCTTTAAAATAATTAAAAGAGCTATTGAATGCCGGCAAGGACATGCTCCCTAGCCATTTCCATATTAAAAAATTGAAACATGGAAAATTACAATGCTTGGACATGTTACCCTAACTTTGTTGATAATATAAACTAAATTTAATGTATCATCAAAATATATAAAAATAAGATGACCCACTTCTGCATTTTAAATTAGATACTTCCATTTGATTTTGCTAGGGTTCATAGTTGCAGCTTACTGATCTGATAATTGTATCCATGGAAAAAGTGATCTTAGCAGTAGAGAAGATTCTAGAGAAGAAACCTAAAAAGATATCCCCTTAATTTGTTTGTTCTTATTTGTTAAGCTGTTTTTTAAATCATTTGTCTTATAGATGATCCAAAAATGTTTGCTGAAACAATCATACAAAAATATTTAAATAAACTAAGTCAGCTGGACTGAAAATGCTCTGGCCTAAGGGTACATTTTTCCAGCCTCATTCCTTGTCAGGCCTCCTGTTGAACGTTGTTTCCTGAAATCAGACTGCTTCATTTGTAATCTAAATTAAGCCACCAAGGACCATAAGTAGCCTCCCGACCTCAATGGGGCTGAGTTCTACACTCTGTTAGCCGGCTAAACAGAGCATAGTGAAGGCCTATCTGACTCTGGATTACGTATGTGCATTTCCAATGATTACTGCCTAGATTCACCATTATGAGGAGATTTAGCAGAAAATGGAAAGAAGATCCCCTTTCTGTCCTCTGACTTAATAAGCACCATCTTCATCAGGATAATACTACAGTTAGAACCTTTTCTAACAATTCTGTTATGCTTTCCTACCTGATTTACATTCACTTACGTTACCATAGTAATGTCTTCAATTTTAATAAAAATGCAAATACTAGATTTGGGTAACTTTTATTAAAAAAAAATATATGCCTCTAAATAAGTTGATCAGCTTAATATCTATGTGATTTTTTTTCTTCAGTTACACTATGAATGTAGAAAGACCTTTCCTCTAATGCTGGACTTTGGATTCTATGAATTTAGGAATAAAGAACTTGTACTTTAATTTTTATGTCAGCCCAGCAAAGACACTGATACTAATGCCATGTTAGTCACAAATATCCAGGGAAAAATCTATGTCAGCTCAATTTGTACCTGATTGTTTTGGTCTCCTGAATCCCTCCATGTCTCTTGCTAAAGCTTGCTTTGCAACATAATTATTTTCTATAGGTTTTTCAATTTTGACATAATAAATCTCACCTACCTTTTATAAATACTCTTCAGTCTTCTTGCTAGTTTTAAGAATCCCCAAAGGTCTTCATATTCTTCTTCTTCCACATTTTTCTTTGACAAGTTATATCTATTTTTATTGTATATGATTATCATGTTTTAGGGAATCTAAATTTGAACTTCTTTACAGAAAAATAAGTGTTCTTTAATTTCACATTTGGGAAATCTTATTTTATTTTCTGTATCAATTGCTGTAATCTTGAACAGACTCCAGCACACAGGTTCTCTTCTGGCCTCTCTTTAAGTACAAATATTCTCATTGAGAGTCATTCTTATAATGGGACTGAATCTTGACACCTCACCACCTGAGGATGATGAATCTTTCAGATATTTTATTCATCTCTCTTGATGATTACCAATAAGTTCTTTTCCTTGGCTCATTGTCTTACAGCATCAAGACAACTCCACACCCAGTTCTCTAGCTGCAACCTCTGTTTCTTCTAATCAGTGCATAATATTTCTGCTAATATGAATCTTCTTTCAGGTATAACATTTAGTTTCATCCTCAAATCTTTGTATTTTCAGTCCTTTCTCCAATTAGCAATAACCACACAAGTGAGGTTACTTCTTTCTGTTTTGTATCTATAATACATTTTCATGAACTGTCTTCTCAAGTGTCATTTGTGTATTTGCCTATTTCTGTGTCTGTCATATTTATCCCACAGCCATAGAGATATGAAAGTAACATCTCTAAAGATAGGAGAAAACTGACCTCACTATCTGTTTACTATTGCTAAGCACAGTGATGATATACTACCACCCCTCCTTCTTTGAGTTCCTCTGAAATTCAAGGCTTTGTCCTTTAAAAGATATTACCCTTCCATCTTTCATTCTAGATCTCTTTAGATAAGTAATATACTCAATAAAGAACCCAAACCAGTTTCCTCAGCACACACTGATAATGGGCATTGTAAACTTGGCAGGCATCTAGGAGTTGTGGTTGAAAACTATGGTTGTTTGTCTTGTTCATTTATTGCTTTCAGTTTTATGTCCCACATATTAGTGAAATCATGATTCTCAACTTTTTCCATATGACTTATTTCGCTTAGCATGATAATCTCAAGATCCATCCATGTTGTTGCAAATGGCAGTATTTAATCTTTTCTTTTGGCTGAGTAGTATTCCATTATATATATGTACCACATCTTCTTTATACAATTGTCTATCAAAGAACAGTTTTGTAATTACCAGAGGGAAGGTGGAGGAGAGAGGTAGATGAGGATAAAGGGGGTCAAATACATGGTGATGGAAGGAAATTTAACTTTGGGTGGTGAACACACAATGCAGTATACATATGATGTATTTTTGAATTGTACACTTGAAACCTATGTAACTTTATTAACTATGTCACCCAATAAATTTAATAAAAGAAAAAAAAAGGGAAAGCAAAAAACAAAAGAAAGATATGGTTATCATTGTCAGAGAAACTTGGATTTGAATCTCAGTTTCGCAACTAACTACATGATATTATGTAAATGACTTTCTGGTCTCCAATTTCTACATCAATAAAGTGAAAAAAATAATATGCCCACGTTTTGCATGTGAAGCACATTTGGCATACCTACTATATAGTATTAACAAATATTACCTGTAATATTATCAGTAAAATTTCACATACTACATTTGACATTCTACTGTAGATCTAAAGTCATATTTTAGAGCAATATAAAATATTATGACCAAGAATGTTTCTAAAGGAATATTTTCAAAATATATGAATAATAATAATAATATGGAAAATTTCAAAGTTGAAAGAAGCTCAGCTGATCAACTTTTCCCTACAAATTATTAATAGTTTTCATTCCAGGGGGAAATATGCATATTTTTAAAACAGTAGTAATTCTGTATGCTTAATCTAGAAAAGCAATTGAGTTTCTCTGAGAAAACAATGGTCAGGTTTTAAGGTAAAATGCCTATCAGCTGCCAGGGCAACTTCAGCTACAGTAATTGTCTACAGTCTAGAGTAGGCTTCCTGTACCTCCTCCACTCAGCATAGACCTCTGTCTCATAATAAGTCATTTCTGCTCATTAAGCTTTTTCTTTGTTGTTATTACTGAGCGTTGTAATTAAACGTTCTTCCTGAATCTGCTTGGCAGCTGCCACTGTGTTCTAAGGAACCATTCATAGCTCTGTGTATTATTATCCTAATCCTCTATTATAAAGAAAACTACTATGTGCCAGAAATAATATACAAGTACCAAAAAGGTTTTATATTTTGTTTTATTAGAATGAGTATGAATTGACATACTGGGGTGGAGGTGGGTCCAGTTCTTTAAGACACTAGGACCTCTGTTAGATTAAAATAACCATGCAATTTTGAGTTCTACTTGATTATATGCAACTTATGTGTTAACTTCAACATAGCTTGGGAAGTGTTCACTGCACTGAATATTCATGTAGCTTGCATGATACAGACACTGAACCCAATTTAGTAAATGAATACTTGTAATTTTACCAAATTCCCACCGAGAGATTATTATACAGATTTATGAAGGAATATCACTGAAGCAATTCTTGGCTATATCTTCAGTCACCAAGGGCTCAAAGTATGTAAATCTTAAGTAATTTCCATGTATTTATTGCTACTGGTTTTATCTTCTGAACTTTTCTGACATTACCTCTCACTCTCTGTTTCATCTCTAATTTCTCTTCAATATTCTTGCCCTTGAGCAAAGAGCCAGCATCATAACACCTACAAGCACTGCCAAGTTCCTCCTGACAATATCCTGGCTGCCATAATGCCAGCAATCTGTTCCAATCTTGTCACTTAAAATCTTGTTAAAGGCAAAAGGATGCCTGGTCACAAGCACGTAGGTACACAGTAAGAGCAGGCTCACATTTTCAGAGGCAGCTATGCCCTGTGCTGGCGCCTCCTAAATGTTTTCCAAGAAATCGAATATTGGCAAAGAGTTGGGCTCAGAGAGCAGCAGCTAGCGTCAGTTGTGCAAACTGCAGTATGTGAGGACCTAATATATCCATTCCTTTGAAGGATGTTAATGGCTAATAGAGACCAAATTCTGGACCAGCACATTTTCCCAAAGGCAGTGCAAAGGGAGATGCAACACAACCTGGTTGAACTTGAAGTGCAGGCTGTGAGACCAGGATTCTAGATTAAGCATCACAACTATTGCATGTCACTCTGGAAAAGTCTCTTAGACTTTCTGAACCTCAGGTTTTCAGGTCATTTGGATATCCAGATCTTTGATTCTATGACAATTTTCTGTAATTAATGTCAAAAAATAAAACTCACAAATTTTTTAGGTGACCAACCCCAACTGAAACTACGAACTAGCAGGAGACCCAGAAATGTATACTTCCAGGAACACCATCTTATGAAATGACAAACGCTTAAATCCACACAATAGTTCATATCTAAAAATGTATCATTGCATTTCAGTGAAAGTATGTTGAAAGTTTACAGAAAACAGATATTTTTGGGGGCAGATCTTTTTATTACAACTTGCAGGATCATCTAAAATCCATCTCTCTATTCTCACTTCTTTCTGTAGCCCACTGGTATTGCTGTAGCAATATAAACATATATATCACAACATAGGGTTATAGTTAACAGGTCCAGCTTCAGAGTTAAGCAGCTTACAATTCTAATTCTAGCTTCTTTGTTTCTTAACTTCTCTGAGTCTAAATTCTACTACTGTATACCTCTTTGAGTAGATGTAAAAATTAACAAGATATTGAGAATATTGTATAGTCCTTGGCACTGGTCCTGGCACTTAGTAATGCTTAATAAATTTCAGGTGTTATTACTGTTATTATAGCCAAGAAATTCCATGGCAGTTTTTGTGAAAACTAGAGTAGGATGTAAGGTGTGAGATATGGTTCTATTAGCAATTACCCTTGGGGAAAAAATTGAAAGGAGATTGGACAGACTAGGTTTTTTTGTTTGTTTGTTTGTTTTGTGTGTGTGTGTGTGTGTGTGTGTGTGTGTGTGTGTGTGTGTGTTTTGGTTCTGATATGTTTATCTGTGAAACCTTGGATAGGTTATTTAACTTCTCAAAGTTTCAGTTTTTTTGTTGGTAAACAGAGATATCACTAAAGTTTATGTGAAGACGAAAGTGAAAGAAGACACTAAGAGAGATTTTCTGTGTTGACCTGAAGTCAACATTGGACCCCAGCTACAAGGACCAAGACTTAGAATCTCATATTCACAGGAGAACAATCATCAGCAGTTAGGGCCTCCAGGCCCTCCAGGGCCTCTTTTAAAAGGGTAGTTTAACCACAACCAACAATAATTACTAGACCCTCATTAATCAGTATGTGGTTTGGAAACCTATAGCATCAGCATCACCTGGGAATTTGTTAGAAATGTAGTCTATACTAGCAAAAGATAGAAGAGAAGAAAATCTTCAGAGTAGTGAATTGTCAACTCATTGTGGCGGTCAGAGGGGTTGAGAGGGATGACTGTAATTTCTTCTCCTTCCAAAAGCAAAGGTCATGCTTTAACTAGGGGGATACATATGTGAGGCACTCCTGTGGATTGAATGTCTCTCCCCAAATTTGTATTTGGCAACTGATCCCCCCTAAGTGATAGTATTTGGAGGTGAAGCTTTTGGAAGTGATTAGGTCTTAAGAGAATTGCCATCCTGAATGGGTTAAGTGGCCTGATAAAAGAAACCACAGATAGTTCCTAGGCCCATTATGCTATGTGAGGAAATAGTAAAAAGATACCATCTATGAACCAGGAAGTGGCTCTCACCAGACACCTTGATCTTAGACTCCCAGCCTCCAGAACTGTGAGAAATCATTTCTATTATGTATAAGCTACCCAATCTGTGGTATTTTGTTATAGCAGCCAAACAGTTTAAAACAGGAACTAATTGATCACTTTAAAAGGTTAGGGTCTCTTGATATAATTTTACCTCTGTCATATCTCTTAGAGTATCCTTGTTTGGACTCAAAGCTGTTCATAATGTTGTTTGTGTTACAGAGCACACATGTGCTGTAGGAACGGACCAATAAGTAACAGTATGTCAGTCTGTGCATTACATAGATGATGTCTCTGTATCCCACTGTGTGAGAAATAATCTGATTCTGTCCTTTGTTCTAAAATGAGTCCATTATGTAGGCCATTTCATTATTTCTCAATATCTTTATGTATCTCCATATCTCAGTATGTTTTATGTTTGTAAAACTTTGATTTGCCATCGATTTCCTAGTTGTAGAAAGCACTTCAAACCTAAGTGATTTGATCTTCATTTCCATTCCATCAATGGAACTTTCTTTTCTTTCCTTTTTCCCTCTATGGATGGAAAAACAGGCTATGTATGACCCATGAATCCTGTGAGTGTAAAGAGCTACGCTGTCCTTCAAAGGAGCTGGGTGCATTTTCTACTGGGACTTTACCTCTGAAATGACTGCCTCTAAATTTTCTTTGTTACGTTTGTTAATTTTCATCCCAATAATAAAAAAATGACATTGTTAGAGTTGAGGCCATGATTTAGTTCTTGTAGTATTATGCTCCATCAAATCTAGCCCAGTGTTTGAGGCAAACTAGAGTCTAAATTATTGTTAATTTAACTGAATTCTTATATATGTGAAAATATTAAAGCTTTGAAAATATGACCCTGCACTAAAATAGATAAAGATGAGGATAAATATATTGAAGGTCAAGAATAAAAAAAGAGATTATTATAGAGTAAGGGTGCAAATTTCATTCATATAAAAATATTTTTACTTTTTTTCTTTTAATAAGCACAATTGTGTTCTAATCTATGTCCTTTACTTAAAACACGAATCTTTCAAAATCATGTTTTGTTGTTTGTCTCATATGCAGAAACACATCTAGTATGAAGAACTCAGGAACATAAGGGAACCTGCATTTTCACAGGGTCTCCATCACCTACTTTTTGTGTTTCCTTCCAAATCACAAATCTGGAATTTTTAATTACAAATAAAAAGTAACGCTTGGTTCTGACAGCAGTAGTTATAATAGTCTTTAGGTAACAACCTTTTATTAACCTAATTAATGTTGACCTCCCTCCTGACACATCATATCCAAGAGTAAGGAAGATTGGCATGAACTAGAGACAAGCCATAAAATTTACTCTGCATGATACCACTATTGAGTATTTCCAAGTCTGTGAGAGCATAGGAAATACATACTTCATTTTTAACCACTATATTTTTACTATCATTCTTATCCTTTCTACAGCAAACCATACCTTCTACAACTTTGCTCTCTTTGTCTCTAACCAGCATTTCATGATAAAATGGTAAGAGCGTAATGGTTGTATTTGCATTCTATTTTTCTACAGCCTTTCAGAATTAAACTTTTCTTTCTCCAGTAATTTCAGGAAATGCTCTTGATAATTCCTGTACCTCTTTTATGTAATCGTAGTGCTGTGTGTGAGGGTGTATATATGATAATTTGATAGTGAGAAAAGGGACATGGAAATCACTCAGGAAACTGCTCTCAATTCCTCTTAGAGCCACCTTCAATTCAGCTAAGCATTAAAAAGACACAAAGTGTTCCACTTCCAAATAAGTGCAGCGTACTCTGTTCCACAGTGCACTTTCTGTCCAGTCTACTTCTCTATGGCCAATTACAGAGGCCCTGCTAATAACTCTCAGATTTGCAGAGCTTGTTTCCAAGAGATCTTGTAATGATTACACATTTTGTAAAAACCACATGGATTCATGCCCTTAGTGTCACTTCACTAACCAAATGAGAAACAATCACCTGAAACACAAGAGTGTTTTAAACATGGGATAAAAGAGACTTACAAAGAAGGTGCATAGGGAAAGGAGTAGTTTATACATATAGAGACACTGGACACACAGAAAATTTTGGGAAATGTGCAAGAAACTAATGAGAAAGAAGATAAAGGAGCAAAGTTGTTACATTTCAAAAAAAAGATTGGTGAGAAAATCTTAAAAGAGGGAAAAGAAGGATTTTTTAGTTACAAATGAACATTTATGTATAGTCTTTTTTGTCTAAAGAAAATTGATACTAAGGATGGAAAACAGTAAAATAGGGGGGAAAGGGAAAAGAAAGGCAAACCTTTAATATGAGACATTGATTTTTGCTTTTATTAGTGGCATTTTTCTTCTAGAATTCAACCAGATTAAATTATCAGATAAATCTGAAATTTATAGCAGCCTACAAAATAACTGACCTGTGAATTTCAAAAGTATCAAAGCCATCAAGGTCAAAGAAGGACTGAGCAAGTCTTTCAGAGTAGACAACTAAAGAAACATGGCTCTTGAATACAAAGGATGATCTAATAGTTTCTTTTGTTATAAATGACAATATTGAGATCATCAGCAGATCTAATAGGTCTATCAATTAGGTAGTATTATTGTGTTGATGTTAAATTTCTGAGTTTGATATTTGCACTGTGGAATGTCCTGATTTTGGGGAAACACACAGTGAAAGTTTTTAAAGATAAGACACTGTATCAGCAACTTATAAAGTTCATAAAAAATGCTCATGGGTTGGTTTACAAATCTGCGTCTGTGCATGTGTAGAATAAGAAAGAAAGAAAATGTAAAATATTAAGAATTGGGTGAAATATGTATTCAAATTCGGTATACTACCTGGGTGACTTTTTTATATGTCTGAAATTATATAAAAGTTAAAAGTAAAAATAGAAGAGAACTCAAAAATTTTGCATTGCCCTTTAAACTTTGCAGCAGCTTCTGTTAGAAGCTTTAGGAAAGACAGAGAAACTCAGAGCTCTCATCTCACTTCCCACCCAGGATAAACTGCACAACTATAGCAAAAGATGAAACTTGATTGACAATGTGTGCCAAAGATGTACAAAAATACCCTTTTATCCATTGCTTCTCTGCTCCAAAAGAGTGGAGGGAGGGCCAGAAAAGGTGTCTTCTGTTCAGATTAGACTCATCCTGGCTCTAGTATAGCTTTTCCTAAGTTAATCTCTTCCTCTGCAAAGAGGGAAAATTAGCCTCATTTTGTACTAGGCTATTTCCATTTTAAATCTTCTCCAGTTAAAAATCTACAGGTTTCACAGTGATGTACTCACTTAGCACTTTCTCTATATAAGTGAGGCAACTGTGGAAAAGGAATAAGAATACCAGGCCTTGTTTCAGAAATCCTAAATTTGTACCTTTTTGTCCCAGCTCATCATTAATAAGCTGTTTTGCTTTGGGCGAATCACTTGACCTTCTTTTAACTCATTTACCATATCTGTAAAATAGAGGCATCCATACTTATTATTACAAAGATAAAATATAAAAATGTACACGAAACATTTTGCAAACTATCACATATTTTATGTTATTTTTTATTTATATGAATGTACCAAAGAAAGAAAACTCATCTTCTGAATTGTCTTCTCTTTCTGTCTCTTTTACTATATAGTTAAGGGGAATGGTACTGCAAACCAGGTATCCTGTTACTGGCTCTGAATAATTACCTTGGAGCTTTAGTTGGTCTTTTTATGTCAAGAGAAAAAGAAGCAAATCACAATTCTTATAACTTCTAAGCAGTATGCCTCTTAGGGTCCAACTCCCTCTCTAAGAGTGGAACAAGTCTTAGCACACAGATATTGCTCACAAAATGTTATCACTTGAGAGCTAACAATTATCTGAGTTGGTCATCAGTCAGGAAGTAGTACACAAGCCTGACTTGTGAGGAACCTCAGAATAGCCTTTGCTGTCTGATACAACAAAGGTTAATCCAAGTTCAAGACAACTAATGAAAAGCTTTTTGAGAAAGATATCTTCAACCAGGAGGCTCAGTGGGCAATGGTGATCCATTATAATGACATTGATATTTTTGGCCTTCCTTCTGACAACTTCTGTATCCATTAGGGCTTTGGGAAAAATGATTTTTTGTCTCTGCCCACGAGTTTTCACACACAAAAAGCTGCATTTTCCAGGCACATAAATAATGTAAAGACAGAAAACCTAAGTGAGTGGGAATTGGCAGAGTCCTGTGACCTCACAGACTCCCGGATCTACTTGGTAGCTTATAATGTCTCATATTTTTCTGAGCCCATTTGCATTATCATAATGATTGTTGGGTGAAACTGGGGGTGGGACCAAATCTCTTAGGCAACTCAGTATCTGGACCTCTGCCAGCCTCCTGGTAATTTGGCAGTATCTAGGTCTTAAGAAGCCAGGCTAGGGACAGACCTATGCAAAGTCAGCTAAGGTGAAGTCAGATGATTCACCTCTTTTCTTGGCTGTGTTTCTCAAAGCCTTTTCCATAGACATAAGCTTCTGACAGTGTTCTTCCTACCAAGGTTTTGTGCTGGTACTCCAAAAGCCCACTCCTTAATGACCAGTGGTATGGACATACACATTTCCCATCCTGTCCAGTCTTTCTGGGTCCTAGATTTCCAAACCAGCAAATGCTCCCAGCAGACTGTTTAAAGAAATTGGCATCCTGTCACACTGCTCAGATTGGGAACCTTTACCCACATGACTAGACATATCTGGGTGGTCCAAGTTTGGCATAAAGCCTTGTAAAATGAGGCCAAGATTCTATCTTTTTTGACTTTATATATTTTGTATGGATATCTTCCTCTCTCCTTCACTGACCCCCAAAATGGACTACTGCTGAAGAGACCATCTGCTACGAATGCCCATATTGTGATCAAAATATTTTAGCTGCTTTTCCAGCTTGGTGTCAGTGACAAAATATGCAAACTGGCCACTCAGTTTTAAGCCTCTTCAAAAGCCAGGTGATAACATTGCTATCCTATTTGTCTCTGATAGCTATATACAGATGACATGTTTTATAGTAAATTTCTCCTTATCAGACAAAACAAATTCTAAAATATGAAAGGATTTGAGAAGAGGCACAGTTGATGAAAACTAAACAAATGACAAATAATGGCCCTGGGAAGCCAACAGAGCCTGGGAAAAATTTGAATGTCAGAAAGGGCCACTAATCCAACCGGACTTTCCTTTAATATCATTCTCTTTAAATATCTGATTCTGGAACAACAACAACAACAACAACAACAACAGCAGCAGCAGCAACAATAGCAACAACAAAAACCCTGTCATTTTGAACTTTGACCCCAGGGACTGGCCATTCAGGGTAATGAAACAGCTCTCACAAACCCTAATTACAATTCAGTGATACTACTCAGTAACATTTGAGGCTTTTCCAGAGCCTTCTCATTTAATCACAGGACAAGGCTTCAGAGATGGTCCTCAACGAGCACCATTTTTGGCAAGGAGAGAATCTGTACAGCAGTAATTCAAACTATATTTACTAGAGAACATCTGTATCAAGCCCCAAGAGGTATGATGTTCAACATTCTCTGTTTTACAGAATGATTTCTGATGTGTAAACCATCATTTATACTGTCTTTGATTCTTTTTCAATGACCTTTGTTAGAATAGTGACAATATAATTCTCTCACAGTTTCCAACACCATTCCAGGACAGACTTCATAAAGTTGGCCTTTCACATTAATCGAGTACCTTATTATTAGAGTAAATCAAAGCAGTTAAGCCCAGGTTTCCTGGAATTTGAAGGTCAAATTGGTGGAGGGGGAGGAGCCTACTTTATCCTAATAGGAAGTTCTACATATATAAAAAAAAAAAAAACCTCAACCTTTTCAGACCTTTTCCCTGTGTCTGCTGGCTGTAACAATATAATGTATATATGCTGCAGCCATGTGTCTCATTTCCTGGGTCACTTTTCAGCTAACATGGGGGAGATATTGAAATATCACACATGTCAATCCATGCATTCTGATACTTAGACCAGAAAATATTATTATCATGTGAGTTGCATGTGTGTGTTGACACATGCTTTACGGAAGAGTAAATGTGAGGTTTACCACATTTAAAACAAATCCTTGGGATCCAGTTTCAACAGGCAATCTCTACATTTCCCAAATAACCTCTAAAGGTTCATGATATAAAAAATCATTTAGGTAAGGTTGAAATTTATATCTTAGGATGCAAAGAACTTGCTCAGGAATAAGTCACTTAGTGAGTGAGGGTGCCTGGTGGTTGCTACACATCTCACCTCCAAAAAGCTATGTATTGCAAGGCAGCTGAAAGCTATGGTTAAAAGCATAGTTTCCAGAATTAGACTGTATTGAAATCCAGTGCTGCCACAAAATAACTTTGTGACCTTGGGCAAGTCATTGAAGCCCCCATGTTGTACACCTAAAGCTAATAATATTGTTTCCAACTATAATTAAAATAAAAATAATCTAAAGACAGATGGGTAGCACACACTGGATCTCACACATACATTGCCCTCCCATACAAGGTCAGCCAACTCTCAGGTAATGAGCACAAAAGAATATGGAGCAGAGATTTTTATCTGAACATATATGTATATGACATTTGTATAAATGTCCAAATGATTTTCAGAGTGCTTGTATCTGATTTAATAAAATGCAAAATTTCTTTCTTGCTGAAATTTTATATAAATCTAGATCTATTTAGTTATGTTTTCCGTATCATCTCTTCTCCTTCCATCTACACGTATAGCCAGTAGGATCACATTTGTAAAGGACTTTACAGTTACAAACTACTTTCATCATGACACTCTTCCTATAGGGGGATAGGCTCTTTGCTTCCCATTTCACAGATGAAATGTAAGCACTTCGTTTAACAATCTATAAATGATAATTGAGTTACTGTGGAACATTGCTATTTTTTTCTCTTTTCTCTATAGGAGCCAGAAAAGCTTTACATTTCAAGCACCCACGTGTATTATGATTCTGACTACACTGAAAACATGTCAGGTTAAATTAAAGAATAAAGGGGGTGAAATCTATTAAGAAAAGCTGCTGGATGAGTAATACCAGATTAGATTTAATCACAGATACTTTGTTAATGGGTAGCTGTATTTTCCCCAAAAATATTACCCAGATAATTTTCTGAATTTCCACTTCATTTTGTGCATGGAGACATGGCTTCAAAAACTCTATGAAAAGATGGAAAGCAGTTTTTTAAAGTTAATATATTATTTCTTTGCAATTTCCACCATGAATGGAGTATATTAGTGCATTCACTTACCATCTGTGTCTCTTGGTACCATGGCCAGTTACCCTAGAGGACTAAGACACCCTATTTTGTGATAGACATGTGGACAATAACAGGGACTCCCAAATGAACAATGTGAGGTCTGTATTATGTGCAGATGGAAGACAGATAAATAGGCAAACAGTGCAGGTTCAGCACTTTGCTTGGAATCTTCAGTCCTGGAGGATTAAGACAGATTCACAGAAATGGATCAGACCTGGTCTCCATTCTTGTAAAACACTAAAAGTGAACCTTAGAGGATATTTTTTTATTAGCATTTCATTTATACCAACAAGAAACATTGCCAGTTCATTTAAGAAGTACCCTGTCTTAGAAGAAGCCTGGTTGCTTATTCATTCACTATGTCCTTTAAACATTTTTTATTCTGTGGGCAGTTTCAGGGAGGGGCAGGGGACACTCCATTGATGGAGAAGGGTGCAAGGCATGGATGAGAGATTGAAAAACAGATGGCCAGACAGCTCTTCAATTTTGGCATTTAAGAAACATGAGAGCACCTACTTTAAAAAAACAAATTGCATTTAAATTTAAATAGATCGTGTTTTGGCACATTTATCACCTTTAAAAGAAATATGAGGATCATCACATTTGTGTAATATTTTTTTTTTGAAATGGTTAACTTCACTGCTCTAGAAATGAAGATGTTGCCCTACTTCATCATGCATCATTTTTATTGACTTTGTAGATAATTATGTATAGATAATTGAGACCAAAGGAGCCCTACACATTTTTCTATAGGCTGTATTATCCTTCACTCAGTATATATGACTTACTATTTTATTAATTGGTTTACAGTGCCAAGATCTTTTAAGTTATTTGGTTACTAAAGTATGAATGCCATATAATGTAAGTTATTATTTTAGTAAAACTTAAATATGCATTTTACATAAATATGAAAGGACTCCTTGAGGTTTTTCAAATATCTGGATAGAATATTATAAAGTTCATCTGCTGAAACTTCAGTCCAGAGCCATGACCTCTGCTTTCCCAAACTTATATCTATTCTAAATAGCTAGCTTGCTTATTCACTTATTCATTCATTCATTCATTCATTCATTATGCATTCATTGAGTACTTATTGTATGCCACACACTGTAAAATATACTGGGGATAAGTTGATAAATGACTGATTTCTCACTCTTGAATGGAGTATCTGATAGTCCAGAGGAGGACAAAAGAAGCATATAAATTACAACTCAGTGTAAGAGGAGCCAAAATAAAATATTACCCAAAGTGCTATGAAAGCATTGAGAAAATGTGACTAATCCCAACTCAGGGAGTCTGGTAGGACTTCATCGGAATGGTGGAAGTTCACCTGGGTTTTCGAATATATAGAGAGTTTGGTCAGTCAATGAATGAATAAATGAATGAATGAGTGAGTAAATGAATGAATGTTTTGACAAGATGACTGACAAGATAATCATCAGTAGCTGCTGTGTTCTAGGTAGTCTTGGATTTTCCAGGAAAGGGGAGCAGCATTTATAAATGCAGAGACGTGTGAAAAAACATGACAAACTTACAGAGTTATTCATACAAAAGGTTTGTTCTACACAAAGGTGCAAGAAAATGAGGTGGAAAGTTAGATGGTGACCAGTTTACAAAGTTTGTTAAATTCAACATTAAGATGTCTGTACTTCATTCTGAGAAAAATGGATAGGCAAGGTAGATTTTTAAGAGGGGATATCAGAAATTCAAAAGTTTTTATTGAGCACCTAGTATATGCCAAGCCTGTTTTAGACTCAGCATTGATAGTTTTGAAGAAGCAGAAAAGAACAGATTTCATGGAGCTAATAGTTAAATGGGGAATGATAGACAATAAGCAAAATAAATAAGACACATATATAATGAATTTATAAGTGATAAATGCTAGGGAAAAAAAACAAGAAAGAATGAAAAGAAGTGATTAGTGGTTTATAGCATTTTTTTTCTGGATCATTTAAAGAGATTAGAGAGAGACTGGCAACAGAGGTACAAGTTAAAGTTCCATTAAAATATTCATGGCAGATATGCTGAGGCTAGGTAGGACCTAAGATTATACAATGAAAATGAAGAGGAGAAGACATATTTAAAAGGATCAACAAGACTGCATGGGGAATTTTTCTATATTAGATTGAAGAAGAAAATAAGGGATAACGATTATGCTGAGTTCTTGGAGTTTGAGTCATCATTAGGAAGGGAAGATAAAGAATCAGGTTTTTGTTTTATAATTTCATTAAAGTCATATGTTCCTTGACTTCTCTTAGACTAATAGAGGATGTTTTCTCTTTTCATTCTTTAAAACAAGAAGTGCTAAATAAATTCAATTGCTTTAGATTAGTATAGCTAACAGTATCATAACACCTGGAAAATGGTTTTTTAGCATCTGAATGGTCATCCAATGATCTTAAGGGGTCCTCTTGGGAAAAAAAAAATGAGATATTTCTGTGCCTTTTTCTAATTATACTGTGAACCCAAGAGTTAGAGACATTGGCCACCATAATACAAAACCTTCATTCTGTCTTAGGGCCACAAGTCAAAAAAATCACAGGTTTGATGGTTCACATTGGAAACTTATGGTAAGTTTTCAATGAATGGTGATTGACATTACATTTATTAATGTCTTTCTGAATGTGATGAATACATTTTGGGAGTCAGTGTTCATCACTTGGCTCAGATTTCCTTAAACTGGGACAGGGTCGTAATGCCTTCAGATGCATCCTTGCATCTCATCCCAGTAATGTAGATGCTGGTCTTCTCCAAGTTTCCTTGGTGACTGTCAATGCTCTCAACCACCTGTATCATCTGGCATCAGTGTTTGTTGTTACAATCCTGGCTGTCGCATCAACGACAACCCAATCCTTGTGTAGGTGGGCTGTGGAGACAGATGGTTCCTCTGCACAGGGTAGGGACTGTCAGTCATGGAGGGGAGAGCTGAAAATGATGCTGAAGCAGAGCATGGCTTCTAGATCAAGAGCACTTTTTTATGGGTCCAATATCAGAAGTTAAAATGGAGCAATTCCATATCTATTTACTTTCAGGGAGTTCTTGGACTCATCTGAAAGACTGCTGAATTTTCTTTTTAAAAATTAGATTAAAATTAACAACCAAATAGGAATCACCCTGTTTGGCATTCCTCTATTCTATCCATTATCCAATTTATCCATTGGTCACTGAAGAAATGTTTGTAATGTAAAAGTCCATTTTGGATAGATGCCAAGACTGACTGTATTTCTTCCCAGGTAGAAGGAACAATCAGTCCAGTGAGGAGAGACCAGAGTCTAGAAAGACCAGAGCCGAGAAGACAGTCCCATGGAGGCTTGTCACAGCAGTTCTCAGAGCAAATTCTGGAAGCTTTAGTTGACTCCTGCAGTAGTAATTTATCTTTGCAAGACATAGTTTGTAGTGATAGAAGTAACATTATCTTCTATTTCTTTTACCTGGGAAGAGGGTTTTTTACAAACCTTTTATTATTAGCATATGTTTTCCACTTTTTCTGCTTTTCTGTGTTAGCTCTGGGGATAAGGAGAAGAGAAAAATTCAGGGAAATCTAAGGATATCTTCTTAAGTGGGAATATAGGAGTGCATCTGAGACACTTTATACAGGGTCTTCATCTTACAGAAAAGTGAATAAAAAGAAAAGGGAAGGGAGGGAAGGAAATAGGGGAAGAGAGGAGGAGAGGGAGAGGGAAACATTCTTGGTCTTAGGGAGTTGGAAGGCAGTTTCTTCAGAATACCTTCTTTGGTTAGAGAGGGAGGGTCTCTGTCACTTACTGGTATTCTAGCTGTTGATCTAAAGAAATACTTGTCCAAATTAAAGTAGTTTTCTAGAGAGGGAGACAAGGAACTTGGGTAGAACTCAACTATGTAAGTATCAGCATTGTCCTGAGGCTGGGCTCTATTTTATCTATTTTATCATCCCTATTTTAAAAATGTCTTCCTCTCATACGAATGCTGTCCATGGTGTGTGTATGTTTGTTTACATTCATGTGCACAAACACTTGCACACACATGCAAACAGGATTGGGAGACAGGAATGCAGACAGGAATATACTGAGCCTGCACACAATTATATAGATTAATACTCAAGCCTCTGCCAGAACCAGGGAAACAATAGCCAAACCTGTCCTGGGTGAAGCCTAAAGTGCTACACCTTCATGCCATGTTACAGATAAAGGATAGCATGACAAAAGTTCACCTAAAGGTTTTCATATGAGTTGGGCACCCCTTTTGTCCACCTTGAAATGTATTGCTGGTAAAAACTTGGTATAATCATTCAGTATTTAGGATGATTTTTTTCTCTGAGAGAGATTAAGAAAGAGAGCATATGTATACGGCACTGGTACCCAAAAGCAAGACAAGAAAAGAAAAAAGCAAATTTGGGGCAGTATAAACCGGCAAGAAAGAGGTGAAGGTGAGGAAGCCAGCCCTTTACTGACCGTGGGACTCCCTGTAGCACTTTACAAATAATAGAACAAACTAAGGCCTCGGCAGTTTCTTCTCTTGTGTTTATAAATGTACAGACCCCAGGCAAGAGTGTTTTTGTTTTTGTTTTTGGTGTATTATCAGTCTAGATTCAACAGAAGGGATGGAATAAAATACAACATACTCAAATGTTGGCAAATGGACCAATGAGAGGTCTCCCTGAGATATGCCTCACTCCCCCGCCCCCCCAAGTAAATTACCTGATAGGCAAGAACTTCAAGGATTTTAGGGAAACTCCTAGGGACTCCTGGGTTCTAACCTGGAAAATATTTGGACTGCAGTTGTTTCAAGTTGATAGAACAGTACAGATGCATGCCTATTTGGATATTCCTTCTGAAGAATTAAGTCCAAATTCTTCACACACTATATAAATATTACATTACTAATTACAGAAAATTAGTCAGACACCCCATTTTCTATGCCTTGGTGACTACCTGATTTCTGAGACTTTTAAGACTTTTTAAAAGGCAGAGAGCGCCGCATGTCATTGATCCTGAGATAACCTTTACAAGTCAATCTCTCACACGAGCCTCATCACTGGTAGACAGATGCATCATGAAGAACTTGGCAAGTTTCAGTCAATAACTGAAATAATGCAAGTAATGACACCAGTGTGAATATGGCTGGCTTAGATATTTCCTCGTTTTATTTTGTTTTGTTTTGTTTTCCAGAAGTAACAAGTACCCACTATTCCTGTTATTTTAAAAGAAAGAAACAAGGACCATTATTTCCTTGGCTTATTATTAATATTAAATGGATGCCCACAGAATGCTGTCAGTGAAAACTGTGTTTAAAGTGATAATATATTCTAAATGGTTGGCCCAGTGTTTTCTTAAGAAACTGCTCTTAAAATAATGGTATTTATGACAGCATTATGAATTTTCCCAAGTTTCGAGATTTGTGAGGAGGAGGAGGAAAGCCCAACAGCTTACCAGAAATTCATGGAGACCTCTTCATAACTGCATCATTCTCATTTATTGAACAGGGCTTACAGACTGCTCACTGTTCAATGAAAATCAGAAAGCAAGAGTGCATGTTATTATAAATGCTTGGTCTGCAGGGAGCCGGCCTCAGTCACATGCCAGTGTTATTTTAGTAGTTTTCAAAGTCATAAGTGTGTTTTTTTTTTTTCCATGAGAGGTTTTTACTTTATTCATGGTTAGAAAATCAACCTGCAAGTTGGTAAAAAAAAAAAAAAAAAAAAGATTAAATTTTCAAAGAAGTCAGTCATATAAAACTAGGTCATCCTTTTAAATTTTCACAAAGTTGTGAGTTTGTTTCTGTTTGCCTTTTTTTTTTTTTAAGAAGATAACTTTTGGGAGATAAACAGCTAAAAATTTCCAAGTTGGCAATAGGGTTTTCTTGGATCTGTTTTTATTTCAAACATGGCTGGCATGAAATACATAAATAAACAAAAATGAAACACCAAATCTGCTTATTTTAAGGGACTGAGCAAAGGAGATGGTGGAAGAACAATAATGGATGATTGAAAGATGACCTAGGATATACCTGGAACCTTGCTGCCAGACTGGTTTTTCAAATCAGCAGCATAAGTGCCATCAGGGAGCTTGTTAGAAATGGAGAGTATCAGGCCCTACACCAGACGGACTGAAACAAAATCTGCATTTTAACAAGATCCTCAAGTGCTTTGTCCATACATTAAGTTTGTAAGAATTTAATTCTACAGCTAATGCTGTTTGCACAGAAGAGCACAAATTTTTTCATGTAGTATATAAATTGAAGTCATTACGACCTGAAAAATATCTAATGGGAGAAAGAGAGAAAGAGATAGCACAAGACAGAGCAAGCGAGAGTGAATGAGCGAGCAGTTGTACCTTCCTAGGTAAACTTATAAGAATAGAAGGTAGTTTGTAAATCACGTTTTGAAACAGAGCTGATTTCCTCTTGTTCTAACTTTGCCTAAATTTGTACGGCCACTATGAGTAGCCTATTGGATTATAGACATACAGTTAATGAAGACATTTACTTTTTTATCTCTTTATCCAGTATAAATATTCAGCAATTAACAACAGAGCCTGAGATCTCTGTAAGTTAACATAAAATTCCAAGTCATCTCACAGCTCTAAAAATAATCCGTAAATGACAGAGTTAGAAAAAGAAAAATAAGGAACCAAACTGTACATGTTGTTAGCAAAACTAACTTCTCAGGTTTCACCAGTTCTTTGTTAAAGAATATCATCATCAAACCACATTTTAAACGGAAAATGAATTAATAGTTATTGGGCATCTACTATAATCTGGGTACAACACTGGGCTCCAGAATAGGTTTTTTCTTTTAAATCTCATAGCAGCTCAAATAAAGAATGAATTCTTATTTCTATTTCACTAATGAGAAAATTGTGGCTTAGCAAGGATAAAGTAATTGCTTAAGGTCACAAAGCTAATAAGTGGAAGAACTGGGATTTAAAATTAATTTAGTCTTACTCTGAAGCCTCTCCCAACCATGCCATACTGCCAGGTATAGTTACTGTGCAAGTAAGTTAAATACCTCATAAAATATATACAGTTATTACAGAGATCTGATTTAGACTAAACAGAATGTTATTTGTTTCTTTTTGTATAGTCTTAAAAGACAAATTCTGTGTATTGTTAAAAATAAATATCTAAACTGAGTGGACACTAAATTATAATTTTAGTAAAAGTTCCAGCACTCATAGTTGGTAGAACAGATAAATGACATCCACTATAGCATTTTTCATGAATGAGGCTTTCCTGCAGTTGAGTGTGACACCCTTCATTGCCAAAAATGTGAACTCCCACACAATTTCATACGTTTGTTATTGTTCACTACATGAATGTTAACCCCCGTTCATCATAAATTATCAGGAGAATTACCTTGAAAAAGTAGCAGGTAGAACTCTAAAGACTACTGTTATCTGTAATCCACATAAAATATGCATTAGCCCAAGAAATAGTTAACGATTGAAAGGTGCTGTACATATTTGTGATTGTGTGTGTGCCTGTGTATTCACATGGATATACATATAAGTACATGTACACTGACTGAAAGCTTAAATAAATGTCCTACCTTTGACATAATTAACACAAATGACCAGTAAAGGCAGTTCTGGGCTTTCTGCTTTCACTTCAGTAAGAACAGTTTTGTTTTTATCTGTTTCATATATTGGGATTCCATGTAAAATTTATTGCTGTCATTCAAAGTAGTCTACTGCTCTTAGAAAGAAGCTTGAAAACAATTGTGTTATAGATCAAACTCACTTTATGAGTGAGGAAGCAAGGATTCAGAACTCATGACTGTTTCATGTGTGCCTGCTGTATTCTAGGTAATATGCCAGAGATGTCTTACTACTTTGTCGATATGCTAAGAAAGTAAATCTGATAGAGATGGAGTAACTTGCCCAGATTACACAAGTAGTTAAGACATTCCGAAAGCTAGAGGCCAGGATTATTAACCACCGAATTCTGTGCTCTTCCCAGAATACCTTATTGCTGACATAAAGATAAAGACACATTGGTCTTTATATTTTATTCCCAAGTTGAATCATTGAACTCTGTTTTCATATTCTGTTCTCTCTACATGGAGATGATAACCCATAGGATTTACATATACTAAACTACTATTAAGTGTTAAGCAAAAATAATGCAGAGAGTCACACTTACTTATATTTCCCCTTTTGGCCATCACCACCAATTAATAGGATAGTTAGTTGGTGTTCAAATTACCATTGTTTCTCTGGAACATTTTTCTTTTACCCAAATATGTAGAGATATACTGTGAGTTAAGAAATTCTTAATATTTCAATAAATCTTAACCCATAATAAAATGCACAATAAAATGTATCTTTTTGTTTTACTGTTAAGCAGAAAAAATGATTCTTCTTCATATGGTTAAAACATTAAATACAAAGCTACTTTGCTCATTAACCTCACATATGGAAAATAAATCAAAATTTGTGGGTGAACTTCAAATATAGTCTTAAACTTGACCCATGCACTTCATGGTGCAATGGATTGTTTCTTCACACTATATTTTTCCGTGATTTTTTCCCCCACTTAAATCACAAGAGACTCAAGGCAAGAAGATGTGGTAGAGGGAAAAGTGTCCAAGTTGGCTACCACTCTAGTTAAACATCAAATTCTGACATACCTGTTAGTGAAGCACTGTGATCCACTCAGTGTTGTAGAGTGAATAGTGACCAAATTAATTGTAATCTAGCAAAATTTTGGCACATTTTCCCTCCTTTAGCACTGCTTTGTAATTTAAAGGGGTAAGATATATAGAGAAAGGAGTAACAGAGGAGGAAAAAGAGAGTTCTGTGGTAGATACAGTAATGAAATTTATGTTTAGGTTTCCTTTCATTTCAGGTTTCAGAAGATTGAACACTTTTAGTCTCTAACATACCTGGGTGGTTAACTAAATTGTAACTGTTCAATCTACTTTATTTCACCAGGGTTAGAATTATACTTGTGCGCTAAGATATAGTTTATGCACGTGCACGTGCGCGCACATTCTGCCTAGGGGAGAGGAAAACACATAAAAGAAGGATAATGACAATCAGTTAATGAGATTTAGAAAAGTAAGCAATGACTAGCTCTTCCTTTCCTGAAAATTAACCAATGCTCAGCAACTAAAATTTTAATTTGACCCTTTCTCTATGATAACAGTGACAAAGCATGTTCCAATTTATAAAAGCTTCAAGTGGCAGCAGTAATTGCTTGGTATTTCAAAAAAGAAAATAGAGAATTATAAAGAGAAATATTTTTTCTTTTTTTTATTCACAGTTTTAGTAGAAAAGCTCTACAGAAAGTTAGATTAAGTAGGAACATGTAAGTTAATGCAATAGGTCCTAATGAACAGTCTAAGTTCATTGGAAATTTATAAATATGACATTTGTCAGTGGGCTCTATTGCCCCAAGTTTCTGGTGTTTCCTGAATGAGAAATAGGTTCTTAGAGGTCTTTCATTTACTCCTCAGCTGTTAGAGAAATTGAGAATTATTAAATGCTCCAGTAGGAAGGAACCTTTAACATTATCTAATCCAATGTCTTTATTATCACATAACTGAAACTCAAAGAAGTTAAATAACTTGCCTGAAGCCAAACAACATCAGTTTTAAAACTTCTCCAGTTCTTTTTTCTATGTTTATCCTTTCTTATGCTATATTGCATAAGTGATCTTATGCTGTATTACATGAGAAATAGTAATTAAAGATTATTTATTTTCTCATTTTCTCCTTTTCAATGAGTACCTGTGAAGCATTTGCTTGACCACCTTCAGTGACAATGAATTTACTATCAAAAGATTTTAGGATAGTTGCTAACACATTAAATGACTTCTAAGAGATTTCTAACTTTTATTTAACTATGGGGCATTTTAAAAAGTAATTAATTGATCCATTGCCAAATAATTGTTAACTTTTTAATTAAGGTTAAGAAGTGGTAAACATTACAATTAATATTATAATATTGAGAATCCAGAGAAACAGATCACATTTAGTAATGTATTGAAAGGACACTTATCAACCAGCAAGAGGTTATCTAATGTCCTAAAGGGTGATTGGGCTCTAGAGAAAAAAAGGCTAGATTAATAGTATTATTTAATTTCACAATTTTTTCTTACTCCTATTCAGTATTACCAGTTTCTGTTTCTCTCCTAATTGAACTGTGGAAGGAGCAACTGCGTTGGCAATAGATCAATATCTAATTTTTGAAAGTTAAGTTTTTTAAAAGAAAAGCGTTCTTTTACAGGGAAAAAAGCATAATGATACATAATGAAAAATACTGCAACTATCCTGGCAAATTTTCTATGTGAAATTTCAACAGAATCCATCAATTATAGTAAATGACCAATAAAAATGTTCAATCAAAAACTCATTTTAAAATACATTGTTAATGAACTGTATATAATGATACTTAATCAAAACTCCACACGATTGCACTCACACGGGAGAAAAGTTCAGAAGCACTATTGTTCGGAACAAAAGATAACAATACAGCTACATAATTAATAGCCTGTGGTCCTGTGGAACTCTTTGGGGAAACTCAATTTCATAACAACTTTTATTGTTTTTTAAAACACAAGAATTGTGTTTCATAATAGCACTAATGCCATAAGCAAGAAGTCATTGTTTTTCAGGTGGTTTTATTTTCCATGGTTGTTCCACACTGAAGTATAAGATACACAATCAGCAAATGAAGTTACTGACCACAAAGATGGCAGAAAATAAATTCTGCTTCTATTTTATAACATTCATAATCTAGAAGTGACACACTATCTTCAAAAACATTTCAATAGGATATTTGTATCAGATAAGTCTATAAGGAACATTTGTCTTTTTCTGGGGTGACAGTGTAATTGTGCTAAGTAACTAGGATGCTTTAAGATTTTGAGATACGGATTTCTTAAGGAACAAATGAAAATCCACCTGAAAAGTTTAGACTAAGGAGCATAGAAGACTGTGAAAACCACCTTGTTAAATTAAACATTTACCTCAGCAGCTGTGTTAAAGTTAGTATGTAAGTTTAGATACTTGTCAACTGTCAGACCTCAATGAGATTATTATTAGTAATAATGCAATGCATGAAATATACATGTAGCCAACATGTAGACTAAAAAATATAATTCTATGCCAATTTGATGGACAGAATAAATAAAATAGTTAAGGTATGCTTTCCAAAAACCTATGGGGAAGCATGAAGTTCTTTTGTGAAACTTATCAATCAGAAATCAGTATTGCAGTATTTTACTGATATAAATTTAAGCCAAGGCCATTGGCTCAAATGCTGATGTATATTTTTCATACATATTAATACTGAGCATGCAAAGTAAAATGCATGCAAAGTAAAATGTATTCTATGCATGCAAAGTAAAATGTATTCATCTCTCTTAGCTGTATCTGAACTCAGAAATAAGGACTTAGTAAAATCAATTTAAATTTTTAAGCCAATCAGTTTAACCAAGAGCCCTGTGGAAGTGTTCAACAGCTATTCCTATAAATGAGATGGCCCCTTGACCCACCTGGCAGAAAAATCATAGCTAAAAAAATGGGAAAATCTTATGTTTTCTCAGTAAGCCTCATAAGCAATATGGTTGCTATCAATCTTAGAATGTTTGGTCATGAAAGCATTAATACTGGATACTACGTAGTCTTCAGAAAGACTAAATTGAGAGTAGAAAACCACAGACAAAGTCAATTCCAGTGACTCACTCAACAAAAACAGAACAAAATGAAAAGCAAAAAAGTTAAAATCTGTGATTTCCTCCAGGGAGACCCTGATATGATATACACATACATACCTCCCCCCCACACACACGCACACATACATACACACAATGTATTATATATATCATATATTTTATATGTAATATTAAATTCATATACTTTAAATTTATATAAGTATACATGTATAGTATAATACTCATATATAAGCATGTGTGTGTGTGTGTGTGTGTGTGTGTGTGTAAAATATGGGCTTTAGATAGATATCTATCTCAGGGAAAGTCTAAAACTTAAACCAAGATAAGTAAATATCATCCAAAGAGATTGGTAGTAGCTATAATATAGTCAAGAACTAGAGAAGGAGAGAATATGACAAGGCAAGGACCAAGAAAAACAAGTTGAAGTAACAGACTTACTGTTAAGTGCCACCTTTTGATGGGCTTCTTACTACTTCTGAGTGGTTCCATTCAGGAAAGTTTATTTCTAATCTACAAGGAAGTGGATGAGGATTTTCATAATTGTTCCAAATCTCCGGCAGATGCCTTCTAAAAATAGAATAAGCTCAGGTTTTAGTAGATCTTCTTTTTTTGGACTGGAGGGTGAATCAGGGCTCAAACTGCAGATAGAAACCTCACCAGGTCTCCTTCCTAATCTTCAAGTCTTTGGAGTTGTCTCTATTGAAGATGGGAATTCAGGGTGGCCCAGCTTCATAGAATAAAAAGACTAGGGATTATGGTTAGGAAACTAGTGTATGGAACAAAAAAGCAGTGTGAATCTTAAAACAGTAGAGAAATTAGTTGTTATTCATGACTTTGGTGATAGAGAAATGACTCTGGAAAGAGATATGCCATGGACAGAATGGGGACACATGCTCCTCAACTTACGATGGTGTTACATCCTGATAAACCCATCATAAATTGATATCATGTTGAAAATACATTTAATATGACACTGTAGAGTATCGGTTGTTTACCCTCATGATTGCATGGCTGACTGGGAGCCATGGCTTGCTGTTGCTACCCAGCATCATGAGAGAGTATTATATAATATATAGCTAGCCCAGGAGAAGATCAAAATTCAAAGTACAGTTTATACTGAATGCATACTGCTTTCTTACAGTTGTAAAGTCAAAAAAATAATAAGTCAAATAGTAGTAAGTCAGGGACCATAGGGACTAGTTCTCAGGGCAAGGACTAGAGTGAGCATGTACTTGCAGGAACCTGGAAGTTTGAGAGTTTTGTGTCTTAGGTAACTTTCTCCCTTTAACCTCCATACAGCCTTGTTAAGTCTATAATTATATGGCTCCCAATTTCCACATTGTCTCCCAGATACTGACACATGTATAGAGTCCAATAGTCACTGTAATTACTAAATAACCACTGATGAATTACAATGCAAAGAGTATATGAAAGTGTATAGAATTATGCCCCAATTCTAAATGTTAGTGACATTAAATTAATGATTAAAAAATAATTTTCAAAGGAAATTGGACTTACATATCAAAATAAAGCAGGTAGGTATATTAGCACCATTGGTAGATTATTCAAGTGTTTAAGTCATTGGGCAGGAGTGTTAAGCACTGAACTCTAACTTCTAAAGATTTCTGGAAATGAGGAGAATCATTGGTCAAAGAATGATAGACTTTACTAGTGCCAGTTCATAAATTCTGATTTCATGAGTTACCAGGGGTAATACCAGTTGATGAAGAATGATAGCCTTAACTACAGAATCAGCTTAGGCTTATTTTCAAATCCCACAGGCAAGGAAACATCAAAGAGGACAGATATAGAGTGTTAGTGCCCATCTGAGCTATTCTTGTAGACTTAAAGACCCAAATTCCCTCTCCTTTCTCTAGCCCAGGCTTTCCTTCTGTAATATTTTATTCTAGAGCCTCCGGAGCCCTATCACAGCCTTAATAACTCAGAATTGAGGAAAGGAACAGCTGGAAGGAAGGCAGAAAGCTATGTTTCTTGAGTCAACACAAACACCTATGTACAGCTTGAGGAATTTCCCAAATGGTGGAAATTTTTCCACCAAAGATTAGAAGGAGCTCTGAGATAAAGATGGATCTGATAAGAGAGAAATGGTAGCATATAGAAGGTATTCTCTAAGGCGGGGCTCCAAAACCTTTAAGGTGGATGTATGACCATCTTGTCAAAATGCAGATTATGATTAAGTGCATCTGGGGCACAACCAGAGATTTTACATTTATAGCAAGTATCTTGATAATGATGCTGCAGTTTGCAGACCACATTTTGAAGAGTAAATATCTAGGGGGCACTGGTTCTCAACAGAGGTAAAATTGTCTCCAAAGAGACATGAGGCAATGTCTGGAGACATTTTTAGTTGTCATAACTGCAAAAAGTGCTATTTGAATCTAGTGGAGTAGTGGCCAGAGATGCTGCTAAGCATCCTACAATGCCAATAACAGCCCCAATATGTAAGTATAATTTGGAGTGAAATGTTGAGAAACCCTGCCAGAGAGAACTCCTTCCAAAAGATTTGACTTTTGAGTACATTTCCCTTAGAAAATGGGTATAATTGTGGTAAATGTGATGTTTAAGAAGACTTGTACATACTCTTCCTAAATCATTACTCTTCATTGTACTCAGTCTGATACAACTTTGGTAGTATACTAGAGGTTAGCAAAAAGGGGGACAGTAAAGGAGGAAAGGACATTTCCCAGTTAGAAACAATCTTAGAGAAACTAAGAGGATGAAGCTGCAGATAGTAACAATGAGCAGTGGAGAAAAAGGTTTACAAAGCAGAGGTAGTCCATGAGTTCCCAGCTAAGTGAGAGGTGGCCTCAGCAGAAAGGAAGGTGTTATGACTGAGCAAAGGACAGTCCAGGAATTCTTGTTTGAAGCCTCCCATTCTTATCAATAGGGAATGATCCTTTAACATAAGAGAAACCTCCTTTTTTTCCCAGGTATGTATAACTTTGAGTGCTAATCTGAAGTACTGATGAAGTAGGCTATCATTGGTCAATACAAAATGGTTTGTTAAGGCCGGTGTCCATGGTCCATAGTATGCCAGTTAAATATTTTGAATATGTGCATGCATATGTATGTGGATATTTGATAGTTTGATATGAATGACGAGAAACTACCTAAAAGTACCCCAGGAGATGAAGAAGGGGGTTTGATAATAGTTGAACTCTCTAAATTGTGGAAGATACCAGATCATGAAAGTCTTTCACATCAAAAGACCTTTAATCTTAGGGATCCTCATGGAGACAGACATAATTTAGGATAGGTGAAGGATGTATCAGGAAAAAAATTCAACAAAACTTACAGGATAGGCAGAGTAGGGTAAAAAGGTTATAACAAGAATGTCCCTAGAAAATAAATTCCCTCACATTGCCTCAAGAAACCCTTTCTGGTTTCTCATTCTGCAAATATCTTAGTAAATAAAGAACATGTCCACCATTTGCTTCAGAAACAGGCCATGTGGCATTAAGGGCAATTGCTTTTCCTATGACAGCAAACTAGGTGATCCACAGGTAGACAGCCCTCAGTCTCTTCCAAGACAAGCAAGTATAAATTGCTTTTCAAATCTCATCTCAAAGGGCCAGACAGGAGGTTTGGTAAATATGAAATATTTTCATATTGACATAGGAAAATTTGTACTTCACAGTATATAAATTAGAAAAGAAATTTTCAATAAATAATTAAGTTATAATTAAAAGGAGCAGAATTTTGCATGAAGAAAGAGACACCAGCTCCTGAACTTGGTGGCTATAATTGCCACCCTTTTCAAAGCTGGATTTCAAAAATAAAGGTTTTTGCCAAAGATGGGGGTAGCCATAGCATTTCAAAAGTGCCAGCTGGGCAGATAAAACCCACTCTAGGAAATTAATCGCTGCTCATCCAGCCTGCATCCCTGATACCAGATTCAGAACTTCATCCATTTACATGTTTTTATGTATTTGGTATTTGATTATCTTGGATTGTCCATTTGACCTTGGCTTCCTCTTGTTCCTGCTTTTCAGGTAACCTGTCTCTTGCCACATTTCCTTGACCTCCATCAAATTTAGAGCTCTAATATCTTCTAGATGACTTCAACCCATCCACCACAGTAGTATCATCACACCCACAGCACTAAAGAGAATCAGATTTATACTACTCTTATTTCTTTTCTTTGTCACAAATGATGGGCATCTTGTCTCCCTTCCTTACACTTATGTGATTCACAGTATTTACAAAGATGAGAAGGGAAACAACATATATGAAATAAAGCTTTAGGATCCCACTCCAAACTACTACAATTGCCAGTCTATCTGTCTAAACTCCACTTCCCTCAGTGTAATGGATCAGGCTTTGGAGTCATATGGACCTGGTATCAAGGACTAGATATGTTAGGCAGTAGCTCACTTTTCTAAGTCTTATCTGTAAACTGGGACTAATATTCCTTACCTCATAGAGTTGTTGAGGAGATACCAGTAGTAATGAATGTAAAATGTTTAGTATTGTTCAGAGAACTTGGAAGGCACTATAGAAATGAATGAATGAAAGAATGGCCAAATAAATTATCTATACTTGACAGCATTTGCCACTAAATCTTTGATTATAAGATTATCAGTAAAAATGAGGCTAAGCATTGTTCTAAATCCTTTCATTCTCACAACAATGCCAAGAGGTAAGTATCATTAGTATATTTTTGGATATGAGAAAATAGAGGCACAAGCAGTTAATGACTAGCCCAAGGTCAATAATAGTAAGTGGTGTTGATAATAACTAACATTTAATATTTATCATGGATGTATACCCTGTGCTAGATGCCTCTAACCTTCTAGAACTTAGAGTCAGCCTGTTGGATAGAGTACAGATGCTCTGCTGTGTCTCTAATTTGGAATTGTTCAAATAGTAAGTCACAACCAGTGTAGTATATAGAAGGAAGGAAGGAAGGAAGGGATGGAGGGAGGGAAGGAGAGAGGGAGGGAGGAAGAGACAGTAGAGAAGCGACAGTAGAGAAGGGAAGGAAGGAAGGAAAGAAAGAAAGAAGGAGAGAGGGAGGAAAGCATATCAGAAATAGACTGAAATGAAAAAAAAGTGTTGTACATAGCTAGGGTAATTGTTTCTGGAAATCTCTTTTTCAAACTTAACTGTGTGTTTGTACAATACATCTCACTGTTGAATATGCTAAGTGTGGGTCAGTCAAAAAATGTGAAAGACACTGCCTTGACAAATCGCACAGTGTCTACATTAATCCTCCCTGAGGTGCCTGTGGTGATAGTCTTCACACAGATGGTGCTCAGTTTATCCAATATGGAGTCTTTTGTGTTTAAAACGTATTTTAGGGGGAAGGGATTGTGATTCCTTCCCACATTTTGCCCCAGTTCCAACATTCAAGTAGTCATTTAAAGATTGTATTGCTGACCAGATTAAAAGCATATGTTGCCACCCTCTAGAAACCAAGCCCTGCAAGCAGACATTCAAACAGATACATGTGACATTTTTGTAAGCTATTGGATTGCTCTAACAGAAAAGGAGTGGGTCCTCTTTACTGGCCTGTATTTCAAGTCCCAAGCCTACTGGGCTCAGTCATAATTTATTCAGTGCATGAACATGTGCATATCTTCAGCAGGTTATATGTTCAATATCAAGAGACACATGGAAAGAAAAAGCATATTTTTAAAGTGTTGCAGCTTTCACAAAATAAAGTACTGTAGCTTTCGCATGAGGTGCATTTGTCATAGACATAGGTCTTATCCATAACTCATTGTTAAGCCAGAATATTTACGTTGTCACTGCTATCACTATTATATTCTATAGCAAATTCCCCTAAATGGTATCCTTTTTCTATTTCTGGCATCAATGTTCAGAAAGTGAAAATAAGGTTGCCTCTCTTTTGTCTTAATTGTTTTTTATAGACCTATTTAGATCCATGTTGAGGCTACTTTTGTTAGTCATTGCCTTTTTTTCTCCCAAGGTTGTTATAATGTATTATTTACTCACAGTAACCAAGGATGATGATTATTTTCAATTCCAGGATTCATCATTTCTGCTCCTCCATTTTTTAACCATTACTTTTTATTCTTTCTGTACCCTACAGCATCTTATGAAATATAAAATATAATGAAACATTCAGACATTTGACATTCTCCTTATGGGTTTTCAGAGAAGCAACATTGTGCACATGCTTTAGCTTTCATTTCATTAGTTACCTTTGCTCTCCAAAATGTTCTCAGAATAGCAAAGCAAATCCACCTGTACTTGCTGGTTGGTAGAGGCTACCTATTTCCATCACTGTTTTGTCATTCTCCTCCTCATCATCATTCAACTTCTACTTCCATGGAGGATTATACAAACACCAGATTAGTTGTACTAACAGCCATTTATTCTGAACACTTCCTCATTCACTACTGGAAGTCTCCTAGTTTCAAGTAAGCCACAGAGGAAGGGGAAGAAATAAAGACAGGACTTGGAAAGTGGGCAGATAGGCAGTAGCACAGTGAAAGTTTCTAATTCTCAAAAGCATACAATATTTATGTTCTCTCTCCCAGTTCTGTGCTACAACTTATAGAATTTCCTCCAAAATGCATATCTTTGTAGAAAAATTAGTGTGCATGCACATGACATTTAGCAAATGTAAAAATAATTGGTACAAAAATTCAAACTGGAAGTTTCTCAATTGGTGTCCTTGCCATGGCCTCATAAACAGATACTTGGAGACATTTGTCCCCCAACTGAGATCTACACGTGGGTCCTTCTCAGCACATAATTCATAGGAAATCATACTGGCTTCTGTAGAGAAAAGATAATTTCTGAGGTTGGATGGTATATAAGGAGAAATGTCAGGAGCCAAGGAACTCTCATGCTAAGAGTTATTTCTGCTTCTTAAGTTTTATTACAACTTAAGGACCTTCAGTTCTCCCACATCAAAGGAAGAATAGACTTTCCTACTTATATACTAGTTTCTCATGTCTAGTCCCATGGCTCATAGGCCTCACCCTTGGCTTTGAGCCTCAATGCAAATGTTTGCAGAGCCTAAACTGGTATGCATCACTGCCCTTGTCTCTCAGGTTTTCCCTGCTTTCTCAGAAAAGAAAAATTTTATTTTATTTGCTACATTCCTGGCCAGCCTGTGGGTAGCAGGGATTTCCCAGTAGCCCCCAAGTATGCTACAACATTTAATGTGGCACTTCCAGGTGACCTTCAAGTATTTTCCCCTTTAGGGTGGCTTGAGGTTGCCATGAAGGACTCTGCAGATAGTGTTTTCCTTCAGAACTATCCATTCATGTCATTTAAGGCAGAATAAGGTCTTAATGTTCACCATTGTCCTTTATACCATTTGACTCTCCCATCATAGGGTCCTTTATTAACTGAGAGAACTCACAGTTTTGCAGCTCAAGCAAATTTGTTTGTTATTTTTTTTTTTCCTGGCCAGAGTTGACTAATAACACAGAGTCTTTCTCCAAAATTTTTCAACCAAGCATCAAAAGATTCAGATACAATTTGCACCATTTTTTTTTCCAACCAGGCTACAACTAAATCAATGAGAGAAATTGAGGCCAGAGTTAGACAGAGTAAGTGTAAGAAATAGAGCAAGAACAAGTGGGAGAGGGAGAGGGAGATAGGGAAGGAGGGAGTGAAGGAGGAAAGGTGAGATAGAGGTGTGCCCTGTCCTGCTTGAGTTTCAGTGTCTGACTATACCATGATCATATGTAATAGTTCAAACATTCTTTCATAAGTTCCTCTTTTGCCTCAGAAGGTACTATTTGAACCTGTCATTTATAAGCAAAAGAAACATGGTCAGAAGAGACCCTAAAGTCATCTAGTCTAAAAAGCTGCTCAGTGGGATTTGATGTCTTTGCCAAGTATTATAGTGAATGCCACTTGTGACAGAGAACCAGCTCTTCCTAAAGCAACACTTTCCACCAATTCTATCAATTTTTTAGTAAATTATTATACTAAATCAAAACATTTCTCATGGCACTTTGCTCTTATTTCTCCTTAGACAGAATAAATGTACCTTCCAAGTGCAGTTCTTTAAATATTCCAAGGCAGTTAAAATGACATCTCTTCCTCAAGGTGTTAACATTTTTTTTTCAAAAGCCCTAAATATTCACTTTCTTTTTCTCTTTCTCATATGATGTCCTTTAAAATCCCTTCACTTTCCTGATAACACTTTTCTTCCTGCCTAGTAGTGTAGAGCCCAGAACTGGACACAATGTTCTAAGTAGAGTCTGAACAGGGCAGAAACAGCATGATTTCTATTTCCTGATTCCTGGACTGCACTTCAGCCTAAACTTGCACTCACTTTGTGACACGAGGAACCTATTGTTGACCAACATCCCTAATTGCTTTCACTCATGCTTTAAATCTTTTCCCATCTCCTCAGCCTTGTCCTTATGAAGATGGCTTTTAAATCCAAAGTGTGAGATTATATGCATTGTCCCTACATAATTTCATCTCAAATTCAGTGATGATGATGAAAATGTTTAGAGATGGATGATGGTGATGGTTGCACAACAGTGTGAATATAATTAATACCACTGAACTGTACATTTGAAAATAGTCAAAAAGGAAATGTTATTTATATTATGAATGTTTTACCACAATAAAAAAATTGAGGAAATTTGAATATGGACTAGATTTTATAATATAGGGAATTACTTGTCTTAGATGTGACCAACAGTATTAGAGTTATAGAAGAATTTATTTTTAGGAGATACTGAAGTAGTAGTCAAAGTTCATGAGGTCTGAAACTTGCTTTCAAATGGTTAAATATATATATAATTAGAAAAAGGTAGGTCAAGGAAACTGATAAAATATTAACAATTGTTTAACCTAAATATTTAGTATGAGTTTTCATCACAGTATTTTTCAACCATCCTTGTGTGGAAATTTTTCTTGTTAAAAAGTTGGACCCAATATTTTAATTTGTTAAGATACTAACCTTTCAGCCCTACCCCCTCAGTCTTCTATCTCAGGTGCTGGGAGCTAACTTGCAATGGACTAAACTGCTTTGAGCTTTTGAATCTTCCTCACCTAGGAAGCCTCCTTCCTCTCCTCATCCTCAGCTTCACAACTAACTCCTACTGCCCTCCTTAGAGAAACTTTTCCTAACCCCCAGAGTTCTTGACAAGTCCTTGTATTTATCATTTTCTAAGATAATTTTCCGTGTAACTGTAAAAAATGTCACCTAAAACCTCCAAATCCTGACTTCCTCTAGATCATAACTTTTTCCTTAATCCCAAATCATATGGCTCAGATGAAAAACTCCAGGCATTCTTCCCTTATTTGATTGCATTTCTGAAGGACTTCCATTCCTGCCATCCCTCACTTGCAATTCTCGTTCTCATTCACCATCCTACCTCCAAGAGCTGTCACTCCTCTTTCTAGCATTTCACCCTGCACAACAGACATTTCCCTTTCTTGTGTATTCTTCCAACTTAACAGAAGTAGAAGGCTGTTGTACATCACTGACTTTTCAGAATAACATCATAAATAATGGAAGATAATTGCAGCTGGGGAAGGAAACAATTTCACAACCTTGTTCAATGACACTTCTCCATCACAGGAAATTTTCACTGGCCGTGTCTATCTCAAGCCCAGCTTGCTGCCTATTCCCGTGGTAGGTTCCTCTACTTCTCAAATCCTTTCCACTCATCTCCCCTAGTTTATCTTGGGGACCAAGATGAAACCTCAAATTCTTTATAATATCTGGATAGATTTGCTCTCCTGTCAAAACCTCTGCCATTATACTACCTCTAATAAATCTTGTGTTTTAGAATTAAAAACAGCCCACTCTAACATTTTTTTAAACAAGGATTTTCCCACACCCCCTGAGAGAAACTGCTGATTTGAACCTTCCCTAACACTAATTAGTTTGTCATCTCCATCATGAAACTAGATCTTTGAGGGCTAGAATTCTTGCTTGGATCACTAGCACCTAAACAGTTTGATCAAGGAAAGAAGGAAGAAAGGAAGCACACACAAAAATCTTCTTTGATTATGGACTATAAGATTATAGGACCTTTTCCTATAGTTCTGATATTGTATAGTGTCACTGCAAACTCTTTCAGTGAAACCTTGGGGTAGATGAGCTTCCAGTATGCCCTTTCTGATTTGTTCTTTCATGCTGTCAGTCTTACAGGGGCAGGACTCCATTGAGGGGTGAGGGGGCGGCATAGTTCAGTTCAGTACTACCTGTAACCAGGAGCAATTTTAATATTTGGAATCCCACTTGTCCATATATTATAACCCACATTCTCCATTGTTTGTTTTAATAATAAAGTGGATATTTTAGTTACATCCTAATATCAGTTTTATAGTAAAATTGATACTTTGGTCACATTCTCTAGTATTGCTTTGATCAGTAATAAAGTATATCTTTTGATCTTAAAAAAATAAATAAATAAAAGTTCTCTTCCAGCAAATGGCTTTTCACTACACTAAGAATAAAATACAAATTCTGTGCCCTGCCGTGGCCTACATGATCAGGCCATATCTTTCTCTCCAATTGTATCTCTTTCCACTCTTCCCTCTCTCACCACATTCTAGCCCCCGTGAACCTCTTTCTATTCTAGAGACTTCACCAAGCTCATTTGTGCTTTAGGCCTTTGTATTTCTTTGTCCTTTAGCCACCCTACTCCCCACACCTAGCTGACTTTTTGTTTTCTTAGATCTCAGCTCAAATGATACCAGCCCAGAGGAGTCATTCACGATCACCCAGCCTCATACTACCTCATGACTTTTTATCACATCATGCTATTTTATTTTTTGTATTGCACATATCATGACTTCAAATTTTTTGTGTTTTTAATAACATTTCTTCTTATTTTCTGTTCCTTGTTCACCACTGATAGAACGTCAACTCCATGAGAGCAGAAACTTTTTCATATTCACTTCTATATTCCCGACACCAGAACAGTACCTGGTGCACAGAAGGTATATTTCATTTCCACCCACAGCCAAACCTTCTCTCAGACTGCACTCTCAACTCAGAACATCCTCCTTTCCATACTCATCCACTTTTCTCTCTCCCTTTACTTAAATTGCTCATACAAGCCTGCTTTTCATAAAGGCTTTCTAGAACTGTTAATATGATAGTTTATTTTTTAGTGGCTTCCAAAAAAAAAAAATTGATGTCATATATGATCAGCCAGAAAAAATTCTTATATACAAGACAAATTGTATCATACTACCTACTGCAGGTATCTCTCTAACGTAAGTAATTTAAAATTTTCAGTTCTTAATATCAATTTATTTATTACTGGTACCACTATAATTCCATACTTAACATTTTAGGAGAATGTATGGAAATAAGATATACCACTTATTATGAATATTTACAACATATTACACTCCTATAGTAGGTACTTTAAAAAGTTTTTAATTCACAATTCTTCGAATTTGGGGACAATAGTTAAATAATTATATATCTCTCAGTCTGAAAAAATTAGAAATAAACTATTCATATTTAATATGCAAGTTGATAGTAGTCTCTAGACTTCTGGAGGATGTTGGTTCTATTGTTTTGCTCTTCATTACATTTAGCATCCAGCACAGTTGTGGACATATAACATCATTACATATTTGGTGGATGGATGAATAAATGAATGAGGAGAGTTGCTTGAGATTACATAAAAGATAAACGCTTAAATCTGGATTAAATTCAGCCCTCTCAGACATCAAAATTACTGTTTTTTTTTTTATTTTAATTTTAATTTTTCAGAAGTAAATGATGTCCTGGTCCTTTCTATTATCACATTCATTACTGCCTTTGCTCCATTTTACTTTACTGTTACTAAATATCTTTAATTTTACAGATTCCAAGTTGATTTTAAAGACTCAGAAAGACAGACCTACAAGATAATTGAGTTTCCAAAAGGTGGCAGTAGCGTGTCAGTCACATGACCCAAGCTGTAAGGTTTTAAACTACTAATTTGACATAGAGATAAGTAAACCTTTTCTTTTTTATGCTCCAAAATAATATATTAAAAAATAATTTAACAAACTATATTTATTATATAGCAGAAAATACTTTTGAAAGAAAAAAAAATCTAAGGTACAGTTCAAGAGCTTTCTCACTAATTTCTACCCCTTTAGACTGTCAAAATTACTTCTCATTCTCCAAAGTCAGGCTTGTCCCAACAAAGTTTTCTTTGAGCTACTTGTTTGTTAGAAGACTTGGTCTCCTCTTTTTCTCGGCCTATTTATCTTTCTTACACTTTGCATACTAATGAAAGAGATATCCTCAGTTTACTTTTTCAACTTCCTTTGTCTCAGAGTTTAGTTTGTTTGTTTGTTTTGTACACTGCAAGATCAAAACATGGAGAAATAGCTGTATAGTAGCATGGTGTTGCTGAGAGAGTTTTTTACCCAATTAGAAGAAAGTATTTACATTCCACCCGACCTGTTAAGATTCTGTATCCCCAACCCACAATGAGTACAACTCATTGAAAGTAGACATGGGCCAGCATCTTGAGTGAGTGCCACATCAAAATTCCATACCAGAAGGGATGTTGGAAATTCAAATCAAGGGAGTAAGTTTATTTATTGAGCAAAGTTCCAGATTCATTACAGAAATGGAACAGGTAATATCAATGTCTGCAAAGACTCAAAGGAAACAAAGATCATGTCACTTTTAGGAAGCTAAAAGTAGTTCAGAAAGTCTGTATGAGCATTAGCTATCCCTCGGTACCTGTTGACCTGATAGTCAACAAGCCCTTGTTAGTGTCATTTCCATGCCTAGGATCTCTTGCTCCTTCGTCAGTAACGGCTTATATCATATAAATCTTTGACCCCCATTGACCAGAGCTGGTTAAACCAGGGGTGGCACTATCTAGACAGTAGTCATCTTAATGTTGGCTAATGACATAGAACCCAAGGTTTGGCATGGAAAAATAAACTGAATCAATAAGCCTCTTCTCTCAGAAATTTAAAAACATTAGAAAATCAGCAACATACACGTGAAAAAACTGAGATGTATATGATGAGACATATACAAGGTAAAATTATGAAGGAATGGAAGTTATTACTAAGGTTAAAAGGTTAATTAAGAGAGAAAAAATGTAACATATGCAGAGAACAGCAAAGCATGCTCCTCCAAGTACTTTCTTAACATAATTTAGAAAAATCTATCTCACAGCTTTATTTTCGTAAGCATTAACAACAGGGCTATGTCTTTACCCTGTCTGTGGTCCACTTTACCACCTTTGTTTCTCTTACTACCATTATAGCAACATTCTCAAAGTGACTTTCCATCTCCTCATTTCATTATCTAGATGAGCCCATTTTACAGATTAAAAAATCGAGGCACTAAGAGGATAAGTGACTGGCTCAAGTGAAGTTTTGATGCCTCTTTTTTAGAATTTACATTTTTTACTGATTTAACATTATTTGCTTCATCGTGCCATGAATGAGTCACAGGACTACACATGAAAAGCAGCCAAACCATACGTTTGCACTGGCCAATATTTTTTTGCAGCCATTTCCTGCTTTTCATACGGATTGTCAGTTATATACTATTAAGTTATTTATATCCATGAAAGTATAAAACAACATTTTAAATATTTGCTTAATAACTTTCTAGTGTATGCCAGTATTCTGATGCTGCCATTCCATTGAATTTAGTGTGCATTGTACTGTAAGTATAAAATCACATTCTTTAAATTGTGTGCTTTAGAATATTTTATTTAAATAAAGCCTTTGCAGTAGAAACCTTCCACTGCTCACCTTTCACATAAAACAGAAAATTTGCTCTAAGCCTTTAAATGAGGACCAATTTAAGAATTAATCATAATTGCTATGGCAGTGACAACATTGCTTTGAAATGTATTTTAGTATTTAATTAACTATCCTTTGCTATGAACATCAAGTCCTGAAAGTATGGTAGAAAGAGGAAGAATTTAAGCACATATCCTGGTAAATTTCAAAATAGCAAATGGTTTATTAATGTCTCAAATTTGGCTAATTGCTCTATTTCATCTCCAGTTGTTGCCATAGAAATACATAGATAAAACATATACACAAGTGCACATGCACACACATTCACAAGCTCATAGCATTTTTAGTACTTATCCACATTCTTATTATATTCAGTACATAAGAAGAATTTCTCAGAAGTTTCATTGCTGTTGTTCTCAGAAGTCTGTAAGAAAAACGAAATAAAATATGCAACTGGTAAACCATAGTGAATCTTTTAAAATGTAACCTATTCCACAAAACCCAGATTTTAAAAATAAGCACATGTGAGTATATAATGTGAGACACCAAATAATGTTTTATTCAAATAACCTATTCAAAGAAAGTCTTTGTGAGTAGGCAGGATTTGGGTTACAGCGTTTATGTTTTCCAGGTGCATCCTTATTGAACTTGAAGGTAACAAATAGGTGCAAAAGACATCAGGCTCCTCCACTGCCAGTATTATGAGTTCTTTGTGATTGTGCGAAAGATGCATTAGCATGATGTTGTGGCTACAGGGCTTAGGGGAACCAAAAACCCACCTCTTAAAAATTATTGCATTACAGCTTTCAGTTTGACTCTAGAGGCAGGAAGACAACTGATAAAATATGTTTTGAATTTCCATAACTTCATTAGCATTAAGAATCCCAAATGAAGAAAATTCTGATGAAGAACCACCATTGGCCCTTTAGGTTTTTCCTCTGGACTTTAAGGAAGCCGCTGGTAAACTGGCCTCTCCTGTGAGCACTTTCAGTTCTCATAAACCTGGGCGATACAGCAATTCAAATTATTACTGTTCGAGGAAAATCTGGCAATAGCAGCCCAGCCAACCAAGCCAAAGATTATCTTCCTGATATAGCTTGAGAAACTCAGTAACATTTTAACCCACGATTGCAGATAACTGTTTATTTACATGCCACATACTTTGGGGTCAGTAATAATTTTTAGTTGGAGACTTAATTACATTTTCCTTAACACTGAAGCCTCCTGGCTATGGGGGTGAGAGTTGGGGGAAGGCATGGCAAAGGATGGCTTGTTCTAAAGAGCTAGAGCAAGTTTTAAATTAAAGGCACTATTAACCAAGCAGATCTACCTCTCTCTCCATCCCTCCCTCCCTCTCTCATCAATTCTCTTAGAATCCAAGGCTTCTAAGAATTTTTACTCTTTAAAGAATTTAAAAACACGTAACCAAATTATCCCCTAGAAAGATTGTGGCAAGTGACACTCCTCTCAGCAGGATCTGAAATGGCTCACCTCCCAGCAGTCTCCCCAGCTTTGCCAGTTTCATAAGTGAATATATTTACTTATATGGTTTTTTTTCCATTGGTTTAAATTATCCATTGGTTTTAATTTTTCCATTGGTTTAAATTATCCTATTTGTAAATATTACCTCTTAGTGTTTATATTCATATTTCACAATAGTAAATCAATCTTGCATTCTTAGTATAAAATCTACAGGATAATGCTGAATGATTCTGTGAATACCCTGCCAGACAGTTTGATCTCTTTTAACCTAAGATTTTAACATCTATGTTTATTAGGAAGGTTAGCATCTGACAGTCTCTTCATGTAGCTGAGAATACTAGAATACCCCAGTGACTGCAACACTCAGGGCCAAACAGTTATTAGGTGTACAGTGTGGTATAGAAAATATAAGGGAGGGTGTCTTATGGTTAATAAATCATGGAGACTTATAACTCATTTTAGTATATTATTGATCCTAAGATGCACTGTACTAAAGAACTCTGTTAAGATTTGTTTTATCCATGGCTTATTAGATTTATTTGGCTAAATATATGAATGCTTTCTGTATAGAGTAACTATTAACCTTTGACAGGACATTTATGTGTTTTATTTAACATTTTGAAAAGGGTAGTTTTCTTTCTATTCTATGTTTGGTGTAAGTTTTATATTAGTTTTGCAAAATTAAATCATATTTACCCAGTTCTCTAAAATGATTTAAATGAAAAGCATTTAATTTTGTTCTTGAAAGCTGAAAAAATAGTCTTATGAAATCAACTGGCTGCAGTGATTATTATTGTTTTGTTTATCTCAGTTTTTTTATGGTTATTGATATACCTGATTTTCTATTTTTTTATCATTTTGGAAACTTTTTCAAAAAAGTATCTACATTATTAAAATTTTCAAATGAATAGGAAATTTTATGCATATACTTAATGTTTTTTTAAAAAAAACTTTGTCACCACTTTGCTGTTCATTTTTATTTACAATATTTTATTTGTATTTTCTCTCCTTTTTTACCATTAGGTTTTTCTAATTATACCTTTCTATGATTTTATTATTTAATTATCACTACTTTACTTAAGCTTATTTTTTATTATTTCTTTTTTGAATATTGCAAAGTACCTTCTTACTGGTTAATTAATATAAAAGTTAAGGCTCTGGTTTGACTTTTGAATGAGACTTTGGCAATCTCCTATAAATTTTGGACTTGAATTTTTTTTCATTTGAAATTTAATATTGCAGCTCATAATTTGTGTTTGATTCTCTTCACATTTTATATCAGCAATTCACAAATATGGTCTAGGAATTCTTGCATGTCCCTGAGACCCATTCAAAAAGCTCAGGAGATCAATATTTTCAGAATAATTCTAAGATTTTTTTTGTCTCTTCAGTCTCATTCTCTCAGGTGTGTACAGTAGAACTTTCCACTCTATGTGATGTTTGGCTCTGATGCATACATCACACTCTGATGGCTAATTGCATGAGTGCTTGTATATTTTTGTGTTTTAAAAATTTCTTAGTTTTTATAAAACTTTTAGAAGAAAACATGGAAGAAAGTCCTTGTGACCTTTAGACAAAGATTTATTAGGATACAAAAGCATGAACCATAAAATAAAAAATTGTTAAATTGGACTTCATCAAAATTTAAAACTTCAGCTCTTTGAAAGCCACAGAGTAGAAGAAAATATTTGTAAAACACATATCTGATAAAGGACTAGTATCTAGAAGATATAAAGAACACTTAAGATTCAATTATAAGATGACAGCCGAATGGGCAGAAGTTTTGAAAAGACGTATTACTAAAGAAGACATACCTCTGGCAAATAAACACTAAAAATATGCACAACATCAATAATCATTAACAAAATGCACTTTAAACCCATGACAAGGTAATATTGCACATCTATTAGAATAGCAAAAGTAGTTTTTTAAAAACTTAGAATGCTGAGTAAGTGGAACTCTCAGATGTTGTTAGCAGAAATGCAAAATTGTTCAATCATTTTGGAATTGTTTCTTATAAAGTTATCATTTCTTATAAAGTTTTTTATAAAGCATACATTTACCATATGATCCAGCAATCTCACTACAGGGTCTTTATTCAGAGAAATGGAAACATGTCCACACAAAATCCATATACAAATGTTCATAATGACTTTATTTATAATATCCAAAAGACTGGAAAACCCCAAATTTCCATTGACTAGAATAAAGAAATAATGATGGAGCTCTACAATGGAATACTTCTCAACAATAAAAAAGACCAGATTACTTATACATTTAACAATGTAGATTAATCTCAAAAGCATTATGCTAAGTGAAAGAACCCAGATTTCATAGGCTATGCAATGTCTGATTCCATTTAATATTTGCAAAAAAGTAAAAATATAAGGTCAGAAAACAGATCGTCTGTGGTTGGTGCTTAGAGAGGTGCACTTGATCTCAGAGAGGCATTGAAATATCCTATATCCTGATTGCATTGATGGTTACAGATTTGTGCAAATTCATAGAATTGGTTAATATTTGCATGTTACATAGAGATCAAGCAACCTAGCAAAGGAAAGGAAAGGAGGGGAGGGGAGAAAAGGGGAGGGGAGAAAAGAAAAAGAAAAAAGGAAAAAAAAAGAGAAAAGGAAAAAAACCTGTTCTGATTTGTAATACAGTCTTATGTACCTTGAACAAAATTTGACAGTGGTAAATCTAGAAGGGGCTCACTGCACAATCCATAGCAGAATAATTATGCCGCTGAAATTTTTCCTTTCCTTAGTTTTCTCTTTAGAGTATTTCTAGTGTCTCAAAGTATAGATTTAGAAGAGGATAGTGATTTTTCTGGGCTCTGAAAAAATGCAATAAGCAATCCCATAGAGGAAATATGTGAAAGCTTATTTGTCACGAAATCATAAGACTGGAATAAAGCCCAGCAGAGCCCAAGATCCATTTCTGTATCACTATGCCTTTTCTTAAAGATAAGAAGTTATCTTATAAAGAAAGGTAAGACAGCAATTTTCTATCTCTCTTCTCTGCTATCTTCTACTTGGAATTGCAAGGGAAAGAGGATGTAAAGACTGAGGAAATACATTGATAATACTAAAAATGCACATTCATATTTACATGTTACAAAGTGATTTTTGTGCTTCTTATTTTAGTTATCCTCTCAGCAGTCCTGTGAAGCAGATATTATTATGCTTCTTTTAGAAATTAGGAGTCTTTTTTTCCCCTAAAAATAGAGCTCAGAACTAGCTCGTTTATACATCTAGTAATTATCTGCTGAAACATCATATTCAGAACTTCTAACTCCAACTCTTTATTTTCACCAAGACATGCTGGAGAGAAAAAGCAGCAAAGGGGAAGGTAGAGTAAGAAAGAAAGGGAAGGGAAAACTATCTGTATGGGAAGGGAACTTCTTCACTTCTGGGAAACAGAATTCGTCTGTCCTACCTCCTCTGCACTTAAGATTGTCATGCTGCATAGCTTAGCTTCAACTCTTTTATTATGATTTTAGTATCATATTCCAGGCTTTATAATTAGACCCCCATTAGCTTCACTTTCCAGTCTCTTGGCACATTTATCTTTTCTCTGGACATTCTATATATTGTCTTTATTTCCCCTCAGGTGTAGGAGCCAAGGCTGAATGAAATCCTTCAGTTCAATTTTACCTCCTGCCACTGTTTACTTCACACTGAAGTCTGTCAACAGATTAAAATATGACTTAATTCAGTGTACATCAGTTTTAAATAAACTTCATTTCGAGTAATGAGACATATGCCTTAGGACTAGTGTTTTATTTCGCTCAGTTTCATGTTAGCTATTTCTCTGTTTAATAATACTACCTCATAATTAGACAATAAAAGACAAAAATAAATTATATTGATTCTAAATAATACTGTATATCTCCATTTCCCAGATTGCCTCTCATCTAGAGATAACATTTTTTTAGTTCTGGAAACAGTGAATCATAGTAAATGTTAAGATAAAACTTTCCATTAAATAATAAAAGAGAAAAAATGGCTATCAATTTTAGGTGGCTATCACCCATAACCACTGACAAAGAAGAGGTAGCATAAATTGGTAATTTACCATATATACTCACCATTTGCTTCATGTCTATCATGTCTTTTAATCCCCACAACCTTAAAAAGTGGATGTTGTAACTTTTGTTGTAGAGAAGAGAAACATCAACCCTAGGTCACTTCACTCTAAAGCTTCTGGCCACTATGTTACACCCCCAAATACTGGCAGTGTACTGTGCTGCCTAGCCAACAGAGGGCAAGATGTTATTTTAAGGAAAGAGGGAAAGTATATTGTACAGATTTCTAGAATAAATAATGCTAAATTAAATTTAAAAATTATGGTAGAAAGGAACAGGAATGGAAGCATTTTCCTTAGAGTATTGATGGCAAAACATGTTGATTTTTCGGTTCGATAATCTTACTAGACTAGTACCTTCATCGTCTTATTTTTGCCATCCCTTTCTGAACCAAGATAGTGGGGGCCATATCTATGTTTCAGTTAATCAGAGTATAGTACAGTCAGTCTGGCTATGTTAATTGCTAAGCAGTGGGTCAGTTCAGTCATTAAACAACCCACTTGATAGATCAGAGTAAGTAGCAGACTCAATGTGCCATGGTTATTTCATCCCCTGCCTGTTGATTTTTTTTTGTAATTGACCTGATCCACCATGCAACTGACCTACTTGGTTGTTAAAATGCCTGGAATACACAGTATGATGTTCTCGCTATTTCAGTAATACAATTATGGCCTAGAAATGCCTCTTCCACAAAAAAGAACCAGTCCTAGGATGAGAGCAAATACATTAGGTTATCTGATTTTTTTTTAATGGCTGCATTTTCTAATATTGAATTTTCTACCTGAAGTAAATACATTCTTTATCTTTTATCTCTAATACGAAAAATATGTAACAATAAACTGTCTAAAAAAGTGATTTCTTTATACACTAGAGTTCTTTGAATTGTCAAACTGATAACTAGCACACAGCATTGGTTATTATTAACTAATAGTTTATAGGGTATTACCTGTTATTTTCAGATAAGACATTCTAGTTTTACCACTTAACTTTTCCTTAAGACATTAACAGATATCCACTGCTATAATTCTACCTATTAAAGCTTCTGTGCAAATATAACAAATTTATCGAAAAACAGTTAAAAAGACTGACTAATCATGTGACTAGTAAAAATACATGGTTTTAATGGAAAGCCCAGTAATCTGCTTCAGGAAACCTAGATTATAATCCCAACTGCATTATATATTCACTGAGCTCAGAGAAGCCAGAGTCAGAAGGAAAGATACTTTAAGATGTTTTAGTTCAGGCCCTTGAAGAAGAAAATCTGAGGTCCAGAGAAGCTAATTGTCATATCTCCTGATTTTTATTTCTGTATAACCTTCACATCTACAGTCTAAGAATTCATGAAGAAAAACTTTAAAAATGGAAAGTACATTTTACAACTAATTAGATTATAAAAATATCTCATCTTGATTACTATAAGTGAATCTTCAAAATACAGTATGATTAAGATTATATAGTGTTAGCCTTTAAATTTTGAAATATAAATGCAAACCAAATTTATAAAGACATCTTGAGTGAGACCAATTATAACTAACCATTATGTTTTGACTCATACAATTACATTATATATCCCACTGAGTTTTTGGTCCTAATACTACATTTTAGTGGTAATAACTAAACAAGATGAGTAAGTATACTGGAGATGGGTGGAGAGAATCATGTGTGATGTCATAGATTTATATCCTATCAGTTATTTATTCATTCACCTAATTATTCAACACATATTGATTGACTGCCAACAGACTCTGAGATACAGAAATAAACAAGACGTGGCTACCTCCAGACCCCACAATAAGAAAGACAGACATGTCATCCTAGGATTACAATGTAGAGCAGGATGTGCTGTGAGCAAGGTAAGAACAACAAGGTATGCAGGCACACGGGATGATTCTGATACAGGCTCTTAGGACAGGCTTCCAGGAGGAACACCTGGGTTTAAAGACTTAAAGGATTAATAATAACAATAATAGTAGATAATATTTTATTGATACAACATGCTGCATGATATTCTAAGCACTTTGCATCTATTAATTTATTTAATACTCAAAGCAATTCTTTATTGTAAGTCCTGTTATTATCATCATTTTATATATGAAGCAACCAAGAATCAAAGTCATAGAGTTATAAAGTGGCATAACTTGAATTTGAACTCAAACAAACTTGGAATTGTGACAAAGAAAAGGGAGTGAGGGGGAACAAAAGCATAGGATGAGATAAGGTCACAGACTTCAACAACAGCAAATCGTAAAACCTTTGTGTGACATATGAACAGCTGTGAATTTCTCCTAGAGGCTGTAATTATGCAAGGCTCTTCAGTGTATCAGAAGTATAACTCAAGCACTTATATTCTCAATTCCAATTCTTTGCTCACAATGCTGCCAAAAATTCCCTTTCTATACCCTTGTTCTTTAATTCTTTCCCATCTTTTAAAATTTACCTACTCTCTGGAGTTTTTATTCCATAAATACCACTCAGTATCCAACTTTTCCAGCACAAATAGCGCTTATCACGTAACTCAATAATTCTGTTATTTTGCATTAATTTTCACATGTATTTATCCATTCAGCCCTTTTAGGTCACATACTCTTAAAAGCTAGAAAGCATGTCCTATTTCCCTTCTATATTTCTACAGCATCTAGTTCAGTTAGCATCTCAAAGTTACCGACAAAATAAAACTTACTTTAGAATAAAAACGGATAAATTGATAAACTTTAGGAACAGTGCAATCAGTTGTTATTACTGTTTCTTAATACAGAAATTTCCCAACCTCTCCATCCGGTCATTCTGGGTGCTTTTGCATAATCAAGAGATTTAAATTTCAACAATAGATAATTATAACTTGCTTGGCAAATGCCCAAACCTCTGCCCACATTAATGAGGAAAGGAAGATTAAAAAAATATGAATAAATCACAACACATATATTAGTTCTCACTGATTTTCTAATAGTCTACTTCATAACTAGTATTATTTTCAATATATCATATTTTAAGATTAGAAGATCTCTGCAGTGTTTATATTGTTCTTATACCTTCCAGTTTACCAGTCTCCAGCCCTATTATTTAGACAAGATTAATTTCTAAATTAGCCTTGACACTTGAAAGGCTGTTTTTAAAGATCCCCCAAATAGGAAATTTCATATCCTTCCATAGTAATTCATCCCACTCAGCCAGTTATTCCCTATGTTTAATCTGAATCCCACACATTGTAGTTGGGGCCCATTTCCTCTTGTTTTGACCCCTGCTGTGTAATTGGAGAATAGTTGATTACCATCAATTATGACTAAAACCATTCTTTAAAAAAAGGGAAAAAAAGTATTATTAAATAACCCAGGTTTCTCTTGATTAATGGAATAATCAGTTATTTTAACCTATACTCCAGCTAAATATCTCCTTACATCATGAATGACCTTTTTAAATCTTTTCCTTCTTCTGAAATCTTCATTTCTCTTGATCTCCACTCTCCTAGGCTAGAAAATTTGTAATTTGAGCTGAAATTTTCTCTTATTTCATTGAATAGTCTTCTATTTTGCTTTCATTTCTATCCCCATCATTCTCCTTTAAGGATTTGTTATTTATGACTTAAACCATTTGTTGCTCATGTAACAAACATCTTAATTTGTTGAATTCCTTTACCACCAGCACCACCACCACCTCCACCACCAGTACCACCAATTCATCTCAGCCCCTATCTACTCTAGACTGATATTTCCAAGAACAAGCTATATAAAGAAAGTAATGCAGATAAGGGAAGTTTTCATTCTTTGAAATAAAGAAGAGAGTTGTTAAAATAAAGGAAAAGTTTGCTTCTCTTGATTAACTACCTTCCAGTTTAAATAATACATACATAATGCCTTCCAAAGCCTACAGAGTAAAGTTCAAATTCATACTATAGTAAGATAGTCAGTGCCTTTCATGTTCTGGTTCTAATTTCCCCACAATTCTTCTTTGCTGTTCCTGTAAAATGGACATTTCATTATTCCTACAGCATTGCCTGTGCTTTCATAACACATACATGCCATTCACACTCTTCCATGTGCTTACTCTCCTCCACTATCTTCTCATCATTCAAAGTTAAGTTCTTATGTGAAGTTTTCACTAAGGAGACTCATATCCAAACTGTCCTCTAACCTAGAGACCTCCAAACTGATAGACACACACTTAAGGGAAAGAACCAATGATCTATTACAGTGTGGGAAGAAAATATTTAAACATTAAGTATTATAGTTATTTTAAAAAATAGGAAATAAATTAAGGGTTACTTTTATTTAATATACAAATTTACACTGTGACCCTCACTAGGTCCAGGCATCAGACATGGATGCCTTAGAAAGTAGCCTATGAAAGTCTGGAGTTCCACAGTGAGGAAGCATTTGTCATGACACATATCCATCATTCATTTTTAGCATATTATGACATACTGCAGATTATGTAGGTATTTGAGCAGTCTTATCTAGTTTGTAATTAAACTAATTTTTACAACATGCTTATTTTTTTCTAGAAGAACTTGAAAATTAAAAGTACTATTATAATGTAAGGACCAACAAACAAAAATTAAATGACAAACATAATGTATAAGTCTTATTACCATTCCCCTGAAGTTTATTAGTAGTATATTTTAAAAAGTAAGACATGTTTAATATTGTTTGGTAAGGTTAAAATTATTTCACAAAATGTTGTCTATTTCATATTTACATTATCTTTTAATTTTTAATTTTGTATATGGCTTTAATGTATGTAATATGTTAATACAAAGTGCATATACATAATTTACATATAAATATGATATAGGTAAGCATGCAAAAAATTATTAATGGACTGCACAATTAAAAAGTGTGGAGACTTCTGACTTGATCTAGCACTGTTTATACCTCTTATGGAATTCATTACTTTCTCCCTTTTATTATAGTCATTTGTAAATAGGTATTTTTTTGTTTTTCAATATCTTCTAACCTATAATCTATTGGAAGAAAATATATCTAATTCACATTTAGTTGTCCACTGTGCTTAATGAATTTATTGAGCACATTAGAGATGGATTATTCAGTAAATGTTTGGTAGAGGATGAATGGAAGGCTAGATGAATAAGTGGGAGAATGAGTATGTTGTGGTTTAGATACTATTAAAAATTGTTACTAGTTGAGTTACCAAGAAAGAACACTTAAGATAGCACTCCAAAGTCAAGAGTGGTTAAAGGGCATCTCATGTGGGACTCCAGATTTCCCTGAGAAGAATGCCATATTTCAGGAAGTAGAAAGAATGTAGAGTCCAAATTAGTAGTGGCAGTAGTTGCTCTCTTTGAAGAGAACCAGGGCTCCTGGCACTTTCTCCATTATCACAAAGTAAAATGCCTAGCTGCTGTCATCATCAACAAAAGTTTTATGCTGAAATGAAGTCTCTGAACCTGCCATCTCTGCTAAATGCACTATAACCCAGAGCCTAGTGTGTTACCTAAAATGAACTGAGTCATCTAGAAATGTATTTTTACTGCTCTTTTTAGCTGAGTATTGCAGCTCTGTTTACAGTATAAATGTTCATCACAGCAGCTACATTTTTAAAAAATCATGCAAGACAATCACTGACAATAAAACATTTTAATCACAAAAGTCCTTGGCAAGGCTAGCACTGTAATTACTGGGAGTTTAGTGTCTCCTGCATTTAAGGAGGCACAGATAGGCAATAATAGATGGCACTTCCACATGACACCAATAAACATGAAAAAGGAAGAGTAGGAATGAGTCTGAAGGAGAGGAGGTTGCTAGGGAGAAGAAGTGTCTGAATCTGATAAGAAAACTGCAGCACATAGTGCATTCAAGAAAGGGATGAGGTAATGGGATGAACTGGTGTGGGAAAGAAAATCCAACAACAGCGTCTACAGAGAGAAAAAGAGACAGTGCACGCTCCCAGTGTTGAGTAAGCACTCTTTGGGGTATAGAAGCATTACTGTATTTCAGAACATGGCAGAGTTTCAAACACCATCGTCATTTTGTTTCTGACAGTTCTTAGGTTAACACAGCTCATGAAGTCCAGACATCACAAAGACTAGAGCCAGGTTTAGCCATGAGATAGCCTCTGCTGAAAGGTGACTAGAAAATCAAGAGTCATGTCAGCCAACAGAGAGGCCCTGCCCACCTACCTACTCTTGAGCATCACAGCATCTTACGGTTTGTAGAGGATAAGGTAACTCTAAAAGTATAAAGTCTCAGAGAGTCGTGGAGGAAAAATAATGCCCCCTCGCCTATGCCAAATCTAGCTGCAGTTGAAGTATGACAACTCCACTAGGTGTTAAGTATTGACTAGCTGGTTGAAGAAGGGAAGGAGAGTTTGCAGTATTTTAGGAACTTTTAGGTGAGAATATGGGTTATCACTTCACTGAAGCTCTTCTAGAAGCCTAATGAGCCTTCCAGGTAGTACAGAGGTCCCTGTGTGCCTTCAAACCAATCCAGTGCTAGAGCCCTCTCTGTGGAGGATACTCATACAGTGGGGGTGGAGGGCAATCCCTGTACTAGTTACAAAAGAAAGGCGTTAAAATGAAGTAAAAAATAAAAAAAAATAAATAAAAATAAATATAAATAAATAAATAAATAAATAAATATTTAGCAGTTTCTTAAAAAGTTATATATATACCTACCCATGTCACAGCAATCCCATTTTTTAATATCCAAGAGAAATTAAAATATATGTTCACACTACAATTTGTATAACAATGTTCACAGCAGCTTTATTCATCATAGCAAAAAGCTGGAAATATCCCAAATGTCAACAGGAGAATGAATAAACAAATCATGGGATATTTACATATTAAGAGATACTTCTCAGGAAAGGAAAAAGAACTGTAGATATACAAAGCATGTGTGAATCTCACAGACAGCATGCTGAGCAAAAGAAGCCCAACCTGAAAGAATACATATTGTATTATTCTACTATATGAAGCTATAGGACAAGCAAATATATAGTGAAAAATTAGAACTTTTTGAGGAGAGAGGATGGATTGAAAAGGGGAACTTTCGGGGATTTTGGAAATGTTTAATATCTTTATCAGAATGTAGATCACATTAGGTATGAATTTATTAAAACTCTTTAGATTGTACACTTAATGTTTCTTTGATTTACTGTATGTAAATTTTACTTTAACAAACAAAAAATGTTGATGTCTAGTTAGTGATTTGATTCCCCACCTCCACCCCCAGTGTTATGGGTTAACAATTCTTAAAGTAATTTTTGTGTGTTCTGATTGTGAGTAAATTATTAAAGATAATGAGATTCAAGTTTCTCACTGTTGTAGAAGGAAATTACAAAGATGGAAAAGAGATTAGAATGTACACTATGTAGTTAGATTGGAATTGGGAGCATCAGTTTGAACCCTTAGTTTTTAATGGATGAATAGAGATTAGATTAGATTAAATAGATTGATGACGGATGGATGGACGGATGGACAGACAGACAGACAGACAGACAGGCAGACAGATAGACAGATAGACAGACAGACAGACAGACAGACAGACAGATAGATAGATAGATAGATAGATAATAGACAGTTTCCCAGCTCTGTCTAATTGAGAGGACTTAGAATAAATGACACCAGTAGCAATAGCAGATCTAGGACTCACATTTAGCTTCTAAACAATGAAGAACCTAGGGATCCATGAGAAAGGCTGATTACAGAGCTGGAGCAGGAGAATGATTCTGAAACATTTTGTTATATAATTAAGAAAGTGGTCAAGGAATGATGAGAATATATCACAAGGACACCAAATCCTAATTTCTGTTTCTTCTACCCTAATGTCAAAAACAAGTCAAATAACCTATAATGTTACTGTTTTTTGTAAGCTCATCAGATAGCTGAGGATAAAAGAAGCGAAAATGAACTAAAATTTAAAAGTGTCAAATCACTCATAGGACATTCCAAACAGCTTCTATCATCTTTTGTAGGGCAGTGGGAATAGGAAGAAGCCACCATTAATGGGTTTAAGGAAAAACTGATTGAACATTGTAAAAATTTTACAGACTTCATGACGACATGACATTTAGAATTTTGGAGAGCTCTATGTACAAAAAGAATCTACACTTATTCATCAGATCTTCCCTATAAGCTCTCACTAAGTATTCATGCAAAAAATTAGGAGCAGAGCAAGACAGTTGAGGTGGAAGCCCTAAAACACAAGCACTTGCTGATTACTGAGAGAAGGATGGAGATAGAGACCCTTCAAGTGACTGCTGGTCCTCATTACATACTTCTCAGAGGCTTCCCACAGTTGAAGGAAGGATAGGAGAGCTAGGAGAGATCTTCTTGAGGAACAGGTGCCCCAGGCCTAAGAGGCAGTTTTAGAAATTTTATTTTGTCAGAGACATGCTATGCTCAATTCCTTATAGGTATTGAGAGCATTCACTGAATACACTTACTAGTACTCCAAAGATGAAGGCAAGGCAGAAGAACAGCAAGAGATCTCTTGAACTACAGAAAGTCAGAGGCAGGACTAAATAGCAAAACGAATTACTTAGCAATATAAAAAGCTAGAAGCAAGTTTATAAAACAGAATGAGATTCCAGTTGGATCAGAAAGCTAGAGACTGTTTTCACAAAGAGGTCTTGCCCTGCCAGAAGTAATGACTCATCCCTGAACACAGTAAATTACAGGCCCAGGTCAAGTATGTTTTGGATATATTACTAATAGGAAAAAGAGTGTTCCCTTTTCTGAGCAGAAATATTATTTATTTCAGTCTCTACTGATCTGTTTTACTTTTTAATACACATAATGTCCTGCATGCAATCAAAAATTACAAAACACACAAGGAAAAATAAAAATGTCTTAAGAGAAATGAAAGCAGACTGATAGATTCTCAAGAGGTTAAAATGATAAGGCATGAATTTTAAAATAACACTGATAAATACGTTAAAACGTCTAGTGGAAAAGGTATATAATGTAAGTGAACAGATGGTTAATTTTAATAGAAATTTAAAAAATGAGCCAAATGAAATAGCTACAAATAAAATATGTAATATCTGAGATGAAAAATTCATATAATCAGCTTATCAACAGACTGAAAACATCAGTGAAAAGAATAAATAAACTTGACAGCAGGTCAGTGGAAACTATCTAAATTTTAACACAAAAAATGAAAAAGTGGAGTAGTACCGGGTTCTAGGACCAAAAAAAAAAAAAAAAATAGTAGCAATATTAGTCTAAAGTATATGTAATAAGGATCCCATAATATGAATTAAAATTTTATTAACTATGAAGGGAAAAATCATAATTATAGTAAAAAACATAGCAGACACCACCTTAACCAGGCAATCAGAGTTAACATGATCAATATTAGAATAAACCAGTATCATGTTCTACCTGATATGAAACCCTTAGAAGGACACAGTATATACCAACTGTGAACTGAGAAGTATATCTGTATACCAACTTCAGTAGTATAACTGTTCACCCAAAACGTATATTCTGAATCTAATTATAGGAAATTAGACGAGCTGAAGTTTAAGGACAGCCTACAAAAAATTGGCTTATACTTCTTCAAAAATTTTAAGATCAGGTGCAAAGGAAGGCTGTGGAGCTAGTCTTTATTTAAAGAGACATTAAAAATAAATGCAGCTAGTAGTTTTGGATTGGATACTGGACAAAGAGAACATCTACAAAAGATGTTACTGGCATAATTAAAATTCAGTATGGTCTGTTTACTAGATAATAACATATATCAATGCTAAATTTTCTGATTTTGATAATTGGACTACAGTTATATAGGTGATCGCCTGTGTTCTTAGAAAATATACAGTAAACTATTTAAGGAAGATGGATCACAATGTTTCAAGCATACTCTCAAATGACACTCATTAGCAACATGTAAGATAGATTATACATACACATATAAACACAAAGTAATTAAACTGATGAAACAAAATGTAAATAATTGGCAAATCTGGGAAAAGTATTATTGGAGTTTTTTAAGCAATTCATGTGTTTTTTTTTTTTCATTGTTTGAAATTATATTAAAACAAAGTTAACCACAAAAAGGCATCCTTGAAAAGCAGTCATGTTGCAAGAGAACACTAAGCTATTTGAGAAGCGGTTATAGAGCCAGTAGGGAGATGCTGGTGTCAGGCAAGCAACCTAGGATTTCATTGATGATCAAGGATATGTCAGTTCTGTGCAGATTCTGAAATGACATTAGTTCAGATACATAAGACTTTAAAACAGAAAGAAACCATGGCACTACCCTAATTTTACAGACAAGGAATCTGTTAGGTGTGGAACCCAAACTTCTTAGAGGAAGATCCAAGTCTTCTGATTCTGTCTTTATTTCTCACAAATCTATTCTTCATTCATTTATTTATCATGCTACCTACTCAAGTGTATTAAGACTTTATTAGCAGCCTTGCCACACCCTTCTTTAAGCCACTCTGAAATGAAGCTTTAGTCTGGGCAGTCACCACAGTTTACTATACCTGAGGTGTATATTTACTTAAGGTTATAGCTTTTCTTGTAGGGGAGATAGTGGCTTTGCTGACTCCTGGGGGCAGCATAGCTCTACCACCTTCTCCCTCCCTCCTCACCTACTAGGTTATCTCAGGTTACCTCTTCTAAGTGAAGATTCATCTTAATTACTGTCCCTCCTATTTTTATTGACCGGCTATTGAGGTTTATTGAACACTCAATGTGTACTTATCACTCTCCTATCACATTGATCATATGACTTATTACTCTCAATTTAGTTATTCTCTGATTAAGCACTCTTGAACCATATAAGGGTGTGGTGTGTGTATGGGAAGGGGTGGAGAGGTAGGAAAAGTTGACACTTCCTTTCCCAAAGAGGGCGTTTAAGTATGTGACTCTTATGGTGGATGCACGAAGCTAATAAGGAAAAATTTTAGATTCCAACTCCACTATTCTTTATGGCCACAGAGTAAGACCCTAAACCTCATTGCCATATCATAATGGGAGTCAACAGGAATTCCTCCTACCTTGGGAAAGAAAAATACTTTAAAGCACTACTCCCATCCTACCGGAGGCTCAGTAATCTCTTCTTCCTATGTGAAGTTCTGTTTAGCCACAGTGGTAATTACTATTTTGACCATTGGTCCTAGTGATAGCAGTTTTCCTAGTTCATTATATATAACAGATATTAGTGTCTTTTTTTAAAAAAAATGATTCAGTAGCAATATATTTTCAGTCACCCAGATAAAATGAGGTTAGGAATAAGGAGACAGTCTTTGTTAAAAATTATCACACTTCTCAAGCCCCATTCCACTCCCATTGTCCCCATATCAGTAACTGTACTTTTTTGTTACTTTTTAATTTTTCCTTCATCTTTCTTATTTGGTATAGGCCAACTATAACTTGTACTTGGAACAAAAATAATTATTTTGATGTAATTAAATGAGCTGACATTCAAAGAATGAATGGGAAAGGAGTATTGAACAAGAAGTAAATAGGTGGCGTAAAGATACTGAGTCACACATTTCCAACTACGAGCTGACGGAAGAGTGGTGAGGGTCTTTATAACTCAAAGGGCCCTAGGCTCCTCTATTTCTTTATATCCTATAATATTTTAAGCAGTGTCTTCCACATACTCTCATTAACATTTGTTAACTGAATGAACTCTAATATGTATGTATAGAAATGATTCAACTGAACTTTTACTGAAACTATGAGGAAACCATTTAATAGTTTTTTGTTCTATGCACACACTCTTTCCACTACTAAGTACATGCATACACACACACACACACACACACAAATAATGCATAAAATCAAGCACTTTGGTATCAGATGAATTTTATTTCAAATCCAGTTCTGTCCTTATTACATAAGAAAGTTACTTCATCTTATTACATGAGAAAGTTACTTCATCTCTGTAAGGTCCATATTCCATGTCTATAAGCAAGATTAGATGTGATAATATAAAATTCATTTGTAAAAGTTAGATATATTCTATTTCTCCTTCTAGTATTTTTTGAAAAAAATCATAGTAATTATCCATATTTATACATATTTAATTATTTTCTCAAAATGTTAATATGTTTTAGTATGTCCCACAAAATATATTATAAAACTTTTCAGAAGCTAGTTACACCTTAAGCACTCAACCATGTAGATATAGTTTTCATTAAGTAAGATTATCCCTCTGTCTTCAGATATTCTCACCTCAATTTTCAACCATGGCTGTCTGTACTTTAATAAGTGGTGCACACATGGGAAGGGTATTCTTCTCAGGATTTCCGATGGTCATGCATTCATCTCCCTTAGACCATGTGGTATATATCCCAGCAACCCAGGAGAAAATTCAAACCTCTGACTAATAATATTGCCTTTAGTGTGTTAGAGCCAGCATCCAGTTATTCATGGGATGTTCTCAGAGCTTCAAAGAGCCATGTTGAAAGCCCATTCCTATTTCAAATAACCATAAAGACATGGTGAGAGAAGGCAAGTTCCCAGAATCACCCTGCCCCCCAATATGCTCAATCTCTGAGTAGTTAAGGACAAGTTCTGGAGCCAGAATGCTGAATTCAAATCCCAGCTTTCCTGTTTACTTTCTCTATGACTTTGGTGGAAATTGTTTAGTCTCTTTGTTCCTTTTCTCCTCTGAAAATGGAGAGAATTATAGCACCTGTTTCAAGATATAGTGTGAAGATTAAATAAACTAATATATTGAAAGCACTTAGGCCACTCCTGGCACACTGGAAACTATCATTATGAGGTATAGCAGATTTGCAGAAAATCCTGATAAGGACCAGGCTCTATCTGAAGAAACTTAAAATCCTAGCGTACCATTGACTCATATCAAAGGTCGGTCATTTTGTGTGTTAATAAGTTCACAAGTACCTGTGTTCTCATCAGAAAGCATTGCTGTGCCTGCCTAATCTTGTTTATTAGTGAAGTAAAGGGACCAGGTAGTGTGCCATGCATATTAGTGGCATGAAACACCCATGTAAGTTGATTCACTGCCACGAAGGACAGAGAAATGCAATGCTATAGTTGAAAAAAGGAGAATTTGGGGCCAGTCTAATCTTCTTTTTTATAAGTTATGTATTTAGTTTTAGAACAATGATTTCTGGCCTGAGGGTAATTCATGCCCATGAAAGCAGGGAGTTGGTTTCAGTCATTGGTGGGAAGATCTTGGTCACCATGACTCTCTCCCTGGCAAAAATGACAGAGAATTGCTGTCTTGCCCTTCTCAGCATCATGACACTATCCAGATAGACAGTTGCACATAAATATTAAGTTGCTGCCATCTCTTCACACATATAAGAATTACTACTCAGTGAGAACTTACAGAGCAACAAGAGTCAAAGCATCGGAGTACTCATCTAGATGGGTGTTTGAAAGGTCAAGTTTTAAAAGGTTGGTTTTGGATTTTCTACGTCCTACCCACCAAAAGAAAAGTTTTGTCTAGAGGTAAATGATGACTACACTACTATTTGAATTTTTCTGAGAAATAGAGGTAGATGTTGTTAAATAGATAGATACATAATAGATATGCAAAAAATCTATATTTATGTATACTTTTTTTAGTATTTTGTATGTATAAATCTACATCTGTATCTACATGTCTGTCTCTATCTGTCTTATCTCTATATCTATCTATCTATCTATCTATCTATCTATCTATCTATCTATCTATCTATCTGTTGTTTATACCTGTATGTGTAGTTCAGGGTGGGAGAACTACACAGTCATAGAGGTTTGGTTGATCCTTAGTTTACGAGGCCTTAGTATTTTACAATGAAGGGTGAAACTGAGCTTAATGAGAAAGAAGATGAAAATGAAGAAAAAAACATAAGCAGATAGTGCAAAAGCCAAGAGAAAGTGACAGAGTCCACCTTTCAGACAGGCAGTATGAAGTGCTAATTGCAAAATCAAGATCATGGATATCCTACTACAGCATTTTGATAGCAGTTAATTTATCATTGTCCAGTTGTGAAGTGGAATAAATAACAAAATGACATATTTGTGGTGTTACTGAAAGTGAAATTGTCCAGAATGTCTTTTAATAAGAAAAAAATAGACTCCACTGGCAGAAAAATGTAAAGAGAAAATCCACATCACTCGGTAACTAACCACAGTAAATAAGCTCCAGTCAATGTGGTTAGTTATGGGAAATAAAGGGCAAAAGCCTAAGGAGAAAACATACAAACAAGTTCAAGAAAAAAATGTCTTTTATTATTATTAGCAAAATGGATATGAGTATTGAAAATCCAGAAATTTTACTTGTCTCTCTTTATTGTTTTAATCCAGATCAAAATAGCTTCTTAGTTTAATGTAGTTCAACTAACAGACATAAAAAGCAAGAGACTTTAGCTTTTGAAGAAAAATGAAAAAAATAAGAAGAACTAGACAACTTAAAGAAGATTCTTGGGGAATGGGAGTGACTACATCCTTCTTTGAAGGCAACTTCTCCTTTTATTTCATTCGGTTAGTAGTTTTGATGGAAAACACCGTAAAAACTATAATGAAGCAATAAAACTCATCTTGAAAGCTTCTGTCAGTTTTGTTCTTCTCACAAAGCTGCTCACAACTATATCTGTATAAAAATAGGCAGCATCTATAACTCACCTTGATTGCTTATTAAACATTTACTTTAGCAATCACATATAAAACAGTCAAATATAAAAGGAACTTTAAATTTTACAATTTATCTAGCGCACAAATGGCAATGCTAAACTGCTGATGTGTAAGAGACCAAGAGAAAAGTGTTCCCTGAGCCTTTGAAACTAAATGATCCCTTGTCATAAAATGCTTTAAGAGTAGAAATTAGCAGTGATCTCTGCATTGCCTGAGAGTACTCGAACTTTACTTAATGCTCCAAATCTGTGTAGAACACTTTTGGGCACTGCTTTCACTATGCTTTTGCTAAAGCCATGCTCTCCTAGAATATGGTGTTTCCTGTCTAACTAGCTTCCCTTATTGCCACAAAGTGCAATTTCAATTCCATCTTTTTTACAATGACTTCTTTTATTTAATTGAATAACAATAACATGTATATTTCTAACAAGCTAACATAAGTAGGAACTCTTAGCTGTCATCAGCAATAAGATTACTCACAGGAGAAATTACTGTGACATATTTATTCATCTACCTGAGGACAGAGGCGACGTTTTTCTTTTCGGCTCTACAAAGAAGATCCTAGAGGAACAGAGTCCTCAACGCCAGATGATGATATTAAATTTTGTTCAATAATATTAATAAAGAAGGAAAGTAGATAGAAGGTGGGGAAACCAAATATTTAATTGATTAAAATGGGAGAGATGATATATGTAAATGTATGCATATATTTGTATGTCTTAGTTTTACAGCTATGTAAATACATGCACATATTTGTATGTCGTAGTTTTCCAGCTAAGTTCATGAGGTATTTAATTTTTATAACACAAAACAGCAAATTATATTCCTTTCTAAGTGTTATCTTGCATTTAAGTGTGTATTTTAACATTTTTATTTCACTAAAAGTTACCTTGATCATAGTTATACTGTATAAGTTTAGCTAGTAAGTACCCAAAACAGGCATTGGTAGACTTTTTACCTCACTCTTGTAGCTCTCCTCTCGATGGAGCTCTATTGATTTAAAGTTAATAATGCATCCCCTGTCTATTTCTTTTTCTCTTGGCTCTTTTCCTGCTCTAAATTTACCTCTATTTTCTTTCTTATGAAAGCTAGATTCCACTTTCCTGGTTGGGCACTCCAGATGAGAAATAGAATTTCATCTGGAAAAATACGAGCTATAAACTAAGATCCATGGATTCTTCCTTCTTAAAATTTAAGTTCTTCAGTCAAAACACAAAAGGTCTTTATTTCCCAACTTTTATAAGGAGATTTTTATGGATTTGTATTCTAAGTCTGTATTTTCAAGATTCATTAGTTGTAGCTCTTTTTGTGAAATCTTACAGTACAATTGAAGAATATTATTTCTATTGTCTACTTAAAATTTTCTGTGAAAAGTTTCATGGCATTTCAAGTATCCGATGCTAGCAATTGATTTAGGGGAAATTTCTGGCCCTTCTTTTCCTCTTAGTGATTCATTACTAAGTCAAATTTGCAAACTACTTCCATTAAATTTACCACACCTCTATCTTGGGAATTAATAACATTCCCTTCTATTTGAGAAACCATTTCTTCCAGCTACTTGGCAATTATGGTTGCTGCTATATCCAGTGAAATACCCTTAAACTAAGAAACTACATTTCTATCTCTAAATTAAAATTGTAAAAAAAAAAAAAAATTTAATCTAGAAAGAAGAAAAAATACAATAAAAGTAAGAAACCTAGAACATTTATTTTCTTTCTATATTCTATTAGTTTCTCATTTTTCAAAATACTGTCCAGAGCATTGGTAAAGCTGCTTGGGCCAACTTGTTTCTACTCTATAGCATACTTGTTTTTGGAAAGAAAAATCTAGGAGAAAGCCAAGGACTTTGTCTTTCAAAATGATCTCTCTCAGGGCTGTGGCCACACACTTAGCATAAGAGCAACCATTTAAAACTGCAGGTATTTTAAGGTGAGAATCAGTGGAATATTCTTTCATGAGATTTAGTCATTAATAACAGTGTTATTTACTTAACCAGTGAAGAAAAGGACAAGAGGAATTCTGCAGCATGTGAACTGTCAATCTTTTTACTTCATCTGTCATATTTGCTTCATTTTGGGCTTCATGGCCTGACCAAGAGCAGCATTAGTCATAATTTTCTCATTTCTCTGATCATTTTTCTCAGTCTATCTCTTATATAATATATATATTTTAAGTTTAAAAGACCAATAAACCTGTTCTCTAATGGTCTATGATCTTGTCCCTACTAGTTGCATTTAGGAGCATAAAATTTCAGATTTTCCATAATATCTGACAAGTAAAGTTGAACACTGAAAAAGTATACTAGACAAAGTGGTGGGTGGAGATCTTGTCCCTACTAGTTGCATTTAGGAGCATAAAATTTCAGATTTTCCATAATATCTGACAAGTAAAGTTGAACACTGAAAAAGTATACTAGACAAAGTGGTGGGTGGAATATTTCTAAAAATAATCCTAGTTACTAGAAAATGGACCATTTTGGTTTGATAAGGGATAAGGTTTCATGTCATAAGAAAAGTTGTAAATTCTATGTGAAGGAACCAGAGAGGAGGCCAATAATTAAGATTAAGAATGAAGTTAGGAGGAGGCAGGTGGAAAATATGAAATTATTTATAGAAAAGTGGCCTAATTAATGCAGCTTGAAACATGGTAGTCCTTGTTTGTGAGAAATTGCAGAATCATGAGATAGAGAATTGTGGTCCTTTGAACACTTTTAGACTCTACCTGTTTAGGCACGAAGACCTTACATAGCTCATTCTCAGCTATGCTTATTAACTCTCAAGTCAACTTTGATTTTCTATGTGATTTGCTATCCTAGGGAAAAATATACTTTCCCTATTTTTACAATTAATACATATTTAAGGGTTTTCTAATGAAAGTCATAAACACAATTCAAAAATGGGCCAAAGACCTGGGTAGGCCACCTCACCAAAGAAAATATACAGATGGCAGATAAGCACATAAAAAGATGCTCCACATCATACATTATCAGGGATATACAAACTAACACTAAATGATATAGCCACTTTGGAAGATAGTTTGGCAGTTTCTTATAAACTAAATATGCTTTTATCTTATGACTCAGCAGTCATGCTCTTTGGTATTTACTCAAAAGAGTTTCAAACCAATGTCAACACAGAAACCTGTATATGAATCTTTATAGCACCTTTATTTATAATTGGCAAAATAAGGAATCAGCCAACATGTCCTTCAATAGGTGAATGGATAAACTGTTGTGGTACATCTACACAATGAAGTATTATTCAGTGATAAAAAGAAATGAGCTATGAAGCCATGAAAAATCAAGGAAGAAACATAAATACATATTGCTAAGTGAAAGAAGCCAATGCAAAAAGGCTGTATACTCTTTCTGACTGTGACTTTCTGGAAAAGCAAATACTGTGGAGATAGTAAAAAGGACAGTGGTTGTAGGGGTTGGGACTAGAGAAAGGGTTGATAAGATGGAGCACACAGAGTTTTTAGTGCAGTAAAATTATGCTAATGTGGATTTTTAGTGCAATAATAATATAATGGTGGATACATGTCATTATACATTTGTCCAAACCCATAGAATGTACAACACCAAGAGTGAACCCTGGGAAATTTCTGTGCCTATCCCTCAATTTTACTTTGAACCTTAAACTGCTTTAAAAAATAAAGTCTCCTTTACAAATTTAAAAAAAAAATTCAAAAATTATGCTTTTTCACTTTCAACTAATTGTTTACAATTTTTTCTTGCTAAATATATCTATATAATGCCTTCAGAGAAGGCAGCATTTAGAGTTTTTTATTCTTGAAATATCAAATTATGAAATGTTATAAAACTTATGTGAAGGCGGAAAAAAAATCTACTGTACTTTGTACCTGCTTTCAAAAACTCTGTTACATGTGCACATTAATCATGTTTGCGATGATTTATTTCTGCATTCATGCTGGCCAATTTTATTAGTGTTTGGTTTGGCCAAATGGAAGAAAATCTGCTTTCTATTTTACTTCTGTAAAAGAATTAGTTTTGTTTTAACTTTTATAAAGACTGTACCTCTGCTTTGTTCCTAACCTCAGGCACTTCCATATTCATCTTTCTTCTACATTCTCCCTCTGAAAGCACCCTCTACACAATCTCTTGATGTAGATCTGTTCAAGTAATATCTTCAGTCTGTTTTCTGACCCCTTCAGAATCTTCAATGCCTATAACAGGAACATTCACATTCGCCACGTGTCTTGTTACAACCATTTCTCACTTTATTACTTAGCTTTTAGTGATAACCTCATATAATTTTACTATTGAGACTGCCTACTTGTGTACTCACTGTTTACTACACTGCCACCATTAGCCTAGTCCCCTGCATAGCCCTCAAAGACACCTTCCTTTGGCCACCTACATGTTAATGACCAATTATTACTCCCAAATACAGCCATGTTTTTTCAGTCCACAAAATAAATACCCCTCATCATTGCAACTGCTGTTCAGCCCTATATATTTCAGGATGTTTTTGACTCTCTCCCCGCAAGATACTGCCTCAAACTTTGCAAAAAGATCAACACATTTCTTTCATATTCACTACCTCAGGCCAGAGTTCACATTCAGTAATTCCTAAATTCCTAATACTGAATAAGAGTCCATTAGCCGCAGCCCTAAATAAATCTATTTGCATTTAGTTTGGCATCTTAATCATACAATTTTGATTTTCTTTTTCATGTGGGTACTTCTGAAATAGAATTTCAGATATTTTCCTTCCTATTTCCGGTGTTCAGACTTCTATCACTTTCTAGACTTCAGCCTAAATAGCAAATAGTTTGGTGACAATTCCACCTTTCTGCTATTTATTTGCATACCTACAGTGTTTCATTCTTGTGGCAAATATTTGGCCAACCATTCCGAGCACCATTTATTTAGTCTAGATATGTTGGGTCTTTCCTTATAGTAGGTCCATGAGAATAATGAAAAGGTCTAGCTTCAGTTAGCTCAAAATGTTATGAGTTAGAAACTGCTGGCCAAGTTGCTAACTTTAAATGGTTAAGTTATTTTAAAACATATGGATGAAACAGTAAGATATCAATTTTCTGGATACATAGTTTATACTAGAACACAGGTTGAGACTTTCTGCTAATTTTTTTTTTTTTACATTCTCCACAAATATTCCTGCAGCTATAGATATAACTGTATATGAAAATTTGGATTTCTCAACAGCATGTTTAATATAATGCTTTCCTCTTCTCACACTTCTTTATGCCCTATTTTATCTGGCAAATAATCAGGGATAAGAACTTTTGTTCCATGGCACTGTAGCATGTTAGAGCAGAGAGAAGGCCATGGCTCTTAGTAGATTCATTTGGAGCTTAGACTTTGAAGAAGGTCATGGGCAGAAGTCCTAACTGCCTTGGTTCTGAGCTCAGTGCAAGTTACTTAGCATCTCTACACTTCAGTTCACTTATCTGTGAAATAAAGATAACACTAGTGCCCACTTCACAAGGTTTTGTAAGTATTAAATAAAGTAATGGGTGTAGGGTATATAATTTAGATAAATCATTGATTAGTAAATGTAAATGATTGTTAATCACCACCTTATTTTGTATGCATCAAGTATTCAAATATCTGTGAAGCCCTAAATAAAACATAGTGATTTTTTTAAGTATGAAAACTGTTGATGGAAAGAAAACTCAACCAAATAACTTATTTCTGTAAAATAAAGAGCAGAAGTTGATACATGCTTCTTAGGTGGGCTGATCATACCACTTATTGTCCTAGTTGCAACCCTTTTGATAGTGAAGAGGGCACTGTTAGTAAATACTCCAGGATAAAAGCATAAAGACTATCCCAGGCTGAACAAGAAGTTAGAGTCACCCTCTTGTTAGCATAGTCTGATTTCTGGTTTCTAGAATGAAAGATACAGTCAGAGGTGGGGAGGGGGTAGGGGAGAAGGATACAAAAAAATAATAATCTCGGCTCAGATTTTCTATGTGATTTAATCCTTGAATCCTTTTTACAGAGAAAACAGTTGAAGCCAAAAAATTACAACATACAGGTATACATGTAAAAATAGAGAGTGAACTACAAAATAATAAACTTTCAGAAAGAGGACAAATTTGATCAAAACTCTGCATCAAGATATACATCTGCATTTAAATCTGCATGTAACCTGGGAAAATAAGTCTCTAACCCTTTGTTTACTCACCTGCAAATGGGAATGATGATAACGATACCTACATAATTACCATGATATATTAAAATTTGCATTATACATTATAAACCAGTAAGCAACAGTTACTTAAATTAGTTATTTTGAGCTTTCTTTTTTACTTTTTTTTTCAATTACAGTTGACATTCAATATTATATTAGTTTTAGGTGTACACCACAGTGGTTGAACATTTATATAAATTGCAAAATGATTCCTCCAATAAGTTTGTATCCACCTGACACCATATATAGTTATTATAATATTATTAACTATATTCCCAAAGCTGTACTTTACATCCCCATGACTATTTTGTAACTGCCAGTTTGTACTTCTTAACCCCTTCACCTTTTACCCAGTTCTCCAAACACTCTCTCATCTGGCAGCAATCATTTTGTTCTAGCTATGAGTTTCTGAGGATTTTGTTTATTATTTATTTATTTATTTATTTATTAGATTCCATGTAAAAGTAAAATCATGGTACTTTTCTTTGTCTCACTTATTTCACTCAGCATAATACCCTCTAGATCCATCCATGTTGTTGCAACTGGTAAGATTCCATTCTTTTTTGTGGCTGAGTAATATTCTGTCCTCTATATGTACATTATTTTTTAATTCATTCATCTTTTGATTGGCACGTTTAATCTATTTACATTTAAAGTAATTATTGATAGATATATAGTTACTTCCATTTTATTAATTTTTTTCTGTTTTTATAATTATTCTTTATTCCCCTTGCTCTCTTGTATATTGATAACTTTCTATACTGTTGGGTTTAGATTCCTTTCTTTTTATTCCTCGTATATCTCTTATAGGTTTTTGATTCGTGGTTACCATGTGTTTCACATATACCAAGCTATGTTTATAGCAGTCCATTTTAAGTTGATGATTACTTAAGTTTGAGCACATTCTAAAATCACCATCATTTTTACTACCCTTCTCCATGTTTATATTTTCATTATTTTTTTATTTCTTGTGTGTGTTTGTGTGTATCCTTTAATTGACTTGTAATTATACATGCTGTTATTACTTTTGCCTTTTAACCTTTGTACTAGTTTTAGTGTCAGTTTATCCACTGCTTTTCTTATCTTTATGTCTTTGGCAGTGAGAATTTTTTTTTCCTTTGTGATATTTTTTTTCTTCTTAGAGAAATCCCTGTAACATTTCTTGTAATACTGGTTTATTGATAATGAACTCCTTCAGCTTCTTTTTGTCTGGAAATTTTGGGGAATTTATTGAAGAGCCTATCATAATTCTTTTTCTTTGAGTAATGAAGAGACAGAAATAAGAAGCTTGTTTATGAAATGTAAGAACTATGAATAATAACAATGCAAAAGTCTATACCTTTCACTGATGATTTGGCGAAATATTCCTAGAATCTTTTAGTAATTATAAAGCTTTATGTCCTTCAACAAAATGTGATTGCATCAGTAAATATTATGGCACCACATTTTTTAAAAGAGGACCTTAAAAATAATTAAATCAATAAGAAATAAACATTGAATTTCAGGTGGTTGAATTTAGTCAGAAGCTGTGGACAAGTTAGGGAGAAGTATATGTAAATGTATCTTGTGCCTATATTTCTTCTAACTCCATAGTTTTCAATATCACTAAACATCTGAATTGTCAGAGGGGATTTTAAACACTGTTAGTGCCTTCTCAAACAAATAAATTCTAACCTTTGATGTGTAGGATCTAGGTATGTGTCCTGAAAGTGTCTTAGGTGATTCTGATACATAACTACCCTAACTCATCCTTTGATACCCTCCACATATTCTTTCTTAATCCTTCAGGCCCCAGAATCCCAGAAAACTCTCTTTTTACTTTTTTTTTTCCTAATCAAATTTCACTAAAAAAAGGGTCTCTGATAAATCCATGCATATCAAAGGGTAACCACTGATAAGATAAAGTATTAATCTTTTTAATGGTGTTTACATTTTAACAATGCACTAAACCTAAGGTAAAGAAAGAAAACATTGAAGGTAGAAGTAGTGACATTTGGCCAGTGTGTCAGGAATTGATTACTGAGTATTTTCTGGACCTTCTAGAATTCCAGAAATCATATCAAGGATGTGGTATGCCATCTGCCTGTGCTTAAACCTGTAAATTTTAGGTAGGTATCAGTTCATGAATAACACAAATAGTACAACTTAATAAACTAATATAATATTTGGTTCACATTTTTTATTTTCCAGATGCTGCTAGGTGTTTTCATATGTTATCTTCAATCCCATAACCCTGATAGAAACTTATGAATTGTTACTCCCATATTATATATGAGAAAATGAGATCCAGAGAGGTGAAGCCACTCCTCCAAACACAGATAATGGGGGTTTGTCATCTCAATCTGACTTCAAACCCGGTTCTTTCCACTCTCGCATGCTTTTTCCCCAGCAATGATTATTGTTTTGAGAAGTGATTAAGGCTATAATAAAGTGAAATCAGAACAAAAAAGGAAAAACCTGTTAATTCACATTAATAAACCCTGTAGAAATGTATAGTTTTTATGTTTGTTTTCTGTTTTTAAAGCCAGCTATCATGGGAAATGCAAACAGATTGATCCAAAACTGTTTATTAACTTATTTAACCTCTACTATTTCTGCTATCACTTCAGATGTTATGGGTATATCAGTAAGTCCCCATAAATTGCCCTTAGCAAAAAAAGCTTTTGTGGTGATAGAGCAGTCTTGTAAGGGCAGAAGAAAGAATTTATATCATCTCAAGAATGAAAAGGGAAATGAGTGATTTGTATATTCTGTATCTAAGCCAATATATTAAAGAACATCCAGGCATACTTGATAATGTATTGGTTTGATATTTTAGAGAAAATATCATCTATTCACCCAGGTAATGGTTTATACCAAACAAGTCAGCTAGAATTTTGGCATATTGATCATTTTAAAGGATAACTCAGTGAGTGGAAAATGGGAATAACTTGTTAGATGGAAAATTGATTTCTTATTTTTTAATGCTGATTTAGTTTTGTATTTAGGCATTTGATACTGAATTTCTTACTATTGCTAAAATTTTAGATTTTAAAATCACTATGACATAAATGAACTACATTTAGGTGTTAGCTTATATTGTAAGATTAACAGGCACATATTAGGACAGAAATTGCTATACAAAATTAGTTCGAAGGAAGAAGAAAAAGAAAAAGAGAAGACTAGAGGAGGGATTTTAAAAAATTACCTGTTGGGCAAGGAATAAGAAGTTTCTACATCACACATCCCTTTTGTCCCTGAATGATCTAAGTTAAATTTAAGAGGAAATAACTTTGGTTTGTTTCCAGGAAAAATTGGAGGATAGACTGCCTAGCAGAAGACCAAAAGACATAATAAACTTTAGCTGTACAAAGAGAGAGGGAAAAGATGGTATAGAAAATGACAATATTCTAGTGGGCAATATAAGTACATAGAAATAGATGGTATGGCAAAATAGAGCAGAAAAATAGAGCAGGAAGGACTATTTCGAATTATATAAAGATATACAAAGACAGTAAGGTTGTTGATGTAATGAGTTGTCATGATATAGTCACTGAGTATGATTTTGTAACTGCAGCTAGAAGAGGAAACTACAGAGTAAATGATGACAGAAATCTCAGTGATACATCCCGAGGTAATGGCCTTAGGAAGGCCCAGGTGAGAACCAGACATCAGGGAAAATACTAAAATGAACAAGTGGCAGGGGGCCAGCCACAATCATATATAGTCCTCGTGGCAACTTAACCTTTATGTGGGAACAAAACATAGGCCTGATGCCCTTAAAAGTCAATTTTCTTTGTCCTAAAGGAATAAACAAACATTACTCAATTGGCAAACAATGTTGAAAGTTCACTTTCTCCAACTCTATAGTTGAGCTACTCACTCCATTGCCAGGCGATGAAGTCAGAAAGTAGTTTATTTTTGTTGAAACTGTAGAGGAAGTTAGAAGAGCAGCTGCAATTTGATTGACTTGGGAAAACTAGGTACAATAGAGAGAGCAAGTTAAAGAGAAAGCCAGCTCAGAGTTTGCACACCAATAAAAGACAAAAATCTCAGTATTAGTCATCTGTATTCGGTATGAAAGACAGAAGCTGAATTGGGAACTGAAGCTTTCTGTGTGGGAAGCACAGTTAGCTTAAAATTAAATGGGGTTATGAGTGAAACTAGTCAACAATAAAAAACAAAACAAAGAAAAAATAGATGGAATCACTGGATGTCTCCAAGTAGGAGTGGGTGAGTCAGGACTAGGGTAGGGAGAGGCCAGAGAAGGAAGGGGAGGGGCCTTGAGATGAAAGGCAAGGAATAGGGACTAAAACAAAAACAAAAAACAAACAAACAAACTACTTGTTTTAAATCAATATTTCTCGAAAAAAGATGTCATGTTCCCCCAAGGATATTCTGAGGGAGTGACAGGACCAGAGCAGCAACATTTAGGCAAAGATGGCTTTAGATTTGCAGCAAACCTCTTCCTCTTCATCATTCCCTTCTCCTTTTCTGAAACTTAAAGGCCTGATTTCCCACCCACCTTGCATTCTGTTTACTACCTGCCTTCCGCTGAGTGTTTTCTCTCTTCTTTAGCGTCAAGAAAAGTGAAAATGTCACCTGCTTCTCTTCCTAGTAGCTGAATTATTCTTCTACACTTATTTTCATAGAAAAGTGGTTCAAGGTATGCTTGAGGGTTGTGGAAACCCTCAGAGGGATTACAGAATGAAAAAGTTTTGAGAACCATGCTCTAAATAAAGAATTGGAGACAAAAACCTGTCATAATGAAAAATTAAACTATACCACCTGAAATAAAGCAAGGGGGCAACCAGTGCCTTGACAAGCAAAGACTGAAATTTCTATAATGTAGGACTGGTAATGAAACAGTTTCTTGCCAATATCTAAGCCTCTTTCTACCTGGCATGCGCTAAAGAAATTCAAGGAGATAATTTATGGCCATTCAATGAAACATACAAAATTAGAAAATAGAGGCTTGAGTGTAATTTTTTTCCTAAATTTGAAATTCATCTTTATAATTACCCTCTATAGTTCCATGAATGGATAGAAAAATAGATGGATGGACAGATGGATGGATAGAATGAATATCAGTTCTCACTTTAGAGATGAGAAAATGGGATCTAGATTTAATTATTTACCCAAGACCTTGTGGTTATTTCAGGGAAAGACAGGGTTCTGCTTGACTCTAAAGATTTTGCTCTGTATTATACTATTACTATATTATTCTGTTATTTGTATCCTACACTTCCAGTCTCTATTCTCCCCCAATCCTGAAAGTTTTACCAGCTGACTTTCACCCCTAACTTAAGCAACCAGAATTTTCAGATTCTCTTTTTTCCTTCTCAGGTCTTTTCTGACAGAAAGATGTGAAAACCCCTTTCATTCATCTCAGCAAGCCATAATGGGACAAAAGCAATGTACCAGGAACTGGGTTAGATGCTAGAAAGACAGAATAAAACGTGGTCCCTATCCTCAAATAATTCATTCTCAAAATGTTATTCTCTCTTCTTATGATTGAATTATTTCCTAGGAAACTAATTTAAAAATCTATAAATATATTCTATCATTCTGTTTTAGAACTAGCATATAAATTAATATTGTACTGATGATTTCAGATCTTGGGATTTGGGAATAAAAATAAAGCTAGTATGACTTTATATATTGCTTGATTACAGAATTATATAAAAAGTATCATCACATTTCAATAATATTTCAACTGGGTTTGTGCTGATATGACATTATATCTTACTCATGTCAGATTCCCTGAATTTTGGTTCCCATTTGCCTCTGTTGGACAGTGACAAGATATATCTGAAACAGTGGAGGGGGAAGATGAGCATCCAGAGACAGAATGGGAGGGATTGAAAGGTACTGAAAGCAAATAAAGATTGCGGAGTCAAATGCTGGTAGAACCATTCTACAGTTTTATTCATTCTCAAAAATGTATAACTTCAGTGTGCTGTATTTAGAAACTACTACTTTGTGAAGTGGGTGAAGATCAGGCAAACCTCTAAATGTTTTTTGTTGTTGTTTTGCTTTTTTTGTTCTCCAGAAGCAACCCTTGTCTCAGAATTTAACACAAATATAGATTGAAACATTTCATACTTTTATGACTTAAGTTAGTTCTACACACCATTTACTCCATTTTTTTTTCAAACTTCACATATGGATATTTACATATCTGAAGGCACTGAGCTTATTTTATGTAATCATGAATTATTATTTCTTGAAATGTCATTAATACAGTTTTCTCGTCATGGCTTATTATCAGTGAAGTATTTTATTTCCATTTGATTTAAAGGTGACAGAAACTAAGGTTAAGCATTCAGGTGAACCAGTGGCAGCTAAAGGACAAGAAAATTTTCCTTTAATCCATCCAAATTTGTTATTAGCATAGAGGGGAAAGGCTTCAGTCATTTTCATCTTTCTTCCTTTCTCCCCACTTATGAATTTGATACACTTCTGTTCTTATCTTACTTACTCTTCCTTTGTCTCCAATAAATTTCAAAGCAGAATACAGGATGGAAACACGCTAATCTTTTGGGAGTTAGAAATTAATACTCAGTGGAGAGGGGCTGTCTTGGTCATATTGGCATTATACTAATTTTCTGTCTGTTCTCCACTTACTTTCTTTTACTCTGCTCAAGGAAATCTCTTTGAAGGGAACCCTAGGTCCAAGGAGAAAGAGCCTTAGTCTTCACCTAGTCTTCACTTTGGGGAGACCTGCCCTGGAGTCTCAGGGCCACCCATTTACCTTCTTTCCTTATCTTTAATAGGAGGATGATATACCTATTTTCTCAGGAGTTGTGCAGGCACTAAATACAGTAAATATTGTAACTGTTTAGGCAGGAAAAAAAAAAAAAAACAGTCCTCACTCATAGTAAGAACTTAACAAATGGTGCAGTTTTTTAAATAGTCCATAACTGTTATCCTCTCTCCCACCCTTACCACCCACACACCACCCCAATCCACTCTGACTCATATGTTCTCCCTCAAAGAAGTCCACTGCCCTTACATCAGCCAGGCCTCTCAAGTCACATCAGTATTTCAACAAAAATTTGTCATACACTTTTATGTGCAAGACACCATATAGAGAATTGCAGAAAATGCAACTATAATTGGAAACTTTAAATAGTCAAGAGAGTAAACACACCTGTGTACCAGGTGTTCACAGTCTTCTTAAGACCGAGCGCACATACTTACATTGATTTTAATACTATCTTTGCCTTAATATTCTTTTCTATTTCATTACATCATTGTAGAAATCAGACTATATAATTTATGAGACTGGTTTCTCAAAACTAAAACAACTAAGCTATAAAATGTTTAGTGTAAATGTAAAAATATATCACAATCAGTTTGGGAGAATTTCATCCTCTATATATGTAACTTTTGCTTCTTTAATTGCATCTCTCTATTCAAATTCCAATTCTTATTCATACAAGACTTTTGGGGAACTGAACCTACCTCAAAATGTAGAATGATCTGTCCCTCCTATTATTACCTCATTGAAGCCTAATGAGCTGAGAAGAGAAAAAAGGGTCACATGTTAGCCTTTAAATTTATCCATTGATATACATTGTTCGAAGCAGTATGTTAAAACCAGTAAATTTATATTCTAAAATTCTATAAAGAATAGGGCTTCTTGGATGAAATTTTAGTTTCATGTTTTGTATGTCACTGTAGTTTCCTTCTGACTTTACAAAAGTGTTCTAATGTCTGTCTCCAGTTTGCATCTGAATTCAACCTGTATGCAATCTATCTGGACTGGTTGGGTTAGGTGAACTGAAGTCCTATTGAGATTAAGTTGCCCAGAGGGCACCAAAGGCATAACAGTAAAGTCAGGTAAACCGTGAATGAAGTCTCTATGTGAAATAAATTAACTACAAAAGGCCCCAGGTGGTTGTTTCTATCTTCCAGGAATTTAACAACATTTCATTGTTACTGGATAAACTTGTGGGATTTTTTTTTTTTTTTAATGACAGAATAAATGTTACGTATACACTACATAATTCATTTTATTCTGACAGGAAATGGCCTTCAGTTTTCTCTGGGGGAACTGTACAGACATCTGGATAATCTTGAAATCTTGTAAGAAAAAGTGGTAATTATCCCCAAATTTACTACTTCCCGTATTTATGTCCTCTTATATAATGATTAGGTATTTAGTTCTTTCTTAGAGAGAATTTAAAGATTGCTTATAAAAGAATTAATTTTGTGACATGTCCACAAAGGACACAATTGTCAGTCTGGTCCCACAAAAATGCTCAGAAAGTTAATTTTACCATTTTTCTTCAAGACAGCCAAATTTTCTAATTTTACAGATGTTCATTTTTTTAAAAAAAAATTGCCAACATAGTTTACTTTGGTTTTGAATGTTGAGCTTAAATGTTTTTTTAATGTCATGAGCAATATTACATGGCTATTTATATTTAGCTCTACATTCTCATTCATTACTAGCCTATGGAAGAATTTTGACAAGCAATGTACAAATGTGACATGGGTACAAAAGCATATCTCAGAGGTCTGGAATCTCTGGGCCATGCTCAGTATAGTGCCACATAACTCTGGAGGAGAATTTCCAGTGAGTTACATGAGATGTGGCTCTATACATTATCCCATACATTTTTTTCTTCTCAGAAAGCAATGTGAGTCTTTTCCTATCTTTCACTTTTTCCCATTTTTTTAGATTTCCTTTTATGTGTTCCTGAGTGTTAGTTCTTTATTCTTAACTCATTCTATTATTTTTATAGCTTAGTGAGCAAAATGTTAGTCTCAAGTTATTTTTTCTTTATTCTTTGCTTGCTATGTCTGAGCATTTTTGTTTTGTCTTTTTATTAATAGTATACATAGAACTATATTATTTGCCAGTAAGACTTACATTTAAGTTCCTTCATTTTCTTTATATTGGTTTTAATGATCTGTGTTGAATTATGGCAAAGGAAAAGCTAATAGTTCAGTTGTTTGCTGAACCACCAAGTTTCATTTTGTTAGGAATGCATTTTTTGAACTTTGGCAAGTCTGGTGATCTTTTTGGATAGCAGATTCCTGATCTGAAATAATAATGTATATGTTCTTTCAGTGAGTTCAGTAAGGAGTAATTAGTAATTCCTTACAAAGTTTTTGAAGATATAAATTGTATTTAATATTAGCTGAGAATATTAAATGATCCTTACTTCATGCCTCATACTGTACTGTGTGCTGGCAGTACAAAAATGCATTGGGATCCGTTTCCTCAAGGACTGTTTTGAGAGACAGGCTTGTATAGAAAGATAATTTCTACAATTAGAATATAGCTTCAACTTATAAGCATTCAACTCTTTTACTAGTAAGCTTTAAATATGGTTTTATACCACTGTATTATTTTTAATGTTCATATTGAAATAATGATAAATTAGAGATTAGAAATAAATTTTCCAACATAATATAGCCTTTCTGGAACCAAGCAGGATCATCTAAAGAACTCTGAACAAATTTAACCCAGTGAATACTAATCATTAAATCTATGTATTAAAAAAAATCTCTCATATCTAATAAATAATCGCTTCAGATTCATTTTAATCTGTATATTTACTGTTTTAAATGGAGAAAAAGGAAGAAGGAATTTACATTTATTGAACACCTATTACGTACTCAATATGTTGCTTTAAAAGTATTATTTTAATTAATACCAAGAACAACTCTCCAAGGTAGGTATTGCTATATCTAATTTAAAGATATGGGAAATTAGACTGAGACATCAGGAGATCTGTCTAAAGTCAGCCAAACAGAAGATATTAGTCAATATTCACATCGAGGTTCGCTCACTCCAAACTTGTGCTAACTCTGTTATACCACATCTCTACTCCAAATGAAACCACAGAATGGGAGTTCAAATAGCCCTTTAAAGATATTTAAAGATCTAAAGATGGCCTCTGAACTTAACTGTCTTACCCTCCAGGTGAAGAATATGAGACATAGAAAGTTTTAAATGACTCAACAGAAGTCACTCTATTTGTTGATGTCAAAGATTGGAGTAGATGTTATTTTTTCTCTAGGACAAATTCATGCTCTGGAACATTGAATCTAAAAATTAAAGAATGAACTCAATGCTGTAAGAAATACTTTAACAGAAATGTAATGATCAAAACGATTGTAAAAGAAATTTTTAATGGATAGAAGTTTGGATTTGAACACTAGAAAGCTTCCTTCCATCTCTCTTATTCTTTGAGACTATACAATTGAACACATTTTTCCATTCTCTATTCTTCAATTAAAAACAAATGACTAAATAATTTTCCTATTTTCCTCAAGGTTTATACTTTTTTAATAGACTTAATTTTTTTAGAACAGTTTTAGATTCCCAGCAAATTTTAGCAAAAGGTGCAGTGTTATACCTACCATATACTTTCTGCCCCAACATATGCATAACCACCTCAATATTGACACCCCCCATTATTTGATAAATTTGTTAAAATTGATGGAATGGCAGATTGTGTCATTCAAGAAAATGGTCCATTTCACCTGGGTTACCAAATTTGTGTGCATAGAGTAGTTCATTATATCCTTTTATTATCCTTTTAATGTCCATGGGATCTGTAATGATGTTCCTCCCTCATTTCTCACATTAGAAATTTGTGTCTTCACTTATTTTCTTAATTAGCCTGGCTAAAAGCTCTATCTCCTTTGTTGATCTTTTCAAAGCCTTTGGTTTTGTTGATTTTCTCTATCAGTTTCTTATTTTCTGTATCACTGAATTTTGCTCTAATTTTTTTCTATTGCTTTGGGTTTAATTTGTTATTCTTTTTCTAGTTTCCTAAGATGGAAAGTTTGATTACTGATTTTGGATTTTTCTTCTCTTATAATACTGCTCTAAATTCTACTTCTAAGCACTGTATCCCACAAATTTTTATGTTGTATTTTCATTTTCATTTAGTTTAAAAATTTTTTAATTTATCTTGAGATTTTTTTTTTTTTTTGACTCATCTTTGACTCATCAACTCATTTGGAAATGTGTTGTTTAATCCCCATCTATTTTAGGATTCTGCAGGTTTCTTTTTCTTTTTGTTATTGATTACTAGTTTAATTCCATTATAGTCTGAGAGCAGGCGCTTTGTGACTGCTTTTCTCTTAAATTTATAAAGGTGTGTTTTACGGCCCCAAATGTGGTCTTACTTAGTAAATGTTCCATATGAGCTCGAGAAGAATGTATATTGTACTTTTGTTAGATTAATTATAGCCAGATGATTAATAGTACTGTGAGTTTAACTGTACTTACCAATTTTCTGCTGGATTGGTCCATTTCTGACAGAAGAGTGTTGACATCTCCAATTATAATAGATTAATCTATTTCAGTTTGCACTTCTATCAGTTTTTGCTTCCTGTTGTTTGATGCCCTGTTGTTAGGAACTTATATGTTGAGTCATTATATCTTCTTAGGGAATTGACCCATTTAGTATTATGTATTGTCTTCACCTCTGAAAACTTTCCTTATTCTTCTGAAGTCTACATGATCTAAAATTAATATAGCTACTCCTGCTTTCTTTTGTTTAGTACTAGCATGGTGTATCTTTCTCCTCCCATTTACTTTTAATCTATATGTGTCTTTATATTTAAAGCGGATTTATTATAGACAGCATAGAGTTGGATCTAGTTTTTTGATCTATTCCAACATCTCTTTCATTTGGTGCATTGAGACCATTGATGTTTAAAGTGATCATTGATATAGTTGAAATGATATCTACCATATCCCCTACTGTTTTGTATTTTTTGCCTTTGTCCTTTTTTTTTTTTTGTCTTCCATTCCTATTTGTAGCATTAACTGGGCATTTTATAGGATTCCATTTTTTCTCCTTTCTTAGCATATCAATTATTATTATTATTATTACTATTATTTGCCTACAGCAACCAGTATTCCTAGGTGGTCTTTCATCCAAGTACTTAACCGGGCCCGACACTGCTTAGCTTCCAAAATCAGATGAGATTGACCACATGCAGGGTGGCATGGCCTTAGACTTCAATTATACTATTTTTAAAACATTTTTTAGTGATTGCTTTTGATTTTGCAATATACATTTATTTATAGCTAATCCAAATCAACTATCAAATAACCATACCCTAACTATACCATTTCACAGGTAGTGTAAGTATGTTATAATAACAAAATAATTACTTCTATCTCTTGTATCATTGTTGTCATTTTTTTCTTTATCTTATATATAAACATGCGTATATGCATAAGGATACGTAATTGAAATCAGTGTTACTATTATTACTTTGAACAGTTATCTCTTTGATCAATTAAGGACAAGAAAAATAAAAGTTTGTATTTTACCTCCACTTAGACCTTTTCCGATGATTTTCCTTTCTGTATGTAGATCTGAGTTTCTGAAATATATATGTGTGTATATGGTTATTTTTCTCCTCTCAAAAGTACCTCTTTTAATATTTTTTTGCAAATTAGGTCTACAAGAAACAAATTACTTCAATTTTTGTTTGTCTGAGAAAGTATTTATTTCTAATTTATTCCTAAAGGATAACTTCACAGGGTACAGGATTCTGGGTTGATGTGTCTTTTCTCTCACCAGTAAATATTTCACTCCACTTTCTTCTTGCTTGTGTGATTTCTTTGGAAAAGTAAAATGTAATTCTTATCTTTGTTTCTCTACAGGTAAGGTTTTTTTTCTTTGACTCATTTCAGAAACATTTTCTTCATCTTTGATTTTTCATAATTTGAAAATAATATGCCTAGATATAGTTTTTAGTTTTGTTTTGTTTTGTTTTGTTTTGTTTTTGTGTTTTGCTTTAATCCTGAGCTTCCTGAATGTTTGGGTTTCTTTCTGGCATTAATTTGGGGAAATTATCATTCATTATTGTTTTGAATACTTCTTTTCTTTTTTCTTTCTTTCTCATATTCCACTTAGAAATATGTTATACTTTTTGTAGTTATCTCACAGTCTTTGGCTATTTTATTTTATTTCCTCAGTCTTTATTCTCTTTCCTTTTAATTTTTAAAGGTTTCTATTGAGGTATTCTCAAGATCAGAATCTTTCCTCAGCTGTGTCCAGTGTACTAATGACCCCACCAAAAGTGTTCTTCATTACTATTATAGTGTTTTTGATCTCTAGTATCTTTTTTTCTTAGAAGTTCCATGTTTCTGCTTACATTGGCATCTGCTCTTGAATATTGTCTTTATTGATTTCCTTAATATGTTAACCATAAATTTTTTAAATTTATGGTCCGATAATTCTAACATCCCTGCCATATTTCCATCTGGTTCTGATGTTTGCTTTTTCTCTTCCAAATTTGTGTTTTGCCTTTCAGTTTATCTTGTAACTTTTTCTTGACATATTGGATAAAAACAGTTGCTATATATACATCTTTAGAATGTGGTGATAAGGTATGGATGGGGAAGTGTTACAAAATACTCAGTGTTATAAACAAGCATTTTTCACAAATTGAAATCAAGAACAAACCCCTACCAACAAAATGATTACAATTTGATTTATTGTGCTACTCATTTTATTGCAATGGTCTGGAACCATACTCTCAATATCTCTGAGGTATGCCTGTAATTCTGTGATTAGGTCTCAGTCTTTTAGTGAGCCTGTGCCTCTGGATTGTGAAGTTCACATGCATTTCTCAGTTCTCCCACATCACCATTCCTCTTATGTGGGAAAGGATAGTTAGAGCCGGGTATTGTTGTATATTTTCCTTCTCCCACATGGAAGGCTAAAGAGAGTAGAGTTTGGAATTTACTTTCCTCCACAAGGAAGACTAGAGCCAGCTAGAACTGGGTATTTTTCTTCCTCTAGGTCACTTAGGCTCTGATAAAACTCTATCAGGTTAAGCTCTTGTTAACTAATTTCTCCCAGGAGAGGATCTTATTACAAAGAACGGAATTCTCTATTGTATTTCAAAAAGCTTCTTTTTCTCTGCTCTGCCAGAAGCACAAGGTAATCTTTTTTCAATATTCATTCTGAGATCCCGTTAGATTTCCAAGAAGTGGAACTCACAAAAGTGTGGGACTTCTCCATACCTCCATGACTGTGTCTCTTAGGTTTTTAACTCTCAGAGTTGTCCACACTATGTCTCTGTCAATTCATCAATTGCAGTTCAGGTTTCTCTACCCCAGCATCAGTTCCCAAGGAGGTTTCAGTTCATGGCTGTCTGCTCTACTGAGTTGTGATTCTCTGTATTCACCTGTCAGTCTTTATAATTTTAGGGACAGCAGTTTGTCCTGTGACCTCACTTCTTTTTTAGATCTATGATGAGTTGTAGATTTTTCAGTTTGTTCAGCTTTCTACTAATTTCTAAGACAAAGTGGCAACTTCAGAGCTTCTTACATCCTGGACCAGAAACTAAGAATCTCAGGTTTTTACTTTTTGATAATTTTTACGATTTTCTATGTTCTAGTTCTTCTCAGAGTTCACCTTCTCAAGCCTTACAGCAGAATACAGGGTTAGGACCAAGGAGGAATCAATTCAGAGATATAGGAACAATCCTCTCTCAATATTTTCCCCCAACTCCACCTTCCCTCTCACTCTCTCTCTCTCTTACCTTTCTCCTTCTCTCTCCTTTCTTCCCTTCTTCTCCTTCTCCCTCTGAATCTTTCTTTTTTCTATTATTTATCCTGTGTCCTTGTCCTTAGGCTATTCATGATTAGATTTATTAAAATAACAACAACAACAACAAACAACAACAACAACACATTTGTGAGCCTGGCACTGATGTGCCAGGCACTAGGTTTTCCATGCTCTATCCCAGTGTTCAGTTTACTTCTTGTACACAGAGTTCTTTGTTTTACACAATTGATTTGCTTTAAACCTTAAATATAGAAATAGTAAAAGAAAATATTTTTTCCTCTTATTTTTCTTTAAAAAATATTTTCTTTATAAGTCAGTAACACCACTTATTAAGTCACCATTTTAATCTTGTATCTTAAAGTATTAATGCTGTCAAAGTGAACCTATGATTCCAGGGTAATTACATTAATTTTTATTATCAGATTCCAAGATTAGAGATAAGAGAAGGGTTAGATATGAAATATTTTCTCATTTTAAAAAAAAATTTAAATAGTAACTGATGTTACAGATGAAGTAAGATATTAGCTTTTACTTGATATATATTATTTTTTAATTATAAGATTTCATGCTCATTATGAATCATTCAACCATTATAGAAGTGTATTACATAAAAGTGAACATTTTATTTTTCATTCACCCTCACCTATCACTGCTCCATGGGAACCACTATTAAGTTTAATTACTAGACTAGACTGGTTTTGCACACATATATGTTTGTATACAAAAGAACATGATCATACTATACATAATATTCTTTAATTTGCTTTTATTCACCAAACGTTATTAAAAGGTTTTTAAAGAACCACATACAAATCTACCTCATATATTTTAATGTCTACCTAGTATTCCATATTGAGTGTGACATATTTATTTAACCATTCTCTGGTTGATAAACATTTACTTTGTTTTCAGTTTTTCACCATTATAAATAATGCTGCAATAAACATCCTTGTACATAAATTATTATGACATGTTTATTTTTATCACTTATTCTAAAAAGTCTGACAAACCCATAATCTAGAACTAGACAAAAACTTCACTGTCTACTCCCAAGGTTAGGCTGCGGAGTTCACAGTTGGGCAAGGTCCTACAAGGGAACAAAACATACAGTATGGACCTTAACAGTGGGCTACAGAGGAATTCAAGTCTCTGAAGATCAGTGGATCTTAATATACTCTCAACAGGGAGAGAGCTCAGTTAGATACAGACTAAGATCCACAGTTCATGTTTGTAAAGGGAGGGGATAAATGGGAGGAGAAAAGCAAATGTGTCAAAGGGTAGTACCTGAAATATCAGACACACTAAAAGGCATCTAAGGTAAGATTCAGGAAAATGGAGGAGGCAGGGGGAAACTCCAACACTCCAGGTGCTTTCAGGAAGCAAAGGTCAAAGCTCGTTTAAGTTTACTGCCTTCTTAGGGGTTACACACCCTCTAAATTGCTATAGTCATCCTTGTCATGAGTGTTAAGTCACTGCAGTAGAATATTATAGCAAGTGCCATAAGCAAAAGTATCAAGCATGCAACGTCACATGTAAGTAATACTTGATCACTGGCAGAATACTCTAGTCTACTAACACCATCACATTTATCTTATGTTGGGACCCTCCCCCAAATTTTATTTCTTCTCCAATACCATCTCTCTTTTTTAGCATGATTAGTTCAGCTACAATTTTTGAGCAATTACAGTGTGCCCAGCGCTTTGCTAAGTATCTTTTGGGCATTGACTCATGTAGCCTTTAGAACAGCACTATGAAATCAATGCTATTATTACTCCCATTATGTAGACTTAAAGCAATCACAGTGCTAATAAGTGGCAAAACTACGGCTTAAGTCTGTATGTCTAATCACTACATTATATTATCTATTTTATTCTGAATCTTCAAGGAAGAAATCTTCAGATCATAGTGATAGAACCCTAAATACATGGTGGTGAGAGTGGAACGTCTCACCTTTCATTGTCTCCTTTCTCAGCTGCAAAGGAATGTAATTCTCATACTGTCAGAAGTAGGATATTAGTGAAGAGACCCTAAAGTCTAAAGTAAGGGAGAAAAATTAGCCCTTCAGAATGTGTTTGAGATTTTTACAAAAGTTCTAAAAGGATACCAAATAATACTGTTGAATCAAATTTGTAACCTTTGAGAAATCATGAGGAATCAAGTAAACATGTTAGTAAGAAACAGACAAAGCTAAATTTGATGTTTAATGAAGAAAGGTAGATATTAAAAATGTACATTTAGGTGTATTTAACAAACATGAGCAAGAGTCCAGGACTGATTATTAAAAGCATTTCTTATTTAAAAACAAAACAAAAATCTCTAGACAGAACTATGGATATCAAAGAGAGAAAATATGGTTTTTCCTTTTTTCTTTTTTGATGAGACCAATCTATGTGAACATTGCTAAAGTCTCTGATTACCAATTTGCAGAAAAGTATTTAGCAAAAAGCTTTCCTGAGGGGGCTATACATGACAGAAAAATACAAGATCAGTGACATGCAGTTTGGTGAAGAACTGATCATTTCAACCATTAAACCTAAGCCTGTTGGTTAATTGTCCAAATACATGCAAAATAGGAGTCTCTAATAATAAGTCGTAACAAATAAAGTAAGTATCAGAATCAGAATATAAACATTTTACCACAGAAGGTTCAGGCCTAAATATAGAAAAATGAAATTCAATGTGGGTAAATAGAAGTAAGCTATCTGAGACAGTTGATTCCCCAGAATCACTTTAAATAATACTTCCTAATAATATGATCAAGCATTCCTGAAAATATCTGAAAAATGAGACAAGAAAAAAAAAAGTTCCACCATGAAGTTTAATTAAATGGCTAATAAAATATCAATATATATAGAACCTGAAGTAGATAGAAAACGTTACTGCATCCAGTGTTTTTTCATTTCTCTCCTAGTTTGGAAAAGTTTTTTTTAATTACTTTTTAGTTCATACTACCTCTTCATATATTAACCCAACTTAACTGAAAACCTACTACAAACACTGACTTCTTTCCCCACACAAAATCTCTAGCTATGACATTCAGAGCAGACTCTATGTATGCCATCCTAATAGCCATTTGCCTCCTTTTCATTCTGCCAGAGCCCCAGTTTGTTTGGGGGTCTCCCCTTGTCCATTCAACTCAGATATACTCTAAAGGATCGCAATCACAGGGTCTCATCTTCCTTGACTATCATTGATTTTGGGAAAAAGCATGCTATCTAGTTTTGGCCAATAGGACATGCGTACATTTATCTATCCACTCATTCCACAAATATTTAACTGAGCGTCTTGGTACAGGGGAAACAGCAGTGGGCAAAACAGAAATGTTGCTGCCCACATGGGCCCAGATTCTTGTTGGAGAAGAAATAAAATTACTAGAAAAGATGAAGTGCTAAAGGGTTTTTGGGAAAAGATTCTTCATTTTTAATATTTTTTAAGTGCCAAAGGAAGAAATTATTCTTTATCTTTCTCTGACACTGATTAAAGGTATATGATTCTTGAATCTTCAGCAACATGTTGAGAAGCTAGCCAACCTGGCTAGGACAGTAGTGCTGAAAGTTAGAACCATCACTGAGCTGCTAAACTAATCAACCTGGCCACCATCATGCATCAGCTCCTCATATTTGAGTTTCTTATTACAGTCTATGGAGTGTATCTTAACTGATACAATATGGTTTACAGGTTTGGTAGAAAAATTTCAGAGTAATCTACATGATTTCTGATCTTTTTTTACTGGCAGAGATAACTAGGAAAGTCATCATTGCCTTGGTGATATATGATGTTAAATAAAGAAGTGAATATAAGCCGCATTTTCCTTGTACATTGGCCATGGAGAAAGAAAAAAAATGTATGTAGAATAGAGGCACACAAGCAGCGCATTAAGATCAGAATATGCATCCTTTATAAATATACTTCAACAGAGGTCTAGATAGATGTTTTCTGGTACAGAAAAAGAATGTATTTATCATCAAAGGAAGATTAAGGAAGGTTATCTGTGTCCCCTGTCTATACTGGATTTGTTTATAGTAGGCTATTTTTTAAATATTTTTTTCAATTACAGTTGACATACAATATTAGTTTCAGGTGTACAACATAGAGATTAAACATTTATATAATCTACAGAGTGATCATTCTCACAGATCTAGTACCCATCATATGCCATACATAGTTATTATAATATTATTGACTGTATTCCCTATGCTATACTTTATATCCCCATGACTAATTTGTAAATCTTGATCCCTTTGCCCTGTATTCATTCTCCTAACCCCCTTTAACCTGGCAGCCATCAAAAGTTCTCTATATTCATAAATTTGTTTCTGTTTTTGTTTATTTATTTTGTGTTTTAGATTCCACATATAATAGAAGTCATACGGCATTTGTTTTTCTCTTTCTGTTTCACTCAGCATAATAACCTCTAGGTCCATTTATGCAGATGGCTAGTCTTCATTTGTTTTTATGGCTGAATAATGTTCTGTTGTGTGTGTATGTTTGTATGTGTATCACTTCTTTACCCATTCATGTATTGATGGACACTTAGGTTGCTTCTGTATCTTTACTGTTGCAAATAATGCTGCAATGAACATATAGATGCATATGTCTTTTAAATTAGTGTTTTAGCTTTCTATAGATACATACCTTGAAGTGAAATTACTAGTTCCTTCTTTGTCTTTTGTCATAGCCTTTGTTTTAAAATCTATTTTGTCTAATATAAGTACTGCTACCTCAGCTGTTTTTTTCATTTCTATTTACATGAAATCTTTTTTACATCGCTTTACTTTTGGTTTGTATATGTATTTCAGTCTGAAGTGAATCTCTTGTAGTCATTTTTTCCTTATTCATTCAGCCACCCTATATCTTTTGAGTGGAGCATTGAGTCCATTCACATTTAAAGTTACTGTTGACAGATATGTAGTTGCCATTTTATTATTCATAGTTTTGATATTTTCTTCTTCTTAAAGAAATCCCTTTAACATTCTTGTAATACTAGTTTGGCAGTGAACTCCTTTACTTTTTCTTGTCTGAGAAGCTCTTTATACTTTGATTCTAAATAATAGCTTTCTTGGGTAGAATAACCTTAGTTGTTGGTCCTTGCTTGTCATCACTTTGAATATTTCCTTCCAGTCCTCTCTGACCTGCAAAGTTTCTGTTGAGAAATCAGCTCATTCTTATGGGAGCTCCCTTGTAGGAACTGCTTTCTCTTGCTGATTTTAAGATTCTCTGTTTGTCTTTAATCTTTGGCATTTTAATTATGATGTGTCTGAGTGTGGGCCTCTTTGGGTCCATCTTGTTTAGGACTCTGTACTTCCTGAGCTTGTATATCTATTTTCTTTGCCAGATTAGGGAAGTTTTTAGTCATTATTTCTTCAGGTTAGTTTTTAATCCCTTGCTCTCTCTCTTTTCCTTCTGGTACCTCTGTGATATGAATGTTGTTGTGTTTGGTGTTGTTCCAGTGAGCCCTTAAACTATCCTCATTTTTTTGGATTCCTTTTTCTTGTTGCTGTTCTGATTGGGTATTTTCTGCTATCTTATCTTCCAAATCATTGATTCAGTTCTTGGTTTCATTTAATGTACTGCTGATTCTCTGTAATTATTCTTTATTTCATTTATTTTATTTCTTACTTCTGACTGGCTCTTTTTTTATGTGTTCTCTCTCTCTCTCTCTCCCTCCCTCCCTTCTTCCCTATCTCTTTGCTGAAGTTCTCACTGAGATCATTGAGCATATTTATAACCAGTTTTTTGAACTCTGCATCTGGTGAATTGCTTGTCTCCATTTTGTTTAGTTCTTTTTCTGGAGATTTGTTCTGTTCTTTCATTTGGGACATGTTTTTTTGTCTCCACATTTTGGCTGCCTCCCTGCATTTGTTTCTATATATTAGGTAGAGTTGCTGTCTCCTGGTCTTAGTAAAGTGGCTTTATGTAGTAGGTGTCCTGTAGGGCCCAGTGGTGTAGCCCCCGGAGTGTCCTCATCTGGATGATCCAGGTATGTCCCTTGTATGGGTTATGTATGCTCTCCTGTTATAGTTGGGCCTTGATCACTGTTAGCACATCAATGGGAGAATTGACCCTTCGGCTGATTGGTTGTGAGAACTGGCTCTGACAACAGTGTAGGAGCTGTTGTATAGGATCCACCTCACAGAGCAGGATTTGCTTTATCAGGGCTCTGATGCCTGCCCAGTCTGCCCTTCGGGTGTGTCATTTGTGAAGGTGTTTGATTGGTGTTCGCATGCAATCTAAAGCAGGTTCTTTGTTCTTATAGTAAGAGTACCCATCTATAATAATTTCTTCTGTGTCTGTCTGTCTGTCTGTCTGTCTGTCTGTCTATCTATCTATCTATCTATCTATCTATCTATCTATCTATCTATCTATCTATCTATCTATCTATCATCTAATGTGATCTATAATAAGATGACTTGGAAATTCTGATTTTTGGCCTTAATTAAAATTTATTTAATAATGAGAAGGTTAGTTGAGAGAAGACATTCATTTGTATGCATATATAGAAATGGACAACATAGCTGACAAATGCTCTCAAAAACTTGGTAAAAAGAAACTGATTTTCTCTAAAACTGAGATGATGAGGCTAAGAGCAGTAATATATTTCCTGTGATTAGAGAGCAAAAATACCTCATGGATACAGAAAAAGAGTAACTTAATGGATACTTATAAAATGAATGAATATTTAAGCATCTACAATTCTGCAACATATATCTGTGATTACTTTTCACACAAAGATATAGCTTTTCACACTAAGATACTACGTTTCAAAAATGTGTATTTCTGTTAAGATGATAGAAATCAATCATCTTTCTCCTTTCTCCCACCCTCCTGCTCCTCTTTCTCCCACCCTCCTCCTCCTCCTCTTTCTCCTCCTCTTTCTCCTTTCTTCCCCCTCCTCCCCTCCCTTCCTCTCCCCTCCCCTCCCCTCCTCTCCCTCTCTCTCTCTCTCTCTCTCTCTCTCTCTCTCTCTCTCTCTCTCTCTCTCTCTCACTCTCACTCTCACTCTCACTCTCACTCTCACTCTCACTCTCTCACTCTCGTCTACTTCTCCCTCACTCCCTTCTTTCCTTCCTTTCATTCTTTTTCAGCAAACATTGCCTTTTGTGGAGCAAGCATTGTTTGTGGTGTATGAATAAGACAAGACATAGATTTTGTCCTTAAGAAGCTTATTATACTCCAAGGGAAGAAAAAGATACATTTAGAGTTCTCATGTATTTGCCTGGTGAATGTTGAATGGTAAACAGTGAATGTTACAGAAATCCAAAGTGAGGAGAAAGAAAGCTATGAGCAGAATTCATGCAGAGACAAAGAAAAAAAGTGGTCTTTGCATTGGATTTAATAAGATAATTTAATACGTAAAGGGAAAGAAGGATAATGAAGTCCAGGGGAAATGTAAAACAAAAGTACTCATGTACAGGTAGATATACGTAGGGTATTCTAGGGGCAGTTGATGACTTGCTTCATCAAAAGTCCATGTGTTCTGTTGAAGAGTCATGATAGAGTAGGATTATGTAATAGAAGTCTTTGAAGGGCAGGCTAATATTTGGTCTAAAGCTATAGGCAAAGGGGAGCTTCTTTAAGCAAAGCAAGAAATACAGAGCAGAGTTTAAGAATTATCTGTCATTGATGTAGGTACTAGAAAACAAAACTTGATTCACTTACTGGACTGTGATGTTTGAGTTGAAATAAGGTTTCTAAAGAAAGAACAAACAACTGCAGGCCAGAGCAGCTGTGATAATTGTGATTTGTAGTAAGAAATATATATTTGGTCATCATCTAGTTTCCTGGGTTCCTGTTACAGAGCTCCTAAAACCCTTAGAATTTCCTGTGTTGAGAATAAAAGGTGTCTTTTGCTATGTTAATGAGGTAACTGTTGGAAAGCATCATAGGATAGAGGCTTGCTGTCAATGGAGCCAACCCTGAAATTAGAGGGTCAGAATTTTAAGTTTTACTCTCTGCCCCCTACCACGATACTTCCACCTCTAAAAGGCAAGAGAAGCTGAAGTTTGAGTTTAGTCACCAATGGTCAATGACTTAATCAACGATGCTTATGTAATGAAGCCTCCATCAAAATCCCAAGGGCAGGTTTCAGAGAGCTTCCAAGTTTGTGAACCGTGGAGGCTCTTGAGAAAGTGGCGTAGTAGGAAAGGGCTTTGAAGCTCCACTGCATCCTTTTCTTATGTCTTTTGTATCTCTTCCGTCCAGCTGTTCTTCAGTTTTATCATTTTGTGATAAAGCAGTAATCCAGTGAGTAAAATGTTTTTCTGAGTCCTATGAGCTGTTCTAGCAAATTAATCAAACCCAAGGAGACAGTATCTTAGGAATCTTCAATTTGTAACCAGTCAGCCTGAAGCATAGGTGACCACCTGAACTTGGATTGGTATCTAGTATAGGCAGTTGAAGGGTAAGGGTTTAGTCTTGTATAGGAATGAGCCCTTAATCAGTACAGTCTGACACTGTCTCTAGGCAGATAGTGTTAGAATTGAATTAACTGCTTAATGGTATTGTAAAAACAAAAAGGATAAGGTCTAAGACCCCATAATAATAGTGAATAGCAAAATGAATGTTTTTAATTGTTTAAGTTTGATTACAGCATGAGAGTAGAAAATAATTTAAGTAACAAAATCACCAAACTCATCATTTCAAAAAAAATAAAAATTTTAGATTTTAAAACTTTAACCAAAATGATAGTTTAAAAATGCGTACTCTGTTCAACTCATTTATCACATTTAATTATTTCAAAATATAATATTTGAATGCTAATTTTGGTGATGAAAACCCTATTAATGAATTCAGCAATTTCCTAGAAAACCTTTTATTAATCCAATCATATTCTAAAACTATTAGAAGAACTTGGGAATGCCAACAAGAGAAGTTATGTTTTAATGAAATGAAACATCCTAACACAAAACTACCCAGATTGTGCTACTCAACTCTCAATGGAAAAATGCTAAATATTATCAAAGGTCTCTCCAAAGTGAAAGCCCTGGGGCATAACACACTCCTCCAAGAATTATGTTCTAAATTAGCTAGTGTTCGCTTGGTTCATTTATTAGAACTTTATAACCAGATCTTGAAATTAAAAACCATCCATATTACACACACTGTCAATATTTTATGCAAAATATATTAAGAAGGAAAAACTGCTACAGTTTGAATTTCTCATTGGCTCTCTGCCTCTTAAAACACCAGTTTGGAAGGTGTGACTCAGATTCTCATCTGACAGGTAAAAAACAAAATGTTCTTTTCACTCATGAAGACAAGCCTGGATTCATGCCAGAAAGAATCCCTGGCTAATGTCTGAACTTTCATTGATAACATTTTAAACACAGGCTTTTGTATTTTGATGACCATTTAAAAAAAATACTTAGTGGAATTAGTGCTTACATGAGTTAAGCTTATTTAAATGACTCCTTCAATTTGAAAACTTTTATGAAAATCTTCTCAACTGCATCCCAAAGGAAAAATAAGGATAAAATGTGATGACATATTGAATTTACCAAAGGTGAAAGTATACTTATTATAGAGGTAACCAAAATTAAACAAATGTACAAAAGAATATATTGATAATCTGTACAGTTCTCCCTCCAAAGTGTACAGTTATTATACCCGTGTAAATTAAAAGGATGACAAGGCTCTTCTTTTTACACCCTGCCATATTTCCCCTTTAATGTGGGTCAAGCAGAGCACTGTTCAGTTAGAATTAGCCATTAATGTAGCTTTGATGTAATGCAAGTTTAAGCTTACAAAATAATCTGTTAAAAAAGGAGAGCAAGTGACAGCTCTCTCCTGATCTGGCTCCTCCATCAAGCACAAATTGTAAATATGTAGGGTATTATCCCTCCTGGTGGAGTTTCCTCCAGCATAAATAGGTTTATATTAGCCCATCATCCAATTCTGTACTGTGATTTCAAGCTCATTCATCAGTGTGAGCACCTTGTGTGTTCATTTTAGGCATCATCTAAAACTGGATATACCTAGTCAAGGATAGATGTGACACTATTATAGGAAAAGTGAGACTACAATTTTGCATAAAAGTACACAAAATATTTTCAGTAACCTCTGATTTTCTTAAAAGTTATTTTGTGTTTGTTTGTTTGTTTTTAATTATACTTTATAACTACCAGTTGGTCTTCAGAGAATTTTTAGTTACTGTAAAACTAAGGGCAAGTTTCAAAATAAGAAAATTTCAGCTATAAGTTAAGAATGTGCAAGGCATTTATTCATTAATAAGAGATGAAGTTTAATTCATTTTTTCTTGACTTATTTTATCCTCTTCAACATTCTGAGATATTCTCCATAAACTCAGACAAGCATAGATCTCAGAGACCCTACTGAAATGACTTCAGCAATGCTCTAGGAAAGGAACTAGGAACAAGTGACACTCCAATCTAGATATCTGAGTGTTGTCTAGATTCACAGAACCCTGTGTATTAGGAACATATGAGATGGCTAAAGAGAAAGAATAAGACCAATTGTATAGTTGTGAAGCTAGGAGGGAAAGAAAGAAGATAAAATCTTTCAGAGAAGGGTAGTCTCATCCCATCTAAAATTACCCATCTGATAAATTTATTTTTTTAAATAAACATTAGATATATATTTAATCATTTATTTGAGCCCCTTCAAAAAAAAAAAAAAAGAAAAGAAAAGAAAAGAAAAAGATGCATCCCAATAATACTGATTCCAACAGGCTGGTTCAGCTTTTTACCTTCTTGTAGGCAATATAATTATTCCCTGTACACATTACCTTTAGCATGTCAAGAAAAAGTCTTTTATACCTTCATTTTAAAAGATTTACATCATTACTCTTGCTCTCTAGGATGCTGTCATTTTCATACATTCATCATTAAACGAATATGTATGCCCCCATTTTTTCATTTTCAAAGAACTTTATTAGCATTTTAAATATATTTTTCTAAAAGGAAAAGGATACCAAAAATCAACAAAACTTTTCCCTGTCATATTAAAAATCACTAGGTTGTCTTAAATTTCCTGCCTTTATATGCTTTTTTCATGTCAGGAACTTGATACATATTTTGAGTTTGCTATAACCCTAAAAGAACTAGAGTTAACACAAACTTAAACAGGCCAACCATGATTTCTTTTTCTATTTTTAACTTTTATAACCCTTTTATCTGACAATTTGAAAAAAAATATTGTTTCAAATTACTATTTGATATAAAGTAAGTAAATGTAGTATATTTCTTTCTTAACTTTATGCATAAAAAAATGCTGAGCCTGAAAAATTTATTTAGAATCACACAAGTAGTTAAGGTGAATAAATCAAATTGGAAAATAGTCTGGATTGACTTGATCAGTTGGTTAAAAAAATAGTGACAGGAAATGTGAAATGAGAGGATCAGTTTGTATGGCAGACCAGTTGGCTTCATTCAGTTTGCCAGATACTTAGTGGTAGCCAGTTGTTCTACAAATGAGTGGTCCATGACACCAGTGGCCTTTAATTGAGAATGATGATGGCTTAAAAAACTCTTCATTGTTTCTGGAAAAATTCAGAGAATACATCTTACTAGGTCATTAGCTTCAAGTCTTAATTAATATTTCTTTTCAATATTATCTATGTAAGATTCAGGGACACCTATTCAATTATCTTTTTTTAATCTAACACCTTATTCTTTGGAAACTGCTCCTGGTAATAACAACATGCTTTGATAGACCTAATATGGTGATTTTCTTTGTTTGTATATATCACATACATAAAAGAGTATATGATATTAGATAAAAGAGTATAAACACAAGCCTAATAGTTCATTTGCTCTAAAATTATTGTAGCTTGAGTGTGGTTCAATGCATTGAGATGACTTTTATTTTTGTTTTCAGTATTTCCCTTGGGGAGCAAACTAAGAAACATGTACTTTTTCAATTCTGTATTTATAAATAAAAGGCTTTATTGCTAAGTATTAAATGTATTCCTATAAAAAATTTGCTTTTGAAATAGTATAGATTCTTATTTGAAAAAAAAAATAGATCTAGAAGAAAAATCACATATCTAAAATGTACTATACATTCATAGTATTTGAATTTGTTCAGATTGAAATTTCTGTTTAGAGGATATCTTATCTAAACTTTAATGAGACAGTATTGGGTAATAAAAATAGGCTCATCAAAGCCTGGGTTTAAGTCCTGTATTTGTCACTTGTTAATGCTGTGACTTCGGAATATTTAATTAATTATCAGTTTTATCTTAAGAAAATAAGATAATCTCTATCTTGGCAGGTTCTCATGAAGATCTTATGAAGATTATTATAACACCAATTATAGGGTTTGGTCATAGGCAATGAAGCATAGCAATTAAGAACATAAAATCTGGAGCCAGACTGCCTGGGTTCAAATCCCAGCCCTACCACTTAGAAGTTGTAACCTTGGGAAAGTTATGTGAATTCTCTTTGCTTCAGTTTCTCCATATGTAAAATGGGAATAAAAATAATATCTACTTTATAGGTTTTTGTGAAGTTGTTGAATAATGCCTATTGTTTATTAAATAATATACTTATGACAGTGCTCAGCACAGAATATATAACATACAAATATTACCTGTTTTAAAACAATCTGATGAATAATAGGTCCTATTAAGATGAGTAGGAGGAGGAGGAGGAGGCCTAGAAGAGGTGGAATATGGGAGGAGAAGCAGATCAAATGGCTCCATTCCAAGAGTTAGAATGATCAAGAAATATCTGTGCCATTATGACATTATTTAAAACAGCTCTCTCAATCAGAGTGATTTCCAATCTCCAGAACATGAAGATTTTTTTCAAATCAATACCAATTCTGACACATGCTTTGAAATTGCCCCTTTTATACAACCAGTAGCCCAATAAAAAATTTGAAGATTCTTGGTTTCTTATTTAAAGCATGGTTTTCACTTTTAATGATCGATTCTTTGTTCATTTATTTTTTTCAGCAATGGCATTATGTTTCTCCAACCATATTATCAGTTTCTTTGATGGCAAGGATTTTATATTATTCACCTCTACAGCATACTTTGTCCCAAGCCAGGAAGAGTGTTATTAAATATGTATGTTATTATAAACTTATATATGCTATTAAACCTAAACAACCTCCATAACTAATATTTTAGATTCCTTATAGACCACATAATTTTATCACTACCATACATGTGTAATAAATCAGTGTTTTATCTAGTGCTTTAACTCAAATTTATCTCAAATTTATAAATCAATCTAAATGAGCCTAAATGTGTTTCACTTTGCTTGGCTTTACACAAAGAAATTAATAAAATATCCTATTCCAAATTTTTTTTTTAAAAAAACTGTACTCTTCTCACTTAACCAATAGTTCACATAAAGTATCAGGAACTTTTACAGAATTATGCAGATAAGATATGCAAGAATAATGAGATATGATTTCAATAGAAAGAACTAGAAAATAAAAATAAGCATACTAAATGCCTGTTTCTTTAGCTCAGATTAGTTTTTTTCCATTTGTTTTATCCTGTTTTTCAGGGATTATCCATTAGTTGAATGTTGACTTTCTTATATATTATCTTGATCTTATTATTTTCATTTCTTTGCATAAAAGTACACATCATTGGGACTTCTCACTATTTCCTCTGCATCACTGAACTTTTTCTCGGTATCAGTTATGCTTTCCTTGACTCCAGTGTAGATTTTTATTCAATTATTGTATTTTAATGACCTCTCTAGTGTATTATTTCTCTGCAAATGTTGCCATAAACTGAAGTAAATATTACTTTTGTTCTTTAGAATTAAAATATTAATATTTTAAAATGAAGAAAATTTGTTTTACAGAAGCTTTAAAATGTGAGAGCTATATACCTCTTATTCATTTACCAAATTTGAGCATCTACTATAATAGACAATGGGAATTTAAAGGTATATTAGATGTGTTAACTACTTCAAGGAGCTTAGAGTAAAGATGATAATAATTTTAATAAAAATAACATATTTAAGGTATGTGCCTATGTGTTAGGCACTGCACCAAACATTTTAGATGTACAGTTGTGCCATGGTATTCGTGAGGGACTGATTCCAGGATCCCTTGTGTATTTCAGAAATCCTTGAATGCTCAAGTTCTTTATATAAAATGATATAGTATTTGTATATAACCTACGTGCATCCTCATGTAAACTTTAAATCATCTAGATTATTTCTAATACATAAATAATGCAAATACTATGTAAATAGTTGTTATACTGTATTGTTTAGGGAATAATGATAAGAAAAAACAGTCTGTACATGTTCAGCAGAAATTTAACCACTGTAGGCCTAAGTGCAGTGCACACAGCAACATAACTTTTTTTTTTAGTACTTTTGATGAGAGGTGGGTGGAATACGCAGATAAGGAAGACCAACTGTGATTTTAGAGTTAAGGAACCAAAGCTAAAAGATGTTAAGTAACTTACTTGAGGTTACTTAAACCCATATCTCCAAAATCTGTCTTCATCTTTTAATTCCCCAATTCTTCATCATTTCTTTAACTTCTCACTATTTCATTTTATTTAAAAACCAACACATGCCATAACCATAATCATATTTTAACATAATAATGATTCTGTGAGACTGGAAATATCCTCCACTTGTCAACCAATTGTATTTCTGGTAGTCCCTCCCTATCTATGGTTTCACTTTCTTTGGTTTCACCTACCTATAGTCAAACAGTCTGAAAATATTAAATGGAAAATAAACAGTTCACAAGTTTTAACTTATGCACCATTCTGAGTAGCATGATGAAATCTTACACCATCCCACTTTTTCACATCCAAAACATGAATCATCTCTTTGTCCAGCATATCTAGGCCATATACACTACTCTTTGACTAATCACTTAGTAGCTATCTCAGTTATCAGATCAGTTATCAGAGGGAAGATAGGGGGAGAGGAGAGAGAGAAACAGAGACAGAGAGTCACAGAGAGAGAGACAGACTACATTTATATGACTTTGATTGCAGTATGTTGTTCTAGATGTTCTGTTATTATTGTTAATCTCTTAATGTGACTTACTTATAAATTAAACTTTATTATAGGCATGTATGTAGAGGTAAACATACAGTATATCTAGGGTTCATACTATACATGGTTCAGGATTCCACTGGGGTCTTGGAACTTATCCCCCACTGATAAGAGGGGACTACTGTACTATAAGTTGAACCCAATAAGTGAGAAATAGAAAGTCAAAATTAAACTCAAATATATACTTATATATTATGAGATAGAAATGAATAGTTTAGGAGAAAAACATTGAAAATTCATTAAAAGAATACAAATATACAGACCTGGTTTCTTCCCTGATCAAACTGACTTTCCTGCAAAACTCCCTTAATTTTTTTAATCTCCATTTATTCAGTTTCAGTAGTACTTGCAATTTCCCTAAAAGTTATGTCTATGACCTCTAGGGACCCCATTTTTATAAGTAACTGCAACCGGTATTTTCCTTTACAAGAGAATAAAACCAACTTTTAAACTCATTCCCTTGAAACGGGTCCATAAACTTTTTCTTTAAAGGGACTAAAAATAAATAACTTAGACATTGTGGACCATATAGTTTGTGTCGCTTTGTCATTGCAGTGCAAAAATGACCATAGATAGTGCATAAGCAAATGAGCATGACTGTGTTCCAATAAAACTATAATTATATACTCTGAAATTTGAAATTTTATATAATTTTATATGTCACAGTGTTATTTTTCTCTTTTTTCTAATCATTTAAGATGGGATGTAGAAACCATTTTTGGTTCATGATTTCTTTTGTAGCATTTATCACATCTCTATGTAAGTAATTTTTTGTAATAATTTAAATAATATATGTTTCTTCCATTAGACTATAGTTTTTATGGGGACGGGGTTGAGGTCTTGTCATTTTCATTGCTTTTGCAAGTATCCAGTGTGTATTCAATGCATAATTGTTTAATGAATTAATTGATTAACCCAGATTCAAGCAGTGTACATCTTCTGCCTACTCGAATGTTGATTCAAGCAGTTAAGGTCCAAGATTCAATCTTTAGGTCTCCCTTTGTGTTTTCCAGGACAATTTGCAAATTCTTTATTTTAACCCTTTTGCCATTTACCACAATTTGTTTTATAGGAAAATAATTTATTTTTCCCTCACATTTTAGAAATGACTTGTTATACTGTGTTAACCTAGAAACATTAATTCTCCCGTTGTGCTTTTCTTCCCCTTGACACCTCTTCAAGTTACTTCTTTACATCACAGATGTTTCTGATTCCTGGGTTTGGAACAAAAATGACCACAGAATCTATAGTAGAAGGAGAAAGTTGAAAGGCCACACCATCAGCAATCTGATTACCAAATGTATGCAGGGGAGCTTCAAATGTAACCTAAAGTCGGGGAAACAAAGACATGAAAGGGAACCTGTGGTTTATAATTTTCACTCTCACAATCCTTAAGAATTTGGGGGGAAACACTATCAAAATTTTACTCTATTGAAAAAAGTAGTTACAAGTATTATCAAAAAGTTGATGATTATAGTTTAAAAACAAAAATGATTAGAATTCCTTATAACTCCAAAATGAAAAAAAATGTTACAGGGGAAAGAAAGTATATTTGATAGTGGAATTATGTGCCCCCCCCCAAAGGCAATGGAACCATCAACAGGAAAAGTGCATATGAAGGGGCTGAGAGACATTTATGAAGGTTACAAAATGGACAGTCCCACCAAATTAAATGTAATGTTCTGGAATACCCTTCCTCTATTAACTCTAATTCTGTAACCCTTCAGAAGAAAATGGACCACAAGAGAGAACTCTTAATTATGGACCATAAGCCTAAGGCATATTCAGACACTAGTGATTTGATTGGACTAGCTTTATAATTCAAAGGGAGTCTGGTGATGTCAATGAGGGCTTTCTCATCATCCTGCAGTTTTCCTCCATCAAAGAAAGGAAAGAAAAATGCCTGAAAGTGATATAGCTCTAACAAAGAAAAATTTAACACAGAGGAAATGCTATTTCCCCTTGACGCACTGTCATGAACCAACAAAGGGCCAACTGGAAAGGCAGATGTTTCCTGGGGAACAGGGTAGATCAGTGAGGTGGTTCTCAGAGATTTAAACAGTAGGGCAACTTTATCTAGAGATGTTTTTTTGTTTTTGTTTTCTTTCTTTCTTTCTTTCTTTCTTTCTTTCTTTCTTTCTTTCTTTCTTTCTTTCTTTCTCTCTCTCTCTCTCTCTCTCTCTCTCTCTCTCTCTCTCTCTCTCTCTCTCTTTGATACCTTTGAAGAGAACCTGAAAGCATGCTATTTCTTTAAATCTTTCATGTCTAGTTTTCAATGAAAGTAAGAGATATTTTGGCTCATTCTTATTTCCCACAGTCCTTTGGAGACAGAGAAATGTGTGTAGAGGTTCAAACTTCTATAAATAAGACACCCCATGAAGCATTACCTACACATTTGAGAACATGAAAAGATAAGCCTCTTAGCTGTTTTTATTTTTTTATAAGTATGCTTCATCCAATTCAGGTTGCAGTTGATCAAGGATAGGTTGCAGTCTTCTTCAGTGGACAGACTGCTTGATATCATTCTTCCCACTGGCATGGGAATAAGCTACAGTTGTGTGAGGTTGAATATGAATTTGTTCTTATTAAATTACACTTAAGATATCTATTTCTGTAGTTTTTTAAAGTTGTAACTTGGTTTTTTTCACCCCCTTTTTGATTCATGCCTTTCTGCATGGAGATAAAGGGAAAAAGACCATTCCCCTTTGACTAGACAATGAGCATATGACACTGCATGTCCTTAACAGAGCATCAGGGTCTTCCCAGAACTTGAGTTCCAGCAGTAAAGAAGGTGTGGAATAACAGATAAGAATGCTAGAGAAGAGTTTCATCTTTCTACCTGATAAGCTAGACCCTCCCTCCAAGGTTTGCATCCTCCAGGCATGACCTAGAAAAACCATGCATCAAGATATTTCTCTCTTTAATAATGTTTCATTAATCAATCAAAAGACTTAAAGAGAAGTAAAAAGACTTAAAGAGAAGTTTATTTTCATACCAATCTGGGCCCTGTTCTCTTTGGAATATTTGAATATTAAAATAAAAATTTTGGTATTGATTGCTTAGTTATTTTCCTGAGTGTTAAAAGATATTGAAAATTGTAAAGCTTTATTAACTTTTTGATGTAAATCAGTTTTAACTTCAAAATGCTTTCTTATTTTGAGTTTTGAAGTGGGCAAACATGTTTTTCTATAACAACTTTACCACTTTTCTAAGCATATATTTAATATCATACAACCTTTAATGCCCAATACAAATTGATCTCTTAGATTAAAACTATAATAATTGTAGTATATTCCCATAGTGGCATGAAGATAAGTCCAAATCAATATGGATTTCATTAATCCAGTAATCTTTGAGACACGGAGTTGATGTTCACTTTTGTGTTATCTCTTAGGAAGGAGCTAGCTAAGCAAATTACTATGACATGGGCAAACCCATAGGGAGAATGCTCGCTTAAGGGAATTCATTTATATACAAATTATGTACTTGCAACATATGATCTGGCTGTTTTGGTATATTACTTCCAAATTATTTATCTCTTTAGTGTAAAGCTTTCCTTAGTACTTGGTTAATGTTCTAGTAGTAATTGTGAGAACTTGAATAATTTAATTTCTAGGATAAAAAGGATTCAGATGATGTCTTTCATTGATACTTGGAACTAAGAGACTCATTTTAAATCCTTGGGCAAGTACATGTACTCATGCTCACTTTTATCATATGAAAAGAATAATACATTTTTTAACTTGGTATTTCTCTGAGGATTAAACTGGATGGAAAAGAAAGCATCTACTGGAGTGCTTGGGACATGGTAGATTCAAAATTAACACTTTTTGAATAAGAGTATGAACTTTTAAGTAAATGAGATTTTTTTCTAAATATTTTAATCACTCAAATTTTATTCTAACAAATATAGAAAAAAACTTTATTATCATCTTTTAAAAGTTCCATTAGCAATATTCTCTTATTTAAGATACTGCTCTTTTAAAAAATTCTATAGTGCTCTATCTATTAAAATATTATTTTGTAATCCAGAGGGTGGTGGTGGTGGTGGTGGTGGTAGTGGTTGTTATGAATACTGCTTTAAGAAGCTTGTGGCCATGGGGGATTTAAGAGAGCATACTTCATTACCTGTATATTTAAAATCCAGAAATGTGAAGTTTAAGAGCAATGCTGGCTTTGGGATTGCTAGAGAGAGAAGACCAATTAAAAGGTAAAAGGTGATTCATTACAGATGTCCTCAAATTTCCAAATACTGACCACCAAAGCCCTTCTAGAAATGTCTTCCCTTTAGTTGGGAGTAAACAGCTTTTTCAACTTGAATTATTAAATGTAGAATTCTTGAAAGCTTTAGTTTTACTGAATTAAGAATATTTCTGTCATAGAGGTTTATTTCTAACATCTTGGTTAATGTAGATAGTACTTTGGTTAACGAAAGAGAATTTTAATTACTATAATCAACATCCATGGGTTATGTTTCCAAACCTAATAGAATATTAAAAATGGGAAAACATCTAGCATAGCATTCTTATTTGTCAGAATGAGAAAACAGAGACCTAGGATAGTTTACCACCTTGTCAGACATCTAATGGAAGTTTCAATTCTAGAACTTATACCTATTGACTAGCCTTTAAGTATTATTTTAACAGCACCACGTTTCTTCTATGAATGTAGACACTTGGAGACTTATTGCTTGAGAATAGCTACATGAAAAGTAGGGTTCTTCTTGTCAAAATGACACCATTAATAATTAATTGGGATTCTGGTTTCATAAGTGATCACATCAGTAAGTGACAGCATAAGGCAAAGAAAGGTTAAAGAAATAGTAAATACATAGAACCAGGAAGAAGAAGCTTAGTTTACAGGGACATTTTATTAAGGTTTAAGACAAAAGTCACATTTCACAGTTACTTTTGGGATGTTGAAAGGGCAAGTGAGAGTGGAGAAATGTCTAGTGGCAAACATAAAACAACTCCCTTTCTAACCATCAAACAAAACAGCTCAGACTTCTTTTTATATTTGCCTATTTTGGAATATTTCAGCTACCTACTCTGAATCTTGGGATACATAGCCAATGTTCACATTACAAATGGAGAGTCAGAAATAAAATTTCTGGAGAAAAACAAAATATTTAAAAGAACCTGCAGAGGATATTGGTTGGTTGACAGCATGCACCATAATCTCCCTCAATTTGTTTGTCAGAGTGTTGGAAAGAATTCCATATTCAGGGAAGGCATCTTAAGTCCTGTTGGCTTAAGCAATGAAATAACAAAGAAGAGATACACTATTTCTGTTTTAATTTTAAAAAAACAGCTCAGACACTGCTCAACAGCCCATTTTGGGCAGCTGTAATATATAACTCACGGTTCTTAATATAGCTTACTCTTGTTTTAATGTTTGATGCCTGTTAAATGCTACATTATTATTCATTTTACATTAAATGTCTTCTCATACTTGTTTTAATACTTACCAAATCATCAAACTTAATTTTCAACCGTTTCTACAAGCCTCCCTGAAAATTTTTCTCAGAAAGCCAAAAAACATCTCTATAAACTTCCTTGGAAATAATTGGAAGTGAATCCCTGCTAATTACTCTTTGTTCATGTTGTCTTCCAGGAGAAAATTTCATTTTGGGTTGCTTTCTAAGAGGAGGGGTGGTGGTGGTGGTGGTGGTAGTAGTAGTAGTAGTAGTGTGTGAAATTGAGGCCTCCAAAACAAAACTAAGTGCTTTATAAAACCCTGAGAGACCTACTAAGTTTCCAAATACTCCCTTTCCTCAATCCGATGAACACCTTTCACAGTAATTATTCTCAATAAGCAAGTGATTAACATAGTGAAGTATTAGTGCTCTACAAATTGTGATCCAAAATAGTTTTACAAAAAATGTACTTCTAGTGATTCTGCAAAAACTCTTCACTATTCATGTTTTTTTGTTGTTGTTGTTTCCATAAATGAGTACACTTTCCTCACACTTAGCTCATGTCCAGTTCTAAGTCGGTAGGTATACTACTGTCACAAGCAAACACAAGAGACACAGTCACTATGGCCTAAATGGGCAAAAAGTCAGACCCTATTTTACATTGTTCTTTCCCTTTTTCCTCCTTCCAAAAAGTAAAATAACCTAAATAACTTAGGGGTGAACTGAAGAGGCAGAAGGACCCTTCTGAAATCAAAAAGGCCAGCCCATCTGAGCAGCTAAAAAAACTCAACAGTGTCTTATCTTTAACAAAACAAAAACTTATCCCACTTTGGCAAAGGAAAGCAACTGGCATGAATGTTGAATATGCTGAAAATTCTTACATCAGTATTAAAATTCTCTTAGATAGTGCTTCAAAAATCTCTGACTTCTGAAATGGAAACTAAGTTGTTGGAATGTGTGTGTAGTTCTCAGTGACTTCTCTTCCTTCACTGTCAGGATAAAAAGGATTCAGATGAAGTCTTTATACTAATATTTAAGTCTGAAGATTGACGTTTCACTAAAGGTCTGACAAGACTACTCTAAACCAACAGAATGAGAAATAAGTACATCTTTCTCAGGATCTTATAGTGACCAGTTTACCTAAAACATTAAACTTTCCTTAGATCACTTTCTGTGCAACAACAGAATCAGGCTTAGAATCTTCTTTGTACAAATTAGCAACCTTTGTCTAAAAGCTGAATTTGTAATCAAGAAATAAAACTTTTTTCTTCCAGAGAGCAAACCAGCAAGCTTAGTTCATGACATTAATATCTTTCTCATGCAAAAAAAATATGAACTCAGTAATGAATCACAACATTAACTTCTCCATTTCAGCCAATTTCAACAGAACTACAATTAGCAAGGGGATTATCTAAAATTATGAGAGAGTAAAAGGGGGAGTTAAAAATTATCTATAAATATATTATCAGAAGGACACAAAAGAACAAGGAAAATAAACCAAAGAGAGACACAAGGAAACATGAAGTATGGGCTAAAATATATAGAAAAATATATAGAGTTAGAAATAGAATTCTAGTTTTGGCCTCTGGAATTGACATTTAGTTGATCATGGTCTCTCACACCTGTACCATTTCTTTTAAAGAAAAAGCTCCTCTCAGCCATCATCAAGTTCTTTGGAAAATCTAAATAGAAAGTCTAAAGAAATCTTTTTTCATAGCTCACTCTTTCATCCTTAAAAAGAAACCAATCATCTGCCTCACCTCCTCAAGAAGAAAGTGATTGGTTTATCTTGGTATTTTCAGAACCTAGGAGAATCTGTCCCACAGTAGGCTCTCAGTACAAGCTTGCAAGATAAACTCAACTGAATAAGGTTGAATACAGACTAGCCCTTCACCCACAGAGCCTAAACACCCAACTACCCCTCAGCCCCTGAGGAGAGAGACATGGTTGATGAGAAGTGTGTATTGCTATTAGTACCAGTGCTATTAGTATGAGCTGTTGGCAACATCAGAAGTATTAGGGCTCAGTCATCTGGTGCCAGTGACAAAACCAGTGCTTACCAAATACATTATAATAATACATATATCTTTACAGCTCTCCCAGATTTCTCTGTGTCAGCAACTCTAAACTTGCTCCCAACCCTAAGACTCTGGAAACCAAGATAGCTGGTCCTCTGGAGATGAAAATAGCATTGGATATCAAGTAGGTGCATTTGTGAGTGAGATAGGAGAGTAAACGAGAACCTGGACCTTAATACCTTCCTTGTATGTTTTCAGTGGGAGCCTGAGTCATGGAGGCGGTCATGAGAGAATGCTCTCTCTCTAGAGGAAAGATAATGTTTACCTTAAACTACTCTGTTTTATAGCTTACAGGAGATGTAACACAGATTCCCTGTAACTATAGTAATTGATTCACCTGTGAACACCGTCATTTATTTAAGGCACCAAGGCAGTATAGGAGAGAAAATACTACTACAAATAGGAACAATAGGGTTCATTTCAGATGCCGAAACATGGTTGGTTCAATATTGGATTCTCAGTCACATGAAGCATACTACACTTTCTGGGTTTCATCATCAATCTCCTGATCCTCAAGAGTAATAGCAATCATACTAATTTCAGTTTCTTCCAAAAATAATGACTAACTTGTTTCTAGAAATATTTTGAGAGTGAAATAAAAATTTGGAGAAACATATTCTCAGCAATGTACTGTGTTCAAGAGAGCTGAGATAGCCAGTTGAGGACCATGAAACAATGTAAATGGGCACTATTTTTACACTGTTGCAGTTATTTTCAGAGCAGTATTCAACTTCCATTGGTTAAGTAATAAAGGATGTGTTTTGTATTTACTGCTTCTCCCTAATTTTAGTCTCTTTACATGATGGGAATTTTTTTAAAAAATCAATCTTCTCTTTCTTTTTTTTCTATGGAGGTTCTTTTACCTTATCTGAGAAGCAGAGTGGAAGAAAAAGTAGTGATTTTCAAGGCAATTCCTTATGACTCACTAACTAAACTTTAGCAATTCCAAAATTTGTTAACCATATCCTGATATTTCCACAGGTAAAACCCAGTTACTTCAAAGTTACATAGATATCAAACACTGGGAAGAAGAGAGAAAACTGCGATAGAATTTCACTATCCATAAAGCAAGCACTATCACATTCTCATTCAGTCAGCAGTGGAGTTTCCACCAAGAGAAAGCAATGCGAGACTTATAAAGATGAGGCAGACACATATCCCAAGTTCCTACTATGTGTGAAACAATGGGAAATATATCAAGATGAGACAAAGATTTTTATTTCAAAACTTTTCAACCTAGAAGGGGAAATGTCAGTGGCAACGACAAAAGAAATATTTTATCAAAACAAAGACTTTGGAAATAATTTATCTAATCAGAAAATTATAAAAATTGTTACTTTAGCTTAATGGTAATTGAATAGGTTTGATTAAGATTGTCTAAAATGTTCATTACAGGATTTGAAATTTCATAAAGCTATAATTTGAAGACTATTTTATTTCCCTAAATCTCAGCCCAACTCTCATACTTTTGATTCAGAAAAGATTTTAAAATGATGAGAAATAATTTCTTCAGTGTATTGAGAATTTATATGTGTGTGTGTCTGTCTGTTTAATTTTCTTTTGGCCTTGTGCCTCGCACTGATACTTCTTCTCCCAAATGCCTTAGCCCAGCTGGAAATGACCACCAGCCAAGACCAGCCACCTGACTTGTAAGGTCTTAGAAGAAAAGAAATTGAAGATAACTTTCCCTCATGACTACCTGAAAGGAAGAGATAAGAGCTATCTAAAATTTGTTTCTACTCCTAACCATGAGAAACTATCACTGTTTTAAAATACTGGTCAATAGAGCACTAGTTACTGTTCCTTTAGAACTGAAATTTATTATCACAAAACTTTCTTGCTAATAATTCTAGTTATCAACTTCTTAACAAGAAAATTAAGTAACAGCGTTCATATCAACCCCATTAACTTTCAGTAAACTGAAACGAGCCAGGAATTTGACTCAGTTGTTACTCTCCAAGAGTTTCTCCTTGTGTCAAAGAAGGCTGGTTTTTTTCTACTTAGGCATTTTCTGGTGGTAATTATTGATATATCCCAGTTTGTATATACTGACCACACTTTGGTAGCTGTCTCTATAATAAAGCACCACAGACTGAGTGACTTAAATAAGAAAAATTTATTTTCTCACATTCTAGACCTTATAAATTCAAGGTTGAGGAGTCAGCAAGTTTGGTTTTTCCTGAGGCCTCTCTCCTTGGCTTGTAAATATCTACCATCTTATTGTGTCCTCAAATGTTTTTTTTTTTTTTCTGTGTGCATGTATTCCGGAGGTCTCTTTCTCTTCTTATAAGGACAGCATTCATGTTGAATTAGGGCTCTACTTTTATGACCTCTTTTAACCTTAATTACCTCTTTAAAGTACTTATCTCAAAATTCAGTCACAGTGAGAATTAGGACTTCAGCATATGACTTTTGAAGAAAGACAATATAATTCATTAACCAAAGTGATCTAGATATTTAATGCTATTCCAATGACATTTCCAGAAATATAAAAATCCATCTTACAATTCGTATGGAATCTCGAGGGACACCCCAAATAACCAAAACAATGTAGAAAAATGACAAAGTTTGCAGTCTTATGCTTCCTGATTTCATAACCTATAACAGCGCTATAGTAATCAAAACAGTATGGTATGGTCATGAAGACAGACAGACCAATGGAATAGAATGGAGAGCCCAGAAGTAAACCCTTATGTATGAAAGAAAATGATCTTTTGACAAGGGTGCCAAGACCACTCAATGGGAAAGGACAGTAGTATCTTCAACAAATGATGTTAGGAAAATTAAATATCCATGTTAAAACGAATGAAGTTGGACCCTTAACCTTACTTCATATACAAAAATTAAAACAAACTAAATACCCTAATGTAAGAACCAAAACTGTAAAACTTGTAGAAGAAAACACAGGAGAGACAGCTTCATGGCATTGGATTTGGCATTTGATTTCTTGGCATTTGATTTCTTGACTGTGTCACCAAAAGTACAGACAGTAAAGTAAAAAAGTAAACTAATGGGACTACATCAAAATTAAAACTTTTGTGCATCAGAGGACACAATCAACAAAGAGAATAGGCAGCCTACATAATGGTAGAATATATTTACAAGTCCTATATCTAATAATGAGTTAATATCAGAATATATAAAAAACCCCCCTTCCAACTTAACAGCAAAAAACTAACAATGCAATTCAAAAATGGGCAAAGGACATGGATAGACATTTTTCCAAAAAATGAGTTAAAAATGGTCAACAAGCTATGAAGAGATGTTCAACATAACTATCAGAGAATTGAAAATAAAAACAAAAGATTACACTAAGCATGGCTGTAATTTAACAATGACAAAAAAATAACAAGCAACAGGATGTGGAGAAATTGGAACTCGTGTTGCCTGTTGGTAGGAATTTAGTAAAATGCTGGAGCCTCTATGAAAAACAGTATGATGCCCCCCCCAAATTAAAAATAGAATTACCACATGATCAAGCAATTCCATTTTTGGCTAAATATCTAAAATAATTGAAAGCAGGGTTTTAAGGAGCTATTTGTAGACCCATGTTCATAACATTATTCACAATTGCTAAGAAGTGGAAGCAATCCAAACATCTATTGATGAATAAATAGGTAAAAAGTGATACACACACACACATGCAAATACACAATGAGATATTATCATCTTTGAAAAGGAGGGAAATCCAATCGAATGCTATATCACGGATAAGCCTTGAGGCTATAGTGCTAAGTCAGTCACAAAAAAGACACTGTGGTTCCACTTATATGATACATAGAAAGTAGTCAAATTAATAGAAACAAAAAGTAGAATGGTGATTGCTGGGGCTGGGTAGAGGGAGAAATGGAGAATTGGCATTTAATGGGTGCTGAGTTTCAGATTTGCAAGTTGGAAATTGCTGGAGATTTGTTGCCTAACCATGTTAGTGTACTTAACACTATTAATGTACTCAGCTATATACACTTACAAATGGTTTAGATGATAAACTTTATGTTTTTTAAAAATACAATTTTATATATACATATATATACACATATGTATATGTGTGTGTGTATATATGTGTGTGTACACACACACACACACACACACACACACACACACACACACACTCCCTCCCTCCCTCCCTCCCTCCCTCCCTCTCCAGTGGATGAAGGGAAACTGTTTAAGGAATGAAAGGAACCTAGAGAAGGCACATTGATCATTCACATGAATGGTCCTTCCTGGACAAAGGGATTCATGATCTGGAATTCAAGGAAAGAAGGAGATTCCAGGAAAAGTGGATAGCATGTGCAAAGCAGGCCTGTGTTCTGTGTTCATGGAACCCTTAGTAGTTTAGTTTTAGAGAAGAGCCAGGAAGGAGGAGAGTGGTGGAGAAAGAGCCTGGAGAGACCAGGTGTACTCTGAACAGCTTGGCAGCTAGTCTTTCAGGCTGCTAGAGTCAAAGAGCAAGAAAGCAAAGGCACTCTTCCGACAGGTTCTCGCTCTGATGCAGGAGTGATCAGCTGGTCATAGGTGTTCCTTGGAGAACAGGGAGACAGAGCACTGTGGCTTCACATACCTACTTTCAGGATATCTACATATCCTACAAGATCTGTGCCCCAGCTCTGGCTCACTGGCAGTCTATCTGTCTCATATACACACAAGCTCACATACACACATACACATGTGCACACTACTACTCACTAAGAGCTGCCATGCCAGATAGGTTAAGACTTCAGATGTGACCAATTTGATTCTTCTTCAACAGCTTGGCAGTTGACAGGAGACATCAGCCATGGCCCAAATATGCAGCTTACTTAATGTTATCAGTAGGCATCCCTGTGGTCACACTGTCAGTGGCCATTGAGAACTCAGTTAGTACCCAAAGGGAGCCAGAAGAGACACCTTGTAAGATGCCTATCACACACTATGAAACTTGCCTAGATGCAGAGGGAAGCTGCTATCATTCAGAAAATGCCTTGCTCCTAGCTTGTATGGACACTTTAGCTTAAGAATCTATCTCCTGAGTTTTATATCAGGGATGATATTCCTGATTTTTATGTATGAAGAGTTTCCATTGATTCCAGGAGTACTTTTCCTAGGACATTGCCAGCCCTAAATTACATACAATAAATGAAGTCTGCACTTTTTGTTGGAGGATTAAACATTCATTATACTCTTCATGTTCTCTCTCATCACAACATGTCTCTTTGTCTCCACATTCTTGAACTTCTGGAATATAATATATAATGTGTAGTAATATATACGATTTCCTCAATACTATCAGAATAAAGTGATATCACCAGAATAAAGTACAAAAACCTCAGTTTGGCAGAAGAGTTCTTGAGGATCTGGATGCTGCCCCATCTCTAACTCCTCACTGTTGACTAATTCACATTTGCGGTATCATTCCTAAATTACATACCAGACATTCAGCAATAAGGCCATGTTCTGTCACATTGCTCAAACTGTACATGCTGGTCTTTCTGCTTGGATTCATTTTTTTATAGGATTTTTCTACCTGCCTTGGTCTTGATAACTTCTGATCTGCCTACACTATCTTTTGGAGTTCTGAGATGAGTATTCCTCACCCATGCTATCCTAGTCCCTTAGGCTTCCTCTACATGACAAATGTAAATGTATTGCCATTATCTATATCCCAGTCTCACTAACAGGAACCCTCTCTTATTCTGAAGAGTTAGGGTTCATGTCAAGTACTACAGCTCAGTCAGGCTTCTGCTCTGCCATCCACAGTGTGTTGGTTTTCAGCCTTAGGCTTATTATTCTGTGTGTGCAAGATAATTACTACACTTCAAGGAAGCACATCCTCATTTCAGTGTCTCAAGCAGGGTAGAAGAAGGCAGCAGGTGGAAAACGATTACTAATTATTATTATTTGTTTTTAATTAGAGAAGCAGGGGAAGCCCCTCAGAATTCCTCTTATTCTTCATTGGCCGTACTTTGTTATATGGCATCATTCAGTGCAAGGAAGTCTGGGAAAGTGAGTTATAATAAAGCAGAAAGGATTGTCCCAGTTAGTCTAGTCATGATTTATTTCCTGGAACTAGTGCATGGCCTACATAAACAAATTTGGAATTTTGTTACCCAGGAAGAGGCTATAGCTTCTGGACAGTCAGAGAATACTATCTGTCATATCTAGATTTACAAAACGAAAATATTAAGCACACTCTTAAATGTTACACCAACAAGAAGTGAAATATAAAGAGCAAGAAAAATTATATAGGTAGTGATAAAATATTTATATTTGGGGGGGTCACATAGGTATTTTATTTCATATCATCCAAACATCTTTAAAACTCTTTACCCATGCTTATTTATTTGTTCTGACTAGGACAGTTAATGACACTGTATCCTTATACATGGAAAATATGGGCTTAGCTTCGTGGAACCACCTTTATACTAAGGCCTGTTTATACAGTATAGATTAGAAATTATCTTTATGGACTGATAAGTTCAATTTGATATACATGTTTAGAAGTTTGGCAGTACCTTAGTGGCATATCCATTAGTATCCACAGATTTAGAAAATACTTATTTTGGGTGTTTTGTAAGTGATACTCTTCTCTGAAGATACACAGTCTCAAAATGTATATCGTCGTTTATATTATAATGTGTAAAAGATATAGTCAGATATGATTTTTATGTATTTGTTTTATCTTTGCCTCTATTGAAATGAGTTTACCCAACCTTAAAATAGATCTAGGATAGTTAACTCAGAGGATTAGTACATTGGATGAATGAAAACAGCACCACAAGGTGGATATATTGAATCAATGCATACTATCCCTTATAGCTAAGGGAAGCTAACATCTACCCACTCTACTAGCCTATCTCCATTTCTGCCATCCTTAATCTATACATTATAGACGAATTGAGAAACAAGAAAATTTCTTTGTCCCTAGGCTAATAATTTCCAGAAGATTGGTAAGAGTTAAAATTTGAGTGTACCATAGGTGAGGATTAGGGGACATGGGGCTCTAGGAATTTCTCAGTCTTGGAAAGAATACAAATACCTGTCTCTTTGGATTTGCTTCTTCCCTGTACAGTGAAATAAAATCAGGCTGTCCTTGTTCAAGACTAAGTGCACTCCTCTCTGCTGTTTCCACTTAAAAGCCAAGTGGGAGACAGACAGAAACAGAGGGAAAAGGAGGCAACTTGGACAGCTTCTGGACTAAGCAAGGTTTTGGAGGTCCAAGTTAGATCCCCAAGGAAATACACAAAACTGTGTGGGACAAGACAAAGATATCATGTTTGCTGGAGGTGATCTTCTGTGCACATATGTCCCTCAGAGTTCTTTCAGAGAAATGTGGTAAGCCAAGAACTAGATTTAGGAATTCCTAGACCATCTGACTAATAACTATTTCTTTCTCAACCATTTATTCCCAACTCTCCCCTCCCTCAAGGCCAGACATGTTGCAGTGTATACTCTTGATTATAATAAGGAAAGGTCCCAAAGCACTCTGATTTAAAGAAACAGGTACAGATAATATAGTGAAAATAACACAATTTAGGAACCTACAGATCTGGGTTTGAATCTTAGCACAGCTGCTTTCTCTTCCATGAATTTTGGTGTCTTTTTAAGTTCTCTGAATTTAAGTTTCTTTAATGAGTTAGTAACAATTTCAGGAAGATATTGTGAGGACTAAATGTGTAAATAAAGCACTTAATAGTTTATATATTTGCCAAATATCTAGTGTATATTCAACAAGTGTTGATCTACCAAGTAAGAATTATTACTAGAAAACTAACTCAAACCTCTGATAATAGGTCAATAATAAAATGTTCTTATAAAAAGACATTTATTATCTTAATAAGCAATAGGAAAATATGTAGAAGTGAACTTGTGTTTCTAGGCTAATGATGTCATCATAATACAAATTAGTTGAAACAGAAAGAGTAGATTAACAAATTATTCATTATCTTTATTACAGGATTTTTAAAAGTGTCAGGTTTAAGAGCTGACCATATTTGAAATACTTCAAAATAGTACAGGATTGATTAAAGGTCTGTCACCACAGATTGCATGTGTTGATTTTGTTTCCCCAAAGGTTATCCACATAGCAACTTGGCAGTACATGAATATTCTAAAAAATCTAACAGTTTTTACAGAAAATAATAATTGCACCCCTACCTAAAATGTTAGGTCCCATTTTCACTTGAAGGACTTGTAATGATTTTCATAAGCTAACAGTTTTGTTTATTCCAATCCTGGCATTGTGAATTTGAAAGAAGGGCACAACAATTAGGTATTAACTAAAGTAGGTGCTTTCTCTGTTGATTTTACAAATCCAAACTTGTTGATTGAAGGGATATAATATGGAATCAGTAACTCAAAGAAACTACTCTCAATTATATTGTAATCACAGCTCAGTTTTTTTTTGATCCATCGATTAGAGTTAGTGTAAGATCACACCTCATGCTTTGAAATTTTTTGTGTCCTGTGCAGCACTTGACAGGATGCTTTGTATACAGTTGGCTCCCAGTGAATATTTGCCCCATTACACTGAGTTGATCATCCATCTTATTCACTAGACGTGATTTTGAATAACTCACTATTGGACCCACCCCCAAATTAAGTCCATCTCTGAAGGAAAAAGGCAGAAGGATGTTGTGGCAAAAAATGCTATCGTGGAAAACAGATCTTGGTTTTGGTCCCAGCTTTTTGTTATTTTGGACAAATCACTTAAATTTTCTAGATTAAATTTCTCCATAAAATGAGGTTGCTAGACAAGAGGCATGTGCCAGACTTAACGGCCCGGTTATGCTAAGACATTCAAAGTAATATACATGCAAAACGGTTAGATACTTGTAGAAGGACAGTATAAAAATGGTTTTGAAAAATATCAAAATTATTGGGTTAAAAGCTAGCATTCCAGGATGACTGCTCCAAAAGAGGTAACACATGTTTACTTTTCTTGATATGTTTTAAGTTACATTATTTAGAGTTATATAGTCATTAGGTTTCAATTCAAGAGAGCAAATGTCAACAAAACTCTGAAGTTGCTTGGCATCAGTCATTATTTAAAGTTTCCTCTTTTATTTTTTCTTAATGTATTTGACCAGGAACACAGATGTTTATGTGATGTAATGAAAAAGAAATAAAGGAAGTTTAATCTATTGCTCTTTCAACCTTATCCATTCAATACTTAACCTTGTGACAAACTCTCACTCTCTTAATAAACACCCAAGGTTACTAAAGAAATTAGAAGGTCTTAGATTCTTAGCAGGTGATCAGAGGCTTGTATTTTGCCAAGTCACATGCAGGTGGCTGAAGAGTAAGTTTTTCTACATTTTGGGTCACACTTGTTCTTTTTCATGAATGTTTCTTTAATAGTCATGCAAAGTACTCAATAGGTAGTTCCCAATCAAAATGGTTCTTACACAAGTGACCATTGAAAGTTATATGTGTCCTCTCGGATCCACCTCAGAGAAAGGTCCGAACTTTATAAAATCCCCTTTCCAGCAGGTGGTATACATATTTAAAAGTGTGGGCCTACACACTGTAGACAGTTTGTTTTGTTTTGTTTTTTAGCATTGCACATAAGTGCACTTCCTTTCTCCTCTTGTAACGTATGGGATAAATGAAATTCTTAACTTACACAGATCTCACTGTAGACCCAATGAATGGCACAGATCCGACACAAACACCCACACACTTCCCTCAGTTACAGAGATGTGCTAAAGACCAGAAGTTGGCCATGGCTATGCTGAATATATGCTTCTGTTAGATTTCCATGGAATTTGATTTCATTATATTGTATGTTAAGTTAAATAAGTTTGTTTTTTTGTTTGTTTGTTTTTAAGAAAGCGTTCCATTCTTTCTGCCTCAAGGTTAGGATGAGTCAGAGAGGTCTCTGACCCCACATTAAATTCCTGACCCCAGGAAGAGCCTCTCAAACCACCCGCTAGCAGCTGAGCCCCAGCCTGCTCTGGCTCACCGTGGAGCAAAACCAATTTTTAAATGTCTTCATCTGGTCCCTCCTACTTTCATGGTTGTTCTGGGGGTGGTGAGAATCAGGACGCAATGAAAGCTGCTGGGACATCTGACTCTTTATTTTCTTGGCTCTAAGTGTCTTAACTCTGCACTCGTCCTCTCAACTGCAGAATTTCACTTTTGAGAATAGAGGCAAAAGGAGATATGCAGAGGGGGCAGGAGCTTTCAGTGCCGTTTAGTGAAAGGGGAGAAGTGGCCCCACACATCACCACAGTACTGCTGGGTGCCCTGCCAATCAAGGTTAGTTTTCCCACAGTCTCTAACCTGAACTTCACCACAATATGATGGTGGCCAGTTATCCTAAGAGGAAACTGATTTTAGTATCCTTATATTTTCGGAAAATACTTCCTAGTTCTGTCTTAAGAGTGCATATGAATTTCATGGACAGATGTGGCATTGGAGGGAAAGGAGTATGTGGACAGAGATAACTGTCCCAAATATCTGGAAATCCATTATATGTTTAGACCTGTTCTTGGCTGCTCCAAGGAAAACACCAAAGTGCATTACGAAGAGCATGAGGCAGCTCAGGCTTCATGTAAGCACTGAGCACCACTATGCTGAATTAAAATGGACTGCTAGGAGTTAGATTCAGCTTCTGGAGGTTTTCAGGCAAGTTCTGGTTAGTTAATTGGCATGGAAATTATGCCAAGGATTCCACTGTCAAATGGGAAATGTGTTGGGAAACAAGATCATTTTTGCCTTCTTTCCTTACATTCCACATCTCTGGCCCTAGAGAAGGAACTGTCTGCCCAAGCTTTTGCCCCTCCCATTACCCTGTGGAAGGAGTACATTTCAATCTGATTGGACAAAAGCCGGCACCTTTGGCATTACATTTTTACAGAGGGTGTTATTGTATCTTGAGGGAAAATGGGCATGCAATGCTTCCTTCTTTCACTTCCTGTATCCACTCAAAGCACTCATTCCTACTTGCTCTTTAAATTTTTACTTCGCATATCAGAGGGCCGGGGCCTTGTTCCACTTCCTCTTTGGACACAGAAGGAAGTCAGGCTAGCAGTGGGATAAGCAGCCTAGGTCACCTGGAAACAAGCCATCAGTGGAAAAAGGGACTCCCCTTGCTGCCTTTCTCCATTTTCCCTGATGTAGACAGTTACAGCAGAGTAGCCTTTGTCACATTGCAGAAATGAGATCCTTGGGGTTTGAGATTTCCTTAAGAGGAAGCTAGAGGCTGCATCTAGGCTTCCAGGATTAAACTGTGTTCTCAAGTCTATCCAACAAAGCCCAACAATAGATGTTTTTGTTTGCCCAGTCATTAACCAGGTTGATTCTTCCTTTCCCACTCAGCTATTATTTTTGTATGTACAATCAAAACCACAAACAATAACTCAACCAAGCTCATGGGCAGAGCAGCACATGCATGGAAAGTGATCTAAAAAAAAACACAGGGTTTCCATAACCATTACTAAAACATAAACAGAATTTTGTAAGTATATATACATTACCCTCTGGAAAGAATCCAGGTGTTTCATTGCAAATGGTGAGATAGAATATATGAGAATTTGAGAATCATCATATAATTTATAATATCCTTGAAGCCCAGAGCCTTAAGATTCAGTAAAACATAGTATTTTCTATTTAGCCTAACACTTTCTTAGTTTAATCATCATCTATTAAGTTTAAAAATACAACTAAAATTTCTACAGATCCACAGTGCTTTTGCAGAATTGATTTTGTCTGTTGGTACCTTCTACCTGTTTAATCAATTAATGAGAATTCTTTGGAACCTACTGTGAAAAGTATAAATTTCAAATAATACCCAGGAACAAGTTGCCAGCACACCAATCATATATGGTTGCCTATAGTTTCCACATGTTACAAATAAACAATAGATATTCTTTGTACCTTTTAACAGAAAGTTCTTCCTTACCCAAAGACAATTGTTTCTATAAAAATCTGTTTCTCAAGTACTTTTCTTGTGGTGTTTCTGATTCCAGTACAATCAGGAAGTAATGAAAGTGTTCACAGAAAAGCCAGTTTTCAAGGCCAATGAGAATGAAGCTTAATAAATTTTGGAATGCCAGCCAAACCCCTGAAACTTGTCAGCACTTCACCCACTAAGTTGGTTATACTTTTTCAGTCGTACCTTATCCTGAAATGACCTGACGAAAAAGCCAGTGTCAGGTAACATATGACATCAAGTGTTCAATGAGAATTCTGCTGGCATAACATTCCACTTGACTCCACATGCACTTTGCCTTTCACAGCACTCAGTGAGAAGAGAACACCTTTTTAATCTCCAGCAAAACATACAAGTCTGAAATTTAATTCCTTAGGGAAGTAACTCTCAATGGCATTCATAGATTTGATTTTGGACTGGAAAATAGTAGCCCTCTAATTGAAGTATCTTCCCTGCCCACCCCACTCCCCTGAAAGAGCACTATTTACATTAATTTAACTTATATATGAGAGTTATTTTACATTTTATTTTGTTGCTGAAGATACCTAAAAGGGTCTATAATTCATTCACAACTGAAATTCAAAGTGTTTAACTTTCTCTTCTTCCAACAAACATTAACTCAGTATTTTACCTAGCTTGACTTTTCAAATATGGCGTTTTATAGCAGCTTGATTTATAGCTGAGGATATGTAAAGGTTATGTCAGCGTTTATATTATAAGGCCATGTTTTTGTGGGTTATAACTAAGTCATAAAAAATAATTCTGACTGAAAATTGAAATGCCCAGTTTCTACCCTGAAACACAAAATTGTTCCTAGATGTATACCCCCCACACACACACCCCAAAATTGGACAACTACTGTTTTGTAAAATACATTCATTCACTATGTGCCTAGATGAAAATGAGTGGAAAGTCAAGGCTATGAAGTGAAATTAAACATAGCTGTCATCTAGTGGTAGCAAGTTACATGCTAAGATATAGTTTAGATTTAAAGTCTAATGGCAAGAATTGATTGTAGAATTTTAAAATACTAGTTAAAGATTAAAGGATAGAAAGATGAAGCAAGCTCCACACACACACAAAAAAATAGCTTTGTGTTAAGCAAAAGCGTTTGCAACTTTCTTCTACACTGTCTATTAGATATTCTCTGAATCTCTTTGCAGATGTGATCTAATGTCCTTGAACACATTGATTACAATTCATCATCTTCATAGCAACAGACAGGGCCATGCTCATAAATCCAAACTGGCGCTGGATCTGGTAAGTCATTAAGCAAACATTCATATGTCATATGAGGCTTGCATGCCCACTCCCTGCCTATAAAAGAGAAATAGGATTTCTGATACTCAAATTACTTCCTAAGACATGTAAAACTGTTGCTTTCAAATCACATCTTACCCATTTTCATATTATTTAACTGTTTTCAAATGCTAAAACACCTTAATAAATTTTCCATGGTTCTCGTTAATATTGCTGTATTTTTCATATATGTGGTCATGAAATCTGTTAGCAAGTAAGACAGAGAAGTATTTTCACTGACACATAAAAAATACTAACAATTAGGAGAACCATAGTTTATCCTTTTCAAAAAGATAAGGCAGTTAGTGTGTCTCAAAAATCACTTAATTACTACTTCATCATAGAACTTATACACCCAAGTAGGACTTGAGGAAAAATAATTTCATAAAAACTAGCAGTTGTAGTGCATAAATCTGTTTTAGTTGGTGACAAAAGATATAGCTCATAGGTGAAGAGTATGTACTAAGGCGCTAGTTTGCCTGGTTCAGATCTTAGCCCTAACACCTGTACTAGCTATATGACCTTGGACTGGTTACTCAACCACTCTGTGCCTCAGGTTCCTCATCTGGAGTGGATAAATAGTATTTGCATTGTAGAGATATCTTAAAGTTTAAGTGAGTTAATAAACTGAATATCTTTTGATTATTTTTTTTTATTTGATGGAACTCAGGAGACAAATTCTGTAGACAAGTAGTAACATAATTTATTATGTCAAAATCATATATCATTCTCCAGTCCTGCTTCTTTACATTTAAGAAACTTTAACAAAGAGAAAACCTATGTACTCTGGAGGAAGTGGATAGGAACAAAGGCAATATTGGCTTACTTGTTATGACCCTAATAAAATAAGCCTGCTTAAAGAAATATACCAAATTGTACAATGGTTAACACTGACTCATGGTTGGCTTTCCTGGGGAAAAAAATGTAATATCACATTTACCACTGGATGAGTTTTGTAGGTGAAAATAAGGAGGAATTAATTTGTCTCAGCTTCTGATGTTGCTCATAGAAACAAATAAAATTAAAATCTTAGGTATCCTTGACAGAGGAGCCAGTTTCATGACTGGGGAATTGAAAAGGGCTGAGGTTCTACTCTCAGAGGACACTCCCAAGGTGTTGAATTTTACCCTAGTTACATTAGTGAATGGACACCATTACCCTCTTTTCTTTGGGTATGGAGAAGGGAAGAATCTGAGACTGCACAATTTAGTGAATTCAGGATGATTGTGGTGCCACACATGCTAGAAGCAGGTAGGGAGATTATATCTTGCCTCTCTTTTTGCTATAATGGTTTGATCTGGTACTTGCATTTGATTGTCTCTAAAGCATGTAGCAGAAGTCAGGAGGAAGACAAGACAGAGTAATTTGATTAAAGTGTACCCTGCTGATTTAAAAACAACAACGAAACTCTTCTTTTTTTCCCCCCACAACTTTCATGGTAGTATGAAGATATATTTGAATTAATTATGCCCTTCGGAATGGTCAGTAGTAAAGATTTCTGGATGCAGAAACACAAATCTTACCCTGCTATCCTCTCATATTTTAATGTCAATCCAGAGTCAAGATGAGAATAGGTTTCTGTGTGCTGTCAATAACTATAACCAAAGAAGGTTTGATAGGCTCATTTCAAACAGAACTCCTTGAAGGGAGGCAACCAGTGTTAGATGTTTACTCAACTAAATTATTGCCACGATATGGGTCTCTCCACCCTTGAGCTATACTCCACCTGCAAAACTGAGCCTTATGTATATGAAGCTACTAGAATACCCTATTCCAAAAGTTTTATGAGCCACACTGAATGAGAGCAATAACAAACAGAGGCAAGCCTGTGTTTTCTGTGTAGTTCCCAAGCTTATCATATTAAAAAATAAATCTGCACTTTTTCTTCCCACCCCCAACCCTTATTCAATTTCACTGCATATTTTAGGGACTAAAGTGTTTATTCTTTTTCTTTCTCTGCTGTGTTATTAGAAAATGGGAGAAATACAGTTTTAAAATACTATAGTTTAAAAAAATTATTTTAGGCTAGGATACAGCAGTGAAGTAAATTCCCATGGATAAGAATCTGAATGCCTCCCAGCATCTATTTAGACATCAGAGGTGTCTAATGCTTGTGAATCAGTCCTCTCCCACTTATTTCTCCAGCTGAAGTGATGCCTGTAACATCAGCATCTCTATCTCATTCCAGCACTAAATGATACCAGTTGGTCAATGTATCAGTGAAGCTTTTTCTAGAAAGAATCTCTCTCCTATCACAAGTTCATTTGATCCCATAATAGTAATATTAGGATAAGGCAGATGCCCTAGGAATTTGGCTTACCTCCAGATGTTCTAAGGAACAGCATCAGTACCACCTTTATGTCTTCTAGATATGGAGAATCTCAGGTTCTGCTCCAGACTGTCTGAATCAGAATCTGCTTGTTCACAAGACCTGGGGGGATTTATATACATATTAAAGTTTAGGGAGCACTGGTTAAAATAGTCAGTAGATCTACTAGAAATGATGACAAGGCAGGTTCCCAATACTGATTTTTGGAAACAAATCAAGATTATTTTAAAGCAATTTAACTGAAAAAAAATTGATGACTTTTTTTGCAATATGAAGTTTATAATATATGCTAATTAGTTTAGAGATGTTTTAATGATTTTGATAGCCATGATATGAAACTTTCACTGATTATGTAAACTTAGAATTTTAAGCATTTGCTTGCACACAAATTATAATTAGTTCTGAGCAGTTGTTCATAGAAAAACTAAAATCTGAAGATAATTCTCCATTTGGCAATTCTTCTACAAAGCTTTTTTATTCTTCAACCAAAAGAATTTTTTAATGTCTATTAGAGATTATAACTAATTAAGATAGATGTTATATTTTGCAAAATTAGTGAATGTGAAAAAAATGTGTGTGTGTGTGTGTGTGTGTGTGTGTGTGTGTGTGTGTGTGTGTATAGATATATAGTGCTGGAGAAGGAGAGTTTTTTTTTTTTTTTTTAATTTTTTAAAATTTTAAGCAAGTGATTCAGGAAGATACCGTGAGGCCGGTGTCATTTCCTTAAAGAACCCAATGAAGTGAGTGGCTCAGTCATGAGAGCATCCAGGCATGGGAATAGGAGGTGGGATGGTTTGATCTAAGAATGTGACTGGTGTGTTTCAGGAACAGCAAAGAGGCCATCACAGTGAAGTAGAGTGAGCAAAAGCCAGAGTAGAAGGTGAGGCAGAGAGACAGAAGGATGACAGGAAGATCAGGTAGAGCCTTTCACTTGTAGTGAGATGGAAAGATATTGGAACGATGTGATCTAGCTTATGTTTGAAAAGCATCAACTTGTCAGCTTACTGAGGACATGTGTACTTCCAGCTGCAAGGGCAAGGATGGGAAAGGGGAGGAGCATACCTTGTCTATTCCTTTTCTGTAACATTATCTGAACCCTCCCCCACTTCTCAGCCAGGATGAACTTATCATCATTACATACATTTTTTTTCCTAATCAGTATGAACAGAATTATAGATCTGGAGTGAATTTAAATTTAAGATAGTATAATCAGCCTCACTTTAGAGATTAGGAAACAGAAACTTTAAAATGTATATGATTTACTCAAGTTCACAAACCAAGTCCAGGAAGAACAGGAAATTTTTGTGACTTCTATTCTCAAGAAGAAGCTTAGTGTAGAATAGTTAAAAGGTGCAGGCTTTGGTGCTGGACAACTTCATGCTTCAGTTGGGGCATGGAATAGTTAGTTCAGTGGCTTCAAGGAAGTTATATAAACTGTCCAAGCATCAGTAAACTGCAAATGATAGTAAGAGTGCCTACCCATAGGATTGTTTTGGTGATTAACACTATGTAAAGCACACTAGTAGACTGTTTGGGAGGTAGTTAGTACTTAAAATAGGGGAGCTTTTACTCTCTTTTCCCACTATCACAGCATCATCGTGTGAAAACTACATGAAAGATCAGATCCTGTATTGTTTCAAAATGCTGTGTAGCCCCTTGTACAGTACAGTACTCATGGTGGTACTGATGTTATCAGACAATTTTAACAAGAATTGAAAGAGAAAAAAAAATAAATTCAAAGATTTGACTATTTTGGTCATGACCCATTATATCTATATGGGAGGGTTTTGAGAAAAGACAGAAACTAAACAGTGAATGTTTTTGTTATATGAGATGAATTGTAAATTATAAGAATTGTAATAATAGCACTTACCATTGAGTTACCTCCTACTATATGTGAAACAGTATATAGAGTACTTTATATACATATTAAATCATTTATGCTCCCAATAAAAGCTTACAGGTTGGTATAAATTATGCTTATTTGACAGATGAAGAAGCTCCCAGAGATGATCACCCCTGCTACATGTTTATAATAGTACATGGTAACGGTGGGAATGGAGAACAACTGAGTCAGCCATAGCAAGCTTCCTCTCAAGAGGCTCATGTTGAATATGAGAGTAGTCTTATGAAGCAGACACATGGAGTAGCTGATAGTTTGCATTTATCAAATGTCTATGTGTATAAAACATTGTATGCCAGTTTACTTACCATGCTATTTAGTTCTCACAGCATTAGGTATTTTCTATTTTATAGACAAGGAAACAGGCTCAAAGAGATATTAAATGACTTGCTGGAAGTCAAACACTGATCCATGAGACAAAACCAGGATTTGAACCCAGTCTCTCTGACGCCAATATCTCAAGTTAGCCCACTTCTGTGTGTAACACATGGGGCCGTATTTCCCATGGCCATCTCATCAACTAACTCTTCAGCTGATTATAACAGCCCCAGGGGATACCTGGGAGGACAGTATGTCCTCTTAATTATTACCTTAAAATGTTGGTTATATCCCAATTAAAAATGGGGAAAATCTTTCAGTGATGGTAATTTAACAAACTTTAAAGCAAATCACATAGATCAGATATGTTTCAATCAGCATTTTTCACGTACATTTTCTTTATAAAATGTTTTAATTCTTATTTGAATAGGACATATTACCAGACTCAGTTTAGGTAGTTTGCCAGATTGCATCAGCCCCACTAGAGTCCCAGTCCCCAGTCCATGGCTGCTTGTTCAGGTAGACAGCCTGAGCTTCCACATTGCCCCTTACCACACAGTACTAACTTGTCAGCCTCTGCTACTGTGGTGGGTGTCACCATGGTTCTTGGTGACAGCATGAATGGACCTGTGGAAGCAATAACTCCTCCAACATTTCTAAACTCAGATAATACACCACACTGTGGTACGCAGAATCTTGTTTTCTCAGTGATTACCTGAAGGGTCAGGTGACATATCCAGAATTATGAATGCCTTGTTGTGAGAACTTTGACCAATGAGAGAAGGAAGACTGCAAAGAAAGGGCAAGTAAATTTCTCTCCTTTTCTTTCTAAGACAGGGATTGTCAAACTATAGTCAAAGAGCCAATCTGGCCTGCCTCCTATTTTTTTAAATTAAGTGTTATTAGAACATAGCCATGCCTATTCATTTACTTGGTGTCTGTGACAGCTTTTATGCTACAACAGAGTTGAGTAATTGTGTGTGACAGACCATATGCCTTGAAAAGTCTAAAATATTTACTATTTGGCCCTTTACAGAAAAAGTCTGTAGGACCTTGCTCTAAAGGTTTGTTCTCAGTCAGGGCCTATTTGGAAAACACTGTGAACCAAGTCATCAGTTGTATTTCTTATGAAGCTATGGTCAGTTTGGTTATATATCTTTTTATGTCTATGTTCCCTTCTTTCCTGCCTCATCCTTGTCGCCCATCCTTTTTTTGTCTCAGACCTGCAGCTCTGAGACAGCAGCAGCTACTGATGAAGCCTGAGTATATAAGCTTTGTCACAGATTCTATTACTTCAGGATGTAAATATTCAAATTATTACAGACAAAATATTATGGTTTCCAAATAGTATCATTTTATCCAGGTATTTGAATAATAAGTAGTGATATAATCACAGCTTATCTTCCTCAAGCTAAAAACATAACAAAAACAAATAAAAAACTCTAATTACAGTTACTCCTGAACTTTATTATAACACTCTTATTTAGATGACTATGAACCTTTTCTAGTACATCCAAAAGAGTTGTAAGTTTTAGAGCTAGTACTGTCATTAATATTAAATGTGAGAGAAATTTTATCAGTCTAATAAAGAACTGTTACAAAATTTTCTAAAGCAATCTGATTGTAATAACTACATATATTTATACAATTAGTAACAACACTTTATAAAAGATAGTAAAAGACATATTGTTTTAGCTACAAATCTGATCCATTTTGGGGAAAAAAATAATCATAATAGTGGGCCATGGTAATTTCTCACTGAAGAATCCAAGTGATATTCATTCTGAACCCTTGGCTCCAATACCTAAAATTTGATAGAATATTCTATTCATTGTTTAGCTTAATGTTTCTCAAACTTTGTGTAAAGAGAAGCTATGTGGAAATATTTAGAGAAATCTGTAGGCAATAAAAACCTCAGTGATGGGGAGAGATTTATGTTTTCCCTCTTCTTAATCAAAGTGCTTCTTTCCTCTGCTCAGCCACATTACATATCCATCTGTCTCTAAAGCCCTAAAAGCTTTATCATGTACAGGTGTACTGGATTAGGCAGCATGGTAAGCTCTTAGTATTCGCAGACCTGGTTTCACCAACAGTGAGTAACCTTGATGAATTTGAGTGAGATGTCATACAAGTTAGAAGCTTACTGACCTCATTACTGACAGCTAACTAAAATCTATTTTTCTACTTATCACCATGTAAAGAGTAAAAATCATGAGGTGACACAAATTTTATTTCTCTGTGAATAAAATAGCCTTAAAATGAGAGGGAATTGTGACTTAAGGGAAAAATGAGAGAATATAAAATAATCTAAGAAAGTTATGGGTCTTTGACTATAAAAGTTTCATGGAGAAAATATTTTGTTATTGGGATATTCATAAATTTGAATATTTACAAAGCCTTGAGATAGTTCTCCCTTAAATTTAAAGAGTCAATTGTAAATCTACGATTTTTAAGTAACATAACATTATACCACAAGCAAACTATTTATGAGACTGAAAATTTAAGAAACCAAGCATAACTGATTCAGCCATCAAGACAGCAAAGGGAACAAGTCACAAACATAAATGTTTTATGAGGATACCACATAAGATGGAATATCGATTCAGTTTCCACTCAGACTTAGCTTAATTTTCATTCACCAAAAGGTTTTAAAATCTAGTGTGTTAATACAGGTAAAAGCAAATAGATTTGGGGTGTTTTCCACCAGAGGTCTCATGTACATTTTGACATATTTTTAGCTATATCTATAGACTCAAAACCAATTGTATGAAAGAAAAATCCAGCATAAAATTCTCTTAGAATCTGACTGGTTTATTTTCTTTGGCTCAAGTAGGTTACTAAGCACCTTATTTTTTAATGTACTACCAAAAGAGTAATTGTCTTTAGATATAATAAGATTATACTAACGATAAGTCTCAGTCCTGAAAGGTTCTTCAGACAATTACAACAGTAGACAGAGTAGAGAAATTCTTTGGAAAATTGAGGACATTTCATTACTCTTTGGAGTGCAGCCATAGCTGGCCAACATAAACTTTTTTTGTGACACGGCACCCATCTGGCCTTTATAGACAGGCACTAAATTCCCCATAAGCGGTGTCATCCATCTGGCTTTTATGAATGTATGATGTACTGGCTTTAACTTAAATGATAACATCTGTCTCTAGAGATAAACCAAAGCCAGTCTATAAAGATATATCTACATATTTCTATGAATTACATAATGGGGTAATATGGCTGATAAAGATAATTGGTGGCAGTGTTGCTTTATCTCTCCCACAGTTACCACCATCTATAGTTGTTTTAGTGTCTTCCTTTAGCCTTCATGAGTATTTTAGAAAATATATATATTATTTAATGGCTGTGTGTGTTTGCTGTATGTAAAGTAATAAATCTTAATGATTTTTTCACCTATTTAATGACAACTCAGTTATTCATAATTTTTTTTTTTTACTAAAAAACTTGCAGTGAGTGAAAGTTAACTTTCCAAAGCCTTTGTTAATTTTCAGCAATGTTTCTAGAAGTGTACATAGTGTTGAAGAACCTGCTTGGCATGTGATAGTGAAGTTTCCTTCATCAACTTGTATGCTATACACAGTGTCAAGAATCTAAATCTTTTCAGTTTATATGCCCGAACACTCAGTTTATCAGAGAACATGCTAATTTCCAGAGCAAGAAGCAATTAATCATATTAAACTTTCAAGACATTGAATAAAACAGAATAGTGTAGAAATTATAACAAACACACAAGAATGACATCTTATCACTCCAACAGTTTAACTGCAGGACATCCAAGCTTTCATTGGTTATAACATGCAGCATTTGCTTAAGTAATGAAAGCAAAGGTTTTGCACTTCACAGAACAACTGCAGTGCTACGTAAGATTAACCATTTGTGAGAGCACTTAATTAGGATATCGCCCTTTTGAGTCATTGTCAAAATACTCTATTGGGTAGCCTTGTGTTTTTCCACATAAAAACACAATGACCCCCAGATACTAAAATGAAGCATTAGTAACAAGTACAAAATGCTTGTCGATGGACAACACTCTGATACGCTCTGAGTCATTGCTCCAGACCTCAAAGCAGTGAGAGTTCCTCTGGATATAATGACATGCATGATATGTTGCACTCACTGGTTTTCTCCTCAGAGAAAGAAATGTGACATGTTTGTTGTTGACAATATTCTGCTCTTGACTTAAGGCAACAGTACTTCTAGAATCACTTATCTCCTCCCAGCTATTTATTTTACTAAATTGAGGGTCCCAATCTAGGCTATGCTAGACTATTATACTCTGCTAGCTCTCAGGATTTCTTGTAACTAGAATGATAAAGCAGAAGGATTTACATCCTAAAGTTATTCCTTTGATTACCACTCAATTAGGGGAAGGGTCAACTATATCTAAGGTAGAGAGAACAACAGAAAGAAGAAACGTGTTGTACTTCCTCTTGTACAGTCATTGTCATTGTTTTCTGATTCACATAGGGAAAGCATTGCTTGGCCCCTTTGTTCTGATGTTCTTTAAAACCACTGATAAATAAGCAGGGAATCATTTCCCAAATACATCAAAAATTTCTAAACTACTCTAATAGTCAATTAAATCACTTCCAGAAGGCAATAATATATGTCTTACAAATTAAATGCACAAATACATACTTGCACATATATACACACATGAGCCACACTAATTGTATTTTAAATACAAAATTTTTATTCTTTGCAAGTGAAAATAATTTCAAGTTCAGACCAAAGAATTAAAAAGTATGATGATATGGTCTACTGTTTTCAGAGGCAAAAAATGGGATTACTCTTTTTAATCAGTCCACAAAGTTTTATGTGATTTTTGGAAAATGAAATAAAATTTCAATAGAGTCTATCTTTGTAAAATCACAGTATTTCTGGTAAGTGTGATACAATTTTTAGACATTTAAAAAATGCTATGAAAAGGAAATGGGTTTTAGTCACAAAGCACATAATCAAATTAGCTGTGGAGAAAGCTTTAAACTTGGATTTAAGACCTTGGATTTAGAACCTGGATTATTCAGCTGATGAGCTGTCTGACTTCAGCCATATCAGTTTACCCTTCAACTTTTTATATAATGGGAAGAATAATTATAATACATGATGGTTATGAAAATTAAATGAAATAATGCATATGCTTACTCTAAGCATAAAGGTAGGCGCATAGTATATACTTGGTAAATATTAGTGCTGTTTTCTAGTTATTTGGTGTTTTATAGCCTTTCAGTTGTAAAAGCTATAAAGTCTTCTGAAAATCATAGACAAAAGCCAGGTTAACTTTAAAATATCAGAATGAAAGAAGAAATTGTACCTGATTTACTGTCATAAAAACAACAACTTAATTAATGTAGAGAAAGGAGAAAAGAAACATTTATTTCAGGTCTGGTAGATTTTGACACAGGAGCATACCATTTAGCATGTAATAACCCAAGAGAATAAAGAAGCTCCTTTCAACTCAGTGGTATGGTTCAAGACAAGTCTGAGTTTTCAACAATGGAAAGGAAGTAGACAACTCTCCCCAAAGAAAGAACCACCTCTGTACTTAAATTCTAAGGTTAAATTCTGATAGGAATGCTAGGTGGATCCTAAACAAAAGACCAACTTATTTCCCAAGTTACATTTCACCAAACCAAGGTTATTTCATATTAAGAAGCTGACAAACAAAAGATCACTTAGTATACCTGATACTTTGGATGAGTTGACTAAAATAAATGTGAGTTTATTTTGCTAGGCAAGTCCCACAATCCTTTTATTTTGAAAAGGGAATGGATAATGTTGTTGGTCAGATCCCCTGGAAGGGACTCTGAAATAACTGAGATTTTCATGGACAGCATTTATTGGGGAGTACCCTGGGCATTGCCACATGTGGAATGATAAAAGAAAATAGGACTGAACACAGAGAGAAAGTGGGTGCCACAAAGACCTCAGCCATTCCCATGGGGTGCTCTGGATTTAGAAATATTGATAGCAAAGTTGTCAGAAATTGGGCAAAGAAGTCAACTTTATATCTACTCATCTGCCATTTGATTTAGGCTCCCCTGGGAAAAAATGACCCATTTATTGATGTTTGGGTAGTGCCCTGTCCTCAGTGTATAATTATTAAGTAAATACCATAGATTTCTTTGTGAAAGTGCTGAGGGAATTATTTCCATATACATTTGTCATGATCTTGCTATGTCCTTTCTTCTGGGGATCTAATCTTTTCTGTAGTGGGTTATATCTTGGTAAACTGGCTCTGACCCAGAAAAAGGATAAGATTTTGATATTTTTGGGGGGAAGCTGCCTAGTCTATTGATAATCTACTCTTGATTTATTTTAATTGCATAAATTGAGCAATATCTTTGTTGGTTTCCCATCTATCTTACCTCTAGAAATGCCATATTCTATTATCCATGTACAGAACTCTCTGCATCTCAGGTCTCCCAGTTACCACTCCAGCCTTGCTGCTCATTACAGTAAGTGTGCCAAACTGGCTTTTGACATTTAATAATTAGCCTATATTATATCCTGTCATTTCCCCCTGCCTTAAGGGTGCCCTATTCCGTTAAGGCAACTCCTACCTCTGTTCTATGGAGCATAGCCACTACAGAGCTTCTCAGTGATGTTGGTGTGTCTTTTCAAAACATTTCATACTGCTTTGATAAATGGAATGTTCTCTGGGACCTCCCTTAGAACATAGTCATCAGACAGGTTTTCTAGCCTCATGTAGTTTATTTCCCTGAGCCTTTTGATACTTTGATTGCTGTCTGTCCTGTGTTGATGGCATTCTATTCACTTAATGTTGGACATGATTTTCCTCAAGCTCTTAAGAGTGATTTCCAACTGTATGATAGCATCAACATTCCAGCTCCTTTATCCTGGTAAAGTTCTCCCATATTGATAAATTCTCCCTCAGGAAACTTTATTATTCTCTTTCTTTAGGCAAAACAACTTTGTTTTACACAATTTCAGATCAGTGAAGAAACAGAGGATCTTGTGCTATCAGAAAATTCCCCCAAATTAGATGACTTTCTATAAAATAGATTAGAATTCCCAAGGAAAACAGTATTGTGAGAAAAACTTCATGAGTTCAAATAATAAAATTATTTGTAAATCTCAGACCATGTCCAGGAAATGTGTGAGAAGGAGAGAAATATAATTGGTTCATACTTTTATTTCTGTGATTTTCCTATCTCCTGATATTTTTTCTTCTTTCATTTAGTAAGACAAGAGCAAGAATCTGGTCCTATATAATTTGCAGATGGACTAGCTAATATATATGTAGATTTTTCCAGCACATGTATGTAGATGCCTTTTAGGGCACAGTTTCCAACAGAATGTGGCTCAGTAGAATATAAAAAGAAAATATGCAAAAGGTGGTTATCTGAGGTGAAAAGTAAGCATCTTCCTGAATCTTCCAGGCATAAAAAAGGAGTAATATTCAGAGAGGCAGACCTGCATTGACACTGCCTGAGATAGTCATTCACAATTGTAATCAGTTCTAAAATGCCGTCCTGAGCATTTCAGCATTTTTCCCTCTCACTGCTTAGCTGCCCCTACTTCCCCACAGCCTATAATACCAGTGTTGCCAGTCCCTCCCATATGCTGGAATTACAATGTGAACATGGTGGCCGAGGGGAGAAAAAAGGTCCGTTTTCTAAATGCCTGCAAAATCAAAAATGAGCCCTTTTGTACTTGCTGAGTAAACCATATAGTTTCTCCATGGAGCAAACAAGTACACTTAAGCAGCATAAACCACTAGAACTGAACTAACCTCTTAAATATGTGTTTATTAATATATATCCAAAGTATATTAGATTTCATTTGTCTCTTAGATCATAGAGAGGTTCTTTTCTGTTAAACCTTTAGATGAGTAAACAGAATGGGGACTGGGAACTTTCTGTATGTTAATCAGAGCAATTTCAAAATATTTGATTGGAACAATATATTTCTGCTCATTACATATTTGTTTTTATTTTCCTTGATATTTTGAGAAATTCACTCTATATAGTTTTTAATCATTTATACTTAGCTCATTAGAAAACATTTTGTAAGATTCATTTGCCATCCAAAAGCTTGAGATATTTCCTTTCTGTTTTTCAGCTCTTTATTAAAACACACAAAAGAAACTATGATTTGTCAGGTATAAACAAACACAGACACCAAATGTCTCAACTAGACTTGGAAACCTGACTCTGTAAATTTAGAGCAAAATTACATCCTTGATTTATGTTAAAGATGTTCCTACACCCACTCCTAGCTAATCCCTCCAGTGGCTTCTATAACATGATTGCTGATTTTTATCATGGGCACTTTCCAGCTCTCAAGACTCCCCCTTTGGGTTGCCACTCTTCTTCCACAAAAATAGCAGCCCTGCCATCAATCATCGCTGGAGAAAGGAAGGTATACACACGTGTGAGCCTCTGTCTATGAGAAAATGACAACTGATAATAAGTGGCACTCCATGCCATATGCAACCTTTATTCTTCATTCTATTCACAGGTTCTGTTTAAATTTCTCTCTTTCCCTTTTCTCTTACACTTTCAGATTTTCTGACTTTTTCTGCTTTTTTCTAACACAGTACCTTTTATATGACTTAGGTCTTAGGAAAGCAATTTAAGACATGTGGGTTTTGGGCTCTAGATCTACAAAATGTTTTAGGTATGACTGAAGAGGAGTTTCATAAAATTGACTGGAGTAAAGAGTCATCTCAGCTCTGAATGGAAAGACAAAGCACTGAGGCCTCTAGATTCAGCCCCAAAGGCAGGTTAACAGTTGTCCTTGTTTCTTCCCAAAGGAAACCACTCCTGCAGTGGTCCTTTCTGTAGGTGCTGAAATGGCAGTCCACTCATTTCTGTGAATTCCTAATTCTACAAAATGCAGTCTGAATTTTATCTTCATTGTTTCTGTCTAAAATTGACTATGAATCCTTTGAAAACTTTGCTGAGAGCATATCGTAAGCATCTCAGTTCAAACCTCCATTTACATTCACCTAGACAACCACAGAAGCCTCTTGACTGTGAGCCTGTAGCCACTCCTTGCTCCCTCTCTTCCTGTACAGCATTTAGGGTACATTTCTCAGAATGCAAGTTACATGTTACTGCTCACTTCTCTCTCATAAAACTTATCAAGCATTCAAATAGATTTTGGAATAAAGACCAAAGTCTAGCCCTGTCTTGCGTCACTCTCCCTTAACTCTCCACACTTACAGCTGCCATCCTTTTTATTCCTCAGCCCTCTATGCTCCCTCCCACCAGAGGGACTCTGTGCTTGTGGCACCTCCTTTGAGTACACTATATCCCCCCATCTCACACCCTCACTGCTTAATCTTTCCTCTACTCCTTACGCTGTTAACTCTTATTCATCCTTCAGCTCTCAACTCAGGTATTATTTCCTAAGGAAAATTTTAGTTCCTCTGTGAAATGGTCTCATCATACGGAACTCCATTACTTTAGAGTTTTTACCTCAGTTTTAGTTAGGCATTCTTGATTTTACTTTTTAAAATTTTCAATTACAGTTGACATTTCTTATTATTTTATATTAGTTTCAGTTGAACAGCACAATGGTTAGACATTTATATGATTTATGAAGTGATCTCCCCAGTTAGTCCAGTAACCACCTGGCACTATACATGGTTATTGAAATATTATTGACTGTATTCCCTATACTGTATTATACATCCTGTGACTATTTTGTAACTACAAATTTGTACTTCTTAATTCTTTCACCATTTTTACCCAGCCCCTTAGCCCCCTCCCATCTGGCAGCCATTAATTCGTTGTCTATATCTATGTGTCTGTTTCTATTTTGTTCATTTATTTTGTTCTTTGGAGTCTACATATAAGTGAGATCATATGGTATTTGTCTTTGTCTGACTTGTCACTTAGCATAATACCCTCTTAGTCCATTTGTGTTTTTGCAAATAGTAAGATTTCACTTTTTATGGCTAAGTGATAGTCCATTGTATAGATGTACTACTTCTTTATATAGTCATCTGTCAGTGGGCACTTAGGTTGCTTCTGTATCTTAGTTATTATAAATAGCACTGCAATGAACTTAGGGGTGCATATATGTTTATGAACTTAGGGGTGCATATATATTTTTGAACTAGTGTTTTAGCTCTTTTGTTGTTGTTGTTAAATATGCAGAAGTAGAATTGCTGGGTCATTAGGTAGTTCTATTTTTAATATTTTGAGGAACCTCCATACTGTTTTCCATAGTGGCTGCACCAATTTGCAATCCTACCAGCAGTATACGAGGGTTCTGTTTTCTTCACGTCCTCATTGGCACTTGTGGTTTGTTGAATTATTGATGATTGCATTCTATAGGTGTGAGGCAGGATCTCATTGTGGGGAAGAGTACATTTCTCTGATAATTAGTGATGTTGAGCATCTTTTTATATGTCCTCATGGAGAAATGTCTATTCATGGTACTGGAATAACAATAGATGTATAGATCAATGGAACAGAATAGAGAGTCTAGAAATAAACTCATACCTATGTGGTCATTAAATCTATGACAGAAGAAGCAAGAATATACAAGGGGTTGAAACAATGTTTTATTAAATGGTGTTGAGAAAACTGGACACATGCATGTAAAAAGTGAAACTGGACTGCCTTTCACTATATAGAATAATAAACTCAATATGGACTAAAGACTTAAATGTAAGACCCAAAATCATACAATTTCTAAAAGAAAACATAGATAGTAAAGCCTCTGACATTGTTTTTCATAATGTTTTTTTCTGCTATGTCTCCTCAGGCAAGGAAGAAAAAGAAATAATAAACAAATGAGACCACATTAACTAAAAAGCTTTTGCATAACAAAGGAAACTATCAACAAAGCAAAGACAGCATACTGAATGGGAGAAAATATTCAATGGCACATTTGATAAGAGGTTAATATCCCAAATTTATAAAGAACACATACATACAACTCAACACCAAAAATAAACCCAAACAAACTGATTTTAAAAAAAGGGGCAAAGGATATTCTTGTGATTTTAATCACCATTGCATCACCAGCATATGGCCAACACATAAGACTCACTGAATAATTATTTATCAAATGAATAAGTGTATGTATAGAGAACCACTTATTACAACATGCCCTCAAATATCTTATTTTGTCACCAGCTATTGTCATCTGTAGACTGAACTAGATATGAAACTATGGTTTCTATAGACTTTGAAGTGTAATTTACATCTCAGTGTTGGTCTCTAAATGATAGACCCCAATTTTTCCCCTCTTTCTCCACTTGTGGCATTGTTAAAATGATGTGAAGAAATTAAAAACTATTACTCTGTTAAAGGACATGTGAAGAGGATGAAATGACAAGCTACAGACTGGAAGAAAATAATTACAAGCAACATATCTGACAAAAAATATATCTAGAATATATAAAGAAATGTTAAACAGTAAAAAAAAAACAAATTCAGTTAAAAAATAGGCAAAAAAACATGAATAGACATTTGATAGAAAATCATTTACAGATAACAAATAAGGACAAGAAAAAGATGTTCATTAGCCACTAGGGAAATGCAAGTTAATACCACAATGAGATATTACTATGCGACTATGAGAATGTGGCTAAAATAAAAAATAGTTGGCAAAACCAAATGCTGGCAAAGGTATGGGAAAACTGGAGAAATGAGACCACTTATTCATGGCGAGTGGGAAGGTAAGATGGGACAGCCACTCTGGAAAACAGGTTTGACAGTTTTTAAAGCTGAGCATGCATCTACCATAAAACCCAGTAACTTACACTATCCAGAGAAATATAAATACATGTTAACAAAAAAAGAAAACTGTATACAAATGTTTATAACAGCCTTATTTGTCATAGCCAAAACTGGAATTAGCTAAGATGTCCTTTAATAAATGAATGGTTAAACTATCATACATATATACTTTGGAATACTACTCAGAAATGAAAGGGGAAAAATTCCTGATTCACAGCAATTTAGATGAATCTCTAGGGAGTTATACTGAGTAGGAAAAAAGCAAAACAAAAAACAAACAAACAAAATAAACAGTCCCAAAAGTTCTCATATTGTATCATCCCATTTGTATAACATTTTTGAAATGACAAAATTTTAGAAATAAAGGATTGATTAGTGGTTGAAAGAATATATCAATATCAATATCCTGATTGTGATATTTTACTGTACTTTTTACTATTTCATAAAACTGCATGTGAATCTACATTTATCTCAGTAAAATTTTTAATTAAAAATGATATCTAAAGATTTTTATCACTTATTTCATTAAGAGATGAAAAAATCTATGCATATTAAAATTGTAGGCTCAGGACACCCAGTAAATGCAAGGTAGGATCTATCCCTAGCTTTTATAAAGTATATATTTCTTGTGCAAAAATGGAGGGGCAACCAGCTTTCAGAAGCAGATTCCATGCTTAGTGGTTTGAACTTAAAGATTGCTGGAGCTCCTGGTTCCCCAGCACTTTCTGTACCAGGTTTTGTAGCCTTGTGACTTCAGTTGTAGGAAAAAGTAGTCCTATGGGTTATGGTGATGGCAGGCCAGGACTTTCAATGTCAAAGGAAATAGTAGCTGGAAGAACAAACCAATCAGAGGTGAGAATATTAAGAGTGGTTGAGTCTCTATTGGCTTCTGTAGCAGAGGAAATGGGAGGGGAGAGGAAGTAAAGAAAGTCTTGATTTTATACATGAGACTTGATGGCAAGATTGATGCAAATTTCATCTATCAAAACAAAGTCTCAATTGCTACAGGTATGTGTATATCTACATGCATGTGTGCATGTGCAGGTGTGTATGACTTTATAATTTACTTAATAGTAATCTGTATATGTTTAGGCCTTGTTAACTGCCTTAACATTTTTATAAAGTGGTTGTAGCATTTGGCATTACAGTTCAGAATTTCCTCCTCTCAGTTAAACCCCTCAGGATGATGAGGTTTAATTAATAAGGTATCACCAAAATTATCCTGAGATCTCATTAGGTTTACCACAAAATTTTAAGTATCTGTGATAACACATTTCATGGGCTAGATTCTAGACTAATGCTCAAAGAAATTTTGAGGTTTTACCAAATAGTACATCAGCAATAAAATAACCACACTTAATTATTGGAAAATGATGGATGTGCTATTTCCAGATATAATTACATGAATTGAAATTTCATGATGTATTCTTAAGAAAGGTAATAATAACAATAATAAATAATTCATGCTGCACAAGAGCTGAATGCAAGACTGAGACCATTGAAAATGATGTAGAAAAAGCATGGTAATTAGCAACTTGCTAATGATATCTCACTGAAATGATTTCTCTGAAAGCTGCACCTTGTTTTTTATTTTTTTTTTTACACAGAGCATCTACAGCCCTATGGATACTGTAGATACAGAATGTCAAAATGAGGTTAAGGAGTTTGCAATGGGTCCACAATGATTATGATGTCATATCCATAAATATTAAATAATAATAAAACATTGAATTACTAGGGCAATATACATAAAACAACATAGGATTTGATTGCTCAAGAGCTAACTAAGAGCCAGCTGGGGAAAATGCCCAGCCCTTGAGAAAAAGACAATAATAAAAAGAGTATACTGCATTGTACTGAGAGAAGCTTTGCAAGTCACATCATACATTCACAGTAGAAGAATCAGGTCACTTCAGGAAAGAGGCCTGTGATGAACCTTAGAGAACATAAGTAGGAAATGGATTTAATAACTGTTGACTGTAGCCCTGGTGGATGCTTCAAGCTCTCTCTGTAATGAACCTAGCACATATCCAGTTGTACATCCTGTCCCAAGAAGCAGGCAGTCTATTGCTTAACCTTCAGCACATGTTCCATGAAAATCTGCTTTTGTTTTCACCACAGAACTTCTGCCAATCTCCTTTAATTGACCTGAATTATAAGCCTGACCCTAGAAGAAGAATCTAAGCAGTTAGAAGGCCTCTGTTTCTTTTCAAAGATTATCCTCAAATCACAGATGAAAACAGGATCCAGCTAGATTCATCACACATCCAGTTATTCAGTTAAGACTTGTAGCTTTGTTACACCTTAGACATTTTTATGGCTTTGATCACATTTACCTGGCTTGAAACTGACAATTTTAGGATGATTTTTTTTCCTTCCCTTTTTTCACACCCATAACTTCATGAGGGTGTTTGTTGTTTTTCTTGTATGAACCTAACCTGATGTGAATTTATCCATAGACAGGCTAAAGCTTAATAAAATTTCTAATTCTGTTTTTCTGGGGTATTATCACTCAGTGACAACTATCAAGGTCTTCTGCATTGTCTGTGTTTTTTCTTTCTGGTAAATCATGCACATACGTACCAATGCACAGATACAGGTTCACAGATGTGAGCATACAGACATGGAAACACATACATGCACACACACATATACACATGAAAAATGTATTTAAGATTTTTTCATGGAAGAAGAAATACAGTGTTTTAGCTCTTTCATTTGACACTAAACATTCACTTTTATAGTTTTGGTCCTAGGGCTTGTAATAATAATAAAGTACGGCTATAAATCTTTTCTGGGATCATGATTCTGTCATTTTACCCATAACCAAAAAAATTGGGTTTTATTTCCCCAGGTCCAGTAAGTAAGTTTTTACACCTGTGATTCTCAGTCTCTGCACCCCAGAGAATTCCAGATCCTTGTGTATTAGGGAGTACCTAGGGCTTTATCCTTTGATAATGCTTAAATATTCATAAGATGCAAAAAGCCAGTGTCATTTACTTTCATTAGAGCAGTTATTCATGGGGCAAGAATTTAGGAAAGAATGTAGAAAAAGGGAGGCTGGAAAGACCAAAGATAAACAGTGACAATTTTTCCAAGAACCAGCCCCATGCTTCATTAGAGTTGCGATACAATTTACATTTGGCTTTTTATTTCTTCATCATTTTGTACTCTGAAAATTAGATAATGTATGTGAAAGTACCTAGCCAGATTCTTGGGACATGGCAGACACCCAGTAAATATAAGTTTTTACTACTGTATTAAGCATGTTCTTGTCATAAGCAGAATTTACTCAGTTGGTAAAGAAAAGTTACAACTTAATTGAGCCAATTAGAATAAAACACTTCAAGCTGAGAATGAATATTGAACATTACCATAAAAATTCCAAACCTCACCTTCCTCCTAGAATATCAAAATTATTGAATTCAATTCTGAAAAACCTAGTCCCTGTTTTCCATATTTTACTCTCTCTAAGCTATCAATACACAAGAAGCCAGGCAGATTTCCAAGTCATTCCATTTTTATTTCTTACATGTTATCTTCCATTTGAGACCAATAACTGTTAGACCAATTCCATATATGATAATCTTTTGATATATAATATATGCATATTTATAGGGAATCTTAGCAAAGGAAAATAGTAATTATGCTTATCTGAAAGGAAAATTTCATCTTGGAAAGTCCATGTTTAATGTCTGCTAGTTATTTATACCATTCACTGGCTACTGCCGGGGTATGGCAACAACCCTGCATCTCCAGTGTCGCCATTGATGGAGCAGCAATAATCACTCATCTTTTAAAGGTTCTGTGTGGTGACTGTTTTCAATGTTGTTATGCAACAAGTAAATGGCAAATAAAATAAAAGCAGAATCTAAGATTTTTACTCCCAATCCATGCCGATTCATATGTTTTAACAGTTTAACAATTAAAGCATGTACTAATGCTATAAGGTTATGTGGTAATGGGAAGTCTCAGATATTTTATTTATTACATTTTGATATTTCTTCCACTCATTTCTATATATTCCTTATGCTACATTAGAAACTTCGTGTTAAATCAACCTCTGTTCTATTTAATTCTGGTGTGTCTATCTCTAGATACAGTTATATGTATAAATCCAGTAACTTATACTAAATATTAAATATATGTAAAGTATATAAAGAACTAAATTACCAACTCATCATGTTTTATCTTCCAAAATCTTTGAGGGGATCATTTTTCATTTTCTATTTCTTCATTCCACTTTAGCCAAAACAATCTTTATTAAGTGTCCCATCACCTAGAAATTATCTAAAAAAACTAACCATCCTAATCACATTGGAAAGAAAAATAAAAGTTACATTTTCTAAAAGTTAACAAAGATGCAGCAAACTGAAGTACTTCATGCATATCTTATGTGTCTTTTCCATATGACACTAATTTTACATACACAATACACGATATCATGTAAAATATTCATTGTTTAAATTAAGTAAATTGAGACCCCAATATCATATATTATTTGTTAAAAGAAATTATTTCTGTAACTAAAAAAAAAAAAATCCCCATTCTCAATCCAGACCTCCAGCTCCATCCGTTACTAGAGGCCATGTAACTTAAGCATCCCGTGGAACATTTAGGTCACAGGGTCAATCTCTGCCTTGTTCACAGTGATTTAAAGTCATTAGCAGCTAATGATTATTTGTGTTGAACAGGAGCCCAGTCATGCCACAAGCTGTCACGGTTGGTACTAATTACCACCCTTGGTAGCAGCAGCAAGTTCAGAAATTGGATGATCCTAGCAAGCATTGTTCTATTACTAGGAAGTTGCCTTTCCCATCCCTACCTGTTTGGGAAAGACACACTGGAAGAGTGGCCAGTGTGAAGTCTCAGTACATCTCTAGTCATTTTTACAAGACAGGGATATATCTGAAAGTACATGAGAAAAAGAAGAGTAAGGTTGTTGCTCCTAATATTCAAAAGTATGATTCAAGAGAATAATATCCAAGAATAATTGAAAGCTTGGTTTAATCAAAAGCGGATTAAATATGTCACTGGAAACACAGCTCTGATATCCAGTTATTAATAGGCAGTGCCAGCAATAATAATAATAAACCTCGATGTTTACAGTTGAGCCATGCCCTGTAGGTGAGTCATAAGTAAAAAGGAAAGCCTTTCTATAAATTAGAAGTGCTAACATTTCCATGAATAACAAATAATTGATTCCTATGACTCTATAGAGAAAACAATTTACTTGAAGAATTTTATCTCATTTCAATTCATAATTCTTCTTGACATTTTGTCCTGATATTCAAAATCACATCAGAGCAAATAAACTTGTGTAGGAAAATTTGTATTAATTTTATCCATTGATATAAACAAAACATACTGCTTTTGATTGTTATGAATAGGTAATTTTATTTTTCATAAATACATAATGAACTCTTTTTCCCCCTGTAAATGGAAAGGGGCTTTTGAATACGTAATATATAGCTACAAGGATGCCAGTCTTTTTTGTTTATATCTGTTTAGCCAACACATATTCTTAAGCTGATTTTTCTTTTTACATATAACGAAGTCTGTCACCAGCTCTTTGATGACATGATTCACAAATGACCTACCCTTTATATTACAAGTCTTCCACCTCAACCCGGGCATCAGTAAAAGTTTTTGATTAATATCAGATTTGAGGCATTTTTTTTAGAAGCATATTGCATTTAGCAGTAGTAAATATCTTTTTTTACCCTTGGAATTGCACTGGCCTAACTGAATAGGAAAAGAAGAATACTAATAGTCACATCAATTTAGAGCCTTTCTTGGCACCATCTTATGAAAGTGGAAATGATACTTCTATTGTATTCTCTCAAAGTACGAAGTGCTGATGAGTCTATGACATTAAGCCTTTGGGGTATTGGGGAAGAATGGTACTTTTGAAGGAGTCTTTACATCTGGCTACTCTGATCTTATCCTACTCAATCGAACAAAGAAAAGATATTTCATGTATCACATTATTTTGGGAGAAAATGTAGTAGGCGGTTCAGGTTTGTTCATATAAATATATTTCAAAAGTAACAAAAAAGGGAGGCATAATTTGAAATATAACTTTTTTATAATTGAAATTTGCTAAGAATTTCAAATGAAAGAGAAAAAAAGAAAAGAAAAAAGAAAGAGAAAGAAAAAGAAAAGAAAGGAAGGAAGGAAGGAAAGGAAGGAAGGAAGGAAGGAAGGAAGGAAGGAAGGAAGGAAGGAAGGAAGGAAGGAAGGAAAAAAGAGTGGGGGAAGGAGGGAAAGGAAGGAAGAAAGTGGAAGAGAAGGGAGGGTGGGAGGAAGGAAAGAAGGAATGGAAAAAGAAAAGAGAGGGAAAGAGGGAGGGAGAGAGGGATGGTGAACACAAACCTGGTGGTCAAATGATGCACTTAAAGTAGCTTTATTTTGTTTGTAGTTGGATATTCTTTACTGAATTTTTGTTATAGGCAACTTGGTGAAATTGGGATTTCTCTGAATTCAGTACAGTATAAATACTAAATAAGACCAACCTATTTCTACACTGAAGTTCAATGAGGAGAACAGTTTTTTTTTTCCCAGCATATATATAGAAAAGATACTTTTTTATGATAATGATTTCTGAATGACACTGCCCATAGGCAAAAAATAACCTTTGGAAATTTATCAATAATTTTTAAAAAGCTTAACATTAAATGCCAATTAGTTGCCAAATACTGTTCTTAATGCTCGGAAGGCACAAATGGAAAGACGTAAAATACTCTACACTAAGGAGCTCAGTTTAGAGGAAGAGATGATTAGATAGACAAATCAGTGGGACTGTAGGTATGATAAAAATCTAAGTAATTAGTCAAATGATATTCGCTACAACTGGAATTTAAATTAAATTGCTTGGCATGGGCATTTAAATGAAGCACAAAGGAAAGCTTATTCTTAAATATTTTAATGTGATCTTTTCTAATTACCTCTTCTGTTTTCTCACATAACTACTAATATGTATATTATTCATAGCTGTCCGCTGATCAGTAGTTTTTTGTTAAAACTTTACATCTGCTAAATCCAATGAAATATTTATTTGCCAAGTACATACTGGGTACTTGGAGAGTGTGCAGCTATCCATGCAAGGTATGACATTATTTAAAGCTCTTAGCCTCTGGGGCCTGATAATTCTGAAACCCTAAGAAATACTAAAAAACCAGAAATATCAGTAAGACGATTCCATCACAAAACATGCACAGGAGTCCCATAGAAACATTGCTGTACCTCTCAAATGTGGATGACACCCAGTTCACAGATCTGTTGCCTATATAGTTGGTGTTTTGTAAATATTAACTAAATGACAATGAATGAATGAAAGATGATATATGAGTATCACTATAAACTTTAAAGCATTTCCTATGTAAACTATTACTGTTTGGGATGATTATTTTTAATTCTTGATAATTACTAGATGTTTGTTTTTATCCCCAACACTCCTAGTTTTTTAAATTGTTTAATTACTTCCCTGCATTACAAAAAGACACCATTCATTCTCTGCATGGAGGTGAGAAAAGTTCTCTGTATCTCCATCAATGTATCATCCAAGTCCATTTATCTGAAGCAAAGTGACTATCCTCAGATATTTCATTATAGTAAAATATGAAATAAAGTTACCAGGTTTGGAAAGAAAAATGAACAAATTCTTTAGGCTCTAAAAATGAAGTTTATGGTATGGCAAAGAAATGGATTCTACTTCACTGCTCTGTGTAAATCAGAATTTATCAGGTATACTCTATGAGTTAGAGATGACTGACTATCCAATCCCTGAACTAATTTGTCACTTGATTTTCTCTAACAGTCCTGGCCCCAAGCATGAAGCCAATGAGAGTGATACTCGTAACTGCTCTCCGGAAGTGCTGAACCCAGACTGGAATCAACCTAGATGACAACCAGGTCAGAACTAAAATAAAGAATCTCCTTCTTAGAATAGTATGCTATTTTGTAGTCAGAACCAGTCAGCAAACAAGGCCAGTTATTGTCAGAGCTTATTTTATTATCTCTAGCTAATATTTTGAATATTCAGATACAAATGCTCTTGTTCTAATTTGCTGGTTAATGTGCCATAGGTTTATTCTACTGGACCTATCACCTAAATGTAAAATAATAGTGCTCTCCTGGCAAACACCTTATTAAATGAAGGATGCGTATTCTCACATGTGCTTTTGAAAGGAACAAATCACTTTTTTCCTCCCTTAGGAAGTCTATCTATGGACCCCAATTATTTTGAGAAGTACTATAGTCCAAGAATATTACCATACTACTCTGATCTAAAATATTCCCTACAGAAAAATAAATAAAAGTAAAATAAAATATTTCTTTTAGATCTCTGGGTATAAAAAAGTACTTGTCTTAAAATTACCAATTCTCTCAACCTTCACAGAGAGATCGAATCCCTTAGTCATCAATCCAAGTTACTAATATTAGCAGAAAGTCAATCAGAACTCTGAGTATCAAAGCTAGACGGCTTGAAACAAGGGAATAAACAGTGTAACCAAAGGCTAAGATGCATCCAGGGGGATATGGTTCACAGGGTCCTACAGAAAATTAGAAAACCCCTTTCAGGCTCGAAGTACCCAGTCGCATTCTAATCATTCAAGTAAAGATCACCCTCCATGACTGGGTTAGTCTGAGTTAACATTTGCCTGACTGATGATGAATCCTTGGCCCTCAAGTACAATGGGCTTTTCTTTCTGTTTTGTTCTATAATTATATAATTTATTTTCTTATGCATCTACCCACATTCTGGATACCGAATTTTACTAAGAGGTTTTTAAACATACCGAGGCCATCTGTCTTCTCTTGTAAACCCTAAAAGATTAATGACCCTAAGTCTGAGCTACTTTGCTTCCCCAAAGCAGGCAAATGGCCATGATTTTAAATTGGAGTGAAAGACTTTTTTGGCATATCTACCAAAGAAACCTCCAGCTAAAGTAAAAAAAAAAAAAAAAAAAGGGGGGGGGGGGCGGGCAAGGGGGTTATTTAAAAGCTTATATTACACACAGGAATCATAACAAATTAATATATTTTATCTAGGTTTTCTGAATTGTTGGCATGTAGTTGTTCTTACACTGTTTCTAATTTTTAAATTTGTTTCTACTAGTTATTTTCCACTTTCTAGATTTGAACTTACCTCTAAAATCCTGACTGGTTTTCATGGCATAATTTATCATTATTTTTTTTAATAACCATGAGTTCATACTTGACTGTTATCATTTTTGCTGTTTCATGTTTTATTGATTTCTTCCATGATCTATTGCTTCTTTCTTTTTTTGTTTCTTTGGATTTATTCTGATGCTTATTTTTAAGCTGTTTGAGTTGACTATTCAGCTCATTTGCTTTGTTTTTGTGTTTATTGTTTTTTGCTTTTTGATAAATATAACATCAGAAAAATTACTTTTGGTAATGATGTAGCTGTATCCCCCAAATCATGACATGTGCTGTTTTTGTATCTGTATACTTAATAATTTTTTATAAGATTTTATTCTTGCTCAGGAGTTTTGTAATGAATGGTATGTTTATAGTTTCAGATACACAAAATATTTAACTATCTTTTTACTAAAAATTTCAAATTTCCTTAAAGTATACTATATATGGTATTAATTCTCTGGAATGTATTGAGCTTATTTTTTTAATTTGTGAATATGTGATCAAAATGTATTCTTTTTGTTGGGTGAAAATTATATGTGAATGTTTTCACATATAATATGATCCTATTAGTCCAATTTTCAATACTGTTTTTTACCCCTTCTGGATCTATTAGTTAAACATTCTAACTATAATTATTAATGTAACCACTTTTTATCCATCATTTTGTTGCTTTATATAGTTTGAGGATATATTAATAGGTATATATATATTCATTATTTTAACTTCTTTTACTTGCATATATCATCCCTCTTATTTCCTTTTACATTTTAATCTTTAAATTGTATTTGTCGTTTCTAAAATTGGTACCCAACTTTCTTCTTATTTATATTTGCCTTTATATTTCATTATATTCAAACTTTATTTATCTTGTTTTAAATTTTTAAGGTAATATATTTCTAGATCTTGCTTTATTTTGATAAATTTATCTGAATCTTCATTTTTGAATGATGATTTGAACTCATGTATATTATTGTAATTACTGTTATATTAGGTCTTGTTGTGTTATTTCATATTTTATTTTACAATAGCTATCTCATTTATTTTTTTTTCTTATTTCTATTGGCTCAGTTTTTTTCTGTCATTTAATAGTTATACACCTTATTTTTATTCTTTTGGTGGGCACCCATTACAGAAATTTTATAAAGTTCTTTTTTTCCCCATAGTTTTACTTAAGTTTATAAATATCTATGTCTTAGGAAAATTATAAAAACTTCTATAAGCTCATGCCTTTTTCTGACCTATTCTTCATAACATGGACTTTCATACTATAATTTGATGTTATTTAGAATTTTATTCTTAGATTGTTGTAGCTGTACATTTTTTTGGTATTGCTTATTTTTATAATGATGAATTTGTCTTTATTTTTCATACTTCATCATTTCCAGATTCACTTCTCTTCTTGTGAGAGTACACTCTGTAAGAGTTATTTTAAAAGGTTTCCCTATGTGGTGAAACCTAAAACCTTACATATCTGAAGATATGTTTATTCTATCTTAGTATTTAAATCATAGTTTATTTGGCTATAGAATTTTAATATTCAGAGAAAATTTTTCATTTATTTTTACCTCTTTATTTTTTACTTCTGAAATATTAATTTTCCACATATATTAATTTTTCTCTTAATTCTACTATGTTATTCTTTATTGATGCATTTAGTATCTACATAATATTAATTTTTTATTTGTCTATATCTAGTCTAGTATTCAAAACATCTTTTGTATCACATTGACAATTAAATATCTTATGCCACAAATCTCTGTTTATTTTGTATAAACTTCCTGCATCTACAATTCTTCCCAATCCCTCTCAGGATAGTTATTAATTTTCTATTTTCTTGTTTTAAGTATTAATTCTATTTCCTTTGTGATAGGTTGTTCTGTATATTGCTTTTTTGAAAAAAAAATAGTGCTTGCACTCCACGTAAACCTTATTATTTTTGTATATATTTTTCTTCTAGTACCTTGGGACAAGCAGATACCTTGGCTAATATAAAAGGCAACATCTATTTAAATAAAGCACCTGAAAAAAATTTGACTCAGTTTCCTCTGTAAAATTAATAGGTGCTCACAACATGTAAATGTCTGAAAGTAGTAGGCTACTCTCATGCCCAAGTACTTCTCTCGCCGATTAAGTACAACTACCAAGATTACTTTGTTCTCAGACCTATTTAATGTCAGCTGATTTGTTATTGAACATAATTGAGTCAAATATTGATGAAATTGGTGAAATACAAGTGAAAAAAGAGGAAACTTGTTTTTATAAAAATAAAATTGGGGGAAAAAACAACAGTTCTGAGTTTTATTCAAAAACAATTTGGCCAAAGTAAGTCTAGCCAATGTACCTATTTTTAATAATTGGGAATTATCACAAACATTCTTGAATTAGTCTCTTTCAGATTTCTTCTACATATTACAGTTTTTACTTCAATTTAAAGAATCAAGAATTGAAATAATATATGTTCATAAGAATGTGGTTTATGCAAGAAAGATGACAGAGTTCTAATCTGAAGGCCTATCATAATAAATGTACCTGTGTATATTTTAATTAATAGTCTATTTGAGGTATACCAGTAAATTTTTATAATTCTTCTCTTTAATCAATTTTTTTAGTAAAAACATTTTTATTGCTGCTACATAAATGTATACAAATATAGGGTATTTGAAGGAACAGTTCTACAAACAAGAAAACTAGAATTCATTGCTGGAATTAAGATTTTCTGAAGCCAGGGAATTGGGGTGTGGGGTGGCTGAAAGCAGTGCAGGGAGTCAATGATGAGGAGTAGTAACTAGACTTTTGGGGGTAATCAGTTTGTAATGTATACTGATGTCAAATTATAACGTCGTACACCTGAAATATATAATAATCAACTTAAAAAAAATAGATGATTAACTATTGTAGCCTCTACCTATTGTAGGTAGGCTGGTGGGACAAAAAGGAAATGCTGATCAGCAGCCCAGCCTAGTGCAGCCAGCATTGCTGCTTTTCACCAAACCGGGCCCAAGCACTGCCTTGTCCATAATGTCACCCTGTGCCTGGCTGGCACAGCAGCTCTCCTGTCCCACAGCTAGAACAATGCAGAACAGTGGCTTGCCTAGGGCCATATGAGGAAGAGGAAATGGCATGACCAGAGAATATTTTCTCTGCCAGCCCCTTTTTAGAGCCCTGATCATCTCTCCTGCCAGGTCTTCATTAGGCATCTCCACACTGAGACCCAGCTATCTTCTGCTTCCTCATAGGCTTTTCAAAATTTTTGTGTTAGAGTCTGGGGACAGCTCTGAGAGCCATAAATCTCCCAGTGTCTTCTCTGGCATTTGGGAGTTTATCTAAAAGAAGGATCCATTAACTATTCTGGTGGTTCACCTTCTTGCCTAACCATAAAAAAATTCTAGTTAATTTAGAAAAGGCAACATCTAAAGAAAAGAAAAGAAAAGAAAAGGACACTTTCTGCCTATGAATTTGTTGACTTCCATAGCTATTTTAAAAGTTTTCCAAGGATTAGAAAATTCAGCACCACATTTTTTTAGTCCAACAGTGCATAATTTATTAGATTTACCAGAAAAGATTTTACAAAAAGAGTCCATTTGTATTCCTCATGACCTCTCTCACCCATCTCTTCTTTACCCAGCTGGAGTGACTCAGACTACTCTCCTTGACAGGCAACATCCTGGTGTACCATGTACAACTGCCCACATTTTGGTGTGACCCCTCACCAATTTTGAGTTTTTAGAATGAGTCCCAATATCAGATGGTCAACGACTGTGGCCTAAAGAAAGATGCTTTTACAGATAATTGTAGTATAGAAACAGGGTCTTTACGCTGAACTACAAGAAAAAATGTTGCACGATGTGAAAATATGATTAATTTCTCTTCCCTGAAAATAAAGCACTTGCACCTAATGAGGTGATACTGACTTGAACCCTCTCTGCTATGAAAACTCTTATACAACTCTTATACCTTTATCAGCACTTCTTTCCAGTGAGTGCAGATGCTCCAACAAATCAACTCTTTAAATTCTGAATTCACTTTCATTATGCAATATAAATTATGAATATTGTCTTCCATGTTTATATGGTATATAAAATTCTTCATAATCACCAACACTAACATACTAGAGCCAGGGTCTATTCAAATAATCAGTCAATTTGGAAGAATTGCTCAAAGTAGTAAAAGTGGAATCGACTTATTGCTTTATATAGAGTGTTTGAAAGTACCGCGAGGTCAGGTTGTCTCAATCTTCTTTCATATAAATCTTCAGGTTAAAATAAAAATTAAAAGAGATTCTAATTTGGACTTTCTCATATGGAGCATATGGGGTCTTCCATTTCTATGGAAGCCAAATATTTCACAAATAGCGAAATATCAACAAGTTCTTGTTGAGAACACCTGAATCTATTATCCTTGTAGATGAACTACAGGAAATAGAAAATTTGGTGACCTTTAACAATGCCACATTTTTCCTATTTCTTAATTTACATACATGGAAACATCAGTCTCAGCCACCACAAAATATCGTTAGTCGTTATTTGATGGCTTGATGGGCAATCTGTTCTTTTATCCCCAAACTGTATTGACAGAAATATAGGAACAAGAATGCCTGTGAACCTCTGGGTGATGTGATCTAGTGTGCTGGGAGAGGTTGTCTAATCCTGGCTGAACATGCCCAGATCCAATATTGAAACCTTTTTTTTGACCCCTCTTCTTCTCTAAATTAAATCCAAATTCATAATCTTTTTGCATTCATTTGAAAAACATTTAACTATATACCGTGTGGCTGATATACTCTGATATCTTGATAATTAAAACATGAACATAGCACAATTAAATGTAAATGTCCAGGATTAGTTAAAGGAAAAAAATATTAGAAAGGCAACCTACACTCCTAGTGCAGAACCAGCATCACTGTCAAATATAGAGAAACTCAAATCCTAATACATTTTTAGGGTTACCAATACTCGAGGTAGGATACTATGGCAGTTCTGGAGGCACCTATTCTCTGTAGGGGCCATTTTAGTAGATTAATTCTTCATCTAACAACTCTAAAGGTATGAGACTAAAAAAATATTCTCACATCCTGTCAAGAATATCTACAAAACTCCAGTGCTATAGCCATAAATGATAAATTAATTACCATTTATTCTAAAATTTTAGTCTATATGGCCTTTCCAAAGGGTCTACTAAGTTTGTTTTTTAGGCTAATGCTTATCTAATAGTAGTCATCTTTAACCAAAAATAATTGAAAATCCACAATATCATGACACACCCAAGACCTCTTGACAGAGACCCAATGTGTCTAAACACACTGACTAAAAAAACAGCAATTTAAAACACCCTCATGCCTTCTACTATTAGACAGACCCCCTAACTGTCTGTAATTATTTTCAGAAAACATAATTATATCACCCTCTAGTTCACCTCATTTGCTGTAGTAACAACTGCAAATACATTGAAGTTAAGGAATAGTGTCAGGTGCCTCTCAGCTGGCACTATTGTCCCCTACCCCATGCCCATCCACTAGTGAAAAGAGAACTGTCAAGGAAGGAAAATAAGCACCTAAAATCTTTGTTTTGGCTTCCAATTTTGCTCTTTTGCAAAAGCTAATTAGAGTGAAACGAGGATCATGGGTCATGAAATAGGCACTTGAGGGAATCAGGCTACTGAGCTTCTATTTAAGCAGGATGTGACCTAGAGCCAAGTACTTAATCCCCCTCGACCTCAGTTTCCTCATATGTAAAATTAAGGGTTATAGTAAGTGATCACTAAGTTCCCTTTCGGCTCTAAAATTCTAGAATTTAAAGTAAGACACCAGTTATTTCTCTTTTGAAGTTCCCTGGCTATTAGCACACTCATTTACTAAATGACATTTTAATTTCAGCCCCAAGTGTCAAAGATTTTCACATGTTCAACAAATGGTACAATTCACTAGCTAAATGCTTTAGGTTTGATCACAAATTGCCAGAAGTCACTTTTAGTCCTGAGTCTATGATGAGAAGACCGGGGATTTGTAATTGAAACAGACAGCAAGGCTTCTGGAGTGCCACTGGGGGAAAGGAATCTCTTCCAAAATGAAACAGCCATTATTGGGTTTCCCAGAAAAATATCTCAAGTCACAGTGGCCAGCCTATTAGGACTTCTACTCACCCTTGCCATTTTTTTCCAGTGACTGCTTTGTGTTATCGTGGTCTAAAAAATAGGTCTGTATTTTTTCTTCTGCTTTTTTTTAACCAAGAGAAAACAAGATACATTTGGTCATCAAAAGCAGTCCTTTCAGAGAAGGCAATTTAGAATGTGGTGGAATAGCAAATGCATGCCTGTTAAAGCCACAGTTATTCCCTCACTTGCCAGTCTTCGTTATTCCAGAAACAGCTGCTCTGAAGGTTGGCTGAGGTCTTGTTTAGAGAATCAATTAGCCAAAGAAGTTTGGACTAGTGAAGAATGCCACTCAAATAGAGAAAGATCTCGAAAACACTTTTACTTTTGTATTTTCTGCAAGAAACCTTATTCTTGTTCTGCACCATTAAATACTGTAACTTAACAAAGAAATGAATTGATCTAGAATGGGTTTCATGGATGACTTTCTTAGCAAAGAAGTTGCTGACCAAACCACAACTGGAGCATAATGATGAGCAAGCCCATGGAGTTATAAGAATACATCATGATCTTCAGGGTAGGTTTCAGTTTTATTTCTACTTTGTTCAAAAGAATTAAATGTTAAAAGACTTTCTAATAGAAATATAGTCCTTTTAATTTAACTAAAGTATCTTTCAAGCAATGGAAATATTATGTACACACGTCACACGGGCATTCATCAGAATGTCTCATTGAGATGGTTAACACATAGAAAATATATATCTAATTTTTGGCAGAAATAAAAGTTTCAAAATATTTTATTTGACATGTTCCCCATCATCATAACTTTTATCATTCTCCTCTATAGGAAACTAATCAAATAAATTTAAATGTGTATAATATAATTATATCAGCAACTATGAAAAGGAACACATAGGTTACATATAACGAGTAAGAGGCTACTCCAATAATCTGAGCAAAAATGATATGTGAAGTTGTTGATAGTAGAAATGTCCCACATTGTAATTACCAGTTATTTAAGACAACATTTTATTTCTATGTTGACCAGCTTCTTTTCTCAGTAGTAACAGAGAGATGTCTCTGAATATATTTTATACTGCAATAATTATTAAACACATTTGGGATTATGCTTCTTGTGACAACTAAAACCATGTAACTAAGGAGAGCATCGGAAGAATAAATAAAGAAGAGACAATAGATAAGAGAACAGAAAGGAAAAGACAAGAAGAAAGGGAAGGAGTGAAAAAGAGGGGAGAGGAGAGGAGGAGAGGACAAGGGAGACAAGAAGGGGGCAGAGAAGAGAAGACAAGAAAAAAGAAAGAAGAAACACAATCATTCAACAAATAATTTAAATATTAACATTCAATCTGATGTGGTTTTAACAGAGAATAATTAAAACAAAAGAACATTTTCTGCCTTCTTGGAACTTTCATTCTGTGTCTTAAATAAGTAAAATATATAGTATAGCTCATATCCATAAGTACTTTGGAAAAAATAAGCAGGGAAGTGAGATAAGGAATATGGAAGTGGTTACAATTTCAGATATGATAAAGAAGGAATGTTTCTCTGAGAAGCTCATTTTAGGGAAGCAAGGGAGTAAGATCTGTGGACAGGGTAATTCAAGCAGAGGAAATAGCTAGTGCGGAAACCTTGAACATACAGCAATAAGACCAGTATGACTAGAGGGAGAAAATAGTCGTAAGAAGTGAGGTTGCTGGATCAGGTTGGCCCTTGTAGGCCAATGTAAGGACTTTGGGTTTTGCTCTGAGTATGTTAGGAGGGTAATGGAGGGTTTTTAGCAGAGGAGTAACATGATCTGGTGACTTTCTAATAGGATCACTCTAGCTGCTAGATTGAGAAAAGACGATAGTAACAGAGTAAAGATGATAGTAACAGAAATGCTACTGTTAGGAGACAGTTACAGTCATCTAGGTCAGAGACTATGATAGCAGTGGAATTGGGGAGAGATGGTTAAGTTCAGAAAACATTTTTAAGATAGTGCCACTAGAATTTTCTGAGAGATTGGATGGAAAGTGTGAGAGAGAGGAGGTAGAGATGAAATGAGGTTTGGCCTGAGTCTGAGGTCAGGAGAAATGTATGAGAAACAAGTCTGCAGTGAAAGATCAAGAGAAGTTTGAGAAAGACAAAGGTCAGCCTGGACACACTAATGTTGCCATATAAAAGTCATATAAAACGTTGAATAGGTAGCTGGAACTGGGAACAGGTAGATTGTAAATTTGAGAGTCATCAACATACAGAAGGCAACCTGGGCAGTGAGACCAAGGACAAGATCAAAATGCAGGCAGAGAAGAGGCAGGAGGTGAGCCCTGAGCTTGCCAACATTAAAGTATGTGAGGAGGAATCAGCATAAATTCCTGAGAAGGAGCATGCAGAGGAAGGAGTGTGTTCTAGAAGTGTGTATCCTAGGAGCAAAGCCAAGCCAAAAACTTCAGAAAAGAGAAAGTGGTCAGTTTTGTTGAATGGTAGATAAGACAAGTTATAAGAGGCCTGAGATGTGTGGCTCCTGGAGATCAGTTTTGATAGAACATATTTGGTGTAGGCAAAAGGTAGATTAGGGAAGAGTTGAGAGAGAATGGGGGAGAGAAGTAAAACCAAGTAGAATGGATAACCTTTTCAAGAAGTTTAACTCTGAAGGTTGATTAAAGAAAAAATGAGATCACGAATTTTGCAGGAATTGCTTATGTAATTGTCATGGTTCTTTTATGATCTCCTTGTTCTTTTCTATAGGAAACCAGTCAGTCCCCTTGGTTATTTTCATTGGTCTTCTTTTTCTTAAGATGAAATAACCAGAATAATGTTCAGCATCCCAGGTGTTGACATATCAATATTTTATTTAGATTTGTTATGCTTATTCTTCCTCTAAAAGTTTAGGCAATGGTCAGGAAATTTAAATCTCTTTTGAAGGATAAACAGTGTTCATCCTCAAAACTGAACAATTTGTTCTAATTTCAATGGGTTAATACTAAAAACTAAATGATGGTTATTATTTTTAATCCATGCAACAAAAATTGATTGAGCATCTGTTTTACACTCTGCAGGGCAATGCAAAGTTTTATTAGGAAGATATCTTTTTCTTAAGAAGTCTGTAGTATGTTAGTAAAGTAACTCTAATATAACTCTGATACAAATACATACATTTTATCACATGGAAATTTTCACCAGAAAGATTAATTTGACTCTGTTTTCATTACCAAATTGAGATCTAGAATGGCTGAGCTGTTAACAAGAGCTTTCCATTCCCCCTGATGTTTTTTCTTTTTTTCATGTTAGTAAATCAAATGCTGTGAAATTTTTTATAACATAAGAGATTGAGGAGTGGTGTATATTTAGATCTGAGTAATGCCCTCCGAGAGAAGGATGGGAATGAGTACTTAAATTGACTGAGAGGGGATGCTCTGACAGGTATCTGGGAGATTTCTGGCCAGAGGAGACAGTACTTAAAGGACTGTGCACAGAAATATTGGAGTCCTTTCCTGGCATCATTTCCTAAGGATCCATCTTTCCATAGCCTTTCTGGGTATGGAAGCTGACTTTATTTCTAAAACTGAGGTAGCATTTTTATAATGCAAGTTCTGAAGTGGCATTAGTTACACCAATAACCTTCTGATGTTTGTTTAATTTTAAAATGTATATCCAGTTGGAAATTATTGTGAGTGAATTTGCCAGTGAGGAATTGTGGATTGATTGCATATGTGATACTAGGAAACAACTGCAGAAGCCTAGGGGAGCTGTACAAAGTCATAAAGTGCTACCAATAATAGACCTTGTAAATGTCAAGAGTCGGGACATTTTCTTACACTGTATATCATTGAAAGTCCATTTTCTGCAAAGAAACTGATCTCTGTGTCTCTGTGGAAAAACTGGAGTATTCTTTTAGTGAAGCCACTACAATCCTACTAACTTGAATTGAAATGAAACATAAACTTCTATTTTATGGAATTAAGTTTTGGAATTAATTATTAAATAACGTGAGGGTAGAAATCTGCCTACTAAATGCTTCACAAACTTAGCCTTCTGTAACCGTTAATTGAAGTAGAATTAATAACATATGCTTTTAAAAAAACTTTAAAATAGAAAAATGCATTATTTGTTCTAAGTTGTAATGAGCCCTAATAGATAGCAACCTCTGAGTAATGAGATTGTTACTTTGCTTCAAGACTTTACTCAGGGTCTCAAGATAATGACATCTATCCTTAAATCACATTCACTTAACCATATTTAAAATCTTATGCCTGATAGCTAATCTGTGCATTTAGAAGTCAGGATACCCTTGCCAGAAGGTAAGGTAAAGTCACCCTTGCCAGAAGGTAAGTGGGTATGATGACCAGGAGCGCTAAGGAACTTCCAGTGTATAGGTAATGTTGTGTTCTTGATCAGGGTGTTGGTTACACAGACGTGTTCAATTTGATGTGCTTTGTGTGTGTATGTGTGTGCGTGTGTGTATGTGTTTGAATATTTCAATAAGAGTTAAAACTCAACTGTGTCAGATGCTTAAATTCTTTTGAAAATAAGTAATGTAGTTATAGTTTAAGTAAAAAGTCTTAGGCAAGTGAAATTTGTACTTTATGTCTTATATCACGGTTGAGATGAAGTGTATATTAAGATTCTACCAGAGAAAGCAAAAGAACCAATGACTTTACACACATACACACACACATGTACACATATGTATGCATTATTATACATGTCCATATATGAGTATGTATGTGTGTATATACACACGTATATACATATGTGCGTATGATTTATTTCAAGGAAGTATCTTATGAGATTTTGGGGTTTGGTTGGGCAAAGTGTCAAATTTGTAGGGCAGGCCTGTAGGCTGGAAACTCTTGGGCAGGAGCTAGCACAGCAGACCCACATGGAATTTCTTCTTCAAAGAAATCCATTTTGCTCTTAGGGCTTTCAACTAGTTGGATGAGGTCTACCCACATTATCAAGGGCAGTCTCTTTCACTTAAAGTCAACTGGCTACAGATGTTAACCACTTCTAAGAAAGAACTTGACAGCAACATATAGATTAGTATGTAATTTAAAAAGGGGGTAATATAGCCTACCCAAATGGATACATAGTACTATCTGTCATAATTGAATATATGAGGATTATAGGTTGCAGTTGCAACTCATTCTTCATTTTGGCAAGGCTATGTTGTCTCATTGGGAGTTTTAAAGAGGAGTGTATAAAATAACCATTTAGTTATGGATGAGAGAAAACTTTTTCTGTATAAGCTTTATAAGCCTCCTCAGCATGACCCTTGAGAAAGAAATTTTTTATCCTTATTGTCTTCTCAGAAATGAATTCCATTTAGAAAGGCTGCAGAAATCTGTTCAATCGTTTGGAGCGATAATAGCATTCCAACAAGCAAAATGTGTTTTTTTTCCCCAGCATCAAAATTTGCCAGAATTTATGTGTATGCAAAAAAATTAAAGGAATTTGAATTTTAAAATTTCAAGCTTGGCATATGTATTTCTCAAGCAAGGCGTGTGGGCTTTGCAAGTTTGCGGGGGCAGGGAGGGGAAGAGGAGGGAGTCATTTAGGAATGAATGTTACCAATAAGAAAAGAACTGTAGGTTCTGGTTAAGTCACCATCATTTAGGGTTATAACCATACGCTCCTCCTCCTCTCGGTTTTCCAAAATTGATCCCAAGCAATAGGAAGGAGAGGCAGACACCCTTTGATAGAGCCCACATCAATAGTGTATTTCTTCCCCAAATCCTTCAATGTCAAGGGCACCAGCCAAAGTGCCTAACCTTTTCCTTCTTGTTTTTAAGCTTCATGTTGTATTAACAATTTTCTGAGCTTATAATAGTAACAGGAACTTATAACCACTGAGTACTTCCTATGTGTCAATAACTGGTCTACACACTTTATGTATTCACTCACATATGCTCTTAACAACTACAAGAGGTACTATTTGTCCCCATGTTATAATTAGAGAGACTGAAACACAGGGAAGGAAGGTAATGTGTTTCAAGTCAGATGGTTATTAAGTGGCCAAGCCAGGATTCAAACCCAAGCAGCCTGGCTGCAGAAACCAACTCTGAACCACTAGACTAATCCCGTGGTATCAACATGAATGCCCTTGACAGTCAGGCACAAGCTGGAAAGGTATTATTCTCAAAACCCAACTGTTAAAATATCTTCCATTTTGTACCAACAGAGTTAAAATAGAATCTCTGTAAGATGTAAATGCCCAAACATTTAAACTTTGTAGTGAAACCCACCCAAACTAAGCTGTTGAACGGACAGCAGCTAATAATACCTACCACACCAATGTGGGGCCAGCTTGTACTGAGTTTTGAATCTGTAGGGCTTCCTGTGACAAACACAGTTTACAATGTTTAAGTGTTTCATTTGGACTTCTACCCAAAGGGAGCTTACCCATGATTGCCACTAGGTAAACAATGATCAGTTTCTTTATTCCAAAATACTTTGAGGCAAATAGGTAGTTTTTTTCCTAATCTACTACTTTTTATTGATTTATAAAAAAACTGTGGGATAAGATTCTGTGGAAATGAATTCATCATTTGCTTTTGGTAAAATTCCATTTTCTCCAATATTTTGTCTCTAGACCAACAAAAAGAGCAGTGATAATATCTTTTCAGAGGCAAAATTGGTGTGGATTTTTTTTCTTCTTAGCAGAACTTTAGACTCTGAAAAAGTATTTTAGTATGCTTATTTAAAGAACAGCTAGATTTACTGCCAAATAGCTCTTCATGAAAGACATATGTAAATACAGCAGAGTAAACGAGATAATTCTATTTCATTTTAAAAACACTTTCTTAATTATGTGAACTTGTTTGAAAGAATATGAAATGCTCTGTATTTAGTTCTGTAAGAAGTTTGGCTATGATATTTATGATGTAGTCATAGCCAGGAGGCAAAAATTATATTAATATTGAATGCAAAACTATTTATCTCTCCTCTTATATTTTGAATAAAGGAAAATGCTAATTAAAAGAGTTGATCACAAAAAGAAAATCCTATCTAGCACTAGTACTATCATTTAACTCTATTTATTTATCTATCTATCTATTTATTTATTTATTTATTTATCTATTTATTTAATTTATTTATCTATCTATCTATTTATAGTATGTCAGAATTTACATTTGCAATGTTCTGGTCTCCAAACTATTATGTTTAAAAAATTGAACTAAATATATTGTTTTGTCAAAGGTGGCATTAAAACATGTTTGTCAAAGACTAGTCTTATTTACATACTAGGGTTGTGTACTGGAAAATTTTTGCCTCAGTGCTACTTCCAACAAATATCTAATATTTTATTTTTCAGCATTCTAGATATGAAACCAGCATATGAAAACAATTTTGAATTAACTGTGAAATCTTAAGACTCTGTGAAATAATTTGAAAGATGTTGTTATCTATCTTTTACAAATAGGGAACAGAGGAGCCAAATGACTAAGTGCCTTTCCCCATATCCCACTGTTATTGAGTAAAATCCGTTCATGGGTAATAATTACCTGTCTTCCAAAGCTAAGCTTTTTTTCACTCCCCTGTGCTATCAACCCAACCCTGACTTAAATACTGATCTTGCTGGTTAATTTCCCCTCTTTCATTGTTTTTAACACTAACATACCACAATCCAAGTTGTTAAAGTAGGTAGTACATGCATACAAAATTTTAGCTTATTTTATCTTTGGTAACATTTTTTTGTTGTTGTTCCATTAAAGTTAAAGTGTTTGTTCTTATGTAGAGAATTGTCTATCCAAAATCATTAGTGCAATTCCAAAATGAAACTTATTATGAGTCTATACTGTAGCTCCAACAAACCAGTTTATTTCAGTGACTGTCACATTCATTGACCCTGTAACAATAATCAAATGCATAAAAACCATCCTAGATTTCTCCCTTTCCCTTGCCCTCTATTCCAAACACAAAGTCTTTTTCATTTTCCCTCCAGACCTTTTTCTTGTCCGATGATTGTAATTACTTCCTATGCACTCTCCCCATTAGGAGACTTCTGCTCTGATCAAATTGTTGCCAAAAAGATCTTTCTGTCCCACTGTATCACACACCTGCTTTAAACATTTCAATGCTTCCTTCAGGATAAAGTTAAACTCTGTGGGGAAGCACACATAGTGATAGATTCCCTGACCTCTTTCTCAGCTTCATCTCCTTCCATCTTTTTCTATATACAGTCCACTTATATAATCTGCTTATAGTCAGTCTCCAGGCCCACCATGGTCTGTCCCTGCTATTTGCTTATACATACGTTCTTACTTTTGAGAACACCAACTTCACTTTATGTCATAGAAAGAGATGCAAAGTTGCAAAAGTAATAGTTTGAATATTAATCAATGTTCACATCAGTTTTTTTTTACCAGTGCTCAAGAGAATACCACCCTCCTCCTCCTCACTTCTCTTCCTCATGTGTCCTTCCTGTTCTTTTTCTATTCATAAACAACAGTTTCAGTAATGTGCAACAGTTGTCAGATTTAAAGTGAAGGGGAAACAGTGCATTGGGATGTTCAGTCAGAACTAGGAGGGACAGTAACAATTCTCAGGACAGTTTAGGAGATTGAGGTTTTAAATGCACTATATCTAACAGGAAGAAATGCCTACTGCTTTAAATTGTGCAGGAAAAAATTATCTTTCATAAACTTGCCAAAAGGAATAAGAGCTGCTTCTAGTCCAATAGAATTGAAGCTACCTGAATAATCTCAGCCCTCCAAAACCTGGCCTGTACTTGTGCACATCACCATGGATATTAGTTTAAGATCTAACAGGAGACTTCTAAACACTACTAGATCAGTGGGTTAATGATACACATTGGGCTTGAATCAGTCTCTTTTATTCATAAATGAGTAGCTGTTATTAATAATGTTAGGAAATTTGAATGGATTCTGAAAAGTAAGAAATGATACATTCAAAGTGCAGAAGACTTCAGTTATGAGAAGAAGTCACTTCATATTATCAGAAATTTCCTGAAAGCATGCATTCTATTAGAAAACAAATGAAATAATATGACATCAAACTGAAATAAAACTGAGTATGACTGAATGCAGAACAGAGAAAAGGTCAAGAGATATGCCTTGAGTTGGATGAACTAAGGGTATAATATAAGAAAATTAGCATTTCAAAGAATTAAAATCTGTATTAAAAATCAGCGTAGAGTATAATGAAAAGTATAGTGATGACATGTTGCAACCTAAAGCATAACCTATAATGTAGTGAATTCTAAACAAAAATTCCAAGAAAAACATTAAAACAGAAAAAAAAGAGGACATAATTGTAGAAAACCTTTTGAAACTGCAGTGCAAGCATACTATTGTTACTCTACATGCTGTAGGAAATTTTGCTGAAAATATGCCAGTGACCTAAACTCTCTTTTTTTAAATTACAAAAACAAAGAATAAGTATACAGACAAAACAAAAAGTATGCAACATTTTAAAAATTTAGGAAAATCTCAGCTGTATGCTCAGGGACACAAAATGTCAAATACAATGGGGTAATTAATAATTGTTTCTGTGTCAAATAGTCATGTCACATGAGAATAAAAAAATGATAATCTAAGATATGCAATAGTGGAAATACTAAAACATAGTCTTTCGGAATAAAATAAATCAGTATTCTAGAGCAACAAGAATAATGAATCAAAATTAAGAATTATACTAAAAAGTGATTTTACTGATATTTTTAAGGGAAAAAGTTTGTATTCCCCCCCAAAATTTATACCCAGCTAAAATATGGACTTGTATACTCGTAACAAAAAGAGAGCATTAGATATATATACCTGTGTGTGTTTATTTTCATATGTTTACCTATGTATGAGCTACTAAACGATATTACTTGTGGACTGTTTGGAAAACAAAATATTTCAAGTCTCATTTTAACTCACTAAGAAGAGAATCAAAACAAAGACCTCTAGGCTATAGACTATGTTATCTATTAGCACAAAATAGTGCCTTGAAACCAGTTAAACATTGTTTAAATAACTGTTGCTAATATAGTTATCAAAATGAATATAAATATATAATGCCAATTGAAAACAATATTCCAGCAATATCCTAGTAATAAAACTTCAGATTAAATAGTTTTGACAAATTGAGTCATTTTAGAAAATAGCATTGTTTGAAAACAATATGTTCTCACTAAATAAATTACAAAGTCAAATTAAGAACTGAATGTAATCTGTAAGATTTTTAAAATCTGCAATAACCAAAACACCTGTAGAGGCACAGAATCTGACCAATCAATGGGAGCAGAAAAGTGTATTGATGAACAGGCAGAGTACTAGCATATTTAAGAATTCAGTGTGCAATAAAATAGTGCTTTAAATCAGAGAAGAAAGGACAATTTATTTAATAAATGGACTTAAAAAGATCAATTTATCATTTGGGGAAAAAATTTTAGATCACTACTTCAAGATATATCACAGAACACATTACAGATTACATAAATATTAATATTGAAATAATGAAATAAAATTTTTTTGCAAAAATTATAGAACATTTATGTAAATTTAGCATAAAGAATTTTTAGGCATGCCATCAATTTTATCTAGGCCAAAAAAATAAATAAAAGTATTAAGGAAAATATTGATAGATTTATCAAATATATATTTAAAACATTTCTTCTAACTAGAGTTATATTAAAAACTGGGGAAAATATTGTAAACATAAATGACAAGTTAATGCTTAATATTCTTAAGAAGTTCTTAAAATCGGTGAGACAAAACAAGTTAAAGAATGGAAAAATTATTAGAAACCTGTAAAAATAATTTTTACATTTTAAAAAATAAGAAAATATTACCTAACAAATTTGTCAAAGATTGTGTTTATTTGTAATGTCTAAAGTTAGTAGAAATATGAAGAAATAAGTTCTCTGTGTACTATTGGTAGAATTATAAATGTATCTTTTCTCAAGGACAGGTTTGCTTCAGACCCTTATAAATATGTACCCCTCTGACCCAGCAATTTCACTTATAAGAATTCATATTGAAATAATTATAAATATGTACATGTATGTATCTATAAGTATAGTATAATGTGATCTAATACTCATCTATCACATAGTCCTCATAATTTGAAATACCTGTGTCCTGTAGTAATATTTGCACTTATTTGGAATTTAAAATATTTTAAATATGACATTTTCTGAGTATTACTTATTCATCACTAAAAGCTGTGCTTATGCAAACACTTTTGGAATGTCTGCAGGAAAATGTGTATGAAGAGAGATGAAACTCCAAATGACTGTGTTGGGCAAACAAGAAAAAAGGAGGAGGATTTATTGAAAAAATGGGAAAAGGTAGGCTGGGAATTTTTAATAAAGGATGGACAGAGAGATAAGTCTGGAACTATTTTCTTACCTCTGCATAGACAAGAAATTGATCACATTGGACCTGTCTCCTTTTCTATCATTAAGAAATAGAGAATCGGTGGGAGCCTAGCATTGTTCAGACAGTTTAAGTTTTTCTGTGAATAAAACATTCAGTTTTCCCATATCAAAACAAGAAACATTTTGAAGCATAGGGTATGGTAAAAGTGACTTGGAGATGTACACTGGGTTTTATATTTAAATGATGCACTTGCTTGATAGTCTTTTTAAAGAGCCTGCTTGTCAAGTGTACTTATATTGTTCAACCTCATTGAATTCAATAATTACTTCGAATTTTTAATCCTCCTTGATTGCATGTTTAAAATTAACTGGAATCATTTATTATTGTAGTAGACATTTGTCACTTTCCTGAGACTTCCCAAAGATGGGAAATCCCACGTCTTATGAGTCTTGGTAAGAGATTCCCTTCAGAGAAGTGTGTTATCTCACCCTCCTACAGAAATTATTCTAGTTCATGGGAAATAGTAAAAACCCTAGGTAAAATATACATTTGCCAGAAAATAGAAAATAAAACCACAAAAATGCAGCCTAGTTTTAATTTCTCCAAAAGTTGTTTCTAGGGCAATGTAGGCTTTCCCAACAAAGTGAATGATAAGGTACAATAATCTATATCCACTACAAAAGAGCATAATACTTGGGTTATTTTACCTTTAGGAGTGAAAATATAACCACTTTTGAGTATGCCATCTCAGCATTTATAAGGTATCGAAGGGGGTCAGTTTCAGGTAACGTTCCAGAGGAAGAAGCTTAGCTGACCAAGCTCTACTGGAACTAGCTCTACTACTTTGCTTTTATACCTAGGTTATCCTAGCTTACTTAATCCAGTGGTTAAGTTTGTAGGCAGAAACCCCTAAGATTTGTGGTCAAAGCCATTAGCCTTTCTTCAAGTATCTTTCCTTATTTTGAATAATAGATCTTTGTTTGTCTCTGGTACCTGTTTACATCTAAACATGTGACCATGGGAATGCAACTTCATATTATGAATTGGACATATTAGCCCATTTGTCTGTAGAGTCAAATGTACCCACAAAGTGTTCCATCATCAAATGGTTATGAGTATATAGAACAAGACTTGATTACATTTTCAAGACATTAAATGAGTTTTGGAGCTATCCCTTTGTCTATACTTGCCTAAGGTATCTTGGAGAACTGTGTATGATCAGTTGACTGAAAAAGGTGGGGAGGGGGAAATTCCTGGATCTCAAATGGCCCTGTACAAAGTGAGGACACAGTCAAAATTTAGCTTTCCAGCCATGAAACTCTGCATGCTGTTGGTTCGGTTGTCTCAGTAACTGAGGCAGGAATGCTTATATCAGAAGATAAAACAGTGCAATTATTAGTTGGTAAATTCACAGTACCACTGGCCATCTCAGGCTTTTCATGCCACAAAGTGAACAAGTAATAAGGGGTTCATGGTGTTGACCTTTGGGATTGATCAAGAGGAATTAGAATTGGTGCTACACAATTAGGAACGTAAGATATATTGACGGAAAAAAAATGCCCTGTAGCGTTTTCTGGTTTGACTGTTCATCAATAAAATTCATTGGGAGGCCACAGCATTTATATAGGAAAAACAACCAAAGACTTAGATTCCTCAGGAAGGAAGGTTTGGAACACTGCATCAGGAAGAGAACCTTGAACATTTGCAGTGTTGGCTAAATTAAAAAAAAAAAAAAAAAAAAAAAAAAACATGTAATGTGTAGTAAAGGAGAGAAGTTATAACTACCAACTTTAGCCTCATGACCAGTTACAAAAAGAGGATTGCAACTTCTTGTGTTTCCTTCCTTTCCTGTCTTTATGTATTTAATTAACTTCTGTCTTCTTTCTGACTCTTTCCTCCCACTATCTTTTGTAGAATATATTGGTGATGACCAACTTTTTAATTTGGCCTATTGGATTGTAAACTAACCAGAAAAAAAAAAAGATTGTGAAAAGCATTATTAAATGAGACTTTGTGTTGTTCCCCTTTTGGGGAGGAGGTGAATGTGTTTTGGTTAAGTGGAGGTTAGTGTATTAAATTGAAGGAAAATCTGTGTAAGTTTTGGAAGAAGAGTTTAAGTTGATATTGTATATCTCAAGGTGGATTTCAGTGCACATTTGGCACTCTTTACCTTCTCAGTATCTAAACCCCTTCCTCAATGAGAGACCCAAACTATCTCCTAGTTTAGAAACTAAAATTGCAAAGTTCTCATTTTTTTCCCTTCTCTCTTGGAAGAATGTGCCTATGACAAAGGCTCTATCAGTAACAGTCACCAACCCAAGGAAGAGTTCCTGAGGTAACAGTGGTAGTGGCGCCAGTAAGACCAGTGAATGTTGCTGGTGTGGGCTCAAAATTGAAAGTTTTGAGGTGGCTTCATTTTCCTCATTGGATAGTTTCTGTGGTACTATCTGTATGTTTACTATAGCTGTTTAGACCTCATATAGCCATGTAGTATGTTGTTTTTCCATTTCTCCATATCTTGTTTGTTTTTTCTGAGTTTTTAACTTTTTATTTTTGGCATGTTGCAAGCTGAGTGTTAGTAAACAGGTTTGTATTCTATACCTTTTTATAACTTGTATATCTATGTATCTGTCAATCTTATTATCTGCCTTCCTATATTAGTCATCTATTACTATATAACAACTACAAACCCAGGCAGCTTACAACTGTCATTTTTATTCCCTCCCAGTGTTTTTTGAGTCAGGAATCTGAGAATAGCTTAGCTGGATGTTTCTAGTTCAGTGTCTGTCATAAGGTTACAGTCAAGCGTCTGGCCAGGGCTACAGTCTCTGAAGACTTGACTGGTACTGAAAATCCTCTTCTAAGCTCAGGAAAACTGCAAGAGGTTTTATTTACTCACCATGTGTACCTCTCCATGGAACTGCTCATAACTTCCTTCTTTCAGAGAGAGTGGAGAGGGAGAAGGGGAAAGAAGGAAAAAAAGTGAGAGCATGCATACTTAAGATCGATGTGCATGCAGGCTTTTTAATCCAATATAAGCAGTGATGTCCCACCACTAGAGCAAGTTACTATAAGTTCAGCCACATTTAAGGGGAGGGTAATTAAGCTTCGCCTCTTGAGTGAAAGTTCTGTAGACACATTTTTAAAACTACTATGTATGCAAAATACATACAGATAAAATATTTAAATATGTAAAACATTTTACAATAAATATACTCAGAAAGAAACATGGTATAAAATATCATTTATATTATAAAATTTTTGCCATAATTATCAGTATGTTTGTGTGCCTCTGTGTGTGTGTGTGTAACCAAATATAGCCAGTGTCAACTCCCTTTCTAACAACTTCTAATGAATTACAGCAGAGCTGAAGCACCCCTTGGGAAGAAGTGTATTTTGAATTGTGTCTACAGTTGAATTGCACACATATACAGACATAAGTCTCAGATTTCAAGGAGGAAATTTGTGGTCCCTGAAAATAATCCTAAAGAGAGAGGGAGCTCAGTATAACAAACTGGATTGAGCTCCCAGGTGAGTAAAAAGTAGTGGTTCTGGATACTAGAGCATGGCAGTTGATGTTGCACCTACCTACCAGGTTCTTTGGAGCAATGTGGCTTCCCAGGTTGTCTCATCTCAATACAGCCTCTACCAATAGATAAATGAGCAACAGAAATGAAATTAATTAGTATTCTAATGTGAGGAGTGTTCCTAAATAACTGGAGAGGGTTGGAATAGGAAAGAATTTCACAGAAGGCAGATGTGCTCTAGAGCTAGTGAGAATTGGATATTCATATTATTGTTATCTCATTTCTATCTAAAGCCTGTTTGAAAGATTCAGATCAGACAAGTAACAAAAAGTTAATACTATTGTGACTACTTTTGCAAATCTATATCTTCTAAATGTTCTATAATTAAGACGTCATTTTGTAGTAAAAAAAATATTAGGTTTTTATGTACTTCAAACATGAAGAAAGATAAAAATATAATAGAAATTGAAAAGAGAATACAAAACTATATACAGTAGAAACCTCATTCATTTTTCAGTGCACATGTATTATAATACAAAGTAATAGATTATATACATGTATATGTACACATATACATACATACACATAAATATAGCTATCTCCATGCAAGCATATCTATCTGTACATATTTGGGGTGAGAAAGCCTAGAAGGAAACATAGTAAAATGTAGGTACATTTTTCCCAGAGGATTACAAATTATGTCTTTGTCTTCTTTGTACTCAGCTGTATTTTCCAAATTTCTATGAGTATGTATTAGTGTTGTAATCAAATAGAAAACAACCAACATTTTAAATAATTAAAAAGAATTATGGTACTTTCAGAAGATGAAATAATATATAACTTAATATTTCATTTCAAAAGAAATGTAATGACATGATTAGATGTTCATAATCTAAGTAAAGTTACAAAGCACTGCATAAGCAATGTGAAATCAACTTTATATTATATATGTAACAGGAATTTGAATAAGATTCTTCCTGTTGTCTTAGAATTTTGGCTGAAGCCCCAAAACTGAGAACAATGGGTTATAAATAACTTCACATTCTAAAGAGAAATGCTAGATTCATCCTTGAAAGATTCAGTGAAGAGAGCAAAACTGGTTCAGCAACAAATTATCATCCCCCACCACCACCTCTAATGTACTTAAGTGGAGCCCAAAATTCAAACATTGATTAAAGAGCACCTTTAAGACGGAAGAGTAATCGAACTCACAGGAAGTAAAGTGGCATTTTTGGTTTCCTTTTCCCTTCATTCCAAACTCTTCCTCAAATTCTCCAAAAATAAATGCCCACAGAGGGTTAGGACATCCACAACATAAGAGACTGGCATCACTTATGAGTCCCAACTCTGTGGAATGGCAGCCTCATTGCTGCATGGGACTAAAATGCAGTTAGAGTTCTTGAGAGATTGATGTGTGTGTGTCTCTTGAAATTCAAGGAAACTAAACCCTGTTTTTGAAACTGAAAGCAGGCATTGAGCTGGAGTCAACTTAGTAAGATAACAAAGGACAGTTATAAGGAACATCTTGTATTTCAACCATTTAGCAAGACAAGAATGTATAAGTTCCTGAGGGTCAAGTGATATGATAGATGTGACCCAATCGACAGGGACTGTCAGAAGCAGTTAGGTGTTCTGATCAGGAGCTTTTGGTGCAATGAGAAAAGACATCATAAGAAATCAGAGAGATATCTGTATGAGGAAACTGTAGAGCAGCAGTTAAAGGAGTAAGTTTGTGTTGTATTTGTGTAAGCGTGTGTGTGTGTGTGTGTGTGTAGGTTGAGAAATATAGATGGATGATGAATACACAAAAAGACAGACAAAGGCATATAAGTATTGGTACATAGATCTCCATACCCTCAAAAAATAATTTGAAAGCAACATGTCAAAATTTCAACAATGGTTATCTCCAAGAGTTAAAATTGGTACAGGTTTTTCATCTATCCTGAGCATCTTTATCTTTGCCTGTATTTTGCATTAACACTACATTTTATGCAAAGTATAAATAGTTATCTTAAATATTCCTACAAGGAGGTATTGTACTATTCTACTAAAGTCCACTTGACAGAAAACTCCACAATGACAGGGATCATTATTATCTTTTTCGCCACTCTATTCTGAAAACAGTATCTGGTACAGAACAGGTGCTCGATAAATGCATACTGAATCCATTAATGAATTAAGTAATTAAGTTGAATTAAGTAATTAAGTTAAACATGTACATTAAAATTACAGTGGAAGAAGTGCTTACCCCCCCCCACTACTGAGTAACCATCTCTCTGTGCCCATTAATAAAAAGCAAAGATTGTCAAAAAGGGATGCCAAATATAATTTGAACCTAAGCAGTACAGTTAAAACAGGCCAGGGATATTTTTAATGATTTAAAAAACTATTTATATAGAAGCACAGGTAATTATTTAAATATCCATCATTCTTAATAAGGAAAATAAATTTGACAAACATAGAATCTGCATCATAATTATTTGCATCTCAATTTATTTAATATTCTAATTTTATTCTAATATTGGCTGATTTAGCCTTTTAAATTGTATTTCACCCAGTTCCAGCAAAGAGGCTTTCTAACCACTTTCTATTCTTAAATTTATTTTTACCACTCTTGTGCTTATCAACATATACAATTACCATACTCCTTATTACTACGCTTAGATTTCCATCCATAAAGATTCTCTGTTGACCTACTCAGTATGGCTTCTGAGAAGTCTTTCTCTTTGAGAGAAAGAAAGGACTGGATTTAGTAGAAAGAGCTGTAGACTGAGAACCAAGAAGTTGCCTTAGATGTACCAGAAATGAAACAAGAACTGAATTGTTTGACCACCCTTGTTCTTCGTTTCTTCATTTGAGTCTCTGTTTCATTCTTTCACACGCTACTTTCCTGAAATCCCACATTAGTAAAATCCCCCAGAGATGCATTTATTTTTGCTAGACTTATGATTTCCTCAATTTTATTGAAGCCCTTCCATAGTAGACCTCCTTCTTCCTTAGAATTTTACATTAAAGGTCTTTCAGGCTGCAATTTCCATAGATGCTAAATTTTCAACAGTAGGTTGAAAATTTAGATTTTCCTGAGTCAACAGCCTTTTCACTTATGGTCTCAGTCTGTATTCCACATACTAATCTGTCTCCCAGCATGCTTTTAGACCCAGTCCACACTGGAGAGCTCTCTTAACTGAATCACGAAAAGGGAAATCAGTTCAGGTTTCATAAATGAAATCAAATGAAGTTGAATCTATCAGCAGTAAATAGTAAAAATGTAATTGATACTCAGGCTTCCTTAGTTTGTTTTCTCCAACCCTAACAGAACTATTTTGCTTCCCTCTAACATCAAGTTATTAGAACTTTTCCCCTCAGGGACTATGACATTATTTTTTTTTTTTAAGTCCTTTACCTCTCAATGCAAATTAGAATGGTCTCAACAGTTTCAGTGGGCATTATTATCCCCCAGTTTAAGTTTTCATCTTCTCTCAGGTGGAAATCTTAACTTTCTGGGACATTAATGGTATCAAAAAATGAGAGTCATCGTTTCTAATCATGTGCCAAATCTGTTTCCACCAACTAATAGAAACGTGATAGACATTCCAGTGGCTACAATTAAGTTGCAAGACCTCTTGAGCAGGGCTTATTGAAGTCTCATTTCTAACCCAATAAAACATAACAGATAACAAATGAAGGGCATTTGTTCTCTCAGGAATAGTTTTACAGCTACCAGAATATGAACTAGAAACAGCTGCTCTACTAACCTTCTTTGCTTAATTTTTTGTCCCCTAATTTTTATCTTCTTTAAGAATATCTCAAAAATATAAATAGAAATGTGCTATCTTATTCCAGTCTTCGCTATTTATAAATTGTATTTATACTAAGCAAATAGTGTTAGAATCTGTATATCTGTTCGCATACTATACATGCACATTTGTTATAATAACAGCTAACATTTTATACTGCTTTAATTTCTGAAAAAATATTTCATATGTATACTTTTTCCTTAATTATCAATTAGGTTTTTCTTTAAAAGGCTACATGGCATGCTACATGATTTATAAATAGAACATTTTGTGCAGGAATAACTCAAAATTAGAAAGTCAAGAAGGGAATAACCCCAAACTAGAAAGAATTAAAATTTACTCTACTCTGTACACACCAAATCAAGGCACTATGAGAACAAGAATTAAAAAAAAAAGCCAAAACAAAGATTTTATATATTTGAATAATTTGCTCTAAAGTTGACATGCCTAATAAGGAGAAGAATTAACATACCTCTATGTTACATACACTAAAGAGTGACCCAGCAGAGCTGAAAAAAAGAATAAAAGAGATACTCTACAAATAAAAAAATACAATTTTTTTTAATATAAGAATTCAACTCATGTGCTTGTGACCAAGTTGAATATATTTGAAGAGAAAATTAAGAACTGGAAGATGGACCAGACAAAAAATCTGTGATGCAATATAAAGAGATAGGGGGAAACAAAAGAAAGTCAAGAGAGATTGAAGTTAGACTTAGCATATATAATATCAAAGACTCAGAAGGAAAAGAGAAAATGAGATGATAACAATATTTGGGAAAATAATGGCTGAAAATATGCCAAAAATGATAAGATTTTAGAATCCTAATACATCCCTATTACAAGAAATGTCATACTATCATAAAACATCTCAACATCAAAGAAAAAGAGATGGTGTTAAAGAAGCCAGAAAACAAAGATTTCTTTCAGTGGAGCAACAGACTGACATTTGATTTTTCAACAGCTTCAGTGAAACTAAAAAACAGTGGAATGATACTTTCAATGGGCTGAAAATAAGTGACTGTCAATCTAGACTTCTATATCCAGAGGAAAAAATAGTTTTAAAAGGGAGAAATAATGGCATTTTTCTTAGAAACAAAAATTGAGAATGTTTGCTACTAGCAGATTTTTACTAATAAAATTCTAGAGGATATTCTTCAGGTATAAGGAAAGTGATCCCAAATGGAAAATCTGAGGTATAAGAAAGTAGAAAAACCAGAGAAGTTAGTGTTTGAGTAAATCTAAATAAATTTTGACTATATAAAACCATAACAGTAATAATTTATTGTGTATCATAAAAAAATAGAATTAAAATACCTAGCAAAATAATATAAATCAAAGGGAGAATAAATGGAATTAAAGCTTTTTAAGAATTGTATTGTTTAGGAGAGAGGTAAAGCTATTGTTTGACATCAGACTTCGATGTATATATTATTTACATTGTATTTGTAAGAAAAGCAGTAAAATAAAGGAAATATACAACTTCCAAATTAGTGAAGGGGAATAATAAAAATGATCCTAAAGTGTCAAGAAAGGAGAGAAAACAGAACAATTTAAACTGTCATTAACCACATTAAATCTAAATATACTACATGTTCCAGTTAAAGGTCAAAAAATTATAGGCTACATTTTAAAAATTTTGATTGTACATTAATTATGAGATGAAATATAACAGAAAAAACAGAAAAATTAAAATTGAAAGCATGAATAAAGATATCATAAACACTTAACAAAACACAGTTGGTATATTTTTTTCATTATCTCCCCAAATATTGTTCTGCCTCACTCTCTATTTTTTTTCTAAGAGCTCTGATTTTAAAAAAGTAAATATATGATATGGAAACAAACAAGTAGAAATATATAGAAGGCTTGAACACAATGAGCAAACAATTATAGGATTTCTTCTTTTTTTACCTATATGTATCTGTGTTGTTTCAAATTTTAAAATAAACATATTTTCTTAAAAATTTGATTTTTGTTTAATTAGAAGAGCTGTCATCAACTGCTATAGCACTTATTTATTCAGGAAAACCTTTATCTCGTCCCTGTACCAAAGCATTTAAGAGATGTTCTCATTCACACTTTAAAGGTTCAGGGGCAGGCTCTTAAACCCTCTATACCAAATATAAAGGATACCCAGCCTCATCAGTGACAGCAGTGGCAAACCTTGAGGGGTACAAGATTTGGGAAACAACTCAGATCTATGAAGTTTGAACTAGACTTATTGGAGTAAATCTCGTGAATATTTGTCAACATCCCTGGAAATTTCTAGAAATCTTTGAGAAAAGGAACTCAAGAAAGGAACTTCCTGATTTAACCAAGTACATATTAGGATTCATCAAGATTTGGCTAACTACGTTAATGAAGTAGCATCTGTGATCACCAGCTGTTAGTGCCATCACCAACTTCTCTAGAGTATATTAGGAGAAATCCCAAATTCTAAACAAAACGATGGAATGAAAATGCAGTCCAGTCTGCTTGAACAATCAAGGTTAAACATGTTTGATTTCATTTGTAATTGAGATAAAATGTTTGCAACAGTAAATTAATGCATTTTAAGTTTGTTTGTTCATGTTCTGATAAAGCATATCCCCCTTACATTCTTTTATTTCCAAGTTGGAGCAAAGAGGCTGATCTCTGAAAAGCCAGAGCCAGGTTAGGACTGTGCAGTCAGAGTTAGGGGCAGGAACTCCAGTTGAAAGGCAAGAAATGACATAGGACATTTAGGATGATATATACTTGCAAGTTCTTACAACATGTGGCAAAGCATGACTAGAAAGAAGTACAGCTGCAAACAGAAATAGTAGCCTAGTGCAGTAATTTTTAAACTGGACTTTGTTAAGCATTAGGTTTTTGTCATAAGAGAACTAATGCAGAAAATGAGACTAGTGCCTACCCTCATTTCAACTAAATGGTCCACCTACATAGATATATCATTTAAAGAAAGCTGTACTGCTTTTTAAGTGATCGTTTTAAATTTTAAAACCACATGTAAAAAGTAAATAGATCTAGATCATTTTTAAACTGCCTCATTACTGTGAAACCTAAAATTGCATTGAACTCCCAGCATCACCAATTATATAATCCCAATGGCCATGATCTCAGAAAAAAAATGTTGGTTCTCTTACTACATGCTAGAGTCCTTCCAAGTATTCCACATGTATAATTGCAGCCAAAACTCACAACAGCCTTTAATATCAATACCATGTTTATACTTAATAGATAATGAAGTTTAGGCTTACAGTGTTTTCAAAATTCTTTAAAGTTTTAAAAAAAAAGTAATTATCAGAGTCAGAAACAGAATCCAGTTTCCCTCCCCTCAAAGCTTATCTTTTTAACAGTCACAATTCTTGAAAGCAATTAATGGTTGGTTTATCACATTTACGGCTTCTGGGCACATAAGAATACTGTAATCCATTCCATCATTTTACCAGATTATTAACATAAAGATCACCAAAAGTATGGTATCAGTATTATGGGGTCAACAAAGTGGGGACCAAACAAAATAAGAATAAAAACCTTCACCATAATTCTAGATTGTTTATCAGTATCACTAGTTTGTATTTTTTTTAAAAAAATTACTGTTATTATATATATTTTTCTTTCAAATTAAGGGTTTTTTATTATTTACACTTTTCAAGTACTCTAACAATCTAGGGGGAAAATAGTCAAAATAATGGAAGAAGGAAAACTGAAGAAAATACCAAATGAAAACCCAGCAGGAAACTTGAACACGGTTTTATTGTCTTTAGAGGGAAAAGGGAGTCTTTCAAAATGCTACTATTGGTACAGCTTTATAACTCATCCCTTTATCCCCTACAGCATCTGGAATATTGCTTTGCACATGTATATAATCAATATTTAAATGAATGTATAGAGGCATATGAAGCTTAGAGTTACAAAATATTATATTTCAATTCTCCCCCTCAAATCTAACACCATACACTAACTGTATTTTTTGAAACCTGATCATGTTGAAATCAAAAACAGGATTTGGACCTATGAGAGCATAGATTGCTTAATATTTTTAGGTTTAATAAATCAAGCACTATATCTTCATGTGTGCATGTTTGCTTGAGTCACCATGTTATTTGCTTATAATATTGTTCTTGTTATCTGTATTTTTGCAAACTACCGAAAACTTGTGGCTTAAAACATTTCATTTTCTTTTGGTTCTTTAGGTTGACTGGTTTTAACTTGGGGTTTCTTACCTGGCCAAAGTTCATTGGCTGCTAGGGCTAGAGTCATAGGAAGTTTTGACAGAGGTAAACATCCAAGATGGCTCATTCTCATGGATGGCCATAGAGAATGACTAGTAGCTGAGTCTCTGCTGGGACTGTCAGCTGGAGCTTCCACACATGGCTCCTCTGTGTGTCTCGGACTTCTCATAGCAGGGAAGATTGATCCTGAGAGGAAACATCACAAAAGATAAACAAGATATGGAACTTCTTATAACCTAGCCTTGGAATCTACAGGGCATCACTCCTGCCCCATTTTGCTGGTTATACTAGTCACTAAGGCCAGCCCACATTCAAGAAGATGGAAATTAGGCTTCATGTTTTGACATAAGAAGCAGCATATGTGTGCAGAGAAGAAAGAAACCTGTGGGGGTAATCATTGCAGAATGCCACAGATGCCTAAGACTCACAGAATTTTTAAAAGATTAGATAAGAACTGCTACATCTTAGAGCTGTTGTTGTATTAAAACTCAGCAGGAAGTCCTTCTGGAATAATTGCAAAATGAATGATGAAGAAAGGTATCTAGACTACACACAACTTTTCCAAAAGACACAATTTCAGACCAACTCTATTCATGGAAATAATTTGTCAAACTACAGAATGGTCCTATGGTTAACAAAATTTCAAATGAGTAAATTTTAGTTACTTCTTAGAAAATATATGAAACAGTATCTCATCACCTAGTACTAAATCTCTTCTGAATGATAAACTTATATATTATGAAATTAAAATATAGTCTCACCATTTCTCCTAGATCTTAAAAGAAAAAGGTAAAGAATGACTTGCTTTGCTTTGCTAATGTATTCAACAATTAACAAGGAGAGAAGGACCAGTTCTCTTTATTGTGCATGATTTGTCAGGATCTATTTGCTTTTCATATTTATTTAATCTTCATAAAACCCAAAAAAGATAGACTCTGTTTTGTAAACAGAAAAACTGAAGTATTTCAAGATTTAGAAACTTAACCCAAGTTAATGGAGGAAATAATGTTAGGGTCTTGATTTCTTATTCTTACACTATCTTATCTCATGAGGCAAAGTGAATGTGTGTGTGTGTGTGTGTGTGTGTGTGTGTGTGTGTTTATGTATAATGTATATAATAGCATACACAATATACATATGTATAATATATATATATATATATATGTACATGATAAATATACTTAAAATATATATGGAGAGTTTATATAAAACAAACTCCATAAAGAAGGAGAAAGTTCAGTGACAATCTATACCAATATAAAGGAGGGAAAAAATTTAAAAGGAAAATGTATTTACATTCCATTGGTTTATCTGATATATTAAAAGTGAAAAATACTTGTATTTATATAGAAATCATAGAAGTATTGCTTCACTTTCAGTTATCTGAGCAATTCAGACCAGTAAGGAAAAATGTGAAACAAATTTCTATAGAGTTACATATTTGATGATGTGGTCATTTTATACTTCTATAAAATATAATAAAAGAATATTACAGGTAACATTGCTTTATATCATTTGTCCTTATGACTAAGCCTTGAATACATACATACATTAGTAAAATAAATAACTCAGTAGATGAATCTGAAGTAAGGTTTGCAGCTTTTTTAGTTGAGCAGGGTTTAGAACAATACTGTCACCTTTCTGGAAAAGAGAAGGATTAAGTAAATTTAGAACTTAAAGCAAAATCATAAAACCAAAGAAGACCAAAACATGGAATCAGTCTGAAAGATTGATGCATTGTGTTATTAAAATATTAGCACATATGCACCCTTTAATGTGGAGCATTAAAATTTAAGTTGTTTTGTCTCTCAGATTTAATTTAATATCATGCAAAGCAAATAGACTTTTACTTATTCTAGTAAAGTAGTGCTGAATCAATTGTAGCCATTGTCTGTTAAAAGAGAAAAGCAGAAAATAAAAAATGTGGCCGTAATCATTTGTGTTATGTCTGAAGAACGAAAATTTTAAATATTTATGAAACAGTTTTTTTTAATTTCTTGTGATTATAACCTAAAAATATGCAGGTCTCTTGGGTCTTTGCTATGATGAACCAATATCTTACAGAATAGGCAGTGATGGCTTACATGGCCACCACTGTCAAATAATTCTCTTTTGTTTTGCACAATCTGTCTCAATAGCAATGTTGTGTTTTGTAAATATTCTTTTTTGTTCCTTTATAGTAGGATCATTTTTCAGAGTATCTAATCCGTGTTCAAATCTGTAATGCCTGACATAAAATAAAGACTCAGTAGATATATTGGGAATGAATTGAATGCATCCTTTTTGTATTGTAGGGAGGCCCATATTAAATTATGTCTAAGACTTTGGACTAACTTATGGTTGTTTTGTGAATTGTACGTATAAATATAACCCCTATACTATATGAACATAGGTAATTTGTACAAATGCTTTGGCTACTTTGACTCACTGGATCAATCTTTCAAAACAAACTGGCTTGTTTATGAACAATGCAGTCTTATAGGTTATTTTAATATTGCTATTTCCCTCAATAGTCTGCATAGATGAGGCATCTTACTACACTGTTTTTAAGGCTTTTCCTGGAAACTTGGCTTATAGGTAAAATTACAAAGTGTGTAGGGTAATACCTTCTCTCTCTTCCTAGGTTTAAAACTGCTATAGCTCTATCTGGTTGTCATGTTTTATGAGCACCAGTGGTTTGAGAAAGAAGTCTTGTCTTTCATATAAATCCCTTATCTCGGTCTGTATTCAAGACCCAGATCTGCTGCAAAGGCTGATGTTTAATGCACAGTATCTCAGTCTCTAAAACTGGAGCCATTTAAAGGTTTGCCCATGCCCTCTGTGAGATAAGAGATTGGCAGTGTTAAATTCGCAGATAACCATTAAGGTAGTATCCCAAAACACTATGTTTCTAAGCAACCTCTGTTAAAATAAGGTGACATTTGCTATACTTAACGATAGTGCACCTAATCAAATATCCTGCCACTAATAGTTATCAACAAGCAGCCATTTCAGAGGAAGAGACCTTTCTTCTTTTTTAACTTCATAAAAAAAAATAATATAGGAAAAAGCACTACATGAAAAAGATTCTCAATCCTAATTGCCATGGACAATAAATCTATATTTAGAAACATTAAATAACTTTTATATCTCTACTGACCAAGCTAGAAATACCTAGTGGCGATCAGAAAAATTTTCAGACACAACAGTTGCCTCAGCAAATCTCACTTGGGACATATAGCTTGCTCTCCAAGAAGATTTCTTTCTTTCTTTTTTTTTTTTTTTAAATCCACTTTTGCTTTCTAAAAGATATTCTGGGCTACAAAATGTGGCCTTTCAGGTGAAGAGGGTGCCAGTGCCAATCCATTCTTCGGCTTGGCTCATGCCTTCTCCACATGTGAACACAAACTTTCACAACCTTTTCTTAAGAGTATTGGTCGATTCTATATGCCCTTGTTCAGATTAGATAAGTGGATACTAGTGATACTGAAAACTCCATAATCTCAGAAGTTGCAGATGCTTTTTGGCTTTGGCCTTGGGGCTCCACTAAAGAGTTTTCGGGTACTGTAGATTAAAGATATCTAAAGTTGAAGAGCAATGTATTGTTGATAGCTTGACTGTTTGCCATATCAAATATTAAAGGTACACTTAAGATTTCTACTCAAAATGTTTTCCTTGTACAATCTGGTAATATTCTCACTACATTATATAGAAAGCTTCGCAGTGACAGTCTTACCCATCCTAACATAACATTATAGACAGTGTATCTACTCAGTTTTTCTTGAGTTAAAGTGTATGGGCATTAACAACCTACAGGGAGCCCAAACAATAAGGCACCAATTAAACTATCTAATGGTAAAACTAAGCAATGTTCAGTATATTCTGTTTTCAAAAGCCAGAACAGTCTCCTAAAGGTGTTTCATTAAACTTTATCATTTATAGATTTTTCAAAAATATTTATAAAACTTACAGAAAAAGTAGTGGGTATACAGTTTATATGAAATCCATGCATTCATTCTAGTCTTCATTAACCATGGATGTTTTAACAGAAAGAATTTAGTGACAATGAACAGTATTCATATCCTACCTTCTCAACTGACTAGAATTTCTCCTGGTATTTATTTATTGAAATGATAATACCTTACATAAGGATTATACAATTAAATGAGAAAATGTATGACAGGTCCCTAGGAAAACGCCCAGCACACAGTAGATCTCAATAAATGTTTGTTGACCTTTACTTAACCAAATGTAAAGATGGAAGAAATATTAAAGTTTTATCATCCTACGGAGTTGATGAAGCCAAGGCCTTAGAGAGCCTGCCTAGTTTTAGAAACCAAAAGATTTGCACCATGTGGGATTTTTAAAAAATATTTTCACCATAGATTAAGGTATAGGTGGGCGTAAACCCCATTCATTCATCCTGAAGAAATATTTTAGATTTATATCATTCTGAGAAAACATATTAAAATTTCATATTTCTTTCTGAAGTCTTATTCCTAACAAGTTAGTGAACTTGTCATCTGTATATAAAGAAGTTTCACTTTCAAGGAGAATGAAAAATGGTTCTCTTCTATAATCAGGGAGTCACCTCTGTATCCTCCCTAGTAACATCAGCTATCTTGACACTGGCTCCCTAGCAACCATGTCTTTCTCTATCAGACAGCTTCATGTGAAACATTCTTCATTGGTGAAAAGGGAGTAGAAAAGAGTCCACATAAAAATAAAATGCAAAGTATTCCTGAGAAATAGTACAATGAATGCTTCTTTCTAATGCTAAATAATTTTCTTTGTATAACTTTAATTTTAAAAAAATGAAATTAAAAGAATATAGGTTTGTCAGAGAGTTGAATATATGTATGTATGTATTTCATCAGGTAAATACTTTCATTCAAATGTTATGCTAAAAGAGCAGCAATGTCAGAAGGGGCAATTATGTTCAAATTGGAAAGTTCTGAAAAGCAATATACCACATACTTCATGAGAGCTTTGTCTTACTAAACACAATTTTGATGCAACAATCTGTACTTTGATTCTTTCTGCCCTGCAGCCTCTGGGTGAGCTAATTTCTATATTGAATTGGTTTGCAGTGCCAAAGGTCTGATAGAACATAGGAAAGTTTAAGCAAACAGTTCATTTATTTGAAACGGATTTACTACTGGCATCAGGAACACTGTGTCCCTCCTGGCCTCATTTTATGGCCCATGCACCTGATGGGCTAGTTCCTGACAAACTCATTCCTCATCAGTGCTCACTGTCTGGCTGAACCTTCCCCACAGGCCGTCCACACAACCTCTGCTCAGCTCCTTACTTTGAATACAGCATTTTCTCATCCAAAAGCAATGATCACAAATAGCCAAACTTTATTTTCTGATAACCAATAAAGTAACTTATGTTTATATATGAATAAAGAAGATTAAAAAAAACATTTTGCAAAAATGATTGATACTCTAAACCAAGAAATATTTCATATGGATATTAAGCAGAATATCACCTAGAGAAATTATATATTATGCCTTAAAATATTATTCTGCACAAAAAAAAATGTAATATGCTAGGGAAAATATTTTTAAATGAAAACTTCAATAATAGTATGTTTAAAAATGTAAAGCACCTTAAATTTTTTAAAACTTTTTAATGCATCTTATATAGGGTTATACTGAAAAATTTTGAAATAGAAAAGGCATACTAGTGTTATCCCATGTTATAGACAATGAAACTAAGACAGTGATCTGTTCAGTGTCACATAGTAAATTAGTGACAACAGAACTAGAACCAAGGTCTCCTAACTATAAGCTCAAACACTGAGGGAAAATTCTGGGCCGCCTTCAATTAAAATAGACCAGAGCCAAAAACCCTTTAAATTGTGCTTTAGTCTTTCCATGTCCCAGATCGGCCCTATCTTAATTTATATTCCTTCTCTCTTTCAGACCGATGCCTAGTGTACTTGTTCTTAGATCATAGGAAAATAAGACAGTGTGCAAGTTTAAATATCTGGCTGTGCAGCATTACTTGCAAGGGAAGGAGAGTGACATAACCATAAGATAAAATATCACTGACCAAGATACTTATAAACATAACATGTAGGTAAATTATATAGAATATTAGATCATGATAGATCCAAGGGGATAAAAATAGGCAATGTAGGGAGTTTAGGAATGCTGTGGTGGGAGTGGGGCTGCAACTGTAAGGGGGACAGTTAGGGTGTGGCACATGCACAGTAGACAGTCCCTCTCTCAAGAATCAGCAAAATCTAGTGAGGGAAAGAGGACCAGAAAAGAAAGGGCTAACAGTAAACAGGGTATTAACAAGTAATGTGCCATAATGAATATATTTAATACTAACTAGGTAGACAGGAAAAGTCCAGAATGACCTAACAGATAAAACCCAGTTTACTTGCCCACAAACCCTGGGGTCGTGTTCTACCTGGGGCTTACCTGTGAATCATAAGCATGTATGCTCCTCTGTTCAGGCTGAATAGATTCTCGTTTCCTCATACTTACCACCTCAAGACAAATTCTGGGGGCTATTCTCTTTTTAAGCTATGTTCTTTTAGTTAGCATCTACCACGTTCTGGAACCAAGTTCAATTTGATTCCAGATAAACTGCCATCTCTCCTCTCCATTACTGTACACTTGTCAGCCAGGTGCTCCTGGGTTGATGGGATTTAATTTCATCTTTTTTCCATTCAAGACTATTTTACTCCAAATCACACTCCTCTCCAAAGGGAGCAGGATACTTCAGAAGCTCAGTGCATTTTTTTCTCTCCCTGCGTGCTTCCAGGACATATCCCTTATTCTGTCTTCTCCAGAATGTGATTTCCTTTCTCTTTTGGTCTTTTTTCTTTCCTCCAACCAATCTGAAGACTCTATTCCCCATAATAATCACAAACTTCTGTTTTTTCTTCCATGTTTACCCAAATTGGTCAGCAATGCTAAATGCTTCTATTTACGATGTTTGAAACATGATAATTCTTGGATTCAAATTTTTTTCTAGTAGGAATTATTTTTCTACAATAAGAATGCTATCTTCTGTCAAGTTAAAGTAGAAGGTCAGGTTCCAAGGTAGCCAGCCAATTTAGCTCAAAATTCAGGTTCTGGAAAGTTGAAAAAAGAAAAAAAAAAAAGAAGAGCACCTAAATATACTTTAAATATCTACTGTATTTTGATTGTGCAGTCACTGTCAAGATGGAGCCTAAGTCAAATGTAACTACTGTAGATGAAAATAGAAATTTAACCGGAAAGAAAAAAAATCCTACAAATGGGAAAACAAACTGTTACATATATCTAATTTTTGAAAGTTTTGGTTTTGAATATATGAAGAGAAAAGAGATATATTTAGACAAGAACTATTTTACAAAAGGAACCAGAAAAAGGACAGATATTCACCAAGCTTATTTTAGCATGTTTTTTTCTAAACGTCAGAAAAAGCAAATGATATTTTAAACATAATAGAATTTATTCTTTAAAGACAAAAATATAGAATCTACTTTCATCTATATTTTATTACATATATTTTTATAATAAATATGATTTTTAATTTTAATAATATTTTCTAAAATTAAATTTTTATTGTAAAATAGCATATGGTCATAATAAAAAATTTGGAAGATGCAAAAACTATATATTACATATATAAGTTTATTGCTTGTTTGCCACAAGTACAAGTGAATGCCCCAGAACAGAATTATTTTCATTCCACACCAACCTGGCTTCTTGGTTACCGTTGGAAACCTCTAAAGAAAAAGATACAAATGTCCTAATCAACCATTAATTTTCTGATGAACAGCATCTATAAATATCTTAGGTTTTAATATGAACGAAGTTAAAGTCTGTTTGTATAGTCTTAGCTTTTCCATATAAGTATAGTTGTACCTGGTTTTACTTTCAGAAATGTAATAAACTTCATAGGAAACAGATACTTCAATCCTAAAGGAGAGAGAAATAAATTATAAACCACATACTAAGTTTTCAGGAAGAGAAGAATATAACTTCCTTGAGGATGGGGAAATCTGACACAAGCTACTTTTTCCTCTGGTTGCGCAAATTTCCATTGCCCAGAGACCCAGATTTTGAAAGAAAGAACGCTATAGCTAAGGAAGATCGGTGGACATTACTGCCAACAGAGAACTAATATCTTTGAACTTAAAAGGAGAAAGTTGTTGATTAAAACACCTCATAAGAATCTCTGATTTTATGAAATCCATATAATACCTAGAAAAATAGCTACATTTTTAAATTTCAGTGTTTTTTTAAATTTTTTTTTATTGAGGTAATATTGGTTTATAACATTATATAAGTTTCAAGTGTGAAACATGGTAAATTGACATCTGTATATACTACATAATACTCACTACCAAAAGTTTAGTTTCTATTTGTCACCATACAGTTGACTCCTCTCCCCATTTTTGCCCTCCTTCCACCCACCTTTCTCTGTGGTAACTACAAATCTGTTGACTGCCTCTATATTTTTCATTTATTTGTTTGTGTCTCTTGTTTTTATATTCCACATATGAAACAAATCAAAAGGTCTTTGTCTTTTTCCATCTTATTTATTTTACTTAGCATAATGCCCTCAAGGTCCACCTACCTTGTCCAAATGGCAGGATTTCACCTTTTTATGGCTAAGTAATATTCCATTGTATATATGTGCCATGTTTTTTTATTCATTCATTTGATGACGAACAGTTAGATTGTTTGCATTTCTTGTCTATTTTAAATAATGCTACAGTAAACATAGAGGTTTATGTATTTTTTAAATTAATGTTCTCATCTTCTTTGGATAAATACCCAGAGAGGAACTACTTATTCATATGGTAATTTTATTCTTAAATTTTTGAGAAATCTCCATGCTGTTTTCCATAGTGGCTGTACTAATTTGCATTCCCACCAGCTATGTGCAAGGGTTCTCTTTCTTCTGCATCCTCTCCAACTCTTGTTTTTTCTTATCTTTTTTATGATAGCTATTATAACAAGTATGAGGCAATATCTCGTGGTTTAGACTTGCATTTCCTAATGATTAGTGATGTCTTTTCATATGTTGTGGGTCATCTGTATATCTTCTTTGGAAAAATGTTTTTCAGATCCTCTGGCCATTTTTAATCAGGTTTCATTGTTATTGAGATGAACTAGTTCTTTATCCATTTTGTATATTAACTTCTTTTCAGATGTATGATTTGCAGATATTTTTTCCCTTTTTTTGACTTTTCATTTTGTCGATAGTTTTCTTTGCTGTGCAGAAATATTTTGTTTAGTGTAGTCCTAACTGTTTATTTTTGCTTTTGTTTTACTTGTCAATGGAGTTGATTCCTCAAAATATCACTAAGATGTCAAGGAGCTTATCACCTATATTTTCTTCTATGTATTTTTATGGTTTCAGTTCTTACCATAAGGTCTTTCATCATTGAGTTAATTCTTACATATGGTGTAAGACAGTGATCTAGTTTTTTTAAACTGGCTGTCTAGGTTTCCCAATACCTGAAGAAAGTTTTTTTTTCTCTATTGTATATTCATAGGTCCTTTTTTATAAATTAGATGTTCATATCAGTGTTTTTAATTTACATAATAAAATTGACTAGCTATTGATATAAAAAATGATCTTCTGGTAAACTGATTTGAAGACTTTTAAGAAGTGAAAGAATAAGTAGTTGCTTCTCCCAATGAATACACTACACCTCAGATAACTAGAGGATCTCTTCCTCTGCATCACCTTCAGGACTTTCCAACCCCATCTTAGTCGTTGCCACAAACCAAGTATCTGAAAATCACACAACACAAAAAGTCCTCTCACATCATCTCTGAATTTTAAAGCACTTTATATTTCAAAGTGCTAGATCCATAATAAGTATGATTTAAAATTGTAAGGGGTTGGAAAGTATATACACACATACATACACCTGTATTTACATACATACATACATATATATACACACACAAACATACCTATTACATATACATGATATATACCTATACATACAATATATGCATATACAATATATACATTATATGTGTATAGTATGTATGTAAACATACATATATTCTGTAGTGTCTTTTCAGTTCCTTAGCATCCTTATCTAGATACATTAGTAGAGAGACTCACCAAATGTTGATAACCTATTGATCGTCCCTAAGTTTGTCTGAAATTTAACTTAACTATTGAGACAGCATTTGGAATAATTTATCTTCATTTCACTTTTATCCATAGGAAAATGACCAAAATGTTGAAGTCAGTGGAAGATATTAATTTTTAAAGTATTTAAAAAATTATTTCTAAGTCTCTTCATTGATAAATATAGATGGAATTTTAAAAGATAAAAATGTAATTAGAAAAGAAAATTGCATTTGCTTTATAGCTATAGCAGAACTGAATCAGATTACTTGAATTTCTGGTCAAGACTTCTGCTTGATTAACATTTTATGATTCATTTAAAATGTCATGTAAATTGTAGAGCATTGCTGAGCCAAGCCAGATTTGATCTGTTAGCATTTTATTATATCTGACAAACCATAATTTGGTTTGTTTTCATTTCTGTAGTGTTTAACTAATGTAAAAAATTACATGTAAACTATGATTAGAAACTTACTATCAAAAGAGTTACTATCATGTTGCTTTAAGCCTGTTTATCAGAGTATAATTCTATTCTCTAGCTTTTAAAGAAAAGAGGCAAATATCTCAGTTAATTACTGTTTCATTGCTAGTACCCGAGAGCAAGTGCAGTTAAATGTTCATTGTTCCAAAGTAATTGGCAAAAACTTAGAAGAACCAGGACATATAAATTTGCACTAACAACTTAAGTTAATTGGCAAAATGGAAATAAATACAAGAATTTAGTGATTATCCAACACTGAAATAAAAAGAACAGCTGATAGCACAATCTGAGAACACAGGTTCAACTATACCTGTAATAGTTATAAGATACTTTAATTGGGATTTCAAATGAAATAATGTGCTCTGATCACCTGTGTTTAGTCACTGTGCACATGTACCTGAGAGGAAGTATCTGTGTCAATAAAGAGCCACAATAGGTAATAACTCTTTATTATCTTACTTTCTCTAAAATATACACTATTAAGGCAGAGGAATCTCCTTGTAAACACAGAAAAAATTGCCTCAAAAACATTATTTGTCATACAAATTGGAAAAACTGTCACTACTACATAGAAAAATCCCTAAAATGCAGCACATTACTTGAGCAATGTACATTATAAGAAGCTATTTCTACCTGTGTGAGAACTACACATACAGTATACACCAAGAGGTGAAGAACTATAGATCATCGACACTACTATAAATATTATCACGAAATATTATTGTTGTATTTTAGTCATTAAATAGAGCATATTCCCTCTGGAACACAGTTTGGTAGTGGTGGTAATGTGTAGGTTGTTCTTCCTTATAGACTCAACAATGAAAGTCATTTTTTAAAAGTTGTTGGTTGAAACTCTTGAGGTGGAGCCTGTTAATAAATGAAACAGATGCTCTGCAGTGAGGGAAGGACAGTGCAGTGAGGCAGTAAGTGTTTACAGGGTAAATACTGCATCAGGATAGTGGGTGCAGCCTGCTTGTTTGATGGTAGTTCTATGATTCTAAGATATATGAGGCAAACAGGAGCAAAGAATTCATATATGATACCAATATCTTAAAATTTTCCATACACACACACACACACACACACACACACACACACACACACAATCAGTAGTATACTTTACCCCTAACCTCATGCCATTCCCCAACTTTTAATTTCTCTTCAGTCCCAGCTAGCCCATACCCAAGACTGTGGTAGCTGTGAGGTCCTCAGAATCTGGTCTCCATTCTACCTTTCCAGACTCATCTTCCATCCCTTACCTTCCTGCCTACACATTCACTATGACCCCATTGCAGCAACCTCTTTCCCATTTCTAGATCCTCCACATTCTTTTATGACTTCTTCTCTCTTCCAGGAACATCACTGAGTGGCTAATGTCTCTCATCCTAGACCCACTTCCATTGCCATCTCCTCTGTGAAGTCCCCCCAGTTTCTCCTCATAGGATTGTTTTAGGGTCAAGAGGAAAAAAAAAGTTATGCCTCTTACTTGGGCTATAACTCCTGTTCACAAGATGAGCTTTGTTTTCTCATTTGTAAAATGAGAATAATAATATGTGTCTATCACTGTCAGCTGCCTCTCAAGGTTATTACTAAAATTAAATCTTTAACACAGTGCCTGGCACATAATAAGTATCCATAAACTGCTGCTATAATTATCACCTGTTCTCTCAGAATGCTTTGCTATAATTCCATAATAGTGTTTATCATATCATATAGCAATTGTTTACTTGTCAGTCCCCTCAACTAGGTATGCCTTGTTTAGCTTTGTGCCTCCAGTGACCACAAGGGGGCCCATAGTGTATGATCAGCACACGTATGCTTAATTAATGTGTGAACGGTAAAGCAATCAATCATCCAGTGGTCGTATTTAATGCTCTTTATAATTGTGTTTTATCACTTGAAGATTTCAGGCATGGCTCTTATCCACAACAGGTATATGGATGAAATGGAAACCACAGAATATAGTTTCATAGTACAGTGGTTCAGAAATCAGTGGCATCCAGTTACTCCTAAAGTAGAGATGAAAGGCAGTATAAAAATAGGAAGATACAATTAGAAAGATATGAGAGAAAGTACAGAGAGTCTGTCTTGGGGAAACTGGGTTCCCCTGAATGTTGAGTCCATCAGTCAGGGCATGTGGGAGAATTCACATGGATGAGGAGGTCACAGTGAAAAAAGTACAAATGGAAGGGAACAAGCCATCACAGCAGAGACTCAGCTAGTACAACAAACAGCATAATTCATAGCTCAAAAATTATACCTAAAAAGCAACCTAAAATTGTTTTAAATATTAAAGAAAATTGCATAAATTATAAAGCAAAGACAATCAGATCTGAAAGGAACTAAACAAATACTAAAAATGAAAAATATAATCAGTACAATAAAAATCTTAGTGGATAAATTAAAGAACAGCCTGGGCAAAGATAAGGAAAAAATTAGTGCATTGGAGGATAGATGTGAAAAAGAAAATGGCCTAAAATATATCTGAAATTGTGGACTTAAAGAACATAGCACAAATTTAGTTCTTAGGAAGTTTCATGGCTATACAGAGATACTGAAAGTAAATTAAATATGTAATAAATTCTTCAGTCAGATTGACTCTTTTCTAACACTATGTAATATTCAATAGCTAACAAGTAATTTATTGTATCTTGAACAGAGCTATGTGAATTGATTCTGGTGACTCATATTTCTATTAAATAGTTATTCATATTTTGCCTAATGTTAAAAATAATGAATTTCAGTAATGGCATAGAATAATTACAAAATTACTTCAGAATCTAAGGAGGGTATGTAGTTTAGTCGGATTCTCCTCCCCAAAACTCAACATAATTTTAGGCAGCCATACAAGTAATATCTACCTGTGTACTTTATGGTTTAAATCGTGACTAAAACATGATTAGCCATAAACCTGAACTTTCATTCTTGAACAATTTTAAAACATACAACTAATAGATGTACAACTAATAAAATTTGGGAGTAATCATAAAGTGACATTTATGATTTATTAGTGAGTGGGAGAGAGAGAGTCTGGGGGTAATCATTTGGTCTTTCAGTCTGGAAGTTGCAGGCTAAGGCTGCATATGCCAGCTGAGGATCGGGGTGGGGTGGGGGTGAGGTGTCAGTTATATAATCAAAACGTGCTGAGAGCAGATCCGAAAGGAACATAAACTTGAGGAGTAACTAACTTGTCAGGAGCACAGGAGGAACCAGAATGCCAAAATGGCAAAGATAGAAACAAAAAGAGCCCATCTCTAAGATAAAAATATAGGATGGTCTGATTCCAGTCCTTTTTCCACAGATATCCGAAATGCCTTTAATATGAATCTGATGTAAGAGAGAAATAGACATTTTATATCATCTAATACCAGTTGTAAATAAAAATTGCTAGGAAATGGTTTCCAAGACTTAAAATGATGAAATAGTAACAAGAGTTATAACTCTTTGCATGATTACAATTAGGATTCTGTTTTATTATCTCTACTTCCTTCTTGTTAATTGTCACTATTTTTACAGGGAAAGAATCTGCGAAACATAGTAGTTAGGAGACTTGCTTCAAGTTGCCTAATGAATAGATCTCATTTCACAATTAATGAGATTATTTTGAAATAGCTCTTGCTCTTAGGGAGGATTGGAGGCCAAGCAAGAGACACACCTTTGTAAGAGACTTCTCAGCTAGAGTTAAGATAGTCTCATTCTCTCTGCCCAGAACTGTACCCATCCTCTTCCTGCTGGCATTTACCATCTGTTTAGCTGCTCACCCTTTACTTCTCCTTCTTCCTCACTTGCAATCTAGCTCCAAATCTTAGAGAGTCTACCCCTTGAATGCCTCTCAGCACTTCTCTCCACCCAACTACCACCATCATAGCTAGGCCTCCATTATGTCTTACCTGGATTGCAAGCATCCTAGCCTGTGAACTTGCTCACTTCAATCTGTTCCTTGCCCTGCAGTGACAGTAATTTTTCTAAAACCATGTCAGAATTGTACAATGCCATGTCCCCTTCGTTTGTTTTTCAGTTACCTCAGTATAATATATTGTCCAACTTCTGAAATGGCTTATAAAAAGGTCTTTTTTATCGGGACTTTGCTTATCTGTCCAGTCTCATTTTTCATCATTTGCCCCCTTATGCAGATATTTCAGCTGTGAAAAATTAGTTCAGTTCTTCAATCCCAACATGCTTTTTCATTTTTCTGAGCTGTGTCCATGCTGTTTCTGTTGCCATGAACACTCTCCTTTTCCTCACCCTCTTGTACTAGCCAACTCCTATTCAGACTCAAATCTCTTCGGTACTATTTTCTCCCAGAAACTTTGTAATGTTGCATTAAGTTGCCTGTATTTGCTTTAAGTTGCTTTAAGTTGCCTGTATTCCCTCTTGACTACATGTTCTATGAGGACAGAGTACATGTCTGACTTACTCACCACTAAATCCCTAGTGTTTTGCAGTGTCCATGAAATATTTTTTATATAGCTTTTGAACTTTAATTGCAATATGAGATAGTTATAAAACATGTCCAAATCACAGGTAAAAAGCTCAGTAATTTTTCACAAATAAAACACTCTGCCCAGCACCTAGATTAAGAAATAGGATGTTACTTATACCCAAGATTGTGCTTCTTCCAGGTAATACATCTCCCTGGCTAATTACAATCCTGGTTTATAACAGTATAGATTAATTTTATATTTATTTTACTCTACATAAACATATAGTACATTTGTTTTTGTGTCTGGATTCTTTTGTTCAACATTATATTAGTAAGATTCATTCATATTATTGATCTAGATCATTTATTTTCATTGTGGTTATAGGTTCTCATTGCAATAATGCCCAATAAATATTTATTAAATGAATACAATGAATTAAACAATGATCTCTAAAATAAAAAAGAGGAAATAAATCTTTACATGTCATGGAATGAAGGAAATGGATAACTCTGGTCTTCAAACTGAACTTCCAAAGGTTATAGAACATATAAGATATGATCCAGTAATATGTGTTCCAGGCCCCTCCCCTATGTCATAATAGTAAATGGAAACATCAGCAACAATAAGATGGATTCCTCCTTTTCTGTAATTTTATCTTTAAGGTGTGTCACCTTTATAAACAGAATCACAGAGCCAGGTGCAAAGGGTATCATTTGAATTATAAGACAGTGACTAGAACACAACCTTCCTGGATGTTATAAGCAAGCAATACATACATTAAATACTAACTGACTTCCTGCTTTTTTGTGCTTCACAGTATCTTTTTTCACGTGCTAACTGGTCTGTGAATCCCATCTGTCAGGAATTAGGGAGGTGCAAGGCAACAAAAGGAAGCAGCAAAATGGAAAGTGCTAGAAAGATGGCAGAATGCAGGGATAGCCGGAGGGATGCATGAAAGCATCAGGTGGGGGATCCAAGAAGGATTGCCATGGTTTTCAACTCTAGCTTCAAATGAAAATCATTTGATGAAAATACTGATGCCTGGACTCCATCCTAGACCAATTATTTCGGGGTTGCTGGGGAGTTGGGCTCCGGCATCAGTGTTTTTTTTTTTTTTTTTTTTTTTTTCAAAGCTTCCCAGATAGTTCTTACATGTAACCAGGTTTGAGAACCAATGGTTTAAAACAAAGACCAGCGTGAGACAATAAACAGACAGACCTGAAGTTGTGCTCAAACTTTATCATGGAGAGAAGTCATTTGGAATGCTTGTTAAATTGTGGATTCTCTCAAACCCACCCGGCACCACCCTCGGAAGGTCAGATTCAGTTGGTCTGGATGAGCCATGGGAATTTACAATTGTAAAATCTCTCTAGTGATTCTGGAAAGAAGATAGCTGATGAGGACACAGAAAAGGAGCGTAGGGCTGTGATGCTGAGGATAACTATTCTTTGCCTTGTCTAGAGTGAGTACACTAAAACTCAGTCCTGAAAGATTGTATTTTGTAAAATTAAGTTTGGTATAGGATAACAGAAAATATGAGTACTTATTAAAATTTTATTTGCTCTTAAATTTGAATCTTTTGGAAAGGATTTGGATGTTACTGAAGAGACACCAGCTACTTCCTCACCTTCTTTTACTTTTTACACAGCAGCAAACCCACTAGCTCATATGAAGAGGACACACTATTTGAATAGGTTTCATAATGCATGATTTTCTCAAATGGAAAGCTCTATAACTGTGAGTGTGCTTAGATGTGATGATTATCTGATACTTAATAAACATCTTTAAAAATTAACATCTGATACCTTCTTAGTGGACCAATACGAAGACTTTATTTGAATGACCAAATGGGGAGGAGACATTAATTAAATGGCCTCTGAAGTTCCTTTCATTGTGAAAGATGGATTCGATTTTAGAATATCAGTCTTTTTCTTCCTAATGTAGTGTAAGAAATACTATAGAAATCAGCTATTGCACAAGATGTTAATCAATAAAATTTAAGTGAAGGCTGTATCCTAGAGCATGCTCAGAGAGTCCCAGCCATCTATAAGTCAGGATGTGGATGAAACCAATTGTCAGCAACTGTGTGATCTTTTAGTAGATTGCTTGGCTTTTCTGGACTACAGTATCCTTGCCTGTAAAATGAAGCTGCTAACAATAATTACCATTTACTGAGTTCCTGTGTACTAGGACTTTTATACATGCCTTTATACAATACTTCCATGATATTTTATTACCCCGCTGTATAAATGAGGAAATTGAGACTTTAAGAGGTTAGGTCAGGGGTCCTCAACCCCCAGCCATGGACCAGTACCCATCCATGGCCTGTTAGGAATTTGGCTCCACAGCAGGAGGTGAGCAAATGAAGCTTGGACTGTATTTGCATCTGCTCCCCAGAGCTAGCCTCACCACCTTAGCTCTGCCTGAGATCATCAGGCATTAGATTTTTCATAGGAGCACTGGTCCCTGGTGCCAAAAAGGTTGGGGACTGCTGGATCAGGAGCTAACCCAGGGTCAAGCTTCTTAGTGGTGTAACAAGAAACAATTTCACTATCCTTGACATTACTGGGGCTTAGGGCACATGTCTTGCTCATCTTTGAGTTTCTTGGGTCTAACACATCTAGCACAGTGCCTGGCACATTACAGAAGTTCAGTAAACATTTATTGCGTCAGTGAATCAACCTAGCTCTAAAACCATGTCCTTTATCTTTTCAGTTATTCTATTATATATGTCTCAAAGTGGACACTGGAATTAATTTCCCAAAATAAATTTTATAACCCACAATTAGAAACATTTGAAAAGTTCACTATTTTGTTTCAGGTTGCTGAAAGGAGAAACTAAAGAGTTTGTTGGATGGCAGTTTGCTATGGTAACCATAGAACAGGCTAGGACAATAGTCTAGATGAACTCCACCTTCCTAGTTTTGTGATTTTAAGGTCAGTTATCTAATCTTAATTGCCTCATCTGTGAAAGGTGCTGTAAATCCACTGATCCCTGTGGTTCATGCAAATGCAAACTTCTATTGTACACAAGCCTTTTAACAAAAAGGCCAGTCACCACCCTTATTTTAAATATTCACAAATATTCACTTAGCTGGGGGAAAAGCCAACTGTCTAATTTGCCCAGGGATATCCATACCTGTTGTTAACTATTCAGACCTTTTGCAGATTTTATATACATACATACATACACACACACACACACACACACACACACACACACACACACACACACCTGAGGATCTACAGTCTTTATTCTGTTTATCTTTATAGGTAATCTCTTTTTTTCAATGATAGGGAAAGGCAAAACAAATATTATATTCAGAGTGTGAAAAATACTTCGACTCAACACTCTTTGAGTCGATCCTTTTACTAAGATCAGCCCACAAAGTATTTAAAAAATGTTTTAAGATATATAGCATATTCAAGAAATGGAAAGGGCCAATGAATCAAAAATTACTCTAGATTCGGAATGTTATACTTACCACTTGTGGTCATGGGGTAGCTACACAATAATTATTAGATTGGTCACATAAATAAAAAAGGGAATGTGAAGACTTCTACAGACCACCTTGGAGAGGGAATAGCAAACCCAGTTCAGATCGGAGGTAACTCCTTTGCAATCCAATTTTGTGAGGTAGCAATTACTTCTCTATCATCCAATCCAATTGCCTTTTCTTTTTCATTCCACTTCTCTCACTCTTCAGTTAATCTGCATTGTACTCCTACTATGTGCTTAATGTAGCAAAGATTAAAGAAGCAAAAGAAAAAAAAAGACTTAGCTTTTTGGAGGAGTGGGGGAGACATACATACCAAAATGCAAGTGCTATAAAATAATACTGGTTCTAAAAATTCAGACTATAAACAAACAGACCTGGGTTTTAATCCCAGCTCTAATGCCTATATAAACTGGACAAGTCATTTAACCTTTCTGAATTTAGTTGACTCATTTGCAATAAATAAATGAATGATATTGATGATTATCAACTCCATAAACCTGCTATGATGCCTACTGTATATTCAGTCCTCAAAAAATGGTAGCTGTACAGGGTGAGCAAAGGCAAAGGAACAATCCATTTTAACCAAGGTTGTGGTACAGGCTTCTTACACTCTTAATGGGCTCCACTACCCTTAATACCAAAGAATACTCACTTCGTTTTTGCTGATTTTGCAGTGGCCTGATTCAGTGTTTACCCCTTGACTTTGTCACCGTAGCCCTCTGATTCTTTGTTGACTCCTTTCTCTTTTGCATCTTTAAGACCCTCTCCAAGTTCTAGTCCTTGAATCGCAAATCTCTTGTTTTAACCACATTCCTTATCATGGGTTACCTGCCACATCTGTGCTTCTGGCCCCTTCACTTCTACCTTCAGAGCTGAGTGGGCCTCCAAACTGCAAGGGCAGAGCACACAAAGCCAAACATAGCAAGGTGATACCATGCTCGAGAGAACACAGTGCTGAGATCCAAGGAGAGCTTCTGAGCTCATCTCAAGCCCAGGCCCTCTTTGCTATGGTCTGTCTCACATCAGCTCCCTGCACTGGGAGAAGCGGTGCCATCGATATCTTCCTAAACCACTGCTTTTATTCATTTTCTCTCCCACTTTAAGGACTCTTAGTATCTTCTGCCTCAAATATAGCTTTTCTGTATTGCGCCTCTTCTGTGTACTCAGCCATACACTAACCACCCCTCCCCAAAACTACTGTCATCAAGCTACCCCACCCCAAAACTACTGTCATCAAGTCATCTCCTTTGGTAACCTGTGTATTTCAAAATAATATACACGAAAAAGTGCTTAGCACTTTATTAAGTAGCTAGTCAGATGTAAGTGACAGAGGAACAAAGGAATAGGGTCCCAGCCTAGAGACTGCCCAAATAATACCCTACTGGTAGTTAGAGAGTCTCTCCTACATCCCCAGAGACAAAGGAAAAGAGAAAAATAGTTATAACGAGCCCAATCAGTCACACATGCCTGTGCAGAAGGTACTACCCTAATCTGCCCACAGTCTGATGCTCATCATACTGTCATTACAGTACTCTGGATAAGCACATGCTCAGGAAGCAAAATGATACATAGCAGCCAGCTGTCAATCAAGGTAACCTCACATACAATCATCTAGGACCTCCTATCATGGGCCCAAATATAAATGGACCTTCACTCTTCTGCATGGTTACAGCTCTCCTTGCTGAAAACTGGCTCCTCCCTTGGGGGGGACCCTTTCTGATCTCTTTACCTCCCAAATTCCACAGGGCTGCAGCCTTCCTTAGCCTGGTCTGTCTCCTTCTAAAATGTACTTTCAGTAAATCTTACTTCTAAATCTTGCCAACCTGTAATTCTATGCTGCGTCAGAGGGGAAGAACCAAGGGACAATACATAACACCCATCACCCTTATGCTGCTAGGGCAACACCAGATTTCACATCACCCAGCAGTAACAGCTTTGCTAGGCACATAAAGAGTATTCAGTTAAGAATTCACATATCAACCTCAGCTTGATTTTTTATAAACCACAAGGAAAAATTTTTTGGTAGTGTGATCAAGCAAGTTAAATGGACCTGCTTTTGCCATTTCTTTGTGGTGACTCCGTGTGTTTGCTGCTTCCTTCTTACAGGGACCCCAGATATGGAGCCCTCTTTGCTTTCCCTGCTGCAGGGTAGACTTCTGACATGCCTCTTCACAGTGCCAAGAATCTCTAGACAAAGAATAAAACCCTAAGAGCCAGGGGGGAAAACAACTGTAGCTAGATTGTAGGTCAAGATGTAACATATTTATAGAATAGTATATACTAAATGACTCAAAACCTTTGAGAAGAACAAACAGTATTCTAAACAACAACTTGCTTCTATAGAACAGAGAGTGTAGTTTTTTTTGTTTGTTTGTTTGTTTTTTTAATTGCTCAGTTAAATCTGGTGCTTTGTTGGAAGGGCAGTGAGATTTATGCTTCCCTAAGAATTATACCTTCTCGAACTGCAAATATCAAGACCTAGCTGGTATTCAGAGAGAAGAATGTTTCTTTCACTGATTCAACAAATATTATTAAGGCCATGCTATAGCCACAGCTCCGCCCTAGATCCTTTGTGGGGAAAAGCCCTCAAGAAACTTCTATAACCTAGAAAGAGAACAAGCATTTAAATTATGCCAATAATCACCTTCTGAAAAAAAAATACAAAGAGAGTATGTGGCATTGTAAGGACTAAGGAAAATAGAGATTGCATGTGTTTAGAGATCCCAGTATCTTCTTGGGTGTGCTGTGTTTGAACTGGAAAGCTAAGGTTGTTGACAGAGATCAGGAGGAAGTTTTATGGTCAGAGTAGTATGAACAGAGAAGGATATGCAGACCTGTGAATCTGACTAGGACGTTCAATATATTTGCAGGAATAAAACAAAAAAAATTTGAAGAGGAAACCCAGTGTCAAGGCATGAATGGCCTTAATTTCCAAGTGAAGGCATTTGGTTTTAGTTTAATAGTAAATGTAAATCCACTGAAGGAGTTTGAACAGGTATGATCTGCACTATGCCTTAATAACCTAAACTTCAAGATCATCTTAAGGAATTTGCCTACGACTTGGTTAAGGACCTCACCCTTTTTGCTGAGATAACTGCCATAGGAACCAGCCTCCCATTGAAAACTAATTGCCTGGGGGTATTCATGAGTAACTATATGGTTATTGTATATCTCTATTGTTTAACCTACCAAATTTTGTTCTGATCATGTCATTACCTAATTTTATCTCCTAATATGGTGTAATATAACATTATATTGTAATATAACATTACAATATAATATTGTGATGGCAAAGACCATAGCTCATTGGTCAGTGTATCCCTGCCAGTTAGCACAATGTTGGTACATAATAGGTTCTGTGTAACATTTTGTTCCCAAAGTGAGTGAATGAGAGCTTGCAGGCAGGAAAACCACTCTGCAGATTATTGGAGTAAACCAAGTGAGATATGAAGGCTTGAGCTGAAATTGCTGCCTGCGAATGGACATGAAGTACATTGCAAAAATAGGTTAAGTTGTCAAACATTTTCTAAAATGATACTGAAAAAGTTCAATCTTGTTTCTCTTTCACAAGTTATAGGCCACCATAGTAAACAATGAATAATGAATGGAGATACTGCTTATAGAAAACATAGAAAATAATAGTTATTCACCTGACTTGTGTATGCATACTTATGTATACACTCACACACACACATCTTTGATTCCTGGGTTTACTACCAATTATGAAATAAAATACAAGAATAACAGTGACCAAAAAAGGCAATGTGAAACAAAAGTTGCAAGCAAACAGATAAGTTTTTCAAAACAGCTTAAGAACTAGTAATGATTAACAAAACACGTTTACCAGATAGTCATGATATAATCACTGATTTAACCTTTTTACCACCAGAAAACAAAAAGGTTAGGTTATCTTCACATTGTAAGGTATAAAAATGTTGAGTTACTGTATTATATACACTTGAAACTACTATAATTAATAAAATATTATATACTAACTATACATAAGTAAAAGTAAATAATTGATTAGTTAAGTTATTTTTCAAAATGCTATTAGAATGGCTAAAATCAAAAATACTGACAAGAAAGTCTGGCGGGGTTGTGGAGCAACAGGTACTCTCATTCATTGATGGTGGGAATAAAAAATGGTACAGCCACTTTGGAAGATAGTCTGGCAATTTCTTACAAAAGTAAGAATCATCCAGCATTTGTGTATCATTTAGCAACCCTATCATCTAGCAATTTTATTCCTTGGTTTTTACTCAGATGAGTTGAAAATTTATGTCCATATGAAAGCCTGCACACAAATGTTTATAGCAGCTTTCTTCCTAAGTGCCAAAACTTGAAAACAACCAAGTGAATAGATGAACAAACTGTGCTGTAGCCATACAATGAAATACTATTCAACAATAAAAAGAAATTAGCAATCAAGCCACAAAAATATATGAAAGAAATTTTAATTCTTTTTTAGCTAATCTAAAAATGTTGTATGATGGCAGCTATATGTCATTTTGAAAAAAAAAATCTGTGGGAACAATAAAAGATTAAGAGTTACCAGGAGAAGGGAGTGGAGGATAAATAGGAACACAGGGGATTTTTAAATCTGTGAAACTTTTCTTTAATATAATGACAGATATATATCATTATGTGTTTATTAAAACGCATATAATCCAAGATACAAAGAGTGAAACGTAATGTAAACCATGAACTTTAGTTGATAATAATATATCACTGTTTGCTCATCAATCTTATCAAATGTACCACATTAATGCAAAATAGTGATAACAGAGGAAAATGTATGTAGGGTTGGGGAGGGAATATATAAGGAACTCTGTATTTTTGCTTAATTTTTCTATAACCCTAAAGCTGCTCTAAAAAAATAAGTCTGTTAATATAAAAAAATAAGATATAAGTAGAATTAGTTCTATACTATCATATTATACTTTATCCAAATACTATCTTAAACTAATAGTAATCTATCCATCTGTATCAATCTTAGTCCAAACAGGAAGACAGAAGCCACTGTAAGTATTTAAATCAGAGTGAGTTTAATAGCAATAATTTAATAGGTGACATAGGAGATGAGAAATCTGAAGGGTTACAGGAAGTGAGACGAACTCAGTGATTTGTTATACAGGAAGCAACTTCTACCCCCAAGCTGAAAAGACAAAGGGAGGAAGACATGATATGACAGCCCAGGTTAAGGGTATAGGGACAGCTGGAACCATGATGGCCTATAGGCTGAAGCTGGAGCTAGAGGAGTTGCAGAGACAGTTCTGATACCAACAAAAATGATACCAGCAGAAGCGAAAGAGGAAGGAAAACCCATGCTTCTCTCATCTACCCTCCCTCGAGTCTCTTCTGGGTGCCTTTTATTAGCTAATAAAGCTTTCATGGAAGGCTGAGCAATTCAACAACACAATCATTTGCCACTATGATATACACCAAAGCAGGAGAAAGGGGAGCCAAGGATCTGGGATAGTCCAGCCCAAGCCTAGCATATCATCAGAAAATAAAAATAATTATAATAAAACAAGGATGTTATACAGTGAATTATTCTGGTTTAAAAAATGCTTTAGTCTACAGCCATGCCACCCTGAACAAGCCTGATCCTGTCTGATCTCAGAAGCTAAGCAGGGTTGGGCCTGGTTAGTACTTGAGTGGGAGACCACCTAGGAAGACCAGGTGCTTTAGGTGTAAAAAATAAAAAAATTAAAGGGTTTGTAGGCCAACAAGGTCCTTGCAATCTGTGAGGTCAACCAGGGGTTGCCTCACCTAAAAAATTTTAAAAATATAATAAAATAAAAATTTTAAAAATTCTATAATCTTAGAAATATATTTAGAAAATAAAAGATATGAAATAGATATGGAGACAAAAATCCAAAAAATGACAATAGTTATTTAACAGAAATACCATTGTTTATGACCAGTCTCCACACCATTTCTTGTACTATTTGTTTCCCACCAACCCCTAGCCCTAGCAAGGATGACTCGAGCCAGTCAGATTCTCTCCTGGAATCTGGCAACCAGAGACACTAGCTGAAGACATTAGATCTATAATGATGAGAAAAGGGGAAAAGAGGAAAAATCTAACTTTCTAGCTTTCAGTGAAAGATCATGAGATGCACCCCCTGTATTCATGCTTGCTTGAGTGGGTTTCTGTTTTGGCTAACATCTGTAAAGATAGTCACCTGTAAAAAATCGTATTTCTGAATTTCCAATTGAAGCTTTCCATCTATGATTCTTGTGATAACATATATAATATCTAAAAAGGACATTTTATCATTTAGTATTGATTGGACCCAAAGAAATTCTCAGAGTGCCTATGGTACATATTTGTACTGGATGCAGAATGTCAGAGCTCAGACATTCGTTGCAATCAAAACAATGAGCTCAGAAGAACATAATAAGGTAAAAGTTAAGGTTACCAGCTGTCTTACAACCAACAAAAACATTTTCTAACCAGTTGTGAGAGACATTCAAAACCATAGGTGCAAGGAAGATGTCCAGGAGGAATCATAGAAAATATTTAAAGGCATTTAAAAATATATTTACTAAAAAGTCCTACATCAGTCTTATTCCGACATGCCAGGTCTTAAAGAGGCTACATTTTTATCACCTTTATAGTAAATATTTATACACTTGATTTATAATAAATTCTTTCAAGAATAGCTTTTCTCTCTCCACTTTTTCTAGTTTACTTCCCTTAAAATCTTTGCCCTCTTCATCTACAAAGGAATTCTAGAATTGTTGTGGAATAACTGAGCCTTGAGCACCTACCATGTGGTGTCCTTAGGGAGTTATACAAAAATACATGTTGCCATATGCATCAAACAATGTAGGCTTAGGAACTTTAAGTATATTGACTAAATTTCTGAAAGGATATTTGTTTGATTCTATTTTGAGATAGAATATTACCTTACTTATTTTATACTTTTATTTGATATTAAATTATCCACAGCTATGAAATTATAAGAAGGCCTTTACTTTGTAAAGATTAAATTGAAAAGAAAGTACCATTAGGAGAAACTTGGCATGGTAATATGTTGAAAGTTCAGATTTTTATTGCAGCAAGTGGTATATTATAAATATTGCAGCAAGAAATATTGTATTTTGCTTCTAAAAACCCACATGTGAACAGTCATTAGAACTATTTAAAACAGTGGGTGTACCGTTGACAAACACACACACACACACACACACACACACACACACACACACACACACACACTGGATGCAGCACATATATAGAAAAACACTGTCTATATAGCTGTGTTTGAGAATGAAGAACTGACTAGAACTAGTTGAGTCACATCAGAAGAAGTTATGTTTTCAACAGATAATTCTCTTTTGCAATGGTTTTCAAACTTGGCTAATCATCAGAATTCTACTCAATAGGTATAGGAGAAGCCTGATGTGGGTCTCATGGCTTAAGTTTCTTCCAGTTGTAGGCTAATTCATAGTACCCATGTTAAATCAGGAAATTCTACAAAATTATCAGAATGTTGGCTGCTGCAAAAATAAAATTTAACGTGACTGTGAGTCAAACAACAGCCTCACCTTCTTCCTGACTACACAGATGTTTTGAAGTAACTACCATCTCCAGTACTGTTTACATACTACAAACAGCTTATACTTAGGATGAGAAACAGATCATCTGGTTGCTCATTTTATAGATGAGGGAATAAAGTTCCAGGGACTTTTGAAATGAACAAAATTTTTGAATATCAAACTGAACATAATATACCCTAGAACTAAACTTTTTCAAATAATGCACAAGTCTCATTTTCATCCAAAAGAAGGAATGTACTTTGTACACAATGAAATTTAGCTGTAGACACTCCACCTCTTGTCATATTGAAGATCTGTTATGAGGTGCACATGCATTAATAGGGAATATCTCCTTTTTACCCCATTACATAGAAAATTTCTAAAAGAACACTTCTAAGTATTACTTTTTAAAGAACTACATTATTTTAATCAATCTGCATGTTTATCACTTTCTTTTTGACAGAATAAAAATGCCCAATAGAGTTGTTCTTTCTAGAAGATCTTAATATAGAAGTTTTGAAGTTCTTTAACTTCAAAAAAGACTTTTTTTACACTCTCTGGATTGCATTTTTACATGAAGCTATTTTTAGAATAGTATAGTATTCTATAGTCTGTCAGGTATTTAAATCATCTTTCAGCAGATGTCATTTTTAAAGTCGTAATTCATATAAATTATCTCATCTGATTTTTACAAAAAAAAAAAAAAACCTTTGAAGTAGAATGATATTTTAATCTCCAAATGAAAATGAGTTTCACAGAGCTAAAAAAACTTAGCCTGAGAGACTCTCAGAAGTGACCAAATTATCAAGGTCTACATCAGAATCACTTTGTGGGGGCAAGGACTATTAAAATTCAGATTCCTAGGCACTGCCCCAACACTTCTGAATCAGAATCTCTGGGAGCAGACCTCAGGGACCACTGAGATAATCTAATCACTTTGAAAGGTTTTCTGACTCCTAGGGTTCTACAGGGCCAGTTTAGAGTCTGCTATAGAACATAGGGAAAACTTAATGAGTATCACAACTCAACTTTAATTCTTGTGTGTATTAGGTTTCTACTTATATTTTCATTTTGAAGGAAAAGTGGGGGTGTGTTTATCAAAAAAAATGCACCTATATTTTTCAGATGTAGAACTCAGTCCCATAAAGGCACCAGGTCAAACTGCTCATATGACAAATCCAGTTTCTGATACTCTGATGCCTGTTTCAGGGTTCTTTTCATTACACTACAGTGAATCTTCCTCCTACAGAAACGGACTCAGGCCAGAGCCTTTGCTTTTACAAAAGAAGATTTACAAATACCAGATGCATTTATATAAATACAAAATTAACACTTTAGTGGAGCTTTTTAAACCATAGTATTATTGTTTTCACATGAACTACTTGGTTAATCAGGCAGGCTGCAGAAACTTGAAAGCAAGTAGACTAGGTCCTGATAGTTTAGGTCCCTGCTCTCCACTCCTCCACTGTAGAAGTCTCCTATCCAGAAAGAGCTCGGCTTCTTGTAACTCTCCCCTTGTCCTACTTTGTGGGTGACTCTTGGCCTGTGAAAGCAGTGTGGTAGGAATGAAAACTTTTAAAATCTTTATACATTTATACGTTTCCTACAGTCTTTTTAGAACAGCAAGGTGTATGAGTTCCAGTGAAAGGTCACAAATGCACAAGGAATAAACTTAATGCTAAGGCCACCCCTTCCTAGGGATTCAGATCTAGGCAACTGAAGTCTCAAGGGGAAATCTGCTAAGAATAGTCAGTGGGGAAACACCTGGCTTCAAATACTATCTGATAAGATCCACAAAATATTTCTACCTTCGTATATATACATTGATCAAATAGAGCAAGGATTTGAAATTTTGAGTTTCTTGTTCCTCCATTTTGTAAAATAAAAAAAAAATGTATTCTATTCTCCACCCCACCTACTCACACTCTCATTCCCAAAGAAATCATAAATAGAAGCTCCTTAGATTTTATAATGTGTGACAACTGTATATATTGAGATTCATGCACTGTGCCTGGATTACATTAAAATACTGTCATAATATCCAGCTAACAGATTTATAATAAATGCTCCTGAAAAGTATCTTGGACAGACAGTACTATCTGTCTGTTACATGCACTATTACTTTGGATACCATGCAGTAATCCAGTGAAGTCTTTAATAACTATAACTTATAATGACAAGATGGACATGGTAATGTATATGTATCCACTTGTCATTTCTGGTTAAATATGTACATAAGTAGATATTTGTTCTAGAGACACAAGTAACTCTGTGTACCTTCTACCAGCTCTTGAAACCAAGGCAGTCGTAGCTGGTATTATATGACCTCACTGGCACCTACCTAAAATCAAATGCATCAAGATGTATATCACTTGTGGGTGGATATGTTCTGTTCCCCAAGGATAAAGTGGAGTTGAGTAGTCCTGATGTACAGGGAGGCCAGAGAGACTACCCATGATCTTATACACGTTGAAGTGAGGCAAAGATTTAAATATAAGAATCAGCTAGAACAAGAGTCCCCAACACCTGTGCTGTGGATTGATACAAGTCCATGGCCTGTTAGGAACCGGGCTGCATAGCAGAAGGTGAGCCGGACAAGTGAGCAAAGATTCATCTGTATTCACAGCCACTCCCCAGTGCTAGCATCACTGCTTCAGCTCTATCTCAGATCATCTGGTATTAGATTCTCATAAGAGCACCAGTTTCTGGTACAGAAAAGGTTGGGGACCACTGTGCTAGAAGTTGTAAGGAGCCAAAACAGATGCCTAGAGAGAAGCTAAGACTCCATGATTGAGATCTAGAAAGAGCAGGTCAGAGCTCTTCTTTCTTAAGGGTTTTTCTCTTCTAGTTCCAGAATATTCTTCCAATAGACCCCTAGTGCTTGAGTTGTTAGAGCAGTTCTATAATTCCTTTGAGTCATGGCAAAAATGCCTAACTAAATTTTAAGCAAGAAAAAGAATCTAAATAGGAGTCATTATAGTTCTAGGGACTGGACCCTGGGACAGGAATTAGAATCCAGGATCCAGCCATGGCTCTGCTTCTAGTACACTGCATGACTTGGACCATAATCACCTAATCTATCTACTTCTATGTTCTATCTTTATAATAATTCTATAAATATAAAACTATTATAAGATAAAATGTGTATATTATGTGTATGTATGTATATACACATGTATAAGCTAGATTACCAATCTTAATATCAGACAAAATAGAACTCAAGACCAAAAGCAATCATGAAAGATTAAAGAGGACAGTATGTGCTGAGATAAAAATAAATAAATCAAGAACATAAATGAAACAAAGAATATAACTTCACATAATGTAAAGCAAAAATTGATAGAACTACTATCTAGGAAAAAAGATGAGTCAAGCTGGATATTTATCACAGCCTTCTGAGAAACTCCTAACTGATAGCAGATAAAAAGTAAGCAGAGTAAGGGAATATCACAATTATTGAATAATATAATTAAAAATTATAATAATTTAGAATTTTAGTTTAAACTAAATGATTAAAAGAAAAAATGATAATAGATGTCAAAAAGCATTTGATAAATTTCAACGTGACACATTTTAATCACATAAACCAAGACAATTTCCTTAATTTTAAAAAATCATCATACCAAAAACCCTCAGTAAATATCTCTTTTTAACAAATTTATATCCATCCATTTACATTTTAGAATATGATAAAAATAATCACTTTGCTTCTTCTTAGCATGATACCTGTTAACCTTGGCCAGTATAATAAGGAAAGGAAAAAAAAAGGTTGTAAGGAGAAAAAAATAGAAAACTCTCATTACTTGCCAATGATGTAATAATCCCTATTAAAATAAACTCTTGATTTCAGCGAATGATGCTGGGGAAACTGAATATCAGCATGAAAAAGAATAAAGTCAGAACCTCACCTAATATATAAAAATTAATGGATCAAATTTCTAAACATAAATGCTAAAATTATAAAACTCTTAGAAGAAAACACAGCAAAAACTTCATGATATTGGATTTGTAATGACTTCTCAGGTATGACAGCAAAGATAACGAAAAAGTAGACAAATCAGACTTTATCAAAATTAAAACTTGTGCACTAAAAGATGCTATCAACAGAGTAAAAACACAACCTTCAGAAAGGGGAAAAATATTTGCAAATCATATTTCTGATAAGGAATTGATATCTAAAATATAGAGAAAACTTCTAAAACTTAACAGAAAAGGAACAATTCAATTTAAAAATGGGCAAAGGATTAGACTAGTCATCTCTCTGAAGAAGACATACAAATTGTCAACAAATGATGCTTTACATTATTAATAATTAGCAAAATGCAAATTAAACCCATGATATATGACCTGACATATGTTGGGACGACTACTGTCAAAAAACCCAGAAAAGTGTTGGCAAGAGTATGGAGAAACTGAAATCTTTATGTATTGTTGATGAGAATGTAAAATGGTACCCCTGCTATAGAAAACAGTTTGGCACTTTCTCAAAAAAATTAAAAATAGAATTAGGATATGATCCAACAATTTTGCTTCTGGGTATATACCCAAAAGAATTAAAAGCAGGGTCTCAAAGAGATTTCTATACCCATGTTCATAGCAATATTATTCACAGCAGTCAAGAGGTGGAAGCAACCCAAATGTTCATTGATGATAAATGGATAAACAAAATATGGTATAGTAGCCTCCCTCCCATTACCAACAGGGGATACTTTTCAAGACCCCCCATGGATCCTTGAAACTACAGATAGTACCAAACTGTGTATATCCTATGTTCTTTCCTATATATGGATACCTATGATAAAGTTTAATTTATAAATTAGGCATATAAGGGATTAACAACAACAACCAATAAAATAGAAGAATTATAGCAATATACTGTAATAAAAGTTATCTGAATGTGGTCACTCATTTCAGGGGATCCCTTGCTGAATTCAGTATAGGCTCAATGTTTTCTGGCACAGCATGTTACTATCAGAACACTTTTTTGTTCTTATCTTCTACCCACATATTTAATGTCTCTTCCATCCTTAACTGAGCACAGTGGTCATTAACTTTTGCAGTTTGAGATATGAAAACAAAACTAGTGTGATTTTCTTTCTCTTTTTTTACAATTTCATAAACAGAAAATTTGTTTTTACCATAGATTTTTATCAGTCTCAGCATAAAAAATTTTTAATTTACTTGTTAAGAACATTTACCTTTTCACTAAAAAGAAGCACTTTACAGCTTCTGTTTGGAGCATTTGAATTGCCAGCATCACTACTCTTAAACTTTCCGGCCATTAAATAAAATAAGGGTTACTTGAACACAAGCATTGTGATACCATGACAATAGATCTGATAATCCAGGTAACTACTAAGTCACTAATAGGCAGGTAACATATACAGCATGGAAATACTGGACAAAGGAATGAGTTCCAGGCAGGACAGAGAGGAGTGGCGAGAGATTTTATTATATGACTCAGATATTTGCAATTAAAATTTATGAGGTTTCTTCTGGAATTTTACATTTAGTGCCATAGTTGGTAGCAAGTAACTGAAACCTTGGAAACTAAAACCTTGGATAAGAGAAGACTACTGTATATGCATATAATGAAATATTATTCAGCCTTAAAAAGGAAGATAATTCTGACACATGTACTACATGGAGGGCTCTTGAGTACATTATGCTAGGTGAGCAATAAGCCAGTTACAAAAAGATACATACTGTACAATTCCATTTATATGAGGAAAATGGAGCAATCAAATTCATAGAAACAAAAAGTAGAATGTTAGCTGCCAGTGATCGGAAGAAGGGAAGAAATGGGAAGTTATTGTTTAATGGTACAGAGTTTAAGTTTTCTAAGATAAGAGGAGTCTGAAGTAGATGGATGGTGGTGATGGTTGCACAACAATATCAATGTATTTAATACCACTGAACTGTGCACTTAAGAATGGTTAAGATAGCAAATTTTATGCTATATGTATTTTACCATAATAAAAAAGTTTTAATTAAAAAACAAACTAATAAAAATACCACATGAGCTAATAAATAATTCAGCACAATTAACAAAATAAAGATCAACATAAAAGTGAAAAAGTTCTATACTCGAAAAAGTACAAAATAAAATAGAAAATACGAAAATACTTACAATAGCAACAAACCAATAATATATTTAAAATTATCCTAATAAAGAATGAAGATCTTTACAGAGAAAAAGTTTAAACTCTCTTGAGAATAAAAAATGAGCAGAACTAAGTAAACATAACATACAGTGTAATATTACAAATATATTAAAGCTTCAAATATTTTTTCTTGAATTTAATGCAGTGCTAATAAAGATGACGATTTTTTTTGTTGAACTTGACAAACTTTTTCTAATATATGGAAGAATAAAATTTCATAAATGGTCATCAGTTTTTATTCTGTGCCTTTTTGTTTTTCATTTTTATAATTTTTTCCAGGGCAAAGATATTTTTATCATTTTTTTTCTGATTATGTAAAAAATTTAAAAAATATACAAAAATGTAAAGAAATTATTTTGAATTTCACTACCCAAGATTTGTACTTTTATTTTTTTAACAGAAAGCTCTCTGAAGATAAAAATATTGAGTAAAAGAGAATATGTATTTTAATTTTTATAAAGTTGCTATATTTCTTTCCCAAAATCCTATACATCTTAACATTCTTCTACCAATGTGTCATACTATCCTTTCCTCTATACCCCCATCCAATAAGGATGAAGTTCTATTTTATTATTTCTTTAATGTGGATTTCTCCTTTTTTAATTTCTGTATTATTTCATATTTATTAACTATTTCAATTTGTTCTTTTCTGAAATGTCTTCATATTCATTTTAATTAAGTTGTTCATCTTTGAATAGTATAGAAATTAATACTTTGCATTACAAATATGTTTTTCTTGTTTCATCATTGTCTATTGATTTTTTATGGAGTGTTTTACAATATGAAAGTTTTAGATTTTTATGTAGTCAGTTATCTCTATCTTCTATTTTATAGTCTAGCTTTTTGTGCTGGGAAGTTATCAGTAACCTGTCAAGCATTGTATTCTCACACATAGCAGCAAAGTTTTATTATTATTGCTACAGCCTTATTTAACTGGATTTTTTATAATAGGTAATATTTTTTCTTTTCATATGAATAGCTAGGTGGCTATTAGGTCAATTAAAAAAAAAAGAAAGAACAGGCATTTAATCTGTCAGGTATTAAGGTATGTAACAAGCTACAGTAACTTGAAACAGTGGTACAAAAACAGGCAGTTCAATGGAACAGAACCATAATGCTCAAAATAGGCCAATATTTATACACAACTTACTATTTTTTAAAATTGATACTCAAAATAAGTGACAAAAGGTGAAACATGGCTTATTTAGTAAATGATCCTGAAAAAAAAATAGTTTACATGGATAAAGGCAAAGTGAAAACATTATTTGAAATGGATTAAAAATTTGAATATGAAAGTTAAAATGATAAAGCAAATAGAAGAAAATGTAGGGGAATATCTTGGTGATCTGGGAGCAAAAATATACATATATAAATATATAAACATGCATGTATATATATGTATTTACATATGTAGGTATTTAGAAAGTTAGTGGATAATTAGTTTTGAAAAAATATAAACAAAAGCTTTTATGCATTACTGATGGCATGGTAAGTGGCAAGATCTTTCTGGAAAGCAATTTAGCTGCACCTAATAACATTGTTCATTTTCATGTTTTAATCTCTCTATAATAGGAATATCCCAGAGAAATGCTTGAAAGACCTACAAAAAACAAGTACAAGCAAGCAATTTGCTAGTGTTAGTTGGATTTGGAGCTGCTGTGTATATTTATTACTAGAGGAATAGATAAATACAATAATAGTGGTACAAATAAAATACTACAAAGCAGTTAGGAAGAATCTACTAGGTATACATGGACAATGGAGATAGCCCTTAAAAACATGATGTTGCATGAAAACAATTTTAAGAATAAAACAAAATGAGATCAGTAGCATAATACAAGTTATACACAGTTTAAGTGTGGTGTGTGTGTGTATTTACAGATATCTCCAACTTTTTGGAAATTCACTTCACACCATTCGCTTTTATGAAAGAAACTGTTTTCACTAACTGAAAGAAATCCTAAAAGGAATTTCACATTTACTATGAAAGACAAAAAGTGAAAATCACATTTGGCGATTGTTTTTAAGCAAGACATCATAGAGGCAGAGCTCACTGGTAAGCGAAACTATACTGTACATACATATTTCTACTTTATATAGGCTGCATATTTATATTATGATTTCTGCTTTTACTATATGCAAGTGTTATTTTAGGTTTGATGTGTTATTTGGTATGGTCTGGTAGGTTATTTCTGGGGTCTAGGAACACTCAAAAAAATTTTTTTTTCTCATGAGTTAATGGTGGTTCTTCGCTTTAAGCTAGTGCAGCCTATGAAAGGTTTCATGAAAATGCTCTACTTTGGGGTAGCAGAGAAACCTGTACATATTATGAATATCTATACTTATATACACACACCAGAAAAATTTATGTATTTTACATATAAAACAAATGTATTGAAAATCCTAGAATAGTTGTCTGTAGGGCAAAAAAAAAAATTAAATTGGTGATAAAGTGGAAAATAAAGTAAAACAGGAAAGGCATCTTGCTTAGAAGAAGGTGTGATGATGTATCATACATTCAGGTACATAATTAATTCAGGAATTCAGTAATTGAGATGGACAGCAAAAACAAAAGGAAAAGAAGACCTATAAATCCCTCATTTTACGATTTTGGAAATTCAGATTCTGAGAGATTAAGGTCCCTATCCAGGTCATACAGCTAATTAGCACCGGAGCAAAGCAAACCCAGATACTCAAATCACTTAGTCCATTGTGCCATTTACATAAGTTTTAAGCAATGTAATCATAATCATAGCATAAAAATGTTCAGGGAATCCAATATACTATAAAAGGTACCTACCATATTTTAGGAAATCAGCCTAACTATAACATGGTTTTGAGATGGTCGGTGTCTTGGGATTCATTTGCTGACATCTTTTGCTTTAAAGATATGCCCCTCCCAGTGTCCATGTATTCCTGGTGGGACTGCCAGTCTCTGGAACCTCTCCACAACCACCACCCCCAAGAGGAGCACCTGATCTAAAAAATATAACAGTATCCACTCCCAAGAAATTGACTCTTGAACACAATGTAGAAATGTATTTGGGTGATGGCCCCAACCAAAGCAGAGAGCCCCAAATTCCTGCTCTGTTAGACTGGAGCAGATGTTCTGTCTTTCTCAAAGTCTTCTGGTTCAGTTCTTATTTTGAATTGACTCCACAGCTTCTCTCCAAAATATTTTTGATTAAATAAGTTTGTGTTGTTTCCTTTAGCCTGTCTAAAAGTAATATGCTAATTATAATAAACAATTCAAAGAAAAGGTATTTTTTATGGTGCTTTGGTATGTGAATAGGTCATAGGGGATGATGATCTAGATGGTTTATGTTTTCTAAGAATTCTATTAAAGCATGAGGTTTTAAAGGAAAGAGGGGATTCTCATTCTGTAGCAAACAGGGAAATTCAAATCATTCCATTGCAAAAGGGACATTTCAGTATGCTGAGTGTTAGGAGATCTAGAATCATTTGAATATAAACCTCTCTTTCTTCACTACCACCTCTCTTATCAGAAGGAAAATATAAATCACACTAGACAACCTGGTGGTGGTATGCAGACAGAGGGTGCAATATTGATTGGACGACTATATTTTCTCAGGATTTTTTTAATGTAATATCTTCCACTATTGAATCACTCACTGCCTATTGGAGTCTTCTATAGAGTTAATGAAGAAGTGAATATATTAAGTAAAATCCTAATATAGCTACATAGAACATAACTCATAACAGCTCAAATGCACATATTATTTCTCTTAGTTTATAATATCTCCATGAAATAGGTAGGTAACTTTAGTAGGCAGCATTTTTACCCTGGATGTCTAGAACAATCTGTGCACATTTTCTCCTTTCTCCTTCTTAAATTTTTATTAGGCAACAAGAAGACAAGGACTAGTCTTCTTTCTTTACAGTGATGGAAATGGATGCTCAGAAGGACAGTGATCTGTCTGCTGTCAAATTGTAATTTGGCCACAGAAGTAGATATCATGGTACCCAAAAGATGTTCCATAAAAATCACCATGAGGAAATGAAAAATAAGACGCTAAGATCAAAAAGAACAATGAGTAAGACAGGAGAGAGGAGGAAAGGGCTGGTAATCTCAGTCTGACTTCCCACGTGCTCTTTCATCATAGTTTTTTTTACCATAGTTTCAGAGTACAGGGCAGTCGCTGTTATTTCTAACATTGTTTTCACTTCACTCTGAAAGTAAAATGTCGATAAATATGGCAGTCCAACATCTGTGAGAAGGGAGCACATAAACCCATGTTTATTGCTCCACATATTCTTCAGCAGTCACATCACTCTGGGTATCCCTGTCACAGTGTGTAGGTAATATATGTTTCATATGTAAAATCTTCATCTGGAATTTGTGATTACTGACTAGAATTTGGAAAGAAAAGTACAGAATTGGTGAGGATAAACTGGGCCAAGTTCCTTCTGATTAGTGGCCCATTTCTCTGGGCCACTAGTGATCTGATATTGAAGGCAAATGTGGAGAGAACCAAAAACAGACTTTTCTTTTACCTTAAATGACAGTGTTTGAAATTAAATGAATTGTCCAGGTGTGGTGAATTACTCATCTTAGACATCTAGGAACAGTTTCTCCCTGTTTCCTCTGATTTGTTGTAATTGTCTCCATTCTGCTTGCTCACTCCCTCTCTCCCTCTCTCCCTCTCCTTCTGCCTCTCCCTTTCTCTTTCTCTCTCTCTTTCTCTCTCTCTCTCCCTCTCCACACACACACACACACACACACATATTTATGGTGACATTGGTTAATGAAATTCAGTAAGTTTCAGGTGTACAATTTAATAGTAAGGTGCATTATATATATATATTTGTGTTCACCTCCCATAGTTAGATTTCTTTCTATCAACACATATTTGACCTCTTTTACCCCATCTACCTCTCTTCTCCCCGCTTTTCCTACTTTCTGGTCCCATCCCTATATATTTTAGTTTGCATCTACATTTTTGGCAATAAGAAGGGTCTGAGTTAAGGTGTTTTTTAAAGTCATTTTGCTAGCATTTGAGGGTGAGGATAAATTGTTATAAACAAAACAAAACCTTATTCTTTTAACTAAGTGATTAAACTACCTTCACAAAACAAACTAGAAAAATTCTCTTGGACGGTAAGTCAAGGTCATGTTTCCAAAAGAAGTGAGTCATTTTACTTCTATCTTCCCTTATCCTCATGCTGGATAAGTGTAGAAAGAAGTGAATTTTGGGGAAGGGAAGAATGCCAAATGGACGAAACAGTTGCACAATTGCCAGGAAAGGTAAATCAGCCCTGAATTTAGGTTTCTTTTGTGTAATGAAAGACAGCAGAAGATGACCATGCCTTTCTGTAATGGAAATTACTGACCGTCTGCAATATGTGTTGTCTGTTGACCAATACGATAGTGAAATAATTTAAACCACAAGTGCCCTCAGTTGAAGCCACAAATACTAGCTATTATTTTATGATCTGTTACGATCTTCTTTTATCTGAATTCTTGAATTCAGAATATCACTCTTGCCACAAAAGCAAAGCTAGCACATCCCTAAACTACTTAGCAGTTACTTCAAACCATGAAGGAACATTTATACTTCCTTTTCATACTCTTAATAAAGAGAAATTAATAATTCAGAGATTTTTGTGAAGTACTTTTGAGCTAAAACATTATAATATGTATTTAGATAGCTTTCTCTTTGCACCAACAAATATCTTAGTAAGGCAAAGATAAGAGAAGTGGCTGCGCATAACAAAAGCAAAACAAACTGTGGATCTGGGAAAACTCTTTTGAATGAGAAAAATGGTTACTTGTCAAATGTAATAAGAATGTTATTTTGGTGAATCACATACCTGTTTCTACTACAGAAACACGTCACAGGGAATAGTTTGTGCTAGAACAGGAAGGAAGCAAATGGAGCAATAAAGAACATTTCCTTCTAGCTAGCTAGTGTGTGTCTAAATGTATTTCTGCTTTTTGTCCATAAAGAGGACATTCTTAACTTAACAATCAAACAACAAATGCACTGTTAGTAATTACATAAAACTCATTTTTGTGGACTTTTGGATGAAAAACTCAGCTGAAATTAGAGAAATTTGGAAATTGTAATATTTTCAAGGAAATTTGGTTTTGACTATATAAAGCATATTATTGTTCTACTCAAATACTTCAGATCCCTTTTACCATTTCTGTACCATCCAACTCTTACTACCCCACCCCACCCCCCCCACACACACACCTTTAGATTACAATGGCCAAGTCTCAGACTCTCTTCTAAGCCTGGTCTTCAGGCTACTGGAAGCACTGCCTTGCCTATGCGCAGTAAAAGGAAGCTTTCCTTACCTTCCAGGCTCTTCCCCACCATTGTCACAATCTTTCACAATTGACTAGCTATATGGGACAGCCCAGTTGTTTGCCTAGTGTAAGATACTCAGAGGTGAACTAATACTCCAGAGCTCCTTTTTGGGTCCAAGCTGAGGCAAAGAAGGACATTGCCTGAAAATTCCCCCTTTTCTTGGCCTGGCTCCTTTCCTGCTCAGCTTCCTACTCTCTTGCCAGCTTCTCCCAGAAGTACCTCCTTAATAAATCAATTGGCCACCAATCTTTTTCTCTGAGCCTGATTCTGGAGAAACTAATCTAAGGCTAATCTGAGTAGATCAAACCACTAATAAAACAATGCTATCTTAATTCCCCAGTATAATCTATAATTAGTAGTATATATGTATACAGAATAGTCTCCAACTTAGAAGGTTCAGGTTAAAAAAATTTTAAATTTATGATTGTGCAAAAGCAATACATGTTTAATAGAAACCATATGTCGAATTTTGAATTTTGATCTTTTCTTGGACTATTGATATGCAATATGATACTTTCTCGTGATGCTGGTCAGTAGCAACAAGATTATTTTGCCTCATTATAGGCTAATATAAGTACATATAAGGTAGGCTAAGCTAAGCTGAGTTTCAGTATGTTAGGTATATTAAGTGCAATTTCGACATGATATTTTCGCTTATGAGGAGTTTATCAGAACATAACCCCATCATGAGTAGAGGAATATCTATATGTAATGTTCAAAAAGAGAATTTTTTTCTGAATTAGTTTATATTAACCAACTAAAATTTCACATAGTCTAGTAATTATCTTCATAAACATTTTCTTCAAAGAGAATATAAAACCAAATATCATCCTATTGAACTTGAATATCAAATTGAAAATTAGAAGAGTACAACATATTGGAAATGTAAAAATAATGTTTGGGTCTGTAAAAGTTTTGAAGATTCTTTAATGAAAAAAATAAGTCAAATTCCTTCTAAGATGTGTGTGTGTGTGTGTGTGTGTGTGTGTGTGTGTAAAATAATTTGTAAAGTATTTCTTAGACCACTTGAAAAAGAGTTGGCTACTTTTAAATTAATAAGGAGTCGATCAGCTATTAGGATTAAGTTTTGATAGAGGATAAACTATGAAAATAACAGAGAGAAAGTCATGATAAATCAGGAGCACATTTTTAAATGACTAGCTAATGTTTTTTGACCCACTTCCAACTCATTAAAATCTTTCAGAATACAACCTAAATCCTTGCCTCAGAAGTTTAATAGCCTTTAGTGTGAAAATTGAATTAACTTTTGAATTTAACTTGTAAATGTCAAAAGAAACCTACTTCTGGTGACATAGGAATTAAGTATGTGCTAATTCATATTTCATTGTTTAATGCATAACATACCGTTTATTTGAAAATGATAAAATAAAACCTTTTCATGCAGAATAATGCTCATTTTTTAACTAGAAAAAAGTGATCATGTTCCTTTTACATTAACGTTATCTCCATTCTTTGAAACCCAGATAGATATCCATATCTAATAGGAGCTACCTTTTGAATAATAAATAATGCTGTATATAAATACAAAGAGTAGATTGAAGGACAGAAGCTGTAGGTGTGCCTCAGGGTAAATCCAGAATGTACATCTATTTGTTCTTTTCATAAATATTTATTTAGCACCAAATATGTATCAAATACATAAATGGTCCCTGCCTTCATGGATCTTAATCCAGAAGGATCTCTTCTCAGCTTTTTTATCTTCACATCTTTGCAGTATTTAACACTGTTGACCAATCTGTTTCTTTTGAAATTATTTTCTCTGTAAATTTTACAGAGAATCTAAATGTCTAAAATATTCCTTCCTCCTAATCCCTCCAGTTTTTCTCAGTCTCCTTCTGAGCCTTTCTTTGTTCAGCTCCAAATGTTGATTTTCTTCAAATCATCTCTGGCTGCTCCTTGGCTTCATTTACCTCCCGCAACCTGATGATACTAGATAAATATTTTCAATCTGGATTAATCTATGCTCTAGATGCATATTCTCAACTGTCCACTTCACTGTTCCACCTGGATAACCCAGATGTCTTATACTCAAAGTATAAGTTCTTCCTTTCTTTCACCAAAAACAAGTAAAGGAAAAATTATTCTTCCCTCCCTCAAGCTTCATGAAATGTAATACCCATTAATGATAAAACCTAACCACCTTAGGTCGGAAATCCTCTCTTGTTGACCATTTTATAGTTCTTATCTGGTCTTTTGATCTCTAATCTCTCTTCCCACCATTATATCAAGTCACAATTTATATAATACCGCCAAAGTTATCAGTTATAAATCAGATATAAACCATGTTAATCCCCACTTTGAAAATCCAAACTTCTAAATATGGTAGACAATGCTCTTCCAATCTCATCTCTACTTGCCCCTAAAAATTCATCTCTCTCTACCCCTATTACACATCCAGCAGTGCTGGGCTATCATTCATTGTTCCTTGAAATCACAGGCATTTCCAGGCCTCTGTGTTTTTGTCCATTCAGTTTTCTATGCCTGCAACGCTTTCCTACACCACTTCATGTCTGACTTATTAATATGACTAAGAGTACTGACTTTTATTCATTTTTGTAACTTCAGGACATAGCTATGTCTTTTTTTGATTCTCATGGATGTTCAGTTTACATCAAATTCAAAATCCTTTGCGTTATGGTTGTCACTTTCCTTTCCGTCTTTTCCTTGGTCTTTTACTTAATTCAACCAATTTTATCGTTATATTAACAACCCATCATGACTAAACATACCATGCCTTTTCATGCTTCAAGCTCTTTGTTAAAACCCTATTCATGCTCTGAAACCTTCTCCAAAAGGGAAAATGTCATTCCATCATTTTCACCATCAACATAGAGCACGTTATTCCATAGGAAAAAGGGAGATAAATTAGAGATCATGAGCCTATCAGATACACTCAGCAAAGTTATTCTACCAGCCAACCAAGAGAAAAGGACATCAAAGTTAAGGATAAAAGGGGGAAAAAGGCTCCATCTCAGGGCCAGAGATAAGAAGGAATCCATTTGTACAGACATCTTGCCAGAAGCCAATGTGATGGGTCAGACTGAGGAATGGGAAGAGGAGGTTCTTTAAGAGAAAAGCCCTTCAGCTGTGATACCATCATAGATAAAAGCCATGAAATAGATGAGCTATAGGTAAACTGGTCATATTATTGGAGCCATTCTTATGTAGAGCTTTCCAGAATCACTATTATCTTTGTCTTCTATTATTTAATTGTTTAGATAAGATCTTGTTTTCAGGGCAAATCTTGTTATTCAAAGACTTTTAGCAAAAGTACTACTAATAAGAAATGAATCCCAGTGTTTAATTCTGAAAAGACTTTACATTTTAAACGTATTCATTTTTCTCATTCTGTCAATGCATATTCATCATACATGGTGTGTGGGGCACTGTCCTAGGTGCTGGAGGATACACCAGTGAAATAGACAAATCTGTCTTCAGAGAGTTTATCTTCTAGTTTTACAATTGAGATTCATATGCAAATAAATTAATTTCCAAAAAGTGTTTTATTTTTATAAAGTAGCAATCATGAACTATTTTTTACCTCAGGAACTATTTATAAATAAGTAGGATTAAGAATGCCATCCAGACAACTACAATATTATGTATCTTTAAAGAGAAATATATGGATTCCCAGATTGATCAATACATTGTCCTTTTAAAGGTATGTCAGGAAAATGTGCCTTGTACTATTTTTACTTTGCTTTATAGCTTTTTGACTTAGAAATGTTTGAACCACTTAAAGCTATTGCTTGAAGCACAAAGATAAAAGACAAAATGGATGCAAGAAATGTAAAGTATATACTATGATAAGCAGAGTTTTTCCCCACTGCTATGCAAATTCATTCCTATTTAAACTAAGAGATGAAATGAAACTTGTCTTTGAATGTTTTTTACAGTATTTAAGTAATTTCTACTTCCTCAGATAGGTTCCAGATATTGTCAATTGAACATGTATCAGGAGACTTCTCTAAGTCTGTTGAGAGTTCTCACTTCAGGAAATAAAAACTTGATATACAGGTTCCTACTGAGGGCTGGGAGGAAATTATTCAACATAAAATTAGAGGAAAGATACAATACCCCAGAGAAAACAAAATGCCAAGATGCCAAAACCTTCCTAAAATAGTACCCTATGGACAAAGCCCAGCTACGCTGAGTATATTGAAAAAATATTTTTGTATGATTTCAGCTTTTAATAAATGTTTTCCTCTAAAGTAGATAACCCAAGCCTATGAAATAAACTAGTAGATAAAAGAGCTTTTTATTAGATACTAAAATAATAATAAAAATAAAATCAAAACTGAAATTTATTAATAGGAGTTAAATTTAATAAAAGTTGATTAATTTTTGATTCCAGTAATTCAGAATGTGAGATAATTTTTGTGGAGAATAAATTATTCTTTTGTTAATTGTGACAGATCTTGTAGGCCAATGTTTTTCAAACTTGAATGTTTATAGGAATCACGTGATGATCTTGTTAAAAATGCAGACTCTGATTCAGCAGCTCCTAGATGAGTCCCTGAGATTCTGCACTGCAGTCAGGCTTCCTGTTGATAGTTATGCTACCATTGCTCAAGCATACTTTGAGAAGCAAGGATTTGAGTAAATCAGTATAGTCCAGGTTTCAGGGGAATGATAAAACAACCAAGAACACACTTTCATAATATCCTTCAGAGAAAAATTTGACTACTTACAAATGAATCTTACCTGTTCATTAAAACAGTTATAGGAGTTATACTTGGCAACATATTGTAAACTGCAGGATAGGAGTTAATTCACATTGCTAAAAAATTAAAACAAAGGTTTTCTTTAAAAATACTATATCTTGCCAATTTTTCATTCTAGTTTCATACATTTATAGCACCTTCATTTTAGTTAATGAACATGTGGGTTTTGGACAGCTAAAAGCAAAAAAGAATGATATCATCATCCATCTTTAATTTTCCTTGAGTTCATTTTCCCATCAGGTTTGAGATCTGCCCCCTTATACATAATTCCTCACTCAGGAAGAAATTAAAAAAAAAAAATGTTACTATGAGCAAATTCTAAAGAGACTAATTAAGGACAGATCCTAAGATGTACCTCCCCAATCTACCCTCACCCTCTGTAAGATAAAACAGATAAGATTTTTGTTAAAGGTAAAAGTTATTGTATTAAAAGCTCAAAAGTAGCTGGGGTTTTTGTGTGTTTGTTTGTTTTGTCATTACCATAGCTGAAAATTAAGGTGAGTTTGTCCAAAAGTCTTTGATGTACCTTGGTCTCTGCCACATTGCTGAAGCTAGGGATATTAGGAAATAATGGTCATTGTACTTTCCTATTTATAGAAAATGCTAAAGAAACATAGATTATACAGTATATATGTCTTTATTCAACAATGATGATCTATTTTCCAGTGGCAAATGAATATTGTCTCTCCATCATGGAAGAATAGAAGCAGGAAGACAGGAAGGGAAGTGCAGAGCCAGGAGTATACAGTAAGACATATGATACGCAGCGAGAGAGTGTCCAGGGGAAGAAACAAGAGATAGAAAGATGAGAAAAAAAGGAGGAAATAAAAATGTATCAGATAAAGAATGCAGGAGAAAAAGGAGATTTTAAAAAGGTGGAAGAACTTTCAAAGCCATAGTTTTAGCCATGAAACTGTCCACTTTTGTGCTTGGAAAAGGAGGCTCCCCAAGCTCCACAGAACATACACAATACATACAATCCAGTGTGTCAGAAGCAGTACTGAGAAGAAGCATGTGTCCCGAGTGGAAAGTGCTTTCCTGTTTCAAAGATGCATGCATAAACGATCATGTAATACTTGAGTATCCTATGACTGGGCCCATGTTTGCTAAGCAAGTCTGCTTTATACAGGGAAAAAAAGAAACCAATCCAGCAAAATAAGTACTAAGATGAACTTAACATTTATGTTTCTCATTACAAATTAATACATTGACACAGATAGAAAAAGAGTCAAGGGAAGGTGGAGAAAGAAGAGGGAGAGTCCAGCACTAAATGACTGCTTGAGCTATCCCTCTTGGGAATAACAGGGACACAGAGAACAGGATTTGTCAGAATTTTGCTTCAGGAGCTAAATTAAATACCAAATGAACAGAATCAGATCAGAAGTCAAAAGGAAAAAAAAGAACCTATTGGGCCTAAGAGAGGAATTTTAGTAGGGACAAAAATGGGGGGAGGGTGAGAATACATAGAGATTAAATTGAGAGAAGTCAGATCTCAGACACAAGAAAGCATGACAAAAGGCAAGCTATAAGTATGGATGTACTTCAGAACATTCTTTTTATGTGGTCTCAGTGAGATCTCCAGGGCTCAGAATGAACCTAAAGAGAAAATCGCAGACATAACACTTCAGGAGTTTTTTATTAATAGCCTAGGGACTACCAAAACTCTACCGGATGTACGAACCCACTTCCAGCTGGGAGGTATGGCTGTTTCCTTGCATGTGTTGGGGGACAGAACAGTGAGTCTCTAGCCTTTCATAGCTCTGCATTTCCTCTGGCTCCAGTTCAAGCCCTAATTCTACTGGGAAGACTACAGGGAACCATGTAAAAGTAGATCAGACAGAAGAGACAATCACTCCCTTAAGTTGCCTTGATAAGTCATATGTTCTAACAGCTGAGGCCATTGTTACATTAGGAAGAGTGGATCCTGTCTCAGATAAAAGAGAGGAAGTATTCGAAGCTGTAGAGGAGTTTCCTTGAGTCACGATCTTCTGTAAAGTGGAGTTTCCAATAATTATGCTGGAGATAAGAAAAGATGTTGCTTTCAGCCTATTTTAAGTTGGATAAGTCATGCCATATTGACTACTCCCATCTTTAGTAAAGGACATTCTAGACTGATGTGCCTTAAATAGAAAAAAATAAAGAATTACCTCATCCTTCAGTAAATGAGAGCTGGTGGGAGTTCCTCTAAGTTGCTCAGTTTAATCTTTTGTCAGCAGTCCTTACTGGTCATTAGGAGTCCAAACCTGAAGCCATCAGTTTCTGTTCACCCTCCACCCTCTCCTTAATGATGCAGTATACTGTACTTTGACTGATCTTTGTACCTCTTGTTAGTGACTAATGATCTGTTGGTGAATTGAAAACATAGGTCCCATTCAGCCCTGAAAAAGATATTCTCTGGAAATGGACTAAAATAAAACACTCATGTAAGCATACCATTCTTATAAATCTCAGTATTTATTTCTTTAATACTTACCACGTTATTTAGTACTGAAAGCAACACTTGATCTTTCTCTATAGTCATAAATGGCAAAGTCAACAATAAGAACCATACAGAGATCACAAGAGGAAACTTACAAAAAGAAATGAGAACTTTGTTCTCTAGAGCTTTTTCTAAGCAGTGGTATGAAGACAGGGATGTGTTTGTTTGTTTGTTTTGCCTCTGTCCATGTCACTTTCTAAGCCATTCTCATCATGAAGTCCACTTTCTCCCATGCTCCATCTTTCCACCTCTATCTTTATTGCCCAGAGCACATTGATACTGTTGGAGCAATTTAGTTTGGCTAGACCCTCCTCAGGCAGTGTCCTACCTATGTGCAGGACATGGGGCAACTGCAAGGTTGAAACCAAAATAGCTTTCTAGAAACAAAATTCTGATGAAGTAAGCTATTCTTGCCTCAACAAAGCTATTGTGGTCTCAACAAAGCTATCCTATGCTGCAGATATCAGAATAGCGTTTACCCTTAGGTGAGCGAGCGGTTAGAGATTAGAAGTGGGCATGGTTGGCTTCTCAGTATTAGAAATCTTTTGTTTCCTGATCTGGTACTGGTTCTGTGGATGTGTTCAGTTTGCAAAAACCCACTGAGCTATGTACTTACAATATGTGGACTGTTCTACATGTGTACTATATCCAGAAAATGTTAAAGTAAAATATAATGGCCTCAGGAATGACACAATGCAGGAGACCAAAGAGGTTCAAAAGGACTCAAAATATAATAAATACAACATGGATATTTTAAGAAAATTTATTTCAAAGAAAAAAAGGAATGACACTTGACAATGTTATCAATACAAATCCCTTATAAATATTTTTAGAAATATTTTACAAAATGTATTTTCCCTTGCTGAGAAGCATCTTTTAAAAAGGTGTTCACCAGGCTCAAATGGGTATTTGGGTCTTTAAGGCATATGTAGGAAAGGAGCTGAAGAATGTCTCTAGCATTGTCCTGAGAAGAGGACAGTCATTACTGAATCAGGCCATCATGGCTGGAGGTCATTGGTTGTTCAATTATCCAACCAATTTCTCTTGATTGGATTTCCATACTTAGCAAGCCATCCACAGGGAGAGCAGAACTTATGTTTATTTCTCTAAATAATGTTCTAATCTCTGGAATTCCAACTTTTTTTTTCAGTATGAGGACCCTTACTAATCTAAAAGGTTTATTAAACTCATAACCTGTGTGAACAGGGTTTGCAGTAACTTCCCATGGGGTCATTGTCCACAGGCTAGGACACAAACTAATCTCCCCACAAAAGCATCTCTAGCAAAGCATTGTAAAGTACTGGGGCATGCTCCCCCAGTGGAGATATGTGTAGACTGGATCCCCTTTCTCTGGGACAGTCCAGTCAGACTTTGTAGGTAATTGCTTGCTTTATCCATGAATGAGAATATAGATGACTTTTACTGTATGTCAGGTATAACCAATAGGGTCATATTGAAATAATGAAAAAATGTTTTGATGTTTCTATCAGAGTGATCTTATTGTGTATTCTCAGAGGAGTCTTCAAAGAGATTTATTATAAACTTTAAATCTCTCAAATAATTACTATTCTGGCAGTACTTTCAGCTAAAGAATTTGAGCAGATGTTTTATATTAGTCTTATGTCCCTGGCACTGAACACACTTTGTAATACCTGTCAATTTAATGGGACTTGATAATTTCAAGAAAGAATCAGAAATCACTAATGAAGAGAAGTACCTACCAGCAATTGTAAATGAACACATACTGAAAAGCAATTTTAAAATAGGTTTCAAAATTCACCATTACTCTGTTTGTTTTCTAAAATCAAAATCTTTCCTCTACCAAATAAAATCTCTCTGTAGTTATTTTACTTATTTTTATTTGCCTTAATCTTTCTTCTGCTCTAAAAATAAAAATATTGCAGCTTTCATATTTCACACATACATATCAAATAGGAATTTTCAATTCAGAGAAAATCTTGCATTTCCCTTTTGGGAGAATATCTCAGCATCTATTTTATGCAGTTATTCGAAACATACCTACAACATCCTGTTGGATTAATCATCAGTTCCTCAGCAATCATGAAGAAAACATTCATTGAAACTTTATGTCCAGCATCTAGATGAAGATAAGTTTCTATTTTCTTATTTATTCCTCATTCTTCTACACTTGACAAGGAAAAAACATCAGCTGCTTAAAGCAACCTTGGAAAAAATATATAAGAAATCAACATTAGTTTTAGCTCAATTACTAAATGATGCTTAGATGTAAGTTGAAGTCATCCACATCTGGAAAAAGCAAGAAGTAAAAATGTCTTATTGCAATTTTTTGAGTTTTCTTGCTTTATTTTACTTTGGTTATAACTAACTAAACTGTTTAGTTAGGAACCACCACCCAATACTTCATCCAAAATATAGCTTGCCCAGGTGACATGATATACCAAAGTCAAATTGAAGAAGCAAGGGAAAGGATAAAATCTACAGTCTCTATCTTTAAGCAAAAGAAAGAAAGAGAGAGAGAAAAGTACCCTAGCAAATTTACAAAACACTTTGGAAAAAAGAAAATATTGCATTTTATTCACATGCACATGTATCTCCTGCCTGGTAATCTCCACTCTGAAGCACAGAATTACTTTTCTAACTACTTTAGCAGTCATTCTTTTGGCGCAAAAAGTATAAATGAATGCTTCTTCATAATATCAAAAGATGCTGTTTTTTTCTGCTAAACTATATCAGCTAATTTATATTATGAAAACAAAATTATACCTTTGCCTTTTGCCCATGGAACACAGTGGTTCTCAACCAGGGACAGTTTTGCCCCCAACAGACATTTGGCAATGGCTGGACTCATTTTTGGTTGTCATAGCTTGAGCAAGGGTACCTACTATCAGCATCTAATGGGTGGAAGCCAAGGATGCTGCTAAATATACTGTAATGTGCAGGACATCCTCATCCTGTCCCTATTCCTCAAAAAATAATTATTAGTCCTGTTATTGCTATTCATATCATCTACCTAGAGAAAGCATGGGATACTTGTAACATGCCCCGAGAGCCAGATGAACAGAAAGGCTTGCAGCAGACATTGAGATGTGATAGCCAGATCCCCCTCTAGGAAGAAATTGTTGTCCCAGCTGCTGGAAATGCTGTCAGTGTGCTAGTCACCAACTTTTTCAAGGTTTAGCTGCAGAGACTCTCCTCAACCAAAGCCATTTCCTTCCAAGAGTGATCCACGTCCAATGACTGATTATACAAGGGTATTTAGGCCAGCCCATTTCAGCCCACCAATGGACAACTTTGATGGAAGATAAAAACTCCAGAGCTCCCATGGAATGTCTGGCCATCATTGCAATTTAACATCTTCTTCTGCCCAATTCTGCTTTCTTCCACAGGTGTTGACTCATAATATATATCTGGCACTCCAGTCTCTGACTCAGCATTTGCTCCTCGAGAACCCAACCTGGGATAAGGCTCCTTTGGATGAACCATCCCTGAGGAAAAGAATTTTGTGGAGTGAAATAGTTCCTCCTAACACTCCACATAGGAAATAACCATAAGAAGTTTATGGAGACCACAGACCCCTTGGGAAGAGTGTGAAACGGGAAATCAGTGGATGTCTGCTCCGTCTTAAAGCATGAAGAACTGTGCTACAATAGCAAGTTAAAAATGCTCCTGACACATTGAAAATGACTTATTCAAATTAAGAAATAAAAAATTATATAATTTTAAAAACAAAAAAAGTCTGAACTAGCAAAAGACTTCCTCTGAAGCTAATTGTGAGATTTCAAAACAAACCAAAAAGAAGTACAACATTGTATCAGTGAAAAAGAAAAGGCAGGATTTGAACAGTACATGAAAGCAGAGGATCCCAGCACCCTGAGGTTCCAAGCTGCCCTTTCTCATCTCTCCACGTAGGCTGAATCTTCTCTGACCACAAATTCATATCTTAAGAGGAAAGTTCAATCAGAAGTCCTTGCTTTCATTGACTGTAGGCTCAGAAACTTTGGTGGGGACTCGCATTAACTTGGAGCACTACCTGGGGACATGCCTCTCAGAGCCTTATGAAAGAGTGAGATCATGAATTAATAGACCATGAACTATGGCTCTTTTTAGCTGTGAGTCATCCCAACATGCTGTTAGGGAGAGTTCTACAGATAGCCTGGACCACCAAAGAGAGGAACAGGTGGGACCTAGAGCAAATTAAGCCTAAAACATCGCTGGAGGCAAAAATGACAAAATCGAAGATATCTTACCTCATCGCATTCTGAAAAGGCAAGGTTCTTTGAAAAAGACAGTAATACTGGTAAAAATAGGAGGCAGCAGGGAAAAAGCAGGGCTAAATATGAACTGGATTGACCCCATAAGAGAAGCCACATGCATGAGTCTACGGGAGCTGCGGAGCAGGAGAGTTGAGGACAGGACACGTAGACGTCACTCACTCACAGGGTCCCCAGGAGTCAGCTGATTCAACAGCATGCAACACAAATACATTCCACCATGGCTGAACCATAAAACTTCAAATTTAACAAGTGCTTTTCATCTCTAATAACTAAAATTGTGAATACATTTATTGTCAGGAGAGGGTTGGCCACAAAAACCGTTTAAAAGTTACTTGAAACTGAATAAAGTGTCTGCACATGATAGCATGCAAAGAATTGCATTTTATGAATCATTATAATTTGTATTCCTATGGAATCTCATTTTCCAAATACTATATTTTTCTATATCTTTGGTTTAGCAGATAAACATTTATTTTTTAAAATTTTTTATTTTTCAATTACAGTTGACATTCCATATTATTAGTTTCAGCTATAAGCATAGTGGTTAAACATTTATATTATTTACAGAGTAATACCCTGATAAGTTTAGTACCCACCTGACACTATAGTTATTACAATATTATTGACTCTATTCCCTATGCTGTATTGTACCCCATGACAATTTTCTAACTACCAGTTTTGTACTTCTTAATCCCTTCTCCTTTATCACCCAGTCGCCAACCCCCTTCCCATCTGGCAACCATCAGTTTGTCTCTCTATCTATGAGTGATAGACATTTATTTTTGACTGACGACTCCAGCCTTTAGAATGCAAACACTTCTACAATTGTGTCTTAAATGAATCTTTATAAAAATAAGTATAAGCATATGTATTTGTTGGTTAGAAAATATTTAATGTCAGTGAGATAGTCAATAAATGATTAGGTAAAGATGGGAAGTAATACATGTGAATGTTTATTAAGCAGTATCAAACAGTAAAGCAGAGAAAAGTAGAGACCTCCTGGAGTACAGTGTTCCTCCTACACCTCTCCAAAGAAAATCTGGTAAAGAAGCATCAATCCAGAATCCAAAAGTCCAAATGCCCTAAGCAGTTTATACTCAACACAGCCATAGTTGTGAGGCCAGGGTTTAATTGAGATCATATTTTTTGCAGCATGCCTGACCTTGCAGGGTCACAGGCACACAAAGGCAGCCCTGTAGAGATCTCTACTTACCTAGCCTAGAGCAATGAGAGTGGGAGTCCAAGTGGAAAGCAGAGATGTCAGAAGAATGTGGGCTGCCATTATATGACCTAGATCCTACTAGAAAGGCAACAAGCTGAGAAACATAGAAGGAAACAAATCCTTTGCTGAGGATAGAGGGGAACCAGGCTGCCATCCTAGCACATCTTGGGTAGATAATAAAGAGGAAGACTTCATTAAAGGAATGAGACCACCAAACATGACTGCTCTGAAAAAAGAAATCCAATCATAAGTTTCCTATCAGAATATCTGAAATGCACGATCATGTCACATGAAATCAAGTCTCTACTGTATAGATCTAGTTATGATACAGAAAAAAAAAATATATATATATATATATCCCTCGATATATATATATATGTGTGTATATATATATACATATATATGTATGTATATATATATATATATATATATATGTATATATATATATATATTAGAGAGAGAGAGAGAGAGAGAGAGAGAGAGAGAGGAGATAGAGATAACTGTATAGATGCTGGCTACCTGAAATCTTAAGTTTCCTACAGTTTCTAAGCATGCTTGGTATTCCTTGGGTAAATGACAAAACAAGCAGAGACTGGCCTATCATTATATATTTTTACTTTTCTATATTCTGTTCTTGGTGGTAAAAGTAGAAAGGGATTTAGGAGATGCCATGTTAACATTTGCATTAATTCACACTTCCTTTGTGAGTTTAATCCTATCAGTCAAGAAATGCAAGATTTACAGTTCTTCCATTTATGTAAATTTGCATACCTTTAATTGGCTACATTTTTCATCATTAAGGAGCAATTATTATTTTATTGTCTTATTTTTACAAAAGAGTAAGGTAAGGTTTTTTGGAGCACCTAATTTTCATGTAATTCATAGATTTTGAGCTCAGTCAAACTGGCTACATTACCATGGCTCAATGCAAAAATACTGTTTAAAAGAGTGTACATTTTGCACATTCAAAATGACATGCATGCACAATGATTTCACAACCTAAACAATGCTAAATGAAGTTATAGAGCAATTGGAGAAAGCAGTTTGGTAAACCAGAAACCTAAAGCTTTTATAAATTCATGAATGTAGCCTAGAATTTATCCATATCCCTGACTTCACCATCTCCTACTTTCTCCCTTTCCTTTGGGGATCTTAATGATCATTATCACCTCCACCAGAGAGTAAAAAAGTGAAAAAGAAAAAGACATGAAATTTAAATCAGCATGTTGCTTTTTAGTAAACACTTTGAAAGTTTTGTTGGAAAAAAAGTCAAAAATTAATAGCTAAAATGAGGTTTATGAATGTTAGATTTCATTTATGTATGCTCTTCCTAACTTGCCCACCCCATTAGCACAGATATTTGAAAGTTTCCTTTATTCATCATAGCATACTAAGCAATTCTGTCATTTTAAATCAAGCCACAAAAAAAGAAAATAGGATTTTAAATTGCTATAGGAAGAACTGTTACAGAAGTAAGCTAAATTACTTCAAGAAAGACAAAAGAACTAGTTACCTAAAGAAGTTATGGAATAGTCCCCTTGGAAGATTAAGAGTCAAGTAAACAACTCCTTAAGTGAAAACCTTCACAGAGACAAAGAAATCAAACTGTAATTTGTTAAAGTCCCTGGCTCTATAGTTATATATTACCTCACTTTTCAAATGTACAAACTATAAATTACTTAGAAAACAAGAGAAAATTTGGTATGGCTTAATTAATGATATGCAACTCAGAAGTCCCCAGTCTTTTCCAAACTGTGATTACAAAATTTGATGGCATTATCTTTAAAACCATTAGTCAATATATGATGACTCTATTCTTTATATCCCTATTAAGTCCCTATTACCTATATACATGCACAACTTATGAAGGACCCCCAAGTTGCTTTATTCTGGTGTATGAATCAGACATTTTGTGCAGATCTCCACAAATGATGATTTTCAGAGGGATTGACCCACTGAGCTTGGCTCCCCTGCATTTCTTTAATGGTAACTGCTAGAACCTGAATACACTGCAGAAATGACCCTTTCCCCTGGCCATGCTCACTATTTGCACAACTAATAAGGGAGAATTCTACTGATTAACCTAAGGTTTAGTGGTTTCTTGAGATATAAAAAAAGACACTTTGTCCCCCAAGGACAAATAAAATAAAAAAAGAACTGCTTGGTCTCTAAGCATTAATTGGTTTTGTAGCACTTAGTGATTTGGCTCTTTGAATCCATATATGTTGTATTTCTAGTCAGAGAATTGCTATTCTTACCTCATGAAAACTATGCTTCAAATCAAGTTATATAAGAAACTTTAGCCTATGGATATTGGGCAGGAATTTTTAGCCTCAAAGCTCGCTTGCTTCTCTCTGGTTCCCACATGCAATTTAGGTGCATGATAAACCATTAGAGCTAATTTCCTGAAGGAAATTATGGTGGCTCAACTCAGTATTCTTAACTAATATTTATTGAATACCTATTCCTGGCACCTACTGCATATAACGTGCTTTGCTAAGAAAATTATAAGACAAATGACCAGTCTCTGGAGATCAGGAAGTTACATCAAAATTGAGACCTAAAAGAAGATGAGGAGGTTATTAGGTAGAAAAGGGAAATGGGTGCGTTTCAAGAAAAGCAGTTTGTGGAAAGGATTGCACACACAGGAGAACATGTGCTCAAGGAATGTTGCCTGATTTTGTATTGCTGGGGCAGGAGAGCAGTGAGATGTTCCCAGAGAGGTAACCAGGAACCAGATCGTAAAGGATCTTGGATGCCATGTGGAAGAGCTGGAACTTTTTATTGAGACTACAGAAAGTCATCAACAGAGGAGTGACACAATGAGGTTTGTGCTTTAGGAGATCTTTCCGATAATTGGTTGTAGATGGTTGAAGCTGTAGCCCCTCAGTGCAAAAGTTAGAATGTAAAAAAGTAGAATAATTCCCTGAAGGAGGAAGGATTTGCGATGTGTTCTGAAATTAGAAAAATGTTATTCAGGACAATGGAACAACATGAATTGGGTTAGGCAGACAGGAAGATGCAAGGACCAAATTAAGAGAAGAAGAAAGTAGAAGACTGGGCCAAAGTGTGGACATTGGGAAGGAATGTGGGACATAGTGACCCTACAAGAGTAATTGAGAATGAATTCAGAGATGACCCCAAATTGCACACTGACTAGTTTGATTCTGATAGCATTAGATACCCTTTGAAGAGTCTTGACATGATCCAGCTTTTAAAAATAATTTAGAGTGAAGCGAATGTTATTTTGCACTACTGTGTTGACCTGTGAACTTTTAAAAGGTAGAGATCATTTCTCATTCATATGTAAAGTTTCAGGACCTTACATTGTATACATTTGGCAGAGGCCAAATAAATAAATATTTATCAGTTGGTTAGAAGATGGTTGGATGTTTGGGTGAATAGTGGATGAATAGACAGATGATTGCCTAGATGAATCATTACACCACAGGAATAAATGAGTTTGGGGTGAAATAATTTATAAGAACAAATAAAAACCCTAGAAATGTCTAAAATAGGCAGTGAGATCCACGCCATGCCCTGCAGGAGCTAACAGAAAAATAAATATTATCTAATGAGCTCTATATCATGGTCCTCAACAGCTCTTCTAAGTGTGTCTCTCAAAAATCTGTCATATGAACTCTACCTATTGAGACATTGTTTCCTCAAAACTCTTTAAAACCTTGAACTTTCACAGAGATTTTTTATTTACCCTGAGGAATAGGAAAAGAGAGGTCTCTTCTTTGGGATTATATATTAAACCCTTAGGACAGAAATAAAAGCACAGTTCATTTTAACCCAGAAATCAACACCCCTTGTCTCATCTAAAATAAAACTCTTAGAACTAGCTCCTTATTTAGAAAGAATAACTTATTTCCTTGATTAATTGCACATTGCATTAAAAAAAAAAAGACTAGGAGGTAATAATTTATGGTAGCAATTTGAGGTGATTTTGTCATAAACTTGCCATGGTTTCATATTGAAGATTTTGGAAAACATAGTACTTTGTCAAAAAAAGAGGGGGATGGAGGAAGTAAAATAAATATTTAAGCCCAGAGAGATCATTCCAACAAATGTTCATTCTTAGATCATCTGTTCTTCATTTTATGATATATGTTATAAACAACAGCCTCACTCCAACTCTCACATTGCTGCGTACTTTAAAATTCAAGAAATATGTTAGTGCACATATATAATGTATTGTTGTAGTTTGCATTCACAGATAGCACTACTAATGGAGTCGTTTGCCATACATGCGGATAAGGTTAAAAATCGCAGAGGAAGACTAACAGTCTTGCCACATGGGCAGATGCCTGGGAGGACGGTCCTATTTTTGTAGGTCTAGGAACCAAAAAGAACAAATTGCTTCTCATGACTCTGTCTCTGCTCAATGGGTTACTGATGTCTTTGCTCTAAAAGAGCTACGTGGATTTGCTCACTGCCAAGTGGGTCTTTTGGCTGCTGCTGTACCCAGAATATCTTAACTATATAGCAAGATTTTAAATTGTATTTGAGGACATCAAGTTAAAATTTTTCTTCTGGAACCTGCACGTATCTCCTGATTCAGTTTTCTGAACAGCTGTTGAAGTTATTCTGTCTTTTGATAGGAAGTGATATAGCCATCAGCCAGACTTAGCAAATAATGGTCTGTGGTCAAGAGTTTTGTTTTTGTTTTGTATTTTAAGAACATTTTTTTTAAGAGTAGCTTTAGATGACAGTAAAATTGAGTGGGAAGTAGAGGTTTCTCATATAATCCATGTCCTCACACATGCTTAGCCTCCCCCATTATTAACATTCTCCACCAGAGTGGTATACCCCGAATCCATAGATTGCATTAGGGTTCACTCTTAGTGTTATACATTCTGTTGGTTTGGCCACATATATAACATGTATCCACCATTACAGCATCACACCATGGATTAGTATTACAGTTTACAGAAAATCAAACAAGCAAACCAAAAATATAGACACACATAATTAATCACACAGTATTGTAAATTTTTTAAAAAACTAAATTTTATTCAATTTGAAAAGCTAAACTTTATTCTAACATTACTTTTTTTCTATTTATTTCTTCAGTAAAATATGCTCTCTTGTGAAATAATAGTGGCAAAATGGAAATAATAGTACGTACTTCATGGGATTGTGTGAGGATTAAACATGATAATTCACAGAAAAGTTGGCACAGTCCTGGACAAATGATTAGTAAATGTTAAGCATGAAAATATAATTATTATTATTGTTGTTATTACTTTTTATTGGTTTTGCTTTTTCTGTGTGTGTGCTGTTTTCTATGTAAATATACTACTTTCCAGTCACCTTACTTAGAATAAGAAAAAACTTTGCAACATTGTTAACTCTTCCTTCTTTGTTTAAAAATAAAAATAAAATAAAACCCAAACTTCTGAAATTGATTAGTGGAGGGAAATTAGAACTAAAGGATACTACTCAGGGCATCTGTGACCACGCATTGACCCTCTTGGCTGTATGACTATTATATTCACTCAAACTCTATATATGGATGAGTGTTCTCCCTGAACCAGGTTAACATAAAAATAACTTGGAGTATCAAAATGTAATTATAATACCTCAAAGATTTGTGAAAACTAAATATATTTAAAAGTAAAGCATTTAGAACAATGTCGGGCATACAGTAAGCATATACAATGTAAGTATTAGCTATTACTATTGTTTTGTTACTGATCTTACATGTGAATAGTCAGTATCCCTTCTGTGAAGATAGATTCAGTGTGTTCTAGGTGCTGTCTCTTGGTAATAATATTCTATTCATAATTTTTTTAAGTCAGGGCCCAGGTTATCAGATATATAGCTATAGTAAATATAAGGCGATTAACCATAAAAATATGGGAAAAAACTATTAAATGGCATATATCACTTTATGAAATGATAATTTACTTTATGTCATTTCCCCATAGAATCACATGGTCAGTTTTACAAAGCACTCATAATTTTTCATTGGTTACACATTGGAATGAACTATTATAGCAAGTTATTAAAAATCCCTCCATTGAAGATTTAGATATAATTATCTGTCTACATAGATGTTTAACTTAAAATTCCTCCCAAATTTGTAATTTTCTTAGATGATAAAGGAACGAGCATGTTCATTTCTGTCAACAGATTTTTCACCATGATTACATTGACCTTAATTATCAGCAATACTAAATTTCTTTTTTGAGATAAATTGCTTCATTCGTTATATACTGGCTAACAACTCTATGTGCTAACAACTCTATTGAATTATGGTTTCAGTCTTCATAGCTTTCAGATTATATGGGGAGACAAACGAGTAACCAAAGTATTACTAAATAGGATGCTAAATGAAGGTGACAGATGCATTCATAGGTGCTAAATAAACACGGAAATTTTAAGTGTGGAAGTATTAAGGCAGCCTTCTTGGGGGAACAGCATCTAAACTGAGACCTGCAGGATGAATAAGCACTAGATAGGCAAAGGGTAATGCATTACTTAATAATCATCTTCAAACATAGCTACTCAGCTATTGAGTAATACACATTTTCTAAAGCTTTTTCTCTCCCCTTAGTTGTCTAGTGCTTTCATTATATTCCTAATTCTGACTGTCCAGGTAAGACTCTATTTGCACAAATCAAATCTCTTTATTCCTATTAAAATTTCATAGGCTCTCAAAATAGTAAAAATGTAAAATGCATTTTAAATGCCAATTGATAAAGCTCAAGGCAAGATGTAGTTCAAATGTATCAAAAATAGAATGACAATATCAGATATATATTGAAAAAAATCAATCTCTATATCTAAAGCAGCAAAGTCTACCTTTCACATCTATTAAAATTAGCAAAAATAAATAAGATAAAATTTGAAAATTAGGGGCACACATTTCTGGTGTTAGTATCCATTGTTTCTTTCTTTTGGGATAAAATCTGGTAGTATGTTCCAAGAGTCATAAAAATGTTCATAACCTTTGACTCAATAACCACGTTCCCAGGAATTCAAACTAATAAAATGATTTTTTAAAAAGGAAGAAAGTTAAATCGGCAAAAATTATTATGGCAAAAAATGTTAATCCTCACTTTTAAAATATAAATGGTTCAACTTCCAGAAAATGAATAAATTACAATATGTTATCTAGAAGGAAATAGGAAGCATACTTCCCATATTCTTATAACACAGAGACACTTTCAATTATACATAGATATACAATTTCATATAAAAACACATATATAGATAGAATTTTTCTCCTTTCTTACCAAAATATAATTTAAAAAATAGCAACATGAAGATCAAAGAGATACAAAAGTGTCTACAAATAAAAATTTTAAAAATATACAATTGTATAACTCAACAATGACAGCAATGGATTTAGTAAGTAAAAGTACTTATGATATATAAGGTAATATATGATTGCCAGGAATTAAACACATTTATATATATGTATATATTAATATATTTATATAAATTTATATATATATATATATATATTAGTATATATTAGACACATGTATACATATATATAAATTTAATTTCTGGCGATTTTTATAAATAAATGTCAGTTCTAAACTTCTTTTTACATATGCACATATATACATAATTTAACAATGCCTAAATGTAGTTCTGTTCACATACAGTAGAAATTTGTTGTGTACCATTATATTTTTATGTTTTACTTAGTTTCCTCCTAGTTAGCATCTCTAGCCCCTATAACTCAACCCAACATGTTATCCATGTTTAAAAATATAGTATATGGTTGCTTATTTTTTCACATTCTTATAACACAGAGACATGTACAATGTACATGGACATATAATTGTATACAAATATACATATATATTGAATTTTTCTTTTTACCAAAATATAACAAAAATATTTTTTTATATTTTCTGTTTCTCATTCATATCACTTTAAGTCAACTTATATAGCTCTAATTCACCCTATTATTGTTTACTATGGCATGATGTATATGTATCAAAAAATTTTAATCAATTCGATTTGAATATTAACTTTTTATTCTCTAGAAACAATGCTGCACTAAACAACTCTTATGAATATTAAGTACCAGAACTTTTTCTCCTGTGAGAAAGCTTCTTAGATGTGATATCTTTGATCAAAAGTATATATATTTTTAGTTTTAATAGATCTTGCCAGATTGCATTCCAGTATTATAATAATTCACATTTCTGCCAGCAATGTGTTTACCTGCTTTTTAATTTTTTGGCAGTCTCATATGTGTAAAGCAATGTTTCATTGTTACTTTAACATGCATTTTTTTTATTTGTAAATTTGAGCACATTATCCTTTGTTTGCTGGCCATTTGGATTAGTTACTCTGAGAATTCCTGTTTACATGTTTAAACATTTAAATCAAAGTAATATACAGAGTGCATAAATCTTATGTGTACAGCTAAATGAATTTTTATATAAGCATATACCTGTAAGATCAAGATACAAAGTATTAACAACATCCCAGAAGGCATGTTGTACCCCTTTGTAAGTAATACACACTGCTACCTCACTTCATACCCAAAGGGAATCACTGTCCTGACTTCTGTCACCTCAGATTAATTTTGATTGGTTTTGAATTTCATGTAAATAGTTTATGTAACAAACATTATTGTCTACTTTTTTCACTCAATGTTACATATATGAGAGTCAATTATATTGTAGAGAATAGAAATTCAGTCTTTTCATTGCCTTTTATATATAAAATGTTCTACAATTTATTTTAAAATTTAGATCTTTTCATTTTGAGGCTATTATGAATAAAGATGCAAAAATTATTACTTTATGTATCTTTTGGTGGCTATATTCAGCCATTTCTCTTGAGCATATACTACGATGAGAACTGCTGGGTCATAGGGTGGTCATATGTCTAGATACTGCAAATAGTTTTCCAAAGGAGTTTTACTAATTTATACTCTCACAGAGGCTGCATGTGAGTTCTAATTGCCCAATATCCTAGGCCATACATATGTGGTAATAATTGGCAATCTTTGTAGTTTGGCAATTCTGGTGTGTGTGACAAAGGATCTCATTTGGTTTTTCTTTGTATTTTCTTGATGAATAATTGTGTTGAGATTTTGCTCATGCCCTTGTTGGTTGTTATGAAGCCAGTTTTATGGTGTCTTTTTATATCCTGTGTTGATTTAATAATGAAGTTGTTTATCTCTTAATTAATGATTTGTAAGGCTCTTTGTAAATTCTAAATTCAAGGCTTTATTGGAAGTATGCATCATGAATATCTTTTCCCAGTGTGTAGCTTCCCTTTTCACTTTAAGTGGTATCTTTTGAAAAACAGAAGTTCTTAATCTTAATTAAGTTCAATTTATCGATCTTTTATAGTTAGTGCTTTTGTATTTCATTTAATAAAACGACATGCTCAAAGATAATGAAGATAGTCTGCTTTCTTCTAGAAGTTTTATTAATTCTCCGTTCATATTTAAATCTTTGATCCACTCTGAATAAAAACTTTATGAGGGGGTCAAAGTTTGTTTTTCTCATATAGATATCTAATTATTCCACCATCATTCATTGGAAAGAACATCCTTTGTTTCTCCTGAAATGTGGTGACACCCTTCTAATTGGGTGACTGTGTACGGGTAAGATTTTCCTGCATTGTTGTTTTAATTGGGTACATTTCTCTCTTTGGGCCAGTACCACCACTGTCTTAATTACTTTTTTTTTAGCTCTTGATATCTAGTAGTGTATAAATACTTAAACTTTGTTTTCTTTCTTTAAAATTGCCTTGACTATTTGGAGACAGTTGACACAAAGACCTTGAGTCTTTCAGTCCATGAAAATAGTATATCATTCTACCTTAGATCTTCCTTAATTTCTCTAACAACATTTTATAATTTCCAGTGTATAATTCCTGCACATATCTCACACTGCTAACTTATTCTTAGAAATTTTTATGAGTTTTAGTGATATTGTATTAATTATTTATTACTCGAAATACATTAGAACTACAAATAATTTTACATTGATATTGCATGCAAAGACTGTTAAATATGTAATTAAGTATAACAGGCATGAAGGCAGATCTCTCAGCTTGAAGATAGAGAGAGAAGGAATACTACAGAGCCTTTTTGTTCTATTCAGGTTTTATTGACCACATTAAAGCCCTACCCTCATTGAGAAGGGCAATCTGCTATATTCAGTCTACTGATTCAAATGTTAATCTCGTCTAAAAAACCTTCACAGACACACCCAGAATAATATTCAACTAAATATATGGGCGCCCAGTCTCCCAGGCAAGTTGGCACATTAATCATCACACAACTTTCAGCTCCATCATCATTCTTAACTGTATATTGGCTTGTTACTTTATTTATTTTTCTTTTTATATTTATATATTCTTCCTTTCACATTCTTTATGTTTAATTTGCAGTTCCTTTTCTAGACTCTTGAGATAAAAGCTTTAATGATAAAGTTTCAACCGTGATTCTTCTCTAATATAAGCATTTAAAACTAGAATTTTCCTTTAATTACTGCTTAATCTATGTCATCCTGTAAGTTGCAACACATCATATTTTTATTATTTAAACATATAGTGAAGGATTATTAACTGTAGTCACCATGCTATACATTATATCCACATAACTTATTTATTTTATAACTGGAAATTTTTACCTTTTGACTACTTGGACCTATTTTGACCACCTCACAACAATCAATTTATTCTCTGTTATCTATGAGATTTGATTTTGTTTTGCTTCATTTTGTTTTTTAGGTTTTTCATATATGTGAGATCATATTCATCTTTCTCTCTTTGATTTATTTTACTCAGAGTGATGCTCTCAAGGTCCATTTATGTTGTCACAATGGCAAATGTTTTCTTTGTTATGATTGAATAATTGTACATAATAATGCATGTGTACAATAATTCCCTTGTACACATGTATATATACCACATTTTCTTTATCCATCAATGGACATAGGTTTCTTTCATGTCTTGACTATTATAAATAATGCTGCAATGAACATGGCATGCCTATATTCTTTTCAGGTTAGTGTTTTTGTTTCCTTTGAATATAGTCCCAGAAGTAGAATTGCTGGATCATAATGAAGTTCTAGTTTTAATCTTTTGAGAAATTTCCATACTGTTTTTCATAATGACTATACCAATTTAATTCCCGCCAACAGTATACAAGAATTTGTTTTTTTCTACATCTTTGTCAACACTTGTTATTTCTTGTCTTTTTGATAATAACCATTCTAACAGGTATGAGGTGATATCTCATTGTGGTTTTGATGTGCATTTTTGTGATGACTGGTGGTGTTGAGTACCTTTACATCCACTTGCTGGCCATCTGTATGTCTTCTTTGGAAAAATGATTATTCAGATCCTTTATTCATTTTTAATCAGATTGTTTGTTTTTTGGTTGTTGAGTTGTGTGAGTTCTTTATATATTTTGGATATTAGCCCCTTTTCAGATATATGATTTGCAAATATTTTTTCCCATTCCATGGGCTGTCTTTTTTATTTTGTTGATGGTTTCCTTTGCTGTGCAGAGAATTTTTAGTTTGATACAGTCCCACTTGATTTTTATTTTTATTGCCTTTGCTTTTGGTGACAAATCAAAAACAAAAACAAAACACATTGCCAAACCAGTGTCAAGGGGCTTGCCACCCATATTTTCTTCTAGGAGTTTCATGATTTCAGGTCTTATGTCTAAATCTTTAATTCTTTTCAAGTTAGTTTTTATGTATGGTATGTGATAGCAGTCCAGTTTCATTCTTTTGTAGGGAGTAATCCAGTTTTCTCAACACCATTTATTGAAATTACTGTCCTTTCCCCAGTGTATGTTCTTGGCTCTTTTGTTATAGATAAATTGACCATGTATGCATGGGTCTATTTCTGGACTCCCCAATTCTGTTCCATTGATCTATGTGACTGTTTCTTTTATGGAAAATACCATACTGTTTTGAATACTGTAGCTTTGTAATATAGTTTTAAGTCTAGTTATGTGATGTCTCCAGCTTTGTTCTTCTTTCTCAGTATGCTTTGGCTATACCAGATCTTTCTGTTGTTCCATATGAATTTTAGGATTGTTTGTTTTACTCCTGTGAAAAATGCCTTTGGAGTTTTGATAGGGACTACACTGAATCTGTAAATTTCTTTGCCTAGTATGGACATTTTAACAATATTAACTCTCCCAAATCTGTGAGTGCAGAATACCTTTACATTTATTTGTGTCTTCAATTACTTTCCTCAGTGTCTTACGGTTTTGTTTTCTTTCACCTCCTTGGTTAGATTTGTTTCTAGAGATTTTATTCTTTTTGATGCAATTGTATATAGAACTGTTTTCTTAATTTCTCTTTATGATATTTTATTAATATGTAGAAACAAAAGATTTTTATATTGACTTTTGTGCTCAACTTTATTGAATTTGTTTATTGGTTATAAAAGTTTTTGGTGTAGTCTTTAGGGTTTTCTGTATATAATACGTCATTCTCAAATATTGACTGTTTTATTTCTTCTTTTCTGATTTGGATGATATTTTTTTCTTTTTCGGGCTTAATTGATCTGCCTAAGATTTCATATTGAATGAAAGTGATAAAAGTGAGCATCCATGTCTTGTTCTTGATCTCAGAGAAAAAGTTTTCATTTTTTCAACATTGAGTATGCATTTCATTTTTGAAGAGTATTTTACCTGATGTAGAACTCTCAGCATATTTTTTCCTTTAGCTCTTTAAAAGAATGTAATTTTATTTTTTTATGATTTCTATAGTTCTATTGAAAACTCAGCCATCAGTTTGATTTTTTCTTTTAAAAGCAACTTAATTCCCATCTCTAGCTGATTTAAAGATTGTTTTTTCCATTATCTTTGTTTTTTAGCAATTTGAAACAATGTACCAAGTTGCGATTTTCTTTGTATTTATTCTGTTTCGGATTTCCTCAACTTCTTTATACTGTAGGTTGATATCTTTCAACAATCTGGAAAATTCTTCACCATTAGGTCTCAAATATTGTTCTGTCCTATTGTCTTCCTTCTTTCCCTGAGACTATAATTACATGAATATTAAATGATTTACATGGATCCCACATTTGTTCTACTCCTTACATTTGTTATTTGTTATTTCATATTCATCTTTCTTTCTTTGATTTATTTCACTCAGAGTGATGCCCTCAAGGTCCATCTATGTTGTTTCTTTACATTTGTTGTTTTTCCATATTTTTTTTGTTATTATTTTTTTAATGATGACATTGGTCAATGAAATCCAGTAAGTTTCAACTGTACATTTTAACAGCAAGGCTTATATATATTTACATTGTGTGTTAACCTCCCATAGTTAGATTTCTTTCTGTCATCACATCTATGACACCTTTTACCCCATCTACTTCCCCTTTCCCCCTCCCCTCTGTATTTCTCCATATTTCATTTTGACCTGTCTCCAAGTTTACCGTGGCTAGCCTATGGTTAATCTAATCAAATGAGTTCTTAATTTTAAGTATTGTATATTTCAGTTCTAGAATGTCCACTTAATTATTTTTAAAATATCTGATTCTCAGTTGAAATTTCTACCTTTTCATCTTTTCTCCTACACTATATATCATGCACAAAATTGTATTTTAAAAAATTCTTATTTGCTAACTCCAAGATTTGAATAATATGTGCATTGGCTTCTATTTACTGTTTCCTCTCTGAATTATAAATCTCATTTTCCTGTGTTTTTACATTCTATATATTTTAAGGTTATTACTATCTTATTGTTTAACTTCTCTCCTTTAATTCATTTGAGATTTAGTTTTATAGAACTTAAAAAGAAAGGTCTAATTCATTTTATTCCCAGATGACAGTCATTGTCTTTCATTAAGTAATTTATCTATTTCTCCACCAATGTGATGATGACTTGGAGTTAGTTAAGTCGCCTACTCTCTACCACATTTTATCACTCAGTTTGGCACTAGATAATAGAAAAAATTATGCACATGTATATTTATATGTATATGTGTATGGCTTTTTTTCTTTGAAACCACTAACCATGAAATGTGGTTATAACAACAATTTCCCATTTCATTTCCTGTTTTCATGTTTCTATATGTGGGTTGATTAATTGAGAGCTTTGTAATAAATAGGTCAAATAATTCTTTTTTTTCTTCTGCAGATGTTAAAAATATGGAGTTTAGATCTGAATTTTTTTTGACATACAGCAGTCTTCATGATTTGAACAAAAACTTTTTCATGTTTCCATTTCATTAAGTAAGGGCATTATAAACTCTAGCTGTTTGAGGTTCTTCTATGCAATGAAATGAGTGAAGTTCTGTGGTTTTAGCAATTACTAGTTGATTTCAACATGCAATTAAAGCTATCATGACTACTTTATTCACACCCTGATATTTCTCATATTACATAGTACATTTTTTACCAATCTTAGTGCCGAAAGATACTAAAAACCTTTTAACAAAGCACTCTGTTTGTTTGAACTCAGAACTCAGGCTTCCTTTATATTCCCTGATGTACCATTTTTATTTCCTGAACCTATTTTGTTAACCTGTCAGGAGTTATGAAACAGATAGCATAGAAAAATTGAACATTAATTATCCATTTTCACAAATTTGCTCCTCTACTTCCTTAGCAAACTTGATCCCATACAACTTTCTATAGATTGGCCTGAAAAATCTCACCTCAGTGAATTAGACACCAGTATTAACTCTGTCTTTCGGGAGTGGGGGTGAGGGGAATGTGCATATATTCTCCAAAATGTACTCATATAGGTATTTCCCATTCTCACATCTGCAAATATTAATTTATCTGACTATCTAGGTGATGCATTTGGAACTGAGAAAATCAGAGCAATAGGTAATGGGAATAAATCTTCAAAGGTACTGGTCCACGACATATGAGCTCGACTTGTAAAGGGTTTATTTAAAATGATGAAAATAGGAAAATACCAAGAGCAGATTTTACCTAATTCACAATTTTTCTTAGACCAGTAGTAGTTATTAACAAGTATTAGTATAGCAACAAGTCCCTCAGAGAGGATAGAAATATTATACCCAGGAAATCAATGATGCGTTGAAATGAATACAGATTTTTGGTTAGCTCTGACTCCAGACTTCAATCTATCACGTATTAGCTCTATGACCTAGGACAAGTTACAGAGCCTCTATTTCACCACCTGTAAACCCTGACTAGTAATGCCTATCTACCTCAGAGGACAGTGAAAATTAAATCATGAAACACATCTAGTACAATATCTTGCACATCATAAGGGCTCACTTAATGTTAGCTTTTTTAAAAAATAGGGGAAAAATCTGAAAAATTAAAGTGTTAGACAGGTGGTTTCTTAATTTCCCTCTAATTCTGTGTTTCTGATTTCATGATTCCAAATGAAGGCAGAAGAATCAGGGAAGCAATTTATGCTTGGCTCTTACATAGGCATTCACATGCCACCAAACAGCCATCTGCCACATGGTGCTCTTACATACTGTTAGTTTCAACTTAAGAAATTTGACCACCCAGTGTATTCATTTGACCATGGGGGCAAGAACAAGTATTTCAGTTTAGCATCCTTTTCCTAAGTTGGAATTACAGTCTCTAAATTCAAACTTAACTTCCATCATATATTTCTTTTCAACATGCCTGAAAACACAGACTGAGCAAATCCATATATCTCTTGTCTTAAAGGAGACTCTGCTAACAATTTGTAAATAGGGCTTTTTATAAACCTTAAAAGACCAGTTTAACAATAAGTAAAACGCATACCTGTGAGAGATGCTGATGGGAAAAATGATAATGAGATTGCCACCTCCTAATGGAAAGTTTTTAATGGTTTTGTTTGGATTTACAATTGTTTTGTTAAAACCTGTTGTTTTTTTTTTATATTGTTTTTGACATTATTATTATTATTATTATTATTATTAAAGATAGAGAATGGAAAAAAGGGGGCATTATAGCAATTATGAAGTGTCCAAGGTTATATAATGTTTCATTGGATGCCATTTTAGTAATATTAGGATGTGTATTTAAAAGAGCATTGCTTTTTAGTTTCTTATTAACCTGGTTTGAATTCTAATCCCACCACTGCTAACTATTTGACCTTTAATAAGTGCTTACTTTCTCCGACACTAAATTTTCTCATTTGCATAAAGATGAAATCACATGAAATTAGTTCAGAAATAATAAAATGAGACTAGTATACTAGGTGACAGAACATTAGTTTTTACTTCTCATTGCTAAATTTTCTCTCCATTATCATCATGAGAATTCAGTAATGTTCAACAAAAAATAGACTATCATCTCCCTTTATTTATATTTTTTTATAGTTTTCTCCTTTTTACTTCCATACCCTCATACCACCAAAAAGGTATCAATGAAAGGCAAATAAATACTAAGAAACTATTAATAGGTGAAAGGAAACTAAACAAACATGACAACTGCATTCAGCATTTGATTCTGGATGCATCCTGAAATATAATGGACATTAGCGAAATAACTGGTGAAATATAAATAGAATTTGTAGCTGCACAATAACAAGTTTGGTTTCTTGGTTTTGATCATTGTAATGCGGTTTTAAAGATGATGTTCTTTTTGGTAAGTACTCTAAAATATTGAGGACTGAAAAAGTATTATATGTCCAACTTAATCTTAAATTGTTCAGAAATATGTGTGTATGCATATAGTTGATCCTTATTATTCATGGGTTTTATATTTGCAAATTAATTTACTCACTAAAATTTATTTGTAACCACAAAATCAATACTTGTGACACATTTTCAGTCATTCATGAACATATACAGAGTGTGAAAAATTTAAGTCACCTAACACACATTTCCAGATTCAACAAGTTATGCTCTGCCTTCTTGTTTTTGATCTCATACTGTAAATAAGTTTCTTTTTCAGGGTCAATTTAGTGCCATGTGTTTTGCAGTTTGGGCTCTTTGTTGGTGATTTCGCTGTTTGAAATGGCTCCCAACACAGTGTTCAAGTGTTGTTCAGTGTTCCTAAGTGCAATAAGGTCTTATGGAGAAAAGACATATGTTAGATAAATTTCATTCAGGTATTGGTTACAGTGCTATATTGCCTGTAAGTTCAGTGTTAATGAATCAAAATATATATTTTTAAAGTGTCTTTAAACACAAACACACATTAAAGAGGGTTTTGTATTGAACAGATGAAGGAAATGTTGTGAGTAGAGGCTTTTGGAAACTTAACCTTGTCTTTCTCCTAGGATTTCAGTATTTACTAATCCAGTGATTGCTGTAACTTTATAGGATATAAATACCATGAATAAAGAATATGCAGAAAGAGAGAATGATAAAACAAATGTGGCAAATGTTAACTTGGAGAATCTGGAAGAATATATAAGAATTCTTTCTACTATTTCTGCAGCTTTTCTGTATGTCTGAATTCTAAAATAAAGTGTAAAAAGAAGAATTTTGCTACAGAACTCTATTTTTCAGGGCCAAGAACATTCTAGAGTCTGGGAAAAGGATAAGACAGGCTACAACAAAATGTAGGAGGACACTGAGAGGCAGGGATCTGTTTACTCAGGGGCATGGGCAACATTCTTAGGAGGATGTAATCACAGTCGAAAAAGAGGAGTAAGAGGTACAGGAGGTGTGTAGAGCCCTGAAAGTAAGAAGAATCTTGGGGTCACAAGCTACTCAGATTTGCAGGAAATTGGGAAGCAATGTATGAGATGGATTAGAGCATGCATTTCAGGTTTAAAACCTGAAACATTGCAAGTTCATTGGAAATTCTGCTCTTCTGGACACTGCTTACATGGTGTGGCTGGGTCAGCCTGATAGCTTTAAAAGAAGAAGGCAGGACCAGATACTTCCTTCCTCTGCATTAATATTAATCTTTTCTCAACATTGTAATTCTTCCAGAGCCATTTGCCAAAACTTCTTTAGATAAAAAAATGAAGTGAAAAAATAATTGATGAACAGCAACAAAAACCATCTGTTCCATTTGAAGATAAATGTTTATTTGTATACTGAAAGTGATATATGTATTTGTTTGTATGTTTTTTGTTTTTGTTGTTTTTGTTTTGGTTGTGTGGGTTGGAGAGTGACTCGTTTGTTTAGGAAATAAGTACAATTAACAATATATTCTGGACACATTCGTAAGTGCATTTGTTACTGGAGTGTAACACATACACAAAAGAATTCATAAATCATAAATGTGCAGCTTAATAACTTTTCGCACAGAGAAAAACAGAGAGAACGTCATACTGCAGTAGGCATCATATTCCCTCCCAGGCACTCTTTCCCCAAAGGATACCACCTTCTATAAATTAGTTTTGACTAGTTTTAAGCTTCATATAAATGATATCATACAATATATACCCTTTCTTATCTGGTTTCTTTTATTTAATATTGTCTTTATGAGAGTCATCTATGTTCTTCCAAGTAACAGTGGATTACTTTTTTTCATTGCTATATAGAATTCCATTGTTGAATGATACCAGCATTCATTTATGTAGTCTGCTATGGAAAGATTTTTAGGTGGTTTCCAGTTTGAGACAATTATAAATAATACTATCATGTATGCTCTTTACTTGTGTTCTGGTACACATCTGTACCAAGGACTTATACTTAATTATGAAATTGTTGGGTATGTGTATATTCAGTGTTCAGGTTTAATCTTTCAATTAACAAAGTTGTTAAGTCATTGTATATCTTCACCAATAATATATGAAAATGATCCTGGGCAACTTTTTCTTTGCTTTTTATCCTTATTTGATCATATTGAGAGAAAATCCTCTGAAAAAAACCTCTATTTTTTGAAAGAAAAAAATTTTTGTGTGACCATGTACAAGAACAGCTATTTAAAATATTCCATGGACATAAAAGAAAAAATATAAATTCTTTGTTTGTCTATATACATAATCACAAAATTGAGACCTGAATAACTTTAGAGCAGTAGAGTATTTCTAGATACAAAATCAATATCATACAAATGTTAGTCTTCCTCAAATTAATATATTTATCAAATTAATGCATTTAAATAAATTAAGGAATTTTTGTAATGTTAAATTATATGTTAAATTTCATGTACATGACCAATTATAAAATACTGACAATAGCTGAAAATTAGAAAGTAAAACAGTAAAGGAATCTTTGTCCTATAAAATACACTGCATTACTATCAAGTTACTATAATCTTAATAGAATATGTTGACACAGGAACAGTCGAAGAAGAGAATATAGAGTCTAGAAACTTATTCAAGTACATATGAATTTTACATATACTGTGTGATTTTATAGTATATTGGATAATATGCACTTTATTCACTAACTAGTCATCCAAAAAAAATAAAATTATACCTTATTTGATATTTCACAAAAAATAAATTGCACATAAGTTTAAAAATTAAATGTTAAAAATGTAGTTGAATATTTTTTTAAAAAATATTTGTTTAGCTTTAAGAATAATTTAAAATAACATTGTGAAGCTCAGAAGCCATAAAGAAATAATTAATAAATTTGAGTACATAAAAATTAAAACTTTCTGTTAAAATTTGAAGGTAAACTGAGAGAAAATATTTGTAGCATATATGACAAAGCTTATGATAAAAGAATAGCCTGAATAAGTTTTATTTTAAAGCTAACTATTACCCAACTACTAAAAAGAATGCATTAGATCTATCTATATATGCACTGACCTGGAAATGGCCATATCTTTTAAGAAGGAAAAATGTGCATTCTGTAACTCTCTAAGTCCTCACATAAAAATAGGCAAAGTAATTAGAGAGCAAAATCAAAATATTTACAACAAAATTTAGTAATAAGGTAGCACCAAGAACCCCCAAATACAGAGACAAACCACCAAAACCCACAAGATCTAAATGTTATTGACATTCATATGAGAGAAAGCAGAGAGAATCAGAGTGCACTTGACCTAAGAGTAAGGTAACACAAAAGAATTACCTTGAAAGGTAATTTGAGAACAGGCCAATTTGAGAACAGTGGCTACATGTAGGAACAGTTTTTCACCGTATAATAGTGTGTAAGTCTTGGTAAGTCCCAAAGAGTTTGGAGTAGTCTAGCCCCTGAGAACTCTTAAAACTGAATTAGCAAAGTTCTGTTGTAGGACAGGTCCATACATTAAGAAAAAAAATGAGCAAATTAAAAATGAAGCAGGACTGAGATAAGAGTGAAAAATAAAATAAAAAAGTTTTAAAAAATTTGATGGGGTAAATAAAGCCAGAAAATCTTAGAAACCAATCTGCCATATTTATAACACTATACAAAAACAAACAGAAAAGGAAATTTTGCAAAAGCAGAAAGCTATATAAACCATGCTTTCTCTAAAAATTCAGAGGAACTGAAATCATATTAAAATGAAAAACATAAAATTATTGAAATCAATTCCCTTATAAAATTATGACAGAAAAACAGAATAAAAACTAGAATGACAGCTCTTTGGCTAATAAAATCATTCCACGAAGACACTCAAAAGACAGAAAAGATTTGTAAAATACTGTTTCAGAACAAATTAAAAGATATTAAGAAAGTATGCAAAGTGCAGAAAAGGATAACTTGATATTATAAAAATGCAAAACTGAAATAACAGAATTCGAGAATTAGAAGAGATAAAATCATTTTAAATATCAAGACTAACCTAGAAGAATAATATGAGTGAATAAACACAACAAATATTGTCTTAAAAAATAAATGGTCGAAAGAATTTTTTAAATCAAATGAAATGAAAAATAAAAGGATTCCAGTTAGTGACATACTTAAAGATACTCAAAGAAGAGCCAATATATGGGTAATAGTAGTCCTAATAAGGGAAATAAGAAAAGTGTATATGAAAACATTTTTAAAATAAAACTTTTTTCCAGCTATATATTGAAAAGCATAATGTTACTTGAGACTACATCCTCAGAACAACCAACATCAAGACATTCTAGTGAAAATATTAGACTATAAAGAAAAAAAAGTCTTTGGTTTTCAGGAGGGAAAAAAAAACATGATTTATAACAGGGATAAAAGTGTATTATCACTAGACTTTTTGACACCATATCTTTATGCCAGAGAAAAACTAATGTAATAATCTATCTACTCAAGGAAAACAAATGTGCACCAAGTGAAACGGATCTTTAAAATGAAAGAATATTAGCTGTTATCAACATGCAAGAAATTAGAGAATATTGTTCCCATGAGTCTTAAGAAAACTATTAGGAAAAGGGCTTCAAGCAACCCAAATGACCAAAAAGACATATACATAAGAATTGGTGGTAAGAAGTAATTGTATAAATACATATAGAACTAATTGTAGATAGGATTAAAACAGATATTATAGAACCTCACATGTAAATGTATTTATTATAACTACAGAGGGAGGGAGGGAAAGAGATAGCATGTTAAAGATTTCAGTAATTTTGGTAATAGCGGTAGTAGTATTAGTATTGTTATGAAACTCTTACATGAGTAGAGTAAAATACCAAGCAGGATAAATTTTCAAAAAAAGCTACATTTAGGCATATTATATTCATACTATAGTAAATCAATGATGAGGGAAAAAAAACACACAAACTTAGAATTCTGTACTCAGTGACATTATCCTTCAAAATTGAAAAACTTGGAAGAAACCATGATGTCCTTCAGTTGGTTAATAATATAAAAACTGTGGTAAATTTAGATAATGGACTATTATCGAGCACTAAAAAGAAATGACATTGGATTGGTAGCTTGAAATCAGCCATGGTGGGAGCATTTACACCATGGGAACCAGCAAATAATACAAATCAAGACTCTTTTGACCACCAGAGCCAGATGTGACACATTTTTTAGCTCCCTGCAGTCTAGTAGATTCAACATTTTATAGGACATAGGAAAATTCTGTTTTACATTTCTTCCTTTAACTGGAATCTGGTTGTTCTTAATTTTTTAAATTTGTGATAGTTTTCATTTATAATCCATAAGCACATCAAAATTTTCTTACTCCTGGCATACTAAAATTTGTTCATATATATTTTTTAATCACTATGAAGAAGTTTGGAGGAGAGTAGAAGTTGAGAGGATAAAAGAAGTTGAAAAGTACTCCTGCAATATTGCTGTATGAGTGTAAAAATCTGAGCGTAGAATAAAACATAGTACTTTCAAAGCAACAGAAAGAGAAAATTGTAAAATTTTCTATTCATGTAATACGGCTTTTCTTCGGTAACATAAAGTTCTGTTTATTTTTTCCCAACCACAGCTATCGTTAATCCCATCATATGAAAATGACTTTAATTCTTCACAGGACAATATTTGAAAGTAATAGATTTGTGTATTTCTGGTTGAGATGACCAGTGTCCTAAACAATGTTGTCACATAGATGTCAAACCAGTAAGCAGCTTTCTGTCAGACTAGTTTGAAATATGTTTCCAGGAAACACCATCCTTGCTGGCACATACGTCATTACTTTATCCTCTCTCAGCTACTTTTACTCAGACTCTTCAGAGATTAAAACTTGGTATACCCACAAAAGATTGGGACAGGGCCAGTGGTTGGATTTTTAAACAGGTGGTGGCAAGAAAGAGTAACAATAGCATCAGTAAAGTTCATCTTTATAATAGAAGATTAAAATTATTTCTTAACCTTATAATAACAGAGACAGATATTGTATAACCAAAGTGCCCCCACACCTTGCCAAGCCTGAGCTGCTGGCAGTAGCTCTCCTTAAACAGAATTAGAACACACCACACAGATAAACTATGTAACATGGGTCTGTGGAAGCAGAAGTGGGAGTTCCAGCAGCGGGAAAACAAACCCTGTTGCCCAGCAACTCTGTGGCCATGTGCTGTACAGTAACATTGAGCCCAGCCCTTGAAGCAAGACTCCCAATTTCTTATCCGTGGAGTCATGCATTCCAGGATTACAGGCTTGCATGCCGTAGGCTTCTGAGTGAAAGGGGAAACTCTAACTGTGAATTGTAGTGTGGGCTTTCCTCACACACACTGGTAGAAACAGACCATGAGCTCAACAAGAATTCCCACTGCTACGTGACTGTTCCAGGAATGACGCAGAGCCATTCACTGATAGTGGTAAATCACAGTGACACTAGATACTGAGTATGTTACCATGTTGAGAATAGCATTTGCATCATTATCATTATGTTATATGTCACTTTAATTTATTATAAATAACATCATATTTGCATTTAATTCTGGGGAAAATTGAATACGCAGTTCAGTTTTTATAATTTAACTCCTTCATAACATGCAAACATGTTCACATGCCCGAAAACTAGGAGAATAAGTGAGCCTTAGAAAAAGTCAAGCCTGCTGTTAGTCATTTCCTCCACTGTCAAAACAATTTGGACTTATAACAGCTCCATTTGTTTTCTATAACTGTTCTGGATGTCTCCATGCTGACAGGTGATCTTCAAACATTTTCTTAGGCTTTTGTGAGAAGCATACACTGTTCTTGTTTCATAATGAGACTCACAGGAGTTGAAGATCCCATAAGGAGTACTTAGGAACTTTTTACAGCCTTCATCACTACCAGTTGCTTCCAAAGTCTTACTCTTTATTAAAAATGTAGCTATCAACATCCAAATTTCAAGTGAAACAGAATATTCTGATCTCCAAGATATTTTGCCCTCATCATAACAGCTACCACTTGTACACTTTTTTGATTTTCTTTATTTACCTCATTTTATAACTAAGAAAACAACAGTATAATGGAGTAGATAGCTAAGTATACTGAAATTCAGAAAAATTAAAGAACTTGCCAAGGGATGCATGGTTATCAAGAGATAGATAGAGCTGAGATTTTAACTGTCTTTCTAAAAAGAATCTTCTCCCTCAACATGACACCAAATAGTCATTGCTCCTCTTAATACTTACTACTTGGATTTTTTGATTCAGCAAAATATAGGCATTATACTATTTTAATCGTTCCTGTGAAAATTGAGAACAGGAAAATAAATATCCTACTTTGTTTCTTATGGGGTATTTTATTGGGCATGAACCCAGTGCAAAATGTCTGAATTACCTCTCAGATTTCCTCCTGAGTGTACTGTATTTCCAAGGAAAATGGCCATTGCTGCATTGCAATTGAGATGAGCTGACTTTTGTGTTGTATCTCTGTAAGATCTACCCTGGCACTTATATTTCCTGGCCCTTAACTTGATGAATGTTGGCACAGCACAGTGGCTATTCCTTGCAGGAGTCTTAATGAATGATTACATTCTGTTTGACCCCTAGAGCAGACAAAATGCTAAATATACTCACTTTTAGTGCCCAGTGGCTCTTTTACTAATTCCCAACTGAATATTACATGTAGACTTATGTCCCTAAGAAATTTAATGTTAAATTTTCATTTGCAAAGTTCAAACTATCCATTGTGACTTGTGGCATATAGAAAGACATCAAGATAATTGGTGTAGTACATTTCTCTCAATTTTGCTGTCAATCTAAAACTGTTTTGAAAATAGTCTTTAAAAAAAAAGCAGATAATAGGTGTCAATTTACAATTGTAGGTCAATTCTGTGTGCCTCAAAATAGGTAGCCCAATTAAAAGTAAAACAAAATGAATATGAAGTTTTCTTAGGTAGGCACAATTTCATATCATTAATTTAGTTTTCTTATTTAGGAGTGAATAAATGCTTCTCCATCTTTCTTATGAGTATCTACACAATAACAATATCATGTGATACCAAGATCCTAATACTGACTTTAGGGAAGTAGGTACCAAGTAAGGGCACCAGACTACACTTTCAAATATCTATATAAATAGTGCATGTAGAGTGCTGGAGAGAGCTCGGGAGTTTATCTGTGTGCCTATTTTTACTTAGGCAGGTAATTTTACCTGTCTGAGTCTCAGAAAGATGAGTTTCCTCATCTGTAGATTGGAGATAATGGTGTCATCTTTTTCAGAAAGGAGTTGTGAAACTTAAATAAGGTAATGATTTTGAAAACGTTTCCTAATATATAGAGTTCTTTGTAAATACTAAGATTTATTAATTTAATAGAGAAATGTGGTTCTTTGGAAGATGTTCTAATATTTCAGATTTACTCTTTTATAGGTCTTGGAGAAGGAAGACAATAATGTAATGTGTTTATAGATGCTATTTCTCAATAGCTAAAAACAAGAGAACATTTCAGAAACAGTATTTTTCAAAGCATTCTGTTCTGCATATTTGTTTGACAATTCTCCCTTTGCTCTTCCTTTTCTAAATATTTTTCTTCATTAGAAAATATATAAAAAGGAGCATGAAAAATTATAGGTAATACCACCCAGACATAAACACTGTTTACATTGTCATATTTATTTTTAGATATCTTTCCATGTACTTCTATATTTTAACCAAAAAATAATATCATGCTATTTACTGAATCATGTGTAATATTTTCCTTTTATAATAGTAAATATTATTATATTTTTTCTTTTTCTTGCTGTCAAACAATATTATTCAACAATATTTTTATAGATATTCTCAAATAAATAACAAAAATAATTTATTAATCATTCCTCTGCTAATGGATATTTTATTTACATTATTTTTCTATTTAATGAATTCTGCATTTAATGTACACAGATATAAATCTTTGTTGACTCTTTCCCAAGAGTTAAAAATACTCTGACAAAGAATGATATTTTTTTAAGGCTTTGGGAAGATCTAACAAAGTTGTTTTTCTCATAAATTGTATCCATTTACACATGCACCAGCCACAAGAGAATTCATCTCAACAAATATTTGTTAATGTTGGTTATTATATTTCATAAAATATTTGCTTATTTTATAGCTAGAAAAGGTATCTCATTTAAATTTTTTAATTTCTAATAATAGTGAGATTAAATATTCATGTTCTTAATAATTTCTCCAATTAATCTATTATGGTAGTTAAATTCTCTCAAAATAACTAAATTTGCTAATACTACATTGAATTTCCAAAAGCTCTTGCCTCTTCCATTAATAAAACTATATTAATCCACACATGAGGATTTTTAAATGTTTAATCTTTGTTACCAGTATTATCATCTTTTCATTAAAACAACACTCTTTAGATCTTTTAATGTTTTTACTTTAAATTCTAACTTATGTAATACTAATATTGCTTTGGATTCATATTTGCCTTGCATTTATTTAAAGCCAATACTTCCAAATACATGTGTTTTAGATGAGGAAATTATAAAGTGTTATCACTGGATTTGCTCTTTCATTTGGATATTTAACTAATAGACCTTTATTGATCTAACTAATATTTGGTCATGTTTCTATTAATATATATTTTCTTTTTGTCTTTTTAAAACATTTGCTTGCTTTTTCTTTTTTTTCCTGAATAGAGGTTTGGTGGGGTTTTTTTTGTTTGTTTGTTTTTTGTTTTGTTTTTTTGTTTTGCTGGTTTTTGTTATCTTTAATTTTGAAAGAAGGAAACCTGCCCTTATTCCTTAAATAAATACCTTCCAAAGACAGCCATACAATTATGTTAAAGTAACCATAAGGGGTAAGAGCAAAATAATCACTTCATAACTACCATTGATAGTAAAATACTTTGTACCTTTGAGTTTAAATACTCTTCAATTTCTAGATTTTAACTTAATTGAGAACATTAATCATGTATTTTCCTTCTTTAATATCTAATACAAAAAAGTTATATATTTTAAAGGGAAACTAAATTTTGTAACCCATGTACTACTTTAAAAATTATTAGAGTAATAATCCAGCCTAACACTTTTTACTTAGAATTTGGTTGGGTGGCCCTTTCCAGCCACTGTTTTCCTTGTCAAGAATTCTGATCTTTGACATTATTTGTATTGTAATAACTCAGATTTTCAAATTATTTTCATTGCCTGGATAGCATAATTTTAATCAATACATATCAAAGAATGCCTTTCTGTTGCCTTCACATATTGATAAGTTGACTGGATATAGAATTCCTTCAAAGTTTTGTAATAAAAATAGCAACAACTAGAGGAAGAAGGAAAAGGAGGAGTAGGAAGAGGGAGAGAGGGTGGGTAGAGACAGAGGAAGAAAAGAAAACATGGAGGAGGAGGGAATGTTTCAGTTACTCTTCTAAATATTTTAAATAAATTCATTTAATCTTAACAATGACTATAAAAAAGTATATTTACTATCTGCATTGTATTGTTGATGAAAATGATGTACCAAGAGGATAAGAACTTTGTTCAAGCTCCACTAATATTTATGAAAACTAGGTTTTGAAATTAGACAGTGAGTCTTCATCCTCTCCATTATCTCATCCTTTAACCTCCATCTCTTTATATTCTAACATTTAATAGCAAAGAAATTAAAAGATATTCAATATTTTTTCTAAGGAATTTGGGGCACCTGTGTTGACTTTTTTTATTATTTTTGGTTCTTTGTTTTTCCTGATATTTATGTGATCTTGGATTTTTAAGGCTTGCATAAAAATGTGTCTAGGTATGGTTTTGTTTCTATGAAGTTGATCTATAATGTGCTTCAATACACATTCTAGCTTTTGAAGGGTGAGGTTGTCCTTTTTGTCATGATGGAGTTTTTCTTCCTTTGACCGTTGCTCCTGATTTGTTCTATTTTCTATTTATAAAATTCCCATTTTATGTGGGTTAATCTCTTAGGTCATTCGTATCACATATTTTCTCCTTAATCTATGAATGATGGATATTTTTATTTTTTACTACATCAACTCAATTTTCCTTACTTTTACTGATTCCACTTTTTCTATTAATGAAACAATTAAGTTTTCCATATATTGCGTGCAACACTTCCTGATCATCATGGATGTTTTTCCCCAATATTGGCTCCTATCTTCGTATTCTCATTCCTTCTCTCTTTCCTTTTCTCTTGCTCCCTCTCTCCCTTTTCTCTCTGGTTTTCAATGATTTCCCGTATCTGATGGTTTTTCTGTCTTCTCATCCTACAGGGAAAAATCTATTCTCACTTAGTGTAGTGGCTTATAATCAAATAGAAGACTGATAGAATTTATATGGATCTCTCCTTAAAGCTTTCACATTTTAAAGACTATAGTTTAAGGCAGAAAAAAATAAGGGGGAAATTACATTCATAGTAAATTTTCATCATAGATTCAGAGATATATAAGTCTAAAGGAATTGGAGAGGGAAATTAGAGCCATAGATGATTACAGCAAAGGTCTTCATTTTAGTCTTTGTGTTGAAGCCCTGCTGGAAGAGCAGGCCTTGGTCTGATTCAGCTCTCTCAAGGGTTGTAGTTTTCATCCTATCTCAGTCACTTCCAGCATCTCACTTCTTATTCTTTCAACCTTGCTCACTGGCCAGTCATGCAAACTCTTCCTACAATGCACTGAGCTCATTGCTGGAAACATGTTTGGAAACAGACTTTTCGTACTCTCAAGGGTGGCAAAAAAAACTCAAAAACAGTTTGTTTCAACATAAAATTCTAAGGGATATAATATGTAAATATTAGATACTTCCATGGTTTATGAAATGGATATAGTATCACACCGTAATAAAGCACATATAAATGGAAATATTTCTTTAGAGCTACTAATTGAACTCTGATTGAAGTGATCTTTGAATGTGTTCGGACAAATCTATTTGTTGTTTGGTTTGGCTTTTATTATATCATTAACCAACCATCAGGTTATTTTGTTCTAGATAAATTGTTGCCTCTTTTCCTCCAAGTCGTTCTATGTTAAAATCAGGCTAACAAACTTTTTCCCCCTGATATCTTTATATATCCATGTATCTCAAAAATTCATCCAAAATGTTACATTCAGTGAAGTCAACAGGCCAGAGGCAAAACAATCAACATTTTCTACTCATGCATGTGTAAAGCAGTTTGCACAGTGAAACAACTATGATTACCAAACTGTATATAAGCTTTGTTCACCAACTTCTTTTAGTGTGCATAGACTATTAAAATTCACCTTGAACAAATTCTTTTAAAAATTAAACATGCATTTAAAAAGAGAAAAAAGCATTGTCTGGTTATACACACACACACACACACACACACACAGAGAGAGAGAGAGAGAGAGAGAGAGAGAGAGAGAGAGAGAGAGAGAGATTATATATATATAAATACATGGAAATATATATTTTATGTATAAAATATTTTAAATCTCTAGCTATTGCTGTATCTACAGATATATTCATTTATATATACAGACACACACATATATATCAGTGTCAGTTTGAAGTTTATTGGTAGGAACATGCATATAAGCTTTTGCATGGGGAATCCATTCACTACAAAAACCATTATGCTTACATGACAATAATGCAAACACCAGAAGACAAATCAGAAAGGAAGAGTGAGGATGAAAACTCAAAGGCTTGACGAATCACTATAATAAGGGATTCTTTTCTCAATTTGCTGATGGTCTGTTTCTCCAGATTAATAGTAATCCAATACCATATGTTTAGTTCAGCCCCTGTAGGTTTTAGTGCATGCCTCTTTCAGACTCAGGCTGCTAGGTCAGCAGCTTCAGCTGCTTTTGGCAATGTTTTGGTTTTTCACAAGAATTGTTATAGTAACTCTAAATCTAACTGAGTTTCTTAGATAAACTTTTAAGCTAAGTGGTTTTATCTCTTCACTAGGATATCAGACTGCCAAAAAATCCAATGGTGTGCATGTATATTTATATTTATGTAGATAAACTGTTAGAATTTATACGTGCTTTCTGATAGTTTATAGAGAAGTTTGAAAAACTGTCAATCTAGTACAATATTTATATAATTTTTTAGCATTTTTTTACTAATTTATTCAGATGTTTAGATAGTATTTCAATAAAATGGGATCTCAAATGCCTAGAAAAATACTATCCTCTTGTACATTTCATTATAAATTAAAGCCTTTTCATAGAAACATGATTGTTTGGTTTTGGGGGAGATTAAGATATCACATACAAGCAAAATATAAATTAAGTGAAAAAACCGAAGGCTCTAATTTATTTTTAAAAAGTACTCAATTGACTATTAATAAGAAAAAGGCAATAAGTGATTAAGAAAATGGACATCTAGAAAAGACATCGTTTAGAGTTCTCTGGAAGATATTGGATATTCTCAATTTAGAAGGAAAAATGATTTTCTAGTCTGTTTAGATTTTTGTTGTCATTGTATTTTTTCCAGGTATGGAAATATCACCACATAGCATTTCCTGAAAATCTTTGAGCTTTGTAATTGGAATCCTAGAGAAAGAGGGGAAGCAGGCATAGACCATAATTTCAGTGTTTTCAGGGAATATTTACCTCAGCCATCTAAGTAAGAGTGGACTGACTTGAAAAGAAATATTCTCTGGGACAGTTTTTGCCAACTGCTGGGGTTTAAAATCTGCTTGGAGAAGTCTCCTTCTTATATTATCTCTAATAATTCATTTATGGAAAATGACATTGTTGTGCAACTCTGTTTGGAACTATTAATTAAAATTAATGAGGATCTCGCTGTTTTGCACTGGCTTGTTTCTTCGATCAAGCTAGTTTAATCTGGACTGGTCTGACGTCCTGCCTGGACGGGTTTGACATTCTGCCAAGAAGCCAGCAATAGGCTGAGGAAGGTTAAAACAGAGTTGGCAAGTAGCAGAGTTCTGAAAGTTGAATTTGGGGCATAAACAACAGAAAGGAGTTCTGGCACCTAGATAGAAAGGTGACAAAATTCTAAGTTATCAGTGTTGAAAAACAGCCACTCTTGTATCAGAAAGGTTGATACTTTATCCAGTTAAAAATTGTATATAGACATTCAGAAATTTCCAGCAGTTAGACATAATTGACACTGAAAAGCATGCAGACTCAAGAAATACTGAAATATTCCATGTCAGAGACCCACAGAGATCATATCTCTATTTTCCCATTCTGTATTAAAAATAATAATAAAAAACTAGGATTGTGTCCTCTAAGAGCCTCAATTTTTGGTTTCAGGAGTAGGAAATGTTTCACTTTTAAAACATTTTCAGAAGTAATGATTTTTAAATGACTTACTGGATTCCCTAAAGACTTATAGATGATATATAATTTATATTTTGCAGGTAGAGTTATTTTAGTCACACAGAAGGGGAAATAGGCAAAGTTATAGGGGGCAATAGTGAGATTCAGATATCACTGTTCTCTCCAGATCAGCACACACACACACACAATTTCCTTCTAGCCAATAGCACAAGGTGGCGTTATTTTACGTTATATTATATTATATTATATTATATTATATTATATTATATCAGTTTGTATACACACACACACATGCACATACACACACACACACACACACACACACATATACACATATGGTGTAAACTTGGGAAACAGAAGTGCTCACAATTTCCCAACTGTTTAGCAGTCATACTTTAATAAACATGTCTTCCTGTCATTATTTTGCTCATGTCCAGTTCCTCTACATGACAACTAATTAGTAATAAAATAATAAAATAATGGAAATATTGTTAAGATGTCAGTTTGACTACCCCCAAATTTACTTGCCCCTTGGTATCTGTGGGATATTGGTACTAGAACCCCAAGGATACAAAAATTTGTGGTTACTCAAGTTCCCTATATAAAATGGCATAGAACATTGCATACGGCCAGCCCTCCATATCTGTTGATTCACAACTGTAGATTAAAAACAGGGTATTTATGGGGGAAAAAAATCCACATATAAGTGGACCTGTGAAGTTCAAACCTGTATATAGATTATGATGGTGATGGTGGTTACGAGGCTACATACTTTTGGCAACACTTGCAGAACACTGCACTACAAAGAGTTAGTGAGGGTGGGGGGGAAGTGTGGGAGGAGGTATGACCAAAAAACAGAAGACAGAGGGCAAAGTTTAGAGCCAAACTTTGTGTTGAAGAATAAGATGTAGTGGAGCTAGAGATATGTATGGGTTAGGGTAAGAATCATATGTCAGCCAATTGTGATCTTAGGCATCTGATATATTCAGGTTCTTGAGCAAGTTACTTAACCTCTAAGCCTGTATATCTTCTTGTATGAAATGAAGACATAATACCCACTTTAAATGGTGCTGTACGGCTGAATGAGAAAGTGTATATGCTTTGTCTTAGCACAGTATTTGACACATAATGATTGTTCTAAGTAAATGGTAGCTGTAGCAGATGCTTCCAGTTCTCTGTGTCACATTCCCTGGGCCTCCCTGTAATTTGGGTGTCTCTGACTCCTGATGCACAGACAGCATCCTATTTCAAGAATGTGCCTGTGATCTTTCTGACTTCTGTCCCAGGTCCTGGAAACACTGCTGGGCTAGCTGAAGGTGTAGCTCAGGGACTTAGGGGTGTTAAGACTGCTGAAACAACCTGTAATAAGTGGTGGATAGCATTACCAGCTTCTCCTTCAGGAGGAGAATTGTAGTTACAGCAGAATAGAGGCCCCTTGCTCATAGCAGTGATATAATAATGCATCCTTGCAATGTTTTTTTTTTTTTTTTATCTCCATCTCATACTCCTTACTCCCTCTTGCAAGGTTACTTGAGTGACTACCATTCAAGTAAGCTATCTATCCTAATGCCCTAATTCAGGTTCTGCTTTCAAGAGAACCTAAACCAAGACCATGACTATTACCAGAAAGCTGCATTTTTATATTTGATGCAATGACTTATGAAGAACCCATTCCTCACATCCCCAACCATATACCTCCTCTTCAGTCAATGCTATTTATGCTGTGATTTGCAGCTTGCTAAATACCTGTATCTATATGATCGTACTCTGCAATCTCAAGCAGCTGTGGAATATAGAATTTGCAGATGCTGCCTGTGGTTTTGTGCCACAATCCTGTTCCACCTTGGCTCCTCCGCCCTTTGCTACCCAATAGAAAATCTCTGCTTTGAAATGGGTGGCACCCCTGCTTTTATTCTCTTATCCCCACTTCTTTCCATCACATGCCCAGTTCCTTCCTATTCACAACACCATTAAACACTGAGCTACTCTGTGAAACAGGATGGGCCAAGCGCATGGGCTCCTATAGGCTCAGACATAGCATCAGCACTCGCGAGGAGCTTTCATTACCCATACGAAATCAAAACGTAGGGCAAACTCAAGTAGAAATGGCTGAAATGGCAATACCTGTCCCATCCCATGAAATTCATGCTTTAACATTCTCCAAACATTCCTTTTCCTGTTTCTACTACCACCACTCCCATGAACAGTTATTTGGAAAACAGCTCTTAGCTATTTACAAAAACAACTTATAGTATAAAGAAAATTTAACCCAAGCCTGTGTAACAAATAAGCCCCACTCTAACAAGATTTAACAAACACAAAAGCTGTCTTGAAAAATTTTTATATCCTTTAAAATGAAATTATTATCTATATATGGCACTCCACATCTGGTTATGATACTAGGCTGTACTTTAGACAGTTTTATAGCTTATACCAGTGCTATCTAATAGAACTTGCTGTGGTGATGGAAGTGTTTATCTGTGCTGGCCACTGAGCATTTAAAATGTGGTAAGTGTGACTGAGAAACTGAACTTTTACCTTTAATTTAAATTAAATTTAATTTAATTTAAATAGCCATATTTGTTCACTCTCTTAAAACTATATTGAATAGGCCTATAGTTTCATCATCAATTATTACAGAAATTGAACCTGCATCTTCTAAAAACATTCTTTTGTTTTGTTGTTTTTTTTTGTTTGTTTTTATTTCTTTATTTTATTTTTTATTTTTTACTTTTTTTGCTTTGATATTGTTATTTAGTGAAGATTAGCAGAATAAGATTTTGGAGAAAATGCTGATACTGGAATTTTAATCCATCTGAGTGTAATTATTAATGTATAGAAATACTTTCATTCTTCTAAGTTTCTCAAACATCCCAAAGAGCCATAAACAAGACATGTTTTGTTTTCAAAAGTTTCAAGAGCATAAACCAAAGCTAAAACCCTGTTGACCAGGAATACTTTCCTCAAAAACTAAATAGTATATGATTTGACATCAGCCTTTATATACTCTCTGGCTCTCTTAAGAATAATAGTTTTAAACAGATTATTAAATAAATCTAAACCCCTCACATTATTTTGTTTCTCTGATTTGGTAATATAAAGCATCCCCAGTAGAGCCCATATCATTTTTGAAAACCGTATGACATACGTGATTTCTTTTCTAGACAACTGAGCCTACTTAGAACTATAATGCAGGCAACTGACAGCATCAAGTAACTTGTTGTGATTAATAAAAATATACAGCTAAAATAAAGTCACAGTCCCTCTGGTTCACTAAAGCTGTGCTCAGATGTCAAGTGATGAAATTACAATTCATTCATCTTTACTCAGCCCCTTTTCTCTGTATTCTCAGCAATATCAGATATTACTGAAGAAACCTTCCTTCTTGAACCTATCTCCTCCTCACCTTCCCTTAGCCTGTGCTATCTTTGTTTCAATCCTGCCTCTCTGGCCACTATTTATTCTATTTTCTCTGGTTATTCATCAGCTTTCACCGTTACTCAGGTTGGCTCTTTAGCCTTCCACACTTCTCACCCTGAATGTCTTGAAAACAGAATTTGTCCACATCTCCAATTTAGCTCTCAGATTTAGGTTGATGAGACCCAAAACTTAATTCCTCCCATAAATCTCAGATTATATTCTATACCCTCTGTGTGTGACATCTCACTGCCACCTCTATCTAACATCTCTAGAACTTGACTCATCATCACTTGCCCATAAACAGACACTCCTCTGACAGTCATCTAGACCAAGAAATCTGAATCATCATTGATTGCTGTTTCCTCACCACTGATGAAAAATGAAGTTTCCTGTCACCAACCACTTTATGTCAGTTTCTCAACAAATGCAGTCTCCTTATTAGTCTTTCTAACTTTATTTTTATTTCCTTCAACCTAACTTGCATTGTCAGCAAATAAATCTTGCAGAATTATTACTTTAAATTCACTCTCTTATCCAAAAACTTCAGATCCTTGTGACTTACATGGTATCAAATCTAAACCCCTCAGCTTTGTGCTCAAGAACCTTAATCTTGACATTATTATCCCCACCTTTCTCTACGATTACTTTTTTTCTCATACAAATCCTGTTCCTCCAACCATACTATAGTTTCCCACTTGTAAAGTCTTGCTCACAGAACTTCTCTCCAACCCACTGCCCCAAATGCCTTCACCCCTCTGTGTGCTCACACGCTGTCTCTGTCTCTCTCTCTCCACTGGCTTTTTTCTGGTCCTAACTCAGTCTGTCTTCCCCCATGTGATCCTTCAGGTGTTAAGACTTCTTATCTTCATAAACAGGTATTGTCCTCATCACTCACTTGTTGTTTTTGGTGTGGTGTGCATGGGTGTTTGTGAATGTATTTGTGTGTGAAAGTCACAATACATTGTTAAAGCAGATAAAATGGTTCCTGGCACATAATAAACAATTATCATCATGATTCTTCTTAATACCTCTACTAATATTATCATGAAAATGTTCTACCAAGGTATTCTACAGAACCTAGTATGTCTTTATTTTTTTCTCGCTAAATTATTAATTTATTATAAAAGCATACAACTTAGGACCAGCCAGATGGAAGAAGTACATAAGACAAGGAATGTGATTGAGGCACAGAGCTTCCATGCCTTCTGTGGGCACTGCACCCTCCCAGCACCTTTGCATGTTCAGCAAACTGGAAGCTCTCTAAACCTATTAGGACTTTTTTGAAATTTAAATTTTAAAAAAATTCCAATTACTGTTGACATTCAATATTATATTAGTTTAAAGTATACAGCATCGTGGTTAGACATTTATATAACTACGTATGTAGCTATTACAATATTACTGACTATATTCCCTAAGCTGCAGTTTACATCCCCTTGACTATTTTTCAAATACCAGTTTGTACTTGTAATACTTTCACCTTCCTCACTCAGTCCCCGCTTCCTGTCTGGCAATCGTTATTTTGTTCTCTGTATGAGTTCGTTTCTGTTTTGTTTGTTCATTTATTTGTTTTTTTAGATTTCACATATAAGTGAAATCATATGCTATTTGTCTACATTTGACTTATTTTACTTAGCATAACATCCTCTAGGTCTATCCATGTTGTTGCAAATGGTAAGATTTTATTTTTCTATATGGCCAAGTAATATTCCATTGTATGTATGTACCACTTCTTTATCCTTTCATCTTTTTATTGGAGCATTTAATCCATTCACATTTAAACTAATTATTGATGTATTTTTTGCCATTTTATTGTTTATTGATTTTTATAGTTCTCTGTTCCTTTCTTATTCTCTTGCTTTCTTTTGTATGTTGATGATTTTCTATAGCGATGTGTTTGGATTCCTTTATCTTTATTTCTTAAATACCTCTTGCAGATTTTTGGTTTCTGGTTACCATGAGCTTCATATATGCCAAATAATGTTTATAATAGTCTGTTTTAAGTTGATGGTCGCTTAAGTTCAAACACATTCTAAAATCACTAACGATTTTACTTATCCCCTCCACTGTTATGTTTTTGTCATTATGTTTTACTTCTCGTGTGTGTGTGTGTGTGTCCTTTAATTTACTGTTATAATTATACATGATCTTCCTGTGTTTGCCTTTTAACCTTTGTACTAATTTCAGTGCTTGTTTATCTACTGTTTTTATTGTGTATTTGCCTTTGTCAGTAGGAATTATTTTCTTTGTGGTTTTTTTTCTTCTTCTTTTTAAAGAAGTCCCTTTAATATCTCTTGTAATACTAATTTGCCAGTGATGAACTCCTTTAGCTTTTTCTTGGTGGGAAGCTCTTTCTCCTTTAATTCTAAATGACAGCCTTGCTGGATAGAGTAATTTTGGTTATAGGTCCTTTCTTTTCATTACTTTCTATATTTCCTGCCAGTCCCTTCTGGCCCGTAAAGTTTCTGCTAAGAAATCAGCTGACAGTCTTATGGGAGATCTCTTGTTGTTAACTACTGATTTTCTCTTGCTGCTTTTGAGATTTTTTCTCTTTGTTTTTAACCATTGGCATTTTAATTATGATGTGTCCTGATGCCGGCCTGTTTGGGTTCATCTTATTTGGGACTCTGTACACTTCCTAGACTTATATGCATATATTTCCTTTGCTAGATTAGAGAATTTTCAGTCATTATTTCTTCAAATAGGTTTTTTTTCTTTTTTTTTTTAATGGGGAATTAATTAATGGAATCCAATAAGTTTCAGCTGTACACTTTAACAATAAAGTACACACACACACACACACACATATTTATATATGTATATTTACACTGCGTGTTCTCCTCCCATAGTTAGATTTCTTTCTGTCATGACATGTTTGACCCCCTTTACCTCATGTATCCCCCTTCCCCCCACCCCCTACTTTATGGTAACCACTAATCTATAGTCCATGTCCATGAGTCTCTTTTTGTCCTGTTCATTTGCTGATTTTAGGTTTAAATAAGTCCCTTGCTCGCTCTCGCATGCTCACACGCGCTCTCTCTCTCTCTCTCTCTCTCTCTCTCTCTCTCTCTCTCTCTCTCTCTCTCCTTCTGGTACAGCTATGATGTGAACACTGGTATGCTTAATGTCCCAGAGGTCTTTTAAACTATCCTTAGTTTTTAATTTTTTTTTCTAATTTTCGCTGTTCCATTGGGTGTTTTCTACTACCTTATATTACAAATCACTGATTCATTCCTCTGCTTTGTCTAATCTGCTGTCAATCCCATCTAATATATTCTTCATTTCAATTGTATTCTTCATTTCTGATGTGTACTTTTTGGTTTTCTATCTACTTTTAATAATTCTTATTCTTTTGTTAAAGTTCTCACTAAGATCATTTATTATACTCCTAAGTTCATTGAGCATCCTTATAACCAGTGTTTTCAACTCTGTATCCGATTGATTATTTGCCTCCATTTTGGTTAGTTCTTTTTCTGGAGTGTTGTCCTGTTCTTTCATTTGAAACATGTTTTGTTTTTTCCTTATTTTGGCTGCCTCCCTCTGTTTGCTTCTATGTATTAGGTAGATCTACTACATCTCCCAGTCTTGGCAGAGTGGCCTTATATAGTAAGTATCCTGTGGGGCCCAGTGTCACAGTCTCCTTGATCACCTGAGCTAGGTGCTCCAGCAGTGTTTCTTGTGTGGGTTATATGTGTCCTCCTGATATAGTTGAGTCTTGATCGCTGTTGACTCTCAGGCTCACTGGCTATGAGGGCTGGCCATGACTACAGTGGATTAGCTGTTATGTGGGGGGTGACCCCACAGAACAGAATTCTCTTTAGTGAGGCTCTGCTGCCTGCCAAGTCCACCATTTGGGTGTGTCATTTGTGGTGCTAAATAGGTGGTGTTTTAGTGTGGTCTGAAGCCAACCACCAGGTTTGTTGGTTCTGGGGCCTCTTTGGAGGAGCTCTGCTGCAAGCCAGAGTCAGCTACTGCCTGTGTCCAGCTTGGAGCCACCTGGGAGAAGCAACAGAGTGATCTGTGGTTGGTAGCTGACTGTGCTGGGCTGGGAAGCACCTGGGAGTGGTGCTATTATAAACCAAGGACAGCTGCCACTAGTGCCAGGCTTGAGGCCACTTTGCAAGAAGTACAAGTTCAACGCTTCTTGTTTGGGGTTTGTGGATCATTGAGAGATTTTGAAGGAAGTCTGCAGCATGAGCCAAAGCCCACCACTTTTGTGGATCAGCCTCTGAAAAAGGTTCAGATAGGATACATGAATTGGGTGGAGTGGGTTCTCAAAGAATTACCAAAATAAGGCAAGAGCAGTACCAGTCAAGTTAATGGAGCCTCAGATTTGGCACCCACCTGCACATGTAGGCTGTGTGAGAGGACATCTCAGCAAATTAACAAGGGCACCAGCCAGCACTTTAATCCAGAAGAGATCTGCCCCTCCAGCCTTCACCCTGAATCCAAATAATCCCTTAGTGCTTTTCAAGCTGCTGCCCTAGCACTGGAGCTTAGGGTGAACATTTGTGAGTAAGTCTGTGCTTGGGCCTTTTTTAGAGGATACCTGGGTCTACAGCAGCTCTCTATCTCCCTAGTTGCAATCCCCATTGATATTTTATAGTCAGCTTTGGTGGCAACTCCTCTTCCTGGCAACTGGTGTTCCAGTTGGGGAACTCAGTGTGGGGCTAGAGCCCCTCTTCCTCAGGGGTACCTCTACAGCTGAGCTATCCCTCCAGATTATTAACTGCTGCATGTGGGTGTGGGAGCTGCCTATTCTGCATCTCCACCTGTCCCACCAGTCTCAATGTGGCTTCTTCTTTGTATCCTTAGCTATAGGAGTTCTGTTCAGCTAATCTTCAGGTTGTTATCAAGGGTAGTTCTATAATTTAGCTCTATTTTTAAAATTTTATTTTTAAGTACAGTTGGCATACAGTATTATATTAGTTTTAGGTGTACAACATAGTAGCCATAAATTTTGATGTGGTCATGGGAAGAGGTGAGCACAGTATTTACCTATTCTGCCATCCTGACCAGAAGTCTTCCCTAGCATATTGTCTTGAAATTAGTATATGCTCAATAAACACAAATTTCATAAAGCATTTTTCATGCATGAATGCTTTGCAAAGCAGTTTATAAAAGGATAAAAAGGAGTGAGTGATGGCAGGAGCAAAACTAATTATTATGAGCATTGAAAGTTGATTTTTGCCTAGGAGACTCTTTTATGAAAATCTTTATCCAGTTTGCGTATACATCCAAATTACAATATATTTAGTCTCTTCCCTAGGATAACAGCCCTCCTCCTACCCATCTGTCATGTCAGGTTGCATTGAGCAAATGCTAATTTACCTTTTTGATGTACCATTTGACAATTTCTGGTTTCAGATATCACATGCAAGGTTGCACATCAGTGAATCAAATTTGAATCCATATTGTCAAGTTCATATTTAGAATAAAATGTTGCATCTTTCATATAAACTTAAAAGTAAGTTATATATCAGATGAGTGTGTGCATGTAACTTAAATGAAAAGATAAAATCAAAGCAAAGGAAGACATTATCTTATTGGCTATGAAATTACTGAACCAACTAATTTGATTTATGGAAGAAGGTTTCAACAGCTCCGGTTGAACTTTCACAGTGCAACTTCTGGATGCCCATTCCATTAATTCATTAAATAAAAAGAGCATTCTTTTAATTCTAATTATCTCAACTGCACTTGTTAATATACTAAAAGCTAAACACAGGCAATAATATTTCTGTTTTTTTATCATCTGCCATCTCCTCCAAAATAATTAACCTATATTGAGAGAAGTAATTCTTCACTCAAAATGATTTTTACCAAAGCAAAGGAAGCAGCATACAATAAAAATTCATATAACCCAGTCATTTAGTACAAAAATAGAACTGAAAAGGCATTAACAGCAATTTAGTTCAATAAAAGGAGAAAATTGCCAGTGTTTACTTTAGTTTCATAGGGTAAATATATATTTCAGATTTTCCATATTCTTAAGGGCTTTTGTCTGAATTTTAGACATTAATTTTATTGTTATCATGAATATTTGGAGATGTGTTAATTTTTGAATGAAAAAATACTCATTTTGAATATATTTGAATCAAAAAGTATCAACATAATTTCTGACCTCCAAAGTCAGCAATTAAGGCAAAGGTCACAAACATGAAGAATAGCTTTCAATAGTCTAAGACCCAAATGAGAGTTTTCTAATGTACCATGTAAGAGGAACCGTCACAGTTCTGGACACTGAGAGAGAAAGACATTCTTAGAGCATCCTCAGCCCCTCATGCTAAATAAGTGTACGGACAGACAACTAATAGAAAGAAGATAGACTGATGGATGGATGAGTGGATGGATGGAAACAAAGTTATAATTAATAAGTTCTTTACAGTATGGTAACTTATACACAAAACTCACTTTGCTTCTTCATGAATTTTCTCAGACTGTTAATATTTTGTCACCAAGTACCAGCAGCTGAATACAGTATAATAACATAGCCCACTGTGGCAAGCAGCAGATGAACATAGTATTATATCCAGTGAAACACGCACTGTCTCAGAGATAGGTGGTGGGAGGTTTTCCTCCTTGTATGCATTTTATGCAAAGCCTGAAACTGTTCCTCAACCTGCAAGTTATCCCTCTTCCTTTATTTCTGTAATTCAGAAGCTTCAACCCTCTTTGGCATTCACTTCCATCCAGATACATTTACCTTTTTCATTCAATGAGGGTGAAATCTAAAATTTACTGTAGCATTGTTTTTTTAAAGAATTTTTTCATGTCTTTCTAGCTGAATTAGTGTTAGTAATTAGGGCTGTTATTTTTTTGTTATGCACTATTTATAAAGTTGCATAGGTGTGGAATGGCCTGTCCCAATTCTCTTTTTTTATTAAGCTTTGTTACTTTTTTAGAGATGATTTTGCCAGATAATGCATTTTTTTTTCAGGAAAGCTTGTATTATCCTATAGCAGAAAAATATCTATATTCTGTTTTATAATTTCTCAAATTATTTCATTCTTACCCTAAAAATCATATTGACTATGTTTAAGTTTTAATTTATTATACGTATTTATTTCTAAGGTTCTATGAAGGCACTTACAAATATGCCTTTTCCCACGCCCTGATCTAGCTCTGGACTTTGGAAAAATCTGCAACATTTACAAGCTTTTAATAAATCCACTTTGATGTTGTAGAGTACTTATCAAAGGGTGATCATCAAAATTACTTTTCTCAAAAATATTATATTTTAATTAGTTAAATCATTAAACTTTTTTACTCTACCAGTAATCTGTGATTTATAATATTCTATCAAATACAGCACTATGATTCTTCTTTTCTTTCATTGCACAAGACTTCTTTGAAAAGATAAAAGGGTTTTGTTCACTTGTCATTTTCCTTTTTATTGCTTTCTCTTCATTTCCCATGTTGGCTTCAGTCATGAAGTTGGGATGCTAGTCACCTGCCTGCTATCTTTCTGATAAATTTTTGCAAATATTTTTGGCATATCACTGTATGCCAAGCTTGCCCCTTCTCTCACACAGGCTACATACTTACGTGCTTTCCCCCTCAATTGAACTCTTCCATCTGTCTAAGAAGTAATTAATTCCCTTGACAAAAAAGAAATAGCCATCAGTGGTGATTTTTAGTGTATTAGTTTTTAATGTGTCAAGAGAATGCCTTGGTCAAATTCAAGTGGTACTTCTTTAGCTGTTTTATTCTTTTTATTTTGTTTTGTCTTGTTTTTTTTTATGTCAAAAGATTTTGTTTTTCTAATTGAAGGAATAGAATGTAGGACATGAACCTTAGACGAAGTTTTTTGTATTTCACATCCTTCTCTACTATTTACTCACTATGCAGTCAAATTATTTAACCTCCCTGGTCCTCAGTTTTATCCTAGAGTTATGATTATATAAAAATGAGTAAGTACATATGAAGTGCTTATATTTCTTGATGCTCTCAAACTATATATTTGCAAGTGTTTAGCTATAAGGTATATTTTGGAGTTTCACATTCCAAGATGTGACAAATCAAATTTATCATTTCCAAAGACACATGGGCATGCACATGCATGTGCATGCATATACACTAAGCAAGATCATTTTAAAATCTCATTTGGCCACAAGGAAATACTGCCTGAGAACACAATTGATTTGACTCTTGGTAAACTGGGATCTCACATCCTTGGTGGATTCTTCCAAAACAACCATTGAATGATCTGTAATGTGAGGAACTGTGAATTTAAATTATACTCTATATGTGACTGATGTATGAGAACAATACTTTTCATTAAAGTTTATTCACTTAGAAAATAGTTCCCATCCTGTGCCAAACACCATACATGTTGCTGAGGGTACAAAGATGAACAAAAAATTTTTAGTTCTTATAATCTCAGAGTTTACAGCCTGGTAAAGAAAACAATGTAGCATAAAAGCTAAAAAATGAATAATGCAAAGTTTCATGAATTTGGACTTGGGAGATCTGGGAAAGATTCCAGAGGAAGAGCTGACTGAAGACAACTGGGTAAGTAAGAACTAGTAAAATTCTGGGTGAGAAGTTTTTGAAGCAAAGGGAATGGCATATGTGAAGACTACTCTATTTATGATAGTTCACAAAAACTTAATTGTTCTTACTGTAAACCTCTATCCTTCCACTAGAATAAAGACAGAAGATTTGTCTGGTTAGTGCATTTTTATATATTTATCTCCTAGAAAAGCATATATATAGTGGTATACAGTAGGAGCTCTATAAATATTTGTGGAATGAATTAATAAATTTCAACACAGCTTTTTTATTTTCCAATTAGAGCTTTTGACCAGGAATTCTGATTAGTTTAATTTGATGAGTAAATTTGGGGGTTTGCAGTGGTATCATTTATACATGTCAGAGAACTACCATGTAAATAATAGTATATGCCATTCATGTTCATATCAAAAACTATGGCTTACTCTTCAGTGTTATTAATGGACAAAGGAACAATGAATATTATCTGTGTAATGGAAAAAACAATAATAATATTTATTAGCCTTCCATGAGCTTTATGAACAGGCATTAAGATTGAGCCATACAGAAATGGGTGCAGGTATATTCAAATGTTTGCACATGAGTATTTAATGGAGTTTCTTAATTGTTTTTTTTTCCTCCCAATCATGGAAAAGGTGAATAAAATGAACTCCCAAAGTCTTAAATACTGGTAAAAAATATTGCATTCAATATTGAGTTTAAAATGCAATAATTTAAACTCTACTTTCAAGATAGAAAATTTGCCAGGGATCCTAAGGGAGTACTAAAATCTTTCTGAGGAACCACAGTAAAATATTGAATTGAAGTAAACCTAATAAATGTGAAAAGTAGATGGACTCGCTTCTAGGAATTAGTAATTCTGATACAAGCACAAGAGAATACTTGCAAACCAAGAATTTTATTTCTGGCATCTTTCCACTTTACCTTTCGAGAACTTTTGCCTTCTCACTGCCCAAACTAACCTCCGTTCTAACATACTTGTGGCTGAGCCTCTCAGGCAATTCCTCATGCTCTCAACTTGGCTCATTCTCCTTTTATCTTTCAAAATTTCAACTAGATTGGAGACTTCATTTCTGTAATTTGAGGTATTCATGAAAGGCAGTCAGACCCAGTAACTAGCACAGGGATGGAAACTCATTTAAACCAGCTACATGCTGTGTAGTACTGGCAAGTTGCATAAGGTCTCTGAAGCTCTGATTTCTCATCAGTTATGACAGTGTGTTTCAATTCAAACAAACAAACAAACAAACAAACAAACAAACAAAAAATGCCTCAGTTGCTGTCCCATTGAGAACTCTAATCAATGATTCCATAATGGAGAGTTAATGGTTAAAATACTTAATGCATCCTTCAAGAAATATCCACATGTTCAAAGGACATAAAGCCAAAGGAGGAAAATGCTTGCCTGAGATTTTCTGGCACGGTCAGTAAGAAAATAGTAAGGATAATGATTTTGCCAGAGGACTTTAACCCACACTTTATAGACAGCTACCTACCAACTGGTATAATGTGGTACATATTGAAGGTGACTACTGAAAATAAACTTCTAGATAATTAAATGGTTTCTGCTCAATTATTGGATCAGGATTTAGCCCAAAGCTAGGCATATTTCATGTGCTTAATTTCTAACTATGTCTTATATATTTTAGTGTGCCTTTGTCTTTTGAGTATATTTGCTTATTTCCAGTAGTTCTACTACTTTTTATTAATTCTAGAATGCATATTTTTCCTCACGTTTATATCCCTGAAATCAGAATACACCTTACAATTCATTGCAATGAATTAGTCTCTTCTTCCTTGGTGGTGCATAATCAATGGACTCTTAGAATTTACTATAATGTTGACCTATGGAATTCCAGACAATAAATATTCTGTAATCCCTGATTGAAAGTCAGACAGCAAATACACAATTTAGTGGACCAGAGTGATCTATTTTCCTTCTTGATTGTTTAATCTCTCATTATTAGCTTTAAGAATGTTAAAAGACACAGGTATGAATAAGGTACATGCATAAAAAGAAGCATGCTTTAAATTGCTTAGTGCACAACTTCCACTATATTAAGACATCATTCAAGCTTTTTAAAGAATTGATATCCTAGGAGTTTTTGCTTTACATCTTATATTTTAAAGTATCAATTAAGGTATGTACTTTTAAAAATTAAAATGACTATATATTCATCTTATTTTGAGATTTGCTCATACCCCTTGAAATAATTTATATTCCCTAGGTCATTACAAAACTTGAGTTTGCAAATCAATACATATATAAAACTGCCTGAAGTATTAAGGTTTTTAAAAAGCAATTTCTAACTTAATTCTGCCCAAGTGATTTTAGGAAAATCATAAAAGAAAGAAGAAAGAAGAAAGGGAGTGAGGTTAAGGGCGGAGGGAGATGGGGTGGAGAAAAGACAGGAGGAAGGAAAGGAAGGACACACATTAATAGTATAAGCACAGCAACTTTATATTTAATTTTTTGAGTTAATGTAAACATAGCCATGTGACTTTCTGCGTAATTAGTAAATAGCACAATAGTCAGTGTTGAGTTTTATGTACTCACTTTCTCAAAAAAATGTTTTTAAAATGATATTTCTGCATGTATGAAGACTAAAACATCTTTTTTTGCCTTTTTATGTTTTAGTTTTATATTTTGATTTATCATCCTGGGTGTGTAGTGATCCACAGATTAGATCAGAATACATTACATTAAATATATACATATACTATAAGAACTCTAGCTACACACCATAATTTCACACATCTTTGCCAAAGACTATAATCAATTCCAGATGGTCTTCTCTATAACATTCTCTGTAGTCAGGTACTGGACAGACCTGTCATATCATGGACTCTCAAATACAGAGTGCCTGAGACATCTTAGAATGATACAGCCAGATAAAATCTGCAGTTGCTTATCACAACATCCAATATACCTCTTGTATTTACTTAAGCAAATCCCATGTGAAAGAAAAATTTATATGAAAACAGGCAGGGATAGATAGAGGAATCCAATGAAATTTCAAAAGCAAAGTGAAATCCTACAACTATTAAAATAAGCAGAGCACTTTCTCTGCTTTTTCTCTGAAGCTTGATCATAGACCATAAACATTAAATTGACAAAAATTAATTTTAAAATGCTACTGTTAGGAAAGGCAGTGAAAGCAACTCAAATGTCAGTCAACTAATGAATGGGTAGACAAAACGTTGTTAACCCCCACAGTGGAGATAATTTTCAGCAACAAAAAGGCATGAAGTATGAAACATACTATAACGTGGTTGAACCTTGAAAACCTTTTGCTAAGTGAAGGAAGCGAGTCACAAAAGACCATGGATTGGGTGATTCCATTTAAATGGGATGTTCAAATCCAGAGACAGACAGATTAGTGATTGCCTAAGGTTGGGCGTGAGTGACAGCTGGGGAATGACTGCTGATAGGTACGAGGTTTCTTTTGGGGTGATGAAAATGTTCTAAAATTAGATCATTGTGACAGTTGCGCAACTCTGTGAATATACTAAATTGTGCACTTTAAATGGGTGAATTGTATGATATATGAATTATATGTCAGTAACACCATTTCAAAATACAAGGCAATAGATTAAAGGCAAAAATTTTCCTTCTAGTAAATGACAAAAACTTTCTCCATGAGCAAAATTGAAATGCTTTCCTGCAAGCACTGAAAAATGAAAATTTGTAAGGGAAAAGGGAGTCCTTAGCAGCAGCCGACTACAGAGAACTCAGTGTGGAGGCAGTTGCCTAATTTTATCATTTGCTTTCAAACAAGTGATTCTAGTAATCAGGGAATAGTTATTGGGACCTAAATAGGGTTGTTAGATAAGGCAAAGGATGCTCAGTTAAATTTGAATTCTAGATAATAAGATTTTTAGCATAAATGTCCACAAATATTTATAAATAATAAATATTATAAATTTTGCATATTTGGGAACATAATTACATGAAAATATTGTCTACCTGAAATTCAAATTTATCTGAGTGCCCTGTACTTTTTGTTTTTGTTATTAAATCAGGCAACCTGGGCCTATGATTATTATTGTTTTCTGATGTTTTGTTTTAGAGTGCTTTCTTAACAAAGAGCTCAGAGCAGTTGAAAATAAAACCAAGGTAGGTCTAGTTAAGAATAGTGAAAAACTGTTTCAAGCCCGATATCACGCATTCATTTATTCAGTGCTTTATATATCCAGCACGAGAGAAGCTACAGTGAGCAAGATGAACTCAGAACTTAGAGTCTGGCAAAGAAGACAGACAATTGAAAATGTAATAACAAAGGTATATGATAAATGACAGAGGAAAAGTCAGAGACGATGGGCAAAGGCTCATAGATGAACAAGAACATGGCTAGTTCAAAGAAACAAAGAAATTTCACATGAAAAAAATGCATCAAGGGCAGAATGGAGCAGAGCTTATTTTAAAGAGAAATGAGAAAGTGAGACCATGGAAAGTTTTTTGTTTTGTTTTGTTTTAAATAGATTTTATTTTAAAAATCAGTGTTATATTCACAACAAAACTGAGCAGAAAGTACAGAGTCCCCATACACCCTGTCTTCACATGCACATAGCCTCCCCTGCTATCAACATCCCCCACCAGAATGGTATATTTGATATAGTCAGTTAACCTCATTGATACATTATTATCACCTAAAGTTCATAGTCTTCATTAAGTTTCATTTCTGGTGTTTACATTCTACACATTTTAACAAATATATGATGATATGGACCCACCATTTAGTATCATATAAAATAGTTTCACTGCCCTAAAAACCTTTGTGCTCTGCCTACCCATCTCTCCCTCTCTCAACCCCTGGCAGCCATTGATCTTTATACTGTCTCTGTAGTTTTGCCTTTTCCAGTGTGACATGTAGTTGGAATCTCATAGTATGCAGACTTTTCAGATTGGTTTCTTTCATTCAGTATAAATGTAAAATAAAAAATGTAAGGTCACTCCACAGCTTTCCATGGCTTGATAGCTCATTTCCTTTAAGCACTAAATAATGTTTCATTGTCTGGATGTAAGTGTGGAAGGTTTTTAATCCATCCTAAAAGTATTGATTTAAAACAGGATAGAAACAGGATTACAGTGTTTTTTTAAAAATAGATCATTCTGGTATTAAATTGGAAAATAGACTGTAAGGAGACCAATTAGAAAATTATTGTTGTAATTTGGAAGAGAGAAATTATGGTGGTCTAGAACAGGGTATTACTGACTATAAAGGGAAGTGAGCATAACCTCAGCATAAAAGAAAACAGAATCCTAAGACTTGGCGATTAGTTGTGACAATGAAGAAGTGGGAGGAATTAAGTCAAAATCCCAGGTTTCCAATTTGGGCTGTAGTGTCATTCACTAAAATAATGAGTACTGAGGAGGGAGGAGAGAGTTGTGGAGAAATATAGTGAGAGCATTTAGGGGCACACTGAGCTTGAATTATCTCCTAGGTAACCATCTGAGCAGTGACTTCCAGTAGAGAGTTGAGTATACTAATAGAGAATTCAAGAAAGAGGTCTAACTCTCAGATGAAATTTTGGGAGGTGTAGCACAGAAAAACTGCAGCTTAGATGTGGATGAGCTCATCCAGAGAATGTGGTCAGAGTGAGAAGGGAAGGGAGGTTAGAACCCCAAGAACACCAATATTTAAAGTCCTACAGAGTAAGTGACAGCAATCAGAGATGTTCATGAGAAACTAGGACTTGGTGGTATGACAAAGCAGTAGAAGAGAGCTCTAGAAAGTGAGAGCTGGATTAAGGCTTTTAGAGACATTAAAAGATTGCAGTATTCTCTTTCCCATAGGAAAGTACAACTTAAATACACATTTATAAATATGCATATTAAAATTAAATTATATGTTATATAGCTATCCATCATAAAACATGAATTGACACATATGTTGAAATTAAAATTTTTCTGATGGAAGATTTTAGGTCAGTTCATTGAAGCTAAATTTCTTTAATTTTTCCTTGATTTTGCAAATGTTTCAAGTATGTGCTTAATCTACTTGTGGGATAATCTTATTCTACTGATGGGATGGTTAGCAGTGTTGAATGTTCAAGACAATGAAATAAAAATTCAACACGCTCATTGGATTTAGAGACAGGAGTATTGGTAAATTTGACAAATTTAAGTAGAGAGATGGATCAGAATCCAGAATGAAATGGATTAAATAGAAAGTGGGTCAAGAGGAAGGAAATGGAGGCAATGAATATGCACAACTCTTTCAAGAAATTTGGCTCTGGAGCATGAGAGAGAGAGAGTGCAAAGACTGGACTGGAAATTGAGGTTAACAGATGGGACAGTCTTGAGAGTGTTTAAATACTGATGGGGAAGCAGAAAGGTGGATTCTAGACAAAGGTGCCAGGTCAGGCCTTAGAAAGAATGAAATTCTGCTTTGTGAGAGAAAGAAAGATAACATGAAAGGGTACAGTTGCTGACAGACTTACCAATTTTATGGAAGGAAGTTAAAAGGGTTTGGTCTAATAGTCTCGCTCTCATAAAACAGAAAGAAAAGTAACTGCCTGAGTATGAAGGGAAATATAAGCAGTTGGTGGTTTAAGGTGAATGGTGGAGAAATGGGCTGCTGGAAAGAATGAGGAAGTAGACTTGGAACTACCTATGTTTGAGGAAGAAAGACAGTAGGATAAGTTAATGAGTAGGCATTCCTTAAGTTACATAAGATGATATATATACACATGTACACCAATGATAGAAATGTCTTTTTAACAAATCAAAAGAATTTCATCTTTAAAATAATAATTTCTCCTTCAAAACAGAATATACAAAATGAGAGTCTAAGAACATAAATTTCTACCACCAACTTTTTATAAATGTAGAGAATCAGGTTCAATTTACTAATGGTCTACAATTCCATTATCCATAGTTAGATGCTAGAAGCATTGATATGAATAATTTGAAACAGCAGATATTCCAAAATGATTTAAATTAGGTTTAGAAAAATATTATTTACATTTAATTTACATTCCTAATTTGTCTCATTAAGCAAATATTAAAATTAATTTGAATTCTCTAGGAAAATACTCAATGATATCAGGGGTAGAAGATGATTAGAGTTTAGAAAGAATCTAAAAAAAGATTAACAGTTGTAACAAATAATAAAGAAAAAGAATTTCCTCAATTATATTGAGATAAGTTCTAACAGAGCTCGCTTTTGTAATTATGAAATAATTGATAAGTAAATGATCTCTAAATTTTCAGAAGTGGAGCTATGCTCATCTTGATCCTGCCTTTACCATGAGATAAATCTTGACTTAAAATTTAAGTGTACTCCTCCGAATATCCAGCCTTACCTACATTATTTCTCAGTAACAAGGTTATACTGTGTGTGTGTTGGATGGAGATATAACTAAGACAGGTGGCCATTTCTAATCTAATTATACTCCTTTAGCATCCATCATTCACTTACTTAGTCATTTGATCAATTCATTCAATCCCACAAATCTTTTAAATACTGAGAACATACTCTGTGTCAGGGGCTGGGTTAATTGCTAACATTACACAGATTAACAACAGAGATCACCTAAAGAATTCACCAATTAAAAACTGGTGACATGAAACATGGTTTATGAAAGTTTTGTACTATAAGGGAAAGCGGTGAGCTACCCACCTAAATTTGGTATTAACTTATGAATACTTTCCAAGCAAAATGGACTTTGAGTTCTTAAAGAAGAGTTAATCATGTAAAGGAGAAAAGGGATTGGGAAAGATAAGAAGGACAGGATTAGTTTGGACAAAGATGTGAGAGATGTAATGGTGCATTCAAGAAAACAGTTTCCTCTGATAGAGCACAGGGAATGGGTCCTGGAGAGATTTGTATGCTTAGATAAGCAGGTTGATAATATCCTGAAGGTTATAGGGATTTATCAATGGAAGCTTTGAAATAATATGATGAGATTCATATTTTAGAATGAATGCTTTAGACACATTTGAGGAGTTTGAGGAAAAGGGATCTGTTTGAGACAGAAGAAATGGAACTGAACAAGTTGAAATCCAGAAATACTAAAGGGGCAAAACTACTGATTTGTGATTAATGAGAAGGAGGCAATGATTGGAGAGGAAGAAGAGCCTAATCTAATTGTCCAGCTTTCAGTTTGGACATGGAATGAACTTTGAAATACCACTCTCCGAGTTAGAGTTTGTAATAGGAGGGAAAAGTTTGGGCAGAAGGCAACAGTTCAGGTTTGGACATGCTGAGTTCAGAATGTATATGGGGACAGCCTTCTAGAAATAATCAAGGAGTCAGTTAACTAGAACTGTCACTCAGGAGACAGGTCAAAGCTACAAATTTAGATTGGAAATGAGCATAATATGAATGAGTTTGGATGAAGGTATGTATAGCTCATAGACAGAGGAACAAAAAAAATAAGCAGAGAAAAGAAAAAACAACAGAGACTTGTATTCATTATACAAATTAAAAGTTAGCAAGCATCCTATATAGTGGGCCTAAAAAGGGCTAAGGCAGATTTTAACCTTTCTTTATCTCAATCACCTCACTCTGATTAATCCAGTCAAAATAATTTTTTATTGTTTTCCTTGATAATGTTTTTAATCTCTAATTGTAAGTAAATGTTACTTTTAAGAACAACTTCTAGATTAATAATGTTTGCTTTTTTAACTTTAGGAATCTGAATGATCTACAAACAATTTAACACTTGAATGTTCATTGACATTCGTTGACAGAGGACAGTGAAGTTAATTATTGTAGAACGTTTTCTGATTGATTACAAACAAATATCTACAGATTCCACCTATTTCTGCAAGAACATCTCTATGCAATATGGCTTCTCTGTTACTCTCAACAAGAGGGAGAATTTTAACTCTGCTCCTTGAATCTTAGGTTTTGATTTTTTGTTTTTGTTTTCACTTGGTATGGTCAATAGGCCATCAGCCATCATGATACAGGCAGAGACTTGAATAGACTTTGAGGCTTGTCCTTTCTTGTTTCTGGGAAACTTCCCACCACCATGTGAAGAAGTCCAAAGCTGAGCCATCTGAGCTGCAATGCTAGACTATATCCTTTCCACTGATGCATGCAAAAGAATCATCCTAAACCATCCAACCCCAGTAGAGCTGCCAGCTCTGTAGAGGTTAATGAAGCTTTCTCAGAATGGAGGAGCCACCCAGATGACTCAGAAAACTGAGCAAATGAAACAGCTTTTTTAGTCACAAAATTTGGGGATGATTTGTTATGCAGCGATAGATAACTGACATTACCAGCTTCTACAGCTAAAAAAATCATTTAATTTGTTTTAAATAATTTCCAAATTATAATCTCAGATATAGGAAGAGAACCTTATATTAGGCAATCTACCTCTTCTAAGACTTTAACAAGAAAAAAGCATACTTGTTTTAGAGTGCACAGACAGTTCTTAAATCATGACAAATATCTTGACTTTCAATCATAGTTAATAGTCTGGATTAAGTCTGAGTTGAAAAACAAGTAGCTCTGACAAGTTTCCACTCTGTAGCTAAGTATTTTTAAACTTCATAACTCTAACAAAGATAGTTTTTTTTAATCCAAATAGCACACTGATACTTATAATCAACCTTTTATTTTCATTTAAAATCTAATAGATATTCTAAACCCTATTTTGAGGATGCCATTGATGTTTCTCAGAAATGAAAATGTTTAATAATAGTCATTAATATTGCCCCAAAAACAGAATCTTCTAGAATATAAATCTCAAAAAAAAAAAACTAATTTTCTTAGGACAATTATGAACAAAGGTTATGAATTATTCATCATTGTATCACCCATAATCCCTCCAGTTTAGGAGGCACTTGATATGTATTTGTTGAATGAGCGAGTGAATGAATTATTGAGTGAGTGAATGATTAATGAGCCAATTGCACTGTTTCGGGCTTTACCAAATGTGCTTGTTGTACTTCAGGAGATGTGATCTGACCCATGATATAACTGACTCAATATAATTAATGAGTCATTTCATAAGAAGGTTCTACCAGTATTGTACTCATAAATGAAACCATTTTAATGACTCTGAAAGACCTATCTCAACTAAGATGCCTCTATGTGAGTGAGATTTACAGTTTCTTTTCAGTATCTATAATGGATTGTATTCTTTAAAAAGAACTGTATCAGCCAATCTGACTTCCACCTCATTTATAAGTTGACTGTATAGTTATAGATGTAGACATTATAAAATGTATATTTATCTTTATATTTAGAGATTACACTACTGGTGGTGACTGTTATCTGAGTGAACAAATGTGGCTGAAAAAAAAAAAACCTTTGCCTTACCAACTGTTCTTTCCACACTGTATACACATAAAGACTATTCTGTGGTCGGCAGCTGTAACCCTATTTGCAGAGCCCACAGCTATTTCTGACTTGATCATTTAAAATCATATTCTACCCATTTACATTATTCATAAATAGCAATACTCGTAACTGATGCAAGTAAAGATGTTCTGCCTATTATCACTTTGGAACTCCAGAATTACAGAGTCACAAAGTTTTACTTTGTGGGATTTTATAGTTTTTCCTGTGCTTTCTATGTTTTTGCTTGCCATCCTTCGGGTTAGCAAATAGCTTCTATGTGAGTCTCCTATTGTCATATATTCATCACACCTGCCTACTCTCAAAGCCTCATGCTTTAGTAAGAATATACATGCACTAACTTAGTTTAGGTCTTCCTGTCTAACTTGCTTAAAGTTAAAAATCACTCACAAGAAGAACTGATGAACCTATTCAAGAAATAATTTGTCCATTTATTGCTTATTTTTGAAGCTCTGAGCACTATTCTAGGCACCAGGAATACAGCAGTAAACAGTCACTGACACAATGAAGCTTTTACTGTATAGCAATTCCTATTTCTCTCCTACTTCTGAGCAGCAATGGCATCTCTTCTTTAGTATCATTTAGACAATTGGTCAGTTGGTTATTTATTACCAAGACTATAGTTTTGGAATCCCAAAGAGATCTACTGATATATTCCTACTACAAAAGTTTTTTTGACAAATTCTACCTACCCAACTTTATAATCTTAGTGTAAATTCTCCCTCAAAAGGTCTTATCGGTTATATTCCTAAATTCAGGTTCAAAAGTTTAAACATTTTATTACCCAAGTTTCATTTCTTTTTGGACTTCTGTAAATACCTAGGCTTTAGCTTCTGTATAATCTAAGGCAAAGTGGTGGTGGGGAGAGAAAATATTAAAACTTATTAATGATTAATATACTAGAGAACTAGGAATTGTAGTGGAACAATCAAAAAGCAAGTGTTTATTTTGTACTTCCTATCTTTATAGCAATATGCTAATTATTGAATAAAGGAAAAGATTATTCTCCCCCACACTGTCTAGGAACTTTTGAATATCCTTCCTCTGTTGAAGAATTTCTATCTCCTCAAAGTTAAAGCTAGAAAAGTTCTTTCCTAGCTTCCCTACAGAGTCTGGTGAACTAAAGCCTACCTTAACCGAAAGGCTGGACACCTGTCAAATACCCTCCTCACAACATTCTTTCTTTGAGTGTCTTTTCTTAGCTCTTGAAATGCAGAGATGGTGATGGAACTCCAAAGCTACTAGTTCCAGAACAATACTTATCCTCTCAGATTCCCTGCACTCTATCACACCTCTGCAAATAGTCCATTCATATGCTCTCTTCATTTTCCTGCTGGGGCCCTGACTAATTAAACAAAATATATTATTTTGGAGTATGTGTCTTATAAAACTATAAAGACCTACAGGGAAAAGATGAACACAACATTCAAAATAGTGGTTAACCCCAGAGCATGGGAAGGGAAGAGGAGTAACAATACCAAGGAATGATAAACAGGAGACACAGGGAGCAATTGTATATGTACTATTTATCATATAAAGGTTTATTCTTAAGCTGGGTCATGGGAACATAAATGTTTTCTACAGCATTTTTTTTAATTTTTATGTTAAAGTCTGTTATTGAGTAATAATTTTTTACTCTCTTAAGGATATCTTTTAATGAATAAAAGTATTCATTTTAATATAATTTAATTCATCAAGCTTTTCTTTTATGATTAGAGCTTTTTTAATTCTATTTTAGAAATCTTTGTCAACCAAAACGATGATATAGGAGATGCCAGCTTCTGTCCCCCATCAAGAGAAACAATTACATAGCTATCCACAAACAAAAAGTCCCAGGAAGAGAGAGTAGAGTGGTGGTTACCAGGGGCTGGAGGAAATGGGACATGTTGACAAAGAGACAAACTTCTAGTTATAAGGTGAATAAGTTCTGGGGATCCAACATACAGCTTGGTCATTATAGTTAGTAATACTGTATTATATACTTGAAAGTTGCTAAGAGAGTAAATTTTAAATATTGTTACCACAAAATAAGAAATGATGATTTTGTGAAGTGATGGAGGTGTTAGCTAACACTACTGTGGTGATCATATTGCAATATATAAGGCCAGCAAGTAAACACCTTAAACTTACACAATGTTTCATGCCAGTTGTATATCCCAGTAAAGCTGGAGGGAAAAGAAACATTTGTCTGTTTAAGAATATCTTGGTCGTTAAAATAGTCTGCATTTTATTTTCTAGAAGCTTTATCAGGTTACCTTTCTCATTTAGGTCTGCAATCTATTTGGAATTTATTTTTGCGTAGTGTTTTACTTTCTATGGTTAACATAGTGTGGTATTCTCATGGCTAATACTGTGTTTAGGAGTTTTGCCTTTATGTTTCTGAGTGAGATTAGCCTATTGATCCTTTTTTTGTAACGATCTGGTAATTCGCTTTTGGTAGTCTTTCTTCCTTATATATCTGGAGCATTCAGTGGGCCTGAACATTTCTGGGAAGGTATTAAATTAGAGATGCTATTTCTTGAATTGAACTATTCATTCTTTTCTTGCATCATTAGTAAGTAGGTAAGAATAAATGTTTACTTTTTTCTGCATTTGGCTATTCAATCAATTTTATACTCGTTAGAAAGCATTTCTTCCTTGTTTCTGCCCCCCTCCACAATTTCACCAGGAGCACCTTCAACATAAATCAGGTTACCATATATTTGTGGTAGGGTTTGGACTCCATTCTATCCTTCACCTTTTTAAAATCTATCCTTGCATCACTGTCTCCATATTTTAATTATTATAATACTGTAGTAAGTCATGTAAATCCTCTATGCTTGTTTTCATATTATCCTAGCTATTCTTGACCCATTACATAAATAGAAAATCAACTTGTCACATTTTCCAGGGCAAACATACAACAAACTTTCTTGGTTTTACTTTACTTTTTGATTGAAATTATTGCACTTTCATTATATCTACAGACAAATTTTGGGAAAATTGCCATCTTCACAACATTGAGTCTTCCAATTAATGAACATGGACAATGTTTCCATTTACTTAATTCTTCTGTAAGTTATTATGGTAATGTTTTATAGTTTTGCTTGGAAATTTGTCTCATCTTTGGTTAGGTTTATTTCCAGGTATTTGTTACATCTTATGCTATTATCCATGATATTATTTTTTTAATTTTATTTTATAATTATTTGTAGCTGATTGTTAAAGTTTTAATATTAACCCTATATCCAGTGATTTTGCTAAATTCACTTATTAATTCCAATAATTTATATGCAGATTCTTTTGGATTTTCTATATTGCAATTATTTTATCTGTGAATAATGAGTTTATTTCTTTTTTTCCAATTCTTATGATGTTTTCCTTGCCTTATTTCATTGTCTAGGATGTCTAGTGCAAAGTTGAACAGAAGTGCTAATGGCAATATCTTTGTTTCCTACTTTAAAGAAAATATTTTAATATTTCATGACTTTAAGTATTATATTTCCTATAGGGTTTTTATGTACATATTATTTATCAGATTGAGGCATTACTTTCTATTTCTCACTTGTTAAGAATTATCACCATAAATAAGTGTTAATTTTTAGAAAATACTTTTACTACATCTATTGAGATAAGCCTATGATATTTTTTCTTCATTTCCTGAGTGTAATCAATTAAATTGATTGATTTTTGAATGTTAAAACTACCTTTCAGTAATTCAACTTGGTTATTGTCTTAGCTTGAGTTCCCCCATAGTAGACCCTGCGATAAGGATTTGGTTGCATGTAGTTTATTAGGGAGTTGGAGAAAACGTGAATTTGAAGAATGGAGAAATGAGACAGGGAAGGGAAGGAAGCAGTGGCCAGAGAAGCTTAAGCCCACCAAAAACTCTTGGAAATGGTATAAGTACATGTCTTAGAGTTATCACAGCTCAGATGAGGAAACTGGAATATTTATAAACCAACCTCTCTCCACCAATCAATTATTTGTTGAGGATTGTTCCTAGCAAGTGTTATTTCTCTGGTATCTATGGTCTTCACGCATGGAGGCAGAGGATCTAATGAACTTCTGGAGAAAGCCTTCAGGCAAGAAATACTCGAGTATACTGAAAAGGAGAATTGACCTTCCCATAAACCATATTTATAACACTGGTGAAATATCATACTTTTAATATATTGTAGATTCTCTTCACTAATATTATGTTTAGGATTTTCACTTTTCTGTTCATTAATGAAAATGGTGTATTGATTCTTTTTTGTAATGGCCTAGTATCTGGGCATTGGTAATATTTTTTCTTTAAATTTCTGGTGCATTCACTGGGTCTGGATATTTTTATCTGAGGATATTTTAAAAGATTCCAATTCTTAAATAGAATTATTCAGTCTTTGTTTTCTTGCATCAGTTTTAATAAGCTGTGTTCTTTTTAAAAAAGTATTTCATGTGAATTTAAAATTTTTTTCTCATACATTTTTATTAGTATACATATTAATGTATGAGACTATTTTTTTCTTCTTAAGTAGGACATGTCACATCTCTGAGATATTTTTCAGAGCTCCCCTGAGATTGAATATTAGCCTTATATTTGTATAACTTAAGAAAACAAAGATATGTTCCAACATGAATTTCTTCCTTCCACAGCTAAAAGCTACTAGTAACTTTTTAATATAATTCACTCATTAGAAACACAGTTAACCTCCACCTCACTTAATACAAATTGCACAAGTTATAAACATATAAGAAGCAACTAGAGACTCAAGAGTGCAACTCTGATATCAAATCAGAGCAAGAGATTTAGATTTAGAGTTATCAGACTAGAGATAGTAGATGAAACCGTAAGAAAGAGTCCACATTCCAGAAAATATGTGAAGAGAAAAAAGTGCTAGGCTTAAAGAGGGAGGAAAATGGAAAGAAACTTGCAACAAAAATAAAATAGAAAAAGTGAAAAGTAAGGGGAAGAACCAGAGCAATGATAATGGACATGTTAAAGAAGGAGAGTTTCAAGAGAGAAGAGTTTGTGAGAGTCCATTAGCCAAACCCTGTGTGAATAGTGGTCTTGGAAAATTAGGACCAATTATGATCATTGACTTTTGAATCACATTAAAGAAAGTGATTTTAAAAGTGGTAAATGTTAGTTAGGAAATAAATAGAACATTGTTTCACTGATTTCAAAGAAATATCTATACTGAATGGCTATGGAGCCAAGTAGTCAAGAGAGTTTGAAATGTTTCTGTGCCAAAGGGAAAGATCTCTCGTATAGCCTGTCTGATCAAGATGTGAGAAGCATAAAAAGCAGTTACAAGTGAGTCAGGTCTAACACCCAATGGTCAAGAACAGTACAACTCAAATAACAATCCTTACGTCCTTAAACCTAATATTTTAGGTTCCACAACTTTTAATATGAAAAGAAGCACTACTACTTTTCTGCTGAACTCTTATATCACTTAAAATGTTATATTAATCTCTATAATAAAAGGAAAAAAATACAATCCTGAGAGGCATCATCATACTCTACCATTTTAGCTATGCTTACATGAAATGAAGAAGTAATGTGCACCCTTGGAAACGAAGCAGAGTGAACTTCTGTTACCCTCGCCCAGGCTTTAACGACAGCCCAACCTTAAGTGTTTTGTGGAAATCTTACATGTGTAGGACCATCCTAATTCTGGGATCTCAGGACGTTGATGAGACTAAAGGCTTTAGACAGTGAAATTATTGCCGAACCCTGCTCCAAAAAGAAAGATTTTTGAAAGAAGACCCTTACTTTCAGGAAAAAAAAAATTATTTTTTAGGAACTTGCAATATCTTCAAGGAAAATAATTTTTTGTTTTGGTATAAAGAAGGAGCTCGGCATGTGAAAACCAGGGTAAGCCATCTCTTTTGCAAAGATATTTCTCATTAGTGAAGAGTAACGTCAGTGCTTCAAAGGAATTAAACTACATGAGCGTAGAGAGGTTAATTATTTATAATAAATCTTTGTTAAAGACTTATTAATTGCAAAAGTGTATGAATTTCAACAGGTCCAGTGTTTCAGGGTATTTTTTAGCTTTCCCTCACATTCCTTCACTAGTGTGGATGTTTTCCTCTGCGTCCTCTTGTAGAAAGGACACATCTTCCTAGGACTGATGCTGGGAAGAGGTGGCGAAAGAACTAAAAGAGATTAATCCTCAGGACTCCCTGGGCAGGTCTAGTAATTCTAACACCACATCCCACCCCCTTCCACCAATCCATTTGTAGGGGAATGTTAACTGGTAATTTTTTTTTTTTTTGGCTCACATTAACCAGCTGAAAACCATATTCTACAACTGAGTATATGCATTAAAATGTAATAGATGATGAATAGATGACTTTTTCTCAATATTCTGCTCTGCTCTTTTCTGAACAACACAAACCAACAGTCTTGGGCCATGTGAGTTACATTCTCAATGTTGTAACACTGAGGAGTTGAAAGGGACTTTTAAAAGGATCTGGCACAAACTGCTCATTTTACTGATGAGGAAATGGGTGCTCAGAGATGTGGTATTTCTTGCCAAAGTCACACATTTACTGGAAGATTAAGGACTCAAACTCTGGTTATAGTCTTCCATACCAGGCTTTTCTTGCAACATAAACAACTGATTTTGTTTTCTCTCTCTTTTTTTTTTCTTTTTCCTTCCTTTTCTCTCTGTTTCCCTTTCCCTCTCTCTCCCTTTCCTGTCCTCTCTATCTCCCCCTTCCTCTCTGAATTGAATAAGAATGGAAACCAGAGATTAAAAGTATTACATTCTTCATCTCACCACACTGACTACCCCTCTAGCCAGGTACCTGTAAGAGCCTTCAACAGTTACTTTGAACTGGTCATACAGGTTCTCAACATAGACACAACTTTATTATTAATTATTATTATTAGTTGTTGTAATTTGAAAATGACTCTTGTATTTTACATTTTTAAAATTTATAAAACTCATTTTATCTTTGGAGTATATATTTTAACATTGATTTACTGTATATAGATGGCCAACAGCCACTAAAGTCATTTAAAATGTATCCATTGAAGCAGTGAGTAAAATTCTGTGAGAGAGGTCAACAAAATTTAGTGCAATTTCATGCATCCAGATGTATTTTAGCACATTGGATATAATTTTATATGTAACTTGACCTTTACACTAACATAATTTGAAGTTGAAAAATATAAACTTGAAGACTAGTTTTGTGAGTAGCTGTTACCCAGAGAGTTAAATACCATGGATGCCAAGGTCATATAGTTAATTAACAATAGAACCAGTACTGGAACCTAAGTTAATGGATGGACTACCAGTTCAGTTGTTTATTGAACCACACACTATGTTGCCTCTCTATTTGTCTCTTTACAATCCTAATATTCCAAAATTAAACTTTGTTCTTTGAGATTTTTCTTCAATAATCATTCTTTTTATTTGGGGATGTGAAAGGGTGGAGGATGTTTTGATTCTGTCTTCCTTTCTTGGATCCTCCTTTCTTTCATCTGTGGGCCTTTGCTATAGTTTGCCCTGCTGAAATGGTAAACAAACCTACAGGTTTTTGTCTGAAATCATCAAAGAAGGGGGGAAAAAAAGCAGTTTCTTGAATTTATGAAACAGATTTCCGTCCTGGCTGGCACAAACCATCAGTTCTTAAGAAAGTAGCTACATCAAGAAATCTGTACAGTTCCTTAAGTATCAGGGCATAGAGGTAAGGTGTGGAATGAGGCTGAGTTTTCATGTTTCAACATTTTTGTAGACTATATAACTCCACTCTCAGAGAGGAGCAGAAGTTTGCCTTTTCTCTAACAACATCTTTCCTTAGTCAACTCTAGATCCCACCGTCTTTACTCCTAGCGCATTGAACTAGGTGTCACATGCCACTGCTTTTATTTCTGAACTCTGTTCCTTATCACTACCTTTCAGTGTGCAGTTTCTATAGCTTTGTCCCAATTGAGATGCTAATCAACTCTGTGAGACCTAGACTCTTCTTCTGACCTCCAAATGTTCCCTTACCTCAATATTCTCCTAACTTCAATCCTCCTAAAATGTCTCCATTTTACTTAAATGTCCTATGGCATAAGACTTTTGATTACTTTTTATCACTCTTTTCTTGACACTCAATTTCTTTAATTGCCAAACCAACTGCCTTTTCTGGGTCTCCCCCAAAGCTTTTGCTAATCCTTAGTCTTTTCTTTGCAGGTTCTTCTTCTTCTGCCAGTCTCTTAAACATGGTACCCTTCTCTCTTCTCAATATACAAGCTCTGCTGTGCATTTTAATCAACCAAAACCTAACGATCCCTCTCAAAGAAACATTTCCCATCCAGATCTCTCTCTCTCAAACCTTACAGATAAAAATCTAGAATTACTCTCCCCAGTACAGAAGCCCAGATACATGACACTATTCAAATTCAAATTTAAATTAATTAAAATTTAAAATAAGTTAAAATTCAATTTTAAGTTTCTCTATCCACCTGTGGCTAGTGATTACTAAATTAAACAACACAAATATAGAACATTTCCATAAATATAGAAAGTCCTAATAGACAGTACTACTCTAGAATTTTCTACAAATGACATAAAAAAAACCCCACATCTATCTTAAATATCTAAAATTTCTCTCTTATTTGAATGTCTAAACATGTTCTTCTGTGTGAATTTTCTCTCCTGTCTTTTCCATCACTAATTCTATTACTACTGGCTTAGTTCACATAAACTTTGCAGTAGTATTCTAATGGATCTCCCTACCCACATTCTGCACATCCCAACCCCCCCCCAAAAAAAAATTATTTTTCACAATGCAGCTGAGGATCTTTTTCTAAAATGTAAATCTGGTTGTGTTGATCTCCTAGTAATAAGTTTTCATTGGTTTCCCAGTAGCTATATAAATAACCACATAAATTATCATCTTAACCCAGATGATAATAAAGAAGGATGCTATTAATAATTGTGCTGCTACAATAGGACTAAAATGGGACTTTCACAGGTAACCAGAACATATAGTCACCCTGCATAGATTCTAAATTTCTTAGTTTAGTTCATGAAATCTTACGTGACATAGCCCTGTCCATCTATTTGGCTCCGTAGCTTTACTTACCAATCACCAATTCACACTTCTGTGAATTTACTTGTTCTTATCCCTATGCCTAGATCTCCTATATTCTCCTTGTCATGCCTGCTAAATATAGAATTTTAAGAGATGTATATAAGTACTATATACTTTATTATTTAAAAATATATGTATTTCCTGCTTATGAAATAATAGAAATTTCTCAAATTTAGCAAATGTAGAAGAGTTTTAAAAAGAAATAAACCTTCATATTCCTACCACTCAGAGCCAACCACAGTTAATGTTTCATCGTATATTTTTCTTTATCCATGTGTACACATATAGTTTTCTTTCCAAAATTTAGTTTTTACTATTCTGCAACAGACTTTATCATGTAATATATTATTTTATCATGTAATATATTATTTGTATTTTCTCATGTCATAAATATTCTTTTATAATATGAGATTTTTAAATTAAATTTACTGGAATAACATTGGTTAATAACATGTGTCAAGTGTGCAGTTTGATAATACATTATCTATATTTCATTGTGTGCTATAACTAGATATTATTAATTCATTGTACAAAAATTCAATAGTTTAGTTAATCTTGTCTTAAATATTGTTTGAAATTTATAAAATTTATGACCATTAAATACGTTTTCTCATAACAAAAGCAATTCACATTTACTGTAGACTTTTTGAAGGAAAGTGCACAAAGAAGAGAGATTTATCACATTCTAGGAAATTACTTGTACAGTTTGAAAGATAAGCATATGTAAATAAAACATATTTCTGAAATTGTTGTTAAGTCAATAAAAAGTATTGCATGTCTGGAAATATGGACATGCAAAATTTTAAGAATGCAAATATTGTATAAAGGTAGATTTCTTTCACAGCTATGAATATTTTTTCTTTTAATATCTACTACTGCCACAAAGCTATGTTTTCCTAAATGTATACATGTTTAACATGTTTGTAAGAAATACTTTGTAAGGTATAAAGCAACATTCCAGAAATGCTACCTATGAACATGAAGGTGGAATATAACCTTTCTGAAAATTTTACACTACATTTTGATTACAGATAAAATAAAGAGAGACTCATTTTTTAAATGTTATACAAAATTTCTTACCTGGGAATTTTAGAAAATACAATTATTGCTCCCAAAGATTTAGGACTTAACCAAGTGTAATTGAACCTGAATTTGTGGTTCTAAGAAACATAAACATGGTTAATAGATCACAGATACAGTCACCATTTACCATTTCAGCAAGTGAAAGGTAGATTTGTGAATATGTAAATACCAGAACATGTGCCAGAATACTACCATAATTTTATTATTTGTTGCTCTTCTGCTAATTTTAAAATGACTTCATTCAATCTCAGTTAAACTTTTATGATGCCACATTTTGGTACTTGTTTGGCAGCAAACTGTTACAAATGTATTCTGGTGGTGTCTACACACCTATCTATTGCAGAAATATTTTAAGTACCTCCTTTCAAAACAAGGATATCACAATATTTGGAACAAAATGCTATAGGCAAGGATATGTAGTGACTGAGTAGTACTAATATGGAATTGGATTTTGGAGGAAGTAGTTAAGAACTATAGAAATACCAGTAATTCTTCTCTTTTCTAAGCCCTTAACATACACATAGTACTAGACTCAGAAATTATGATTGAGAAAATACAACCTCCAGAGATTGGGTAGGCTTTCAGCAGACTCACACCAGCATGTAAACAGCACCAACCAGCAGCCATGTTTTCAGGAGAAGGTAAAAGGCACAGTGGCCCTTGGCCATTCTGAACTAGGCCTTGAGTATGTCACTTACCTTCATGGGTGGTATCTGGGTATATTTGAGAAATATCAGTGGTGAGAGTGGAACCTGCAGGCTGACGATTATAGAAATGTAACAGTGCCAGCAAATATACTCGGAAGTCTTTGGCCAAAGAAGGAAAGCAATCAAGCTAAGGTGAATGGCTTAGAGCAAAGCTGAACATGCTGAAAGCATGCTGGTTATTTCAAGGGATTTAGCCTTTGTTTTTTTTCTAGTGAATCAAGTGTGGCGAGAGCTAATACAGGCGTGGAAATAAGTGCTAATTCTAATGTCTAGGGATTGAGCCCAAATCCGTGCAGGTGAATTACTCTGCTTCACTGTTCAATTTAATTGAGGTCATTTCAGATTGTCAATCTATTGATAGGAGAAGATACGAAATATAGTTTGTTATAGGAACATGTCAATAGTCTCCATGGCTTTCACAGAACAGCAGATGACGAGTAAGAGTTAGCAGAGCTGATACCAGTTGGCCAGGCTACTGAGACTGAACATCTGTGTGTCATGACCCCAGTAAACAGGCATCTCCTGCAACTTGCACTCCTCCCGCCCTAAAATGTGTAATTACTCTTTTGACTGTGGCATAATGCCAACCCTTTTTTCTACTTCATTTATAAATATTCTTCTGTGCATAGTATTCACACAAATGCCTTTTTTTTGTTTCATTAGCTGTAAATATTATAGATAAAACAAATATTTTTATAGATAAAATTACATTTTTTTTTGGTCCCAATATAAATTTTGCAGATGAGATCCTTAAGGCATATAAGCTAAGTTGGTGTCCACTGCAGGGGAGTAAAAGAGGGTAGCATACTTAATAATAAACCTTGACTGTTCCACAGGGCTTCATGTGTTCTAAATCTCTAATATGTATTACTTTTCATAATAGCCTATTAATTTGGACAGGAGTTATTATTACTGGTGTATCAATGAGTACATGATCTGAGTTTAGAGATGCTTCATGCATTGCTCAACGTCCTGTGACTTTTACATGTCCAGGTTTTCTAACTCAGAGTTCAACATTTCTCCTACAGTACAAATTGGATTATTATCACATCTTCAAAATTTCAAAATACGTACATATATTTCTAGAGAAGTTTCTCTGTATAAGTTTTTTATGTTGCTATACAGAGACATCTAGATAAGATTTATATAGCAAAATTTTATATAGAAATCTAAGTTTCTAGAAAAGCAAGACCTTGTCTACCTGTATTCTCTAATCTATGCCATCCCAATACTAGGAGGGAACAGGAATATTTTTTCTTTAAAGTCAGCATGGTCCTAGAGGAGGCCCCTCTAGAGCTCTGCCTACTCAGGAAGTAAGAAATACAGGAGGAACTAACTCTCCATCCTGCAAGTCCGCACAGCATGAGTCATCCATTTTAGTGTGATGACAATGGTCTCAACACTCAGAATTCACCTCTTATACTTGGAGAAAGTTGGCAGAATAACCTCCAACCTACAACTCAGGAACTAGTGTCATTGAAAGTGTAATTTAAATGACCTTTCCCTTTAGCAAAGTCTGAATGTGAGGCTGACTTCCACTCCTGCAGGCCTCACACTATAAATAAAACAATGTAAATAGAGGAATAAAAATGTTAATAAGAGTTGAGTAAATAACGAAACCATTGTTTCTTATGTCAAGAGATGTGAGGGCAATATTTGTCTCAGGTGGTTCGAATTTTTCAATCTCTTAGGAATAATTTTTATTAGCTGTAAAATCTTAAGAAATATTGAATTATATTTGTCAGCACAGCATCTATTAGGAATTCTATGTGGATGTTTTATTTGGCACTTCAGTAAGATACTTGGACAATTGTCTCAACACACTTAGTTAGCCTTTGTCAAGGAAGACAAGCACTTGAATCCTTGTCAGTCAGGCATTTTATCTTTTAAAAAAGAGTCAAGAACAGTAGGCAACTATTCTTGGCTTCATCTGTGCCTTTATTTTGATCTTTTCCTTTTGACACTCTCTCAGGCATATCTAGGCAAGTCTGGTAAGCCCCATTTAAAGGAAACTGAAAATTCCATGGTAAAGTTCTCCACTTAACCAAAGGTTTTTATTCTCAAGAAGAGTGGAATTTTAATAAGAATTATCTTTCACTTTGAAATTTATTTGTAATAGGAATAGGTTTTTCAAAGTCAGGTTAGTGTTAGTAATGATTGGGAGAAACTACAGTGACTATTAGGCTGAAGATGAGACCAGATTTAGTGTGAGAGAGGCAGAGAGGTTGACAGAGAGATGAGATCAAGGATAGATTAACTACTACAAATCTCATTAGTTGATACCTTGACAACAAATAATAGAGTCTGATATATTATATTTTGAAAAGAAAGAAAACAGTGGGGAGGGTCCATAAATTTTAATTATTAGATATGAAGTGTCAAATAGATATAAAAATGTTACTCTTAATTGTTCATTTTTCCCTAAATAAATAAACACTCAGAGATGATGTTTAATATTCTGCTAACTAACAACAATATTTGAAATGTTTAGCAAAAAAAAAAAAAAAAAAGTCCATTCATGGAAATAGTATGTCTGTCACTTTCATGCTTTCAGTATTTTTTAAGGTTCTTTGCAAAAAAATGGAAATATTCTTAATTATTTTTAATTCTAGATGTAGTCAGAGACTCTGACTCTCAGGGAAGGGAGTTAGGGAGACTACCTGTGGTGAGTGTTCAGAGTCTTCAGTGTACACATTTACCTGGAGAGGAATGACTTTATCTTTTGAAGAAAGAGTCTTAAGACTATCTCTGTAAGAAATATTTTTGCAACCTTCAAAGACAAAATGCAAGAATCAAACTGGCTGCATTATATTACTTTTCACAATTATTATTTTTTCTTGAAGTAAGCATTTGGGGACTTGAAATAGTACCTATTAATAACAATCATTCGTGTTTTTCTCATTGTAATAGTTAACAACAAAATTCCTCCACAAGATAGTAAAACTCCATGTGGGTAGGTACCCCTTGATTGTATTCATCAATGTAGATTCAGCTCTTATTACAGAACATGGAACATAATGAAATTCAATAAATATTTGTAGAAGAAATGAGTGAATCATACTGTATGTTTAAACTGGCTTCTTAGTATGTAACATGTAACTTCTCTATGCTCCTTCAAAATGTGTATGGTAAAGAAGGAACATAGACTTCACAGGAAGACAAGACTGGAGTCTAATCTATGCCAATCACCAGATGACTTATAATACTCTGCACACACACACAGTCTAATGTATTATACCAATATTAGATATACACATTATCAGATAAATAAAATATGTGCAAAAAATGGACACATATGAGATTTTTTATAGGATATCTGATATATATCACATATCACATATTCCAATAAGTTGAAATTACTTTTACCATTTAGTACCTAGATTATTCTATTAAAATAAGTTTAAAATGTAATGTTAAACCAAAGGCTGGTATAACCTCTCATAAATGAGAAAAATTCGTCTAGAAAGAGTAAGTGATTTTCAAGAGAGTCAAAAATTAGTGCTCTCTAAGGGCATGGGGGTCTGTACCAATCAATTCCTGTTGAAGGATTTGAGGGCAGATTTCATTGAATCCATCTTCTATTTTTAATTGCACATATATTTTGGTATAATTCAGCATGTTTTCTTAGGCTCCACAACACTAAATACATGTGGATTAGTTACAGTAATCTCTCTAAATACTAATTTTATTCCCTTATATTTTTTTATATCTCCTGTGACTTCTAAACATAAACTTAGAAACCCTCTATGATGAACCACTTCTCCAAATGATTGTAGCATATATCATTTTAAATGGTAACAAACATTGATTGAACTGAATCATTTCAACTTACTTTTTTTTTTAATGTATCACTTTAACTTTTTAGAGTGTAATTAAGAACAAAGTATATTTGGTAAAATACTCCCTCACCTTATCAAAGCATTAGAAAAACTTTGAGCCTAAGGCAAGCTGTGATACTGTTAGGTAACATCCTGCCACTTTACAGAGGCCTCAAATCACACGGTTCTTTTTAGCAAATTAAAATTATCCTGGATGGCTTGCAACATCTAAAGAAGCTTTCAGCTCATGTACTTCTTAGCTCCCAGCACTAGTTTTCTCTTCCATCTTCTTCCACTATGTCTCTAATATAATCGCCTCCTCCATTATCATTGTATGTCTTATTTCTGCTTCTCTAATCACTTACTTCCTGATCTCCTGTGTGGTTAGAGATCTGAACCATCCACATGTCCATCTGTAGTCACCTACAATTTCCAATGGTGAAATACTGAGAAAAGTAAAAAACATTGATTAGGAATAGACTCTGTTGGAGTTCTGTAATGCAGAGGCAATCAGTTTCACTGTCTTAACTCCTCTGGCTGAAGCTGCCTCATCTGGATATAGAGAGTGGTGAAAACATTGACCTTCATAATTCCTCCAGGTTACTCAGAGGCTCCAAGCCTGTGAAAGCACTCTGAAAACTCTATGTGCTTCTCCACTATCAGTTGCCTTTAAGATTACTACAAAGGGATCTTTTTTCCCCCAGGCTCACTTTCTGTGATAAAATGGGAGTTGATAACCACTAAAGAGATGCACTACAACATTAGTGAATTCAGGTAACTGGTACAAGTGTCCTAGTCAAAAAGATTGAGGGGCTTAAACAACATTTTATTTGTCACAGTTCTAGAGTCTGTGAAGTCCAAGATCAAGGATCCAGCAGATGTACTACCTGGTGAGGGCCCTCTTCCTGGATTGCAGATGGCTACCTTCTTGCTGCATCCTAACATGGTGAAGAGGGAAAGCTCTGGTTTCTTTCTCTTCTTATAAGAACTAATCCCATTGTGGAGCTTCTATCCTCATGACCTCCCCTAAACTTCGTTACCTCCTAAAGGCCCTACCTCTTAATACCGTTACATTGGAGATTGGTGTTTCAACTTATGGCATTTGGGGAAACATAGACATTCAGTCCTTAGAAAGGTCAAAATATTTTTAAATGTCTGAGGAATCTAATGTATGAACAATTTATTGAGCTGGGAGTTAGGTGTAGAATTTTAAACCAGGTTCAATATCTTGCACTATAAACTGGGAAAGTCATTTAGCACATTAATAATTATGTGCCATGTATCATGCTAGGTATGTGTTTCACATATGTTATTTCTAATCTTAAAATATTATAGCAAGGTGAGTATATTTATTCTCATTTTACAGGGATAATTATGAGGACATGGAGACCCTTAAGTGGCTTAATATTATAGCAGTATTAAACAGTAGCCCCAAGATTCAGACCGAATTCTCTCTTCAAAATTTCTCTCTTCTCTGTTTTACTATTGCTTCCTTCCTTGGTTGTCTTATCTGTGAATTGAATGGTCACTCCAAAGATTTTCTTAGATCTTGTTCAACAACAAAATGTGATGATTGACTATAGGTGATGAGTATTTGTACTGTTCACATGAGCTGTTAAAGTAGTGCTAAATAGATCAATCTTTGCATGTATGAATAGATTGTAAGTGTAGCAGTATATTAAGGCTGTTATAACCCTCAGGCTTCCGGGCAGGAAACTGGGCAACCTAGAGACCCTGGTCCAAACTATGAGCATCCTTTTCCATTTTGCTATGCAAATAAGACAATTTTAGGTGTGTCATGACCAAAACTGCTCGGGAAGTTCTACAACAAATGAGCCATGTGGCTACATATAACAGATAAAGTGCTTTGTAGCTTGAAACTATTGATTCCATGTCATTCATGTCATGTTGTGCCTCTGGAAATGACTGGATTTGTCCAGCAAAAAGCTATAGCATAATTTATACATTCTCCAGCTTGTACACTTGGAACAGCAAATAACTTGTAGGCAGACAGACTGATTCAGCCAAGAAAACTAAATGCTGATCTTTCAAGGGTATTCACGTGCAAGTTTACTTAAACTAATAGTGTTGCTACATTTTTAGCCTTAATTAGGTAAACCAGGACATACGTGCTAAGTTTACCTTCCACTGCTGACCAATGTGAGTTTTGAATTCTGAGGCGTAGTATGAATTTCTGCTTAATTGATTCTAATCTTTTTATTGATTCAGTAATTTTTAAAGTACATTACATTGTAGAAATATGCAAAGTAGTTGCTGTTGAATACAGTCATTGACCTAGTTGATGTTTAAAAGGTTATCAAGCATGAATATGTTTGAAATATTAAGATGAGTGTTTTCTGGACAAATTATAAAGCTGGTACTTCCTCTTGGTTTGGAGGTCAGCTTCTACATTTTACAGTGAGAAACTGACCTTGACCCTCTTTGTGAAATTCAACTTTGTGGAAGTACAGACTGCTGTGTTTCCTACAATGCCCTTTTTTTTCCAGGTGGTCTTCCAGGGATTAAAAAAAACAAAAACAAAAACAAAAACAACAACACCAACAAAAAAACCCACTAAGTGACAATGAAGAAAGATTTGAACAATGCATCCTGTGGGTAAAACTTCATTCATGCATATTTCTTAACAATTGAAAGCTGAATGCTATTATCTTTATTGGATTTAAAAGAGAAAATCATATATTATAGATATTACCATGGCAAATCCTTTCTTCCTCCAAAGTCAAATTATCATCTCGTTTTATGCTTGTTCTAAAATGAAAAAGTTGATTGGGGGCCAAAATTTATTATCCTTTAGAGCTCGTACAAATTACAAAATGAAAATAAATTATCTGTATGTAAATATAAAAAGAAACCTCTATTTTTAAGTATAATTATTTTTTTAAAATATAAAGTGCAATAGCCTTTTGAATAAGGCCACTAGAGTTATAAAAACCTAAGGGAGGTTTTCTAGGATAGAACGTGAAAATTATCTCCACCAACAATCCCATAAGCTAGAATATTTGGTGTGGCCTCTTATAAAGATAATGTCAAGTCAAACAGCTGATAGAAAGGGTTCCATAGAAAATAACCACTATATTGCAGAGGTATTTGTTAGTTTTTGTTTTCTCTTTTCAAAAAGAAAGAGAAATATACTGGGCTTTGGTAAACTCTGAGAGACTCTGAATTGTTCCTGATCATATCATACTGTATCATTCCTAAATACTTTTTAATCAGTTCCCTCTGTCTTGGGTGCCCAGCATGTTGTCCTCCTAGAAAATTTAGAGTCATCATTTAAGGTCCAGTTCCAGTGTGACCACCTCAAGGAAGCCACTTTAGGTACTGGCTACACTGACCTATAACACTGACACTGTGACATTTCTGTACTAGCACTTCTCATACTGTTCAGTTAAGGAAGTCCCCATGGCTAGATTTGTCCCTACAAATAGAAGTGAACTTAATTAAACCTTGTTTTTGTCCTGAGTTTGTGGTAGGCTTAAATGTAATGAATTAAACCACTTAGCAGAAGATCATATTTTTTTTCTACACTAATTAAATGCTTTCTGAAGTTATTGCTTTCATGGTTGCAGAGAGTACACCTAAAATTCAGCCAACACAGACACTTAGCAGCACTGCTAAATCACTCCTATGTTCCCCAGTCTCTCAAGTCTTTCTCTCCCTCTCCTGGGATCTGATTGTACCTTAACACAGTGGATACTTTATATTGTGTGTCAGAGAAATAAAATCATGAAGAACTTTACTGTGCATTTGGTTGTACAAACATAGAATCATGTACTTATGTTCAATTCTCAATGACTCCTGGTAGAATTTCGTTTATATCTGGGATGTAGAAATAATGTTTTTTTTTATTTTAAAATATGATATATGCTACTAATGATACATACTAATATGTGACAAATTATAAATCAGATAATCATATTACCAGATTGATATATTTAGGAAACCCAGACACTTACTTTTCACTATCATTTATTCTTAAACAGTGATATCAAATATTTTTACAAAATGTAAACCAAAAAAAAAAAAATTTAATATGTGAGGTGATGGATGTGTTAATTAACTTGATGGGGGGAATAATTTACACACACGCACACACACATACACACACACACACATATATGCATTTATATGTCAAATCATCACATTGTACACTTTATCTTATAATTTTTTTATTAATTATACCTCAGTAAATCTGAAGAAAAAGCAAACCAAGTTAAAAGTGACCAATTGAGACAATCAATTTGTTCGTTCTTTATAATACTCAATACAATAGATATTTGGCCAAAATCTAGATATTTAAAAATAACAACTTTTTTCGTCAGTGTATTAGCCCAAGTCTATAATTGTAAACTGATAAAATCAATTTTAATGTCATATGCAAAATTCAGTCTTTATTCTACAGTCATATTAGTCATGTACTTTTATTTGCCTCGGAATTGCAATGCATTAAACCAATCATAAATGTCAACAATGTGCAAAACACTGTGTTTTATGGTCTTGGGGATACAATGATATATTCCTAACTTCTAGGAACTTATAGTTCAGTGATATGTATTTCTTGTCTTTGTGTTTTTCCTGTCTTCTCTCTGTCTCTCTTTCCCCACCTCATTTCTCTCTTGAAGGCATAGCACATATGAATTTTAACTAGCAATTTTAGAAGCTTATAAAATCAGAAGCAGATTGACTCTTAATCTTTAAAGATTGTAAGCAGAACTGTAATGGCAACATACAATCAAATATGGTAGTAAAAAAGTAATTTTTATTATTTAAAATCTTTTCCCTGGTTAACTAACACTTTTTCAGCATGTTCGTATTTAACAAAGGTCAGTGTGATGCTAGCATTACCACAATATGTTGGCAAAGCACTGATGGTTTTAACTTGCAGTAGTAGAGACTCTTCATTCTACACATACACCTACTCTCCCACTATTTTAGTTGCTGTTTGAGCAGTATTAGCATTTTGTGTGTTTGGTCAGTGGAATCCCAGTATGTTCTGTAGCCCCTTGAAACACTCTTTTCAGAAAGTGAATCATTTACCCAGTGGAGTATAAATCAATTCCATGCAGCATGAGAATTTCTACTAGTGTACAGTAATGTAAATTTTCTATGAGAATAAAGACCTGCACATGAAAGTATTAAATATGGTGTATTACTCTGCTAGAGCTGCCATAACAAACTATCATAGATTGGGTGGCTTAAACAACAGAGATTTGTTGTCTTACAGTTTTGGAGGCAGAAGACCAAGATCAAGGTGTTAGCAGGATTGGGTTGTTCTGAGGCTTTTCTCCTTGCCTTGTAGATAGATGACTGCCATCAGGTTGTGTCCTCACTAGGCCTTTCCTCTGTACATACAATCCTGGTTTCTCCTTTTCTTAGAAGAACATCAGTCATATTGGATGAGGGCCCCATCTTATGATTTCATTTAATTATTTCTTTAAAGGCCCTATCTCCAAATAGAGAAGTCCCCCTCTATCTAGTTTTGCTTTTTGTGGTTTCAGTTTCCTGCACTCAACCAGGGCCTGAAAACATTAAATGGAAAATTATAGAAATAAACAATTTATTACTTTTAAATTACATGTCATTCCAACTAGCATGATGAAATATTGCACCATTCAGCTCTGGCCTGCCTCAGATGTGAATCGTCCCTTCGTCCAGCATCTCCATGCTGATTGTGCTCTTCTGTTGTCACATAGCAGCCGTCTAGGTTATCAGATTGACCGTCACAGTATCACAGTGCTTGTGTTCAAGTGACCCTTATTTACTTAATAATGGCCCCAGACTGCAAGAATAGTGATGCTGGCTGACAGTTTAGATATACTAAAGAGAACCCTTAAGGTGTATGTACCTTTAGGAAAAAAAGACAGTATATATAGGGTTAGGCACCTACCAGAGATCAGTATCTATTGGGGGTCTTGGAATTTATGCCCCACAGATAAGAAAACACTGCTGCACAGTCACATTGGGGCTTCAATCTATGAATTTAAGGGGGGGGGACACAATTTAGTCCATAATATATACAAAAAAACCCACTTAAAATTATGAATATAATAATCTCATTGAAAGACATTTTTCTTAATATTTCTAAGGATTCTTTCAATACTTTTGAGAAAGTAAACTAGACAAAGTATAAAATGCAGCTGTCATGAATTTTACTTCACATCTCAAGTTTAAGAAATACCACATTTCTTATATTTCTAAATAATATTTCATCTAATCAATAAACTGTAGGAAAGTCTATGTGGTTATTATTTGGGCTCTATCAATCACCCCTCTTCATCCAAGTTCAATGTAGATCCTGAAAGTTTTACTTGACTGAGAACATTTGGGAAAATGCATTGTCTTTCAGCCCACAGTGGGTATTGTCATTGGTAGGCTGGTCATTGTACAAACTGCTCCAGAGCTGAGTTGTGAGGTAAGGTTTTGTGAGACTGGGAGCCTGTCACCCAAGATCTTACCTTTCTAAGGGTATTTGAGGGAGAGAACAGTGTAGAGATTACTACTATTCTTCAACCGCCCCCCCCCATTTTCACCCTTTTCTTGGATTTAGAGATCTTCACCTTTCTTTCAGCCCAGCTCTTCTATTTCCCTCATCATTTAACCCTATGCAGAGAATCTCTCCCCAGTGGGGTTTAGAAATGCAGTCCTCTCTTTACATCAGTAGTTTTTTTTCTTCACTATTAGGAAAATAAAAATAACAAAAGTCCTGAACTGAGCTGTCTTGTAGGCTGATGTATTCAGTAGGGATGACAGCTGAAATCTATACAATCCAGGAAAATGAAAAGTTCCATGTTTGTCTCATCATAGCAACGAGGAGGAAAGCATAAATCCTAAGAGACACTGAGAGTCATCATAAACGAAAAAGATAAATAATTAGAATGAATTTCATTACAGGCTCTTTAAATGTCTTTTAAATTATCTATGTTTTACTTTCTACACCTTTCTTGTATACTGAGTTCCTTAGGAGTGTGAAAATGAACCTTCAGTCTTTTTTGTGGCAGGAGGAAAACTAACATTGAGTGAATGGGGAAAGAGGTGTGTAACTTTTGCCACCAACACATTCTTCCCCATTGCATATAAATGTATTGTTCTAATTAGACCCAAATCTCTGCAAAACTTGGGAAATCTCAGTAACCCAGTGACCACTTTGGAGTCAGACAAATTCTATAGCTGTGTTGCTAGGGAATTGGATTGGCAGAATATAAATACATGAATTAGATAAATAGATTTGAAAATGTTTTCCAGCTAAGTCACCAGATCAAAGTTTGTACTATCCATATATTTTACTCATTTCTGCTAGCTAGCTCCTAATAGTTGAATGAGTAAGATTAATATTTGTGTTTTTGATAATGCTCAGGATTTTTATGTTCAAGATTTTTATAATAGTGATTTTCTATAATTTTTTATATAAAATTAAATAAAATATAAATCAAATGCCATAATTTATTTTTAATTTGTTATGTTAAAAGTGTTATCACTAAATTTTCCCATATTAACATTCTTTTGTCAAAGGCTTATTTTAAAAACAAGTAAAGACTAAAATAATATGATTTCTGGAATTTGCTTCAAAATAATCCCAAGCTGGAGGACAAAATGAAACAAGATTGACCATGATATATTAATTTGAGAAGCTCTGTAATGATTACATGAGGGTTTATTATATCATTTTCTTTACTTTTGTATATATTTCAAATATTCTAAGATAAAAACTCAAAAATAGGAATAAACCTTCAAAATTGAATTTAGCACTCCCTATGAAAATTAAAGACCAACAATAAATGTGATAAATTTACTAGAGAACTGGACATATGTTGGGGTAATTAGGAGATTTAAATTTATTTTCTATGTAAAGTGTTCAGAATTCCCAGAAAATGGAGTAAGCTCTTTTTCTTTCTGTCATCACTGTAAAAGCTGATGGGTGTGTCATTCACCTCCAAGAGTGGCTCTTTGGGGAATAACATCGTGTCTCAGCTAGTACCAACTGGTGCTCATGCTGTTTAATATTCTCTGAGGTTTCATCAATCAGCATCTGTACTTCTGAGAAGAATTTAAAACTAACTCCAGTGGCAACTCCCCTTGCCCTAATAATCTAATCTAATCTAATCTAATCTAATCTAATCTAATCTAAAGAGAAATAGGGAGAGGCAGCATGGCTGGCTATTTCCCTTCTTTGACCTTATATTCTGGGTCCCACTGATAGACAAAAGTAGTCATTCTAGAACTACCTATTAAATGGTGTCAGGATCCTTGCCAGGTATCAAGGCATACACAAAGCATTGGCCATTCTCTCTTCTTCTACAGGCTTACAACCAAGTTCCAGTTGGGACATATAAGAGTGGATTAAATTTAAAATTAGTGTAGGATATATGCCCACTAAATAATATAGGTACTAAATACTATAGCAGTTCAGAGTAGGGAAGGGCCTCTAGTTGTGAGAGTAAACTGGAAAATCTTTTCTGAAAGAATAGGAGTTAAACAGAGGCTTTAACCATATCCAGATTCACACAGAGAGTCAAGGACTGAGCAAGAGGCACATCACACAGAAAAAAGAGCAGAATTGGAGCCAGACAGATCCACCTCCAATTCCAGCTATTATCTCTGAGCTCTGTTCTCTCATTTGTAAACTGTTCACAGTTGTTACAGAATTTAAAATATTGACATTTGGAGAAATACCTATAACTAAATACCCTTCCCATAATTGATCTTTTTTTTTTTTTCCTTTATGGAGGAAAAGCCTCAGGATAAAAATGTATAAACAAAAATTCAAGTCAGATTTTAGAGACTTTGAGTATCAGACTAAGGAATTGAGACTTTATCTACAGGCATCCAGGGGCTTTAAGCGGAGGTCATGGTGAAAGCAGTATTAGTGAAAGATTATTACAGCAGTTATGTAACCTGGTTGAGAGGGGAGACTTGATCAGGAAAATTCATTAGGAGGTTAATGCAGCCATCTAAACACAAGTATTAAGGGCTAGAATTAGGGTTGCGACCAAAGGTGAATCTACTATAAAGCTAATGAAGCGTAATTTGGGGACTCTTACTTGCATTGGCCAGCTTCAAGGCTTTAGAAAAGACCATATCTCTCTTGTGCTCTGGAGAGGCTGAGGGCATTTTTAGAATCAGACTAGAAGGAATTTGAATTGGAGAGAAATTTAGTTTGTGTTTCATGAAGTACATTTATGTGATTTTCATTCATTTCCCTATGTAGTTATTACTAGCTTTTCCTGCTCAGAAATGGTTTCCGATATACCTCTATACCCCAGTGCTACTTTACTAAGAGCCTTGACATGAAGATGTAGGGCCACAACTTCTATTACAATATAGCATGGCCTAAGACCCATAAGCCCCAGGGTAGAGTGGTAGAGGAGAAATATGTTTTAAAGTGTTATAGCTCCAGTTAAAAGTAATGATTTTGTTCTCATCAATAACTAATGAAAACAAAGTTCTCTCTTGTCAGGAATAAATTAGATAATACAGCATATGAATTATAATTTTAACTGTGCTATATTTATAAATAAACCATACTTTGTTTTGTTTTGTTTTAACTGGAATTGTACAAAAGAATTATTCAGAATTCCTAAGTTTATAGAACACAAACTTTTAGCCCTACCTCACAGAAATCTAAAGCAGCTCATTTATGGAAAAAGTTTTCTTTTTTATAAATTTGAGAACAATTTACATGACATTACCAATAATGATCTATGATGCTGAAAGGAACTTTTCTGAACTATTAATAATTTTTTAAAAATTCTAATCCACCAAGTTGGAGAAAAGACTGAATTGTCATTTTATTCTCTCTATTGAAAAAAATATTGACACAATCCTTAGCTTGCAAAGTGGTGATCAACAAATAGGTAGCCAAAAAATATATATCAGGAAAAAAAATACGGGGAGGTATATCAAACAGTGAATTTATGGAAGTGGTATGTTATTTTTTGGATTTTGTCATTTTCGTGGTATTTGTCAGTTATATTTCCATTTCCTAGTCTAAATAAAAATTGACTTCTTTGTATAATTTTGTATTTATCATGTTTGATGCTTTTTTCTAAAAGAGAGCCCCCTAAACCTGGATCTACCGTCTAATTATGGCAATGAGAAATAACAAAAAGAATAGGTATAGACATTAAGGAAGCCTCAAAACACCTCAGTGAATCATATTGTTCATGAAGGGGGAAGAAGTCGAGCCTGGGTAACTGGAAGAATGAATGCATTGCTTAAGTTTGGTTTTTAGTTATATTTTGTTGATTTGATGAAGCAACTCTGAAATAGAAGTGTGTAATATGGTACTGAAGCTTGAGAAAGAGAATTCAAATTAAAAGCTATTTAAAGCAACATTCTTCCTAAGATGATCTTGAAGCATGTTTGGAAAGATTAAACAAGCCTAATATTTCCCTGTCCTCTCCATGGTCTCCATATGATACTCCCAAACTGCAAAGACATAATTCTGTGGGATGTTCATTAAAGAAGATTTTTCCCTAACAAGTATATTTGGGAAACTGTAGGTCAAAGAAAGTTAGACTTGTTTCTTCAATGAAAATTTCTCAGATCCTTTGATATGCTAATTGGCATTCTTAATCTCATAGAGAAGGCTGTTTTATTGGTCACAAAATCATTTCTTACTCCTCTTTGGCTACGAGGTTTTTTGGAAAAAAAAATCCTCTAATAATACACTTTGAAACAGTCAGATATCGTAGAAAATACACAAAAATTCTCCTCATGCCTTCAGAGTTCCACTGTTCCTGCCCTCACCACAGTCTCTCTTGTCTACAGCAAGCTACTAACTCACCTTTCCCTCTCTGAGATAATCACCACTACTCAAACCATTCTCCAGACTCTAAACAAATTCTTCTAATGTGCAATTCAGGTTACCTTGTCATCCTGTTAAAACTCTATTACTTTTAGAGAAAAGTACCAGTCCTCAACATAGAGATGTGAACATCAGAGGATCCTTTCTCAAGCAATTGCTCCCATCAGTCTATATGGCTTCCATGATAATCACATTATTACTCTGGCCACATTTGACAGATCTCTTTCCCTGGATTTTAGAACTTGTGACTGAGGGAGTCAGTGGTCATGTTTTCTGTTATGTGACCCTTAAAAGTAGAGATGTCAACAGAGAGAAAGTAGGTGCACAAAGAAGAACCAAGGCAAGAGAGATCTGGTACCGTTCAAGTTTCTGTTTCAAATATTCCTGTAAACTAGCCCCACCCCTAACTTTGGGTTCTACAAATGGTATAACATTTAGATAAAAAGCATCTCACTTGAATTGGTCCAGGTGTGCACCAGGTCTTTTCAACCAAGAGTTCCTCTGAATGAAAATAATTTACAAGGCCTTTCATGATCTAGATCCCACTTGACAATCCAGGTTCATCCCTGGCTACTTCTCACTGCATCTTCAATGTTCATTCAGTACCACAAATATATGAGGTCCTTGTAACCTCCAAACTCTTCTTCTTACTCATTCTCTTTCTTCTGTCTGTTTAATTTCAGGTCTCTAATATGTTTTTTTTTTTCTTATAGTGATTTTTCCTGACTTCCAAGTCTGTGTCATGTGCCCCTATGAGACGATATATGTTACTGTATGTCATTCTCTGTTTACTTGTTTCCTCTACTATGTATTTCTTTACCACAGACCCGTTCTAAAAAGGGGAACCATGATGATGTCATTCATCATTCTGCTTTAAGTGCCTAAAACATGTTGGACACATATTAGGCCTTCAGTATATATTTGTTGAATGAATAAGAAAAGTAATCACTCAATCAACATGAACAATATAGCAGTAAATGAATAGAGGATGGGATAATCACCCATGAACCCATCTATCATCTTAAAAGTACAGTACCTTCAAAACCTAGAAATTCTCCTGTTCCATTCCTTCTATTGTCTTTGGTAAACCCTAGAGCTCACCACTATCCTAAAGTTTGTTTTTCTTTCTCTCATTGGCTTACTTTTCCTTCAGAGTCATACCACATATGTAGATAAACCTAAACAATAAAAGTACATGGCTTTTTTTAAGTATTGTGAACTTTATAAAAATAGTAACCTACTTTAAGTATTCTGCAACTAGCAGTTTTAACAACACGGTATTTCCAAGCTACATCCACATTAATATATATAGCTTGTAGTTCGTTCATTTTCACTGCTATATGGTATTGCATTGAATAACTTACTACTATTGGTTTATTCATTTTGTTTCCATTTGTCTAGCCAGTCAACTCCCTAGATGCTGCAAGGTTTTATTTTCCAAAAGTGGTACATCAGTATTCCTCAAATCATGCACTCTTTTACTATATGACTTTGCTCCTACCTCATGAGCAAATTAAGATTAATTCTCCCCTCCTTGACTCTGGGTTGCCTTGTGACTGCTTCAACCAACACAGTATGGCAGAAATGACACTGTGTGATTTCTGAAGTTGGGTCATAGTCTTAAGAGGATGCGATTTCCTCCTTGTTTACTAGAACACTCATACTTGGAGTTCTGAGCCACCATGTAAGAAGTCCGCCATGTAAGAAGTCTGAGGTCACTATATTGTAAGGAATCAAAGCTACATGGGTAGGTCACATGTGGGAACTATAGTTGACAGTTCTGGACTTCAAATCAGTGTAGTCCAATTGGCAGACACATGAGTGAAGGAGCCTTTGAGTCTTACCAGTTGAGATCCCAGACTTCATTCTGGAGCAGAGACTAGCTAACCTCATGCTCCCTATCCAAGTTCCTATTCTATGAGTGCAATGAATGCCTACTGTTTTAAACAGCTAAGTTTTGGGGTTGTGTAGCTATAGTAACTAGAAGAGCCTCTTTAGTAAGTGTCTGTCTTCTGGACCCCATATTTGCCCGGGAAAATCCTCCTGTTGGCTCTTCTAACGCAGACCAACCAATGTCATTTTTTTTCTGAAACCTACCATAGCTCCTTCTAACAAGATAAACTCATAATTATTTAGCAAAATTTTATAAAAATTATTTGTCAAAATCCTTTCTGTCCCTACCAGTTTCACAAGACCCACAGGCTCCTGCTCAGGTGGAACCACCTGTCAACCATTTGTCTCTTAATACAACATTCAACTTCTTTAAAGACTTCTTTACCTTTGAGTAAATTTGTCTGAACAGTTTTTCTCACAGTGTGGTCCACAGACCATCTTCATCAGAAGTACCTGGATCCTTATTTAAAATACAGATTCTGGGTAGCACCCCAGAAGACTGAATTGTTATCTTTACATTTGTAGCAAACACTCCACATGTGCCTTAAGCACATTCAAGTTTAACAATTGTGAGTCTCCTGGAATGTCTTTGCGGGTGGTGATAGGGATTAGTACTTGACAGAAACTTGAGAAAAGAGACCTGGGAGAATTCAGACAGAAATCCTTTTCTCTTTGTCAACTAAAGCAATTAAAACCCCAGTGTTCTATACCTCTAGAACCTGCTGCTTTTCCCAGGAACTATAAAATATAACCCCAAAGTTACACAGCAGATGCTCAGAAAACATAGTAAATTTTGAACTTAAGATGATTAAATAAATGAGTGTAGAACTTACTGTCTATATATCATTACAAAAAAAAGGTTCTGATTTTCATATCATGGTAGGGGTTAGTGTTGAAACTGGGGAATATGTCTGTAGTTTCAGTGATAGTTAAAATCTATAATGACATCGCTATAAACATACATGCTAAATATAATGTGACTTACCCCAGGAATGAGTATTTCAACTAATGCAAAGCAATCTCCCTGTAAATTTCTCTCTCATCGTGTACCTTTATAAACAATTTTCAATTCTGTTTTTCTGTTTTCAAAGTTAGTTGTTTATATGTATATATTCTGACTCATTTTACAAATGATTTTTAATATTTATTCCACTTGTATACTGAAATGAATACAAAAAGCTGTCAAGTGTCAAGAGTGTTTCCATACTCAAGCCAGTTGTTTCCTAATATGATACAAGCAAGAAGCCATGTTCTCCCACTCTCATTTATCTGAAGAAATAATACAATTTTCTTGCTGCTTAACCCACCATGAAAATATTTAATAATGTTTTAAACATCAAGAAATGTATTTTTAGCTATACTCTTGTGAATGTTGTAAGTTATTCTTTCTCAACCACTATTTCCTGTTTGTGTTTTTTTAGTAAGCCACCTTAAAACTTGTGTAAATGGCAGGAAAAATAAGAAGGAAAGGAAAGAGCAGAGAGGGAAAGGAAAACCTGATGTAGAGAGAAGTATTCCTAACTGGAGGAATCTATTTTTTGTGTTGTAAGGATGACTGAATTCTCAGATCTCAGAGACAATTTATTAGACTGCAGCATCAACCTGACATTTGCTTTGCATTTTTTTCTCTTATAGTCTGCTGCTTTTCTTCTAAAGATGTCTAGTTTATAAATTCTTTGACGGTAGAGGTAAAATATATTTTTACCAGTGAATCTCAAGATTATGGCAGTTGCTACATGTGCTTTCGGTTTTCTGTCAGAGAATTTCACTTTTAATGAAACATAAAATAGTTCATTTTGCAACAATAAGCTATAAAAATACTAACTACATTAGCAGTGAAAATGAATATAATACTTAACAACATACAGATCACATATATTCTTCCTCTTGACCCTCATAGCAACCCAATAATGATGGTATAAAAGACATTATTATTTTCTCAGCCTTTTACACGTGTCCTCCCTTCTTCCTGAAACACACATCATTAACCCCAATATACATGTGGCTTTCTCCCTCACTTCCTTCAAATTTTACTTAAATGTTCCCTTCTCAAAACCCTTCCTTGACTACTCCCCCAAAATAGTATCTCACTCCCCAAATAAAATAGTATCTCATTCCCCAATAATACTTTTTGCCATCTGACAAAATGTGACTTTTGATTGTCTTTCTGTACTTGGAGGTACACATCATGCAGGTGGAAATTATTTTTTTTTGCTACTATTTCCCACTCCCAAAACAATATCTGGCACATAGTAGTTGCTTAATTAATAAACAAATGAATGCATTATTTACATTTTATAGAGAATGAGTTAGGAACAGAGGGCTTAAGAGATGTGACCAACAGGGCATGTTTAAGAACTGGCAGATTAGGTCTGGATCACAGGTGTGAATTCTGAGTCTCAAGACATTTTCAGGACCATTACCAAGACCTTGTGCTAACTTGATCAACACAATTGACTTCTCAGCATTAATTTCTAGAAGAATGTGAGATCTAGAACTTTTTTTTGCCATTTCATGAGTGTTATCTGAAGCAGCAAACAAAATTAAAGCAATTTACATTTACTGATACTGGATAGGATGATAGGAAATCATCTAAGCTGTAGTGTAAGTAGAACTATCTATGCCACACTGAGAATTGATGTGCATTTCTTGGGTGCTTATCTTACTCACTTGGTCCCTCAACCAGCCCTTTGCAAACCGTTCCAAAGAACTCTTTGTCAATAAGCAAGCAGTTTCTTTCTATTACAAAAATAGTATTTTCAGAGATGATAACAGAGATAACAAAAGTTATTGGCTACTATTAACGGTGGACCATTTAGCAATATGATGGGTATGTGATATTGCATGAACACTGAGAACAACCATTGCAAATGGACCAATAATTGTAGCGTTTCAGTCTGATTATAAATATAACAATAAAGAAGATCTTACATAATTTTAGATAGTACTTTCCCCTGGCTTTTAAGGATGATTAATATGCTTCTAATACTAAACACAATTTTATTTAACTTAACTTACTTAAGAACAGTAAACACTCCATTGGTTGCCATTGTATTATTCTATTAACCATCCTCTCTCTTATAAACTGGCACTTTCAAGCAGACCCTAGAAGTAAATGCTAAAATTACAAGCGGCCTGAGAGATCATCCATTCAAAGCACACAATTTTAAAGGTGAAGACTTATAGGCCAAATTGCTTTATCAGTCATAGCCCGGCAGGAAGTGGTGCAGTCAGAACTTGAATCCCAAGAGCTCTTTTTACTGCACAATGATGTATCACATTTTGCACAGGTCTGCCATTCTCAAACTATTAAAGGGATGTATACTGAAATTAACAGTGTTAAACCATGGCAACATTGCAAAGTAATTTTGAATGATGTTTAAATTATTGTGGAAAATATAAATTAAATGATTTTCATTGCCCTTTTACTGTTCTTTAGATAGTGGTCTGTTTCTGAAAATTATAATGTTAGTAAGGGTTATATATTATAATTATTATTAATGAGAATAGTTGGTTAAGCAATAAAATAAGTTTTCTGACCAATAGTATATAATTGGGCATTTGATATGACCATATAATATAATGTTTATTTTCTTGAATTACAATGTTGGGAGCCAATAGGGAATCTGAAGGTTGCAAACACTGATGTAGAATAGGCTCAGTTAATGCCTAATCTACAATAATTAAGTTAATTCGTTCACTTTTAAAACATGTACTCTAACCATCTCCTATGTGCCAGTGTGGATGATATTCACCAGCTATTCACCAAACCATTCCCCTTTTCCTCTTGGGCACAGCAAGACTGTATTCAGCCTCCACTGCAGTTAACTGCAGCCATGTGACTGAGTTCCGGCCACTGGCTTGTGAAGAGCAGTAATGTGTGTCATAAAACCCTCTTGCAGGTGATCCTCCATTTACTTTCCTCATCTTTCAACCAGAGGCAGAAAATCTAGTGGATCATTCTGAACCCCAGGAGATGGCAGAGTCATGAGATAGAAAGAGCCAGGATCCCTGAGTCACCATTCAAAAGAGAGAAATAAGTGCTTTGAGAACAGGGAAGAAAGTCTTAGCAAGGGCTTTTCAGAAGTCATTGTATCAGAGATGGACATTAAAGTAAGGCTTAAAAGGGAAGAAAAGAAAGTAAAGTCACCTTGTATAGAAGGGGAAGCGTATACAGAGCTTCAGATATGACAATATTGGATTAAGTTACAGAAACAACAAGTTGTCTAATGCAGCTGGAGCACACAGCAGAACATAAGCAAACCTAAACATTGATACAAAAACTGAGGGTGGAGTCTGATTATAGACTTATATGCCAAGCTACAGGGTAGATTTTACCATACAGGCAGTAGAATTCAGTAAAGGCTTTAAAGCTGCAGGCAGCAATAAATAAAACTTCATGAGAAGACAGACTCTGATGAAGCATGGAAAATAACTTGGAAGAAGAAGCAAACGTGACAGGGAGACCAGTTACCACACTATTGAAAAAAGACTAGGCAAGAAACAATGCAAGGGCTGATCTAGGCTGCATCAGAAGAAACTGATACAGAAATAGGTACAAGAGACTATTCAGAGGAGGCATTTCAAAAGCATAATGCTCACATAGCTGTTAGGTGTTAGAAGTTAAAATAAACCTAACTGAAGGAGGGAATGAAGAGAAGGTATAGGTTAGAATAAGATAATGAGTTGGCTTTTAAACATGTTGAAGTCCAAACTAAAGAAGTTACTCAGTGTGCAGTCTGCTTTAAAAAATTCAAAATTGGAATTATGAATTTGGGAGTTGGCAACATAGAAGGTGATGGTTAAGCCATGGGAGTGGATGAAATCTGCCAAATGTATAAAGTGAAAAGAGAAGGAATAAGAGATTTCACAGCGTACTTGAAAGAGTACTTAGAGGAGTATAAAAAGTATCTAGAGAGGAGAATATTATGAAAATGAGTGGAGGAGAGACTTTAAGACTTCCACCCACACGGAAGAGTTCAGACCAAACCCAGCAGGGAAACCAGATATGCTAACCTGCCCTAGAGTAGGATTATAGAGCCTGAAACTATGTCAGATACTGTGGGCATGTTTCAAAGATTTGCCAGAGAATGCAAATCTGTCATCGAATTCAAGCAAAAAATTCTGGCTGGAAATCAGAGATGCAGCAAAAGGTCAAATATCAAGTAAATGCAGAACAAGAGAGGGAGGTAGAAGATCAAGACAAAAAAAAAGCAAAAAGGTCCAGGATTTTTGCCAAAGCTGCTTTTTGTCAAGTTCTGGCCAGCTGGTAGATTGGGTCAGAATAAACACAAGGAATGTTTCCAGTAACAAGAGGTCTGAAGAGCCACTGAGGTTGGCAGTTAGGTCTTCAAGCAACTTTGTTAGTTTTGGAGGCAGATGCCACATTGCACTGGAATGAAGAAGAGATTAGTAAGTGAAGGCAGTGAGTAAAGGTGTTGTCTCAAGATTGCTGAACGTTAATGGAATTTTACAGTGGAAGCTTATGTAGTAGACAGAGTTAAGGGAAAGCTGGTATAGAATATTTGTAGGCTGAGGGTATGAGGCTATTGGAGAAAGAAATGGAAGATTAAAGAGAGTATAATTTAAAGAATCAAGGTGGAAGTCAGAGGCAATGGAACTAAAGTACCTATGGAGAAGCTAGCTATGCAAATTATGTCTTTCCTTGCTTTATCTTGCCTTTAAAAATACATATATAAAGTAAAGATAAACGATGAGGAATATTGAGGTGGTTTATAACCGATAGTGTTTACTTTCTTAGTGCAGTTAGGCAGGGTCATCCAGTGAGAGAGCAGGTAAAAGCCTGGGAAGAGAGTGAAGCTTTGGGATTACAGCTGCAGAGAAAGAGGGCTGTCCAGGGTGTGTGAGAAGTTAGATTTGCACTGAAGACCCAACTCAGGCAGGGAGTCATAAAGAGATAGTGGGTCCCCTAGCAGTGATTAGAGCCCAAGGGTCTAAATATAGGGGGAAAAATAAAACATATTTTTCCTGGTAGAAACAAAGGAAAGAAAAAGAGATGAGAACTCCAATAGGGCTGATGAGTATGTGATTAAGAGGTCTGACCAGTCCACCCTGAGCTGCTTCAGGGATAAGGTAATGGACTATCACAATTTCTACCACAGTGCCCGACACATAAAAGGCATTCAGTAAACGTGGAATGAATGAATGATCGAGCACATACTTGAAATTCAGCCTGGTTATGGGGGAAATGAAGTGGGAGGACATTAATATACTGAAAGACCAGGAAGAATTTGAGAAGCAGGAGTGTGTGATGAGGCAGAAGAACAGGTTTTGCAGCAGTGAAAAAGTTTAAGAAGAGAAAGAATACAAGGTTGTGGGCAGACAGCACCATTTCAAACTTCAAATTCTCAGAGGAGCAGTTCCAAGTGATTAAAAGGGCCCAAAAGTGCTCCTGTAAATGAGATCGCTAAAGTGAAATGGAGGTAAATGTCAGTATGAGGCCAGACTGTTAGATGGCTCATTAGTACTATATATCATGAAGTCTCTAAGATAAAAGCAGATGCGGGAGTAGAGAGAGACTGTAAGTCAAGTTCCAAAGTCCTTGAGGATTAAGAATAAATGACCTGGAGGTAACAGTAACAAGATCTTGTATATATATCATCGAGGTAATATTGGCCCTCCTAACCATTCAGAATTCTTCTGAGAATCAAATAAAAGAATAACTGTATAAATGTTTCATTGGAAAGCAAGAGATACAAGTGGGCAGTGTGTCCTTCAGAGGAGAAGAGATTGTTAAATGAAAATGACAAAAATTGCAAGGAAGAAGTTGCAGGGAACCAGGATAATTCTGAGTCCTCTTCAAGAAGCCAAAAATATAGGAACACTTATGGGGGAAGCAGTGTCACTAGGGGTAAATCTGGGATTCACTGAAAGGAAACAGGCAGAGAACATAATTTTAGCTGCTGATAATGTGCTAAATTCTGGGAGCCTTATCTATATAATCTTGAGTTCCCACAGCAGACATGCAAGGTAGATATTATTACTTCCAGATTACAAATGAGGATATAGGGCTGTGATTAAGCAACTTTTTCCAAGCTGCACAGTTATTCAAGAATGGTCAGAATTTGAACCCAACTCGGGCAGATCAAATCTTATTTCCTTTCCACTCCACTTTATTATACTGAACCTTGACGCATGCAGTTCTTTATAGGAGTAATGAGGATATGAAACATTGAATGATACATGATAAACTAATAGAAGGTAGAGGCAATAGATGAGGAAAAATGAGCTAGAGGAGATTAAAGTATGGACCAGGGTACCTGACCAATGGAACCTGCTATTGAGATATAACATGTCAGGAGGTAGGCAAGGAGAGAGCAAATGAAACTAACCTGCCTTAAGTTTCAATTTGTGATGTTCAGTGATTGTGGTGTCTGTATTAAGTCCATTCCCACCAGTATGGAAGTTAACTGACTGCTTTTTTTCCCCTTTAATTTACATGAACAATCAACCATCTTGCCACTTTAACAAACACTCTTGAGGAATCAATTAAAATTTTTCATCTCAGAGGATTTACATATATATGGTTAACAGCTTTGGTTTACTTACTAATTCATTTAATCATCCTGCCATATTAGTAGCCAGTTTTCCTAAATCTTGTTATAATTCACACATTAAAAAGGCAGTGTCTTCCAATTATCTTTCTGCAAAATTAAGGAAAACATATAACTGTAATCCTTTTAAATCATTGGTTATGACTTTAACGTATTTTATGGACAACTGATTAAATCATGTTCCTAAAGTATTTAGAGTATTTGAAAACTGCTCTTTTAAGCATTTTGAGTGTTATTTTTATAATCTATTTTGTGCCATTTTTTCCTTCACACATCCTTTCTTTATATATAGCACAGAGATATATATTAACCAGGTCTCAAATGGCTCATCAAAAATTCTGAGTTAGAAAATTTAGAAGAAAGAGAACTGTTATTTAGTATAAGTGTTGTAAAGCAGGGGCAACTTTCAGGGCCCGAGATTTTTAGATGTGCAAGGAATCTCATATAACCCAAATATGACTGGGATTTTAGGGGTAGCTTCTTTTCTCACTTCTATCCCATGTTAGAAACCCTCAGTGCATTCATTTATACTCCTCAATCTGCCCCTGCCCAACCTGCCCCAATACTGTAACTTTAAAAGTATTGGCAAAGTTTATCGAGAAGTTCACATACCATACAAAAGAAACTTCCCAAACCCTCTGTTAGACTTCTTTTTTCTAGGGATATCTCCCCTCTCTGTCTCTGTTCTTATTTGGCCTCTCAAAAACCTTCTGTATTATCCTTAGCAGTTCAGGTTTTCTTAATCATCCTTTAGAATGCAGGAATAAATTAATTTTTTAATTGCCTCACACACAAGCTATGTATACTCAAACTCTCATTTTACTACCAAAAACTATTGGCTAAAGAAGTTACATGTGGCACAGCTAGAAATAGAATACGGTTCTTCATATGCCATTGCTATGTTTACCACCCTGTTCAATAACCTCTAAAGTTCCTTGTAACTTCAGAATTCTATCATATGCCTGCTCTGTGGCTTATGATGAATTTGGGCATTTATATATAATGGCCTAAATAAAATGGTAATAATGTGAAGGGTTTAGGATAAGGAAAGGGTACTTCATGTCTCTACTTTGATAGAATGGTCCTTGGCGAGGTAAAATGCCCAGATACAAAGAATTGACAGTCTTTTATAATCCATATACATGGCTAACTGTATATAAACCGGCTTTATTGTTTAGTTTTTAGTAGGTATGTGGGACTTGTTATGTTCATCTCTCTTTGGTTTTCAATTTTAAATTATTTAATCTATGAAACATGCCAACTCATCAAGCACAAACACACTTTTTGTATAGTTCTACACATTTACATAAAATGTAAATGTGTTTTACATGGTATATAATTTTTTAGGTGACTGAATGGCAATGGATTTGTGCATAGCCTTGCAAAGTACAGTATGTGAACAAATAGTTTAAAGATGATAGTTCATATAGACATGTGGCTTAATGTGTTTATGTACTTAGGTTCTGATTTATTGGCTCAGTATCAGGTTTTACACCACTAAGTGAGATATTATCAAATGGTGATATATTTGTGCCAACTGGCTGTTTATTTAGCTCTTTGCGATTTAGGCTGAGCTCCATTGGGAAATTGTTATGATATCACTTGGGGTGTGGCATAGTCTGTGGTCAACTGTAGATCAGCTTCAGGTCAGATTTGAAGCTTCAGGTCAATCTTGGCTGGGCTCTCACATATCTGGGGCTACTGTTGGGATAACTGAGCTGACATAATTCTGGCCCTTGTGGTCTCTCATTACCTAGTCATATGACCAGGATTTGTTTCACCCTTAATAAAGAGAAGAATAAATTGTATTATATAGCTAAACATCCTGAGGGAGGAAAGTGTCCTAAAAGAGAAAAGCCTGTAAAGTTTCTTAAGTCCTAGGCTAGGCACTGGCACACCATCACTCCTACCACATTCTACTGGTCAAGTTAGAGGGTGAGTGCCAGTTAAAGGGGTAAGAATATGGACTCTACCTCTTGATGAACAGATCTGCAAAATCACATTGCTAAGAGTATGGATACAGGGGAATACTGAATAATGATACAGGTAGGCTGCAGTGAGGGCCCAGTAGAGCTTGGCTCTACTAAAAAAGTGTTTGACTAGCTAATTAATTCAATAAATGTAAATGACCCAACTACCGTAGGATTACCTTAATTAACTAGATGAATTGGACTAAGTAAATTCTTCATTCTTATTAAATTCTTTAATTCTTCGCTTATTTTAGATATTCTGAAAATTATACGTATGTGTAATTTTATATATTCTGAAATTCTTCACTCCTGTTTTATTAACACAACATAGAGTTGAAATCTTAGAGAAAATGTATAAAAACTTTAAATAACCATTTCCTTAGACTGCTTTTTTGGGCAATTTACAATAGCATATGGGGTTGTTTATGCTTTCCTGAAGGCAGTACAGAGAGAACAGAACAGTGTTTGATATGATATGAATTTGTTGCTAGAAATTTCTAGGTGGACAGCCTCATAAGAACTCACTCAGCTTATTGCTGGTGGTGATCCCATCATCTCTATCAACTAGAGGTTGAAAGAATTAAAGTAGCTTCAAAAATACTTCATTGTACCAAGTAATAAGTTCTCTGATTCTTCACTCTGTAGTTTATATCCTAAACACTGTTTGAAACCAGTATTTCATTAAGTGCTTAATAATAGTTTGCTTTTGAATTATCTTTATTCACACTAATATGATGAGCAAGATAAAACTTGAACTAGATGTTTAAGAATCTATTTCTATCCCATATAGCTTTATTCATTCTATTTATACTACAGAAATATTGCACTAGTGGTATAACACAAATGTCTGTTTACCTGCTATTTGAAAATGCTGCATTGTTTTCCATTTTTTTTTGTGTGTGTGCAAAAATGTGAAATGTACTTTTCTAAATAGCTTGTGTTATATATATATCCTTGTCGTTTTTGAAATCTCACTCTAGGAGGTTTTTTTAGTTTATTTGTTCAGTTGTTTTATATGCTTATTTTTTATGTTCAGACTTAAATGTAATGATACTGTATTCAACAGCTAGATTTTTTCTCAAGATATTCAAACATGAGGGGATATAGGGACCTTTATTTGACTCTTTTGATGGACACTGAGTTATAAATCAGGATTGGAGAATAGCTCTTTTTTAGGGCTTTAATTTAATCTCACTTATTGCTTAGTTGTCTTAATAATTAAATGCTGTCTAATTTAATATAAGAAGTTAGCAAAGCAGCTGCTGATTTATGAATTTATGAATGTATTAAACTATTTTACTTTTAATAAAGAGAGCAGTAAATTGTATTATATAGCTAAATTTTGATTACCTTTACTGTACTTGAAAATAGTTGCATTCCATCAGATATGAAATATTTTACAAGAGAGAAAAAATAGAAACTCAAATAGAAAACAAAACCCAGACTCAACATTTGAGTACTTATGTATGAAGGTATCTCCAAAAAGCTTTTAAAAGACAGTTTAATTTTCCTTATTCATTTATATGCAGTATAAATATTTTTAAAAGCAAAAAAAATGATATCAAAATAATATTTTTTCAATTAAACATTTAAAATTAACTTTTAATACAGGAAACTTTTTTATCACTATAAGTAGAGTCTCAGAATCAAAATTAGAACTTTCTAAGAATTGTTACTAATCTCAAACTAAAGTGATATGAGAAACTTGAGTTCAGCATAAGCACTTTTTCTTTTTTTCAAATTGAAAAGCTGGACCTAACTAAGCAGACCAAAATCTTTTGGAATATAGAAGGTTGGAAAGGAAGAGTTGGAGAGAGGAAAAAGAAAGGTGTTAGAAATAGTAATGGAATCATGGAAGCACAGATAATCCAACTAAAGAAACTACTTCAGTTTATAAATAATGGGGTTCACACTTTTGATTCTATGAAGGATTTTTTTTTACTCTGCCTTCAGGGCATTAGGAATGATTAATTATAGTGATAAAAATAATGCCCCACTGCAAATCTGAGCAGCTATTTCCTCATAATTTAAAATCTCTTATTGACAGTATATTATTTGATATGTAACTTAAAAGTATTTAATATATTTGTGATGACACTGCAAATTTTATTTTTAAAAATTTATTTTTTGTTTTTATAGCATAACAATCTTTTATAGAACACAACTTAAACATAAAATATGCAGATTTCTAAATGCCAAGGAAAAGCCAACTAAACAATCACAATGACTTTGAACTAACTGTTCATCCCAAAGATGCATTGGGTGCATTTTTTATAAATTGAAATAATAAATAATAGATTGAGTCTAAAAGTAATTTGTGTTTTATTGCTGAGCCATCCACTCCCAAAAATATCTGGATTCTGTCTCTAATATATTATACTATGAATTTTAATCCTATCTGAAACTCTAATGTGTAGAGGCAAAAATAAGACTTTGGTAGGTTTTTGTTTCTTTTAAAGTTTTTGTCTTTCCTTCTTATCAGCTAACATAGTTTTCATTCAGAACACAAAAAAGAAAGAGGAAAAGGTTAGAAATTATACAACATTCTGCTCCATCCATTCCAGGTAGTTGACTGCTCTGATTAATTAAAATATGGAGTTTTCATTCCAAAGAAGTAATTCCTTAATTCAACAAACTTCTGTAATAAAAAAAAAAATTTGTAATGGCCTAAGCAGCCATCTGCCCTGCCTCCTCATTCTGAGAGGGCCATTTTCTCATCCAACAAGTGGTGCAATAACTTGCTGCAGTGATAAAGTAGGCAAGCAGGCATTTTTTTGGAATTGCCAGATTAGGAAACTGGCAAATATTCTTGTGTTTTCTGATGCTGTGATGGAAATATACAGAAATGCTAATCACCGTAATTGTACCTAAGATTTATGTTTTTATACATCACACTTCAGTAAGAGAATCAGAATATCAAAGAATGAGTGTTTCGTGACTCAGCGAATCTCCGATACAATAGATAGAGACACCGACTGTGGCCCTCTCTCATTGTGTGATGTAGACATCCACTATCCAAACCCACTCATTTGACAGTGTATATATTTGTTTAGCTTTCTTTGTGTCCACCTATTTTCTTTGTAAACATATTGCTAACGTTAGGTGATTAAGGGCTATGTATCTAATACATATTTGTGTTTCCTAGTCTTTGTATCCTGTGTGCGTTGATTGATTTTGAAGCCGATTGAATATTTTGCTTTATTTTTACAAGTCAATTCCACTGAAATATTATGCTTACAAAAGGCTTTTAGTCCTTGAACTCATTGTAAATAAGTCCCAGTTCCATTCTTTTCACTTCTAGGTAGACCTGCTGCATGTGTTTCATTTGGAATGGAAAGGGGAAGATTGCTTAGGGCATACTTTCCAAAAGTGTGTTCCTCTGTCAGATGTTAATAGGTGTTATTTTTAGGGTTCTGTAATCAAATGAGTTTGTGAAATGGAAGATTAAAATTAGTTAAAACAGGTTTCTTTATGGAAAGACTGCTCTGGCAATTTAATATGCTAGTGAACATATGTGGTTTCCTACCTAGTTGACATAAAAACCATGATTTTGGAGAGCAGCTCATATGGCTACTTTTTGCAATATTCATTTTGTGAAACCCTGATCTAGGGAACAAGACAAGAGAGACAAGTCAAGAGGTGTTATCAGTTGGGATACCTGGATTCTTATGTTGCAGTGACAAAAAAAAAATTGTATTCGTGATTTAAAATAGATAGTGTTTATCTTTGTTCATGCCTAATGTTGGTCACAGGATAGTTACATGCATTGCTCCAGTTTGTCTTCATTCAGACATGCAGCTGGAAGAAACTGCACTGATCTGGAATGTCACAGGTCACCATGGCAGTGGAAAATCACAAGTAGACTACTAAAAGTATCTATACAGAAGTGACTCATACCACTTCTGCTCAAATTCTATTGACCAAAACACATTACATTGTCATACCTTACTCAAAGGACATGAGGAAGTTTAATGCTTAATATGTCCAAGAAAAAACATCAGAATATTTATGCGAATGTTCCTAATGATTGCACAAGGTCTGAGGAGACGTGCCTCCCCCAAGGTCATGCATTTTCCCACATTCAATGTGAAGGGCAGGGCCCTCATTGCAGGCAAGGGCCCTCACCCAACTCAGGACAATTTTGAGGGGCAGCGTAGTTTCACACACTTTCAGAGGGGTTGACTGAGGCCATTGTTAAGACTGCATCATGGCCCAAACTCTCCCTCTGTCCAGCTCTGCTTTCCTCAGTTCCTTCCCATGAGATCCTGTTTCCAAAAACGCTTCCTAAAGAACCTCCTGCTGTTAATCTCTATCTCAGAAGCTGTTTTATGAGGAAGCCAGTCTGCAGCACTACATAACATATGTCCTTGAATAATATGAAATATTGTTTTAAGTGTTTTTAAACTTTATGTAAATGATATTGTGTTATACATATTCTACAGTTTGCTTTTCCCTTTCAGATTGCATTTTTGAGGTTTATTCATGCTGATTTCTGTAGCTCTAATTTGTTTATTTTTACTATTTTTTGGAAAATGCCACAATTTATTTGTCTATTCTCTTATTAATGAGAATTGGTTTTTCCCTCAATTTTTTACAATTATAATTTTGCTGAGATTCTTTGTACACATCTACTTGTTCACATATGCAAGAGCTTCTCTAGCATACATATACCTAGAAGAGGAATTGCAATAAAATAGGGTATGTAAAATCTCAATTTTATTGGATGTCATATTTCCCTGAATACTAGTAGAGTTGTACATAAATGGCCATTTAATTTTCTTTTTCTATAAATTGCCTGTTCATCTTCTTGCCCATTATTTTCTGTTGAATATTTGATCTTTTTCTAATTGAGCTTTTAAAATATACATTTCTGATACCATTCTCTTTCAGATAAATGGTTTGAAATGTTTTCTCCCAGTCCATGACTTCCCTTTTAATTTCCTTTATGATGTTTCATTTTTATAAATAAGCCTCAGATTTTAATGCAGTCAAATATATTCATCTTTTTTTTCTTTTATGGCCTTGTTATTTAGAAAAAAATTTCCTATTCCAGTCTTGAAAAAAGTATTATGATTTTTGCTTTTTACATTTGAGCTATTAAATCCACACGGAATCTATTTTCTTTTGTATATGGCATAGTAGGTATATTTCTTTTACATATGGTCAGTCAATTATCCCAGCATCATTTTTTTCCAACCTGATATCCCTCACTAATTTGTAATGCCACTTCTTTCTCTTTCTCTGTCTTTCTCTGTCTCTCTCTGTCTCTCTCTGTCTCTCTCTGTCTCTCTCTGTCTCTCTCTCTCTCCCTTCCTTTGTATGTTGAGCCCTCTATTCAATTAATTATTCTCTTTGTATATCCTTGCACTAACATCATTCTGATGTAATTACTATGGCCTTACAATAAATCTTGATATATAAATAGTCAAGTCCCTTTTCTGTATTTTTTTTTAAATTACCTTGGCTATTCTCAACTTATTTTAAGTGAATTTTAGAATCAGTCTGTTAATTTCCAATAAAAAGAATTTTCTCTTGGTATTTTGATAAGAATTGCATTAGATTTTGATATATTAATTTGAGGATAATTGATATCTTTATGATATTAATATTTCTATTTATGAAAATGTATGTCTCAAGAGATTATTTTTTTACCATATATATGCCCAAGGTCCACTTTTTCAAAATTATGATACACTCAAGAGAACATGGAAGTGAAGGAGCAAGCTATGCATATGCCTGGCTCCTATGTTTCTTTCAAGATAAATAGATTAATTTGGAACAAACATGATTTGAAATAGGTGCAGTGCTTTAAGAATGACTGATGCCACATTAAAGGAGCTAATGGCAGCATCTGAAATTATCTGAAAGCCTGGAAAATCCAACAAAAGAAGTACAATTATTACATTCAAGAGGGTTATAAAAAATGCCCTAATAGGTAGGAGAGACAAAGTAAAAAGACTGGTCTTGGGTACTGGAGTCATAAATGTTGGTAGATCGATATTCATTCATTCATTCATTTGTTCATTCATCATTAAACAAATATTCATCGAGTACCTACTATTTCCAGGCAAATTCTTAGCATTGGAGAAAGAGTAGGAAACTGAAGCCCCCAGCCTTTGTGAATCCACTTAGGGGAGGGACTTCTTAAATACTTACTAAGTCCCGAGCACCCACTGTATCAAAACTATAAAATCAGTGTTTCAGTCCTCAAGCTGCTTATGAGAAGATTAACCATCATAAAACCACTAGAGCAATAATCAGTGCTATGCAGCATGGTACAAACTATAAATGTAATTAAAGCTCAGAAGAAAGGTAATTGGAGAATGATCGACAGTCATAACAGGTTTCCTGGAGGAACTGTTTTGTGCTGGAATCTGAGGACAAGTAGGATTTGATAGGTAGAGAGTAGAATGGAGAGTGTTTTAGGTGACGATAACAGCATTAAAAACAAAACAAAACAAACAAACAAATAAAAACACTGAGATGAGTCTCCAAATCATGTGAGTAGACAGAAGAAAACCCAGCATTCCTGGAAAAGAGAATCATATTGGGTATGAGGAGGTGAGGTAGGATAGATCAGGTGACGTCAGATAGTAAAGCAGTTTGTTCACCAGCAGGAGTTTAACACGGCAGCAAAGACCAGTTATAGACTATCCTCCTGCTCTCCTTTCTTCACTTTCTCCTCCCCTTTTTACCATGGAGCAGAGAATCTAGTTATTGGCCTAACATTGATATAGAGGAAGTATTGGAAAGTGAGGAGACAAAGGATGAAAACAGTTTGAGCATGACACAGCTGGACAGATTTGGAGGCAGAAGACAGCCTGGTCTCTATATCATGAAACTTATAAACAAAATGGGAAGGCAAGATTAACATGTCTAATACTAAACGAATGAACACTTGTAACCCAGATGTTCATTGTGACCTCCTGCTCCTTGACTTTAACCCCCAAATCCAGACCTGATTGAATTTGAAAACTCTTCTCATGCTTTCAGCAAACCCCTAAGGGTTCATCTCTTTCATGGTTACTCTGTCTGTAGCACCTGCATCTATGTGTGTAGCTTCTGTTTTTCCCCTTGACAATCTATACCCAAATTTCTATCCCTTCACCTATTTTCATAAAATATGCATGCTCTCCATGCATTTTATGAGTTTATTTTAATTTCCTGAGCAATTGAGCATTCCGTAGAATGACCACATTGGGCTATACACAGCCTTCTCTTGCTTCACTGCTTCCCTCCCTACCTCTCCTCTCTGCTCCCCATTTCTCTTTTTCTGAATTACTTGCAAAAGCCTCATATTCTTCTCTCTCTTTTTATGTAGACCAATTCAATTTTCCTTAAACCTTCACCCCGCACTGTCATACCAAAGTTCTAACAAAGGGGGAGACACCGTTTCTTAAAGACAGTTTAGTGTATAAGTAATAAACCAACCAAAAAATTCTCTTCTAACACAGAAAACACATAAGAGAACAAACCAAGGCAGAAAAATAAATATGTTTCAGACAGCATGGTAAAAACTAGGGATATAAGGGCTACAGTAGTTCAGAGAATAAAAAGATCAATCAAGAAGGGTTTTAATGGAGGAGATAGATCTTGAATTGGACCCTGAAGAAAAGTGAAAATCAGTATTGCAGGGAGAGGAGGCAAGAGGTCATTCAAGGTAAGGAAATAACTGTAAGAAAACCACAGAGAAAAGAATGAGCCTGGCATTTGGGAGAAGGCAGCTCTCAACTGAGAATTTAGAAGCAAGATAAGGCTGACTGGGTGCTGGTAATGCTGGATTGTCAGACTCAAGGGTTTTAATTTAAATTAGTAAAAATCCAAAGAACTTCTACTAAATATGCTTTGGAAGGCAGGAGATGAGGAAAGTTTTCAGGAGGGTTTCTCAGAAACAAGACCAGTGGTTCAAATACTGTCAGAGTTCTCTCTCTTTCTGATATCTGCTTCTTTGTATAGATTGGCTTCTGGAAAATCAGCTTTCTGTACATACCCAGGGACTGTAGTGATTTAGCAGATTCCTAACTTACCATCTGTAGAGAAAAGGATCTTATTTATTGTTCCTCTCGAAATATCCAGGAGAAGAATTTGAGTTGGCTTGAATCAAGTGTCCATGCCTAGAGCCAGCACTCTGGTCAGGAAGATAAGGTTGTGGAAGAAGGCAGCAGTTTCTAACAGAGCATGGCCAGATTTGGGAAATGGAGAATATATGAAATAAAGAATGGAATGAAGCATGGATATCACCATTGGGTGAAAGTTTTGAGTGAGGAAGCGAATACAGTTTGTTTTAAGATTGAACTAACTCACCGACAATTCCTATATAAATAAAGATGATTCATTTTTTAGCAAGCATTTATTAATAAACTACTTTTCTTGTTTCTATTCTATCTCTTTTTTTTTTTGTATTTTATTCTAAGTCAGCCAGTATTTTGTGTCCTTCTAAGTAAGCCATCTTAAATTCTTTTTGGAAAAAAAATAGGACAAAACTAAAATCAACTACTTAACAGCTATTATGAACCAATTATCATGTTGACATAGTTCCTGTTTTCAAGGAGCTCTTCGTCTATGAGTAAATATACCATGTACACTAATAGCTACTACAATGAATAGAAAATGATAAATGCCCCTAAAAAGGTATAGATAAATTTTTTTGAGTTCAGAGTTTATCTTATTATAAGAAATAGTATTATTGAACCTATATATTAAAGTAGAGTAGAACAGATTAAATTAAGGCCTGGAAATGTGGTAATGAAAGGCTTTCTATAGGGATAAGCAGGTTAAAACTGGAATAGCACAGAAGTAATAAAGAGCAAAATGTGTTCAGAAAACAGTTTGACCCTGACCCTGAAAGGGGCAGGGGGCCAAGGCAAAGAGAAGCCTTCCAAATCTGTACCCCAATAGTGAGGTAGCCTTGGGAAGGTAACAAAGGGATAAATCTGAATTTTTTTTTTAATGGAAAAATGTATGAGGCATTGTGACAGTGTTATAGGGGAACAACTAAGATAGAAAAGCAAAAGAGACTGAGATGTTGAGGGTGAAGGAGCAGGGGAATTATCAGTGTCCTGGGGCAGACTCATATCACATAGTAAAGATCATCTTTATGAAAAGTGATCACCTCTCATTTCTGGAGGCCTCAGATTCTATCTTAATCCCCTGAGAGATATGGGGAAGAGATGAGTATCTTCATCTTCTCCCACTCCAAGCCTTGACAGGGATGGTGTTGGCTCTGTGTGGCTTGTGAAACCCACAGGTCATAAAACCTTAGAGTGCCACTAATGATGCTGATTAAGAGGCCCTTGCCCCTTAAGACATAGATAAGAGTTGTTCAAACGCACAATCTACTTGTTGTGCCAATCCAAAGATTTTTGCACAGTCCATGTGGGAATGCTTGCCTTGGTTCCAAGATGCCATTTCCTTTGAATTTAGTAACCTTTCCATGTGGAACTGTCTTTGTTCCACACTGTGTCAGCCCAGATAGGGAATCCATTCCCTTTCTCGGTGGCCATAAGCTAACTGCTCTCACATGGTGTTGGTGTTTACAGTAGACTTTATTAAAGGTTTGGAGAAATAGAAGGGGGTGTTCATATAACAAAACACATTCAAATGGGATTTTAGACATATCTACGTTTTTTAAAGCCTTCAACCATCCCGTGACTAAGGATTTTTCAGAGGCTACTTCACCTCACATAGTGCCCAGCCTTGCACTACCTAGAAAGTTCTTTTTACTTCATTTTATACTTCTCTTTTCACTTCTTTCATTCAGATTTTGCCCCCAATGTCTTTAAATGTTTTCCACTCTACTATATCCAGCAGTTTTTCAACTAAGAGTGATGTTGCTCCCCGAGGGTGACTTGGCAATGTCTGGAGACGTTTTTGGTTTTCACAACTTGGGATGAGGGTGATTACTGCAGGCACCTCATGAGCTGAGGTCAGGGATGCTGTGCAACACTCTACAATGCATAGGCCAACCCCCTCAGTAAATAACTATGATTCAAACATCAACAGAGCAAAGGTTGAGAAGCTATGATATAGAGCAAGTCAGCTCTCTCCAGCCTCTGGACTCCTAGAATCCAAGTCTCCCCATCATGTATGTCTATAACTGTGAGGCATTTCTCGCTATTAAAAGAGCTATCAGTTCCTGTCATGACACACAAGAGCCACAGAGACCCTGAGCTTTGCTTTAAGACAAGCTTCATTTCTTAGAAAAAGTTGTAGTTTTGAATAGAATTTGTCCTTAATACATATAGAATAAAGTTCTCATCCATACTCTACTATCTCTGCCAGAAGGAGAAGGGGAGAACGAGAAGAATGTAAATAGTGTGGGTGATTCTGTCCCACGTTCCACTAGAGCATATGCCCCAGAGGAGCGCAGGAAGGGAGATGTGAATCTGATGTTCTGTTCCCTCAGTCGGTCGCAGTTCTTGAATCGCTCTCATAGTATGAGCATCCTAACATGCTGAGTGTGATTCAAGTGTTTAAAGATACATATTTTTTTGTACAACATGGCCCCCAAGTGTAAGCCAACTACTTCATCAGGTGTTTAGCTGAGAAAACAGCAATCTGTTCCAATGCTGAGAAAAAAAAACTGGCTGAGTTGGATGGTATATCAGCCTTACACAAGCATAAAAATGGTCATGTATATTATACTTTAAGAGTGAATTAAGGGATTTTTTTCCCTAGGGAATTTCTGACTTTATGTGATTTTTCACCTTGCTCATTGACTTTAAAACCAAACTCTAAATAAAATGCAACTCCACATTGGTGGGGTAGAGGAGAGCAGAAGTGTTGCAATAGAGTTTTGAGGGAAATTAGAGGTTGGGAGGGTGAGAAGAAAGAAAAAGAAATGGTAAGCGAAGATCAGAAAGGCAAAGAAGACAGAGAGAGCATATAGCTCCTCTATCCATTTTCAGGGAGACATTTTTTGATAATTAAAAGGAAGAGTTTACTAATTTTATAAAAGGGAAACTGTGCCACAGAGAGATTAGTTTGTTGCAATACTGATTTTTTAAAGACATGACTTCCCAATGTAGGATCAAGTTCTGTAAACTTACTATGTGATATCTGCTGAATCATTAATTCTCCTTTTTTGTAAGTCTAATGTAAAATTTTGCCATATTTTCCTTTTATTTTAATAACCTTGTTTTTTTTTAATTTAAAAAGCTACCAAGTATTGTCATAAATTCTAAACAATTTGTTTAACTACTAAATAGCAAGTAACAACAGTAGCTCTTGCAGGTGTGCCTTTGAAGCCTGTGTTTTTAGTGTGTGTGCCAGTGGTTTTGTGTGTGTGTAGACAGGAAGGTTGAAAAATAAGTGGCCACTAGGTACCTCTGTCTTTGTGGGTGCTCATTTTGCCAGTGGCCCACCCTCAGTAATTTGAAATGGAGACCATTCTTCTAATTGTTAATTTGAGATGGGGAAAAAAGGAAAATTAACTTATAAATATTGCATGGGTCAAAATTTTTATGTAAGATTTTGAAATATAAATTCTATAGTAATCATTTCAGAAATTCCCATTTTAATTAAATACAATATTTTCAAAATTATGCTATGTCGCATGGCATAGCCTAACTTCAGAACTTTCTGAATAATGCACTAAATAAAGGGGAAATTGTTCTCTACTAAGTATTTTTTCAACACGTAAAATTTTATGATTTTGTTTTATTTGGGCACAAATTAAGAATACAGAGACGTTTTCTGGACCAAATCGGTACCCTTTTTGTCAAGACTTTAGTCCAGTACTCCTATAAAATGAATTTCATGAAGATAAGTTTGGAATGGAGAATCACAGAAATTAAATACTGGATTGGAAAAATTGGAATATCAGAAAGAGTATAGGAATGGAAGAGAGTTACTTAATAGGTTTTAGTTGACTTACCCAATAACACTTAGAAAGTATATCTGGATTCCAGAAACAGACCATATTAAAGTCAAAGTTATAAATATTCGAGTCAGAATTTGCATCTGGTTCTGTGGGATTCTACAGGCCCCATGCTTTTCTCTATAACATTCTGCTCAGCTACCTAAACTCCATAGTGAATTCGGTAATACTGTTTCCTCATAATTCAAACTTCACTATAACGCTATTCACTAGAGATTTATTTTCTGTCCAAATAGTCCTATTCTGTGCAATCTAAGTTGTTAACAGTGTACCTAAATCTCATAGAACGAATACAATAAAGATTTATTTCTCACTCACGTCACAGTCTAGCTAGGCAACTTTCCTCAATAGCTTTCCTCAAAGGGGTAACTCTGGAATTCAGTCTCCATTCATACTGTGATGCTACCATGATAAACTTGAGGTCCCCTGGGCATTCATGGTAAAGAAACCTACAGCTTATACAATCACTCAGGGAAAGGGGAGTTATAACCTGACAAGCACTTCACTTGCACTATACCAGGATCCAAACCGAATCATAGGGGCCCAACCTAAATGCAAAGGAGGTTGAGATATGTAGCTTTCCCGTGTGCTCAGAAAGAGAAAAATAAAATGAAATTTAGGGAATGCATAGCATTGTCTCCTCCATACCATTGAAAGGAATTTACTTCTTCAAGTATTAAAAAGACACTATAAATATTATGTAAAGGTCCAGGTCAAGTTTATACCATGGAACACTAGGTTACATGGAACTGTACTACAACAATAGCATGTTTTGTGATAGGAAGCTTGAGATATCAGAAGAAATTGTGCCTAAATGTTAGTGGGAAGAAGCCAAGCAGACAGCCCTGAATATCAGATAGCCTATTTATTAATAAGAAAAACACAAAATATGGAAGCTGTGATCCAATAAAATCAAATGCCAACTGTATGGATAGGGGAAAATAATATGGGCAGAGAAATGGGTAGGAGTAAGTGGTTTAGAATTAAGAGTATGTAAAAATGTCATAGCTAATGTTTATTGTTTACTATAAGCCAGCCATTATACAAATTGTTAATTCCGTAACAACCCTATGAGGTAAATTATATCATCTCATTTTATAAGTGATGCATCTAAGGCCAAGTGTTTAAGCAATTTACCCATAGTCACACAGCTGCTGAGAGAAAGAGTTGGGATCCAAACCCAGCCTAACCAGTCTATGCTTTTAACCTTTATAATTAACTACCACCCTAATAGACAAACACTGCTGGACTACCTCTTTTATGTGATACCTGGTTATTACATACAGGTAACCTTTCAAATGAAAATGTCAAAGTTCCAATGTTCTTTATCACCCACAGATTCATCAGGCTATAGTGAGCCTTACATTCTTCCTGATCTTATTTCTTCTTTGCAAAGTAATTATTTAAAAAGCTAAGCAAACTGATAGATATCTTACTTGATCACTTTGCTAATAGATTGCTGTCTTTGCTCTCCCAAATCAAAAGAAATTCTACTTCTTCCTTCAAAATAGGAACTTCACAAATTCTTTTGTAATCTGTCTCAACATTTTGCAATCTGTAAGTATTGTAGATATATGGCATCTGGGGTGTATGGGAAATCTGGAATTCTTCATCAAAATTCCAGAAAGGCCAGTAAATTCTAAATAGCATATGAACCAGAAATGGCAAAATGTATGCTTTCTGCATACCTTCCACACTTGTACAGACACTTACAAATCAACTGGGCATTGTCTCTTCCTTTCTTCATTTAATCCATCCCACATGCAGAATTTTTGCAGATTGGAAGATAAGAAAGTACTGTTTTTTTTAATGAGAAATTCTTTCTTGGTCCTTTGTGGCCTGAACATCTCTCAAGAAAATTTGAATAGCCCCTAAAAGCAGAGGTTAACATCTATAATGTTTAATGTCCTGTATGTCAGCACTGACCTATCAAACATGGGTATCAACTAATTGGAAGGGACCCAGGTTATAAGGAAGGAGACTAGTTGTCTTGCTAGTAACCAAATGATTGTCAGTTTTGTGCTGTATTGTCTGGCAGACATGCTAAAGGAGAGTGAGCTCCTGTGCTAACATACTGGCTGAGGGCCACTTACTAGCATGCGCACACGCGCTCTCACTCTCTCTCTGTTATCAGGCATAAGTTAAGATTTGAGCTTTTTTTTTTTTTTTTTTGGCTTTCTGTGAAGTAATATTACTTGCATTTCGATCTCTGTTGATTTATCTCACATAACTAATATGTTTCTTCTCTCTTCAGAAAATTATTAATTGAATCTAGCTTGCTCCGCAAACTTATCATGTATGTGGCTTAGTAAAAGATTAGCTCATTTTTCCTAGAATATTTAGTTACTTGACTCCACTCTCTTGGTTTATTGCAAAAGATGACCCCCTTGCTTATCAGAGTATAAATCCTGATATCTGCTGCATCTATATCCCAGTCCCTGACAACACCCCTTCTTCCACCACTAATTTCTTACACCTGTCCTTAGCTATAACCTCATATCTTTGTGTCTTAGTATAAGCCCATCCCATTTTCTTCTCTACTCAGTAGAGCTGGTCATTGCCTGACAAAGACCATTAATCGCCCCCCTGTATTTATTCTCCCATTCCTCCTTTTATTAGTAGAAACTCAAGTGTTTGTGTGGCATGGCCAGCTTTTCTTAACAATTGCTCTGGCTAATGGGATGTAAGCAAAGTAATGTATAAAATTACTTGGTTAAAATTCTTTGTTTTTTGAGAGAAGGTTGTGGATGTGATTCTGTTGACTCAGACTCCACCACACAGATGAGGACAGCACTGTGGAAGCAGGGAGCAAAAAGGGACATGGATTGGTAAAGAACTCACACAGCAGAACCACTTATATACCTTGGACCATATTCATTTTTCTTGACTTTATGTAAGATAGAATTCAACGTCTTTCCTATTTGAGCCACTATATTTTGGTCTCTTTGCATAGGAGCTACATCTGTACCTGACTAATATATACTGATATCTGAAATACCTGAAGATTATTTCTAGGTTAAAGGTCAACATGTTACCAAATAAGATGAGCAGAGTTGTGGTTAAATTTGCTGAATTCCTAGGCCTGTTGCTCTGGTCTGTATGTCTGTATCCCTCCCCAAATTCATGCTAAAACCCTCCTCATCCTCAAGGTGATGATATTAGAAGGTAGGGCCTTTTGGAGGTAACTAGGCCCCGAGAGCAGAGCCCTTATGAATGGGATCAACATCCTTATTGAAGAGGCCCCATAGAGCTGCCTGGCCCTTTCTACCATTCGAGGACATGAAAAGTCTGTGACCCAGGAGAGGGCCCTCGCTCAACCATACTTGTATCCTGACCTTGGATTTCCAGCTTCCAGAACTGTGAGATATAAATTTCTGTCATTTATAAATTACCTAACCTGTGGTATTTTGTTATAGGAGCATAATCAATAGCATCAGCATCAACCTGATAACTTGTTAGACATGTGAATACTTAGGCCTCACCCCAGACCTACTAATTAGAAACATTGGAGGTGGGGCCCAATGATCTCTTTTAATGTACACTCCAGGTGATTCTGGTGCATGCTAAAAATTTTAAATCTCTCTTTTAGGAAAGCTAATTTTTAGAAGTCTAAAGTGCTTGAGGACCTCAGATGAAGCTCCAATTCTCCAGGGGCCTCAAAAACCCTGAAAGCAAGATTTTCAAACCCCAGAATGATCAATCATGATTTTGTGTGACAAACCTCTGAAATGAAACATTTTTGAGAACACACGTACTGTGTTAAGTACATATCCTGTTGTGGTATCAATAATCTCATTTCACAAATGAGGAAACCTAAACTAGAAAGATTAAGTAATTTGTGCTAGGTGACATGATGAGGTGATAGAGCTAGGATTCAAAGCCATGCAAGCTGACTAGTGTACTGCTTGATTTGCTGGTTCTGTGAAAAAGAGAAGTAAAATACAGCTTTAAGCTAAGAGTTTCTCCTTGAACTTTTTATTTAAGGAGATTGTGCTTTGTGGCTCCTTCTTGTACCTTGGGCTTTTTGAATTATCTGCAGAAATTAATGTTTGCTTGAATTTCTCAGTGAGTATACTTGCCATGATTAATAATCTTGATTTAGATACTGTGTCCATAGTTTCTATTGTACTAGTAGTTGTGTTTTAGTATCATAATCCTATGGTGCCACAGATAGAACATAAGTGGATAAAAATATACGAGTAAATGATATTGCATTCTGTTACTTGGCAGCTTCTATTGAATTATAACAATATCTATATTTTTACATAAAGGTAATTAAAAAATTTTTCAAACAGAACTTCAGTTCACATGATACTCAAACCAGAAATAAAAGCAGTATAATTTATAAATGAATGTGGTAATAGTATATGTTGAAATGATATAGTCATAAAAATAATTTTCCTGGATTTTTTCTTTGAGATATATAATTATAAAAATATGTACTTTTTTATTAAATCAAAACACCATAGTAGAAGTTAATTAATAAATATATTAGGAAAATCCTGACTTTAGGTGCTTATTTGGTCCTTTATAAAAGCAAGCAATCTCTACTGCCATTGTACAGTGGCAATGTTATTCAGCTTATACTTGGAGGATGTGGCTCCATCTTTATGGTGAAGGCCATTAAAAAGCATTTTTTTTTAAAGTAATGAATTAGTTTAAATGAAAACACATCTACTTGTTTTGATAAAACATTAAAGTCTAGCAATAATTAGCATTAAGCACTTTGAAATAGATTGTGGTTTAAATATTAATAACTGATGTGGCATAAACCTTCCATATAGGAAGTGTTTATTTGGGTTTCATTTTTACTCATGGATATTTAATGTCAAAATTTCATGCACTAAGGAAGTCATATAATGCTCTGTGAAAAACTATCAGCACCAAAAAATTTGCATCTGGCAGGGGTTTGTACTGGGGAGCAGGAAAGGATATCTTACCTCAGCTTTCCCTAAAATGGCATGTGTATTGAAGAAGTCTTACCAAGCAATTAAAAATGCTTCATATTGAAAGAGCTAATAGATTGGTGCCCCCAAAAGGATTTGAAGAAACAAATGCAATACATTAAAAATAACATTTGTTATGAGAATGCATTAATTACTCACTGAGCCAGCTAGATGAAGTGGGAAATACTCAGCTGCCTCAATTGGGACAAACTCAAACTTGGATTAGGTCCTCGAAATGAGCAGAGGACCTCTGGATAAAATGATATAGTACCTTCTTTAATAATATACCATTACTCTACTAACCTTGGAACAAAAATCACTCAATTTGAGAAGACTGCCAGTGAAAGGGAAATTTGACACTTGCAGAGGTTTAGTTTTAATTTGCTTGGTAATGCATTACCCATAGCAAATTTACCTCTATCTTTAGGAATAAAGATGACATCTGTCATGAAGCTCCTTACGTTTTTCTGTCTGCTATTTCCAGTGTCATATATCTGACATGTGATAACCTCTCTTTGTAAACTCTAATGTTAAGGAAAAGATTTTATTAGTTTCAGGTGCCCACATGGCTATTCTTGACCTACTTGCAAATATATGACACTATATACTGCACATTCTCTTATTCTAACATTTCTATTTCTAACATTGAACACACCTTTTAAGAATAAAATCACTTTTATTATGTGTACATAGGCATTGGAAAATTAAAATTTAAAAATTCAGTTGGCTTCATTTTATATAGGTAATTTATTGTCTGTCCCTGATGTATATTAACATTTTATATAACAATACCATTTTTGTTGCTTTCATAGCTCAGCATTTAAATCCTGAAGCATTTTGTTTCTTTGCAATAATCTTTGTTAGAATAAAAAAAAAGTGTTGATCAAAATGTTGTCTTAGTTGTTACTGACAGCTGTTAAAATGCTGCTAAAAATATAGTGCCAACTACTGAAAAGCTAACTGCTCCTGTGATGTCCTAATGAGAAATTCTAAATGAGTTTTTCATCAAGTTCAACAGAGACTCTTATGTTTCTCACACCTGACCCACTGGATTGTTTCACTTTTCTGTGGTTGTTATTGCACATAATACCAGGGAACAGCCTGGATGCATAATCCTAATGAGCACACAAACTATAATGTTATTTATGTAAGATTAGCATAGTTATTTAAAAGTGATGAATTTCCTTTGCTAAACCAAGGATAAGGGCAGAGTAAAAAAAAAAAGAAAGAAATTCAAAATAACTTTATTTTTATTAAAATATACTGCTGTAAGGCCCCCCCTTTCAACTATTGTACATTATTTCTAAATTTAGAACATCAGTGTAGGCACAGTGAAATCTGATTTGCTTCTAATAATATGGCATACTAATTGTGATGCATGGGCTGTTTGGTGTTCTGTCATCTCAAAATCTGGCCATAGAAATATATTAGGTTTGTGTATTTTCCATTTAAATGACTACAAATGAAATTAAGGTAGACAGATAAATAGGTAAGCAAATACAGAAATTAATAACCAAAGCTAATAAAAATATTTCAACTAGTCTAGAAAATTGAGTTTGGTCTATTTTTTTTGGATATTAACAAAAACTCTGATATGTTTTGCATTTATCTTCTTGTCTACAATTTCTTATTTGCTTGCAATGTTTATAAACTGTAGCATGTGTGTTTTGCAATAAACAAAGAAGTTCTATCTTATATTATTCTCCTATTCATCTTCTTCCTTGAATCCCCCCCGCTTCTCTCCCTGACTCTTTCTCAACTCTTTCTAACAGCTGGTAAGAGACAGGAAGAATAAAAAACAAAACAAACAAAACAAAACAAAACAAAAACCTAGCTTTTCAGAAAGAAAAAAAATGCTAACATGGCTAGGATTGCTAATGAAGTTAACTATGACCAAATGCTTAGGCTTTAACTTTTTAAAATTATTGAATTAAATTAAAATTTCTGCAAATAAAGATGTAAAGGAGAGGTATTTAATACATTTCAAAATATATTCAATTTTATTTGAGAGGTATATGATTTCATGGCTTAAACAGCATCATGCCATCCCCCCCCCCCATGTCAGCTGTTTGAAGAAATGGGATTAGGATCAGGAGACCAAGAGATGGTTCTGCTAAATCTGAAATAAAGACCAAGGGAGATTTTTTTTTTTTTTCAGCATAAACTTAGATGATATTAGGCTTTGTATCTGAAGTTACATAATAAAGGATGTGATGTCACACATGTAAATTGCAAATGCTGAGTTGTGCACTTTACCATAGCAGACCTCAGGGAATTTGACACTAAAGTGACAAGGGAGGGAGGTGTGCTGTGTTACAGAGACTGTGAATGGAGGGTGAACAATTGTCAAAGGGAGACATTTGGTGCTTCTTCAAGATTTAAGATTTAAGACTATTTGGCTGCTGTACATAGTCTACAACTATTTAGAGATTAAGTTCATGTTCTTTTCTGTGCTTTTCCTTTCTTAATTCTTATTTCTTAAAAACATTTCCTTCCTTCTGCATGTATATATAAATATACACACAGACTTATCTAAAAGGAAAAGAACAAACTTTGATAAGAGACATTTACCTGAAAAACAAGTAAGCGATGACGTTTCTAGGCATATAATTTTTAGAGTGGACCCAGCTTCTTATTAATGGACATTGGAAAGAAGCATATTCCAAAGTACCAGAAACCCCTGCATCCCCATCTTTGATGGAGTCTCTCAGAGGGGTGATTAGGATGATTCCAACCAAAACCATTATCATTCTCTCTTCAGATGAGGGAGCTATAGATCTTGTCTTGGAGCTCTTCTCCCTTCAGGGTGGCACAGGAGGACCACCTCTTGTCTTACAGCCAGTTAAAGATGATAAAAAGAGGGGCACTTAATTGTTCTTACATTTAGGCAAATATCTAAATACTCAGATATACAAAAAGAAGTAAAGGTTTGCCTATTATTCCCTGCAAGATCCCCTAATATCTCTCCCAAAGGATAGGAGAAGCTGATACATGTGGGCATATGGACCACCTCCCAAAGGAATTTTGGTGTGATAAAGTTTCAAAAGGATATTCACATATGCTCAAAAGCTCAATCTTATTTTTATGATACCAAACTGTTTTAAAGGCAGGGAAGATAAAAATTTGAGAATGGACAAGAAAAAAAAAAAAAAAACGGAGAAAAAAGTCTCTCAATCTCTAAAATGTTGCAGTTAAAATAATCTCACTTTACAACATAATCTGGTCCCTGACAAGTTGTCTATAATAGAAATTGTTGACTAAAATAGGGATAGAGTACCTAAGTTTAGAATGCATGTGGTAAATCATTTTGTAAAGGGGGAAGGAATAATCAATGCCTAATCAATCAATTTTGTAAACAGAATTTATATTATATAGGTTACCTTAAATAATAGCCTTCTCTAAAGTTTCATTATGAAAAATTTCAAACATACAAAAAAGTTTAAGGAATTTTACAGTGAACACTGGTATACTGACCACCTACCATTAATGTACTACATGCATGCATGATCACATATCTATTCATCCTTCTGTCTACTTTATCAACCCATCAGTGTCAATCCATTTTATTCATTGATGCATTTCAAAATTCAGTTTTTTGTAGTTAGTACACTTCTAAATAGTTCTTTAAATTTTCATTGACTATATATTAATATGCTGATTTGAACAGTATTCGATTATTTTCTCGATTTCACCTTAAAAAAAATAATGCCTTAAGGATGTCACATTCCTTACAAATAAGGAAATTGAGGCAAAAGCTTATTTTGCTGGAGACCAAAATACCACCTTGAGCCGTCTAAGAATTGCGTAGTGCCAGCACTGTGGGTGATGGATGTAATGGAAAGGTTGATATTCGGACAGTGGGAATGTGGTTGAAGAAAGGCAGTTTTAACAGGGCAGCTCCCTGTTTAACACGGTTTTGTGTGGGAAGGGATTAGCAACTTTCACAGCTATTTAGGAAGAGAATGGGAAAGAACCCAGAAGGCTGGGGGAAGGGGTCCAATAAGAGTGTAGAAAAAGGAGTTTTATGCTAGGAAGGGTGTGTGTGCGTGTGGTCAATTCCGGGGTGTGTGTGTGGGGGGGGGGTTTAACTGAGTCAACAAGCAGGGCAGCCTGTAAAGGGTAGTGACATTCACAATGTAACTCTCCCCGCGCCTGACCCCCCCCCCCATTCCTCCACCAGGGATCAGTGTAACAGTGCAAGAGTCTGGGGGTGAAGCGTCTCTCTCACGCACGTGAGTGCGCGTTAACACGCACACATCCCTCGTCTGATCTTTGTAGTGGGGGGTAGGGGACCTGGGACTTCAGGGAGGCTCAAGAGCGAGACGGCGGCTCCGCGGGTCAGCAGGAGGAGAATCCCGGGATCACGGGTCACAGCTCAGTCCTCCACCCCCGCCAGGCCCGGTCGCCACTCCCCGCCCCCCCCCCCCGCACCCTTTCACTTTCACGTCTGCGTAGGTGTCTGCGGCGGGGGCGCGCAGGGCGACGCGGGGACGCGCGGCGGGCGGAGGGGGCCCGGCTACCCGGCGCGCCCGGCTCACCAGCCGCCGTCCGCTGCGCGACCGCTGCGCGAGCGGGGGCACGGGTGGGAGCCGCCGCTGCGCCCCGCTCCCCGCGCGCTCCCGCGTGCGCACACACAGCGCTCTCCCTGAGACCCCCCACGGTGGGGGTGGGGCAGAGGCGCGGCGAGCCCTGCAGGGGGAGGAAAAGAGCAGCCTCCCGGGTGGGCAGCCCCGAGCAGGGAAAGAAACTTTTCCCTCCGCCCCCGGCGCGTGGTCCCCAGCCCGCCCCGCCCCGCGCGGCTGGAGCTGCACCTGAGCCCGGGGCGCGAGGTCAGGGCTGGACTTAGGGGGTGCCTCGGGGAGGAGTAGGGGCTGCGTGCATTGGGGTTTCATTTTCCCTCGGCCTCCGACTGCTAGTGGACGGGGTGTGGGGGTCCCTGGCGCCCCTACCCCCGTTTCCCACCCGCTGGTGGCTAAACGCTTTGCTGCGTCCTCCCACTGGTGAGGGTGTGACCCGAGGAGGGGGCCGCGGCACTGCGGGCTCCCCCTGCGGCCGCCCCCTCTCTCTCTCACACACACACGCACACACACACACACTCGCGCGCGCGCACTTCACCGCGTGAACTGTCACTGGCCACCCCAGGCCCGGGGAGGGGGCAAAGAGCCGCGCTGCAAGCAGCCGGCGCGGGATCATCCCGCGGGACTTCCCTGGCACCCCGGGGCGCCGCTGTCAACGCCCGGGAGAACGGCAGCCGCGGAGAGGGGCCCGCCGGAGGCCAGCCGCCGCTGCTGGGGGCGGGCGGGCGCCCGCGGACCCCTCGGCGCGACTTGGCGCCGGCGCCTCGCCCGCGCCCCTCCCGCGGGGTAGCGGCCCCGCTGCCCCGCTGCCCCAGCCCCCGCCGGCGGGACCGCTGCGCTCTTCCCACCCTCTGCATCCTCGCCGCTGCTCCGCTAATACCGACTTGCTCGTGGCGGCGGCGGCGGCGGCGGGAGTCTCCCTGCGCCCCCACCCTCCGCCCCAGCCTCCCCACCATGTCCTAGAAAAGGTGAGTGCCGCGACAGTCACTTGGCGCCGACAGCAGCGGGAGGGGAGCCGGGGGGCGCAGGGGCGGCCCCGGGGCAGGCAGGATCCGCGCAGAGGCGCGCGCGGGCGAACCGCGGTGGGTCGCGGCAGCCTGGGTGACCGCCGGCCGCCTCGGGCAGGGGTGCTGGGCGGCCGGCGCGCGCGCGAGCGGTCGCGGCGGCGGTGCCTGCGAGGGTCTAACCTAGATTTTGCAAGAGGCTGAGATCCAGGGCAAGAGCGGCTCTGTGAAGGAGGTAAAAACTTAGTAAAACAGACACGTCCATGTCTTTAATAATAAATAATTCGGCAGCGCAGGCTGAGCCGTTGCCTCCTGGCGTGCGGGGGCGCTAAGTCCGGGGCTCCCCTCTCTCCGGCCGGCCGCCGGCACCCGGCCGGGGTGCGATCCACGCACGACTGCTGGCTGGGCGGGGAGAGCGCGCGTGGCGGCGGCCCCGCGGGAAAGTTGGGACACGCGCCGGGGACCCCGGGCCTGCCGGGGACCCGGGGGTCGCTTCGCGCAGGGAAGGGACTGCCGAACACCTGAGTCGGGGGTCGGGACCAGTTCTCCCACGCTGCCACCTTCGCCCCCGCGGCCAGGGACTTCCCTACCTGGCGCGGCTGGGATTCTCTTCTTGCGTTCAGGGTCTGCAATTCCGAAGCTTAATTACCGTGAGGCGAGAAAGGGCCTCTGGGCACGGGGTGAAACGCCGCCCTCCCTCCGACTTACGCGGGTGCGGGGCAAGGGTGGGACGCGAGGCTGCACAGCTGCCGGCACCGGGCTGCGGGTCGCCGAGGGCTGGGGACCTGATTTAGGTGTGTACGTCACTGGTGCTGACTCCGAGCCAGCCGGGAGCCTAGCACCGAGCTTCCCTACGCGGCGCCTCAAAGTCCTGAGAAATCAAAGTTAAGAAGCCTATCCTTTTGCTGAATACCTATGGCGTTTTGGGTGACCGGGAGAAGAGTCGAGGTGAGGGTGATTAGGGGGGGAATGGAAATTTCTTCCCAAAGAGGCTGGATCTTTAAACAACAGTTTGGCTCCTTCCCTCCTGTATATTTCTCTCCAGTATGTGCACCTCTCCCACCCATTATAAGGTGGATATCCTTAATGGTAAGCTTTCTTTCAAAATGACCTAGTGGAAAAATCCAACCCTAAAGTAGTAAATACAGCAACAAAAATACAAGGAAGGAGAGCAGCGGCTCCTGACTCTGGCACTTTCTTGGGGGTGGGTGAGGGTGGGGGTGAGAGGCTCTGCTTAAAAGGCTTGGCCGCCCTGAAGTCACCCGCTTTTCCTGCACGGTTAAAAAACAAGGAAATTCAAATCGAGTGGCAACGTGATCCTTTTGACTGCTGGCAGCGGACGCGGCGGCTGATCCGCTGAGAGGTTTTCGGGAGCCACGGGAAAGAGGCGTGGAGAGGACCTCCGGGGTCGCGTGAAGCCTCCCTGCACGCGGACGCTGTGGGCGGTGCCCGGGCCAGGGCTGCCTCTCACCTGGCGCTGCAGGTGGAGAGCGTGAGGGGACAACACCTTGACTGGCTCTGGGGAAAACCGACTTCTTCCGCGTCACCACACTTTGCACGTCTTTCCAGATATCTTGGGGTCAGCCTGGAGGAGAGCCAGGTGGGCGCGAACGAGTTGGAGGCGGTCGAGCGAGGGGGCGGGGGACAGCGTGCGGAAGGCCCCTAGCGTCGCAGCCGCTGCCCGGTACCCCCGGCGCCCGCGGCTCCTGCGGCTTTAAGGGAGCTGCCGCGTCCAGGCTGTGTCGCAGCAACTTTGTAGCAGTCATGTCGCCCTCCTGGTGACTGACAGCCGGCACTGACCAATGAGAAGCTCGCCTGACCCACGCGGCGTGGAGCCTGGCTCCCCTCTGGGCCAATGGGAAGGGCTCCGAGGGGCAGGCTGGCAACCTGAACTTGGATGTGGACATGTGACCCGCTTAAAAGGGCCGGCCCTGGAGCCGGCCCACTCCCCCTCCGGGCTTTCGCCCGCCCTCCGCTCCCTCCCTCTCATTTCTCCCGCCCAGGCCCAGCCCCTACCCCTGGCCCTGCCCCGTCCTCTCCGCCCCTCCGCGCCCGGGGTGTCATTGGACTGGGGAGACGCGAGCCAACTTCGGGCTGCTCGGAGGAAGCCCGTGCAGTCACCTGGGCGCGAGAGCGGTGCCGCCTCGGGCTCTCCCGCTGCGAGGGGAGCGGCACCCGCCGGCCTGGATGTGGTTGGATTTGGGGGGGCTGCGCAGCAGGAGTGGCGTGGCGTTGGCGAGCGCTGCAACAGGTAGACGCCGAGAGACGGACCCCGGCCGCGGCAGGTGTGTAGGGGTGCGCGGCGGGGCGCCGCCGGCCGGCCCGGGCGTGCGGCCGCCGCGCGGGAGCGTGCACTTTGCAGAGAGAAGTGGCTGCGTAATCCGGAGGCACAGTCAGTATGGTGCTGTGTGCTTGTTGTTTTGTTTTGGTTTTCCACTTTTTCTCCCCTTTGGCCGCCAGAGGACTATTTTGGGAAAGTTTGGCCACTTTGGAGAAATGCCCTCTAACGAGCAGCTTTCCGCCGCCTTTGGCAGTGGGAGGTCTACCATCACCCTCCTCTTTCTCCAGGGATGAATATCGGGTTGTTTGCCTTGTGCGATTTTTAAAGGACGTTTGAATAGTATTTCTTTCCTATATCAATTGCGGAAGCACCCAAGTCTCAGCTGGAGGTGTAGCTTATTAAGGGCAGTTGAAGGAGATAGAGATCCTGATAGATCCTGTATGGAAGGGGCTCTGGAAATTCGTGCGTTTCCCCCGTTTCATGGTATTCACGAAGCGCCTGAGAGAGGGTCTACTTTCTGTGGCATCAGTTGGAATTCTAAAAGCAGGGAAGAAGGGATGAAGCTACTTTTGGTGGCATCTGTACCCTTCTGCTGAATTTAGGGGCATAGCTTTTCCTACTGAATTTTAAAAGAGCAGAGTTAAATCCTGGTAGTTTGTGGCACCACCGGTTTTAACTATTATAGAAGTTAGGAAAACTGAAAGACAAGTTTTTGAAACTGCTGTATTTCAAGTACACCAAATTGCCATTTAACATTTGTGTTGCCATTTTTCTAGGTGCTGTTATTGATGATATTTACATAGTAAGGATAACAGCGTTCTCCATCTGTGAAGTTGTGCTGTGAAGTTTTAATTTTATGTTTGACTTCATGGCATACTATCATGAAAATGCTTCAGGAGAGAAGTTTTAAAAAATAATCCAAAGACGAGGTGTTTCCTTGAAGGGAGAAATAGTTTGGGGATTTTGGAAAGATCAGGTGGCTTAAGTGAATTAGGTGAGTGCATAGAAATCAGGTGTGCTCAGTTCTAACTGGTTCCTCTGCTCTGCTTTCTTAGGTGACCTTGGCAGGTTTCTATCATTCTTCTCATCTATAAATGAGAGGAACATAATAACGATTCTGTAATGGGAATGACAGAAAAATAGTTTTGCAGACAACAAACTTTTACAACTATGCAACCAGTGAAAATTGTGAAATTCTTAAAGTTCTGTCTTTATGATGCTGTATTTTAATGAAATAACTATAGAAAACGATGCATTTTAAATGGGACTTTGGGGGGGATATTAAAAGTGAAAGTGTTTTCAGATAAAATGCAAATTTGTAAGAATGTTTGTTAATATTCCTGAAAAATTACTTCCTTATGGAAAAGGGCAATTTAACACAGGTTGTAAAACATAAAATTTTAAAGTCAAATTTTTCCTCCACAATAGTAGTACTCAAAAGCCTATATAGGGATTAAAGTAGAACTTCTAACAGTGGTTTCTTTACTTTTCTGACATGAAATTTTCTTCATGTTTTGTGGGGAGGCCATTTGCGTGCAAATTAAAGGGTCTTAAGGGTTTTTGTCATTTTTGCAAGAAGGTTTCAGTTATAATCCCCAATATAACGGAGATAAGTTTGGTTTCATAAAAGCTAGATTTGTATTCTGGTATCTCATAGGTTAGTAACAGAAACTTTACTCTGGATAGTAAGTTCTATGAGAATCATATTCATCAACTAATTTTTTAGTATTCACTAGTAATTTCGAGGTGACTAAAATTCTGCTTAAGCCATGGTCATTATGCCAATTCCAAAAGGACAACCTGGGTTTCCTGGAGAACATAGGAAATAAATTCCTAACCTGATCCATTCGTTCACAGAGAATATGAATTAAAATAATGGGGAGAATGCACTAAAAAAATGCTTCAATAAACGTATTTAAAAATATCATCTTTAAAAAGGTTTGCAGTGGAAGCCATGCCGATGCTAGATGCCCTCCATTCTTTTGTATGTGACTGTTGCCAACCTTTATTATATTTTCTGTGTTGAGAAGAGCATTAGGTTGGTAGATGAGGCAAATACCTTAAAGCTAATCTAGATTTCAGCAAAGCCTTTTGCAAATTCTTTAGTGATAGCCCTGTGGATAATGCGGTGAAATGCAGGCTATTTTACGTTAGTGTTGAGGGAGTTAAAGGTCAGCTAAACAGGACTTGGAAAGTTGTGATCAGCTGCATGATGTTAGTTGATAAAATGTGCTGCTTGCAGAGTGCTTTAAGGTCGTTTTCTCCAGCCACCTCCCATGTAGATTCTCTTCAGATCTGCATATGGCCTCATAAATCTGAGATATGGCTTCTGTGTTAAGGCAGAATGATGAAAAGCATCCCTCAGAATATTAGTGGGTGTTCTTTTTTTTCTGTGAAAAAAAAGTGTAGTGGCTAAATTATTCAGGGAATGCTGGATTGAAAGCAGGTTTCTGCATTGTAGAACTGCCCAGGGGTTGAACACGCAGATTTACACTGTGAAATTTTTAAAAAGCAGTAAGTGGTCATCTTTTCCAAAAGATGATCTGGAAGATGGAGTTTTGGAGAGGGGTCTGTATGGGGCTCCCTCTTCAGAGTTGGGGTAGATAGGCCTGTTGCCTAAGACCAGGGGATAGAGGATGAGGATGTAGGTAGGTGTGGATGTGGGGAGCAGTGAGCCTATGGAGGCTTTTGGTACAGGTGATCCTAGGCAAGGGTAACTTCCAAGTATTTGGGTAGAGGGTGGTTCGATTTACAAAGACAGGAAATGTAGATTTAGGGATAGGGTTTGGGGGAGGAGGGTAATACACAGAAGGTGTTCAGCCTTGAACATGAATAGACATTATGATCTTTAATGAATTTGGATCTGAGATATCTGTACTTCAGCTATGTATCTATTGATATGGGAGGAGAGATTATTTTTAGGTAGAAGTTGAAGAAGCACACAATGTTTACTGGTGTTTGTCAGCCTGTGGCTGACAGTAAAGTAGGAAATAACCATATAAGCCATTTAGGTCTAATTTCATTATATGTTTTGTTTGGTTTTTTGTTTTGTTTTGTTTTGTTTTCACTTGGCTTTTGGCCACACGGAATTTTTTTGGTTGGAATTACCAGATAACCACCTCAACCTTTGTAATTTATTTTTCATTGTTTTGTGATTGATTTATGACTAAGAATTTATAATGTTCTTTAAGTAAAAGTAGACTATGTAATTGGCATATTTTAATATTCAAACATTATTGAGTATTGATTATAATAGTTCAAAATTTTTTATTTGCACTATGCTATCTGCTTGGGCTGCAGTAATAAAATTTATAAAGTTTTTGCTTTCTGAAAACTTAAAATCTAGTGTTCTGTGTAGAACACAGAAAAGTAAGGGGTAATTGCAATACACAGACAATTTAAGCATTAAACTTTATTATAGAGCCTTGTGATATCTATTGTCGATTTATTTGGTAGAGTCGTAATATTTTTCTTGTTAATATACATTCTGTACCAAAAGGACTTCCTAGTCTCATTTTATAATGAGAGAAAGCTTTGGAGGACGGAGGTAGCGAGTGGCAAAGGGGAGAAAGGGATGAGAAGCCTAAAGTAGTATTTGTGCACAGAAGTGCAGAACCTGCATCTTTTAGATCAGGACCTTTATTTGGGTCATAGATTGTTTACACAACTGAAAGGATTTGAAAAATACATGCATAATGATTTTAGGAGTTTTACGTGTAAAAATATACAAATAAAATTTTTACTGCGAATGGCTTAATTTTTAGAATGGTGATTCTCAATGGGGCTGAGGGTTTCAGGGGTTGTTTTTCATCCTAGGGACATTCGTCCGTGTCCAGAGACATTTTTGGTTGTCATAATTGGGGAGAGGGGTTGCTACTGGCCTTTAATGGGTAGGAGTCAGGAGTAAACTAAATATCTTAAAATGCATAGGACAGCTCTCTGCAATAAAAAATTGTCAGGCCCAAAACGTCTGTAGTACCAAAATTGAGATAACCTTAGTGTAGAGGGAGGCATGGGATCAAATTCTAGCCTTGCCACTTAGCCGTGTGTCGTGTGCCTCTGTTTCCCCACTTGTATCATTTGGATAATACATTTATCAACCTCAGAGGGCTGTTTATAAGGGTAAATAAGTTAATATGTGTGAAAGGCTTATAATATTGCATGGAAATATCTAATGCATAAGAATTAAATAAATATAGCATATGATAATTATTCTGTCGATGAAATACATTTATGTAGAGAGCTACTGGATATGATGGTATATCACGTGGGCTCCCTGAGGATAGAGACTGCCTCTTTTGTTTATCACTATAGATTCAATGACTGGTTGTAAGCCCAGGATGTAGCACGCACTTGGTAAATATTTGGTGGATGAATGAACGTATAAGTTGACAGGACCCATTTCCAACTTCCTCCATTTTCTGTTGAGAGTTAACCTGTCTGTTAGGAGTATATATATATATTTTTTTATCAGAGGTACCACTAGATCTGGGTGCATGTCAGAGTTCTCAAAGACAGTGAAGAAAGTCCTGACATTCCCAAGTTTTCATATGGCCTCTCTGCACTATGGAGCATCTTAGTTAATAAGGATATATGAATTTTTACTTTTCAGAATTGAGATTAAATTGTTTTCATCACTAATGTATTTTAAGAAAATCTTAAAAATCTTAAATTGTTTTTTTATGTGGTAGTTCACCCAGTAACTTTATTTTTGGGAAATGGTAACATAAATTGGATTTTCTTATTTTTAATAAGCCCATGTCATAGATATGAAAAGTAGCTACCATATGCTCAAAATATTGAAAAGACTTTGGAGTTAGAAGATTTAGTTTTAAACCTAAATGTCATTTGCCACTTAATATGTCTTTGACCTTGGGCAAGTCACCCACCTCACTGAGTCCTCAGTTTCCTCCCTGTCTGCCTCATCAGTTCCTAGGATTAACATTTGTAAATGTCCTTTGCGAACTCTAAATACTGTATTGTAGCAAATGTGTTATTTTAGGTGCAAAATAGTTTTATATGATTGCTTCTTCTAGTCTGGCTTATGGACAAGTTATATCAGCACCTAAAAAGGTAACAATTTTAATGTGGTATTAAAGCATTGCTTAAAATAAGTAGAATATTTGTAGCTTAGCAATTGCAATATTAGAATGTTATTTAGAATAATATTGCTACCAACGAGTCTAATTCAATTTTTTTTTAATATGAATTTATTTGTTAGCTATGGAGACCAAAGGCTACCACAGTCTCCCTGAAGGTCTAGATATGGAAAGACGGTGGGGTCAAGTTTCTCAGGCTGTGGAGCGCCCTTCCCTGGGACCTACCGAGAGGACTGATGAGAATAACTACATGGAGATTGTCAACGTAAGCTGTGTTTCCGGTGCTATTCCAAACAACAGTACTCAAGGAAGCAGCAAAGAAAAACATGAACTACTCCCTTGCCTTCAGCAAGACAATAATCGGTCTGGGATTTTAACATCTGATATTAAAACCGAGCTGGAGTCTAAGGAACTTTCAGCAACTGTAGCTGAGTCCATGGGTTTATACATGGATTCCATAAGGGATGCTGACTACACCTATGATCAGCAGAACCAACAAGGAAGTACGAGTCCGGCAAAGATTTATCAAAATGTTGAACAGCTCGTAAAATTTTACAAAGAAAATGGCCATTGTCCTTCCACTCTAGGTATGAGCAGGCCCTTGCGACCATTCATGCCTGACTCGGGGAGCCCTGTGAATGGTGGCGGCATGCGTGCCATTGTTAAAAGCCCTGTCACCTGTCATGAGAAGAGCCCGTCAGTGTGCAGCCCCCTGAACATGACATCTTCAGTTTGCAGCCCTGCAGCAATCAGCTCCGTGTCCTCCACCTCCGCCAGCTTTGGCAGTTTCACAGTGCACAGCCCTATCACCCAGGGGACTCCCTTGACATGCTCCCCGAATATCGAGAGTCGAGGTTCCAGGTCGCACAGCCCAGCGCACGTCAGCAACGTGGGTTCTCCTCTTTCAAGTCCACTAAGTAGCATGAAATCCCCAATTTCCAGCCCTCCAAGTCACTGCAGTGTCAAGTCTCCAGTCTCCAGTCCCAATGCCACCCTGCGATCCTCCGTGTCTAGCCCTGCAAATATCAACAACTCAAGGTGCTCTGTTTCCAGCCCTTCCAACGCAAATAACAGATCCTCGCTGTCCAGCCCAGCTGCTAGCACTGTGGGATCTATCTGTAGCCCTGTAAACAATGCCTTCGGCTACGCTGCTTCGGGCATGCCTTTGGGATCCAGTTCAGCCCGGGAGGTGGTTCCTAGTCCAGACACCCATGAGAAAGGTGCTCAAGAGGTCCCCTTTCCTAAGACTGAGGAGGTAGAGAATGCCATCTCCAATGGTGTGACTGGCCAGCTTAACATTGTCCAGTACATAAAACCAGAGCCAGATGGGGCTTTTAGCAGCTCATGTCTAAGAGGAAATAGCAAAATAAATTCGGATTCCCCATTCTCAGTACCAATAAAACAGGAATCAACCAAGCATTCATGTTCAGGCACCTCTTTTAAAGGGAATCCAACAGTAAATCCATTTCCATTCATGGATGGCTCATACTTTTCCTTTATGGATGATAAAGACTATTATTCTCTATCAGGAATTTTAGGGCCACCTGTGCCCGGCTTTGATGGTAACTGTGAAGGCAGCGGCTTCCCAATGGGGATTAAACAAGAACCAGATGATGGGAGCTATTATCCAGAGGCCAGCATCCCTTCTTCTGCCATTGTTGGTGTGAATTCAGGTGGACAGTCCTTTCACTATAGGATTGGTGCTCAAGGTACAATCTCTTTATCACGATCGGCTAGAGACCAGTCTTTCCAACACCTGAGTTCCTTTCCTCCTGTCAATACATTAGTGGAGTCATGGAAATCACATGGTGACCTGTCATCTAGAAGAAGTGATGGCTATCCAGTCCTAGAATACATTCCAGAAAATGTATCAAGGTAAGTTGGCTTTTCCTCCTTTTTTGAAAATTACAGCTTTATTAAATGTTGAAGGTTAGCATTATCTTTACTTTTGACAGATTTAAACACATTTCAGTTTACTGTTCTATATGTATTTTCAGGATGGCCATTTAGTGCTTCCCCGCTGCTCTTTGGTATAGTGTTACCACTTTTTTTGAAATATAGAAACAAAAAGTTTTTAAAAATCTCTTAGAAAATATCTATGTTGATTTTGAAGGAGCCTATGTAGGTGTTTCCACTCCCCACCTCACACACACCCGCACATTGCCTGTTGTAGGTATTTGGGAAAAGTTTTCTGCTGCCTGTTACTGTGTTTACTTTAACAGACTAGTGCTAGAATTTTTTCTCTAGCTGTATAGGGGTTCACTAAAATTATTTTAAGCTACTTTCCTCGTGGTCTTAGTCTTTTTCCTTAGCTTTCTTTGTTTTCCTCATTGGCTGTGAAAAATGAAATTGAGCCCCAAATCTGTTACCCACAAGCTTCCCACCCTCTTTGTTCTTTTCTAGTTAGGTTAATTGTATGTGAGTTGTGGTTTTCAATAGAAATAAATCATTTCCTTAACTGTAGAGGGCTTTTAAAGACTCAGCACATCTAAAATTACTAAGTGGACAATCTTGCTTTCTTACTCATTGAAAATGAAATATGTCGCTGTAGTTTTGAATTGGTATGTTCATAACTTTTAAGATCTGCAGAAGACACACATGACTTACTGTAAAATATCTCTTGGCTTTCCTTGTTGCAGATAGCATACTGTATATAGAAAAACAAGGAAGAGGTTTTAGGTATGACTAAAGGGTGGTTCTCAGTTATACAATGAATACTTGCATTGGACTTTGCTTCAGTGCTATTTTTATTACATGGTTGTAATAAATGATCCCTTTATTGAACATATAAAGAATAGATTTCCTAGATATAGTTCATTCCTTTGGCACCTAGGAAAACATGGATATTTTCCTTAAAATTTTATTTTGAGGGAAATCTCTGCATCCCATGAAGAGGATATAGAGTTTACATGTATTCCTATGTCTTTCTCCTTCATGCGTTCTTTTACTTGTCATTTACTCAGACCTGGCTCCTCTTACTTTTATGGACGCAAACATTCCATAAAAGGTATGTTCTTACAGTTCTCAATGGCACGAGCTATTCCATTATATTTTAGCACTGCCTCTCTCCCTTAAAACTCTAGTCAGGAGATACCATAGCTTTCACCAGAACCAAACTCAGCACATTTTCTACTGCTAGTGCTTTGTTGAAGTTTTAGAGAAGGAAATTTTGCACATGATATCACCGTTTTGGTAAGCAATATTTTATGAGTGAGTTAGCATAAGGGAGTGTAAGTTGGTAGTTAAGAGCATGACTGCCCTGGTTGTGTCTCAGCTGTGCCACTGAATTGCTTCCAGTGCCTGTGCACATCCCTTTACCTCTTCAGGCTTTAGTTTTCTTTGTAGAAAGGGGGTTAAATAATACCCATCTCGAAGGCAGTTAAGACACTTGAGTTAATTTATGAGCACTTTGACTGTCACCTGGTATGTGGTATATATTATATACATTTTAGACATTACTGTTAATTAAATGTTAGTATTTCACAGTGTTTAGTTTCTATTGCTTTAGTTTTCTTTGTATTACATGAAAGTCAACAAAATAATCTTAAAGAAATATTAGGTACATAATTAAATATTTGTTGATAATTCTTTTGATTAAATTTTCTGATAAAAAAATTATAATTATGCACTACATTTGCTACTACATTTCACTTTATGCTTTCAGTTTTGAAGGCTGTTGCGGGTAATGATATTTCTGGTAGAGAGACCAGAGATATATTAGCTAAAATAATTAATTTCCTCTGATATTTGTTCTAGATCCTGTTTGCACTATTTTAATTGTAGTTTTCACACTGAACTCATGAAATGCCTCCTGATGGTCTAGCACTAAACATATTAATTTGAACCAGTGACCTTAAGTTCACCCTGCATTTGTGGGCACTGGTGTCTCTTCTTGAGTGTTAACGAAACTCTATATATGTGTTAGTATAGTCGGAGGGGATTCCTTTTGTTTACATATGTGGTGGTATTGTAATAATTAATGTGATTTCCAAAAATGTCTATATTAAAGCTGTAATGGTATTTGAAGTCTTATAGATTACTAATCCTTTACAGGTTTTCCTTGTGAATGTTACCCAAATCTATCTGTTTTTATCATTCTTGGCATAAAGGCTCAAAGATCAGAGTATTTAGAGCTTTTTCTAGATTTTGGTCTATATGTTATAATGTTTAATTTAACCTTACCCAGTTGTCCTCATTGGCCTCTTATATTTTGTCTTTTGGACCAAACGCCAACCTTTTTGCCTAATTTGTGTTTTATAATGATGATGCCCCATTTCGGGGAATGTTGAATGAATAAAAGGTTGTAAAGGATCAAGGCAGTGTGTAACAAAATTTGCTTGTAGATTTCATATAGCCTTCATCTCTTGAGTCAACTCTCTATCAAACTGTTTTCTAGTAGATCTCAAAGTATACTTTGGGGTTCCTGAGACCTTTTCAAGGAGGTTCATGAAGTCAGAAATCATGCACTGGTAAAAGATTCATTCAAAATAAAAGATAGACCAATGAATTTTAATGTAAAAGTGTATGAAAAGTTCACTGATAAAGGTTAGCTGTAATGAGGAATCTGAAATGATTAAGACACTACTCATTCTCAATTTCAGTGTAGTATCAAAGAATCATGTTTGCTGTTATCTGAAAAGACCATTAAAACGCTCTCCCTTTTTCCAATAGCATATCTGTGTGAGGCCAGATTTTCTTCATATGCTTGAGCCAAAACATATCACCACACACTGAATGCAGAAATAGATATAAAAATCCAGCTGTCTTCTATTAAGCAGACAATAGACTTGTAAAAATGTAAAACAGTGCCACTCCTCTCACTAAAGTTTTTGTTGAGTATAGCTACTTTTCCATAAAATATGTTTATGTTAACACATAATGACTTATTCTAAACGATTTAAAATAAATATTAGTTTTAATTTCTAACGTGGTAAATATCAGATATAACTCACATAAACCAAGAGCTTTGGTTTCCTCAATACATTTTAAGAGTGGAAAAGCATCCTGAGACCCCAAATTTGAGAATTGCTGGTCTATGGTATTCTACGCACCCTTGGAGGTTAATGAAGAAAGAGGATATTACTTTATTTGTGATAGCCTTACTGAATATTATGCTGCAGAGGGAGTGCCCTATCCAAATAAAAAACATGATTCTCACCTAGATTAACTTTTCAAGCTGATAAAAATGAGTAATGCCTGGGAAATGTGAGGTGTTGCCTTTTCAGTCTGTGGTCAGTCTTTGAGAGCAGTGACAAAAGTCATCTATCTGATAATAATTTCCAGTGAATGGATTGTCTGAGCACCACACTGTAAAGTGAATTATGACAGAAACTGAATGTAGAGCTCTTAGGATGGACACTGGACCTAGTTGTGTCATGTGCACTGGCATTCCACTGTCAGCTTGGACGCAAACAAAACTGAAACCTTGAGTGAGTCACAACTCCTCTCTGCCTCAGTTTCTTCATTTTATAGAGGACAAGTTGAACTAGATGCTCTCTAAGGTCTACCAGTCAAACTATTGAGTGGCTGTGTAGTTTATTTGGAGTCATGTATGTTAACAGTCAAAATGAAATTAACCCTTGACATATTTGCTAATGTTTCAAATATATTTTATCACAAATCCAGCTCTGTAGTTTCCAGAGTAGTCTGGAGAGAAAACTCATTTACCATTTAAAAGTAAAAGTGCATAGGAGTGACCTGTCATTTTACTTTGAAAAGCAGAGTTTTTTAAATCAGATCTTTTCTCTGACAAAATTTGACACTTACTATGAATTTCTTGTTCTTTTAATTTACACCATTCCTTTTGCAAACAGCTTTTTTTGTGTTGATGTAACATCGGATGTTTATGGTGATAGACTTAGTCACTTTGATAGGCTCATGAGACAGTGCTAACATAGACTTAGACTTCAATATAAAGTTCACTATTTCAAAGGGCATATTCTGGTAGGTTTCAAGCCAAGCAATCACATATTTATCTTAATGTATACTGCACTTTTTTCTATGATAGAATGAAATATTTTAGTAAATAACCTACAGTTTTATCTTCAATTGTTCCTAGAGCCTTTAAATCTCACTTTCTATAAGCCAAAACCTCCAGAATTCGAGGAGTTTGTTACAGTTTGCTCTGCTTCTTAGTAAATTTTCCAAATAAACTGTTGAGATGTAACTATGCAAAGGAAATACAAAGGAAATGTAATGCAAAGGAAAAAAAATAATGAGTTTGAGGGTAGAAGTGAGAGATTGATTGATTATTGGTGTTTACTGTAGTAAGTAAATCTATTACAAGATTCCTTAGGCCCTTTAGAAATGAAAACATGGAACTTTTCTTTTGCTTTTTATTTGTCTCATACTATTTCGATTTTAAAGTCACCAGAGTACCTAGAATTTCTCCAGGTTAGTGTTCTAAATAGTATTTTGAGAAATTATTTTCAAATGAGATTTGCTTCTCCTGATGAGTCATTAACTTTCATTCATTTATAATATTTCTGGTAAGAGTGGTGATCATTTTATTGAAAAGAAACATAAACATTAGGGGCTTTTAATCTACAAATCACTGTGTAGAATGCTTTTATAAATTTTGCTTTTAACATCACAAGTATATCAGGTTCATATGTTAATATTCCCACTTTTTATCATCTAAAGTATATTTTGAGTTATTTACTTCATACCTAAAAAAGTTAAGATAAAAGTCATGGTTTCAGATAAATGCAAATTATTCAACTTAAGGCAGTTTCCATACCAATGACATTCTGAAACGAGGAACTGGAGATTTATCATTTATAGATTTGATATCTTTTGCAATATTGAAATTCTGAATTTAACCCTTACTATCTTGGTAGTGTTTGGAGTAATAGCAGATGTTATATTGATCACTGTAATTTATGAGTAATACCTCACTTCCCCTAATGTTTTGATGTCATTAATTTTTTTCTCTGAAATAACTTTTATTCCAAGGTTTCAGCTATTGATTTAGTTTCATATTACTAATCTGATAAACTGTCAACTCTGTTGCTAAATAATTTGTCTTTCTCTTTCATTTACTAAATTCAAATTAGAAGAAAAATATTGGTTTATTTATTACATTTAAATATGGCCATTAAATTGTTTATTTTGGTGAACTGCTTTCCAAAATTTATTAATGAAAATCCAGGAAATATATGAGTGCTAAATGGATAGTGTCTTTATTTTAAATTTTAAAATTTCTAGCTTTAAACTTGACAAATATAGGCTTTGTTCTCAGTTTTAAGAATTTTATTTTGTCCTTTACATAGTATGATAATGATGAAGCTAAAATGTAATTACAAGCAAGCATATATTAGTTAATTGATATTCTGGAAATCTCTGAATTTATGACAATGGTATGGCCAAGGCCAAAATTTCTGTGTAGTGAAGAAGTAAAATTGTTTGTATTTTATGCAAGAAGTAGAAAGCTCTAGTCTTAGGAAAGAAAGAGGACAAACAAAAGTTAATTCGAATACTTAAAAAGTTATACCCAAGGGAGAGAGCATGAGATAATAACTGGATCTGAATTCATAACATGGCTATGACTCAATTTTAGTAGTGATGACTGCTTCATTGGTGTGTAACTTCACCTTATATATTAGGAGTTGTTGAGACGTTAACATTGCAGAATGAAATAAGGTTTGTGAGTGGCAAAATCAGATTTGAGTATTTGAGAGGAAAATATTAGGGAAGTCTTAGAAAATGGGGAGATGGCAAGGTGGGTGGTGGTGGTCAGAGTTGGTATCTATCCTTAGTCTTGAAATATTTGCACAGAGTGGGGGTAGGCAGGCACCTCCTGGTGGAGGGAGTTACTTGGGCAAAACCCTGGAGATGGCAGGACAACCCCTAGTGTGGTGGAACTTGTGTGACTGGCTGTGTTGGAGGAATGTGAGGGGAAGAAAGCCTGGGGCAGGATAGTTAGAACTAGAAGAGAATAGAACTTGAAAATCACACTAAGAAATTTGCACTTAATTTAGTAGGTAATGAGGAGCTATTGAAATGCTGGAGTAGAGAAGCAATGTGAGCTGAAGTGCACTTTGGAAAAACCTTAATTAGGCAGTGGGTGTAGGGTGGATTGGAGCGGAAAGAGGTTATGGCATCAGAGCAGGAGGCTTCTCCAGAGCAAGGATATTGGAGGTAATGGAAAAAAAAAAAGACAGATGGAAGATGTGGTAGAAGAAGCCTATGTAGGGGTTTTTTGTTTGTTTGTTTGTTTTTTATAAATAATCACACACATAAAAGCTGAAAATTCATTACAAAGATCTATAAACAAGGATATAACTACAATATAGTCACCAAATCAAGAAATTAACGTTAAGTTCCTGACATCTGCTCTGTAGGCATCACTCTGCTTTTGCCAGTTGTCACAGTAATGTCTTCTATAGCAGAAGGGTCTAGTTTAAAATTGTGTCTCGTGCTTAGTTGTCACGTCTCTTTAGTCTCCTTCAGTCTGGGACCACCCCTCACTCTTTTGTAGATTTTATGACTTTACAACACTTTTGAAAATTAAAGGCCAGTTATTTAGCAGAAAGTCCCTTGATTTACATGTCGTATGTTTCCTTGTGATTAGAATCAGGCGATGTGCCTTTGGCAGGAAAACCATAGATGTGCTACTGCATTCTTCTCGTTGCTTCCTACTAGGAGACATGTGACTTTCCTTTGTGCCATTACCTGTTCACTTGGATCATTTAATTCAGCTGCTGTCTGTCAGGCTTCTCCACGGTGAAGTTATGTTTTTTTCCCTTTGCAATTAGAAGATATTTTGGAGAGGGACACTTTGAAATTCTATAAACATCCCATTGTTGATCAAACTTTGTTGATTTATTTAATCACTTATATCTGCATGGCATTATCGTTTCTTATTTTATGCAGTGGGTTATAGCCAGTTACTGTCCTCATTTTTGATGTTCAGATTATTTCGATTTAGCCAGTGAAGACACATTCAAGCTGGTTTCTGTGTCTTTCTTTTGCCATGTTTTCATCCTTCCCTGAGTACTTTTCTGTGTAAGCCCATCTCGCACATCTCCTCCAGTCCTGGAATCAGCCATTTCTGTAGAGAGCACCCCCATCCACTGTCTGTGATGGGGCTCTAACTCCACATTCTGTGTCACAGGGCCCCATTCCCCCCAGTGTAGGCCCTCCTCACTTCTTCCGGTGCTGACTGTCCCAGCCGGGCTGTCCTCTTCCTTCCCTGGTTTACAGTAGATGATGACACAAGCACATGGTGCCCACGGCTCTGCTCTCTCTGCGCCAGGCATCAGAGCACCCTTGGGCTTCATGCCCCACTAGGGCTGCCCCAGCTGGCTACCCGCTACTGTGGATGTCTGCTTTGCTGTGTCTTGCCTGATCGCTTTAGGACTAAATCATTGGGGAAGGGAGGAGTTGATATTTGAATTTAAGTGGAGAGTATGAAGTGTGGAAAATCCGTGGAAACTCAGCCATTGTGAGCTTGACTATCACAGATAATGGTGAGTAATGAAGAGTCGTGGAGAGGTCAAGAAGAAGAGGCTTGGAGAAGAGGTGGCGATATGCCTTCCTTATGTGAGCTGCCTCTGATTGCGGGGGTCTCCAGATAGGTGAACCTGTTGGTCTGGAGGCGTGGGAGGCCTTTTCACAGGAGTGACAATCAAGGGGGCCAGGGAAGGTGCCATTGTCCAGGGAGAGAACGTGTATGGTGAGTCAAGTATAGTTTTTAGTGCATGTGCATTTTGCTAGGAATTTGGAGGAACAGAACCTCATTTAGGAGATGGGCAGCACATCCTAACAGAGGAGACAGAATTTTTTAGAGAATGAAGAAGGTGCCAAGTCACAGATGCCGTGGGGAGGAATCATTTCCAGATTAGAAGGGTTCTAAGGCGCTCTCTAAATCCAGCCCTCTGTGGGCACAGATTCCGAAACTGTGGCCCAGAGAGAGGTTGCATTGCCTTTGCTAGCATCCCACAAAGCAGTTACTAAGCAGTGGAGGAGTCCTGCCCTTTGACTCTTACATTGTCCTTCCCATCCAGTAGGAGGTGGTGGTTCAAAACCTGGTGATGGGGCTGGGAGGACCAGAAGTTGGACTGGCTCGTTGGTGACAGATGGGGGCTGGTGATTTTCAAGAAGAAAATTTGTCAGGTGGTGGGAATGGGATCAGAGTGTACGTGCCTAAGGAATAAGTTAGCAAAGAAGCGGAGAAACGTGGGTGATGTGGTCACAGAATTTCTTTTAAGAGGCATCTGTGTGGTGGTGAAGAGAAAGGGGATGAGGGAGGAGACGGTAGCAGAGAGACGCAGTGGGATGGTTCTGTTGGACAGGGAAGATATGCTCAGGTGAAGGTTGAAAATATAGGCATAAGGGAAGATAACTGATGGGGCAGTGTCCTGGAAAGCTGAGAGTAGACCCAAGACTGCAGTTAGCCCCAGAGTCAGATATTTAACTGCCCGATTGAACCGATGTGTGTGTGAGCAGTTACTCGCAGCTGGTGTCACCATTATACTGCTATGGAAACTGAGGTCAAACAGTACGTAACGTGATTTGCCGAAGGCCACAGAGCTCAGGTAAATGAAGAAATAAGTTCTTGAGATAAGAAAGTTGAATGTCTTGAAAAAAGGCAGCCAGATGGATCCTTTAAAAACATGAATCAGGTTCTGTGGCTGACACACAATCCTCTGGCTGCTTCTCAGTGCAAGCAGCATGAAGTAGAATGATCTGGGGTCTGTAAAGCGCTAAGTTATCAGGCCCCCTGACCATCTCGCTGCGCCTGTGTTTCCTCCTGGTTCGTTCTCCACACTGACCTTTCTGTGACTCAGAAGAACCAAGTCTTTCTTCTGGGGGCTCTGTACTTACTGCTCTCTCTGTCAGGAAGGCTCTGCCACCAGATTTTGGTATGCTGTCCCTTCTTGTCACTGAGGGTTAGCTCAGATGTCACTGCCTCAAAGAGGTCTTCCTTGACCATTCTGTTTAAAGTAGCGCCACCCCCACCTTCTGACACATCTCTTTTGTTGTCTTCGTAACACATACCTATCAGAAATTGCCTTCATTCACCTCGCTTCTACTAATTAGAATGTAACTTGCTGAGATCAGGGACCTTATCTGTCTGTTTCCCATCTTTAAAACAGTGCCAGGCACACTGTTGGTGTTCAGTAAATGGTGACTGAATAAGTAAACAAATTGGTTAGCAGAGGGACTTGGATTTATCTGGGGTGACTAGATCAGTGTGAGTGATTGTGTAAGATCCATAAAATTATTTTTAATTAACAGAGTTCTACTGAGTAGCAAAAATTGTTGTGACCTCTATCAGTGTATTTTTAGGATTTTCATAAAATATTTAATCAACAGATGCTGTTTTTGCTTTTTCTAATCTCAACATAAAAGAGTAATGATGTATTCCAAGCTAAATGGTGACATATTCCTTGTTTTTATGTGAGGTCATTTATCACTTTTAAATTTACAAACAGTAAAATTAACTCTTTTAGGCATACAGTTGTGAGTTTTGCCAAGTGCGTAGTCATGTAAAAACCTACTGAAGGTCTGAACCAGTCCTGTCACCCACCAAAATTCTCTTACGTTTCCCTTTTGTGATCAGTCCCTCTCCTCACTCCCAAGCCCGAGTGACCCCATCCCCTATAGTTGTTTTTTTCTAGATTGCCATATAAATGGAATCATACTTTATGGAGCCTTTCGATTCTGGCTTCTTTAACAGGATGCATTGGAAGTTTATTCATATTGTTTGTAGATATCAGTAGTCACTTCCTTTTTACTGCTGCAGTATTTCATTGTATGATATACCACAGTTTGTTCCTCTCTTCACCTGTCGATGGACATTTGGGTTGTTTCCAGTCAGGGCTAGGACAGAGCTGCTGTAAATATTCCCCTGTAAATCTCTTTGTGGACATATGCTTTGTTTTTACTTCAGTTGATACCTATCAGTGGAATGGCTAGATCATATAGTAGATATAGGTTTAACATTTTAAAAACTATCAAACTTTTCCAAAGTGGTTTGACCATTTTGCATTTCTGGAAGGAGTATATCACATCCATGCTAACACTTCCTTTTTAATTTCAGGCATTAGATTAGCTATAATGTACAGTGATATTGTATTACTGGTTAAAGTGGCATTTCTCTAATGCCCAAATGATACCAAACATATTTTCATGTGCTTTCTTGCCATTCATATGCTTTATTTTTTAATACCTGTTAAACTCTCTTGCCATTTTTATTGGCTTGTTTTCTTCCATTTGAGTTCTGTTATCAGTATTTTAATGTTAGCTTTTTGATAGGAGACCTAGAATTAAGAGAAAATAGCTATTTAATATCCTGTACTGACAAAGGAAAAATAATAGGTAGTTTTCACACTATTTAGTACCTATTGTGTTCTTTGTGTGAGTGAACAAACCAAATGAATATGAAACAGACCACATATCCCCTCCGTATTCCCATCTAGCTGGGGGAGATGACTCACAAGAGTGTATATAGCCTTTTCTTATTGTTCCCTAATTATGTGTTTGATTGTATGGTGCAGATAAAAACTGCTTCCAAAAATTAGAAAAGGAAGAGTTGTATGTGGGCTGGTATAGTCAAGGAAAGCTTCATGTAGGAGGTGAGATTTCCGTGACATTTGAAGATCGGTGGTGGTTGGTGAGGAATAGAGAGAGGCATTATAGGAATAGGTAAATGCCCCCATCAGAGGACGAACAAAGCCTGTGTGGTGAGGTTTAATAGTAGTTTCAGAAAACTAGGTTATGGAAATCTGTGAATGCTGAAAAGAAGTGTTTGGCACTTTTAATATAGCACTATTAAACATTAAAAAAAAAAACTAAAAAATGACATAAAAGGTTAGAAAGGTCATTCTGAAAAAGGAGATAGGAAATAGCAGAACAAACAAAAGTGGCTATCACGCTGGTAACTCAGGCTGAGAGGATAAGGGCCCGAGTGGTCGGAATGGTGAGCAAGGGGAAGATAGCAGAGACATTTTTAGGGAAGAAATAATTGAGCGCCAGATTATCTGACCCAAGGCCTATTCCTTTTCTCCTGCAACACTAAACCGTGTGTGTTAACAGCCCCACAAAATGTAGATTGCCAAGGAGTTAGAGGGGAGAAAACTGTAGTTTTTAGCAATAGGAAGAAATTTTAAGCATAATTATGACTAAGAGAAAGGAGCTTAGATGAAGCCTTAATCCAAATAACAACACAGTCTTGCTTTTTTTTTTCTCTGAGAGTCATCATTTTGATACCAAAATAGAACATTTTATTAGGCTACGGAAAAAAAAATACCCTGGGGAAATGGAAACAGGAAGAGCCAACTCCTGGTTTACAGAGTTGGAAAGCAAACTGGTAAAAGATTATGTAAATGACGTATAGTGACATATGGAATTCTGATGCGCATTCGAAGATAGAAAGGAGCAGAATCTCAGCACCTTTGGAAGTCTGTTCATTGTGTCCTCAGTCACTGCTGTTCTAATCTACAGTGCTCTTTGTGGAGGTAGAACTGTGCTTGTTTTCCTCCACCAAATGGTAGTGTGTATTTTCTTAAAACATATTTTTTTGAAAGTTTGAGAGAAGATTCCAAGGGCAAAGTTTGGGAGTGTCGAGATGTAATGGGAGCCAGGTATTCTTTAATTTTCTCCAGTTTGGATTCTCATTATATTTTTGAAATGGAAATTATGTTCAGAGAGGCTTTTGTTTTTGGAAACGTGAGGTATGACAGAAGAATTTATGGTCATACAATTCAAAGTATTTTTTTTTTCTCCATTCCTCTGTTATTTTCAGACCCAGTTGAGGTAAGTGTACGTTGAGGTATTCCTTTAGACTTTTGGAAGCATTTTGAATTTTCTACATGTGGTAGAAATACGATGATTTTGTTGACAACAGACCCTGTAGTTTGTCCTTGGTTGCTATGATTCAGGTGAAACAACTTTTCATGGTGAAGAATGCTAGCTCTTACATTTATATGACTTAGGAAACGTTTAGCTACGTGTAGCTAGTTCTTAGATCTCCATTTGCAGCTACACCCTATTTTTGGACTAATGTTCATTTAAAAAGGCATAGATTTTTATGAGAGTATAATTGTGTGAGCTGTGCATTTTTTGGATGTATTTGTTGCCAGTGCCTGAGAATGGAAGAATAGAGATCTAGCTGTGGACATAGCCCAGCCTCTATAATTTTATAACACCAATGAAATATGCTTAAAAAATTTTTTTTTGCCAATTCTACCCTAGCTGAAATCACCAAATCTAGTATTATAAGCGTTTTAAGGAAAGTAGACATAAAACAGGTTTAAAAAAAAAATTCAGTGTTTTATATAATGGAGAAAATGACTAAATTCCCATGAGTGTGTAAGAATCCATACATAGTTGGTCTTTTCCAGATAGGTAACTGATGGTGAGCATGCTAACTCTGAGTAATTGAAGGCTTTTGATCAACCAAGAATGATAAAAGTTTGCTTGTCATACTATTCTTAGACTGCTAATGTTGCTTAACTTTAAATGGGGGCACCCTTTCCTGGTCCTTAGCTCAGGAGAGGAAAGAGACTATTTAATACAAGACAGAAAATATGGAGAGTTTTAAAAGAGAATGCATTGCTACCTACGAATAACTAAATGAAATACTCATTCTATTTACCCAGCTCCTTGGAATCTATAACAAAAAACAATGCACACTAAAGCAATCTGGAAAAGTTCTAGCGATGGATGGTGGCAATGTTTGCACAAGAGTGTGACTGTACTCAGTGCCACTTAACTGTAAACTTAAAAATGGTTAAAATTGTAAATTTTATGTTATGTATATTTCATCACTGTAAAAAATAGCACTTATCCTAATAAAAATGGGAGTGCCTTTCATGATGAAATTTGGCACATAATAAACGATACCAAGGTGTATACTGAAAGTCTAGTGTGCAAGCCCCTCTGAGCAGAGACCAAGGGCCATGTCATACTTAGCTTTGACTCTTCTGCACTCATAAGTACAATGTTATATACATGCTATGTTCAATTCTGATTTTCATTCAACAAGCATTTATAAAGCTCTTGATTCTGTCAGAACATAGTCTTGAATGTTCGATCGGAGCAAGAATGATAAATTCTTCATTCTTTAAGAGACATCTAGATACACCTAAGATTTCATTGCAGAATAGATTGTGGCAAGTGTTTTACTGGAGGTACCAGATAATGTTTTGAGACCATGGAGAGGAAATATTTAGAAATTAAGTGTTAAATTTCATTAATAAAATTACATGATGGTCATAAGTGATCAGTCAGAGCTCTTGGTTTGTAAACAGCAGAGGAAACTTATCTCATACTAGCTTAAACAAAACCAAATCTCTTGGCTCACAAAATGAAAGAGGTTCAAGGGGTAAACCTCATGCTTGGCTGGATTCCAGGTTTCATACGTTGGTGTCATAAATTTCTTTGTCTTGATCGTAGTGAAAGCAGCAGTCCCTTTCTTGATAGATTCTGATCAGTCTGGCTTGGGCCTCCAATCCAGCCTTGAGTAGAGATGGCCCATGTGTGTACATGCATGTTGAGGGGTGGGTGCTTGGCCTCATCCAACCCTGTGGACTGAGAACATAGGAAGATGATTCTCCAAGATCAAAAACTGTATTCTATACCAGTAGTTTAAAACATGGATCATATAATCAGTTATTATCTTTTAAATAGAAATGTTAACCACAATGCTTGACTCTCAAGGCATTGTCATTAATAAGCACTTTACTATTACTGAAGTGAACTGCCTATCAGTGATGAGAATTTGTGGAGAATGGAAAATTGATGATTGGAAAGCGCCAATGCCACATTTTTTCAGAGGGAAAGAAGACCTGATAGTCTCTTTTGTGGAGTACATTTACAGATCCTGTAATGAGAACATTTAGTAGTAACCAAAATATGTTCTAAGAACAGTACACTGCAGATTCAGTCGCGTTTTCTGATACATAAGGAACATTAGCATTGATACAATTCCAAAAGGCTTATTGAGTTGACCCCATTAATAAATATGGCCCTAGACCATCCAGAACAGTTTACCAATGTCTACCTAAGAAGTGTCTGATACAGTATTTTCTTTGGCTCATTCATTGTTTCTGCCATTCTTGGTCAAATTATATTAGTGTGGGAGGATTATTAGCAAAATGCACTCATACATGCTCACCAGTAAATATCCATGTGTCCTTACACATAATTTTGCATATGGCTTCACAAGATTCATGGATCATGTCATGAACCCATGGGCTATAGGTTAAGAACCATTCCTCTTGGTCATTGTTAAAATGTAATTACATAACTACAGGACAAGGACCATAAGGACCCACTCCCAATAACAATTACAGTTGAAAATGCAATTCACATTATTTGTTCAACATTAATGTAAGGTTATACATTTGATCTCATCATTTTATGATGTGGTCAATATGTGGGCAAGATGACTGGGCAAAAGAATTCCATGAAATTGGGAATGCTCTGTGGCTCATAGAAACAGGCCAGACATTGCTATTGAGCTAAGTGACATCTAACAGTTGAAAAAGATGAGGATCAATAAGTTTGCAGTTATTGACAAGCAGAGATTCCATCATTTAGGAAGGATATAATCAGAAGTCAGACTAATCTTGGTAAATTGGAGAAAACATAAAAAATGAATATATAGGAGAATGGTGGTGGGTAGGAAGGTCGACTTTGGGGTCATACTCCATGAGCTTGTTATATGACCCTAGGCAAGTTGCCTAACCTAACAGTGAGTTCCCACATCGTTAAAATAGTGACAGCAATAGTCCTTACCTCTTATGACTGTTGGGAAATTTATCTGATCTAATCCATGTAAAGGCCTGACACGTAGTGCTCAATGAAAATCCTTGTTCTTATCATTATTATTGATTTTTATTATTTTCACTTAGAGTTGAAATAGAAAAATAGGAACTACATGGGTAAATAATTGCTCATATGGAACTGTGACCTAAGAGTTTCCATCATGAAAAGAATTAGCAGTGTCAATTTAATAAATTCAACCACAAAACTAACATTTCAGAGAGAGGAAGTCCTTCCAATTCTTTGTGCCCTCAAGAAAGCCTTATTTGAGAACTCTATTCTTCTCTAAATTCCAAAAATAGAGATTATTTTGAAGAGAGTTTAGGATAGTGATTCTCACCTCTTTTTTAGAGCAATACAAATGAAGATTAATATTCGCATATATCACATATTCTGTGGCAGATTTGATTTAAAGGCGCTGTGTGGGTATGTGTGTGTGGGAAGTAAAGCAAATAGCACCATGAGCTTTTTGTTTTTGTGGTATTCATAAAAATCAATACTTGGCATGAAAATATTATTCACTAAGAATTGCTTATTATGGGCTGTAACACAGATAAGATAAAGAAGCACAGTGATCAGCTGCGATAGTTTTAACTTCCACCTCTTTTTCCACTGGTGAAAACATTAGAATGCAAGTGAGTGAGTGGCTATATTATAGGAAGAACCATGAACCTGCTCTGTGTTTCTGTTTTAAAAGTAAATAATTCACAAACATCAGTGTCATTATTATTCACAAATCACTTGGCACACAGGATCATGTCCTATTGATACTAGTGTGGTTTAGAAGAAAGCTTAAGCAATTAGTGTAAATGTCAAAATCTCTCCTCCCCCTCCACACAATTAAAATTACCAACTGCAATAATGCTATTCACATGTAAGAACTGTAAGCTGATAATAGCAAATATGTCATTATTATCTTCATTGGGCAGCAGAATAAAACAAGAAGAAACCCTGTTAGGGATTTAGATCAACTGTGAAAAATCTGCTGACTTTATATTGTTGTGAAGCATTGAGCTTACTGTTCAAGGAAGGCCCATAGCACATTTACTCTGGGTTTTTAAAAGTAAGAATAATTTCCATGTTTGAGATAATTTTGATGTGGCTGTAATCAGAATAGAAGTGTCTTAGATTATGACTTTTCCTCAGATTGAGTAATTCTGTTGTAATTAATCAGCATATGTTGCCATCTAGTCTAAAAACTACATGATAAAAACATATTATGTAAAACCATCTATAGTATCAAGTCTTTATAATTCCACTGTGTTTAAGATTTAATGACATCATCATACACCAGATGACTTAAAGAGAAACTACATGGAGAAAAACATTTAGTTGAATATATACCTTTACCCTGAAGAGAAAAGTACTTTACAAGACTAGAGCAGTGGAAGAAAGCATACACAATAAAGTGAAAATTTTGACTATATAAAAATTCAAAATGTCTGAATGTCTATTAAAGTTAAAGCCAGAAGATGGGAAATGGCGATTAGGTTAGTTATCTCCTTTATAAAGAGCTAATACAGATCAATAAAGAGACCATGAGGACTTCCAGTGGTGATGGGGAAAAAAGGCAAAGAACATGGACAAACAGCTCATAGAAAAGCAAATACAGATGAAATCTGCATGAAATGTTTAGTCATGCTAGTAAATAGATAGAAATTAAAGCAACAATTAGATAGCATTTTTCACCTGATTTTTCAGAGAGGAGAACAAATGATGGGTAGCCGGACACCATTGGAAAGATGTCATTGCGGGGAATATAAAGGGATGTTTTGACAGCATGTACCACCACAAGTAGTCTAGTGTCATTCCAGATCTCTCCAGCCAGATCTCCTTATGTGAATCTCAGCTTTACTGCTTAACAGCTGTGCAACTTTGGAGAAGTTACTTAACCTCTCTGTGTCTAAGTTTCCTCATGTGTAAAAACAGAGATAATGATAGAATTTACCAAATAGAACTGTTATCAGGGCTCCTTGAGTTGGATATGTAAAGTGTTTGGGAAAGTACTTGGCCTATAGTAAGCCCTTAAATACATAAACATGCTTGCTTTATTGTTGTTATTAATTACCATTACCTTTATCAACCTCAATAGGTCTAGTTTTTAAGACTGTGTTATCAAGAAATTATTATACATGTAGACAAAGATTTGTGTATAATGATGTTAATTTTAGCATGACATAAAAATTTAATTAGCTTTTTTCCCACTGAATTGGGGATTAGCCAAATCAAGTTTTGTTGTTCTTTTTAATTGTGTGATTTATGCAGTCATTTCTATGGAAAAAATTTAATAAGGGAAATCATTAAAACCTATTTTTTTTATTTAACATTATATTGTCAACTATTTACAGAATTTGTACATGTTTATTTGTATATTTCATTCACAGAAAGCAGTAACTCAGAATCAGTAGTGGTTATCTCTGAATATTAATAGTATTATTGCTTTATTAATTTTTCTTTCTCATGTTTACCAAGTTTTCTACAATGAGAATATGTTAGTTATATACCAAAAATTATTAAAAGAGCACAAGTAATGATTTTATTTGAGGTATAATAAATCTCTCCTATATAAGAACTAGATAATCTTTGCCTCCAGGTGGCACTGCCATTTTCATGAAGAAGTCAGAAATTCTGGGCTGATAGGCCCTTTGTTTCCTTGTGATCTACACTTGACGAATATGCTTGCCTTGCTTTCCAGACCAGCCAGCCCTATAAGACTTGGGTGGGTGTTGGAGGAAGACAGGTGGAAGGGCCCTGCACATGCTCCTCAGAATGTTGCTCTGTTTCTTACAAGTTTTATTTCTGAATTCTTTAAGGTTATAGAACCATTTGTTGTAGCATCTATTAAAACTATTTGAGAGTAAATTAAATTGCTATGTTTATAATTACCTGAATAAGCAAGCATGATGAATAAAACAGGTTTTTCATAATAAAGTTGATTTCCTAAGCTTATGAAAGGACTTCAGAGCTATTAGGACAGAATAAAAATATTACATTAAAAATATCTATTATTGTTACACTTATTTCTCCTCTATCTTAATGATCTTTCCTTTTCAGCTCCTATGCTTGTGTAAGAATGGACCTTTCAGGCACCTCCATTGGATAGGCAATCTTTCAATTTTTTTCTTTTAAGTTGTGCTTTCTCACATAATGATCCTTTAGCTAAACAATATGAAGAAAAGTTAAATGTGAATAAATTAGGGCTTTATTAATTGGTATTAGGTAAATGATCAGAAACTTTGTAAGCTAAATAGGTTTTGTTTTTTGGGGTTTTTTTGTTTTTTGTTTTTTTGGCAGGCTAATCTGTTGCAAATATTTTAAAGATTGGCTTTTATATACAGTATGAAATTCTTATTGTTTAAAAACCCCTAATATTGTTAATAATATTGTGGTTTGGAACTGGTTTGATGACTAGATATTATATTCATTGAGGTCCTGATGACCATGGAAATAATGACTTGTCTAGATTTATAATTATTCAGCTGTTATTGCTAAGTAGTATGTATTTATAGTAAATTTTTCATGAGCCAAATTACAAGAAATTTCAAATTACAATAAATTTCTCTTCAGAAGCTCTCGTTTAACGTCAGTCAGTATATATGACAAATTATCCTCCAAACGACCTTAATGTATTTAACTTTGACCTACTGGTGGTAATTATGTGTGTATTTTTTGAAGGAGGCATGAAATTTAGAATAGAATTACAGTTCGGAAGAGAATTACTTAAGGGAGGCAACAATCAAGGTAGATCACAGTTATCTCCTGGAAAGCTGAATTAGTTGAACCAGAGGCCAACTAGAATTTTCACATGATGCCTTATTTGTCTCTTTCCCTTTTTTTAATTACCAAAGACAATAATAATATTTCTATTTTGCCACCCAGAGTTAACACATGCAAATTTGTCATTTGTTTCAGGTCTTTAAATTAGAGACAAACTATTACAGATGGAACTCAAGTCCTTTTTGGATCCCTTCCCTCCTTCCTCTTCTCTGTCTTTGCAGAGGCAATCTAAGTCAAGAATGTCATGTGTATTCTCTGCCCATATTTTTATTGTATATATATATATGTACATGCATATTTTTACCTTCTTATGGAAATGAAATCTTACCATTGCAAGACATCTGACAATTTTGAGCTCTATGTGTGAAGATGCATTTAGACTTAGTTCATTTCACTTTTATTGCTTTATAGTATTCTGTCATCTGGTTTTCTGTTAATGGGCATGGAGGTTGTTTCTGGTTTTGTTGCTAATAAAAATAGCACTGCAAAGACCAGTTTTGTAAATACCTCCTTATATACCTGTATGAAGATTTTTCTAGCATATATAATTAGAAGAAGAATTTTGGGGTAATGGAGAATGTACATATCTTGATTTTTACAGTTTTTACATGATGCTGGGCAGTATATTCGTATGGTTTTAATTCGTCAGCAACATAATAGTACTGTAAAGTACTGGTTTCCTTGCTAACACTTTGTATTGTGAGTAGGATGTAGTGTCTCATCTGTAGTTTAAATGTGAATCTCATTACTAGTGAGTTGGGCATATTTTCAAGTTTATTTCCTCTTCTTTAAGTTTCTATTCACATCCTGTTTACCATGATTTCTTTTGGCTTTTCTTCTGTTGATTGATTTATAAAAGTGATTAATTCACTCATTAAACCTTTGATTACATGAGTTGAAAATATGATCCCCCAGTCTGTGCCCTGCCCTTTAACCTTATTATGGTACTTTTTTATATGGGTTTTTGAAATTTGACAAAGAATTACAATTTTTCTTAATGTTTGTGCTCCATATGCCTTGCCAAAAATGTTTCTCTACCTTACACTAATAAAGATATCTTCCAATATCTACTTCTTGCAGAATTTCTACTGTTCTTTAGATGTCTTAACTTTTCATATAGTAATTGATAAAAGACTTTATTTTTCAAATGTGTGGTTACTCTAGGAAATAATGTGTTGTCACTACTGTCCTCTAAAATAATCTTCACAGTAATAGGAATAATGTCTTGTGATATTTAAGGAGCTGAGAACACAAAACTGTTTAACACTGACTTACCCAGTGTGACTGCTACAGAGCTATTTGGAAGCTTTAAATAAATGCAAGATAAACACAGAAGTCAGGGTTGTGTTTTGTTTTGTCTTTTTCTATTTGTTTTTTTGAGGTTCAAGTATTTGTAAAAATAATATGCTGATGGTGGGCAGATGAAATAGAGGAAACTTCTAGTTTTGATCAGTTGGTGTATATTTAGAATATGATATTGTCTTTGGAAATAAATATAAGGTCACATAGACTGGAAAAGCTAAAATGATACGCATTTGCGCAAAGTACGCAACGTGGTTGGTCACCTGCAGTGTGATAGGAGCACTCAGTGAACCTTTGGGAACGATCCCTAAATAAGACATACATCATCAGAGCAGTGTGGCCTGGGTCAGAGAGACTGAAAGGCAACAATTCCACATTTCTAGTGAAAGAAGTGTTCATAGCCCTCGGAAGGACAGGCAGTCGAGTGTTTGAGGCTGCAGTTGGTGTTGCCATTACAAAGCTGTCAGATAAACCTGCTTTTTCTTCCTATAAAGGGACATCTTTTTTTTTTCTCTCTTTACTTTTCTCCCTTCTGCCTCTTCAGTTTAAATTACCGATGGACACTGCCTGCATTTGATCATTGAAAGCCTAAACTGAACCCCAAACTGTGGCTACTTAGCCAAGAAGCTAGTTAGAATTCCAGCTTGATCGTTTTGTTTGTTTGTTTAATTTCACTTAACATATTCTGACACGCTCGAAGTCTCCTGAAATTTAACTCGTGGGAACTGTGCTGTAGGAAAAGTCTGCCCCTGGACAGGCAGTCGTTAAATATCATGGATTCACTGCTTTCCGAACAGTGAGGGCGGCATCGCCGCAGCCACCCCTGCCCGCCAAGGAGAGGCTGTCCGGGCGGCGGATAAGCGGGAGGCGCTGCCGGCGCTGCCAGCCCCGCGGCACCTGCTCGCTGAGCGGCCGCGTCTGCGGCGGCCGCGGGGACAGGTGTGCGCCCAGGGGCGTCTCGGGGCCCCGCGCCGGGCCTCGCCGTGAGAACCCCTCGCTGTCCGCAGTGTCTCCGTCCAGGCGGGCGCTGCTTTAGGCTCGTGTGCCCCTGCGCCTCCCCCGAGGCGGGCTCCCTCGTCTTCGCTTGGGCAGTGGGGCGCTTTGTCCCGTTACGTGGAGCGGGAGAGGGCGGGAATTCCGCAGCCCCGCAGACGCAGCCGAGCACGGTTCTCTGTGCGGATGGCGCCCCGCGCAAGGGTCTTGTGCTGTGGCGCTGCCTTGAGCCGAGTAGGACCACTCTGTCCAGAAGTTTGAGGATGGTTGGGGGGGGGGGGATAAAGAACAGTCTGTAGAACCTTACCTAATGGATGCCATTTGTATAAAAACTTAACAGCACACAGAATATGTCCGTTTATTATTTGTGTGTGTTTGTGTATAAGTGGAAGTATAGAAACACGGGACACAGCAACCGGAATTTAATTAGGGCTCGCCCTTGGGAAAGGAGGGGCATCTTCATTGCCTGTAATGTTTGAGTTTTATGAGTGAAAAAGATCTGAAATGGATTTTTATAAAATGTTAACATCTTTTAAATCTAGGTGGTAGGTTTCTGCGTGTTTTGTTATATGTTTATATTCTTGCTTTTACTTTTCTGTGTTTGAATTTTCTCTTTCAAACATTCACCACAACAAAAAGTCATAAGCTGGGCAGATTTGCAGCTAATTACTGTGCCCTCAAACAAAAAATTTTGGAACCTAGAACAAATTGTTTCTTTGGCCCTTTGGGCCCCTACAGAGAGAAGAAGCTTGATGCAATTAGCCAAAAGGAGAGGCATTAAGCTCCTCTTGTCAAAATTAAATATATGTAGTTGAGACTACAGTTTAAGACTCCCAAATTGTATTTGGTAACATTGAATTGAGAGTTGGAATACTGAAGATTTTTTGAGATTTCCTCGTACAATTTTGTTTGATTTGTATCTTTGGTAGCTGTATGTGTTCTGTATATCTGTGAATCCAATGGCAATCTGTAAAGCATATCTTGGACACTACTCCTGGCCAAATGGTATGTGACATTGTGCTCTGTGGGCATATATAGAAGTACAACCTCAATTATTATAGGTAAGAAGGAAATCGGATGGCCAATATTTACAGCTTGAAGTGACTTTTTTTTCTCACAGTCTAAGGTAACTCAAAGATAGATAAGAGAAATCATTTATTTGAGAGGCCCTGTTTCTTTGAGTTTTAGTGAAAGGTCCTCAACCCTGTAGGTAGGTCCTTCGACACTAGCTTGTATTTTAATTTTATTTTTGTGTCTTAAACTTTTGTTTAAGCTTCTGCAATTAAGCTAAAATGTGATGTTAACAGTTTCTTGAATTAAGTCTCTGTAACTTTGAAGTCCATAAACTCCTCTTATTGTCCAATTAAAGGGTGTAACTAAAGATTTGAGAGACTCTGATTTGCTGTCTTTTGGAGGATCATCTGATTTCTTGGAGACTTCTGTTCATTGCCTCATTTTAATAATGAACTTTTATTTAAAAGTTTATTAGGATAATTTAAGGGCTGTTTTATTTGTTGGAAGCATAGGTGACTTGATTTGGAATAACATGAGCAAGAAGGAGCCAGTTGGTTTGATGTGAGCTTAGCTCAGAAAGCAATTTGGTTACTGCTTATATTTCATCATAATGAGAATTTTACACATATAAGATTTTTAGCATATTTTCTGAAATTTCAGACATGATTTTTGAATTTGACAGTGCATAATTTGGGAAATTAATAAACATAGCTTGTTCTTTAAAGAGTTTTATTTTTTTATGTTAAAATGAGATGGCCTTTTAAAGGTACCTTAAATTTTAATGTGACTTACATGAAGTGGTTTTTATGGAAAACATCATGTGTAATGTAGCTTTTGGAATTTATGTAGTCTTTTTTCTTTTTTTAGCATAAGATAGTTTAGAGAACTTTATAGACATTGTCATTTACACTCATAAAATCTCCTGCTTATGGGGATATTCTTAGACCCTCTATTACATATAGGGGAATTTTTAGTAAGGAAAAAGTATGTTTTATTTAAAGCCCTAAAGAAAATCACTGGTAAAGATAGGATTTAGTACTAAATTAGTAAATTACTTTCCCTGGGATATTTTATCATAAACTTAAGATATGGTAGTTAAAAGGACCACCTAGATAATCAAGTAGTTTTACACAAATTTTAGAATGAATGTGGATGTATTTCAATTTTATGTTTTAATTTTCAACATTTTATTATATAATCTCAATTTATAAAATAACCTAGAATTTGACTTTTTGACTTAATAATTAGGGATAATATTTTAGATAAGTAGTAATTCTTTGGAAAATAAAAATAGCATTTAAAGCATACTTACTATGCCTGGAGAAAGGGTCCATCAGAAATGATGAAATTTAGGTTTATAAAATTTGAGAAAGACAAAATTGTGGCGATACACATAAAGCCTAAATTTAGTGGATAAATACTTGGAAATGTATAGCTGCCCCAGAAGATGACGACTCATGGGTTATTGAAATTAGGTTCTGAAAAGTTCATGCTTCAATTTGATAAGGGAAACACCAAGAAAGCTTGTAGGGAAAGAGGAGAAAAATGTAAATACTAATAAACATATGAACAGATGTTTTATCTCAATATCAGAGAAATACAAATTAAGAGAATAAGAATCTATTTCTTACTTTCCATATTGATACAATCACAAAAATAGGTTTTTTAAATGAAAAGTACACTCACAAGTTTCTAATGAGAGTAGAACCAGGGATGTCTTTTCTGGAAAGCAGTTTGGCAGTGTGTTAACAGCCTTGTTTCCTTACCCTTTGACCCAGTATCCCCACTTCTAGGAAATGATCCTAAGGGAATAATGAGAAATGTGGACAAACATTGACAAAAATTCACTGCGGTGCTTAGCAAGACCTAGAAAACAAGTCATGGGGGGATTATTCAGTAAAGTTTGATACATTCCTATTATTTGGGACTTGATAGCTATAAATATTTTAAATATTTTCTAATACTTTTTAAGACCATACCAAAATGAGAAATACATGCATACGCTGAGTGAAAACAAGGTATAAAGAAAGCAATATATATAGCATCTTCTCATATATCCATTTATGTAAAAATATACATTTTAGACACATTCATAGATGAAATAGGTTCATAGATGATATACATTAAATATTAAGTTAGTTCTTTGGTTATAGTATATGAGTGACTTCATTTGTCTTAACACTTTTTAAAAGTTCTCTATATTCTACCATTATTCTATTGTTTTTCTAAACAGAAAATTAAATAATTAAAACATCTTTGTAGGCAAAGATACTACCTAACTTTTTATTTTTAAAGAAAATATTCTTTGGGTTGTAAGCTTTTATGGATGATTTGATTAGTTCAACTATATAAGTGAATGACTTTGATGCTACGGAGTATACAGAAATATGGCATGATCTCTGCCTCCCAAGAATATAAAATTTGGTGAAAGAGGCAAGAAAAAACTCTACTGAAAATCTTACAAATAAGTTGTCTTGAGTTTTCAGAACCTACCTTTATACTTATATTAAAATAGAAGATGGAAATCTAGTTTATGTCCTTATAACTAACTACCTGATAACTGTCAGTGATTAATTAATACAGCTCATAATTTTGATTATTTTATTCATTAAGGCCTCGTTTGGTCCATCTGACACACTCCACCCCATCCCACCCTCCCTTTTCCATGTTTATGTTAAAACTTAAACATTTACTTCTTGTGGGGTGTTGGGTCCCGGTTCATATGTGACAGCTAATAAAGGAATCTTTTTTTTTTTTTTTTTAGCTAAGGATATTAATTTGGCCACATGCTGGGTTGCCTCCTGCTATAGCATAATAGCTGAAGAGGGAGGATTCTCTTAGTATTATTATTTTTTTAATCTAAAAGTTCTTCCTTTTTAATTTGCAGGAAGGTATTACTGAGGGCCTGTCACCAGGTTTTTAGAATTCTCTTGATATCAATTTGCTAATATAGTTTAGAAGAAAATACTGTAATGTCAGTGTTTATATTATAGATTGAACACTACTCCAGTAGTAGTGACGGGGTGAGGATTTTGATCTTTTATTGAAATGAGTGTGGCATTTTATACTATTACAGTAATACTTAAATAGTTGAAAGAGCTTCTAACTAATGTAAAAATGGGATGGCGAACTAATTTCTTTAGAAGGATGTATTCCTAATGAAGTGGGACTTCTGATAGATTTGAGCGATTTACATTCATTTAGATTCATTATGTGCATATACTTGCAAATCATATGCTAGAACTATGAAAAAAGATAGTTGGTACATTTGGAAGTCTAGTGAAATCCTGTCTATCATGGTAATTTATGCAGACTTTACACTGTTTTCTTTGAAGAATAAGTTGTTTAATGACTGGATTAATACAGTTTCACAAAAGTAAACCATTCAATCAAAACTAATTATATGTTTGGGAGGCATGGTAGAATCATCTTAATAATGGGAAACTACATGAAAAGAGATAACATTTTAATGACCTTGTATCCAGTTTATGGTCATAGGCTCCAATTTTAAGACTTTCATTAGTTGAATAAAATATAATCAAGTGAACTCTTATGTGTAATAGGGTTTTTGTTGTTGCTAATAGGCAGTATTTCTCCTATATTGTAGATGTCACTTTCCTAACAGACATTTATAACTGACTACTGTGTAGTGGCAGGAATTGAAATTGCACTGGCCTGCATTTGACTTCTGGTTCTGGATGGTTCTTAGTATTGTGATTTTGGGAAAATTATTAATTTAGGTGAGCCTCAGTTTCTCCATTTGTGACAGTCTACTTAACTCATTGGGTGAAGTTTAAATGAATATTATACACAGAGCCCTTAGCACAATGCCTGGCACTTAGGTTTCTGTTAACTCAATGCAAATAGTTGCCATTGTTTAATTAAACTATATATTTTGATTACTTCATATTACATTTTCTTAGACTAAAATCATGTTAGTCCAGTAATTATGAAACTTGAATTTACATATTTCTGAAGCTGTCAGCTGCCAGATTTCAACTCAGATATGTACCTCTTCTTTGTTTTCCAGACCATGCATCCCAATGGTCAAGCAAGTGAAAAAAACAAAACAAAACAAAACAAAACCATTTTCTTAACATTTATTTATATAATGATGAAAGTCATATTGTAACATTCTTAGAATTTAGTATATGAAAAATCATAAATGTCAATATTTAGGATCCCATCAGTTGGGATCCTTAGAGTAACTTACCTTTTGGTGCCTTCCCTTTGTCCTTAAAATAAACAGTCCAAATTCTTTACGATGGCCGACAAGACTGTGGTACGACCCTGACAAGCTCCTTTTCTCATCTCTCACCTTCTCTTTCTTCACTTAGCTCTCACTGTGCTGAACGCCCTCCAGGTTTTCCAACAGTACATACTCTCATCTATGGGGAGTTAGCTCTGCCCAGGGACATTCTTTCCACCTGCCTCCCACCCACCACAACCGCCTCGCCCATCTGCATGTTCTGTCGGTTAGTGTTCAGGGCCCAACTTAAGCTTTTCTTCATCAGGAAGGCATTCCAAATTGTGACCTTAAATTCCCCTTTTATGTTCTAATTGTTGTTCATGTTTCTCTATCAAATATGTACATTATTAGTATTATGAGTATTAGTACTACTTCTGTGTTTTTCATTTTCTTTGACTTTTTCAACTGTTCTCCTTGCTAGAATATATGACCCATGAGGACAGTGCTGGGTCTCTCTTGCTCCCTCTTCAGAAGTCAGCATTCAAATGTTGGAAAGCCTTCGAGTTGGCAAATAGTGGCCAGGCCAACAAGGGCTGCTGGGGGACACGGCGCCTGTGAGACAGCTGTCATGTCTACAGGCCTGCACAAGGGTGTCTCACACCTGCCCTTTGAGTAAGAAGCAGGAACTTCGCTTTAGAGACCTCGAACTTCCTGTTAGAGACCTCACACTTGTGTAATGCTTTGTAAATCCAAAGGTCTCTCAGTTTTTATCAGTACAGAGCAGTCAAACTTTTCTGGAAACAGGCTTATTCCTCTTAGTGTCGGTAAAACCTTGTAAGGACTGTTTCAAGCCTTAGTTGGTATTTTGTTAAACTCGTTAACTTCCAGAAGGAAATCTTTTACCAGGGAGAAGTGAATGTCACCTTTGCGCCTCTGCTATGAATGTGTCTGCAAGAAGAGGTGATATGGTTGGTCCTGGTGGTTAACAGGTATACCTGAAACCTGCTCTAGTGTTCTGAGTCCCAGTTTGGGAATATGTGAGAAAGGTATGTGTGCGTGTGTACTGCGTGTGTGTGTAACTGATGAAAGAAAGAATTACAAACTATTTCACTCTTGAGAGTTTGAGAGAGAAGGGCGATGATTGTATAGGATGCTCTTTATACAGATTTTAGGTGGGAATAGTGTATCTTTTTGTACAGAGACATACTGCATGTCAAATTGTCATTGACAGGATTTGTTATTTCTATCTACTGAGTTTTCTTTAGATGAAATAAATCTATTCTGGGTTTTGGATGTTACATGCGCAGAAGAAAATTTCTAAAACACCACTATCTTACTAGAAATTATTCTTCAAGAATATAAAATATTTGAAATGTCTACTGAATTTATATGCTGAAATAATAGGCTAAAAATTTAATACGTGAATTTGGAACCATTTAATTCCTCACATGCATTTTAGTTTATAAGCCTAGAAGATTCCAATAAATATATACTTTTATTTCTGGTTATTTTAAGTCAGTTACATTTGATTATAATTTTTTCCTTCAGGTAACATTCTGAGAAAGAAATATTACAAATAAATTGTGAATGTAAATGAAAAACATTACATAGACTTTCATCATTACTGAAAGTATGCCCCTAAGTACATTTCTTCCTCTTTTATTGTGTTTTCTTATGCTTTGATATTATGTTTTAAAATCATTTGATCATTTTCCTTCCTCCAAATTCATCAAGATCCATGTATATTAGTTTGAATTTGAATTTCTAGATGAGATGGTAGATCATTAGTGTTAGAAAACAATTCCTTTAAATTAACAGAACATTACACTAGCATCATACTTATGCTGATGGCAGGAGACCTGAAATGCTTTCTGTTTGCAGTTTTGTGCACAGTGTATAGATACTTGCCCCCACCCCAAACAAAACAAAAACAAAGGCTGTGGGAGCCTTGAAATGGTCTTGGGCCGACAACAAAATTGTGACTATTAAATATTAGTTTACTTTAACACATATGCTCTTATTCCTCCTTTACAATCTTAAGTTCCATATGTCACATTTAAAGTTCATTCAGAACTTTAATCTTAAATGAATTTTATTCTAAAGAAAAAGTATTATGTAATGTAAATAATCAGTAGATAATATACTGTTTTGAAATACACATTTTTATAGAGTATTCAATTATCTTATGCAGGCATACCCAGGCTTAAAGCCTGATCTATAAAATGAAATGAAGACAAAATGGAAATGATTTTATACTTTAAAAAACAGTTCCACATAGCAAGCATCAGAAGCACTGACTTTTGAAATCAGATGCATTTGAGTTTAAAATGTGATCCAGCTCTCTGAAACTGAGCAAATACTTCAGTCTTAAATTCTCTTCCAAAAATTAGAGATAATACCAAAAAGAGCAGACTAATAAATACATAAAAGTTCATAGTGGAATGTGAAACTTAATGTATTTGACAACTTATCACTGGCCTTCTCTTGACAAATAATTCCCCTGGTACATTTGAAATTGAAAGTGTATAAAAGGGAACTTGGAATTTTGAGCCATTTGAAAAGACTTAAGAAAATATGCCTTCATTTAAAACATTAACTAGTTATTACAGGAAATATAAAAGGTACTCATAATTTTTAGAATATTGAGCTTCTACACAGGTCCTTATTTTCTACTCTATATTATATAGAACATTTAATTTTGCAAATTATTGTGATCAAATCTGGTATAGTAAAAAGTTTGTCTTAATCTTAGGGCCTCATTTTTCAATCAGTATCTGGCTCTTTAAAAAAAATCTATTTTCTGAAGCATGAGAGTAATTTGTAAAAAAAAATACTCTGAGTGTAATTAAGTAGCACTATATAGGGAGGGCAGTCATTGAAATCTGCTAGAAGTAGATATTTTCCTCCCAATCATTAGAAAATAGAACATTTCCCTAAATTTCTATTTTCTTTTGGGCCTGATCACCTTCCTTTCAGCACTAGACTATTTTCTAATGGAGGATTTCCTTTTAAAGCCAGGAGGGATTTAGTATGTAATAGAGATATTATTACTCAGTAAATGGAAAGCAGACTATAACAAAGTATAAAAAAAAAAAAAATTAGGGGCTTGTGGAAAAGAGAGAACTCTTTCTTTTTCCTTTTCTGTATTCGATATATGATTTGGATCTCAAATAGTAATTTATTGAAACATGCAATTGAAGCTTTATACTTATAAGAGAGGGGAAATGTAAGGATTTCATACTATAGACCTTTTTATTTTTGTGATTTCAGTTTTGTGAATTAAACTATTTGGGTAATACTCATTTTTTCATTTAGTTTTCTTGAATAATTACAAAAATCATTTTAAGTGTTTTATTATATAGCATACATGTTTTAAAAATATCTGTGTAATGCATATACACATAAATGTATATGTATATATGAAATAGTACAGAATTTTATGGAGTAAAAAAGTTCCCTATTGTTCCCCACTATACTCCCTGCCCCCCACCACAAACACAACCCACTCTCAAAACCAAAGTATTCACTATTTGGTATATATCTTCTCAGAGATTTTTTTGATGTATTTCCCAATTGTCTGCAACTTGCCATTTTTAATTTAATAATAAATTTTGGATTTATTTCCATGTCTGTTAGGAAAGTTATTTAAGCCTTTGTGTTTTCATAGTATGTATATATTTTGATCTTAAAATTTAAAACTTTTCCAGAAATAAATTTAAGGCATTTATTTCTTCATAGAATATTTATTGAATATCTATCATTTTCCATGAAAGTACTGGTAACATTGGAATGAAGATATACCCCTGACTGCAAGGACTTATATAGTGATTTTTTTGTGTTGTATTACAAAACTAATATAAATATTAAAGATACTTTCTAAATGCAAATTTAGCAAGCCTTACAAATTTAGCAAGAGAATTCCAGTGACTTAAGGTCTCTTTATCAGTCTCTGAGGTGTTTCACTCCCAGGTACTTAAGGTGAATTTTATGTGTACCACAAAACTGAAACTCAGACAATATCAGTTTATTGACTTGAGTATAATATGCAACATTCTGACAGATATTTCATGTTTATATATCAAAAGCTATAATACAGATAGTTACTGATGATGCTTCCCTTATTAAATACTAGATGGTTTTGTTGAGTTGCACCTCGACTAACTCCTCCCTCCCTCTCCCAATCATTCCTAGTTTGGAATAATTACCGAAACATAATTTAGTCTAGTGTCTATTATTCAAATTTCGAAACCCAGAAAGTGCCTGTCTTTTGTCCATGAAGCTTATTATTGTACATGTAAAACTGACCACTACACTGGGCTAAGATTAAAATCCTGTACATAGCTTGACGTCAGTGCCCCATTTTGGAACCTACAGCCTGGGTACTTTCACACTTGAAAAGTATAATGTTAGGTATTAAAAAGTCAGAGAATAATAATACAATAAATTATAACATGGCATTCAGTGGAATATTACATCGCCATTTTAGCATAACCATGAAGCTTGTACAAGTATGGAGAATGTTCACCATTAATAAAAGCAGAATAATGTTATATGTATTGATTATAAGAAGACCATTAAGAAAGGCCAGAGCCAGGAGCGGGTGGGCTGTTTTCAGGGGCCCTGCGTCGTTCTGATTAGATGGCTAACGCATAGAGCCTGAGCTGGGCAGAGTGGCAAGAAATGACCCTGGAGAGAGAAGCAGAAGATGATTTATAGCCTTGTCTGGACCATCCTAAATAAACATTTGTTCTCTTTTCCTGGAATGTTCTTCACCTGTCTTTTCCTATGACTGCCCCACCTCTTTTCAGGCTGTGGATCAACATTTAACCCTTTGATAAAAGGCCTTTCCCAAGTGCACTGTCTGAACTCCTTGCCCTCGTCCAAAGGTGCGTGCACATGCCACACACACACACACTTTCTCACCACCATGTGTATTTCTTTTGCAGCATGTTACAGTTGCTGATTATTGTGAATTCTTAACTTCTTGTCTCCCTCAAAGAGGGGGGCAGATATTATCTTGTTATATTTACAGATTTGTGGCTGTTATATGGAACATTCATTAGATAATTTGGAATGAATGAATCAGGAGTTTAAACTCTCCAACATATCTTGCTGATTCCGTGGCTGGGTCAAATTATTTAACTGTTTAAGTCTATTTTTCTTATTTGTGAATTTGGAATATTTAATGCTTGAGGTTCTTGTTTCAGATTACATAATGTAAAACAGATTGCATAATGTGGTTAAAGGTGTGACATTTTGGTAGCATATCTGAGATTGGTGGCTGTTTGTATCCACTATACTGAGGTGATGTGACTGGCTGAGGCCACATAGTTCTTAGGTAATAGAGTCAGAATTAGAACCCAGGAAGCTCTGGCTCCAAAAGCTTTCCTGTTTTCACCACACAGGCTGCCTGACACAGGGTCTCTGTGAAAGCCCAGGGCTCTCCAGAGTCAGGAATGCGGCTGCCCTGCCTCTTGGGATGCAGGGCCCAGCCTGGTGTTCAGGACAGCCAGTCAAGGACTGAGCGGAGCCTGGTAGGCTGGTTCCCACTGGCTCCCCCACTCCAGGGTGTGCGACGGAGGTTCAGTGAAAGCAGCTGCTGCTTAACATTGTATGTACTCCACCAGGTAGGTAAAATGATAAATCTCTCTTCAAACTGTAAATCTCAATAGGGTTCATGTGGGAAATTTCGATACTAGGACTTCTAGAGGACATTTGTAAAAGGTAACTTATATGTAATACTTAAAAACCTATAAATTTTTCAAAAGCAAGCATCTTAGATTTCTAAAAGGGATGAGCAAAACATTAACTTCTATAAATTCAGTCATCTTTTATACACAGAAGTGGGCATTAGTAAGAACCACATTGCCTTTTGTAAGGTACTTGTAAAAGTTTAGAAAGTTAATGAAAAGATTAAAAATTGCTTTAAAAATTTTCAGTTGATTAGAGTATATTAAGTTTGCAGCTAATCAAAAGTAAATTTTACTTTACTTTATGGAATACATTCCATGAGCTATTGTGTGATTTCTAAATGAACTAAAAATATCTCTAAGTGCCTGCAGTGTTCTCTAAGGAGGTAGTTTTATGGGAACCTGTTTCCAGAGACCTGTACATTTTTGTCCCTGTATTATCATTGAGGTTGAAAAACATCCAATTCTTGGTATGAAAGTTATACTTGCTTTTTATAGTTTAATGAAACTTTCCACCAACTTATTCAGTTAACTGTGGAAGAAAATAATCTCTATTTTGCAATTAACTTCAAGTTAGGCTTCAGTTATTTTCCTAAAGTCTTTGTTAGTGAAAGGTACTTAGTTACACAATGTTGAGGGTAATTTAGATGTATACAGAATGGTTGGATATAAATTTTTCTCAAATTGCCTTGAACTTTTAATGGAGAAAACGAAGAAACTTTCCCCCAGGGAAAACATAACCATTTCAAGTTTTATTACTCATAAGTACTAACATATGAATTTTTAGTCTCTGTTTATATATGTAATTTATTTTATGTGCTGCTTTATATTTATATGATGTATCATGAAATATTGCATATGATACGTTCAGTACAGTTTTGGCATTGAGATTGTTCCAGAGAGCTGAGAATTTGCTTAAAATTCAAGACTGTTTTGTTTTAGACATTTGGAATAGAAATCTGTCTAAAATAAATTACCCGTTTTTCTATCTTCTTATATAGATTGTGTTGAGCAGAAACCTTTCTTTGGTGAATCAAACCGTGGTTTATTTTAAGCTCCTTGAGAGCTTAGCTGCTTTTATAAAAAAGCCCAGTAGAATGGCATGTCCCTGGTTTGATTACCACTTCTGCCTGCAAGTAAGTTCTCTGAGGGCAAGACTAACGTCGTTATTCCCTGGCCCCCAGCACGACACATGGTCAGTCATTTTTGAATTAGTGAAAATATCATGCCAAATTATGATGCCCTTAGTACCAACCAATGTACTTAGTATACCTTGCCATCAAAATAAATGACCTCAGACTGCTGTTGCTGCTTTCTGTTTTGGGGCTAGAATCTTGCCTGGCTTGTAGAGCTCATGCCAGATGCCTTCTTCCCGTCTTGAAAATTTCATTGGGTGCTGTTGATATTGTGTACATTGAGAGCAAATAAACCCTAAGAGCGAGCCTGACTGACTCTAACTGTACAGGAGCGGTTTTGGCACATAGATTGGCGATCATCTCTGTCAGTCACAGAGGTCCATATTTCTTATTTTTTCTGCCATCGTGACACAGTTTAATTTCAACACATTCTTGTCACCATGTTCTCCACCTTTTTGTGACTTTTAACTGATCTCAAGTTTCTGAAACTTGTAAAGTGAGGACTACCTAGGTAGCTTATTTCACTGCTGCTCCCCCTTTTCCACCAAATATTCTTAATGTAGTACATTATGATTACATTAATGTAATAAGAGAATAAATGCCTATCCCAGAGGATTTGGGAGTATATGTCAAACCATGAGACTTAAGGATAAACTTTCTTTGAAGTCTTTCATGTTATCTTAAAAATTAATGCCAACTTAGAATCTATACATAGTCTGTTCATTTTAATGTGAAACATTTTAAATAACTAGTAGAAAAGCATTGTGTCTACACACACACACACACACTCCTAAGTATTTTCCTGTCTATTTCCAAATATTACTATCCCCACACACCCACCACACAAACAGTCACATTCGTTGTCTATCACTGAAAACTTTGAGGGTGAGAGACAAGTTTATTTCCAAGCCACCAAATCTTGGGCTATTTCTGCCCTACATTCTGCTTGCAAACTGAACAATTTCTTCTTTAGTTCCTCTCTCTTTTTTCCTTGTGCTTTTGCCATCGGCAGCTTAATGAAACCAAATTATATTTTCAGCATTCTTTCTAGAGAGCTTAGCCAGATCAACAAGTTCGTTAGGTACGTTTTTATCTTCCAATTTATCACCAGCAAAATGTTGTTGGTTATTTCATCACAAGAGGCTGCTGTGTCTCCAGTCTTTAATTATCTCTTTATTATTTTGCCCGTTTCTGTCTACCACCCCATCCCAAAAGTGATGTCACATATTTCAAGTTTTTATTAAGAGTTTTTATTGTTGAGTTTTGTTATGGCAGCACTCCACTTTCGGTACAGGCTCTGTATCCACTTTCTGTTTCTGCTTAATCAACCTCCCCAAGCTTACTGGCTGAAGCAGTCACTATTTGCTCATGATTGTGCATTTTGTGTGGTCTTGGCTAGGCAGTTTTCCGGTCTTAAGTGGACCCACCCCGGCAGCTGTGGTCATCTGATGGCTCACCTGACTGGGGCTGGAGAGTTCAGGATGGCCTTGGTCATGCGTTGGGGACTGTGGTGCTGGGTCTGGGCAGGCCCTTCTTTCCATGTGGTCTCTCATTATTCAGTAACCTATCCTAGGTCTCCTCAACATGGCAGCAGGAGTCTTCAAAGAGGGGAAAGGTGAAAGTGGAAAGACCCCAGCTCTGGAACACACACCCTGCTGCTCTTGCTGTATTTTATTGGTCAAAATAAGTTGCAAGGCCAGCCAGACTCGAGGGGTGGGGAGATAGTAGACACCCGATGGAAAGCGTTGAAAAACAGTATGGCTGAGTTTTTTCAAACTACCACCCTACTACTACATACCTCAAGGTACTCCAGTTGAGAAGCGAAAATCATGCAATATTGTTGACCACCTAAACCAAGGATCATGAACTGACTGTCAGGGCCTTTATGTGATCATGGGCATGTTTAAACATTTGAAACTCAAGAGATTTTACATTAAACTTAATTGCAAATCTGTCTTTAACAGAATTGAAGCCCTGGTCATTCCTGGCTTGCATCTATCAGTCTCCGAAGAGCCAGAGCTAAGCAGACTGCTCCTTTAGCTAGGGAGTGTTTTATCTGTTTGTCACAAGTCCCCACCGTGGCCTATTCACTGATTCAAATTACCCAATTTCCAAGGCATTTGAGCCTGTGACAGCTTATCATCAATCAGGGCTGTGTGTCAGAATCTCCTGTGAAGCTTTTAAAGCTAGAACTTCCAGGGTACCACCTAAGATTCTTTGAATTGGATGCGCTGGAAAGCAGAACCTGGGTGCCTGCCTGTTCACACAGTTTCACAAGTGATTCTAATCTACACTCATCATTAAAAACCACAGCCTCAAGATAAGCTTCCCGCATATTTGAATAGTACTGAATATTTGAAGAATGGCTGTACTTTGAAAAAAATGTCATGTGCGTTCACATTTATTTATTTTTTTCTTATAACTCCTCTGTGAAAAGACTGTGTGATGAAACTAAGATAGGAGAATTAAATTGTGAATTGCTAGAAAGTTTAATTGCATCTCCTGAAACTCTACCTTCTCCATATTTAAAAGAAATTTTCAATATTTTATAGCTTCAGGGATATTATAGGAAACTCAAATAGAAACAGTAAATTTTAGTAGTGACCTTTTTACTAGCACCTGAATCTTTACCTATTGAAAGTTACCTTTATAAAGATGGGAGAGGATTGCCAATGTTAACTGCTGCTGATTACCTGTAGAGGATACTTTGGAGATAGGACTTTTTTTACCTTGAAATTAAGATAAAACCTTAAATTATTAAAGGAATGAGGGAGCACATTGAATCTATCTACCTCATCTGTGTGTCTCAGTTTCTTTTGCAACATTTTCAGTAAAATACTTTTACTTGACAATAATAAAATTAGATTGTTTTTAAAGATAAAGACAGTGCTTATTTGAGTTTTTCAAGAGTCATTTTTTAAGGTCAGCCTTTAATTTTCTTGACCTGCCTTCTTGATTTTGTTAGCCAAGGCTTCTCTCTCTCTGTAGCACAGATTCACAGCCATAAGCAGGTGCTGGGCTGAATCTCAAGGACCCCTCAGTGAGCATAATGGGGCTGGAAGTTACAGTGCACCGTAAATTCACTGAGAGCTCCTGGTAGCTGCTCCTGAAGTCAGTGGGGGAAACACAGTTTAAATCTTGCTTAGAGCAACCATTCCAGTAACACATTAATTCCCTAGAATGATTTCAGAAAAGTCTGAACCTGAAAAGGGGACTGCTTCATACTTTAAGGTATTCATAGGAAATCTGAATTGGTAATGTGATCTGAAAAGAGTTATGAAGTGGTTTTTTAAAAATTTCTGCACCGATCTATCTCTTGCTTCAAGTTTCTCTGTCAATATTTGGTAAATGCATCTTATTTGTCTTATCAGATCTTTGGAATTGTTATACAGTTAGTGTATTTGGCTGACTAGATTCCTTTCAGGTCTTGGAAATATCACCCCAATTTGCACAGAGAGTACTCTCTGTTAAAACCAAGTACTTGGTCATGTTATCAATTTTGTATTTAGAAAATTATTCACTCCCTTGAGCTACATGAATTTCTTCCTCAAAGATTGTCTACTGTTTTATTATGATGGCTTCTTATATAAAAACTTTTCATATAGTCTCTCGTAAAAGAGACATTTGGCCTTTTATTTAGGTACTATACATGTTACTTATTAGTATATGGTTTGTCAACCTCCTGCTAAATTTGGATCAAGGCCATGGAATTCTCTCATCTCTTATGGGAGGAGAAGTTTCTGTTGTACTTGCACCAACTATTCAGTGCATGGGCAATGTTAAATAAAATACCAGCAAGGCCAAAGACAATATTTGTGTGAATTATATAATGCGCTATTAAAAGCTTTTCTAAAATTAAGGAAACCTTGATGTTTTCTTAAATATTATTGCAGCTCTCTTTAAATATATAACTCCACAATTGTGAATCAAAGTAAGAACAACAGAAAACCATTTTTGTTAGCTGTTTCATGCATTGTTTCGTGCGGTGGTTTTGTGAAATAGATTTTAAAAGCCTTGGGATCTAATAAGAGGCTGTTTGGTTTATAAATATATGTGGGATATTTTTTAGGTCTTCAAAAGTAAAATAAGAGAATCATTTCCTTATGTTATCAATTCCTCTATGGGAAAGCATATTAAAATATAGAAAATATAATGGCATATAATTTAGCAACATAATATACAATGTGGGTTGAGAGACAATTACAGTGTTTTATTTCCCTATATTTTCCATTTTAACTGAATGCATTTTAGCAACAATTGGTTTCTGGCTGTAACATTATGTTAGCTGTTTCATAAAGCTTTATAGCAAATTACTGTGGTATACCAAATAAAATAAATTCCTGACTTCACTCTCAAAAGTTATATTATGAGCAGGCATAAATGTTTACTTTTATAGGTAAGCATGTATTTTATAACACATTTTTTTTGCATGTGTTGTCATAATCTTTGTTCAGGATTATTGTTCCTGACATTATTTTAGTGGTTTCCTCTGTATTTAAGGTTTCATTTTATCCAACAAATCAAAGGTCTTCCTATTTGGTTCATAGTAAGCTGATATATACAGTACTGAGTGCTCGGGTCACACATCACCAAGTAACAGCATCTTTTTGAATAGGACCTTGTTGTTTCTTCCATTCCCACAGTTCCTGTAGTGTACTGTCTCCCCAGACAAGCCTACCCTGTCCTCCTCTCAGGTGACTCTGGCCCCACTCTTTGTCCCTTTCGACAACCCTTCCTGCCACTCTCCCCAAAACATTTGAATTCCTGCTACAGTGTGACACTTCTTAACTAACCCCAGATCTCATTTGGTCATGTTTTCATCTGAGAATTCCACCCCAAGATTTTTTTCCATGCAGAAAAGATTGGAAAATAATGCAGCAAACTCATGAACATTCATGCATCCGTCTTTCTGATTTAAGTATTGATATTTTGCATATTTACTACAATTTTTTTAAGGTCCGTATAATGGAAGCATTCCTAGTTAGATTCAGCCCTTCTTTCTCAGATGTTAACCACTGTCCTGGTGTGTCTTTTTTCTGGCACATATTTTATTCTTTCACCTTATTCTTATATTTCCATGTGAACTCTCGCATTACATGTTCTTAAAATTGTGTATGTAGGAGGAAATTATTTTAAAAATTGAGATAGTAGTACAGGTGAAATTTTTAAATGCCTTATTTAGAGCAGTTTTAGGTTCACAGCAAAATTAAGAGGAAAGTGCAGAGATTTCCCATATACCCCCTGCCACCAACACATGTGTTATCTCCCCCATTATCAGCATCATTCACCAGAGTAGAACATTTGTTTCCAAGGATGAACCTACATTGACATGTCATTATTACCCAATGTCCATAGTTTACATTAGGGTTCACTCTTGATTTTCTGTTCTTTTGGTTACTACAAACATATAATGATATATGTCTACCTTTTTAGTACGATACAGAAGGTTCTCACTGCCCAAAATGTCCTCTTTCTCTGCATCCCTACAAACCCCTGGAAACAGCTGATTTTTTTACAGATTTTTATGAAAAATTACCATCGGGTTACTCATTAAGGCTTTATTTTGTATGAAAAGCTAATGTCATTTTTTTCAGGAATGTCACCCCTTTGAGACTCATCTGTGGCTCAGACCTGTGACCACACAAGGGAGTAGCCCTGTTAATTTTGGTGTTATGGTCGGGATTTTTTTTTTTTCTTTTTGGTCTCTCCTTTCAGAGCTGTGGAGAGAGGGAGATGTTCATCGGGGTGGCTTCAGGCTTGCAAACACAGGCAGCATTCCTCTGTTTGTGTTGGCATTCCATTTCAGAACTGCCTGGCTTCCTCCATGCCCTGGCCACTCCTCAGGAAAAAGAGCCCTTTGGTACTCCCTGGTATCTGAAACAGGCAGGCAATTAAGACAATAGCTGTGTCTTTAGGGGTACAGTGTGCTAGAGAGCCACTCGAGGCAACAGTAGCTTACTGATGGGAAGCCACAAGGAGGTTTTGGGAATGGGCCCTAGCAAGACTCCTGTCAGCCCTTGGGACTGCAGAGAGTCGTGGACACTGAAGAGCACAGGGCGTCTGTGGGATGCAGGTGGAGTGGAGGGGCGTGTGCAGCCTAGGTGCAGAAGGGGGATCCCTGTGGGAAGTCTTGCCAGAGTTTGAGGGTTTCAGATGATGAAATAGAGGGTCTATCTGTCTGTTTTTCCTTCCCTCCTTTCTTCCCTGTTTCCCTGTCTCTGGCTTTCACTTAGTATTTTATTCTAAACAAATATATCTTTGTGTTCAGTTGAAAATAGTGGATAGAAATTTTGGTCTCTTAAGGCATTTGACCTTGAATAGGGGAAAAAAATATATTTCAGATAGAAATCTGAGCAACCTGAGGTTTCTGTATGGAATATATGAAGAGTTGCAATGAATAATTAAACAAGTTATATCTAATAAAATATACAGCACATTGCTTCTAACTCAAACATTCTAACTCTGCCCTAAGGATGAATGCTTTTCATTATTTTTTAATTGTTGCCAGGGTTGACCTTGAAGGTCTTTTCTGGCAGTTAATTTGTTATGGTAAGAATGAGATCACTAAGCATTTTAGCACAAGCCGCATGATGCATAGAGTTGCTTCCTATTATATAATGGTGATGTGATAAGTCTGTTTTCCTGGGAATCTGTTCTTTCATTTAGGTGGTAGCTTATTTCTCAGATCCTGTCTTTGGCAGTCTCAGTGCTGCTGTCCTGCAGGAGGATCTCTGTGGTTATGACGCAGGTCCCTGAATCCATGTCATATCTGTACTCATATGCCTGCTGACTTCTGAAGGCCCCGGGAACATCACATTTTGATCAAAAGGACGTGGGAAGATCTGGGGTCCCTTTCTCCCCTCTGGAAAATGGCTTCCTAGGAGATGGTTCTTCCACGAGTGGAAACACACAGATTTGCTTTAGTCTTTGTTACCATTGAGTCTGCCTTTGCAGTTACCATAAGACCTCTAATTGAGAGTGGTTACCGGTATGCCTCATTACTGGTATTTTTACATTGGATTTTGAAAAGAAACAGTAAAAGGCAATTAAATGTTTCATTAAATTAATTTATACAGTTCTCTATTCGCATTGCATTTTACAAAGAACAAATAATAGGACATTTTGGCTAGAGAATTGATGTAAGCATAGGGAAAATCTATAGTTTTTTGCCAAACAGAATAAGAAAAATGCATTGTATTCAGTTTGGGAATTAAATTTAACAAATATAGTTTCTTGTTTGTTAGAATGTGTACTGAATTTTAGACTTGAGTAATAAGTTCAAAACCATGTGGTATTATTGTGCATATACTATCAGGGGCTTTGTGTATACAGGTTGAATTTAAAAAACTCATTTAATTGGTTGGATTCTATGGGATGTCTTTTTTTCTTCGTCAGTAACAGAAAAATTAATTACTAATGCAATTCTCATGATACTTCCCTACTGACAAAGAAAATCTGCTGTGCTTTTAAATAAACAGAAATATTTATACTATCAAAGAAAATCAAATATTATAAAAATACCAAACAATTACTGAGTGGCTTTTAATTGAAGTAGATACATTTAAAAAAAAAAAATTTATACTATATATGCAACATATTTAAGGATAAGAAATGAAATTGCTACCAAGTGAAATTTTTAACTTCTGCTATATGTAGAAAATATTTGTTTCTACATTTTTAATATTTTTGGTAATAGAAAACATGAATTATTTTATATATTATCATTTTAATTCTGTTTTGAATATGTAAAATAATAGATGACAAGTATGGACTACACAAAATATATTTGTTTTCCTCCCCAGAAATTGCCAGTGAATCTTGGTTCTTAGAAAACAACAAAAACCCCTGTCATTTTACTAAGTGTGTAGTTCCTTATTGCTGTCATTTGGCTTTAAAAGGTGTGTATTTATAGACCCTGTGAAGTCAAACCGTGCCCTTGGATTATGGTGTTAAACTTGTAAACTTAAGCCCTTTGCACGGGTGATGTTAGTTTACATTTTGATATGGTAAATTTCTAGTCGAACAGCTGTTGTTTAACATTTATAAAACTTCATAAAATTGCTGCAAAGCTGTCATGTTTAATTTCAGATACATTCAAAATATAGAAAACCCATAATTGTTAACCAAAGGCAAAAGTGTGAAATCATTCTGCCTAAAAGAAAGATATACTTGATTTCTAGGCTACTACAGACTGGAGCTTAAGAAAAATATAACTAAGTTGTCTTGATTTGCATGAAGGTAAAACGCCTCTTAGTATAGTAGGTTTTTCTACTTTCTCAATGACTAAGACTTGATTTTCTCAGCTCAGAAAGAAAAATGCTAGAAAATCGTAGAAAATTGCTTTCACATTATTGTTACTTTTTATACAGTATAAGAAAACACGCAGCATAATGTTTTATGCTACCCCACATGTTATCATACATTAAAATAATCGAGTTGTGAATATTTTAACTCTTATTATAATTTAATTTTGAGAACTATACCGCATGTGTTTACTTATTGTCTAATTTGTAGGTCTTATTTCACATTGGGAAAATTGTCTTCATCTCATGGTTATAAACTGGTGTTCAAATTATTGTCTTAGGAAATCGAGACTTTAGCAATTTACCTTTCTTAAAGTGTACAGGTGAGGAGCAGTTCTGTTCTGTTGGAAGAAGGGGTAATGTTGCATTGCTTTATGTCAAATTTTATTTTATAAGACCTTAACTATATTCATCCTTTTACTTAGAGTGACTTTTACTTTTTTCTTCTAAATAGATCTCTTGGTTGGCCGTAACAAGTAACCTATAAATAATGTAAAAACTCAACTAAATTGATTATTGGCATTAATAGCATATTTTTAAAAGAAATGATGTTGCAAATTAGAAGGAAATATCCAGACTAGCCTATTCAATGTATAATGTCATGGAAATTATAGACATTAATTTTATGTGCTATAAATACATAATGGCTGCATCTATATAATATTATACCTTTTATGCATTCCTCGCTGACTAAGCTGCTTGAGGCATTGAAGCTGGGTGGCTAGGAGTTGGACAGATCTGTCTTTTTATCTTGGCTTGCATACTGGTTGGTTTTGTAAACTTGAACAAGCAAGCCCCTTTACTTCTGAGTCTGTTTTTTCTATGCAGTTGGGTATAACAGTAGGGTTTTTTGTGACGATTATAAGCAGTAATGCAGATATGGAACAACTGTAACATAGGAAGTACTTAATTAATATTAAATGTTTATTTCATGGACCATCTTATTTTTATCCTTAGCACCTAGGAAATGGTCCTCTTAGGAAGAGGCAGAATAAGTGTTGAATATGTGGGTGAATGAAAAATGACTGACTCATTAAGAGATCTTAGAAAAACATTTGTCTCCTTTTGTGCTTTCTCATTTGGATATTATTCTCTTTGACATGACTTGTACCTTCATAAAGGTTTGTGTGGAAGGAAATGTGGCCTTCTACCCAGTCAACCTAGAGTTATTTTGATTCTTCAGAATCAAGCTGCTTTTACCTACCTGTGAACTTAATTGCCCCCCACTCATATTTGGTGTAACTGCTCAGACGAGGAAATGAATAGTCAGGGATAGCCTTGTGTAAATTATGGGATTCGTATTGTATCTGGGTAGATGGCAGTGTTGGGGAAAAAGAAGACTAGAGGAAATTCTAGACAGGGAGATCTGCAAGGATAAATGTGTGGAGTTTGGACATAGTGAGTGTATTTGGGGAAAGGGGTTAGAGGTTAGACCAGAACATCTCAAACACACACAAAAAAATGTTGATAGAGCTCACTAAATGTGTTTGGTACTTTCAGTGGAAAAAAATTTGGTGTTATTATTGTGTGATAAAGTGAGCATATTCTGAGTGAGTTAACTGTTGCCATCTGCAGCACTTTGAGCTTTTGATTCCTTATTCTGTTTTGAAAAAGGAACATTTTGATTGAATTTTCCATGTTTTAAACATCAGTCTCTATACTAACTTGTATTGTACAGAGGTTTTATGCGTCATGTGGGCAGTAATGTATATTGTCATAGGACAAAGTATACTTTCTAGTACTCACTGGAGAAATGTTTCTGAATCTAATTTAATATTTTATTTTTGTCCAACAAATAGGCCATAAGTAAGTTTTAAAACAATGAAAACATTTTCGCAAATGATGACACTTATAATGATTAGAATCAATACATATTTTTAGAGAAATATTAAATGTCAGTTAAGTAACCGGGCTAGCTTTCTTATTATTTACTACTTTGCTATAAGATAATAAACTGCTTTTTTCCCAAACTATTATTATTGTAATGTTACTTTCATCAACCAATTTTGCTAAGGAGATATGAAGTGTGGGTGTATTGTAAGTATGTAAATGTATAAAAATTTATACCATAAGTGTATAAATGTATAAATATCATTATGCAGTTTTTAAAGATTTATTTTTGATTATCTTCTAATAGTATTTTTCGCAAAATAAATACTTTTGACTGTATATAAGTCTATTAGGTCTAATAAGGAGAGAAAAAAGATACAGGAATTTAAAAAATGAAGTCATCATTATTGTTATAGCACTTGTTAGATTAATCTAAGCAATATAGAAAAACTATTCTAAGAGTCTACATGCTGAAAAGATACTCAACATCATTAGTAATTAGGGAAATGCAAGTCAAGACCACAGTGAGATACTACTTCATGCCCCTTAAGATGGCAGTGATCAGGGACAATAACAAGTGTTGGTAAGGATGTGGTGAAATTGGAGCTCTCGTGCATTATTGGTATGAATGTAAAATGTTCCAACTGCTTTGAAAAATAGTCTGGCAGTCTTCAAAAGGTTAAATATAGAATTATTATATGCCCCAGCAATTCCAAGAGACTGAAAGTATATGTTCACACAGAAACTTGTACATGAATGTTCATAGAAGTGTTATTTTATTATAGCCAAAAAGTCAACCTAAAAATCCATCAACTGAGGAATGGATAAGCAAAAAGTGGCTTATACAGTGGAATATCATTGAGCCATAAAAAGAAATGAAGTACTGATACATGTTACAACATATGAAACTTGGAAACATTATGCAGAATGAAAGAGGCCAGACACAGAAGGCCACATATTGTCTGATTCCATTTATTTGAGATGTCCTTTGACATAAAATGTAGATTACTGGCTCTCAGAGACTACAGACAGGGAGAATGACTGCTACTGGGTACAGAGTTACTTTTGGGGTGACCAAAATATTTTGGAGTGAGATAGAGGTGATAGTTGCATAACTTTATGGCTATACAAAAAATCACTGAACTGCACACTTTAAAAGCATGAATTGTATGGTGTGTGAGTTGTATATCAATAAAAAAAGGAAAAAAGTTAGTGTGCATATCTATTTCCCTTATATTTACCCTAAATCACTACATTTAAAAAAGATGCCTAACTTTCCTGTATGCCTTTTTGAATAACATAAAAATCATTTAAATCTATTTTTATGAAATTTTTGATTTAATCCTTAATTTTAGTTTTCCAAATTAGGTGGAAATAAAGGATTACTTGGTATTAAAGTGTATTCATACTGAAATATGGACTTAATAAGTGAGTATCTGTGAGGGAGAACAAGTACAGAGGCCAGGTTTAATGTTATCCTGCTTCTTAAGATCCTTAAGCCTTTGAAATAGATTTTCCAATTTTTTTTTTTTGAACCCTTCGCTGCATCTCACCTTTCTCTTTATCACTGGCATCATTAGAAAATCGAAGTTGCTTATTTAAGAGACAATATGAGAGAACACTATGAAATATTTTTTATTTTAAAATTGGTTTGTTATCTCTTCTCAACTCTTCTTCTGAATAGAAGCTTAAATGGTTGTTACAAAGTGAGGGTTTCTTAGACATCTTCAAAAATCCCACTTAGAGACTCTCTCTGCTGGTGCCTTACTGAATGCCTCGTTTCTCAGAGAGAGACAGGCTGGCTCGTCAGCAGGGACTCTGGGAGGGATGGTGCACTTGCTGTTCCCATCACTGTTCCGCCGTCTGGTTCCACTCTGCCCATTTGGGGACATCAGTTTGAATCCTTTCCTGTCTTCTTCGTGGGGAGGTGGGGAGGATGTATACCTCTGCTTGGATTCACTGGTAAATTCTTAAGCAACTTCTTTTGACAATTTCTAGCATAAAGAATATTTGATTTACATCCTTACATTGACTTTTTTAAATGAAAATTGTTTTAAAGTAATAATATGCATACTCTGAAAGAAATATCTAGATTTTCAGTAAAGTTAAATTTAGATATATAGTTAAATTAGGAGATAAAATTTAAATCACAGTCCTTTTTCATTAGATGCTTAGCTTCTCTCTAGTATTGTTTTCTAGCTTTTAATCTTTGTATTCTGAATTATACCGTGTATTCCTTTTTAACTTGTTTGTTCATCTTTTATTTTTTTGTTGAGGTTTTGTTGGTACAGGTTGATTCAGTGAATCTATTTTCATTGCTATGTAATATTCTATTTAATGAACATCTCTTGATTAAAATTCTTTGTAATTTTTCTTTATTCTGAATCATCGTGCAATGAATACTTGTATGTGTTTTCTTGTACAGAGGTACAACAATTTTTATGGGTAGATTTCTGTAAATGAAATTGACCAAGCATGAAGTATGCAAACCTTCATTTTTTTCTTAGTTGTTACCAACCAAATTCTTCTGCAGTTTTTACTCAGCAGTGTATGAGAGTTCTTGTTTCACATTCTCATCAGTCCTATTACTGATGAGTTTAAGGTTCTTGCTACTCTGATGTGTATGAGTATTTTCTTACTGTTGTTTTTCAGTTACTTGTTTCTTTCTAACAAGCCCTTAAGCACCCAGATTAGAGGGGAATGGAGTCTTCCTAGATCCTACTCATTTTTACATCTCCAAGCACTTTCACAGCGGGTGACAAGGACCCAGTGGTTATACACAGAGTAGAATCTTTGAGGAGGCCTCTCTGGTTGTCAGTCTACACCCCCCATCCATGTCTGGCATGCACCCTCTTTAACTGGCACTTGCACACCCGGCCTACAGGGTGGATGTTTGTGCCACACACTCATTCCTGTTCCAGGTCCTGCTTTCGCCCGGGCACTGCAGGCCCTGCTCCCTGCCTGTAACCCAGAGAAGTTCCCTCCCCCATCTGTCCCCACAAGGAAGGAAACGAAACAAAGGAAACAACAATACAAAATCTCAATAAACTACCCTGCTATTGAAGAATCTGACGCTGTCCAGGTGATTCCTCTGCTTAGCTACTCAGACTCTCGCGAGACGCCTCTTCCAGGCTGTAAGAGTTTACAAACTCTCAATGTCTAATGCACAGTTATTAAGATAATTATTAATATTTAGGGCACTAACTCAAGACCTTTTCTCTTCATATAATTTTGGGTTGCTTCACTTCTCCCTTACTTGTTTGCTCTTAACCTTTTGTCTTTTTTACGTTCCTTGCTGCTGCTGGTGTTCCTTCCGTCCCCAAGTCGGCTTCTTTTTTTTCCATTTTGAGATCAGCATCTATGTTTAAATAAAACTCTTTGCTGTCCTCCCACTTTGGAGAAGAGCTTCACAACAGTCAAGAATACATGCTTACTCCTTAGGAAACCCCGTCATTTGTTGCTAAAAACAGTGAAGGTGCTCTTTTCCCTGATATCCACAGGCTGGTTCTCATACCATGTAGCTGTGAAGTCCATGTTCACCTTCCCGGATACATTTTCTGACTCCTTATAAAAAATTTCACACTCTTCTACCTACCCTACTGAATCATGTCTCCTCATTCCTTCTTTATTTTTTTTCTCTTTACCATTTTCACTATCTAATAGTCTGTATATTATACACATTTACCTTTCTTTTGTCTTTCTTTTCCATTGGAACAAAATGTCAATGAGAAAAGTAAAAGTTAAATCAGGGATGTGTTCTCCATCACATTGGTATTTAAGAAAAAAAAATTTTTGACCCAAGAAAATATGTAAGTCCAGGTATATATAAAAAAATAAAATTTCAGTATACTTAATTTTAATTTACATTAGATTTGAGCAGAATTTCTGAAGAAATATAGCTGAGGGAAAGGTTTTTGTTGTTGGTTTTAATGCATTAGTCTTAAAACTGTAACTTTAAATTTTTATTTATTTCTGGAAGTAAACTAAGAATGTACTATATTAAAGTAATTGGGTTCCTAATTTAATTTTCCCGGTGTTAGTATATTTATGTGCTAAAAGATTATAATAGTAAATGGAAGAATATATATTAAATCTCACTATGAAAATTGTAGTTAAGGCTCTTTTTTCAGGTTTAGCTGTTCTTGGAAGACAGAATTACTTATATTGTCAAACATCGTGTGCTTTTAAACTTTTTAAATGTAAAAGTTCACGCTAAATTAATAGATAACATTGCATTTTTAGCAGTAAAATGAATGGTTATTCAAAGTTTAAGCTAAAACTCTTAGAGCAGCAAGCTTTCTCTTGCCTTTTTATAGACTCTCTGACAATATTTTGAGAGTCATTCAGGAGAGAGAGCTGTAAAAAGGAAAGAGTCTATTGCATGTGAGGCTACATTCCTTCTCTCTACAACATTTGAAACACACTAAACGAGCAGCACTACACTGAGCCCTTTGTTCTTCCCGTTGGGCAAAACACTAGATAGCTTACTGTAAATATGGCAGGCTGCCAAGCTGTGGCGCAGATTCTTTTTTTTTAATACTGTAAACTGGCACAGGCTCAAGAATGACAGTTTTTTTCCTTTTATTTACTTTCTCCTTCTACACCGACGAGTTTCATGTATTGTAAAATAGAAAAACAATTGTTGTGGTCAGAGAAAAAAAAATGCCCAAACGGTCCTTTTTTTCCTTTTTTTTTCTTCTTATTCTTGGGTTAATTTAAGATGAAATAAGCAGAATAACTTACTTATTTTTAAATCTTAAAAGAATAATGTCCTCTGATGACAAATGAAAAGAATCAAATAGAGCAGTATGAACCGAGTTTGAATTCAGCACACTTCTGATACCATCCCACTTGAAAAATGGATTCTGTATCGGCGTTTTCCTACTTCTCTTTGGTATCACGGTTTTTCCTTGTTGTCCTAGGGCAACTTTTGTTTAAGATTCCAGTTTTAATCTGCCTGATTTAGTTCTGACATTGCTAAGTTGTCTTCTCCTTGTGCCCGAATGTGTGTGGCTGCAGCTGAATTGAAAAGAGGCAGAGGGGAAGCAAAGTCTGTGGGGTTCTGCCTCTCAACTGCAGGGCGTGTCCTGTTTGAAACCTTTGTAATATAAGAAAAAGTTTGGAACTTTTGTTTACTCGAGAGGATTATTTGCCATGATATTAAAATAGAGATGCCAGAAAGTAGACTCTTGATATAAATAACATCTGTCAAGATATAAAAATTGTACAGCTTTGCTTGATTTATTGCTTGATTAATTTTACACACAGAAACTTCTTCTAGACCCAAGTAGACATTAAGCTTATATTGTGATTATTTTTCAAAAAAAAAAAAAATCAAGCTAAGATTGAATGTACCGTTCTTGCCTATTTCATTGACATTAAAGTTTTTTTTATAAGATAGACACATGTCAACATATTTACTCTTTGCACTCATCAATCTGCTTCATATAAAAAGGAAACTGTTCTAGGATGTAATTAGAGGATATTTGTCTTGTTTTCAGACACAATTAAAGGTAGAGGACATTATATTTATAATCAGATAGGTTTTATGACAGTCTTTGGGGTATGTAGAGCATCAAAGGAAAGCATCGATAATTAACAAAAGATAGGGAGTCTGCTTTTACAAAGATGCTCTGTTGGTTGCTATAATGAATTTTCTTTATATGTTAACATATTTTTTTAATTTTTAAGGGGGGACTTTTAGTAGGTTGAAAATAATTTTAAAATTTAGGCAAAATATATTGGCTATTTGTGCCTCAGTTTCCTAATGAAAATTAAGTTGTGGACTAAAGCCTCAGGGTCTATGAGATTTTTTTTAGGCATCGACATACATAATTAATAATTCTTCTTTTCTGTGTTCCTCAAGAAATGTGGTATATAATTCTACCCATGTAGTGGACAAAGCAATTAGTTTGAGAGTTAGGAGGCTCTTGGCCTTCATTTAATAGTAATATGACCTGATGGTGCTGAATCACTCTGGACCCAGTTTCCTCATCTGTAAAACAACGAGTAGAATTAGTTGTTCTTAGAGGTTCATTCTGACATGAAGAATCTAGACAAAATTCCGTGATCATTTGCCTTTTTTATAGACTGGACTTTGTGAATAATGAGAACATGATGTTCTAAGGTAGGGAATAATTTACATTCATAGAAGGTAGGTATATAATTTTGTAATGTTGACTAATTTGAAGACATTCTTATCTCCTTTGTTCCCACTGACTTTAGAACTTTTTATTTATTTATTTATTTATTATAGACTGCCATTTGATATCATTCGTAGAGAGAACATGACTGAAATGACTTACAGATTAGGTTATGTGGTAATTTTTAAGAGATCAGTGTAGATGAAACCCTCTAGGTGGAGAATACCATTTCATATCCTGAAAGGCAGCTGCAGAGTGCCATTACTGTGAGACTCTGAGCCTAGACCCAGGTTTGAATATTGGTTCTGTTACCCAAAGTTTTTGATCTCTGGGATAATTTATTAAAATGCTCTGATTCTGAGTTACCTTTTCTCTGGTATGAACATAATGATGACTGTTGCACAGATATATTGTTACTATAAACTGAGTTTAGATTGTGTGCATGACCGCCTTTAACTTTTCTTTTAACACTTGAAAAAAAGTTATATTTCAGCTCCAGTTGACAAACCAGTATCCAGGGTACTATGCTCTGGGGAAGCATGCACCTACCTGAACAATGAGAATGGAAGGCACAGTATGGAAAAGTAGGTTGTGAAACAAATGAATGAGAGTGTAATAATGTAATTGGAATGAAAGATTGTGCAAGACTGTGTAAGAGGGTGGATTTGAGCTGGGTTTGAGAAATGGGCAGGATTTTACCAGGGAGAAGAGAAGGAAGAGAGAACCAGAGGAGGAGTGTCCAGACAAGAGGGACAAAGCTATCAGTATCGGGGAGCTTAGTGTGTTGATGGAACTTGGTTTTCTTTGGAAGGAAAGACAGAAGTTACTTCTGAAGGAAATCAAACTATGGCATTGCTTTATGTGGTGAGAGATAATGTAATCCCACTAGGAACTGGAAACTTATGTAAAGTGCTGGCACATCCTAGTTTTATCAAAGACATCTACTAATACTTTTTCAAAATCACATAACAGTGTGTGTGTGTGTGTACACATATATATGTACACACATACATACACACACACATATATATGTAATAAGATATTACTGACAAATCTTTTAATGCAAGTAATACATAAATAAATTTTTCTAGTAATAGGAGAATGTTATACCTCTGAGTTTTGAACTAATTAAGGTGAAAAATTACCTTAAAGGGATTAAACTAGCAGAAGCATACTCAGAAATCGTTGGAAATATTGACATATTTAATCTTGGTTTTTATCCCTTAAAATCATGCTATAACTTAATAAATTTTCTTTGGAATCGATCTAGTGAATATCTGAATTTAAATGTCAGTGACTTACCTGAACAAAAATTTATCAGCTTTTTCCTTTGACATACCATTTGGTAACAAACTGCTTATAATAGTATTTTATAATATGTTATTTCAAACCTTCAATGAATTAGATTGCTGATAGGCACATTGTATCTCTGATTGCCAGTTGGTGATGTTTTTCTCAAACCTTCAAATATTTTCTTACATGGCAAGAAAACTTCTTTAGTATTTGGCTGCATCTGGTAAGCTTTTGGGAATGCTGAGATTAACAGTCACATCATCTTCCTGGATATGAATAAAATTACTGAGAAGTGTGGTCATTGCAGGGATTTTGTTTGAAGAAAACATTAACAGGACTTCTGAATGAGAGAGAATATAACATTTTAAAAACATGAGATCATGTTATAGTATTAAGAATTCTATGTCTGTAATTGTCATTAATTCACTAGGAGATCTTCAGGAAGTGAGACATCTTTCTACTTTATCCATAGAACATTATTTTTGAGGTGGAGGATGATATTTAATGTTATTTTGTTTTATCAGAGGAAAGATCTTAATTCAAATATCTTATGGTTGGAAGTCTAGACTTTATTTGCTAAAACATCATGCAGATGTAGTTTTACTCCTGGCTTTAAATATTTCTACTAAAATTGTGACCATGTGTTTTTTGTACATGAGCACTATTGAAAAATAGCGCTCTATCAAAACTACATTGAAAAATAACCTTGTGTTAATGCACAAGGTTATTAGGTATACAATATTTCACATTCTATAAGATAGAATATGCCTGCTTAATTCTATAGTGTAATAGTGTCTCTGGGAGCCTCTTTTGTCTCTGTTTATAGAATTGTAGAATTCTAAAGTCATCAAATCAAGGTGTCCTTGGGCATTTATCTAGTTCCTGCTGAAAACAGGTCCAGAGACATTTTTGCCAGCTATCCTTTCTACCACATGATTATAAGAGTTAAAAATAATGGAGGGAGTTTAACATTTATAACTCATTTCTAAATACTTAATTAGTAAGATTAACTCTTCTGCTTTAATGTATACCAGACTGGGGGCATGTCTTCTATTATTTCTATATATCTAAGCTATAGCACTCCCTCCCAGTCATCCATTTCAATTTCTTATAAACTGCAAAAGTAGGGTAACTCCTACCTGAACCTCTTGATTTTGACAGCATTCTCTGTAATATTACCCAGAGCAATATACACCTGTTTCTTTCACATGTAGACGCACACACACAGTATTAAACAAAAGTTACATAGGAAGGCTAATTATGTCATTCTTATAATTATACCACTTTTGTGAAGACATTAACAAAAACTTTAGCAAAATAAAGTTGCAACATTTTTTGTTGCTTAGAAAAGTTTTTGTTTTTACTGTCAAATTACTTTGATTTGTGATGAGGTTGCTCCAAACATTGATCCATAGGAAAGTTAGTATTTAATAGACAGCAGCATTGCCCTCTGAACTCTTGTGTTGTTTTTTGTGTCTTCTTAGCCTGTTTGAACAGGTCAGTCATGGGATTCAGGGGGTCCAAGGTGCGGGTTTCCTTCATAGGAAGCAGGAACTCTGCTGTGTTCTGTGGTCAGATTGCATGGCTGACTCTGGCCAGTTGTCTTGCACCTGTCATGGGCCATCTATCCCCACAGGACAAATCTAACTACCCATCGCCACCGCTAGAAAACACTTAAAAGTGCATGCCTCTCTGTGGATGGGCTGGCCACATCATCTTGGTATACAAGAAAGCACATTGTTATTGATTGAGAAAGTTACTGCTTTTAGAAAGGTGGTGCTGGCTTCCTGTCCCTCAGTGCTCCTGTCCCTCAGTGCCCATCCATTGTGTCTGATTCTGTGTGGTGCAGGGAGAGACTATGACAAACAGCATAGCTAACTAGCTCTGAGCTCAGAAGCCAGTTTTAGTGTTTTTTTTTTTTTTTTTTTTTTTTTTTTTTTTTAGTGTAGCTGACCTCTGCCGCCTTGTTTTCTACAAAACTATTGTGCTTATTTGGTCGTCTGCTCATTAAGACCCTACCAAGGGAGTAGATAAGTGTCTCTAGATAAGAATTTGCATAGTGACCTCAGAGTGGGTACAATCTATTCATTGTAGTGAAATGGCAGATTATGCCTTAAAATTTAGAGAAACTGCAAAGGATTTAAGAAAAGGTAAGCATGATGATTATACTTAAGTGGTGAAGGAGTATTTAAATGTCAGTTTTTAGATCTGTTGTCAGTTACGTCAGTTGATTTTTCTGGTCCAGCTCTAATTTCTCATGTTTGAAGTGCAGTCTATGTTTCTGATAATGCTGCCATTTGGGGCCTTTAAATGTCTATGGGCCAAAGCTGTAGTCATCATGTGTGTGGGAAAAGTGCAAATTAAGAGCATTGGAAGGAGGCTGATAAACGTCAGTGTAAAATTGTATTCTAATTTATTTTTAATTCATGTTATGGCCGCCTTAAACAAAATTTCTAAAGAGCTCTTCATTTTATCCATTTTAGCAAACATTTTAAAACCACATTAAATCACTAATGCAGTGCCATGTATGGAATCACAATTTAGATACTTGCCCTTGTAATCCATTCTGGATCATTTTTGCATAAACTCTATTAAGGGAAATAAATTTTCCTCTGCTAACAGGTAATTGCCAAGCGTGACTAGAGCCACTACTTGCAAAGAATCCTAAAATGAGACTTCATTTTTACAGCATGTAGTTAAGCTATCGCAGGATAGAACCAGAAAGGAGCCAAATATAATAAGTTCAGAAAAGACCAAAAGGAAAGTCAGTGAGTACCAGAGAAAATATCCTCAATACAGTGTGAACAGCTCTGCCTCCACAGGGCTGTGTCTTTTGGGAAATCATGCTGGACAAAGTGGAGTGGGAGCCTTACAAATGGAGATGTACTACTTTCTGGGGTGTCCTTGTCCATATCTCCTAACTAATCCCTTGTGCCTTTTATGTTGTCCTATTGTTTCTTTTACTCACGCTTGCCTTTCTGATGCCAGTGAATACACTGATCAGGTCTTCGGATCTCTTTCTGCTGCTTCCTCTCCCACCCATGTTTAGTGAGCCATGATGTACTGATAGAATGAATAGGGCTCGCATTGTGCTCCATGAAACTAGGACCGGTGAAGGATTAAATATGTGATTATGTATGTTAAAGCACCATGTTCATTTTATTTATAATAAAAATATGCTGTTGATTATTTATTATGGTTATTAATAATAATGATATAGTAATACAGTGTAATGACAAACAGCAGTGGTGGGGGTGAGGAATTGGGGGAGAAGCTAAAGTTCAACCCTGACATTTAAAACCTGCCTACGCAGCTCAGGATTCTATTCCTTTTCCTCAATTATCTTCTTTGAGGAGGTAGCAATTTAGTTGAAACACTTCCTTAATATTAAAGTACATCCCAAGCAAAGGAGTGAGTGCCTGCTGTTAAAACTCTTCCTCATCCCACAGTAAGTGACTTAGGATGAAAGAGGAAGTGTGCAGAGGCTCAGACAGAGGTAAGAGAAGTCTGAATGCAGTGGTGTCTGAGGGAGCGTGGAAGACAGGGAGGGGACAGGTGGCTGGCATCGGGTGGGGAGAGAGGGGCCCACAACCCCAGGAAGGACATTGGGCAAAATGATGAATCTGGGAGACAGCTTGGTGAGCGAGTGACGGTGGGGATTTGGGGAAGAGAAAGAGTTCAGGATGATACCTGGGCCCTGGTTTGGGCATCTGGTAGTGGAGGAAATCTAGTGGGTGAGCGGGTTTGTAGAGGAGGACTGAGTGTTACTTTGGTGTGAAAACATTCTGGGGCATTTGCAAAGTTTGTTTCTTTTATGTTTGTTTTAAAGAGGGATGTATTTCTGTTTTTCAGTATGCTGGCATTGAACATAAGAAAAACAGGTTTTTAATGTTTTTTAAAAAGTTAATTTCTTCCTCAAAGACTATTTTAGTTCTCTCTTCACTGTCACTAAAGTAATGCTGAACATAAATCCTTCATGATGTGAATAATGAAAAATTTGCATAGTTCTCTAAACTTAGAAGGTATATTACATTTGCCTTTGTGACTTTATGGATTTTAGGTTGGGACTGTGGTTAAGCTAATGAGCTGAAGAACTCAAGCTGATGGTCTCATCATTCAATCCAGCAGCTTGTCTTAAATTTCAGGCTAATATCCATGTTTATACATGATTGCTTCACTGAAATTCTTTTGGTACGTTAACATTTTTCATATTAAACCCAAGCTGAATTTTAATAGACTTTTTTTTCAATTTATTCGAGAGCACCTTTAAACTTGTTAATATAATTTCCATTTAAATGGTGACATTGTTGATTTAACATTATGATAATATTTAATATGATATAGACCAACAGAATAATTACAGTATTTTGAAAGTTTATGTGTAATATATGGGTTGCTGTATCAGCTCAAACACTTGCACTAATTAAAACCACCTCTAAATTTTTAGGTTGCTTTGTAGTGTAGCCAAGGTCTCATGAGAAATCTATTTTATTATATTCTTGGGGGACAGTGACTCTCGAATGTAGAGATAATTACTGTAACTTTTTCAAATTTTTCGAGTGATGTAAATTATTTTTTTAATGGTAACCTTGCAGGTCATAAAATTCAAGACTGGGTTCATAGAATGTCAAATACTTCTCTTTCTAAATTTTTAAGGGCTTTATTTTATTTACTTGCTAATAGATCATATAGTGTGCTAAATAGAGCTGTACAGGATGCTACTGAAGTCAGGGAGCAAGCAGTGAGTGCATAAAATTCTTGGGGAAAGGTGCCAAGGTGCGCAGGAGGGTATTTGGGAAAAGACGTGGAAACGAGTGTGTCCTTCTTCCTAATTTTTAGCATCCTGTATGTGGATATACCATCTATTCTGTTGTTTTCTTTGACTTGGAAACCAAAGGAAATTTATCCAACATATATGTTTTCAGCAGATGAGGTTTTTAAAAATTCTATATTTTCTGAAATCTTTTTAGAGATTTATGTAAAGATTTTAGAGTATTAAGATTAGTGGAAGTTGGGCAGTAAAAACTTTGATTTTATGAAACAGTTTTCTGGCTTTTTTTTTTCTATTTTTAGAACTTGATATTGATATTAAGGACAACCTATGGTCATATATCGAAAACTTTAAAACTCCCACGGCTATCATGTAAGTGGTGAACTCTGTTGTGAGAGTTGGCAGGGGTCCCAATAGTGTCAGTGGCTAGAATTTCCAGGAGTTTGTGAGCTTGAATGGAGAAAATAATACACTTTTATTTTCACTAATATCTAACCAAAATTTAGCATTTCCTTTAATTATAAATGTAGGCAGTTAACCATAGTGTTATTGGCAGCCTCTGACTGCCACTGACAGATATAAATCACAGATATTTTCATTTCACATAATAGTTGTTGTAGATATCTCAAAATATTGAAGTTTATCACTACTTTAAGATTACATATTTTTAGATCTACAGCTCTGTTTTGTTATTTAATACATTAATAAAGTTCATTGCTATATCACATTTTATAATATTTTGATAACTGTCAATCTAATTATTTTCTGTGTAATCTAGTTACACACGCACACACACACACACACACACACACAGAGCATCATTCTCAGAAGGGGTCCATAGACTTTATTGACTGCCAGAGGATCCAGGCACAAAAAAGAGCCCTTGGGCAGGGGAACCAAGGAGATGAGTATTCCAGAGCTGGTTTTACTAGTATCTTACTGTGTGACTTTGGGCAGTGAGGCCTTATGATGATGATACCCATTGACTTAGGAAATTATTGTAAAGATAAAACAAGGGAAATATTTTTTTAGTTATGTATATAGTAATGCGCATACTGAAGTTGTTATTAAGTGGAATTTTTTGTCTTTTTAAGAACACAGCTTATATTAATAATTATTAAGGGCATAAATGAGGCATCTAATGTAAATTCTGCTCTCACTTTGCAATTTCAGAGTATGGCTCAGTATCATTACAGTTTATGGTGAACCATTATGGGAACATGCCAATTTCATTATAACTCCAAAAAAATTTCCATTCCTGAAAGCAAAGGAGTTAACTTTTCCTTAAATATTGCCTTTAAAATTGATTCCTGTATTTTCTAACTCTCTAATCCAAACTGGTGGAATTTACTTTTCCCCAAAGCAGTATGTCATTCAGGCAAAGGGCAGTAGACAAGAGGATATTTTGTTTTTAACAAATCAAAGTGTAGCAGTGTGGTGAATCCCTGTATTTAATCAATATTATCAATCAAAGAAGAACTGGGAGAAGGGAAGAACAAAGATATTAAGCATTGTGTTTGATGTGTTACAAAAGTCTCATTTTTATGACAACTTTATATAGCTCTTAACTCTTAAGTCATTTAACAGATGAGTAAACTGAAATAGGTATCAACTTATTAAATGATCACAGTACTCAGAAGTTACAAAACTTAGATTCATTTTCATGACTAATCGTAAAGACTTGTGATGGAATTACAGTGTAATTACTGAGTAAAATTAATTAGCTGTTAATGTTGAAATATGAGATTTTTCACAAAGAATTTTCTATTCCTAATGCACCATTCAGTTTTTCATCGATGCTTTATTTGAATATATAGTTTGGACAGGAGTACATTTTTACTTCTTTGAATTTATAGGTGAGACTTGATACAGAGATACATAAAAAGTTAACTTTAGTTACTTTGAGTAGTGCCACATTTTTGTTATCCCCTAGTGCATGTGGCTTAGATACATAATAAACACATCTTGAAAGTCTAGCAAGTGAATGAGTGGCTGAAGAACAGAAGGAATATATGTTGTGTTATGACAGGTCAAAATTCTGACTAGAAAATTGTCGCCTTTGGGTATCTAAGATGTCTTTTCAGAGAAGCTAAAAGTAATGAAGATACCACTAAAGATAAGAAAACAGAAAAGATAAGAGAAAGGAAAAGTAAGAAAAATAAATATACAATGTTACGTAGCCCTGTAGTCACTTAGAGCTTTGACATCTGTCATTTCACATGTAGTCCTCATTCACAGGATCTCTGAGGTGACTGAAGGCAGATGTCCTCTCCACTATAAAGAGCGAGCCCAGGAAAATAAAGCAGTCATTTACCTTTACAGGCGAGGCTCGGAGCTAGGTCTTGTGATTCAAAACCTGGCCACCTTTCAGCCATACCCTGCCGTTGTGGCGCAAACAGGGGAAGAAATTATGGAGAAAATAAAAAGCTGTAGAAAGAAATAGTGAACAGAAGCACTGTGACATCCTTGGTTCAGGGACCAGATGTTTTTCCTTCCGTCCTCTGCTGAAGTATACATTTCTCACAGACCCTTCCCCATCTCCTTCACTGCTCTACCCACCCCTCTGCCAAACCCGGTTTCCTGTGGTAGGGTATTCTCTGTTGTACTCCATGGCTGTTATCGCAGTTTGTAATTACTTTGGTAAATTTTTGGTTAAATACTTTTTTCTCTCTCAAGTCTTGATTGTAAACTTCATAACAAGGGAACTATGCACATTTCTTCCCCGCTCTGGTCTCAGAGCCTACTAATGCCTGCCGTTCCGTAACTTTTGAACAGGCGAGAACGGATGAACATAGAATTGACTCTTGAACATCTCAAGGGTCAGAGATGTTGACCTTCTGCCCGTTGAAAGTCCACTTCTAACTTTGACTCCCCGGAATCTTAATTACTACTAGACTACAGTTGACTGGAAGCCTCACTGATAAGTAGTCGATTAACACGTAATTTTTTTTTGTTGTTATATGTATTATAGACTGTATTTTTTACAATAAAGTAAGTTAGAGAAAAAAATGGTACTAAGAAAATCTAAGAGAAAATACATTTACAATATTTATTGAAAAAAATTGTGTGTAAGTGGACCCACGCAGTTCAAATTCATGTTGTGCAAGGGTCAACTGTATATGCTTCTGTAAATGAATGGAAATAATAGAACGACCAATGTGGAGATAAAGACTCAGATTTTTAATAAAAGGAAGTAGTTCAAACAGCTTACAGCCTTGGTATATCATGTGTCCTGAATTTTTCAGGAAATATGTACTTAAATATGAGTCCAGTTGAGTTCTTCAATTTTTGGTTCAGAAAACATGGTCAGGGTAGTGAGTGTTCACTTAACAATAGTCCTGTGGTAGGTGGTATTAACTCAAACTTCACAGTTGAAGACATGGTGAGCCAGAGAGATTTAACTGGGCCAAGATTCAGATGATAAGGTGTCAGACTGATATTAAAACCAGAGCGCACGATTTTCCATCAATTACATACTGTTTGAGGATGGAAAAGGACAGTCTCAGGGGACTCGAAAGGCATCAGCTTGCAGACCTGTTGCTGGGGCGTTTCATTGTGCTTCTCTCATTCCTTGGCTTGTGCCATCTGTACTTACAGCTCCCTCTAAAGTCCTGTAATAATAACTGACATTCGCAGTAACCACCGAGTTGTCTATAGGATGTTGAATTCCATTACACTTAAGAAAATAATGTTGTAGTCTAGAGATTTTTCTTCAGAGTGATTAAATGTTTAGCACTTTAATTTTGTTGAGGATACTCATATCTAAATTGATCCTGTGTAACCACCGTGGGCTATCAATTTAGAGATTCCTTAACTTTCATTTAAAATGTATTCTCTATTTGCATTCTCTTTGCATTCTTTAAATCTCTTCTGTTAGAAGATCATCTGTAAAGAAACACTTTATTTTTTTTTATTTAATAGCGATTTATGATCAGGGGACAAAATATACCATAATTTGTAAGCTTCTGGCAGCTTCCAGGCCAGTGAGGGAGAAAGTCACGTATGTAGATAGTTACAGTCCGCATGCTGATGTCCCATGAGGCTTGAGTGGCATCCTTGAGGAGGCTGTCTGAGGGCGAGAACTGTGACTGGAGTCAGACCATCCATTGTCATGGAGCCCCGGACTTCATGCATCTAAAACAGAATCTGCCATTACAATTTTTGTCAATCCTTATTTAATATGGTGTTATAAAAGATGTTAGCATTATATAACTAAATGAAGGTGAAATTTACATGAAAGCTATTAAAATACCTGCACATAGCACTTGAAAGAGATTGTAAAAATTCCCTTTTATAAAATCAATTACTATTTGAATTGGAATTTTCCAGAATCTGTGAAATCATGCTTCAAACAGTGATTCTAAAGCATGATTCTGCTTAAAACCAAACATGTCCTAAATCCAAATAGAGATGATTAAACTTTAATAAGTCAGATGTTTATATATTTTTTTAAAGTTCTTTAGGGAAAAGTGTGTTTTGTTACTGAAGAAAATATAGTTTTGATTATAGTACTGTTTTTGTCATGCTGAGGCTGAGTTGTTTGCCTTTCCTGCAAGTACCCTAGCTTTGTAGTAAGACCCTTACTATCCACAGGATAGAGTAAGAAATTGATGAGCATACTCGCTGCAGTTACATAGAATGTGGATTTTGGCCGACGTTACAATTATCCAGTTTCAGTTGAAGCTTATTTTTGGTTTTGTTTAAAGAAAGCACACACTGTTATGTGGAAAAGAACATGTATACACTAATAGTGTTACTTATATAATTTTTTTAATTTTATAAAGCTCTTCTGTACAGTGCTTGATGCTAAATAAGCAAAATGATAAGTGTAAAGCAGGGGAGATGAAAAATGCCTTTGTAGTGCCAAGATTTTGCTAAATGGCTTATGAAATATTTTGAGGCATGAACAGTCTGCCCTGAAAATTCCATTTCTTCCCAGCCACCATTACCAAGAACTTCCCTTTCCCTTTATTTTGCTACTTTTGCTCCCTGCTTAGAAGTGGACAAAGCAAACCCACAGAGACCCTGTGCATCAGGTTACCACTCATACCTACTTGCTGCCTTCTCTCCTCCTGAACATCCACCTGTCTCTAGCCCACATAATCACACAGGATAATCTAATTGATACTTGGTAAATATATAGCTCCCCCTATATGGAGGTGCAGATCCTACGTGTAATCCAAGTGGATGTTAGAATTATAGTTAAGATAAAAATCTTAACTTCTATCAGGAATGTGTAAAAATCTTGTGGTTCAATAAATCCTAAAAATTATATCCAGATGATAAGGTGTTCAAATGTTTAGCTTTTATTTTTATTTTTTTTTAATTTCAGTGATGAGCATAAGACAGAAACTAAAAACATTCTGTCAGATGTTGGCTGCAGTTGTTCTAAGACAACTGGCTTATGATCTTTTTGGATGATATCCAAATTGAATGGTTAAGAAAAGAAAATAGAACTCTGTAAGGAATTTGGACCAAAATTATAGATTAGCAAAAGCAATTCATTTATCATATTTTCCTAGCATGATTTCTTCCTTTACACATCTCTCTTCTAGCATGATGACCCAAAGGAATAATCCTTTAAAAATAGGTGTCTTTTATGACTTAGAAGTAAATCGCATACGTAATATTTTGAAAGGTTTTTTTTTTGTTTGTTTGTTTGTTTTTTGCGCAGTCTATTCTGTGAATTGTGGTTTAACTCATTTTTTATTACTTAGTGTTTTCGTAGGCGCTTTGCCTTTTTCAGGATCAAACACAGCTTATGGAGATACTGTTATTGGTATGCTATTATGATGTTCTAAGGAAATTGCCAATTAAATATTAACTTATTAGCCAAGTACTCTAATGGATTAATATAAGCATAGCTATGAGTGTCTTGAAAGTAGAACCTTTTTTTTCCATTGAGATTCCAGGACCTACCGCTTTTAGAATCTCAGTGATTAAGCAATTTCGTGTAATTTAAATTTAGTAAACAAAGAACTGAGGCATGATATTTTAATGAGAGGTTTACATTGTATTGGGAATACATAGTTGAATAAATATAACACTTTCGAAAGAGGACACTTTCAGTGCATTTTCATAATTTAAAGATATTTGTGGTTTTCTCTTATAATAGTCTACAAATTGAAAAGTAAAAATTACTGATCTCAGTGTGTTTACTTCTTTTTTGATTCTTTCCTAACCTCATCGCCTTTGCCTTTTAATTTTAATATTCCAAGAACTAAAGTGGCTTACACTTCTGTTGCATTTTTAAATGATAATTGAAAAGGAAAAGAGTTAATGGAAATTAATAAACAGAAAAATCAACATAATAAATATGCTACAACTTAGCAGAAATAATGCATGTTAAATAAAAAAGCCCTTGGAGGTTTTGTTGTATTTCACATAAAAGTTCATCATGTTAACATTTTCCTAGATTCTTCTAGAAAGAAATGAAAGATGTTTAGATATCACAGAAATGTTTTATAATCAAAGCAATATATGTGTGCATTATATTTACTTAACTTTGGTAAAATTATGACTTGGGGAGACTTTTCATGTTATATCTATTATATAAAAATATAGTCAGTCATTTGAAAGTACATGAATTTATATTGGGAAATATACCTTTGTATTCAATCTTGTCACTACAGAGAATGATGAGGATTATGACATTTAAAAGCATAAGTACTGTTTCAGTAGATAAATGGCCTTGTCTTATATTAAATTAATGCTTTCACTGCCGAAATAAATGGATTCTAGTTTTAAGGATTTACAAATGAAGATCTGACCAGAGTTATAAAGTTATGACCAGAAAACTATGGGAAAATGACATTTTTATTTTAGTAACAGCACTTTATTTTTACATGTACATGAGCTATTATGACAGCATTTTTATAAATGAGTTTGTTGTTGGAATCTTTGCCATAAGTATAAGGCAACTTTAAGAAGTGATATTTTGGTTTGTGAAATAATGTAGTAGTTGTATAAGGGTCCTAAGTATCGCTTTAGCAAATATCAAGTTGTAGTAGATATTTTTATATTGAGCTCCCAATATACTTATTTACCTGTAGAAAATTGTGGCTCGATAAGTTACAGTATAGATCTATAGCTGATATGGATAAAACTACTGAAAAATTATTCCTTTTTTTCCCCAGGGAACTCTGTTTCATAGATGTCTATCTTCAAGTGAGATTCACTTTTTTTTACATTTATGTAGTTTTCTTCAAAGTTTTATTGTGTGTGTGTGTACATGTACACGTGTGTGTGTACAGGACACACAATTTAGTGGAATTTGCTAAAACCATTTGTACATTTACAACAGATTTTAGTTTTCACCAATATTTTAAATAGTTTGAAATTTTCCCCAAAATACAGAGAGCATACGTTCATTATTCTAGCAATGACTTCCTTTGTTTGCTACGTATAACATAAAATACTTTTAAATTGGTTTCTTTTCATGATATTAACTTACATGAAGAGAGTTTTATTCTGTATATCTGATGTTTGCCTGTGAACGTTATGTGATTTTTGCATTGAAGATCTTGTGATAGTGGCACTCAATAAACACTAGCTACCTGTTGGGTACTGTGCTATTAACTTTATGCACATGACTCTTACTACACACTCTAGCCCAGTGCAGTGGGTATTAGTCCTGTTCCTGCTTTAAAAAACGAGGACAAAAGGGCTTGGAAAAGTTAATAAATTTGGCCAGGGTCAGAGAGCAGGACCAGGATTGGATCTCCAAAGCTGAACCTTTACTTTTTCTCTTTAGATTTCTGACAAGAAGCCTCTTTATTCAAAGTCTTATACTTAAAAATGGAGATTTATCAGTGGGTAGTTTACCAATATCCTCCCAGTGACCTCATTGGACCTCTAAGCTTTAGTTAAGTTTGTATAAAGTTTACTCTTTGCCAATGACATGCTAATGTTATATATGATGAATGCACGGCCTACGGGCTTGATGATGCTTTTGTCTGAAATATTTTTCTTTGAAGTATTTTACTCATAAAGTAAACATACTAAAAGGTGACATACTAAAACATGGGATGTCTAATCTCTGGCACCTCCCACACACCTCAAGAGGTATGTTGACCTCACCTTCAGAAGTCTGATTAGATAGCTTACTGATAAATTGTGGAGAGTGTGGGAACAGTGAGAAGAATCCTTACCATATGAAGAACATTTGATTCTAGATAATTTCTGACAATTGAGACAAGCTTATTTTAAACTTTTGATTATTTAAATAGATAGTAGTTTAATTTTTCTCAATTCCATTAAAAATTTATTGCAATAATTTAGTGATATTAGCTATGTGATGGTATTTTTAATTGCATAAACTTGTCATAAAATTATCATATTACTTCTTAATTTCCATTGCTAATTTGGAGTGTAATGTTTTTGTTCTCATGTTAGTTTCTCCTAGCTCCAAGAGATTTGTTTAATTTGATATATCTACAAAGGAACTATGCTTTAAGATGAATCTTAATCATTCATAATTTGGTATATAGTACAATTTTATCATATTTTTCATAAAAATAACTCATGAACTGTGTCTCTTTCAGAGACACCTTATATACCAGTAACATTGAAAAAATGTTTATTATATTTATTAGCATTCTATGATTGCTTTGTGTGAGGACCTTTTTATTTTAAAATATCTAGCACAGGTTTGGAAAAAATGCCTTTACAGTTATTTATCCTATAGAATAATGAAATTCACTTGGTAATATAATCCTTAAGAAAAAAAATTATTTTTTAAATTATTTCTTCATTGGATGAGTGCATATTTGCAAATTTGTGTAGTTTTAAAAAATTTACATAGTCCAAGTATATAACTTAGGATGTGTGATTTGTATAATAATTTTTCAAGCTGTGTAATACTATATTTAAAGGACAGCTAAAGATGTTTTCATCCCTAAATAAAAGATGCCATTAAGCAGAACCTAGTTTATATGCGATGGAACATCAATCGGATATAGTTTCTTATTTACAGTACATGGGTTGGCCTTGGGTGAAACTATTCAATAAAACAATAAAATCTCAATAAATCATGTTAAGTCAGTAAGAAGAATGATAATAGCTCATCTATTACTTATCTACAGAGAGTCTGTTGTTTTGGAGTAGCAATGATGGTCTTTTCATATAGAAATATAATGAATTTTTCTTAAAACTATAATTTTTAACTTTATAAAAGGAAAACGTTTATTCATTGTAGAAAACTTGGAATTCCAATTTTTACTTTCTTCTATGTCTGATTGTACATACTTTTTTTTTAGTAAAAATAGTATAATTTTGTGCAAATTCTTTTTGTAGCCACTTGTATTTATTGTATGTATCTCATGGAATTTTTCCATCGTTATGTATAATGAATATGTATACAAATGGAAGATGTATTTATAATTATATTATGTTGGTATATTGAAATAATCCTCCATTATTAGAGAAATAATTTCTTATTGTGGTTTTGACAAACTAAATTTAGCTTTGACTCTTCTGAATATTCGTAATTCAAAAATTAAAATGAATTCGTATTAATGAAAATATACTGGTGCTTCAGTTGTGTATTTTACAGGATTTTAGAATTAACTACTGTTTTTATTATAAGCCTCTTTTTACTTTTTTTTAGAATAAATCAAAATATAGATAAATATTAAAATATGTTATTTTAATTAATTGTATTTTAGGAGCATTTTGAGATCAAATCTACTTATTAAGGCAGAAAAGTAAGATCTTTCTAGTTTTGTAAAAACTGATTCATTACCCTGTGCAAACAGTTTCTGAGGAGATTTTTTAAATGTTAAGACCTGCTTTGTCACCTCTGGTGCTCTCATTAGTATTCATTCATAGTTTGACTTAATATTTTAAGTTATTTCAGAAAATGTGTTAAGTAACTTGTCAGCAACTCTACATTTTAAACCACATTCTATGAGAATCTTTATTTTTCAGGGATTTGCTTTACAGTTTCTCATTCACATTATGTACACATTTATACTTTTAAAAAAGTAATAAAAATAACCTGATCATTTGGCATTTCCAAAACTTTAAATACAATATATTCTTAAAGATATGAAGAATCTATAGTTTGCTCTCTACTGGGTCTCATTTTGGAGGAAGCTTGTTGCCGATTGATTTTAGGAATAAGATAGAGATCAATAACCATAATTTCTCATCTTTTTTAATGGCTGGGGATGCCAGCAGGGAAAAATACACAGTGTGATATGGGGATAGGGGCCTTTCAGTGCTGTCTGAGCAGCAGCCTGCAGTGAGTCACCATTAGTTTCCACCCCTGGCTCAACAGAGTATGAGAGATGCCAAGCAGCATTTTTGCCAGATGAACGAGGATATATGTTGTCATAGTTCTATGTAAAGCTAAGATTTATTACTTTAATTAACACAGAAAAGAGAAAACAGATACTCTTGAGTGACCTCAAAAATCAAGTATAAAGTAACACCCCATCACCCCACAAATCACGTTTTCTCAACATGACTTCCAAAAACTGAGAAATCCAGAAATCTAGAAAAATACTTTACTCCTGAAAAATGGGTAGAACACTGTTGCCCGAGGAGTAGTGTTGCAAAATCCATCTTCATGATTTTAGGAGGCCTCCAAGGGGTCGGATCTGATTTCTTTATCAGCCTGTCTCCCCCCAGCAAGTCAGAAATATTAAAGAACCTATGTTTCCAGTGATTAGTTAATAATAAAATTCCAAAATTCCTTTCTTTTTCAACCACAGAGTACCCCCCTTTCAGTACTCTGAGTTCAGGATGCTGAGGAAACACATTTTCTGGTAGTTGATCAGCCAAGGCTTTAAAAACAGAGTGGAGACTAACACAGACACAGAGAAAAGCTTGGTGGTTATGGAGGCAGTGGTGGGGGTTAGACAGAATAGATGAAGGGGGTCAAAAGGTACAAACTTCCAGTTATGAGATAAATAAGTTCCAGGGATTTAATGTACAACATGGTGCCTATAGTTGACAGTATCATATTGTATATTTAAAAGTTGCTTAGAGAGTAGCTCTTTTAAAGTTCTCATCACGAGAAGAAATCTGTATTACCATGGTGAAGGATGTGAACTAAACGTATTCTAGTAATCTCACAACATTTACATATAGAAGATCATTGTATTATACACATAAAACTACATCCATTATATGTCAGTTATATCTCAATTTAAAAAAAATGAGATTGAATTTTGAGAATGCCTCTGTGAATTGGTAACATCACCTATAGTACTAAGACTGGACCTTTTACGTGGCATTTACCACCCTTTTGTGACTGAGGAAACCTAGACTCAGAATTAGTGAATCAATTTATTTGCTTTTTTATTCTCTCATTTATTCAGCAAGCCTTTACTGATCACCTGCCAACAGCCGCAGGAAGATGCTGGGGACACAAGGCCAACAAGATGCTGTCCCTGTCCTCTGGTGATTGATAGCCTCACCGAGGTCGTCATTAAGCAGCAGGGTTGGGTATGTGCAGGGATCTTGCCCTGAGCCACTGCTGAGAAGGGTGACAGGTAGAGTGTCCACTAAAAGGTGAAGTAGTAGATGATCCTGACCAGTGAGAAGAAGAGAAAGTTGCATGTTAGAAAAGATGTTAGCCTAGAATGTAAAATCATTGTTAAAACAGATTTGGATTTCATATGCAATTCCTTTTAAGTATTAACTGAAAATACTGAAACATAAAAACACAAGCCTGGTAAGGATTTCTTTTAATAATCTTTTTTTTTTCTTCCCTTTTTTTTTTTTTTTTTGTAAAACACTATAGCATACCAGATACTTTGGCAGAGATGCATAGTTTCTTTCAGGATGGGTTAAAAAAGGAATGAAATATATAAAAGAACAATAGAAGGATAGAAGAATATTTTGTGCCAAGTTTAAGGCTATTAATTTAATTCATCTCCATAAACGTTTATTGAACTAATAAAACTTGTTAGTTTCCTGCCCTTGAGCTCACAGCTGTTTTAAGACGAGTGACCAGTGCCAGCCACTGAGGGCCTGCATTTCATGCCAAGGAAATTAAAGTGTGTTCTGTAGATGACTGGAACTTTGAGGAGAGAGTTTTAAATTTGTGTTTTAGATATTTTACTATGGTGGCTATGTGAAAAATATTTGAGAGGATTAGTTAGGAGACTAATCCAGTAGTCTGAGAAAATGACATAGCATGAATGAGGGTATAATATGGAAATTGATTTTAGGAATTTTTAAAAAATCATCCTTTTAAGAGATATTTCTAAATATTTTAACTTTTCTCCTTAATCTATTAGTACTTGTTATTTGAAAAGTTAAATAAAGGGTATGTAGTTGGCCTTTTCTATCCAAGTATATAGCAATTGAAAGTCTTATTCATATATTATAAATATAAATGTGGGGGTTCTAGTCCCTTCAACTGAAATTTCTTGGAAATTTCTATATTTATCAATGGAAGGTGAGGGTACAAATGACTTCCAAAGGGTCGGCATGCAAGAGCACTAACCTTGGTGTCAAACCGACCTTCTTCTCTACACTGTAATTCTGTTTCTTAGGTAGTTTGATCTTTCTCCACCTCAGAATTCTCATCTGTGCCTGATGCCCTGGCCCAAGTTAGGATCGAGTAAATAATGAAGCATCTAACACAATACTGGCTGAGGTTCTAAGTGATAAGTGTTTGTTATTTTTATGGTAAGATACTTGTCTTTCGAGAAAAAACTATTGTAAATTGAGGCCACTTGGTTTATTTTGCCACTTATGTAATAGGACCCTGGTTTGTATATTTCCTCTATTTTATGTTCATATATTTTTTCTTCCTCTAAATGTTTTCCCGCAACCTCACAACATTACCTTTGGTGCAGTATACTGTAGTATTATTTGATGCTAACAACATGCACCATAAACCTTTCTTTTACACTTTTCTGGGGATTCAAGGAAATTTATCAAATAACAAAAAAGTGCCTAATGGGAAATGGAAGTCATGAAATCAACTAGGCTATTGCACGGCATACATTAACATCAACAACAAAAAAATCACATGTGTTGTAAACACTAGGCAAAGTTGTCATTCTGAGCTCTTTTCCCAAGCAACCAACAGAGCCTTTATACAAGGGCAGTGACTGTCATTGGGCTCTTTGTAGGAACCCTTACGGGGCTCCCCTAAAGAAAACGGTACACATTGGTCATATGCCCTTCCTTCTTTGAGCACAGTTTCTGTTATTTTAGGCTTGTTTTCTAACTGACCTTAACATTTCCAACAGACAAAATTTTGAGCTGTCCCTGGAAAGTTGCTATATCTCCGACTTGTGTATAGTACAAGAGAGACATAATAAACCCAGGAAAAAAATGTAGAGACAGCCCAATAAAATGATCACTGAAGGAGAAAGAACTCTTGTGTGAGAGAGAACACTTTGAACACCAAAAATATGAAGGCTTGTTTTGCATAGTTGTCATAGAATTTTCTACAGCAAAAGGTGACACGTTCCGAAACCATTGTTTAATCCTGTCAAGGTCCAGAATAATAGTAAGGAAGCATCCCCTCTGGGCCTTTCAAAATTGTTGCTGCTTCTGCGAAACAAATGGGTAAATTAATTTAGTACATGTTCAGCTATTCTCTTCTCTTCATAGTTGTTTTCCTTGTGCTTGGTAATATCACCTTAAGTGCAGTAAAATAGAGTAACAAGTTAACCTTAAGCCTTGAAAATGGTTGAAAAGTCCAGAGGAAGAAGGGAAAAAAGTCATTCCAATAGAAAAGATATAACAAAGTCTCTGCACTGAAACTCATACCATTTTGATAAGGCCAATAAACAAGTATCAGGTTTCTTGGATCATTATATATTAGAAGCAGCAAATTAGGGGTTGGGAGCAAACATAATGAAAGTGGTAGGATAGGACATTAAAACCCTTACAAGCACTTAGCACAGCAATTAGGGAGCTATCTGTTATCCAGGCAAACGACCCTATAAACCTCATTAGCTCCCCGATGGCATCACTGCATTTACAACCAAGTACAAAAATTCAGAAGTTCATAATGATGACCCTGGGAAGCTACAGTTACATTTATCCTGCACGACACAAGAAGGCAGACAAGGATAACGGATTTTTCTTTGGTAAAAATAAAAGTCAGGGCCTGAATGGATAGTTTAGTTTCATTCATTTAACTAATATCTTCTGAGCATCTCCTACATTCTAGATATTTTTCTGGGCGCTGAGGATATAAAAATAGATACAAACCCTGTCTTCCCGGGGAGTACACAGAACAGTATGTGAATCAGCCATGAACCACATAGTATAAGCTGCCACTGTGGTAGGTGCTGTGCTGGAGAACAGTGTGTTGTAACATCAGGTTCACGGCTGATTCAGCTGGTGGGGAAAGTAACTTAGATCCCTAACCAAGAGATGAGGTTGACACAAGCACGGTGTGGCTTGAGGCCTGGCTGCTCTGTCTTGATTATTTTTTTATCTGTAAAACAGGCTAAAGAGTGTGACCTAACAGATGACTTGATTGTGAGCATCAAATAAGCAAGTCAGTGATGCAGGTAGGACAATTGTAAGCCTTATAAACCACAGCTGCTATTATGGTTATTACTTATTTCTTGTCGTTATTAGTATGAAACAATAGTATTTATTTTGGTGTCACTAGATTGTAAGCTCAGCGAGGGCAGGGACTTTGTTTTGTTCACTGCTGTCTGTATCCCAGTGGAGCACACAGAAGGCTCTCAGTCAGTATTTGTGGAATAAATGCTTTGGGAAAGTTAGTAGGGAAAAATGCAAATTTTCGTTTAATCACAATGAATGCATTTAGTGAGGCCACCATATCTTAGAAGAATACTGACTTTATTGAAGAAGGAATGAATTTTGAGGAAATAAACAATAAAAGTATATAATTTTTAGAATTTGCAGAATTTAGAGATTATCTAAATTAGTAAATTATGTAGTGAAGAAGCATGACCCAGTAGAGGCTGTGTCTGAATCACAGGGTGAAAGGAAATATAGTTTGAAAACAGTGGAGGTTTTTCGCCCTATTCTTTGATTTTTTTTTTTTTTTTAGTTACAAATGTATTAGGGATTTCAGATAATACCAAAGGAGTTTTTTGGGAGTAGTGATGAGAATCATGGGTTAATTAGCAATGAAAAACTTTTATTTAAAATAATAAGCCAGTTGGATGACAATGCAATGAGAGTTTGGAAATCTGACATCAAATTTATATAAAATGCAGGAAAATTAAATTATAATAATATAATTATATTTTTCATAAACTAATATTTTAATAACCATCTATTTTGTGTTCTAGTTTAAATATGCCTTTCAGTCCTTTTTTTACTTGACTGCCCAACAAAATTTTACCTTATTGTCCACTTTATGTGCTTTTTATGTTTTCTGTTGTACCACGTGACCCCACTTTCAGCAGCTTATTCCATGTTTTCAGCTCATCACACCCACTCTACATGTGCTTCACATCCCCCCTACGTGTGCTGAATGAAACCTGTAGCTTCATCAGGGACACACTGTCATTAATGCTCTTTTTTACTCTTCCAAATTTCAGTCACGTCTGTATCTGTGATGCTCCACAGAAATGTACTAAGGCACAATGCAAAACTCACATGTATTTTTAAATTTTCTAGAAGCCACAGTATAATAGTGAAAGATAAAAATTAATTTATTCGAATCATATATATTTTACTCAAACTGATATATTAGAAGTATTATAATCAACATAAAAATTATTGAGACCCAACATTCCTTTTTCATATGGATTTCTTTGAAATCTGGGATGTATTTTATATATAGCACATGTTAATTTGCCCTAGCTACATCCCAGGTGCTCCATGGACCGTGTGACTAGTAGTGACTGCCATCTTAGATGCTGCAGGTCTATATGCCAACCAAAAACAAATCCTCATCTTTAGCCACGACCTTCAGAGGGCTATAGATCCATTATGCAGTCACCTAGGAAGCTCTGCCTCCAGTGTTCATTTCTGATGAAGACACCCTCATCTACCAGGTTGTCCATGCTGGAGTCCTGTGCATTTCCTTTGACAGTGTTCTCTCCATCACCCACATACATATCCAATTGGCTTGGGCCGTGTTGCCATCATTTCCAGTCTGGGTTATGATAATGACTTCTCTGGTCTTCCTGCCTTCATTCTTGCCGTGACACAGTGTTGCCCATGTTGTTGCATCATTCTAATAGTCCCTCCACGGCTTAAGATCTTTCAGTAGTTTCCATTGTTCTTGGGATAGAATCCAAACACGCCTATTGTGTCCATCAAGGTCACTTCCCTGCCTTCCCTTCCAGGCTTCATCTTCTTTTCTATTTCAACCACCCTAGCTTTCCTTCCCTTTTCACTCATACTTTCTCTGCCTGGAGAATTCTACTCTCTCCTCTTGTGTAATTAACTTCAGTTTGTCCCTCAAGTGGTTTGGGCAGAGAAGTCTCTCTCTGCCTCAGGCCTCTGTCGCTTAACTGTCCCCATGGCCTTTATCATGTTTGTAAATCCTTGTATTTTGTCCTTCTTACTGGACTCTAAGATCCAGGAAGGCAGGGACCAGGTCTAGCCTTTGTCGTGCTATACCCTGTGTAGTGTGAAGTGAGGTACATAGCATTTAGTGAGCATTTCTTCTTTTGAACAAGTCATTATTAAAAAGCTGCTTTATTATATAGATGAAAAATGTGTCTTATATAAGAAAATGATTTGTAAACTTTCACGCAATCCCCCCCACCAAAAAAAAAAATCCACCAAATGATAAACATTCTGTTTACCTTAGGTATTATTGTTGAAATAGATTAATAATCATGTATCTCATTTTTTTGAAAAAGAGAACTAACACTCTCTCATATATATATATATATATATATAAGATATATATATAATATCTTACTCTTGCCAATTAGTGTCTACAATGAATAGAAATAAAACATACATCAATTAATTTTCCATCTTGTTTATGTTGGTCTGTGTGTATATACATTCATGTGCACATGTGTGTTTGTATTGTCTGTTTCTCACTGGAAAAAGAAGTGATCTTTCTGACTATAAAGCATCCAGTGTTTTCCATTAGGTCTCATTTGTTACACATTTCTGCTTTTAAATTACTTCTGAACCGCAGAATCTGGCAGGCCTCATTGGAAGGCATTTGAGGATAACTACTCTGTCTGGATTCCAGCCATTTACAGTATTTGAAAGCAAAGAACAAAGCAGAGCAAATTGAGATGATTTCACTGAATGTCTAAACGTTTTGGAAAGAACAATTAAAAAGAAATCCTTCGTTGGTTCATGCTTTGAAAATACCAAGTTTTCTCAATCTTTAATTTTGTACATTTTGAAAACTACTTGGATTTGTCTTTAATCCTTTGCTAATCAGTGGAAAGAAAACTGGCAGAATTGCTAATCTTATATGGCCTTGGAAAAATGTTAAAAAGAACCAGATAGTTTAATGTGTTAATCATTCTTCTTTCCACTCTTAAGAATCAGGTTCAAATCCAGCAGAGAAACAAATCTTGACCATGTGTATTATGCTGTTGTTCCCCCAAGAGAATTTAAATTTCATTATCTAGTTTTAGAATTTCTAAATCTCTTAATAATATTAAGTATGTTGAGCAATAGTAGCTCTGTCGACCTCAGACTAATAACAGAGAGCAGTGGAAAAAACTTGGGCTTTGGAGAGACAGATGTAGACTCAAATCCTGGCTGGCCCGTTCTGTTCTCCCGCTCCTGCTAAGAGCAGCTAACATGTATTGTGTGTTGACGAGGTGCCAGGCACTACGCTCACTGGGTACTGCAGGTATGTTATCTCATTGAGGATATAGTACAGTTTCCATTTTATAAATTACAGAGGTTGAGTCATTTACCAGATTTACATAGCTCCCAGCAGAGTTTGATCTCCAATCCTGGTGTCTGGCTTTCAAGCCTTTGCTTTTTCCAACCGTGTTGTCTATGTGTTGTGTAGATTTCTTGAGTTGTTAACTTTGTCTTTACTTATAATTCCAATATTGCACAGTATTGCATATAATTCTAATATTTTAGCTGAACTGAATATAAGGGATGCATTTGAATATTTTCAGGAAATTTAAAAAACCCTAGGTATTAATATTTCGGAAGATGTCAACTTGCCCAAGTAGTCATTTCTGTTACTTTAAGAGAGAAGTTGGATGCAAGTTCTGTTCCTTCTTGGAGTAAAGTCAATCCCAGACAAAAGAATGAGGGCTCTAGAACTATTCTTTGCGAAGTTTTAAATAAAACATGGGTCTTTCGTCCTCTCCCTAGATATAACTTATGCCTTAATTGGCATTCGGCAATCACTTTCAAGCTATATCAGGGCTTGTCAACAATTTTAGTCCTGCTTATCATTCCTGAGGCGCAGCAAACAGGAATGCCACCAGCCTTGGAATTTTGTAGCTGAACCAGGTGCCACTCTACAACTTGTCTTTCTATGGAGAAGTTATCATTTAGCCCAAATTTTGAATGTCCCTACCTCAAAAGGAGAAGACTAGTACTAGTTACATTTACTTTTTTCGTTTGCTATTTTTTTTAGAGAGTGTTTGTGTATGCATGGATTTAAATTGCTCATTGACTTTCGCTGCTTAATCTGGTTTGAATTTTCTCATATACCTTCTTGGAGAGAACTTTATTTCTCATCTGTAAATTCTAGTCCTAGTTTCCAAAAGCTTAAGTTGGAATTGTCTGCAAACACAATGAGAAATCTGGGCTTCATATGATCCAACTCCTCCCTAAACCTTGAAGATTAAGAAAAATGAACCTAGTAAAATCCTGGTGACCAAAAGCATGCTGGCAGGGTGGTGTCAGTGGGGAGAAGGCAACCAGTGCTCTCACCTCCCCTTCAAGTTCAGGTAGGTCAGAAAATAGAGCTGTCCCCTGTTGCCTTAGTGTTTGAATCAGTGAGATGCGGAAACCCTGTGTTTGGGCTGAGGTAAAGGTTTTAAACTTTTTTGTTGCTTTGCAATTCTCATTCAGTGGCACAGAAACTGATGAATGCAAAATAGTTGAACTTGAGATAAAATAATAAGGACTGAGGGAAAGAAAGGAAGGTGGTGGAGGATAACAAGTTACCCTGACAGGAAGGGATAGATCCATCAGTTTGCTTCCGAGTCCTGTAGGTGATGGGATTGTGAGTGTATGTCTTTGCAGTTTCCAGGGTTTGGGTTGCTTGATAATCTTTCCTAGGTTTTATTAGGGAAAGAGCTGAGGTATGTAACTGAATAATTGCCATGGAGTCAGATGAACTCGATTCTGTTTTCAGCTTCCATATTGATCTCCAAAATGGGGTCTTGTTTTCTTCCCAAGAATGGGCTGAAAAATCTTTCCTTATCTTTACCAAACTAAAGAAAGGTTACTTTATATCTGAAGTAGTCACGTTAGTCATGGATGTACACCAGGCACTTTGAAGTTTCTTGCTGCCTGTAAGAGATGTCAATTAGCATTACAGCTGAAGTAATTTACAGTAAAAATACATTCAAAAATGACTGAAATAGTATTTTTGTGAAAATCTTACTGTTATTCTTTTTAAAATGGTGAGATTTAAAAATAAGACAAGGTTTTTCACAGTTCTTTAATGCTGCGGCATGATCATTGCATGTGTTAATAATAAAGGCATCGCAGGGGATTAGAAGTTTTAGTCACTGCTAATAGCAGTTTTAAAAAACCCCACAGCAGGTTCAGATATGTGGGAAAGGATTATAGTGAAAGCGCAGCTTAGCTCCTAAGGGGCTTACGATGGATCAGCAAACCGGGGCCTCATCAGATATGAAATGCAGGTGTATTCTTGGGGTCGTTTTACTTTGTGTGACTTGATACCCATCACGGTACATGTGCAGAGCACCCTGCTGGAGAAGGTTTTTGTGCTTTTAAATGTTCCGAAATCTCTTGCTCGTTGGTGCTTTTAGAGCACTGTGGCATAAATAATGTTAGACGTGATCGGTTCCCTTCTCTCACAGTCTAGGCTGATTTCTCTATTTTATTCCTTTCCTAATTTGAACTGAATTCCTCTGTATTACTGCTCTTGAGGGCTCCTTGCATTTGTCCCAAAGCTTGACTCTTGAGGAAAAGCTTTATTTGGTATACACTGTAATCTTCATTCTGATGCTTCTAAAAGCCAAACTTGGAGTAGTTTTAAGTGGTATAGGAAATGCAGGCTTTCCTCACCCTAATTTATTTGAAATTTAAATCTTTGGAATAAAAATTAAAAAAGAAAAACTTAATATGAAACAATTCTATATCATCTTGAGTAGTGAAGACAGTTAGTCACCTACAAAAAATGTCACCTACAAATGTTTTACTTAAAATTTTCAAGCTCTTTATTTTCTCTCTGGACTTGGAAATAGTATTAGAGAAATAACCACTACCTACCGCAAAAATGTACAGCTTTAGTTCTTCAATGCTAACTCGCCAGAAGTTCAGCAGAACAAAGCCAGGCATAGCTGGTTGCTACAGGACTTTGTGTGCCTTGAGCCAGGGGTCAATTGCTGCCTCTTCTTACTTCCTTGACACTGTTAGCCAAGAGGGAAAGATAAGCACCTCCTGCCTGTATCAGAAAGTGCCATCAGTGATGGAGAGTTGCTGTTAAAATCTAGTCTGTCTACAGAAGGGTTTTGATGATAGTTACTGGGCAGACTTTGAGTGACTGCTTTTTGGAGCAAATTTGTTTTCAACCAACCAATCCATTGATAGCTAAAATCTTTAAACATCAAGAGTTTTTTTTTAAGTTTTTCATTTTTATTGTTGTTATTTATACTCATTCTGATTAAAAACAAACAACCACCCCTTCCCCCTAAACCTTAAGAGTAGGAAATGGTAAGATTTCCTACCATGAGGTCTTAAATGTTCAACTTTGATCTCTGGATAGTGTGAGTGTTTAGCCCCTTCGGAGAAGAGCACAAACTGATTTCAGAGTTGTCAGATACCTCAGAGATGTAGTCTTGCCTATAAGGACACATCAGCTCTTAAAACAATTCTTGTCCAGTATTTATAATGGCCCAAGGACTCACACATATAGATTTCCTATGAGTGTTTGTCGAATTAAACAGATATCCTTCTAAAATGTAATGCTGACCATCATGTATCTTTGTCTTAAGAACTCAGGGTCATAATTGTGTGTCTGTGTGGCATACTACTTATAGTACCACCTTAAACTATTATGCTGCATAGAAAAGCCACCAGGGCCCTTGGTAAAGTACCTTGCAGTACTCTGAGCTCTGCGGGTCATGTCGGGCAGCATGACCCTCCCCCAAAGATCTCAGGCTCTGATGTTTGACTACTCGTAGCTGTCCCTCTCTGAGTCTCTCTGCCATTTCCTTTTGTACCGTGAAATCTATTGTTACCAGTTGGACTGTCTTCAGCAGCCCACTGCTCCCCCAGGCTGATAGCAAAACATGCAAAATCAGAGTAAGAAAATTAAGAAGGGGCACCAGAGGTTGTCAGTACAGTATGTGAATTTGTGACGGCATTTTATGTTCAGAAGCCAATTTCTTTGTTGGTTGTCTTTCGCCTATATTGTGAATAGGCAGCATTTAGGAAAATCTGTTACAGATATGTAAATTATTATTCTAGTTTTCAGGTACATTTTCTTGACTTAAAAAGTAGATGGATATATTAAAATGTGTGTGTGTGTGTGTGTGTGTGTGTGTGTGTGTGTAATGCAACTTTTTAATTAATTTTTTTTCCATTTTAAACACTCCAAAAGGGATGTTACTGAAAATGTTTTAGTTGATTGGGAACACTTACATCATAGGTCACAAACTGGCACCTGTGCCAAATTTGGCCCTGCATTATGTTTTGTTTGGCCCATACATTTTTTCATTTTTAATTAAATTAGTCCCTAAGTCTTAAAATTGAGTGATTTCTGGTTCTTTATGGAAGGGGCAGGGAGACAAGCCTGTCTGACATTACTGGATTTTAATTCTGCGTTGTCCAGAGCAGTTGCCTCCTTTTGATGGGAAACATGTCCCAAGGTCATTGCACTTTGCCACTGTTCCCTGTTGTTCCCTCCTTCTAAGACCAAAGGTTGGTTACCTTTTAATATCAGGCTTATCCTGTCCCACCCTGGCAGTTTCCTATTTTATCTGCCTAACTCCTTTAAACCACTTGAGTTTTGACCCTGGGTTTCACGTGAATAAACCAATTATAGATAAATCATGAGAAAACTTTTATACCATGAGCAAAGTAAAATGTATACAGGTACCATTCCTTTGTCTACACTCTTTAAAAATAAAAACATTGTAATTTCGCATCTTACAAAATAACTATTTTAAAAGAGATGACATTGCCTTTAGCTCTCAGATATCCTGTTTTTGATTATTAGTCTCTGAATGCATTGTCTGAACTTTATACTTCTCATATACCAGATGCCTTAACTTTTGGAACATTGAATCTGCTTAATTTGTCATATAACATCTCTTTCTTAACTAATTGGATATTAAATATTTTAATAAAGAGGATAAGTTTACAAATGAGTGTATTTTCTTATAAGGTTTTTTTTTACTATAAGAAATACCTGGGATTTCTAAAGGGAAAGTAGTTTTGTGAATTATGTTATAGTAGCAGTAGAATCATATATCAGTGCTCACTTTGTGCTTTGTACTTCACGTCTAGTAATTAGTCCTCACAGTATCTCAGTGAGGCCAATTCTTACATTAACCCAAAGCTGCAGTTGGGGAAAAATGAGGTATGTAAAGTTTAGAAAATGTGTAACTGGTCACAAAGCCAGTGATAAATCCAGATACAAATCCAGATTTTCTGTTTTGATAAGCATTTAACCACTCTGCTGTTTTTCAAAATTATAAAGAAGCACTCTTACCTAAGCTCTCTTTCCTCAAAAAGCAAAACAACAACAGCAAAAATGGAAAGTGAATCTCCACTTTGTATACCGAAATCATTGAATTAAAAGTGTGTTAATGAAAATAGTGATTTTCATTTCCTGAAATGCTAGCTTAATTTTGGAAATGTATTATACACTCCTGTTGGTCCAAAGGAACATTTTTAACATTTTTTCCTTTCAGTTGTTAAAAGTTAGTCAAACTTAGTATTTACCCAATACTGAAATTAAATCTTTCAGACTAAATAAATCATTTATTGAAACAGATAAATTATGTTTACACTTATCAGTAGCAAATTCTAAATCTTAAATATATTTGAAAGCTGAAATAAAACCTTAATATGATATTTTCTTCCCAGTGTTTCTACTTTGCACTATACCTCCTCAAAATCAGTGAACCAACTACTGAACTGTAACATCTATATTGACAAGAGATGACCTGAAAGTTAACAATTGTAAAAAATAATCTGCAGAAGCCTACATGAATCAAAAATTGACTTAATTTAGGTTTGAAAGGAAAGAATATTCTTGTCACATGTATTTATTTTGAATTCTTTTTCAATTTGAAAGTAGTATAACACTATTTTAGAGAAAGAAAAAGGACATTATCACCTCCTCTCATGCCACTGAAAAAGAGGAAAGCAGCAATTGCATTTTGATATATTTCCTCACAGGCTTTTTTCCCTATGTGCTTTAAAATTATATATATATATAAAGTTTATTTATATATAAAAATAACTATATGCATGTATGTGTGTATCACATTTTCCTATATTTTTGTGTTCTCTTTTTTCATATTGTATATAATTCTTAACATAATTATAATGTTTTCATTCTTTTTTAATGATTAAATAATACATATGATTCTTAGACTACAAACTAGGGTATGTGGCTGTTTTCTTCTAAGAGCCAGCTCTGACAAGTTACGAAGAGGCACAGTCTTTTTCTCAACTGTAGCTCCTTCCTCTCAGAGCTTGGCCAGATCCTGTGTTCTGTGGGGGGGGGGGGCGGGGGGTCTTACATAGTACTGGGGAGATCCCCCAGTTATGAACCTTCATGTCTTCACCATAAACGTGCCCATTATCCAAGCCACCATGATCTTCAGCATTAGATGGGTCTCTGTCTTCACCTTGTTGGGCATAGGCAACCTGTTAGGTCTGCAACCTCTGGACCTCGGGCTCCTGCCTACATGGACCCACCAAGCAGCCATTTCTCTTAGGCCACCCTCTCCCATAGGCCTGCACTTTTCTTGGCATGGACCAGTCTCGCCAGTGCTGCCGTCATCTCACAGCTCTCAAAGGCATGCTTCTCTCTTCCATCCCCACCCACAAGAACACTTGGTCCAATCTCTTGTAGGAGCACAGGCTTCCAGAAAATGTGAGGAAGTCCGATAGTCTGTAAGCAACAACTGCCGCAGTCTTGCTGAGAAACCAGCACGTGAGGCAACAGCAGGGCATGTAATGGCTGGCCACTGGGGAAGAGCAAGTAGGGAGAGAGACACAAAGCAAACACCAATTACCTTGTACGTTATTTAGTCACAGTTGTGTGATGGGTAATACATTCCTTTCTCAGGTAATTGTTCATTATATTTTCAGTGTTAAAACTGCACAGTGAAAGTTTTTTGTGCATAAACTTTTTCTCTATGATTTCCTTAGGGTAAATTCTCGAAGTAGCATTACTGGTTATGAAGTTTAAGGCTTTCTAGACACTGTATAGCCAAATTACTTTTTACCATTGAACTGGAAAACTGAGTAGAACATTCTGGGGTATATAACTGTATAGTGAGTAGGGCAAGCTTTCAAAGTATTCCCCTTTTCATTTCAGATTTTTCTGAAACAAGTATTTGAACAGTTCTGATGCTTCCATTTAATAAAATTTTCCAGTTTAACCAAAATCACTGAGTACATTGAGATACTTGAGAGGAGTGGATACATTCAGTGGATGATTCAGTGGCTCCTTGCCCCATCTGTGCATATCTCCACACATTTTTCACTAGTCGCTACCACCAAGAGCTCTTATTTTGTGAAACACTAGTTCATTATTTTAGTTATTTTGTGATCAAATGCTTTGTAAATTAACCTGTTTCATTGACATAAATATAAATAGAAATCAATGCTAAATGGTATAATTGTTAACATCCATTTGCTTTCATCCAACTGTAATGGGGGAAAGAATCAGGTTAATCTTAGTCTCTTACCAGTTCTTGTGGGTTGAATTATGTTCTCTAAAACTTACATGTTGAAGTCTTAACCATCGCCCACCCCAGTATCTCAGAGTATGAACGTATTTGGAAATAGTCATTGCAGATGTAATTAGTTAAGATGAATTTATACTGGAGCGATGCAGGTTTCTAATTCATATGACTAGTGTCCTTATAAAATTGGGAAATTGGGGAACACACACACACACTTTCTCATACACACTCACAGAGAAAACCATGTGGAAGAGATTGGAGTGATGCAGGAAAAGCCAAGGAAAGCCAACGTTGCCAGTAAACCTCTAGAAGCTAAGGCGGAGGCCTGGACCAGATTCTCTGTCACAGTGCTCAGAAGGAGCCAGCGCTGATGCCACTTTGGTCTCAGACTTCTTTCCTTCAGACCGTAAAACAGTAAATTTCTGTCAAGTAAGCCACCTAGTATTTTTTATGGCAGCCCAACCAACTAGTACACAAGTTTAGGAATGATCTTACAGTCATCTGCTTAATAACCAAGGGCACTCCTCGCCCCGTTTTTAGATTGGTTGCTTGCTTGCTTTATCATCTAGAACAAATTATGGTCACAGCAATGTCAAACTTTGTTATGTGATATTATGCCCCATCTATGTCCATTCGGTTACTGTCCTTGAAGGGTGCTTTAAGCAAATTTTTATGTGCTTTGTACTTTCTCAAAAAAGCTCTTATTTTAGTCATAAAGGTTTTTAGTATTTTTTTTTAATTTTTCTGAAGTCTTGTACAATATTTGTGCTCAGTGCAGTTGTGACATTTCATCATTTCTGGTTGTTGCAAATCCACTGTTTTGTGTATTCTCCCTTATTTCAACTTCATAGTTTCTGTTTTCTAATTAACAAGCCATAATCTCGGTTGAAAATCAATTTAAAATAATTGGGATTTATAAAGTATAAATTCAAAAATAGAGGCAAACATTGATTTTTATCTAATTTTTCAAGCAAGTGAATTGTGTGGGCATCCTAGGACCAGTGCTGAAGCTTATGACTGTCACTACTAATTCTAGCTTTTTGATTCCTTTGAACTAGAACTGGTCCAGTGGGCCAAGTTGTGAGCATAGTCTGTTCCTGCAGTGAAAACAAACGTGTTCACCTTGAAACAACTTTCACACTAATAGCTGCCTTGTTTTTCCTGATTTGACATTAGCTGGGTTTAGGTTTAGTTATACACATAAAAGTAGTAGTTTAAATAAGTTTAAATAAGATTTCTCTCTCATGTAAAAGAACCTAGGAGGTAGATGTCTGGGGCTGTCATGGTGGCTTTTCATAGTTATCATAGACTCATGGTCCTTTTACCTGTTCATTCTCCTGTAACTGGAGAAGTTTCAAGAAGACTTTCTGGGTTTTTATGAGATAGTTCAGCTCATATCTGATGGGCTACAACTTAGTCACGTGGCCATATCTAGCTGCAAAGGGGACTGGGAAATGGTCTTTGAGTAGGCAGCAGTGTGCCCAGTTTAAAATCAGACTCATTTTACTAATATGGAAGACTAGATTTTGGGTACCCACTAATGATACAAAAATGCCAACTTTTCTGGTTGTTCATAGCACATAATTTTTTTTAAAAAAACTTTTTTTTTAAATGAAAGATGTACGAAAGTAGTACATAAAGAAAAGTAAGTTTATTCAGATTTTATTTACATAACTTATGTCCAAAAAAAAAGACAAAACAAAAAAATACAAAAATAAACCCCACATTAAAAAAATTATTTAGAAAAGAATTAAAGCTTTCTCCAAAAATTGATAGTCCATGAAAATGTCCCGTTATGTTCCCAGGCTGTCCCTATCATTCCACTGTACTGTGTGTCCTTCGGGGCAGCAAGATCCAGGGTGAGAAGCAAGGCTTTACGGTCAGATGGCAGCATTACCCTAGAGTTTCTGTAAAAATATGATGTTTTGATTTAAGATATTTTTACGGAAATTGGCATCCTGAGAACAGTCTGATAGCCATTTTAATACAGGACATTTTGACAAAAATCAAGAAAGCAGACACACCTCTTGGAGATAACTACTCCTAACAAATGTTTGTGTATATTCTTCCAGACTTGATAAATTGGAGGGTATATATTTTCTGATAAAGATCATCACCAAAGTATTAAAAAAAATACATCCTGGTAGAGTTCTGCCTCAAAGATTATAATGGTTGAAATATTAAAGCATTTTTTTAAATAGCCTCCTGAAAGATTGATTCAATTTGCCAATGGCAATAGGCATTATAAATATTGTAATCTTGGGCAAAAAGGGGTCATTTTTATTTGCAATATTTTTCTTTCCATGATTATCTACTTGCACAGATATATTGAACATTTGTCTTCCTACTTTTTTTTTGCAGAGCTTTATTGAGATATAATTCACATGCCATACCATTTACCAATTTAAAGTGTATAATTCAGTGGGTTTTAGTATGTTCACAGATTTGTATAACCATCACCACATTTTTTTGTAGATTTTTTTTAACTTTTGGATTTCTTGATTAATCTGATTTGAAAGAGCTTGGAAATTTATCAGCACAATATGTTGTATTTATATCAGTGTCAAGTGTGTAAATTGTCAATATTTTTAAGTGCTTTTTAAAAAAGTAATGATAGCTATCAACTTTTATGATTTCTGTTTATAGTGACACACTTGGAAAGTTCTTTCCAATCCAGAATTCATAGAATTCTCTGAAATTTTCTTCTGATACTCTTACAGACCATCAGACTTTCAGGTTTGTTTTTTTTTTTTTTAACAACTAATGTGCAAAGCAGATATTCTTAACCCAGCCCTCCAGCCTCATAAAATGGAGCTGTGAAGAAAATGGATGAGTCCCACGGTCAGAGGTGACAGTTGTCATTATCACTTAGTAGTAAAAGATGGTGTTTTATTTGCAGAAAGGTCATATGACCTATGAAAAATGTCATGTTTCATTTTCTCACACATGGATGTGGAATATCAGGGTACATAGATATTATTTTCTCTTTTTACAGCATCACTACTCCTCTTTCACTAGGAAGCTAATATCTGCTTTTTTTGTTGTTGTTTAAATCAAAATGTATGTATGTATATTTATTTTAAAAAGCAATTTTTTATAGGATTCATAGAAGTTTTTCGTAAGTGTGGAGGAAAACAAGTTAAACTATTGCTTAGAGACCTTGTAGATAGTGTCATTTAAATAACATTTATTCCTGAAATACTTTTATATATGTTTTCTATGTGTCATAATTTATTTTTTGACTCAGGAGAGTTACCTTGGTCCTTAAATATAATATTTTTACTTCAAAGATGCTGTCACCTCTATGCTGCCCCTATGTTGGTGTGTGTAGTTCACCAGGGGACTTTCCTAAACCCTTATTTGACTGATTGGATTCCTTCCATGGTAGGAGAAATCTTGTTTCACAATTATTTTAGTTTTTCTTTCAACCATTCTTTTTCCTTACAAGAGGAAAATTTCCAGGACTTCTAGGTATAACTTCTGCTACTAACAGAACAGCCTTCATTATTTATTTATATATATTTTTTTGCATCTTTGGAGAAACTTCATGATGCTAAAGATTAGGATAAGATCTACTTTCTTTTGACCAATTTTGGAGAGTATATATCTCATTTGTATAATGTGAGTGAACTTGGGAATATGAAGTAAAATAGGAGAATAGGAATGTCTGGATATTTCATGTGAATGTGCATATATGACTAAAGCTTGGTGGTTTTTATTTTTTTAATCATGTGGCTTATTCTTCGATCATTATTTACCAAAATCAGATAAAAATATTATTAACAAAACAGAAAAAGATTATTTACAATAAAAGTTATAGTTTGGTGTCTAAGAAGGGTTGCCTCTGCTTGTGACACTAAAGGAGCTGTTTTCTTGGATACCATGAGATTGGATGCAAGGGGATAGCCCAGTAGAAATTCTTTAAAACACTGGGTTACAAATTGATGAGCTAGTGCTTATTTTTTCATGACTTTAGATGACCCAGTTGTGAGTCTAAGGCTGTTTTTCCTCATGTTTGCAAGCTGAAGACTGCATTAATTTTGAAGCCACAACTTATCTAGTTTATAAATGCCTATTAGGAATGAGTTCAACCTTATGTACAGTGTGGGGCTTTCACTAGGTTAATTAGCTAATATTTGCTAAGTTTTATGAAGATGGAAAGCACCTGTAGGTGCTAAGATGCATATTAATATTTTCTACTTAAATTAAAATCATAATATTTTTAAGATAATGATGGGTTAACCTTAGGAACTCACAGTTGAATTTTCAACTCAATCACCCATTTTTAAAATTTGCCCTCAAATGAGTATTACAGAAATGTTTACATTCTTGGAATACAGTCTCCTTGGCTAGTCAGAAATAGATAAGAGATGATCAATGGCCAAGCTTGTAATGGCATCAAGTAATCACAGAGTGACAAACCATTAAGCACCAATATGTGACTTAGGTATCATGTTCGACTAATGAGTTAAATAAAACTTTTTCTAGTTAACAGATTAAAATTTATTTAAGAATCATTCAGTACTTTAAATCAAATTTTAATCTTTAAATTTAACTTAATTTTAATATTCTTTTTGTTAATTGAACAAATCGTTAACTTTAGAATTGGTCAGAATCCAAATCCAGTCTTCAATATTTTGGACAAGTGACAAACTTTCTCAACCTCAGTTTTCTTACCAGTAGGATATAGAAGTTTTTATAGTGTTTTCCAGGAGTCATTCAAAGCCAGTTTATGTAAATCTACTTACTGGTGTGCCACGAGTGTGCTACTTGGTAAATGGTGGGTGTTCACCGAATAGAAGTTACCTTACTACCTCCTTTTGATTTTTCTGAAAAGGTTACCATTTAACTGAGAAACCTTGTGATATCAAATAGGTATTGTAAAAGGAAGGAACATGATTTAGAAAAAAGAACCAAAAGTGTGGAATCCGTAAGCAGTGCAGAGAAACCCGGATTGTCCTTAGTACTGGGTGTTGCATGGGGGTGTAGAGTTGATGCTCCTCCATTCACCTTAGGCGCCAAACACCCAGGCCCAATTTTCTGTGACCAGGCCCTGATGGTGTTTGCAATTTTGACTTCTGATAGAACTTCATCCCATCTTATCATATAGTCTTATATAAATTTAGGGGTTTAAAATTTCTATAGGTATTATGAATGAAAGGGGAGAGAACATAAAATCTTTATTGTATCATCAAAAAATCTGGCAGTGGTGCAATTGGAGACTGGTTGAGACTATGTACTAAAGTAAAATTTTGAAATAACCGATAATTCTTCTGAGATCAGAAAACGCAAGGTTAGAATTTGTATTTCACCATTTTTTGTTCATGAGGTCCTGGATTAATTCCTTGAGCCAGCACAGTACCTGCTTCATTGATGGTAGTTAACCCGTTTTAATTGTCTTCCCTTTGTGACCTGAGAATTGAATATAGTTCTGAATCAGTGGTGCCCTCCTTGCTCTTCAGACTGATTCTCATTTAAGAATCTGGGTTAGCTGGGTGGATAACTCCTGAAGATTGAGGAGGAGCTTGGGTGCTGTTACATGCTGGGGAGTTTCAAGAAGTAGGGCTATTTTCACTCCCTTTACAGTGTTTGAAGTTGGTTGTCATTTCTGTTTCTTTAGTGGAGGAAGACAAAAGAAGATGCTAGGATCAACTTTAGAGGTAGGGCTTTGGCTTTGCATCTTCCCTCCCTTTGAAATGTATTATGTGTCTACCTCACAAGAAGGTGCATTTGTAGAGTGGTTGGTGGGGGCAGGTCTGTTTCGTGCCACAGGAATGCTTCTCTTTCCCTTAAGCATGTCTTCCTCCCTGCGTTGATTCTTCTTCCTTTCATTTCTTCTCTCCTTCCATAAGGAGAAATAGAGTCTTCCCCTCTGCAGCCCCTGAATGTTACTGCTCTGTGTGCAGGCTTGTGTCAATACAGGTAAAAACTCTCCCACAGCTGCTTCTCCTTTCATCATCATGCCCTTCATTCCTATGGCAAATGCAGCCCTCGTGGCAAGTGGCAGAGTCCTGGCTGGAAGCCAGTGTTGAAGTAGGGCCCCACTGCTGCCTTTGGAAAAGGACAAGCTGGGGCTTGGTATTAAAGCGAGAAAGGACGACTGCAAAGACCAAAACCCACCACAAGAAGGGAGAGGCTTTAAGGGCTAGTGACGGGGAAACACGCAAGCTCTAATGTGTGGCTGCACTGTGCAGCTCTGCTGCAGGGAGAGTGTATGTGAGAGGACAAAGAGAAAGGTAATGGAGAGAATAAAGGAAGGTCCAGCAGGTTAGACCTGTGATGAGCGATGAAACCAGTTTCATCCAAGTTGGGTAATATTTCTATGCCAAACACTAGCAAGAACGAGTTTTATTTGACTTCTGGGACAGAGCACACTCACCCTGCCCCTTATCCCAACACATCCACTGCTGTCCCATCCCTCTTCCCACTCTTGTAAAATCATCGGAGGGTGTCACAGAAGGGATTTGGGGAGTTCCAGTGCACCGAAGTGATCAGCTGATTACTGACTGTGGGGAAAACCAGTCATTCCAGAAACCATTATTGCAGTGTGCTTGGAGGTGCTCCAGTTTGTAGACACAGTTTTGCTGCAATCACAACACCCAGGATCCCGTAGTACTTAATCTTTTGGGCCACTGATAAGCTTGAAGAATATAACAGATTGTCCACAATAAGGGTGTTTTTTGTTTTATTTTGTTTTGTTTTGTTTTGTTTTGTTTTGTTCTGTTTTTTAGATTGGGGCTACTGAAGGTTGAATCTGAAGATTCATATATCCTAAGCTAAGTTAGCTACATACCCTGAATTTTAAAATGTACTTTTTCTCCCATCCGCTTTTTGAACTTTCAGAAATTGACAGGTTTCTTTGAATCAGTAAGAACGTGTAATATGTTTCTTTCCAGTTCAGTCAACGTTATATCTTACCATTGATCATGACTTAGAATTGGATATTAGGAAATTCAATATTTTATCACAGGCTACTTGATATAACTATTGTGTAAATCTGTATGTTACATAAAGTAGTTGATATAAAAATCCTTCAAACTGAATAACAAAAAAGACCTGAAAAGCTGGAGTCTTTCAAAGACTCAAAGCTTGCATATTGAAATGATAAAAATGATGGATGACAAAATCCTTGCATTGACCACCTCTAGGTGTGTATATCTTCTCTTTAGAGAATGTTCTCATCTTGGAATACTAACATTGGCAATCTTGAAGCTTTGCATAAAGCTCACACAGATATGTTGAAAAAATACATTTTAAAAATGAAACATCTGTAGTTCTTTTGATAACCTGGGTCCAATGATTTTGTTGGTTGGAGCTCACATCTAAACAGAATATGTAAAAAATTAAGTTTATTTTTGAGAATCAATTTTTTTGCCTACAAACTTGTTAATAGTATGATTCACTGAACAAAACAAAACTCAGACTTAGAATTTTGATAATGTAGCCAAATTAGTACATGAATATATGTGTATCTCCTACTTCACAGACAAAACAAGTTTTTGAATAACATCTTCTACTGTAAGAGTTCACCTCTGCATATATGAAAGAATCATCTTTCATATATTGATTATTATTGTTCTTAGTATTACATAGGTAAGGGGAAGTATTTGATTTTGTTAACATAGTCATTGGGGGAAACTTTCTTTACTATTGCTACAAGCTTGCTTGCTTAACAGCAATAGTAAATGTACTTTCTCTCTCCCTGGTGAATAAATTATCTATTGTATAGATCTGTTTTTATCTTACCCTGTTTATGCTGTAGCACACTTTATAGATGGCAGTCTCGTGTGTGAAACATCCACCACTGCTATCATGTGAGAATACCCAGGTTTCAAGCACAGTCATTGTACTTTATATGCCATGATATCCCATGAGCCATAAATCCAGTCATCTCTTTCTCATTGATCTATTGCATACTTATTTGTTGTGACATCTCTGCTGTTAGAAAGGAAGCAAACTGTAGGAACAGTGTACTAGAGATAAAAAGAGAACTTAAAACATACATATACACAGAGGCTGCCTTGTAACTTTACTCAGCATGCTTATGTTCCTTCCACCTCCTGTAATTTTCATTAATCATAACATGCAATATAAGGTTATCATTTTACAGATAAAGATATCAAGACCCAAGGTGTCTTATTCAAGATTACAAAGCTGTTTGGTATTAGAACGGAGAGATTTTTATGTAATAAAATATTGTGTTCGTTATTGGATCCCATTACCATAAATGCACACACACCCCGTGCTTAGTCACAGCAGCAGACCTTGTGGTGCTTGTATTAGAGAATTACCTTGGTAAATTGGTGCTCATACAAATGATTCACCAATCTGTAGATGTCTCTGCAATATGAAACTGCTTTTCACTCTCATGCCCATGTAATTTTTGAAGTGACATTTACCTTTTGTTGCAGGTATTTTGCTATGGCTTTAATTTGCTGGCTTGTGACAATAAAAAAAATGCATTATTTAAGGCAGATAGGATCATTCTTTATCCAATTAAAGATAGATAATCTTTCTCAGAGTTAATGCTATTTTCTCTGGTTGATAATGAAGCATGTAGGATAATGGATGAATGGTGGTCAGTGCTGGTTCACAGATTGTCACTCTGCACTGAGATTTGGATCTGTTCTTGTAAGAGCTATGCAGAGGTTAAAAATGAGTAATTCGTGAAACAGAAACAAATGCAGACATTTAAAATTATATAATATTTAGAAAAATATTGGAATTGAAGACTTGTAAAAATTAGATAAACTATTTTTTTTTTTTTGCTTTTCCTGTAGATCAGTAAAGTTTTCAAATTTTGCCATAACACTTCTCCTTCATTTGTACATATGTTTAAATGATGTCTAAATGATTTATTATGTATCTTTCAAAGAAAATTAAAACAAAATACCTTTTCTTTGAGATCACTTTTTGGCTTGATTGTTTTTTATCCTCAAATCCCTATATTCCCTCCCTGTGTCTCCATTATAACCATGCCAGTTGTGTTTTTTTATTTTAATGTAGCCTCTTACCTTTTTTATGAGTTGCTCAGAATAGATTCAAATCAACATGGTTTAGGTATATTTAGTTAGACTACTGCAGTTATGAAAAACTGATAAGATGATATTGTCTTAAATTTTATGATAAAAATGTTAAAGTACTTTTTTTCCCACTCAAATTAACTATCTTTTATAAGAATCTTTCTAATAGGTAGATTGAATGTCTAATGTCTTAGATCAGTAAATCCCTAAACATTAATAAACATATGGTTTTTCTTTTTAAAATACTAATAAAGAACGTTTAATTGGAATGTTAGAAGTGGAATGTTGTAACCCAAAATGCGTGTTTTCCTAACATAATGTGAAGCACAAATATATAATATCAATTGGAATCACATCTATGAAGCAAAAACCTGTGTAACTAAGCATACTTTTGGCAAGTTATAAATTAACTTCATGAAACAAATTGAAAAGAATTTCATACAGACCTATTGATTTTTATTTCTCAACATTATAACTGATACTTTATATGTAAAATTATATGAATTTCTCCACCCTCTCCTTTTTGTAAAAATGTATAGGTTAATATTTTTCCCTCATGTTTCGTAAGAATTGGCACTTGAATTAAGTCAGTGCCATAGGAAATCTGTGTACAGCAAATTAAAGCTACATTTACATGGGTCATGGATTCCCAGAAACTAAATAATCTAATTTTATTCATTAAAGAGGGAATAAAAATAATACTCACTATAAGTACATAAATATACTTCTAATTATTATACCTAATAACTATGTATGTATGTGTGTGTGTGAGTGTGTATACATATCTGATTAGGCAAACCAATATAATTTGACTATATCAGAGACAATCACCATGAATATTTTACATATTTTCTCCCAGTCTTTCCTCTCTCCCACCCTCCCTCCCTCCCTATTTCTCTCTCTCTTTCTCTCTTTCTCTTTCTCTCTCTCTCTCTCTCTCACTCACTCACTCCCCTCACCCCCTGTACTAACTCATATATTGAATATAAGTGCAATTATGCAATTTTTTTCTGCTTTTCATTAGCATATTGTAAGCATTTTTAATGTGGAAAATATTTTTAGTGAGTGCTTGAAAGAGCTTATAGCCTATATCATAATATGTTTAAATTTTCTCTCATTGACCATTCAAAATTATGTTTTTTCCTCTTATAACTCTAGTAATGTGTATATTAAATCTTCATCTTAATTCTGACACTTCAAAATTTAAAAAAGGGGGATTGTAAGGTTGAAGAGTAAGAATTTTTGAAAGTATGTGTCATAAAACTTTTATAAATGTAGAACCACTTACATTATTATCAGCATTAATTTTAGAGTTTAATGAAAGTAAAACATCCTTATAAACTATACCAAGAAAAATACTTAGAAGGTGTTGTAGCTTTATATAAGCTGAATACATCATTCTAAAGCAATGTTACTTATTGGTTAGATAGAGGGTAAGGGATTCAGAGTTTCACAGAAGAGTTTATTTATATAACTTTCTCAGTTTTTATTTCAGTGTTGGTAGTCGGAATACTGGACATGGTAGCTCAGAAGTGGCACTGCAGGCCATTTTGCATGACAGGTGGGCTCGGACACAGCAACAGCTTCAGGACTAAGTTCATTAAAAGTGATCAAGTTTTACCGTTTGTTTTTTCCCCTTAGTCATGGTAAATCTGGGAATCACTCTCAAGATAAATGCTGTTGGGCTGCGGCCCAAGGACATTCTAAAGACTGAAACATTTCCTTTCTCTGCTAAATTATCCACAGTGTTTTATCTTATTTTGGGATGGTTTATTCCTTGCAGTTGGTAATAAAAGAGAGTCCCAGGTCATTTAAACAAGTAATTAAGGGAATAATATATTATATCTTGCCTTCGAAAAGGGTTAATTTTATCTGTTGTGTGTTAATGTTGCATTTATTGTCTATGTTTATAGCTTCCATTAGTTCAAAGGTGAATCATTACAACAGTTAAAAATTTTTCCTCTAACATTTGTGTTACAGATCTTTAACTAAAATCATATTCTTTTTTTATAAAAGCCCCCCAAAAAAACCTTATTATAAATTTATGGAAATGCAGTATTAAAACTCTGAGGAAAGAATGTATTATTTTAAAAAGTATGATTATTTATTTGGAAAAATGCCAGCTGTAGCTAAGTTGAATCATCATTTAATGAGCCATTTATTTGAATTAATGTGACATTACTTAACAGAGCACCATATAAAACTGTATGACTTGTCAATGAAAATACGTTATAGTTTTGCAGTTTCTGTCTTACTACACTTTTGTAGTGACTTTCAGAGAAATTCATTCTCTCAGCCCTTCGACAGTCGAGTGCCTTCTCTGTGCCAGACACTGTATGAGGTGCCGAGCACAGGAGTCAGACAGTCAGAGCTGTGCTGATAATGGTACATCTTAACAACTGCTTTTCTGGTGGGGGAAGAAAGGCCCTGATTTCTACTCTTTGCTGATTTCTGGGTTGTAAATGCTCCCACCACGACCTATTATGAGACAGATATGATGCTATGGAACATGAACTTGGGAAAAGATAGTAAGTAGTACATAGTTTATACAGTATTTTCACCATACTGGTAGAGGCAGGTGTAGTAAATTAATTAGGAAATGGTGAGTTTTGATATTATCATTGTAATTAAAGTTTATAGAAAGTAATTTTTAATAATATCTGTAATTTAATAACCAATTTGGAAAATTCCTGAAAATTTAAGAATTGGCTTTTATGAACAAAGTGAAGCCGTCTCTAGTACACTGCTAAGGGACCAAAAAAAAATGGTAAAAGGTGATAAGTAGGAGAAAATCTCATATCTGTGTATATATGCACACATGTACTGCCTTAGAAAGAGTAGTCAGTGGAGGACTTACTGAGAACATGTGAGCAGCCTTCTGAACAAGGTAGAGGGAACAGTTGGTAAAGGGAACAGCCTCTGGGGAAGAGCATTCTGGAGAGAGTGAATAGTAGATGCAAAGCCCTAAGCAGGAATGACCTGACACATTCCAGAATCATTAGGGAGACCGGTGTGGCTGGTACAGACTAAGTGAGGGGGTTAGTTTAATAGACAGTAGGGTCAGTGATTAATCATGTAGGGCCCTGTAGGCCAGTGCTAGAACTCAGTCTGTTATTCAGGGGACTTAGGGGATACTGGAAGCTTTTGAATAAACAAATGACATGTTTCAGGTTTCACAGGATACTCTGGTTGCTGTATTATGCTAAGGGACAAGGGCAGAACTATGGAAACTTATGAGGACAGTATTGCAGCAATTCATTTGATGGCTGCTTGAACATGATGGTACTGATGGGGGTGCTGAGAAGTGACCCAGTTCTGGGTCTATTTTCATGGTAGCGCGCATTGGATTTGCTAATGTGAGTGAGAGAGAACAAGATGACTCCAGAGCTTACACTTCAGCAGCTACAGGAATGGAGTTACTGCGAACTGAAATGGGGAAGACTGCTGCAGGTTTACAAGGAAGACATTTTTTTTCCCTAAAATGTTAAGTTTGAGGTGCCTGCTAAACATTTCAGTAGAGATGTTGAGCAGGCAGCTGGTTTTAAGAATCTAGGGAAAGATTTGGTTTGTAGATTCACTTTTAAGAGTCTTAAGAATAGAGATGGATGAGGTTACCAAGAAAATGGATAAGAGAAAATGTGCGGAGTCCAACACAGTGGGAGGATTAAGTGGAAGCCTGAGCAATATAGCCTGGGTGTTAGAAGAAAAACCCAAAGTTCATAGAAAGCAAGTGGAGTGCATATTTCAAGGAGAGAGTGGTCTGCTCTGTCTGATACAGCAGGTGATAGGTCAGGTAAGGTGAGAACTAGAATTGTCCATTGGACTTAAAACAAAGGTGATTGATGATCCTGGTGAGACCATTTCTGCTCTGGCTAACCATGTTTGGAGAATGGGTTCCTGAGTACGAGAGGAGAGAAACTGGAGGCATGGGGCATGGAGAACACTTTCAGTAGTTTTGCTATAAGGTGGTGGTGGGCTGGGGGAAATGGAGTCAAAGTGTTTTTTTTTTTTTTCTTTCTTAAAATAATAGCGTGTTGTATGCTAACAGGAGTGAACCAAAAGGACCAAAAGGGGCAGATGGAAGTGGAGCACTGTTCCTGAACAGGCATGAGAATGTTTGGATCTGACACGTAAGGGGAACAGTCAGTGTTAGGTAGAAGCTTGTTGTGTCATCTGTAAAAATACGAAGGAATGCAGAGTATGTGGGCGTAGGTGGGCAGACACACTGGCAGACACTTCCAGGAGGTCTCTTCCGAATGCCTGTGTTTTCTCAGTAGAAAGGGAAAGTATGAAAGGTCTCTAGGTCCGTGTGAAGGTGAATAGTCTAGGGAATTGCACTGTGATGCTAGGAGGTTTGTGGGCAGCACTTAAGGTTCTCTTGCATTGGTTGATCTTAAAATGAGATCCATCCTCTTAGTTGCGTTTTATCTAGTCATGATCAGGGGCGTGGCTGTAGGTGTGGAGTTAGTAGGTGGAGACTTGGATTTAAGCAAGGTTGATGAAGTGAGTACAAGGTAGCAGAAGGAATTGAGGATATATCCAGGAGGAGTGATTACAGTATAGGAGAATGAAGTAATCTAATTCTAGCTTAAATCTATGTATTTTATGAAGTAGCAGCTCAAAACTATTCTGATAATTTTCATTGTAAAACAGTTGTAGTTATTAATGGTGGTTAAATAATTGTATCACATTCACTTATAGTTCTTAGTAGCAAAGAGTATTCTTAGAAGCTCTGTGATTCCTTTTTGTAAATCTCTCCATCCCCCACCCATGAAAAATGTTTATATTTTTGTTTGCTCCTTATCACTCATTAAACTTATATTGGTTAAATATCCATAATGAGTCAGGGCACGTAATAGTTATAAATTGTGGTGTCCTGCTTTTCTGATGACGAGTATGTGGTAAGTCGGTACTCATCGTGTACTCGTTTAGAGCATATATATCTACTTATTATGCTGGTTGATTCCAAGTCAGAAAACAGATTGATTGGGATATTTGGGATTCACATTAGCAACAAATTTTGCTCCTATATTTTTAACATTCAGGATGTTTGGGGGTATATTATTATTTAGAAAAATTTTCTCCATAATGCATAAAAGTGCAGATTTCAATATGGATTTTTCTAATTTATTTATATACGTTTATATTTCTGATGGCCTGGAAAAAATGGACTGGTCTTTTGCTTCCATGCATCAGCAGGTGCCACTCTCAAACTCACCTGGTCATAGAACTTAGCAAGTTTTTGAGTTCTTCCATATAATCTAAATTTTCGTAAATGTTCTGTAGTGAAGATGAAGGGTGTTGTATCTCAAAGACCTCCTAGGTAACTAGTGTTTTTAAAAATCTACTGTTATATAATTTCTTCTCCATTACGCTTGGTCCTCTGCCTTACATTTTCCTCTGATCCTCCACCACACTGGCCTTGGCCTTTCTTCTTCCTCTGTGCACCATCCTAGATTTTTTTTCAAAGTATCGTCCAATCCCCTTTTCCCATGATGCGGAAGTTAGCTGATACTAACTAGCTTTTCTCCCATATCTGAATTTATTAAAAAAAAAAAAAAAAAAACAGCTTCTTTCAGTAGGACCCACTATCCTTAGGAATGTATTTGTTATCATCTTTTGTTTTTTTCTTCTCCTCTTTGGGGAAGAAGCTTGTTCCAGTTATTTCCTAGCTAAGTTGGGCCTTAACCCCTAAAATAGTACTACCACCATCCCTAAATCATTATGCATATGAAATAAATCTAAATATGAGCTCCTGAAGCAAAGGTCCATTCATGTTTGGCTCTGTGCTTTGTGTATAAAGGCATTCATAAAGGACAATATCTTAGCGATTTTGGTATAAAAGATAATTTAGTGGTTACTTTGAGTCATACACGCATCTCTCATATTCTCTGAGTCTCTTCAGTTGTCAAATGTTGCCTACCAATCTAATTTCCTCCTCATATGAATCTATCTGTAAGTTAATATTTTAAGCAATTATGTCAAAAATTATAGAGTAGAAATATTATACAGAATAACTGATTGGTTCCTTAACCCACCACTTTCTTACCATTTTCTAGTAGACTGCACATTTTAACTGCAATCATAAATTAGATCTGAAATTATCAAAAATGACTGCTCAAAGAGAGACTTTAACAAACTATCTTACAAAGGATAATTCCTTCAAAGATAGTTGCTATTTCTCTTTGCCTAATTTCATCTTTTTGCATTTCTTACCTGATATAATACAATAACTAATTCTCCTAGTGTTTGACTATGACTTGATTTCTTATAAATGAGGTAGAAAGACAAAAAAAAAATTTAAAAACTACAAACTGTCCTAAAATATTTATGCTAAGGAGTAAACCTTTCCTCTTAGTTTATGTTAGGATATTAAGTTGTAAATTAAGGAAATACTCATAAGTGTTATTTATAAAGCTGTTGCATTTAATCCATTAATCCTATTAAAAGGGGCACATTGTCATAAACAAGTATTATCTCTTAACTAGGAGCTTATCTACTGCAAAATTCCTTTTATCTTTTCATTTGCCCCATAAGACATATGTGCTATAATCTATTTTTAATGTTTTGCAGCATATTTATAGGGTGAAATTATACATTTAAATCTATGGTATGTGTTTAGAAACCATCTGTTAGAACTTACTGGAAAATAGAAACTTCCTTCATTAATGTGTTTCTTTATTTGGGGACTTAAACATTTAATATCATCCTGCCTACTCTATAACCTAAAGGATGAGAAACATTGAAAATGAGTTCTGTGTTCCTGAAGGGAGATTCAAACCTTAATGCTTTTATTCTGTCCTATTTCAGAATTATTGTTACAAAAATAAACATTTTGATTTACCAAGGCAGTAAAAAATTGTGTCCAGTTAATTTAGTTTTTAAATTTGAGGATATGTTGGAGGAATATTCATGATAGACATCCTCAGTTGTAGGAATAATAAATCTATTTATCTGAAAAAATCACTGAGCCAATTGGAGAAGGTGAAATAGGGGGTGGATTCAAAAATGAATACAACAGATTCCTGATTTTAAGTAAGGTCAATAGAGCTGTAAAATAGGCATAACAGTTCACAAACAAGGGATCTGACAAGTCTCAAAAAAGGGGTACAGAATTTTGTATAAACTGATCATTTGTTTCAGCGTAATCAGTCAATTTATAGGTGATTGCTCTAAGAAAATTATTCTCCTTATTCTCCCTGACTTTTAATCTTTTAGAACTGAAGCAGTATCATCATATTTGTTCTCTCTTCTTTCAGTTTTTCTTTCTAATTGTCCAGGAAAATTGACCTTTTATAAAGAAGCATATTAGATGCCCTCCCCTCAATCATGGAAACATTTTTTAGATGACTTTCAGTGTTAAAATATACTCCCTCAAGAAATGCAAGTGCAACTATTTTCTTAACTCACTGTAAAAGATTAAGAGTAAATAGGTTGAGAAGTCCTTCTTCTGTTAAGAGAACTCCAAGATGCTGCCTCCATCATCGCTGTAAAACCTCCAGCAAAAGGACAGGCAGATGCAAAGAGTGCTGCTGGTTAAACTCCGTGTTAGTACCTGCTTCCAATTGATATCTAAATTTATATAAGTGAAGTACATGTGTGGAAATGTCACATAGAAAGTGATGACAAAATACACTGGGTCAGAGGATCCTCAATACACATCTTGAAGTAAAATTATATTTTCTTGAGTTCATTAAAATCAAGAATCTTATGTTCCAGAAGTTTTCATGTAACAATCACTCAATTTTATTCTTTGATTAGTATTCTTTCTGTGTCTTCTGAATATAAAAGTATGGTTTTTTTTTATTAGTATAAAGGTAGGGTGAAGTAGAGAAATTTATTTGCACCATAGTATAACACATTCAAGTTGTTATTTAAAAAAAAAAAAATAACATCTTCAGAAAAAGATATTTGGGTTTTAGTATCCATTCTAGACTTGAAAGAGCTCTCTTTTTCAGTAGGTTTATCTGAGAATTTTGTTTCCCCAGGGATTTAGAAATATGAACTTATTCTTTAGCTTTTCTTTCTTTAAAAACAAAAATACAGAAGCATGAAGTGAGAATTGTGCATCCATAAAAGAGTTACAGAAAACTAAAAAAGGGAAATAACTGAGATCTGGTCTTCATAGAGTGAGTAGGAGGTTGACAGACTTAAATCATGTTTTGGTTCTTTTCCAGCAATTATTTGTATAAATAAGTCTGAGGTGATGCACGTTGATGTTTATGTAGTAAGATCCTAGGATGTTTACATGTATTTTCACATGTTGCAGCAGACAGAAAAAAAGCTATATTTGGCGGTGTTCTCTAGAGAAACAGCACCAGTAGAGAGTGTGTGTGTGTGTGTGTGTGTGTGTGTGTGTGTGTGTGTGTGTGTGTGTGTGTCTGTCTGTCTGTCTGTCATCTATCATCTTCCCGTCCATCCATCCAGCCACCTACCTATCTCCCTATCAGGAGGGGGAGACAGAGGGAATATAAGCATTTGCTCATGCATTTATGGGGCTGTCAAGTAAAAGTTAAAGTGCCCTAGGTATCTATGTTAAATATCAATAGAAGAAGTTGTCTTCCTCCTGTAGGTCCCAACATGCCACCAAGAGTAACTTAAGAAGTGTGTAACAGAACAAAGAGCATTCTATTTCAATCCAGGAAAAACCTGAATGTCTAAGCCTATATTCTACCTTTTACTTCCTAGGGCAGTTACTTGATTTACTTATCTTTTTATTTTTTGGAAAATGTAGGTAAAATTGCCTAGAAAAGTACATTATATACAACAGGAAGAGAATTCAGTTTGTGAAAACATGGACTGTAGAGTACTATGTGGACAAATACAAGGCGATAGTGTGGTGCACACTGTTGGCCCAGATGGCTGTCATGGGCTATTTTATTTTAAAATAGAATCAACTTTTGTCCTTTATTAGCCTATCCTCAGAACTCTTTCCATAGTATTCTAGCTCCTGCAAGATTTTCTGAGATCTCTGGGAGCATTTGTTTATTTGCCATATAAAATAAAAGCAGAAATATCCAGGACACATGTTGAACCTATAACATCAATGAATTGTTTGTTTGTTTGTTTTAAGGTGAGATAACACTTGGTTGATCTCACAGATTGCAAGGTCCTTGTCAGTTTACAAGCTCTTATTTTTTATTTTTTATGCCTATAGCACCTGGTCTTCCCAGGTGGTCTCCCATCCAAGTACCAATCAGGCCCATCTCAGTTTAGCTTCCGAGATCAGACGGGATTGGGCTTGTTCAGGGTGGCATGGCCATAGACTACATCTATGAATTTTTATAAAATATTCCTATTCCTGAGAAAATGTGCACCTGCTTAAATAGTAGAAACATTTATTACTTCTACATCCCCAAATTGAGTTAACTGCCACAAGTCCCCCCTTTCCTAGCTCTCAGTCATAATGTGTTCATGCAGCAGCTGCTGTTCAACTCAGTCAATCACAAGGAGCTTTTATGTGCCCACCTGTCGATGAAGATTGTCCTAAATAAAGCTTCCCCACATCATAAACTCTTCTTCACTTTGGAGATTTTCAGAGGAGTTTTGGAAGTTGTAATTTTTTAAAGTAATAATAGAAGAAGAACAGGATACTTTGCAGCAGGATAATGCAGACTCCGCATGCCCTGCAGCCCGGGTCTGTGCGCCCCGCTGCAGCTATGTGTGCAGCAGGCCTGGGAGCGGGCACGGCTGGAGGGACTCGTCCGCTCCCTCGGACTCTGCCAGCCGGTTCTGACTGTCGCTGCTGCCTCTCCTTGCTGGCTTTAAAAGAAGATTGTGTTGTGTTATTGAGAAAAATGGAGGAGAAATATTTTTTTTTTTATTTATTTCTGGATCCCAAGATATTTGGTCTAGAACAAATATTAGAAAAAGTTAAGTAAGGGTCCAAATTAATGAGAATGACTTTATACTTCCCTTTTCGTTGTATATGGACCAGAATTTGAAGTTATTCCAATGACACCAAAAATGCTTTGAACTTTTTTTTATTATTTCACAAATGAGGACATTTTTATTTTACCATTTCATTGACCACTCAGGAACTGCAAGAAATGGTAAATTACATAGAAAATTAGATGCAGATTGTTTGTTTATTAAGGTTAAATTCTAAAGCCTATGTCAATGAAGGCATAATATATTTGCAATAGCATTTATAATTTCTGTACAGCAGAACAGTTAGAAGTTTTGTGCACTGATGACCTTTGATCCTCCTAAATGCTGATCGACAGTGAATGGCCAGAGACTGACCCAGAGTAGTAGGTCTGCAGAAGGTGCTCTTGATGTTTGCTCTGCCATCTGTTCTAGGATGTCCACATAAATCATTTGATTGTTTCATCATATCTCTATCTCAGTTCACCATTATTTATTTAAATTAGCTGTGTCTTTTCTGGTAAAGAAGAAATTAAGTTAACAGTTAATTTCTAGTTCTTTTATTCTAGTTTCTTAACTTGGGTAAAAAGCAAACCTATAAATTCTGAAAATAGGCAAAATACAATACATTTCATCCTCCCCAAGCCACTCTCCTCCCTTATCCTCTCCCAGAAGCAATCACTCTTCTGGGTTTGTGTTGCTTTGTTTTATTTTACCTTAGAACTTAGAACTGCATGTTTAAAACTTCATATGAATGGAGTCATGTAGTATGGTCTTCATCCATTTATCATAACATTTTTTGAGATTTATTTTTGGTATTATAAAATTTTTCTTTTTATTGCTGTGTAATATGTCATTATCTGAATATACCACAGTTTATCTCTATCAGTACATACCTAGGCTGTTTCCAGTTTGGGGCTGTTAAAAATAAAGCTTCTGTGAATGTTCTACTACATGTCTTTCTGAGAATATTATGTTTTCATTTTCTTGGGCAAATATCTAGGAAGGGAATTGTGTCATAGGGCACGTGTGTATTGTCTTAGAAGAAACTGCAGTTATTTTTCTACAATAATCACAGCATTTTACGTTTCCATTAACAATGTGTGAGAATTCCTTTTTCTTTACATCCTCACCAACATTTTATATGTCTTTTTAATTGTAGCCATTCTGGTGGATATATAGTATGTGATTTTTTTTAATAAATAAATTTTCAAGAACTTTAAAGTTAATTTGCATGCTATTAAATATCTGTTATGCCTACATATTTTGGTATTTTTTTAAATTAGAAAATGAATTTTCTCCCAAGTTACACAGATATTTTTGTTAATTGGTTTGCGTTGAGAAATTTCACAATTAAAGATAATAATGATTAGGCTAAAAGGTAATGGAAGATAACTAGGCAATTATAATGTCTTCACATTTAGTGTGGAAACATTTTTTAATAGGTTTGTTCATCAGCTAAATCATTAAGTCATAAATATTTTTTATTGTGAATGTCTAATAATGCTGTCCAATAGAATTTGATTTTGATTGACATGGTCATTCTGTGCCATTCACTATAGTAACCACTAGCAAATATGGCTACTGAGCACTTAAAATGTGGCTAGTGCTGCTGAAGAGCAGACTTTAAAATCCTATTTTAACTATGGCTAGGGGCTGCCATATTGGATAGTGCATGTCTAAATAAATACATCCAGGAGTTATCTGGTCTTGCATCATATTATAAAATAAAGAAAATTTCCTTCATACTTATATACTAGGAGTTATAAAGCCTGGCTGTACTCCTTGCTTTAATGTCACTTACATTTTTTTACATTAGGAATTTTATTTTAAAAATTCTTTTTAGTTGAAGTTTTATATTGAGATAATTGATTCACATGCTGTTAAGAATTACTAAATAATTACTAAATAAAGATGCTAAATGCCCTTTATTCACTTTTCCCCATTTGTAATATTTTGCAAACTGTAGTGCAGTATCACAACAAGAACATCAATATAAGTACAGTCAAACCCAGAATTCCCAGTATTATAAAGTTATGTATCTGATGCTTAGATTGTTTAGAATAATAGCCACTTAAAAAAAAATATCCGCCCTACTGGGCATTTGTTTCTATGCATAACATGAAATGGGCAGCTGATTCAGATCCCCTTCTGTTGATGATGTTGGAAACTCATATGTTTCATTTATGTCTCAGACACATGTGCTTTATAATTGGTCGGATCATTACCCAGCAGATTGAAGTCATAAAGACAGGGAAACATTACAAACAATCCAGTTTTCTTAAGAATGAAGTCATTTAGTTTCAATGATTATGTGATAATGAAAGGTATAATGTTCTCACTGTGAAGAAAGAAAACAAATAAAAGACCTTAATTAGACAGCATTCTCTTTTGATTATAATGGGACAAAATATCACTCGTTTCTGATTTTTCCAATCTAGAATCTTATAGATTGTAAAGAATAACTGTGAATACTGCTTTTTGGATTAATTCCCAGAAATGTGTTAACATCTTAAGTCATGCTAGAACACAGATAAGGAAGTTGACAGTAAAAATATTACTTTCTTCCTTCAAAATAATCTTTTAAAATAAAAGATGTTTATTTTGATAAATGATTCAAGGAGCTCGTCAGTCCAATAAGATATTTTGTGACCTTCCTAAGCTCATCCTAGGTCTGTTCAGCCCTGTCTCAGTGACCTAGCTCCATCCTATTTTTTTTAATCAGCTCATATTAAGAATCTCTTCACTTTATGCAAAATATTAACCTGAACAAAATTGACCAGAGTTTTCTATGCTTGCTGTATTTTTGGATGAAATAGGTTGTTTCTGGAATAAAAAATACACCTTTTCTAGCTCCTGTCAGGCTGCCATCTCCAGTGGAGATGAGAATGTGGGAAGGACAGTGGTGTGGGAAGGCAGGACAGAGTCAGGACCCATCCCACTTTGTTCTGTGCAAGGCAGGATATGGCGAAGTGAAGATGAATTAGTCACTAGGGACTATTTCTTGTCCTCACTGAGCTTAGGTTCTACAAGAGGAGGGTGGACATATTTTAGATGAAATTCAAAGTGGTGCCATCAGTGAGTGTGTAGGGAAGAGAGAGCCAGTCCATCTTGGTGGGTGAAGGTGCTGTCATGTGCACATGGCCTTACAGGAGGGGCAGGATTTTGGGTGGTCAAAGATGGCAGGAGTAGGCATTCTAGATAGAGATGCTGACAGGGATAATGGCCCAGCAACCAGAAGATACTAGAAATGTCTGTGTACTTAGTTTCTAGAGGAGAAGGTACGTACAGGGTGATAGCATGGAGATAGAGACAACTAGGAGCTGGAGCCTGATTGTGATAGTTCTCAGGGCTGTAACTTTTGGACATTTTGGGGGACAGTGCTTACTATTATACTTAAATGTACTCCTCAATTAATTCATTTTTTTAAATTTTTCTATAGATACTCTTCTGTCATCATATTTTAAATATTAATTGGGTTCCAGAAAAGATGGTCTTACAATGTATCTTATTTTAAAGAGAAATTTTCTTTTTGTGGAAGGTCTAAAGTCAGGTGGAATTTAGTGATCCTTTCTCCCTCTTTTATCCTTTGTAGTTTTCATTTTCGTGGATGTATTTAAATAGATTTTTAAATATTTTATAGTTTGTCACTAATATAAGACTGCTTATTTCATTGTCATTTGATTAATGGTGTTAAAAGCAACATTTTTTATAATGATGAGGAACTTTAAAAGGAATTCTTGAACTAGAATGAAGGTACGGATGCTAAAATATAGATTGAAATTTAGATTGTACAGAATTTAAGTGCTTGCATTAAGTTATAATAGAACACAGGATAAAGAACTATTTTTATGAGTAGAAGGTAATGATAGGGTTAAAATATTTTCAGATAGTTTAAATACTGTACTGTCAAAAATAGTGATGCACTGGTTGTCTATATATATGGGGAAAAAAACAAGATAGATGTATGTATAATATAGCTGGAAGTCATTCAAAATATAGGATAGAACTATCACACAGGACTTATTCAAATTTAGGACATGTAATTGGAGATTAATGCAGAGTGCTGATAATGTTTACAGTACTGTGCCAATATTTGTCTCAGTGAATCCTCAAAACTAAGAAGCAGGTACTGTTCCCCTTTTACAGGTGAGGGAACTGTGGCTTGAGTCAGTTCATATTTAATTCAAGATCGCACAATTGGTAACTGGGACACTTTCATTTGAACCTAGTCTGTTTGCCTGTAGAGCTGGTACCTAGGAGGATACCCAGTAGGGCCAAACCCCTCACCTGGGGGAAGGTACATGGAAAAGAGATGCTTTGAGTACCAAAGACAGCCTTACTGACCAGCCCCAGTTCCCATGGAGAAGATTTTGCTCTGATGCAGATGGATATGAGCTGGGGGGCAACCAACAAGCTAGGGTCACGTGTTGGTAGGACTTTTGTTACCGTTATCATTACCGTTAAATCTAAAATGATATCTAGCAGCGGTCCCAATCTTTTTTGCACCAGGGACTGATGCTCCTATGAAAATCTAATGCATCATGATCTGAGGTAGAGCTGAGGTCATGATGCTAGTGCTGGGGAACAGCTACAAATACAGATGAAGCTTCAATCGCTTGCTGGCCATTCACCTCCTGCTGTGTGGCTGGGTTCTTAGCAAGCCACAGACTGGTATCAGTATGTGACCCAGGGGTTGGGGACCCATGATCTAACAAGTAGATCAACAGACTGACCTCTCCCTTCATTAGAAGCATTAAGCAAATCCTGTGTCAGAGATGCGACTCTCTCTTTGCCTCTGAGATGTATTGAGTGTATAGGCCAGGCTCCAGACAGTTTATGACTGACACAGGAAGCCATCAAATGGAATGCAAATTTTTCTAAATAAAGAGCAGTAACAGTTGTGCATGAAAGAAAGTAACTTAAAATGTGACCATTTTAGGGAAATATATATTATTAAGTCACTTCTGGTCAGTAACGGATTGGAGAAGGGAAAACACATCCACACAGAACCTGTCTTAGCATCGGTCAGCCCCATCTATGTGATGGCAGAGTCAAGTGTCTGGGAGTTACTGGACGTTCCATCTCTAGATTCTAAAATGTTCACAGCACGATCTGATGAGATACCCTTTGATCTGATGGATTCTGATGATGAGTTTGGTGTGATGACTATCACCCCCAAATCATTTTCCTGCATTTGCCCACGTGAGGAACTCGGTCTTCTGAATGAATGGTTATAAATTAATTCATTTTTTTTTGTAGGACAAATGTTTATATCTAGTTTGATTTTCCCTACAGTTAGTGTATTGATATTATCTATATTATATAGATAATGTAGATTATGTATAATATATTATCTAGGTATTATACATATAAAATATATTATGGGTGGATACACACACACACACACACATACGTATATATTTTTGTGTTTCCCAGAGAAGGGTATAAAATTTTCTCATTAAGTGAAAAACAGAAAATTCTTGCCTTGAGTGCAGATGTTCTTATTTTGACTTTCTTTAAGGTCTTCTAACCCTGCAGTTAATTGTTAATTTTGTTCATATCCTGCATTTCTTCAAAATCTCGACAATATAGCTATTGATATTATATCTGTATTCCTTTTACCAATTATAGTCCTGGAATCTAGAAGTCGGTGAGTATACTTTGACTTCTTGTTTAACAGAGTATTATAAAATAGACACATTCTATTTTTCTATAGATTTTAACCTATCATGTCAAAATTATGACTAGTTCCATTGCTCAGTGTCTGTTAACAGCCCTGAGTAGTCCAGAGATCTTTGAGAGCTGGGATACGGACAGGAACTCAGCCATTTGATATTTTTGAAAGACCTTATTAAAATGCTGTATATTATGATCCCTCATGCTCATTCAAACTATAATCTGGAAGAAACTTCATAGCCTGGCCGCCAGCCTGGAATGGATTACTTTGGACTGTAATGGTTGTTGGACAGGGACTGGGGGAACTAGTAGGTCTGCTTTCCAACTTTATAAATTAATATAGCGACTATTGTTGAAAATACTAGAATTTTCTCTTTAGATCCCGTTTAAACAGTTGTGTGTATCATGATAAGAGTTTTAGTATTAACATGGCATTTTATGTCTTTTTAAAATATTATATAAAGCAACAAATGTTTAGTGGGCATTAGTGCATGCAAGACAGCATTTCAGTTATGAAATCATGAGAGGTAAATTTAGAACCAGAATAACAATTCCTTACAGAGAATATCAGAATGACAGCTGATTTATATGAATAAAGTTCTGTATCCTTCCTATGCTATAAATGACATCCAGAGGTAGGGGTAATAGAGTATAATGAAGACCAAAAGAAGAAAACTAGGAAAAATAGGGAAGTAACAGCAAAGTATACTTAAGAAAATTAAGGTCACTCCAAAGAAAAGAAATATATTACTAGGAATGTAGTAATAATTTATACTATTTACTACAAAGTAAAGTTGAAAAGGGCAGTGCTACTGTATGTAGGGTTTGTTCAGTGTGAAAGTCAATGTTCTGAAAAATTTTAGTAAAACAACTAAACATCACTTCCAATGTAGTGAAAAGGTCAAAGAAAAAAGAAGGCAAGAAGAATCACCTCACTATATACAAGTGTAAATGAGAACTGAATAAAAGATGTTTGCAAACAATAATTGGTTTTCATTGACTAATGTTCAGTTGCATACTGAAATAATAATAGTAACAGGAAAAGATATAAATGCTTTGTCAAACCCCAAAAGTAAGATCAATAAAAATAATACATATAAAGATAGTGTAAAAAGCAGTTCTCTAAGATTTCATCTACTAAAATACAAGCACAGATACATTCTTGGAAAATAGTATGTCAAAAGGCTAACTTGGGGGCACTGTCCAAATTTTATTGTGTGGCAAACTTAAAATTCTTGACATAAAGACTTATGTAGTAAAAAAAAAAAAAAAGAACCTTAGAATTATTAGAAAAAAAATTTCAAAGTAATATCTAACTACAAATTTATAATTGGCAGGAGAAATAAAATTTTAGAAATAAAACCAGAATCAAAGAGAGCATTTTTTTTTGCCTTTAGTTAATGTGGATTATTCATTTTAATTAACAATTGGTATAAGAGTAGATGTCAGTCTAGAAAGCTGATTTGTTATTTGTCCCATCTTTCAATAAAAATGCTAATTTACTTGACATGGTTTGGGAGTACACAAATGCTAAAGACAGGCTTGTATACAAAGTTGAATGAAAGGAAATAAATAACAGATAAAAAATTATTTTGCTCATTCTAATGGGTTATTATAAATCAAAAATGAAAATACTTTGAAAATTTAGTTCAGAGAAGATGACTGCTCTCTCTTAAAACTGAGGAATCTCAGTTTTCAGAAAATTACATTTTGACAATGTAAGTGCAAGAAAAAGTACCAAAAGTAATGATAAACTAGAATCTCTTAGATATTTGAAATCTGGAATTGGTATTTAAAAGGTGGATATGTTCTAGGCTCATGCATAGACAGTAGCTAAGCAATTATTTGCATTAAAAGGACATTGAACTTTCAGGAACATATAACTTCAAAACCAGGAAAATGTGGAATGAAAATTTAAGTTTGTTTAAGTTGATATAAAAAGTTTGAATATTCTTGTTTTATACAATGCTCAAATGGTGAATGGTGATGATTTTACCTGGTATATTAATTATCTGTTGCTACATAACAAGATACCCCAAATTTAGTGGCTTGAAACAACACTATCACACGTTTTCTGTAAATCGGGAATCCAATAGTAACTTAAGCCCCTACTTTAGAGTCTCTTATGGGTGTCCTGCCCAATGTTCATATGTGGAAGCCCTAAACCTTAGTACCTCATAATGTGACTGTATGTGAATATAAGTCTTTACATAGTGATTGAGTTAAAATGAAGCAGTTAGAGTGGGTCCTCATCCAATATAACTGGTGTCTTTATATAAAGAGGACATTTGACAGAAATGTGTGTGCGGACAGAGGAAAGGCCCTGTGAGGATACACAGGGAAGTCTGCCATCTACAAGCCAGAGAGAGAGGCCTCAGAAGAAACCAGACCTGTCCGCACCTTGATCCCATACATCTAGCCTCGAGAAACGTGAGAAAGTAAAATCTGTTGTCAGCCAGCTAGTTGGTGGTACTTTGTGGTGGCCGCTGTACAGACTAACGCAGGCTGCAGCCCTCTCAAGTCTCTGGTGGGGAAGGGTCTGAGTCTAAGCTCTCCCGCGTGGCAGGTGGCGGTATTCACTTCTCTGCAGGCTCTTGACCCCGGGGGCCTCAGTTTCCCATAAGCCATTGTTCTAGGCCAGGGGGGAACCTCTTAGGGGCAGCTTGTCTGCACCATGGCAGCTCGCTGTTTCAGAGCCAGCGAGACAGGACCTGGAAGACTTGGAGAGGAAGGAGGACTCCAGTCTTTTATAATCCAGGCTCCAAAGTGATATCTTATCACTTCTGCTGTATTCCAGAAGTGAGTCTCAGGGGGAGGGGATTATACAAGGGATAACGGAAGATGGCACTGGTTAGCTAAAGGAGGATGTGAGAGTCTCAGAAGTATATGTTTTCCTTTACGTTTATCTGTGTAATAAAAAGAATGCCAGAGCATTGGTAGAGTCTCATGTAGTAATGATTATATGTAATTTGTAAACCATTTTGTTTCTCTATGGTGGTTAGTGAGTCATTTTGATATGTTTTCTTTTTTTAATGCTGTAATTAGATTATATAACTGTTAATACAAAACTAACAACCTGTATGTAATTTTAGCTTGCGTAGCTGAATGATGTTTAAGGCATACTAGGACCAATAAATGCCAGTTGTCATTGAGCATACCACATATACGTATATTTTTAATTTTAATGAAATATATCAAACATACAGAAAGTCAACAGAAGCATATAACATACACTCATCACTGAAGTGGTAATACATAATGAAATTAACATTATTGCATACCTAGTTCATATTGAAATTTCTCCTTTGTTATCTCAGAAATGCCTTTTTATAGCAGACTTGTTCAAACCAGAATCCAGTTGAGAAGCACGTATTCCATTTGGTTTTTATGTCTTACAAGTTTCTTTTAGTATACCTGTTCACCTTTATTTTTTTCAGCACATTGACCATTAAAGAATGGGGCATATTTTAAATTAGTGATTATTTTTTTTTCTTTTTCCCAAACATTCCTGTGGCACTGAAGTTATTTATTCACACCAGAATCTTGATCTGAAAGACTAGTGTATTAAGCAGAAGGCATGAAACAGATAAAATAGAGACATCTGCTCTGATTGAGGCAAGGCTGAGAGACCTGTCTGTCCAAGCCACCCCCATCCCCGCTCCCAGCCACCTTCCTGGCTGGACCCCTTGTTTGGCACAATCTGAAGCACACCCTTTCAAACTTCCAATCGTTTAGACTGAAAGGCTGAGTAGGAAGAAAAGAAAAGAGCAGACAGGGTGAGCAAGAGAGAATCAGTGAAGCAGCTGAGCAGGATTCAAATCTTACAGCTTTTTGTGTGCTCTGGAGCAGCTGGCTAGTGCCCAGGAACCATGTGCTGAATGGAGGGGTGAGGACAAGATGACCGAGGGGCCACCGTTGACCTTTTTGCCACAAGCCAGCCTCTTCCTAATTTTCCTATTGGAATGACCGCTCCACATGGGCAGAACAACACCTGGCACTTAGCATGCTCAGTTAATATTGGTTGGATAAATTAATATATGAATGAATTATGAGTGAAATAACAATTACAGTGCATGTATTCTATGTTAGGCTTTGTGCTTTTTACACAATAAATAAAATATTAATGCATTACTAGGTCTTTATGAGGTAGATATTATTGCCACCATTTTATAGGTCAAGAAATTGAGCTACAGAGATTTTGTATAAAACTACTCAAACCATGGTCTGGCAAACTCTAAAATTCATCTTACTGGCTATAGTGGAACTAGAAATAGCCAGGACAGCCAGATTTTGACTTTAGTTTTTCTGCATACTAACAGACTGTTTCATTTTATGGAAATCATTTTGGCCTCTGTTCTTCAGTTTCTTTATCAAAAATATAGTTAAGTATGTTTTGATGGATCAATTATAAAGGTAAATTTGATATAAATAAGCAAATGTGTTATAGAAAAAACTAAAGCTCTGTCCTGAAAGTATTATCCACTTAATATGTTTAGCATATCATTGACACTTTTTAGCTTCTTGTCTGACATTATTAACATTTGACTGATAGAATTTACACATCATTTTGTGCATGCTGTGCTTTTGTAGGGCTGTGTAACCAAAACCATCATATACTTTTCCAGGAGTTGATATGTCTAAATAACATTTACAATACACACTTAAGGAACTGTGTAAAATACTTTATACTAGAACTTAGTTGAATATAATAGTGAACTAAAATGAAAATAATATGGTACCTGATTATTTTATCACATAGTTTTCTTTTAATGGCATTTGCCTTAATAGAAGTGGAATTTTTTAAGTATAGTAATTTTATAGGAAAACTTTGACAGTTTAGGTTGGCAATTCCAAATCAGCCTACTCATTGTGTTCACTAAAGTGTTCTTCCAAAAATAAATGAGTAGGCTGGCATTGTGTTTTAAACATCAGGCTAATTTTGGTTAATCATATAAATCTAAAAGCCATGGGCAAGGCAGCAATTCAGTTTTACTAGATGATGATCTGTGAAATTGTAAGACAGCTTGCTGAATTATGCACATCAAGCTAATAACCTGCATGTATTGTGTCCGAAAGGACAGTGCTTGGCAGAGCATCAGATAGGAAACCTTCCCAGTGCTTTAATAAGGGGCTTGCAAAAGCTTGCAAAAGAGGGTACAAAGTTAGAAACGGTAGTAATGTCTCTGATTGGAATTTAAAAACACAAGAGGAAAAAAATGGTTACCATGCAAAGCTGGTAATTATTAAATAATAGAAGGCTGGGTTGAGCAGCCTTGTGGCCATCTCTTACTTGCTCCTTATCACTAGTTTTTGTTTAAATTAACTGAGAGTTCCATATTATGTGGGACCTTCATTTAAATTAGCTGAAATTAACATTCTGCCACAAGCAAACAGGAAATACAGATGCAGAATAAGAATGTGATGCAGGCAGGAGAGTTTAGAGCACTTGACTCTTCTCTAAGGACTTTCACATTCAGAAAAGAATTGTGACCCCTTTGAACGCGATTGTAAGGTAATAATGGACAGGAATTATGTTGTGGGCTTTTTTGCTGTAACAGTTCAATTGGTGGGTTTATGTTGATTTCTATAAAATAAGAGATTGAACTTCTTAAAATACTTTTATGATTAGATGTAGATTTCTTTAACCCTCTGTTCCCTCTCATGGTTAGGAAAGGCTTTATACAATTATTAAGAAAACATCTGAGTACTTGACGGTGACATGATTTCCTTATCTTGGTTGAATGATCTGTGGTCGACTCTTGGATTTATCCAGGAAAGGGGTACATCTCTCTTTCATCCATATTCCACTGGATGAGTCAAGAATGATTGTTCAGGCTGTTTAATGAAATAACATATTTGACTAAACTTTCTTTCAGTAACCGTATGGTCATTGTGAAGAATCTAAACAGTTGATTTGTATACTCAGATTATTTTCCTCAGCTTTGTACGTGCATTCACGAGCAGTTGGATGCCAGTACCCCAGAAGACAGCAGAAACATCATAGTAGTTAAGTTTTCAAAGTGATTCCTGATTCACTCCGTTGCTATTATCAACTGGCTTTATAATGTTATAATATCTTTGCAGTTCAGCATATCCTAAGAAAATTGTATTTCTGTTAACTGTGCTCTTTTACAGAGTTTGATCTGGTTGCAGAAATTTAAATCAAATTATTTGTGCCACACACCCAGGCTTGTGCTGTAGTAGTATTTTAGATAAAGCAAAAATGTTCCAGTTATTTCTGTTTAACACATTGCTTATCAACTCCTAGTCATGTTAATTATAAAACAAGTGATATATAGAATAATATTTGTTTCTAATCATTGTTTTAAAAACACATTGTAAAATCATTCTTTGACTACAACTAACAAATTAATATTGTTCCTCTAGAAAACATTCTGTAAAAAATAAATGAATTTATAAAATGCCATAAGTGTGAAATAGATTCATAGAAACGATACAAAGAAGCATCCAATGCTTAAAGGTAACAGTATATTCGACTGTAACTGAGGCCACTGTGTCATATCCTCACATGTAAGGGACAGTAAGGCAGCTGAAATATGTGGCCACAGAGAGAGTTTTTAATTTCAAAAGATGAAGTATGTGTCCTCTCTTGCCTTTTCTATTAACCAGGCTTGTTGCATCTCTTTTTTGCCATGACTAGAAATTGCACAACTTCGGCTTCAACCTCTACTTCAGGAGAGTCATTTTTAAATTTTTCTTCCGTGGTACAAGTTATGGATTAAAAGACCTGAGCTTTCTTTTAATGCATTCATTTTATAATAAAGGCTGCAGGAGGTAGAAAATTGCTTTGTTCCAGGGACAGAAAACATTCTGGGCCCTAGTCTCTTCTGACATCCTATGTTCACTTTTTCCATATGATATATACCCATGACAACTGTAGAATAGGACTTTGAGAGCACCCATACTTTACATCAGAGATCTGGGCTCTGAAAATGAACCAGATGTTGTATAACCCAGAGAGACAGGGTGATGATTGGCCTCTGAGTCTGACTAACCAGGCTTCAAGTCTGCTTCTGCCAGGTACCCTCTCTATACCCAAAGTTTAGTTACATTTCACTTTTTCTGGGCCTGAGTTTCTCATCGATAAAGTAAGAACAAAACTATAGCAGGAAGACTTGCTTGCAGAATTAAATTTAAAAAATACATGTGAAGCCCTCAGTGCTATTAGGTTCAGTGCCAATTAATTTCCTTCCTTTTCCCCTTGAAGGTCAGAGAGTTTGGACGATGGCCTGATGGCCTGGGATTACCGTGCTGTGGGCCAGTGTGCCATCTGATGGCAAACAGCACTAATTGGAGCTCTGTTTGTCAGTGTAAAATAAACTTGGCTCACAAGATAGAAAGTCATGGATCCTTTTTACCTTCCTTGCTGGTCAAATGGCTGTAACAGTGAGATTCTTAACAGCAGATGGACTAGCAGGAATCCTTATAGTAGGTAACCTGAATGTATTTATTTACTAACCTTAATTGTTACAAAAAAAATCCATTTTTATTCTTCTAGATAAATTTAAAGATTGTTCGTCAGTGTCCAGTCTTGATTCTTCCATGAGCCATGTAGGAGAACTCAAGACACATTCATTTGTCCTTTCATCCACTCACTTATGCATTGTCTTCAAACATGTATTGAGTATTAAAATATGTCAGACCTTTTGCTGGAGGCCCAAAGATTAGGTCAGCCCTGTGCTCTCAAGGAGTTGGTAGGCTTGTGGGGGGATACTAATGTATGCATAGAATAACCCAGAAGAATAAATACTAGTGGAGGTGTGTCCACACTGAGCCCCCCCCCCAGTGTTCCTTTAGTGCCCCCATCCCTCCACCATTACATTGTCACATTTTTCCTTGCAGCCTTATCTCTCATAGGGTATAAGTTACATGGTAGGTCAATAAAAATATTTCCTCGGTGAATTGAATTAGTATGGAAACACCTTGAAAGTAGTCATTACTGACATGAGTAGCGATAGACTGGTCACTGTCTTTGGCCTTGGTTATCTTATATGTGACATGAAGGGGTTGATGTCCTTTTGAATTTCTATGGTTACTGCTGTTAAAAATTGAATAATGATTTACCAGAAATTGATGTTATCAAATATGAATTAATGAACTAAGTTATTTGTTGTCTAGGCAGCAGTTAGGAATTAACCAAGAATTAAATAAGTTGCTGTTTTTATATTGTATAGATTGTATAATTTTTAGCATTTCTCTTATTGTAAAAATGGAGAAAAATTTTAAGCACCTTTTGCCAATTGAGTTACAAAAAGAAGTAGATGAGGAACAGAATGTGTGACCATAAATTCAATTCAGCTGAAAACAGCAATCGTCTAAACTTGAGGTTGTTAATACCTTTATAATTTCTAAATTGTCTTTTAAGATTCTTAAAACATTTGTCAGCTGCAATCACAATGGGAAACCACTGAAAAGTCTTTGGGATTGGTGTCACTCTTGTGTTTCCTTTATAAATGGGTATTTAAAAAAATATATATCCCTTGGCATGAAGAAAACTCTATAAATTTTAAGAGTTATAAAGCTGCTATAGATTATTTAAAAGTTTAATATTATTTTGAAAAACCTCAAAAACTTTGCAATGTTGTAATTTCTATGGAAATTACATCTGTCTGATTCTTGCAGTTAGGTGTAATGGCTAAAATTGATTTACTAGACCATATACTTAAGGTTATTTTAATTTTTATTTACTTAAAGTTATCTTCTTTCTTCACATGTTGCTTTTTATCTTTCAAATGACCCAATTATTCTGATAGTTTTCTTCTTTCAAATACTGTGTGTTTGTACTTTAAGCACATAGAATATTTAAAATAAATTTTTTATAGCTTGCTAGGTATGATTTTTTTTTCAGCTCTATGTTTCCTACCTTTTCCCTCTAAATCCCTCATTTCATTGCTCTCTACTCCTATTCTGCAATCACACTGGGAAAACCACTGAGAGTTCTTTGGGGTCAGTGTCACTCTTGTGTTTCCCTTATAAAAGGATATTTAAAAAAATGTGTGTGTGTGTGTTTGTGTGTCCGTCCATCCATCCATCCATCCATCCATCCCTTGGCATGAAGAATACACTGTTTATAAATTTTAAGAGTTACAAAGCTGCTATCGATTATTTGAAAGTTTAATATTATTTTGGAAAATCACATCCATTTTGTAATATTGTAATTTCTATGAGAATTGCATTTTTCTGATTCTTGCAGTTCACTCTCATTCTGGACCCATTTCTCAGCCTTGTAAATCTTCCTCTTTCTATTAATGGCATCACTTTTGTTTACCTTATATCTCTTCAAGGGTAGGAGTTGAGTGTGATGATATTTTTTAAAAACTTTAGTCCACAGAGAATGAAAAAATTATGTTATTTGTATGATGCCATCACATTATAAATTTCTTAGAGTTAGTCTTCAATAATTTTTTAGAATACTCTTTCTTGCCAAATGAGTTTTAAGCAATTTCCTGGTATTTCTCTCTTTTTGGGGTTGGTGTCACTCTTGTGTTTCCTTTATAAATGGGTATTTAAACACACACACACACACACGCGCGCGCGCGCGCTCGCTCTCTCTCTCTCTCTCTCTCTCTCTCTCTCTCTCTCGCCCTAATTTGGGACTTTTCTTTATTTTCTTGCCCCTTCCAAGCAGAGACTTTGTAACTATTGTCTCTGCATTTTACTCACTTGCTCAGTGAATGTTTATTGACGGAAGAGGCTATATGACTTTTCTTTTATCCCTACAGCACATAATCTTACACTGAAAGATATATTAGGCTTGTGTTCAGTATTTATCCTGAACTTATTTCCTTTTGATTTTCCTATTCCATAAAATGGTTCTGTATATTTGTAATTGTTGTTCAAGCTTACCATATACTAAACATATAATCTAAATGAGATACTCAGAATAGTTAATGAAAACTTTTAGGTGTTAAAATCTTTTCTATACTTCAAAACACACCTCAAGTATTACTGCCTCTAAAATTAATTAATCTCTTATTTTGTTTCCATGATACAATTTCTATATATTTTATTTTATTGGATTAATACATAGATATTTTTATTTATTGTGTATTTTTTTTGCATATATATTTTATTGCATTAATGTTATGCGTTTTATTGCATTATATGTTAATGTTACATATATTTGTGCTTACCTATTAGTTCCTTGAACATTTTTGCATCTCCTGGAGAATTTAGCATAATGATACTCTATTATAGCATAGATACTTAGTGAATATTTGTTAAGCTGAATTGAAAGATGTAAAGAGTATAGAAAATGAAAATTTAGAGAATGTTGATACAGAACCAGATCTTTTCATAAGGCAGAAATAAGAAGTGAAACCCTAGGGAAAGATTGAAACAAATTGAGAAAATACAAAATATGGAACATATCTCAGAAAACACTGATTTTTGAAGCTTTAAAATACATAATGAGTATTTGAATGTTTTGCAATTGGATTTTCTTAATTAAGAAGGAAAAAATATAAATAAAAATATTTGGTAATGACCAAAAATATGCAAATGTACATAAAGTGCTTTTTTTTAATTAGGAAAGGACACAAAAGTTATTATAATATAGAAATATAGAATGTGCTCAATGTTTGAATGAATTGAAATTTTTGTTTCAATTAAAAATAATTAACTACAGTTCAAACAGTTATCTCTGTTTTTACATATGACCGCAGGCACTAGTTTGATGGAGGAAAATTAAAAATGCTTTCTTCTTTCACCCACTTTTTTCTCATGGGGCTAACTAGCTAGCATCACATTCTGTCTTCTCTTTTGGTGGGATTGTAATTAAAGAAATGGATAAAAGGAAAAATAAGGGAGGTCAAAGCCATGACAACTTGAACTAAGAGATCTGGGGAGCAAGAAATAATGAGGTGTCAGTGGAAGATGAAGATAGTGACAGACTCTGAGTGGAGTCCTCAAGAAAATGGCTCTGGCAGGTGCCCAAAGCTCTTGCCCAAAGAGCCCAGGTGGCCTGGGACTCAGGTTGTTTTTCTTTCAGTTCCTTGCTTTCCCAACTCTCCTCTCTATTCCTTCTCTCAAAAGGATTTTAGTAATAAAATTAGCATAAAAGACAAATTAATGCACACATGAATCTGTTTCTCTAACATTAATATGGGTTTACCAGAGAAAATATCTTGGATTATATATACTCTGAAACACAATTCTATTACTTGATCTACTAGCCAAGATAAAAGCCCTGTCCTGTTGTTATTCGAAGTCCACTGGATTTTTCTTTGCTGTAATTGACATTCTTTTTGCTGTTGTTCACACCTTTCTTTCTAGTTAACTTTCTAGGTGAACAGGTAACTGTATATATAAACAGAAAAATTGCAGAACAAGTCATTTTTATTTCTGTAGGGAAATAGGATCACATTAACTCTGATAATAGTTAGCAAAAAAATGCACTTCAGAAAAAATTGTGAGGATACATTATGCTTTAAAATTTTGTTGAACAGTTGTTGAAAAGTAGATTTAATCTCCCAGAGGACCTCAGTGAATTCAGTTAAAGGATAAGTTTTATCTATCATTATTAAGTTTTCGTTTTTCCTGATGTAAACAGACTATTTTAAGGTAAAAATAAGATACTTTTGTCAGTTCAAAGCCAGCTAAAATGACTATTTTACAAGTGCGTTAAGGAATGAACGTAATGTTTCATTTGATTCGAGTTAAATTCTTAGTTTGTCCTATATGAAGAATAATAATAGGTGCTTTTAATGTTTGTATATAAATTTGTCAACATATACATTCTATTTTGAAAAGACCCTTCTGATTCATACTTTGAGTTGGAAGACTTAGGTTTTGGCTTTGCTCATATTTTATTTTTGAATTATTAGTCATGAAGACTGTTGTTTCCTCTTTCCCTAAGCCTGGCGTAAAATGCATAATCTTGATGGTTACAACACTTCCAATAACAGGAAGAAAAAGAACTAAAGATTGTGGTCATTCAAAACTGTTTACCAAGTTTTGGTCCAATTTAGTCACTTATTATTTTTATTTAGAGTAACAGTTTCTGAAATTTTCTGCCAACATGTTAGGGTGAAATTTAGCTTTTCATAGGCCAACAAATGAGTCTTGATTTTTTTTCCCCTTGGCAGTACTTGGGTTCAAAATTATAGACTGATTTCGGAGCCATAGTGTAAAAAAAAAAAAAATACACACACACACACACACACACACACGTATATGTGTGTGTTCTTTAAACACTACATACTTCTTCTCTTTACATAGTAGTATGAACTGTAGTAGTCTTCATATGTTATATATGTGTGTGTGTATACGTATATTTTAAGTTTAAAAATTTAGTGCATTTCTCACCAGATAAAATTTATTAGGGAAGTATTTCTTGACAAAGACATAAGAAATTTTAAGCTTTCTTGAAGGGTAAAGGCATGGGGTGTGGTAGGGGAAAACAAGCTGTTATCCAGAATGTGTTGTTATATGTAGTCCTGGGTCATTTTTAGTCTTCCCAAGTTATCTTTTGTAACCAGACCAGGATCCTCTGAAAGTTGAGCACATTATTTAGCAAATCTGAATACAAGCTGTGTTCGAGTTACAAAATAAGTTGTATTTCAAAACTTGATTCTGAAAGTCCTTTGAAACATACCCTTAAAGATACATACCCTTAAAGATAGTTCCTTGTCTGTATTGTCTGTAGTACAGAGTTTATCTTGCGATGCTAGAATTATGTTTTCATCTCCTTTTAGAGAATACACTTTGGCTCCAAGGAAGGCAGTTCATACCATGACTGAAGTTGTGGGCTTTCCTTTCATGAGGTCCTGTCTGTGTAGAGCTCTCCTGTCTTCCCAGACCTTGGCCTTTGCCTTGGCTTTGGGTACTGATGACTAGTGTCACCACTGCCACAAAGCTAGCAGAATTTCTGGAATGAGTGCTGGGGTGGGATCTTCTTCCTGAGGTGTGAGTTATTTTAAATTGAGGCACCACTTGTAAAACTTTTACTTCCTGTTATTCACTTAAACTTTACAGCACAAGTAAAAGAACACGTATAATTTTGATTTAGGTTAATTTTTTAGCGATTCAGATGGTTTACCATACTACTTAAAATCATGTGGTACTTTATATGCCTATGAAGATGACGCATTGCCATGAGGATTCCAGGGTGTACAGTGAGATTTATAGCATTTTAACTCTTACAATGTCCTCTTTGGGTACTCATTATCTTATGTAATATTATAAAATAACAGACTTGAGATTTTTAGAGCTGAAATTTAAGTTTTTACCTATGATGATATCTCATTTTGTTAGGATTTTGTGTGATTATTAATGAAAAAATGTGGTGTTATCTTTAAGATGCTATTGTATGCCTGGTTCCCCTAAAATGTCTCATTTTTAAAAGGCAGTATAGAAGATAGTATTTATGAATATTTTGGTTCATTTTATAAATTGAAAATTTGCTTCTAAAAATCAATTGAAACAAATGCTATTAAGTGGTATTTTCAATCACTAAATATGCAATAAATTATGTTTAGTTTTTATCTTATTTGAAATAATACACAAAAGTAATTAGCTCTTTTAACTAGAGTAAAAGACAGCTGTCAATATTCTTGAAACTGTTTATAAAGGTGAAATTTATCACCAGGTTATGGTATTAAGATTACAGATTAGGAGTAAATCATGTCTCAGTATTCAAAAAAAAAAATAGTAAAACTATTGCCTTCTCTGATATCTGTATGATGCGTTACCCGTTTCCCTTGAACAATTAATAAGAAGTTGCGATACATTTCTGAGTGAGGGATATTTGCTTCTTAGGAAGAGCCTTTTACCAATCATGAGAAAAGTAAAATGTCTATACTCATCAGCCTTCATCCAGTCTCACTTGCAAGCAAATACCATTATGTAACTGTTGTTGCCAGACTGTAGTCTTTTATCCAAGTTTGGGTAAAGTTGGCTGAGACTGGTACCTATCATTAGAAAAAGGAAAGCCCTGTCCCTATATTAATGTAATGCCATTATTTGTTTAATTCTTATACTGGGCCTTTTAACTTTATGCAACTGTGAATAATAAGAATAAACTGTCTTTGCTCTTTCAGTACTCTTGTGGGTTGACTTCAAGATCTATAAAATGCACATCATAAGAACCACCATGTCAGCATTGTGAGAGTGCAAAAAGCACTCCAAAAACCCAAAGTTAAATATATCCAAGTTAATCAGAGCCTGTGATTACTATTTTTATGTAGAATTCCAGTAGTTAATAGGAAATAATCAACAAAATAGTACCTCAGTACAATGGTGCCCGCCCTGCACATCGTCCCTTACTGCCCTCCAGGAAATATTCTCCTGTCAAACACATCAAGGCTCCCAGAGAATGTCACAGTAAGGGTTCTAAGGTGGCACTCTTCCGTTGGGTTTCTTGTGCTCTGTACATTTTAGAACGATTTTAACACTACTTTTAGGAAAGAGAGGTTAATGAATAATCAAGTTGTACTATGAAATTTCATCAACCAAATCATCCCCTTTTCATTACGATCATATTTTAACTACTCATACATAATGTGTTTATTTAAATAAGCCTATGTCAAAGTATGTTTTTCCTATTTCAGGAATTGTAAATTGGATTAGAAATTTGTTCAGAGTTACTTAATATCTATTGACTCTTGGAAATTCCAGATTTTCTTCCTTTTAGTTGTATGAATAGCATATGGTAATGTTAATTGTTTTTATTTTATATTTCTCGTCTGGCTTATAATGTGAGACTAGCTTTATATACTTTCTTTATAGCAAATTTAATTTCTCATAAAGTCCTCTTTGCTTTTATAATATGAATTTTAGAAATAAATGTAAACTAAACTTTTTAGCTTAATTTTTTTCTCAACGAATTATTTTTACACTACAGATGTACAATAGCATATTCTTTCTTCCATCCTAACAAATCCTTTTTTCTGTCATTAATTTCTACATTTGTCACTTTCAAATGATCTTTCTATTTAGTGTGGCTGTAATTATTTCAACTAATAAGTAGTCTCCTCTGCCTAGAAATAATAAACTTAGATGCACATTTCAGAATTATTTTCCCTCTGTCTCACATTTATTTCTGTTATTTTCTTGTTTCTTTCTTGGAAATACATGCCATTTTTAGCTTACATTTCTGAGTAAACTTGTATATCTACCTTTCTAGGACTCCAACAAATTGTTTGTCATTTGTCTCTTTTAACACCATCTGTTCTTAACAGCAGATTTCTTAAAGCCCTTAGTCTATTCAGAAAGTTTATGCTGCTTCTGGCTACCTGTTTTATAAAAAGGTTTTTCTCCCTTTTCCTTTCTCACCTATATTAACTTTGCTCTTTTCCCATGAACTGGCTTTCTTTTACCTGTTGAACGTGCTGGCCTCTCTTTTGCTGTGTGTGACATAGTCTGTGCTGAGCACACTCCATCGGCCAGGATGGGGCTCCACTACCCTTGAGTAACCCGGGGAGGCTCCTGGGGTGAGGTGAGCTGCTGCACCTCAACACTATTGCCTGTGGCCCCCAGCCTGGGCCAGGCACCTTGTCTCTTGTTCTGGAGCCGACCGTGTACCACCACACAGGTAGCTGTGATTCCGCTGCCTGGTTTCTCAGGGCCTTGTGACTCACGCTTTCCCTCTTCGTAACTGGCTCTGTCTCTGCCCAGTCCCAGAATCTGGTTGGCCAGCCTTTTCTTGCTGTGCCTTCTCAGCCTTTTCTTCTTCAGTTTCCTGACCACTCTCTGTGTCCCTTCTCAGGTCCTTGCTCTTGTAAGTTGCCTCCTATTGCTGTGACCTACTGTGCTGGGATCACCATGTAACACTTCTGGGGCCAACTCCTCTTCTGGCTCTTTAAAAACATTAGCAGTTTGGATAAGTTTTACTAAATTATGATTGTGGTTGGCCGGGGGAGAGCCAAGGTGCCATCCTGATTCCTGAACATATTTTACTATATAAAAAATTATATTGTTCACCATATTCTTTAAAGCATGGTAAAATTGGCGTATTTGTGTGTCCTATATTTTTATATTGGAAAATAAATTAGTTTCTCTTTACCAAAGGGTTTCAGACACTAGAAAAAGAATATCGATATAAATTTCTAATTTTTTATTGCAAATAGGTGTTGATGGTACAATTTTATTGAGGATATATGTAATGTCCTTGAAATCAAATCAGGACATCTAGCAGTCCTAGGCTTATGACACCAGAATTTGAAACCTCGGAGGTTTAGTACATCTTATTTAAGGTATTTCTAAATAATAAAATAGAAAGAGAAATGCCAGGCTCTTGTATCTTTGATGGTGGTGGTAGGGTGGTATCAGATGACCTTCCTTCTGTTTCTCATCTGGCAGCAGTGTGTGGCAGGAAGCAAAATAGATCTAAGTGACTTCTACACTGCTTCTTGCCTTGTTGCAATTAAAACCAAGGAACGCCCTTCCTCAACTTCTTCACCATCTTTCACCACTATTTATAAGTACACTGAAATCTTTCCCTTTTCTTTTCTTTTTTTTTTTTTCACAAACTTCAGTGGAACTACTTCTGACCACTAAACAATGTCATATTTGCTTTGATATCTGTGCCATTTTCCTTGTTTTAAAAACATTTTTCATCTTTTCTCAGATCTATTCCAAAGGCAAAACCTAACTTAATTTTTAAAACTTTTGAGAAATACTTCTGTAATTGCTTTTAAGAATTTCAGGGAAATGAGAAAAAATATTTTGGTGTAAGTCAATAGTTGTCTTTTATAAATATGGCTAAGTACAGATTTCATAACCTTGGAGGATAATTAAATTAAGCATTAAAGCCAGTAGTAAAGATATGAGTACCTTTTTATTTGAAGGCTTCCCGTATCTCACCAAAAGCACGATATATTTACTTGCATATTTACTTAAATCATAAGGGATTTATTTTCACACCCATGTACACACACACTCAAAACAGGATTAAGCAGTAAAAAGTATGTATCTGAATACTGATTTAATACTATTGGGAGCTCTTTCTTAATCTACACAATCCTCATCTCATTTGTGAGAAATAGAAGTTGAATTAGCTGAATCTAGAACTTCATTTTGTTTTTTTCTTGCTTGGAGGAAGGACTATTTTAAGCAAATTTGATATCTTTTTATAAGAGTGAGGAAAATAATATACGTTTGTTTCAGAGGTGTGTGTGTGTGTGTGTGTGTGTGTGTGTGTGTGTGTTCCTTTAATTTCCAGTAGGGATTCATCTGTACTCCTACCCCCATCTCCATCCTGGCACTAGAATACAACCTCCAATTGTAGGGGATTCTGTTGTATTTTGTTAGCTGATATATGTCAGAGACTTAGAACAATGCCTGGCCTATGCTTAGTACTCAAGAATGGTGTCGAGTAAATGAAAAGAAGGGCAAAATTGTTTTAGTACTTGCTCATTGTTCATAGCACACAACTTGTAGGCTTGGAGAGAGGTTAGGAGGTAATTGGCCCAATCCCTTAGTACCAGAAAAGCAACAAAGATAAGGTGAGGAAGGCAGTTAAGTGAACTAGTTAGAAAAAAATGTGGATCCTGATTAGTTCTTCATTATTCCACTCTGTCTACTGGCAAATATCTAAATGGTCCTTTTAATTTAAATTAAATATTTAATACTTTTTATATTCACTCTGATAAGTAATAGCCACACCTCTGATATTAGTGGTAGCTTTTTTCTCAAAGCCAAAATATGCATGGGTTAGGAGTTGGGGCAGGAGATAGGTGGACAGGGATGAGAAGAGAAAGGTAGAGAGGAGGGAGAGACAGAGTATTTAGTAGATTTGTTCCCCTTGATTTTTCCTCAAGAGAAGATAGGGTGCACGATATCTGAAAAAGAGGGTAAGTAATAGAGTATACAAATACTGCATTTTTATGTACCTTTGGGTTGGCCACATGGAGCAGCACTGAGTCACTGGCCATTTGTTAGCATGATGTGTGTGATGTGTGTATACCACCTTAGCTAGCCAAAAGTACACCCTTTCCTAAACCTTACGTTTCAGATATTTTTAGAGGGAGGAAATCAAAGAAACATCCCCAAACTTCAAATCCTTAGAAAAATAAAGATCCAAAGAAAGTACTCAGGATTCTCTCATTGTTCTGTTTGTGTCAGGTCAGGAAATGATCATACAGTTTGGTTTATTAAAATTATTTTTGCTTAATTTTTACTTTAGAATGGAAATAATAAAATCAATTAGAAAAAATTAACAAAGTATATAACAACAACTATTTTAAAAAATAATAGCGCATTTGGTGGAGAATGTGGTAGTGGAAAGGTACTTAGCTGCCTGGGGGTGAGGATAACCCCTCAATGCTCTTACGTGTTGCTTTGAGGGCCTGAGGTCACCGTACTTGGTAGAGTGCTTTGCCCACAGAAGAGTAAGTAAATGATCATTTTATAATGCTGTCCTGTAGCAAACCCTGGTTTTGTCATTCAAGCCAGAGGTCAGAAATGTATTAAATAGAATAAGAAATTCCTGATTTCACAGGTCAAAACCAGTTAGAAAACATCAATTTCACAAATGGCCTACTCCTCAGAGGAGTTTTAGAAAGGGGGCTCTGTAGGGAACTTAAAGATCAGCCTAGTCAACTTTTGATGCAACAGTGCAGCACTGATTCGCCAATCCTGAAGAGTATCAGAAAGTGGAAAAGGCGCCTCTGAATTTCTTTGCAGACACAGTCATCCAAATCTATGCACTCGGGTGCCCTGTGATTGCTCCTGCTGAATGCAGCTGCCATTTTCTTCTGAGGAAATTCTTAATGAAAAATACCTGAAGAGCCGAAATCTTGACACTGCAGATTTTTGCATGCTCGAGAATACGTGTGTTTCTTCTTCAGGGTGTGTGTGTGTGTGTGCGCACACCTTACTTTCAGAGATTCCCAGTGAGACTGGTCTGTCCCCTGAGTAGCATTTTGCAGTGCTGATAAAATCGTTGTGCTTGGTGATGCCAGCCAGCAGGAGCCAAGGACTCCTTCCCTGTTTGTGTGTGGTTATACAGTAGTGTACATAAAACCCTTGGTTACTTGAAAAATACCTTAATGTTTTGAAAAGGGATACACACACACACACACACACACACACACACACACACACACATACATATATATATATACACACACACACACACACACACACATATTTTAACCTATTATAAGCTAATGTGTGAATGAGAATGATTTTTTTTTTTTTTTGGATAGATTCCTTATACTTTTACTGGAAGATAATTTCAGAGTATTAAGCTGACCTGGAAGCAATTATGGTTTTCACAATGACAGAGTTAACCCTCAGAAAATAAGTTTATTACTTGGGAATTTTTTCTAACTCTCAAATGACATGTCACTGATGATTCAGAAACTGCAATGTTAAAGAATGAATTTTTAAAATCCCTTTAAGCATTCTTTACGATTTTATTATATTAAGATGCTATTTTTACTGTTTTGAGAGGTGGTAACCCTGTTCAAAGTGAGATAGGGGGTACATTTGAAGTAAATATGGCAGGTGTCATGTCAACAAAATACTGTGACATTGTCATTGATGTGATTAATTTATAGATTTTAAAGTGAGCTTCTCTAAACCTATCACATGTAAATCCTTGAAATAATGAAGGATATTTCTATTTCCTACATGAAAAAAATTAGTTTAAGGCAGGAAGAGTAGAGGGTACAAGTTCGTGCAAAAGTCCCTGTGATCTTATGTACAGGTCACACAAAGTGGCAGTAATAGTTGAGGGGTGTGTGAATCAGAGGTCAGTACCTGTGGGAATGGAGTCATTTTTGGAATGCAGGAAAAACCACTCAGGGAATAAAAACTGTTTGGAGCTTTGACTCATTAATAAAACTGGTAGAAAGATACTATATTCTGTTGCCCAGAAAGGTCCTGCATGAGGAAGCATGTTTTGCATCAACTTTCTGAAAATGCAGTAAGCAAAAAAAAAACACTGAAATCAGTAATTCTAAATAACTCGGGTTCAAGGTCCATAGCTAGGTCTAGAACCCATTGGTACTCAGTGTCTCCTGCCATCTGTATTAGCACGTATGTTCACATCTTAACATAATGATAGTAAATGTTCGGGGGGGAAAGTTAAGTCATGTTTATTTTATATAGTACATTTCAAAAGTGAAATCACTATAATTAAAAACACTCAGCAAGCATTTTTAAATAATCTCCTTAAAACATACTTTATGCACTCAAGGAAGCATTTAGAAGTAATCTCCTTCAAACATACTTTATAAAGTACTGACCCACAGATGATATGATAAGTTCATGATTCCTTCTCAGAGGATTCTAAATAACTAACTTCTAAGATATATAAATACACTCACATGTCAATGATTACAGAGGCAAAATAAATATGGAGGCATTTTTTTAGTGCATATATTTGGCCATTATTTTAGCAATCACTAATTGGCACATCATGCTCAATAAACGTTTCCGGAGATGATACGATGTTAGATCTTTTTAGAGACTCTGCATATGCTCATGTTATTCTACCAGATACAGTGTTAGAACCGACAGCTTCCCTGAAAATGGAAACTTAATAAAAAAAGATGGTGAGTGCTTTGCACTTCAGTATGCCTCCTTACATGTGCATAAAGATGACCATTGCCAGGGTCAGTGGTGACAACAAAGACTACATCCCAGTGGTCAACCTCAAGGCTTGTCTTGGTGGCATTTGACACTATTGACCTCCCACCAGTGCTGTCCACTCTTTGATTCCAGGACTCTGCATCATCTTGTCTGCCTGCTTCTTCGGTTTTCCATCCTCAGATTTGTTAGTGACTTCTTCTTTTGCTTAACCAGAAATGTTAGTTTTCTGTAGATTTTCATCTGTGACCTTCTTTTCTCTTTATTTCAACTTTTTGCCGACTGAGCTCATCCATTGTTCCATGAATAAAATCTAGAGGCCTTGCATTCTAAGAACAATCTATCTCACAAGGTATGTTCTAACCTTTGTCTTTGTTGAACGTGTTTTTCGTGCTTGCCCTATTCAGTGGTCTTGAGTTTTCTTCCAGTTCATCAGAATTTTTGCTTTCATTGTCTGTCTTGTGTATATTAAAAATTGTGATCAATAGTTTCAATTATGTCCTTTTAACATGGTAGATTTTTGTATTCCTCTCTTTTTATTTTTCTTGCCACATTTTCAGTTGTCTATCAGATGTTTCAGTTCATTGTCCTCGATTCATCTCAAACTATTTTGTCTGTGATTTGGACCATTTTCTCTGCTTGTCAGACAGTTCTTTGAGTGGTAGATTCCAGTGCATTTTCCATTGTCTGGACTTTTTTCTTGGTCCTGCTCATTTTCACGTTGTCGCATTCCTCCATGAAGCTTTCCTTCAACTCAGTTGCAAGTAATTAGACTCGTTTTAAATTCTAATTTTTTTTAAGCCATGGGTGACTCTTATAATGTAGTGGCTTTAATATTTACCAGTCTACAGGTCTTAGCTTTGCTACTCTATTATTGAGAGTAGAGGCCATCTGTTATCTTTGTATTGTCACATAGCTTGTATTTAGTAAAAAGTTTGATTAAGTAATTCATTAACAGTAGAGTGGCTGATAGTTAAATTTGACTAGTTTTCCTTTTTTGTTATAAAATACATTTTATTCTAGATTTAAATGTTTTTGCATGTTTTCGAAAAAAATAGATTTTACATATTTTGATCAAATGCTTATATTTAAGGAGAAAGAGATACTCAAATGCCCTTCTAGTATAGACATTTATTTTTAAAATGAAATTTTACACAAACTAGTGTGGGCTTCAATTTTTTGTGATCCAAAATATTCCTACTTTTAGTTTTTGCTTTTAGATCTGGGTCAGGCTACTTTTCTGCTGAGCTTAAGCTGTGCTTTCTTAATTATGTTAAATTTCTAATGGGCAAATTGCATTCATTTCGATGAAACTTAGAGTATATAAAATACATATTTCATAAATCAGAGCCAATTTAATAAATTTATTAATGGTATAAACTATTGCGAAAGCAAACAGAAAAAGTAAATTGGAAAAGACTAATCAGCCATCTCTGTGCTTTAAATTATATTTTCCAAGCTAGTTATGTCCTTGAGTTTTCTGTGTTTGAATAACTTTAGCTGAAACTTTATTCATACATCTGAGACTGTAAAATTTGTACCAGTTCTTTAATTCCTTTCTGTGACGCATTGTGAATTCTGGCTTAAGAGTATGAACATTATTGAATGAGGAATTATCCCTCAAAACATTAAAGAATCACTTATCATCAAAGGTAGCACCATGAAGAAAATGTACTACAAGAATCACTTCTCAGTATTCCCCCTAAGTAATGGGAAGACTAGACTAACATACATCAGATAAAATATATGACTTAAAATACATGCTTATCAAAAGGAAATAATCAGCAAAGGGTGTTTTTTTTTAATATATATATATATATATATATATATATATATGTATATATATGTATGTATGTATGTATGTATGTATGTATGTATATATGGGTAAAAATAAGAATTTTAGTAAACCAGTTGTTAAAGGTTGAATTATATTTGTGAAATCTTTTATACAGAGTGTTCTCCAAATTCTTATGTTCTTAGATTTAGTATTCTTCATGTAAAAGCGTATGTATTTGAATCTCAATAATTGTTTATCCTAATGATCCAATGTGGCTGTTTCTAGCCCACACACTGCAGACACCACAGGAACTAGAATTCTTACAAGAAGTGCTCAAATCCATATGCACACAAAACACTGCCTGTTCAGTAAATAAACACGGCTGTTGTAACACCACTATTTCATAGTATGCTTTAAAAATACCTTTTCTTCTGCTTACCAATGTTTTACAAGCTTATATAAATTAAAAACAGTTCAGAAAAATATAATATGGAGAAGTAGAATTATTTGTAGTTCCACCATTATAGCACTCACTGTCAAGAATTTAGATCCAACAGTAATACTAACTAATAAGAGCCATAATTTTAAAAATACTTAATATATGCTAGACACTGTGCTAAGTGCTCTTATATATTGAGTAAATTAATCTGTAGCAACTCTGTATGGTAGGACTTTTGCTGTCACTATTTAGCAGCTAAGGAAACTGGCCCAGAAAGGTTAAGTAAACCGGATTTATATTTCTCCCAGTTTTTCCTATGTGTAGACTATCATTTAATATTATGGTTATTATTTGCATAAATAGGAACATAACCATACCAATACCTTTCTACCATTATCAGGTCCAAAACTCCCAACCTGTTCTTCACTCCAATCTTACATATTAATTAATGCACTACCATCCAATTTTTTTGCAAGTCCTCTTGGTGCTATTTACCTAAAAATAAAAGAAAAATCTGTACTGTAGCCACTCCTCACTGTATTTACTTTAATTTCAATCCAAGCCATTGTCATCTTCTGCCTGGATAACTGCAGGAACCTCTTTGGCTGCCTCCCTACTTCCAATATCACCCACTCCCACAGTCCATTCTCCACGCAACAGCCAAACTAAGATTTTAAAATGTCAATCAGGGAATGTTACCCTTCCATTGAAAACATTTCAAAATTCACATCACTCCTGCTGGCACTTAGACCAGCATTCTAACTCATTACCATAGCCTTTGAGACCCCTGTAGTCCATCCCCACCTTCTTAGGCCTCCCATCTCCCCTCCCTCCTTGTTGACTTTATTTCAGCCATATTCACTTTGCCTGCATTTCTGTCTCTAGACTGTGTTTTATTCATCCAGGGACTTTGCACTTGCTCTTCCTTATGTTTGACATCTTTACATGGCTGACAATTTTGTCATTTCAGTCTCCCTAAAGAGGCCTTTTCTGGCTGCCTACCTAAAGAATCCTATCTCCCAGCACCTCATCCAACCTCAGTCTGTCATTTTCTTCATCGCCCTGACCACTCTCTGAAATCATAGGCTTACTCTGTCTTGTGTATCTCTCCTACTGCAGTAGAAACTCCATGAGAGTGAGGGCTTTTCTCTTCGTTGTTCGTCCTAGCACCCGGAACAGTGGGGCTCATAGCAGATTTCAGTGAACGGCTTTGTTAATGAATAGTTTAGGCACAGCAGCATGTTCACATAAGTATGTAAGGATCTTTACTGAAGTATTGTTTCTATATTCCTCCAAATCCTCACTCTGCCCTAGTTAGTTGCATGAATACTTGGATTGATTACACATGGAAAAAACCTGTATAGCAGCTGGTGGTGATGTTAGGAGCATATATCTGATTAAGTGATGGTACAAAAAATACGTGTGTTTAAATATTAAGTGAGTTTAAGAAATGAGACAAAGTATTCTTTCAGATGAAGAACTTCTGGTCATTGAATAGTGGATCAGTCGCTACTATATTGTTATGTAATTGTTATAAAGATGGGGAAAGATCGTTTTATATGCAGTGATTCCTGGAGCAACATGGTGCATCACAGATTCTCAGTGAACCAGTTTCTCCAGTCAGTGTTTGATTAGTAAAAGTCATTTTTGCTTGCACGGCTTCTTATTGCTTTCCCCAACCATCCAACTGTTTGTGGAGGGTAAGATAGCACAATAAGTGGTTTTGACGATTGGCTTGTATATTCTTCCCTCTCAGTCATCTCCAAAATCCATATCAACCTTTGATTAATCTCTTCAGTAGGTCATTAGAACCATTTTATTTGACACTGAAAATAGTTGCATCTTCCTTGTGTTTCCCTAAGAGTGACACTACCTTTATAAATGGAAATATAATGGTTATGCATGTCCCCTTTATAGTATTTTCACATTTATTTAAAATCCTATGAACTACTTCTGTCTGTTAATTATAAACTTCTTGCTGTGAACAATGTTTCTTTGATTATGAAGACCAAAAATGACTGGTTTGGGTAGTTTTTCCCAACTTGTCAATATTGAAATGGTTTTCAGAAGTTAAAATACAATTCTAATGCATAAATTTCTACAGCATTTTAACCAAAATTAGCAGAAATAACAATCGTATAGATGCAAGAAAAAATTCTAAATATCATACGATTAACTGTTCCAGAAAGAATAGGTTTTTACATGTAGATTTTTAATGCTTGATTATATTAAATAATGCTTTTTTATATAGTATAAAATACATTGTCTTTAATTTGAGCTTGAAATTCAGTTTGTATAAAACTTGATCATGACAAACCATCTCGTTTATCTTTTGTATCTATCTTTACCTTAAATGAATATCTTGAAAAGGATCTTAGCGATCATATATTGAACCTTTTTATGGTGAGAATTATAGCTCAAAAAGGTGATTTTGCCAAGGTTTCACCAGATAATGGCTGAGCTGGAACTAGAATCCAGGCCTCTTAACTGACCCTCTGATCTTACCTTTTTCCCTTTCCTGTGTGGCCTTACAGTTGGGCCTCACATCTTACATAGATTCTTGGTAAATTGACTAGACTATACTTGTGAACTCTGACATGCAAAGTTGCTAAGCAAGCTTTGTATTTTGATAACACTTGGTGTCTAAGAAATGAGTCCAAAGTCGGTCCCCCTCTCCTCATCTCCTCATCCTCCTATTTATAAAATGTATAATGTGTTCCTTAAAACTGTGTATATAACCTCCCAACCATGTGCCATCTTTTGGTTTTAAAGATAATCACATGATAGGGTGGCAGTTGAGACTGGAGTTTTTCTGACCCAACCGCATTTTGTGGCCTGTCCTCTGTGTTAATAATGCATGTCTCTGAGACAGCTGGCTGTGTTTTTGAAAATAGTCTGTGTCCCTGGATTTTATTTTTTCTCTATAAAAGGCAAAATGAACTGTATGGGAATTGAACCTATAACCTTGGCCTCATTAATTTACCTTCTGTAGAATCGCCTTTTGGAAATTTATGTTCTACAGTAATGAGATTAGGAGTGCAGTTTCATTCATTCAATAAATAGTACCAACAGGGCACTGATGGCAGCAGAGAGCCCAGAGATGCATAGGACAAGGTTTTTGCCCTAAAGGGATTAGGATAAGTGTGTGGGTCACTAATGTGAGGGTGAAAGTGATGACTGCTGAAGGAGAGACGTTAGTAAAATGCTAGAATGAATCAGGAAATAGGAGAGTGGTGCTCCTGCTGAGAGGCCCAGTGGGGTGGGAGGCCTCGAGGGTAGACAGAGTTTCCCAGAGGGGAAGAAGGGGAGAGGAAGCACTGGGTCCTGTGAGCACAATGGTACCTACCCTTGACAGAGATGTGGGGTATGGTGAGCACAAGGTCAGGCAGTGTGAGAGGACCTGCAGATGACGGTTAATTAGAAAGAGGGGCTTAAATGCCCTAACAAAAGTATCTTTTAAGGTGGTGTTGGGTGGGGAGGACAGAAGATTTCTGAGCTGAGAAGTCATAGGGTCCACACTCTTTAACAGGAAGGTTCCTTTGTCAGCTACTGTAGCAGGAGGGGGAGAGGGCATGGTTAGGGAAGAGCCCTTAGGAAGGGCAAGAGCCTGCAGCAGTGTTACCAGCAGCCAGGTGAGGAGAAGGGGTGTGAGACCAGACTGGACTGAGCAGGACTTGGTGACTGGATTTGAGAGTCCAGAATCCAGGGTTTGAAGCTGGGTGACTAGCAGATGGCAGCGACCTTCCAGAAGCTAATGGAACAGAGAGCAGAGAGTTATTTAAAGGCAGTGAAAACATGAACTTGGGACCTGAGGGAGAGGTCTGAGCTAGATATAAAGATTTGGGCAGTTAATCGGCAAAAGAGCTATTTGAGCTGGGGTGGTAGATGAGATCATTAAGGGGTAGATAGCAGAAAAAAAAGAAAAAAGATGGTCAAAGATAAAACTCCAAAGAAAATCTAGAATGGTCATCAAGGGAATAAGAGCCTGAAAAATAGAGGAGGCGTTGTTAGGAGGGTGAGTTCAGTACAGTGTGACAGAAGTGGGAGAGACGGCTGCCGAGAGGCTTGTAGAGGCTAATTTGCCCTTCTGTCATTGAAGGATGTTAGAGAACAAGGACAGTAATTTATGTTTGGCTTGATTTTATAACTAAATGAATGTATTGCTTTGATTTGGATTTCACAGCACATCATTTTTATGCTAGGCTTTTTCTTTAATTTCTCCTAATTTGTTTCTGCTACGTGTTTTTCACTCTCACAATAGTTAAAAACAAATCACATCCCTTTATATAAGAAACGCAGTAGGCCTTCAGAATTGATGACGTGGTGGGTTTTATGATGACTGTTGTGAAAATGTGAGTTATCTGAAATCACTCACTTATTTAAGTTTCATTTTGTTCCCAGTGCAGTTCTATGCACAGTGGTAACACAGACGGGAATCCTGGTCCCAATTGAGTTTACTTCCTTGTGTAGATGGCATAAACAATACACAGACTAAAGAAGTAAAATAGACACATGTTAGATGGTGATATGCTCCATAAAGAAGAAATAAAGCAGAAAGGGACAGGAAGTTCTGCAGGAGGAATATTTTTAGTAGAGTGGTCAGAGAAGGCCTGACTGGAAAAGTAACATTTGGAGGAAGCACTGAAGGAGGCGAGGGAGGGGCTATGTAGATATCTAGGGGGAGGCTGGGTCAGCAGGTGCAGAAGCCTGGGGTGATGTGTTTGAGAGCTAGCAAGGAGGCCAATATTGCTGAAGTGGAAATAGGCAACTGAGAGCGGTTAGCGATGTCCCAGGGGACAGATTGTGGCCCTGTGGTCATAGGGATGACTTTGACTCTTACTCTGAGTGTGAGAGAAAGCCCCTGGATAGTATTGACCAAAGAGGTAAATAAGAATTATTCTGGCTACGGGGGAAGGAATGGGGGCAAGGAGAAACAGGGAGAGGCTTTTTGAAATTCCAGGTAGGAGTATTGATTGCTTTGACTGGCGTGGCGTTAGAGGAGATTTGGGGTAGTGATCTGAAGCTGGATGTATTCTGAGAGGAAGGTGATTAGAATTTAACAGATGAGATGTGTGGTGTGAGAGAAAGAAGAAGCAGGGATGAGTCCAAGTTGCTCTCTTAGTTTGCCAGGGCTGCGTAACAAAGTACTGCAAACCTGATTGGCTGGCTGGAACAACAGAAAGGTTTCGTCTCACAGTTGGCGATGCTAGAAGTCCAAGATTAAGTAACATGCTGTCTGGTTTGGTTCCTTCTGAGGTCTGTGAGGGAGAATCTGTTCCCTGCTTCTACCCTAGCTTCTGGTAGTTCACTGGCAGTTTTTGGCGCTCCCTGGCTTGTAAAAGCATTATTGCCTTCAACTCTGCCTTCATCTTCACATGGTGTTCTCCCATCGTATGTGTGTGTCCCAGTCTCCCCTCTTTAATAAGGATACCAGTCATGTTGGATTCGGGGCCCACCCTACTTCATAACTCCCTCATCTTAACCAATTGCATCTGCTCTGACCCTGTTCCCAAATAAGGTCATACTCTGAGGCCATAGGGGCTAGGACTTCGACCTCATAATTTGGGGAGACTACAATTCAGCCCATAATAGTTGCCATTAAATGACTTGAGAATGTTTGTGTAGGATCAGGTATAGAGGCAGGGAAAGGTCAGCAAAGCTATGGGCGTGTTAAGTTTGAGCTGCACATCAGCTCCGAACTGGACGTGTCAAATAGGCAGTTGGATGAATGGGTTTGAAATTCACCGAAGGGGACTGGGCTGGTGATGAATATTTCATATTTAAAGCCAAGAGGCTAGATGAGATCACTAAAAAAGTGAGTTTGGATTTGGATAGAAGAGAGTTCCAAAGACTAAAATTAAGAGACTGTTATGAATCGGGACCAAAACCAAGGCTCACAAAAATGTTAAATACAAATCCCACATATGCTTGTAGTTGTGAAAACAATTACATTTTAATGATGGTTTTAAGTTATATTCTAAATGTTTACAAAGTCGTATTTCCTGTGAAGTGTATGAGTCAGACAGTATATGGATTGAGTCTTGCTGGCTAATATGCTGAAGAAGTTACTGGTGCTGAAATGGAATGTTTTGAATGCTATAAAGAAGTCAAAGGACACTAATAAAAATTAAAAAGAGCTCTTTCCTCAGAAAGAGAAACAACTTCAGAGAACATTGCTTTGGTCCTTGATTTAAGAAGTCGTTTTCTGGAAAGTCAGTCATGCAACAGTGCTCTGAGCAGCCGAATAGTTTGTTCCTTCATCTGTTTCTGGTGAGAGTGGAGTTAAAACATTTTAAATTGTTTATTTATTTATTTTGTTAATTATAAAGGCAATAGTATCACACTTTTAGCTAATTTTAAAAACAGAAATCATCATTGCAACACAACCATTCTGGCCTTCTGATATATTTGAGGCCCCCCCCCAGCACACACACACACACACACACACACACACACACACACACACACACACGCGCGCGTGCGCGCGCACACGCGCACCATCTGTTTCACTGGAGACAAAAGCCCTGACAGCAAGGTGGAGGCTGTGACGTAACAATCCAGTTCCCATTTCTCTGAGCCACTGCATCTCCTGCTTCCTCTGCCCTCTCTCTCGGTGTGGCCATCATCTGGCTGTGCTGTCACCTGTCAGGAAGTGCTTTTAGAACTGCTCTGTCCTCATCCTTCTGGTTTGGATGGCTGAATCTGCGGTGTGCCACCATGTTACCCCAAACCAAAGAACTCCCCGTAATAGTCCATGTCCCCACTAACTCTGAGGATGGATACTGGGTTTTGTTATATTTTATTTCCTCAGTACTTTGTGCTGGACTTATGGGTAGATGTTCAATAAATGTCTATGGACTATGAATGAAAAGAAAAAAATCAGCTTCTTTGCCTGCTCAGTACATCTAAACTGTCACAGAACTATGATTCCTTAATAGAATTTAAGACATTTGTTAGTGTGCCATTGACACAGTAATATATATATATATTGAAAAGATTTCTTTTAAAAAATATTCATACAGATTGCTGCCTCAAAGGTTAAATTTGTCCCTAAAAACTATTGCCCAGGACCCTTCAGTTTCTTACCAGGAAAGATACCTGAGATCTTTACCATGTGTGGCTTTAAAAAAATACTGACGGTGTCCCTTCGATTTAGTAAGCAAAATAAAGTAATTTTAACATAGCAGTGTAAGGTAACATGGGAGAAAGGCAGGAGTTTGGAAGAAGGGGTAAAATTGCTGGCAGTAGAAGAGCTATTTTTAAAATTTTAATAGTGGGCTCTTTTGGAAAGGGTTTTTTTTTTTTAATCTGGCATAACTGAGATATATAATCTGAGTCTGGGTGAAGAGAGTTGCGAAATATTGTAATAGTTCTTTGCTACCAAAAGTACTTTCATGATGATTCGGTTCAAGATTCTTCTCCCTGCTTACCTAGAATGCGAATAATATCTATTGGTAAACTTTCTCAAAAATAGGAAAAGGAAGAAATAGTTTATTTATTACTTATTATCTATTGTTGATTATTTATTACTTCTCCATACTGATAAGAGGCTTTGTACTACAGATTCTTGATAGCATTACTTCACTGAGAGAGTTTATCTTCATTTTCTAGCCCCATAGTATCTGACCAGTACATACTGAATTCATTCATATAGAGCCATGATTTCTGACAAATTTTGAACTAAGCTCTATAGTATATTTAAGTGTGCCATGACAGTGTCATTATTTAAATCTTAATTTCTTTCCCCAGCTCTACTTTACGAAGTGTTTCTACTGGATCCTCAAGACCTTCCAAAATATGTTTGGTGTGTGGGGATGAGGCTTCAGGATGTCATTATGGAGTAGTAACCTGTGGCAGCTGCAAAGTGTTCTTCAAAAGAGCAGTGGAAGGTAAATGTTCATGTGGGTGTTCCTTTTACACATTTTTTCCTGTTGTGTAGTCTACTCGCACAGTTAACAGTATTGCATTATTGAAAAAATTCAAAAAATGCTTTTGATATCATCTGTCAGTGATACATAGTAATAATGCCTTATCTAGAAACCACCTGGAGATCTTCCACTGAGCAATATAAATGGGCAAAATTTGAAATTTTGAAATGAGATCAACGATACAGAATGTGTTTGTTGTTTGTCTCAGACTGCTTTTCAGTGATATTTAGAAAAGTAATTTGGTCATCATAAAAATTTAACTTACATGATTTGGAAGAGAATTTTTATTAAAAATACACAGAATGCATCACTTCTTCCATTTCTGCACTTCTTTATAGTTGATTCTTGAAGAACACAGAGATTATGGGGCACTGCCCCCAACCCACATACACACATAGTTGAAAACTTATGTATAACTTTTGAGTCCCAAAAACTTAACTAATAGCCTGCTATTGACAAGCAGCCTTATTGATAATATAAAGCAGTCAGTTAACATACATTTTGTATGTTCTGTATGTTATATACTGTAATCTTACAATGAAGTGAGCTAGAAAAAAGAAAATATTAAAAATATCAAGAGGAAGAGAAAATATGTTTGCAGTATTTATTGGAAAAAAATCTGTGTATAAGTGGACCTGTGCAGTTCAAACCCATGTTGTTCAAGGGTCAACTGTATAAATATATGTGTTTGTGGCAAATTAAAACATCAATATCAGGATTATGTCTGTAACTTAGGTTGTGTTTCATCAAGAATTATCTCATTTAACAGTTAATAGCCACTTCAGATTCCCAGTCCCTGACTAAGTCTTACCTTTGTAGGTAAGGTTTCCAAACGGGTAATTGAGTGAGAAATTTGAGATTCTCTTTTAAGCTCTGTCTTCCTTACAGCCAAGTAATTTTACTTTCTAAGGAGAAATAGTCTTTTAGTTTATTTTTGCCTCCCTCCACCCTTACTTATAAGGAATTAGTTAACATCAGCTTTAAGACAGACAGTTTTATCAATGGTGACTACTGCAACTGGTCAAAGTATAGAAATTTTGCTATTAGTACAGGTATTATTGTATAATTGACACATTTTCATTAAGAAGTTTGACATTAAGACTCCTGCAAGTTTAATCCTCAGGGCAGTTTTCTGAGAGATAAGTTGATACTTCAGAGACTTAAGCATAAATGGCTTGAGTGTTTCATCTTCCTTTTGCTGGAGACCACGGGTGGTGTTCTTAGTCCTGGGATGAAAAATCTCACCAGTTAATTATGTCTTTGCTTATGGGATTGATTTTGCATTACTTAATTTGATATTACATGATTTTACATTATGTACACTATTAATTATTTAATAGTCCCAAACCCAGCACTGAATTGGTAATAGGTGTGCCATATTTCTTTCTCTGTATATGGGCTCTTGGTTTCAGGTGGAAGAAACTTCAACACAAACTGGCTTCAGTGCCAGTGGAAATTCATTGGCCCACACGACTGGAAAGTCCTGGTGTAGGCTGGCTTCAGGCAAGCCATGGTCTCAAGCCAGGTCATTAGAACTCAGTCCCATTCTCTCCATTTCTTGACTTTGCCCTGGCTCTGTTCTCATGCAAGTTTTCTCGTGGTGAGGAGACCCACTGGGCAGCCATTAAAAAGAGGATTTTGTTCCCAGCTGTTTTATAAAAGCCCCCAGATGAATCTAACTTCGACTGAACTTGGCTCACATGCCCCCTCCAAGCATGCCACTACTGGCTGGGGAATGCAGTGATCCGAACGGCTAGTGCTGACGAGTCAGCTAACTTGGACCACCTAGAGTGGTCCAGAGAGTGGGGAAGGGCGTTTCTCTTAGGAAAAGGTGGGGTCTCTTACCAGAAAGCTGATTTCAGGAAAATGGGAAAAATAATATTTTATAAGACTGAAGTTGGTTTATTTTTTTAAGGCTCCCTCCCTCCCTTTCTCTCTCTCCTTAACTGTGTGATTAGCTCAACAGAAAATAAATAGGTGAAATTTGCCTCTGGTGCCTTCCTAATGTCAGTCGTGCCTTCCAGTATGAGAACTCGTAGGCTTCCTTGTGAACAGAGTACGATGATAGGTAAACATGAAGCGATGTAAGGAGGGCATTCGGAGTTGTCAGTGCGAGCCTCTGAGGTGGCCTACCTGTGGGGTCAGCCTTCCCATCAGAACCCACGTTTCCACTATTTACAGAACCTATCCTTCTCTGCTTCTGGAGCAAAAGTTTTCTATAAGTTTTTACTTCATTTTTGTTGTTTTGAGTAGTTTCTATTGGAGTAGCAGAGGGAAAAAAATGATATTGTAACTGAGGTACAAATAAATATGGAAAAGCCTAAATGTACATCTTATTCCTTCACTGGAAAGCTGATAATTAATAGGTAATACAACTGGATAAGTGCCTTTTAAAACTTTTATTAAGAGAGTTATTCCCTGTTTATTTGTGAATTAGAATTTTAGTGCTCACCGGAATGAATCAAGCCTGTAAATTTTAAATATAAACTTTATAAGAGTAATGACCTATTTGTTTGGTATTTGTTTACCATTTTATCCTGTGCGGGTGAGAAATATATGCCTGTCTTTGTATCAGAACTTTCTGATTTAATAAGAATTTATTTTGATAATGTTTTATATAGTTTGAGCCACTAATTTCACAAAATTATGGTATATGGGTATAATTTTTATTCACTGTTTACAGATGAAGACATTTGGGATCACACCCAACCAACTAATCTATTTAGAATCCTAAGGCCAAACTTAGACCCATATTAAAGTCTTATGACTCCAGACCCAGACCCAACATAAAGTCTCATAGTTCCAAATCCTGTAACCTATTAGTTCTGTTTTCCATAATTCTAAAGTTCAGGAAAATTCTACCCTGTCGTTATGTTCATGCCTACTTGATGATAATGATGGAAGTGAGGTGAGCATTGAGAAGACACAATTGGTACCCTTACTCCGTGTGTATGTGTGTGCATGACCACGTATGTATACATACACATATACAAATATGTCTTTGTATGTTTTTATATTTAATATTTACTAAGTTTGTATTATGGTTTTCTTAGGAAACCTTAAGCTCCTTCCTAGATTATCGAAGCAGAGAATTCTAAGCAGCAGCAGGTAAAGGGAGCTGAGATGAGGGAGTCGGATAAAGCCAAAAGCAACTAATTTCACCAAGAGCAGAACTGGGGTGACCACTAGAGAGGAGACAGGAGCAAAACCATCATTGTCTCAGCTCTGAGTTTATTTAATGGCTTAAGGCCTTATCCCCTAGATCACAGAACACTAAAGTTTGATGTAATAGCATAGAGGTGAATGTGTAAGGAGACTGCAAATCATTTTTTAAAAGTATATTTTATGTTTTTTGTTTAATGGGATGTATACGTATGCTTGTTTTTTCTTCTTAAACATCTAATATAAAAATATTCAGAAGTCTAATCGGAATACCTTATTTGCCAATAGCATCAATTAAGAAGAGCCATATCATACTTTACAAGTGAAAGTTTATAATTTTATTAAAAAATTGGAACAGCTTATTTGACTTAAGATTTTGTAAAGACCTTTCTGTCTGCAAAAGAACACACACACACACACACACACACACACATTTTTTAGTAGAGTCCTCCCTCATGGTGGAAACTGGACTGACTGTAGAGTCAAAGGACTTAGTTTTAATTTCATCTCTGCCATTTACTAGGCTTGAGATTAAGGCAAGTCATTTAACTGACCTGGGCCTCTATTTCTTCCTGTATAAATGGAAAAAATAGCATTACCCTACCTTAATATTGCTATGAAAAATTACATGACAACAAAATGTTTATGCAGATTTTATAAATCATAAAGTAAATTCAAAATATTAGATCTTTATTATTTTTTAAGAATGAATGCTAAAGTTCTCGGCCAGTGCCTGTGTGGAGAGAGTCTGTAAGTGATACAGTAACATTGCACTGTTAGGTCTCCATCTGTAAGTCCTTCATTTTTTGTTTGTTAGATCTTCATTTTTCCTGTACTGTTATTTTGTCCATACAGTTGCCCCTTGAAGTTGTAAGATCCTTGTAGACTAGCTGCTCTCAGAGTTCTCAGAGGGTGTATGTGGGGTGGGGGGAATGGAAGGTCTGTCAGAATTTTCTAGAGGGGCTTTTTCACATTTTCCAATGTGAACTGGACTGATTGATGAGATTTACTCCTGTAATGAGCTGTCCCACCTTTGAGTGTTGCACAGTAGAAAAAATACTGAGAGTCACCAACGGGATTTCCAACTCCTCTGGTAGATATTTTTAGGGCAGGGCGGTCTTAGCTCCAGAACGTAGCAAGACCATGCATATTTAGTAGCCACCAAATAAATGTTTGATGTTCACATGAATGTACCTCTGTGGCATAAGAGCAACAGGGCTTAACCGACGCCCCCGCCCCAAATTAGCAGATTAGGAAGGAAGCTGCCCCAGAATTCTGCAGAATTATGCAATCCCTTTACTTCTAATCTGCAAATTCTCATTGTATTCTGAGCTTTTACTATCTCAGTCTCTCTCCAGCTATAAATTGCCATTCATTCCATCTCATGTGTATTTTACTTCACGATCTCTCAATGAACAGAGCTCAGTACATTCAGCACACCATAGTGTAACCTAATTTCCTTTTTGGATACTCAGTATACAGGCATTGTCTGGAAGACAGCTACTGCACATCACTGAAGAGTTATAAGACTGTAAAAGAAGAGAGTTCATTATTAGGTAAAGTCAACTGGATTTATATTTTTTAAGCAAACCAGTTAGGCTAAAGAGGCTGTAGCTTGGTGAGGTCAGCCAAATCATTGGAAGTCAGTTTCCACAGTCAGACTTTTCCCTTTAAGTAAGAGACTTATAAATCTATTTCCTGAAATGAAATTGCCTTAGAAGATATTGTAGATAATCTTAGGGTTTCTCAAATATGCGGTATTTTAAGACAGCCAGCCTGTGAATGTATGCCTCCTTCCTTTCACATTTAGTTCATAGCAAATAGCTAAAAATTAAAAAAAAAAAAATCTTTAAATTATAGATTGCTTATTCAACCTATAACATAGGAGATGTTTTTAAGAAAATGTAATGGTTGATTAATAGTTTGCTTTTTAAAAATGAGTAACCTGAACAGGTAGAGAGGAAAGCGTGTCTCACCTTTGTCCTTTACCCCAGGTATCCCTATCAGTGCTGTTATGTGCTTGTAATCAAGAGGGGACAAGCAACGAAGTGTGCAAGCACACGAGAGGTGTGAGGGACGGGCAATACAATTGTGCTGCAAATAGGAGAACTTAAATTTAGTGGACACAAGCTAAATCAGAATGGCATTCTATGTATGGCAATATAAAATTGAGGAAACAATAAAGCAAGGAGGTAATTTACTGTGTATTTATTAGATGTCTTCACTTCATGGTATGAGATAGCCCTCAGTATTCCCATGAGCTAGGTACAGGACAAGTCCATTGTCACAGCTGGAAAATTTCTGAGTCAGAGATAGGAAACCAAAGACAGTTCTAGCTTATAGTTTTCTCATGAAATGCGGTAAAGATTAATTTTTTTAAAACTAAATTTTAGGTAACCTAATTCTTTGTAATTACTAACTATAGGGGCTTAAACAAATACCTACCCAGTAAATTATATCTATAATTTTAATGACTACTCCTTTGCTCTTTACATAAGCATAAGCCTTTTGTGTTCACTGTAAATGATTGCCTACATTTTTGATATCACTTCAGTTGGTTACCAGGGGAACATGAAGAGCCATGGCATTTAGGCCAACATGGAAGGTCTGGGGAGGTTTCTTAAAGAATCAACCCCCAAACCAAATCTTGAGGGATTAGAATTGGAAATGCGGAGAGGGATAAGGAAAGGCGTTTGCATGGAACACCAGGAGCAATTTCATGTTACTCCTATGAAAACATGAGGTGCGTGCGAGGTGATAGAAGGTGAGGCTCAATGTGCAGACTGGGTCCAGGTCCTGGACTCTAAGGAGGGGCCTGAGTTCATCCTTGGGCAAAGCAATCTCAATGCTTTTATGCTGCAGAATGTCAAACTCTGTTTTGCATTTAACATCTGGCTACAGGGAAGTATATGCATTTAAAGGGGGGCAGCTCTGGTGGCTGTCGTAAGTCTTTTAGGGAAGGGATGACCAGGGACAGAACTGGACCAGTAGTATTACTGATTGAGAGGAGAGCACAGTTTTCAAAGCTCTCTGAGAAGTGACACTGGCTGTTCTGTTTTGAAGGTGAAGAAGCAAAGATCTAGGCTGATGCCCGAGGCTTGATGCCTCCGCCAGGATTAGAAGCAGGAGCAGCTCTGGGGGCACAGGAGCAAATGTTCTTTCATTCAGCAAACATTTATTCAGGATCCAGTAAATGCCAGACACCATTCTAGGCTGATTGAGGAACATCTTGCATGAAGATCAGGTGAACGAAATGGGCAAAGATCCCTGCCCTGGGGGAGCTTACATTCCACTGTGAAGGGTTAAACATAGAAGTTATTTGTTTGTAGCATATGTAAAGTGGATAGGTGCTATGGGGTGGGGGGAGCATTACCAGGATGAAGAAGATTGAAATGAGGTTTGATTTAGGACATTGTGTTTGAAATGTCTGTTGGCCATTCAGGTGTGTCTAAAGGAGGTTGGATGTGGGGTTCCAAAGCGTGGGGAACAAGGCAGGTTTGAAAATATTTCAGAATCATCACCCATGAAGGTAAATGTGTTTGCCCAAGAAATGGGTATTTAGAGAGACAAAGGGTAGGTCAAGCTTAAAGCTTTTGAGAATGTAAATGTTGGACATCCTGTGTGCATGCATGTGCTACGCGTGTATAATAATTTTTCTCTCTTTCCTTCTGCAAGTTGCACACAGAAAAGTCTTAGTTGCTTGGTCTGATTATTCCTAGTTTAGCTGAAGTTCAGAAATTAGTGTATCTGGAATTTTCAATTTCAGTTTTTGGTCTTCATTCATCATTAAGCTTTAATTATTATTGAATCATAGCCAGTTCATTGCCCACAACTAAACATGACATCACAGGGATTCGATCTGCTAACCAGTACAGAGATAATGGCAAACTTGGAGCAGGTACCCAAACAACATTTGTTCATTGATTGTTTGATAACTATTTAAATATGTGGGTGGGATTCACCCTTGTTTTTGTCACTGTTTATCTGAAGTAGAAATATGTTGAACTAATTTATTAGAAAATGACTTGAAGTAGGAACATGTGGGCCAAAAGTAAATTAGCATTTGTATCCAAAGAGAGCTTCTTATAACTTACAATTTTAAATTAAGGTGTTGTTCACATAGAAAATTTGAAAAGTATAATTTAGAAGCACAGTAAGTAATTTTCAAAGTTATTCTCATGTTTATATGCTTATTTGCAAACAAATCTTGTGCCAGAAAAAAAAATCCAAAGCAGCCGACTGCTTTCCATGCATTAAAATGAGATTTAAAATAAGTGAAATGAAAAGCCAGACAAAGGGAAGATGAGAGTGAGAAAGAGCCATAGAGCCAGGATGACCTAGAGGATAAGCGCGCGGAGGTTTTTGTAGAGTCAGGCCTGGGATTTGCCTCCTGGGCTTCCAGCAGCAACCCAAAGGCAGCAAGGAGTCACCTGACCTACAGGGTTCTTAAAAACTAGTAGGGGATCACTTGTTTATAAGAACATTTTCCTGACTGCTTTGGTATTCATGTGCCTGTTCTTTTTATACATAACCTGAAATTTAAAAAGTAACTCTCCCCTTGATATTAACGGAATATATGTCAAGTTCGGTTTACCTTACAGAGCAGTGCTGAAAAGATGTTTTGTTCTGTCAACCACCTGCTCCTCTAATAATAGCTCCCATTTGTTGAACAGTTACTAGATGCCAGGCACTGTGCCAAGTATTCCATGTTTTATCTCATGAATTCCTGATAACAGCCTTCTTCAATCTGAAAGTTTGTGAGTTTTTAAAAGGTAATATCTCTAAATCTGAACTTGTAAGCAGTTGTGACAAGAAAAACGTTGACTGTTTTAACAAGGCTTATATGATCCTTCAACTCTTAAAATTAATAGCAATAGTATATATTTTATTACTTATTGTGTGTTCATTTTGCCAAGAATTTTATATTGTATATTTTCATTTTAATCCTCATAATCATACTATGAAATAGGTATGATTATTTTTTATCGTCATATTAGAGATCAGTGATCTGAGGCATGTAAAGGTATATTTAACTAATCCTAGGTCAACTAGACTAAAGAAAGTGACAGAGCTGGGATTTGAACCCCGAAAGGAAAGGCATTCTGACTCGATGTACTAACACATAAGCCACACTGCTTCTCACAGAGTTATATCAGATCCCAACTATTTTTACCCATCAAAAAGTAGGGCAACGTCCCTGGCTTTAGAACACTTATGAAGAGCACATTATAATTTAACAGTTATCCTGCTGTACTCTAAATAATTAACTCCTAGATATTCCCAGTTAAAACTGTAATTTAAATTTCTGTCCCCCTAATGGGAAAGAAATTGGGTAGTCTCTACTTTTTCTTAAGGAATGACTCCATATTTTTCAAAAATTACCATTACCACCTTTAACATCTTGATATTAATTTAAATCTTTACTTAGAATTTTTATCTTCCTGTATTTCATTTCCTGCATGTGATAAAAATTAGATGTAACTCGGGAGGATGGCCTACCTCATACTTAGCTGAAAGCTGCTAACTCTTCAGCTCTCTGTCTGCTTGATACCTGGTGGCTTAGAAACAGACCCACGAGACATAGGACACAAAGCTACTCTCACCGAACTTGTACTCATGGTGTAATTAGGATCGTACAGCTTACATGATTTGATACTCTTGAGAATGATTTGTCATCAAAAATGAAAATTGCTAAATTGACTGCAATCCAGTGCCAAAATAGAGCCCTGGAAGGATGGAGAGGGTGAGGAGGCACTTAGGCATAAAGGTGGAGGGCTGGGGGAGGACTGGGAAGATGGAGAATTGAACCTCAGTCCACTCGCTGGAGCAGGCCCAGTTCAGTAAAAGCCTGGCCTAGCTAGAGGAGGCCTGTGCCCAGATGTGGAGGAGTTATCTGAAAAAAGACACTGGTGAGTTAGGTTAAGAAAGACCATATACATGAGAAATCTCAGCCCTTCTCTTAAATGTAGTCTTTGTATAAGACTCTTTACAGTGGAAAAAATCACCACAGTGGTTTAGGCGGCTTTGTACCTTGGTGTTTGTTGTGCAATGGCTCATGGCAGGTACTCCCTAGAGGAAGAGAAGACAACTGGAATGGGATGGTGGATGGTGGAAAGTAAAAAAAACCTGACCTGGGACAGAACTGGTACAATTGAATAGGAGGCCCGATTTGACAGGTGAGGAAGAAGAATTGGCGGGACCTGATGGTCTAGTTCTGGGAATGATGGAAATCTATGACATAGAACAGAGACGATGAATAAGGTTTAGAACTGACGAATCTGTGGAGATCGATTCTCCACATGGGATAAAGCAGTTCAGGTAAATTGGAATAGAAAACCAGAGATGAAATTCTGGAAGAGTTCACTCTTTACCTGGAGATACTTTCTTGAAAATTTTAAAATAAAGAAACCGCATAGATTGGTGTTAGGCAGTTTGACAGGTGGGCTTAGTTTTAGGCGGTGGATGTCAGTGGCTGTTATGGTTTTTAGGGAAAGTATATGGGAATTTACTCAATGAGATTGAAAGTCTGGTGAATGTGTTAGACCCACAGCACCAATGGAACAGACCTTCTGGGTAGTGACCATCGGGGGAACTTGTGCTGGTGTTACTCTTCAAATTAGGGTTACTAAATGATGATTTTAGCAGCTTATGATGCTGTAGGGATTCACAACATGAATCTATTAGTGACTGAGAAGACAGAAAAATTCCATAGCAAATTTTTTAAAAATACCAATTTCAAGTCCCCCCAAATTTTCCTGTAATTTTGTGCTCTTTCAATAGAGGCATATCTAGTATAGTGATTTTTTTTTTCTCTTCACCTTATTCCTATGTATCTGTGTTCATTGCCCATCCTGACCTCTTAGACTGGAAAGAGACTGACTGATAATGATTTTTCTAAACATAAACAGATCCCGGTAACACTGACATGCACACACTTCCAGACCTCTGCCCCATCTCACCCTGTCACCCAGGGATTGCTGTTCTGGGGCTCAGGAGAGTGGGGAAACTTGAATGTCAGCAGGAAGGAATTCAGAACCACTATTAACGTGACACCATCTGCACATGCTCACATTTTCTCTCCCACTCACACACCACTCTCTGACATCAGAGACCAAAAAATTCACATCTAGAGAAGAGTAGGTCAACACCAAGGAAGGAAGCTCACAGCGCTCACAATCGATGGAGACTATTTCCATTTTGCCCTTGGGGTGGCCCTATTTAAAGCTCTGTAGTCAATGCTAGCTGTGGGACTTTGTCCACCGTAACCCTGAGTTTACAGGAGCATCACCTTCCTGTGTGTGCTGTGCTGCTAATTAACAGTGAACTCTCATGTCCCACATAGCTAAGAGCGATCCCTAAGGAAGAGCGAAAAGTGTATTTTCTCCTTACCAGGTGTAAGGCTAAAGGCTCCATTAAATCACTTAGGTGCATCTTTGCAAAAAAATTTGTTTACTTTTTTAATGGTGAAAACATGAGATAAAACGAAAGATTAAAGAATATAAATCTAGAAGGGCATTGAAGTCACTTATAACAAATAAGCTGAGAAGTCAATGGTCTAAAGTTTTTAAGTTCAATATAAATTCATACATACATAGTGCTGTAAATTTAGTACAAACTCGTTAAATGGTATTTGTTTCAGCAGAATTAAAATATATGATTTGGAGAGAAAAGCAAATATCTCTTCCTCCATCCTAGTCTCTTTTAATATTTTATTTTCTCCTCCAATTCAGAAGGAAGAACCAGAGCTTGAGTTTGGTGCTTCACACCACTCTCTTAGATGTCATACTGACCACTTGCTATTTTTTTTAGTAAAAGGTTTTTTGGATAGTGTCCACTTACTGTGAGAATATTCCAGTAAGAAACTATAAGAAAACATCAACAACATAGGTTCTAAAGTCGTGTTTATGTGGAGTAGAACAGTGTAAGTAGAAAGAGAGCTGGCCTTGGGCTCAGACAACTTGGACTTCAGTCCAGAATGACACCGCCCACTGAGACTTTGAGCAAATAATCGAATGTCTGTTTCCCCTATCAGTAAAAGAAAATAAATCTTTAAAGTATCAACCCTCCCTATCTCTCAAGAGTTAGGAGGATAAAAAGGAGTACACATATATTTTAAGCTTCTTTAGAAACAATACAGGATTGCTTTGCAAACATATTTTAAAGAGTTTTGCCCTGTTTTAGGAAGTAATGTAAGAATACTCTTTGTTCTCAATAAAATGTGGAATATTGAGACCTGGGGCCATTTTATATACATGTTAACTATTTGATTTGAAACAAACAAACAAACAAACAAAAGCAGTAAAAATTGAAGGAAAGTATATACTCCTTTAGGCCAGTCTTGGAATTTTGACCTCCTTGTCACTGGTTTCGGTAGCTGCGTATCATTCATGAGTATTGTACCAAAGGGTCCACAGTGGGGGAAAACTCTGTATTTGGAATCGGGATTTAAATTTAATCTACCTGCATGCATAATCAGGTAAAGAATGAAGACAATTTTTATACTCTTTCTACATCTTAAATAATTTGGAAGGTCACAGTTTTCTTTTTTTAATTAACTGTGCCAACATTTCTAAAAGATGCTGCATTCTCCTACCCTCCCACTCTTGGTGAATGACTTAATTGGAAAACCAGTGCAGAATTAGCCTAGGTTGATTGTTTTTCATCTGGCCTGCATCATAGCATTTTCCCAGTTGAACCAGGCTTAGCAATTTGATATTGCTAGCATTACATAAGTATTAATTGTTTGTTTGTTTGTTTGTTTTGCTGTCCAATATGAGCTGAAGTTGCATTTTTAAAAAGAATAGGAATAAAGAATATTAATAGTCATTAGTTAGAAATCTTAAGTTAAAATCACTATTTTTAATGGAGAATAGATGAAGAAATTGTTAGAGAAATGTCATGATTAAATGGCATTATATAAAAATTCCTTCAAACAACCTTCTCTTTCCATTTTCAAAATGAAATGTGCTTCTGATCTATCTGATTAGGATTTAGATTTATTTGAAGAGCTTTAGTTGCTATGATTGGTAAAAATGTTTATGTTACATCTCGCACATATTGAAATAGCTGAACTTTGTCTCATTTAAGCAGCATTTCACAAAACAGAGCTGCAATAGCAACTATGGTCAGATGTCACTGACATATGAAAAACCAGGTCTTGGACTTGGAGAATCAAGCCAGGAGCAGGTGCTGAGAATTCAGACGAAGAGGCAAGGAAGCGACAGGTCCAGAGCCGATTTGGAACGAAGCAAGCTTTGAAAATGGGAAGGAAAATGCCCCATGACTGCCCACAGTATAGAGTCAGACATAAACCAGGCGCATTCATTCAGTTCAGCAAACACCTGCCGAGGGCTTACTCTGTACTAGGCACTGGGCGTGTGCTACAGTCCATTCCCATTAATGAAAAGGTATGGGGATCCCAGAGACCCTCCTTTGCTTCATTTTAAGCAGTGTCTGTTCTTTTTTTAATCATCTACCTTAAGTTGAAAATCACCTGTTAAGCAAAAATAATCATAGGCATTAACTTTGTCTTTTCCAATGAAGCAGTACAAATTGCAGAAAAATCGAATGGAACCAGGAAAAATTTCCCTCTTTACAAAGTTTCTCACTGTTGAACTCAGTTTACTAGGCAGAAAATACCAGCCAGTAGCTGTAATTTATAGTGGAGACCCACAGAAAGGGATGGGAATGAAAAAGAAATACTTTAAAAGCAAAAATTGACCTCTGTCGAACCATTAACACACCCTTTAAAACAGAGCAATTTTTAAATTACTTGAAAAATCAAGCAAATTGTCTTTCCTATTTTGAGAGGGGCATGTCAGAAGTGTAACATAAAAGTATGTTTCTTCACTTATGTAAGAAAATGGAGTAGGCTTTCTGTTTTGTCTTTACCATAACGTACCATTACATAAGTACTAATTGTGCTTTTCCTTTTTTATTTTTTTGCTCTCCACTGTGACCTGAAATTATAATTTAAAAAGGAATAATAAAGAAATATTAAGAGATATTAATATAAATCACTGTTTTTAATGGAGTAGATAAAGAAATACCAATGTTAAATGGTTATAGATATAAAATTCCTTTAAGCAACTTTGGGTTTTTTAAATTAAATGTACTCAGCATATTTGATTATGATTTTTTGAAGGTCGTTAGTTGCTAACTGGACTATAGGAAGAATGTCATTTCAGGTACTTATATTTGTGGTACTTTCAATAACAGATTTTAAAAAATCAACCCTGTATTAAATATTTTTATAGTTTCTGAAAAATATTTAAGTTGTGACATTAGTAAATATTTTGACATATAGTTTTTCCTTTAGTAATTACATTATGACATCATTCTAATGTAAGTTATAGGTGATTTCTTATGGGCAAAACAATTACTTAAAATAAATGGCATTATGCAGAGAGATTTGTACCTGTGATGTAATCATGCTGCCTATTATAGACCAGTCTCTTTTAAAATAGAAATTGCTGCATAAAGAATTATGGAAAGGACCTTCTGTTTTCTTTCATATCATCTGACAAGGGGACACCAACCATTTTCTTACATTTAGGTTTCTAAAACATGAGAAGAAACACATTTATTCTCTCCTTTTTATTGAATGGCTAATTACGGAATTATTTAGAAATTAATTGCAGGCATTGATTTATTTTATATTACACAGGATAATCATTAGATAAATAGTCTTTCCACTGCTTAAAATTTATTAACATCATATAATAAAATAACTTTGCTATTATACATAAAATAGATCATAATTCCATTTTCTTTTACAAAATGTCCACCAGAGATAGTATTTCCAGATTCAGTCTAATAAACCTTAATGCTTATTTTTGTTTTGTTTTTGGTTTTATTGTGGTAAAATACACATAAAATTTACATCTTAACCGTTTTTAAATATACTGTCCCGTGGAATTAAGTATATTCACATTGTTGTGCAACCATCACCATGATCCATCCCCATAATACTTTTTATCTTGTAAAACTGAAACTCTCCATTCATTAAACAGTAACTTCCCATTCTTCCTTCCTCCTGGCAACCACGATTATACTTTCTGTCGTTATGGGATTTTTTTTAACATGTTTTTTTCTTAATTTTAATTAATTAGATGATAGTATCTCATTTTCCAGATTCAGTGTAGAGGTACCATGCTAGAGTCGGGATCATTGCCTTAGGATCCTGTGTTCAAATTCTAATGTCACTGTATGTACTGGTTATCATAGTTAACACTTTTTAAATGCCACCATGTGCTAGGCACTGAAGTGGACATTCTGTGGCTTTATTTCTGTATGATTTCTATGGGAGTTATTTTTGATGAGGTAGTTAATTAGAAGAATTGCGCAGTCACACAGCGAAGGACGGGGATAGAGATCACATGCCAGTCTTTCTGACTCCACACACTCTTTCGTTCAGTTCCCCAGTGTTGCACCACTACTCCTAGGACCTGGGGTGAGGGACCAGCCTCTCCCTGACTCCTAGCTGTGAACCGAAGATCGGATGCTACCTAGCTTATGTTGATGTTTTGGTGATTGGAGATGATGTTTCCACCAGTTACCTTGTACGTAGTGGACGTTAAATAAATGATAGCTGTCCACAGTGCTCTTATTAACTTGTTAGACTGGACATATACCACGGAGTATGCAAAATGTCAGGGGAACAATTTTATATGTCAGAGTTCATCTCTCCCCTCCCCCATTAAATATAAAACATGTATTTGAAACCAATAAAGGGCTGCTTCAAATCCGGTTGAGAATAAATATAATTGAAGTTGGATGTAGACCTAGGGCAAGCAGCCTTTCCAATTGTTAAAATAGTACTGTTTCATTATCAAATTGGGTGACAGATCACTTTTAAAGCTGTAACGCTATTTGATACTATTTTTCAGAAGAGATTCGTTGTGAGTTTAGATGTGAGCACAGATCAGAAGTCCCAAACTGTAATTCTTCTAAAAGGAGTAATTTAAATTCTAACTTGAAACAAAATTTTACTAAAATTCCCACCACAGAAGCCTAATGCAGATGTGTTCTTTAAAAAAACTGTTAGAAGAAAGAGAATGAAATACAATAATTGGTAAACTTGGGAGTTTCTGTCTGTTTACAAACAGGTCTACAGAAACCAAAACCCACTGGCAGCCTAAGATGCTGTGGGCTTGCTCCAAAGAAGAAATACACAGCGAAGCTCACCTCCACTTCTTCCGGTACAATTGTGATAACAACAATTTATATTTGCATATGCTTTCATACCAGTCAACACTTGCTGTTAAGTGACTTAGCAAGCTTGTGCGGCTAATAAATGGCAAAGCTTAGAATCAAACCTTAATCTGACTTCAGAGTCTGTACAGATCCTTATCAAAGTAGCTAATACATTGGGTGTGGCATATTGGAGAAAAGGATGGAGGGAGGAAAAGATAGGGGTGAGGAGGTGGAGCGGGTGAGAGAGACCCTTGATTACAAATTTTAAATTGGAATTGATTTACATTGCCCAAAAATATTTTCGTAAACTTCTACTGATTTTCCATGGAAATGCCTGGGATTCCCACCCCTTTCATCCCAAAACTTACAGCTGACCCTTAAAAGAAAATATCTAAATTAAATGAAGAGAGTTGTTTCCTGAGAGTAGCTGTTCTGTCACTGGCCTTTTAAACGAAGGGAGTCAATAAACGTCTCACAATCGGACTGTAGGCTCCATCTGTCCAGGCGGTGGTTTTGTCAGGAGTGAACTGCCAACTCCGCCTATGTGTGCGGTGGACCTGTTGGTAGGTATTAGCCAGCATTCACTGTGATGCAGACTCATTCTCTTACCTAAACGACTGTCCCTCAAACCAGCCCCTCTTAACAACTTCGCATGTACACTGCGCCAGCTGTAAAGGATCTAACCACAGGAAGCATTTCTGCTGCAGAAATGACGGTGGGAACCATACGGCACTTTCCTCCAATAAACCGCTGCCGAGGTCGCACTTGGCACACTGTTGAAATCAACAGCTGATTTGCTTTCCCAGACTTTCAGAGGTCCTACGCCATTGTAAGAAATCGCAATGGCTTCACAGTTTTGATCTGTGAGCATGTCATTGTGGATTTTCTTTAACTTATGTAAGGCTTGAACTAGTCGTGAGCACTGTTTAAAGAACGCCCATTGTGTGGAAGTCGGCGTTTGTTGAAATGAAAACGATGTGAGACTTCCATCCCTCAGTACAAGGGTGCTGTGGGGCCCTTTGAAACCTGGTTTCACACAGAACTCAGCAAAGATGCTAAGCGGGTACTGGAAACCCTTTCTAAAACTAATCATCGAGGCAGTTAAATAATGTAAAATTAACTTTGCTCTGAGCTGTTTCACATTAATAGAAACCAGCTTGTTGGTACTACTTGGGGAAATCCTGTTTATCATGAGACGATCCTTCCTGGAGTTAAAGAAATGCCTTCATAGCCAACTACCTATCTCACTTAAAACTAAAAAGAAAAAAAATTTGGAGAAATCATGTCACCTAAAATACTGACCTTCTTGCAACAAGTTAATTTTCTGGCTTTCATTAGAATCATCTTAATAGTACTTCCTTTATGCCTTAAGTTAGTCTCATTAAGTAGACATTTTTGTTGTTGTTGTTGTTTGTTTGTTTGTTTTGGCAAAATGGTTAGAGAATGCAAATGTTTAAAACTCAATGTGATTTACTCGTATTCCTCAGTTTCTCGTAAACACTGTTTCTCTTTGCAGTAGACTTTTAAACTTCTAATTCTCAAGGATGCTTGAGTGGATGGTAAAATCGCATTGGTAAACTAGCTTTTTAGTAAGTAGTCTTTCCCCTGCTTGAATAATCTTTTCTTTAAAATTTTAGAAAAAAAAATTAAAAAGTAAAAATATCCTTGGAGCATGGCAGTGAATTATATGGAAGCCAGTTGGTGTTGTGATGTTTGTTTATTCGTCCAGTAAGAGCAGAGCCCACAGGAGTACAAAAATATATGTGCTACGGTCTCTTCCCACAGAGAAAGAGAATGCTTCCAAGAAGATTTTGCCTATATACATCCTTGTATTTATTACATTTGATAGGTTTCCAGACCAAGATTTCTGAATCACATGAATCCAGAAATTTTAATTTTAAGAAATGTTGCCAGATTGCTTTCCAAAAGATGAAAATGATTCACATTTCTACCAGCAGTACATTTGAGTACCTTCCCTCTCTCCCCACCAGCAGCAGTTACGACCGCACTCTTTAGTAGTTTGATAGATATCTGTATTATTGTTACGCTTTTTAAAAATTGGGGTAACATGTGCCTAACATAAAATTTGCCACCTTAATCATTTTAGGTGTATGGTCAGTGACATTAAGTACATTCCCATTGTTGTACAACTCTCACCACCATCCATCTCTAGAACTTTTTTCCTTCCAAAGTGAAACTCTGTACCCACTGAACACTAGATGTTCATTCTTCACTACAGCCCTTGCATCCAGCCCCAGACAACCACCCTTCTACTTTCTATTTCTATGAATCTGACGACTGTAGGTTTTGTCCTTTTGTGACTGGCTTATTTCACTCACTGTAATGTCAGTAAAAAAACTTTTTTTAGAATGAAAGATAACTAACGCATCACGACATGATTTGCCTAAGTTCTTAATGATAAAAATCTGTATTTGAATAGCGTTCACTTATTCCTATAATCATGAAATATTTGCTGAACATCTCCTAGGTGTGTGACGCCATTGTAGGCACTTGGGTCAGAGAGGCACTACAGCCCTTATGTGTTCTAGTGAGGAAGACAGGCAGCTTACAAATAGGAAAACAGGTAAAATAAAAAAGGAAAAGCATGAAAATAGAGTCACTGGGGTGCAGGGGAACAGTCATGTTAGTGTGGTCTGAGATGGAAATGGGAACCCTAAGTATGCACAGGCGACAGTGCAAAGTTCCCAGGGCAGGAGGGATAGTGGAGTGCTGGAGGAATAGGTGACAGCCCACGTGTTGGAGAGTGGGCAAGGGGGAGCAGAAATGTGAGTGGTGGCAGAGGTAGGGCACAGAGGTAGGTGAGGCCAGATCATACAAGGCCTCAAAGACCCTTGTGAGGGGGTTGGATTTTTGTTTGTTTCTAAAGGCACTGGGAAGCAAGCCATGAAATGGTTTTTACCCTTTATAGTTCCAAAGAAGTACATTATTTCATCCCACTAGTAAATCCAGGAGGAAGTAAGGAAAAATTACACAGGATTCACCCTGACAGACACAACAACTTAGCATCTTAGCAATTCCTTTCATTTTATAGACAAGGGAACTAAGTAAGGCCTATGGCTTGCTTCCCACTCTCTAGCAGCAGCAAAGAGCCGGATACATCCCTTCGTTCGCAGGCCTTTAGTTTTAAGCAATAGCGATGGATTGAAAAGGCTTTTTAGGAAACATTGTCACAAATTTTACATCCAGAATAGTTCTGTTGTTATAATGGGGAGTTGTAGCTCTTAGGTCATTCAGGTCCCCCTAATGCAGCCTCTGTCACTATACATTTCTTCCCCTGCCTCTGGACATTCTGGCATGAGGCCAATGAAATGAGCATCTCCTGGCAGTGGGAGCCTCTTTCTCATCCTCGGCTAGTTATTGCTGTCATGAGAAAAACGTGTGTGTTCTGATGGCTTTATGGTATGCGGCAGATGGAATAGTCAATAAAATACTGTAAACCACTGTCCAACATGGTGGACACAAGCCACATGTGTCTTTCGAACACTTGTAATGTGGCTCATCCTAGTGGAGATGTGTTGTAAAACTATAATACACACTAAATTTTGAAGACTTAGTATGAAAAAAAATACAAAATATTTCTAATAATTTTATATGGATTATATGTTGAATAGATAATATTTTTGGCTGAACTGGGTTAAATATTGCTAAAATTAATTACATCTGCTTATTTTCAGTTTTTAACATGGCTACCAGGAAATTTAAAATATTTGCCTAGTGCCCTTCCCTTTTAACTCTTATTTGCTTCCTTCTCCCTTGCACGTACACACGCACCCGATCTACACACACACACACACAAACACACCCTCCCACACACACGGAGGACCTGGTGCAGTGCTTTTCTAGCAGAATGCTCTACATGTACTAACCGAACAACACCATCCTAGTGAGAGCAGAAGGGACGGCACCATATCCCATTACAGAGTCTTCTCCGGAGCTTCTGAGATTTGACCACTGAGGAAAATACTGGGAAATTTATCCACAGAACTATGCAAGGCCCCACATTTTCCCAAATGATGTGGCATCTCTCTTCTCACACTTTATTTTTCATATGGTGTTTTTTTTTTTATATCCCCAATATACAGAAACACTGAAAAAAAAAAAAGTCTTTGGAAACTATAGACCTCAGGTGGCTTGTAAGAGCCAGACATATTAGACTTACTAGCAGGTTTTAAGAACTGTGTTTTCTGGTAGCCTAGCGGCACTTCCTGCCAACTAAACAGTTGCCCGTCCTCTGTGTCACTGTCATTGTACTTTTCACATATTAGAAACTTGGAAAGTGCAAAAGACTCAACATCCCCTGTTCACTTGTGGCATTACTTCACTAGTCTAAACCTGCAGCCAACTCAGATAGCCTCAGAGGTGGGTGCAAACAGCCAGGTAAAGGGAGGGGTGGCACCCAGTGCTGACTGATGACTCTGTGTCCTGCATAAGACCTGCAGGTACCAAATGTCATGAACCATGTTGACCAAACTCATCTTGCTGGTCTAAGAGCCTGGCCTTGATTAAAAGTGCATCCTGTGGAGTAATGTTACAGAAGCCCCTCTCTGAATCACCGTGTGGTGAGCATGGCGCTGGGAGTAGATAATAGGCCGAGCCAGTGAGCCTGCTCAGCACTCACTCATCTAGTTGGCTTTGCTTTTCAAGGTTCCTCAGAATCCTTCAGTGTTATATATGAACTTTGGAACCTGCACACTTCTCTAGCTTCATCACTCTCCACTCATGCCTCAGAGTCTGTCCTTGAGCTGCACTTAGTTTGTGAGGGTGTCAGTCCCTCCCATGTGGCCGTCTGGCTGTCCTTCCCACCCCCACAGCCTTTGCCTGTGCAGTTGCCTCTGTTGGATCATGTTTTCGTCCTCCTTCTTTCTGATTTATGCTAGATAGCTCCTCCTACAGTGTCGGTTCTCAGTTTAAAGGTGGCTGCCTCTGGGAAACTTCCTTGACTGCTGTGTGTCCTGTGACACTTGAGTGTGCCCCATCACACTCATGCTCTGTTAAAATGGCCTGAGTATGTCTTCCCACTAGACTGCTAAGTGCAGGGACCATGCCTTGTTTAGTCTTTCATTCCTACAAGTAACACAGTCCCCCATGGGTTGTAGGTAAATGGATGAATGAACTGTAAACACAGATTCTGTAGTCTCCTCTAAGTCATGTATGTGTAGTTGTGGAATGTCTGTCTTGTATCAGAGCTTGGGAAAATACAATGTTTAAAAGTTTAACTCTGGGAGAAAAATGGGAGCTTATTATCTTTTGCACTGAATTTTTACGGTACATTGTAATTCAACATTTAATGATGGTTTTTCTGATGCAGTTTATATCTATTTTTAAATTGTTCTCACGCTTTTGATAGCTTCCTTCAGTGTCATTTCTGTGTTGGTTTTTCTGACCTCTCTTTTGCCTGGAAAAATGACTTTTTTCATTGCCAGTTTTAGTCATAGTGATTTGCTCAAATTTCTCACATTCTTACGGGTGACATTAAAAAACGAAAGTCATTTTTTATTCACAGGATCAATCCAATAGTAAAATTCAGCTGAGGGAAAACATTATTTTGACTTTGGGAAACAGATAATAATGTTAAGTTTGAGTGTCATTTCCATCTGACTGCCCAGTCTGTTCTGATGAAGGGCTGCTTAAGTAGCTAAACAGTACCACCTCCCTTTTCTAGACACATGTACTGTACATACCAAGTGAGGCGCTCCAGATATAGATACCACTGCAAGTAGTTTGTAATTTTAAATTTAAAAAATACATAAACTATAATAATAACTAATTGTAGTGATCAGTTAAAGAAAGGGAAATGTATTTGTTGGGGCCCTTAGACGGTTTGTTCTAAATACTAATAGAAAAGTTCTTTCAAGGCTTCCCATTTGGACTCCTCAAAATGTATCTAAATTTCTCCTTGTGATAGCTTGTATAAGTAGAATAAACTGTCAGAACCCATATTTAAGGTGCTGTCATCTTAATGTCAGAGTATTTAAATGAACAATGCTAATAGTTTTGGAAGTTCATTCAGAAATAGTTTTAGCATGTATATTGTTTGAGAGAGAAACTCACATTGCTGTTAATCACCTATTAAAAACCATTTTAGCTTCACGAAAGAAATATATATAGCACTATTCTATTCTATAAAACGTATCAACTTCATGCCTCAGTATTCTCAACCTGATTTTTAATGCCATGAGTTTTATTCTGTAATTTAATTTTAAATGTAAATCATTTTGACTTATGCATAAAAAGCAACAAGAAAAAAATTTTCCATTTCATTTTCAGGCATTGCTCCAACTTACAAAGTAATTGAAGTGCTGCAGAATGTTAGATTCATTTAGTTGGACTAATAGGTTCATAAAATTGTGCCACACTTCATTATCATCTCTTTATCAAAGTAGAAAATCCTTTTTGCTTTATAAATTCCAGCTGTTTTTAATTTTTTAGTTTGCTTTGGGTTTTAAGGTTCATGGACATAAGTACTGCTGAGAGTTTTAATTATAGCATTTTTAGTGTGAGGAGACCTTAAAAGAAATTGAAATGTTATTCAAATTCTAGGACTATCCAAATGATATAAATAGTTTTGGGGGGGCACGTTTAGGTTCATTGTTTTTCTATTTTGGGCTCGTTATAAGTGTACACTCTGATTCTCAAAATTGTTGTTGGTATTTTATAGTGCTAGTGGCTCTTGGCAATATTTCTTAAACATTTAAATAATCCATGACAGAACCAGACTTCATGTGGAGACTGCTTTTGGGGGATTGCTTGTGGGTGATAGTCAACCTCGTAATCAGTCAGTAAATATGGGCCAATTAGTTCAAGAGCTTTGTTTTTTATTCTCACAATGAATATACACATATTCGTTGGTAATTGTGGCAAGTCTTGTTTACTTTTTGGCTTTTAGGGCAAAATAGCTGAATTTTAAAAGTTTTAATTATTTGTGCAAGATCATTATTTGATCTTTTTCTGGACCTAGAATTCAGATCTTTACTTTGAGTATAGAATTATGTCTTTTAAAACATGGTGCTTTCATTCATCACTTCAGAGCAGTGCACTTTTAATAGAATACTATTTGAGATGATTAATTTGACATAGGAATTGGAATACTCACTGAAGGCGGAAAATTACCTTGACAAATAAGATCTAAGACATCCTTTAGATCATACCAAGAGTGAAAATTCATCTTATTTGTCAGACCATATGACCATCATTCACATTTATGAATTTCACATCTTAGAATTCATTTTGAGTTTATATTACAAGAGCTTATTTTCAGTAACTGATATTTAAATTTTGAAAATTAGCCGAACACAGCTTTTTCATTCTTTAACTGTTGCTAAACTTTAATGTGATACTAGGAAACCGCATGGTCTGTTTAATTTAAGACTAAGACTTAAAGCATAATTACATTCTCGTATTTTTTTATGTTGAACTTGAACTTTTATTTGCTCTTACTTCATCCAAGCACATGGTTAGAATTAAAAATTCAAGATTAAATGAAACATAGGAAGAAATTAGTTAGCTTAGGCATAAGTATTGGATATTAAGTAGGATATTCTATCATGAAGGATGCTTTTGGCTGCTATTAATTTTCAAAAATGTAGTGCAAATAGACTTGAATAACATATTACTGGCTCACATAATTGCAGATCCAGAGGAAGTGCAGTTATCAGAACTGGCTAATACAGGAGAGTAACAGTGTCAAGATCCAGGTTCTTTTCATAGTTTTGTTTTCCCCTATAAGTGCTTGTTTTATCCAAGGGTGGCTTCCAGTAGCAACTGGAGCTATGCAAACTTTCTCATTTATATATAGGAGAAAAGAGAGAGATCTCTGATTTAAAAACAAATGAAAACACTTAGCTTATTTCACTTAGCATAGTACCCTTTTGGTCTATCTGTGTTGTCACAAATATCAAGATTCTATTATTTTTTATGACTAACATTCCATTGTGCATATATACCTCAGCTTTGTCAGAGAAAGACAAATACTGTATGACTTCACTTACATGTGGAATCTAAAAAACAAAACAAATGCACTAATAAATACAACAAACTGGGTTGCCAAATGGGAGAGGGTGGAGGATGGGCGAAGAGGACTAAGATGTGCACACTGCCAGTTATGACATGTCATTGGGGTGTAATGTACAGCATAGGGAATATAGTCAGTAACATCATAGTCACTATGTATGGTGACAGTTATTGTTCGTACCTTGGTGGTCACTTTATAAAGTATATAAATGTTGAATCCCTATATTGTCTACCTGAAACTAATATAATATTGCATGTCAACTATAATTAAAAAACAAAATTTAAAACGTTTTCCCAAAGTCCTCAGCAAACCTTTGGCCTTAGAGGTCCAAGCTCACTGTGAACAACTGTTGACAGGGGGTTGGTATAACTTGTAGGATTAATTAAGCATTTATCTGTGGCTGAGATTGATGTTAGCTATATTGATGTAAATTGTGTGAGAAGTGGTGGAAAGCGAAATATTTAGAGTTCTTTTGGGAAAGAGGAGGGGGAAAGGGATGATAGGTAGGCTGCAATCATGCTCGCTACAAGGTTACTTTAATTTCAAGTAACTTATAAAAAAAGTAAACTTTCTTTTGACTATTTAAATTGGCATATTTGACCAGAGGTCATTTGATAACTTTCATTTCAGTGTCTTTGCTGTAGAAGATCTTAGAACTAGGGGACCTAGAGATCATAGGGTCTTCTGTGACCTGCCATGACATGCATCGCTGAGCTGATAGTATCTGTGCTCATCCCCTTCTGCCAGGACAGCCCAGATGGCATTTGTTTCTTTAGTATCAGGGTCTTGGGACTCTTTCCAGTCACAGAATTGGCCATTTACACTGGTCGGTCACCTCACTTATTTTGGTGTACTTGTAGCAAAAAGCTAAGAGATGGCTTCTCAGCCTATATCTTGACTCAGAAGTCTTTTCCATGGAGTCTGGGAAAAATCTTTCGTAGAGCTTAGATCTTTCACCATAATTGTTAATCTCTTCTGTGCCTCTCAACTCTTTAATTGGCATTATACAGAAATTTTGACTAATAAAGATACTTTCTTTTTCTCCAAACCTTGTTAATATATAGGGTTAAAGACAGGGTTTCCAAAACTGTATATTTACAGTTTGCAAATTTGAGACATTTTTCCCCATTGGTATTCAAATTTCAGTAGTCTTCAAACTTTTTAAGGTGTCTTCTGCTTTACTGTCTTTTCATAAAAAATTTGAACTTCATGAAAATGTTAGATGCTTTATCAAAAGATACCATTAAGAAAATGCAAAAGTAAGTCAAACTAAAGAAAAAATTTACAGTATATACCTTATACATCTGACAAAGGGCTTGTTTCTATATATATAATGGAAATGTAGAAAGATAATAGATCCATCTTTATATATATATATATATATATATTTTTTATGACAGATTAATAAAAAACTGGCATAAACTCATTGCAGCTTTTTTATTGCAAAATATTGGTAATAACCTAAATGTTTATTTATGGAGTGTTGTTAAATAAACCAAGGAAAAGAATTATTATTTTCCTCTTATTTATGTATTGTATATAGAATTATGAATATTTAATTTATGCTCTAGCTTATAATCCATTACCAGCATTCATTTATTTTGATGTTGAAGTTGCCCCAGATTGGCCAGTGGGCACTCCTTCAAATTGACTCTGTGCCTTTGACAGCCCCCTGACTTTTTAAAAATTTTTGAAGCCTTTCTTTTTAGTGCCACATCATGTTCCAGCATCATCTTGTATTTTCCTGACCTCAGGGAATTAAATAAATCCATGCAATAGAATACTATTCAGCTTTATAAAAGAATAAGAAAGATCTCTTTGATCTGATATGGAGGACAATTTCTTAAGTGAAAAAATCAAAATACAAAAGTTTATGTAACACTACTGTTCATGTGACAAAGAAGAAAACATGAGACCTATACCTGTCTATTTGTGTAAAAGAAATGCAGGAAGGATAAACCAGATATTAATGAGATTGGTTACAAATAAGGAATGAACCTTGTAGTGTTGGTTTAAAATAGGTAATAGCAATAAGAATTCATGATCTCGATGTACAGATAGAGAAATAGACCTAGATATATGTATATTTATATCGACATATACCCATTTCCTGTTCTATCTCCTAAGAAAGCCCAGAAGCAATGACCCCAGTAGCAATAAGCACACCTAGCACCCAGACCTTGATTTCTAACACCATTCTCCAACACAAAGGTCAGGATCTCTGGTGAAATAGTTGAATGCAGGTATGGGCCTAGGAAAATAAAAGATGATTCTTGAACATGATGTGGCATCAAAAAGTAAGAAAGTCTTCCAAAAAAGAAAGCAAAAGGGGATTGTCAGAAGCTCACAAGAGTGAGTTTAAAGGAGTGCCCACTGGCAAATCCGGGGCAACTTAAACATCAAAATAAATGAATGACGGTAATGGATCATAATCCAGAGCATAAATTAAATATTCATAGGTCCATATATAATAAATATATAAACAAGAGGAGAAGGATAATTCTTCCTTGTAGTAAAGTACCATTAATAAATAAAGAAGAAATGAAGAAAGAGAAAACCACCACTTGGTCAAAACTATAGTAGTAGTTATTGCAAATAAGAATGATTACTAGATGCTAAGGGAAGCAGGATATCTGCCTATTCTCAAAATATCTCCCCATAAGATAATTGTTAATAACAACGGGAAGAAACCTGGCAGACACTACCCCTTAATCAAGTGATCAAAGTTAATATCCCCCGTAATGACAAATAGCATCATGTACCACCTGGTATGATGCACTGAGAGTGACATAACATCACTTTTTTGATATTCTTGCCAAAAATTCCTAACTTCAATTTAAACATGAAGCAGTGTCAGACAATTCAAACTAGGAAATGTTTCATGAAATAACTGGCCAATATTCTTCAGAAGTGTCAAGGCCATGTACAAGGACTAAGGAGACATGACAACTAAATGCAATGTGGAATCCTAGATTGGATCTTGAACCAGGAAAGGAATGTGTGTGTTGGACAATTGATGAAATGTGAATAATTTCTGTGGATTAGTTAATAGTATTGTATTGTAATTCAATGATAATCATACTATGGTCATGTAAAATATCAGCATTTGGGGAACATGAGTGAAGGGTATACAGAAACTCTTTGATTCGGACACAAGATTGGTTACTGTGTGGTTCCATTTATATAAAGTTCATGAAAAGGCAGAACATGAACTATGATGATTGAAATCAGAATGGTTACCTCATGGTTGGTGGGGGGTTGATTGAAAGAGGACACAGAGGAACTTTCTGGGACAATGGAAGTATTCCACATCTTGATTTACTGAGTGTGTATCTGCATCCATCCTTATTAAATTATGCAATAAATTTGATCTCAAACACAGGGCCTAGAATAGAGAAAAATACCTGGTATTGAATAAGCTCTTAGTAAAATTTTGAAGGAAGTGTAATTTAAGCAAGAGGGCATGTATAAAACTGGAACCTTAATATTCATGTATGTGATATTTTCAGTAACTATTCTATGGTAGATGCCTTGAAGAAATTGTACTGTGATTATTTTCTCATCAGACACATCTTAGGAAAGCGTAAAGACTCATAATTTGTCTAAATTTTATTCTATATTCTGGATTGCAGACATCTGAAAATATCTACTCTTCTGTAAACTTATATAAAGCTTTGACATTTATTAGTAAGTCATAAACATCCTTTTTGAAAGGGGAAAATGACCCAATGAGTAATGGAGTAGAACGCCAGATGTTTGAGTTAAGCTTAAGTAAGAATGTAAAAATACTAGGATTCTAATCTTTCAGATGAAGCTGCTATTAAATATCACGCATTCATTTAATTTCCTCAGGAGGTTGGTTTTTGTTAAAAATGTTTTTCATGTGTTTTTTAATGACATTTTTCTGAAGCAGTAAATCTGTTAGTAGAAGTGATATTAAAATTTTATTTTCAAAAGAGCTCTAATTATTTCTAAATTAGTCAAGTTTTAATATTCACAAATTATATGTAATTCATTAGGAGATGATGGGAGTGAATATTTTCTAAATGAATATTTGTGTCAGTTTCAGCAGAAAAAAAATAAACTGCAGAATTCATAAAATTATTATATGTAAACTTTTGAAAATAAAGTTCTAGAGATGAGGGAATTTATATTTTTATATCTTATCTTTTGAGGCATGATTTTATGTTGTCTCATAATGAATTATATTGCAAACTTCCTCATACTTCCCAATGTGTAGGCAGATAAATTTTCCTAGAAACTCACCCAGCATTTTATAGATGGTTGTTTATTAGTCACTCAGCAGAAAGTTAATGTCAGTTGTCCAGCCTCAAGTTTTCTGTAGTCCACCAGAACTCTGTGGTTCAGTAACAGGATTCTCTAGACTCTTCTGTCAGCTGGGGTAGGGGATTGAGGAGATTGGATTCCACTTAGAAGAGGAGACCTTCAGGAGACAGAGAAAATAACCGATGTTTCATCCACAGTATCTTCATGGCTTCTAGTCTGCTCAATGGAGATTTAAGATTCCAGTTTCATATATGATCCTTGCTGAAGTTTTAATTCCTTAATACTTAGTTCCTAGTTATAAGTTCCTCCTTGTTCATCATTTTTGCCTTGATTCAGCAGAAAGAGGAAATACTTGATTAAAATGGAAATAAGATGCTGGAATCTCAATGCTGGGATTTTTTTTTCTCTCTGAAGGTAACTTTCCTGAATTAAGAGATAAAATTAATTCCCTTCTTTCACTCATGCCCTATCATGCGTACTGTCTCTGTTACTTCTAATAACAATCCTCTTAGGTGTTATTTCCATTTTTTTAAATGAGGACATTACATTGAACTCATTACTTCCAGAATCTTCAGTTTTAAAATAAATGGCAGAGCTGGGTTTCGAACCCATATTTTTCAACTCCAAAGACCAAACATTCCCCCACATGCTACAGTCTCTCTGAAGTTTAAAATCTGTTTGAAATCCATAAAATGTAAAACATTTCAAATGATCTCCAGCTATGGACTGTAAATACAGGGCTCACTGTAGAGTTGAGAGGGAGTCTCATTCTCTGTTGTCTGTAATCCACCATGTAATCTGCCTCGCTGTTTGTATGTAGAGAGAGAGATTTTGCACATTTTGTCTATGAGATTTACTCGGATTTAGCATGGAAGATTTGAAATATGTAAAAGTGCTTTGCATGTCAGATCACAAAATAGTACAATATGGTCTATTTTGACTAACATATGTGTATTTGTATATAGTCTCTTATAAAGTCTTTAAGCTAAAATTCAGTTTGCCTCAACCATAAAATCTGACTGTCCAGCTTATTAAATTTATCGCAAGATAACATACTTCTGAGAATAAGGCACTTCCATGTTGTCAATGCTAGTTTACCCTTTTTCCTCCTTTTTTTTTTTTTTTTTTTGGTTCATTTTTTCTTTGATATTTTCTCCACCTAATTTGAGATTCTTTACTCTTTGGTCTTTTTTTTTTCACTTGGTATATTCAGTCAACATATATTTGTGAACATCTCACAAAACAGTATCTTCCTCTAGCTTTAATTCTAAATTATGTCCTGTATCTTTATTTGCCTACAGATTCTATGTATATGTTTGCAGATGGCTAAAACACCATAACATGAAAATTTAACTCCCAAGCCTTCCTGTAATCTTGGAGGTTCTTTTGAACTTCTGCATTACTGTTAATGCCAACTCCATTATTATTTCAGGCACTGAGGTTTATAACCTTAGAGTCATTTGGATTCATCTCTCACCTTTGTTCTTTGTGTAAAATCAGTCTCCAACTCCTCCTTCAAAATATCTCTACTCTCCTTCCTCCTGTCTATTCAGGTATTTATTCTCTGTCACTTGGCAGACTCTCCCTGTCCCTAAACTCACCAAGCTACTGCTCATCTGATAAGTAAAAGCTTATCATAGCTCAATAACAGTCTGACTTTGTCTGCTCTTGAGTCAGATTCTGTCTTAACCAACTACCAAGTATTTGTTGAAAGTCTGCCAGGAACTGTGGGGGGTACATAGATTTGTATAATACACAGCCCATGTGCTCAAGCAGTTTATGGTCTAGTTGGAGAAGTAGAACATATGTGTGTGAACAACACTGACAATATATGGTAGTACTTAATGAGGACCAAATGGGTGCTTCCTTACGGGTCCTAATAAGCAGGGAAGTAGGAATGCTTTTGAGACTGGGGAGAAAGAATGAGTGGAGATTTGAAGGGGACATGGGGAATATCTGGAGCTTAATGCATCACCCTCTATTGCTGAAGGGGAGTGTCAGTGTACGGCAGAGGGGACAATAAGGACACCTTTTACTTCTCTAGCTGTTCAGATTCTGTCCCCTTTTTAAATATTGTTTCTGAAGCAGTTCTAAAGAATTGTAGTTCACATTATTTGTCCCTTTTACACAATTGTCCATATTATCTTTACCATGCATTCTTACCCGTGCCTCAGGTCTCCAGACTCCCCAGCATGCTGTTGCATAAGTATTGTCAGCAACATTATGAGAACAGCCCTGCTTCTACTATTAAAGCTTGAGAGATGCAAGAACCCTTAAATCTCTGCATTCTTTTTCCTTTGTCTTGATGGGTAGTGGTTTGATTATTTTGATGCAAACATGAGTTTGTAGTGCTGGTCTAACGAAGAAATGAATTTCCTTTTGGTCTAATGACATAAAGAACTTTTCTCACTTAAAATTAAGCAAATTTAAACACATACACAAACAAATGCTTATTTGTATGTAGATCTCATCACTTCCAGTCTAAGCCATGTACTCCCGAGGGCATAAAACATTACCTGAAATGTTTTTGAATTCCCATAGCATCTAAGAAACCAGTAGGCACACAGTGCATGATCAATAAACACTTATTGCATTGAATTACAGTAAAATAAATGGCAAATTTCTACCTTCTTTGCTCCTTCATAGGGAACATTTCAGATGGCAAGTTGTTATCTGAGTGCAATAAGGGATCTCAAGCAAACAGAATGTATAACCGGTGTTCTAAAGCATGTTGCTTTTTTTATATTTTGTTAATTCCCTCAATGCTGTCATTCGTACCTAAAAACAGACGTGTACTGAAACTTTTTAATCATTTAGTAGTTAATAATACTGGGAGCATTACTTCTCCTTCAGCTATTATCTTTTTAAGAATTCAAGAGTTTTTGCCACTTTTATCAGAGATCACAGTTGCTACTGAAGTAAATATGAATCTGTCCAGCTTTTTCTTTGTAAAATTGGGCAACCAGAGTTTTGTTCTTTCTGGCAGACGTTGTAGCCTAAAGTGGGCTATGGGTTCATTTTAAAATCTACAGGCTTTTGTATATTTAGCACATGACCCTCCACTAAGAAATAAGAATCTAGTGGAGAATTTTAATTGTTCATCTTTTTCTCATTCCCCATAATTGCAAATAATGGAAAATTAGTCATTTTAGGAGGTATTTTATGATTCTTCATAAAATATGTTCTAATTCCAGTGATGTTTCATTTAATTTGAAGATAATGATGGTGTTCCAAGATCAAACAAACAAAAATTCTGTTCAATATCAATGAATTTTTTTGCAGTAGCAATCATAATAGCTAATACTTATCGATTGCTTACTCGTTAGTGATTGAGTCAGCAAGCACTTAGTTATCTCTTTATATAATAATTCATTTATTTTACAACACACACATCTGTAAGTTAGGTTATTATAACTAATCCATGTTAGAGTATTAAGATTGTAGTACTTTTTATGAAACTGACTTTACAGTGTAATAAAGATATATGTTTACCTGTGATTTAAATCTTGTAATTATTGGAGGTTTTGTTCATTTCTAGTCTGAATAGAGTAAAAGATAACTAAAGAAACTTTTATCAATGTGTTTTGAAGAGGCTTATCTACTTTATCATTTTCTTTTCCAATTTTTATCATCAATTTTCTTTTTCATTTGCAACATTTTGAGATATTATGACTAGAAATTAAATAGTCCCCCTTAAACTCTAGGATGTCTGAGTGTAACGTACAGTGATTGAGGAAGAATTACTCTGTGAGTTGTATGTCTACTTCCTATGACTTGGTAGTGCTACTACTCTGGAAATATTATTTGAGGTCTAGCAGATGCATTTTTTAAAAAAAATTTGTTGATAGATATGCATAATAATAAAGACTTACAATTTACCTGTCAGTCCCCTGAGCCACTATCTTCTGACAACAGGGTCCCAGGAGGTGAGTGAACAGCACACCGCTACATGCAGGACATGTCACTCCAGAAACCATCTGTTTTTGACCCATATTGTGCAGAGTTTGCTAGGATTCAGCAATAATCTCACCAGAAATTTGTCTCATCTCCAGATATTCTTTATGCATATTTTCTCCGTTACCAGCTCTTCAGCATGCGATGGCAAACATCTCAAAGCCTTCAAAATTGCTTGTTGGAGAAGCAGCTATTAAAAACCTGGGATTAATCGGAGTCCACTCTGTGTAACTTTTCACATCAAAACAGTGCCATGTCTTCATGCTCCGCATCCCTGCCTCCCTGGTCCAGATAAGGAGCAGAGACTCCAGCCTCCAGCTCCTGCAGGAGAGCACTGGGCACCTCCAGATGTGTGCCACTTTCTTATTTGTTGCACCTCCAGATGGATTCCATGGGGAAGTTTTTTTTTTGATTAGAGATTTTGTTTGTTTGACTCTGGCATAAGAAAATGTTTTCTGGTGATCTCTAATTACAAATTTTGTGACTTCCTTCTACCTCTGTGCTTTTCAAGCCCTTTGGTTGCAGGTTTCGTTGACCCAATTAAACATGTTGATATTCCCAAAGAGCTTTTGGTTATGTGAGTTATAGCTGTCTATATGCTTGTGTTAAAAATTAAAAAGACGTTTAAAAATATGTATTCTTTTAAGAATGACATTAAAAACCCAGTACTTAAAGAGCCTTTTAGATAACTGTAGATACTCCCAGTCCCTAGGAAACTCCATTTATTCTTATGAATGAGAGAATGAAAAGAGCAAATAATGTCTTCGTATAATTATGAAAATATTTTTGTCTTTTGGTCCTTGTAAAACATTGCCTGAAACCCTGAACCACAACCTGAGAGCCCCTGTTCTAGCTCATCAAATGAAAGTTTAATTTAGATTTTAGAGTTCCATCCGGAATTTTTAAACACTAGTTGAGCACTTATATCCATGACATATCAAGAACCCATAGACCTCAATAATAAGATGGCAAGTTTTAAAAATGAACTACTGATTTGAATAGACATGCACCAAAGAAGACACATGAATGGCTAATAATTCTATGAAAAGATGTTCCACATCATTGGTCATTAAGGAAATGCAAGTTAAAACCATAGTGAGATGTCACTTCCCTAAGAATGGCTAGAATAAAAATGCAAATTACAACAATGTTAAGTGTAGTGTAGACATGAAAAAACTAGAACCCTCATACACTGGTAGTGGAAATGTAAAATGGTGTAGCTAGTTAAAAAAGAAGTTCAGCAGTTTCTTAAAAAATTAAACATAAACTTACCCTAAGCCCCAGAAAATCCACTCTTAGGTATCTACCCAAGAAAAATGAAAATATATACCCATACAAAGATTTACATACAATGTTCATGAGCATTATTCAGTGTGGAAACCATCCTATATTAATCAGTTGGTAAATGAATAAATAATGTGGTTATTCACATAAGGGAATCCTTTCAGCAATAAAAAGAACTAACTTCTGGTAGATGCTGCAACATGGATGAACCTCAAAAGCACTGTGCTTAGTGAAAAACACCATAAGCAAAATACTGGGTATTATGTAATTCTATTTATATAAAGTGTCTAGAAAGAAAATTCTAAAGAGACAGAAAACAGACTACTGGTTGGTATGGATGGAACAGATGAGAATTGACCATGACTGAATTTAAGGTACCGGTTAGGAGTCATGAGAATATTCTAAAACTGTATCATCATGATGGTTGCACAAGTCTCTAAATTAATCGTTTTTAATTGCACATAATAAGGATAAGTAAAACATATTTCTATGTTATTAAAAGTAGAGGGCTTAAAGAAGAAGACAAGGAAAATACATCAAAATATTAACCAAAACAAAACCGTAAAACCACTAGACTAATACTGCCCTCGTGTTACCCGTGAGAGAACACGTGGTTTGATCCTAAAGCTCTCACAGCAGTAGCGTTTCCAGCCATTCTGCCGAGTCGTGCGTCGTTCACATGATGGACTGACTGTTCAACTATAACACTTTTTGTGCTTGAGGATTCTCTTGGACCATACTCTCAAAGCATGTTGTTTTTGCCATTTTATGTGTATGTGTTTGTGTTTATGTAATTTAGATATATTTTTAATGGCACCCTTGCATTCTCATTACTTAAATCCAGTTTCTGTTCTTTCTCATTAATGACACACCAAGGAGTCAGAACTCCATTTTTTACCTTTGTTTGTATACTTCAGCTAATAGTAAATTCACATTTCAGACACTGGGCTCTTAGTGTTTGAAGAAGTTATGATCAAGTGTTGGTAACTTTTTCTTTTGTACCATTCTGCTGAAACCCCTTAAAAAACTAAAACAAGACAACAAAACTATTTATCTGATTGAGTAAACCTCCTAGCAAGTAAAGCCGTGTAGCTGTGGTGGATTTGCCCTGGTTTTAAGAGGTTTTCATTGTCCTTATATTCAAAGGTATCATTATTGAAGATGCTTGCTAGTGGCAACGAATATTGATTACAGGGACCACAGTCTATTACACATGGCTTCTGTCTGTGCCTTTAGATATATAGTTCTTCTACATGTCTGTTTACAGCTCTAAGCTTCTTGACTGCTTGATAGGCAACAAGCACTCAGTTCCACTAAGAGGGTAAAAAACTATAGACTATTCTGGGTCACAGGGCCCGAGAGGCCACATTTGGTGTCTGAGACATGTTAGTAGATAGAAGGAAAGAAAAATTGGCTAATATCACCAGAGACAGTGGCAGGGCATCATGAGAATTCAAAAAGAAAAGGTGGAAAGAGGCAGAAACCTCATTGGAAGGTTAAAATTATAGTGGGAGAGTGGGTCTGCCCTGGGCAGATGTTCATAGGGACAGTCACATCATTCAGGTGGGTTCCAGATATTTGTTGTACTAATGGCCTCTGATAAGAGGAAGTTCAGGAAGACATGACTGGCCCTGTCCCCAGGTTGAAAATCTCTTGGTGTAAAGTCCCTCATTGTACTCTGTGGGGCACGTCCCAGGAGCTCTCTGTATGTTTGTTCTGAAGTAAAATCACATTTGCGAGGCAGATTGCCTTTTTGTTTGGTTTCTATTAAGTTAGATCTAACAAGGGAGATAACCAGAGTTTTCACTAGTGAGTTTTTTCAGAGCCAGAGACTTAAAAACTTCCCAAAGCTGTATGGGGGGATTCTGATCATTGGGAACCCATTGCAGTCATGCAAATATATATTTTGCCCCAAATAAGATTGGTTTATTTACACTTACTCTGTTTAAAATGTATTAATTAACTTTCTTATGTGATTCGTACTACCTTTTCTAGTCATCTTGCCTCTTTTTGCTCTTGATATGGTATAGGTATCTGGTTTTAGTTCTCTTCAGCTCATCCTCAGCTCTGTAGCAGTAGTTTTCAGCAAGTATGGCTTTGGTAATAAGACTCCAGGCATCATCTTGGACTTAGCTTCTCGTGGGCCTATTGCCTTTAAAGAACTTGCTTATGATTGTTGAACGTGAACTAAGGAACAAATTCGAGTAGCAGCGTGATCTACATTCTGGATGTGTATGCTCTTTAATAGTAGGCCCATGTCTGATGACACCTGGTCCCACAAAGCAAGGAGGTAGCATAGGTCCTCATTGTACTACAGAAACACTTGTGGGAAACTTTTTTTTAAACATGGAGATGTCTGGGTCGCATATCCAGTGATTCCGATTTAGTAAATTGAAGATTCAAGTACCTGTATTTTTGAAAACTCTCCAGTAAGCGTTCGATGTTCAGCCAGAGTTGAGAACCACTATCTGCATATATGACCCCCAGTTTGTAGTGTGGAGCCCACAGCCACTATGCCTGGGTTCAGATCCTGGCTATTTACTTTCTAACTATACACACTTGGGCAAGTTACTTGACTGCTGCAAGCCTCAGTATTGCCATATGTAAAGTGGAGAAAATAAGGATAGGATATTTCTTTGGGTTGCCATAATAGTTAAGTGATCCAATAAAGTGCTCAGCAGAATCTTGATTTACGGTAATTGACCAGGAAATACTATTTCTCCTTGCTTAACTATTTCTCTAGGTCAGAGGCCCAGTCCAGCCCACTGAATATATTTGCCTCGTCTTCAAGCTAAGAATAGTTGGGGGATGGAGGCGGCAAATCAATAGAAAAATATTTTGTGACACATTAAGAAATGTATGAAATTCAGGGTTTAGTGTCCATAAATAAAGTTTTATTGAAAAGCAACCGCACTCATTCATTTGCATATCTTCTATGATTGCTTTTACAGTACAATGACATCGTTGACTAGTTGTAACAGAAAGTGTTGTGCAAAACCTAAAATTCTCATGATTTGGCCCCTGTACAGAAGGTCTGCCCACCCTGCTCTAGATCTTTACACTGCTCGGAGCCCAGCAGGTAAATCACACCCTCTCAAATGGGCCAGAGAATAAGGAAGTCTTCTTGCCTTGATGTTCTTTTTTTTTTTTCTTTGATGCCATGCCCAGTGTTACTTTCCAGGGTGTGTCGGAGGAAGCACGAATCTGATAGTTGTTTTAATCCTGATGGTGCAAATGCCTCACTTTGGCCCTGTGCGGCATTGCTGGGATTCATGTTAATAAATTACCTCCACCTTTTCCATAGTGCACATCCACAGCATTTGCTTCCTCGGAAGGAAGGCCCAGATCAGCTTCTGTAAGCTAGCCGGGCACAGTCATCACCAGCATACAGAGGTTCTCAGAGAAATGCCTCAAGGGCGTTTAATAACATTTGCAGCTTAGTGAACTGGAATGGTTTTCCAGAGAACCCAGAGTCAATGTGAGTGTTTTTCCCAATACTCTGTGAAACACCAGGGCGTATAGCACCGAATCTCAAGGACATCAGGGCAACGAAATTCTGGGACATGCCTATATGCTGGATGTCCCATTTTCCATTCTGGTACCCTGAACTGGGTTTATATTATTTATCCCAGTGCCGATTTCTAGGATTTGTTGTGAATTTATAGGCATAAAAATAAAATCCAAAGACAAAAGGCCAGGTTTCTGCCCAACAGTGCCTCAGTGGAGAATTCACTCCTCGCTCCAAGCCCCTATCTGGTTGTTGAAGGGCTGAATGCAGCCCCACCCCCAACACCTGGCTGCCCTTGTCCTTTCAAGGGTCTTAGACTGATTCCCCCAGATTGAAACCCAGCCCACTGAGGTGTTTTGTTTGTCCTCTACAAATATTTTCTGGGAGGTTGGATTTTTGCATTAGTAGCCAGCATTTTAAAATCAGAAGATTTCACATAAAATCTGGACACCCAGCCTCTCTCAAAGCAGTGGAAGATCTGGCAGCACCGCCCTACATTCCCACATGCCAGCAGTTGGCAAGCCCTGAGGAGCAGCTGCAGCAGCTGCTCTTTCCTTGAGCCAGGGTCTGCAGTCCCCTGCCGCTGCACTCAATTCATTACCTCCTGGCCCTGCCTCCGTGCAGTTTGCTGGACCTCACTCACCTTTTCTAGATGTGGCTCAGATAGCAATTCAGTAGAGTCTTCTCTTTTCTGGTTTTCTAATTATATAATTTTCAGTTGTCCACTTGAAATGCTAAATTATAGTAACAGCCAAATTCATTCAGACCTGAACGATGATTTGGGAAATCTTCTTGTTTAATTTATTTGTTTCTGTGGTTAAAAAGCAACAAATTATACAGAGTAGGTACATGGGTACATAGTTGTACCCAGTCTTTACTATTTTTTGTATTTTTTTTTAAGCAAAGCAAAATAAAAACAGCCCAGACAATATAGTAAATTGATGAGCAGATCTTGCTTGATTAATTCTCAGTTTTATAATCCATATTAATAGCTAAGCTGTTTGCATACCTATTCTGCTAAGTGTTTTACTTGGCACCTTAAATATGGATTTTTTCTGTCCTGTACAATAATCTATCAAGGTAAATTATATTTGAGTAATTGTACAGGTGAAGAAACTGACCCATGAAAAGTAAAGTAACTTGCTCCAAGTCCCACAGATGGTAACTACAGACGGTTTCCAACTTATATTGGTTTGACTGAAAATTTTTTGACTTTATGTTGGTGTGAAAGTGATATGTATTTAACAGAAACCATACTTCAAATTTTGAACTTTGATAATTTCCCTGGGCTAACATATTTATCCTTTGTGATGTTGCATGGTAGCAACATGATGATTTCTCCCAGCTATAGGCTAATGTCAGTGTTCTGAGCATGTTTAAAGTAGGCCAAGCTAAGCTATGATGTTCAGCAGGTTAGGTTTAATAAGTGCTTTTTCAACTTATAACCCTTTCATAAGTCTAAGAGCTACTGTGAACAAGTTTGATTTCAAACCCAGGTCTACTGATTTATAGTCTAGCATCTCCCTGTTATCTCTGTGACCTTGGGTAAATCCTAGGTTGGAATGAACTATTTCCCTCTAGCTTTAAAATTATATAGTTTTCTAAAATAAATAGACTAAAAAATCCTCTATTTTCCTCTGTGAGAAACAGAAATTTCAATAATTCAGGGTAGTACCTAGTATTCAAACATCAAGGGGAACTGTTTGTACCATTTCCTCTTGCCTTTTTAGAGTTCATGAACAAGCGGGCTCTGTAAGTTTAAAAGTATTCCACAGACAGCCACCATGACTGCATTGTCATGGTGTATTTATTATATGGCTTTACTGGATGAAGCAGAATCAGATTACAAAGATCTCATTTGCAAGAGTTCTAAGAACCCTGCATGCCCTGTTGAAGAAGATTTTATTTTAACTTTAATCAGAATTTAATTTAAATAATTTAGAGTGTTTTAGGCAGAATAGCTGTCTGAAATCTAACATCTTCTTTCCTGAAACTATTAGATTTATTGACTTAAAGGTTGAATACACGTGAAAGACCATATCCCTTGGAACTGCCGCATAAAAATGCTCAGCTTTAATTTCATATAGAATAAATATATTCAGTCAAGAATACTATAAATATTAAAGTGAGAAGCTGCTTCTTTAGTAAGTCATCATGTAAATCTAAACCTACACCAGAATTCCATCAGTTTTAGGGGCCAGTTTCTCACATATTGTTTGACATTCCTTTGACTTTAGAATCATGTGTAATAATTTCTGTTTTTTCTTAGTTTTGGCAATTGGACTGTTAATATTGTTGATATCTTTATTATACTGTTTTTAAAATTAATTCAATGGCTCATTGAAGTTTTCTATACACAAATTTAACTGATTTGTTCTGAGTTCTTTGCAGAAGGCACTGTGTGTGTTGTGGGACATGGTTGAGGCAGCTATGACCCAACTGAGGGATGTATGGTCTTGGCTGACAGAAGCCATCAATGTCCTTCCCTTTTCTTTCTCAGCTGGGAAAAACTGCATTTCTCCTTTAAGTTCTAGATGAATGATGACCTCTTCATCAAGCTTCTCTGATTATCAGTTGGTATCACTCCTTCTTCCATCATGATTTCTTAATCCTCTGTGATCTCATAACATTTTTTTCAGCTTTATTGAAGTATATATTTATAATATATTTAAAATATGCTGTGTGATTATTTGAATTATATATACATATATACGTATATATATATATATGTTGTCAAAGGATTCCCACTATAAAATTAACACGTCCATCACCTCACATATTTACTTTTTCTTTTTTATCTTCTCATCATCGTCTTCATTGTTGTCTCATCATCATCTTCCTCCTCTTCTTCTTCTTCTTTCTTCCCTCTTTTTCTGTGAGAGCTCCTAAGTTTTACTCTCTTAGCATTATGCAATACAGTGTTATCAACTACAGCCACCATGTTATACATTAGGTCATCAGACCTTATCCATCTTAAAGCTGAAAGTTTGTATCATTTTATCAGCCTCTTCCTATGTCCCTCACCCTTCACCCCCCAGCTCCTGCAACCACCATTCTACTCTCTGTTTCTATGAGTTTGATGTTTATTACTTTTTTAATTTTAGATTTCATATATAAGCAATACCATGCAGTATTTGTCTTTCTCTGTCTGGCTTATTCTATTTGGCATAATGCCCTCCAAGTTCATCCATGTTGTCACAAATTGCAGGATTTGTGAGGCTGAATAATCAATCAATCAACCTCCCTTCCTCCCTCCCTACCCCTCTCTGGAGCTGATATACATGATATACATAAATATACACACATATCCCACATTTCCTTTATGCATTCATCTGTTGACAGACACGTAAGTTGTTTCCATACCTTGGCTTGTAAATATCACTTCAGTGAACATGGGAGCTCAGCTATCTCTTCAAGATAACGATTTTATTTCTTTTGAATATCTACCCAGATGTGGAATTGCTGTATCATTCAATAGTTTTAATTTCTTGAGGAAACTCCATGTTCTTTTTCACAGTGACTGTACCAGTTTACTTTCCCACCACCAAGTACAGGAGGGTTCTCCATATCCTCACCAAAATTTATTATCTCTTATCTTTTTAATAATAGCCATGGTAACATAATACATTTTATACCTGAAAGTGCACTTAGCACATTTTATCATTGTTACATATATGTAGTGCTGTGAACTCTTTGCGAGCAGATATTTTCTAACATGCTTTGTATGCTCAGTCAACATGATGCCTGTCACATGATTCCTGCTACTTATAAGGCGACAGAGTCTGAAACCGTCGCCTCTATTTCTATCACACATCGTTTTGTATCATAGGATTAAACTATGAATAAATGAGATTGTTTTTTTTTTCGTTTGTTGCAGACTACTAAACAATAGTCAAAATGTACTTTTTGTTTTAATTTTCATTTCAAATGATTTGTTCACTTTCAGATGTTTTCTTAACCCCCTGTATTTATTTTCCTTATTCTATAATGATGCTGTGGCTGGATATTCTTTGGGACAAGGTCTTAAGAATTAACTCCTACTCGTCTGCCAGCCTGGGCACTGAGAGCTTCGGGGGAAAGAACAGTCCACAGCACAGGATTGTGTGTCAACTAAAGAGACAGGCATTCCTGCCTGAGGCACTAGACTGGTGCTGAAAGAGAACTATACTTCTTACTTTTGAGAGTGAGGGCGTAGAACTGCCCGTGCCAAGTGCGTTTAACATTTACTGCATCTTCGGCACCATGGGGCTCTATTGATGCATAAGGCCTGCTTCCTACCTTTAAGGTGTTCTGATTTAGATGTGAAGAAATGACATGTCACAGCCAGCCTGGTAAGAATTTGCCAGGGCAATAAGAACAACATCAAATGGGCATAATCTTCATAGCTTATGGTATTCTTGCAAATCTTAAAAGAAAATGCAGTGCTATGCGGCCTAACTCACAGTAGTTCTCAGCCAATGTTAGCTGGATTCCTGAGGTTCAAATAAAGTGTGAGGGTGCTTCAGAGACAGCAGATACGTCATCCAAGGTCCGTGATGTTTCAGGAAACATGAGGTTCACTCAGGGACTTAGACATGTGTAGAGAGGATGTGAAAGTGCTGACTTTAGCTTCTACAAAGGGAGGAAGATTGGGCTGATGATAATGGCCAAAGCCTTCATTACGTAAACATTTATACAAATTTCCTTAATTGATGGTACGCTATTATTATAGATAACAAACCTAGGTCCCACAGAAGATGGAATCAGTTCAGCTATATATGTATTGCTGGTATCTGGTGAATGCCATCCACCTTACTTTGACAGATGGAATTTAGAGCTGGGAAAAACTGGGCTATTTTTGGCCTACAAGCTGTAGTTGTTTATCGTCATCTGGCTTCATACAGGCACATTATCTCATGTAACTTGATCTAAGGTGTTAACCACAGACTGCCTCTTTAATATTCTTCCATTGAAGCCACCGCTCATCAAGTATAGCAATCTCTAATTTTTCTTTGACTGAAAGTATTACTTCTAGACTTTTCCCACTATGTTTTATAAATTTTATAGTCACAACATAAAGATAAATACATAAACAGCCTCTTCAAAGACTTTCAGGACAGTAGTGAATAGATAAAAAGAGGGGAGTGAACCTTTATTTCTGCATTTTTTTTTTTTTATCTTGAAACACCTAATGAAGATTTTAGATTTTTTTTAGACCTTAGCTTCAAAACTATAGTGTGATCACTTTTTAACTTTGAATACTGTTGTAGTTATTTAAAATATATGTATGAATACATATCTGTACATATATGTACAGTCTCACTTTTATCTCCTAGAGTACTTTCATTAGAAGTATTTTCAAAAAAATAATTTCCTTTATTTTTGACTGCCTTTCTCATCAAAGGCCATAGTGACTGCTTTTGAATTCTTTTAACTAATATGCAATTCCTAGACTCTCCTGTGGGATAAGGCCTGTGATGACAGCTCCCTCTTCTGTTTCAGCAGTTTGCTCCTACTGTGGTTTTGCCACTTACACTGTGTATTTACACAGGTGACAGGGTAAGGCTGCATTGCCCTGCTTACTGCCTGTTCATCTGATCCCATCTCTGTATTTTACAGATAAGGGAAGGGGTATGGAAAAGCTATGACTTGACCAGGATACCAGGAAAGTAGTGATTTACAAAAGTCACAGAGGAGCTTATGTATGAAAAAGTTTAACATGTGAAAGTAAAAATGTATTGATACTTGTGGAGAGAAAAGGCTTAGAAACCACATTACGATTGCTTTGCACTTGTTGTATCTCAGGATTTCCTCATTCCCACAGCACAATGCTGTACCTATGACATACCTTAGGACAAATAGGAACAGGTCACGAGTTAGAAATTTGGGATTAGCCAGGTGTCACACCAAAGCGGGCCTCTGTCTGCCCACCTTCATTCTCTATTAGTAAAATAGGACTGTCCTCAACCTACTTCCAAGGCAAAGAGGATGCAGAATAGAGGACCATGTTGACTTATGACCTGGAGCCCAGTAGGAAAACTCTTGTCCATGGAGAGAACATTATGCAGCATTGTAGCTCTAAGCAAACTCAGGACCCAGCATCATGGACTGGAGAGTAGCAATGGGGAAGGGCTGGAATATACTAGGAACTTCTAGCCTTCAGCAAGATCAGTTCAGGACCTAAGGCTGAATAAGACCTGGAGTTGGAGACCTGGAATACAAGGGAAGGCCCACACAGATAAAGGCTGGGAGCAGCCATCCCAGCCTTTTAGATTATCTGAATGCAGATTCCAGTTACATAGACTGCTAACATGAGTGCCTCTCTCTCTCTTTTACGAATGACTGCAATGATAGTTAGGCAGTCAGTTTGTAAATCTGTGTAGTTTCTTAGTGGTCAAATAAAGTAATTTTGGTATGTTTCTCATGGCTGGCTCTTGCTTTTGGGGAGAGAGGGAAAAACAGTACAGTTGCAAATGTTATTCATTTGTATCTCATTGTTTCTGTATAAGACAGGAATTAGGGAAAGAAAATATTACTTTGGATATTAACAAATGTAATGATAGGGCAAACTGGAAAGCCCTGGAGTATGCCTGCTCCCGAGGTGGGGTAAGAACTGGGGTGTGAACACAGGCACCATGAGAAAATGCAGTCCAGAAGTCAGAGCAAGAAGCCCTTGTGGACTAGGCAGGACATTGTGAGAGTCTTTTGGAAGAGAAAACAGATGGGATCTGAAGAAAGGCAAGTGTTAAAGCTCATCTTGGGCTGAACTTCAGAGGGAATTTAGTCCTATAGGTATTGGAGGTACCATGCATGCTCCAAAACAGGCAGCAAGACAGAGGAATGAGGCATAATAAGCCCAGTTAACAGAAAGTAAACCTGAAATACAAGCATAATTAGTAAAAAAAAAAAAAAAAAAAAAAAAAGTGACTAAACACAGGGGTCCCAGGTTTGGAATAGAGGAACTAGATCCTCTCTGCCCAAAATCAGGATTGGCCTAGGCAAAGCTAAATGCTGCCCTAAAGGAGAGATGCTATTACTACCCCCGTTTACAGATGGGGGCACTGAAGCTTCATGACGCTAACTAATGGCAGCTCTCACAGTCAGGGAGTGGTAAGACCTGGTGGCAGCCGGCGGGGTCTGCTCCAGGGACAGTGCTCCACTTCCCGACTGAGCTCTGACGGTGTGACCTTGGGGGAGAGCAGGTTTGTGGAGCACCTGTTGTGTTCCAGGCATGGTGCCAGGCATTTTAAACATACTATCGCATTTATTCTCTATAATCCCCTTTGAGGTAAGCTTTGCTACTCTCACTTTACGGATGAGAAAATATAAGCTTAAACGGCTTGCTCGGTCTTACGTCGCTGCTAAGTGACAGTCTGAATGTAACCTACATGCGTCTGACCCTAAAGCCCCTTATGACATTACCAACTACCTTAGGAACGTTTCTTGTCCTGAGTCAGCTACAAATAAGGAATAAGCTATTTTCAAAATTGGAAATCCTTTGATCTTAATCAATTTACTTAAATGATCAAATGTAGAAGGTTAAAATGGGTAAATATAAATATTTTCAAAAAGCAAGAATGAGATAGTTTTTGCATGTTAAGACTTAAAGATTGCTTCTCAGTGAGTTGCCAGGTGAACATAAGCTTTCGTCGGACATGGTTTTGAATTTTGGCGTCAGCGCTGGCCCTGTGGAGCACCATGGCTAGCTTCTTGACCTCTTTCCCGGTCCAGGACATAAGGATAATATTATCTATCAAAAAGGTGATTGTAAGCATTAAATATGATAAGATAACATTCCCAACCCAGTAGCTTTGAACGAGCACATGCTCACCGACCGTCAGGCCTCTTTACTTCCAGCTCATGCTGCCACATCCCCACGGCTGCTGTGCCGCACACTTAGCATCTGCTCCCTCACCCACCCCTGCCCTCCTCATCCTGAGCCAACAGCCAGCGGGTCTTACTTTATAGAACCATTTCCCACAGTTCCCCTCCCCTCCACCCTCTTACATTTGATTCTAAAGTTCAACTCCAAGTTCTAGTTTACATCTTGTACCACTTTTCCCTCATAAGCACAAGAGTTTTGGTTCAAACATTATAAAATTGTGAGTCATTTCTCTTGGGAATAATTAGGCAAAGAGGGACTGGTCAGTTTAGAATGTTAAAAACGAAAGTGCTGTGCTTTGGCAAACTGAGTGGGTAACTCCAAGGCTGCCTTTTTATTTATTTATTTTTTTAAATCTCAAGTGTGCACGTTGTCTGCTTCTCTAAGACAATTATGGGACCCAGGAGGCAGAAGTCAACAACTTTGAGTTATAAAATCAGGAAGATGTGAAATATTTACATAGAGGATCAGAGAGAAATAATTTACGATGGCTTCAACCATTCTCACTTGGATTAGGAGTGGATGTGGAAGCAATTCAAATATGGAAAAGCACATCTGGGGCTGGGAGTAACAGAGGTAAGGATGGTTGATTGGAAATTGTATCTCCTGACCATCCATTTCTGAAAGAGTTATTTGAATTCTGCGTTTAACCAGCCCCTTCCTGAAACACCAGTTAGACCTGGACCAGCTTCCTCATTGCCCAAGATTCACGTCCAGACTGTGGCATAGCAGGTCCTCACTTTTTACTGCCTTCACATACACTCCTTGTCCTCCGGGCTCCCCAAGTTCACCCATCTCTAAATGTGTGATACCCTTGACAACATTTATTTTTGTAATACATTGTTTCTCTAGTTAGAGCACTCCTAACTCCCTTCCTATCCAACAGCCATTCCTCACGAAGCTGGCCTAACGTCATTTTTTCTGGGAAGGTTTTTCTGACTTCTGAGGCAGAGGCCATCACTTCCTCTTCCATGTTCCCCATGGCACTCTGTCCATGTGCTTGTCTCGCCCTAGAGTTTGATTTGGGTAGGACCCTGCGTCCCACACTGGGCCTCAAGGATAGGGACCTCGTCTTCTTCATCTCTCAGCCCCTGTGCTGATCACAACTGGCACATAGTAGCCACTGCGTAATTATTTGTTACGTTAATTAGTAAAAAAAAAAAAAATACACACACACACACACACACACACATACACACATATATCAATAGCACCTAACTTAATAAACAATATATTTGCCATGGTTAAAAGACATGTTCTGGAAAACCCATAGCCTGATGCAGAGACACTGATCACAGTGGTTGCCTCTGTGGAAGGGAACTGGGTGGCCAGGATAGGGAAGGGAGAGAGAACCTTTTCACCATGTGCCCCATAGCACCTCTTATATTCTGGACCATATACATTATATCATTGTATATGTAAACTAGTCTAACTTGTGCGTGTATGAGCCAAAAAAAAAAAAAAAAACTCATATCAAATAGTTTCGGGACTTTTTCTAGCAAAACTTTAGATTGTTGGTAGAAGTTTATGATGTAATTTTTCTGTTCCCAATACAGCTCTCACCTGGGTTTAGCCCTATAAAGGTATTTAGAAAGCAGGCTATGCCTGAGATGGCAAATAAAGACCCACTGAGCTGTGTTGAGACCTTCAAGTCATAACAAATAGTTTGAGGCCAGAGTGGCTGAACAAGAGTCCCTTCTCTCTACGCAGGCCTCACTTCCACTTTTGAGATCATGGTGGATTTGCCGGTTGGACAGAAATGAATGAAATCTGATTATTAAGGACCCAGAACACAGGATTTTTCAGTTCTGCAGGGCTGTGGCTATGTCTGCTTAGAGGTCTGGGGTTTAGAGGTACATTTGGATCAGGCAAAAGTGGTGGATTGGGCAGTATGTAAGTTTGCCATCCTATTCATATTTCAGCTGAGGTTTAGGCCTGCAGGTTTGCCTAAGTTCAGGCAGTTTCCTTTTTCAAGCATTAGAGTAGTTAGTGATGTTTCAGTATACAAGTTATCCTTTATATGGTAGCCTGAATGTTTTACTGCAAAGGTTCTGTTCCATTTTATACTCTAGGTATAAATATCTTAGGGGTCCCTTTAACACAAATGGAACCATAAGAATGAATAGGTGCTATAAAGAAAGAGCTCCAAGTATGACTCCTGGCTAAGCTGGCCACATGACGTAACCTCTCTGTGTCTTCATTGACAAAATGGGGGTAATGTAACCTGTCTGATGGGGTCCACTCCATATGATTTTTAGATTGAAGATTAAATTATATGATTGGGAAAGCACCTGTCCCATAACAGTAATTCAACAACTGCTAGTTCCCTGCGCACTGCCTTGAATAACTTATTAGTTTATCTAGATAACAGATGTTTTTGCATAGTGAAGCACAACTCTGCTAAATTCCTACTATTGAATGTGTGTGGGACGTAAGTCACTCCTCCTGAAAAAAAGTTCCTTGTTCCTTGTCATAACTTACTTGTCTTTTCCTATTTACATCCTAATAAATGTTTCTCAAGGTTAAAAGCTTACAGCACTTGGTTTTTGTCCCTTAATTATCTTTCAATGAAATGTGCAGAGTGCCTAAATTTTAAGTCATGACAGTTAGAAAGTTTTTCTGTTGTTTTGTTGTTTTTTATTTTTTGATTTTTAACATGAAAAAAAAAATGAACACCTTTCACGCCAGAAGAACATTTATGTGGGAATTTTGTTTTTACCGACATGAGAAGAGCTCTTGAAACACCGCAAGGGGAAAAAGAATAAGTCCAATCTGACTTCTAAATTAAAATCTTAGAATCCTGAAAACATAACTTCAAAAGGTTTGTGTTTCAAGGTGGCAAAGGCAACCTATATTTACTTCCCAAGTGAGTTTTTTTTCCCCCTCTGGCATTTTAAAGCATGTTAATCCAGGCTCACTCATAAACCTCAGCAGCAGGGGAGCATTGTTCATTGGTTTATTATGGGCAGACTGGACTGGTTTAAACTGAGCAGAGGAAGTTAATTATCAAGTGTTTTAGCTCTAACAATGAATAACCAGTTCTTGTCGGACAACGTCTCACTCACCGTGCAACATTATAAGATGCAGGACCAGTGTGGGGGGATGGGAAATCACCCATCAGAATCTGCAATGCGGGAATTTGCTGGGACTGCCCTAATCTGTTTCCCAGGTTGTTCGAACCAGTTCAGGAGCAGTTAAACAAGGTTATGTAAGTGACATGTGATGTAGCCCAAAATAGTGACTGCAAACACAGGCTGCTGTTGCTGGGCAGTTGTCAACTGCTTTAAAAAAAAAAAAAAAAAAAATCCTCCAGTAGGACAACAAATGGATCTTTAAAAATTAAAGAGATATTTAAACAAAAAGTTAATTTGAGAAAGGGTTCAATGAAATTGCCTTTCTGAAAATGAATGTGTTTTTGAAAAAGAGAAACTTACATTGTACATAAAATCAGGTTATTATAGAGCATCCATCGGGGGTAGTTAAGTGAAGAGGATTCTTAAATAAAAATTTGATTTCCTGCTAAAGTATGGAGTTCCAGTCAGTATCTTAATGAACAGCAGCAACAGCAAAACCATCAGACTTCCTAATAGCTTTGGGTGTATACCAAATTATTGAGCAGTATATCGTTCAGGTAGTGATGAATGTGAAACAATTTTATCAGTTCTGTTTCCTTTTAAAACGTTAAATTCTCATGTAGCTTCAAGGTGTGAAAAGAAAATTGCATGTCACATAACATGGTAAGCATGAAAATAAGATTTTAAAGGAAAACAAGATCCAGTGGTGAAATTTTGTGGTAGATTGTTTGTTCAAAGGAAAACAAAAACAACAACAGAAAAGGGTTTAAAATAAGTCTTAATTGGCATCAAGGAGTTTGCACCCCAACATTTGAATTACCGCAGCAACCACATCCTCTGGGCTCTCTGTCTTTTAAGAGACTGCAGATCTGGGGCATTAAGGAGAGAGATTCCAAGAAGTGGGCGGAGGGAGACCATAGGAGCCTTGCTGCAGGATTCAGGCTTGGGAACTCCCTGTTGTCAAGATCCCAGTGGCAGGGACTCTCTCATCATCTCTAAGGGACCTGTGAAACAGCGCATTTCCCCCCGTGAGTTCTGAACTGAGAAAGAAAACAAAGTTGTGGCTGGTGGAAGACAGTATCAACTTTGGGGGTGCGGGGGAGGCGGGTAACTAAGTTGAAGGATACGGCTTAGTGGTAATAGCAAAAAAAAAAAAGAAAAAAAGTGTCTGGTGGGGGGCAGCTACCTGAGCCTCAGAATTAGATGCAGGTACAGGCTGCCCTAGGGCTGGAGGCTGCATCTGCTCCCTGAGGGAGTCAAGGAAGCAAGTGGGTCATATTTATTATTCTCAGACTTCCTAGTCAAGGCCACATGAGTAAAGGAGATGGAGGCCTGAAGTATGGGCTTCATGCGCTGCCTCCACCTGCAAGGAAGCATCACGTTGGGGGAGTGGGCAGCAATGGTCCTCTCTAGAAGGCACAGTCTGAGGCCCTGGACACAGCTTCACGCAGATAAGGAAGGGTCTGGAGTGCAGGACAGGGGCATTCTTCTCGCCAGTCAGTCCCCCATGTGTAAAGGGCTATGCTCCCAAAATGTCATGTCAGTTTTTCAAAACATAAAATTTGGGGCATTCTGGAAGAACCACTTTAATCCTCTGCCTGGTTAAATGCCTGCTTATAAGATCAAGTTCAACCACTTCCTTCTTTGTGCATCTTTCTTTCAGGAATCTAAAGGGTGTTTGTAGTTGTTCACCATAGTTTTAGGGCATCTAGAACTTGGTTTTGTCCTTTTCTAACTTTTCCTGAAAACTTCAGTATATTACTTGATCAAAGGGAACTATCCCGATTATAAACCATGCTCTGACTTAACTCCCAAGCAAATAAGAGAAGATGGCACGTTTTTGCAGATGTAGTTAGAGGTGCAGGTCATTGCTGTGGAGTTGAAGGAAATGTGTGTATCTGTAGATATCACTGAATATGAAATTAGTTAAACCAGGGAAAAGCGCAGATTAGATTTCATCCTAAAGTCAAAAATAAAGAGGTAATAAGAGGGAAGATGTACCAGCAGAGCTGCTTCAGCCTAGCACTGACCTTCAGCCCGGCAGGGAACTGCTGGCTGCAGGCCACAGCGCCCATCTACAGTTGTCGGGTGTCTCTACGGATGGTGTTTGATTCCGGACCGACCTGTATGTCTGCACATGTAAAAAGAAGTACAACTACACAGAATGACCCAGTATTTGGAGTTTTTGCATTTTGTAAAAGTAATCTACAAAATTATTGTTTTTCATACCAATAATAATAATAACGGTCCAGCATTACTGTATCAAATGCCTCTGATCCAAGTTTTGCTTACTTTTCCTGAAATAGAATTTTAGCAGAAAGTTTTGCTATGCACGCCTCCGAGCTCTGCCAACCTACTCCCTTCCCCACCTTGTGCCCCACTGGTTTAGTTTCACTTTGAATGAGGTACCTAAGAGTTTGGACTTAAAGGTTTAGGTAGCGAAGGGCCTTAGAAGGCCTGAAGGCAGCAGGCTGAGATGATCAGATTTGTGATTTAAAAGGGGCTCTAGGAAAGGCGGAGGCTCAGGGCCCCCATGAATGTGAGCTCAGAGGAGCCCAGGTGGTCAGTGGGGTGCCTCCTGCATCCCTGATGGGTACAGAATAGCGGGCAGCACCCAGAGGTGCCTTTCATTCATGTCGACAAGGATAGTTCTCCTTTCTCTGTTTTAACATACTGAACTCTAGGTAAGAGGTATTTTTCTTCTAGAAATCCTTTAAAGTTTAAGCATCATTTGATTTAGAAATGGGGAAATAGTAGAAGCCGGTGGACTAGTTACAAGTTTGTTGAAATAATAGTAAGATGCAGTAATACACGATAATACTGATACTACAGTGATAAGAACAACTGCCATTCACTGGACGTTTGCTGGATGCTGGCGACGGTTTAAGTGCTTTATACGGTGTATGCATCCTCAGGGTAACTCATGAGGTCAGAGCTTTGATAATCCCCGTTTAACAAATGAGGAAGCTGATGTACAAAATGGTTAAGTAACTTGTCTAAGGTCCATAGATAGTAAACAAAGGTTCAAACTGCATAATTCACGAGTTTAACCAAAGAGCCTGAAATAAGTGGAGTCAGTACAAAGGGACGTGGACAGGAGTCAGGAGATGCTCAGGAGAGAATGGTCAGGACCTGTGGCCCACTGGATATTGAGGATCGCAGGGGTGTGGGGAGAGGCGGGAGGGCTGAAGTCAGGATGACCCCGAGGCTTCTAGTCCTGACTACTGATTATAGCTTTAAGATGGGGAATATAGGAGGCTGGAAGGAGGCCCTCTCTGGAGTGGGGAATGTCAGTCATGATTTGTGACCACAGCGGGTTTGATGTGTCATTTAGGTAGGGACTTCCAATGGATAGGTGAATGTGGGGGTCTGAACCCAGAAGAGAAGAGAGGATCCAGGAGCCATGTGGCATTGGCAGTTCTTGGACTTCCTCCTGCCACCAGAATGTGTAGGTGGTGCTTGCTCCTGCTCTGCATCCAGGCCGCTCACTGCACGTCTGCGTCTCTCTCCGCCTTTTCCTTGGGCTCATTCTGTGCCTGGCATGCCTGTGTGTCTGTCTGTCCTCGCCATGGTTCAAATCCACGAGATTCTTCACGGCTTCCCTCGGATGCTGTCTTTCTCCATAAAGCCTTCCTCAACCCCTCACTCAGCTATGGTCACTTCCTTTTTTAAAGTCACGTGACATCAGTCCCACATGATTGATCTTAGTCATTTACATTTTCACAGCCTCATCCTACCTCTAGAACATGAGGTCTTAGAGGGAATGTTCTGTTTTGCACCTTTATATTTTACTCTCAAAATCTTTGCTGAATGGATTAAATCATTGTCCAGGAACCCATTTTTAAAATCTAGAACCTCTTTGTCTTTGCAAGGGCCTTTGGCCCTCAACTCGCTTTCCTCTAACTGCTACCCCACCCACTCTTCCCCTGGGATGCAGTTTCCCTGACGGCTACTGGAAGGATGGCATTCCGTCTCACGGGTTCACCTTTCCTTCTGCCCCTACTTACTTTTAAGAGTTTTACTATTATGTGATACTGGAAAACAAGGGATATGTGGAACAACAGTACAAGGAAGTTATAACTTTTCGGAATCTTACACCACTGTGGTGGCCTTGGGCTCTAGTCTAGAATCTGAGCCGAGCTGTAAACAGATCAGAGCCCCGGCTTTTTGTCCTGGGTTTACCTTGAGGTTACAGTTCTCCACTCTCACATCCTTGCCAGCTCTCGAGAAAGTTAAGGCTTGAAGATGAGATCAGAGCTGAAGAGTATTTGTCTTGTCGCAAGTGGGCCCTTTTCATCTCGAGGCCTTCCTAACTCAGAAGTACTTGCTCTCACAGGAAATTCTTTACTCACTTATATATAATTAACAGTTGACTATGTTTGTTTTTTGGATTTTCTCATGCTGCTTTTTATTTTTTAAGACTGAGCTAACCAAATACATAAGTGATAATGTCATTCTCACCATTTTTTTATTTTTGAGTTCTTACCTCAAGCCAAGCTTTATACTTCTTGTTATATGTGTATGAATTTGAATCCATCTAACAACCTGAAAAGTCAGCATTTCCATGTCCATTCTATAGATCAGTAAACTGAGGCTCAGAACCTCGAAGCAAGTTGGCCAAGAATCTCACAGTTCACTGTTGAGGAAGGATTGGAACCCAGGTGTAGCTGATTATAAAGCCATGTACTTTATTTACACTGTCCCTCCCTACCTACCGCCGTCTCTGTCCCCACTCTTATCAGGTTAGCATTAGTGATGCTTAAAGGCAGAACCCATATGTCTTTTCTCCTTTGGGATTGGCACAAGTATAACAAAAACGTGGTTCTTGATTTCAAAATAACTGAAAATTTAAGACGATTTTTATCAGTTCAGGAACATTTAAAATAATGAAATTAACTTTTAATCATTCACGGAATTATTCTACAGTTAAAAGCAGTGCTATCACTGAAAACAATAGAAAAATGATACATTTGTTTTGGTTTTTCATTATTTTTGAATTCAACATTTTTTTTAACATAGGCATTTTCCCTTTGACGTACTTCTGGTTTCCCTATAAATCTGAATTTGCCACCTGTACTAACTAAGCTTTCTGGCACCCCATCCAGATTGACTGTAACCTCAGCAGCTTTCTGTTTTCTAGACTGACTGCCTTTTCTCCAAAAAAAAAAGCTGCCACTATCTCAAGTGGGAGGTACGTTGGACTAGTACACACAGATGGATGAGTGACCAAAGTCCCCTCAGCCCTACTGGATAGGTTTTCATTCTTAAAACAAGATACATTTACATCAATGCGTCTGTGAGGCATTATGATGATCTAAGGCAACCAAACCAAAGTCAGTGGACAACAATGTGGACTGTATACTTAAGACCTAGAAGACCAAGAAAGCACACTCGTCCTGCTTGGAATCCGGACCCTGGTTTAAGCTGTCTCTGCCTTTCCCAAAAACCAGTGCTTCCTTGCAAATCCTCAGAGCACTTGTCCTTAATGATACGTGTGTAGAGACGGAGCCTGAGAGTGTGATGCTGGAGATGGGGCAGAAATGATTTGGGCGTATGGGTCTTTTGTACGCCAGTTACTTAGGAGCCAAGTAGGCCTTGTGCAGACACTCGTGACCATGGGTTTATCTCTATGTACAACACAGCCGCATCAACGTAGAAGTTTTGTGTGTTGTGCATGTATTTAATTTATTGGTAAACATATGTTCAGTCATTCTCTCAACATTTATTCAGTAGAAACTATCTGCCAGGCAGTATGCTGTTTGTGCTCTCTCTCTACTTTCTATCTTAGCTTACAGACCGATCCTTCAGTGTGTAGTAGAGTCTGCCTGTAGATACATGCTCAGCAACTTTGTACAGAAGTTTTATCTTAAAGGAATATTTTTAAATCTTCAAATCACATCCCATTTACTTTAAGCTTTGATTTTCTTCCATGTTGTAGAGATGTGCATTAATTTTCTTTGGAGTATCTATTACAGTGCTTGCTACCAGCTAGCTAGACAGGACTTTCTCTAAATTTTTATGAGGAAAAGTAATCATCTATTTGAAAATTGTAGGACATTTGCATTTTCCCTGTATGGTTTTAAATTCTTTAGTTTACAGGATTTCTTTTTTTCTTTTTGGTACAGATTCTTGAGTACGTATGCCTATTAGTAGACTTACACTGATAAAACATATTGTGAGTTTTTGAACATGGGGGTGGGGTGGTCACTGGAGTGCATTTGTTGTTGAAGTCACACATAAATTTTTGTTTTCTTCTAAAAGGAAACGTATTAGAAGCTGGTAGCTTCTCATTAACACTTTAAAAGGTTCAGCTATTTATGGAAAGAACCTTCATCTTCATCTATTAAAATTAATTTATCCCCCTCCCCCAGCCCAAAAGCAACACTGTAAATGGTTTACTACTTCAGAGAAGCACTAACATGTTCTCATTTCCCTTCATGGAGGTAGTCTTCAGAGAGGCTCCCCATATATTTCCAGCTCTTCGCCTTCTGGCACAGGGTGGCTGAGTGGGATTATTGGCCTAGATCTGAGTCTCTTCTGGGCTGGAGCATTAGATTAGTCAGATTCTGCAGCTCCTCTGTCATGAGGATCACGGTGTTCACTATGGAGGCTGCTCCATCAGCCTGGGGCCCAGGGTGAGAGACGGGAAACAGATTCCCAGCCTAACTGCCGCTACCTAATTAATCAGTCTCTACAAAGAACCAGCTTTCGGCTTTGTTGGTTTTTCTCTATTGCTTGTTTTTTTTTTTCTTTGGCATTGATTTCTACATGATTCTTTCATTCTATTTGCTTTGAGTTTGGTTTCTATTTTTCCAGTTTCCTAAGGTAGAATCCTAGATCTGAATTTTAAGCCTTTCTTCTTTTCTAATATAAGTATATAAAGATAAAAGTTCTTCTCTAAATACAACTTTGGCCATACTATACAAATTTTGATTTATTGCATTTTTTAAATCATTCTCTTTGAAATATTACATAATCTGTTTTGTGATTTCTTCTTTGACCCATAAATTATTTTGAAGCGTGTTGTTTAATTTTCAAATAGCTGAGGGCTTTCTAGATATCATGTTATGGATTTCTAATTTAGTTTTGTGTGTGTGTGATCAGAAAATATATTGTATATGATTTCAGTTCTTTTAGAATGTGAGTCTTCTTTTATAGCTCAGGATATGGCCTATCTCAGAGAATGTTCCATCTGCACTAGAAAAGAACATGTACATTGTGCAGTTGTGTGACCTAAGTGTTAACTAGATCAAGGTATTTGATAATATTGTTAAACTCTTCTACATCCTTCCAGATTTTCTAGATAGTCATTGCTCAACCAGTTATTGAGAGAGGGGTTTGAAAATCTCCAGCTATCTTTTTGGATTTATCTTTTTTCCTTTTAGTCCTGTCAGTTTTTGTTTGATTTATTTTGAAGCTCTGCTTTTAGATGTATTCATTTTTAGGATTGTTATATATCAATTGAATCACTACGAAATGACGTTATCTTTGGTGATGTGTTCTCTGTCTTGAAGTCTACTTTCTCTGCCTTTAATGTACTCACATCAGTTTTCTAATGCTTATATTTAACATTGTGTATATTTTTCCATCTTTTAACTTTCAACCTGTCTGTACCTCCATATTTAAAATGCTTATGAACATATACTTCAATTTTGCTTTTTTCCCCCAAATCCAGTCTGCCATCTTTCACCTTTTTTTATTTAATTTTATTAGTTTCAAGTATTTAGTACATTGTTAAGACATTTATATAGTTTATAAAACAATCCCAATTGCTCTTTCTCTCCTCAGGCTCTTCACCTGGCCATTACATTTATTGTAGCTGCATTCCCTGTGCCATGCTCCCCATCCTTGTGACCAACTATCAGCTGCTAATTTGTACTTCTTTAACCCTTCACCCCTTTCTCCCAGCCCCTGAATCCCCCTCCCCTCTGACTGTCCCCAGATTGTCCTCTATGTTTGTGAGTCTGTTTTTTGATTAGTTTTTTTCTTTTTGTTCTTAGATTCTACATATGAGTGTGATCATATGGCATTTTTCTTTCTCTGACTTATTTCACTCAGCATAATAACCTCTAAGTCCATCCATGTCATTGCAAATGGTAGCATTTTATTTTTTTTTTAATGACTGAGTAATATTCTATTGTAGATGTGGACCATAACTTCTTTATCCTGTCGTCTGTTGCTGGGCATTTTAGGTTGCTTCCATGTCTTGGCTGTTGTAAGTTGTGCTGCCATGAACACAGGGGTTCATAGATCTCTACGGATTATCGTTTTGGTTTTCTTTAGATAAATACCCAGAAGTGCAATTGCTGGGTTAAAGGTATATCCATTTTTAAATTTTCAAGAAAACTCCAGACTGTTTTTCATAGTGGCTGTACCAATTTGCAATCCTACCAACAGTGTATGAGAGTTTCCTTTTCTCCACGTCTTCCATTGTGGTTTTAATTTGCATTTCTCTGATGATTAGTAATGTTGAACATCTCTTCTTTAGAGAAATGCCTGTTTAGGGCCTCTGGTTAATTTTTAATTGGATTGTTTGGGGTTTTATTAGTGTTGAGTTATATGAGTTTTTATAAATTTTGGATATTAATTTCTTATCAGTTGTATCATTGACAAATATTTTCTCATTCAGTAGGTTGTTTATTTGTTTTGTTGATGGTTTCCTTTACTGTGTAAAAACTTTTTTGTTTGATGTAGTCCACTTTGTTTATTTTTTTCCCTTGCCCAAGCAGATATATCAGAAAAAAATATTACTAAGAGCAATGTTGAGTTTATACCTATGTTTTCTTCTAGGAGTTGTATGGTTTCAGGTTCTTTTTCATTTATTATAATGTGATTCTATTAGCAACAAATATTCTTGGCTTTAGTTTATCCAAAAACGTCTTTATTTCACCTTCATTTTGAGAAATGTTTTCATTGATTGCTCTGGGTTGACAGTCTTTAAAGATAGTATATGTTGTCTTCAGTCCTCAGTTGTTTTGATTAAAAAATCATTTCATACTTTTATCCTCTTTTTCTTTTATGTAACATAATTTTTTTGCCCTGATTGCTTTTAAGTATATACACACACGCGCGCGCGTGCATATTTTTTACCAGTTTAACTATGTTGTACCGTAATTAGATAGATAGATGATAGATAGATAGATAGATAGATAGATAGATAGATAGATAGATAGATAGATAGATATTAGCTAAGCTTTCTAGATTTCTGGATTGTCATTTTTTTCAAATTTGGAAATTTTTATATATGTTTTCTCATTTATTCTCTCCTTTGTCTCTGGGACTCCAACCACACACATATTAAGTTACTTAATGCTGTCCCACAGTTATAGTCTACCTATTGATTGCTTTTGTGCATTTATCTACACCTACCTCTATTTATTTAGAGCCTTCAGGTTTTAAATAAATTATCAGATTATTGAAACAGTGGGGTTTTGATTCTTCACTTTGGTAGATGTCCCTATCCTATTACTATTGTTTCATTGTTGTTATTATTACTAAGATTTACTAGAATGTTACTGAAAATGTGCTCTGGATGAAATTATATTAATTCCATTAAGTAGTACACATTATTTTTATTGAATGTTTACTATAATTTACTTAGTAATCTTCAACCAGAGGAGCATGATGGATACCAGGCAGAAGAGAGTGCTTTTGAGCCTGTTCTCTCCTCTCCAGTCATCAGTGAGACACTCTTTCTTCTCTGTCTGCATGTTTTCAGTGACCCATGACTCAGTCCTCGGACCCTTCTTTTTCCAGTCTGTGCCTCATTCTCCAGCTGATCTCATCCAGTCTCACCGCTTAAAATAATGACCGCAAGCTGATTGCATCTCTAGCCCAGACCTCGCCCTAAATCCAGACTGTGTACCTAACTGCCAGTTTGATACTTCTACTTAGATACCTCTCAGGCCTCTCAAACTTAACAAGTCCAAGAATGACTTCCTATAAACCACGTGCTCCTACTGTCTTTCCCCATTTTAATTTATGCCACTTCCATTTTTCTAATTTCTCAGCCCAAGAATCTTAATGCTTCTTTCACTCCTCTCTTTCTCTGGTCTGTCAGCAAATCCTAGCAGCTCTTGCTTCAGAGTGCATCTAGAATCTGACCACTTCTCACCACTGCCACAGCTACCACGCTGACCTAACCCACCATCATCTCTCCCTTAGATTATGGTGGTGACCTCCTGGTCTCCCAGCTTCTGTAGTTAACCTGCTGCAGTCAACTTTCAACACAGCAGCCAGAGTGATCTCTAAATGTAAATCACATAAAAAGTCATTTCTCTGCTCAGATTCCTCTAAGCTAGTGGCTTCCCATCTCACTCAGAGTAAAAGTCTAAGTTGAATATGATCCATAGGCGCCCTCCGTGATCTGACTCACATTCACTCTTTTTCCTCATTGCCTCTTACTTTCCACTCATTCTTTTTGCCCTTTCACACTTGTCTGTTCTTTAAACATGCCAAATACTGTCCCTACCCCTGTCCCTACCTTACTGGCTCTTCCCTCTGCCTGGTGTGTTTTCTCTCCAAGATATCCACACAGGAAGCGCCTTCATTTCCTTCAGACTTTTCTTTAAAAATCACTTCTAGTGAGGCCTCCCCTGTAGGTACTTTTTCTAAAATGTCATTATCCTCCTACATCATCCCCCTTCCCCTTCCTCCCTTTCCTTCTTTTTACCTTCAGCATTTATTACTGTATGACATGCGTATATTTTACCTTCTCTATTATCTGCCTCCCCTTACCCCCACCAATGGAATAAAAGTTAACATGAGTAGGGATTTTTGTCTGTCTTATGAATTCCTCTACCCCTAGCAGATGCTTTGTAGATTTTTTTTTTTTTTTTGGTATGAATAAATGAATAATAGAGCTAGGCTACAATTTTACATTTTGCCGGTGGATGCTACCCTCTCGTCGTATTCCCACATCTGAATATTGTTGTTCCAGTTTGGTCTGCAGAATGAAATAGTTAAACATTTGAAATAATTATTGTATAATTTGAAAGTCTTCCCATTGCAGTCACATGTGTAAACGAGCAGGCACAGCAGTTCAAACAGCTATAGCAGGTCCTTTGTTTACATTGGTGCTGTTGTGACGTCGGAACGAAGTCTGCCCACCACTGGAAAGGGCTCATGCAGCTATCAAAAAATTTAAACAGTGAAGGAGTATAGCTCAACTTTTATGAGAACCTGCTAGAAATAAACAGAGATATCTTATCTGTTATCTAAAGTCTCCACTGTGTTGAGCTAACCATTCCTGGGCCAGTATTATCCATAAATCATGTTTCCTTTCTGTTTTTATAAAGAGATTTCAAGGCAGTAATGAGGAAATTTCATATTCTGAGTATACATGTTAGTACTTTATATTGGTATAATAATCTTTATTTTAACTTTTGTTTATTATTATTATTCAGGGCAACACAATTATTTATGTGCTGGAAGAAATGATTGCATCATTGATAAGATTCGACGGAAAAATTGTCCTGCCTGCAGACTTCAGAAATGTCTTCAAGCTGGAATGAATTTAGGAGGTGAGTTTTATGTTTTTAGTTCAATAAAAAATGTCACTCTATAACATCATTAGGTTGTATGTTCTCCCAAAATTTAAGATGAAGCTAAAGATGGGGCAAAGATTGGTAAAATCTAATAAGTTCTATATTGATGCTAAAACACTTTAAGAGAGAAGTATTTCTTAACAGGCATTATGAAGAAATGTTATGTGGCTATGGTCCTAGTGAAGTTTTCAACCCTGAGTTGGAGAAGTTTTCAAGAACAGGGCACACAACCAAAACCAAAACAAAAATGACTTTTTATATAACATCGTAGCTAACAGTTTTTATTATCATATCTGTTAACCAGATAGGAAAACATTCCTAACTCTAGGAGTAAACGTAATAAAGGAAGACCTGCATGAGGAAAACTATAAAATGTTAGGAGCTCACCAAAGAAAGGTGAGAAGTGTTAAAGACAAACCAAACACAGAAGTACACAATGTCCATAGATGGGAAGATTCAACTTCTTAAGGGTATCAATTTTCCCAAAGTTAATTTAGAACTATAACACAATTCTAATAAAAATACCAGTTAATGATTGTAAGTTCCTAAAGAACAGCCAGCAAAATTTTGGAAAGGAAAAATAATAAGGGCAACTAGCTCTACCAAATAGTAACATATGATACAGCTACAGTAATTAAAATAGTCTATGTGTTTGTTTACTGGTTGTCAGATCAACAGAAAGTCAAGAAATAGATTCAACTAATATGATAATTTTATATATAATAAAGTTGGCATTTCAGATCAGTGAGGAAAGGGTAGATTATTCAACAAAAATTATTGTGACAACTGGGAAGCCATCTGGAAAACAAAAGTTGGATCCAAACTCTTACGATCCACCAAAATAAATTCTGGGTATTTCAAAGATTTAAACTTTGCGATATAACCGCAGAAGTACTAAAAGAAAACATGGGTTTTTATAAATACTCTCCAAGTAGAGAAAACCTTTCTAAGTATGGAATAAATGCAGAAGCTGTGAAAAAAAGAAATGAAGACATCACCACTATGTACAAGTCAAGTACTACCACAGATAGGAGCTCGCCAGAGAACCCCCCGCTGTCTAAGAGGGAGGATCTGGAGCCAAAACGCCTGATGGGAACTCTTGGTCTGCCACTTCCTGACCTTGTAACCTGGGGCAAGTTACCCTGTTTCCTTGTTTTCTTATCTTCAACTTGCACTTGGCCACAAGGATTAGATGAGTCAGTTAACAGTGAAAAGAAAGTGATTACCCAGTGCACGTCAGTGGTGTGGTAGGTGGTGGTGACGCTCACCGAGGTTTCTATGGCACCTCACACAGTACCTGAAAGACTATTGCCCCCTGATTTGGTGGCAGTAAAGCTCAGGTGCCCAGAGAAGTTAAGCGACCTGCCCAGAGATGCCGCAGCTAGTGGGATGACCGGGCTAGATCTTGGGTCCCTGCACTCCTGGTCTGGTGTTTCTAGTACACCACCCTGCTTTCTTCTTCCGATATGCGAACCATCACAGATGTGGCACAAAAGATCACCCCCTGCAGCGTGCGAGTGAGGATCAAGAGAGGTTATTAGTTAAAATCTAGATGGCACAAGCGTACAGTTTTTGGTCCAATTTTGTAAAATCTATCATCCATATTTAAACACACATATATACTAGGAAGGTATTTTTAAAGTATCTATATAATGTTATATAACTTTATAAATATTACATATTGACATATAAATATTACCATGTTATATGGTCATGCTCTAAAAAAGTTACTATTCGTTAGTATAAAAAATAACATAATTCCTACCTCATAAGGTTGTTTTAAGGATCAAATGAGTCAATATATAACCTTTAATAGAGGGTTACTGTGTACTTGGTGTTTTTTGGGCCAGATGGTTCTTTATTACACATTGTAGGATGTTTATCAGCATCTTTGGTCTGTACCAACTAGGTGCCAGTTTTGACACTTGAAAATGTTTCCAAACTTTTCTAAGTGTCCTCTCGGTGCATAGAGACCTACTGGTTTACAAATAATTGTAAATTAGTGTAAGCACGATTTCATAGTTAGATTTTATTTTCTACTGGAGTATACATTGCATCAGTGTTATTTTCTACTGGAGTATACATTGTTGTTTTAGTGACTAGGACAGTGCCTGGCACAAAGTGAGTGTTCATGAGCTATTTGTTGAATAAATGAATGAGTGGCATTTTTGAGGGCTTACATCTTCTGAGCACACTGCTGAGCCCTTATATGTGTCATCCCTTTTAAGCTTCACAGTGACACTGTGTGATACGTGCTATTAATCTGTCCATGTTGGAAGTGAGTTCATGAAGGCAAAAGAGCTGGCCCAAGGCCACAGACCAGGGAGTGGCCGAGCCAAAACACAAATCTCTGTTCTGGGGGCCATGGCCCATACCCCACATCATACCCCATAATGTTGTATGTTATGGGTCCACTGTTTGTATATTGGCATTGAAAACATCGCCCAGATTATCTGTTAATGGCAACTGTGGCATTCAGGTTTTTCACTTGTGTCCGCAATGATCTGTATGTAAGTGAGGTCTGGCACAGAACATGATACAGAATTCACAGAATTTGTTGTTGGTTTCTGTATATGCGGAACAGGTTTTGTGGGTTTTAGTAAAAACATTTTACTAGAGAGAAAGCTTATTTTGAATCTTGAGGCCATTGGAAGTAGTCAAAAAACAAGCAGAGGGGAAATTAACATTTATGAAAGTCATATTTTCTTTAGGTTCAAGTTATAATTTAACTACTTCTGGTTTGTGGATTAAATAATCTACTAATTATCCAGTTGCAGTACTACTGTATATTGTAATTTTCTTTTTCCATTATCATTTATTTTGAAGCCTCGCTTTTAGTTTCAATTTGGGCAAAAGAAAATGCAATTTTATTATATTAAAAAAGATAATGGGAAGTTTAACCTTTTAATGTGAAGCAATTTTTTAGTTAAAAATGTGAATTAAAACCTTTTGAAACATGTTCCAGTCTCATCCCTGTTTTCCTAGCAAGGCAGGGCTGTCCAGTCTCTCTTTATCTACCCTTCCTCCCTGCAGCCTTTCTTGGGGAGTGAGGCAGAAGGCAACCCAGGGTAATACTTGGAAGATGTTTTCTGCTAGTAAATAATCATGACTCTGGGAACAAAATTAGGCATCGTGTTCTAAAGACTTCAGGAATCTAAAATACTCTAAAATGATGTTTTTTTCTTATCCTATCAGCTGGTTAGCATGTATTCCTAACCATGCTCCCAAAGTAGGCTCTCCCTTAGAAAGTAGAAGGAAGGGAGAAAAATGAGTAGGTTTGTATTTCTCAGAAAATAAAGCCATAAAATGTGCCTCTTCTCTTTTCTCTAGATTCACTCCCTCCCTCCTGACAGAAGTACCATTCCTTTTCTTTAAAATCCTGCTGAGTTTTAGGCTGCATGCAAAGGAAAATATAGCAGGAGATGTGAAAATGTCAACAGAGAAATTGAAAGGAAAATAACAGCTTTTCTGGCCCCAAGCTGGGCCTGCCATTCTTGCTGTAGCCCCTCTGAGTAGACCTAAAAAGTCATTTCTACCTACAGAATTCACCGCCTTCGCCCAAGGAATTAATTGCTTTACTTTTTACATGCCCGTGTTCAGAAGAGGATGATCTATACATGTCTTTTAGAAATTCTCTTAAAATACATAAAACATAGCATTAAAGCTAAGTGGCCCTCAGACCAAGAATGAGTAATGAGTCCTTTGGGGTGTGTCTGGCTTGTCTACACTTTAACCGTTAGCTGTAGAGTACAGAGGGGGTATTAGAGGTTCTTCCAGTTTTACAGATGAGGAGCTTGGAATCCAGGATCATATCATGAGAAACTTGAAAAATGGAATGTTTAGTAATCATCTGTCATCACAGTGACAAAGATTATTAAACTTAGCGTGATCGCATTGTAAGATATATAAATGTCAATTAACTGTATTGTGCACCTAAAAATAATATAATATTGTATATCAACTATACTTAATTTTTTTTTTAATTTAAAGAAAGGATTCTAATTTCAGTCATCTTTCTTTTTTCCCAAACCATCCCCCATGTCTCATTTTTTATTAGATATGCTCAGAAGTCCTTTTAAAGACTCTAAAAGATTAAAATCTCACTTCCAGTAACTTTAAAAATGTAGACTTCACAAGCCACAGGATATTCCTAATTCTGGTTCCAGTTTACCTCAAAACATATCTGCAGATTGTCTGGATCCCAGCAACCGCCTTTCCTCAGTTTAGCAAGAGCCTTAATCTGGTAGCCAGATCAGGCCCACCTCTTCCTCCTGGAACGAAATGTGTCATGTGCAAAAAGGAAGGGTCTGACACAGGAAGCAGTAGCAGGGGCAGACATCATGGTGGCTTTTGGGAAGGTGGAGAGAAGGCAGCTAGGTTAACAGCTGAAGGAACACTTAATGCCAAAATGCCAGGGCTCGTTCAAAGAAACAGATACTCACACGTAACCGGTAAGAACAAAGAGAATGAAATATTTAAAATAAAACTCGTCCACATAATGCAATATTAATCAGCCAATAAAATCATAGCTATTAAAATTCATAACAACATAGAATCTGAGAACGTAATGATGAAATATTACTGCGCAAAAGTATTTAGGTGACTCACTCACTCTGTGATTACAACTATATGTGAAAAGAGTTACATGAGTCAGGAGACTAGGAAAAAATGTTAAATACCAAAACTGTTTGTGCTAATGAAGTAAGATTATGGATAAGGCTTTTCTTCTCTTTTCTAGTTTACTAGTAATATGAACATGTTTTATAATAAATTTTAAAGAAAATAGAGACCACAATTTTAGAGAAAAAAGAAGGGAAACATAAGACTACATAATAGTGCTGCTGAACTGAAGAAGTGAAGAATTAAACATCCAGATAGCCAAAGGGGAGGTTTTCCCTGAACAGGAAGGAAGAAAAAAGGAAAAACAAAAAACAAAAACAAAAAACTTAGAGACATCAGTAAGTCTCCTGCTGTGAAATGCTTTTAAAAACTGAAATTTAGAAGTGAGTGAAAAACAAATGACCCAGAGACCAAGGAATGACAGAATCGTGACTGACACACCAAGCCCGGAGAGAGAGAGATCTTTTTACTTGATGAAATTGGCTTTACCTGCCAGCAACTTGCTGCATTGAGTTGGCTTGGTCACCTGCTAAACTCACACGCAGTGGAGGTCTGGTGAGAGAAATTTCAAGATCAATGCCAGTGAGAGAGTAGGTTTAATATCAGAAATCCAATAAGAAAAACAATTTTTATATCTTTAAGGGTCTCCTGAGGCAGGATATGCAGTAGTCTGTAGAAGTTTAGAAAGCCCAAGTGTACCAACTTTTATGAAGAAATACCATTTCTCATTTTTTTTCCTCTTTTGCTTCTTCTTTCTTTAAGAGAATAATTTCTTTTATGGGACTTTTGAGCAGTGAAGTAGAGGGAAAAATCACATGTTTATAAATCAGTGAAAGTGTGTTTTTTGAATCTCCATATATAAGTTAAGCCGTATTAATTGTCATGGTAATATAACGTGAATTAAACAACTGGTATTTTTACCCTGCAAATTTCATGGAGGGAAGTTCAGGATTGCTGCCAAAATGAATAGGATTTAAAGATGTACTATATTTCTTCAATTCCAAGGCATTTTTTTTCATTTCAAAGTTTAACTGTTTGATTATAATTTGCAGTAAATATATACATTTGATTTTTATTTGATTCCTTTAAAACTCTAATTGAATTGGTGTCTGTCTTATAACTTGTGACATTTTAGAGTAGAAGCAGTACAGGCCTTCTATGCAAAGGTCCATCCCTCCCAGGAATATGCATGTCTAAGGGCACACTCCTTGTGAGCTTAACCAAGAGGCTGCTTTTCTTGGTCTTTCTAAGTATGTATCATGGGGTGCTGGAAACATTCTGCTTAAGTATACGGATGTCCTTTGGTGCTTCCATTTTCCCTTGAACTTTTTTGTTTGTTGTCTCTCCTGATAGGTTGTCATGCCAGTCTTAGTTCCCAACCTTTTGGGTCCAGGATATCTTGTCATTTGGCCTTGATGGTCTTCAGAAACCTAGAGTCAGAGCCGTCATTCTTTCTCCTGAGCTGCATCGCAGATACGAGGTTCTCGTTGGGTTGGTCCTCCGGCAGCCTTCCATTTCACACAGTCCCTGGCCTTTTCTGTAACACACAGTTGTTTTCTGACTCTCTGGTAGAATAGTGCAAGCTGTGGTTTTGGTTTCGGTCGTGGTGCTTGACATTCTCTCAGGTGACCTCAGATGATGGAGTTTTCCTATAAAAATATTGATAATTTCAGTGTCTGTAGAATACTGAGATGACATTTGGAATACAGCATGTTTTCACTTTCTAGAACGTTTATTTTATTTAATTTTTTTAATGTATTTATTTTTATGACAGTGACATTGGTTAACGAAATCCGGTAAGTTTCAGGAGTACAATTCAACAGTGAGGCATATTTACATGACATTGTGAGTTCACCACCCACAGTTAGATTTCTTTCTGTCACCACATACTTGACCCCTTTTTACCCCATCTACCTCTGGTAAACCACTGGTCTGTTGTCCGTGTCCATGAGTCTCTGTTTCTCCTATTTGTTGCTTTTAGGTGTATATCCCACATATAAGTGATATCATGTGTTTTCGACTTTTTCTGTTTGGCTTATTTTGCTTAGCGTGATTATCTCTACACAATGGAATATTACCCAGCCATAAGAAGAGATGAAATACTGCCATTTGTGACAGCATGCACGGCCCTCTAAGACTTTTAGTTTCTTTTTTTTTTTTCTCTTTTTACCTGCTTATTTCCACCAAGCTCTCTTCTTTCTACCTTGTTGCTTTTACTTACTTATGGGTTTTACTACATGCTTCTACTTAACATTCCCTCTCTCCCCCCTCCTGCCCGCCCTCTCTCTCTCTCTCTCTCTCTCTCTCTCTCTCTCTCTCTCTCTCCCCTCTTTCCCCTCCCCCTCTCTCTCAGCTTCATGGTTAGTTGGGTGTCCTGTATTCAAACTTCCGTAGAGAAGGTCTGGGCAGATTGGTTGGTCACTATCCAGAACAGAGCTTCTAAAGGGATTGAGTCCTCCAGAAAATATAGACAAACTGCTTTGGCCTCTGTTGCCCTTACCACCCCCACCCCCAGCCTCTTGTGGCAGGTTATAGGTCCCTGTAGTTTTTTTGGGTTTTTTTCATTTTGACTCAGAAACTTTTTGACTCCATTTTTCAGAAAGGAGCTATGACTATAAATAGCAATCAGAGTGTAATAGATGCACCTCCAGTGTCAACTCATAACAATTACAATCATCTGTTAATTGTGGAGCATCCCTTAAATCACAGCAATTTTTCAACACCCTGTTTTTATTTACATGTTATAAGTTGTCCCTATATTTAGAATTTTAAAAAGTGTCAGTTTTTAGTAAACAGATTGACGAAGCAAAATGATAGCTTTTCATGCTTCTTAGAACAAAACTGCTAAGGCTTTAGAGTTCAAGACTTTTTGATGTGGCTGTTTTGAACCAAACAAAACACAGAAAACATAGGCAAAGTAAATCTCAACCTTATTTCTTTAATCACCAGTTAATGAGTAGGGTGGACATTCTCTTGTAGGATGTCTCTCTATACTTGAGCTGTGTAGAAGGAGGGATATGAAGATATTAGGGAAGGAGAAGAATCCACTTATAACCGTGAGTCACAGGTTCACCACACTTCGTCGTCTGAGAAATAGTCAGTTGATCATTATAAGTGAAGTCTTCTTGCCTTTCTCTAGGACTCACTTGTATCATCTGCCTCAGACTCTGACTTCCCAAAGGTATAATCATGGGATTCGTTTACTTTCAATTAACAGGCATGTCCACTAAGGCGTATAACTCTGTCTTTTTCCATTTGAAAATCTAGAGATGAATGATTTGCTGCTTGTTGGCTTTCCACATAAATACTGTGATTGTGAAGATGGGGAGAGGAAGCTATTTATGTTACAATAAGTCCTCTGTTCTCACCTCTAGAATATACAGAAAACCATTCAGCTAACATTCTAATAGTCCTTCAGTCTTTGGTAGTAAATATGGATGCTATTTAATATCATTAGGATCTTTTAAGATGATTTTTTCTGGGACAGATAACATACCCTTTAAAAGCTAATCCAATTCTAACAGATTTTAAAAATTTTTTACTGAATTATCAAATTATAAAATATATACTCATTACAGTGGTTAATAAACAAAAGTTCTCTGTAATGAAGTGGAGGAATAAAGATAGAAGAGTCAACATGTTCGCTGAGCACTTTATTTATTGATTAAAAAAGTGATTTGCATTCTGACAGAGATGCTTTAAAAGCTAAACTGGCAGAGCTAATAAAAATAGTTTCTTCAGAATGTGCTGCTTCATTATATCGATCTGTCAACAACAATATAAAGGCAGTTGCTAAGTTAGGTCATAAAAATAAGAAAAGAAACTCTAAAATGTAGTTCTATATTCCTCCTTCAGTGCTTTGTACAGTATTTGTTTTGAGAGCATAATTGATGTACGTTTAAACAGTGATGAAAATAAGCCATCACTCTTTTGCTATATAATTTTTTTATACTAAGATTAATCTAATTTGTGTAGAAGGGGGTCACAGTGCTTAAAAAGTCCATCCATCAAGTCAACAAATACCCATAACATGCCTCTGAAATTCCAGGTGTTCCTTGTGATGTTCTTGGTGTAGCAATGACAAGGCAGGCATAGGCTTTGCTTTCAAAAAGCTAATCTTTAAGGATGATGGAATTTGTTAAGAGCCAGATAAACTTTGGGAATTTAGCAACGGGGTATTTAAGGTCACCCTGGTGTGATGACCTTAAATCCCCAGAGTTCTTTCTCTTTGCTTTAAAATGGTACCAGCACCTTGACTTACATCCATGGAAGCAACATGGTGGCACCCCAGGATGTCCTTCTGTGACTCTGTTCCTTGATATTTGGTTGGTTCTTCCTGGTTGCTCCCTTTGTGCACTGATCCCGTTAAATGACCCTAGACATCTACCGATGCCTGTGTGGGACTTTGTCTGAAAGGGAGCAGCTCTGCCTTCATGAAGTCCTGCAGAAGGCCCCCAGCTCCTTCCTAACTGCAGATCCCCTGCATTTTGACTTCAGCATCTCTAAAAATTCTTCTCTTGATGCTGGCTCCCTGAACTTGAGCTATGAAAATCAGCCCTTCACATTCTCACCCCAAAAGAGAATCCAACTTTAAATATTTCTGGACACCTTAGAGTTCTTAAGTCACTCTAGTCTGAGGAAGACTGAGGCAGCTCTGGATGAACCCCTTAGACTGTGTGCCCCGTTCCATCTCTCTTAACGCTCTTGTAACATATGCAAGGAAATATCTGTGAAGAAAGAGCTGGGACTCAGGGGGCCACTTTCTTGCAGCTGATTTTCTGTTGTCTCCCTTCAGTTCTTAACCCATCCCAGCACGTTGCTGTTTCTTCTAGAAACTCTTCAGAAGTCATCTTCAGCAACCACCAGAGAAACTGAGACAAACTTATTTATTTATTTATTATTAGTTTCAAGTACACAGTTCACTGGCTAGATGTTTATATAGTTTATAAAATGATCCCCCTAATTGTTCTTTCTCTCCCCTGGCTCTCCACCTGCCCTTTACATTAATGCTGACTGCATTCCCTACGGCAGCTCCCCATCTCTGTGACCACCTGTCAACTACTAATTTGTACTTCTTTAACCCTTCACCCCTTTCCCCCAACCCCCCAACTCTCCTCCCCTCTGGCTGTCACCAGAGAGTAGGAGACAAACTTTTATGAACAATTTAAAAAAAATTTTTTTAATAATCGAAGATTTCTTTCAACATGAAGTTTTCTTAATATAGCAATCTTCAAACCAAGCCATTCTTAATTCTAAAATTAGACTAATTCACCAGTGAATATTCAGAGAGTTTCATCTTTATTTGCCATATAAATGAAAGATATTTCATGTTAATTACTTAGAAACATTTGCATATGTTAATTTGCTCACTTTCTTTTTTTATTTTAAAGCAAAAACTTAAATCCCGTAGATCAAAAACATTTTTCCATTCTGTATATACTCATATTTTTAGATAAATAAAGTTGAGTAAGATTAGAAATTTTAAGTCAAATTCAAAGGATTTTAAGCTTATGGTCCTTTGTTAAGACGAAGGTAGTTTCCTTCTTTTCTGAGAGGACAAGTACCGAGACAGTGATCTGAAAGTTCTGCTTTGAGGAGCTAAGAGTGGGGAAAGAGATAAGGAGCTGGGAACAATCTCGGGAAGAAAATTGAGGGGGAAAGGAGAGACCCCTGGAGGGGTTTGAGATTTGTTGTGAAAGAGAAAACAGATTTAGAAATGCCACCCTAAGTGTCACCCACATCTGCTCGCTGGTCCCCAGCTCATACCCTGGACACATGCAGACGTTTGTATCTGCTGGGCAGGGGCGAGGGCAGAGAAAGAGAGCCAGGGCTGCCTCTCCCCGCCATACGCACGCAGTGCCCCGGCCTCGCCATGGTTGTGCACATGGGCTTGAAGGTTGCCGTTCTCTTCCATTCTGTTTGTCCTTCAGAGTAAATAACCTCCTGACCCACTTCATCCTTGCTCAGTAGAGACAGTTTGGGTCGCAGCATTAAACTTTTTCAGGTATTATTAATAGCAACACTATTGTTGACTTTCCAGTTGTTTTATGGTTAAAGAAAAGTCCTTATCCGGCTTTAATTATTCTATAAGAAATTTGATTAAAATACTCTGGAGCTGAAAACAGATTCGACATACAACTTAAAAGAGCTTAGCTCTATTTACTTACTCTAAGGCCCACTGACTGTCCTGTTCTCAAACAGGCTTTCATATCCACTAGGTCAATTATTCTCAAAACGTTTGACTTTTCTTCTTTAATAAACAAAATCTCAAAGGCCCCATTAGGTTATTTGAAATTCAAAATAAATGGGATCCTATGACTGAATATAAAGCAGTAAACACAATGCTGGTTTGTTTTCAATGCCCACACACACACCTTTCCACCTCTAAATGCTCCCCTGCCCCTTAAAAGGTCCTGAGCCACTCAGGGTATCATCCTGTGTGACTGGCCCTGCCACCTGCTTTGTCGTGCCCTCCACACAGTCCACAACTTCTGGTCCAGTGATGTGTGGCAGTTGCTCCCAAGTCAGTCTTGCTAGTTTGAGTGACAGCCCCTCCCCTTTCAGGCCCAGGAAAGGCCTCTTATTTGTACCAGGCATAGGAAGGCCAAGGGGGAACCACCTGTATTTCTATGTGTATGACTCTCTTATTGCTGCTGTAACAAAGGACCATAAGCGTAAAACCACACAAATTTATTACCTTACAGTTCTGGAGTCAGAGGTCCTAAATGGGTCTCACTGAGCTAAAAGCTGTGTGTCAGCAGGTTGTGTTATGCATCGAGTCTAAAGGAGAGGATTCATTTCCTTGCCTTTCTAGCTTCTGGAGGTCTGCCTGCGTTCCTTGGCTACTGGTCTCTTCCCATCTTCAAAGTTAGATTAAATTCATTATTCCTACCTCTGCTTTTGTTGTCACATCTCCATCTTTGCCTAGCCTGCCTTCATCTTACCTGCAAGGACCCTTGTGATTGCATTGGACCCCACAGGAACAAATCAGGATAATTACCTTATCTTAAAATCCTTAACTACATCTGCAGCTTCCCTTTTGCCCTGTAAGGTAACATGTTCCCAGGGGATTAGGGATATCTTCAAGGTACCATTATTTTGCCCATCACACTATGTAATAACCTGTATTCAACAAAACATATTGACACCCTGGGGTTTTTGGATGCTTTCCTGAATTTGGCCCTCTATATACTCAGCTACCTCATTCCTCTCTCTTCAGACTCCCTGACACCACTCCTCCACTCCGGTCTCTTGTCCACAGCCTTCCAGCTGTACTTTGTCCACACAGTTTTTTAATGGCCTGCATATCCCTGCCCTGTGCTGAGTCTCTATGACCATTCCAGATCTGCCTCAAAAACCTCAGCACCCATGCAGTAAGTGCACCCCTTGCACATCAGTCCTCACACAGTGGGAAGAGCTCTCATTCCCTTTCAGACAGTTCTAAGATGTTACACATGTGTATAATTTATTAAGACTTCTCCTGTAGATCTTTTTATGACTTCCTTAGATGAAGTTAATTAGTACCTCCTCTGTGCTTCCCAAGCCTATATTGTAGCACTTACCAGGTTTTATTATAATTATTTGTTTATAGATATTTCTTGACAAATAGCTTTTGGATTTCTCAGAAACAGAGTTGTCCTTTTGTCTTTATGTCCAGAGCACTTAAAACAAGTAGATGCTTAATAAATGCTTAATGAATGAATGAATGAATGAATGAATGCACAGACATGCAATTAAACCTTGCTCATACATTATTAAGCTTGAATTTAGCAAAAAAAATTCTAAGATTGATTATATAGTTATTAAAGGCATAATGGACTTTATTTTAAAAGCAGTCTTATAACATAGAGCCCAAGGATGATCTTTTTTTTTAAGTTCTCATATAAATATTATTTTTCCATCTCTGTACCAGGAAGTTTCCAAAAAAAACATGAGTAATCTTGATCTTAGTATTGACTTATATAGTATAATTTGGCAACCTCTTAAATTATAATATAACACAGAAAAGGCTTTTCATATCTTTTCATTCCTTGGTGGGGAATTTTAAGTGATGTTTTAACCTCTTGATTATGTTTATTTAACCACATTTTTGTCACCATCATGGGAGAATGGCATTTTGAGATAGCTGTTGGTGCTGTTAAAGTGAGGTTTCTAGCTCTGTTCTGATGGTTTGTAGTGAAGCATTAAGTTCAAGGTCAAGGGCAGTTAGGATGCATTGACCTAGAGTAAAAGGACTGGAGGAATGAGCCTCTGAAATAAATAAGAGGCATGTAAAGAAAAGGAAACAAGCAAGGCAAACCCAAGAGGGGTAGGTTAAAATGAAGATTTGGTTGAGGAGCTGAGTGGACTAAATCTCAGGGATTATAAATGAAACCAGGGGAATCCATGGTCACCAGAACAATCGTAACCCAAGTTCAGAGTCAGGAACGTGTGCCGATTTCAGGTAGGAGAAGAACCTGTCTTCCCGAGAACTTCACCAAGATTGGAACAAATCCTCAACTCATTTTGGTGGCCCATTGAATCAACTGGAAATAAGCAGTTCTGCGTTCACGGCCATAAACACAAAGTTCTCCATTTTGGGGAAACAGAAGCCTACCAGATGAACAAGGAAAATGTTTTTAGGGAGGATCTGTAGGACTTTCATCCATGACAGAAATAAATGTTCCTACATAACTGGACGGTGTGAAACTCCACTCAGGGTGGCAGTACTCTCTGCAGGGTATGTCTGGAAATTCCTTCACGGGTAGTCATGTTTAATTGTACACTGAAATTGGCCAGGTGCAGGGCTACCATTCATGGGATGCGGAAGAAGGTACGACTTTCAAAGATGAGAAACAAGCTATAAACCGAGGGGTGTGGACCTTACTACCTCCAGGTGATGTCAGCAGGAAGTTGACCATGGGGGACAGTACCAGCCACACAGCTGAAGGAAGATTAAGTTTGGGGAAGGCCCCGTTTCATCACGATAACAAATATTCTTTTTAATGGATGGTCCGTAAGGAAGCCTATTGTGTGAAGCCCAGCTTGAATGTTAATGGAGAATGTTGAAATCAGTCAGTCATCACTCTATTATTTTTATGAGTGTAATAGCATACAGGATATGCACTTGCCCATCAGTACATACACCCTTTGGGTGTGGTAGGGTGCTTGGCCATGCCTCGTGAATTGCAAAGCTGACATGACTGCACTAAACTGTGGGACCTTCTCTAGTAGGCGGCATGTGTGTGCCTGTGGTGCCTGTAAATTATGTCTGTAGTTAAAACGTGTGGCACTGATGAGATTTGGATTTCAAGGAAACCAAATGTAAATTCTAAATGCATGTTAGGTTCTAATTTTTATAACACAAATGATATACCTAAGGAATTTTATATGGATTTCACCTACCTATAAAGCGTAGGGGGGAAACTTCAGTGCGTCATCTAAAGGGAGAGGCCAGCCCTCAGCTCCAGTCCTTTGTTAACAGTGCAGAAAACAGGCGGATATTGCCAGATTTTAAGATCTCTCTTCGCGATATCAGAGATACAAATTTTTTTGTGTGTGGAATATGCCAGATTCTGAGAGATCAGAGTTTTTCAATTATGTTTAATTTACTTTCTAGTTTATGATTTCTGCTATCAAAGAAACTAGGAGCATAATGAATTAGCATGCTTCTTATTTCAGTTCTCATTTGATTGTTTTTTATACAAGTCTAGGGATTTAATTATCTTTCTAGTTTACCGTTCTCGTTTTTATCAATTTCCTTAGTGGAGACATTTATACTCCCAGCGGAGACATCTGGCAAAGTCTGGAAATATTTTTGGTTGTCACAACTTGGAGTGGCCTCTAGGGATTATGGAGCCAGGGATGCTGCTAAATAGCCCACATTGCACAGGACAGAACCCAACAACAAAGAAGTATCCAGCCCCAAATGTCAGTAGTGATGAGGTTATAAAACCCTGCTATGGGACAGGTTTTTATCCCTATCACCCCTTCCCCTCTTTTTCCCACCCTTCCTATCTTTCCTTAGAACCTTCCTCCAGGTTCTCACTGTTTCTCTTTCTGTAATCTCATTCAAAATTTAGGTTAGTATTTCTTAATTTCAAAATGCAGGGAAAAAATCGCATGGGAGTTTGTTAGAAATGAGTGCTTCTAGCCCCCACTTGTAGAAACTCTGGCATGTAGATCTGGAGTGGCCCAAGATTCTGCATCTTAAAAAAGCCCCCAGATGATGCTAAAGGATGGCCATGTATGGACAACACATAGAAAAGTAGTAAGGTAATCCCTGTTTTCATAATCTATGGTCCTCTGGTTTTCTTCTTTTAGATTCTTTATTATTTGAACTTCTTTGTTATAGTGTTACTTTTTAAAGCCCTTGACTTATAGATAGCTTTTAATAATTACACTTCGGGAAATAAGTAAATTAAAATAAATTATGGATAAAGAGTTGAAATTATATGTAATCATATTTGATTCTTATAAGTTGCCCAAGTAGCTGGATAATATATCTTATAGAGTTTCTTCTGACAATTTCTAGTCTCTTTTCCCCATTTTTTTTGGTAATACACCATATGTCTCCCCCATAAGAAGGCGGTTGATACTGGGTCCCTGAAAATACAAGATTAAAAATTTGTGTTTGAACATATGAGCCAAGTATAAAAAAAAAAAATCATGAACTGTAACAGCTGAAAACATTGGAAATAATTTATGTGATTTTTTAAACTGATCCATACAAAATGTTACGAAACTCCCCGGAGGTGGTAGTTTATGTCATGTTCTTGTTCCATAAAGGCAAATGGTGAGGGCAGTTGTAGGTACATAGGAGCTGTTCTTCCAAATGCTGCTTGTTACTTAGGAAAACTGCAGGTACTTGCCATCAGGGGTTTCAACTCATGTCAGACATTCCACGTGCTATAATGTATTGAACTGAAATCACAGAGCTTTGATAGTCAGATCTACCAGTTATTCAGTCTTCTTGAAATTCATGATTAGAATGGCACATGGCATTTATTGGGCCATTTACCAAGTCTTATCAACTAGTATGCCAGCATCAAAAGGTAGATGTCCTTTCACTCAGGACAACTCACAGTCATACAGTCTGCTAACCAGCTTGCCACCGAGAGTCATGGATAACTTTGTCACCCGACTTTGATCATTTCTTATGAAAATCCTAAAACAGGATTTTTATTTGTTTGTTTGTTTATTTGTTTGTTTGTTTGTTTGTTGAGAAAGTTGGAGTTCCATTCTGATAGCGTAGCGTTTACACCAAATTAGACCTCAACGCGGTTATCAGATGGCCTGGCGGGGAGGTCTTTAGCCTCTCCCTCATACTTTTCATCAAGTGCCTTCCAGCCTACTGTAAATAAATACGAATAAATGTATCATCAAGCAAATGTGTTTTCACACGTTTTTCTGAGCCCCTCCTGTATAAAAATTCCGGTGCTGACACTGTTAACAGGCCAGGGAACTTGAAACAGTGAGGCAGTATACATACCTCTCCTGCCAGTTGGAATCTTGGGCAAGACAATTCATCTTTCTGGAGCTTTATTTCCTCTGAATTAAAGTGAGGAGATTAAGCTGGCTGCTTTGTGATGTCCCTTCTTGTTCTAGAAGGCTGATTCTGTTAGGGTACCCACAATTTGGGTGTGAAAATGTTGAATTGATGACAGTCATTTGGAACGGGTCTGCTTTTCTCTGCATTCCTACCCATTCCCCAAGGATGGTCCAGGGTCAAGGGCAAGGACATTTCCCATCATTCCACCCACAAAAAGAACTCATGCTGATGCTAATGTGTCTAATTTGGTGATACTAATTGGGCCTTAAGACTGGGGATGTAGAGTGCCTCTTTCATGGATTTTATCTCTAGGATGTGTTTTTTCTATGAAAAGAAAGAAGTAAAAAGCTGCTTTATTTTTTGCTTGTCTCTTTTTTGTCTCTCTTTAGACTCTCCAAGGTTAGAAGTGACAGGGTTGCCTGCTCTCCTCTTGTACTTGGCCTGATGCTGCTTGGATGATGTCTGACCTGCCTTTGTTGTCAGACTAAGGCTCAGTCTAGCCTTGGCTTCAGTTGTTTACTACATAGACTAGCCTGGCTTATTAGGGTTGAAGTGAAACCTAACATGCTCTCTCTCTGTTTCCCTTAAAAGCTTTGTTAGAGAATGGTAGCTGTAGTCATCACACTAAGAAATCTCATCAGCTACAAAAGGTCAGCAAAATATTCATTCATTTGTTTGCACTTTTCTCTCCCTTTGTTCAGTAAGCACTTATTTAATGCCTATTTTGTGTCATGCAGTAAAATGCTTAGACAAGTTCTAAGCATGACAGTCCAGAAACCAAACAAATACAGAGTACATCATTATTTTGTGCACAGTCTCATGGTCTTTATTCTCTATGATCACATTTGTAAAAAGAGAATATTTGACTCTAAGAGGGAATTTCTAATCCTAACTATGGGCCCAAAGAAAACGTTACTAAAGGACATAATTCTCTATAGGGAAGGTTATAGACTAGTATTACCCCAATTCAATTATGAGGTTAAAAGTGATGATGGGGTTAAAAATTGTGTTTTATGTGGTATGTGACTTAGAACCCCATTGTCCAATTGAAAATCATAGCATGAAACTGGCTTTAAGCCAAGTCAATAGTGAAGAATTGATTTCTAGTCAAGACCTCTGCTCTGGGGTGACAGCTGTGGGCCACCCTGTGACACCAAAAGAGACTTGTTGTAACATCAAAGGCACCATCCATTATTCAGAGCTACACATAGGAGTGTTAGAAGCACAACATGCTAGCAGATCATTTTAAATGAAGGGAAACCTATGTCAGAACATAAACAGAATACTAGTAGGAAAATGGCAAGCACTTTGTGAGATGAAACAAATTTTTGTTTAAAATCTCCTTATTGTAAATGTGATGTTACTTTAAAAATTATTAACAGTGTCTTAAATGTGAATTGAGGAATTTTTCCCAAAGAAGAACTCTCAGAAATGGCCTGGTTATCCTTCCCGAACCACCTCGGCAGCCTCCAGAAGACTTCCCCAGGGCCGCTTACATGTTTCCATCTCAGTCTGTGTTTCAATCTCATGTGAAAGGAAAACTCAAATTATAAGGAATCACTGAAAATTTTAAAAAGCACGTAATGTTTTCTTATCCTAAAAGATTCTTTTTAATGCATTAGCATCATATTTATTATGAACTAAAATTCTCTCTCGGACTTTTCTTTTTTTCCCAAAATATATAGCTAAATGATATAAATTTGAAGAATACTTTTGAAACTTAAGTGGAAAGCATATTCTTCTAAAGATGCTTTTATTCAGTCTGCTGTGTTGAACTAGGTTTTGAGAGTCACCAAAGCTCTGGAATTTACACTGTGGCTGAATACCAAATGAAAAAATAGCAGTTTGTCTTCTCGCCAGAGCTGAGAGGTCAGGCATGTGTCTGCCCTGGTGTGGCTCTGCTCACCACCGGGCAGCTAAGACGGGTCCGCCTCAGCAGTGACCTGGGACCTGCCAACGCAAGACATCATCAGAGTGCCTCAAGACTTCTCAGTACTAACCCTGTGTACAAAGGAAAACTGTAAGGAAAATAAGAGAAGCAAATGCAGGAGAATCACTTATTCAAAAAAAAAAAAAAAAAGCCATTTGGTTTGGCACAGCTTTGTCTGGGAGTTTCCAGACCAATTCCAGCCTGTATCCTAAAGAGATCCCAGCCTAGAAAAATAATTTTTTTCAAGTACATGCATCATTGGCTACTATTAATTCTTAATTTAGGCTCATCCTGATAATGTCAGTGAAATAAAATGTGGATAAAATTTTTTTTTTACATAAGTAAAAACAAGTTAAAAGAAGTAATATTTAAAATGTATAAAAGCTATAAACATTGACTTTTATTTTTTCTTCAGGCCTATTTAATTACTCTCCTCCCCCACCACTTGGGTGGCATTCTGTTAAGTCATTAACATATGCTTATTTGTCCTTTTTCATATTAGTGTTAGCTTCTGACATGAAGATTCTTTACAATTCTTCTTGGCTTCTTTGTCTTCCATTTGTAAAATATTTTTTTATATTAGAGTGGCAGTATTCAGAACTACTGAATATTTTCTGTGGTATACTCACTGTGAAAAATGTTCTTGTATCAATTCATGGGATTATTATTTTATGTTTAGAATCTGCCTCACCTTTTCTTACTGAACAAAAATTTTAATAATTTTAAACATTCAGTTAAAAACCTCAACATTAGTAGTCTCAGCTAAAACCTAGTCAGTTTACTTTTCATGTAAATAATGTAAAGCATTACTTATAATTTGACTTCATGTCAAATATGCTGTTAAATAATAGTTTTAAAAAATAATTAAAACTATCATGGTGAAGCTCTAAGTATGTATTCTACAGAAAGACTAGCAAGCTAAGAGGTATGCAATATTTTTAAGAAAATTTGTATCAGAGATGAAACTACTAGTCTGTATATTTTTCCATTTCACGCCATAGTTTTTATTTCTTATGCACACAAATATAAATCATAAAAAAATTCTGAACTTGAATTTAGGCAACTTTCTTAGTTGCTTTAGAATTCTCAGACACATCTAAGTTGTAAGGTCACTGGATGTACAATTATTTTTTTCAGTTATTAGGATGATATCGGTTAATAACAAAGTTTCAAGTGTACAATTCTATAACATCATCTGTGTATTGCATTGTGGGCTCACCACCCAGTCTAGCTCCTTCTGTCACCATAAATTTGAGCCTCTTTAGCCTCTCCCCACCCGCTTCCCCTCTGGTAACCACCATGCTATTGTCTGTTTCTATGAGTTAGCTTCTTTGTTTTGTTGGTTCATTTGTTGCTTTCTGTTTTATATCCAACATATAAGTGAAATCAAATGGCTCTTGTCCTTTTCTGTCTGACATTTCACTTAGCATGATATTCTCAGGATTTATCCATGTTGTTGCAAATGGCAGTATTCCATCCTTTGTCGTGGCTGAGTAATATTCCATGGTATATACATACCACAACTTCTTTATCTAATCTTCCATCTAAGAATACTTAGGTTGTTTTCATGTCTTAGCTACTGTGAATATGCTGCCATGAACATAGGGGTACATACATCTTTACCAAAAAAGATTTCCAAATTTTTAGGGTAGATACCCAGAAGAAGGATTCTTAATTTTTTTTAAATAGACCAAGATGTGGAAACCATTGCAGTAGAGTAGCAGCAAATGCTAAGAGGAAAAAACAGAATAATTGAAACATGCCTAAAACGTGATGTGCAAACATATGTTCATGCAGTATATTTCAAATGTTCTTTGAGAACTTACTTAAGAAATCTTATGAATTTTTTAAAGAAAAATGCCATTACTTTTTAATATGTCTCAGGTAGACTCTTGTTTTAAGATAAATAATTGCTTGAGGTTGGTCCTGCTTCACTGACGTACCAGTAAGAGGAGGCGTGTGTGGGGCCCCGTCTGCCCAGTGTGTGTTCTAGTGTCTGGCCAGCAAGCTAGAGCCGGTGAGCCTGCTGAGGATCACACTATGACTTGGGACGGTGCAGTAAATTTCCCAGGTTTCTGTGGACTAGTTCCAGGTCACTGCCTTTTGCCTCTTTCTCATGCCTGGTTCACCCTTTGACCTTGTTAGAACAGTAATATTTCTTCATAAAACATTCTTAATGAGACTATTTACCTTGCATACCCAATAAGATCATGCTTCATGTAATAAATTCCCTACTCAAACATTTGCCAAGAAGGCAGCCCTTGCAGCAGTTAAAGAATTAACTTTTTAATTGAGGGAGAGGCCTTTTGCTGGGTGGCCACAGGTATTATAGTGCTATTCTTCATATTTTAAATATAAAACTAGATGAAGTTTTTTTCTCATTTGTTTGTGGGGTTTTTTTCCACATACACACATAGCATAATTATTCCCAAAGAATAAAAATTTATAACACAGATAATCTGTATAGTTGACCCTTGAACAATGTGGGTTCACGGGTGCTGACCCCTTACGCAGTTGAAAGTTCACATAAAACTTTGACTCCCCCAAAAGTTAATTACTAACAGCCTACTGTTGACCAGAAAAGCTTTTCCAATAACATAGTCAATTAACATGTTTGTATGTTATATGTATTATATGCTACTATTCTCACAATAAAGTAAACTTAGGGGAAAAAAATGTTATTAAGAAAATTGTAAGGAAAAGAAATACATTTACACTGTTTATTGGGGAAAAAAATTGCACGTAAGTGGACCCACACAATTCAAACCCACGTTGTTCAAGGGTCAGCTGCATTTTCTAAAGAATGCTCATTTGATTTTAAAAATACATTTGTCTGAAGAACTCAAATCAGTTGCAGCAGAGCTCAGGAACTTAATCTTTAGTCAGAAGTAGCAAGTTCTTCCTCCAGTAGATTCTATTTTTTATATAGGCTGACTAGTTTGATTTCTGTCTCCTTTGGATTCTCCTCCTATCAGAATTAAGGTGTCATAACAAGGAGCTAGAACAAAAGGCCTGGTTTATCAGATGCAGCAGCCCAGCCCACGTCTGCAGAAGTTGACTCTTCTGCCCTGGGATTTAGGAGAGAAAGCATCTTGTATATTGGTGCCGGTTGTTTTATGCCTCCTGCTAAAAAGGCTAATTCTTCAGTAGAGGTGGTCGGATGGTAACCTGGCTGATGATTTAGAAGTCATTTGAGCTCCAGGTCTTTTTCCTGCCCCTATGACCTCCCAATTTGATGTCATCTGCAAATGTAACAGGGTTTCTCTCTTCTGTTTTTCAATATTATTTCAGTAAATCACCTTCTTCTAACTCTAACTACCACTACCATCCTTGGGAACCTGTACAGTGGTGATAACAATAGTATCAGCTTCACTGGGCACTTAAGAGGATTAAATGGGATGATATTTTTAAAAGATGCTGCCCTAGCACCTGACATACAGATTCTCAATCAATGATAGCTCTTTCCTATTGCTATTTTCCCCACTAATAAAATTATACAATCTCAGGATTAGGAGAAACCAAAGAGCCCATTTTAAATACAGCACTGAGCAAACATTCCTGTACCTTGCAGTGGTGAAACTTTTTATTTAAAAAAAAAGGGGGGGAGGGGTGCCTGCTGGGAGATGGAAGGGGTGGAAGGGAGCATAGAGGACTGTAGGTGTTTTTTTCCATGGTGCTGGACATTCTTCCAAGCATGCAGTCTGAGATCACAGTATTTGCCCTTTGAGCATATTTTGGAAAAATAGTTCTAAAATTGTCTTTTACTACAGTAATAAGTATAAGGGATTTATTCCTGTTTTCAGACAAATAAGAACCAGAGATGTTTCTTTCAGACAAATGAAAGACTGGACCAAATGTCCTTATTGGAATTATCATTCCATTTTAGGGCTACTGGTTCTCAGTAACTCATTTAGCCCTGTTTGTCTGTGTTATTGCAGGACTGTACTCAGGCAAGTGAGATACCTGTCCATCTATACTTCCGAATTTTTAGAAAAGAAATTGCATGTTCTTGTCAAGAGAGGTATTGTAGCCTCTCTCTATAACTCATTCCAGAACACTTGGAGGGAATTCTCTCAGTGTCTGAAAACCCCCCTTTTTTGTCTTGTTAAACATTTTTAGCCTCGACTTCAATGAAGATAGAATATGGATGCCCTCCATGATTTGGCAAATGTCTTCTTAGGATTTTAAAATTACTTTTTGGTTTCTCATGTCCCTCATCTTCTCCTCTAGAATAAGTTGGTCCCAGTCTTTCTCCACCTTTTTCTTCCATAAGCATTTGGGTTTGTCATTTGTTGTTCCCTTCTGAGACTTCCCAGAGGTTATATCAGCACAAATATGGCAAGGCCCAGATGGGAGGTGTCCATCTAATAAAGCCACTGTCCACCCCACCCGACCATAAGGGCCCAGCCTCCTCACTGCTCCCCCACTGCGTGCAGCTCTTCAGAAGTGGTGCCAGGAGGAGCTCTGGAGTTACAGTGCAGGCTCAGCCCTCTTCCACTCAGTCCGGTGACAGTTTCTTTTGACTCAATACAAACCTAGCTAAGGTTTCACTGGAAGAAACCTCTGGAACATTTCTCTATCTCCCAGAGACTATCACCAAGAGGATGCTTCTCTGGCATTCTGTTTCCTCCTCTTCTGAGATTCTTGCTTGGTTCAGTGCCATCTCAGCCTGGCCAGAGCTCAGGGACAGGCTGCCTCGCCTTTAAAACTCTCGCCCAAGATGGAACCCTCCCCACACACAGCCTCATGTGTACACACACACCTGAGTCTGGCATTTAAAAAAAAAAAAGGAAGAAAATGTATTGCTGAATATTAGAGGAGAAACAAAAGAATATAGTTATGGAAAACATAAGTGCCATGAAAACAATCCCGTTAATCATCTGTCTGGCCCCAGAAGTGCCTTGCAGGCAGATGCTGGCTTGGCCCCTTTCTGACTGCTTGTCTCTGTTGGGAAGGTATCACTACATCATTGGGGATTGTCTGCCAGAACCTGTTACTGTCTCTGCAAAATTGGTGGACCTCTATTCCTGTTCCCTCAGAGTCCCTTGAGTATCTTGGCTCAGAATTGGCTTCAGGTCTGGGAACTCTTCTCTCGGAGGCGAGCAGTGGTGCTTGACTTTAGGTGGATCCTACCCAGGAAAGTGGCCCTGTCCACATGGGCCCTCAGTTTAATCTGAATCACAACAGAATCAAAGCAGAGCATGGTGGGAATTAACACTACAGCTACAGGAAAATGTGAGCACCCAGAGGAAGATAAGACACCTTCTCCCTGCCATTGTCTGACTCCCTGAACACGTCATTTCCACTGACCTGGAACATAGCGTAGCCTGCTTTATAAACCGAATTACATTCTTCGGTATTGATCCAACTTTCTTGAGATTGTAATCTCTTGTCCAGGCTTTGAGCTTGTTAATCATCATTGCAGTGCTCACAAAAGCATGGCACTTTCTACACAATGGGTGGGTATCAGTTATTTGTTAAATGAAAGATAAACATATTCTACAACAATAGCTAAAATATATTTCTTATAGGTATAAAACTATCTATGGATATCTATACACATTAAAATTTAATATGAATATTCACTACCTTGGAATGTTTATTAAGGTTATGATTGACAAAATACTGTATCTATGTAAGGCGCACAACATGGTATTATGATATAAGTATACCTGTGTAACGATTGCCACCATCAAGCCTAATAACGATCCAACACCTCACCTAGTTACCATTGTGTGTGTTCGTGGTGTGGAATGTTTTTTAAAGTAGTCAAAGGTTGTGTTTGAGTTTGCCTTAGCATGTTTTCTATGCTAATAAAATCAATAGTGCCTGCTAATTTAAGTAGATTAATGTAAAAATGTTTACAGATACTTTTTAAAACACTGTTTTCAACTGCCATAATCACTGGAAGAGTATTTATAAACAATTGAAATGCTACTTCCTGATTATCTATTGAGAAGCTAATCATTTATTTATAAAGCGACAAGTCCCTGGACTCAGTCCTTTTGTGTGTATTGCCTTGAGAACCATGGATGCTCTTTTGCTGTGAAACCAATTACATTTGTAGAAAGATGACATTCCTTCCTTTGGTTTCATGACAAAAGTACTTGATCGTCCCCCTAAAGCTCAGAGAACTTTTCCTCTGGCAGTAGAAAGGCAAAGAGAAATGATGCAAATGAAGAGGAAAACGAAAATAGGAAAGTGGGATCTGGGCGAGGGTGGCAAGAGAAATGGTCTGTGAACGAAAGAGGCTGGGGGTGGACTCTGTTACTGTCCTGTGGGTTTAAACCTGTAATTACATTTGGCCTTTCAACAGAAAAATATATGCTTTCATATAACCTCAGTATATCCTCTCTGTAATAATTACAGCTAAGACCTAAAATTTCAAGACATGGCATGAAGCATTTCTAAAATGACAGAATTCTCACTTTAAATTTTTCCAGTGAAATGTGATTGAAAACATTCTATATGAAAACATCCAGAAATTTAAAAAAGTTGTCCTGATTACCCATTTCTAAGACTAAATCTTTAACTGAACACACTTGAGAAAGATATGATAAAACTACCCTGAAAACGCTGTTTATCTCATTATATTTTACTGGGAGATGCAAGAATGATCTAATTCCTACCAAGGCAACATTCTGCCACACAGTAGTTTGCCAAAAGGGTAAGTAACAAGTCATATCAGTCTCAGGAGGTAGAGCAAACGAAAAAGGAAGTCTTGTCACACCATGTTGCATGGCCTTTGTGGATCCTGAGATCCCACTGGGGATTTTTTTCACAGTTTTTATAATGTCCCACAGGATAGTCTGTTCCCCACTTACTAGTCAGTATCAGCCAGAACAGGAGATGGCCTCCCCATTGCACAGCTCCTGGGGAACAACTCAGGGAGAATCAATAGAGCTCTGTCTCCCAGCACTGCTGGGAGAAAGTGGCTGCCAAGATGCTGCTAATAATTAAGGACTTGGTACCTGAGGGCAGGCACTTAAGTATGTACTAGTTTTTGTGACATCCAGGTAGAACAAATGAGACTCCTGAAGTTTAAGTGGGACTGAGAGATGTTTACTGTCATGTTGAAGCACCCTGCACACACGCGTGTGCACGTGCACACACGCACACACACACCTCTCTCTCTCTCTCTCTCTCCCCCACCCTCACCCACACTCTCACTCACCACTCACTCACACAGCTGTTGCAGGCAATTGAGAAATTAAGTGTGGCTCTGGCCACCTGAAGCATGAGTTTTCAAGCCCATTGGCCGTTAACTGCATGTTGAGTAAGGTGATAGGTAGTGATGAGACCCAAACTTCATGTTCACTGATGCTTTGGATGACGGAAGCCTGCTCATTAAGTATCTTTAGCCAAGGTTTTCCTGTGTAATTAGAGCACATCTTAATTATACACTTGGATGTGAAGCTTGTGCTAATCTTAAAGTATAAAAAACACAACTGAGATACAGAGAAAGGGGATTAGAAGAGAGTACATGGCACAGAAGAGTGTGGGCTCCGAGCCACAGCTGGATTCAAAACCTAGACCAGGTGTTTACCAGCGCTGCAGCCTTGAAGAGGTACTTCATTTCTTTGTGCTTCAGTTTCTTGACCTCTATGAAATAATGTGCCTAACCACAGGGCTGGGTGAGCAGTGGGATGCTTAAAACATCTAAAAAGTATTTTGAACTGTGCTTTAGCATATTGTTATATTAGTCATGGCATTTTAAGAGGCATAACTCTACCAGTGGATCATTACACAATAGAAATTTTGAAAGGGAATGATAACATTTCAGAAATTTTGTCTTAAAATCTCAGAAACTTGCCTATGTTTCCTACATGGAAGTAAATTAATACTGTTCTATGTAGTCATTAAAATTTGAAAATGAAATAAATTGAGTTAACAAACACCAAGTACCCATAGGCATCAAGGAAAGGGATGTTATAGTAATTCCTAAGGCATCACCTTTCAGGAGCTTTAATTGTAGAATACGGCATGTGTTACCAGTGTAAAATTTTTAGGCATTTTATAAGGGCTGCTTTGAACAATATAAGTATAATTAATATGTAACCTTACCCCTAGGCAGTTAGTAGAGATACTAGTTGATACACTTGGCCAAAGAATTTGCACAGTTAGAATATCATCTTGAACTATTTAAGTAAAAATAGATTATTACTCAATTTTAGATGTCCCACATATGCATAAAATCACAGCATAAAGTTAAATGTAACTGAAATGTTAAACATAATGTTGAAATTCTGCTCAATAGGTTACCCTACAGGCCACAACCTTGTATATAAATGCTAGAGGAACTGTCAAACATTCTTCATGATATTTTGTAACATTGACCTTAAAATGGTCATGCAAATGAACACATCACTACAGGCCTAAGGCCTTAAATAAATGTGAATTTTATAATTAATTTGCAAGCAAATATGACTTTTAATAAAATTTGAAAATATCACGCTTGGCTGTTTCTAGTCAATCATATTGTGATTATCATCATGTGCAGTCTTAACAAAGGATGAGGACATTTTAATGAACTGTTAGACATTTTTAATATTTGCAAAATTATCAGAATAAATGGAAATAACACTGAAATATTATTTCAGATGTTAGTGATGATTTTCAACGTGTTTTTATTTTTTGTATCCATTTAGTCCTCTGTGAGATAGGAGAGGGAGGCACTATCATTCCCATTTTTTCAGAAGAATCAATCGGTTAAGGCTTAGTTGATGTGACACAGCAGCAATTTCAAGTATCTTATTTCCAAATGACCAGACCAGTATATGCTATTAAGGATTTAAGCTCTTATAGAGGCATCAGTTAACCAGCATTTTGGATTATCTAAGTGTTTAATTTTTTCCTTCTCCTTCTTTGTTTTGCCTAGTTTTTGAGGCAGTCTACCGATTAAATTTTCTTTTATTCACTCACTCATTTATTCATAAGAAGCATCCTGGTTACCTGCCGTATGCTCAGCACTGCTAGGTGGCACTTTGTCAGCAGCTTCCCATAAGCATTTGTGAATATGATACATCTGCTTTTCATCTGAACAAATCTAAAAATCATATATTTTTTGCCTCAATTCTTTATCAGAGGAGACAGTCTATAAGAAATGAACTGATTTGAAACCTTGCAACTGCTAAGTAAGTTACTGCCACAGCTCTGAGTTCAGTTTGGCACTTCTGGACTTTCTCCTCTTTTTATCCTTTCATTCATTGTCCCAGTTATCTATCCATGCACCCATCCACTCCATCCGCCTGCCATCTACCACCACCCCCATCCTCTCATCTGCATTCCAGTACTCCCTTCTGCCTCCTCGTTCTTTCATTTTTTGTTTTCTCTTTTAAGAGTCCTTGAAAGTGAAAGAAAGGCAATTGTTATTAAAGTTAATACTAATTCTTTGGTTTAACTAAGATGAACACATTATTTATTCATTGACCAAAATCTGACACTTTTAGGAATAAACAGGGCACTATTGATAATCATGGTGGGAAAAGAAGCATAAACCAGGGCTGTTTTTGGTAAATTAGAATATATGGTCACTTGCACATAATGTGTTCTCCTAAAAATCTAAAGTGGTTCCTATGTATTATGGTTAAAGTGGTTTCTTAGTATTATGATACTTTTTAGTTCTGGGCTATATGATGTGTGAATTATTTATATCCAAAACAAAGAGTTGGACAGATTTTTAAAGATTGTAAATGTGTGTGTCAGTGTAACTTGTACCTGAAATTCTTTGTAACAATTCCTATACATTTTCTAGTTAGCTGTTCAGTTTGGAATCATCCAAATAATTAACGTCTTGCTTTGGGTTGATTGTGCTCCCTTTCATTCAGTGGGAATCTAGAAATCATTTTCTCTAGCATTTCTCAAGCAGCCACAGGGGCTGCAAAGAGGAGGAACACCCAGTCTTTGAGGTTCCACAGTTCATTATATATATAGCTGGGGACAGAGCTAGCAACACGTGGACAGAATAACTGCTCTGCATAAGCAGGTATGGCAGAGACGCGCCCACGAAGAACCTGGAAAGGGCCCAGGGGAAGCAGATGCGTGCTGGCTGAGGCAGGCTAAGGTGACAAGCTCAGTCAGGCCATTCTAGCACTTGTTGGCAACTCTTTGGTGGATAATAAGTGGGGATTATTGGCTTATGTAAAATTTAGTTGAGGCGGATATAAGTTATTAGCATATGAAATTATTTATCCTCCCTCTGAACCTGCATCTCTATTTTGCATATACTTGCTGCGTAGTCTTGGACAGATTTCTTAATCCTTCCGGTCTCAGTTTCCTCGTTATAAAATGAGAATCAGAATAGCACCTACTCATAAAATTGTTAAATCGGTTAATTTATGTAAAACATTTAGGACAGTGCCTGGCATTAAAGAAATATTTAAAAAATCATTCTTCCTATTAGTATAACAAGTCATCTTTAGAGGAAAAGTGTGCTTTGACTTATATAAGTCAATATGTGGTTGTAATTTACCTCATATAATTTACCTCGTAATTTAAATTTGCCCTTTTCATTTATAATTTTTTTGCAGCTCGAAAGTCGAAGAAGTTGGGCAAGTTAAAAGGCATTCATGACGAGCAGTCCCAGCAGCAGCAGCCCCCGCCGCCGCCCCCACCCCCCCAGAGCCCCGAGGAGGGGACAACCTACATAGCACCCGCAAAAGAGCCCTCGGTCAACACAGCACTGGTTCCTCAGCTCTCCACGATCTCACGAGCACTCACACCGTCCCCCGTTATGGTCCTTGAAACCATCGAGCCCGAAATTGTGTACGCAGGCTATGACAACTCAAAACCAGACACCGCCGAAAACCTGCTCTCCACCCTGAACCTCTTAGCAGGCAAACAGATGATTCAAGTCGTGAAGTGGGCAAAGGTAATTCCAGGTAGGATTGCCTCTCCTTTCGCGGTCGACATCCAGAATGAGACAAGTCGGGGCAGCACATTTCACCACAGGCCACAGCGCAGTCAGAGTAGGCTTTCTCTTAAATCCTGAGATCAAGTTTTTCCATGGATATCAAATTAATCTAGTGTGCAGGGGAAAAATATCTGGTTAATGTGCTCCTTTCTCCTGAGAAGTTAGAGTTGAGAGTTCTAGTGTTCATATTATCATACATTTGTCATGTTGATAATTAAAATGGAAAATTTCATCCCAGGAATATGAATAAGGTAAAATGCATTCTGACCATGAAGCACAAACTGAGCCTGTTACTAGCAGCTCATAACCAGTTCTGACCTAACTATAGACCAAGTAAACCAAGACCTATCTAGTAAGTTGTACGAGACCCTGAAAGTCCTTTCTAAAAATGCCGTCTTCCTTCTATAGCACCCTTTAAATTGTCCTTGAAATTCCTATTTTAGTCATTTTTTATGCTATAGGATTTTATTAAGAAGACCCCTCTTCATCTAACGGAAACATTTAGAATCACTCTCGCATTGTCCCAGTTCATTAAATCCAGAGCATTTTCTGAGATGACCTATGGTCAGCCCGCAGCCATAAGAAAAAAGATTCGGGGAAGCTCTGATGACCGATTCTTTGACGAGGAGCTTTCCCAGGTGAAACTGGAGCAGAGCATGATGAACCTGGGAATATACGGGGTGAGAAAGGAACAAAAAAAAGGCTTGAGACCTAGAAAGGAAGACTGTAGGAGAGGGGAGGGCAGGTGCTGAAGGTGTTTATTCGACTTCAGACCTCCACTGAAGCCCAGCATTGTCCCAGACTATGAGAAGCCAGGAGTGACACCTTTTCAACCACTGCAAACTTATGAAAAGTAAAACCTTTCACCAAGATGGCAGATACGCAGTTGACAGTTATTAAATTATCCTTTATTTTGATGCCATTAATTGTTAATATGATGAAGACATTTTACAGGTGAATACAAATTCAGCCTAACCAAGGGTTTTAGACCATCATCCACAGTGAGACTCCCTGAACTCCCCAGCTCTGTGTGCCCTGGCAGTTCACCCTCTGAGAATTGAGGGCGGATCTAAAGGAAACGTTGAACAGGGCTAGGCTCTGTAAATGACTGTGGAATTGATTTGAGTCTGTTAGAGAAAGGTGGCTGTTTGGGGGCTGACTTAAGCTCCTTTCTGGAATATAGTTAAATGCAAAGTAGCTTTCTGTGATTAATTGTTCTGTTCTTTAGGATTTAAGAACTTGCCTCTTGAGGACCAAATTACCCTAATCCAGTATTCTTGGATGTGTCTATCATCATTTGCCTTGAGCTGGAGATCGTACAAACATACGAACAGCCAGTTTCTCTATTTTGCACCAGACCTAGTCTTTAATGAGTAAGTACCTACTAATTAGCCTTCATAAAATAAACTGCAGTTATCTGTTATGTTTTTTTATTATTTCTAAACAGATGTATATTTGTGAAAGCATCCAGTGATACTAGCTAGCATTTTTAACAGTAAGAAAATCTGTCATTTGAGAATTTTAAAAAATTACTTTTTCAAATTATTATGCACATGCCTGAGTATGTTTAAATCAGTATATATAGATCTCACATAATAGTGTGTGGGAATTATCCCAAAAGAAAGATGATCCAATTGGCTCCAAAAAGTTGCCTGGTACAAAGCCATGATTAATAGAAAAAGTCTCTTTTGGTATCTACTTCAGTCAAGGAGACGATCTAATTTCTAGGAAATGTGAATGTGTAAAGTGCCAGTTTTTGTGCGCATTCATATAATGGTTCTTTGTTAACAGTATACAGCTGCTCAATGTGTTTTCATGACAATCATAATTACTCTTCTTTGCAATCATAAAAGAAGCCAAAATGTTATTCTGTAGTGAGACATTTTTAGTTTTATGATGCATTTTAAGAGGTTGAAAGAATCGCAATAGATTTTTCTTTGGCCATGAATTTTTTTTCTCCTATGTTAAATTTACATTTTAATACTGTTTGCATTCCAGATTAGCACATTTCATTTGTTTATATCCAGCGGTGCTTCTTTGTAATTGTTGGGTCAAGAAATACATAAAATAAAAGGGAACATTTGAATTATGAAGTAACCGCAGCCATATTCTAACAGATGGTTCTCTCTAGAGATATGAAAATAGGGGTTTTCAGTAGGGAAGGAAGCAGATGAGAAATAGGTTGATGACAAAAGAAACAAAAGCAATGGAAAAGATTAAAATGGACACATAATGCCAAGATATGGAATAGTATCAGTACTAATTTACCTAAGAGTACTAGTTCACCTGATTATGGAATCCCGTAAAGACAACTCTATTCTAAGATAAATCAGGACCATCAGTTGTTGCTTCTCAAGGTGACCCTTCTTTTGGCAATTATAAAGAACAATTCTGCTGCACAAATTTTCACCAAAGGCGTGAACTGAGACCAAATGACTGAGTGCACATTTTAATTCACTTGTTTTCCTCAATACCCAGTTAATTTTCTTAAATAGTAAGCTCGTTTTTAAATATGGTCTATAAGCCGGAAGAGAAACATTAAGGAAGGTCTTTGTTTTAAAGTGAAACGTAGGTAGATAAGAAGCTCTTGTTAGTGCTATCCAGTGTGTCTCTGTTTGATTTTTAACAGATTAAAATGATCTATTTAATCTCATTTAGTACATATATTTTTGTCATGAAATATTTATAACATAAGATTTTCCATTTTATTCCCGTTTAAGTATACAATTCAGTGGCATTAATTCCTCGTTGTTTGCAGCCGTCACCACTGTCCATCTCCAGGGCTGCTTCATCATCCCACACAGAAACCCTGAACCCATGACGCAATAATTCCTCACTCTCCCCTCTTCCCACCCCTGATAACGTTTAATCTATGAATTTGCCTAGTCTAGATATTTCACATAAGTAGAACAATAATATGTACTTTTGTGTCTGGCTTATCTTAGCCTGATGTTTTCCACGGTTCACTCTTATTGTAGCATGCATCAGGCTTTCATTTTATGGGTGAGTACCCTTCTATTGTATGTAGGTACAGTGGAGCCTCCTTGTTTGCAGTTCTGTATTTGCGAATTGGCCTTCTGGCTACATGTGCCTGTAACCCCATCCATACCTGAGGCGCTTTGGTGGTGGTTTGTGGGCATGCACAGAGCTGCAGTAAGTTAAAGTGGCCCTGTGTGTACATTTCAGCTTAGACTTTGCCTTCCTGTTCCAACTCTCTTGTTGTAAACAAGTGCCTTTTCCTGGTCTATTTAATGTCTTGTTTTTTGCATTGTATGTTCCTTTTGTTGGGCCTTCACTGTTTCAAATGACCCCTAAGGCCAGTGTTGAAGGCAAGAAGGCTGTGATGTGCCTTAGAGAAAAAATACAGGTGTCAGATAAGCTGTCAGCTGTGAGTTCAGTGTTTGTACATCAACACTAAATATTAATAAGGTGTCTTTAAACAGAAATACTCATAAAACATGATTATGCGTCGATCAGTTGATGAAAATGTTAATGACCAGTGTTTCTCGAGAACCTAACCCCGTAATTCGCCTAAGAGGAGCAGCAGTTCAGTATCCACTAATTCAATGTCCACTGCAACTTTATAGGACAGAAGTACCTGATATATTTTTACCACATAAAAAGAATGGGCCACATTTTGTTTATTCATTCATCTGTCGACGGACATTCGGGTTATTTTCACCTTTGGTTTTTGTGAATGATGCTGCCATAAACATTTGTGTGTAGGTATCCGTTCGAGTCCCAGCTTTCATTCCTTTCGGGTGTGTACCCAGGAGCAGAACTGCAGAGGCATATGATGATTCTTTGTTTAGCTTGAGAAACCACCAGACGGTTTTCCACAGCAGTTGCACCATTTTACATTCCCATATTCCCAGCAATGTCACAAGAGTTAGGAGAGTGACAAGAGTTCCAGTTTCACCACCCCCTTGGTAACACTTAATTTCGGTTTGGTATTTTGTTTTTAGTTTTTAATCGCTATACTCGTAGATGTGAAGTGTTGAGAGGTTTGAAATATGCCTGACATATGACATCACGTAAATTTAAGGTACACAGGTGTTGATCTGATACTCTTATACGATTGTCATTGTGGCGACAGCACCTCTATCATATCACATGACGATCATTTCTTTTTTGTGGTGGAAGCAATTAAAATCTAGTCTCTGAGCAAGTTTAGTGATTATAATACAATCTTGTCTTTATTCGCTGTACTGTGCATTAGATCCCCAGGACGTGTCTGTTAGTTGCGAGTCGATACCCTTAAGCGACATTTCTCCTGTTCTCCCACCCCTGGCCACCACCATTTTATTTCTGTTTCTTCGGGAGATTATTAGCCTTTAGATTCCACACATAAGTGATATCTTGCAGTGTTTGCTTTCTCTGTCTGACGTGTCTCTTAGTAGGTATGAAGTGGTATCTCGTTGTGGGTTTGATTCATTTTTCCCTGATGCTGGGAGTCTTTCTTAGGCTTTCTGGCCATTTGTATGGAAATGTCCATTCAGGTCCTTTGCCCATTTTCAGTTGGGCTGCTTGTCTTTCTGTTCTTGAGTTGCAGGAGTTCTTTATATATCCTGGATATCAAACCCTAATCTGATACATGGTTTATATTTCTCCCATTCTGGGGTTGTCTTTGCACTCTCTTGATAGTATTCGTTCATGTACTTTTAAAGTGGAAGCTTTTAATTTTAATGAAATCCAGTATATATACTTTTTCTTCTGTTGCCTATGCTTTTGTTATCATCTGTTAACTTTTCATTGTGGTATTGAAAGGAAACGTGCTCTGAGAACAGTTGATGGGAGGTATTGATCTAGTCAGTATTGATTGTCAACTAGGTGAGGGAAGTATAGAAGGAGGAAATTGATCTAGGCTCAGCGACCAGCCTGTGCAAGTCCCAGTCGCAGGAAGGAACAGAATGCAAGACATTGTGATGGCGGAGATGGAGGTAAATACCAAGATGTTGAGAGGCCAAATCAACAGGAACTACCAGAGGTTGGATTCTGGTAGAGACTGGAAGGGAGGAAGAAGTAGGTGTCTAGGATGACTTTGAGGCCTCTGCCTTAAATGTCGGGTAGGGTTTGGTGTGTGCCCCCCGCTCCCACCCCCGGAATAGGGAGCCAAGGTTTGGAAAGGAAGGGAGAGCATGAGGCCAGTTTTGAACGTGTTAAGATACAGTTGTCTTTGATACATTACCTAAGAGGAAATATTAAATAGGCAGTCATTGATCCAAGTCCCAGCTAAAGATGTAAATTTTGAACTCATTTCAGAGGAGGAAAGACAGAAGAGAGTTATGGCACAGATCTCAAGGAAAAAGAGGGCTTCAGGAAAGAAAGTATGACTCCCGTTGTTAAATGCCATTGCAGTCCCAGTGAGACATGAATTAGAAAGCTCAAGCACACCCCACTCGTTGTCTGCCAACACCGTGCACATTCACGTCTGCTGGGCACGTCCCTATGCTTCCCCTCAGCTTATACCTGCACTTCATTCCCTTACACCAAAGTGAAGGAACAAGCAGGCACGTTGTGCAGGAGAGCAATGGATGCCGTTCAGCTGAGGGTAGAACGCACTGGTGTGAGCTCTCCACGTCCCCCACCAGCCCCGACTGTTTGAGACCGACCACCTCTCGCCTGCACTGGCAGTTCATTTCTGGGTGTCTGCATCCCCCACCCCACCCTTGTTTCACTGGTCCCTCCTCACTGAAATCACAGACTCTGTCTTAATCGTCTTTAAGTTCCCTGCACCCACCATTGTGCCCCAGGCATGGTGGATCCTCCATAAATATTTGCTGAATAAATGAATTATTGAACAAATGAACCAGTCTATTAATGAGTCTAGAAGGGGCTTTCTAAGTTATCGTTTCTAATTTTGAGGACGAAGTTTATGATAAAGAAGTGTGAGATGGGGAGGCATTGATTTTACGAACAGGCACTGCTACGTTCAAAACGTGCACAAAACTCTGACAGGTGGTCACTGGTGTTTGTCTCCAGCGGTGAGACAGATCTGAAGTTCCCAGGGCCCTTACCCAGCCCTGTGTCCCAGCGTGGTGGAGCTGGAGGAAAGGCGGGAAGTAGGGAATGATTAAGGAAAACATTCTATCCAATTTCTTATTAAACATTGGGGTGAAGATATGAGATAATACTTTAAATTAGCATAGAACTTTTCCTATTATAAATTCAAGACTTTTCAAATATGTATTAAATGATTAATTATTCAGCGTTACCTTGAAACGGCTTATCATATGTTGCTACTGATCACTGCAAGGATTCAGATTTCTTATCAATTCAATACACACATTAAAACTCCCATTTAAGCTCGTAATGAAATTTCTTCAATTTTTTTTTAATTTCTGAAATGAAGGTTCAGTGCTACATTCTCTCTTAAGTCTCAGCCAGTACTTTAGAATTAAAAGTGTGTGTGTGCGTGTGTGTGTGTGTGTTTTCCTGTCTTTGTAGTCCTGAACCCGTTGGTATTCTGTCGCTCGGTGACCCCCTCTCCTGAGAGATCTGAGCATCGCCTCAGCTCCTTCGTGAGGGAAGGTGAGTCCAGGCCACACCGTCCTGTGGACGCGGCGCTGGCTGGCGGGGTGATGGCAGCACCAGGAGGGAAGTGCAGGACGCAGCCCTCAGCCATTTCAGGTCACGTCCCATGGAGCGCTGTCCACCCGTGCCCTGACCCCACTGGGGGCTCACTGTGCTGCCCTTGTCCTTAGTGAGGGCCTCTGCCCAGGCACCTGTGCCAGCAGACGGCGCCCTTATGTCCCTCTGCACCCGGCTCATGTGCGCGCTGCCTGTTCCAAGGCTGAGTCCGCATTGTGATCAGAGCATCCCCACCGGGGACCCTGAGTGGTCGGGGTGAGAATGTGGTGCGCCCCGCACTCCCCTCCAGAGGCTGGGAGATTGATATTCCTGAGCCACTAGAGGAGACTTCTGTGCCTGGACTCTTGCTCCGGCAGTCAGGGCCCGCGAGCGGTGAGGGACAGGAGTTCTGATCAGAGGGGCCGGGGAAGTAGGACGAGCCTGGGTCAGCTTCCCCGTCAGGGGCTCCACTCGTTCCCCTGCTCTGTCCCAGCCTCTGTTTCCCTCCTCTGTTTCCTTCCTGCTTTTTTCACAGGGGGTTTCTTACTTTCCCTACGCTTCCTGGGACACTGTCTGTGTAGTTTCTAGTCTCTGACCTTCTCTGTTTTCCTCTCCCTTCCCCACCATCTCACTCCCCTCCCTCCTCCTCCTTCCCTGTGTGTGTGTGTGTGTGTGTGTGTGTGTCTCACAAACACACACACACACACACACACACACACACACACACACACACACACACCTTCCATTATTGAAAAAACAGCAGCCTTCTGAGATTTACACTGGTGTTATTTTATTCTGGTTTACTATGAGAGAATAAACTTTAAAAGAAAAAGAAAAGTCCTGTGTACTTCACCTCTCCATTGAACCTAAGAAACCCGCGCCCTGCACCAGCAGCTGGAGAGCGAGCTGTGCAGCAGGGACATCCTAGCATTTCATTTGTTGGGCAGGGGGACAGCTTCCCCTTCAGACGGTGCACGCGCTGCCCGTTTCACCATCGTCCCACCGCTGCCCAGTGGTGGAGTTCTGGCCCTCCTCACCCAGGCTTGGCCCCTATAGATGGTTCAGTCTGGGAGTCCTGAATAAAGAAAATCAATGTCAAAAGTAGAAAATGGTTCATCCTTGTCCGCAAGGGGCAGAAGCATTGCATAGTGGACTTCTCTTTCTTCTGCACAAAGGCAGGGTATGCAGGACATCGCGCCCCTGAGAGGCTGCGCAGGGGGAGTCTGGGGCAGGCGTGGTGGGGCCGCAGGAGACTTCAGAAGCTACAAAGGGAAAGTAATCCTTCAGTCATGAATGGGGGCAGAGGAAGGGGAGGCACAGTTTCCCAAAATGAAAGGTATTTTCTTTCCTTTTTTTTCTTAAAAAAAAATTACAGCAGGCATTCAATATTATGTTCATTTCAGATGTCCAGCATAGTGATTAGACATTTTTATGCCTTCAGAGAGATCCCCCTGGTACCCTCCTGGCACCATCCATAGGCATAAAGAGGGTATTGACCATATTTTCTGTGCTGTACTTTACACCCCTGTGATGATGATGTAATTCCATCCTTTTTTTCAATATTATCTTTTTTTTTCCCTTAATCGGTCAAACATAATGATAAGAAATAGCGTTGGAGTAAAAAGTTACTTCCAGCAGAGGAATTGAGAGCAGGGAAGTTCTTGAAAAAATGGACAACTTGACTTTGAATGCTAAGTCTGAGTTACTGCTCATATTTTTAAAGAGTTCCTGAAATGAGTGTGCAGGGGACAGGGACGGCCCTTCGCTAGGAAAGATGAGAACACCAAAGACTAGTGTTAAGTCTAGAACCATCGGCGACTGTCTGACTCACTTCCTGACCCGTCGTCTTGTTTGCCGCACCCCGCCTCTCATGTTAGACCACTGTGGGGAGAAGGAGACAACTGATCTTCATTCTCTCCATTCATTCAACAGATATTTCTTGGGCAACTTCAATATACTGAGCACTGATCAGGCACGGGGAATACAGCAGTGTACGAAGCATGGAGCGCTCACTAGTGGTGGGGGGGTAGGACAGTGGAAAGAAAGAAGGCAGCAGTGTGAAGAAATGCCACCTGCTGTGTCCCCAGGGTCTATGCCTCAGGTAACACACCTTGATCCCCATATGATGACTGTCTGCAGCCACACCGTGGTGGAATTTAAAATGCTAAGGTGGAGTTTGAGTGCACTCCCTCAGAGGGTCACTCGTGCCGTTGGTGAGCCACACTGGCCGCCTTTTGGTGCTTTGAAGGACCCAAGCTCTTTCTTGATCTCAGCCTTGACCTCACAGTTGCCCTTCGCTCTGTGCAGGACGATGGTGTTTTCTCACCAGCTTGTCTCAGCTCCAGAAGTTCCTCATTCGCACGGCTTTTGCCTGACCACGTCCAGAGTAGACCCCGCTCCGCTGTTTCTCCGCATTGTATCACGTGTTTATCTTCTTGGGAGTAGGTCTCCTGCCCCCGTATTGGAGGCTCAGGGAGTGCAGGAAATCGGCTTGGCTGGTTCACCTTTGCATCACCAGCACTAGAATACCGTCTGGCAGTAGTAAGTACTTGATGAACTAATTAATTTTGAAATGCGGTCTTCAGCATTATTTCCTGCTGCTCTTCTGCATAAACTCCATGCCAGCCAAACTAACCTTTCTCTTCCCTCAGTCCTGTCTCCCCTGATGTGTCTTTGCTCCTGACATTTTTCTTTTCTTCTCTCAAGCCCAAGCCATTGGGTGCATCCTCCCTGATGACTTCTCTTCCCCTCAAAGTCAAGTGACTTTCCCCCCAAAAAAAACTCTTCTTCTATTTAAGTTTTTTTTCTATATCAATTGTTGGATGTTTTATGTGTTTGACATTTCACTCCAGACATACCATAAACTACTAAAGCACAAGAAGATATACCTTAAAATTTCTATAATTTTTAAATGCAAAATGCTTTCTATATAATTGGTACCCGGTACCTATTTTTGATTCATTAATGACTACTTTTTCTAGCACAGGTATCAGAAGCAAGGTTCCTAATGTGGCTTTACCCTACAGTGCTTTTAGGGCTTAGCATGTGAACTCAATAAAAACGATTCATTTTTTGTAGTGTTACTTTTTTTAATTTTCTTTGCATTTTACTTCCCGAACACTGCTGTATGTTAATATTTCTTATGTTGTAGTGTACTTGAGAAACTTCCTAAGTACTTAATGAAGCTGGGTAATTGCCAGTATAGTAAGAAATTAAAGCAAAACAAATAGGAGACTGTAAATGGAATGAACAGTAAGCTATATATAATTATATCGGGATCACATGGAGAAGTAATGATGCAAGAAATGTGCCCAAGCTTTGCTCTGGCTAACTAGAGGGAGCTGTTTTTCATTCTGAATAAAAGTCAAAACCAGTTTAAGATCATATGTTAGCTTTACAAGGCTTAGCGTGCGCTAATATTAGCATGTTGTTTTTTACTTTGGTTAGCCCGCTCAAGGACTCTGGTCTCTTCAGCTAAAAATACTCTTCAGTACAAAATAAAATCAATGGAGTGAATTTCTTTATTGGAAATTGATAGAGATAAATTAATTTCGATGCAGCGATTATACTGCAAGACTGGACAGGTGTTAAGGAATGGATTAATCAGATACAGAATTAAGGGGGGCCCAGGCTTCCTACCTTGACACAGCTCACCAGACACAAAGGTGGTCGCTTTGATGGTCACGCTCTGGATGGAAGGTGGAGGACACTCTTGCATGCATCTTGACATATGAAGTGTTTTCTGAACTTGTATCTTTAGATGCTTCTAGAACCGAAACTGAGCCACACGATTATCCATTTTTATTGTGTCACAGATGAGTGAAGATTTGGGTTTTACACCCCTCACTTGCGTCCTAAGCTAATTTAATAGAAGGGTTGTGTATTTGGAGAGCTCTGAAGAGGTCATTTAATTTTTGTCGGGTTTTGAGATTGATACTTTTCTGGGAAGGGAAAGAAACAAAAAGAACGAACATCATTGGGAGTCGCTCAGCCTCCTTGCCGAAGCTCATCTGTGCCCCTGAATGGTGGCGCTGCAGGAACTAGTACCGGCTTAGCCAAGGCTCCGGTTTGCAGCCTGTGCCTCACTAGGCCGGCGCCTGTGCCTCTCCACCCTGGGATGGACACTGCCTCAATAGCAGGATTGGTAGTGTATAAACTCCTGACTTCCTTTTGCTGCAGGCATGATATCCTCTGTCTCAGTCAACTCTGGTCGCTGTAACAATACCACAGACTGGGGAGGCTAAAGTAACACTTATTTGGGGCTGGAAGTCCAAGATCAGGGTGCCGGTATGGGTGGGTTCTGGTGAAGACCCTCTTCCTAGCTTGCAGACAGTGCCTTCCTACTGTGTCCCTGCATGGCAGAAAGAAAAAGCTCTGGTGTCTTTGCTTCTTCCCTTAAGGGCACAAATCCCTCACGACCTTACTTAAACCTAGTTACCTCCCAAAGGCCCCAGCTCCTGCTACCATCTCCCTGTGGGGAGGGTTTCGACAAATGAATTTGGGAAGGACACAAACATTCAGTTCATAGCACTCCATTTACATAAATGCTAGAGTCCAGAAGTCCTTAACAGTCAAACAGTTTAGAGGGGGAATCTGAATGATTACGAGCTGACACTGAAAGCTCTGAAAAGATGCCGTGCTCTGTGCTGTCTCCAGTACCTTATCCTGCTTAATCCTCACAGCACTGTGAGGCCGGAATGTATCATTCCTGTTCTAAAGATGAGGAGACACTGGCTCAAAGTTCTGAACCCAAATGCCTCTCGGCCCAGCACTTAGAACTTTTCAACTTCATCAAGTCTCGGCACTGATGGAATTTTCCGCACTTTCCGCAGGATGAGTGAATAGGACCCCATCAGCGGTTCGCAAGCCTTTTGTTCTCAGGACGTCCTTTATGCCCTTAAAATTGCCGAGGACCCCAAAGAGTTTTTGTACAAATAAGGTATACCTGTTGGTATTTACCCGTAGCAGAGGTTAAAACAGTCTGTTTTAAATACTGATTTTTTGATTCATTTTAAAATAACAACTTATTACGTATTATAAAATTCCATAACAAAACCTAGCATAAACATTTCCATGAAAATGACTATTTTTTCCAAAACAAAAAACTTAGAAGAGTGGCATTCTTTTGCCTTTTTGTAAATCCCTTCCATCTGCCTTAAATGGAGACAGCTGCGTCCTCATCCCCGCGTCTTACGTTAGTCTGTTGTGATAGGTTGTTTTGGTAAGCATGTCTGAAGAAAGTTCAGCCTCACCCAGGTACATAGTCTGGAAAAGGAGGACCTCACAGACTCCAGAAAAGGGTCTTGGGGACATCCTGGGCCCCTCACAGCCCAGTTTGAGAACCACTAGATGAGGCGATCTCTAAAACCCAAGCCAGACTCTCGTTCTGCTGGGTTTATGGGAAGCCTTGCTGGACGTCTGGATCTCTGCTTTCTCATTCGAGGAAGACTTAATAATCTGCATTTCAGACATCAGAGAATCGAAGCTGAGTGGAGCACAGCCCCTGCACTTAAAAGATTCTCTGTCAGTAGCAGAAGACCGACTGAGCCTCCCGTGTGCCTGCTGCTGTTACATGAACTGCCTCCTTTGTAGACGGCCATATAGTTATCATTACCACTGCTTGATGCCTCGGGCAGAGAGAGGTCTTGGTAGGTTATCCAAGATCACAGCCATTGAGAGGTGGACCTCAAGTCTGAGGCCAGGATTACCTCGGAAGCTCATGCTGTTTCCATTGTACAGTGGGCCCTGGGATACATTGTTCAGTTCAGCCTTGTCTAATGACAAGGTTGGTGAGAGGGCATAGGAGCTTACCTCTCGTTTATATCAATGAGCCTGTCTTACAGTTGGTTTCATTATATGTGTTTCGCTTAAAGTCCCAGAACCTGTCAAAGACATTAGGTGAGGACTCAGTATACCATGTGTCTTCCTTCATCTGCAAAGTAATGGAGACGGAAGGGTCTCAGAATCCCCTTCCAGCCTCCTGTGGGTTATGATTCTGTAGCTGCGCTTTATCGATCAAGTAACTTATTCTTATAGCTATAAGGACTTGTTAGAATGAGGTCAGTTAAAAAGGCGAACAGTATTATAAATGAATATCCTAATCACCCTCTAAAGTGGGATTTCTATACCTTTATTTATGTTGTTTAGCTGAAAATTGAACAATGGCGAGCATTTCACCAGACAAGAATAAAAATTGAGAACATGTACAGTGCATGAAGCACGTGGTGGCAGGTGTCAGAAATCCAAAGTGCAGGACACAGGGTCCATCCTCGAGGATTCTGTTGCGTGGTTGGCGAAATAAGATATAGACATGTTTGTGGTGGCCCAGCGAGACAGAGTGCACGTGACAGGGGACAAATACGTTCTCTTTAAGATGGGTGCCCCAGGAGTTTAAAGAGAAAGTGCTTCCTCTGGGCTCAGGTCATCGGGGAATGCTGCCTGGCAGAACGGTCTGGCCTTACAGGCTGCGGTAGACCCTGACGGGGGTTAGGGTTTGAATGGACAGAGGGGGGAGGTGGCACAAAAACTCCAGGTGTGAGAAACAGTGTCGAGCAGGAAAGGGGACGAGTCTCTGAGAGCTGACACTATGGAAGCACAGGGCGCGGAGGACGGGGGCACGCCTTTCCGAACGAGGGGTGGTTCTCCCCCACTCTCCTTTCTTTTTTCCTCTCCTACCCTCTTTCCCTTTCCTCCATCCCTCCACCACTGGCCTTTTGCCCTTTTCTCATTCTTGTCTTCCATTTCCTCTTGGCTCTTTTGCTTTCCCTCCGTTTCCTGCCTTTCTCTCACTCCCTGTCACCTCTCTTCTCCCTTCACTGTCTCCCTCATGGAGAGTGAAGCAATATCGCCAGAAATTTCATCTATTGACAAAATGTGACATCCCGTTGTTTTAACATCGAAATTAAGTGCATTAAGGCTTTTATACGTTTTTTCATGGGGGAAAAATTGATGACTCAAAGTTGCTATTTTACTTCAATATGACCTTTTGTGATCTTTTCCTTGGGCTGGGAACCCTAAATGAAAAACATCTTCTGAAAAGCTCCGGCAGTCTTATTCTTGGTCTTAAAATACTGAAAATCCTGTCCCAGAAGTTACTTAGTTACTTGAAGGAATGACTGTGCTTTTCTGATTTTTATTATATTTTATATTTTTCCTGACTGCTGTTCTTTGTCCTTGTTGCAGAAAACATTGCTGCCAGCTGGCTGCCCTCACTCTCTCCCCGTCCCCCCACTTCTTGTCTCTCCTCCCTCCCTCTCCCCTCCCCACCCCTCTCTCTCCCTCTCCCCCCCTTCTCTCTCTGATTCCTAGAGCTAATGGCCATTGCCTATCTGGGGACTGGGGTCCTGCCTGCTCAAGACATCACATGGAGCTAACACTTTCAAGTGCTGGCCTTGTTAACTCATGGCTTCTGGGCAATGCACACAAAACCCCAAAGAATGATTTGTTTGTCATTAAATAGAGACGCCATGGCCATTTCCTTCTGATCAGAGGAAGTTCAGAAGTTCACAGAATTTCAAAGTAGATGTTTACAAAATGTCAGCTGCACTCCTTAGCTGTCTTCACTAGTGATTTTCTACAAGCAGGTAAAGAAGAGAAGAAATATTTAGGCTATACTTTGAACTAGCATTGCTTTCATGTCATTTCATGTGTAATACGCACTTCATTGTCAACGCTTTATGGGAATGGATATCACTGCTGTGGCCGGGTGGTGCTATACTTGCTTTATGCATTATGAATGATGTAGTTGGTCATAACGTCCTGAACAAAATCTGCTTTGTGACAGATGTTCAGAATCAGTAATACGAAAGGACACATGGCCAATCTCTAATAAAGTAATCGAGTTGAACACCATCATTTTTTTTTTAAAGACAGATGATTTACCAGATTTTAGAATGATTCAAACAGAAGAAACTACCTTTGACTCAGGATTATGGTACCTGAAAATGTGTTCTGGGACCCAATTTGCTTAATGAATAGTGTTGGTGATAACAGTCTCTGGTAGCTTAGCTATTTTCTTCTTCCAAAGCAAGACTTTCGAGATAGAAGAAGAATTCTGTCATCTTGTAAAGTGAGCACAGGGGCTTTCTACCCAGCACATCCCCACCCGAACACAGTCACGCACTACTGGCGTCACCTCTGAGTGCGAGCCACTCTGTGCTGTTGCCGGGGAGCCTCACCTGCACACCCAGCCTTTATCAGAGTAAATGTCCTTCTTTGCAGCCTGTGCCAGGTTCTGGGTGCTAGGGTAATGTGGCTTTTGCACCTGGAAGAATATGACATTATAAGCTTTAATTTAATACAAATCTTTTATTGTGCTAGGACAGAGTGATTCACTATCACCCTTTACCCAAACAATAGTCTAGCAACACTATAAATTTAGCAATTAATTTTGTTCACATTCTTGAAGCTCACTAGTTATCAACTAGGAAGCTTACCTTTTTATGGCTCCTTTTTACAAGTGAGGAAACTGTGGTGGTTTATTGAAAGTAAGCAGTGTATTTCAGTACATACCCAAAATGTCCTTGTTTGAACTCAAGGGAAGGTTTTCTCTCTTCTGCTGAAACATCTGTGGACTGCATACCATTAAATTTCCAGGAATAATTATTAAAGTCTACATTCTACAAAAATGAAGCTTGATAAATTTAAAATTCCATCACTAAAGAATAATGTTCTTTTGTATTTTTTTATGCGTAGAGCAATTCTGAAGGTCAATCTTAACATGGTTAGCTCTTGTTAGGTGCTCAGAAGGTCGCAAGCACGTTGTTGGGCGTTTTAACTTTAGTTAACAGTGAAGAGTGCTGGCTGAGACCAGACTCCTTGGATTCAAATCCTAATACTGTTTCTGTGGAGTTTGACTTTCTTGTTCTTACTTGGACTAAGTAAGTCGCTTCAGTCGAGAAGGAGACCTGTTCCTTTGTCAGGGCATACGTAAACTTCCTTACGAAGGCTGGCATCGAAACATGTGGTTCACTCGGTTTTTAAATGTCTGGTGAACAATGAGGCCCTTCCAGTAGGAACAGAATGCCAGCAGTATTCATGTATTTGCCTACAACATGGGCCCCTGTTATCGGTATGAATAGTAGGCAGTCAACAGTTATTGTTTTTTAATATTCTGCAGTTTGTTGTGTTCCCTAACTTGCCTTAGTGTGAGATAGTCACATATCTCAGGAATAGCTGTGTCTCACGTTATACAATAGGTAAAGCCATGAAAAGTTACTTAGAAATCACTTTTTAAAATGAATTATGTTGTAACTAGCCTGAGCAAGTTCACAATTCAGTAAATACTAAGATTAATCCTTTGGTCAAGCCAAAACATTTTTGTAATGTGATTTATCACAGATACCCTCAATTTAACTTTCTCCAAAACCTGAATTTTCACAGTGGGTTATGACTGCATGTTTCCTCTCCTCTACCAAAAACATGTGTCCGTGTAAGCAAAATAAATTGTGCTAACTATGTATTTAAAAACCTAAGGTATAAGGGACCATTTTACCAAAAACTATATAAAAATTTATGGTTAAAAAAAATATATTTCTTGATTTCTAGGACTGACCATGGTTAATTATGGTTGCCATGTGACCAAGTACCTTCTGGATTTTTAGATCATCACATATTATTTTGATCTGTATAACATCCATTAAAGCCAGTGGAAATTATGATGCGTAAGTCCAAGGGCAGTTCTATGAAAACATATCCCTTCTGGAACATCAATTAAGGTGACAAACAAAACACTGAATTGGCTTTTAACTATTACTAGGCTTGACCATGTAACATTAATAGAGAATAGATGAATATCGTGGAGAACATTGGGACACCACTCTCCCTGGCACAGTCATCCAGGAAAGCAAGCCACAAACAACGTTCTCCAGCAATTCGTAGACCAAAGCTGCAGCGTTCTGCCCCAGCTGTAAATAAGTGATGTAAATACAATAAAAATGAACAGACATCACAACCACAACTAGGAAAATGGTCCTCCTTCAGATATATCTTGTTTGTCCGTTAAGGAAAAATTTCGTAGGACTATGAAAAAAATTTAAAACTATAAACGGGAATAATTTGAATGCTCAAATCGAGGTCATTTTTATTCTAATTAAGATTTGAAAAAAAAAAAACCTGTTTCTGCATGTTGTTTTTTTAGAAAAATAACAAGCTCGAGACAGGGACCATCTGTTACACTGACCACGTAACAAGATGTTAGATTTATTCAGACATAACAATGTGGTACAAAGCATCAGATATAAGTAAGGTCTGGTTTTTCAGATCTGCTGTGATTATGTGTGTTCGCTGAACCGCTAAAGTTATTTAACTCTCATTGACAGTATTGCATACATTCTAGCGATGAAACACACACACATGCATATACCTGGGACAATTTATGGCAGTAACAGCATGTTAACAAACATGTTCATTAGGATACTTCTGAGATTCCAGGAACTTTAGAAGTTCAGCCTTCAGTATGCATTGCTTTGTGTTGATTACAGCTGTATTTGAAGAGCAGCTCAGAGTCTGTGATATCCGTTGGATGTATGTACCTCTTCTCAATAGCCCTCACATAATTTTGGACCTGTGCACCATAGAAAAATCAATTGTAGATATGCACCTTATTGTCTGGAAGGACACAGACTTCACAGAGATGAGAGCTGCTTATTTTTTAATCCAAGGACTAACGTGAAATATTCCAAAGGTTTACTTTTGTTGTTGCTTACTAAATAAAGTGATATATACATACGTACACACACACACACACATACATACATGTATGCATACATACATAAAGTGATGTCTTCATACCTAAAATAAAATACGTTTCGGTGACAGGTACAATTTAGTGTAGTGTTGTTAAGGGATCGTTAGTTTAAAAATGTTAGTAGATGGAAGAGTTGGGAAGCTCTTGTGCTTTGGCATTTGTAAAATCAGCCAATGTGGAAGGATTACATTTATTAAATGGGAATTCTTTGAAAGAGTGATAAAGGTAGTTCTGTTTTCCCTTCTCCCTTAGGGGACCAAAACTACAATGGACAGATCTTTGTAGAACTGTTTCTGACTGACTTTTTGAAATTATGGTTTATTACAAGATTTTTACTCTTCCTATTCTCAAAAACCGTTTAGTGCAACTTGCTATAATAAAAGCAGTAAGACTAAATATCCATCAAGACACCAAAAGGCAGAAGTCAAGTAGTAAAAATAGTGAAGGAAAGAGGTATTTTATATCTTATATAAGAAGAATGAATGAAAAGCCTGAACCGCAAGAAAAGTTATATAATTAAACACAAATCTTAGTTTCCTAATCTCCATCAGACAAAGTGTGGCAGATAGAATCATGGGTTGCAGATTCTTTTTTTTTTATTATTAAAAATATTTAATTGTGATAAAATATCAATAACATAAAATTTACCACCTTAACCATTTTTAACTGTACAGTTTACATTGTTGTGTAGTGAGTTCCCATTCCACTCTGCACCCCCTGCCCAGCCTCCGCTAACAACCATCCTACCTTCTGTCTCTCTAAGTGTGACTGCTCTAAGTATCTCATGCAAGTGGAATCATGCAGTATTGTCTTTTTGTGACCGGCTTATTTCACTTAGAAGAATGTCATCAAGGTTTATCCATGATGTAACATGTGTCAGACTAGCCATTAAATACTCCATTGTGGGTTTATACCGTATTTCGTTGGTCCATGCTTCTGACTGTGGACACCTGGGTTGCTGGAACCTTTTTTGTCATTGCTGTGAACATAGGTGTACAGATATCTTCGATACCGTGGTTTCAGTTCTCGTAGAGATTCTTTAGATAGAAGTCAGCCTGTGTTCTCCCTACGGAAGGCCGCACCTGAGGAGTTCCTATAGGTGTTCAGACTAGCCTGGGAGGTTTTGTGGGCTTTTCAGGTATCTACTTATCAGTATCTACTCCTCAAATATCTGCTTCTATCAGAGCAGAGCATGAATATGATTTCAGGATTGCATTTAGTTTGGGAAAATAATTCACCAAATCATTTGCCTCCAGATGGACCTTCAGATAACTGGAGAGCTAAGCTTTTCAATATATTTTTTTAGTAGTGTCTTGGCTAGCTCACATGTGAATACAAAATGAGTGTTTCTTCCTACAGCTGTTGGCCAGTGGGTTCAGTGGACTACTCTCATAATGTGCAGTAGGTCAACACTGTTCATACAATAATGGCAAGAGAGGATGGATCCTGTTGATCCAAAACATATTCAGATTGTTTAGCTACTAAGTTAAAAGCAGGCAACTACCATACAGATCATTTAGATTGTGACTGTCCTCCCCACTCTGATTTTAATGGAGCTTTAAAAAAAATTCCTAGTCTTATGTGAATAAACTTCATTTCCAACCCTACATTTCCTCAAAATCCAGAAAAAAAAATATTTTCTATCCCTCTGGTTATTATCCTTTTCTAACTTTTGTTAAAAGTGAATTTGGTTTGTAGACATTAAATTATTTTATTATTTTAAAACTATTTTCAAATGATCATATGATTGTAGTTTACTGTAATGGATGTTCTGACTGAAGTCCAGATGAAGTTATAGCTATGCATAAAATTGATTTTTTACTTGGAGAACATGACAAGTTTATAAAATGACTGAAATTTTTTTGGTAGGGTTTCTTCAAAAATATTTTAGAAATTTATTCTTGTAGACTTTAATCCAGAGTCTTTGGAATTGGAACTGTGTCTCTCTGCCTGTTTTGGTTGTTTTATTTATTTATCCAAAAGTAGGCTTTATTCCATTCCCACAAATGAGATGATGTTTATAAATGGATGACATATGCCCACAGTGCACAAGTAGGAACCGATGGCTATCAGTTATTCAGGTCTGGTGTTCACTTTCATATAGGGATATTTCCTAACTCAGTAATCTCCTACTGCCTTTGCCTTAGTCCACTGTTCAAGGATGACTTTTGCATTTACTTTTGTCTTTTAGAACCATTATATAAACTTCATCTCTTTCCCAAAAAGTAGTGCATATATTTTTACATTATTCTACTCAAGATGAGGTAAGATTATTAAATGAATAAAAGCATGTGGCAAAGAGGATTTCTGTGGAGTAATATTGCAAAGTCGATATCAGTATCATGCCAAAAAGATTGTCCTTATTTCAGCTTCTTTGGATGTACATTTCTGTGCATTTAATCTAATTGTGCAAAAATGATGTGATGCAAAATGTGTTTTTAAGATGGCCTATTTTCTTGAAATTTCAAGCCATACAGAGCTCTTCATTTAGACAACTCAATTTCATGCAGTAGAAACAGCACTGGAATTTGAAAACGAAATCTTATCGCATAATGGGGGGCAAAAGATAAACAGATGAGTAAATATAATAACCAAACATGTAAGGTACCAAATATCTCTTTATGGTTGTAAAGAGATACTCTGGAGAAAAGAGGTACAAACTATTGGGCTGGTAGCAAGGAGCGAGGAAAAGGCATAAGTTTTTATTGTTTGTTTTTAATTTTCTAATTATAGTTGACATACAGTATTAGTTTCAGGTGTACACATAATAAGTCAACATTATATACCTTACAAAGTGAGCACTACAGTAGTCTGGTAACCATCTGTCACTGTACATAGTTATTACAGTATTATTGACTATATCTCCTATGTGGTAATTATGTCTCTGTGGTTTATTTTATAACTAGAAGTTTGCATTTAATCCCCTTCACCCTTTCTGCCCATCCTCCCGCCTCCCTCCCCCAGCAGCCACCGGTTTGTTCTCAGATGATTTTACTTATATGTGGAATCTAAAAAGCAAAACAAATAAAATCAAACAGAAACAAACTCATGGATACAAGGCATGCGTTTTGAAGTAAAAAAAAAAGAAAAAGAAAGCATGGACGTGGATCCTGACTGCATCACGTACCTAAATTTCCTTATCATGAACATGAGGATGATTACCCCTCACAAGGCATTATGAGAATTAGTGAGAAGAAATTGAGCTTTGGTGTATGACGAACACTCCGTAAGCAATGATAGTCTGAGGACTAGAGGTTACTCAGGTAATATTACCTCGAGACGAAGTTCAAGAGATGCCATTCACAGTGAAGTGGCAAAAATGCTCTCTCTCGGTATGTTGTCACACATTAACATTCTAATCTGTTTTCAGGTAGTATCTGAGGTCTCTCTTTAAGTAACTTAATCTGTGTGTGGATGTTTTGTTAACACATCTGATAACAGAAACACTTCGACACAGAGGTGTTTAGTTCTCATGTTGTACTCTACACAAGTCACTCCCACTTTTCCTGAACATCCACATTCTTCCTGTTCTCTTGACTTACCATCCTGCACGTACAAATAATAATGATAATAGTAACACAGTAGTATTTTCCTGAAAAGGCATTTTAAGGATTTGTTTATTCCTTGGTTTGCTTTAACCAAAAATGATCATTGGTCTTTCTCTTTATTATGTATATTTTTTAAAAAGCTAACACTTGTACAGTACTTTATAATTTAAGAATCATCATACAGTTGGTTCCTACCTCCATGCAAGGTTGGAATTATTAGTATCCCTGTCTTACATATCATAAGCCTGGTCTCAGGACTGACAGATCACAGGCTCTCATAGCCAGCACACTGACGGGTCACAGGGCTGCACATCTCTAGGCCTTGTGTGGCAAAGCCCAGGTTGCCTGTTCTGCCTCCAGCACAAGGTAGCTTAAGGGAGCAAATGCACATGAGTGCGCCATTTAACTCTCAAATTCATGTTATGTTACATTCCATGGACATCCTAATTTGCAGTCTGTTTCACCCTGTTTTACAATCTCTCTCTCTCTCTCTCTCTCTCTCTCTCTCTCTCTCTCTCTCTCGAGAAACTTTTCAAGAATTTCAGAAATTCCATTTCTATTTTATTAGCCATTTGATCTCACTTTCTGTAATTTTCAGTATTATCTTTCTCTCATCATCATCATATGCAAATCTGTGTGTCTTTAATGCTCTTTGTTGTCTTCACTTGTTCTCTTCTTTCCTTCTCATTTATTCATGAAATATTTATTGAACCAAGATTGCCACATGGCACTTCTCTATCATATTCTATTTGACATTCAGAAATGTTAGTCAGACACAGATTCTGCCCTTAAGAAGCTTGTAGTTAGCAGTCAGAATGGTGGAGCCAAACTGAGTTCCTTTTTTCTCTAAACACATAGAAATTCTGCATTGAAAAAAAAAATCTTAAATATATAGCCTAGCTCAAAAGAAAAAAAAAAAAAAAAAGCAAGTGCAAGAACAGGGAATTCATAGCCAAAGTGGTTTAACTTGGAGCTAAAGCTGCAGTTGGGCCACAGACTACTGGATGTAGAGGAATGCCTGGGGGTGGGGGGAGAATGGTATTAGTACACCAACGGGAACCAGAGACAAGAACTGAAACCCCAGCAAGGCTGGGCCTGAAATGGAGCTGCCAGCACGAAGCCAGGGCTGTGCACAGATTTCTCTGTCTACTCACAAGGATGGTAAAACTCAACCAGCCAGCCAGTCAGCCCAGGGACATGGCAAGGAAGCCAAATGAAACAAGAAGCACAAGCCTGCACCAAATCAAGTGTGGAGTCTAAATTTAAACTGCACAAGTCTTGCAAAAAGCGTTTAAGCTGAGAATTTGCATAAACACTGCTCTGGAACAAGTGAAATGTATGTACTTCTGACAGTTATAAAGGCTTAAACTTCCAATAGGGCCCTTTACACATGACAGTACCCCTCGGAGTCACCTAGAAGACAGATGTATGCCAAAACAATATGTGTTGGACATGCATCTTAGCATCCCCCCCAAAATGAACTTAAAAAATATCTAGAAGAAACCATAAAATAAAAAAAAATGTTAAAAGTATTTAGAGATATGAGGTAAAAATATAATTTAGAAAAAGGAGGTAGAATAACCATGAAGTGAGAAGAATTTTATGCAAAATAACAAACGTTTGAGAAAGAACTAAAACATTTCTAAGCCCCTAGATATAAAAAATCATATTATAGTTAAAACACTGCAGACGTTAAACAGATTAGACACAGAAAAGTTTTAAAAAATAGAAAATAGATCTAATAAAATCGCTTAAATGCAGCACTCCACATAAGATGGTAAATGATACATAAATGATACGAAATAATGTGGAAGGAAAAATGAGACAGTCTAACACTCTGCTAACAGGACTTTAAAAAAATAATATGAACAGGGTAGGGGTATTTAAAGAAACAATGACTAAGAACATTTCAAAATTGTAGAAATACCTACATCTTTAAATCTAATAAGAAAACATCAATTCCTGAGCAGGAAAAGTAAAAATCAGTCTATACCTAGGTACTTCCTAATGAATCTGCGAGCATCAAATAAACAGAGGTAATTTTTTTAAGCAACCTAAGAGAAAATGCAGGTTACCTATAAAAGATTGACAATTAGATTAAGAAGAAATCTAAATAATTTCTCCAAAGCAGCAGTAAAGGCCCAGGAATAGTGGAATATTATCTTCAAAGTACTGAGGGAAATGATCAAGCTAGAAATTGGTAACTTTTAAACTATCATTCAGGAATGAAGGTGAAATAAAGACATTTTTAAGATCAACTAAGACTTAAAGACAAACATTCAGTGATTGGACACTGCTGCAAGAATGATGAAATACATAAGAAATTGAACCAAGAAGGAAAGAGGGAAGCACAGGAAATGGTGGTGGTGGGAGAAACACTGGTAACTAAACAGACATGGGGTGTGGGTGTGTGAGAGAGACAAATTTCAGGGGCGATTTGAAAACAAGTTGGAATTTAAATACTAACGAGTGGTAACATGGAAGATGCGAAGCATCAGACCAAAGATAAAGTACTCTACAGTTTCTTGTGTTTCTCACAGAAAAGCTAGTAACTGTAGGTTTTTAAGTATGCAAGTTCATAACTTAATAATTATTTCAAGAGTAAAAATAGAATGTGCACCTTCTAAACCCAGCCGAGAAGCAAAGGAGGGATTTTTAAAAGCTGGATCAATCCAATAAAAGGGAAGTAGAAAGAAGGAGAGGGAAAAAAATCCTAATACATCAGGAAGCATGATAAATAAAAACAGATTAAACTGAGCTGTTAAAATACAGACACTCAATTTTTAAATCCTTTTTTCCTCTTTATAAGAGAAACATTGAAATATAATTATGTGGGAAGTTTGAAAATAAGGGGCTTAAAAAAAAGGCTTACCAGGCAAATTCTAAAGAGAGAGCGAAATAAGGAAAGAAATGGGAAGGAAGAAAGAAATGGGAGGGAAAAAAGGAAGAAATTATATGAATGTCAGACAAAAATTTTAAGACCAAAATATTATTAGGGGTAAAGATAGTATTAATGATAGAAGGAAGAAAGCTTACAATAAAATGAAAGCTATGGAGAGACAAATCACCAGAGAAGAAACCCCAAAGGTCAGAAAATATTTGAGAAAATGTTCAGCCTACTGGCGATAATGGAAATGCAAACAGAAGCAATAATGGGGCTCCCGTTTCACCCTCCATCGGGTGGCAGAAAGTTTTGAATTGGACAATGACGGCTAACGGGAATGTGGAATAAAAGGACACTCTCAGCTCCTTCTGGTAGGGATGAAAACAGCGGATGGGCGCACATCTGTGACCCGGCAGTTCGGTTTTCATCCTGTATCCCAGAAAAAGGCGCAGGGATGTTCCTTGGTCATCATTTGTAATGACGGTAAAGAAGAAACAACCCAAGCTCCCTTCAGCAGTGGAATGGATTATGTAACTGTGATATATCCAAACAAATGACGCTGGTAGCAGTAAAAAATGAATTAACTTATAGTTACCTGTATGAAAATGGATGCATCTCAGAATGACAACATTGAGTAATAAGCTGCAGACGGATGTGCATATCTAATTTCAAATTTACATAAGGGAAAACAGTGCTGTATGCTGTGTTTATAGATACAGATATATGTAGTAAAATATACACATCTGAGAGGAAATGATAATCACCCGAAGTGGGTGGTTTTCCTCATGAATGCGGAAGACGAATGGGATCAGGGAGGAAGACAGAGTGGGCCTTAACTCTTTGTCATGTTTAATTTTTAATGATCTGAAGCAAATATAGCAAACGTATCAGCTTCTGTTTACATTGTTAGTTCTGGATGGTAGATGCATAGGCTGCTGCTATTTATTCTGTGTGTGTGCGTGTGTGTGTGCACGCGCGCACGCTTGCGTGTGCGTGTGTGTGTTTAAAATATTTCCTTAATTAAAAATAGCTTCCAGCTTATGTGAGAGATGAAAGACACCATAATAACCATGAAGAGCAAAGTGGTCTGTGTTGCATTATGGGTTCTTGACAGATGGCTTTCGGAGTTGAGATGAGAGAGATTTCTACCACCGGAACCCAAGAGTGCATCCTGGAAGAGGTGTCACAGTATTGCTTTCCTGCAGATGCCACCTGCTTTCTGTCAGTCTCTCACATACACACACCATCCATTGTGACCTCTTTTAATGTTTCTTTGGAATTTGTCAGATCTTTCCCCATTCTTCACTATAGTATCTTTTTCACTAATTACATTCTGGTAAGTATAAAGCAGTCATTACCCAGGGCCTCCCCAAAGATTTACTGCTATGAGGGAGAACAGCTAAAAATTAAAGAGATGCCTTACTTCTCATGGAAAGAGGAAATAATGACTTCTGCTGTAATATAATGTGGATTTTCATGCAAACGTTTGAATTTAGTGGAGGGAGAAGAGTGGTCGTTTGAATGGAAACACATATGTAAGTGCAGCAAATTCCAATATCAGATTTTTCTTTACCAGAGAGATTCCAATCGAGGTTTGCAAATCTTTTAAAATTTTGTCTGACTTCCCTTTTCAAACCTTCTCTTGCAAATAGTTATCAGATATGTTTCATAACCTTTATAAGGCAGGGGGGGGGGGCTGTGGAAACAAGATTTGGTCATCATTTTCCCATGTTCATAGCACCTAGCACAGTCCTTCCAAATAGTAAGTACTTGGTATTTGGCTGAAAAGGAGCGGGAATCAGAGGGCTTCACCCCACATCACAGTGATCCTGTGTCTGTGGGTGATCTCACCATAACAGACACCGCAATCAGTCGGCATCGCTCGACAAAAAGAAACAGTGGCACATTTTGAGAAAGGCTGGTTGCAGTGTATCTGACACATTCTCACGGGTATTAGTAAATGGCACGGCAGCATTGGTCTAGAAGCCATTTACCCGTCACTGGGAAAGGCATCTAATCCACCTTTAAAATAGGCATCTGCTCCATGTTGAAGCCTAAAGGAAGACTCTGACTCCGATCTCTTAATAGTCTGCCTTGGGCGGCCAGTCTGGGTTTGATAATGGACCTTGCTTTCTCAGACAGTTCTTTTCTTTCCATTTGCAGAGAGAAGATGCATCAGTCTGCCATGTATGAACTATGCCAGGGGATGCACCAGATCAGCCTTCAGTTTGTTCGACTGCAGCTTACCTTTGAAGAATACACCATCATGAAAGTTTTGCTGCTGCTAAGCACAAGTAAATTGATGCTCATCCTGGAACTTTTTGTACATTAGCAGATCATCTCCCCTTCAGAGAGTAGCTTATTTAGAGTGTCAGGTAGTTGGTATAAAAAAAAAATGAGGAGGTGGGAGGTGGACTTTGGTCTTTGATGAACTGCATTATTTGCAGAGTGTGGAACTGGAGGTACATAAAGCACCATTCCTTCACCTGTCGGACCGCTATATAGCCATTAAGTGTCTGCCAGGTATCTGGTAGGATTGGGCAACTCAGGAATTACAGGGGTGAATGAGGCGCAGTCTCCCCCATCAGGGACTTTTACTGTAAAATTTAAAATTGTAATATGTTGTGGAAAGGGACTGTTTATGATGATAAAGAGTGTCATGGCAGCTCAAAGAAGGGAAGACGTGTTCAGTTCTGGGGACCAGGGCAGTATTCACGGTGCAGATGAATCTCAGAGACATTTGCAAGGGGTAGGGGTTGGATGTGAGGTGTGCAGTGACGTTCTTGTCAGGGTGTGAGTGAGTATGGAAATGTGAGAAAACATATCCAGGCAATAACACCAAGTTCTGGGGATTGGCTTTGCCCATTATTTTTTTGAACTTTTATTGTATTTATGTATTCGTTTAATTTTTCAAGGCGTGTCAGGTTATATTAGGTTGGGGAAGAGTGGAGAATGAAGTTGGGGTGTAGACTGGACCTGAATATTCATTACCCAGTGAAGACATCTGGTCTTTGTTATGTGGCAGTGGGGGGCAGGGTCAAAGGCTTTGAGCAGGGGGTGACATGATCAGTGCTTTATTTTATGATTTTATGAACATGTATCCAGCAGTAGACTAGATCAAACAGGAAAGAGAGAGGGAGAGAGAGAGGCAGACAGAGAATTTATCCTGACGAGATGCACAGAGACCTGTGAGGCTGTCGAAATAATGGCCTAGATGATGATGGTTGGTTGTATGATGCACAGGAGCAAATGCATTCAAGGCATACTGCCAAGTTGGCCTTGGCTGCTGACAAGAAGGGGAAGTGAAAATGGTGTGGGTCAGAAGCGACACAGGTTTGGAGCACAGAGAAATGACTAGGATGGCAGTGGTAGCGTTAAGGGAAACATGTTAACGCTGGGACTTGGAGCAGATTTGGTGGAGTACAAAATGAGTTTTTTTGGGTAGCTTGGTTTTCAGATGGCTCCTAATAGGCCAAAACATGGTGAAAATTGGGGACTGGAACTCAGAAGACAGGTTTGGGTATTGAGATATAAACTTGCAATTATCTTTATAGAAAATCATAGTCTAAAGTCGGTGAGTGGGGTTGCCCTGGTACAGAGGAGGACGGATCCCGTTGCACTGCAGGAAAGGACGACGGCAGAGGCTGAAGGGACAGAGACTGAACTGTCAGAGAGGGAGAACGTGCAGGGATGGAAGCCAAGGGCTGGTTTCCGAAAGGAGCGTGACTAGCAGCATAGCTTGCACAGAGAGAGCTGGGAATGCCGAGAGAGGCCTAGTGGAGTTGACCAGTAGGCATCGGGCAGGTGCCAGATGGCCAGGCGCTTGCAGATGGATGGGAAGCATTTTTAGCCTCTGGAACCAAGTGTGAAAGGAGAGGCCGATAGCATAAGGTGCCAGAAGAGACAAGAGAGGACAGGATTAGCTTTGGCAAGGATGTCGAATACCTCTTCCCCAGACAATGGGACAGGCGTTTTCAAACAGAGGGGAAAGAATTTGAGGAAGCTCACATCAGATGAGGACGAGACCAGGAACGATGGCAGGGGGCATTCTGGGGAGGAACGCAGCCAAGTGCTGTGGCCCCCGAGGAAACAGAGATGTTCTGGATGCCAGAGGTGCCAGCGCAGGTGGCATGGACTTCAAAGGAGTGTAGTTGAGTGACCACTGGGCCTCAAGTGCGTGCCCAGCCCTCCCTTGGCCTGAGACTCAGGCTTGGGAGATGGGACAGTTTCCAGTAGAGTCCTTTGGGAGAAAGTGGCATCAATGAGGGTAGAATAGATAAGAAAATGTATTACTTCTGGCAAAGAGGGCCTGAGTCTGAGGAAGAGTGAGCCTGAATCAGGTGGAGCAGGAAGGAGAGGGTGCAGTGGCTACTGTGGATCAGATTCTGCTTCACACATTTAGCACCTCACAGTTTTTAAGTGTTTTCCACATCTTATCTAATTTAATGCTTAAAACAACTCTACGAGATTGCTACCCTATTCCAAAGTTGACAAAACAAAGGCGTACAGGTGTTATTTGTTCATTATGCCCCATGAGTTAGGACTGAAACCCAGGGCCTGCCCCCCCAGGAGCAGGCAGCGAGGGGTGCAGAGGCAGGCGGTGGCCCACGGCAGCCGCAGGGAGAGCCGACTGGTGAGCAGGCCCAAGCTCTGCTCTGGGGGGACAGCCAGCAGTCCTGGCAGGGAGGTGGGGCCGGCTCTTCACAGCTGTGTTTTGTTTGGCCAGCACGGGCTTTTTAAGGTTGCTTTTGGCTTTTTATCTTGTTTTAGTTTCATGGAATTTGATTGCCCAGGGCAGGGTCTGTTCTCTCGTTTGCCACAGGCCCCACCATTCCTCACTGTGCATACTCAGCAAATCCCCTCTAGCGTCGTTTGTGCCCCTGGTCTGCCTGTCTTGGTCCCTTCTCCACTCTTCCTCAGGGTGTCCATGCTCCTCAGTTCCTCATTTTTCCTTTCCGGGATATAATTTTGGAAATAGAATCTCTCAATTCAGTGACTGATCTTATTCCCCTTTCCAAGCATCATTAACTGTCATTGGTTAGAAAACCATTAAATGTGTGGTACACATACACACCCACATACATATATACATGTATATTGCATACATGATATATCAGAAGGATGATAGAATTAAAATGAACTATTTTTTCCTAAAAATACATGTGATGCTGATTCTGTACAGATTCTGTCTACTCAGTCTTTAACTGTTGTCTTACCCTTTTACATACATTTAATCAGCAAGCCTATAATCAATTCTGGTACAAATTTGAAGCCTCCTGAATTAATTTATTAGTTCCTAAGTAGCTCAGTATTTTCAATTCTGATTTTTGTAGATGTTGGAAAAGCAAAATAAAAGGGTAGGAGAACATAAGAATTTTATGAATCATAGGAACTGCAGACTTTGGTAAGCTCATTTTGCAAATCCGTGGTAGAATGCAAGAACGTGTTTCTTCTTACAGTGTTAAATGGCACACCTGACGTTCAGTGTATCAGAAAAGATTTTTAGCGATGACATCGAGTTTTGTGTTCCTTATGCTGAGGAAAGCAGAACTTCCACCCAGTTGTCTCTTTGCTCTTCTCCAGCCCATAGATTTTGGACGATTTCCAGCAGCCCTGCTGTATTTAATAAGTAAATTCAGAAAATCTGGGCACACCTCCAAAATTTGAGGGTTTGCTTAAGTTCTCTTTATTTGTGGGTTTGTTTCAACTGCTCAAGTATTTAGCTGGGATATTGGTACAATATATTTCAGTCACAGCAGTGATATATAAGTAATATTTGACACAAGTTTATAATTTGAGAATTTCTGATAAAGCAACTATCAGAAGTATGGAGGTCTGTCTAATCTTGGTAGTTGTGCCAAATAGTACTGAAATATATTCACTTATTCCAATTCTAGGTAAAATTTGAGCGTATAGGATGATACCCATAAATGTCTAGCTCGAAAACAAAAGGTTCACTCCATGAAATATTATAACTTAAAAAAAATAAATAAACGTCAACCTGTGGGTGGCCAGCGTAGGCTGTTAAATTCCTAACTTTGTTTCTTTGGAAAGTTTTAGGTTAACATTACAATTTTGGTAGAAAATGGATCTGTAGCTTTACTATTAACATCCTGGTTATCACCATCCTTCTTTCTTTATTTATTGTTTATACTTTCAAAACAAGGTTTTAAACAAGGTTTAAAGGGAAAAAAAACTCAGTTATATAATGGATGGCCTTTAACTCTTAATGTGAATGTCAAATATTTGAAACCACAACTTAATACTGCGGCCGCCTCAGGAATTTGTGCAGTTGCTATTAGGGATTTACTTTTCTCCCCAAGAAAAAAAGACTTAGACAAACCACAAAGCAAAGACCTCAACAATCCAGCTCAAGGGGAAGATTATTAGCATAATATGTGAAGTTAATTTTCAGGATGATCCATATCTTTCTACAGAACCACGGGTTTTATTTGCAAACAGCGGTATTCCTGGCTTCCAGGCTTGAACATAAGACTCGGAAACATCCTTAGCCATTCTAAAGTGCCGATGACCCAAGTCAGTTATTATTTATGGCAGCGATGATAAATTAACAAGTATGCTGTGTGATTAAGAAGTGAAAGTAAGAGCAGTTTCAAACTCAGAATGTCAATAGCACAAGATGCATTTTCATTAGGTCTTCGTCTTCTAAAAATAGAGTTCTAAGGGATTTTATTTTTCAAAGTGACTGTTTATTGGCATTCGTAGAAAAAAACAAACACGTAAGTAGACTGTCAAAGGGAATGCCTTCAGCATGCACACTGCCCTGCCCCTCCTTCCGGGACACAGGCAGGCACAGGCTTTCTCTGTAAAGTGCTCTCACGTGTGTCTTAGCTTTTCCGCAGGTCGCAGGAGCACTTTGAGCTTCCAAGTCTCGAATCCCAAAATGTGCTCCCCAAGTGAGATTTTGTTTTGTTTAAACATGAAAGCTATTCACTGCATAAAAGGACACAATATCCTTGATGGCCTCCCTTACCAAAGATAAAAGTGAACGTGGTTTATTCTCTTTGAAAGTTTTAGATTTTTCCCTTGCATGCAGAGCCACTGTTGTGTTACCTCCCTGCACACACCCACCATCAGGTTGTCTGGAGGTCACATGACGGCACCTCAGTTGTCATGTGATCCCAGAACAGAGGATGGAAAGTGCTTCTTTGTAGGCACATTCTCCCCTTGGTAGATTGCCAGATTCCCCAAGTGTCTTTGATATTTGAACTAGAATATGAAGAAGTCGCTTTCTAATTCTAGCTCCAGCTTAGAGTGTCTGTGGCTCTTACAGTTGTCTTGGAAAATCAAAGTATATTTTCCTACCTCTGAGGTGATGTCAAGTTAGGATTTATAAAACACTTTGATGACAGGCCACAAGGCAATAAAACATTGTGGTTGAGAGGTGGGCTTCGGAAACAGGCAGACCTAGTTTATATCCCTTCCCTGCTATTCATTTATCATGTCCATGGGCAAGTGTTTAAACCTCTGATCCACAGTTTCCTTACCTGTAACATAAGAATAATATAACGGTTATATCATAAGATAGATGTCAGAATTTAATGAGCTGATATATGCAAAGTATAGAATACTATACACCCAGTAAATAGCAGTTATTATTCTTTTGCATATGTATGCATGTAAAAAATTACCAGTACATAACTGCCATATTTATCGATAAATGCAATTAATTGAGATTCAGTATCAATCTAAACGTAGAAGCCTAACAACCTCATAGCCTTTTAACTACTAAGATTCTAAAGCTGTTTTCCATCCTGGGAATTTACATGTCTCTATTCCTCAAACACAGTTCCAAAGGATGGCCTCAAAAGCCAAGCTGCTTTTGAAGAAATGAGGACAAGTTACATCAAGGAGCTGAGGAAGATGGTAACTAAGTGTCCCAACAATTCTGGGCAGAGCTGGCAGAGGTTCTACCAACTGACGAAGCTTCTGGACTCCATGCACGATGTAAGTACAGCCGCTCGGTATCTCTTAAATGAAGGATCAACAGCCACACACTGTTGGCCAAATGAAACCGGAGAGTTGAGAAAGACTTCTCGGGTCTTTGAGAACAGAGGTAAGTTCTCCAGTGGGAGGCAGCATGAGTTGAGAGCTGATTTTGAAGGAAATTTTTGTTCCAGATGACCCTTGAAACCACCTTCATTGAAAGGAAAGGGTGTGGTTCTTTCTCTCTCTGGGCAGGACAAAGAAATGTGCATCCTAGTGACAGAATCCCCATGTCCCGGCCCAGGGGAGGCCCTTAGATTTGCTGCAGGTGTCAGATCAAGTTTCACATTTCTGCTTGCAATTTAGGAAATATTTGGTTAGTAAAAATGTTTGCTTTAACATTGCATAAATAGTGTCCACGGGCATCTTCTACAACTGTTAATGTAATAACCCAATCTTTCAAAAACATTATTAGTGGTTCAGGGCCAGCTTGGATCATCGCAGCCTTCGCCAAATTCGGAATCCTATATTCACTCTTCTTCATAGGAGTCTCCTTTCTTGTCTTAATGTAAATAATGAAAGTAAACCCTGAGCTTGTTTTTAATTTAATCAATCATAAATGTGGTCGAGGTGTTTGTTGGCGGTTTCTACAGAATATTGATTTGAATAACTTGCTTTGTTCTGTCATTTAAAATATGCTTCTTGTTTCACTTTGTAAGCATTTTCTCCAGTTCTGGTTCAAAAAATATATATAGGTAGTCACACTGATTTTCTTTTTCATGTTTTTGAGGTTTTCATACTTTCTTTGGGGAAATTTATTGCCCAAGCTCAACTCATAGATTTGTATACAAAATTCTTCTTCGGATGTTTTTCTTTTATTACGGAAAATGTTACAGGCTTAATGACCAATGATAGTATTACTATTGAAATAATGGATCATCCTTTAGAAATTTGTTTATGCCAGTGGAACGTTCTTTCTCTGTGGGCTAATATAAAAGAATGTCACTTTTCAGTGTCCCACACTGAAGATGGATTGCACAGCAGGTTGACCTTGACTTTCTCGAAACTTTTCGTATGGTTAGAGCTAAAATCCTGTAGTGAATCCAGTGATAGTTTTGCTCATTATCAGTGGCTAAAATATGTGGTTAATGGAAAATATTAAAAGCAAGATGATGGCAAACAAGACTATGGGGAACACAGCAAATGATGTGCCCCCCCAACTCACACGAGAGGAAATAAAGGGGACTAGAGCACAGTCGTCCACGTGCGAGCAAGGGGCATGGTTACTCTCTTCCGCTGGTTTCTCCAAAGCCCTTCTTAGTGGAGCTCAGAGTAAGACGTTCTGGTTCTTTCTTGAGGAATCCTCTATTTGTTGAAATATATGGGCAGGCACGATCACAGTGTCAAAATGTAATCGTCATCACAACACATGGTAATAGATTATGCATGTTGAAGTAATTTGCGTGTAACGAGGCTGACAGCAGAAGTTAAACGTGTTTTCCGACAGCCTTTCAGAACTTCTGTGCCGTGACAGAGCAGCGCAGTGGAAACGCGTGGGGGCACCCAGTGGTTCGGTGTCAGGCCACCCTCTGTCTGCTTGTCTTGTCAGTGACAGGCACAAGGTAGAAACTCAGTGAACAGCTGCCAAATAGCTATATCATAATTGATGATTTTCTGTAAAATCAGGCCAATCAATATCTTTTTAGTTTTTTTTTTTAAATCAGGGTGTAACTGATACAAAATAAGCTGAACACACTTAAAGTGTACCGTTTGAGAAGTTTGACACATGTATACACCCATGAAACTGTCAGCACAACCAAGACAACAAATGTATCATCATCACCCCAACATGCCCCCTTTTAACTTTTCTTCCTACCTACTGCTACTCAGTTGCTCTTTGGCGACACAGATTCATTTATATATTCTAGAGTTTCGTGTAAGTCAAATCATCTAGTATGCAGTCTCTTCTGTCTGGCTTCCTTCCCTTAGCATAATTGCTTTGGGATTCATCTGTTCTGTCACAGGCATCTGTAGTTCATTCCTACTCATCTCTGAGTAGCATCCATGGTGTGGTTAGTCCACTTTTTTGTAGTCGGGTCACCTGTCGATGGCCATGTGGGTTGCTTCCAGATTGGGAACTATTACAGATAAAGCGGCACTGAACACTGTGTACAAGCCCAGGAATGGACATTGCTCTTTTTCGTGGGTGCATAGCGAGCCGTGGAATGCCTGGAGCACAGTAGGTGTGTGTTCATTTTCTGTGAGCCAGACTCCTCTCCAAAGTGGTTGTATAATTGTACATTCCCGTGACAAGAGTGTGTGAGTTCACATTGCCCTGCATCCTTGCCGTCGCTTGCTACGACGAGTCTTCCTAGTTTTAGCCAGTGCAGTAGCTGTGTGATGGTGTCTCACTGTGGTTTTTAATTTGCATTTCCCTTTCTATGGGCTTATTTATCATCTTTATGTCTTCTTTGGTATAGTGTCTGTTCAGTTCTTTTGCTCATTTTATTTAAAAAATCAGATCGCTTATTTGTAATTGGATTACTGAATTTTTAGAGTTGATATACGCTAGATACACTTTCATTATAAGAATATGATTTGCAAGTATTTTCTCCCAGTCTGTGGCTTGTATTTTTTTTCCCTGAACCATGTCTTTTGAAAAGCAGGAGTTTCCCATTTTAATGAAATCCAATCAATTATGTTTTCTTCTGAGTCATGCTTTTGGTGTATCTACGAAATCCTTGTCTAAGCCAACGTCACAAAGCTTTTCTCCCATATTTTCTCCTGTATGTTCTAGAGATTGCTGTCCTTCATTGACTGATATGTGGTGTCTCGAAAACTATTATTGGTTGTTTCTGGTGGAAGGGTTAAAGCCAGTTCATCCTACTCAGCTGTATTGGAAGGAGAACATTCTCTTTGAAATCACTGGCATCACTTTAATTCTAAAACCTTTATTTTGAATTGTAAAAAATGTTTGCTCTTAGAAGTAGCCTAACAGAAGCATCTTGAAAGCTCTATTTATATTTGTCTTCCAGACAGAACATCGAAAAATGCATTGTAAGTCTAGAGAGACCTTTCTAACATTCGCGCTTACTCAGACTTGAGACTGCCTACAGCGTTTTCATCAGAGTAAATTAATGAAGCAACATTTGTGGAATTTTCTTCCAGGGAACAAAGAGCTGAACAATGACTGGCTCTGTATGCAGAGCCTAGTTCTGATCACCTTGTGAAAAATGAGCATTCGTTCCTAAGGGTCATGCAAATAAGAACCCTGTGCATGTAAATCAGTGTTCTGTTTAAAAAGCGTGCGGATTATGCCACCCCTCAGGACACATGTTTATAGATCTTAGGACATGCGTGCACAGCTCACTTTCCAGACACATACACAGCTCACACGACGTGGAATTCTCAACATGGTGCACACATGTGTTGGCAGAGCAGAGCCAAGGTGAGAGAAAGGAACATTCTCTGAAAGAGGGTGGCAGTTAAGTATTTGAACTGGTCAGCAACTTAAAGGGATCACAGGCCCTCTGAACATCAATCTTTCCCAAAAAAAGTTTTAAAGAAAGCAGCTGTGGTCAGACTCCTAGGTATGGATGTATTTTAGCATTGCAAATGTTTGGGTTTCATATGTAAAGTATAGAGATTCTTTATTCTTCTAAAGAGTTTTGACAATTAATAGTCATTTTTAGCTAGTCACTTTCTAGGCGTGGCACTAATTTCTTGTGGGTCTAAGAAGCACATTTCTAATTAATTTATTGGAAACTTCTATTCATTTACTGAAGTTAATGGTCAGTGTATGGAACAGAATATGTTGAATGATGATACTGATAGTGTTTCTTAAAGGCAAAAATTACCCTTTTTCTATTAAATAGTTTCAAGGGCATACTATTGTATGGCCTTGTAGTCTACTTCAGTTCAGTACATGCGCTAGCAGAAATGTGCCTCACACCTATCAAATGGATAAGGCCACAGAGGATACAAAAATGAATGTATGACACTAGCCGAGCCCTCAAATAGCTTAGATTCTGGAGAGGCAGCTAGTGCGTGATGCAAGGCAGAGGGTCGTCAGGTGCTGAAATGGGTCACCTGGGCAGTGGGACCTTTGAGAGCACACGTGCGCTCGTTCATTCATATGTCAGCGAGCCCGTCATGTTCTAGGGCCAAATGCCTGTCCTTAGGAATCCCACATGTTCGATGGAGGAAGGTGTTCATCTCATTCAACAAGTACTTTAGTGTCTAAAGGCGCCAGGCAGTGTGCTGAGGGAAGAGACCCAAAGCCTGGCCTCCGGGAGCTTTCAGGCTGCTTGGGACAGCTGGACAGCTCTGCACGGGCAGCGTCCTGAGGGCTCTGAGTGCGAAGCTCGCGGCAGTGGGGGGCTTCACTGGCCTTTATTCTGAGTTGGTGGGAAGCCCTTTGAGACAGTGTAGAGGCCGCTGTGCTGGCCTGGGTCATGGATGGCTTCCAAGGAGGTGGCAGAGGATCTTTACATCACGAAAGAAGAGACAGAGGCCTGGAGAGTAATTTCTCAAGGTCTGTCGGTAGCCAGTGGCAGCTGGAACCCTCCTGACCCAGCGTCCAGTGTTCCTGACTCCCCTCTGGTGATGAAGAGAGCTCCAGGCTGATAGCAACTTCGGGCCGTAGGCTGGCGCAGCTTTGGAGACCAGAAAACTAGCATCGGGGAAGATTAACAACAGCTGCACAGCTCCCCAGCTCTCCGGAGCCATTTGGAACCTCCCTAGCATCTTCTGGAACGTATTGTTTTCGTGAGGCGCGGGTTACATCTGGATGGCAGGGGACCTGGTGCTGTATCAAGATGCCACGCATGTTTAGCAGTTCCCAGAACAAAATGTGAGGCTTCCCTCAGCATGAGCTGAGCAGGCTTCGGTGTGGAGGCTTTTGCCTCTGCCTGTGGCCATTAAACCCGGGCATTAACTACCCGTTGCCAGGGAAGGCACAGGCGTGTCACTCAGACATGAGGCATTGTTTTTTGCATGACTGAAGGAAACACTGTGAGGGTCACTTTGCTGAATCCCTGTTTTCTGTGGTTCCTGAGGGATGCTCAGCAGCTGAAGTGGGTTGCCTCTAGCCCGGCTCTCAGGGCCAAGGTTTCCTTCCGCCAGGGTTGGGGAGGGCGGGTGGGCGGAGTGAGTCGGGGAACACCTGGTGACACAGTAACCCTGCATGTGCACGCTGGGGGCTCTTCACTCTTTACGTGAAGAGGGCGCTACGTTTCAGGAACACAGTCACCAACAGAAGAAATATTGCTGCAAATAGCTGAGACTGTCCAATTATCTTGAGATGCTCTTTGCTCACTTAATTAGCGGGTGCTTTCCATCCGGCTGTGGTAGCGGGGATTTCCTTCATGACTGCCCTGTAGGTGGTTTCGAGATAGATGCAAGCCTATTTTAGGCACTTCCCACCACAGACAGAAGAATGCAGGCCACAGGTTTGGCTCGGCCCACCGTTTGGGCCGTCTGCAGCTTCCACGTGTAATCGTGTTACGTCTCTCTCGTCAGTACGTCTTTAAGAAACGTTCTGAGGCCACAATGGGAGTCTGCCACCGAAACGTAGCCCCAGGGGTGGCAGGAAGAGCAGAGCCTGGGGTGCTGCACCACATGTCGGTAAACTCGAGTGCTTTAAATTTCCCAGACCTCAGCTTCTTCAGCTGCAAAACGGGAATGACGCCTTCTTATAGGAGTAGTAAGAAGTGAGTGAAATAACCCAGGAGCCACGGTGTCTGCCACACGAGTCACTGAACCACTGCTCACCCCTTCCATCCCCTTTTTCCCAGACTGTGGTTGAGTTTGCCCCAAATCAGGTCTGCACCGCTGAAGAGCATCCACCAGGCAGTTTAAATTTACGTTTAAGTGCAGAGCGCGACAGTCTAACGTGGGTGATATTAAGCAGGGAACCGGGCAGCAGAGACCACCAGACACTGGTGCAGGAAGCACGCAGACTCGGTCCGGACACAGTGCGTCCACGGTGCTCCAGGTCCCGTGCTCACCAGTGTCGGCTTCCTGTGCCTCCTGCGAGGATGTATTGGGGTGGGGGGAGGGGGGGATTGAAATTACTGTTAAAAATGTGGTGGCAGGCCTGAGACACTTTCCAGTTCACTGAACGGACTTTGGTGCTTGGTGATGGAGATGATGGCAGGTTACCATGAGGTGACCATCAGGAAGGACTGATGTTGGTGAACTGAAAAGGAAAACCCTCGTCCTGGGTGTCTTCAGACACTGCTAATGGAAAGGCTGGCCGTGCTGCAGCAGCGTGTGGAGATGCCCCCTCTCCTCGTCACTCGGGTCACAGTGAAATGAGATTATTCGATTCTGTATCTCTGATAAGGTGCCAGTGCTGGCAGATCCACACGCACGTGTGTGTGAGACCCAGAGTGAAAGCCACATTCTGAGTTAAACAGCTATTCAGCATAATTGTTAGCAGCGTTATACTGCCTCCTCCTTTAACAAGACCGTGACTAAGAAGGTTCTAAAAAAAGGAAGGGTTGTTTATTCCAGAGTCAGCTAAGTGAGCAGGGCCTGTCTCCCGGGGCACAGGGGTTGAGGAGGACACAAGTCACATGAGGACCCACTCTTCCTGAAAAAGAAATCTTCATGGGTCAACATTCCAAGTTGAATGAATAATTGAGATGTCAGGTTTTACTTTTTGTCTAGTTGGTGAAACCAGTGGAAGGGTTACTAGTGGTTTTCAGTGTCTGTTTCTGCATTCCTGTAGTAGAGAGGGACCAGCGTTTGCCTGACAGATTTCTCAGTTCAAGGTTATAGGACAGTACAGAATGCATTGCCCTGGGTGAATTGTGCCAATAAGTGCTTATTTCCATTTAAAATGTTCTTGTTTGTGTCATTAGGAAAAAGCATCAAATATATTTAAAACCAAAAATGGGGAGAAATGGAAAAAATAGGTCAGAATGTTCTGTTATTTCAATATCATGAGTAAACGGAATTGATGACTCTGGGTGTGGAGTGGAAAGGTCTGGGTGGTTCGAGGGTCACTGAGTTTTACATGCTCGTAGCTGGAAGCTGCCAACTCCTCGCAGATACGAAGGGTGCCCTCACCTGTCGCGCCTTCTTTGCCCGCACATTCATAGTGTAAGGCATGATCGAGTCGCTCTGGCTCCCCTAGTTTGCAGCTGATTCATATTGTGCGAGGCAGCAGAACAGCTGAGTTACTGTTTTCCTAAACCTGTTGGAAGAGGATCCGAGTAAACAGGACACTGTATGAAAGAAGATGCTTCCAGTGCCCAGTTGTTGTACACTCTGTGGAACGAGCCATTCATTCATATCTCACGCTTCGCAACAGTCTCCACGGGGGCGTGCAAAGGAAGCGCTGTGAGGGGCTCTTCCTCCGAGGAGGGTGACACTTCTGGGACATGAGCCCCCTGGCCAGCGGGCACACAGGCAGCAGCCTCCCCCGGGCGAGGTATGGTGCTGGTCTCAAGGATGCAGCAGCAGCAAAGGAGACTTTGTCCCTGGCCTCGCAGGGCATGTGGTCTCACCGGGAATGGAGACAAGTAAACTGGGAGCTGAAACGCTGATGCTGCCTGCTCTGTACGGGCGGCAAGCACCACGTGTGGGAAGTGGCGGGTGTCCGCCCACGGCGTGGAGCGACGGAAACGGTGGCCACGCTGAGCCCCGAAGATAAAGTAGGGGTTCGCAGGACAGATAAAGGGAAGCTCTTCCAGGTCAAAGGGATTCCTGTCCCACGGGAGAGAAAGCATGGTGGTTTTGAGAAATGGAGAATGTCATTGTATCCGAGAGTGTCAGGGAGGGAAGGAGAGGGATGAGGACGGAGACGCTGGCAGGGTCTGTGAACCACGGTAAGGAAATACTGAGGAGCTTTGAGCACATCTGTAGAGAATGTAGAGCTGCTCTGCCCGGCGTGAAAATAGCTAGGCACGCGTGGCTATTTACATGTAAATTAATTAAAATCAAAAACCGAGTTCCCCAGTCACACTGGTCACAAGTGCTCGGTAGCCACGTGGCTGTCGCCACCACTAGGGCAGTGTAGTCGTGCTGGACAACGCCGATGTACAGAACCTATGTGAGGAGGGGCAGGGGGCCCAGTTAGGACGCTGGCGAGGTGATCTGGGTAAGAGGTGGGGGGCTGAGTTAGAGCAGGGGTGGCTGGGGACCGAGGAGGCACTCAGGTCGTTGCATGGAGGTTGAGAGGAGGAAGCAGGCCTAGGATGACCCAGGATTTGGTCACAGGTGGCTGGCAAGGCAGCCCCGCACAAGGAGAGGGGGAGGGCAGGAGCCTCGTGAGAGGCGACGCTCAGCGTGTTTCGGATGTACGGGAGTTGAGGTGCTCTTAGGGTACGGGGGGGGCGGGAATGTCACGATGTCACAGAGCAATGGGCTCTGTGGAGGTGAAGAGGAGGAAGGCAACGTGCTGATGCGGACTCAGGAGGTCTCAGCACATGGCGCTAAGGCCTGGGGCAGATGGAACTGCCCCAGCATCACTGTGGCTTTAGAGGGGCCCAGAACTGAAAAACACCAGAGGGAAAAGCGACCATGGGACCAAAACCGGGATGGTGCCCGCAGAGTCTGGGAAGGAGCCGCTGCTGAGGCACGATAAGTTGGCAAAAAGAGCGACGCAGGGGACAAGCCAGAAGTGTATGCCCCCCACGGTGCAAATGAGGGCTCAGAGGGGCAAAAGCTGTGGCAGGTCAGTCAGCAAACAGTCCGAAAACTTTCAGTAGCCACAGCAGCGAGGAGGTGCCTGGGACCAGCGGCTGAGAGATCTAACTTGTGTCCATGCTCACCAGGTGCCCAGTAACTACCAGAAGCCCGAAGGCAAACAAGACCAACTTCGACTTAAAAAAGTCAAGGTGTTGTCCGGTACAGCTGCCTAGCAACAATGCTTTGACAGAAGAGCGTGAGTCTTCCCGTTAAGTGACGTGTGTATCCACGCACACTTGGAATGTAGTTGAGGGAACGTGCAGTTTTGTGTTCACGTGATTTAAGTACAGCTAAGAAATCACAGTAGTTGAGAAATTCTTTGTAAACAGCCCCAAATCATCTTTCTTGGGTACTTTGACCCACGTACAATTTTGAGTTAGGGAAAGCTTTGTTACGTACTATATGCGTGTGTGTGTGTGTGTGTGTGTGTGTGTGTGCGCGCCATGTACTTCCCACACGCACACACTGTAGATGGACGTAGACACGAGTGCCACGCCGAGGCAGCCGTGGCTCCGCAGAGCTGGCCGTGCATTTCAGGCCGTGACTTTATCTGGGGTAGTCATCCTGCGGCCTTTCCCACCCACCACTTCCATATTACACCTGAACCGTACTGACAGTTAATTTCCTTCGGCAGCCCCAGACCTTTATCTTCTTCAGCTGGCCGTGGTTTTTCTGTGGCTGCCTTAATGTAAAATCTGGGTTATTTCCTTATCCCTTCGGAAAAGATTTAAAACGTGTAATACTTTTAGTGGCTAATGCTTAGACTATTTAAGGTAGTGCTCGCCAACTGCTGGTCTATAGCCAGGCAATATTCTAAGATGAGGTTCATAGTAGATTTGAGAGAAATGAGAAAAAAACTGCAATACAGGAGTCGTTCCTTTTTTTAATTATGGTAAATGCACAAACATAAAATTTACCTCATGAACCATTTTTTACTAATTCACTAGTGTTTTCAAATTGTTATGCAAATAATCTCCCAAACTCTTCATCTGTAAAATAAACCCTATACCCATCAAACAGCTCCCTGCTCCCTGCCCTGGAGCTGCAGCAGTGACCGTCTGACCTTCTATGAACTTGACTTCCCCAGGTACCTCATCTCTGTGCACTTATACAGTATTTGGCTTTTGAGGCATTATTTTACTAAGCATATGATCTTCCAGATTCATCCATGTTGTAGCACATGTCACAATTTCCTTCCGTCCTAAGGTTCTGTTGTATATTTATGCCACATTTTGTTTATCCATTTATCTGCTGACAGACGCTTTGGTTGCTTCCACCTCTTGGCTACTGTGAATAATGCTGCTGTGAACATGGGTGTGCATATGTGTCTTCAAGATCCCGTTTTCAAGTCTTTCGGTATAAGAGTTGATGGGTCATGTGACAATTCTTTAACATTTTTGAGGAACCACCAAACTTTTTAGTTTTTTATATTTCCACCAACAGAGCATGAGGGTATCAGTTTCTCTGCATCCTCATTAACACTTGTTGTTTCTGTTTTGTTTTGATGATGTCCAGCCTAATGGGTGTTCGGGTGGTCGGTCTCTCACTGTGGTTTGGTTTGTATTTCTCTAATGACTGGTGATGTTGAAAAAAAAAATCTTTTCACAGGCTTATTGGTCATTCATCTTCTTTGAAGATTTGTCTATTCAAGTTCTTTGCCCACTGTCAGTTCCTTTTTTTGTTGTTGAGAGTTATTTATATATTCTGGATATTAACCCTTTATCTAATACATGATTTCCAAGTACGTTCTCCCAGTTTGTGGGTTTTGTTGGTTTGGTCACAATCTTTCTCTCATGAATTTAACAATAGTATCAGGTAGTGTTACCTGGCAAAGTTAGAAGTTGTGTCTGCTCCCAGCTTGAGAGGGAGTAAATTTTTTGTGTGATAACTACTACTTTGGCTTATTAATGCTTCCTAAGTTGTATGTATGGAGACATATGCCATTTTGTTCATAGCTAGTCCTGAAAACCTGTAACAGGATAACTTTAGGAGGATGCTGGGGGGAAACTAGGTCCTTGTCGTGTTTGGGAGGTATAAATGAATGGAGCATTCCATTCCTGCCTGAATCTTTTTAGATTTATGATGCCACAGGGTGAGCTTTCTGGGGGAAGGAAAAAATATCATGTAGAAAGAAAGGGGGGGTCCCAAAAGCCATGCTCATAGAAAAGCACATCTGAGTCTAACCTACCACACAGGAATCTCTTCCTAATCTGAAATGTATCTAAAGAAGATTTTGGAAAACTCTCTCATTGTCTAACACCTGTGTCAATAAATCCCCACCTCTTATGCCATTTAAATCCCTCTTCTTACAATAAAAAATAACCATGTAATACCTGGGATTTACCTAGTGCCTTTCTTCCTAAGTCCTGTCATTAAATCTTTCTAATATCTCCATGAGACAAGGATGAGTAAATATTACTATTTATACTCAATCACTTCATCTTAATTCCTTTCTCCATAAAAAAGGAATAATAGTAATATTTACTTATTTTTTAAACCTTTTGTAGAGAAAAGAATTTAGACAGGGAGTGATCGAGTATATTTTCCCTGGTTCATAAGTGAGCCGGGACCAGAAGGCGGGAGCGGGGGAGGGAAAGCACCTCTGGGAGACATCAGTGCAGAGTAGCCCTGCTCCCGAGTCGCTGTCGTTGCTCCTGGTAAGTTAGGTGTCACTTTGGGGTCCCACACATAGGAGGGTATCACTTTGCTTAATGGTCTGCTGTCGCCGACTTGAAATACTTAGGGATCTTTGCGTAGGGGGTCCCACGAATAATGCAGCCTGTCCTGGGCAAAATATAATTAACCTACCTCAGATCGTGCTGTTCAGAGGAGACGTTGAGTGTGAGGAGCAGTTTGTGACCTGTGGCGCACCGTGCAGGCGTGTGAGGGCAGAGAGCTTCAGCAGAGCAGAGCTTCAAGGACGGAAGGAAACCAGAGAGCCATCAGTGCCCCGGAGGGGAGCCTTGAACCTAAGGCCATCTTTAACATAGACACAAATAGTCAAGAATTTTCGCAAGGGAGAGTGACGTTGTTAAGCAGTTGAAAGGGGAGCATTATCATTCAGCACCATTTTAGACTAAGGCAGATCCTTTTAAATGACACTGAGAAGGCCAGTTGATCAATTTCACGAAGGTCATGGTTAAAGGGACCAGGGCGTGTATGTGGTTTCGCTCACAGTCATTATTTGCAGTAGTTAAAATGTATTAGTGACCCCCACATCAGTACTCACGTTACAGCTGCAGTCGTTGACAGTCGTGTGCAGAGCAAAACAGAGTAAAACAGCTGAGTCGTCCAAATAAGGTCAGACCAGCCGCCGCCCCCCTTCTGTTTCGGCTCTCCTGCAGTAAACAAGAGCTCTTTTCGTGGTCTGTTTAGTGCCACATTTTTTGCATTTTTGTTGGTGAACTTGCCGTTTAAACTTGTCCCCAAATGTAGTGCTGTCTCGTGTTCCTAAAATCAAGAGGGCTGTGATGTGCTTCGTGGAGAAAGCAAGTGTGTTCAGAAGTCATGTTCAGGCATCACTTACAATGCTGTTTGGCCTTGAGTTCGGGGCTAAGGAATCCGCAGTCTGTATTAACTGAGGTGTCTTTAACCAGAAGCACACATTAAACAGGATCATTTAATGAAAACGTTGTGACCAGTGGCTCACGGGAACCTGACCCTGTATTTTCCCTAGGACTGAGGGTTCAGTATTCGCAAATCCACTGTTTGCCATGACTTTAGAGAACACAGCTACCTTGAATGAGAATCACCTGTAAATGTTCGTAACCTGCAGGGACTATAGGTTCAGAGGGAAGTGACTCCTGAAAAAAGTCACAAATGGAAGACGAGTCATGGTGATTCTCCATTTGAGTGACAGGTTCTAAGTCCTGTAAGCTAGACAGTGCCTTGTGTTCTCTGTTCAACCCCTTTGTGTACAAGGGGTCTTTCTAAAACATCTCTTAAAGGCTCGGTGAATCTGTATATTTGGAGCCAGAGCTGGGTACCACCGTATCTTGATTCAGACGTTTTTCCTCCACCTTCAGTATTTCTGAAATCAGGAGACATCTTATACTCAATTCATATATTTTAACAAAATCTGTTCTTCCATAAACTGTTACTAAATCCTTGGAATTGCTTCTAATCCAGGAGCCAGCGTATATTTACCCTAAAAGGACAGCTAGGAAACACCGCAGGCTTTGTGGTCCCCCGATCTCTGTCACAACTTCTCAGCTCTGGCATTGTACCCTGAAAGCAGCCACAGATAACATCTGAAGGAACATGGCTATGTCCCAGTCAAACTATTTCATGTGATTTCCACATGTCACAAAGGTTTTTAGTTTTTTTCAAACATTTCAAAGTGTAAAAAACTTACAAAACCAGTTATTAGGCCGGATTGGGCCGGCAGGTGACTCCTGATACCATTTAATGACATCATTGGTCTGAGGTCTAAGGTACTTGGATCAGAGAGGCTGCCCTTGGCTAGTGGTGTCTGTTGCTTAGTGTTCCTTTTCTTTTATGGATTGAAATAAAGATTTAACTGCTTAATCTTGATTTAACCTGATATTAAAGTTGGTAACTTATAAATATGAATTGGTTTAGATTTTTACATTGCTCAGCATCATGTACATTTGCAAGAACTAGGAAATATTGAAAACAAAATTAGAAAAAGTTCATACTTCTATATACAGTAGCGTGCCAATACGTTTTAAAACAACCCTTTCATTAGCACTCCTTTGTTCAGCAATGTTCTAATTATCTCTTTATCTTGAAGCTCTACTTTTTCCCTTTCCATTGTGTCATTTTTCTTTGTGTTTTTCCCATGTACAATAGACCTTATTCAGAAGAAGGCGGAGTTGCAATCTAGAACGAGGCTTATAATACAAGGAAACTTAAACAGGGTGGAAATTAAATAAATTTAAGCGCAAAAAAATTAGAAGGAAATTGAACTCATCTTGCTTAGCACAGCATCCAAAACACATTTTGAAGATTTAATATTCATCACTGACCAGAGATCAATCGTTAGCTTTTAATTTATTATAACAATAATGAACAAATTAAAATGTGACCTCAGGTGATACTCATAATGGAGAGGAGTGAGTTTTAAGAAACGGTGAGATGTTGAGCAGCACCTCCTTCCCACCCCGGCAGCCAGCCCATTCCTGGGCACCTGGTCTGGCCTGCACCCCAGATGCAGCCCTATCAGACCCGCAGGACCACCCCACCTGCTTCTCAGGAGGCAGAGCCAGAAGTCGTTCTGGCCTGGAGCCCTGGCTTTGGCTCCCTGGGTTCCCCTCACCTAGAATGTGCAGGCAGAGCTCACGTCGGAGCACACTGAGGCTTCTCTCCTGCTTCAGGGACACTCTTAAATCCAGGTGCCCCCCGTGCATGCAGACGGGCCCTTGCAGAGGAGTGCAGCCTTTTAAATGGGGTGACCCACAGAGGAGCCCCCTTCCTGATGGCAGCTTTGCTTCCAGTGCTGTCTCAGAGCCTCAGATCATCTTTGCTAAATTCCCCAAATGCCTTTGCATAGGCTTAGAATTTAGCTTACACTCGTGAGCTCTCCTGTTAATAAGCTTTTGGCTGTGAAATGCCTTCTGATGAGTATTTAAAAACCACTCTTCGATATCTTCCAATGGTACCTTTTTTATTGAGATATATCTGACATATAATATGCTGTACGCTTAAGGTAAACAGCATGTTTGGATACATTTATGTGTTGCATATGAAAACCACCATTAGCTAACACCTCTGTCACATCACAGAACTGCCATTTCTTTTTTTGTAGTGGGAACCATTCAGATCCAGTCTCTTGGCAACTTTGAAGTTAATAATGCGGTCTTTTTGTCTGTAATCACGGTGACGTGCGTTAGAGCTCTAGGACGCATCTCTTGGTTTGTAAGCTTATATTCTCAAACATCATCATCCCAATTCCCCACCCCGCTCCAGCCCCTGGTAACCACCATTCTGTTTTTATGAATTTGGCTTTTCCAGAGTCCACATATAAGTGATACCACTACAGTACTGGCCTTTCTCTCTCTGACTTCTGTCACTAATGCCCTCACATTGTCGTCGCAAATGCCAGTTCCTTCTTTATCTTGGCTGAATAATATCCCATTGTATATATGTACCGTATGGGAGTACATATGTCTCTTTGATGTCCTGTATTTACTTTAAATACAGATCCAGGATTTTTAATTTTTTTTAATTTTTAATTTTTTGAGGAACTTCCATACTGTTTGCTTCCATAGTGGCTGCACCAATTTACAGTCCCACCAGCAATGCAGTGCACACGGTTCCCTTTTCTCCACCGCCTTGTCAACACTTACTATATTCTTGATGGTGGCCTTTCTAAAAGGTAGAAGGTGATAGCTGGTTGTGATTGTTTCACTGATTTTGAGCATCTTTTCATGTACCTGTTGACCATGTTTGTCTTCTTTGGAAAAATGTCTGTTTAGTTCCTCTGCGCATTTTTTAATTGGGTTTTGTTGTTGTTGTTGTTGAAACATGAGTTCATTATATATTCTAGATATTGAGTCCCACTAGATGATTTCGCTTTTGTTGCTTCTGCTTTAGGTATCGTATTTAAAAAATCATTGCTGAGACCAGTGTCAAGGAATTCTTTTGTATGTTTTCTCCCAGGAGTTTTATGGTATCAGATGTGATGTTTAGTTTTTAATCCATTTCAAGTTAATTTTTGTGAGTGGTGTAAGACGGGTCCGATTTCATTTTTCCGCAGGTGGTTATCATTTGTTGAAGAGACTTTTCCCCATTGAGTGTCCTCAGCTCCCTTGTCAAATTTTAGATAACCATAAATGCAGGTGTTTATTTCTGGGCTCCTTTCTGTTCCATTGGTGTGTCTATTTTTATGCTGTTTTGAAATGAAGTGTGATGCCTCGAGCTTTGTTCTTCTTCCCCATGATTTCTTTGGCTATCTGGAGTCTTTGTGGTTCCATACAAATTTTAGGATTGTTTTTTTCTATTTTCATGAAATATGATATTGGATAGTGATTGTGTAGAATCTATAGATGGCTTTTGGGCACTATGGACATTTTAAGAATATTAAGTCTTCTGGATCTATGAACACATGTCTTCAATTTCTTAAAGTTTTACAGCTTTCATTGTACCAATCTTTTACTCCCCTGGTTAAATTCTGTCTTAAGTGTTTTATTGCTGTTTTGAATGGGATAATTACCTTTCTTTCTCTTTTTTTTGATGTTTAGTTGTTAGTATGCAGAAATGTAACATTTCTGTATGTTAATTTTATGTCCTGGAACTTACTGATTCATTGATTAATAATTTGGGGGTTGAGTTTTTAGGATTTCCTATATATAATATCGTGCAAATAATGACAATTTTGTTTCCTTTCCAATTTGGATGTCATTTATTTATTTATTTGTTTGTTTGTTTGTTTGTTTATTCTTTCCTAATTGCTTTAGCTAGGACTTCTAGTACTATGTAGAATAAGAGTGATGAGAGTGAACACCCTCGCTTTGTTCTGATCTTTGAGGAAACTTGCCATTTTTCACCATTGACTAAAATGTTAGCTGTGGGTTTGTCACCTATGGCCTTTATTGTGTTGAGGTATATTTCTTTCATATCCAAATTTGTTTTTATCATGAAAGGATGTTGTATTTTGTCAAATACTTTTTCTGTATCTATTAAGATGATTATGTGGTTTTTATCTTTCTATTACTGTTTATCACATTTATTGATTTACATATTTTGAAAAATCCATCTCAAAGATAAATCCTGTGTGGTCATGATGTATAATCTTTTTAATGAGGTGTAGAATTTGGTTTGCTACTATTTTGTTGAGCATTTTTATATCTTTAACCATCAGGTACATTGGTCTGTTGGGTTTTTTTTCTTGTGCCTTATCTGGCTTTAGTATTAGAGTAATGCTGGCCTCATATAATGAGCTTGGACATGTTTCCTCTTCAGGTTTTTGAAAGAGTTTGAGAAGGACTGACTTTAATTCTCCTCTAAATGTTTGATAGAGTTCACCAGTGAAGCCATCTGGTCCTAGGTTTTCTGTGTTGGGAGTTTTTGCATTACCGATTTAATCTCCTTACTCATTATGGGTCTGTTCAGATCTTTTATTTCTAAGAATTTTTCCATATATTCTAGGTTATCCAGTTTGTTAGCATCTCACTCTCTGTAGTCTCTTATGTCTCCCCTTTCATTGAATTTTATTAGCTACTCTTTGGCTTTTGATTGGTAAATTCAGTCCATTAACCTTAGTTACTATTGATGTGTAAGAACTTACTAATGCCATCTGATTGCTTTCTGGTGGTTTTGTATTTCCATCACTTCTTCTCTTTCTCTTTCAGCCTATCTTTGTAAATGGTTGATTTTCCATAGTGGTATGTCCTGTTTCTTTTTTTACCTTTTGTGCATGTACTCTAGGTTTTTGCATTATGGTTATCACGAGTCTGACATAAGACAGCCCATAAATAAAACGGTACATTTTAGGCTGATAGCAACTTAACTTCAACTGTCTATAAAAGCTTCACTCTTACATCCCCCTTTTTATTTCTTTCATTTTTATTTACCTGTTTTTATATGTGTACTTATTAACAAATTATAGAAGCTACGATTTTTAGTACTCTTTTCCTTTGAACTTTATCCTTAAGTGGTTAACACACGATCCTATTACAGGATCCGAGTTTTCTAATATTATCAGCATGTTGCATACTTTCATATGTTTTCATGTCACTGATTAGCATCTGTTCATTTCAGCTTGAAGAACTTTCAGCACTTCTTATGAGGCTGGTCTAGTAGTGATGAATTGTCTTCACTTTTGTTTAGGAAAGTATTTCTCCTTCATAGCTGAAGGGTAACTTTGCCAGACAGTATTCTTAGCTGGCAATTTTTTTTCTAATTCTACTCTCTCCTGGCTTGTAGGGGTTTTGCTGAGAAAACCACTGATAACCTACAAAGGAACCCGCATTAAGCTATCTTCTGACTGCTTTTAGAATTCTTTCAATTTTGACAGTTTCATTATAATGTATTTTGGATAAGGTCTTTGTGCATTGAGATAATAGAGAGATCTATTAGTTTTGAACTTGGATATTCAGTTAGCTCTCTCCCCAAGTTTGGAACGTTCTCGGCTATTAATATTCTACCCTTGCCCCTCTTCTTCTGGAATTCCAATTATTCTCATACTTGTTGGATGAAATCACACGGATCATGTAGGCTTTCTTTGTTCTCCTGTAACTGGGTTATCTCACAGTTTCTATCCTCTAACTCACTTATTCTGTGTTCTACTAGCTCTACTCTATTTCAGATGCTCTCTATTACATTTTTCATTTCACTAGTTTTCAGCGCCATGATTTCTGCTTGGTTCCTATCTTATTGGTAAATATTTCATTGAACCTACTTTTTCATGGAGTTTTCTTTTAGCCGAGTTTCTTCAAAACTGGGATTTGGGGATTCTTTATCAGCAAGATCACAAAATTACATGTCCTCGTACTCGGTTGTTTGTTAGATTATCATCTTTTGATGACATGTTTCCCTGGTAACATTTCTTGTAGTATTGTACTGCTTTCTCATTTCAAGTAGCAGACACCTCCTTACATCTTTACAAGTTGTCTTCAAATGAGCACTGTGTTCGTTGGTGCTGATGATACAGAGCGGTTTTCTGCCTTTGAAGGGCTACTGCCGTTACTCGTGCGTTGCTCCCTCTTGTAGCAGGATCCTTAAGCGTTTACGTCCTCTCTGGTTCTTAGCGCTCACCAGGCTGGCTGCCGGAAGCCTCTCGTTTTCCAGAAGGTGGCGCTATAGCTTCAGTTAGTGGACTGTTTGCAGAGGGCAGTCCCTACTGGGCCTTGCTCTTGACTCCAGGCTCGGAAATGCACACCAAGAGCCAGCCAGGTATGGTGCTCCCAAGAAGGAACCTTGGTCCTTTAACACTCTTTGGGAAAGAGGCAGATGAGAGAATTAGTCTCCTCCCTCCTCCCAGTCCTGGAGGTCCTACCTCCGAATCCTGGTACTGCTGGAGAGACAGGGGCTTCCCTCCCTGCACCACTGGGGTAGGCAGGTACTCACAGTGCTCTCCCCCGTAGGGGACATCACTGCCCCATGAGAGTTCAGCCCCGTGCACTGTTCGTATGGGGTGCTGGTCAAGTTCTTGCTGTCTCGCTGCATTCAGACTCGTTTTGTGGGGGAGGAGTTGGTCCAGTCGCATGCTGGAATCTCCCCTTGGGAAGACTGGACCTATTCAATTTCTCCCTTTGTCTGTGGGTTCGTGCCCAGATCAGCACTCTCTAGGTTTTTAGCCCTGACCTTGGCGAGAGGAGTTGGGGCAGGTTCGCTGCTCAGCTGGATCCACAGGTGGGGAAGACTCCTCCCAAGTCGCTTGGCACACAGTGCTGGCGCCCGCAGCTCCCGTGTGTTCATGGGCGGATGTCTAACTGTTACACCATCTTATGCTTCCATCGCTTCTGAGGATGTCTCTGATCCTTTTTCTTTCGGTCACCTCTTCTGGACTCAAGCTCAGCAGAGCAGTGGGACCTGGGTTTTCAAAAGAAATCCCCAAGTAAATAATGGTATCGCCTTGTTGCTAAAGGTTGTATTTACTTCTGGGTGTAAAATACATGCTACTACATTGGGGGCTCTTTTACAGCCTGTTACTGTTGTGTCTTATTGAGAAATCACCTGATAAAAAAGCAGGAGTCCCCACCTGCACAGGCGTCTCCCACCCTGGCCTGGGAGGGGCTCTAAAGGGAGTGCACTGCGCGGCACTCTCTGGTGTTCACCACAGGAACTCGCAGGGCAGTTCCTACCACTGTGTTTAGGGTTCAAGATCTATCTTTGCTCCTAACGTATAGCTGGCTAAAATTCTGATCTTTAAAAATAAAGCCTCATGCCCCCACCCCTCCCCAAGCTTATTTCAGACAAAAGCTTGATCTTAATTAGGTGAGAGTTCCAGCGTCAGCAGATAACTTAGCATGGGCTTGCTGCACGAGGACCTACCCCCAGGGCGCTGTCACCGTCTGTCCGGGAGCTCTGGCACCACTCAGTGGCTGTGCCACGGTGACTTCAGTCACTGTGACCTTGCCAGGCTCCTCTGCCACCCTGACAGCTGTGGCCCATCGGGCTGGATAACTCATGCTAAGTGTCTAGCTAAACTTCTGTGACCCCAGCAGATGCATTTTGCACAGAATAAAAAGTCATTGCACAAGACTCCTAATAATGTTGAACTCTTGTTACTGATTATAATTAGGGTTCTTGCTTCTCCATCCAGCTTGGTATTACCAGTGGGAATCGATATAGAGATGGCAGGTCAGGCCATTTCTCTTATTGCAATTAAGACATTTGTGCCAACAGGCAAACAGCATAGAGCTTTTGTCATTGTAACCCTCCTACGCCCCCGAGAACAGGGATAGGGGCCGCATATGAAGTCACCTCAAAACCCAACCTAAGTAGAAGGAAATCAGAACGACAGAAAAGGGTGAAAGAGGTTAGCTTCGCCTACTGAGTTCTGCAGTATTCACTTAGTGCCACTAAACTGAAGATGCCCACTTATATTACGCAGGTTTTGTTTTGGTTTATCAATTAAAACTAGCAACATGCTACCCTGAAAAAATACTGTTAAATACTTAGGAGTTTGGAAGAGCCTTGGCTCCTTACCAGGGCTGCTCAGATGGCAGGGCGGGGCCTCTGCTGGATGCTGGTGGCACAGGTGGTTCCTGTCTTCAAGGAGCTGCAAAGGTGAAAGGTTATAGAGGTGAGGGATGTGAACCACTATGCCAGCCCCAGGTCAATAGGCATTAGTGAGTAGTGTCTGGGATGTAAAATGGTGTGCCCTGGCTCTTTGGCTAGTTAACAAGTAAATTAGGAAGACAAAATAGGGCATCTGTGAGTTCAGAGAGGAAGGATTCTCAGGCCAATTTCCTTCCATGGAGGCCTGGGGCCAGGAAAGCAACTGTAGGGAGTGGGCAGGGAGACGTGCAGAGAAGCTGGTACTCACATCATAAGAGAATGAGTGATGGTTTTGAAAAGTCATTCCATGCCAAGTTAGTGTCCAGGGAAGCTTCTGAAATATTCCTGGAGGGCTGTCCATACAGAGTTGTCCTGAAGTGATTTAAAAGGTGATCTTTGAGAAGGTCTGGTTTTTCCCCCACCACACACTAGAACCGTGGCAGGTGCTGATGAACCTAGCTCTTCCCTGATTTTGCAGGGGGAATAGTGATTCGGGGTCTGACTAGAAACTATCTGTGGTCATTCAGTGATGCTTAGCCACCACCCAGCACCACCTTGGCCCGGCCCATCCCACTGACTCTGTACTGGGGGAAGTGGCCAGCCCTGCTCTGCAGGGGTTGGGGACAGCATCTGGTGAGGGCACATGTACTGTGCCGATTTGTAGCCTTCTTTCCTGGCATCGCTGGGCTCGGGCGGGGGCCCCGCCTGCTGTTTCCCCCCATATGTGTCTGCGCACATGTGTAGCATGACTTTAGACACAGAAGTTCGGCACACAAACCAGTGTCCACTGGCTGGTCAACATCTCTGCCAGCCCACCTGTTTAATCTGTGACTCTGGCCCAGCTCTCGGCGTAGTCCCTGCCTCCTTGGTGTCCACATACTGCAGCACCCTGCCCCAAACGTCTGCTAAGGGCCAGGGATCGTGGGTCCTGGCCCAGTGACAGGTCAGGGCTAGAGAGGGTGGTGTGAGAGCTCTAAGGGTCAGCAAACACCTGCAGCCTGGACCAGAGTGGCCCACATGCTCACCCAGTGACTGACGGCGCCTGGCTTGGGTACTGACCTCACCAACTGCAGGCGCTGGCATGGGACGTGCTGCTTACCTCCTAAAAAGGTTTACGGCTTTGTCCCAGGGCGGGGTGGACCTGGCAGCCTCTGGAAGCAGCCACTGCCTTCTCATAGCTGCCGAGGTTCCCTGAGTTTCCAGCCCTACAAGAATCCTGGCCACCCCAAGACTGAGATCTTCCCCCGCCCCCCAAGTGTTCACAGGGTCTAATGCCCAGCCTGGAGCTGCCAGGTCAACCCCCATGCCCACGCTGCCATGCCCCCACTTGTGTGCAGCGGCCAAGGCACTTACTATAAACAGCAGCTCTGGGTACCAGCTCATGACTGGAAATAAGCTGCTTTCTCAGTCTGTGGAACACAGAACAGAGGTGGGCGGGAAAAGCCAGCCCCAGGTTAAGATGCATTAGTGAGTAGTGTCTGGGACACTCGTCCCCAGCCAACATGCAAGGAAAAACAGCTGAGCCCCTGGCCTCCCTCCCTTCTGGTTTTCTCAGCATCCCCTAGGCAAAGCTTGGCTGAGAACACATCAGCGGATGTTACAGACAGGGACAGTGGCACCAAGATGGCCTGGGCCCTTTCCCCATTAATTAACAGTCTCGCAGGGGTGCTCCCGTGCAGGCTGCCTCATAGGGACTGATTCACTCTGCTCTGCATCTCGATCACATACACGAACTGGCACTGCCGTCTCCTACTTACAAATATCATCTCTAAGCGGCCCTGCGCAGTACCTTGTTCAGATGTCAGTTGTCTGGGTAACAAGCTTCCCACTGCTCTACACCTGCTGAGTGATCCCACACTCGCTCTCATCCCAGGCCGCATGGCTGTGGTGCTCAGGACGCCGCTGTGTCCACCCCCTCAAAGGGCATGGCCCACAGTCGGCACCACGTTAGCACAGCAGGACCCAGCACGGCTTTTAGCTTTTGCAGCCACCGGCCTGCCACTGAAAAAAGAAAATAAAGTTGTCATCCCATTTCTATGTTAAGAATCTCCTGGAAAGGCAGAAAACAAAGTTCTGTCACTTTATAGAAGGGTGGCCTGAGGACCAAGCTACACAAAGATGACTCAGCGGGTTTAATAAACTGTACCCCACAGAGAAAAACCATTTTTTATGGTTGAAGGAACTGGGGACCAGTGGGAGGACAGCATTTAAGAGGCGTCGCCCGAGCAGCACTCCCCGACATCGGGACTGAGCATTGGCGTCAATGCGTTTCACACCTTCAGGCCCTTCTAAGGCCCCCCTATGAAGCAGACACGCATCACCCCATTTTATAGATGCAGAACCTGAGGCACGGCATTCGCAGAGCAGTTACCTGTGTGTGAACCTGCTCAGAGCAGACGGTGGCTTGTGCTGTTTGCCAGCTCATTGGAACCCAGCGTCCTGAGGGAGCAGAACACTTACTAATCCCAGTCCTTGACCCTACGTAGGGAATGGCACTGCAGATGGAGGACACATGCAAACAGAAGCACCAGACGCTCCTTTCCCAATGAGATGTTCTCAATTCCTGATTTAGGGTCTTTACCACAGTTATCTACTCTCCGACCCAACTAAAGCCTGCTAATCGAGTTTTAAAAATTCCTCAGGGAATGTTACAGATGCGTTTTCACCAGAACCAATTTTATGACACGTAATATTAACATTGCCTGCTTTACTATAGTGGGAAATGACCAAAAGTCATTTAACCCCCAATGGGATATGGAATTAAGCAAAGAAAAAAAAAAACACACAGTGTACTTTGTGATTTGAAATAATATTCCTAGCATATGGAATGTAACTAGTAATGCTATTCTGCATTTGTGGGGGGAGGGGGGGTTTAACTTACAGAATAGGGAGCGGTTCAGTTCCAGGAGGATGAGAAAGGTCCTTGGGTCACAGAGGAGGGACAGGCAAGGAAACAAAGTTGTCCTTGATGCTTCCACTCGCTCTCAAAATCAGCCTGCGATACAAAGTGGACGAAGCAGAGGAACACATCAAGAAAGCATAGTGTGCACACACACAGTGGAATATCATTCAGCCATGAGAAAGAGATCCTGCCGTTTGAGACAACATGGATGGGCCTTGACGGCGTTATGCTAAGTCAGATGGAGAAAGACAAACACCGTACGATCTCACTTACATGCAGAATCTCAAAAAGCTAAACTCAGAGGAACGGGGAGTAGAATTTTGATGATCAGGGCCTGGGGGAGATGTTGGTCAACTTCTAGTTGCTCTGGGGATCTAATGTGCAGCATGGTGAGTATAGCAAATGCCTACTGTATTATATTACTTGAAATGTGCCAAGTGAGAACATCTTAAGTATTCTCACCACAGAAAATAGTAATTATGTAAAGCGATAGAGGTGTTAGCTAATCATTTTGTAATATGTAAGTGTATCAACCCACTGTACACCTTAAACGCATACACCATTCTCTGCCAACTGTATCTCAGTAAAGCCAAAGAAATCTCAAAAGAAAATGAGAAGTCTGAGTCCTGTCCCCAGCTCAGGGCAGGAAGCCTGGGAGAGGAAGGAAGGTGGCAGGATGAGGGCCAGGGGACCGCCCGTGAAAGTGCTGGCTGCCCTCACGGTCACAGCTCCAGTGGCAGGGCCAAGCCAGGCCTGAGTGGCCATGGCACCTGCCAGTGAAGGCCCTCTGTCCTGCTGCTCACGGCCCTGGGCATCTGCCATGTGGGCCTCGGGCCTCCACCCACTCGTTTACAGCCTCAGGAAGGCCCATCACAAACATCCGACGTGAACGTGCCTGCCACACCTAGCTCACACGTTAGAAATAGGAATTTGATGAGAGCAATTCAGTGACCCGTTACTGCCCCCGAGTCACTGACATGTCTAATCCTCGGCAGTACACAGCTCTTGGCTGCGTCTGTTTTGCGTGAAAGGCATGTTACATGCCGGAGACATGACCTCCCTTCTGCCTCCCCCAGGACAGAGGACTTCGCTAAATGAACCGGGCTGCGTCACTGACCTTGCTTTCCTGGTCGGATTCCCAGCGTTGCTCTTTTGAGTTTACACAGAGTTTATAGCACAGCGTGGTCCAGGGACAGAAGTCAGGCCTTCATGTCACGTCCCCTCTTTGTCTGTGTTGCAGCTGGTGAGTGACTTGTTGGAATTTTGCTTCTATACCTTCCGAGAGTCCCAGGCTCTGAAAGTGGAGTTCCCCGCGATGCTGGTGGAGATCATCAGCGACCAGCTGCCAAAAGTGGAATCCGGGAACGCCAAGCCCCTTTACTTTCACAGGAAGTGACGGAGGACGTCCCACCGAAGAACTTTGCCTTAAGTGTCCCTGTGTTATTCCCACGAAGGACCCAGGAAATCATATTTTGAACATGTGATGGTTGATTCACACTTATTTAGCAGTTTCTCAAGTTTAAAGTCATGTCAAGGGTTTGGAGCTGGGAAAGCAGTTAGATGTGGATTTGGCAAGACCTGAACAGTCTAAAGTGTTCTTCCCTCTCCTGTCCCCAGCGCTTTAGAAACATGTTCCTCTGGATGAAAAGCCATATCTAGTCAATAACTCTCTGATTTTGATATTTTAACAGATGGAAGTTTTAACTATGCCATGTAGTTTCTGGTATTGTTCGCTTGTTTTAAAAGGGTTCAAGGACTAACGGACTTTTTAAAGCTTACCCTTGGTTTGCACATACAACATATAGTCTATATGGGGCATTAATATTCTTTTGTTATTTAAAAAACACACAAAAAAAGAAAAAAAATCTATACAGATTCCTGTTGTGTAATAACGGAGCACGTGGCATAGCGCCCCCTCTGGCTCTTCCTTGCCCACGTTCCTCAGCATCACTGGCATCCATGCCCTTTAGCGTCCATTTATTATTTAATTAGAATGAATAAGATGTTAAAACAAATGCCTTGGTTTCAATTTCCAGTATCTATTGTGTTGGCTTTACAAATAATTTTTTGCAGTCTTTTGCTGTGCTGTACATTACTGTATGTATAAATTGTGAAGGACCTGAATAAGGTATAAGGAACTTTTGTAAATGAGACACATAAAAAGAAAAAACTACAAAAAAAAAAAGAAAAAACTTCAATGGTTAATAGGATGAATGGGAAAGTATTTTTGAAAGAATTCTATTTTGCTGGAGACTATTTAAGTACTATCTTTGTCTAAACAAGGTAAAAAAATTTTTTGTAAAGTGAAATGTTCTGCATGCCTAATGAACCGTTTACAGTGTGTTTAAGAAAGGGAAGCTGTGCCTTTTTTAGCTTCATATCTAATTTGCCATTTTACAGTCTCTGTTGTAAATAACCACACTCGAACCTCTTCGGTTGTCTTTAAGCCTTTCTACTTTTTCTGTACTTGCGTTTTGTCCTTGGTCTCCCGTGGGGGCTGTTCGTGGGACTTGAGCACGTGTCATGGTTTCTCCTTCTCCTGCTTCCACGGGGGAACGACATGCTGTGGTGTCTGCAGTTCCCTGAGGGTGTCTGACAACACAAGTGTGGGATAAGGTCGTGGATGTGCACGGCTTTCGGAAAGCTGCCTCCTTCCCTTTTCCCTCAAGTCAGCTCCCGGAAAGTGAGACCATGGAAGCACTAGGGCTCAGCGAGCAGATTCTCCCCGCATTTTAGGAAACAGAATTTTCTCCTTCGGGAAAAAAAAAATTACACACACTCTGTCTCTGTAAAAGGCGACACGTGTCGTTCATGTCTGGTCTTAGAAAGGGGTTTTGCTTTTCTGGAACTGGTCGCCAGGACACGCAGGCCTTGGCAGGGTGCAGTGGGAAGATGCACGCACGCTGGCACGTCCCATCAGAATGGCGTGGAGACCACACAACCTTTAGAGAGGGTTTTAGATTTTTAAAAGGTAGGTTTTAACAACAAATTTTATACATCCACAGTTTTGGAGGAAAAAAAAAACTACAGATCATATAAGCAAGACAGTGGCACTAAAATTTGTAATTCCTTAATCTGTTTGACACTGCAATTTATGGCTTTTCTCTTGCCCCAGACCACGAACATACATCTCTTTGGGGAACTTAACAGTTTGCACTAAATAAAACTACTTAGAATAGAGGCCAAATTAATCTTTTAAAAGTGATGATAATCATCAAGTACTCAGTGAAATCGCATTTTTTCCAAAATCTAAAAGCTGTAGCTGGAGAAGCCCAGGCCAGGAGAAGGCAGCGTCGGAGCCACACTTTTCTCCAGGGTTCACCATGCAGGCAACATTACCTTGTCTTTCCAAAGACACCTGCCTTATGCAAGGGGAAACCTGTGAAAGCTGTACTCAGAGGGAGGAGATTTTCTTATCTAATTTGCAATTTCAAGAATTTAATTTGTAGGCAGATCTGTAAACACAGCCAACTTACTTCCATGCACAGCAATATGAAAGCCACACGTGGAAGGTGATAAATACACAGCATGCAGACTGGGAGAGTCTAGAAAGGGAACGGCTGACAAGAGCAGCTTTTAGCTCAGACTCGCTGTATAGGAAATCGGAATATCGATGTAACCAGGTCTGCGATAGAGACAGTCTGCAGCAGCTTTTTGTATTAACAAAGTTACTGGCTCTTTGTGTGTCTCTGGGTAACTTTGCTTGATTAAACAGCAAAGCCATATTCTAAATTCACTGTTGAATGCCTGTCCCAGTCCAAATTGTCTGTCGGCTCTTATTTTTGTACCATATTGCTCTTAAAAAATCTTGGTTTGGTACAATTCATAATTCACCAGAACTTCTTCATATAATTAAAAAACACACTAAATTAGTTTAAAATGAAGCGATTTATATCTTTATGCAAAAACATGTCTGTCTTTGCAAAGGACTGTAAGCAGATTACAATAAATCCTTTACTTTAATCACCTGTTGTTTTGGAGACAGTTCATTTGAAGATCTTAAGAAACACCTGGGTTTTGTGCCCTTCTAAATCTTGATTATATATGCTTTTGTCTACATCCAAGACGGAGTTTTTTACCCCAATGTTAGAAAGAACACTGTTAGTCACGTGTCAGTTATACTCTTTAGGGACTGATTAGATGCCTTCTTTCTTACTACTAATATCTGGTCCACCAAAATACCCTATAAAAGTTTAATGATAATAATTGTTACTATGGAGCTGCTAAACACTGTTAATACATTGCCTCAGTTATGTTCACAACCACATGAAAGCTTGTTCATTTTACAGACTGTGACACTCACATTGAGCAGACCAGATGCCTCGTCCAACTCCAGATTTCTCCTCCACGCCATCCTGTCTCATTCTCCATCCCCAGTCGTCTTGGGTTGTCAAGGGATTCAGCTCCCTACTGGCCATGATGCTTCTCATATTCCTCACAGGCTACTCTTGTCGATTCTATTCATATGGACCACAAAAGAGCAGGAGCAATTATCAAATCATTTTAAAATTAGGGAACAATTTTTTTCCCCACGAGATAAATTCAAGTACAGTCATGCATCACTTATAAGGATGCATTCTGAGAAATGCTCGGTAGGCAATTTCGTCACTGTGCGAGTACCGTCGAGTGTTGCACGTGTACAAACCCAGACGCGGGGCAGCCTGTTGCTCGTGGACTACAGACCTGCACAGGGTGTTGCTGGAACAAACACTGTAGACAACTGTAATACAATGTTCAGTGTTTGTGTATCTAAACCCACCTAAACACAGAAAAGGTGCAATAAAAATACAGTATAAAAGATTTTTCAAAAAATAGCTCACCCATATGGGCCAGCTACCATGAATGGAGCCTGCAGGACCGGAAGTTGCTCTGGGTGAGTGGTGAGTGAGTGTGAGAGCTGGGCCATTTCTGTTCACTAGTGTAGACTTTGTAAACACTGTGCACTTAGGCTACATTAAATTTGTAAAACAACATGAGATTAAGTCAAGCACAAGAGAAATGATGCAATCAAGAGACGCGGTAACCACGAGATGTGTGTGGCTGCCGCTGGGTAACATGGCACACTGTTTTACAAAAACTTGTTATAAGCAGAAGGAACACACTCTAAAATAATGACAAAAACAACAATAAATACATAAACCAGTAGCACAGCATCCATTTACCAAACACATGAGCAGTGCATCATGCAATGATGTTACGATGGCTACGATGCCACGACGTGACAGGAATTCTCAGCCCCGTCCTAATCGTACAGACCACCATCACTTAGGCAGTTCGTTGTTCACCGAACGTTCGTTATGCAATGCACAACTCTGCATTTTTAATGCATCATTTAACTTGTGATCTTCAAACCTCTCACTTTCAGAAAAAGTCTATTTGAGAGTTAAATTCAACCTCCCTTTAAACACAATAGATATATTTCTGGAACACCACATAGTCATTAAGCAGCATAAGAAAAGAAAAGACTCGAGTTGTGTGCACAAATTTGTTTGTAAAGCATCTATAAACGAAGGTAATTTTATATCTTAAAATGTACGGAATTTGACCTATGAGGGAGCAGGGCTTTTCACAGAAGACCCTAACTCTACACAAAAGCCATCGTGGGCTGTGAGCCCTCAGAGGCTAGCAGGAGGCCACCCCAGTCAGCACCCTTGATTAAAGTGGGTGCCCTTTCTGAACAGAGCAGGCTCAGTCTTAGGTCAAGTGTGACCATATTTCTAAGAATTTCTAAAAGTGCTCTCAGGCCCAAAGAATCCAGCTGCACACTTAGGAATCAACTAAGAACGAAGTTTCTGTCACCGAGATGGCCAGCTACTGTGAGCCACAGCAGTAGAAATTACGCATTGTGACGCGTATATAGTTAAGGGTTGGTTTGCTTCTTTATGTTGAACACCCTCAGGCAAATAAAAAAAGTCCCTTTATAGTAAAGTCAGCTCTAACATACTTACTGATAAACTGCAAGTGTACAGACTAAAATGACTGACTGTTAAGTATCTGACACTTTAATTTCAAGTCATCCGATTGCTAGTGCAGCATTTTTCTTGGAAATAAAACAGTAGCTTCTCAAATAACATTGGTTAAGATTAGAATATGATCTTAATAATCAGTATGGACCAAGACTATATTGAAAGCAAAGCGAACGATGGGGTACACGACGGGGTACAGAACAGCAGGTGGTTAGCTGCAGCCCCCACCAACACTTAGTGACTTAAATCAACCACCAGTTAGTATTTCGCATGAGTTTATGAGGTGGCTAGGAGGGTGCTGTGATCTGGGCCAGGCTGGGATGAGTCGGGCTTATTCGTGCATCTGTGGTCAGCCAGTAGCCGAATGGTCTAGGATGGTTTTGCTCCTTGTGGCCTCTCATTCTCCAGGGGGCTGTCCTGAGCATATTTTCATAGTAGAGGCAACGCTAAGACAACAGTGCAGAGACACACTTGTCAAGCCTCTGACTGCATTGAGCTTGCTCCTGTCCCACTGGCCAGAGCAGCTTCGAGGTCGAGCCTGGAATCAGCATGGGAGGGTTCCACAAAGAGAGGGCGCGGATCAGGGATGGGTGAAATTTGGGATCATTAAGTCAGTCTACCATTGGCAATTACTCTGATAGTTTTTTCATAGAATTTACATTGCCAAGATAGTGGTAAGTTTTCAAGGTCTGAAACAGCCATTTCTTTGGATCTCTGTGCCCTAGGCCTGCCTGCCTCAGAGGGCCGTGGCTCCTATGAAACTGGTGTGGGCTGGCTTGGCTCCTCCCTCTAGGTTGTCCCACCTACAGGGTTTCCTCAGTGGCTAACCCCGCTGAGCAAGGAGAAATCCAGACGGAGACACGTGGCACTGAGATGCCTAAACGAATCCCATGCCTTTCCTGCCCAAGTCCGAAGCATAGGTCACCTGTTGGGCCAAAAGCAGAAGTCTGCTTTCCAATTGCGATGACCTTCTGAATGGAGAGAATTCTCCAAAGTATCCTTCCAACCAGTAAACTTAGCCTGACATTAAAGCACAGGGCAGCGTGCCAGGTTACCCACATGGGGTAGTAATAAATTACTGCCCAGACAGACCAGTCAGGAAAAAGAGTGCTGGCGAGCATCTGAGGAGATGTGCAGGGCTAAGAGTAGGCAAGCTGCCTGAGGATGCTCTCCTGGAGTAAGAGGGAGGAAAGCCATGAGGCTCAGGAAGATTCAGAGACATGGAGAAGACCCGGCTGAGGAAGGAGACACCAAGACGGCTGCCTTTGAGAGACTCCACGGGAGGTGAGAAAGGGGCCAGCATGAGGCTAATGGGGAACAAGACAAGGCCAATATTAGAAAGTCAGGGGAGGCAGGGTGGAGGAAGCGAGCAAGAAGTGGCCCGTGGAGGACCCTGGAGAGGAGCAGGGGATGGCTAGGAGATGAGAAGGGGGACGCACTAGCCCCCACCGCCTCTGCTGTCACCTGTTGGCTGCCTTCTCCCATCTTCTCCGTTTGCCTAACCGTACGTCCTGCCCCGCATGCTTCAGGCACCTCATTCATTATCATTTGTCACAACATCCCCATGAGGTCGGTACCACTCTCTCCACAGAAGGAGAGAGAAGCATAAAAAGGTCACGTTAACAAGCTCAGTGTCACCAAGGTACAAAATAGTGAAAACCAGACTTCAAAATAGGATGCTGTTAACCCAGAACATACTTTTAGCCACTGCAGTAGCTTCCTGGCGCTGCTGTAACAAGGTACCACAGACTCGGTGACATAAACCACAGGGATTTGTTGGCTCACGGTTCTGGAGGCGGGAAGTCTGAGATGGGAATGTCTGCAGGGCGGGTTCCTTCTGCAGTCCGTGAGGGAAGGGTCTGCTCCCGGCCTGTCTCCCTGGCTTGTACGTGGCCGTCCTCTCCCCATGTCTCTTCAAATCGTCTTCCCCCGTGTGTGTCTGTGTCTGTCTCGGTGTCTCAATCCCCATTTTTGTGAGGATCCTGGTCATACTGGATTACTGACCTCATCTCAACTAACCACATCTGCAGTAATACTATTTCCAAATAATGTCACGATCTGAGATACTGTGGTTAGGGCTCTGACATATGAATTTTGTTTTGGGGTGGGGTGGGGTTAAAATTCAACCCATAACAGTCATTATCCCCTCCTGGCACTCAGAGGCGAGATGGTGCAGCGGAAAAAAAACGTGAGTAGCCTATGAACCTGAACAAAGCTCTTCACTACTCTTGAGTGCCTCCATTTTCTCATCTATAAAATGGGGTCATTTCTCCTGGCTCGTTTAGTCCCCCTAAAGAAAGGATGAGTTAAATATGCCCACCGCAGGCGCAGACAATCCACGGCTTTCCCTGCCCCTGCCCTGCACTGCAGATGTCCCCACTGCCTCACGGGAAGTGGGTTCAGCTCCCACAGGACTCTGGTTCTGTTCCTGCCCAGCGTCTCCTTTACAGGCCCTTGGGTGACCCCGTCCGATGCAGGCCCCACAGCCCTGCCGAAATCAGAAAGCACAAAGTCTGAGTGCCCCCTTTTGCCCCAAGCCCCCGCTGTGCCCCTGAATGATCACAGGCTAAAGATGTGCTCCAAGCAGCGGCAGCTGAGGCTCAACCTGGGGGCTAAGGGGCCGGGGCCACTGCTCATGGGTCAGCCACATGGACGTACTGAAAATAGACAACACTGCACCCCGCTTCTCTTCAGGGAAATGAACATGATTTGCCAAAGAAAGAGAACACCTCATGGTGCTGTTACTGAATTCACTCTGGGCCAGGCCAAGGCCAGGGAGAGGCTCTCTGCTGGGACACCCTGGCGAGCCAGGCCACACTGACCTATTCAGAGAAAAATGACACCCCTCGTGCTACCCTGTTCTTCACCAAATAACCCCGGGGCTTGGGGTTGTGAGAACCGTGCCACCATCATTGCCCTGAGGCTTCATCACACCACAAATGGCCCCAGCAGCAAAGTCCAAGTGACAATCACAGTCGACAAGCAGTTCCCATTAGCTGAGCATGTTCGACATCCTGGACGTGCTACTTGTCCTAGTCACGTCGACCCACACCTCTGGGAGTCACATTCTTTCTAGGAGGCAGGAACGGAATCACAGGATCACAGACTCGATTTAACTTCCCCCAACCACACAGTAGCCAGACTCAGTGGCAGCTCACCTGACCAGGTACGTGGTGGCAAATGATCTTCGGGGGAACAGCAGGTGGGGCCCACCGCACTGTGCATGATGGCAACTTCCCTGGAGCCGACCAAGCAATCGAGTCCTGGAGTAGGGGGCCTTCTCTGTGTCATGCCCTGTGGGGACGCAGCAGTCAGAGGACATTGCCAGGAACTCGGTCCCTGTGCTGTCCTGAGCCTGCTATGGCTGCCCACAGGTCTGTACTTCTCTGCGGAGGCTTTTCTTAAAGTGGGGCTCACCAGTAACCTCTTCTGACAAGCTACGTTTCCCTCCTGCATCCCTACGCAGTGGGCCCGGCCAGGAAACGACAACTTAGAGCACAGGACGCTGGGGTTGGGCCGCCCCACCCCCTGGACACGCAGGCCCACGGCACAGACTGACGGTGGCCACGTGGCCCTGGCCGCCTCAGGACTCCCCCTTCTCTCCACTGGGCCCAGAGTTCAGGATTTTAAGTTACATTATACCAGGATAGTCCCTATTTTTACATACAGCATGGACACTTCTCAACAGGCCTATTTCCCCCTGTACATACATACCTGACCCCAAACCTGATACTCTACGTGGTCCAGGTAAAGGTGACTTCAAACCTGATAACCAGCCAGCTCCCGAACCACCTCGTCAGGGGAAGAGGTGACTTGCACATCCTCCTGCGGCCAATTCTGTGGAGAGCAGTCTGACAGGAACCGCCTGTGGGGAAGAGACACACACGAAGCCCCAGAGCAGGCCCAGCAGTAGGGCTGGCGGAGGAATCCTGGGGCCCCTAAAAAGGAGCTTCACATCCCAAGGACTCCGGATCGGGTACAAACGGAAAGTGTCCTCCACCCCCAGGGGTTGGCTGAGGCACCAAAACATGCAGGGGCACGACCGAGGCTCCTCCAGGAACCACCCGGGTGCCTGACCTGCTTCCATGAAGCCCAGCTTGATCCCGATGGAGACGAGCGCTCAGGCCGGCACAGAGCTGTGGTCTGCCACAGCCCATGCTCGGCCACCGGGGGCAAGGCCCAGCCTCGATGCCCGTCCCGCCACACGGCCGTGGGCAATGCCTGCTCACGGAGCTGGAGGAAGCCCTCCAGGATGTCACACGTCGGGGAGGACCTTGCCCCCCGGGACACGCCCTGCTGTAGATACACAAGGCTCCTTGCGAATAAATTCTGAGAGTTTGGACCAACGTCAGAGGAAAACGAATTCCCACCCACTGGCCAGCAAAACGTAAAACATCACAGAGGGAAGAACGAATTCCACCGTCTTCTCCACTTTACGACACACAGCAAATAGTAAATTACACTTTATTTCACTTAGAGACCTTGGGGCAAAAGGGAGGTGTCTGCGAAAGAGAACAGGTGAGAAACACCGAGAAGCCTGTTATAAATACGCTGGTGTTCTCGACGTAACGCGAGCGTGGGGTCCGAGGGTGGCGTCTAGCAGGGAGCCCCCACCTCTGTGCTGCCCCCTCGGTTTAGACCGGGGCACTCGCCTGGCCAGCAGCCCCCTCCCGCCACGTCTGCCGGCGCCAACCAGGGCCACGAGCCACCCTGCAGACACAGCACAGTTCCCTCTGAAGCCTCGGCAGCAGGTTGCGGGGAGGTGTCCGGTGCGTGTGGCCAGCGGGGGAGGTGGGGACGGCAGAAACCACCCCCTCCCGCCCCCCGCCGACTGGATAACTAAAGACCACGTGTCCTGAGGCTTGTGAATGAGAAGTCCACTCTGTTAATCCTGACGTTCTCCCGCTGCACGTCTCCACAGGTCTGTGCAGTGTCCACCCCCCTCCCCGCCCCTGGAGTGCCAATCTGGGATCTGTGATTCCCGCATGTCCAGGTGGCTGTGGGGTCCACCTGGGAGGAAGACGGCGCTTCCCGCCCCCAGGCCGGTCCCGGGGTTCCAGGTCCCTCTGGGGCCCTCACAGGCCAGCGCTACAGCAGCTTGACGTAGTTCTGTGGAATCAGCCCCCTCTTGCCGTTCAGGGTCCCTTCTAGCCAGCCAGGTTCCCTCGAGGTTTGCACTGAAAAGGAAGAGAAATCACTTTTCACCAAAATTCCCCCAAGTAAGTACTTGCTCCCTCTGCATTTACTGCACCACGATGGATCAGAAAGCCTCAACGAACGGGGGCGGGGGGCCCACGGAGCGCCACGTGCGGCTCCACAGCCAGCGATACCCTCCACCCGCAGGTGTCTCTGCTGGACAGCCCCACCTGCCACGGCCCAAAACGCTGTCCTGGCACAACATCGATCCTGTGGACATCCTTCAAGGTTAGGGTGAAGAACGTGACGCACGGAGTCACACAGAATGTGGAAAAGCCAAGAAAACTGATCTAAGAAAAAATAACGCCAGAGCTGACCATCCACAGCTCCCTGCGATCACACTGATGCTGTGTGCACACGCACGCGTGTGTGTGTGTGTGCATACATGTGTGTGTGAAGAGACACACATGCACAGTCTTTTCTAGGAGAACTCCTCTAAGTCACGCCTGGGGACTTCAGAGGTGAGGACTTCGGTCTCCGGGGTCAGACCACCGGCCTTCTCCCTATTATCCGCGCTGGCAGAACTGAATCTGGTCGAGGGCCCGGACCTCATCTACACGTCTGAGGAGGCATCCCTGTACCCAGGGTGGCTCTGAATGACAGGTTCAGGGTGAGCACAGGGCTCCATTCTGGCTATCGAGGTGTGAGGGCAGGTAAACCAGGAAAGAAGATCACGAGAACGCTTCTGAGTCTTAAAAAAAAAAAAAAATGGACAAAAAAAGACACAAGCACGAGGCGCTCCCTCTGCTGGGGCTGAGTGTGGCCACTCCACAGGAACACCAGCCCGACGCCCCTGCCCACAGGCGAGAACGGTGCGGCCGAGGTGGGAACACCGTGGCCTTTAAGAATGTGGGTTAGCTAACCCCGGGGCTCGGTGCCTCCAGTTATTACCACGTGAGCGACTCCATTTTCATGGCTGACTTAGCCAGTCGTGTCGGGTTTTGTTACTGCAGCTAAAGGCATCCTAACAGGTACACCTGTCTCCAGAGTTACTATCTCACAAACGAGGCTCCCAACGAATCGCACGAGGCGAGCATTCATCCCTTCTCCAGTGGGTGGGTTTCTGTGCGACCAGCTCAGCTTTCCCTTCTGCCACGTGGCGTGCCACCGTGTGAGGGGCCGGGGTCGGACAGCGGTGTCACCACGCTCTCCTCGCACAACCGCATGCGAGCTACGGAGGTAGGGATGATCTCGCTCCTACTCAGAGAACAAAATTTCTCCACAAATATAATTCTGTCACATGTGCGTCTGTTGTTGTTTGTTTTCTGACGCTGTCAGGAGTCCCTGGCTCTCACGTATATAGAAACCCCTTCTAAATGAGGCAATTTGCTTTCTAAAAAAGCAATCACCCGCAAATGCGGCATCACCGACGACACGCCACCGTGCACTGTGTTGATAGCGTCCATAGATCCCAAACATTCTGGCTGATCAGCCCTTCCAGTCGAAGCATCTCAGGTTCTCACTGCTCCCCCAGAACGGTTTTGGGCAGCTCCGCCCACACACAACACCGCTGTTTCCACAGCAACCAACGAATTTCATAACGAGCAGGACCCGAGCAGGAAGAAATCGAGAGCCGGGGTGGGGGGAGCACGGGCGGGGGGTGGGGGGGACAAACTCTCAACCACAGGAAGAATCTGTGAAATATCATGCGGGGCTTAGCTCCGGAATGCGTGTGTGTGAACATTAAACACTCAGATAAACTCCGCACCCTTGTTCAGTGTGCAAAGTCAACACCCACGTCCAGAGATTTGCACACGACTCCGATCAGCAAAAATCACGTGGGGCACGGGAATAGTGAGGGAATGATAAGCCGAAATTTTCCGATCGCGGCACTCTTTTATAACTTAGATTTGGCAAACCTGAAGCACTTGGGAGGCTTACTTGGGACTCTGGGAGAGGAAAACCAAAGATGCGAATCAGAAAGGTTTCTTAACTCTGAATGCCATGAGCTTCCTTACATCAGGAGAAAGACACCCAGGATGAAGACCCGCAAGAGTCAGGAAGGCTGGAAAACAGCCACGATTAAAGCAGAAGGGGTGCGCCCGCCGCCAAGGCACAGGCCCTGGCATCCAGTTCTGGAGAAAGACAAATGGACCAACTCTCGCCTGCCCAGAGCGTCAGGCACAGACTCGTGACCCCGACAACGCTGCGGCCAGTGACGGCTTGCTCTGGGTCGTAGAAATTTTGGGGTGACAGACAACATCCTACCACAAAGCCCCACAAACACTTACCATCCTCAAAAATGGCTCCTATTTCAAAAGATAACTCGGAGCTGTGCTCGGCTTCACACGGGTACACGGCCCGAGCCTTCCGGCTGACGACGCTGAGGAGGAACACAAAAGACGCAGTAAGACGGGGAGGAACAGGGGAGAACAGCCTCACCTTCCCTTCGTCTCCCATCATCTCCCAAATCTCAGTTATGTGCCACCAGCGGGACGGCTCCCTCCACAGAAGAAATGAGCAGAGACGTGAACATCGGGCAGAACGACAGCCCTGGATTCCCAAGTAAGTGACGGGTTTCAAACCCACATCTTTCGTTAGGGAGCCTCTCTGGGAAGCTCTCACTGAACCTCTTCCCCTGCTTCTCCTCTCTGCCTGGAGGGATGCCCTTGCCCGTGGTTCATCGACATCGGATCCACGGGAAGTATTGTTCACTTGCTAAGCTCTCGGGTGACCTACTAGGAGTGACACCGGTGTCCGGGGACAGAGCAGGGGAGTGGGAGACAGAGGCTCGCAAACGCTCGGTGGCTTCGGCCGTGCCCCGCGGGCACTGGGCTGTCGGCACCGACGGCCCTCACGCCATTCAGGAAAAGGGCTTGCTGTTCTCTCAGGGTCTTCTTTATTTGGACCCCTCACTCCTGCCCCAAAGCCATCTCAGGCTCAGCTTCTCACCACCTGTCAAAACGTCCTAGGTGTCCTCGTGGGGAAAGAGCATCCTGGGGGAAGGACAGAAACCAGGCTGCGAGCCAGAGGCAAAGTGAAGCAGAGGGCAGTGCCTCGCCTCAGTGGACTGGGGGAAGCCGAGGATGAAGGGCTTCAGCCCGCCACCCCGGGGGAGGGGCCTGCTAAGGGCCAGCACCCCTGGCCTCTGCCCTACCAGGCCATGTAAATTAGTGTTTTCCGCGTCCAGCTGACCTTCCTTTTAACAAAGCATGTGCCTTATATTCACGTTAAAGAAGTTCTTCCAAAATAGGTAGTTTCATAGATTCATAATCCACACCGAAAAGAGTCGGTCTGAGCAGGTCTCACATGAGGAAGCTCTCCCCTGAGAACAGACTTGCTCCTGAACCGAGGCACGGCCCTGAGACGAGGCTGCAACGCTGTCCGGGGGGCGGGAAGGACCCGAGCAGCCCTCCCCAGCAGAGCGCGCGGGCACCCACCCTGCCCGACGCAGCCCCTTCCACGTGCCGCTGCTGTCCTCGACATTGCACACACCTTTCAGGGGCCTTGTCCGCTCCAGGGGCAGGAAGAGAGAAGGAGAAAGCCGACGACTTGGGTGAAGACGGTGGGACGGCTGGGTTGCAAACGCTCGGGGTGGTCGGAGACTGCGGGTTAAGCCACTGGACCATCGGTGACCGGGTCTGGCTTGGGCTAAAGGGAGAAGTTTGAAGAACATAATTTAATAGTATGAAGGCCCTAGACCACTGAATAGGCGGTACCCCAACCCTCCATAGCTGGGACGATCGCTCCCTCACCTCCCCATCGCCAGGTCCTTCCCCAAGCCACAGCCCCAAACTAGAGATGCCTCATTGTCCTCCTCCAGGTTCGTGGAGAAGACCTGGTCTTGTCGGACGTAGCAGCATTATCAGTTCACTAAATAGGACACCAGAATCCGAATGCCCCAAATAGCTGCTTGAACTTTTGTGGTATTCACGTTTTCTGTTTATAAGGAAAGACATAAGAACCTGCAAATAGTGACCTATAGCTCCAAAAATTCAGCACGTGGCCTTCGACTATTTAAAGCTCTTTCATCTGGTCATATATGTGTAGCAACGCAGAAAAAAAAAATCCACTGGGAATCAAGATCCCCGCACAGAGGACCAGACTCGCGTTTAAAGGAGAAACAAAAACCAGCGGAAATCTGTGGTGGCCTGAACGTTCCCTAATGTTTGCAAATGAGTCGATGTAAAATGGTCAGTGAACAGACTCCTGGAGGGGCCTCGAACCATGAAGGGTGAGCTCAAAAAGTATGAGTTGGTCTGAATTGCATTGTTCTTCAGTCATTTCAGAACTGGAGGCTGTGACCACAGTACGCGGAGCTCGCTTTCAAAGCGCAGTGCGGAAAGCGGCTTGTTCCATTTGGTCGCGTTTTCAGCCCATACGTGTTCAAAGCCAGCGACACCGAGAAGCCAACGCGCCCTCCTCAGCTAAACCGGCTTCCAGGAGCGGCTGCTTCCTGCCCTTCCACGTTCCTGGGCATCCCCTGCGAGTCTTCCTTCTCCAGCAGGACTGACAACACACGCTCTGTCCATTTTTACTTCAAACAACTCCCAGGACGTTCTTTTCTCTAATTTCTCGGCATCGTCGGGAGACTACCCCGTGGTTCCGCTGTGGCTTCCCAGCCTATTCACCCAACCCCACCAGCCTGGTCGGCCCCGCTTGGCCACCTGCCCCACCTGCCTTCCCCAGAACGAGTGAGCGCCCCGACCTGCCCTCCGGAGGCTCCCTCGCCCTCCGCGGCCTGGCCCGCTGACCGGCAGCTCTGCTGCCCTGAGTCCCCCTATGAGCTCGGCCTCCTGCTTCCCCTCACCCCTCAGCCTCCCCCACTCCTCTGCCTTTTCTAACCTGCCCCCCACCACCACCACAGCTCAGCCCACCCCAGTATTTCCCCTTTGGCCTAAGTCATAGACCTTTTCTGGAAGATGCATCACACCAATGAATGGCAGGGCAGGTTGGCATGAGCTGTTTTGTGATGGTTTCAGATTCTTTCTTTTGCTTTTGGGGGCGAGAGCAGGTCTTGGGCTCACGGTGTAGACCTCACGTGGCCTGGCAGGGTGCTAAGCACACGAAGTCTTCAACCAACATCCGAGCGGCAACTCAGATGTTCTAAAGCTAAAACTGGATTTTCCAGACCAGGTACCTGAAATATTACACCACCGACTTGATAGATATTTAGTACACAGAAGGTTTCCTAATCTTTGATCAGAAAAGGGGCGAGAGAACACACTCATAAAGAACATTATTCTTGAACAACTTATTTATAATCCCCCTAGCCGGCCATTCATTTAGAAGTCATAAAACCTTTTTCATACCCAGCAAAGAAAACCATAAATCTCAAAGTGATCTGTATCACCAGCTGCAAAGGACACTCTACTTTTTATCAGAAAATGAAACTTAAACAGTGTCTTGCTAATCAGGAAGGGAGAGGAAAGGATGAGCCAAAGCTCTGACAGAGAATTTAAGACCCCCCGTTAGCCAAACAACTGCCATTTCATCTCCCAGCAATACTCAAGGTGCTCGGAGGGTGGTGGTTGTGCAAGATGAGATGTTTTACCACACCCCGTCCACTCTGTCCAGTCACGGACAGTCACGCGATTAAAGGACGGGCATCCATCGGTGAGGACGACAGCCGCAGGATGAAGACAGAGTAACAGTGCAACCCTGTGTATAAGGCTCTTTAAAAATGCAGACCACAAATGTTATATTGCTATGATCTACTTAATCCCCACATATTTCTTTGAAAAGAAGGTTTTTCCGTTTTTTGTTTTTATAAAAGGGAAATATCACTTTTGGAAAGTCAAAGAATTGTTGGAACGGCAGATGCAGGTGGTAAGGGCTGGTCCCTTAGCTGCACTTTCTCCATCCCATCCCAAAGCAGAACTCAGGTCCAGCAATCTTTTTCCAGGGTCAAGTTCTCAGCCTTAGCCATTTCTTTTTTTTTTTTTTCTGTATCTTTTCTCGCTGTTCAACATGCATGTTACGTGTTCCAGCACTGACCGATTCACTTGGGATAACCTGTCTCACTTCCCGCTTACGACGTAAATTTCTGTACTTGAGTTCCTGAGTTTCCCCCCAACAACATCTCAGAAGCCTCAGCTAGTACTTCTCCTCGGGATTTCAGAATCCCCTAGGAGCACAGATGCTGCAGGCTGGAGTATTTGTAGCATGGAGCAAAGCACAGTTCTGGAAACCATCCCTGGAAATGAAGCCCTAGGAGTCCCGTGGAGAACGGCAAGTCCTGCGGAAGAGCAGGCCCGCGCGGCAAAGCCAAGCCTGGGAAACAGCGCTGAGTAGCTGCGTGCACACAGGAAACTTTTCCCAGGCTTTCTCCACTGGACGGCAGGGGGATGAGGCAAAGAGCGGTTGAATAAACACACTCAAGACCTGAAATGAAAACGCTTTCTCACCTCAACCAGTAGAGGTCGGATGATGGTATGTTTCACAGGTGCCTCCCCAAAGCAAACTGCCTTTGTTGAAAGCAACTAATCATAAACACGAGCTTCTTTACAGAAACATCCTCTACTTCCCAGAATTTGGGGTGTGTGTGTGTGGGGGGGGGGCAACATCTTTGAAAACAATTTATTTCTTGAAGATATCATACTTACATTTTCTCAAAAAGCAGAAAAAAAATATTACTTTTACAAGGAAATTCTGATACTCTCTTTCCCTTCTTGGAATTAAAACATTTCAGAGGAAGACTATGTATTTTGGAAATGGCAGCCCAAAGCAAAGGTCTAGCAGCTTTCCTCAACCCGAGCCTGGGAGAGAACTCAGCCCTAAGGGTGCCCACGTTCATAGTGAATGGACGCCTCTCCTACGCATCTGGAACGGTCCTAGCTACCTGTGTCGGGTCTCTCGAGTTTCTGCGCATATCGCGAGCAGAGGTACCGGCTGCCTTTGTCCTGGATTACTTTCTCAAGGATGTCTGCAGAGCAAGCAGCCTTAGAGGAGATGGTGGCATCTCCCCTGGAGCACAGAGCAGGTTTTTACTGCCTCGCCTAAGGAATCTGGGTTTTCTAAACTCTGGGTTCTGCTGCTGTAACACTCTACCTGCAGGTGTTCCCTGGCCCAGGGGCATCGCTCTAAGACGACAGGAGTGACACCAGGTACTGCTGTGAGGAGCAGAGTCTTCTGGCCCTGACCAGGAGTCCCACGTCCTCTGCCAGCATCCATGAAACCACCAGACAAATACGGCATGGCCGGAGCATAATTTCAGACGTCACAGTTGTGACATTCACACCCTTGGGGGCACTGGGAAACCTCTCAGGTCATTTTCGTACTCTGGCTCAGAGGAGAATCATGGCTAAGAAAGTCTTTGGGTCACGGATAAAAATGATGAGTGATGTAAGAATTAAAAGCTCATCACATGCTAGAACCCAATAAACTGTTCTGAGGGCCTCTCCTGCCAACCGCTTCACGAATTTAAACATTTTTTTTAATCTACTTATTTCCTTCTTCCTGCTGCCCCTTTAACTAAGGATTTTTGAAGAGTAAGACTGGCGTGATCACAAACCACCAATTTCATTTAATGATGAGCTACTGACCAGTTACAGGAAAAGTACCTCGTGCGACGCTTCCTGAAAGCCAAGTTGTGGTTTGCAGACGTGGAGACGGAAGTCAACTCTTCCTAAAAAGCTCAGAGGCCACATTTACCAAAACGGAAGTAAATTAAAGGGAAATACTAATATCTGTTTGTGAGTTACCTTCCTGTTTTCACACGCAACAGGGAAAGAACCTTCAGGCAGGCAGAACACCCCATATTTCAGTGCAGGGGAGACCACCATCCCGCCTGCCTTTGAAGAGACGGGTTTTACTCTTACAGAAAGGGGCACTCAGCGGCGAGGCGGTTTCACTGAAAACACACACAGAATTCACCAGAAACTCATCCTCGACAAGTCATATTGGAAGTTTACCCTGGCTATTCCTACGGCAACAGGGGAGCCCCCCGTGGGCGGTGCAGGATGGGCAGAGGGCTTGAGGAAGCAAATCCCCAGGGATGTGCAGTTGTGAAAATGAGGAGAAAATTCTCTGCAGACAATCAGCACTCTTGCTCTGGACAAAGAGAGCTGTATTTCAGGGAAAGACCCTGTAGCTTTTGCAGCAGGGAGGAATTAAACCCTCAAACACATGAAACAGGGCAGGGGCTGTGTATGTGTGCCCTTTACAGTTTGTTTTCCTAAAACGTAACAATTCAGCAGGATACGCTGCTTCTGATTCAAACTGTGACCCAATCGTCTCCAACACCAGACCCTACGCTCCGTGCATATTAAAAACTTTTTGGCAGCAAAAACGCACAAACATTTCAAAAATAGGGGAGGGGAGCTAGGACCTTAACTGTTAAAATTCAACGACAGCTGCAGAGTCGCCTGAGAACCCCTGCGTCTAACAAACATTTCCTGCACCGCTCTGGACGGTGCCCGCAGAACAGGCGCCTGGTTCCGAGTTCTCTGAGCTCCGAGTGCAATTTAAAATTTGGAGAATGGAGAACAGGGAGCATACGCGCCAAGAAAAGAAATGACCGCTTATGCGAAATAATTAAATCCCCTAAATACCAAGATGTTTGACGGCGGTTAAATGATGTCAGAATCAAATCAGAAGTTTCCTCTGGAGTGAAAGCTTTTAGAACTTCATTGGCAAGGTCTCCGAGCAGAAGCCGGCACATCCGTGAAACGATCTTCCATTCCAGCCTGGGAAATGCACGTGTCTAAAACAGCTGTCTTGGGCAAAAGCATTTGAAAATGTTCATAAAGACAGGAGGAAATATTGTATATCTGTATATTATGGGAAATCTCTGTGCAAATAGATGCAACAGTTATTCCTTAAGTGGCAGAGAGGGAGAATCCCACAGCCGACACGCTGTCGGTTACTAATGTGTGGACTGAGGGGGGACAGCAGTGGAGAGAGGTCAGCAGCTGTGATGAGTCGCCACGATCCACACTGTTGGGCAAGGAGGCCTTCACAGCTAACAGACCCTGCCCATCGCTCATAGTATGAGAAATGCCTGTCAGGCCCCATGGCAGGCCCAGGGGAGCCCAGAGGACGACATCTGCTCTCCACAAGTATTCAGCCAAGTGGCTGAAGAACGACAATCTGGTCATCACGATGCACTGTGACGTGTGCCATGTGGAGAGCTGCCCAGAGGCCCTCAGGAGAACGGAGGAGGAAGCTTCTAACTTCGCGTGGGCATCCAGGAAGACTTTCTAGAGGAGGCGGCGCCTGTCCTGAGCTGACGATCTCATCGTCCACATCATCGTCACCTCTCTACACCCAGGCTCTTTCTAGGCGCAACTGCATAGTCCAGCACTACATCAGACACACTCACATACACGAAGTCACTCAATCCCACTGCGCCACTAGTCCACACTCCACATGTGGATCTGAATCTGAGAAAGGCGGAGGTGACATATACGAGGTCATGTCAGTGCTAAACACGGTTTTGACAAGGCTGCATAGAGCTCACAGCCTCAAGCCTTTTTGAATGGCTGGGATGAAAATACAGGAGAAGAATGGAGAGAGATGGGAGTCAGAGATGCCCGGAGACAGGACCACAGGCTAAAGTAAAGGCAAGGAAGAGAATTACAAGTGCATGAAACACCCACCCCCTTACAGAGACCTGGGTTTCCAGAGCCAGCTCTGGCTGTGTGCCCACTTTTTAGCTCCCTAAGCTTTTTTTTTTGGTAAATAAAAAGAAATACTTCTCACTAGGTAGAGGCTGTGATGAGGAGGAAAATGAATTTGGAGTGCCTCTGGGAAGCTGGGGCACGGTTGGCATGGTTAGCCTTGGCTGATGGTCATCCAGTGAGGAACAAGCTCCCTGGTCTCAGTTTCTTCAGCTAAAACGAAAGTAATCATTAATAGGCTGCCGCTGTAAGATTAAAATGAGACGACGACAGGTGCAAAGCGCTCAGCAGGGACTGGCGCACAGTCAGCACTCAGTAAGGGAAGAGCAGCCCTTATTACCAGTTTTAGGTATTTCTGAGTCAGAGCTTGCCTCTCTGGTTTCTAGTTACATCATCACTAACGAATCATCTTCTTTACCAGAAAAAAAAAGAAAAAGTAGCAAATAACCTGTCACAGGGGAAAGATATGGATATTAAGTGGATGCTGTCATTAAAAACAAAAAGTTGTTAGATCTAATAGGATTCTAGATTGGATCCTGGCACAAAAGGATATGAGTGGGAAAACTAGTGGAATCCAAATAAAATCTTATGTAAGTTAACAGTGTACTGATGTGAATTTCTTATTTACACAAGCTCCACGGTGCTGCGTAAGATGTTAACAGCAGGGGAAGCTGGGTGAAGGGTTTATAGGAACCCTTTATAATACCTTTTTCACTTTACTGTAAACCTAAAATTATTTTGAATTTTACTTTAAACAATAGGTTGTAAAAAAACAACCCCAAATAAACTTTTTAATCCTTAAAACACCAATGGCCTTTTGAAATGATGATCATACATCTGAAGGCATCCAAAAAAGCATAAGGGAAACTTTTGGTTGGTTCGATGAGAAGAAAAAGTTAAAATCACCTGCACTACCCATATGAAAAACGACAATGAACCACACTTCTTAAAAGTGACTTAAGAAACATGGGCTCTTCCAAAGAGATTAGTTTTGTTTATAGATCAGATCGAGGTCAGCAAACGTTTTCTCTAAAGGGCCAGAGCGTAAACACTGTAGGGTCTACCAGCCACACGGTGGGTCGCACGACTACTCGACTCTGCCACCACGGCATGGAGAAAGCAGCCACAGACAAAACGCAAATAACTGGGTGGCTGTGCTCCAATAAAACTTTACTCACGAAATCAGGCGGCAGTGGGCTACACTTTGCCGACTCCTGGATTAGATGGGCCAGATGAGAACCCACTGGTAGTGGAGTGTGGCGGGGGAGACGAAGAGGATCCTGACGGCCATTGCCGCTGGGCCCGAGAAGCCCCTGCTCTCCTCCTCCGGCTCCGTGATGTAGCCTCCTGTGTGTGCCAGAGCCCGACCTGTGAACACCCATAGCTTTCCTGCAGCAGACGCCCTCTTCTCTTCCCCCACTGCTCACGATCGCCTCCCATGCAGGAGAGTGACAGCCAATATATCAAGCCAGCATGGAAAAGCAATAACTTGTTCACCCTTGAGGGAGAGGGAAAAAAAAGTCTTTTGCAGGAGGCAGGTGGGCAGGGAGAGAAGGAAGGGCACCGCAGGAAACCAGGCGGGCACAGATATGACGGAGCCTTTGGAGGGAGGTCGAGGCCACACTGAAGGCTCAGTGACCCCCTGCACCTCCACAGGATGTGCAGGCTCCTGGGGCTTCCTTCCTCAACAAGGAAGGACACCACCGTCCAGCCAGCTTACAGCTTACAAAGGTCACTCTTAGGGTGGTCATTTTCTTGGCTTTTGCTTAAAAGAACAATCTCAGAATCACATCTCTGACCAATCTTTCACTCAGAGTGTTCCCTGACTTCCATTTATCTTCCTTCCACATGATGACTGTGGAGTGAGGTAAGGGGACTGAACTTTAGCTTGCGAGCTGAACAGAAAAGGAACGGTAGCTTCATCTCAGAAAATTGGGGCTTTGGAGGTCTCAGCATTGTGGTCCTGCAGGGTAACTGACAGGAGTGTTTCTACCAGCTCGATTTTCACGTGGAAAATAGCTGCCACCTGGCATGAGGGCAGAACATACAGGACAGCGGCTACCAAGCACAGGTCGAAAGGGACACCACATCAGTCTGCTGAGAACCACCCTCAGGTTATCATCAAGCTGTTTGATGGGTTACCTGTTGGGATAGGTGAGCCATGCACATTGCTCAGAATAATTTACAGAGTGAGCGGGGTCCCAGTGGGAACCCCAGGCCTTGGTCACATGACACCCAAGGGCCCTCTTCTCAGAGGCTTGTACCAAGGAAACTCCGACACGGGGGAGGCCAGGAGAAGAGCCCCACGCCGTGTCCCCTGGGAGAACTGCCATACTGTGGACACGACAATGTCAGCGCAACATCTGTGGCTTCTCTGGGACCAGGGAGGTTACCTTCCTGAGCTACGTAGTGAGGACATTATGTAACGGATGAACCAGAAAGTCGGCTTAAATTAAACTAAGAATATCAAGTCAGGTTCTCAGAGCAGGTGGCAGCCCAGCGCTCCCAGCAGAGCAGAGGGATCGGGTTTTATTACGTGTGGTTCTTTGAAACCTCACGACGATCCAGGGGGCGGATTCTGTTATTCACCTTTTACAGATAACCTTGCTAAGGTTTGGTTTGCTTAAATAATTTGTAGAAGGCCTCCAAGGTTTTAAGAAGCAGAACAAGGCTGCAAAGCCAAGCCCGCCTGACTCTAAAATCACTGCTTTCCCACTCTAGACTGCCTTCCGGCTTACGGGGAGCTCACAAGGGCCCTGCCTGCATTCAATACTGAGACACAGCCACCTGATTCTTGCCCAGCAAATGATAAATTACAACAACAAAAATCAATGAAACTAAAAGGAGAAACAAAAACAAGACTAACGAGAAGATAATTTTTTTCTACGCCTTAAAGCAGTAGAAGAGCTACTATAAAATTCAAACATCTCTATTTTGGAAAGTCAACTTTTCGTTATAGGGCTTTAAAGTTGCATGAATAATTAACATTCTGGCTTGAAAATAAAACCTCCAAATTTCAGACCCTGAAGTTACAGCACGGCAAAGGAAGACGTGAATTAGGCCACAAGCAAGTACCAAGTACACAATAAAATTACCAAAAATACCCTACCAAGACACAGGGGTGTGCATGGAAAGATGTGAGCATGCTGGGCAGCCGGTATGGTATCATTTCTATACAAAGCTGGAGAAAAGATTCGAGGCAATGCACAGGACAAAAGTCATCCCAAAAGAAATGAACGTGAAGACATTTACGGTCAATGCCAAATATATATGGGTCCTGTAATTGACTTCAACAGCTTTGCTGAAGCTAAAGGGAGACAAGAGAACATCATACCACTCAGAAAGACGAGGGATGCTGCTCGGTTGCAAAATATCAAATTTCCAAGTCTCTCAGCTCTGTTTAAAGGGAAGATGCCCTCTCCCCCAAATCTCAGCCAAAGGCGCTGGATGATGAATATGTAACAACCAGATTCAAGTGTTTGTTCCCCAGAGATATTTATAAACCACGGCCACATGACTTAATGTAGGGCCGACACACAGACTTCAAAACAAGGGCCATGGCCAGCTGACAGCTACAGTTATATCACACTGGGCCTCGGGTTTGGGTTGGAAACCTATTCTTTGAACAATGTTCTCATATGCAACCAGACAATTTCAATCCCACGGGAAAAACCAGTCTAAGAGAACCACAATCACTGGGACAGACAGATCAAACTCCACCTCTATCCTTTACTAGTCAAGTGGCTTGGGGCAACTTCTCTACCCTCTTTGTGCCTCAGTTTCCTTCTCTTTAAAAATAATCTACAACACCAGGTTGATGTGAGGAATAAAATGAAGTCTCATTTATAAAGCAGCTAAAACAAAATCTCGTGGCCACAAAAATTAATGCTCCATGGTCTTTGATCCACAGAAACGTCTAGAAAGTAACTATCAAACCAAACCTTCTCTGCAGCCTCTGCTGAAGCAAAGGCTTCCACCCCCGGAGGTCCCCAGCCCCCAACAAGAAGTTCAGGAGGGAGGTAACCTCTAAGAAGAATTTACAAGGCTGCTGTGGGCTCACAGCAAGGTGACACGCTCCTCCTGCTCATCTGGCCTTGTCCTTCCTTACTCTTGAGCTATATGAGACCTTAATCCTTCGGAACCCACCCTTGGACTATGGCACTCACTTAGGTATGGGAGAGGGGGCTGAATTCCAAACCGAACTGTTCTTCACAGTTCCCAGCACCAGAGAACGCATCCTACAAAATGAAGGCGTTAGCTCTATTAGAGATCTCGGTCGGTGTGACCTGCCACATGCTGTAACCAGAGCCAATGTGGAGGCGAGTGGAGCAAAGGCGCTGACCTCATCAGACTGTGACCTCTGTCCTGGCCAACAAAGAGGCCGGAGAGTCCTCGGATGGGTAAGCCATTCCTTTGGGTTAAGTATCATTCTCTCCTGTTCTCTTTTTAAACCTGCATAGCTTTCTTTCCCTTTTTACAAAAGCAGTAAGTGTTCATTTTAGTCAAGTTAGCAGCAGATGTGCACTAATAAAAAATATTTAAAAGATAAATTCCTTATTTTCTTTGAAACAACAATCATAATAAAAGAGGTAAAAACACAGGACACAACTTCTAGGCTGAAGTGACTGCGCCTGGCCCAATAAGGGCTGGGAGCAGCACGGTGAAGGGGGGAGGGGGCTGGGGATGCCCCCCCCAAAGGGGTGGAGCAGAGGGGAAAAGAAAGGAGACTGAGATGTAGACACAGTGTGCCAGTAACTGCTACGTTATAATTTCTAGGCATGAGTCAAATTACACAGAAAACTATTAAAAATTATTTGAGACAATTATTTTTCTGAACTTCAGACCATGCATGGTTTGTTGTGATATACTAAGCCACAAATCAGATTTAAGGGGTACTTTTGATTATTTCCCAGTGAAATTCATCGACTTCCTGAAAAGCGATGATGGAAGCAATGGTCAAGAAATTTGAAATGCCAAGTAGTTGTCAATGGGAAGTCTCTGTTGGTTTGCCCGATTTAAAGGAAGCAAGTTATTTATCCATTGACGAGAACAAATATGGTTACTGGCTAGGACACATGGTTACCAGTGAGCACACACAGTCTACGGGTGACATGCCCAAGGCTATAAATAGGGATGGCAGTCTACTGTCGAACAATTTTTAAGCAACTAGAGTCAAGTCCAAGTAGGCAAGAATCTCTGCTGCACAGCAATGGCTCAGCGCAGCACCTGGGAGAGATGCGTCAGGGATACCCCAACATCCAGGACACTATACTAAGCCAAGCCTCTGACTGGGTAGGACAGAAAGACCTACTGCCCCCCAGCCTGCCGGAGCACTGAGTTAGTGGCATCTCAGGGTACCAACATTGCAGCTACAAAATGTCACCATCTTGAATGTGGGAATGTGCCGGCAGAAAAGGAAGTGTTCCTTTTCATTTGAAATCTGTAGAGAAAGCAGATAGCAATGCCCAAGATTTCTTAAAAGAGATTTTCTTTTATGTACAGGACCTTAACAGGATTACTTGTCAAGGACCTGTTCCCTCACAATCGAAGAAAACCTGTTTAGAGAAAACTACTTTATTGGAAAAAAAAAAAAGACTTTGGAACATTTGAAATACCTTGACCTATGATGTAATGTCCCCCAAGGAAACTGAGCTAGCAATTCTTCACTGGCAATGAAGTCACCTATCACCTTACTGGCTGTACAGGTAAGTAATAGCTTCAGATTGATTGACTGCAATGAATAATACCCACAAGTCATAAACGTCAGCAGAAACCCAAGAAATCCAATTCTGCTGTATTGTTTTATACCTGTCAGAGGCTATGGCTGTATTTACACACTGCCTATCTCAGAATCTTGGCTGGTCTACGTTTTACTCTGCAAACTTGCTTTCCAGTAGCTGGGGTCATGGCAGTTCCGTACGACAGAGCTACTGGGGTCCCATGTGATCCACGTACATCTGGACCCCATCTTTCAGGCGAGCGTACGTTTTGAAACAGAGAGTCACCACCCTGGACTACAACCAAGCAGCCTAGGCATCGCCTCCTTTTAAAGCCCTGGGTAGAGTTTTAATGACCCACAGCAACTTAGGTTTTATTAAAAGGGATCTTGATCAGCATTTATTCAGATCCTACCATATTCCATACTGTATACAGCTGGTATGCAGAGATAATGGATTTAAAAAAAAAAAAAAAAGCACTGCACACACCATGAAAACTAAATTTACAAATGCTAAGAAAACAAAGAAAAATACTTTAAAGAGAAAATGGTGAGATTCACAGAGGAAGTTTTTGATGTTTAATATTTAATGTTTTTAATGTTTACAAAGAAGATGGACCAGAAACCAAACACAGTTGTTTAAGAGGCATTCAATGATATAAAGAAATGAGATTCCAAAAAGAATTTTTATAAATATGTAATAATTAAAGTGGGAAATATTTATTAATAACTATGTCAAAATTGCTAAGAATTTCAAACGGTATATGACCAAGTCCTATCCTCAAGAATCTTATGATCTATTTTGGTGTGAGGGCAAGATGAGAGAGTGTTATATAGACTGTTTGGGTCACCCCCAAATTTCTACCCCATCTCATGGGATGGTACAAGGAGCAGGGGCCTTTGGGAGGCAATTAGGATTAGATGAGGTCACGTGAGGGAAATCCTCACAAATGGAATTAGTGTACTTATAAGAGTCTCGAAGCCAGCAGTCTGCCAACTGGAAGCAGGCTCTCACCAGAACCCAGCCATGCTGACACCAGACCTCAGAAATCCATCCAGCCTCCACAACTGTGGGAAATAAATTTCTGCTGTTTATAAGCCACTCAATCAAAATATTTTTTGTTACAGTGGCCCAAACTGACTAAGACAGGCGGGCAGGGGTCCTCATATAGATGCACAGATACGCATCCTCACACACCACTTATCTTTCAAATGACACTAAAAGGTAAATATCAGCTAATACTAGAAGGTCATATTCCTAATGTTAAGTTTTGGGTATGGACAGAGAAAGGTAGTATTTAGAACTTTCCTGTAGACTACAGTACTAGAGAAAGCTTCCTGAAGGTGAAAATGAAATTACACCATGAAGGCAGGTTAGATCTGTCTTGAGACAACAAGGAGGGGAGACGTTTCAAGCAGAGGGAATCCAAGTATGTGGAAGGCACACAAGGGCTAGTTGGAGACAACACACCAGCCCAGAAGAGTTAAGAAAAAAAAAACTAGGATGTGATATCACATCCTAGTTACACTCCTCAGAGAAGCTGTTTACATTCAACACGTGCCTAGTACCATGGGGGATGCGAAGGGCAGTTGTCTACATCAGGGTCTGCCAAGCACCATCCAGAATTCGGTTAGAAATGCACATTTTCAGGCTCCCCCTCAAACCTAACAGTCTCTATGGGGTGAAGCCCTGAACAAGCCCTCTGGGCTCGAGTTTGAGGCATACTCCAGACTTAATGACAAATTACACTGAAATATGCTTCAAGCGGGCCTTTAGGAGATACACGAGAAACAGTCTATGTACTGAAGACAAGGATGAATCTACTTTATCTAATGCACAGAAAATAAACTCATGTTCTTGATTTCCGGACTTGCTTCAACTACTTATTTCCCCTCCTCCCTTCTTGGCTTCTCGATATTGGAGTGCTTTCCATGACATTTTAAATCTGTATGAATAGGAAGCTGAGGAACTCACTGCTCGTCTGATTTATGACCAAAAATATCAAGCTCTTCATGTTTCAGGTATGGACGTGCTGTGAATTGGGCACTGGGAGTCTCATGGCTCATAATGTAATTTTCCCATAGAACCACTATGGATAAAAGGTGACTAACCTGTTCTCCACTGACTGTGATAAACACTCACTGAAAGAAATAATTGGAGATCTGGATTTTGCTTTAACTAACTCTCTCTCTCTCTCTCTCTCTCTCTCTCTCTCTCTCTCTCTCACACACACACACACACACACACACACACACACACACACACACACACACCAAATATTGCCTGGAAGTGTCCAGGATAACAGAATCTCAAACATCCTGAATAAGATAACAGCAAATTGAAGTACTACCATGAAGAGAGTATATTCATTACAGAAAAAGAATACTAAGTTGACAAGCTTGTTTAAATAACACGTGATTTATATCTGCGATACACAGTCTTCGGTATATAAATATACACATATGACAACCTTGGGCAGGGGGAGGGTGGGAGTCTCCTCTGGAGAATGTGATTCCCTACTTGGAGCTTCACTTTTATTTCTGGTTATATTTTCAAAGACTTCAGATCACCCCCAAATTTTAGCATACCAAATTTCTCCCAGCCTCTTTTAATACTTAATAAGTTCATAATGATTTCATGTGAATCTAGCAGTAACTATAAAAAGCAAACTAATGTGAGGAATACTTTCTCATTCCATTTAAAGTCCCAAGAATGCCCAGTGAGGGTTGGATGATATCATCATTATTTATGATTTATTTTAAGCAACTTAAATTTTTTTTTTTTTAACTTTAAAGATGGGACACCCAAATACTCTCAGGCTGAACTGTAAATGTATTTTGGATGTAACTTGACTAATAAATTAATGCCATGTAATTGTTAGTGGAGTTCTTTTTTTTTTTTTTTTCTTTTCTGAGCATTTGTTGGGGTGGCATTAACAAAAGCAAATAAGTTTCAGGTGTACAATTCAACAGTATTGTCGTATACATATTGCACTTTGTATTCACCACTCAAACTTAGATTTCCTTTGGTCACCAAATTTTTGACCCCTTTCTCCCCACCTTCTTCTGATATCCCGCACCACCAACCAATCTGCATGTACTCCACAGCCTCAGTTAGCACAGAAAGCCAAACCCTCACATAGTCAAAGCAGGTCCACGGTACTTTGCTTGTATTGGTGTTATCTTTCGTCCTAATATGCCTGAGCTGATCTGCATATGCCCAGCAATAAACCAAATGAGAAGATAAAATCAGACATGTCGTCCATCATCTGTCAATTATGGAGGATGTTATGGTGTAAATAGGGCAGAATGCTAGCGTGAAGCCCTCAAAATTCACACAACTAAAATATCATTCTATAGATAGTTGCAACAGTCTGTTGATCCCAATGCATGCATTTCATATCTCTCAAAGTTAGTATAACTAGTGAGAAAACATCCTGAGTAGGACAATAACAAATTTCCTTTGTGTGACCCAAAATTACCACATATTGAACTTAAAACAGATTTAAAACAGCACCTATCCACCCTTTTCAACAGTTACCCAGGAAAGGCTTTCCTATGGACCCCTCTCCCTCTGGCATCCCCACTGATCAGAGGACGAAGGTCCTTAGATCTAAGGGCAGCAGCACCCACAGGCCGTGTAAACCCTAAAATGGAGGTTGTGACCCTCCTGACCTCCAAACCAAGTAGAAGCACAGCAACTTACACCACGGATGCCCAGTCCCCATCTGGCAGGTGGTTTCTGTCAGTTCCAGGAGGCCCATGGACAGCGGCCGTCGTGGGAGATGGTGAGGAAAGTGAGTCTAGACTGCTGGTCAGGGTGTCCTCCTTACAAGGGTTAGGGCTGTCACCTAGGGAAAAATAAAAATCAACTTTCAAATCAACTCAGAGGAGAAAAAACAACTCCACTAATAATTAGATGGCATCACTTAATTAGTCAATCAAGTTGTACATTTACAATTCAGCCTGAGAGTATTTGTGTGTCCTGTTTAAAGACTATGGGTGGGTGGATGGGTGTGGGTGTGGGTGTATGTGTGTATGCGCGCGCGCACGCGTGTGTGTGTGTGTGTGTTAAATCAAAGATGCTTAAACTACACAGTGAGGAGTGTTTTCCCCATGAGAAAATACAATAATCAAAATCAGATCAAATGAAAGATGAAAGCCTTAATGTGACCACATGATTCCCCAATCCACAAGCAGCCCTGTTATAACAATAACCTCAAGAAGAATTCAGAGCAGTGCACCAGCCCCACAAGGGTCCATCTCCCACTTTCTCGTCACCTAATGGTTCTTTAAGCCATTACAAGTCACCACTCAGTACATCATAAACTAAACAACTCTCAAGGAATCTTATCTTCTGGATTACGATTTAACAGCTCAATCTAAAATCCTGGACACAGAGAAACTTCTATTTCTCTGTGAACATTAGGGAGGATATTATACACGAATCAGGCCCCTGAAATGACTCCAGAGGATGACTTTACACCAAACCTAAAAGGCATTTCTTAAATGGATTGCATGATTTATTCATTCACAGAGGACTATTTTATGAATCACATTTAGTATCATCTGTATAGATTTTGGGTTCGAGCTTGCAGAAATGCAGATGGAAAAGAGAGCTCCCAAGAAAAGCTGTCCCTCAAGTGGTCTTGTTAGCACAGTATCCCAGCTACCACAGATGCTCCTGACCAGCACCTGTCAGAGCTTGGACCCCTCAGCCAGATTGGCAATGCCCGTTAAACATGAACTGCTCCAGGCACCTGCAGATGGCACTGGCTTGGTCTTGACTTTATAGGTGACGGGTGATAACAGCTGGTCAACAAAATACAACCTGGAAGCAGATGAGATGCAATGTGGGAGTCTATACCACCAGCCACAACTGCTTCTGACTGACTAAACCTTACATTTCTCCTCAGTCCTGGGTCCTAGACACAGTATGCATGAAAGTCACAACAGCAAGGAACCTGCTCTCAGAAAACTATCTTACACGGATTTCAGCTCTACATATATAATCAAGCACAAGAGGAATTCTTGGACTCTGGTTAAGCCTGATCCCAAAATGCTAATCTTGAAAACTGACTGTATGAAGTAATTCTTATTTAACTCTAACCCAGATTACAACTAAAGCTACAAAAGAGAATCTTAGAAATGGAGATCCAGAAAAGCTAAATTCGGGAAAGTGGGACTTAGAAAAATGGTGGTGAAAGTTGGAAGAAGGAATTCTCGACAGGGGCAGTGAGTGTGGGACGTCAAGATGGTCCTGCGTGCTGGTAAGGAAACGTTTTCTGAGCTTCTCCTTTCCTACTGGGCTGTCAGGGAGGGTGGGGGATAAGGTGGGGCAAGAGAGAAATGCGCTCTCTGTGGGCAGGTTTTCTCCCTGGTCTAAAACTCCCTGAAAAGCCTTGCTGACCCATTCGTATGTGTACAGTCAAGGATACTCTGATTCCTCGTCTAGTGAAGTCACTTTTTCTATCACGCTTCACTACAAAAGTGTTTAGCTAACCGAAGTAATTCATCTCCAAAGAGAAGGGCCAATTTTCAGACAAATGAACTGAAACTCAATGACAGACCACTATGGTTTCCTTTTGATTTATTTTCTTTCTGGGATATAGCCCACTTGGAAACAAAGGCTATTTCTTCCCTTGTGCCTAGAAAACTCAAGTCCACCCATTTCTTTTCTCCGAAAAGCCCAAGAACATGGGGCTCAAGCTCCAGCTTTGCTAGGCCTCTCTCCTGTGTCCCTCTGTCATCGTGATAAATGACTCCCTTTAAAATTAAGAAACTCTCAAATGTAACCCCAACTTAGGGTCTACAGTAAACTCCTGAGCAATGACCTGCCTGATAGCTGCCAATTCTGAGCTTGGCTAGAAGCAGCAAAACACAATCAGTTCTGAAGCAGATGGAATAACCTCCACAGTGAGTCAGCCGCAAGCAGCTTCCTGGCTTTGGGAGGCTGGATCTTCGCCCTCAGCTCTCTGGGCCTCATTCCCTGATGGCAGGGGAAGGGCATGACATAGCAAAAGCAGCAAATGAGAGTCTGCAACCAGCTTATACCCTGATTCGCTCCCAGAAGGAGAAACCTGTTGGGGAGAAGCAACTTTGGGGAGCTGGAGAGCATGGGTCTAATGTTACTTTCAAAAGGCATCCAAATGTTTTACAAGACACACTAGCTCATCAACACTGCCTCGAATCCTTTCCCCAAGCAGACTGACACAGCACAAATTGCCATTCAACATATTAAATCACATTTTATTAGAATTTCTCTTCTTTCCTGCCAAACAGTGGCAATCTGAGCCCTCGAGTGAAAAGAATATTGGTAGAAGGAAATATGTTTACACAAACTGATCAGACAAAGCAATATCTCACCCTACTGTCTGTGTGCACAAAATTCCTCTCTCCTTCACTATTCAGGAATAAGCTTATCTACTTGAGAATCACCGAATTCAAGGGAACACTAACACCAACCACATAAACATTAGATCCTTATAACCGTTTCTGAAACTTTGGCTCACCAAAATCAAGTGACTGCTTTTTAACTAGTATGAAAACAATATGACTTAAAAACAAAACAAACAAAAAATCCTTTATGTTCGATGATGTCTGGAATGAAGACTTTAAATTCTATGAAACTAATTTGTACTTGAGAATTAAAGTCAGGTACCCTTCATTTTTCACCTTTTATTTCCGTTGAGCACCACACAACTTATTTTCTTAGGTGTTACCCTTTAACAGGCAGCTACAGACAGACAAATCACCTGTGAGTAACAAGGTTGTTCCAGGTAAGTGAACAAAAGTGAAGGACTTTCATAATGAACAGACTCGAAGATAAGAAACTCACTAGAAACAGAACTACCACCATCTAGAAGAGAAGATGACTTCCTGACAACATCTAGCTCAACACCCACCTTCACAAAACACTCACCAACCACCTTTTCTGCCTCTTCTCTCCTCTCTCCCAGCTATGAGCAGAAATCAAATTTACATCTCACTGTCATCTACTGGTTTCGTAACCTGGTTTTAGTTCCTCATTTCCATGGTGCATTTTTTGAGGGTGCAGACCATGTCTCAGTCTTGGTAATCCTTAAGGAACACATTGCAGTGACAGGCAAATCAGGAGTCCTCAGGAAATACTGACTGTGGACTCCCTGCCACATGAAATACCATGAACACAAAAAGATAATGCCTCTAGGAATCAAGAAGGGAAAAAAGTCTACAAACTTCAAAGCATTGTTACAAAATCTGCATATAGCTTCTTATTGGCATTCTCTCCTCTTTCAAGACACAGACATCCCTAACCCTCTTTGTGACCAATGAACTGTGTATGTACATGACACATCATGGATGTTGAATTACAAAGGCGAAGAATCAATCCCTGACCTGAAGATAATCATAGCACAGTGGAGAAGACAGGTAAAGACAAACATAGCAGAAGGAAGTATATGCTATAATATGACCGTATCAAGGAGCTCTGAGATCCAAAGAAAGAAATTTTCAAAACTGCCAGTGGCAGAGGTCAAAGACATGGGAGTCAGGCAAAAGAACAGAAGATATTAATGCCAGACTTTTGGGCAAAGGACCCCTGGTAGAGAAAATATCAAGACTAAAAGCACAGAAATAAGGAGGAACATGATAGTTTTCAGAGCCAGAGGTAGCTGGATTTGGCTGGAGAATACGGTCAAAGGCAGGAAGGAGGAGTGTGAAGTATGGTGCAGAGTCTTGAACTTACTAAGGCATCTGAAACTGATCTGGAGGCACTAGGAAGTTGCTGCAGGGATTAAGCAGGAAAGTGACATGATCCAGAGAATAGATTTGAGAGGTACTGAGGTATCACGGTTGCTAAAACTCCGTGAACATTGACAGGGGAAAAGGGAACCTACGATGGCCTTCGAATTCCTGGCTTAGGTAACTGAGTGAATGGCTGAATCATTCATTGGAATGGGGCATAAAAAACAAGGAGCAAATTGGGTATGAGAGATACTAACACCAGCTGTAGACAGCTTGGGCTTAAAGTGTCAATAAAAAATTCAGCTAAAAATATCTAATGGAGAGTTGTATTACAAACACAGAGTTCTGGAGAGAGGTCTGGGACAGTTTTATGGATTCGGGAGTCATGCGGATAGAGTTGAAGTCACAGCACTGGATGGAGAGAACGAAGGAGAAAATGTAGAAATGTGAAGGGAACGCTGGAGGAACTTCAGATGCAAGGAGCTGGCTTCCCCTTAAAGCAGCATGGGCAGTGGTGGTGGAGGCTACTGTTATTTTAAATACAGAGAAGTGTTAACAATTCCCCACCCCACCCCCACCCCCACCTAGACACAGATTCTCATAAGAATTGGATAAAAAAGCATTTGAGAGGACATGTCTTTCACGACAGCTACCATGTTACACCTGAGCACATGAACAAGTGTTTTATTTACGCGATGGACTAACACAGTCTTCAAAGCCTGGGAGAAAATCAGAGCAAGGAGCGGGAACAAGAACTTGATAATTCTGCTGTATCTAAGAATTCAGAGGATGCTTATCTGGTTATTTGGCCTCTCTTATTCTAATAATGGCAAACTATACACACTCTCCATTCATCTTCTAGTCATTTCACTTAAATAGAAATGTTCTTGCATTGTTGGAGGACACAAGCTTTGAGTTCTCCCCACTTCACTGTATCCATTTCTGCCTTTCCTTCCTCTCAAATATATTTTCTAACAGTTAAGAAGTCAGAGATAGTTCTCTTTGAATTCCTTACTTACTGTTTCCACTTAGTCTAAATGTTTGGGTAAAAACATTTCATGCTATGAAACCACAGAAGGTTTCTCTTATTCCTCAAATAGACTGTCTCTGCAGCAGTGAAGCTATTCCATGATTTCCTTTCTTAAATGTCCTGGCTTATTAGCAGAAGAAAGAAAAGGAAAAGGGGCAGAAAAGAGGATAGAAAACTTAATCCTAACAAACTTCACAGTTAAGCATTTGGTTAACTGGATGAGAACTACAGATTACTTTGAAGGTTCCATGAGCACAAATATACTTCCTGTCAGGTCGCAATAATCACAGATGCTTCTAAATATCAAACAGTTAACAGGATCAAAGAAAGATTTACTGAGAACAAATTCATTGCACTTAAAATACAGTAAAAGTCAGTCTTCCTCCCACATGTGCCCAACAACATCATGGTAAAATATTTTAAAAATAAAAAGATATAACTGCACTCAAAAGCTGTCATATATCTCGTGAAACAGAAACAGAAAAGAAACAGTTTCAGAGGTCAGAGGAAACACACACCAAAAGCCTATGGGCTCCAGGACCTATCAAACCCAACCCAATCAGCCAGACCTCTAAATCCTGTGCTGTCCTAGCACACGATGCACCACAATAACACACCATGTAGCAGGACTACAAACACGCTCTCCACATGACACCAGGGGTCAGAAGATGCTCTCCACAGTAAATGGAGGCCAAGAATCTATGGCCAAGCTCCCCACTTGCCTGGGGAACTGGATTTGACATGCCCACCTCTCCCATCCCCATGATATGATTAATGTGTAGGGATAATATGAGCTGGTTCTGAACCAAAGCACCTAGATAAACCTGGAGGCAAGAGACGGAAAAGGAATGGAAAAAATTTAGAGATGGAGACTCCAACTCAACATAACCATGTGTATACATACATACAGAATCCTCCTTCATGAAAAACTTGTAAACCACAATTCCAAAAATACAAAGAAAACTAAGATCGTCAGCAAATGCAACAAATAAAAAGAACTCGGAGATTTAGAGATTTGTAATATGCAGAAAAGAAGTGAAATTGTTTCATGGAGGCCAAGACAAGGAAGCAACCAAAGTGTCCAACGATAGATGAATGGATAAAGAAGCTGTGGAACATATATACAATGGAATATTACTCAACTATGAGAAGAGATGAAATACTGCCATTTGCGACAACATGGATGGACCTCGAGATAATCATGCTAAAGGAAATAAGCCATAGAGAAAGAGTTTAAAACCACATGATATAATCCTAAAAGCATTAAACAAACAGGACAAACAAACAGAGACTCCTGGACATGGGCTACAGACTAGTGGTTACCGGGGGCAGGGGGAGGAGAGAGGAAATGGGGAAAAAATAAAATTTTTCTTACAAAAAAAGTGAAATTGCCAACATCCAGATCCCAGAAGAAAAAATTAATTGAAAGAAAGAACTATTTAAAGACATAATGACCAATTTCTCAAAATTAAAGGAACTTCAAAGATCTCAATCCCAAGGACTCAGAGCGCCAAAGAGGAATAAAGAATGTAGTGCATATTAGAAGCGTTATTGCAAAATTTAAGAATATCAAAAAAAAAATAAATCCTGATAGAAAGAGCAGATGATATAAAATACAATTATATATGCAAGCTGCCAACTACCATTCAAATGTGAGGCCATAACAAACTAGGCACAAAAATACCCAAAGTTTACACACAAAGAACTATATTGATAACACTAGTATTTTTTTCATATATTTAAATAAATCATAAGAGATGTTCAACAAACTTGATAACGTATATTTTTGTCTTCTAAAAAGTCTAGGGCAATAAATGGATAGATGATTGATGACAGACAGATAGATAGATAGGTTAGATTAAATATAAAAACATAACCAAATTGGTCCAAAACCTAAATTCTTAAAATATCAACATTGTGGGGGTAGATAGCTCAAAGAAAGATCAGAGTCCATTAAATTATTTCTCTTATTAGGGGTGAAGAGATAAATATAAATAATTAAAGAAATTGACAAATGAAATTATAAATCCAAAATAAGGAATACCTTAGCAACAAAACAGAACATTTATTTTGAAGAGAAAGTAGGAAAGAAAAAATTAATCAAAATTCATTATATACAAATTATAAAATGACAGCAAGTCTAACATAATGGTAATTACTATATAAATGTATTAAACTTATCAATTAAAATGAAGTCACTCTCCAAATGTGTATTTTAAATTCAACAATATGTTGACTACAAGAATCGTGTTTAAAACAAGACAAAGATTGAAAAATAGTACTAAGCAAATAAGAACCAAAAGAATGATGATGTTAATAATCTGCATGAAAAATAGACATTTTATATTAAGATAAGAACAAGATGACCAAATAAGGAGAAAAGCACCTGATGATACAGCCCCAAGGAACAAACAGAACTATAAGGAAAAACATAAAAATCAATAATTGTACTTGGAGATTTTAACACTGTCCTCTCAGATACTGCATCATGCAGAGGGAAAAAAAGGATATCTGTAATCAAAAATACAAAGCTGATTTATTTTATATACATACACACACACCTTGCAATAAATATGATACGTATTCTTTTCAAAAACACATAGAATATATATGAAGAAAGACTAAAAATCTTAAAAAATTCCAAAGAATAAATATTATGCTAACCAGACCAAACAGTTTCAGGTCAAAATATTTATAACCTAGTAAACAAAAGGTAGATGTTATAATATCCATATGTTGATAAACCAAGTGTGGTTAAAGAGAATCACAATGGAAATTAAGACTTAAAAGTCAATAAAACATTTATCAAAATTTCTGAAAATGTAAAATACCAAAGAAAAACATTTATAAGGAAACAAAAGGTTCAGAACATTTTATGCCATATTAAGACAATTTTTATAAATATTGGTGGTCAAAGTACAGTCATCATGACCATTTAAATACTGAAATTAAATTCAGTCAGAGTGAACTTTCAATGAAATGAAAATTGCTAAAATATGTTTGGTATCTTTTTTTAAATTTTAGTATATTCAGTTAACAGGGATTACTTATATACTATAATTAATATACAGAGGCTATTTCATAAAGTTAAAAGCTAACATTCTTAACTAATATTTTTCTTATCTACTGGTATGTAAGACTTTGTGGGGGGTGAAAAATCTCCCAAATCACAGTGGATAACTGATAAAAAGTAATTTGACATACTAAACACTCACCCTAAGTACAGAGAAATAAATCTCAAAACTAAACCATCTATTTCACCTTTGAGGGTAGCTTCAACTAAAATAGGGGCACTCTTTTACAGCAGAGAGTAAACAAGATGCTCTGGTTAACAACCACCCAATGCCCCTCCCACCTGGTGCCTGGGGTCATTGTCCTATCACTGCATTTTCTATTTTTTTAAACTGGAGCGCCTAAAAATGACCAATAATGTCCTGCTTAGAGTAATTCAACTTCTTTGCCCAATTGGTGTGTCTAATAAGGACTACAGCATCAAAAATATAAGCCTAATATCTGAAGCTGAAGAGAACTCTGGAGATGGAGAAGAGAGAAAGGGTATACTTAAGGATAAACATTCTCTGGGTAAAAGTCATACTAAAAGACAGACCAGCAGCTCTGGGATTGAAGTTGATGATGATAATAATAATAATAATAATAATAACAACAACAACAACAACTTGGAACTAAGAGGGCATTATAAAATGCTGCAGGAGAAAGGGGAGGAGGAAAATTTTATGTGTTTGTTTTGCTAACTGATCCAAGCCTATTCAAAACATAATCTTTAAATTAAACAGGAAATATTCATGCTGCCCTAGTTTGCGCCAGGTGACAGATATCATAACATCAATAAAATCTCCTTCAAGCCATGGTAGCCTTTCCTCTAACTGCTACCCGGGACATACAGTGTACTAACAAGGAGAGGGGTGCCTAGTATCAAGAACAGAACTGCCAAACTCGTTACAAAAACTCGCACAATTCCTACTTTGTTAAAATAAAGTCTGAGTAGCTATATTTTACCACGTTAAAACTGGCTTTTACTGCTGCACTGACTAGTGCAAATTAGAATAAGCCAATATTTACATTTTTTCTCCCTTCAGCTCAATATGCTGTTGAACTTGATATTGTAAATAAAACATAATGCTGGACAAAAATATGAAAGTGACCTGTATAAAGATAAATCTATACAGGAGCTGGTGAGAAGCTTTAGACATATGAAACAGTAGAAAGAAAATATATCTCCAATGATTTTCAGAAAGCCAACATAATAAATGGGATAGGGACAACAGTGGAATTTTAAGGCTGGAAATCAAAGGATAGAGCTGTTCATTCTTTAATGATCAAGTGTGTGGGAAGAGTAGTATGAATCAAGCAGTGCAAGTCCCTGAAATGTGGTTAATATAAGTCAAAGTATACTGACTTATGAGAAATGAGGTATCATAGACCTGTCATACTGGATGAAAACAAAACTCATCTGGAATTCTTTAACAAGGACATCCAAGGACACTGCAGTTGTCCATGGCCTCATCCTTCCTATCCCAGCCTTGTAAGTACCTAACGATGTCTACTTGCTTCTTTCAAATTGCTGGCCGAAACTGTAGACAGTGAAGAGTTCAAGGGTTCTAACTCTGAGTAAGGGAGTATGACTTCCAGAACAGCTCACCACTCACTACTCCAAAGGGAGGATTACAGTTTTGCCCAGCATTTTATTTGTGCATCTTGTCCTGAGCACTCGCATCTCCATAATTATTGACTCACAAACACTGGGGTGGCTACATACCCAACTTTACTGGAAGACTAAGGAAAATGGGAAATGCCCACACCCAAACAAGAACAGCCTGTCTTACCTAGCTGAACTGTCTAAGACTGTTTAGTCCAAGTAGACCACTCCTTGATCACCGGGGGAAAAAAAAAAAGTGAAAAGTTCCATGATCTTCTCTAATTAGAAGCTTCAGTTATCAAACAGAATGACCGGTACACAGCTGAGCAATCTGTGAGCAGCATGGCTGAGAAGAGGAATGGTCAGATCCAAAACCCAGCTGACACCTAACCAGTCAAAGAAAATCCAGCACTCCCTTCACATCTCTCCACGTTCTAGTCTACATGAACTGAACTGGCCAAATAACTGTGATAACTTGCTAGATGAGGCACCATCAGTGGTGGCATTAAACAGGTAAGCACTATAGAAAAAGTTCAAAGACAGACAGAAATTAAAGGTGATATATTTTTCAGGCCAGCTATCTGCTTGTATCCTCAAAACACAGGCCAGGAGATTACCATCATATTTCCTTATACATTAGTTCTCCTTAACTGGGAAAGTGTGTACATGCGTACGTACACACACGTATACACACATACACACACGGTCCTATCTTAAACCAATCAGAATAATAAAGATAGGTTAGGGAACTCAAATTCGACTTTAAAATTGAACCTTTAAAAATGCTAATGTAATTGGGTACCTTTCTTTAAAAAGCAGATCCAACCCTACCAAAGAGAATTCTCTACTGTCGATAGAGTAGTAGGTGGTAAATGATTACTGTTAGAAAAGTCTACATTCTATGATCAGAAAATCTTCTCTAAATTTTACATTAGGGAAAAAGTGGGTGGGGAATATAAGAAACTAACACTGCCAATTGCCCATTAAGGAAAGAAAGCTAATTGTGCTTCTCAGCAGTGGGAGGTGCACTGAGAGACAGGTTATACCACTGCCAAGTGGAAGAAAAGGTCTCTCAAGTCCCACTTACCCTAATTCTCAGTTCCACTGCAAGTTAAAGCAAGGTCATGCTGGGTAGGGGGCAAGATGTCCCAGTTCCTCTCATTCCATTTTGCCCTCATCAAACAAGACCAATCATAACGAAGCTAAATAACATGCAAATCTATGACAGTCAGCGGCTGGATGAGAATAATTCACTCAGGCAATACATTTCTCTAGCAGAAATCGTGACTAGGAAAGGAAAATGTCACTCTTAGTGGACTAACCGCCCATCCCCAATCCTAAAAGCACAAAAACTACAAAAACAGAACTGCATCTCCTCCTCCCCTGACAAAAAATTAAAAATAAAAATAAGAGAAGAGGCAAATCCTCAACTATAAATTAAAATGACACATTAAGGCAATAAAAGATGTAATGAAATTGCCATAGAATTATGCAGATTTTCTACTGTCCAAAGATTTTAAAATTAAGCATTATGCTTGGCCCAAAAAGCTAGACAGCTAAGATATGCCTGAAGTGTATGCTAGGAAAAGCTGATGAGGGAATCAACTGTGTTACAATCGCATGACATAAAACAGACACTGACAGAATGTGAGAGCAGCAGCTAATAAGCATTAAGTAACAACCACAGAACCTCCTCTACGACTCGCAAAAGTCGATGGAAGTCAGTTGCGATTCAATTATAAAATGAATAAGACCAGTTCAGCTGCAATGTCAATAGAAGTCAAAGCAAATTGCTTTACTCTATGAAGTAGAGCATTTTTATATCATAATCACAGTCCTGAGGCATTATTTACAGACTGAGATTTCTGCCCACATAAACAAACAAAAAATATAACAACCCGGTACTTCTATGCTTGGAAACCAAAAAGTAATCAGATACTATCTTCCATAAAATTCCAAGGAAGGCTGACACATTGACAGCTCAGAAAATTTAGAGCACGGTGCTCAGAACACAAACTCCAGCCCAGCTGAGATGATGAGGGTTGACGGACTCCTAGCTATTTACCTGTCCTCCTCCCCCACTAATCTTCTCACATATAGAATGCTAATTATCAATTGCCAGATTAAGATGCTAGCAAGCAATAAGCCTAGGTATTACTCTGGACAGAAATAACCCAAAATAGAATATTAAGTTTTATTTTCTATGAAAGTATATTTCAAGCTTTCGACTTCATACAACAGGCTCTCAAGAAAATATAAGCTAAAATTTTGGAGTAAATACTACACATTGGGTGGTTTACAGACATTAGCTCATTCATTCTTGGAAAAAAAAAAATGTGAAATTTTATTGCCCAAAACTCATGAGGCTTGAAAGTCATCAGGAAGAGGACAGAGATTTGAATCCATTTTGGTTGAAATCCAAGCATAACCTCAAATAGTTTTACCATTCCATAAAACTCTTTGCTGCTAAGTATTTCCAATGATAGCAGTCCCCAAAATTCTAGGACAATATGACTCAGACAGAGCAGCCCAGGTAGAAGGTGAAAGATATATAAGATCTAACAGGAAACCACTAAGCAGCAGGAGCTACCTGTTCTGTGTGTTGTCAATGAAGTCTCTCCAGGTCAATTCATACTAGAGAGACTTCACACCCTTCTTTCTACTTCAAAATCTTAAACTTATACTCCACACACCAAGTGCCAAGCACAGACCACATCAGCATTTAGCCAAAATTTCGTGACTTAAATACATAGTACGTATGTATCTTGTATGTTTGTGCATATCTGTATAGGTGTGTAAAACAAGGAAGACTTTACAGGAAAAAAGTAAGAAATCCAGGTAAGCAGCAAAAAGAAAATCATCACACTCTCATAATCATTGTCATAAATGATTAATATTCCTCCAAAATTATTTCTATGCTTATACATTTATTTACATAATTTTTCCTTTAGAACTGAGGTTAGTCTGAAAATATTGTTTTAATATAACTTGCTTTATTCATTCAAAAGCATAACCTGTGTATTATTCCTAGGGAAATCATTTTTGTCCTTGGAAGGCCAGAAGGCCGCATGTGGTCAGTAAGGGACTTACACCATCTTCCTGTGTTTGACAGTGGAACACAAGGCCCCTTTAAGATGGCCATGCCCACAACAGAACACGTGGAACACTATACATCAGTGAAAAAAGGAGAGGAGCCCTCTTCATATTGACATGGAAAGCAATGTAAGATATACTGTAAAAATTTTAAAGTCAGGCACACAGCTAGCTTTTGGGTGCACACAGGGATAAAGATTTATATTCATACTTGTTGATTGTACATAAAGAACTATGGAAGGATAAATACTAGAGGTGGACCCACATGAACAGCTATGATTTCGTCACTTCTGCCTTAAACAAAGAGTAGTTTTGCACAGTACAACCCCACTAAAAACTGGTTATCAAATCAATCTGGATCTCAACTCTGAAAAGATTTAACTGAAAAGATTCTGGATACTTTACTATTTTTGATTTACTAAATGAAAAAAAAAAAAAAAAGATTGCCAGTATTTGATAAGTTGGAACTAAAAGATGGCACTTTTCTACGGCCCAGTCCATTAACCTTAGAGGTCACAGATCTGTTTTTCAGATGCATTAGGGTGCAAGAACTGAGTTGATGAAATAATGGAGACTTCACTTTGTATTGTTTTCTACTTTTTGGTGTTTTAAACCCTGGAATGTATTTTCTATTTTTTTTTTAATGTTTTTATTAAAGAAAGGAGGCAAGAAGAAATAAAAGACAACAGCAAAATCCAGTATATTCAGACATTATCAAATTCCTGATTTGTGTTCTCGTTAAAGCATCAGGTAACAACTAATTGAAAGCACCAGGTAACAACTAACCTAAAATCAATAGTTGCAAAAATCATGATAAAATAAATTTATCATTGAAATTAAAATGATTGTTTTCCATCCCAGCTTTCCATAAATATGAGCATCCTTTTTTCTCCTGGAGGCCCATTTTCATCACAGTGCATTGAGTCCCAGGTTTAAACCCATATTCATCTCTGGCTCTTTCCTCTCCTTCATCAAGACCATAATTCTGACTCCCTTACACCAAACTAGGTACTTCTTAAAATGGAAAATCTAAGAATTATTCTAAAAAAAATAAAATAAAAATCAACACATTGTTTGAAATGCACAGACTACATCCGGCTTCGCTGTGGCATCTGTATTTAGCAATTTAGCAGGTTGGTTAGAAACCCAGACTCTGCCATCAATCTGCCTGGTTGAATCCTGGCTTTGTTGCTAACCAGCTGTGAGATGGGTGAGTTATGGGCCTTCTCTGTACCCCAGTTTCCTGAGCTATAAAACAGGGATAATAATATACCTAGAAGATTGTTATGAGTATTACCTAACTTTAATAAATACTGGTAAAAACGGACCTGGCCTACAATATGGTTTATATAACTGTTCACTATTATTACACTCCAAATTTTGCAACCTGTTTTTACATTTAGTATTAAACTTTTTAAGAAAAAGAGTATACCTTCAAAATAACTAAAATAATCAGTAGAGACTTAAATAATCACTATTTCTATTCTGATCAAAAGAAAAAAATATACAATCGTGACCATAATCACATTTCAAGCTCAAAACATCATGCTGCTGATTTGAAAGAATATTACTACATGCAAAATGTCAGCCCAAGAATTCATTTTAATTGGATGGAAGATTTTTTTTTCATCTAAAGGTGACACTGGACTCCTAAGCAGCTCAGAAGGTACATAGGATGCCACAGAAAGCAGAATGAGCATTCAGAGAGAGCCACGCTGCCAAGTTACTGCCCAGAGCTCATCAAAGGCCACTAGAGATAAGCAGTTACAGGGGCATCCTTCACAGTGCCTCGGTCTCACATCTTTTCCTTTTCCTCCATAGCTGGCAGCATTCAAGTAAGTGAAAATAACTGGCCACGGGTTTGCTTTGTTATATTAATTGTCAAATGCACCCTTATTCCAAGGTAATTTTTATCATAGTCCTTAAGAGTTTCCTGGGTGATAGAAGCCACGTGGCCAACGGAAAGACCCTCCCCCTCCATGTTTCTTCTCATCTTCCTGGCTACCAAAGAAAATGTTTTAAATCAGTCACTCTTGACAGCCTTAAAAATTCCTACTTCATTCAGGATAAACAATACTTCGGTTGGTTTGAAAAGATGTTTCTTAGACAGCCCAGCTACCTCCTACGCTGCAAGAGTTTCAAAGAGGGCTATAAAGAGAGTGACAGCTGCTTGAATTCAGAACTAGAAATTAAAATAAAAGCTATTAGAAGTGAAGAAAAAACCCACACCACAGGGAGACAAGCTTTAAAGGTTTTTTTCTCTCTTCTATAAATTCTAGTTACCTGCCATGAACTTATTTTCACCACAGAAACAGCCATGTATTTTTTAAAGGATCTTTTCCCCCCTCTAGAGAAAGGGGGAAATGTTCATCCCACACAGAAGCAGAGTTAAGATTATACAGGAAGTCATGTAAAAAGTTGCCTTGTGCTTTGTCACTAACATTAGGGGGCTGAGGTTCAGCGAGGCTTCTGGAGGAAACGACAGGGCAGGAGAGGTAGCTTGCATGATGTATGGACACGCCACAACTCAATTCCAGCCCTGAAATTTCTGGCTGCTTTTCCTGACCCAATGATCTCAACGTTGTAAAAGTGAGTTAAGAAATAATCTGTCTACATATACTGTCACTGATTCAAACCTAGTCTGAGGTTTCACTTCGCAACACAGTAATTCCATGTCAAGGAATCATAACATGGCTCAGAAGACTGGCACTCAGGAAGTTTTTATCCAGACTCATGAAGTGCCATGAAGGGGAGAGAAAAAAAAAAGATAAGAATTGAGAGAAAAATTATTAAGCTTAAGACAAAGATTTGCTCATGCCCGGTTACTTGAGTTGATTATGATTCTGTGTCAAGCTAATGAGATATTGTCTATAAGGAAACATTAATAGCTATAGAACATGTCACTAAAAACCATGTCAACAATAGTTTTACAGTGGTTCTTCTCACACATAAGTGTCCTGATAAACATTTTGGGAAAAACAATATAGTTATAAGTCACTTACAAAAGCATGTTTTCATGAAGGTGATTTCTAAAGCTACTCTCCTGGAAATGCAGATCAGAATGTACATAGGTGCCATGACTGTCAGCTATTCTTCCTTGAGTTCTACTGAAATGAGCATCTTTTAGTATAGTAGGTTCCTCCCATCCTTTATAAGCCTATGAATTGAGGGCATACGTCTGTGAGGGAAAGTACAAAAAAAAATGAGCTTTACATTGTTCACGTTTATGAGACTTCTCTTTCTCTATGCGGTTATGAGACTTCTCTTTCTCTATGAAGACATAATATTTTAATAATTATTTAATATTTCTCTGTCCACTGACTTTACATGTTAGTTACACTAATATATTTTATACAATTTATATATTTTTCTAAACCTGCTTCCAAAGCAGTTATGTGTAGCAATATGCATTGAAGACATTAATGAAATGAGAGATTTCTTTTCTTTTAATAAAAAGATGGTCTAAAAAAAAAAAAAACACCTCAGGGCAAAAACTAAGACATAACCACAAGTATAGATTTACCTATGACTCTAAAATGTGGCTGATTATTATCTGTTTTGATTACTTGCCTTCAACCTTCACCACCAGTCAGTTAAGAAGCCCCAATGACTTGCTTTAACATCTCTCCCAGATATCCATTTTGTTCCCCATTCCTAGTGCTGCTTCAAGCCAACATCAGCTTAAGCCCACATTACTTAATCAGTCTTTTATCATGGCCTTTCTGATTCCTACAAACACTCTGGTTTTAGAAACTGATCCATATCAGGATATGCTATTCCTTAGGACAGAAGGAAAACGATCATATTTCCTTGCTTATCTATCTCCCTTCCAACAGTTATATTTTCACTTCTTTGCTTATAAGGCTCTGCATCCTCGTCATGCCAGCTACCAACAACATGGAACTATAAACACGTTCATCAAAATGTGCTGCCGTTAGCACATCTGAGATCCAAGTGTGAAACTGCCAACCCAACGATAAACAAGGAAGACCCACTTTAAAATAATATTAAATCCTGCCAGTTGGCTTACAAAACAATTTTGTTTTCCACTTGCTATAAATCATATTTTTTAAGTTGCCTAAATAAACTGCTCTATCACGTACAAAGAAAGATAGGCAAGGAATACCTAATCACCCAAGAAGATACAAATAAAAACTAGTCTTGTGACTAATTCTGTTTAAAATTAGAGCTAGCATAAAAAAGAAAAAGGGGCGTTTAGTCAAAATTCAGATAATATTCTCTCTCTCTCCAAATGTTTTTAAAAAATTTTTCTTTTCCTTTCAATGAAAACTGACAAAGATATCTCACATCGCCCCATGACCTTACCTTGTATTTGGAGGAATTAAAACAAACACAGACGTCTCTCCTTTCATAGAAGTAGGAAGGACATAATTTTGGAGTGGGCAGGAGAAAACAAAGATACAACACGCACTCAACTTTCTTAGAGTTTACCATGAATTCTACAGAAATTAAAACACAAAGATAACTTGAAAATGAAATGAATGCAAACCTTTTATTTTCCTGTTCTTTTTAGCACTTAGCAGTCTATCCTAATATTTTGCTACTTTGCAACACTTGACTTGGCTAAATCTGCTCAGCTTTGAAGTTCGTGAGATTATTAAATGCTACATGAAAATGAACAGTATAGCTTCTACAAAATAATGAAATACAAGGACTGCAGTAAAGATTTAACAGCTGCTCTATTTAAAGAAATCTAGCTAGATTCCACATCCATTTCAGTTCATAATAATCATCAACAAATATCTTTAAGCAAGGAGCTAGAATTTTAAAGTCTTTTGTAAATTATAAGTTTAATATCATGTAATCACATATTACAAAGAAAAATAATGAGCACATGTATGCAGTATGGCTAAATGTGATAAAGCCAATTAAAGTCTTTATCAAAGTAAAGATACTAAATGTCTTTAACTAAACTAGTCATCTTAATTGAGGGTGTGGTGGGGTTATATAAACGTAAAAAAAAAAATCACAGGCCTGATGGCTGAGTTTCTCCCCTATTTCATGCCTGCTGGGATTCGATTCTCTGCTTCCAGGCTCATGCTTTAGGCTTGCTGAGTCTTTGCTAATGATGACTCTTTGATCTGCCTGATATTAAACTTAAACCAACTGAGTGTTTTCCAGAGTTGGCTATTTGGTATATCGTTTCATACCCAACTCAAGGAAGAAGATGAAATAACATACCACAAACCACTTCACTCAAATAAATATCAAATCTCTGACCAAATTATCATAGGGCCGGAATCTCCAGTCATCCATGCTAGTTCCCTGAATCCTAGCAGACAATCTACCTACCTTCCAAATAAAAAAATAATTTGTCCTGATTTCATTAAGTCAAATTTAACATACAGTGAGTAAATGGGGGGGAGGGGAAGGGAACATATTTGCATTTAAATTTTCTATCAGACTCATATAAACTAAAACATCTGAAATATAATCAACCAAAGCTGGCTAAAATGCATACTTAAACAAAACTAGATAGATATGGGAAATGACTCTACTATCAATAAGAAAAAATACAATGAAAGATTAACTTTTTAGAAATTTTCAAGTAGAGTTGACAATTAGATGACTCAGGCTACAGAAAAAAAAAATTTAAGTCCTAGTGATAAGAATAAGTTATTTTAAAAATGGGTAGAGTTTTCAGTATGTTAAGTGATATTCAATAACATATTTTGTTAGTATCCTTCCTTTCCCTTTATTTAGGCTTTTTTTCAAAAGCATATACACCACTCTCTTCATTTATTCCTCTCCCCCTTCTTTTAGAATATGTAAAACATACCCCTATTTTGTTCTCTCTGAAATAATTCTTCACACACTTAAGTTTCAATAAAACTTACTAGAAATAGTGGAGGGTTGTGAGGGATACATAATAGATTTAAATTTATCTTATGACCTCTAAGATAAAATAAAATCACTCCATGGACAAAATCATGGGCTTTCCTGACAAGTTCCCCTGACCCACACACAAAAAAAATCCAAGGTTATTATCAAGAAGGATTAAAGTTATAAAATACAAAATAGAGAATGAAACATCATATAAATGTTTAACAAAACTAACTAGGGAAGTCAACTATCTGACAAACTTTTTCTATTCCCTTATACTCAATTTTTAAGAATTATTATGTGACCTAAAAATTAGGAAAACTACAATTGCATATCATCTTAAGTATTCCCATAAAAGATAAGCTGAATACCACTTCAGCAGCTTCTAGCCCACTTATAATCACTTAGCAACCTAATGATCAAAAGATTAATATGCTGTGCACATGTGACTGGATATTATGATTCAATTCCTAAAAATACCAAAAAAGTAGACATAATTCTAAGACAAAAGGTCCCTCTTTGGTCATTTCCTTTATGAAATACAAGTCACTTCAGTTTTGAACCAATGTAGGTATTATTCTACGCCTTCTTGATTTTTTTCCCTTCCTACTTTCCAACATTTCCCTCTTTCACTCTTTATTAACACTTCCACCTGAAGACAAGTGAGATGTAAGAAAAGGTGCAATTCAAGCTAGTCAGTTTTACTCCTTATTAGCAGCTGTACTGAGAGACAGTGAAAGTGAAAAAAGAAAGAATAAAAAGGTTAGCTGGGATCAGAAGCTGAAACTAAATTCAAAAATGAAACTCTGAAATTACAAGTTGATTTTAATGATTCAAGCCTCTCCTCTGGAAAACAAGGATGTGACCGTAAAACTACCATTTGCGGCATGTGTCTTGAAAGATTTAAAGGAACACCAGAATGTCTAGCCCCCAGTGTTATCACAGGAAGCATTCCGAGTCCTTCTGCAGACACCTCCCAGGCAGTTGAGTTAAAGAGAGTTTGTTGATTGCTTGCCTGGATCTTTGGATATTTACTACCTGGACATCTGAAGATACAGCTGCTTGTGATGAAGGTATTGTATTTGCTTCTATATTCATTCATTCCCTTCCTCCCTTTGACAATCATCCCACACTTCCAAACCAATATAACCTCAGTAGCTTAAGAGAATAAGGAAAGATACAAAACAAAGATAAGAGGAAGAAAAATGAAGACTAATTTCAAATTCAGAAAATGTCCTTAGCAGTGGGGGAAGTCCCACAACAACAGAGTTTTAGACAAACAGACTGAAAATGCAGGTTTTTGAGACCATGCCCACCTTATTCTCCACATCAATAACCACAAGGTTACAAATCAGCAATCGGTGACCTTTACATGGCTCACTGTCTGTAGAGATCAGTGTTTAAAATTTAAATTTTCAGACTCTCTTTAAAAACTAGGCAACATCATGGTCACATGATAGCAATTAGCTGGGACATGAGAACTTCTATTTGCCAGAGTCCCAGTCCACTCAGCCTGGCCCCCAAATGCAGGTCAATTTGCCACCCCTGCCATATGATGAGATACCTGCCTTGTGAGAAAGTCAGAAAAACGGGGCAAGTAAGGTGCAGAAGCCATAAACCTCAGGGCAACGGGGAACAGTGTCTTTAATCTAGATGCATTTAACATCGGCCTCTGTCTGCTCCTCTCATAAAAGATCTGCTTTAATTTTTGTTCCCCTTGCATTTGTCTCAGGGTTATGTAACCTCACAGGAGGCCACACAAGTCTCCTAAAAAAGAAATTTCAGCTTTTAAAAAAATAAAAGTAACCATGCATAACAAAGACAAACACAAAACTGAAACTTGTAGTCTCTCCCTGACAAGAAAGCTTTATCCTAGCTGTTAATCTCAAAAATTATCATCGTAAGAGGAAAAGAAGTTAAAATACAAAGGATAGAAAGTCATGGCCTGCCCTGGGGAGATGTGATATGCTATATTCTCAACATGCTGTCAAGAATAAAAATATAATAGATGTCTTACCATCTTCTGGATCAAGACAAAGATTATATACAGCCACAGGTCTCTTGATCCTCTGGCCTTGTCTCTTCGATTGCCTTGGTGGAGCATGTGGGGGTGATGCTGACAAGGAGACTGTCTCAGGGAATGTGGCATCTGGCAGTGTCCTAAAAATCTGACATCAAAGCATAAGAACATTAATTGTTTCCCCTGAACAGAAAACCTGTGTATTCCAACAATAAACCAACATCAAACAACATTTGATTCGGAGTTCATCCAAAATAGGCTGGAGCCAAAATTCCATTCCTTCAGCTTTGGGGTATTGGTCATGAATCTTTTATTTTTAACAGAAAATTTCAAACTAAAATATCATTAAAATTAAATTAAAATTAAATTTCTTATTAAAATTAAAGCAACATCAAATCATTGTTTCAAAATAAATTCATTCCCAAACTAAACAAATATAATTATCTTTACCACATGTAGACAACACTGCAGCTCTTCATCCACAAAAGTAGTAGCCAGGATAAAATATTAAAAACAAATAACCTGTTAAATTTCACACAGGGTTATATTTATGCCAAAAAGCTGGTCTCAATTTTTTCAAACTACACAAACAAAAACTTATGACTGCAAATATTTTTTACATGTTTAAAAATAGCTTGTGCTTATAAAATTACCTTACAGATTCCCACGTACATTCTTCATAAAATGTTCTGTATATTTTATCAATTTACTTAATACCATCCAATTTCTCTTAATAATTTCCCTTCCATTTATGAAACCCAGAATGTTAGCACCTTGATTATCTACAGTGTCATTCATATAGTAGTAATAACATTAAAATGTGCTGATTCGTTGCTTAGCAATTTTTTTTCTTTTCAGAAAAGCAATGTGTGCCACAAAGGGAAGTATATCATCCAGAGGTGATTTATAATAGAACTTCATGGCTGCCAAGACCTAAGTTCAGAAGCTTCCTGTCCCTTAGAACACTGGAGGCCGCTCAGTCTTCAATGAAGTCATAAAATAAAATATTTAGAGACATCAACCTAAGAGACACTGAATCTCCAAAGAGCAGATGTTCTTCTGGTAGAAGCAAGAAATAGGAAAAAGGGCAACTTGCCTTAAACAAACAAACAAATAAAAACCATAAATATAACAAAATTAAAGGCACTGCATGAAAGCTCCATTGTTCCAAGAAAATTATTGTATTTGTGCATTTGAATTAAAACAGGCAGGGGACCTGCAGGTGAGGGTATCATACGTGTGTATCATGTTTAACAGAGACAACCGTATCAGAGTTAAAATCACAGATTCTGAAAGTTCTCACCTAAAAACTATTATATGCCAATAAAAATAAACATTTCAGCAGAGCATTTGCTTTATAGTGCCATACTGCCCCCTCATGTGTAAACAGATTTTTTAAAAGGATTTAAATTACTGCAGACAAATATTTGCTAGTGAAAACTTAATTTAATGCTCCAACTGGTAACCTGCTAACACCATATTTCCACAGAATCTGTGTTCCAACAGGGTATTCTGGCAAATAGCAAACTACTTATCTGCCTCAAAAATATCCTCTGTCGTCTAGATCACTGTCCACAGCTGGATTTGTTGCCATCTGTCACTGATCACATGAAAGGTTGTAGAGTGGTGAGAACAGGACAGTAATCAGGTTGAGAAGCAGATAACAATGATGGAGAGAAGAGAAGATGGGAAAACTCTTAATTCCATTAAAACAAAACAGCACCTATGTGTGACCAACATTTGGAAATGCTCCTTGACTTATGTTTGATCTGTACAAATATGGCAAATGCCTCTAAAATATTACTGGAATAGGAAACCAAAAATATAGAGCCAACACACCAAAAGCTGACATAAGCAGTGGGAAAGTTAAACCCCAAGAAGCGGCACTGCACAGCGGATCACCTTCTGAGCAGACCTTCCTGGAAAATCACACTGGCTCTAATGGTCCAGTGCTGACAACTGTTCCTCCTCCTCCACTGTCTCCACTGCCACCTCAAGGTGACGGGGCGAGGTGCAGGGGTGGTCCCAACTTCCAGGCAGATTACCAAACCAAACAGGATCCCTGGGACTCTACTAAGCCAGGGCTAGGCCTCCAGAGTCTCCAGAAGACTTACAAACCCTGCCGCACGCCACGACATGGATGAACCCTGACAGCACCATGCTAAGTAACATAAGTCAGAGAAAGACAAACCTTTATGATCTCACCTAGACATGTGAGATCAAACTCATAAAAGCAAACTCATAAAAACAGAACAGGTGGTTGTCAGAGGCAGGGGGAGGAGGAAAGGGGGAAATGGGCGAAGGTGGTCTGAAAGCATAAATTTCTTCCAGTTCTAAGGTAAATAAGTTACAGCATGGTGACTATAGTTCACAATACTGTATTTTATGTTTAAAAGTTGCTAAGAGATAGATCTTAGAAGTTCTCATCGCAAGGAAAAAAATGTGAGGTGATAACTATTAACTAAACTCATTGTGGTGATCATTTCTGTATATAGATATACCTATATATACACATTTATCAAATAATTGTGTTGCGCACCTAAAACTAATATAATATTACATGTTAATTATATCTCAAAACTGAGGTAAAAAACAGTATCTAGGGTTGGGTACTGGGTTTTGAGGGTGGTGATGTTTTTCTCTGGCTTGCATTTTGAAACTCTCCAGGTCTCTTGTGTAGCCAAGAATGAAAAACACTCATTTAGACAGTCATGCCACAGCATTCTATGCTTGTCTGAGATGGCTCAAAATCCCAATCAAAATACCAGAAAAATTATTTCAGTGAAATAGGCACTGGATATGATATGCAATCAATTACTTGGACCTTCCTAAGTCCTAATTAGGTATAAAATGTTTCAAAGATTCTAAAGACCAACCACTTCCTCAACAAACCCTATGTCATGTCAGCATTTCCCAGAGCTACCCTGCCATCCAGATTAGGTGACACTGAAACAGGGATGCTAACATGAGAAGGCACTATCATGGCTTTTCAGTCCTCCCAGCTGTGGAAGCTTAGACATACTATTCGTGTGTGCCTTGTTTTTTCAGCTGTATAATGAGAGCCATAATATCTATATACCACGTTATTTCAGGGATTAAATGAGATAATGCTTATAAAGTATTTAATACAGCATTTGGCACACAGTAACCAGAAATAAATGGTAGCCACTGCGATCTGTGATATGATCACATCAAGTAAATAATGAAATGGATGCAGACCCTCATTACTCTATTCAACCACCATTTTGAGAAGGTACAAATTTGCTGAGGTCTTGAATATTCCTCAAATTCAATATTAAGGTTGTTACCCTAAAGGGTTTGTGAAAAAGTTCATCAAGCAATGGGCTAAAGAGAAGTGACAAAAAAAGCACCTTTGCAAAATCTTCAAATCACCTAGAATCACGCAATAGTTTTGCATATTTATTTCTGGATTTTGACACTGAAATTTTAGTTTTAAAATACTTCCTATTTCATTGAATACATTTAAAATTTAATAACACCTACTAGGTAGTAGGTTTTCTCTGAAGCACTTTAATGTTCTCAATCACGTTTGTGGTAAGTATCGCTCCCCGCATTTTAAAACGAGAAAAACTCGATTAAATAATTACCCAGTGTGAAAGTGGTAGAGTTAGTATCTGAACTCTCAACTCTGAATCCAAATTCCCTAATGTCAGTTTATAAAAAACAACAACAACAACAACAACAACAAAAAAAAATTTAATTCTCAGGGAAATCACCAACTACTACTGTTCCATATCCATTTAGAAACAGTAAAACTGGAGAACATCCATTCAGACTCACCATCACCGTTCTGTCTGCCTAGATGTTTCAAGCGTCTGCCTTTGGCTGCACCAGCCTCTCTCTGTTCTCTTTCTTTCTAAGCTTCAAAGCTATGTTCTCATGGTTCTCTCTGAAACCCCAGAAATGATCTGAAAGAATATTCTTTTTAAATTGAGAAGAGGAAACAGTAAACTATTTGCTTTAAAACTGTGACCTGTTTTTTGGCAATCTCATTTTAGAAGCTAAAAGTTAGCTTATTTTGTCCTATACAGCTTGTCTATACAGCTAAGAAACATGTCGCCCTTAACTACAACACTGGTTTTCCAATTCTAGAACCACTTCATAGATGCAAATGTCTCCACCACTCACATCTCTTTCCAAAACCTTCGACTCCCTGAACTTCCCGAGCATCACGTCTCATGTTACCTTTGTTCTGGGCCAGATGAACCTATCTTAAGCAATACTAAGAATCAAGAGACCAAGTCTACTCAAAACTGGTTTTGTTTGGTTTTGTTTTGTTTTGTTTTGTTTTCAGTGTAGAAAATTTCTTTGCTGCACCTACGTATTTACAACATAAGAAAAACTCAAACCAGACAATCCAATGACAAAAAACAAAACTCCACACGTAGGCATGTCAGGTAAGGAGGCGCTTATGCAGGTCTCCTCAGAGTGCTAGCACAAACAGAAGTCTGGCACCACAGTTCAGAGTCACAGATGCCTCAGACTCAACAAACTCGATGTTAATGCCCACGAGACGGAGCCACACATAGAAAACCCTCCCCAAGTCCTTCAAGCTCTGCTGCCAGGGGCGACATACGGAGATGACGGGGCCACTTCTGCCAGAAATACTTTGCAGGTAACAGAAAATAAGGATGGCTTCTGGAAACTGTGCTTCAGTACCCAACTCAAACCTGCCGCATTTCACTCAGCTGAATTAATAAAGGTAATTATTTTTTAAAAAGTGTTTTACCTAAGAGTTTGCAGATAGGAAGACTACTACTATGCTTGTATTTTCCTATCATCTTGAGTAATAACAGCTGCAACGACTGCGTACTGGCAACATGCCCAACATCATGCCAAGTGCTTGACCTACAAAGATTTGAACCCAGATTTCCTGATTCCATATCTGAGTCATCATGCTCACTTGCCTCTGATATTACCTAGTCATGTTAAGTCCCATTCATATCATATACTCTTTGGAAATGCCAGACCTCACACAGCTTGCATCTATGCATAAACAGGTAAAACTGGGAGACAGCTGGAAATTAATGCACACTCCCCTCTAGTAAACCTTTAACATAGAAAGGAAGGACAAAAAATGTTTCCAATCTTCTTTCTAAAACATGTAACTATAAAATGGCCAGATAATATTTTCAGCTTCAGAGTGTTGGACAAATACTCATCACCCTGGGGTGTATGGCTCTAAGCTGGCTCTACCACCACCTGAACTTCCGTCTACAATGTGACTGCAGAGACTAGCTCCCGTGTGAACAGTAGAGAGCCCCGAAAACATTCCAGCTGCCTGTCCTTGAATCAGCACTACCCCATGACTAAATGTGGGCCTTTTATACAAAATTTAACTAGAATTGATAGGGACTGACTGACAGTGAAATACCAGTTGGGTTCAGGCTTGATGCTGGAAGTATTCTAAGGTTTCATGTTCATTCTAGTTAATGAACATAAGAATGAATCTCCTAGTCACTCTATATTTCGCAGTTGAACAAACTGAGGCCCCAATGGTAAAGATTTGCTCATATTCATTCCACTAGTTAGTTGCAGGCTCAGGCTTTACTCCCAGACCAAAGCCTCAATGCCAACTGCTATTTCCTGTCTTGTTGGCTCTCTCTCCAACAGGCTTATCCTTTATGTATGTACTGTCTCATTAGGAGAGATTTTGCTCAACAGTTGAAATTCCTTGGAGTGCTTTCATATGCATCATCTGATACAAGTCGCAACACAAAGGTCTGTTAGGCTGACACTGAAGCATGTTACAGGGTCTTGTTCAGAGTCCTCCTGCTACCTGCCAACATGAGGCCCTTCCCATTATGCCACAAGAGAGAGTGAGGAAGAAGACATTCATTCCCAGTTCCGTCGCCATTCACCCCACAGGTTAAAGCTCTGACTACTGCTCTGACTTAGCATGAGCTTTTTGAAAAACAACTTCAATTTTTGTTTACAACTGAAAAAATGAAAAGCAAAAAGTATACTTTTGGAATTTATCAAATTAAGAGTTCTTTTTTTTACTTCTAAACTTTTAGCTTTAATTTCAGGGAACATTTTTAGACTCCTTTCCCAAATGGAGTACACCAGATTGATTTCTGTAGCACTAAATGGAGCAATACATAACTGACTTAGGTTTTCAACGTCAAGATTTCAGCAATACGTAACTGACTTAGGTTTTCAACGTCAAGATTTCAGTAAATGACAACTTTTATCAACCAGACATTATAAAATAAAATCTTCCCCAGAACTACCTACCCCAAACCATGGGCATTTTCAGTGGTATTAACTGTGGATGCAACCCCATTGCCCTGGGTTTTCTAATGTTTAACAAAGACCACTAGGGAGGGGGTAGTAGAAGGAAGAGGAGGAGGAAGAGAAAGAGGAGTAATAATACAATAACAATCTCCGATAAAATACTGGGGACCAAATGGTATTAAAGGGATTTTCAAATCCTCACTAAATAACTTTCTCCCCACTCCACACAAGACTAACCTCTCCTGATTAAGACAAAGCTGCATCACTCTTTACATTCATAGTGTGAATACATATCCTCAATTATAAAATGTTTTCTGTTTTGCAAATCTTTAAAAACACTCCAGATGTAGTTTTATCAGTTTGCACCTGCAAATATTTGGGAATTGCAGCATATACTTCACAAAGTCAGAAGAAAACACTTGCCCAAACACAGCTGTAACGTTGACTTTTATAACCCACATGTCTACAAATATTCTTCATTGAATAAAGAGCTGATGCCAAGCTAGAATTTTTTTCAATCAGTATGTCCTTTGCTTAAATGCAAACAAAAAGTTTGCATTTCATCAATAAAAGCCATTCAAGAATTACTAATATTCTATGTCAACTACAAGGCATACTCTATACGTAATATTCTCTTGTTTTTTCTCTTCCTCCTTATCCTCCTGTTTGGGTATACAACTTCTCCCAAGGTTCTTTTTCTTCTCCGTTTCTTATGCTTCTTTCTAGGATGCAGGCCTCCCTCAGAAGTCACTTGGTTCTAGGGCAGCACAGAGGACTGGAACACAAGAGGGCTACCATTTGCAGTCCTCAAAGGCCTAGGGACCTGCAAGGACTCTGGGCTAGCTCAAGCCATGACAAAAACCTGGACTCTGCCTCAGTGTTACCTATTAAACTTTAAACTGAATATAAGTAAACACATTTGGAACTGACTCATCATCTGAAATTTTCAAGACAAATACCATTTTTTCTTTTGGAAAACAAGTGACGATCCCTAGTCATTTGGGTAGGCTGGCATACCGTTTCCCTAGAAAAAAATAAATAAGCATTGGACTTGTTGATTTTCCAAAAGGAAATGTGTGAATATTAATCTCAGTGAAGAAAACGTCTCCTGAAGGCATGTATATATTTATCAGAATCATCTGAAGCCTCTGCCAAGCATGTATGACCCCACGCATGGGCTACTTTTTAAAGAGATAATGCAACCTCTCATTTTTTTTCTTACATTTAACCTCTCATAAAAATAAAGTGGCTAAAGCAAAACTATGTTTTAAAAGTAGTCAATGAGATTTCTTTCAACTGATTCCAATTCACCTAGGACCATCTTTGACACGAATATTTCCAAACATGTAGAATGATGTAGTACCTACACTTTTAAAAAGAAGCTGCAGAAGTGCAGGATGAGGTACATGTGCTTTCACAGCGGCCAAGAGAAAAGTCAACATGGATAGTAAGGCCAAGACATATCATGACCGGTAAATTGGTGACATTTTACAGAGGATTAATAGACCTGAGTAGACCTAGAATGAGGCAGATGCTAATTGACTTGACCACACTAGAGCATTGCATTCTGTTTTGCAGTAAGAGCATCACAGAGAAACAGAATTGTCGCCAATGGAGTGTGAAGATCCTAGTCTCCAATTCCAACGAGTAAGGGAGATTCCCCCACACCAACAAGCACCTCTCCGATGCCAACTGGGTGCCCCACAATTTAACAAATTCTGACACTATCTACATGGAGAAAGCATCAGATCCCACAGGTTAAGGGCTCAGTCCCCACAAGACCGCCTTTGGATGACAGTCATAAACCCAGGTTGTCACATATGCTTTTGAGGAACTAGCTATGAATCAGAGGTTTCCACAACCATCTCCTTAGGTTCCATTAATCTGATAAGAGCAGTTCACAGGATACAGGAAACTCATTTACTAACTAGATTACTGGTTTAGTATAAAGGATATTAAATAATATGAACCAACAGCCAGATGAAGAGATACACAGGGTGAGGTCTTGAACAAAGGGGCTTCTGTCCTTACAGAGTTTGGGGACTGGCACAGTGGCACTTGGAAGCCTTCTGTTTCCCCAACCTGGAAGCTATCTGAACCCCATCCTTTGGGGGTTTCATGGAGGCTTCATTACAAAGGTATGATTGATTAAACCATTGGCCAACAGTGAATGATTCAGCCTCTAACTCCTCTCTCCTCCCCAGGAATTAAGGGGTAGGACTGAAATTTCCACTCTTCTATTCATGGTTGGTTCCCTTGGCAACCAGCCTCCATCCTTTGGTGCTTTCCAAAAGTCACCTCATTAGCATAAACCCAGTTACGGTTACGTAAAACGGGCCTGTCGTGAATAACAAGATACCAATTTCATCTTTATGGACTGAGGACAACAGACCAAATACAGCAAAAATGTTCCCATTGCTCTTATCACTCAGGAAATTATAAGGGCTTTGGGAAGTCTGGACAATGACCAAATATGTATTTTTTATTATAAATCATATCAGAGTAAGCAGGAAGGTGGTAAGTTCAAAGCAAAGTCATTCAACTGAAGGACCTGTAAAGAAATCCAACAGGTCACAGTACCAGCTTTTGGTGCCTGAAAACACACTATCAAGTGGAAGAGGGATTCACCTGGCATTTAAGGCTAATGAGTTGAAAATATAAGAAGGCATATTTCAGCTGAATATGAGGGCAAAAGCCTTCTGAACTGGTGAAGTTACAGAACAACTGGGCAGTTAATTTGGGAGATAATGAATTCCATGTCACCAAAGTTTTAAAAGGTAAGAGCAGGGGCATTCCAAAAGAGGTTCAAACACTGCATGCAGGGCTTGAATGGGTCAACTCATGAATCTCAGAGTGAAAACATATACACCCAATCCCAAAAGACAGTGTCACCCACCAAGCTATTTGAGCCAAGTGACTCACTCTTCCCAGTATAGAAGCAAACCTGTGGAGCTGACCTGTCACCCTTTTCTGAAGGACAGAGCAACCTTGCTCCAACCCCTGAGAAACATACACTGCACCCTGCAGAGGCCTCTGGGCTGTCTTCTTCCCCTACGCCAGGTCAGCCACCCTGGGTTCTGTGCATTCTAACTGCACCAGCGGTGAGCGGTTAACATGATCGAGGGCCGCCCTGACAATAAAGGGAGCACGCTCATCTTACTATTCCTTTTATTCTGGTTTTCTCTTTCCAAAAGAAGAAAGTGTCGGGTATTAATAAATACACAAAAAGGTTTTGCAAACTGTTACCATTTCTTAAATATATTCATTATAAAGAAAGTCATCCTCATCTGGCCTCCAAAATAGTAACCTTATCATTCTTTCACGTTTTTGTCAAAAAGCATAGTGATTAGCCTCCTTGAAGTTTACTAACAGCCACAGAACCTACAGGCACTTTAACCTTATTTTCCAATATCCTATTATGCAAAACTATGTATACAAACAATAACAACAAAAACATGCAGGTATGATAGTAGTACTGAGTCTCTTCCAAAAACGGTCAGCGAGTCCCAGTGATAAATAAAGTGTGCATATTGGGGAGGGTGAGAGAGGGCAGGGCAGGTGGAACTCTCACCCAGGTGGCTTAAGTTCTAAAACTGCTCCCAATGCGAGGAGAATGACGAGAGGAATATCATTGATCACCTGCATATCCTGTGCTGTATTTTCATTTTGTACGAAAAGATGCAGATAACATGTCTTTAAACACATAACCTTTGAAAATATTCCCTCTTCCACCTTAAAAAAAAAAAATACTCCTCTGGAAGTCAACAGTGAAAGACAAATCGCTAACCCAAAATTCATTTTCAGTGAAATAGTGGGACATTCCTTCTGTTCATTGCTGCGTAACAGACCTCTCCACAGCTTAGTGGTATCAAACAACCGCCATTTTATTATGCTTGTAATTTTCTGGCTCAGGAATTTGGGCATTGTACAGCAGAAATAAGCAGACTCAGCTGGGGTCTGTTCCATGGCTGGAGGTGGCTGTGACTGGAGCCATAGTCCGAAACCTCAGTTTGGGTTGCTACTTGGAGTCCTCAATTTTGTCTGCTGGGGTCTGGGACGACCAAGCTATTTTTCCAAACATCTGATGTCTGGGATGGGAAGACTGGAACTGGCTAGGATTGGCTGGGTATATCTCCTCCTCTCTCCTACACAGCCTCTCTACATGGCAAGCCTGGGCTCCCTTACAGCTTGGCATTCTAGCGGGGGTAGACTTCTTCCATGACAGCTGACACCTCCAGAGGGAGTGTTCCATGAGGAAGGAAGTGGAAGTTATCAGTCTCTTTGTGTCATAGTTAAGAGTCACTTCTGCCATAGTCCAATGATCGAAGCAATCTCAGGGTCCACCAAGATTAAAGGGAAGGACACACAGATTCCCATATCTCAATGTGCAGAGTGTGAAAGTATTTGTGGCCATCTGTAATCTACCATAAAGAGACACATTTATTTCATTTCTTCATCTGATATCAGGTTATAAACAGATGACAGTTTGGATACAAGCAAAATAACCATCCCTGAAGTAACTTTAAGACATAAGCACTTCACAATAAATATAATGTGCTAATAGATCATATAGACAAGTTTTTATCATCTAAGGACAAGATGGCCACATGAGGGCTTCATTCATCAGAAAGGACATGGAAGAATGTGAGGAGCTCAAAGTGAAAAGGAATCAGACTCACTGCTTAAAGTGTCTTCCAACTGAAACCTGATCTTTCCAGCCATTTCCAGTTTTATCCAAAAGATGAGTCAAGTTGACAGATATCTCTACACTCCGATAGAGAACTAAGGTACCTGTTTATTCTGTAATGCAAATGTAAGTCTGTGGTAATTGGCTTGTTATTTTTTAAGTTCAAGAAGAAAACTACAAATGAACCATAGTTTCCTGATCATAACACTTGATGAAATTGAAACAAATGGAATATTAGAAAAATACCAAGTCCCTTCCTTATCAAGACAAACATTGTCAATAACGTTCTGTGATTGCTTTGATAAAAATCTGGAATAATGATAAGAAAATTTTAAGTTGTCTATGAACATATGCATGATATCTATTTATGCATCTTGACATACAAGGATCATAATGGAGTTTCATACTTCGATTTTTAATTATGCATTCAAATATTAATCAAATGTCTAGTATGGGACATTCAATGTTCTAGACAGTGGAAATAAATAACTGCAAAAGCCCTGAGGTGGAAATATGCCTTTCATGTTCCAGGAATATCAAGGAGGCCAGGGTGACTGAAGTGTAACACATGACAGTGTGAAAGGGAAGTGGGATCAGTAAAGCAGCGTGACTTTTTTTGTTGTTAATTTAATTCAGAGTGAAAGAGGATGCCAGGGTCTTGGCAATCATTTAATTTCAGTGTTCATTTACTACTGCTGTGCAACAAATTACCACAAACTCATTATTCTGTTTTCTGACTCCTGTTATATCTGGGGGAGCTATCAATTATCTTAGTTCCCACATGTCAGGAGTCCAGGCACACCTTAATGCACCCTCTGCTCATGTCCTCAGTCCACAAAGGCTGTGATCATGCATCACTGTGCTGGATTCAACTGGGGATGGATCTGCTTCCAAGCTCATATGGATGGCTGCAGAATCCCACTTCCCTGCAGTTGCAAGAACGAGGGCTCTGACTTTTTGCTAACTATGGGCTAGAGGCAGCCTGAAGTTCGGAGCCACGTGGCCCTCTCTGCAGGCTGCTCACAACACGGCTACCTGCGAATTCCAGACCAGCAAAGAACCTCTCCCTCTCACCTGTTCCAATGGAATCTTATACAACAAAACGATCATGGGAAAGACAGCCCACTACCTTTGATTCCCTTGGTTAGAACCAAGTCACTGGTCATAGGTTCCACTGTCACAGGGCCCGGATCATGGGGTCTCTGTAGGGTGTGATCACTATTTACCAATCTACCTCATTCTTGTTAATGAGCTAACGAATGTTTCTTCTTATGGTCATCATATGATTTATTTAACTCTCTTCCCCACCACTGAGGGCTGTTTCCAGTTTTTGCACTGAACGATAGATACATATGGCAATAAATGCACTCAAATTTTGCAAAATTTTGAGAGATTATCTGCAGAGTATTTTGTAGCAGAGAGATTGCCTTCAAAGCAGGGGTACATTTTAAGCTTTGCTAGATGCTGCAGAACTGTCTCAAAAAAGGCTATTCCATCTCATAATCCTACCAGACGTGTACAAGACCACTTATTTCCTGTTTTAAAAATGATTTCCCTCATCTCTCAGTGGAGTGTTATACCTTTCTTCAAATAGGTGTTCTCGATTTAGGCTTAGACCTGGGCGATTTAGGCTTGTACTCAGGTAATTTATCTTTTTGGATGACATTTAGTCTCCCTCTTTATTTTCTGATTCTATTTGTATATGAGGAAGCTATTGATTTTAGTAACTGTTTTTATTCCTTCATCCCAATGAATCATTTTAGTAATCCTTCAATCTGTTCTCTTGGGCTATTTATGTAAACAACCATATCTGTAAATAATGTAAAATTGCCCCTTCAAATTTCCATATCACCTCTTTTTTTTTTCCTCCTTTCTTGTCTAGAAATATTAGGAATTAGTAATAGTGAGCTGAGTCACAATTTTAACATTTTAAGCATTTTAACAACTAAACAGGATTCTAACTTAAAAGTTAAATCATTTTTAAGAAGTATCCACAATTTCTGTTTTATTATTTTATGAGGAATTATGTAAATATTGACAAGTGCTTTTAGGCATTTGCTGAAAGATTTTCTCCTTTGACTTTATAATATGGTATATTATATTAATGTATTTCCTAATATTGAGTCACCATTCTATTTCAGGGATGACCTCAACTTAGATTGAAATATTATACTGTTAAAGCACTGTTGTTATTTGCTGATATATTATTTAAGATCTCTGCATAAAATTCTTAAGTAAAATTGATCTAAAACTTTATCTCTGACAGACTTTGGCATTAGTGCCCTACCGGTGTCATAAAAAACAAACTCCTTTATTCTGCTGTGGACCAGTTGAAATATCAACAGATTTAACTGTTTCTTCCAAGTTTAAGAGTTCACCTGTGAAAATATCTGAGCCTGGTGCTTTGCTGGGGAATAGATGGTAGCTCTTTCAAGATTTTCAAAATTCTGTGCACTGTGTATTAGTTATTTCCACATTTGTTTCTATTTGTATATGTGAGCCATCTCTCTCACTTTTCTTGACTAGCCTTGCCAACAAAACCTATTTTATGCTAATTAATTTCATCTTTTATATTTTCTTCAAATTTGAGGGGAGGGAGTGGGTAAAAGCTTAACATATTTCATTCCTGGCTTATACTGTTACTTAAGGTTATAAATGTCCCCAAGAACATAAGTTTTCCCTACCCTTTAAGTTTTGATATGCTTGTTTTCATATATTTCTAGATAGCTCTAATTTTAGTTCTAGTTTGATCCATGAATCATAAAAGCTTTAAAATTTCCAGATAACCAAGGACTTAATTTTTTTGACTTCTATTATTATGACCATTGTTGTTAATTTCTAGAGTTAGAGTATTATAGATCAGAAAAAGTGGTCTCTATTATTTCTGTCCTTTGAAATTTAGAATTTTTCTTTGTGGCCAAAAATAGATACTCGAGACTAATAAACATTGTTATTGTCTTCTGAGTTGCTGTAAGAAAACATGAGGCAACCAGATGTATCTCCTAGAGGAATTTTTATTTTTCCTCAAAAATCTAGTAACTGAACCACAGTATGTCTCTATGTGGATAATTCTGAATGACTTAAAATTCGGGATTGACGTTTCCTGAAATTCAGTGATCGCTTTGATCAGATTAAGGCCTCACTTGGATTCAGAAAAAAAGTTATCTTCAGTTTTATCATTAGAATTATTTGTTCTATGTATTTGGTTTGGCATTCCTGTGACAACAATGTCTTGTGATGGGTCATCTTTGCATTCTATGGCTACTGTGTTATTTTTCTCTTTCATGTGTTTCATCAATAATGGTGACTTCTTTTTTAACTTTTGATTCTATTTATTTCCACTTTTAATTTGTTCATTTGTTTTGAAATGTTATTTTAGGTTTTTGTTTCCTTGGCAAGCACCTTTTAACAATCCTCTTTTAATCACTTTATTTGTGAACTCCCATTTTACTGAATATTTAGTTCTTCTATAGAGATGAATTTTAAGAAGTTCATTTCTTCTCTTCCTCAGATCAGTTTTTCCTCTGAAACAGATTCTTCATCTACAGTTTACTTTTCTCCCTCCTGCTGCGATACATTCACATAGATTACACACTGGATCTTCTGCGTTGATTTCAAATATACTAACGTCTTAAACGGGCAGCTTTGTTGACACTTTCTCTTCACGCCGCTACATGACAACTCCCTGAATCTCTTCCCATGTGTTGGATGTCACTTTTCTTCTGTGCACCACTACAGTTTGCCCTGCCTACTGTTCTGCAGCCGGAGAGAATGGTGTATTCATCTGCTAGGGCTGCCACGACAGATTACCACGGGCTGGGTGGCTTAAACAACAGATATCTATTTTCTCACAGTTCTGGAGGCTGGACGTTCGAGATCAAGGTGCCAGCAGAGTTGGTTTCTTCTGAGGCCTCTCTCTTTGGCTTGCAGATGGCAGACTTCTCGCTGTGTCCTCATATGGCCTTTCCTCTGTGCATATATATATATATGCTTGCTGTTTTTTTTCTCTTCGCTTAAGTACAACGGTACTATTGGATTACGGCCCCCATCCTTATGACCTCGTTTAACCATATCTACCTTCTTAAAGACTCCGTCCCCAAACAGAATCACATTGGGGACTAGAGCTTCAACATATGAATTTTGAACACAATTCGGTTCATAACCACTGGGTATGAAGAGAGCAAGGATGCAGTCAGGGCTGTATGCAGACTGGCCTTTGACTGCATTTGTGTGTTTTTGCCAAAAGGTTATGTCTGTGTCTGTGTTCACGCCCCCTGCCTGTGCTGTACACAATTCCAGCAGAGACCTTGGCCCTTCAGCCCCTTCCAGGAGTCTCTGTCCCAGGTAGACAGTTATCAACTACTTCCCACCTCCTATTCTTCTCCAGGCAGATGATGGGCCAGTGAAGAGAGAATGACTTCTAGATGCTCAAGCTAGAGGTTATCCAGATGGGAAATAACACTTCCTCTACTCTAAGGGTTCATTTTCCCCATCTTCCTCTCTGGAGGAAGCTCTTTTTTAACTTAGTTTTGGTTTTGAAGCTTTCTTTCTGCCTGTCTCTTGCTGGAGACCACTGGCTCTTGAGTGTCTGAGACTGAGTCCCAAATATGCCATGCCTTTGCTATTCTCTTTTCTCTGTCAGGAGAGTAGGTTGATCAGGTGGAGCTTCCACCTTTGTGGAAATGTCAGGTCTTTACCCACGGCTGCCCAAACCATCCCCTCGACCTCCCATCCAAGGAGACTGCACGTGCATCTGTCCCATATCATGTCTGTGGAAGAGTCATGGTCAGAAGTAAAACAGAAATGGCCCTTGTTAATTTTTAGAAACCTCATGTGCTGATCGCTAGCCTTTTCCTACATTGACTGATATCAAGCTTTTGTTTCTGTTTTCCTGTTTCTCTTTTAACTTATTTTTGGTTTATATTGTAAGATTTTGAGATCTGTTTTTGCCATCTTAAAGCACGTGTTTGAGATGATCTCTTTTGGATAATAAATAGACAACAGATGATAGTGGTAAATACACAAGTAAAAAGTAATATACTATCACATGTGGAAACCTGTAACTTGAAAAACTTCACTCCCTCCTTCACTGTCTATATATAAATGGAACACATACTTTTATTATTTTAATATCACTTAAGTTTATTTCATCAAAGAAGAGATTCGTGGGGTCTCTTGCAGACTTGAGTATTAGAACATGCCCTAAAATCATATGTAAATTGTCTATATGCATTTGAATTTTTTTAGAAAGTGAGACTGCTATCCTTCAAATTCTCAAAGGAATATGAAACATAAAAACTAGTTAAGAAATCACTGACCTACAGTAATGAACAGGAAAGCTGCCAAGAATAGGAAACAACGAAGAATCAGATTCATCTGAATAACCAAGTCAAGTAAAAAAGTTCTAAGTTATATGGAATTTGGATAAAGCCACAGGAGACTTCCAAAATGTTCAACTATGGATGCATTTGTGGCCCTGAGCATTGTAGGAAACTCAGTCCTGCAGGAATCACAGGAATAAAATGATTGTACATGAGAAACAATTATCACTCCGAGAACTTTTCCACAGCACTCCATCAATAGGCCCAGCTTCCTCTGAGCTTATTAGCACAGTAAGCACAAATGACCTAATTCCTTCATTAAATTTTGAAAATGATTACTAATCCTCTAGGGGTCATTTCCCCCATGTGCCTCTAAACAGAAATGACATTCTAGAGAAATCAAGTCATTGAAGCCTTCCCTAGAGAAAGAATGTCTCCACTTCACTTACTGCTGAGGCAGGGGGAAAAAATTACCTAAAAAAAGGCAGAACCTATAAATAAATTCCATTTTCAATATACAAAGAAAAAAAAAAGCCAAGTTGATTCAGCAACAAATTAAAGAGAACAGGAGGGAGAGACTGAGAATAACATGACTTGTGATTATGATCCAGATTCTGTGTGAGTTTCTGATGTGCACTGTTTCTTTATATGAACACAGACAGAATTACCATCATTTACAAAGGATTATAAATCTTCCTCAAAACCTATCAATCCAGTCACATTAGAGACTTGGTTTGGCATAAACTATAGTCCATAGCCCATGTATACTTTTGGTAATTAAGAATAACAATGATGACAAACAACACATCAGCTGCACAATGATTAATAAGAACCTTCTTGTGCGCACAACCAGGCCTTGGCATGTGTAGAGACTATACAAAGCTCGTGAATTTATGAAATCAAATATAGAGATTTCCTTTCTTACTCCCACACATTCCAACAGAGACATACATAAGCACTTTTGTGCAATTTAAACTTGGAACTATCCATGTAGTAATATTGACTGAAACCCTATGCATCATTTAAGCGTAAAATAAAAATACAGTCTTGTTTTTCTTGGGACACGAAGAAAGACCACAAGAAACTTTCTAACTGTGTGGCTTAACTGCCTAAAATCTTTGTTGGAACAAGTCAGGCTGTAAATGAATAAAGCAAGCTGTGAGACCTTGGGTAAGTTAATTTTACCTCTCCAAGCTTCAGTCTCTTGCATAAATCGATAAACTGCAGGCAAACCAATAGGACCTACCGTCTCTACTAGAACTGGCCAGTGTCTGGAACAGCAGGCACTCAGGAAGCCCTTAGTGAGGAACCTCCTCCTTCAGCAGACTAGCATGCTCAGGAAAAGGAATCTTCCAATTTATAATTATACCCTTATACCCCCCACGGGCCTAGCTCACTGCTGTGAATGGAACAGATAAATATCTGCTGAAGAAATGACTAAGTTGATTCACAAAGGGATGCCTAATACATTTAAGTCTTTAAAGTATAAATTGGTCTTAACCTGACTTTAGACAAAGGAAGCTAATGGCTTCTCGTAGGTCAAAACTCTTAATACGCAGCCTTCAGGCCACGTTACTGGATTTCTGCTGTGTCAGTTAGATGCGCTGTTGTCTTTCTCACTAAACACTGGACTTCTGAAAAGCAAGATTTGCTTCTTTGTTTCCTTAATCTTTTGTGCCTGTCCACACAATACGAAGCATGGAGAAGCAGCTTAATAAATGTTTCTTGAATGAATTAAGAATTGCAAAAAAGATAGGATGCCAGCATTAAATATCAGATCACTTAACTCTTATCATCAATAACTGTAGATAAATGTACATATAAGTAAAAAGGACACTGTAATGAGCTCCTATGCACATACCACCTAGCTACATCAATCACCAACCCTGGCCCATCTCAGTTCATATTCCCAGATTTGAAGCAGATACCATACAAAGAACAGTCTTTAAGAAGCTTTAGCTGATTAGGTTTTACTCTACCCTAAAATTATAGATACCTGTTATAGCACATCCTCAAATAATGTTTTGTTCGGTGTCATTTCATTATAACATAGATGAAATGCTAACTCTCGTTTACATCATTTACCCTACGGTAAAACAGGTTTTGTTATGTCATTTTGCTTATAATCACAGAACTTATTGACAACATTAAGTCAGGACTTACTGTATCTCTATGGTGATGAGAAGCACAAAATATTATACAAATATGGACAAAATTCATCAATACCTGGTCAAGAGAAGATCTGTGACATAAACAGGAGTAAAAATAAAAAAATTCCCCTAAATTGCTGTGTATTTGTGGGGGAGGGGAGGTAGTTCTAGTATGACCACGAAGATATTTAAATAAAAGAGAAACAATAATTCTACAAATTTCTACATGAAAAGAAGTAATAAACTTCTTGGTAATGGCCTGTAACTTACTCTACCTGTTCCAACTACATTCTTGCTGATTCCCATGCTCCTCAGTTTGTTAATCCTGCCCTTTTTAACATAACTGATGGCATGCCCTTCACCAGTAGAAGGGGCCGGGGACTTCCAAACAATGAGTCCCAACGACAGAGGACATCACGCTCACACTGGACCCTCCAGATCCTCACGATGATGGTTAAAAGATGCCCAAGCACAGAAAAGAATACACACAGCAGGCCAGAGAGGCTCTCCTTAGAAAGGGCTGTTTGCAGAGCTGGCCCTTGGTTGGCACCTGGGAACTTGTTTGGTAAACAGTTCTCCAAATATAAAACCTTCACTAAACTGTTGGGATGTCCAGCTGTGCCTAAACTGTACAAAAACATGCATGTGCAGGTGTTAGCAGAATACTTGCTTTCCTCCTGTGACTCTGCTACACTTTGGTACACACAAAGCAAAGGACGCTTATGCATGTGACTGCCTCCAACAGGCACTTAGTCTCTGACGGGCTTCCCCCAACAGAAACGTCATACACACGTCACATCTTTTGGTGCTGGGAGGAGTTTGTTGTGTGACTCTTCCTGGGAGTAGGGAGCATAAGGAGGCCTCCAGACTCCGTGTTGTCTTCTCTGCCAGTCCTCACTGCTTTGCTGTGATCAATTTAGCTGACGGTACATGTCGAGTCCTACGGGTCCCTCCGGCAAATCTCCAAATATGTGGTCTTGAAGACCCTGGACACACCTGGGACAGAAGGCACTAGACTAGACAGGGATACTTCCATCGGAACACTCTGTAGTAGCCTGCTTCAATGAGTAGTCACTTTGCCCACTCTTCTCATTACAATGGAAAGTGGAGGATTGATGGAAGTCTAGCAGAAATAGAACTGTTGTGCTCCAGTGTGCATGAGCTAAGACTGTCACCCCTTAGTTTTGCCATTTTCTGCCAAACACTTGTTTCAAAACATCTGGTGGATAGGATGTTAATATTTGCCGTTATAAAGATGCAGGAACCTAGATTTGAGCATAAGGTCAGTGATCAGTTATCATGGACTAAATGTAGCACTGGTGCTTCAGTTCTAATTTCACAGACATTCATGAGAACTGAAATGAGATAATGAAGCTACACTGTAAAGACCTGACCTGAACAGAGATGCAACCTGCCCCAAGTTGATTTCCTCCCTTTTCCCCACATAGGCCGAATACCAGCATGTCTCAAAATAATGGAAAGTGGCCATCCTTCATTATTTAAGCAGAATGTGTTTCAGGGTGGGCTCATATGTTCCATGGCCAAACTCAGGAATCCAATATTTTAAGAAAAAGTTTCCTTGGTGATTGGCCCCCAGGTGGCAAATAGGAACAACAAAGCATCACTAATGGAATAAAGCATGAATCTGAGATGAGTGATACCCTCACCTGTTCCCCTAAGTTCTACACAAAGTATGAGGAATAAGTCAACAGCAAAAGATGAAAAAGGCTGAGCCTGAAGAAAGGTTCTGGACCCTAACTCCTCAGGGATTATACTGCGGCTCTTGGTTTCTCCTCGGCTGTGGGTTGCTGACCTGGCAGTCCCAGAAATTCCTGAAGTTGTATTTACATTTCTTTAGTGTACACAGCAGGTACTCAAATAATATCATTTTGTTCAATGTCTTTTCATCATAATCTTGATGAGGTGCCATAGGACTTAACTCTTGTTTATATCAATTAGCCAATGGCAAATCAGTTCACTCTATGTTGTTTTGCTTGAAGTCACAGAACCTATAGATGACATTAAGTGAGGACTTACTGAATATACTATTTTCTAAGAACAGGACCCAAAGCTTTTCTTAAATTTTCAAAGTGGATCCTAATGTAATAAAACTTCAAAACTACTTCTCTGGATGGAAGGAAAGAATGTCAGAGGGAGGCGTGGGCTTTAAAACACCGACTGACTGACTGGCAGACAAGAGGACCACCTGCCGGGAGACATGAGAGAATACAATTGTAGACGAAATGGGTCCACCAGACCAGAAACCAGGAGCTGGGAAAACAGTAACCCAGGAAAAAAGACATTACGTGAGAGTTTGGAGAAAAATCACTTCTGATTCAAACCTCAGTCTGAAAAGAGCAAACTTAAGAAGAAAGTTAAAGAAATTCTGGCCATAAAATCATAGGACTACAGCCACAGGTTCAGGTTTGGGTGGCTTAAAGGACCAGTTTCACCTAAAACTATGTTGACCAGACATACTGATCTGTTTTCATAAGGACTGGGCCTAAGAAGCAGCCAGCCAGCCTCAAGGACATGTAGGAGATACACTGAAATATAAACTAAACTGAGTTAAATCAGTCAATGCAGAAACTATGTACTGTGAACTTGTCAAATTACAGGCACTTTGCAATCTATAATTTCTCACACTGTCTGAAGATGATTTGGTTGTAACCAAAACATTACCAAGTTGACATAAGTAAAAACAGATCTATTAAAAGGAATCGGCAGGGTGCTGAAAGAGCGGGAACTCAAGACCGCCCCAAAGTAGCAACTCAAGGCCATCAAGAGTCACCCAACAACTCTCCATTTCTGCCCTGCACGTCTCTCTTCTGATGATCTTGGAGATCCCTCCCTGAAGAATGCCTTCCCTCCCCTCCCCTCTGCCAGACCCTGACCCACCATGGGTGTTTCTTTAGCGCCAAGCCTGGGGACAAGCTCATGCTAACTGGCTGGGTTTCTCCACATTCCCTTTCCAAATCTCGAGAGGACAGAATCTGAGTCTGCCCAGATTTCAGTGTCATTAATCTAGATGATAGTGTCAGCAAGTCTTACAAACATGCCAGAAGGGTCCATCTCCCCAATGAGTAGTTTTTGGAGGGGCCAGGCTGTCTGCTAGGACATGTTTGTACTAAATGACATGGGGCACTACAGATGAGGGGGAACCCGGAGACTGTGGGTTCAGAGTCTACAAAAAAAACCCCTCTCCCAGACCTATTTATTGGCAAAGTTGCAGGACCTCTTTCCAGGAAAAGAGAGAAAAGAACTTTTCTCTGAAAGTATCCTATGATGCAAATTATCACTGTATAGACCTCAATAGTATACATACATATTTAGTTTTCATCATTTTAAACAGTTTTTACTAAAGCATGTAGCTTATTCTCAATACTCAAGTTTACAGTATAAAAAAGTCACTTTATATAATTAAAGTAATACTTCATGCTTCTGTATTTTCTTACTTATACTATTTTGGTATAATTTTAGATGCCTGGAAATATATTTAAGACATCAGATATTCTTTTTATTAGTGCTTTAGTTCAATCTACATATATTCCAGATCTGCTGTTTCTGAGAATGAGAATATAGCAGTCCGGCCTATTATACAGTGACCATGGGGACAAAAGCCTTCTACTTAAAGCCATGTAGAATGAAGGGAGCAGCACTGTAGTCCAGGGCTTAATGACTCTCCCTCTGGGCAACCCAGTCCTAGGCTTGTATCCCAGCACTGCCATGTACTCGCTGCCAGAACCTAGAAGAGACTTCATCTCAGAATTGAGGTGTATGAACAAAAGGATCACATGCCTCCTCATCATTTTCAATTGTACGAATCCTGATTGAGTGCCAGGCTCAAGCACTGAGCTTTGCTCTGTCTTTGCAGCTTTGCATTCTCAGAGATTCTGGAAGAAAATTTCAGCGTGGATGAGACTGCAGAGGTCTGCTAGTTTTCCTCCAACTCCTCAGTCCCATCTCTTGCATGAACATCCTCATTATTAAAAGTATTATGATGTCTTTCCTTCTACCGAATGAAAAACTGACCTCCTGGCAAGTTCTCTAACTTGTACCAAGTGTGCTTTTACATACAACAAAGAATAAATCGACTCGCCCTTCTACACTGCAGCTCTTCAATGTTCTTGAGACAGTGCTGGTGCTTTGTCTATCCTGGACACTAAAACGCTACAGAGTGAAAGACCCATGTCTCCTAAATTTCCTCTTATTAAATCACTCTAGTCCAATGGGAAAATACTACCTACCTCTACAGAGCTACATTACAGTGCAAAGCAGATACTCCCTGAGTGAAAACAGCAGAATTGGGAGGACAATGCCATTGTTATTTTCTGACTCCTCAAAAGATGCAACAAGTATGACAAAGTTTTCTATGCTTTTAAAGCTTCTTTTTAAACACTCCAGAAAAATGCAAAGCCCTCGAAAGAAAGGAAGAAAGAAAGGAGGGAGGGAGGGGAGGGGAGAGGAGGGGAGGGGAGGGGAGGGGAGGTGAGGGGAGGGGAGGGGAGAGAGGAGAGAGGAGAGAGGAGAGAGGAGAGAGGAGAGCGGAGAGAGGAGAGAGGAGAGAGAGAGAGGAGAGAGAGAGCAGAGAGGAGAGAGGAGAGAGGAGAGAGGAGAGAGGAGAGAGGAGAGAGAGGAGAGAGGAGAGAGGAGAGAGGAGAGAGGAGTGAGGAGAGAGAGAGAGAGAGAGTGAGAGAGAGAGAAGGAGAGAGGAGAGAGAGAGAGAGAGAAGGAGAGAGGAGAGAGGAGAGAGGAGAGAGGAGAGAGGAGAGAGGCAGAGGAGAGGAGAGGAGAGGAGAGGAGAGGAGAGAGGAGAGAGGAGAGAGAGGAGAGGAGAGAGGAGAGAGGAGAGAGGAGAGAGGAGAGAGGAGAGAGGAGAGAGGAGAGAGGAGAGAGGAGAGAGGAGAGAGGAGAGAGGAGAGAGGAGAGAGGAGAGAGGAGAGAGGAGAGAGGAGAGAGGAGAGAGGAGAGGAGAGGAGACGTCAAGTTTCCAAAGAGGCTAAAGAGGCCAACATTCCTAAAAACTGGAAGGAAAAAAAAGTAATCATCATCCGAAATTTTGTCAAATATTCTTGTATTCACTTCTATGTTGAACAGTCACTACTCAGGCAGGTATAAAGCTCTGAGAAGCTTTGGAGTTTTATTGTTGTTGCTGTTATTTAAGACATTTATTTTTCTCTCGCATGAAAACTGGTGCTGCCTAGCAACCTAGGGCCACCATAGCTAAATCAGGAAGCATTTTAGGCTGGGTTTATTTTTAAAGAGCTTTCTTTTTCCCATTAAATCACAAGCATGCTCTAAGACCGGAAGGTTCCTTGCACTTGAAAAAGGAAAATCTTGCATACTACTCACTTGGGCCTCCTCTCCATGAAAGGATGACAGAGACCAACCTGCAGGAGAGGGCGAGGATGTGTGTTGCTTTATCAGCAAGAGCAATGGGGAGTGGGCTGTCTGGTAGCCAAAACAGTCCACATGTGGCTGATGCTGGACTGCAAGTTGGGACTGAACATAGAATATGTTCCCCCTTGGAGCCTGGGGGCAGGGATGCTTTTAGCAAATGCAGGTGGGTGCAGATCAGAAGGTCAGTCCAAAGGTTGACAAGAATAATGCGATGCACTACTGATACTCTGCTACATGGGCCTGGAATTTAACATTCTGGTGACTACACTGGGCGCCTGTTGGGAAACATGTGTGCCCTGCCCGCCTTTAGGCGTTATAGGTTCTTCTATGACAGGGGTACACTGCCTATTCAAGGACTTGGCAACATGTTACAAAGAGGGAAAACTCAAAGCATACTGAAGAAATCTGGGAGCAAGAATATGACATCGGCCTTTTCCACAAAGCATGATCATCCCCAAATGCTTCCATTTTCACACCAGAAAAAAGAAAAGACCTCCAAACAACCCATTTCAAAGGCTAAAATGCTTATTTTGACAGTTATTAGAATCCTCACGTAAGAAAAGTTTTATGTAAATATTATATGTTGTCTCTCAGAATCTTCTGGTCCACAGAAACTACAATGAAAGCTAGAAAAAACTTCATGACCTACTGACCATCAGACGACGAATGAACATCAGAGTACACTGAAAACCACACAAAGCTAAAAGCAACCCAGAGTACCACAGCTGGCGTATCACACAGAAAATCCAATTAAAATCCTTAACAAGATAAGCATAATCTGAATTGTATTACCATATGCATTATGTAAAGTGATTTGGTTGAGAGGAGCATTATGTACCTTACTTCATATGAATCACCTTATTAAACATAAAATAAGACAAGTATTAAAATGACCCTGATATTAATGTTTTCCTTGATGATTCTCTAATGTTCTTTAGAATCTTCAAGGGCTCTCGGGCACTGGGAAAGAGACACATACTAACAGGTCATGAGAATATGAGGGTGACTAGCAACCTGTATACAACTCAGGTCCTACTGTGTCCTTCCCTTCCCTATCGTGTCTCAGTACATTCCTCTGTCATACGGAAAAAAATACAAAATAGATCTAGGTGGACGATCGCTCATTCTTGAACACTCACTCATTTAAGACTTTATGAGCTGATTTCAGCTCTCGCTCTCAAAAAACTGTTACTCTTGGAGAGAACACATGCCATCTGCTAGGCTTCATATTCTCCCATCTCGTGACCACACCTGTCATCATGGACAATACCCCTCAACAACTCAGACACTGAACTTGCCTGGGTTTCTTCTGGCTCCTCTTTTATCACTAATAGTGAAATCTTGGTGTTTCTCAAGGATACTGTTCTCACTTTCTCCTAGGGATGGAAAGCTTTTGGGATGAAACAAGCCTTAGTTTAAACCCAGGCATGACTACTTACTAGCTATGTGCCCATGAGCAAGCTAATCTCTCACCCTTTAGTTTTCTCATATGTATAAAGGGATAACATGTAATCAGAATTTTGTACATACCTAGGGATACTATTGCATTTATATGAAGTGGAGAGTTTATATATTTTTAATATATATATATGTATATTTAAAATATGTATCTTAAGTGTGTGTATACATATACACACATATACATACATACACCTAAACACTAAGGTTATATGAGACAAGTGCCACAGATGGAGCAAAAGCATATTAATACAATGAGCATCCAATAAATACTTCTTCATGTCAATCTCATGCCTTTTTATCTTGTATTAAACTTTCTACCACTAAATTCTCTCACAAGTTTGAGCCCCACGCCTCCAACTGTCTGCTGGACATCACATCACAACTAAAATTCAGCATCTTATAAGCTAAACTCATCTCACTCCTGCCCCATTTTCTTTTGTCCTATTATTAATGGCACCAACCTTCTCCCAGGATTGAGTTTTCAGCATTATTTACAACACCTTCCTCTGAGATGCCCCACAAATCTAGTCCCTGGATTTCATCTGTACATCTCACAAAATGATGCTCTCCGGACTGTAACTTCCCATTCTCAGTACCAGGTCCTTAATCTATGCCATATGACCTCTCGCCTGACCTTTTATTCCTGTACTTTCTATAGCAAACCTAGCTGCCACATTCAACTTTGGTTTACCTGAAACCTATGAAAGACCCTGGTACCTACAAAATTAAATCCAGAAGTTTTACGGTGGTATCCTCAACCTCCCTATGCCTGGCTCGAATCTCTGCCCCAACTCATCTGGTGCCTCTCATGCAGGTTCCAATAGGAGCTAAATTTCCAGAACACACATCTACTCTGTGTTTCTCTGATTCATGATTGTCCACTTATAATATTCCCACCTGTTCCGGCTCCATTCTAAAACCTATTCAAACCACAGTACAGGACACCTTCCAGAGCCCCCACAGGCGGCGGTACTGCCCTCCAAAGTCCACAGCTTTGTCTCTCTGAGCCTTCATTCTTCACCATCTCCTGCAGTTACCGTTAGGTGCTTCTTTCCCCTGCTGGACTCACTGCCTTCACATCCCCGAAATCTTACACCACATCTGACTCTCAGCAGGCACTAGGCTGAATTAATCCATAACACATATACTTTGAGAATAAAACTTATGCAAAATCCATAAATTCTAAGGCACAACCTCAATTAGAAAATCCTTGGGAATTTCACAGTACCCTTTTTCCCACCTGGGAAATACAATTTTCTGGTTTTCAAGGGAAGAAAGACCTTGATAATATTTTTGGCCCACAAACACTTCTCTTAAAACAACATCTTAATGTATTATGTGGAAATAAAGCCAAAACATATGGATTAGGTTTCCTATAAAATACATATGGATTTTATGAAAACAGCAAAGAGGCTAGGATAAAATGTGATCTCCAAAGCAGATTAACTAAAAGCCTTTTTCAAACTCCAAAATTAATCGACAGCTTTCTTGCTTTAATTATATGTTGAAAGTTTCTTCCTCTGCTTTAGGACTTTCCTATTCAGAGTCAACATTTTTCACATTTCTAGGGAGGAAAAATAAGTAACAGAGGAAAAAGAAACACTTTTCTTCTACTGTTCTTTTCCCCTCTGTGTCTGTTCTCCTTCATAGACACTACCTGGGCCTCTTCATTTCCTCTCCTCTTTGTATTATAATTTTGTCCTCGTTCACAAGACCAATCACCTATCCTACCCTTTTTCTTTTTATTCTTGAACATTTCCTAAGGGGAACTCTATCCACCCCTTGCCACGTTCAAGTCAAACACAAGATCTTTGGGTGGTATATGTGGATCAGTTGTCAAGGAAACTGGCAGCTCATGCGAGTACGTCCATATGAAGCTTTCCTGCACAACCACCCTTGTCAGCAGAAATATTCTTCCCATAGCAGAGCCTGTACTCTCAAGTGAAGTCTAACCAAGTAGGTTAGAGTGGGAGTGAAAGTAGACAAGGATGAAATTATAGAAAAAAAGAAGAGGTAATGGGAAAATAAGCTCTCAGGAATATTAATGAACCCAATCTAACAGCTCCCTCCTCCCCCAACCTCAAGCATCCCTGTGCTTCTAAACCTGAACCCATGCACACAGTGAAGAACCTGAAAGTTCAGTCTCTCACCTCCTCCTTTCTAGGTAGGATACCTTGGTACTTCAGGTAATATCGGTGGTTTGCTGGCAGCATTATCTAGCGTAGCCACAGAAAGGGAGAGAGGGAAACTGAAAGCCCTCTCTCTACTTAGCTCTATAAAGCTTGATCTCAGAACGAGACCAGTTTCATCTGCTGTAACTATTATAATTGGCTCACCAGTGCCACTTGGAAATTTCTCTTAAGATTTTTTAACAAGGTAAAAGCAGCACTGTCTACTTCCAAGAAGAAAAATGATGTACTTATCTTCTCAGCTTCAAAAAAGAGAAGAAAATAGGAAGCGGTAGCATTAAATGGAGATCCTTTTATCCAAAAGCAAGACCCAGAGCCAGAATTTTCACAAATTGGTTAAAAGTTCCCTAATTAGGATTTAATCTCATGATAGCTGTGCTACGAAACATCATTTTAAAGCTTGTAGTCTAATTATTTCTTCTTCGAAAAATGAATAGTAGCCATCGTTCCATGAAGCTGTCTGAATAGTTTAGTGCACACTGAGGTTTAATGACAGTTTGACAGGACCATAAAAGGCACAACTTTACCATTAGCGACCAAAAACAAAAAGCCCCACAAACTTCCTATACCCATAAATAATTAGCTTTTATTATATTTGTAAAGAAAATCTCTGACCAGGTTTCAAGCTTTTCAGTGGGAATCAATACAAGCTAGAATTGCTCTAGCAGATAGCAGATACAACAAGAACCCAATGACTGCTCTTGCAAAGCTCTGTTCCAAGGGACTACGCCTCTGTTTGTCTCTCACTCCTCTGATTCCTTCAAAATTTATGAGTTCATTAATTCAGCCAATAAATATTAACACTTAATATGTACCAGGTATTATTCTAAGTGTATAAAAAGGTCTCTGCTGTCAAGGATCTAGCAAGGAAAAATAAACAATTAAGAAAATAAATAAGTAAATTATGTAGTATATTAGACAGGAACAATGCTATAGGATACAAAGCCTCAAACAGGTTTCCAGCCCTTACATTATAGCCTGTTTTCCATAAAGGGCTGTAATGTTCATTTTACACCCAGCACCTAATACACTGTTGGCACATAATGTAATTAAAAAAATAATACTTTTAATTAACAAATGAGTAACCAGGCATTTTAATAATTTCAAATTCCCTATCTTAGAGGATAAATAATTAGCAAGGTACTCAAGTATAATAGACAGAATGGGTAAAAAGAATAAGTTTAACAGTTCTTTAAGGAGTCTAATGAATTTTTAAAAATCACGTATTCCCCTTAATTACAGAGAAACAAACAAGTAATAAGATATGTCACCTAAGAGATTATTCATTTTACATCAGGGATCTTTCACCTGGGGTTGGTCCCCAGATTCAAGAATGCATATGAATCCCTGAAATTGTTAACACAACTGGGTAGAAGAGGGAGAGTTATGTGTGTTTTTCTGAGGACACTGTTTCACAGATTGACAAAAATATTTTCTCTGTGTTACAGAATAAAATTTGAATGAGACATCCAAGGACAGGAATGAATGCACCAAAAAAAACCCTAAACAGTTCATCATTACACAGCTGGTATTCATTTGCATCTGGATTAAACATTTCTTCCTTAAACCAGAGATCACAGGGCAGAGAGACTTCAGATTTATGAAACTCCATCAGAAGGCAGAAGATTGATGCAGATTTCTCAAAACCAAACTCATCATCACAATAAAATTTAAACAAAAAGAGAAATCTAAGAAAATAATTATGCTTCACAAGGTGAGAAGCCAAATGCACTGATTCCTTTAAACAGCAAAAACAGACTTACCTTTTCATGGTTTTCAATTAAGATTTCCACAACAATGTTCTGAAACTTCAAATCCATAATGGCAGCAACGGTTTCTTCCTGTGGCCTCATCAAAGTTGGTCCAAACACCACTCCTAAATTGGCCACGGTCATTAGGTTCTGCTTGGAGTGGTTAGAAACACTAGTGTTGAAGAGGGGGAAAGAAAGGTCTCTGATTAAAAGATGCGCACAACTGTGAAATGTATAGTATTCTACAATGCTACATATTTCTCTGAAGATCAGGACCCAACTTCTCTCAGTGTCTGCCTCGGAAATAACTAGATCTGACAGGGCCACAGGTGACGAGGCACCTGCCTTTCTGCTTCCCTCTCTTTGATGTTTGCCTCTAGCCATGCAGCTTTCTTAATAATTCCATGTATGTGCTGACCTTATATCTTTCAAAGGCTTTCATTTACTGCTCTCCTCTACTTAGAACATCTCCTCTGTCCCCAGATCATTAAATTCTTGCTTCCAAGGACTACTAGCCTTAGAAGAGTCACCTTCACATGTACACAGAGCTTGGTCAGAGCAGCCACACTCACCCCCCGGGCTCGGCGAAAAACCTGGACACCAGTTCTCGGCAGCCCTGCCACTTAATTCAGGTCTCAGCTCAAAGGTCTCCTCCTCAAAGAGATTAACCCTCTTTGCAGGCCCATACCGACATTATTCTCTATCTCCTCACTCCATCTTTTCACCATTTAGCACCTGAAATTATTTTATATATCTTTAATCTGTTTATCTTTTCTCCCTTAGATAGAAGAAACTTTATGAAAGTAGGGACTTTGTCTGTCTTGTTCAATCATGTATCTTCCAGCACCTACAAAGGCATTCAATAAATATTTGTTGACCAAATGAATGAATGGCTATACTAGTAGTAGAAATCTTGACAAGTCATATCCTCTGGCCATTTTTTAATGTAAAATAAAGGTTCTAAAAAACAGTGTTCTTCGGCTTTCCTCTCACCTCTAAAATTCCATAATTATAGTGATCAAGGAGTCACTTATTAGCCCTGAAGAGCTAATTTCTCCACTGAATTATTAGATTTTGCTTGCTTTTTAAAGAGGGAATAAAAATAGAATGGATCCTATGAAATAACTACCTATTAGTTGATTAAACAAGCTTAAAGGACATGTTCAAACTTAGAGCTAGGCAGGTGTGAAACCAAGTTAAATTTGCTAACAGACTTATAATTACATTTCTGAATCTATGTACAGGGAAGTGTATATCATCCTCTTCTTTTACTTCAGATCAAACCCCAAGATGCTGGCAGTGATGTTAAGCAAATAATTACATGACTTCATGAAAGCATCATATTTCAATAGTCTTGTCCAAAACATACACAAAGAGTCAGATGTCCAGCCTGCCCTTCCAGGTGTGGTCCCTGGTATTGTGTGTACAGCCCCAACTTCAACCCTTACAAATGCAAGAACATGGCACAACACCCACAGCAAAACACAGAGCAAAACGAAGAAAGTTAGGAAGGAAAAGCAGCTTACTTCGTTAAGTGTTTCACCAAAATATCCAGCATTTCTTTATTTTTTTCTGGCAGTTTGTGTACCAAGAAATGGATAGCACTAACACGGGATTCTGGGCTCCCACTTTCTTTAAAAAAAGAAAAAAAATTGTTAGTGGAGTACTAAGAATCAAATATATTCCTACAAATCAACAATTACAACAGCTCATCTGTTCGATATCTTCAAACAGGATTTAAACATATATTGCCACCTCTTGAAGGAAAAGAAAACCCCTCTCTCTCTATTTGCAATCTTCTGTGCCTTCCTCCTGAGGTGATTTCGGTGAGGCTGCAATCTGTGCCTGCCCCTCAGTGGACACTGAAGAACAGTCACTGCCTCTCCTTCTGGCACGCTGCATTTCAAGTGCACTCACCACTCTGAAGGGGTCTTGGCCTGGGAGACTGCCTCACAAGGCAATACAAATAAAGCGTTCCCTCTTACCTACTGAATTGTATCTCCCAAAACATGTCGAAGTTATAACCCCCAGTATCTCAGAATGTGATTATTTAAAACACACCCAGGATTTGTTTTAATCAGGTATGGTAAGACATACAGACATAGAAATGACTGTCATGAATAAAGAGAAAGGAGAAAGGTTGTCCCACACAGGGCTGCATGGGGAAGCACCAGGGCCAGTCAACAGGCAGAGGGAACAAGAAGAGAATGAAGGCAAGAAGCACTACCGTGAAGGAACTGACAAGGCAAAGTAAGTAGGCTTAGCGTTGGTTGTTTTGATTCTCTCAGGGGGCTCTGGGACACATGGGTTGTCCTGAGCTGTCTTGCATCTGGCCCTAAGGTCATTAGGGCAGGAGAATATTGGCCTGGAATGTAAGACCCCAAAATAGCGGGGTAGAGAAGAGAAAGTGAACTCTGGATTACTCAGCTGGCATGAGGAAAGCAAGCTCAGGCTTCCTATCTCTAGGAAATGGTTAGCCCTATGAGAGGCAGACTCACAGCATCAGTAAAGCCCCAGATGTCAAAACATCAGAATAAAAAAACACACTTAACACAGTGGTCTTATTTGGAAATAAGGTCCTTGCAAACACCATTAGTTAAGATGAGATGATGTTGGAGATACATATTAGAATGTTCGCAGCAGTAGCGCTCTTGGTAATAATCCGAAATTGAAACTCAAGTATCCGTAACAGTAGAACAGATAGACTGTGCTACATTCATACAGTGGAATACTGTACTACAGTAAGAGTGAATGGACTACTGAGTCACTCAACACAGATGGATCTTACAAAATGAGCAAAAGAAACCAGATGCAAAGGGGTATATTCTGTATGATTCCATTTATATCAAGTTCAAATGCAGAAACCTTAACTTATGGTGTCAGAAGTCAGGCAAGTGCTCCCATGTCATGGGGTGGACAGTGACCCCTGTGAGTGTAAGGAAGGGTGTCTGGGTTCTGATAATGTTCTATTTCTTGATCTGGGGGCTGATTACATGGCTATCTTCACTTTCTGAAAATTCATTAAGCTGTACACTTATTATCTGTGCACATTTCTGTTAACATAAAGTTAACTGAAATTAAAATTACCCATGTAAGTCTCACTCTAAGATGAGCTAATAAACTTCAGGTTTAATCCTTTCAGAGTTTTCTTTCATTTTTTTTTTTTTGTAATGAAATATTCAGCTTGTTGACCTCTTTCCATGTCATTAAATGTAGCTCCATATTATGATTTATGTTGCTTCCAATGTTTGGACATTGAAAAGTACAACTTCTAGGGGAAAAAAGAGTATGACTATCTAAAGAGTTAGGAGATAAATTATAATCAAGTTTTTAAATGGAGTTAAAATCCAAGATAATGCCTTACTAAATCTAAGAAAAAATAAAAGCAATAAAAATGTGACATTTTCAATTCAGTTTTAATTTTACAAATAAAACTGAAACAGGGACAATGAAATATAGTCAAAAATTCCAAAGAAATAAAAGGATAACTTCCTATAAGAATTTTGTGCATTCAAAATTTTTAAAATTTTGAAGACTTTGCACTAAAGAGCTACTTCTAATTCGTGTATGTCTTGTCATTAATAATCATCTTTCTCCAAAAAAAAAATCTACTCCTAATGTTTTTGGAATTATTACTTAATTTGGAAACACAAGAAAAAGTTTCCTACCCTTTAAGGGCAAGGGTCTTCATTTCTAAAAAATAGTAGAATCAGTTTTGAAAAATAACCCAAACTTCCCATATTTGGACATTAATCATAGCTTTCTATTAATGACCATTTATGTGGCTACAATATAATAACTTTAAAGTACTCAAAAAAAATGTTTCCTAAAACAAATTATCTTCAGTTGCTTATGCTATATGCATTTTATTTTAACTGACATAAACTAACAAAGAATGAAAGGCATAGCTTTTTGAAATCTAGGATACTGATAAGCATAAAACCAAATTCCTGACATATGCCAAGAAATCAGAAATTTATTGTAATAGCAACAGCATTTTTAATTGTGAAAGTATAAATTAGCATTCCCAACACTTAATATCTATCTGCTTATTATGTGGTCATAATTAGGAGACTGAAAAGATATGACCATAGCTTACTGGAGCGCATGGAAACTGGAAGATAAATGTTATTTCAATATTTAAATGCTCTAAATCAATAATAAGTTATAGTATTATGACTTTAGGAAAGCATTAGCAGTAACCATCAGCACTTCCCAAGGGACAAAAGACTGTAGTCAAAAGGCATAAAGTTTTCCCGTTCTTCTGTGGAAGATCCCATCTACCTGGAAATGAATAAACCAAACTAAGATAGCTTGATATCATTAAGCATTCAAGTCTCTTACTTTCCAGAGTTACAAGTTCTTTCCCACCAACACCATATGATTCTGTCTTGCTTCCCATTCATGTTTAACAACAAGGACAGAATATTCTGATTAGGCAAAGACCAGTGCCCCAGATCTTCTTAACAGTTACGTTTCTCATCGTAAATGACTAAAGACTTTGGTGATTATGATTTTGCTTCCCAGGTGACTTGACTACAGGAAGAAAACATACTAAACATAGAAAGACAAGTGTTCTGGTTTAGCAGACTGAAATTCTTCATGTGATGCCATAGTAGGCATCCAAGCGTCAGCTGTCACTCTTAAACTAAGTTTAAGAGTCCCATCCTGAAGCATGGGCTCAAATCCTAGCAATATGACATCTCAAGGACTCAGAGTCTGAAAGGCTGAAATGCAGACCATGGACTACAAGTACAGTCTGAGAGGCAACAAACGCCATGCAGTAACACACACTGGTGGATGCATACCAGCCTTCCCCGTGTGGACAGTCTTTTGCATTGCTGTGTAAACTTTTTCATCCTATGAATTTCTACACCAAAAGTCCATTATATTTTCCCAAAAGATGGATGATGTGAAATAATAAAAATATATATATTTTTTTGGTCTCTGCCCCCAATTCCTGACAGAGCTCCTAAAACACTTGTAAATAGGGGATGTTCAAATAATCTTTGTTCTAATATTTAGTCTTTGATCCTAGTTTCTGACACGGAGCTCATAGGACCTCCATAATTTACTGAGTAAGAGGAGTGTCTGATACCAAGCTCCTAAGTCCCTTGAAATTTCTAGGATAAAAAGGTCTTTTGTTCTAACAAGTGACTTTGGGTGGGCCCCTAGATGGGGGCTGGTCAACATAAAGATATAGCCATAATTAGTAGGTTGGAACTTTCAGCTCTACCCACCCCGCCTTCCCCCACCCCCTGCATTCTCCAGAGAGATAAAAGGGGCTTGAAATGGAGTTAATACCCCATATTGCCTATATAAACCCTTCATAAAAATCCCAAAATACAGGTTTTGGAGAGTTCAGAACATATCTACATGCCAGAAGGGTGGTGCACCCCAACTCCACAGAGACAGAAGCTCCTGGGCTCAGGACACCTCAGAACCTCACTCTATGTACACATCATCTGACTGTTTATCAGTATCCTGCACTGTATACTTTACTATATAAGCTGATAAACCTAAGTTTGTGTTTTCCTGAGTGCTATGAGCCTTTCTAGCAAATTATCAGATTCAAGGTGGGGGTAATTAAAATCTTGATTTCTAGCAGGTCAGTCAAAATTACTGGAGACAGACCTAGCCTTGTGACTGGTTTCTGAAGTGGGGGCAGTCTTGTGGGACTCAGTCGTTAACTTGTGGGATCTGATGCTAACTCTAGGTAGACAGAATCAGAACTGAACTGAATTGTAGGACACTCAGCTGATGTTGCAGAACTAGCTGATGTAGGGGAAAACTCCACACATTGGGTGACCAGAGTGTCAGAAGTGAAGTAGTGTGTGTGTGTGTGTGTGTGTGTGTGTGTGTGTGTGTGTGTGTTTGTGTGTGTGTGTGAGAGAGAGAGAGAGAGAGAGAGAGAGAGAGAGAGAGTGTAGAGGAAAAACACAGGAGTGGTTTTCCTAGACAGATGGTCTCTAGTTCTTTATAGTAATTTTAGGTAACTCTCTCAGCTGAGAAAGTTTAGTTAATGCTCTTAATCTTCTCTGAAAAAAATTTAATTTCTCAATGCATTCATCATTGAACAATAAGTCATTATTTCTTAAGAATAAAGAATGAAAGCCTTTTGCCTTTTGTTATGACAACAAAGAAATAAAATTCATTTTTGTATCATGCACTCCAGAAATTAACTCAGGTTCTCAACAGAACTCTACAGAAAAGAAAACTGATGAGAGAAAATGAAAGGGCCCAGGAGAACCCTTCAGAACTCTCAGCAGGGAGGACAAAAGAGACAATCTCAACACCACAGAAACAGATGGAAACTACCGCACATGCCTGAAAAGAATCAAAGATTAGTTTCCATGCTGGGGTGAGAGGCGGTAACAAAGACTGGTGAGGCTCAATAATTTTAGCAGTCAGCTCAGCTAACAGATAGATACTTCGGCAAAATAAGGTAATCTCTGCCATTGTTAATGGAAAATGTTAGCTTAACCACGATCCCAATTTTCCAAAAATATTCAAAAATGGAGACAAATTTTGGCCACCTTCCTTTCATATTTCACCTGTTTCATTTCATATTTCAAAGGGCATATGCAAAAGATTGGAGGATCTGCTCCCACATTCTTTCCTGAGAGGAAAAGTGAGTACAGAGAATGGTACTCACAAGAGAGTCAAATTAAAAAGTAAAGTTCTACAGGAGAAATGTTGGTCCCTACAGGTTCCATTCCAATCACAACTTTACTTAGTGCAAATACATGCCAATAGTTACAGTAGCTACAGTATTTCTTTGGAACAGGCTGGTTATTCAAATTGTGAAGATTTTTAAAGCAGCCCCCTCTCCAAGGTCGGGAAGTAAAATACAAGGTCCTGGTCTGGTAGGTGATGACACCTTTTGTATTTACACAATCTCTTCTACCATACTGTTCAAAAACAGCCTCATTTCCTACCACCATACACTTCACTAGCACTTGTAAGTTCCTACTTCTCAGGAAGCCTTCATCCGGCAAAATATGTTGTTAGAATTTTAAACACACTGGACTCGGTTATAAGGCATGATAATAATAATAATAATGCTCACTTGTGGTAATTTAAAACCTTATTCCATGATCACTTTATCTTTCCCCAATTCTCAAAGGATTCTAGATTAAAATTGGCACTCTTCTACTTTTTCCAGTCTCCAAGGCGAACATGAAACAATTGTCCTCCAAGTAGAGTTTAATTTCTCTTTCCCTGGTTTGCCAAAAATGCCACAGGGAAGAAATCAAAATAACTAAGCATTTGCTTGAGTTTCTGCCAAGAAAACTTTCCCCTACTTCCTTGATCACACAAATTCTCTTCACAAAAAAAATGTCCTCTTCCATGTGAAAACAAAAGTGAATAGAACCATATTTTTTTCCCTTTCCCAAAAGCCTATTTTATGTGTATAGTCTTCTTTCCACAGCATACGAGGAAGCTTTACACTGGCCTCAGCAAAGACCTCACAAGAAGGTAGCATTTAAAGCAACATAGGACCCAAAGGGATTGTTCTAAGTTTTCTGACAGATTGAACTATGGAATACATCCAGGAGAAAAAAATTAAATAAAAGGAAATGAAAATACAATTACAGCTACTGTTGGTGCACCTGTGAAAACCAAACTGCGGGTTTTAACCAGTGGAACCGGGGTTTTGAGTTTTAAATAAAGATCCCTCTAATCTGGCAAGTTACTTAACATCTCTCAACCTTCATTTCCTTAACTATTAAATACCTAACAACAGTGTATTTCAGAAGACTCTGGTGATTGAATACCATAGGCTGTATATAAAATACCGAGGTGTATGATAATGTAGAGAAAATAAGAAAGCTTCAAATGGGTATGACTCAACAAAAATTTAATTAGGGCCAACTATGGACCTTGTTCATTTAAGATTTTATCACATATAAATCATTTCCTATCAAAAACTGTGTGAGCTTCTGGTATTATCTCAAAATATTTCTTTTGCCTATAATTTCCATCTAAATATCTTTCCTATGTAAAGCCATTTCCAACCTGCTAATCTCTCCAAATCTGTGAATCTCCCCAACCTTCTCCAAGGTAAATACTTCAGTGCTTCCACGGCATTTTGCTCATGACATTATTGTATATGTTATGGTATAGCAGGAGGTGTGTACGCCCCCAGCAATTGCTAGAGAGCTGACTCCTGGGGGCAAAAATCCTTTCATGGCTCTACATATCCAGTATCTACCAGCTACTACCACATGGTAGACAACGAATAAATGTTTGTGAATGAATGAAAAACTGTATTAATTTTTTCACCTTCTAAAAGGGAAAAGAAACCCAAGATCTTCTAAAGTGGTTTATCTTCTTAGCACAATTTACAATAACATGAAGTTAAATTTTCATGTGGAAATTGTAGTTTAAACACACTGTTAAAAATGAAACTGTGTTCATTCACCTCTACATAATACTTACTGGCCGGAATAATGAAATCTCCATGTAACTCATAGGTCATAAGGGGCTCCGGAAGACTCCTGCATGAAAAAACAGCTGAGAATTACCAAACATATCCAAACAAGTCACCACTCATTGTGTTCATTTTTTAATAAAAAGATATTAAATATGTTGTGCATTTCTTAACTTCCCTAGGGAATACTTTCACATATCAAAAAAAAATACATAAATCAAATGGATTACGTCATTCACTGCTATCTGCAACAGTCACCATCTAAGCTTAAGAAGATACAAATCCCTATTGGATCTAAGCATGGAGTATTTCATATTTAATCTTGGAAAGTATATTTAAAAACATGTTATATATATAACTTCCTTCTACACATTAACTTATTTAAAACCAAACTTTCTATCCAAACAAATGTAAGCATACGATTTTGCAAATTATTGTTAAAATTTTGATGACGTCACCAAAAATATGCAGAAGAGATTAAATAAACTTAAAGAAATCAAATTTTCTCCTTTTACATATCTCTATTAGATAAATATGATATCCATTTTGGTTTATGCATATGAAACAATCAAAGCTAGATATAAAATGAAACTGATAACACCTTGAAAAAAACACCGTATCATTTTAATTTTCTATAAAGCCCATTATATAAATGGTAGTACATTTATTCTGTAATCAGCAAAATGCTACAGTTCGTTCAGTCAACCTCTAGACACTTCTTAAATTTCAAAAGACCGTATCTCTGAACTCTATAAAAACTTAACACTCAGACAAGTATCAATCTGCATAGTCTTTCTGGAAGGCAATCTGGCAAAGGATTAAGAACCTTGAAATGGTTTAAATCACGTAACCCAGAAGTTCCTGACACAAACTACCAAATGGTCTCTTCAGAACTCTTCAGAAGAATTAGGTAACCTGGGTAAGTCCCACGTTGTTTATAGAAATTGAATTTGTAGCTAACAATCTTGCCTGTAAGAAAACTGTAGGCTCAGATGACTTCGCTGGTGAATTCTAACAAAAAAGAAAGAATACAATTCTATACAAATTCTTCTAGGATGCATAACAGGGAATGCTTTCTAACTCATTCTTCGATATCAGCATTACCCTAGTTCCAAAATTAAAGATGTAAGAAAACTACATACTGATATTACTCACAAATATAGATGCAAAATTCTAAATAAAATGATAGCAAATCAAATTTGCAAAGATAAAGGTACAATTTGGGTTTATCAGAAATGCAACATCACCTTAATACTAACGCAAAACCAATGCAATTCACCATACCAGCAAACTGAAAAAGAAAAACTCTACGATCATCTCAATAAGCAATTTAGGAGAGAAAGAACAGCTTTTCCCACAAATAACACTGGAACAACCAGACATCCCTATTCAAAAGTAACCTTGGATCCAGACCCACATCTTACACAAAACTCAAAAGAGATCATAGAGCTAAGTATAAAACCTAAAACCTATAAAACTTCCAGAAAAGAATATAAAAGAAAAAATTTGTAACTTTAAATCAGGCAAAGATTTATTGATACATCACTATAAGTATAGTCCATAAAAAAGAATAACTCATTAAAACCGGACTTTATCAAAATTAAAAGCTACTACCTGAAAGACACTATTAAGAGATGAAAAGACAAGCCACAGACTGAAGAAAACACTTGCAAAAAGCACATATTTGAGAAAGGACTTGTATCTAAAATATATAAAGAATTAATCCAACACAATAAGAGGACAATTAACCTAGTTTTTTTAATTGTGTAAAAGACATGGACAGACACTTCACCTAAGAAAATAAACAGCATGAGAACACACAAAAAGTGACTAACATTATCAATCATTAAGGAAGTGCAAATTAAAAGCACAATGAGATGCCACCACACACCTGTTAGAACAGCTAACATTAAGACTGACCATATCAAGGGCTGGTAAGGATGCAGAGGAAATGAAACTCTTATACACTCATGGTGGGAATGTAAATAAATACAACTACTTTTGGAAAAAGTTTCAGTTTATCAAAAAGTTAAACATATACCTACCGTACAACCCAGGCATTATACTCCTAGGATTACCCAAGAGAAAAAGACCATGCTCAAATATTGTTAAACAGAGGTTTTTGGTAGCTTCATTTTTAATAGCCAAAAGATACAAACAACGCAAATATCCATCAACAGGTGAATGAAGTAAAAGAACTGTCGTGTATCCATACAATGGAACACTAGTTAGCAAGAAAGAACTATGCAGCAACATACCACGACACAGGTGAACCTCTAAGTAAACTGAGTGAAAGAAGCCAGATTTAAAGGAAAACAAACACATACTGTTTTATTCCATTTATATGAAATTATAGTAAATACAAATCAACGTATAACGGCAGAAAGCAGACCAGCAGCTGTCTAAGGATGAGGGATTGAGGGAAGGGAGAGAGACAGATTTCAAAGGAACATGAGGCAACTGGAGGATGATGACAGTGTCACTATCTTAATTATGATGGTGGCTTCGCAGATACATATGTGTCAAACTTATCAAATGGACACTATGAGTGTGTGGTTTATTATATGCCAATAATATTTCAATAAAATTGTTTAAAAACAAAATAGATGCAAAAATATATATTCTCAGATCATGTTCCCTACATAAAATTTATGAAGGAGAAGTGCAGACACACACACACACACAATGACCTGTAGATAGTGAAACCAAAACTGAAAGCACTAGTGAAGAACACAGTTCTCTTATTTCCTCTCTTTCTCCCCTTTATTCCCAACACCCTCATTTAAAGAAGAAAAATGAAATCAATTACATCACAGCCTAAATTAAGAGAAAGAAGCCAGTCTTTGGGATTTTTGTTTCAAAATATGGACAAGTAAGACATAGCAAAGAAGGAAAATGATTCGGCCAGAGAATGAAAGTTAAAGGGTACGGAAAAGTGAAAAATAAGAGTGCTTAAAAAAAAAAAAAAGAGGGCATTTTTTTCCAATAAAAATGAATTCGTATCAAAATACTTCTACCAGCTTCTTATATCATTGCCATATGTCTGCTAGGCAATGCAGCATAAAAAGTAAGTATTAAATGTTGTTAATGTTAGGAGAGCAGTCATAAAAATGACAAGTTCCCCACACAAAATTTATTATACTGAGTCACTGTATCTCTCAATTTCCCACCCAATACGTTCTTGAGCTATCTCTCTTTGCCACCCATTGGGATCTGTTTGGGAATACAAAAATCATAATATTTACTTATGCTGACATTTTCTTCCCTAAAAGGCCCATTCTAATTTCCATGTTTTAAAAATTTCCTCCAGGTAAGATCACTTTACTAAAAAGTCACAAAGCAGCTCATTTGTCCCCTCACATGGGAAACTACTGTAATGAATAAACTGCTGGGAATCAAAATTATGATGTAAATAATAGGAAATCAATCAGAGGACTGATATTCAGATCTCTATAGCAGGAATCCCCAACTTTTTGGGTACCAGGGACCAGCGAGAATCTAATTCCTAATGATCTGAGGTAGAGCTGAGGTAGTGATGCTAGCACAGGAGAGTGGCTGCTGATACAGGTGAAGCTTCTCTTGTCTGCCCACTGCTCGCCTCCTGTTACATGGCCTGGTTCCTAACAGGCCACACACAGACCGGTACCGGTCCACAGGCAGGGAGATTGGGGACCCCTGCTCTAAAAATTAAAGTGGAAAAAAAAAAGGAAAGTTTTGCCTCAGCTCAGTAGAATACGGAGATGCCATATAGATGCCTGTTGTATATCTTTTTCTTTTTCCCAGACCCTGGAGGGTTTGCTTCTTGTTTCAGTTTGGTGTTTTGGATTTGGCTATTTCCCTTATACCACCTCCCAACCTCTTAGGTGACTGGGTTATTTACAGTGAGAACTCAAGGGCAACAGGTTTTTTGGTAAGAAAACTGATATTCAGGTTTGTGCCATGGTGCCGATAAGGGGCAGAACTGGGATTCCAACCCAGGCAGGTTGGCTCCAGAGACCCATGGGTTTGCCCTGCACACCATCACCTCCTGTGCTGACAGAAATGCACCCACTCAGGCCATAACCAGGTAGCCAAAAGGAGGTATGTAAAAACTCAGTTTTCTCCTCCTCGGGGCATCACTGGAGTGTCAATTAAATCCTAATTATTGCATTTTAAGTTACTAAAAATAACAGGCAAAAAGAACAGCAGCCGTTCAAACCTCCCAAGGCATGTCTATTTATGATAATCACTTTATCCATTTAGGCAGAATGTGTATATTGTTAGGAGTGAAGTTAGATGATAACAGCATCTGCTATTGTTGTTCCGTAAGCAATATTTGCTTAAATGTAGAATTTGACAGGAAAAAAAAAAACTTGATGAGACGAAAAAGGTAGAAAAAGCAACAGAAGACCAGGAGCAATAAGAAACCAGCTTCAGAAAGTATCAGAAACTCCTAAGAAATTATATGTACTGAATAAAAAGATTCTCTAGTTTAATAAAACTAGTCCCTTTCCCCTATGGGGGGGGGGGGGGAGAGAACCATGTGGACCAGGGAGAAAAAACCTGCAATTTATTACAGAAGAACTGAATTTTTATCCTTAGTTTCCCACCAATAACTGAATCACTTTGGTCAGCCCTCTTACCCGTTCCAGGCATGAGTTTACCAAATAGTAATATGAGTTTAATGCCTCCTCCTAGAATGGTAGCATCCATTCTTGATTAAGTTAACATATGAAATTCCTTATATTTTTATATTCGTCACTCCTTTCCATCTAATACAGGCTTTCTCAACTCAACCTTAGCACTACTGATATTTTGTGCATTTGGGAGGAAGAATGGGCTGTCTCGTTCATTGCAAGATTTTTAGCAGCCCATCCCTGGTCTCTATCCATTGCATGCAGTAGCACCCCCTCTTCCGCAATCATGAAAACCAAGAATGTCTCCAGATATTGCCAAAAATTTCCTGGGGCAGGGGGGTAAAAATCATCCCCAGTTAAGAACCACTGCTCTCATATTTGAATGATGGGTATAGCTCTAAATGCTAAGGATTCTGCTATAAACATGTCACACTAAATATCTATCTTCAGGAAGCTGACATTCAATCCCAGGATGTAAACTAACAAGATTTGTTTTGACCACAATCCTCGTCTAAACCAGTCAGTCACTATCAGTGGCAAAGTAAACATAAACAAGTCAATTTAGCCTTAATTTTATCCATTTATAAATTTATAAATTTATAAATTAGGGATAATTTATAAATTAGGGATAAATTAGAGATAATGATAATGTATTTCATAGTTTAAGAAAAAAAACAAAATGGTGGCTCAAAATATCTTGTGTAAACACTCAAAATACATATTACATATGTGAACTCACTGAAGAATTTTAATTTATTTAAAAGTAGGACAGACAACCAGACAACTCAGGCCTCCTGATGTAAAACAACATAAGAACATAACCTTACTATGATACGTTCTTGTGATAACCTAACTTAAATCTAATGAATCCTAAAGATTTAACTAATAGTTGACAGGAAATATGATAGCTAGAGAAACACATTAAATGACACCATATAAGGACACAAAATATAGCCATAAGCCAAAGTAGAAAATTCTATTTTAAAAAATGACCCAAATTCATCAACAAAAACATTCTGGGTGGTGGGGGGTGCAGAGGAAGGAGACCGTGCAGATTAAAAGTGACTTAAAATATATCAACTAAATGAAAAGTGTTGACTTTATATAAATTCTGTATGAATTACAACAAATATAAAAAGACCTTTTCAGAAAAAAAAAAAAAAAAGTAAAAATAGAACATGAACCAAGCACTGGATGATATTAATTTTGTTGGGTATAATATTCTTTTTTATCTTTTCTATATTGTCTTTTTTTTTAAGTCCTTACTTCTATGATATCTATATATGTGTATATATATAGATATAGATATAGATATATGTGTGTGTGTGTGTGTGTGTGTGTATATATATATATATTTTTTTTTTTTTTAAGTAGTTGGTTTAGAAAATCTTTAAAGTATTATCCATAAAAGTGGCAGGAAGAGAGACTGATGAAACAAGGACAGAATGTGGGTAACTGAAGAAGCAGAATAATGGGGCCCTAAGGATCTATCCATTACACTAATTAATCTCTCTAAGTTTTATATATTCAAAATTTTTTAAATATGTTAATTTTTAAAATTATAAAAAACCTAAAAAGTTGAATCTGATGTGCTCATTGGAACCCAAACAATATTTACCTGAAAAACAATCCTTTGTGTTGGCTAAAAACTGATGCAAAGGGGGAGCGCGGCCGTGATCACCACGCAGAAATCAGGGTCCACAGTAGCACGCAGCAGGAAGACTGCAGTCAGATTCCCTGCAACTGCCTTCACTCACTTCTTTTTTCACTCCCTAGGTAACTGTTCTTCATCGAACCTCAAGTGTTTTAATAATTAAGTTCCTTTCTTTTGATAAAGAAAGGTTAAAGTCTCACAGAAATTCTAATTTTCTAATTCTAATCTTAAAAAATTTCTATGATAAATGCGAAATTTGAGTTTATCTTAAAACCTCAAGTAAACTTCTTTTAAAATAACTTTATATTTCTGTGTTATCATTATAAGCCTTTAAATTCAAATGGTTTAAATTTAAGCTTTAAAAATATTCATTTTAGCCAAAACCATAAATAAAAGATTCAGTGAACACAATAAATAGCCTTCTTTCTCATTGTTTCATAGCATTTACTTCCTAAAATTCACAGCTGCAACAGACATTTACTTCAAAACCTAAGTCTACTCTATCCAATTCTGTTCAGTTGTAATCTACCTAACTGATGTTCACCTACTACTTACCTCACTTTCTGGGCCATTATTAGATACCTCGTAAATGTTCTCCTTTTTAATAAGGCTTAACTATTAAGATTTCTGTGCATAGTCAGCATGTGTGTTAAATGTCTAAATCATCCACTCTCCCCTTTTGTTACTGACGGGAGCTTACCTCAAATACTGTTTTAGGGCACTTGTTATTGTCTTCACTTCCCAGTCTACAGAATTCTCCAGGTCCAACTCATTGCATGTTTTTACATCTAGTGAGCAAGCAAGAAAGAAAAAAATAATTAACACTTTGAACATTCAAAGCCCTTCTTGACTGGCTCAAAAAGCTTCCATTTATGTGGCTAAACCACACATAATTCTGTGGTTTCCTATAAAAACATTATGTACAATTTTTTATATTCTGTAAGACATGATCCATTATTACACATTTTTAGCATTTCAGAAAATCTGTAGTGGAGATGAAAATAAAAGAATAAGTAGGGAAGGATGGGACATACCCTGGCATTTAAATCAGTTATACTAGATAGGATAAAAGGGGTCAAATATGTGGTGACAGAAAAATATCTAAGTATGGGTGGTGAACAGGCAATACATTTATATATATGCCTCACTGTTAAATTGTATACCTGAAACTTACTAGATTTTGTTAACCAATGTCACCATAATTTTTAAAATCATATAATAAATAAATAGAAAATAAAGATTAGATAGATAGATAGATAGTTAGATAGATAGATAGATAGATAGATGATAGATAGATAGATAGACGTTCACCACCACAGAGCACCAAAGCACAGAAAGCTATCATTATTATTATTATTCAAGGTGTTACTCAGTAACCATGGCTTAGAGCGCATGTGGTATTTGCGCTGTCTTTATATATTCACTTGTTCAGGTGGCATCATTGCTGTCACACTGTGTTATGACAGGGGAAATAGTCAGCACTGTTAATGGAAAAATTAGAACAGCAAAAAGTCAGTGAGAGGAAAGGATAAATTTTGTCCCACACTTCTCAGATCTGTACTCATCATTATCATCTTTCTGAAGATTACTACTCAGTCAACCAAAACAGAAATATGATGACACATAAACTTAAAACGTCATTTTTGGGTCATCTTTCATAGCAACATTGGAATTAACATACACTCATCCAGGAAATGCTTTTTGGAAGCCTCTGTACAACACTTCTGATGTTTATTCTAAATTAAACTAGTTAACTAGTTTTCTTTGTCCTGCAGGTATGTTAATGATGTGTTTCTATCAAATGGCCTTAAGAATAGCTAGTAAGCTCTAAAGATAGCACATGGCCTTTAAAAAAAAAAGAGAGGGAGGAGGAGGAATTGGAGGACATGGCAGGGAGGGAAGAAGGGAAGAGAGAAGAGGGAAGTCGTCAGTTTTGAAAAGGAAATGGTCAGTCCTGGCTGAAATGAAAGGAAAGGATAGTGGGAAAGGAAGCCCTCTGGGTATGATGGCATCTTTGACCCTGGTAAGGCTGCACTGTTCTGTGGTATGGCAGCAGGCAGGGCCGAGTGCGGCACTGGGACCACAAACTTGGCCTGAAATGCTAGCTGAAACCCCAACCACCATGCCACCCCAAGCAAGTCAGTTCCAAACTGATCTGAACTTCAGACCTTCATCTGCACCACGCAGATAATGTAAATGCTCTCAGGGAATTACTGAGGGCATAAAAGCGAAATTGGGAACATACACAGATTTCTACAACTTATTAAATGAGCAGGTAATTACCTATCTGAGTCACTAAAAGTATCAGCATTCAGTGGTGGTTAACTACTTCAAAGGGAAGGAGTAGAGAATGGGTTATAATGAATGATATCCAATGACCAATATAAATTTGCCTGGTTTTCTGCATTCCCATCATGCAAAGGAGAAAATAAGAGATTCACAGGGAGACCTGACTTCTCCCTCACTCCAGAATGATGCTTCAGCTAAGACCCAAAAAACTACTTATTTGTCTTTTTACCCTCCTTTACACTTCATTTATTTATAATATAGGAAACGAAACATCTTATATTTCCTTTATAAAAGCACTAAAAAGAAAAACTTGTCAAAACAGGACCACCATGTTATGTCATGCAGGACACTTAAAAGTTTTAGGCTTGAGCATAAGGAAAGATGGATGACAAGTCAGTGTTATTCTCAAACTTTTTGAAAATAAAACAAGAAGTGATGGTTATTTCACAGCCGTAACATCATACATATGAAGTCAATTACTCAAAAGTCTGGAGAATTTTTAAAGCACTTCAACAGTTCTTGATTACAGCAACTGACAGCAATATGCAATAAACTACAACAATGGCAATTGACACTGATTACCTTTTGATCAGTTCCTACAATTCAGAACTCATTTTTTACTAAGCTTGTCAGATAAGCTACAAGTACATTCAAGAAATCAAATTAAGCACCCTGATTAAAGGTGCAATCCTTTATAACTGGGACTAAATAATTCTGTTCTAAAGGCTTTGCCAACCAATTACTTCAGTAACTGAATATTCTCTCTCTCATTAAATCAATTATTTAAATCTCATTTTAACATACAAGTCAGATAACATTTTCAATCAACTTGCTCCCAGCAAATCGCCATTTTTAAATCCTTCTAAAAGAAAAGCTTCTAACGAAAATCTTTTATTTTCAGCTTTCTACCAAATTATCATTCTATATTTTGAGAATCATATTCTTTCTAAGGAAAACAAGCCATCTTTTGAATTAATGTAATAAAAAGTAGGTTTTTACATAAGTTAATGACTACATTGTGTCTGCAGTACTAATCCTCCCTTAAAATTTCACTGTTTCGAACTAAATCATCTCCAACAGTTCTTTACCATCAGTGGATGCACTGAGACTAGATAAATTTGTTAATAACTTATTTGGGACTCTAACTTAAAATGCATTTGAGTGTTTAATCAGACTATATGGTCAATAAGGTAGAAATCTGGTCTCCTTTCTAACCAAGGGAAAACATCTCGTGGATTACTTAAAAATCAAAATTAACAAGCACAGATACAAACAGGTGGCTTTTTTGGGTGTTAATGTGGTCATAATTTTATAACCGGTGGTCATTTTTTGAAACTAGAAATTTTCAGCCCAACTTAAATGCAAGTGTTGGCACCCTACTGACCTAACATCGACTAGGGTCTCATTTTAAAGTACTTAAGAAGCACAGTGATTGAATCAATTTTTTAAAATATACTTTATAATTTAAAATCTGAATTTATTCAGCTATGTTAGCTTACTTTTTCCACCGATCTATGTGAAAAAGTTGTCCTATACAGTAAGCAAGGTGATATTTTAAAAGTAAAAAACACTTCTAAATTCATTGTTTTCCATGGTTCTATGTCTAAATTTAAAATCATCTACCTTTTTTTGCAAATTAAATTTATTTAGAAATAACCACCAAATTCACCAGCACACAGAAGCTACTATCACATTTTCTCACAATTTCCCCTCCCTGCTCTGATGTTTTCATTCTAAAGTGGGAAAAAAGGCAGAATGCATGACAATTCTAACTCATCTCAGTTCCTCAGTTCTAAACTACCAATAACTACTGTAATTAATCTGTTACATTCTCACCCCATTTACTAAAAAACCGTGACTCATCCAAAGACACCTCATCTGACATTTCTCCCTGCCTTACCCCACTGCTCCAAGTCTCTTTTTAAAAAAAAAAAAAAAAAATACAAGACTGTGTGTGCCCTCTGTTGGAGCAAAAGGGTAAGGAAAGGAAAAAGGGAAAGTAAAGGGAAGGAAGGCAACCACTCATTGGGCATTTCCTCTTGGAAACTTAAGAAGTTTGGTCCACAGAAAGCTAGGAGGCTGCTGGAAATCCAGCAGGCTGCTACCGTCTGCTCCCAGGGTGGAAGATGACTAAGGTAGAAAACAATTCTCATCACTGTGGGAAGAGGACAGCCGTGCACTCCTTTACCTGGCCTGGAGGGGTACAGACGACTTGACTATTTAGGACTTAATATGGTCAACTGCCATTAGTTTTTCATGTTGGTAGCCAGATAGGAGAGAAAAAGGGGACAGGGGAGGAGAGGGAGGTGAGGAAGGAGGAGAGTGGGAGGGGAAGAAAGACTAGAAACATTTTTTTCTCTATTTTAGTCTTGAATGCGAAGGAAGGAAACACACCAAAAAAAAAGGAGACAAATGAAGAAAACATGCAAGACTTGAACATTTTCTCTAAAAATCATCTCAAACATTTACACATGTGTATTTAAAGAATACTTTAAAATATTTTAAACAATACAAAAATAGTTTATGTAAAAACAGCAATAGAAAAATAATTATTGAAGTAAATAATTAGCTCTCAAGAACTAAAGTGAACTAAGAAAGGTTTTTTCAAATAGTATATAATGGCTTGGAAATTTTTCTTGGATACTCAAAGATTACTTTTCATTTGTACAAAGAAAATGCATTAAAAACAAATTTATTTTTAAAAAAGTCAAATTTGAAATAAATACCTAGAGGAATATTAATTTTAAAAAATAACTGCAAAGTACTATAAATGAACACAATTATTATAATTATCCAGAGGGGGGAAACACTGATTGGCTTAGAAGCCTGAAGTTAATAACTCACCCAATTTTTTTCTCTTTAACATCTACAATTTTAAAACAATGTCGCTACATGGAAAAAGTTGGAAAGAAAGAAAATCTATGGAATAGTGTATGCACAACTGTTCAAAAACTCTAAAATCCTTTTTTTGGAAGAGGTATAAATTGTTTCAATTTGAATACCTGCTGAATCAAGATGGAAGTAAAGATGTATCTTAAGGAAATCTTAAATTTATTAGGAAATAGTGAATAAATCTATTTCCTTAACAGCTAAGTTTGGGTTAGTAACAAAGTTAGAAACAAAACAAAACAAAAAAAAGCAAGTATCCTTCCCTCACGTCAATTCTCTAACTTCCTCTGTTTGCAGAATATTACTGAAAACACAGCATTTCCTTTGCCAGCAATGTATATGAGGCTGTGTCACGCTTGTGTCCCAAACTCCTCTACTCTGAGTCTCAGAGAAAATGAAAACATTTTCCCAGATCATGAATTTTTGAGGGCTTAGATATTTTTAAACACCTTTTGAGTTAAGAATTGTGGATGAGAGAGACATTTCCCCAAAATAAAGAAAACTACTAACTGAGTTTGGGGATGTAAATCATGTGGGATTTTATGAGATTAAGAACAAATTTTGGGAGAGCTTAACATTTCAGGGTGACCAGAGAGACACCCTTGCTCAAACCGTCCTTCAACATGAACAAGGAGATAATAAATAATTATAATGCTAGGGTCCTTAGGACCAATTTCTTGTCACAAGGCACCTTTCAGCCCAAATCTCCCCTTCTGGTATCAACAGTCTTCGAGTTCTAATCATCATAACACCCTCTTGGAAATGAGAGAAGTGTTTCTAATTTTAAAATTAACTAAAAGCAGATGCTATAGTCCCATTAAAGTCTTCCAGCTGCTACTGAACCACTGGCAACCTCAGTCTATTTAATTTGGAGACCTCTAATGGCAAAAAGGAAAATCTGACTGCCAAATTTGCACACCCAAGTTAAACCAGAGAGGCAGAAAATAAAAACAGCTCATGAAAGTGAATGTATTCTAATAAGGCTCTCGAACTGATGATGGACGATTTTTCCCTGTGGTTGATAGCTAAAAAAAAAAAAAAGGTTGTTGCTTATGAAACTCTTAATTCAATGACAGCCAAACAAGCAAGCCTATCTGTAACATCTCCACTGATTTTATTCATTTTGGTCTCTGCTTCCTAAAAATGAGTCTTTGCTACAATGCTGTAAGATTCAGAAAGCTTTAAATGCACTGACAGTATCCCTGAGGGCATTGTTAATATTGATTAATTAAAGTGAGATAGCAAATTAATTAATATGTAGTAAGGTCATAATGGCGTAGAGGCCCTCAAGCCTGAGGAGCTATCATCACTCCTCAAAAGTCAGTCTGCTTTGGGGTGAGGGGAAAAGTGGGATGTCTTACAGGAGGCACTGAAGTGATAGCAATATGTAATACAAAAGCGCTTTGTCATTCCCAGAATGTCGGGGGTAATAAAATGAATTCACTTTCTGGCTTCCTCTAGTCTGTGATGCCAAAGAACACTGTGTTATCAGCACAGATGGAACATGCATGGTTCTGGAGAAGAGCCTGGTGCAAACTACAAACAAGTCCTGTGAATACCAATGAATCCCTGAGAAGCAGACCCGTGCTGTCAAATGACAGTTTTGGAAGATCCATAAAAATGAGTGAGTCCCAGGGGTCTTGTCCAATCAAATGTCAAGACTCTGAACAGCCAATGTGGAAGCCATGCAAACCAGAGAGGCCTAGCTACTACTTTCCTATAAGAAGGAAGCAGAAGATGACATTCACTCATGAGCTGTGTTTTTTTTTATTCTTCCATTTTTTAGTAAGATGAAGTGGATGACCTGTGCTAATGCAAGCACTAATCTACTTCTCTAAGTCACTTGAGAGAAAACTAATCTTAAGGCAGAAGAAAAGAAGAAATTCACAAGTATGCTTTATGTTACTATGAAATATTAACTGGAGATGTCAATGAACATAAACAAATAATGCATGGAAAATGATTAGAAAAGAAGCATACCCATCAACATACTGAGAAGTCTCTGGACCTTTGAACTCACCCCCACAACTCTGTACAATCCTTGGTCATTTATACCTATTGAAAGAGACAAAATGTTAGCAAAATACAAGACTGTCATGTTTGAAAAGCTGTCAACAAACAGTTGAATTCATACTCTGCTAACTCACATTAGCAGCATTCCTGTTGACTATAAAAATAACGTTTGACAAAAGCAAGTGTTTACCAACTTGTTTTAGCAGCTTGGTATTCATGAGTTATGGTTGAAAAATAATCTCATAAAACAATGTTCCATGTGGACAAAATGTAATGAGTCAATGCTAATGAAATAAGTTAAGCAGTACTCATGTATACCAATGCAATGCATAAAGATGTATCCTAATTTTCATGTTTATTATGTTTACTTATTCTTAAAATTTTTCCTGAAGAAAAAAAAACATGAGCTTTTTCAAAAATAATATGGTGCTGATTACTACACAGAAAGAAATTGTCTGAATGATTCTTAAAGACCATGGAAATGCATTCAAAACTGAGGCAGAACTGTTTTTGTTTTTAAGAGCTGTAATATGCACTGTCTAGTTAGAAGATTTGATATTTCAAATAGATATCAACACAAATGGTATACCAAAATGAACCAAATCACTGCATTCTCTCTCTGCAGAGACCTGAAACAAAGTATCCCTGAGCACAACAAACAAGATATAAAGGCAAGAAAATTTCCTGTCAAACATAATTTAGTATGTTGAATACTTAGCTTTTTTTTAAACTGATTTGAACAAACCAAAGTAAAAGGACTTTTGGAGGCAATCAGGAAACTGAGTGGCATTAAGGTTGTCTCAGAAAATGTCTATATATTTTTAAGTTATGCACTGAAAGGAGTAAAAATAACCTATCTTAGATGCAAGAAAGAAGAAGGGATAGATGAAGCAAGAGTACCAAAATCTTAGTAAACATTGAGTCTGAGCAGTAAGAATGCTGGTGGTTCATTGTACTACTCTACATTTTTTATGTCTGAAAAGGTTTATAGTAAAAAATGACTTCCAGAATATGTGACTTATCTTTTTTTTCTCAAGAGTTGCAGCTTTCTGCCTGTGTTTACTTTCTGCACTATAAATGTAAAAGCTCACAAGAACATGACTGGCTGACAAGATGATACTTCTAACCCCAAAGTTTCCTAAACAACAAAACAACACCAAAAAAAAAAAAAACAAAACCCATGAATTTGGCCAAGAGAGCATACTTCCTTTTCACCTCCCTGAATGGGGTGACGAAAAAGTACGAGACAGGTCTAAAGAACTAGAAGAACTGGATTCAAATCACAGCACAGTCACTCCCGAGCTCTGATACCTTTGAGAAGACAGAAAACTGAGTCTCAATGCTGCCTCTGAGATCACAGTAGGCTCCCTACTCCCTGTGTTACGGTGGGAAATGAGACGCCAACACAGGCACACACAAAAACTTTTATGATTCCTTGCAGAAATGAGTGTTTCTTTTCCTTGTTCTCTTTTTTGTCTTTTATTTATTTCTCCTTACTCATTTTTTAGTTTCTCAAATGTCTTATTTATTATGAATTGTGTCCCACCCAAAACTCCACGTTAACACCCTAGCCCAAGGTGCCTCAGAATGTGACCATATTTGGAAATAAGATCTTTGAAAGAGGTGATTAAGTTAAAATAAGGTCATTAGGTCAGGAACCAATATGCCTGGTGTCTTTATAAGAGATATCCATGTAGACACAGAGGGAAGGCGGAGTGAGGACACAGCGAGAAGATAGCCATCTACGAGCCAAAACGAGAGGCCTCGGAAGGAACCAACTCTGCCATCACCTTGATTTCTAGCCTCAAGAACTGTGAGAAAATAAAATCCTGGTGTTTAAGCCACTCAATCTGTGGTACTTTATTTCGGCAGCCCTAGCAAACTGAAAAACCTCTCTCAATTACTCAATAGAGCTAAGAACAAGAGCAAAGGCAAGCCCTTCAGTCTATACAAATCTATTCAGAACGTTAAAAAATCAAAGCAGCAGAGAGGTGCTTTCCTGATAGGCAATGTTCTCTGAGTACTAGAGAAGAGAAAAATACAGGTCAGTCCTGTCAGGATTTTTTTTAAAAAAGCAAGAAACGAGAAAACTGTCAAGAAACACAAAAATCAGAGTTTGGGCCTGCTGTAGAAAAGAAGATAGCCTCATTCCTTCCTTCCCCTAGAGGCCAAAAAGCCAGTCCAGATCGTTTAAAAATATCAAAGGATTTTTTTTTTTTTCAATACTACTCTATTTAAGGGACCTAAAATAGTTTGACCTCAGTGCCAGAAACCAAGAGAGCAAGTAATATTCAAACAAACATGCTACTATGAGAAGTGCCTGAAATACATGAAAAAATAAGAATGTTATTTCTGCAATAATAATCACTCTGTATCAGATAACTGATCAAGTTCAAATTCAAGAAGAAGAGTTAACTGCTAATACATAATAAAAGGGCAAGGGGGAACTGATGCTACTCAGCACACTTTTTCCTTTTTTAAAATGAAATTTCAATAAACCTTGTATTAAAGCAGCTTGGAAACAGCATGTAAAACGAATGCACTCAAGTTGTGTAGGGTTTTGTTTCTAGTTACATTGTTCTTAGATGCTCTAGACTAAGAAAATTGGAACACACTTTACATCTACAAACATAGAGACACATAAAAGCTATCAAATAAATACATTTAAAGAATGAAAACCAGTCAATATGCCAAGGTATAGCAGTGTATTTATCATATCCTCTCCAGTTTCTCTTCCTCATTTTCCCCTTTCAGCCAAAGAGATCGCTACTTCCAATCACTAAGTATTAGAATTCTGAAATTTTCTTTGACTTCCTCCTGGTAATTTTCCAAATTCAATAAGTCAATGTCTACATTTTCTTCAAACTTCAGTCTTAAATTTTCAACACAGCCTGAAATTTGATGCAAATTTATTAAAGCATCCTTGCAGGAAACACAGATATCCATAATACATTCTGATCATGTTTTTTGTCTTTTTATTTTTCAAATCATATTGATTATCTAAGATCTCTTTCACCCCTATTCAAGAGTATGCCATCAGATCAAGTCCAAATTCCTCAGCTGAACAAGTACATAAGGCATAAACATCCATAATGGGTCCCACCTCATCTACTCACACTTTTTGCAGAACATCTGCCTTAACCAGAGTAGACCCTTGACTCCCACCCACAAATAACCAAATATATTCCCTCCTCCATGGCCCCATTCAGGCGGAAGACTCCTCTGACAGAATGTTCTTCCTTTCTCTTCACAAATTATTTATCAGATATGTGGCAAGTGCTAGTCGAGCTGCCCAAGATTCAACAGTGAGCAAAATAAAATCCCATAAATACCTTCAAAACCAGATAAAATCCCATCTTTTCTGATACCAGCCCACAGCGATAATTCTCTTATTCTGAAGATGATTCATAATTAATTCTTTTTAACACTTAATTACATTTTAAAACTAGCCCACAGTATCTTATTCACAATTCTCAAAATCAAAGATCTGAATGTTTGACCTGACATCAGGCTATTTCCTTATATTCCCTCACTTGGGTAAGAGTATTCCTGTTTTAGCATGTTAAAAGTAATTTTCACACCAACCCTACCTGAAGATGTAATATACTATACAGCAGGGGTCCCCAATTCCGTGATACAGGTCCTTTTGGTGGGAGGTGAGTGGAGGCTAGTGAGCTGAAACCTCATCTGTATTTGCAGCTGCTCCCCAGCACTAGCATCACCACCTCAGCTCCACCCCAGATCACCAGGCATTAGATTTGCATTAAGAGCACTCGGCCTACATCCCTCACATGTGCAGTTCACAGTAGGGTTCTTGCTCCTGTGAGAATCTAATCCCTGATTGTCTGAGGTAGAGCTGAGGCGGTGATGCTAGCGCTGGGGAGCCGCTGCAAATAGATTACTATTAGCAGACAAGTTTGACTGCACAGAGACCATAATAAATCAATTGCTTCGCAGACTCATTAAAACCCTATCAGTGAGTGGCAAGTGACAATTAAGCTTCATCTAGTGGCAGGCTTTACAGTAGCAAGTGAGTTGATTTACTTCAATTGTACAGCTGCATATGGTGGCAGGCTTTAAGTCAGAATCTGATACTCATTTTAGTCCATGCGTGGCTGGCCCATTCATTTACCACTCCCGTCCACGCCTCTTTCCCACACTGCACACTTGTCTCAGTCACAGTTTTGGTAAGCCCACAAGCTAACCCTAGCCAAAATAAGTAAAAAACAAAGGTCACTGAACAGACTTTTTGACAAGGAAGAAAGACCCAATGATGAAATAGCACTTCTCTAAGACTGACAAAGAAGGCTACATTTAAAAGAAAATACCAAGAGTCCTGCTTAAATTACGAGTTCATTTCAACAGATCAAGCCCACTTTGTATAATATCTGGCGACCGCTATCCAACGAAGCCACGAAACCTTCAAAACTGCTTTGCCACATGGAGACCAAGCACCCTGCATTAAAAGAAAAGACGTTGGAGTTTTTCAAAAGAAAAAACATGCCCACAAAGAACAGAAGCAATTACTGAAGGCCACCATTTCATCAAATGTGTCTACACCGAGGGCATCATTCTTGGTGGCTAACCGCATGGCTTAAAGCTAAGAAGCGCTTCACTTTTACTGTGAAGAGCTAATCCTGCTGCTAAGAACATTTGTCATGAACTTTTAGGAGAGTGTGCAGTTTAAAAGGTGGAACATGTCCCTCTTTTGGCTAGCACCCATAACTAGACAAACTGATGAAACAGCAGAGGCTATTAAGGGACAAGTGTTAGAGAGGATTAATGAGTCACTGTGGTTCATGATCCAGGTTGGTGAGTCTACTGATGACGACAAGGCAACAATGCTTGTTTTTGTGTGATATATTTTTCAGAAGGACATGCTTAAGGATACGTCATGTGCACTTTTGTTACCAACCAACACCACAGCTGCAGAACTATTCAAGTCTTTGAATGATTACCTATCAGGAAAACTGAATTGGTCATTTTGTGTCAGTATATGCATGGAGTGGATGCCATGACTGGACAGCTTTTTAGTTTCACCGCTTGGGTCAGAGAAGTTGCTTCTGAATGTGAGTCTACGCACTATGTCATCCATAGAGAAATGCTGACTAGCCAAAAAATGTCACCTGAACTTAACAACATTTTCCAGGATGTGATTAAAATTAGCAACCACGCTGAAGTGCATGCCCTTAACTCACGTTAGTTCGTGCAGCTGTGAAGACCCACGTCTTCTTCTGTTATACACAGAAGTGACATAGCTTTCTAAAGGTACATCACTGGCCAGAGTTTCTGGGTTATGAGAGCTGCTTCAGAGGTCTCTTTTATAAAAACAGTCACCACTAGCAGCACATTTCAGCAACATAGAATGGGTCACAAAACTTGCTTACCTATGTGACATATTCAACCTTCTTAACCAACTCAATCTGTCACTTTAGGGGAGAGCAACAACTGTGTTCAAATAAGTCAGCAGATGAAGTGGCTTCATTCAAAGCAAAACTAGAATTACAGGGGCGACGAGTGAACACTGGAATTTTTGACATGACAAAAATCTCAGCAGAGATTTTGAAAGAGACTGAGTCAGGGCCTTCTTCCTCCCAGCTGGTGGTGCCTGATCACTTGTCTCACTTTCAAAACAGTTTGAGCATTACTATCCAACCACAAATGACCCCCAACTGGGAAGGAATGGATCCGTGACCCATTTGTGAATAAGCCAGGTGAACTGGCTTTGTCTGTTAGAAGAGGATCAAGTGCTTGAGATCACAAATGACAGTGGCCTTAAAAGTATGTCTGAGACGATTTTAAATTGCCATACATTCTGGGTTAAAGTCTAGGCGAAATATCCTGAGATTGTCACAAAAATACTGAAAAGCCTGCTTCCATTTCCAACATTGCATCTTTGTGAAAAAGGGTTTTCTGCAGTGACAGCAACCAAAATGAGGTTACAGAGTAGACTGAACATAAGCAACATATTTCAGGTATCACTGTCTTCCATCACCTCCAGATGGGACCATCTAGTTGAAGGAAAAAAGCTCAGGGCTCCCACTAATTATGCATTATGGTGATTTGTATAATTATTTCATTATATGTTATAATGTAATAATATAAAGTATACAATAAATGTAATGGGCTTGAATTATCCCAAAACCACTGCCCCCCATCTCTGGTCTTTTTTAAATAAAACAATCTAATTTTTTAAAATTCAGCCAATCTCGCAATTTTCAGATTAAAAATTATAGACCTGTGTTCTGAATTCACAGAGATATTACCTGGAAAGAAAGGTCAACCTTGGTTTCTTTGTTGTCTTAATAGCTTTCATGGTGCCTTGCATAAAATAACTGGGTGCAGAACAGGTATGGTTAGATTGATCTGACTTGAAATCAATTTAGAACTACAAGTACATATTGAACTTGGGCCAAAAAAGACATTACAGTTAGAAAACGAAAACAAAAATACACAAGTTATTAAAACTTTTTCAGGGCATCGAGGCTCACTGATAGATATCATTACTACAACAATTTCTAACTTTTAATAAATATTTGTCATCGAGTCAAAGTGTTTCCAGACCCAAAGATTTTTTTTAATGAGATTGGTTCTGATTGGTAGTAAAGACAAGGTAAGTGCTCTCCATTACAGTGATGAGTGGGTGATGACAGCTGTCCTTGGGCAAAGTGAATAAAGTGAAATCGAATGTGTCTCACTTCCCATCAGCTGTCTCCTCCAATCTCCCACAGCACTGTCACAGAGCACTACCCATATCTTCCTGGAGGAGAGGGTCAAGAAGTAGGAATGAGTCAAGTTTCATCATCATCTCTGCCCAAGTTTTTCCTTCTCAGAATGCAAATGACACTATCAATGCCAGTCTATTCAGCAACAGAAAGCACCTGAATAGAACTATGAACACCAGTGGGTACCCACAGGCCCCTGCACGTGGGCTGGAGAAGTACAAGAGAAAATAAGATGCTCTGGGACAATAAAAGAATTAAACACAAAAGGAAAATAAAACTTTTGAAGGCTGATAAGTCCAGTTAAAGGACAGAGGTAGAGGCAAAGACTGGAGTGGCTGCAACTGGCAAGGAAATGTGGTAAGGAGAAAACAAAATGCCAGTTAAAGGAAGCAGAAAGGAGAAGACAGGTAACTAAAACACATGCATGTGTGTGTGCGCGCACACACACACACACGAGAAAGGCAAACAGGGAGAAGAGAATAAAACGAAAGGAAGGCGAAATTGAAAATAAATGAAAAGACAGCAGGCTAAAAAATTATATAACATTTAATTTCCTATTAATGTCATAAGAATCATTGAGTATTTACTGTATTTTAAGCACTGAGGTAAAGTGAAGATACACGGTAAAATTAAAAAGATTATTAACATTAAGAGAGAGAGCAACTTGGAACCAATGGAGCCATGAAGTCTCTCCTTTCTCCTTTCCAGCTTCAGGAATAGGTCCTACACCTCACAGTTCAACATTAATACCTCAAATGCTGCTTGGCGCATGGTATACACTTAAGAAATGAATTGAATAAATTAGTGAATTAACTGAATAAATGAATATGTTGATGACTGATTACTTAAGGGATGTGGAGAAAAAATTAAGAGAGAGAGAAAAGCTTATTCATAACTAGGAAACACAGATACAATAACATAAAAGAGTAAGGCTCAAAGTGGAACATAAATACTTTTGATGGTAACATGCACGCAATTATTAAAAAGTAATTTTGCAGCTGTGTGATTCCACAGAAATAAATGATCAACTTCCATGGGTCTATAAACTAACATTTATTCAGCTCTTGTCTAGTGACAAGCAGAGTGCTTGGCACAGAATGAGGTAATCGATCAATATTTGTGGGCGGAATGAATCATTTATTTGGACTTGTACGTGTTGACAATGGGTAAAAGATCATTACTGTTCATGTTCACACTCACCGGATTTACATTAGAAGTCTGCAACATGTCATTATTAATGAGGCACATGTGCATACATACACATGTGTATGCATAAACACAACTGCAGGTTTACATGTTCCACCAGCACTGCAAAGACAAATTCTCTCAGGGGCTATGGAAGGATCAAACATGCAATATTATGCATATGTAAACATATAATTATAAATGTTTTATAATTATATATTTATATATAGTTATAAATATTAACTAGTCTTGAAAGATTCTTGGAATCAAAAGGAAAAAAACACTATAAATAAAATGATCGGGTAAAACTTGTGAGGAAATGTCAAGCAAAAAGGGGAAAAAAGATACGCTAAAGAGCTCACAGAAAAGCAATGATGAGGCTCATGAATACTGTTTCAGGTCACAGTTGAATTACACAAATTTCACAATGTGTTCTCTACATATATTTATAATTAATCATCAATAAACATTACCATAAACATTACATCAATTATATTTAAATGTCTGCTTAAGCATAGTAAGCACTTTCCAGGCTACCCGCTACACTGAATTACACAAAAATAAACAGGTCCAGACACAGAAATCCTTCTAAGATATGAGGCAATTCATAACATTTTAAGGTTCTGTCAAAAATGAATGTTTTAATTATTTAAAAAAAAAGAATCAAAAATGATTCCTCTTTTTCATCAAAAGGACATAATGGCCAACATCATAAATTTAAGATACTGTATTTATAGAATTACAGAATTCTAAACCTTCTGAAGAATGCATTATTTTTAACACATACAATGCATTCAATACTATTAAAAAAAAAGCAAGAGTAAGAAACAATTTCTGAGCACTGGGACAGTTAAAAAATTAAATTATTACAGGTTAAGGTTACTGATCTCCTGGTTGTATGACCTGGCAAGTTACTCAATCTCTGTGTCTCAGCTTCTTATCTGAAAATTGCAGTTAATGATGGAATGGAGTTGTTGTGTAAATTAAAGAAGAAAATGTTTGTAAAGCATTTGCATGAGCCTAATGAATACCAAGTACTTATTAAAATCTTTCACTGAGCATAAAATTCAAAATTAATATCAAAATAGCTAGGCACAATAAATATAAAAGTCATCCTAACCAAGGCATGTAGTCTGCAGCCCACTTTCATAAAATGAAGCACATGTTGGGAAGAAAGTCAACCTTTATTCCATATAAATGACTCATGGAAAATACATAATTCACATTCACCAATAACATTTGGAATTTCTCCCCTGGATGATAATTACTTGGGCAGCAGAGAGAAAAACTTAATAGCTAGCTACTATCTGCCAGGACCTAATCCGCATTTTCTCTTGCTATGACGTCTTGCTTTCACTTTCATGTTGACCTTCACAGACTTTCATGTAAATCTGCATCTGTACTATAAAGAGCCTGCCCATCAGCAGGCACACTGAGGAAAGGCTTTATGATTTCATTCCCATGGTCTTCCCACGCCCAAACCAACCGGAGGCTGAGCTCAGAGATCTGACAGTTTGGCACAGGAGGGCATCTGTGCCATCACATCCACTTCCATTACAGAATAAGTGAGAAATGTCGGAAAAGTACAAGGCAAATATCCAAGTTTAGGTCTCTTCAGGCATATATAGGCTTGACTGTAAGTTTCATGTTCTAAACTTCAAATTTTAAATACAAACGGTGTTTGGTTTATCAGCTGCTACCTTTCTATCAGGTCAGAATATTTCCAACACTCTGTGTGGCTGGCCTCATTTCCACTTTCTAACCAACAGAAGAGAAAGTATTTTTGCTTCAAAAATGAGACAACCCTTATACCTGTTGCTATTCCTTGTACGAGCACTCAAGCCAGTGGGGCTAGACTGGGGCTAGAGGAAAGCTACAGAATAACAGGAAGTTTCCTCTTTCATTTGTGCAACACTTGGGGTCCCAAACTCACTCGAGGTCTTGCTGTCCCAGGATCTAACAGGCAATAGCTATGACTCATTCAATGTGGCCTTCAGTCTTTCGTCACAGTGTTAACCTGGGGGACAGAAGTATCTCACAACCTCTGTGACTTGCAGCAGAATTCAGCTACCTAAACCCTACTACGTTGCACTGTCAACCAAATCTTTCTGTCACCTTATTTCTACTTCCATAGGATAAATCGGACTTAAAGGTCAGGAGACCAGCATCTGAATCCCAGCTCTGCTGCTTTCTAGTCATGTGACCTATGGCAGGTTTACCCTTTTCTTGTTCTGAGCCTTGGACTCAGCACTTAAGCTGTATCTGCTCGACCACCCACTGAGTTTTGTAGGGCCTGGGACTCTGAGTACATAAAACATTCAGAAAACATGAAATGCTATATATTCAGGTCTAAAGTATTGTCAGATGCAGATTCCACAACAACATTGTCTGCCACTAAAAGACTTCTGAAGGTGCCGCAGAGATTCTCAGCAAAGGGAGCAAATCTTCTCTGGGCTGACGGTGTACCTGCAGGGTCCGTGATGGGGCAGGTATGTAAAGAAGCACGTGCAACTTTAAAATGGCTTTATCCCAAATCCAGAAGAGCACTTCAGAGATACTTAACCACCACCCCCTGGCTCCCTTTTCCATTGTCTACAGTTTCAAACCATCTCTGTTCTTTAAAATTTTCTCTTCTTTAATCTTTCATTCATGTCCAACACCCTCATAAAATGTAGTAGAGTCTCCACCTCATGTTCTTGTGGTTAAAAGCACTGGCATTAAAAACTCAGTCTCAGGTCTGAGTTGTAGACCGCTGATTTCTTACCCTGAGACTTACACAAGTCAAATCATGTTTCTTTGCTTCAGCTGCTCATGTAAAATGGAGAAATACCACTGTCTCATAGAATATCACAGAAATACAGCCTGCACAACCAGGCCATTCTCTCGCTTATCTTCCAAACCACTAAACCCATTGGTTGTTTCTTGGTCCACCTCCTATCTGAACATTCTAGAGCATCTGACACAGCTGACTTCTTCCTTGGAATCTCCTCTCTTGTGGCTTCCCTTACACCACACCTTCCCGTTTCTCTAACTACCCCTTTGATTGTCCTATGTCTCTTTCATTATTCATCTTCTTCTCATTCCTTAAAATGCCCCAATATTATGTCCTTTGTCCCATTAACTTCTTATCTTGTCACCTACCTGAATGACTTGTTGACTTTCAAAACATTACCTCTCTGAAAATGATAGCCACCATTCCCCTTGCTGCCTCATTCTATGGCTAACAAAAATGTCACAGGCACCTTGAATTTAGGATACACCAAACCAAACTATCTTCCCCCCAAGCCTACCACATGCTCTGTCTTGGCTGAACATGTCCTCATCTACCTTAGCTGAAAAGCTTAGTCAGTTTTCACTTTTCCTTCCCCTTACTGCCTACATCCAACAGATCACCAGATTCTCTTTATCTACCAAATATCTTTTTATCCAACCCTTCAGTCCATTACCAATGTCCTAGTTTAAACCTCCATCATCTTTATCTGGATTACTTCTGAAACCTGGCCAGCCATCCTGCCTTCCACTGCCACACCCATCCCACTTCCATCATTCCACTTCCGGTCAGAGATCAAAACTCATTCCTGCTCAGACCTGTCACTGTCTCACCACTGCCTACAGGACTGAGGCAGATACGCAGCAGATACCCAGGTCTGCCACACCCGGGCCCCAATGTGAGCATCCTCTCATATCATTCCCATCCACTTAGCCCTGCCAGGAACACCCCAGGTTGGGAGAACATCAACTATTCCAGTACCTCCCTCTGGAGCAAAGAGCCATTTTACATGCAGTTTTGGAAAATAGAGATAAGTATCTCCATCTAGAACAAAGAACAGATATGTTTGCCGGCCATTATAAAAGAGTCAAGTTCCCAAGTTCAGAGCTTTTTTCTCCTATAATACAACCCACTGCATGTACCCTCTTTGCAGTACCCTAGGGAATCAGGGCTCAGAGTACCAACATAAAATGTAATACTCTGGCTATGAACAGTAAGAAACTGCCCTTCCTCTCTGATCCAGTATCCATGGAACTACACAGAATAACTTTTTCACATAAAAGTAGCATATGTAGAGGACAATCTAGTGACAGCCAAAGGAGAGGAAGGTTGGGGGAATGGAAGAAAAGGATGAAGGGTTAAAGAAGTACAAATTGGTAGTTGATAGAGGGTCACTGAGATGGGAGCATGGCTCAGGGAATGCAGTTAGCATTAACATAATGGGTAGGTGGAGAGCCAGAGGAGAGAAAGAGCAATTAGGGGGTCATTTTGTAAACCACATAAATGTCTAACTAATGCACTGTATATCTGAAACAAATAATAAAATATTTTTTTATAAAAAAGTAGCATAAAACCTCAGAACCTTCACTGTCTTGAAGCTATATTGAAGCTAATCTTTAAGAAAAGAAACCATATCTCCACCATTTTTCCTCTAATATCTTTCCTATAGAAAACACCCAAAACATGTTGATAAAGCCCACTTAACATGTGGATGCCCAGAAATAGTAAGTATTACAGTAAGTTGGAATGGAGGGGACAGCTAAATAGAGGCATATTTTATTTTCACACTCATCACTCATTTAGCTCAAGTTTAAGTAGTTACAAAATTTTACTTATATAAATCAGTAAAGAGATTCAAAGTCAAGGCAAAAGTTGGCTGTTGCTTTTTGCAACACCCCTTTCATCCGTTCTGTACAGAGATCAGAACATTATTAGATAAGGCCTAATAGTGTCTCACTGCTGCCATCTGCCTCTCCACCTCAGAGCAGCTGTGGCATCAGGGACTAAAGCAATTTTAGTCAATCCTGGACATCTCTTTTTTTGGAAAGCTTGAGATAATCTGAAAGCCATGGTCTTCGTCTTGAGTCTCTTCCTTTTTCTTCAGTGCCCCTGTCCATGTTACTGCTCAAGTGTCCACAGGACACTGAGGAAGAGAAGGCTGAAAGTCGAACCAGTTAATTTTGCTGCTATAATAAGAGCCACATAAAATTACTAGACAAACTGAATCATGGTGATTTCTCTTCCTATGTAAGTTACTCTTTTTAAAAAACTAAACATTTCTCAGTGCCCCTGTGTCTCGAGTCAATAATGGGATTACCTAAGTATGACTGTCTTCAATTAATAATAGATTTATCTATACATAAGCAATTCACATTTACTGAGCACTCAACATGTACCAATGCCCTGAGCATTCTCTTTTAATTCTCACAACTCTACTAAGTGGATACTTCCATTAGTCCATTACATACACAAAAATCAAGAAACAGAGAGGTTAAATAACTAACTTGGTTGCATAGCTAATAAGTGGTAAAACAGATGCCAATGAAGAATGAATTTTGAGCACGACTGATTTTTGAGCTCATGCTCTTCACCACTGTGTTAAGAATACCTCAAGAATCTTCAAAGAAAATGCCACAGACCTCATCAGTATTTGAACCCAACACACATAACCTAGCATGCCTACTTTGTAGCAAACTACCTTAACCATTTGTTCCTATTAATCTTACTCAACTTGGAAGCTAACAGCTTTGGAAGCTTATTTGTTCTTAAAACAAATAAGATTACTAATTGAGAAAATGAATAATCAGTCCTGACTCGCCTAGATTTAGTATTTCAGTTTTGCATTTGCATTTTTGCAGACACCACAAGACTCTGCAGCTCTCTCCCACATAAGACTGTCCTCTGTATCCACCCACACTCATCTCGCACCCATTATGATTAAAAAAAGAGTGAGCAAGAAACTCTAGTTTACTTGCTGTAAATTTTCTGGGGACAGCTGTTCTTTATCTTCTTCATTTTGCACTTAATTTGCCCTTAGCAATTTAAGATTAATGTGCAATCATGGTGAAAATATATTGCAAGCTCACTCTGGCATCACCCCACAAAGATCAATACTACACTCTATATTACCCTCTTATTGCAGGCCCATCCTGAAACCCCATACAATTTCAGAAATGCTCCGGAAGCAGAAAAATCTTCAACCCAACTTCAGGAAGGTTTTCTGAAAACCTAAAACTTTCCTTTTCAAAAAAAGAAAAATTCACTTTTACATGTGATAAATCTTAAGACTGTCACATCTAAGAGGTGGCTTCCTACTTGTATCCCATGAATTCACAGCTTGTTACAAAGCTGAATCTGATAACTGACAGCTTGCCTAGACCGACATTTTAATGCCATACTCTAGAAATTAAAGTGAATATTCAAATTATTCACATATGGAAGTTTTTTTAAGGGAAACTTCATAAACAAAAGTGGCATACAAAATTAGTTTTAAATCACAATGACTATTTAAAAAATAGTAACTAAAAGAAGTTTTTCAGCAAAAGCATCTCACTTTATTTTTGCATATTTTATAATGCATGCACCTGAAAAACGACGAGTCACACGGGCCCAGAAAAAATATATGATATTGGCTATGGAAAGTGGTTCCTTTTCCAGAAGGGGAGTTATCCACTTAAAGAAATCACGTAGTTAATCACCAAGATCTAAAACCATAAGACTCTTACACATATAACGTGATATATCTTTCTATGTGTAAAATATTACCCAGAATTCAGAGATGCTGAGAAATTCATAAAGTAGTAAAACCCAATCCTACATGTTATTTGAAAGTACTAATTCCAACCACATATAGAAAAATAAATCCTTCCAGTTTTATAAATTGTTGGAACATGTTATATTGCCAATGTGGCATTTTAATCAAATCTCTAAACACTCAAGCAAAAAGCAATTGCTTATTGAGTGATAACTATGTGTGTAAGAGGCAAGAAGAAAAAAAGACATTAAAGGTCCAGAAATAAGATAAATTTGTGAAATGCATAACAATGCTAAGCAATATAAATGTCAAATGAAGAACATGGACATTTCACAATTAAAACAATTCAGGGGAAGGATGGAAAGGGGACATAAAGAAAAACATTTAATAAGTATCTACTAAGCACAAAAATTAGCCCTTTCATTCTCACAAATGTGGGTTGTTGTAGACAGTGTGAATGAACTTCTAGTTATGTTCTTTTAGAAACTAAATGCCTATCTTACTGCACCGCTTTGGAGCTTAAACCTGACAGCTCTTTATCATTCCACAGAAAGGTACACCTCCTTCAGAGTACCAGAATGCCTGCATTCCTCCCACACGCCTCTCGTGCCTTCCTCTGGTCTTACCCAATGTCTCTTTTTCTTTTTAAAAAAAAATTATAGTTGACATGCAATATTATATTAGTTTCAGGTGTACAACACAGTGATTCAACATTTAAATATCTTATGACGTGATCACCACAATAAGTCTAGTAACCATCTATCACCACACAGTTATTACACTGTTGATTATACTCCCTATTCTGCACATTACAGTCCCATGACTTATTTTCTGACTGTAAGTTTGTACTTCTTAATTCTCTTCCTCTTTTACATCCATCTCCCCACATCCCTCCCCTCTGGCAACCATCAGTTTCTTCTCTGTATCTATGAGTTAAGGCCCAGATGCTTTGCGTTCTTTCAAACATCTACACTTCAGCCCACACCCTTTCCCCTGCCAAAATCCTTACTTCTGATGCTCCACATCTGTGCACCTGGACAATTCCTCCTCATCCTTAAGAACTTAGCTTAAGCACTGGGTCCTCAAGGAAGCCCTGGGTATAGTGTTTTGGAGGCCCAGGAGAAGCAAAGGAGATGAAGGAGCCCAGCATCTTCTTCTAGAGATGCAGAAAGAACATGAGACTCCATCGTGAGAGCCACAGGTCATGGTGGCTCCACAGGAATGTTTATTTTCAGCAAAGTTAACACAGTGGAGGAAAGGCTATCTGACACAGCTTGAGAATAATGGAGGTTTTCCCACAAAAGGATAAACTACTACAGGGCACCAGAAACTGGGGGTCATGCAAAGATAGGCAGGAGGGGCTGGAAGTGAAGCGGTGAACTGACTGAACAAGGGGTACCATGAATACTTGTGAATTTGCCTCAGATTCACCTCCAAAGCAGGTGAAACTTAGACTCTCGTAAACCCAAAACCACTTGGACCCATCATCCGAGGGCCTGATACACTCTACTCTTTCAGAAAAGCCCTCATGGCTTCATCTATCCTTTACCAGCAAAAGAAAACTCTCTCCATCTGACTGTTCTTATTGGACCTCTCACTGTCTACAGCAGAGGCCCACCCGCCACTGATTCCAATTCAAAAGAGCTGGATTGGACTCAGGAATCTGCATTTTCAAGAATCACCACTGGTGATGCCAATACACATCACCAGGTCTGCCATGGACCGCTGAGTGCCCTGATACCCTCAGTTTCCCAAACTAAAACTTGAAAGTAAAATTCCCTGCAGAACTCTGATCCTTTCTGTACAACCAACCGCTAAATGTGACTACTTCATCTGCTAAATCATTCGGATGTATCCATGTTATCTGACCCCAGCTGAATCTATCCTTCCGAATCAGCTGCCTCCCCTATGGCATACCCCAGCTTAGGCAGAGTTCTTTTGCACTAAAGCATCATCCATGAAATGACCATACTCATATTTACCTAAGTCTGCTACTCTGCTATCTACCACCCTCAAACCCAACTCCCTCACAATTAAATATAAATGTCTGAGTATTTCTATTTCTCCATGCTTCCTCTCCAGTCAAGTCTGGCTTGTTTTCTGTCTCTACAACTTTGCTGAGATTTCTCTAAATGACAAAATATACCTCCCTATCCCTCAAATCTAAGGAAGCCTGTTCCTAAACAAAGTCCCTCAACTATACCAACTACTCTGTAATCCATCAGCATGCATCCAAATTCTCTTAACCCTTGTAAACTTGTAACACTTAGATTTTACTACCTAGTATACTTCAATTGTTTACAAACATCTATGTTTTGCCTACTGTTACTGGATCAAGGATTACATGTAACCAACCTTTAATATGTACTTCCAAAGACCTAGATGAAGGCTATGCAGACCCTGTGATTGTTCAATAAATACTAGTTCAGATTAGAACTAGCGTTTAACCATGGTAAATTATCTGTTAGGAAGCAAAGACTACTGTGTTATTTACTTCAGAATTTTTCTGTGTTGTTTGTTTGGGGTTCAGATGGGTTATTTTAAAATAAAATGGGGTGGGGGAAAAGGCTCCCTATGTAGCAGGACATAAAGCTAACAACTGTGTATTCCATTTCTTCAACATAAGCAATTCAAGGATGAGTGGTTTCCAAACATTACTACATTATTAGAATATCTGGGGAGTGTTTAAAAATCTCACTTCCCAGTTTACATTTCATAGCAATGAAGTTATACTGACTGGGGGTAAGAGCCAGACAGAGGTATTTTTTAAAGATCTCAGGTGATTCCAGTTTCCAACTATGTTTGGGAAAAGGACTGGTTTGGTACACATGAGCAGTAATTTCCATTTCCTAATGGCAGTAGGATGGCCTAGTTCCATTAAGAGCTGGTATATATTATTAACAAATATCTGGGAAACGGATGAAAGATTAGTTGATCTGACTCACAAACATGCCCTAATTTCATCAGCAAATGACTACAGAAATGAGAGCATGTTAATTGATGCTGATATTGTAGTGAAATGAGGTTTGTTCTCATCTCAGGAGTAACTGCTAAACAACCCCACTCTGGCCACGATATACTAGCAGCTACATACGTTAATATAAACTACATGTGTTACCTAACACTGTATTATATTAATGCCATATACTATATCATCAAAGATATGTTAGTACACTAAAAACATTATCTTTTCTTAGGGTACTAAAGACTATAGTAAGTTTTAGATGTTTGATAGTTCAGCAATGTCACAAATAAGATTGATAATAAAAATGTCAAATGCCATTTTAAAAAAAACACGTTATGAAAAAGATACACTAACTGCTTTAACCAAAACATATGAAATGAGAGTTTTCAGATAAAGGCAGTCATGTTGAAAACACAGAAAACAGTGATTAGAGATAATTTTTCAACCAGATCTCCTTAAATGCCTCTGGTTAACAGGCACATAGACCCATGAAAGACATAGCAGTCACTAATGCTATATACCAAATAATTCCACCCTCTACTAATTTTTCCAGGCTCCTGGGAGGGTTGTGTCACCTGAACTCCTAGGGTAAAAAGAGGTCTTGTGACTATTTCTGACCAATTAGTTGTGAGCAAATGTAACTCACTTCAAAAGCAGAGCACTCAGTGGTTGTTGGTCCAAAGTCCTCGAAAGCTGTTTCCCTTAGGCAAGGCAACCAGGCACTGGTAAGAGCACATATCAGTGATGAGCAGCAAAGCCTAGCTTGTAAGGCCTGAGTGAGAGCTAAGTCCTGTTTTAAGCCATGGAACACATGCAGGTTTCTTGTTACAGGAACATAAACTGGCTTTATTCCGACTGAAGAAAAAAATGAGGCAACATGACTTGTAGCGTAAAAAAGGTCAACAGCCACAATAGTTGATTTGTAGGAAATCATTACATTAAGACCAAATTCCTTGAATGAACTTCCAAACTAAGCATAAAAGCCTGAGATTCTGATGTTCCTCCTCATTTTTAATATGATCTGACAGTTGATCTTTTTAATTCTATTTTTAGTCTATTACTCCATTATAAACAAAAGGCTTTAGTAATGGAAGACCTTTAGGAAAAAAAGATTTCAAAAAAAAATGCTTTTAAAAAATTTTTAAATGGAAAAATCTAAAAATGTTTAGACTCATTCTTCTGTTAAAAACACCTAATTTACATATTTATAATAAAAACAAATTCAATATATGCAGATTCCAGTACATATGTTCTATTCAACGTACGTAACACTAAAAAAACTACACACACTGATCAGAAAGAGTTCGAGACAGATTTTTATCTGTTCAGTAAGAAGCAAGTATGTATAAAACATATTTTGGGGAAATGATTTATCAAAATAATAAGCATGCAAGTGATACAATTATGGTTCTTAAGAAGCTCAAGAAAAACAAAAATATGAATTAAAAAGTGAGAGAGCTGAAAATCACAGCATTTTTTCTAAGTTCTAGAAATTGTGAAGCTCTAGGGAAATGAAAAAATTTGTCAGCTCAACTTCAGTGCAGGTTTAAATGAATGAAAAATCTGTCAAAGCCTGAATTGTCACTGTAAGAGTATGGGAGAGAAGGCTTTCTGTGGCTTGAATTTTTATTATTGATGGGCAAATCCCCAAATCATGAAACAGCTCAGCTCACATTCATCTGTTATCCAGAATTCTAATTTCACAGGTGGCAGTCTTGGCTTTATAACAAAGGCCTTGTTTTGACAGAAAACATGAATGCGATGCTTCGTCTCACTAAGTCATCCAAAATAGGACTGGGATATGCAGCGTACAAAAGTGAAATATTCACTTTATCCATACACTTTACTAAGTCTCTAAACAAAGAGAAATTCAACCTCCAAAAAGAGCCTGTTTGCAATTTTCAATATTTAGTTTCTCTAAAGTCTATAGGAATGGTTACAAAGTGCCAGAGCCGAATTTTTCCTTAGAGATTACAAAGAAAATGCCTTTGAGCTTGTGGTTGAGGAATGGATTAGCTAGCCTTAACTTTAAAATGGAAGCAACCTAAACATTCATCAACATGTGAATGAATAAACAAATTGCAGTTTATCCATCTGAAGAAATACTACCTAGTAATAAAAAGAAAATGAGCTAAGAATACATCCAGCAAGATGAATCTCAAAAGCATCAGGCTAAATTAAGAAGCTAACTCAAAAAACCTGTACACTGCATGATTCCATTTATATAAAATGCTTAAAAAAAAAATCTAAGTGATAAAAAGCAGCCAGCTCAGTGGCTTATCAAGATCCAAGGAAGAAACAGAGATTGATTGCCAAGAGGCACACAAGAATTTTGACCAGAGGTAGAAATCTATGATTGTGGCAGTACCTATATGACTGCTTACATTTGTCAAAACTCATCAATTTGTACAGTTAAAATCAGTGAACTTTACTGCATGTATATTGAACATCAATGAAACTGATATTTAAATGGAGGTTGACAAGACAGTGGAAGATGGAGACATCTTGATAGTGCATGAACAAAAAGTGATTAAGATTGGCAGTCCAAAGCTGCTGATCTTCTAACACTCATTTTAGCACATTTAGTTTCAATGCTGAGGAGAAATATGTAAATAAAAAAGAAAATCCACCTCCCCCATCATAATAAATGAACAACTGAAACTCTGACACTTAGACTGTGCTTTTGGCATTAGTGGTTTTTACTTTACAACACTTAACCATGCAACAAGCATTTTAAACGACTCTTACATTTTTACATACCCTTATGCCATTCATGAACAAAATGATTCAATCATGTTACCTCGTGATTCAACTGCACTGATGCATTTTCTGATGATTGTGAATCCCATCTTATCCAACTGTGCACCTAAAATAAAGAGTCATAAAATATTAAAGGTGCAGTTGAAGACTTACAAACACAAAAATTCTTTTTAATTTATTATTTCACTATTAAAAAAAGAAAGTTAAAGTTATATATTGTCTGTTTCAATAATGTGAATGAGAATTTAATATATTTAGAAGAGCACTTACTGGAATATTAGAACATCTATTACCAATAATTTAAAAACTTTAAATTTATAATTAATATAATTTTATATTAATAAACAACTTATTTTAACAGTGGGGGAAAAAGTGATAAAAATCTTTAGGGTAAGTTATCTAGAAATAGTTAAGACATATTTTGCCAAAATCCCAACACCAGCTCAGTTTTTTAAAAATTATATGTGAATGAAGGTATTAAAATCACTTGACAGTTGGAGAAATAAAACAACTTTTTTTTTAACCTAGGGGAAAATATTTAAGAAATACTTCTAAAAAATATTATTTGGGTCATCAGCTTCAAAAAGAATTTCATATTTTATACCATGTTCTAAGCATTTAATATTTACTATTTTCATAATAAATTTAAAACATGATTCATATAAAAGATTTTGAAAATATAATTTTATATATATTTTTTAATGCAGACACTTGCCTATGATTAGGCTGGCATATTTGAACAGCCTAATAAAAGATAATTCTTGCTTAAAAATGAAACAGGAAAACCAAATATTTTAGTCTGAATTTAGAACTAGAGAAGAGCAATACTAACTCTTGGCTCTCAGCGGGGATTGCGCGAACAATCCATGAATATAAACTTTGCAGGTTTAATGCTAAGCTTGAAGAGAATTTTAATAAAGGAAATTGGGCTGTGGTTTGCTGTTTAAGGAACTACTGTTCACAACATTTTATAAAATGTGTTTCTTTTTGCTTGTCAAAACTTTTTCCTCACAAAAAAAGGCATGCTTCCATTTTTCTATAAGAAAGGAAAAAGAAAAAAGAAAAAGGAGAAAGGAAGGAAAGAGGGAAAAGAAAAGAGGAAGAAAGGGAAAAGGAGGGAGGGACAGAAAGAAGAAGGTGCTCCTGACATTTACAACCTCCCACGCACGGTTTCCAGCGCCAGGCTAGAAGAGATGTCTTCTATTCAAGCATTGACTTGAGAGATAGGCACATCACGATAATTGTGAAATCGAGTGTTACGTAACATTATGTTTCCAAACTGTGGATATGGGATAAATGTAGTCTTAACTTCTCCAAAGATATCAAAAGTAAATTCATAAAGAATCCAGCAAATCTGATCATATTTTGGTTCATCTGTTTAAAAATCAAGAGTACAGAGACAAGCAGTACTTTATGCTCCTCTAGTGAATAAAATGCAAGTGAAGAGCGCTGTGTTAGAATACTTGGCCATTGTCCATTATTTTCTAAGGTGCAATGGCCTAATGTTTGTATAGCCACCTTTAGAGACTTTAAAGGATATCAAGGGTGAGGAGGGTTGCAAACGAGGGACCTGATAAACAGGTCCTACCCTTAAGGAAGCTGAAAGACACAACTGAAATTCCTATGTGTTCATTTATGGCTAGAAGAATAAATACCAAAGTGAATTATACAGAACATATTTGATTTTTGTAGAGAAAGTAATTGTAGAGAAAGACTTTTTTTAAAGTTCAGAATGGGAAAGATCAATGAGGGTTACAGTAGTCTAGGAAGATCTGAACAGGATTCCAGTGGATAAGACAGGATATATGTAACATTTGGAGGATTAGCTTAGAGAGAATGCATAGTGAGTACCCAGCAATAGTCTGACATCAGCAACGAAAACAAGAACACTTGTGGAAAAGGGAGACAGTCTCTTTTAAAAATTAGCACTTACTTCCTTCTGGTCTTGGGATGATAGCTCTATTAAAACTATGGAACAGCTAGTAGGAGAGAAAAAAGGAAAACAATGTTTTTAACAAATCAATAAAAATGATTCTAGTAAACATATCTAGAACCATGCAAAAAATACACTGATATTGGTGAATTACCACCATGTGCGCAAATGTCAAGACAATCTATTTGTCTCTCACTGAGGTATGCCAAGGCAGCAAAAATAAGATGAAGGGACCATGTTTCTTAAGGAACTTATTGGAAGATCACGTAAATATGAAATGCTCAGCCTTATAGCTATGAGATGACAAAGAAACTGCTGCAGTCTAATCAACAAAATGAAGCTCATCTTTTCACCACAATTTCTAAAATTTGGTATTTACTCAATTAAGAGATGACTCCTGCCTATCATCTAAATAACTACATCTGAAATAGCTAGGTAATACTTCTAGGCTGCCTCTAAGAATTCTAGCACTTCCCCATTATTTGCAAGGCATACGTAGCATCTGAAAAAAATATGCACTACCTTAGCTGTCCCCACATAAACACATAGCTGAAGTCAGTTATGCTCCCTTTAACAACAGGGATATGCTATGAGAAATCCATCAGTAGGTGATTTCATCCTGTGTGAACATTACAGATGGCACTTACACAAACCTAGATGGTACAGCTTACTACAGTAATTCTGAGTGTTGTACTTTAATACAACTGGCAGTGCAGTGCGTTTATACCAGCATCTCCACAAATACGTAATATGCTACAAAGGCTACAATAGGCAATAGGAATTTTCTGGGTCCATTATAATCTTATGGTACTATTGCAGCATACACGGTACATGCATGCAGTGTATGATTTCTGGAGACTTGCCTTTATCTGTGAATCTCGAATTAATTACTTGGCTCTTTACAGAAGAGGTTATATACATCTTCAAGGTTACACTAAATGGTTCCTCAAGGACTTGGTCAAGCAATCTATTTGCTATACAAACTCATTTTCCAAAGCACCTCTTGCATCTTAGGAGAAAAGTCCTAGTCAACACACTGTCTTTGCTAGAGGATTAACATACCCTGTTTTGGATCTCAGTAGCTATTAATGCTCTAAGTACTCTTGACTCCTAGTTAAATTTGAAGGACAAATTAAGAATAAGCAGACAAATAAAACTACAGAGGCTAAATGCAGATAAACATGAAAAAATTATACAGAAATCTGATACTTTTTTCCCTCATGGGTGACACATTTTCCTGCATAAGAGCTACTTTTAAAAAATATAATTTGGATTTTCTTTTTTCAAACATCACATCGAGACTGCCACAGGCACTGGTGCCCAGCTGCCTCACCCCTGCCGCCCATACTCTCACCAGTGTGCCCCCATTACCAATAGTAACGCTGTTCGTTTCATAAACTCTATTCTGACAACTCTCTTTTTCCTACATGACCCCTCTTCCACTTTGCAAACCACACCTTCTCCCTTTTTTAAAATCCTGCTAGAATGGCAAATGCTTTCCAGATAAGCCCACCTCGTACCTGTACTGGCAATTTATTCAGTCATTATACGTGAAGCAGAGTTTATTTAAATTGATTCTATGGCATTTTCTGTAATTATCCTCACTAAGTCCCCAATTCAATACACAATCTGCCCAATTCTCAACTCCCAAAGGTCAGCAGTCCACTTTAATGAAAGTAGCATTTGAAAAAGTGGGAAACAGACTGAATTCCTGTGCCTCTGGATCTACATCCCAGCCTTTAATTTATTCCTGAACCAATCTGAAGATAAGAGGCCCATTCACTAAGGCTGCATGATATTGCATACAGTAATCCATTAGGCTAACCCATAAATTGCTAAGTCAGGGAACATAATTACAGCAGTCACTTCTGATACTGCCTGCACTGCTTCATATTTACTGTTCCATCTTCACTGAGATCAAAATGAATTGCAAGCCTTTATTGTGCTCATCACCCAAAGTTCCGTCAGGTGGAAAGGAGAAATGGGGAATCTAGATGACTTCCTCGAGCAAAGCAAATGTGAGTGGCAAAGTCAAGAAACATCAAAAGTAAAAACTAATGATATACCAGCCTTATGTGCACCACTGCTACCTCAAGTGAAATGACTAGAATACTGAGTGCTTCCAAGATTAATTCAAACACCAGTTTCAACAGGGAACTTTTTCTAAGTAGTATAGAGTAAAAATAACATAAAAATGAACACAAGTCAACTCCAAAGGATTCGAAATAAAACGAGACCATTGATTGATTATTCTTACAGCCTCTTTTCCACCCAGTGCTTCCAGCCACTGCTTCCTTTCCTCTTCTGAGAACGCCTGCATGGTTAAGGGAACGCCAGGCCTGAAAGACACCAGAAAAGGTGAGGTTAGTTACTCCGGCTGCCAAAAACAGACCTCCTTTTCTTCTTCTTAATGTCTCGTGGTGGTGACCGAGGTACTTTACATTTTAATTGTGATCAATTATGCATCATAAAATTTGCCATCTTAACCTTTTTAACTGTACAGTTTAGCAGTGCTAAGTACATTACTGAGCAACCAATCTCCAGAACTCTTCATCTTGTAAAACTAAAACTCTGTACCTATTAAACAACAACTCCCCATGTCTCCCAGCCCAACAACCCTCCTTCTACTTTCTGGGTCTTTAAATTTGACTATTCTACATAACTTTTATATGTGGAATCATATAGTATCTGTCTTTTTGTGATTGGCTTATTTTACTTAAAATAACATCCTTCATTTTCATCCATATTGTAGCATAGCTCAGAACTTCCTTTTTTAAGGTTGAATAATACTGCATTATAAGTATATGCCACCTTTTGCTATCCATTCATCCCTCACTGGACACTTCTTTGCTTTCACCTTTGCGCTACTATAAACAATGCTGCTATTAGCACAGGTATACAAATATCTCCTCAGGACCCAGCTTTCAATTCTTTTGGGTTTATACCTAGAAATAGAATTGCTGAGTGTGACATAATGACAAATATACATTTGGTTTCTGACCCTATTTTTCTGGCACACAGCTCCTAAAAAAAACCCTTGGAATCTCTGAAATGATAAGTATTTTTTCTGTATACAAATGAGATGATGGGGCTGGGTGCTTCTGGATAGCCTCATGATGGGGGTTGGCTGCCAGGGGAACCAACCAGATGATTAGAGGATTGGAACTTTCAGTCCCACCCCATCCTCACCCTTCCCAGAAGGGAAGAGGGGCTGGAGATTGAGTTCAATCAATTATGGCCAATGACTTGATCATTTCCTACACAATGAAGACTCCATAAAAAAATGCAGGGTTTGGACCTCCTCCAAGCTGGTGAACACATGGAGATGCTTAGAGGGTGGCATGCCTAGAAACAACATGGAAGCTCCCAGCCCTTTCCCCCATGCCTTATCCTATATAACTCTTCATCTGGCTGTTAATTTATATCCTTTAAAACATCCTTCTAATAAATTGGTCATAGTAAATAAACTGTTTTCCTGTGTTCTGTGAGACATCCAATAAATTATTGAACCCAAGAGGGTCATGGTAACCATTAATTTATAACCAGTCAGTCAAAAGTGCAGGTGACAACCGGACTTGGAAATCTAATCTAAAGTAGGGAGGACAGTGTTGTGTGACTGCGCCCTTAATCTGTGGAGTCTACACTAATTCTGATTAGTGTCAGAATTGAGTTAAACTGTAAAACACTCAGTTGGTTCCCATAGAGAAGTGGAGAATTAAATTGCATGGTGTGAAAATCCAAACATTGGAAGTGTAGAAGTATTTTGTAAGTAGGGTTTTTCCTTACATTGGGTAACATAGCAATTCTACTTTTAATTTTTTGAGGAATTGCCACACTGTGTTCCCCAACAGCTGTACTACAGTGTATTCCCACCAAGCGTGCACAAGGATTCCAATTTCCCCACATCCTCACCAACACCTGTTCTTTTGTGTCTGTCTCTGTTTCTCTTTGAAAGTAGGCATCCTAATAATGTGTGAGGTGGTAGTTATAATTCAGTTCTTATTTATTGAAGAAATACATATTTATTGTCACCTCAGACATGGACAGAGTAAAACCAGAAAGTCACTTTTCACCCATCCAGGAAGATAGCACTGTTAACCATTTGGTGTGTTCCCCTCTGTATTTTTAGAGCCCTGTTTTGGTCCTCCGGACCAAATGTCTACTTTTCTCAGGTTAATTTATTCAGGCATTTGGAGATCCTGCCAGAAAACTCAATATTAGGAAGGAATCCTAGAGAGAAAAGCTATTAATAATACCTCGGAACCTGTGGTTGGTTTCTCAAATGAAACAAATATGTATATTTGATGAAAAGTATTTTAGAAGTAAACTTTTCTGGCAAGGAAGGCAAAACACTCCAAAACACAGAAAACTAAGTAGATGGTTGAAATGGAAAGTAAATACAAATCCTTCTTTGATATTGAACATAGTTTTTTTTTAAGTTATCATACCTATAATTTCACCTCATATTAAATTATCAGATAATCTTTTCAAATAAAACCAAGCTGTAAGAATCAGCCATAAGTCAGTAACCACTAAAATTTTTATAAAGTATAAAAAATTCCAAAAGCACTATGCCAAATATGAAAAAGCTGTGCTCCCAACACTCACTCCCACAGGCATTATGCTTTCTCTCCACATGACGGTTATGAAGCAGAAGAGAAGTTATTTGTTTAAAGTTCACTCTGAAATAACTATAGTTGCAACTGATAGGCTCTTATCTATGACCATTTTCTCTAGACTACAAATTTTGTGGAAAGGATCATCAATAATCCCCCAACCCCAACCCTGAACAGCAAAATAGCTGGCTACCGTCTACTCTAAACATTCTTGCACTGGCCCAGCTTTACCAAGTCCCTCGTACCATGTGGCACAGAGCCGAGGTCCCACATCCTCCAGCTCTACCTCCTTTCAGAGCAAGAATCAAAAAGCAAGATGCCCAGACAACCAGGCAATTTTCAGAAGTTCCTTGACTGGGACATGAAACATTGGCCCTTATTCTTAGTAACCCTCATTGGCACAGATTTTTTTTTTCTTTACATCAAGCTATAAAATAATACTTGCACACAGGGGTCTCAGATCTGCCAGAATGCTCCATTTTTATAAAGACAAAATACATACATACATATACATACATACATACATACATACATACATACACACACACACACACACACACACACACACACACACACACACAGACCTCTCTAAAAATTACACGTATTCAAACATTTAATATGCAAGTTAGGTGAACTAAGTATAAAATGTAAAATGAGATGTTAAGGCAAATACTTAACAGAAAGTTGACAGCTTTTCTAATCCAGGAATGACAAAACTGGCAAAGATAATGGGACCCAAGGTCAAAAATGGCAACCACTGACATGGGAAGATAACAACAGGGTTGATATACATTCAGCTCAATGAGCCATGAGTGACTGTCAACTATGCTTTAAGTCTTATACGAGAGGGTCAGGAATTATTTACTGCATACCTTACCATGGGCTAGGCATATAGCCACAAAGGGCTTACTATCTAGCATAGAAAGAAGAAAGTAACTTATGACAAATTATTAATTGTAATTATACAGAGCTGCAAGGGAGTCAGACAGACTGTAAATGAGTGAATCTAGCCACTTCTGAGAAAAAGATGGTGCAATAAGGACATCAGATGTTCTCATGAACATAAAAACATTTAACTTCAAATATGTTAAATTGTGGTCAAGAAGACCCGTTTGTGGCTAATTCAGCTGCCAGTCTTAGCAGGCAACTTAAGCATTTCAAGGTACAACAGGAGTAAGAAAAAAGACTGATCTAACCCTGGATGCTAGGCTTCCTTGGGGAAGGTACATTTAATCTGAGGCCTGAAGGATGAATGGCCACGCCAGAGAAATGGGACCAGAGCTGTCCTCTAAACCGAGAAGGTACATAGGAGAAAAAACACATTCGCGAAACTGGAAATAGCCTCATCACTAGTCCTGTAAACCAGTTGTAAACTGGCACCATGGAACTTTGGAGAGGTGGCCTATAGTCCGACCACATAGGGCCTTGCTGGTCATGCAATGGATTTGGTTTATCCTAAACGTTACTGAAGGTTTTTAGTAGGAGAACAACATGATCAGATTAAATGTGGACATCAATACTGGCTGCTAGGTGAAAAATGGACTGAAGATAGGCAAGAACTGGCTGCAAAGGCTCATGAGAAGACTGAAAGGATAAGACAGAATAGCAAAAATGAAAAAAAAATTAATGCATTTGATTAATATTCAGAGATGCTTCTACATGCTTTGGGCAACAAAATAACAAGTAATAAAGCCATCACTCAAATAATAAGAGACAGATCAATTATAACACAGCATCAATAACTAGTAAAGGGATTCTGTGGAAGCCAAAAACAACTGTAGCAAATACAGATTTAATACACTTATACTCACAAAATTAGACATGGAGCCTGATGAAATCCCTTGTGCTTTCTAATCCCTTTTGGTTTTTCCCTTAAGGTTTTCCACTGATATGTGAGGGGAAATCATATTTACCACAGGTAGATGGCTGGGTATCTTTAACCAAGTTACACACAGAGCAGCAAAGAGAGAAGCCGGGTAAGAGAAAGAATGCCTGCTGCCAGTAACTTGGAAGACAAGAAAAAAGTGTTGCATGATGAAGAATTTAAAGAGCTATGAACTGCAATTATAGATACTAAAGTAAGGAAAAAAGCAACTGTCAAGCTTCAAACGAAACAGCCATATTATATCTGAATAAAAATCAATGTGGCATAAAAACTAAAGTAGTATTATATGCCTTCTCTCCAGGCACAATCACTCAGACCTGAGCTACCTAGCCCTTTGTGGAAGATAGCAGAAAACAAACACAAACCTGTTGTGAGATTAAGCAGAGATATGTCACCTAGAAGAAAAAAAAATTCTATTTGCTTACATTTTGACAAATAATAAAATGGTAACACAAAACAATTCTACTTTTGAGAATTAGTTCATGACATTACACATTCTCCAGAATATTCCATGCTTGTAATACATTACTTAAAGGGATCAGTCACTAGTATTACATAAAGCTGGGTTCCCATCCTGTCACAAAGACTGCTCACATCCATTTCTTATTGACTAAGCCCCTATCTGTAAAACACCAGTATAGGAAAAATAAAATGTAGCACACTAAAAATATGTGTTAATCATTTTTAATTTATCAAGGTCCTTTCTTCCTTTAATAATCAATTAGTAGGAAATCATTAAGCACAAATGAGACTAGGAAATACAGGGCACATTTTAAACTACAGTATTAATAGCATCTAATTGTGAAACCAAACTTAGGATTGTAATAATCAGGAATATTCCAATGCTTTTCTAAGAGAAATGTTGAAAAGGGGGAAAATAAATAAATAAATCAACCAGCATGTTACAAGTCCTGTACTAAATTTTAATGAGGAGAAAGTGCCAAGGCCGAAAAAAAGCACTTTTTACAAATTAAAGAAATGTAGCTTTCATAATCAGTTTTTCATACATGTGGCTAGAAAAAACAATTAAAGTATAAGTCTATGAATCATACATTTTTCGAGAAAAGCATGCTGCCTAATTTTACTAGGCAGCATGTAAGGGTGGAAGATTTTATAACAACTCCTTTCTTCTTTCCATCAAAAAGATGTTTCAAACAGAGCAAGTCAGCAATGATACAGCCAGAAGGATCATACCCTCCAATACAAGTGAATTCAAAGCATTAATCACTAAAGAACTGTTGCCTCTGCTTAGAACATAGAAAGTTAAGACAACACTATTCTCACACTAACAAGAATGAGATGGACAACCTGTAAAATCATAGCCATTTTTATTTTTAAATAACTATCTGAGAACTAAAGATGCAAAGAATCATAATGAATTAAAATGTAGAAAGTTACAGGCCCTTTCTTGGAGAGAAGACAGAGAGAGAAAGAAAGAGAGAGGGAAGGAGGAAGGGAGTGCGAGAGGGAAAAACACAGGTATACATGGCTGGCTTTCATCTTCTGTAAAGCAGCAGAACAAAGAGGAAGCCATCAGAGATGAGGAAAACAGAATTTAAACAAAATTTTAAAGCAAGAGTATGAGCTGGTGGGATGGTTTAGAATCCTTAAAAGACAAAGTCACAAAGAGAGTCTGAGCCCACCCTTCAACTCCTTCTGATGGGCCATCACCAAGTGCTCAAGGAGACAATCTGAGAGCAGGATAAAAGAGAGCCGCCGGCCCATGCCTGCCCCAAACTGTGTGTGCGAAGTATGAGAGGCAGGTCCAGAGAACTTCCAGAGAAGGTTCTGATGGCATCCTCAAATACATTAAACCTGTGATAAACAGAATCCAATTAAAGTAACAAAAATGCTAATCTCAGCTCAACTGCCAAATGAAGTAACAACCTGACATATAAATAACCTGATGGAAAAATGGGCTAGCCCTTTACTAGGCATGAACAATACACACTTTAGTCCCTACTGCTCTCTTAAATGTAATATCTGGCACGCAAACAAAAACTAACAAGTCATGCAAAGAAGAAAATGTAACCCAACACCAAGAGAGGAAGCCATCAAGATACCTAGACCCAGGAATATGCCAGTATGAGATGGAAAAAACCTGACAGAAATCTAAAACAACTGTAAGAATGCTAGAGGAGCCAGTGCAAAAAGGTGGCCAATGTGCACAAACTGATGGAAATTTCAACAAAGAAATGGTTAACTATTAAAGAGAGACAAATGGATATGCAAGAAGAGAAAATAAAATGACAATGATGAAGACTTCAGGAGGATACCTTTTACGTACAAACCAACCAATCCCAAGTCTATATCCGCAACCATCCCCTTTATCTAACTCCAATTAGGCCACTATTTCCCCTGCCCTAAATCAACCTGGGACGAGGAGCCAGACAACTAAAAACTACTCCTATAGCCTAGAGTCCATCAATATTATTTAAACCAGCCAGCCTGATGCCGTTTTCCCTCCCTCCTCTGCCTTGTCTTTACTACAAAAACCCCAACAAAGTTTCTGGTCTAGGATTTCCCCTTGCTCCATCCTGACTCCTGACCAAAATTTAATGTCTTTCCATGTGGCCATGTGTGGCATGGCATGCCCTCTTCTCTTGAAAAACATAATAAAATATCTTCAGTGGTATTTGTCTCATCCTGTTGTCCCTCAGTCACTTCCATAAATTAAAATCCTTTAGGTATGACTGAAGCAATTATCTAGTAGTCTAACATAATGCAATCAGAATTCCAGAAAGCCACGAAAGAGAAAATGGAGCAGAACAACTATTTAAAGAGATAATGGCTAAGATTTTTCTAAAACTGATAAGAAATAACTGATGTATCCAAGAATTTCAATGAGCCCCAAGCTGGATGAAACAAAACAAAAAAACACACTTAAGCACATCATAAAAAAGAAAATCTTGAAAGCAGCAAAAGAAAAAGAAGACATATAGGAGGACAATAAGAAAGATGGATAACTTGCCATAAAAAAAAAAAAAATGGAATGACTTCTTTGATGTGCTTGGGGGAAAAATACTATCAATCTAGAATACTATATCCATTAAAAATGAAGGCAAAATAAAGACATTTTCAGATAGACAAAACTTTAAAAATTTTTCTCTAGTAGACCTGCATTGCAAAAAATATTCAAATTAATTTAGCCTAAGAAACTTACAGGAAATGACACAAGATAAAACGTCAGTTCTGCAGAAAAGAATAAAAAAAATCAGAGTGAATAAATATGATGGTATAAAAAAATTCACACACACACACACATTCTTGTATATATGTATGTATATATACATACATATATATGTAAAATGTTAAATTTCCTTAAAAGATTATTATTGATTTCATAAAGTAAAAGTAGTGATGTATTATTGGGTTCACATTGTAGGTAGAATTAAAATGTAGAAAGGGCACAGAGGCAAGAGTGGTCATTAGACTATAAGACAGATACTATGGTAATTTAAAAATTCATTTTATAGTCTCTAGGATGACTACCAAAAAATGCACAGAGTCATGATGAAAAATCCAAAGGATATAAAATGTAATACTAAAAAAATTCAATTCACTAAAAAGGAAAGGAAGAACAGAAAAACAAAGAACAGGACAAACAGAAAACAAAACCAATATGGTAGGCTTAAATCCAGACATATAAATAACTAAATTGTATATAAATTAAAACCTGATGAAAAAAGCAAAAGCAAAAAAGACTGATTTTTTTTAAAGTATGACTCATATTGTTTATAAATAAAGTTTAAACATAAAGACACAGACAGGTAAAAGGAAAATGGTGAAAAATGTATGCCACGTAAATACTAAGCATAAGAAAGCTAATGTGGCTATGTTAACATAAAACAAGGTAGATTTCAAGATAAAGATTATCAAAAACAAGAAATATGTCATTATGATAAAAGGGTCACTTCATCAAGAAGACATAACAATCATATATGCACATGCACAAAAAAAAAAGATCTCAAATACTCAACACATAAAACAAAAATTAACCAAGGGAAACAGGCAAGTCCTAACAGTTATTTTAACATCCCTAATTTAATAACTGATAGAACAATATCAGAAATCAAAACAATACAGATTTGAGCAATGTTATCAACCAGCTTAATCTGATATTTAAAGAACTTTATACCCAACAACAGCAGAAAACTCAATCATTCTCAAGTGCACATGTATCACTTAGTTAAATAACCACATCTGGGGCAATGAGACCACATTTGAGACAAAAACAAATAGTAAACTTCAAAGTACTGAAAAACAACAGAGTATGTGTTCTGACCAAAAGAGTATTAAAGTAGAAAACGATAATATTACACAAATAAAATGCTCAACTATTAGAAAATTTTAAAACATATTTCTAACACCTGAGTTAAAATTAACACCTATGTCCTAATTACATAAAAATAAATTCAGTATTTGAAAATGAATTAACAAGAAGACACTACACATCAAAATTTGTGAAATGCAAGCTAAAGCAGTCCTTAGAAATTTACGGCATTCAAAAATAAAGTGGATCATCTATGCTTCCTTCCACCATAAGAAATAACTAAAAGAAAAACAAAATATTAAGTTACCAAAAGGAAATAAAAATAAAAGCAGAAACCAATGAAATATAAAATGGACAAGATGGTTTATCTGAAATAAAACTGATAAAACTCTAGGCAAGACTTATCAAAAAATATAAAAGAAAAATTTCCAGTATCAAGCATGAAAAAGTTATCGATACAGATCTTACAGATATGAAAATAAGTGGATGTTGTGAAGAAATTTATGCCAATAAGTCAATGGCTTAGCAGAACTTATTAAACCACAATTTACTAAAATCAGCAAGAGAAAAATAGGATATCTGAATATCTCTTTAGCCACTAAAGAAACTGAACCTGTAATTTTTAAATGTTCCACACATAAAAATAGTTTCCAGACCATGATGGCTTCACAGGTAAATTCTCACAAACATTTAAGGAGGAAATCATACCAATATTACACACTTTCAAATAACAGAGCAAGATAAAAAACTTCTCAACTCTTCTGAAGCCACCTTAATTGTGATATCAAAATCAGACAAAGACATTACAAAACAAGAACATAACACACAACATCCCTTGTGAACATAAATACAAATACCCTTAACAAAATATTAGCAAAATTAATACAGCAACATACAAAAAAGTTAATACAGCATGATCAAGTAGGATTTGTCTCAGGAATGAAAGATCAGTTTCACTTAGAAAATTCATTGCAATTTACCCATTAACAGATTAAAGAAACATATGTAATGATCATTTCAACTAATACTGACAAATATTTTGTCAAAAGTTAACATCAATTCACGATTAAAAGTGGGAATAAATAAAAACTTCTTCAACATGGTAAAAGCATCTACAGTCTTCAGCTAACATTGTACTTTATGAGTGGAATAATAAATGCTTTTCCCCTAAGATCAAGAGTAAGGCAAGATGCCCAAAAACACCACTTCCATTCAGCATGTTATTGGAGGTCTTGGCAGTGCAATAAGAGGAAAAGAAACTCAAGCCTCAGAGATTGGAAAGAAACAAACCCATTTTTATTCATATATGATATCACTGTGTACATAAAAAAATCCTTAAGAAATTACACAGAACTAATAAATCAACTCAGCAAAGCTGGAGAACACAAAAACCAACTGCATTTCTGTACATTGGAAAAGAAAATCTAAATCATAATACCTTTCAGAATAATATCCAGAAACATAAACTACTTAGGGAATTTAGCGAAACATGTCCATGACCCCTATTTTGAAAACAATAAAATATTACTGAGAGAAATTGAAGACTAAATAAATGGAAAGTTATACTAATGAATTATTAATACTCCAAATTGATAAAATTGGCCTGTAGGTATTTTTGTGAAAATGAACCGATTATAAAATTTAAATGGAAACACAAAGGATATAGAATTGCCAAAACGATTCTGACAGAACAAAAGAATCAGACTACCTGGCTTCAAGACTTACGTAAAGTTACAGTAATAATGATAGTGAAGAACTGGCAAAAGGACAATCAAATAATCCTTGAAACAGAAAAATCTAGAAATAGACCTACACATACACAATCAATGATTTATGACAAAGATGCAAAAACAATTCAATAACCTGAAAATCTTTTTCAACAAATGGTGCCAGAAATACTGAATATCTGTATAAGAAAATATAACAACTTCCGCAAATCATACCATGCACCCTCCCTGAAAATGTTCATGATTAATAGACTAATTACAAAGCTTTATTAGAAAATGTAGAGAAATATCTTTACAACGTTGGGATAAAGACTACTTAGAACAAACAGCTCTACCAATAAAATTTTTAAAAACTGATAAATTTCAACAAAATTAAACTGTTCTTCTCACCCAAAGACTTTATTACGAAAATTAATAGAAAAACCACAGATCAGATCAAGTATTCACAATTCATATACCTGATAAAAGATTTGTATACATAATACTTAAAATAATTCCTACAATTCAATAACAAAAAGACCAACAACGATTTTTCAAAACAGCAAAATATTTGAATAGACACCTCACAATAGGCTATGAATAGCTATTAAGCACATGAACAAGTACTCAGCATCGCTAGTCATGACTAGCTGAAATGAAAAAGAATACATAATCAAAAGTTGGTAAAGGGGTGGAAAACTGGAACTCCCATACACTGCTGGTGGGAGGATAAAACTATGTGAGAAAACTCAATTTTTTAAACATCAAACATATACATACACACACATATATGTATATACACATATACATGCACATGTACATATCCATGCATATACATATAAGTACACACACACACACCATAGACCAGCAATCATATTCCCAAGGTATTTTATTCAACAGAAATGAAAACACAAGTCCACACAAACCCTTGCATTCAATTGTTCACTACAGCTTTGTCCAAACACTAAAACTTTTCTATGACTCATACTCCAATGTTCTTCAGCACGTATTTTAAGAATAAATTTATATTAATAATGTTGACTCAGATTTTCATTTGAATATTGTAAGCAGTGTAAAATACGGCTTTTAGTAGGTCACTATCAACAATATCATCTATAGGGCAAACCCTTACACTAATGAAAAACACAGAAGCCTATATACAAGAATTGCTGTTTCTAATTCCATCCACTCCATTTTCTACTAATTTCTTCTAAATTCTCAAAAAATAATTTCCTTTCCTAGTCTCTCTGCACTGGAATCTTAGCAGAGTTCATGAACAACACACCATCCCTGACAGGACAAAGCCGCACAGAGCCCTTCACATTCTGGCTTTAAAACATTCCCTGCACCAAAACCAATGCAGCTGTTAAAATATACACCTCGCAAACATATTCAAGTTAAAGAAAACAGAATAATTCCATCAACGCCATAAACATTTTCTGAAGCTGTTGTCTTATCAAAAGCAGGGCTTCTGAAAGCGTCACTACGACACATGGGACTTGATGACTTGCAGAGGGCTGTCCTGTGCTGGCCTCTGTCCACTAGATGCCAGCACCAACAGCCTGCCCAGCCCTGCCCACCCACCTGTGAGGATCGAAATGACTCCAGACAGAAAATCACTCAAAGTTGAGAACCTCTGACTGAAAAAATTATCTCAACATGTTTTCTCAGGACTTCAAAGATTCCTTTTGCCTTAGGCCTCCCTTCATTTGAGTTTCCAAACTCTTGCTAAATCTTTAATATTCAATTTAAATCACTTTTTCTAGTAAGCTTTCCTAGCCAGCCCCACTCCCTAAGGCTTCTCTACTCCCAAAGCACCTTAGAGACACCTCTGAACTGTTAGTTTGTAAACTCCTGGGTCTGTGATTTGCCTTAAGGTCAGGCCTTTTGAATTTCTGGCTTAGTCTTGCATCCTCAATGCCAACACAGTGAACAATTGTTTAGGTGCTTAAATGGCACGTACTATAAAATACTACAGATATTAGCACAGCTAATGTGCTACAGAAACATTATTATTCAGTCTAACTGCATGGGCTTCTGGAAGCACCATGTTCTTAACTCACTCTTTTGAAGTGACAAACGGTAAGGAACCTTTCATTCATGTGCGGTTTCTGACTCTCACATATGCAGGGTTCCCATACATATGTATACGTTAAATTTGGTTATTCTCTCTTGTTAAAAAAAAATAAATAAATTTAAAGTGGCAAACAGTACAGTTCCATGCACACAGAAGCTAAATAAAGTCACTGGTGTATAAGCACTCTAAATCTCATAATGCTTCGAATACATAGGTGATTTCATCCTTCCATAATCATGATGAAAATATAAATGGGTGAATTCTAAAAGTAAGAAGTATTGTGTCATCTTTTCAAAAGCAACATACTAGGAACTTGGTGAAAATCAAACCAAATACAGTATTTGAAATGTCATAGTAATGAGAGCAAAAATGGGAAGCATTTTCTTTAAGCAGAACCTGAATGTGATGTGTGGGAGAACTTCGCAGAATGATAATTATTTATCGAGCAAATGTGTGGAGTTCACAGTAGAATGTGGCATGTAGCAAGCATACCAACGAAACTATGATCAAATTTTACAACAAAGTTGTTGTGGCAGGAGCAGGACAATATTTCACCCTTCAGAGAAGAAAGCCACCTCTCCTGACAGACTACAGCTTGCCAAGGGGGAAACAACTACAAAACACTCTTCTCCAACCTAAAATGAGTGACAGGATCATTTCAAAGCCTACAATATTTAAAGTATGGCTGGCACAGCGTGAATGCTTATAGTCATTTTAAGAACATTTCAGTTATGGTAAATATTTCTTTGTAGCTTCATTCCTTTTTTTAAAGCTTTACTGAGATATAATTCAGATTATAAATTTTACCTTAGAGTATACAATTCAATGGTTTTTTAATATATTCCCAAAGCTGCACTGCCATCACCAAAATCAATGTAGAACATTTTCATCACCACCACCCCTCCACACACAAAAAAATACTCATTAACAGTCACTCTCCATTTCCCTCCAAACCCCTTAGCCCTAAGGGAGCCACCAATCTACTTTGTCTTATGATCTGCCTATTCTGGATGTTTCATATAAATGGAATCATATAATATGTGGTCTTTTGCGACTGGTTTCACTTAGCGTACTGTTTTTAAGGTTTATCCACTTTACAGCATGCATTGGTTCTTCATCCCTTTTTATTGCCAAGTCATACTTTGTTGTATGGATATACCGCATTTTATCTACTCACTAATCAGTTAGTAAACGTTAGGGTTATTTCTATTTTTTGTCTAGTATAAATGATGCTGCTATGAACATCCATATACGAACTTTTATATAGACATAGGTTTTCATTTTTTTGCACACACAGCTAGAACTTCTGGGACATACTTTTTGAAAACCTAACAAACTGTTTTCTAAAGCAGTTACATCACTTCAAATTCCCACCACCAGTGTATGAGAGTTCCAATTCCTCCACGTTCTCACTAACACTTGTTATTATCTGACTTTTTCATTATAGCTGTCCTAGTGGGTATGAAGTAGTATCTCATTGTGGTTTCGAGTTGCATTTCCCTGATGGCTTTTATGTTAAGCATCTTGTAAAGTGTTTATTGGCCACCTGTATATTTTCTTTGAAGGAATGTCTAATTCAGATTTTTTGCCTATTTTTTATTTGGGTTATCTTTTGAGTTATAACAATTCTTCGTATATTCTGAATTAAAATCCCTTATAAGACTTATCATTTCCAAGTACTTTCTCTATTCTGTGTACTGTCTCCTCACTTTTTTGATGGTGTTCTTAGCAGGTGTTCTCAAATGCCACTTCTTAGCTAAGATAGTCAAAGTAACCCTTCAGTGAATTGCGGGGAGGAAAATGAAACCCATATCCATCTAACCTTTGATAATAAAGGCAGCAATGGCTAACTAGACACACACACACACACACACACACACACACACACACACTCACTCTCTCTATCTCTCTCTCTCTCTCTCTTTCTCTCTCTCCCCTTCATTCTCAGTAATAAATTCTCCAAGTATTAGAACAGCACATGGATGTCTAGAAACAAAAAAAAAAAAATTCCCAGTCTTCCTTACAACTGCATGTAACCATACAACTCCATTCAGGCCAACAGTATGTGAGCAAAAGTAGCACGTGCAACCTCTGGATAGTGTTCCTACCACAAAAGACAGTGCCATATGATAAACTAGAGCAGACGTCCTGGGCCTAAAGTGACTAGGAAGGCAACCCATACACAACAGAGCAGGAACTGACACCAGGAAGCATTATCAACCCCTACCTGACCACCTCTGTGCTTCCTGAAGCTTCCTGAGTGATAAAAAGAGTAAACTTTTACACTGTTTAAACCACCTTATTTTGAGTCTTTGTTACATGCAACCAAATCTGACCTGAATTCCTGCAACAATTCAAGTGAAAGCTCTGTAATTACATCTACATAGGTCAAATGCAAGCCCAGGCTGCATTCTGCGTTTATGAGGTATGACCTATTGCCACAATGTTTCCTGACTACGTTTTCCAACACCAGAGTAAAAAAGAAATAGCAATAATACCAGAAGACAAAAATATGTTCATATTAAACATATGCAATCAATTGTGAAACTGTTATATGAAGGTAACCAATAGGAATTCTGTACAAACTCCATCAGAAACTTATTTACAATACCCACATGCTCCAAATGGGCGTTGTTTTCCTTAAGCCGAATGGACACACAGGAGCTCACAGTGCTGCAGTGTGGTAAGACTGAATCTAATCCCAGTTCATTCTCTTCTAAACACAATAATTCAATTTCATTTAATCCAGCACAAATTGGTGAATGCCCACCATACGTAAATCACTCCATATGGTACTTCAGTACCAAATAATACTAAGATGGAGTTCTTACCCTCACAGAATTCATAATCTAATAGATAAGGAATGAATTTCCTATAATTCCCAGTAGTCTACTTGAACAGGCATCAGGGATATAGACAAAAGCCTAACTTATTCAACCTTCTCACTGAATGATATCTTCAAAGACTCAGAAATAGGGTAGAGACCTTGAAGTACACTCACTGGCCCCCTCCGGATTTACTCCAAAATGGAAGACTGACAGTAACATTCTAATGGGGTGGCAGGAACCCAAAGGCTATCACAAACACTGTCCATCAGTAACATCAAACCCAAACAGATGTTTCCCTGCTTAGAAATTAAGATATTAACCAAGGACAACAGAAGACTGTAATTCAACTGAAGATTCAAGGAGACAAATAAATGAAGTAAGTTATTTTTTCAAATAAACCAAAGTTTTAGAAGAAGACTTACAATTAGCATGTATTATTTCAAAAAAAAAAAAGTACATACTAGCATTTATACAATCAGATTGAATATACCTATGTAATATGGATTCCACAAAGTATACCTTTTTTCTTTCCAAAAATTTTCAAGAAAAAACATCTCTCACTTCTGTACTGTTCAAAATTTGTTAGATACCCCAGTAGCAAAACTGAGTAGGCAGCAAAATAAAAGAACCTAAAGCTCAGGGAAGAAAAATCTAGATATAGATAATAACTTGGGGAGTTACCAACACATGGATGACACTTAAAGTCGTGGAGCTGGACAAGACCATAGGGGTTAGGATTAGAGAGAAGAGATCGAAGAACTGAGCTCCAGAGAACTCCACTATCAAGAGATGTGGGAAATGAGGCAAAAGAGTCTAAAAAATGAAAGGCCAATGGGGTGGCAGAGAAAACAGGCAGGTATGATGTCTGTGATCCAAGCGAAGCAAGGGTATCATGGAGGAGAGAGTAGCTGGCCACCTCAGATGGTACTGCCAGGAAGGAACAGGAGGCCTAGTGTATCACATGGAGATCTTGATGACATTAAGCACTTTATCTTGGTGCTTAAGGGCACATTTTTATGTACCTGGCCTTTAATCTGTTAACTGGAAAGTCAAGCATAGACCTTCCCTCTCTGTACCAACCCCACTGACTCAGTTACATCATCTAAAAAAAGTGGAAGTATTAATTATTTTTGTGTTCTTGGGTCCTGGCCTAAAATGAGGTACTGTTTTAAAAAATCTCATATTATACAAATTTGAAACAGCCTTTTCTAAAAAACCAGGGCTTACACAAAATTACCATGATTTAGCCATTAAAGAAAAAAAAAGCAGCATGAGTTTTCCTTGTTGCTACAGGAGGGCATAGAAATAACTGCCAGATAAGAAATAATATTGACAGGTGAACTTTCTTTTCCTTACTTCCTTCTAACTTAGATTATTTTATAACTAAATAACTGAAAGTCATAGAACAAGGAAAATTCTAGTCTTTTAATAAATGGAGTATGTCTACGACCCTCCCTCACATACAAAGTATATACACTGAAAATTCTCACACACAAAAATGAATACCGTTCTGTATTAACAGCCACCATCACCTCTTTTTAGCTCTGCTGTCCCTTCCACCACTTTTACTCATTCTTCTTTTAGTGTCACATATTAGCTTGGATCAACAATAAAGTACTCCAAGGTTAATTTTCAGTGGAAATCACTGGTTAGAATGACTCCAAATATCATCTAAGATCACGCTATCACTTCACAGTTAAACATAGGGACCAGAGCCAAACAACTCGCAGTGAACAATACACAGCCTGGAAATGTAACAAGATAGCATGTTTTCAGGTCCTGGAAACCTCAGCTGCAATTTACCTCTTTTTTTTAATCAATTTTATTTAATTACTCTTTCATGATGTGTAATAGTTTCAATCACTTACCGATCAGCAGCTTCTACATCAAAACAAAACCTTCTGTCAATGGAGTCAGTATGCCTTTTGGTACATTCTTTCAAAAAGATCACTTCTCCATCCCCCTGCAAATAATCATTTTGAACATTCTCAAAAATGACAGAATAAACATAGAAACATTGAGGCATCCTATAAGTCCCTTTATCCTATTCCCTTTCGAACTTGTTTATTTAAACACTAATGGACTCTTACCCATTTTTGCCATTCTCCTCATGGTTTTCCAGACCCTGCTTGAAGACAGTAGCATTAAACCAGACCTTGTGAGCGCTAATTTTAAAAGCCAGGTTAAAAGTTTCCGCATGCTAGAATATTTATGTTCTTACTGTACTCTTTTAAAAATAATAATTTATTTTTATTTCACATTACATTATACATACCATATGAAACAGCCAGCATGTGACCTACAAAATCTACCTAAAAGTACACTAAGGTACCTGGATCAACTATTATGATAATCCAAAGCTAGAGCCCTTCAATCTATGTGATTCTTCTATTTCCTAAGCTAGAACCACCCTGATTTACACTCTCTTAAAATTTTTATGGCATCATTTTACTTCACCAAACCATCTTCTCTAAAAGCATTAAGAAGGGGTAGAAGATGGGAGACAGAAGCACAGCAGGAGCACAGTCCCTTGACAAAGAACTGTTAAGAAGTCTAAGTACACACTTCTAGAATATTTTGATATTTTCTAGGATATGGGAGATCTTCAGGTAATATTAAAAAACATTCAAATATACAAATATTCAAAGTATCACAATCATTATATTCTAACATTTATTCTTTATTATTTAGTGGCTAAAACAGAAAGATATCACTAAGCAGACATATCTCAGGACTTGAGTTAGCTGACAGGAAAGAGACTCAAACCTCACGCTCACTCCTAACTCCATCAGCCTTCAAGACTGACATCCTCAGCTGATTTTCTATATCTGCTTTATTATTATGAAAATGTATTAGTATTATAATTGCTTGAAATATTTTTTTCAGGAAGATACAAAGTATATGTAAATAGACATGAACTTGGTATAGTTCTCTATCCACATAGGCAAAATTATGCCTGTCCACCCAGGAAGCACTGAATTAACTTTCTTTCTTTCTTACGGTGTGTTACCAATGACGTTTAACACTGGTGGACAGAGCTTTGTCCGCAGACTACTGATTATTGTTATAAGCTACAGCTTCTATTTAAAACATACATAAAGATCACCTTTCTCACATGGCTAACATCTGTGGTTCCTTGCTGTTTTCTTGCTATCACGCATTATTTTGCTGTTTATTTCTACAGGAGGAGTGAACTAAATGAGGAATACCTAAGCGAGAATTTTGAAAGTCTAAATGAAAATCATTACAGCTATCTACTCTAGAGTGTTTTCAGGGCATAAATCTGTGTGTGCTCATCTGCAATTCTGTATAAATACTGACCTGATAGAGCACTGTGTCCTGTAGGTGTAAACACTATCTTCCAATAACAATAACATAAAAGGATTCTACTGTCCTCTTAAAAAAAAAAAAAATCTGACCATAAACATGCACTCAAGTCCAAAAAACAGGAACCAATTTTCTGGCTTATTTTATTTAGAAAAAGAGAAAGACTTTAATCCCCCCAAAAAAATTAAAAATGTATTTTTCATTAGTAAATATAAATACCATTTAAAAGACACCCTCAATGACTACCTCATATACAATACAGAGTGTGAAACCAAATACTTACAAGTTTCCCTCCAGATCTGTGCTCAAAAGGGATCATGTTGAATTTCTTGGCTGCTTTCCGGTACATACAGTAGTGTTTGACCCAACTGGAACCAAATGGAGCAGGCCCTGCCAACAGAAAATAGAACTTTCTATTTTTCCTCCTAAACAAGCAAATATGCAGAGTACCAAACACAGTCCTAAAGAGGAAAAAACCAATAAAAAGCAACTTAGACAGTTCAAGGAAGCAAATCAGCAACACTGCTGGTTCTAACAAAAGGAAAAACTAGGGGAAATGAGGCTCACAGAGATCATTTGAGAAAAGGTCTTATTAGTTTTCAGCAACAGAAAGTGACTTAAAGACATACTTTTCAAACAATTTGCTGGATCATTATCTCATATCTGAAAATCTCAAGTGTAAGTTATATTTTTTTGTTCGTTTCTAGGTACTACAAGTTCATGAGAGATTCAAAAATTCAGTTCAATATATGTGTTCATTTTGGATTCAATTCTGGCCTCTTGAAATGACAGAATTTTAGAATCACAGTCCTGTAAAAGAGCATCTAGTCTAGAAATCCACCTATTTGCTTTAAGCCCACTCTAGCTCCTGGGTAAGCAGCTGCCCTTACTGATGATGGCAAAGGTAAACTTTAAAAGGAAGTATGATGAATATGGGCATGAGCTGTCCACTTATACACCAGAACATTCCCAGAACCACTTCTGACCCCTTGCTATGTCTTTACTGCAACCATCAGAGCTCTTAAAAGACAATGGCCAATCTCAAGGGGGCCTAGTATCTATAGTTTCAAGTGTCAGCAAAGGTTTAATCATAACAAAACAAAGGTAAGGCCAAAGAGAGGTTGACTTCTTGTCTTTTACCAAGTAAAGATGTTGTTTTAAAAAAGCAATTAATATCTATTATCACCATCATTTCCACTAAAAACAAACAAAGCTTCTAGACCTAAAAATCAAGAAGGACAAACTCAGGAGGGAAAAGGACTCATTTAAAAGGCAGGCATTTAGCTTTAGGAAAGGCTAATTACATTATCTTTGAGGTCTAAGAGATAAAAGCAGTTCCTAGACCACAATAAATCTTATCTCAGACCATCATTAGTCCACAGATCAGAATTAGAGAACCACTGGCAGGAAGGGGGTGGTATCAACAGCTAGCATTTGTATCCCATTCTATGGTTCACAAAAACATTGCATAGATATGTCATTCAATACCAAGAAAAAAACCTTGAGAAAGGGATGATATATTATTGTTATTTTAATCTTTAAAAAAAAAATAAAAAGTTAAGCTTTGACCAAGTGCCTGAGAATTAACAAAGCCAAACCTTAAATCAGTCACTGACCCCAAATATCAAGGTCTTTCTACTACAAGCTGCCATCCCCTCCAGATACCCATCTGACCCTATGTAGCCAACCAGCTCAGAGCCTAGAAGTTAATGATGCTTTTCCCACCCAAGCTCCAGGCAATGTTGCAGGAGAAGACTCCACTGTCAAACCAAGGATTCCAGCAGCTAGGAATTGTAGGATCTAGGGAACAGTATTTAATTCTTAGTGCTTCTGTTTTCTCATTGGTAAATGGGATAATAAAAGTACCTTATTCATAGGATTTTTTAATGGATTAAATGAGACACAAGTTACATAAAGAACTTAGCACATTGCCTGGCACACAGTTAAAAAGTGAAGAAGTTTGCCACTATTGTTTTTGTTGCTTTTTCTGTCCAATTTCAGCTCCACTCCTCTCAAAGACAAAAAGTTAAGAGAATTATGAATCCAAAAATTAAAGTTTCCTGTGATTTTTCACTTTGGCAAAGAATACAAAACTTCTATCCTTCTTATGTCTCTACCCTATATTTTAACTTAATTCTTTCAAATTCAATAAGCTGAATTTAAAAAGATAAAGTATCGGAAAAATTCAGAGCTCTCCCATGCTCATAACTGCTCTTCATGACACCATGACAGCCCAGATTAAGGGCAAATGTAAAAAGAACCCCATTCTGCTGACTGCATACAACATTAACTTTGATTCGAAGCACATATATCGCATAGCTATTTCATGAGCACTCTGCTGCTAAACTGGTCAGTTTGAAAGTCTGTAAATGAGCCACACTTAACAAATAAAATGAAAGCCATAAAGCATCCTGACTGAAGTCAAGGGTGAGATGGAAGGCTCATGGTAAACATAGAAACATTTGCACATTCTCCTCCTTTCTACTAACTAGTAATCAAGTTCTACAGTTGAATACAAACTTTAAGCTTAACTGTTAAAACCAAACTTTCAAAAGTTTGAGTTTTGGGGTACCTTAATTTCAAAATAAGGACATTCTGCACCGCATATTCACTAAAACACAACAATACTAAAAATTATGTGAGATAAGTTAGAATGCCATCTAGGAATATGCATTTGCCATCTGCAATCAACCTGATAGTTATAATAAGGACTGACTCTCTCACACTGGTGTGGAAAAAAAAGATGTGAAGGAAGAAGAGAAATATGCCTGACTTTAACCTGGAGAAGTAGAGAGTCACAGGCAGACGGATGACGGGAGGGTGTGCATATGTAGCATGCTCTGTTTTACACCATTTTATATAAAAGACTTAAGCATCTTAGGATTTTGGTATCTGCAGGGGTCCTGGAACCAATCCCCTGAGGATACTGAGGGACAACTGTGTGTGTGTGTGTGTGTGTGTGAGAGAGAGAGAGAGAGAATGAGAATGTGTGTGCGTGCGTGTGTGTTGGTGACAAGACGGGTGAGGAGAAAGGAGGGAAAAGCAAATATTCCACCTCACTTTCAGCCTTATGCCTAGTGCTGGCTCCCTTACAAACAGGCTTTAACAAAGTATGGTTCCAAATTAGTGTACATGGCTAGGAAGTTGGGCACTCACAGAGTTCCTAATCTCACTGTCCTCTCCCCAAAGCAGACAGGTGTTTTTCCCCAAAATGCAAACTATGCCTTCTAGGATCAGAGAGGGCAAAGAAAGTGTTAGAAATGATTATTCCAAAAATATCGGAGTAATTACAGTAACAGGTTTTAAAATAATTTTCAGTGAGTCATTCATTACTATTGGTGGCCTCTTACTTTTCTCCTGTACATACAGGTAGCCTTCTGCTGTGAACTGACTTGCTCGTTTGTGGTCCTTTGGATTCTGTCTGATTTTATTCATAAGGTCTTCCACTTCCGACCTGGTTCCTTCAAAACGATTCCGCGTCTGAAAGAGATTGAAAAATACATGTAAAGTGTTACGTTCGCACGTGATTTTGTTCATATGTATTTTCTAGATAACTATAATTAAATCTGTAGCATTTTTCTATAAATTTCTCAAAATATATCCATCCTTTCTAGTGTGTACCTTTGAGAAAAGAAAAAAGAACAGTGGTAAAATAGCAAATACAAGAGTCAAGATAACTAGAGGTTTTTACTTACGAAGTTTGTTAAGATCAAGAATAATTCTATCATTCAATGTAAGAATCCCTGCATCCATATCATGCAATATTACTAAATTTTAGAACTAAAAAAAAAATAGCCCATAAAATACCCATCTGGGAAGTCTTTCCTTTGCAAACAATCTGATTCATTATTACTATTATATTAGCAACACATCTAAGTGCATGGAATCTGAAAACCTTAATTCTTTTAAACTAACAAATATGAGTGGCTTTTTCAAGGTCACAGCAATCGCACTTGAAAATGACATTTCTTCTCACAAAATGAAAGTGGGAGAAGGGAAATCTCACCTACAAATAATGTCTGATATCTGAGGAAACAAATCACATTTCTGAAACCCAGGAGACCTGGTTTGCCAATATCTCTGTCAAGTGACTACACCGACAGCACAGGCAAGGTGAAGTGACAAAATCATAAGGGTGACTGTGATGAGTCAGCAGCAGAGTGTTTCAGGACATCTCTTTCATCCATACTTGAAAATAACTGTATTAATACTGAAAAAGTGCTGATGTGAAACTGTGGAAGAGCTGAGATGAAAAATTACTATTGAAATTTCTTCTCTCTCCTCCCTATAATCAAAGGAGTTACAAGGATCTGAAGAGCAGAAAAGTGGTAGAATGGCACATATTTTTTAAGAGGATGAAGAGTCTGATGGATGTAGATTGTAAAGGGGAAAACTTATCTGCAGAGACTTATTTTAAATATAAGCTGAGTTTTTTTTTTTAAAGAACTGCTTATATATTTTAAGAACTTACAGGGCTGCAGAGAGGTTAGAACTCATTTACTGATGGCCAGTTCCCCACGTCTTATGTCTCCAGGGTTTCTTGTCCCCTTCTTAATACTGATTACACCTTGATTTTATTCACCTTTATTGTCACTTCCTCACTTCTTTCCATCTGTGCATGTGTGTGTTTTAGATATACACATAGACATATATGTGCAGTGGGAACCCTTCTAGCTGGTCCCTGTGTTTTTTGACATATCCCCTAATTCTCTTGAGTAATCCCCTGCTTTCTGGTCCAAAAAGGAATACCGGGTTCATCTTACACTTTTTCTCTGTCTCCGTCCTAGAATCAACCATTTCTCTAAGGGAGCCCTTGTTTTTAATGGAAAAGCCCTTCCTTTTAGTGGATTATTTAGAAACCAAGATCTGGTCACAGCGTGCTCACAGCTCATCCACAACATTATAAAACAGAGAGAGGGAAGGGCACGGTTCCTCTGGGGACAAAAAGAAACAGTATAAAAAGACAAAAAGTGACCATAAACCCGCCTTTCATAAACAACCACATTTGTGTTTTTACCCAATCACGTCTAACCTCATTTTTTTCGTATAGTTTCTCATTTTGGTGTTCTATTTTTCTCACATCACTGTAACAGAAATATTTGTGCACATTCTTAAAATCTTCTTAACCATTCTTAGTATTGTCTAGGGATTCTTTATGAATCTAAAAATTTCTCCAATTATATTTTCTTCCAGAAAGAATTCTATTCTACATTTCCCCCACATTCCTCTGAGGACAGAGATCGCAGAAGTGTGTAAAGTTAGCTTTCTAAATATCTTTTAATTTTGCTAAAGTCTGCATTCTTGTAGAAATCTACTTTCTAAAAGCAATCTTGCTTTTTCGCTTTCTATTTATTACTCTAGATTATGGTAAATGGATAGAGATTCAATCTCTCTCTCAAAAGAAAATAAAAAAACTAACCACTTTTACAATAGAAACCAGATGGCGAAAAATAGGTTTTGCCTTTTAAATAACTTTCACCTTTTTTCTGATTATAAAATAGTTCTGCTCTTTTTATTAGAGTAAAATAATAAAAAGTTGGCCAAAATTATCTATAATGCTATATTGCACAAATAGCTAACTCTAAGATTTGGTTTTAACATTTGCATATTTTTCCTTAAATGCATAAACATACAAAGCACAAAAAAATAACCCAGAACAGCAGTATGTAGTTTTCCTTTTAACATGCTAAAAGCTGAAATCATCAGGGATGAGATGAATGCCCAAGATATAAGTAAGTTATAGCAATAATTAGGTATAGAAGGCAAGATAGAAGGAGTGACATGTGTTTCAAAGGTACTGTCATCTCTGAAGGGAGAATAAGCTAAAAACCAAAATGAAGAGCCAAGAAGACACCTAGATCAGATGTTCTCAAAACTGAAGGTGAGGTGGAAAAAAGAGCCTTTATTTGAAATAGCTGCAGGAGTGGTCTCAGGAACAGCTGAGACAAAATGAAAATGAAGGAAGGTTTTTAGAAAAGAGGTTAAGGACACAGGACAATTTACTGGTGACAATCTTTAAGTTCCAAAAGATCCAGTAAAAGTGCTATTTTTTTTTTTAAGTAAATTTTTCTTTACTCATCTCTCAAATGTGTATGTTAAGTCCTTAATACAGTAAGGATTTAAACTGGGTCCTTTAGTGAACCATTTTCAATAATAGCTTGTCTTCAAGTTTTACTTATAATATTTCACAACTGAGTATTGCACATTCACATCGAAATTTTTCATTTCTCTGAAATTACTTTGGTGCAAGGTAGCTATATCCACACCCCAAACCCCAAAAGCAGGCTGTGCAGAGATAGTTTCGCTGAAGCCCGCAAGAGACACAGATTTGTCCCCACACCTCATTCCAGATGTTGAGGCAAAGCTGGCTTCACAAGCATGCAGTCTGTATAGTCACACAGGGCCCTGTGCTCAGGTCACATCCTGGGATTAATGTTTTGCTGTCACTGTTCTCAAATGCTTCAGTTTTTAATAAGGAGCCCTGCCTTCTCATGATATACTGACCCCACAATCATGGATCCAGGATGCAGGCCAGCTCTGCACTTGACAGTTGAGGTCAAGACAAAAAAGTCAATTTCCACAAGTTATACAGCCAGTGGGGGGCGGGGCTATGGATTATAACCTAATCTTCTAAACTATGTAATTTTTTGTAGCACTGCTTTGCTGCCCAAGTATTTTGAAAATTCACAGCATCATTAGACTAAATATTCTACTGCCTACAGAGATAATTTTGAAGTTAAGACTGATCTCTGCATATACAATTTGATATTTTTAAAACTCTATTACAGTCACTGATGGGGAGGACATACTCTTTTAGTCCTTTAATCCAGGTGACTGTCTAAACAATCTACAAATACAAACCATCACATGATTTCCAAGAAAGAAGAGATTACATTATCGACATTCTCAAGTATAGGGAGCTGTACAGAAAATTCAGAGAAATGAAATCTACACAAAAACCATCAACTTCAATTTTAAGAAACTTAAAGTCAGGCAGGAAAGAGCACAGAGATTCCCATACTTCTGCTTGTATGTCTTTGAGTATACACTAGAAGTTTGTCCCAAAACTCTCTCTGTATTTCTAATGAGGCCTAAAATTATACGAAACATAACCTGAATAGCATTTCCATGAGGACACTTCCTAAATCAACTAAAGTATCTAGAGGAAAAACATCCATCACCTTCTGATCAAAATCACACAGATTATACTGTTTAAGAGTTAAAATTCTCCTAAGTCTCTTTATCCAAGACCTAATTGAAAGCACACATTTTCCAGGAAAGTGATAAAGAAAACAGCGACTGTGAACCCAATACATTAATGAATATGCATAAAACACAGGCATGAAATTCCCCTTGCATCATAAGTGTACCAGGGAACAAAATTTAAGTAAGATTTATGGGTAAAAGAAACTCAGAGCATTATAACCGAAATGCCTTAAATCTAAAGTGGAATGCTCTTTTGTCTGCTTCATACAAAGAAGACTCAGAGTTACATGGCAAAACTAATCCTTAGAACTGCCCCACAAAGTGCAGCGTGACTACACTTAGCAGTGCTGTATGACATACTTACCAGTTGATATTAGAGTAGATCCTAGAAGCTCTCATCACAAGGAAAAAAATTTTGAGGGTAACCATACGAGGTGACAGATAATACCGAAACATTTTGTCATACATGTAAGTCATACCTGAAACTTATGCTTTGTTGTCTGTTAATTATATCTCAATAAAACCAGAAAGCTGAAAATTTAAAATAAATTCTGTCAATCTTGATTATAAAACATATTTAGTGACTTTTCTGAAAAAAAGAGAAAACTAAATTACATGGAACTTAAAAAAGAGCCACCAGGTGGCAGAATTCCTTGAGCCTCACCAGTTGGAAAGCAGTTTGTTACGCTGAGCACTGACCAGAAGGTGGCAACGTAGCCTCAGTTTCTCGGGACCAACAGTTCAGCCAGGTCTTAGTTTAAGGCTTTTCTTATAACAAATAAATCAAAAATATGCATCTTAAACATCATCTTATACCAGAAAGCTTTCATTTCCTTACATTCTGAATGTTGATCTGTAGTTCCATTTTGTAGTGATTGAAGTCTTTGGCAAGTTCATGGCCCTGATGATAGAAAGTAAACATTCCCTGAAAAAATGACAGCATCTAAGACAAAGAAGAAAGAGTGACATTAGCATAAAAAAAGGACAAAAAATAAAACAAAAAATAAAAAACAGCCACTCATTCTCCTTCATCTCACTGTGATTCTATTGAAGTAAAATAATTAAAAGTCCCTAGAATTCAAGTAAATTTAACTGCATATCAAATATTTGTCCTTATTTGAAAAAGCGAAGAATTTTTATTTTTCCTTAAATATCATAGCCATTAGATGAATTTTATAGTGTGCTGTATAGAACAAATGGAATTCTACATCCGTTTGTTCTTTGTAGTCAAGAGAATCCCCATATTCACTTATAACTGAAACCTTATCACTGTAGGTCAATAGAATCTATAAGGAAAGTGAAGTCACAGAACCAAAGAGCTCAAATCTCTCAAGTGGCATCAGCGCAACCTGTTTTGGTGATAAGGATGGTCAGCAACGGGTCAGAGATGGGCACATGGACAGGAACTAAGCCCCAAGTGTCCTACCAACTCTCCACCTGCCCTTCTCAATTAAAAGGCAACTGCTTCTGTACCACGTGTGATTAAATCTAAAGTGAATAAAAGTAACCTATCTGGGTTAAGAGTTAAGAAAATCCTGAAATTCATTTTCTTCAGAATATCACATAGTAGATGGTCAGAAAGTTATGAGAATATATCTGTATAATCACAAAAAAAATATCATGTATTTCTAAAGTAAGCATAAAGAAATGTCAGAATAATTCACAAAACAGTTTCAAATGTTCCACATAGTAGTTCTTAACTTAGGTTGTCACAAGCATCGTGACTTGTATTAAAAATAATGTGTTACCAACAATTGTTGAAAGTGCTAAAGTCTGAAGTGTGATACTTGCTTTAGAAGCAAACTTGAGTAGAATGAAGATTATTCCACTCATCCCACTCACATTCCACTATCATTTCTTTCACAGGGATTTTCATTAAAGGATGACACTACAATAGCACGGCAGAAAATGTATCTGATTGCAGAGTCCTTGAGATCATGTAGCAAAAGAAACAATATTCATTGAATGTTGCTGTGCAAATAAGGCTGCAAACCACTGATCTGTCAGTGATTCCCTGACTTTATGGAGACCTGCATCCTCCCCTTACATTTATGATGCCTTGCCTCATATGTACACACTACGGTCTCTAACAACCAAAAATTAGATTTAAAAAGAAAAACATTTCTGTGTCATCACAAGGGTCTCATAGAACAATCCACTATAATACTTACAGGTTCCACAAACTCAAACTTCTTCCTTTCTTGGATTTCCTGAAGCTTACATACATATTCAAGAGACAGTTCATAAAAGTGCTGCCGGTTCTGCTCCACTTGGATGTCTGCCTATGTTAAAATAATTGAGGCTAGTGAAATTAGAGATAGTGAGGAGTGAAAATTCATCAGAGGTCAGTGAAGCTATAGTCCATTACCTGTTTTTCTAAATAAAACTGTACTGAAACATAGTCACGACTATTGACTATTTGTATCTGTACCTTCTGTGGCTACTTCTCTGCTACAACAGCTGAATTGAATAGGTTGCAACAGGAACTTCATGGTCTACAAAAGTCTAAAATATTCACTGTCTGACTCTCCACAGAAAAAGTTTGCAGACTCCTGCTGTATATGATGAGGATGACCCCCAAAGGGCTGAAGATTAAAGAGAAAGGCTCTTCATGAAAAACTCTCCCAAACACCCAAGGTTGAACTACAAACACAGAATCAAAATCACATTAACATTATTTCCATGAACAAATCTTCTAAGTCTGAAGTCAGCCTGAGAAAGAGAGTTGGTTAAATTCCAGGCACCTCAGCACTCATGAGTGAAGGCAACAGGTGACAAAGTGGCAGCAATGGCATCATCTCAAGAGCCTGGCTCTCAAAGGCAGGTCAGGGCTTGGAGCCCATGTTTGGGAAGTTATGCTCCTAAGCCCTCACAATGTCCCTCTCATTCCCTGGGAGTGAACAGGCACTAGACAGTCAGGCAGGAGACTACTCCAAAAAAAAATCCCAGCTTATCTTGTCTCACTGAAAAAAAAAAAAAAAAAATTTGGAAGAGGAGCACAGTTCCACAGAGGAACAGCAGAGAAAGAATTCTCATCCTAGAAACCATTCTTATAAGGCATCATGTAATATATTTCCTAATTTGGTTAATTTTACTTTTAAAAATATTTGGATATTTCTCCAAAGAAGCTATACAAATGGCTCTAAGTACATGAAAAGATGGTCAACATCACAATTCATTATGAAAATATAAATCAAAACCATGAGATACCACCTCATACCTATTAGGATGGCTACTATTAAAAACTAAAATAATAATAACAACAATAAGCATTGATGAGGACCTGGAGAAACTAGAACCCTTGCACACTGTTGACAGGACAGAGAGATGGCAGTTGCTATAGAAAACAGTACGGTGATTCTCAAAAAAAATTAAAACTAGCATTACCATATCACTTATTAATTCCATTTCTGGGTATATACCCAAAAGAACTGAAAGTAGGAACTCAGATACTCATACACCCACATTCATAGAAGCATTCTTCACAACAGCTAAAAGGTGGAAGCAACCCAAATGTCCATCGAAAGACAAATAGAAAAACAAAATGTGGTATTGACATACAATGGAATATTATTCAGCTTCAAAAAGAAAGGAAATTTTCACACATGCTACAGCATGGATGAACCTTGAGGACACCATGGGAAGTAAACTGCCAGACACAGAAAGGCAAATAACATGTATGATTCCAATTATATGAGGTACCTAGAATAATCAAACTCATAGAATCACAAAGTAGAATGGCACTTGCCAGGGGTTGGGGAAGGAAAGGAGTGGGTGTTATTTTTAATGGATCCACAATTTCAGTTTGGGAAGATCAAAAAAGTTCTGGACATGGATGGTGCGATGACTGCAAACCATGTGAGTATACTTAATACCACTGAACTGTACACTTGAAAATAGTTAAAATCATAAATGCTAGCTCTTATAAATTTTAAACCAAAATTTTAAAACCTTTTTTGTAAAAAGTATTTTAACATATAATGAAAAAGTTTTTGCATGAAATGATTATTTTTAAGCAAAATAATGTTTAAATATAATGAATGTTACTAAGGTAAAATGAGAATTTCCACTTAACTCTTATCAAAATCATATTTTTTATATTTCTAATAATTAGAGTTTGGTCACTAGGCAAAACTCCCACAAAAATAACATAAGTTTGTTGAGTAATAGAATGAATATGTGAGGAGTTAAGAGTAGATTCTTCATGTTATTGTTACTGGGAAATAAATGTTCTTCAAGAAAATGTCACCAAGGTCATGTTTACTAAGTTGGTTTTTTATTTTAGCAAATTCTCTCTTCTGCTCTTCATGATGCTGTAACGACCCCAGCATTACCAGTCAGCCTCCGCCTAATGCTCTGAGCAGTCAGACTGCTGGGCTGTGTGCAGCTGCATATCTAAATTATACGCAGCGGCACAATCCTTCAGCCTAACTCAAGTCTAAAAAACAACCACTTATATGTGGTATAACAATAAATACAGTTGGTCTTTGTCCCTGGTTCCTGGCACGATGCTCCTAAAACCCTTGGAACTTCCTGAGTGATGAGTGTCTTTGCCACATACAAGGAGTCCCTATAGTGCACACCTGAGTTTATGCTAAGCAGGAGAAGTTAAGGTAGAGTCCTCTAAGTACCAGAAAGACCAAGAGATCGGGGTTTTGGAACTTTCAGCCCCACACCATCCTCTGAAGAGGGGAAGGGGGGCAGGGGCACTACAAACTAAGCTCTATAAAATTCTTAAAAGGAGTTGATGAGCTTCCATGTCGGTGAAGGTGTCCACATGCCTGGAGGGTGGGGTACACCAGTTACACAACAATAGAAGTTTCTGTGCTTGGGGCCCTTCCAAATCTTGCCTGTGTAGTTCTCCATCGGTCTGTTCATCTGTATCCTTTATATCATCCTTTATAATAAACTTGTAAACTAAAGTAAACGTTAGTCTCTGAGTACTGTGATTTGCTCTACCAAATTAACTGTAGAAATAGGGAAAACTTCTCTTAATAAAGTGACCTCTGAGCGGAGAAGATTTGAAAAACCATTTGAAGGAGTGAGGCATGTGGAGCTGGGTTGGAAACATACTAGGCAACAAGAAGCAAAATGCAAAGGCCCTGAGCACAGAGTCTGCTTGCCCCAGTCCAGCCAGAGCTAAGCCGTCCCTGTGGGTTTGAGGACAGGCAGGGTGCGGTCCTGGGCCTCTAGAGGGTGCTAAGAAGGAATTGAAAAACAGAAGCAACATGAAGGCTCATTCTGCTTGTACATAAAATAAACTATAGGTACTCATTGGTGGAAGTGGGGAGATCAATTACTGAGGCCTTTGCAGTAATGCTGAAAGTTGTCAGCAATTAGGGCCAGGGTGATGACGGTAGGGAGAAGTGACCATGTTCTGAGTATACTGTGAAACTAAAGAAGACATGCTGATAGGCTGCGTGTGAGATGTGAGGGAAAAGGCCAAGGATGACTCCAGAGACTTGCCTACGCGATGTTTAGAATGAGATACCTAATTCAACAATGAAGTGAAGATGGAAAATAACTCTGGGCACAAAAATCTCTTCAGGATACCTGAAAATAGAGATAAGGGTAGAAGAGAGGTAGCCTAAAACACCTATATAAAAACAACTGCTGTCATTTCAAAATTGACAGAGGGAAGGAGATGAGGGAAGCAGACGTAACAATTGCATGGTTTTCTACATAATGTGGAACAAAGAGAACAGAGGGAGCCCTAATACCTACAGAAGTGTCATGAGGATTAAGTGGTATACAAGCTCCTTTCTCTCATAAACCATCAAATGCCAACCAAATGTTAAAGGTATTCAAGAGACAAAAGATATGTGACATGTGAGTAATGTCACACACACACACACACACACACACACACACACACACACACACACACACACACACCATATAGTTTGCAACTAAATATCTGACTTTAAATATAACCCAGGTTTATACTACAATGTTGCTAATGTCTTTTTGATGATACTTCAGTAAATAAATAAACAAGCAAATAAATAAATAAATAAATAGATAAATAAATAGATAGATAGATAGATAGATAGATAAATAAATAAATAAATAAATAAATAAATGTTATCGTGGTGTATTACACCTAGATTCTTTATGTGTTTAAAAACAAATGAGAAAAAAAATCACACTTTTATAGAATGAGCCATGAGCCCCACAGCTGCAAACAGCATTATTTTTAATGAAAGCATATGTTCCAAATTGTAAACCATTGAGTTTCCATTCAAGCGTATGAGTGAGAAAAAATAAGGGGCAGGAAATTTTTAAAAAAAGAAAGACAAAATGAAAGATAAGATATAAATTCCTTTCTCCTTACACACAGCTGCCTCAAAAAAAAAAAAATGACTCTATTACAAAAGTAAAACAGATGTTCTCTTGCCAATGAAGCAGAACCTCCTGAATCTTCAGCATTAAATAAGATTAATGCTGCCTTCAGAAAAGCAAAATGGTATATGAGCTATTAAATACATTTCTTCAAGAAATCTTGAAAGCCAATTAATGAATCTATTCCTGAAAATAATATATCTGTTCCTCAGTAATACTGGTTAAAATTGTTCTTTTAAAATATACTCAGAATCAAGAATTTTAATACTATAAATCCATACCGAATTAATCACTATAAAATGCATTAATTATTCTGTCTTGTTCCTCAAGAACTCATTTTTCTTAATTCATGGAAATACATGTTCATTTTTTCCATCTCTAATAACCCTAGATGAAAAGTTTTCAAAAGAAAACCACCTAAAAAAAGAACCCTGCAGATATATAGTGATGGAAAGAGACAAGACTTTGGAAGGTGAACACACAAGGCAATACATGGATGATATATTATAGAATCATACACTTGAAACTCATATAATCTAATTAAGCAATGTCACCCCTAATAAAGTAAAAAAAAAATAAAATAAACACACACTGCTTATTAAATTTTAGAAACAAATTAACAGAAAAACAAAAATAATACCTCTTGTAAATGTGAGTCTTTCTTTTTTGCTGACAAATTCAGATGTTTATCAATTAGGCTATAGTTTTTTTCTGTCTCTTTGTCAAACTTCTTTTTCTCTTCCTACAAATCAGAAAAACACAGACAACTATGATTAAACAGGAAAAAAATGCATATACATAGTAAATCCACTAGGAAGCTTGAAATATGGAAATAAAAGAAAGTTATTACTGAGTGTGAAGTTATCTGAAAAATCTATCTGCACCCAGTCTAACACTTATTAATCATCAAGGCACCATTAGAAGAGTCACTTTTTTTTTTCCTTTAAAGGGCTTTTTTCCAAGTCTGTTATTTTTCAAATCTTCATACTTATCAGTGTTTAGAATTAATGTTGTGTCACTTATCCCTCATTTAAAAAAGTTAAAAATAACACATAATAGGAACATTAAACTTAAGAAAGCAAACTTGCTACAGATTCGGCATAGAAGTGGAATTCACGTAAAACTAAGTTTCTTTCACATAAAAAATAATCATCACATTGGGGAAAAAAAGACATCTTGAGAAAGGTATCTCCTAACTGACCAGTATAAAAAGAAGATCCTCTCACCAGGAATGTCATCGATTTTCCCAACCTTAGCAGTGATTACTAGAACACTATATAAGGGCCTAAAATAATTCTGATATGCCTGTACCAAGACCCTGAGGTTAACATTACAAACATTTTTCAGGTACTACCTAGAACTAGCATTTGCTTTCCTTTTGTTACAGAAGTGTTTGAGAAAACAAGGAACCAAAATTTTGCATGCAGAAAAGACAGACTATCTCCCCTAACACTGCCAACTTAAGCAGATTTTTAATAAACATTTCTGAGCACCAATGAGAGCACACTATGTCCTCAAACTATCGAAATGTTTCCACTAACTTCAAGCTCCCCTAACTCTCCAAGGCCTCCTACGAAGGAACATTCTATTCCCTATTTTCCAACTTCTATTTTCTAAAGTAAAAATAATGAGCTACTCCAGTCCTGTCTCTGTTACAATCTTTTTTTTCCTATTATGCAAAGAAATCGAATAAAGCACATAAATTCTATTTCTTCGCATTTATCATTATTTTATTTCACTACATGGTACTTCAAACTATTGTATTGAGAACCTAGGAAAGAATCTGCCAGCTCACCTAAAGATCCTAAATTAATCCACACATTGATGGAGAATAGAAAGAGTTGAGAAATGGTATTTCTTCTCACTCTTATTCCAAGTTTAAATACAAACTAGCCACACACCTTAAAATAAATTAATAACACTGAATCTTAGTTTCTTACTGAAAAGATTGGGGATTTTGTGTTTGTTTGTTTTATACTAGCTCACTCATAGATCCAATCCTAAAATTCTATGATCCTATGGTTCATTTATAAGTGAGAATAATCAAAAAATTTTGGTAACAGAAGCACTTCCTCTTTATACTCCAGATTTAATTTACAACTGTTTTTTTTTTTTAAGTTTAAGTCATTAATATATGTTTACTCTGTTTTCTGCTTTTCATTATTACACTCTTCATTAACTGTCTTAATAACAGCAAAATAAAGTAAAACAAACATATGGCCATTACTTCAAAATCTCTGCTGTTTTAAAAGCTGATACTGTAGAGTGCACAGAGGATTACATGTCAGGAGACTCAAGTTCTAGCCCTGGCCACTTATGACTGCGATTCTGCAGCATTATTACAGCATCCTCTGAGCTCTGTTCAGTTCCTCAGGTTTAAACAGAACAGGAATAGAAGTCACACTGCCGCGTTTATGGCAAGGCTAACTACAACACAAGATCGCACAGTAAAAAATGTTCACTGCCTTTGCAATACTAAAAACATTTTTTATTTCATCTGAATCACGGTACAAGACAAAAAAAAAAAAAAAGCAGTGATGCTAAAATCAGCTTCAAAACACCCAGCACACTCAGCAACAGAGGGGTATACAAATCACCACGTGGGTAAAGTTGGCAATGAAAAAAATGATGATATTAAGGCTTTGTGAAGAAAAAATTTAGCCAAGAAACAAAATTACACCCACCAATTAGAGTGGAAATACATTCATTCATACATGGTATGGTATTGTTCAAATGCTAACTGTTTTATTTTTGAGCCTTAAAGCTTAGATAATCACTTCTTCCTGAATTTGTTCTCAATGCCATTATAAAATATTGTTTCCTTAGTGCCCATATAAGTTTCTGTGCTAAAATAATAGCAATGTTTAACACTGTAATACAGAATACACATATATATACATGTGTTATTTACATATACTATATCTAAAATACATTGAGTAAAATAAGACTAAAGGCTCTATTAAGGACCAAACAAAATACAATGAAAAATGCCTTTTAAAAAGTACATCATGAATTCAAGTGAGTCTGAGTCACTTGCAAAGAGTGAAGCAAGGTGTAATGAGAACATATTAAGGAAAAATGAAGGCAATGGCAAACCAGACAGCCCTTATCTACTCCAGAATGGAAGGCTGCCATGACATGGACCAGAAAATTTAGCCTATGGAACTACAGGCCCAGCACACAGGTCAGCTTTTCTGATTTTTCTGGAGCAGCTGAGAAAAAGTGATTTTTAAATGGTGGCAACAATTTCTTTTTTTAATTTTAACATGAGTAAGCCACACAAAGTGATATTTATAGGTTAAATACAACTTGGAAGTCAGTTTGTAATTAGTTGTAAAATCATACATGCAAAAAAAATAGTAAAGAAGAGCTATTACTTAAAACAGCATAATTGGTCAAATAAGATACACACTGTATAAATGGCAAAGGGACTTCATAAATCTAACAAAATTTTTAAAATCAGGTCTTTAAATACATTAGAAGTATGTGTGTGTGTGTGTGTGTGTGTGTGTGTGTGTGTGTGTATACACACACAAAAAAACATACAAGTGTGCATGTACACATAATAAATGTGTCAAACCACTGGGTAAAAAAAATTGTATTATTCAAACAATGCTTTGCTGAAATAATTAGTTAACTACTTGGAAAGAGAAAGAGAACCACATCTCACATCAAAATTAATTCCAGATGGACTGAGTCACAAGTAAAAAAAAAAAAATGAAGCCATAAAAAAAAGAGAATATTTTACAGTTCTCAGAAGACCTTCTAAGCAAAAAAAAGAAAAAAAAGGAATAGAAAAGACCTTAAGAACATCTAGACGTCAAAAATACACAATAAAAAAACTGAAAGGCAAACAACAAAGCAAGGAACAGATTCAATTAGCATGTAAGAAAAATATTCATAAAACATAAAATGCTTTATTAAGCAATGTTTTGCTAAAATCACACATTGAGACACATTAAAAAATGGATAAAGAAAATAAAGAAATCACAAAAGTTTGAACATAATTTTGAACTGTCTATCTTTCTATAGGGTATTAAAATATTTTGTTTTGTTTTGGAAAAAGGAGAGAAATTTTTTTTCAAGTTACCAGATGACTTTATTTACGCACTTATTTATTTATTTATTTATTTATTCATTTATTTGTTTGTTTGTTTATTGGTATATTACAAATTTTCTAGGAGGGAGAAATAAAAAGGTTTATTTCCAAACTATAAACAATAAGGAATAACTAGTCTAGAGAAGAGTTTAAACGCTTTCTCAGAGATTCCAAAACTTTCTCCTTATTTATTTTAATAAAGTGTTAGAATAATACCACATATACAAAATAAGATTCCTACTATATGACAGGCCCAGCTGGAGCACTTTTTAAAACCAAATCCTGTATACATAAGCCAACCAGAGTTTCCCCTAGTCTACCGACTTCCTACAGCCCATGTAAAGTGCCACCTCTTCCGTGAAGTGCCCCTTTCCACTGCAGTGGGGAAAAAGCGCCCTTCCTTAACTCCTGCTAATGTCACCTTTCCTACTGTAACTGTAACTACCTTATCCAACCCAACTCTCCTCCTTTGCTTTAAGCTCCTTCAGCCTCTCCAAAGAGATAAAAATTCAGCTTTTGTCCCCACAGAATCAAGCACCTGACGCCACACCCAGTAGAGATCTGTCAGAGAACCAGTGAATGAGAAAACCTAAGGTTGCACCAGCACCAACAACTGACAGTATCACCAACCGGCTCCTGTGCAGTTGCTCCAGCGTCACCAATATACCACTTTCGCACTAAGTAGCCAGAAGGGTCATAAGCTATGGTGCTTTGGTATGTCACCTCTGAACCCAGAAATGCAGAGTGGACAAACACCTGAGCAGTTCTTATTCAGCAAGCGAACACAGAGCAAGACATGAATGGGATAATAAAATAATTCCAACTATGTATGCCAGGTCCTACACTAGGCATGGGAAATGCATTATCAAATGCCTTTAATCTTCATAATAACCTTCTGAGATAGGTATCATTGGTCTCATTTCAAAGATCAAAAAACTGAGGCTTAGAGGCCTTGAGTAACTTGCCCCAAATCACATAGCTAGTTAAGAAGTAAAATCAGGATTCAAACTAGGAGGAATCAGCTTTTTCTGAAAGAGCTTCCTGGTACTCCAACGCTGAAATTACAGGGTGTATCCAGAGCACCTATTCCTATCATAACATGTTTCACAGTGTATTTTTATTGCTTTTATTTGACAGTCTCCCCAAATAGCTGCCAATTTCTTAAAGGCCAGCCAGTATTTTAATTCAAAATTATATTCCAGCACCTCACACCAGGCCATATGATATGTACCAATACAATGTTTTTATTATTAAAATGAAAGGAATGTAATTAAATTAAATCTACATTCATTTCTGCTCTACCAAACTTCATTTTAAAAATTGTTCAGGTATATTTGCTTTGTACCCATGCTTTGCAGTTACACAATCTCAGAAAATAAATTTTTATTAACATTTAGTCATTAAACATAGTCTTGGAAAGAAATATTTAAAAAAAAATTGTGGGTGAGAGTCTGGTAACAGTTGAGGCAGTAATTTGTATTAAATGAAATGAACATTTTTTTCATCTCTTCTGGTTAAATGTTTCATTCTACTGAATTAAAATGGTAATTGGCTCTTTGCAAAATAGCATTTAAATAGGACCTATTATCAATATAGTTTATTTGTGTCCCTGTAACCTCTGTATGCTGCTGCTTGCTTGAAGCCACATTTTTATTACTTAATTGTTCTAATATCTGAAAGAGCAATTCTAAATTCTTCCATCATAACTTTTACTGAGTTCTAGTATTCCTCAGAGTTTTTATGCAATCAACTTGGCTCCTCTGCTGTTTGGTATCTAGGTTAGTTTCCTGTGAATGAATTGACATTTAATGAGCAACGACTATCAACAGTGTGGTATGGACACTTGGGAATAAGTAACAAGGCCATGGGGAAGGTGAAACAGCTGCCGAGGAGGTAAGACCTGAGCGAGGCCCTGAGGAAAACTCTGACCAACCAACATGATGTTGACACAGCACAAACGGACCTGTGTCCTGCTATGGAAATTGGGGCTTTTTAAATAAAGATGAGATCCTGGAAAGCACATTAGAAAATGCAACAGAACCTACAGAATGAAGTTGGATAAGCCCAAAGAAAACATGCTTGACTGAAGCAAACAGAAGAAAAAAATACCTTGGGGTTTTTTAAAAATCCAATTTACAAAATCACCTAGCAATTTAGATGATGTTAGAACCACAAGTTAAAAGTGTAACTGGGATTCTGGAAACTGGAGAAAAGGGTAAACAGAACTGAAAGAGCTTCCATATAAAGGCAAAGGGTAGGGCAGTACCAGATGGGAAAAAGGAGAAGAGAAAGAGAAGATAAACATTTTAATGATGATTTCCAAAATATTCTGCTGTGGTCAACTTTTAAAGACTTTTTTAAATCTCTACATGAAAACTGCTTTATGCTGTTTTGAAAAAGATCTTCAACCTAAGAAAATTGAGTTATTTTTAAGAATCCCATGTAAGCAGACAAATTAGTGAGCAAGCACATGTGGCTTGTCAAAACAGGATTGAATGTTTAGGAAGCAGAGATGTAGAAAATAATCTGATATCCAGATTATGGACCCTTTCCTTGTTCTTCCAGGATTATCAAGAGAATAGGTTATATTAGATATCTTATATAATAGAGACAATAGATGCAGACAGACAATAAAACAATGAAGTGTAGCCTTTTAAAGATTTAACAATCTAATGAGACAGATGTTTACATATTGCAAAAAAAATCACCTTTCTCTACTGTTTATTATAATATACAAACTGCCAATTAAAAATAAAGGCTTCTCCCTATGACCCACAATGACTGGCCTCCTTGAAGCTAATAGTAATAAGTATGACAGCCAACACACATACTGTACTGAATGAGAATGTAGAATGAATCCTTCATAAACTTGAAGCAAGAACAACAATGAGGAAATTTTAAAAAGAGGACTTTGGGATAGAATCTGGTCACTAAACAGCTCAAGGCATAAGCTAAAACTATTAAAATAATTTCTCCTCTTAATGTGGCAATTTGCTTTGCAAGTTGCTTCTTAGGATATATTCTGAATAAGTTCATCAGAAGCTGGAAATGTTTGAGAGGGAAGGACTCAAAAGAAAATGTGAAGTCAGAAATCTATAAACCCCAGAAGGGTATGCAGCAAATAAAAAGAAAATATACTTAAGTCACACTCATTTTTCATTTCCAGAATACAGGACTTGCCCACCACCACCATCATCCTATTAAAATAAGAAAAATGAGAAATGAACATTGTTTACATTCAGTATCTACCAAAGAAATGTTAAAAAATAAAATAACCAAGATGTTCAAGTTTTAAAACAGCCTAAGGAGACAAGATAAAACAGACCCTAAAACTACACAATCTAGCAGTCAGATCCTCAAGTCCTTCACTTTACAGATAAGAAATTACAGCCCATTATTGGTCTAGGTCACAGTTGTGCAACCAGACCTCCCATCTCCTGCTATGAAGCTAGGAGACACAATCCAGCTTTGTGCAGCTCAGCTAATAATCCAGGGGCGCGGGGGGGGGGGGTGGCATTCTTGTGGGGAGAGCACCCTGCCTGACCTCCCCTGCAAACTAAGCCCTACATTAAAAATTATAAAATACTAAGCAACTAATATTTTAACAGATCGCTTAAAGGAAAAACTGATTCCATAAATAGCAACTAAAAACCTGGCACTCTTTGGGCCCATCTGTGTAGCTACAGCCACTGAGGCCGCAATACTAATTTGCACAAAAGGGTTTTTTAACAGTGTGTTTAGGAAGATAAAGAAAAAAACTTCATGCCCCCAAGCCATGTGGATAAAACTAAAGCTAAAAACTCTTCCCTAACTAAAATTGATGTTATTCTCTTCCCCAGGACCAAGCCAAAAACAGGCAACAACATACAATGTTACTTTCACCCCACACCCTCTAATACATGCACGAAATTCAGAAAAGGTTGGTGAAATGTTTTCTCTGGGATAATTTCAAAGCTCAGTTCTAAAGAAAACGTTAGAAGTTGCTAAATATATCTCAGGCTCCCTGTGGCAACATCACTGCATTATTCCCAGAAATCCGGGCTCCGTCCCACATCCTTGGGAACAGACTGTGTGGAACACTCATCTTGGACTCCCGAGCACCTAGGACAATATTGGCATGTAACAAAAGTTCAAGGAGTTTTTGTTAAATTGAATGAAATTACATCCCAATAACTTAATATTCTCTTGCTAGTTTCAACGGCATCATGGAGTAGCAGCGTTTCTCATCTTCGACTTACTGCAATGCTACACTACTCTGTAAAAGTGAAGTCTGCAGGGACATAGCTGCATGCGCTACAGAGACGAGACAATTCTCCTCAGAACAAATGTGCTGTTTGGTTAAAGATATTTTTAAAGCTCTATAAGGAAAGGCATAGCCCAAGAAGATTACTAAAGGTTTTACTGTTTTATCCAGGTGTTTTTGTTTTGTTTTCAATTTTATATTCCCCCAAAAGAGGAAAAAGCATATTTAAAACATAAAACAACAGATGGTTTATTCCAACATCTCCTTCAAAGCTGCCAAATGTGAATAAAGTATACACGAAGCAGCAGAGGCACCTACATTTTGTGTTTACAAGTGTACTCAAATTAGACACGAACCTTTACAGCTCCCAGTTGCTCTTTTCTGAATTTTTCCAAGGGTTTAATCAGAGTTTCGGTAACACTTAATGCCTAGAGAACAAGAGTGATAACAAAAGAACATCATATTAGGTTTCCAAAAAGGAAAAAATTAGTATTTCATTTCCCTCTTCCACCCCACCCAGAAACAAAATGAACAACATATTTAACTGCTTTATCTCACCCTGCCAAAGCAACCATTAAATCACTTCTAAATTTATTCACACAGAAGATCACCATAAATATTTTCAGGGAAGAGGAGGTAGGGCAAAGTGCCAGTGAAATGTGCAACACAGCCCAACAAAGATCTTTCTTGCAGGGAATAGCAAGAGGGTTGTCTTTAAATAACAAAGGGGTCTATCACATTTATTAACAGAACACTTCTGTTTGAGACATTTTTCCTCCCCCTCAACTCAAAAATTTAAAAGTCAATTACATTCCATTATTAGTTATCAGACTACATTATGCAAAGGGCTAAATTTGTGGCTACAAGTTTAAATACACTCCATCTGCCTTTCATTACTGAAAATTCCTCATGAGTATTTAAGGTACATCAGTAAGGCAGAGTCAATGGAGCTCAGGAGTCAGAGTAAACACTGGGTGTGGTAGCAAACAGTACAGAAGGCGGAAGACATACACAGACTCCAACCACAGCACATTAATTCTTACATCGGTTGGTTTGGGGCTTTTCATTTTAAGACTGAATCTATAGCAAACAATGTTGAAATTAAAATAAGAAATATTTATCTAAGGAGAATTCCATTAACATCAATGTGATGATGAGCAGTGATTTTCTCATGCATTCTTTCCAGAACACCAGATATATGTAGAATAAACACTTTACAACAATGTGCCATCCCTCATTTTACCAAAAAAAAAAAAAAAAAGAAAGAAAGAAAAATTTAAAAAAAAAAAGGTCCCCAGAAATCCAAGCTAAAAATCACAGAAAATAATAAAAATAATTGACTTAAAAGAAAGGATACTTAAGTTAACCAAAGGCTCCTTTACAGTGTTTTATTATGTAAGGATTTCACCCAAAGAGACCATTCACACTGAGAGATAGGAAATCCTCAAAAAGTGATAATGTCCAGAGTGCGAACTCTTTCCCCAGGCCAGCAACTGGGTTCTACTAGCTCCCACTTTGACAATTTGTTACTTAGGTGTTAAAAAGCTGAGGCAACAGAGATGTAAAAGAGCAACAACTAGGCAAGGCAAAAGGATCATCTCCAAAATGTGTTAATTTTATTCTCTCTACATTGAAGACAATGCGGCCTGTACCAATGCCAAGCCAGAGCCCTTCTTACTAAAGAACAGAACAGGGACAAAGAGGCACAACCCAGAAATCCCCACTACCCAAAACAGTATGGAATGTCCCAAGTTCCATTTGGGAAAGCAGATATGAAAGGTTCTGCAATACATTTTAAAAAGGATGCAACTGGCATACATCTCATATTAATCTAAGACATATTCTATTAGCACCAGTGTCATTTCCTAAGCTTCCACATAGGGACCTGGTCTACTAGTGTGCATAAAACCTTCATATCACACTTTGTCCATCGCAGCTGGCCTACTCAAGAAAGAAAGCGGCCCAGCACTACAGGCTGGGGTCATAGGAGGTAATAACTTCTCAAGTTCACAGAGGACTGGAACAGGGATTAAAAATTATGTGAGCTCAAACTCAACCACCATAGGACACTGCAAACCGTACTTCCCATTCCAAGTGGCCATTTCAAAAAAAAAAAAAAAAAAAAAACCTCTGTCATGAAACAGATATTTGCTGAACAATCAGTTCTGGGTGCTGGAGATACAACATGAACAAAACTAGTACATTCATTGCCCTCCTGGAACTTAATGTCTAGCCAGGGGGGACAGACAATGGATACATGAGTGCATAAGCAGATGTATAACTAACTGCACATTCTAGGAATTCCTTAGAATGAAGTTCTGTGATGAGGAATTTATTAGAGAAGATATAAGGAGAAATGTGCTCAGGGGGAGCTTCACCAAAGAAATGACATTTAAGCTAAGACGTGAAAGATGAGAAGGCATTAGTGGTGAAAGCAAGTGAAATTGTTTCCAGCCTGAAATGTAGAGGGCAAAGGATTAAGGTGAGGAGTTAAAAAGTATTAAAGGAAAGGCTGGGGCATGAAGAACAGGAAGTGAGTGGAAAGAGATGAGTGAAGGCAGGGACCAGAACACACATAGCCCAGTGGGTCCAGGGAAAGGTATTCTATTTGGGGTATAATGGGAAGACACTAAATGGTTTTAAGCAGGAAATTAACACAATGACATTGAGATCTTTTAAAGATTACTCTGCCTTCTCTGAGAAAAAGAGATTAGGAGTGAGGAAAACTGAAGAGAGAAAGTAGAAGCAGGAGAAAGGCTTTAGAACAATACAGGCAAGAGATGATGGTGGCCTGAAGGTAGTGAAAACAAATGCAATTAGATTTGAGAGATATTTGCAGAAGGAATCAAACTAATTGATGATGGACTGAGTGTGGAAAAGGTGAAGGTTTCCCAGCTCACTCCCAGATTTCTAGCATGAGCAACTGAACAGACAAGATTACAGAAAGAGCAGTTTAGAGCAAGCACTAAGGGATTATTTTAAATTTGAGATGCTGGGAGACACCCAAAAGATTAGTAAAATAGTTGACAGAAACACAGGTTCACAGCCTAGAAAAGAAGCCTAACTAGGAGCTACAAAGTTGGTAGTCACCTGCAAGTGGATGGCATTTGAAGTCATGGAAGTACACAGGTAGGATGTGGCAGAGGACAGAAAGATACAGTCAGGAAAAAGAAGAGAAGGCAGCAATGGAGACAATGAAGAAGCTGTCAGGGTGCTGGATGAAAGAAAGGTCTAACTGTGAGAGCTGAGAAGAAATTAAAGGAAGAATGAGACCTTAGCTATACATGGAAAGTGAGGAGAAAAAGCTAAAAATAGAGCTATTTAACGACTGAAAAGTAAGACAAGCATGGATGGGAACAACCCTTCTTCAGAAGGATGACCATGAACGACACAATAAAGATAACTGCTAAAAGGGGATGTGACGTAAAGTTGAGGGCAGTTTTCTTTTCAATATGGAAGATCAGTAATTAAGAGATGAGCACATCTAAATGGCCAAGTGAAGAACCCAGAAAAGGGAGTTCAAAGGCTCTAACATGGGAGGAGATGGGATGCTGCCCCCACACAGGTGCTGACCTGTCATAAGGGTAGCTGTCCCTCTCGCACTCCCCCATTGTAGGAGGTGAGGAGAAAACAAGAGCCAGTACAAATGGGTTCACAGATTTCACAAGCAACGCTGAACGAGTTGCTACTAGACAGTTATTCTGTCCATGAAGTACATGACAAAATCACCTACAGAGACTTTGGGCATGGGAAAAAGTTTGAAAAGAGAGGAGAATGCTTGGAAGAATCATTGCAAACAGTGAGTAACCCACTTTCTACAGAAACATGAACATTTCTGGGCATGCTGGCCCTTGGAGACAGGTGAGCAGGAGTTTATGAAAACATTCAGCAGCCTCATTGTGAGATTTTTCTTTAGCAACACAGGGGAAAAGTAAGTGGTTAGGCTCACCCTAGATGAGAATATTTCCAGGAGATGTAAATACATCAGAGTAACACGATGTAGGAAGCACAAGTGCTGGTGAGCTGTACACAGGAGGAAGCTGTCGGGTAAAAGAGGACTTCCTGAAAGGGATAATGCTGAGCTGAGCTTGAAACAGGGACCAGGAGTTCTCTGAGAAAGGGTTGAAGAAGGAGGAGAAGGAAACAGCAATTTTGGGGCATGGAACTGAAAACAATTCTGCGTCACTGAAGTAATGAAGAAGTCGGGAATCAGGAGAGGAGACTGAAGAGATCGGTTTGGTGCCATCAGCCACCAGAATGGCACACAGGAAGTGATCAGCAAATGCTAGATGTAGGCATCGATAACACAACTATATGAGGGGTTTTGAAAATGTGAACCCTAAAACTCCATAACCTGTCCTTCGCAAAAGGACCAGGCCACAAAGATTGCACAAGAGCAATTTTTAGGTCGTTCTATTTGTCTTTCCACTTGGAATGAATCTGCTGCAGTGTCTGACTTCCAAGGGCCAACACTAGTGTAGGAGAAGACTCTAAAGGGTTTCTGTCTTACTGTTTGCGATCAATAAGCAAATTTCCAAAATAAGGAAAGTAGTTGTGACAGATACCACTATAACCAATTCTTTACAACCAATTCTTTAACAAAAAAGAAACTGAAAAACTTCTAACTTAGAATTATCATTTTTCTTTAAGAAAGGCTGACTGTGTAACTTCTGAACTGAACCCTTAAACATTCTACTCAAGAAAAAATAATAAAGTAGCTACTAAACGCTTCCATAAGGCAATGCCGGTATAGCAACAAGAATCGGTTTCTTAAAATAAAATTCCATAGAATCTCTCACTTCCTTTTATAATTTCATAGAAGTATTATATAATATTTGTTAGCAATAAGTGTTACTGGATTCTAATGCCAAGACATGATTCTTCTTCCCCCAGAGGCAAATGAATACCAAAACTAGGATCACCCTCTAAAACTCTAAAGGCAACTTCTGGTGATGACAGTTTCCCAATTTAAGAGACAGCGTAAGTTGCAATAGTGAGAAGATCTTTGAAACTTACACATGAGAAATCTATTCAGAAAATTTAACTAGAGAACGAAAGCAAATACAGAATGTGATTTTTATAAATATACATATAAGATTATATATTTTTTTCTCATAAAACACTTGAACCACCCATAAGAAAGAAGCTATGAATAGGCTTTGCTATTGAGCCATGAAGAGGATTTTAGAGTCTTGCTTAGAAACAGAAGGTATCTACATGAACATAAAGCATATTAATCAGTTGAACTTAGAGTAGGGGTCAGCCAATTTTTTCTGTAAAAAGCCATGTGGTAAATAATTTAGGCTTTGTGCCACCATAGGGCTTCAGTCGCAACTACTCAACTCTGCCATCTCAGCACAGGAGCCACCACACACAGCCTATGAAACAAATGAGTGTAACTGTGTTGCAACAAAATTTCATTTTCAAAAACCAGAGGGGAAATGGCTTTGGCCCATGGGCCATAGTTGACTGAACCCTGCCTAAGAGAATTACCTTGAGTATCAGGGTATGAGATGTTCTACTAACTCTTATCTGGTTGTATATTTTTTAAATATGCATGTACCATATTTGCAGGGAACAAAATGTTGGGAGGGAAGGTTGAAATACTGGATGAGAGAATCACAGTCTGATTAGTTCACAAGCTGAAGAGAGTTTCAAAATATTGGCTACATAAGGTAATTTTAGGTAATAAGTGCAATGAAGAAAATAAAACAGCAATAGCCTTGGACAAACAATCTATTGGGTTTCAATGCTGAAAGGCTCAACTGTAAAAGTTATCTTAACAACAGTTTATGTGAATTAAATACTGGGCCTAAATAGGAGCTTTAGCCCCTAAAACTCTGAGTTAACTGTTAGTTTAGCATGTGCCAAAGCAGTCCTAAATTGTTTATTAGAATAAACACATACAAACATGGATTACGTGTACTGTTCAAATCCAAACAAAGTAATAATTTAATTTCATCCAATGAGATCAGAGCCTATCTCAAGCATAGTTACCACATTTTAAGAGAAACATTTTCTAACTGGGACAATGTGACCAAAATGCTAAAAAGAATTAAAAGGAACAGGTAACTAGTGTTTGAGATTGGGGAGGAATGGAACATTTAAAGGGAACATGAAATCTGCCTTGGAATATTTAAATGGATACTGTTAAAGAGAAAAAAAATCATTGATTTGCTTAAAGAAGACAAAACCAAATTTAATGGAGAAAAGCTACATGCCAAATTTCGGTTTGCTATCAAGAGGAACTCAGTAAGAACTACAATGGACCAGGCAAAGCAGTGACCTTTAGCTCATTCCACAAAAACAAGCATAAGCTAGATACCTGCCCAGGGACAGTGCCACAGATCAATGCATTCAGAGAAAGTTGGCCTTCAAAACTTCTGGGGTCCTATCCACCACTGTGATTCCAGGAACTCTTTAAGAGTTGAGAGACGCAGAAGCACAAACTACATTTTGACATTGCCTTATAATACATGATGGCAACCACAGAACACAATGGAATTTCACGGCTCAAAGTAAAAGAACAAGACTACTATATAACAGTCTGGGGAAGCTCAAGTTTTTCCCACCCGTTGAATCTGAAATCCCTTTTTGTTAGACATTTGGATGTATGAACATAAATGTCTAAAAAGGAAAGGAAAGTTAGGGTGGTATGTTTACCTAACTTTATAGCCTAAGCTGGAGCTGAGAAACATGCTGACAGTATGGCTAACGAGCAGAGAATCAGACCCCACTCTGGGAAGGAACAACAGCTACTACTTCAAAATTACCCCATTTGAGATCAAAGGCTAAGTTCTGAAGTAAATTCTGAAGAGACTACGGATTGGGGCTAGGAACCCATATTTAGTAAAAAGGCAATGAAGGCAAAATGACATCCTATGATATCTTTTATAATAATTTTTTAAAATCTTGGTCCAGGAAAACCAGAATAAGTTGGTTTAAGTGCTAATCATGACTTTCTAATCACTCAGTACTAACAAGGACTGAGTCTAATGAAACAGAAGGATCATGTTTGCTCCTCATGGCCTCATTATTTTAAGCCTAGATTCCAAGTTTTCTTGGTGCCAGAGGAATGCACTATCTAAGAGCAAAGGAGAATTTCCACTGCTTTCTCCCATGACCTTCCAAATATTTCCCATCTTGTTAGACTAAAGGGAAAACTACACTTTCCAATCTCAAAGTCAGAACAGCAGCAAAGAAACCATTCAGCAAAGGTACATTACAGCTCTTATTCTCCCTGAAGTAGAACCCTGAGAAAGGATACCAAGGAGCTATCATCACAACATAGCTCCAAACATGAGAAATATTTTCCCAAAAATTGTTCCTCAGAAGAAAAAAGACTTGCACTACAAGTCTTTTTTAAGGAGTGTACTTTCCATTCTTTTGATCAATAAAAAACTGACTGAGGAATCTTAGCTTGAAATAGCCCCAATCACACTTAGTTTCAGATGCTTAGAGATCACAAATAGTTATGGGTTAGAAAAACAAAGGAAATTTAAGAAATGTGAGAAATTTAGTTGTGGAGATGACATCAAAATTATTAGTATTGTTTTCGTAAAGATCACTTTAAAAGAAACAAGGTAAGTGGTTAAGTTAAAAAAAAAAAATCAAGAAAATACACCTCAGGGATAAATTTTTTTAAAGAGACTGTCCAAACCACTACAAATGGATACTTTGGGCTCGAGATAAAATTTCCAATGAAAGCATTATAGAGGTTTTAAAAGGTACTGCTATATCTCAAAGAACTCACACAGATATGGCCAGGACTTACTGTGCAAAGCTATGCTGAAAAAAAAACAGAATGTGCCTGTGATAAACATATTAATGTCTAAGGTATTAAGGAATATCTTTAATGAAATAAGTGGAAAAAATATTTCTAAATTATACACTGATTTTCCTAAATATTCCTAAAATACACAGTTAAGCAACTAAATAATGAAAACGGACACACATATATGCAAACCTTAAAGCATTGAAGCAATCCAAAAATTATTTTGTTTAATCTTCTCATGGAAAAATGGTATTTGCCTTATAATCGGACATGAACAATACAGGTAGCAGATATCTGTCCTTTTGGGCTACCCAGCACTTGAAATCTCTTCCTATGTTTGAGGACTTCTCCCACCTAATGAGGCAGAAACCATCTTCCACTACAAAAGCTGAAAATGACCGATTCTTGCTTTCTCAGACATTATGCAGTGAGGGACAGGCCCCCAGCCAGAGTTCCACTACGCAGATGCTCCTGCCTAAGACTGACTTGCAAGCTGGTGCTTCAAAACATAGGTGACCAGAAAATCTAATGAGTGGTAGCCACCACTCCAGTTCCCAGAGGCAGCAGCTGAATCGACAGCCACAAGGGACTGTGGTGTTGCTGGTGCAGGTTATATTATTTGGACCAGGTGGCAAAGTGGTGACTGTCTTCTCTAAGCTCAGCTCTGCATCATCCTTGGTTCCCACAACCCTATAAAGATACTGCAATCTACCTAATATTCTTTATTAAGTTCCTTTTCTGCTCTGAACAGCTAGACCTTGGAACTGAGAATTCAGATGAATATAGGATTAATGTTATAACATTTTCAGAACCTTAACAAGTTTGTCAAAATTCTTTCAGTACTACCCTCAATATTCCTAAGCAAGATTTTTCTGACTAAACCAACTCATTTTTAGTTAGGTTACTCCCATCCACACTGATCCTTTGCTACTTTTTTCCATCCAGCCAGGCTCTCCCTGTCCTGTGTATTCCCCTATCAATCAGGTATCAAATTTTCATAAGGAAATTAAAGTCCTTCCACTTTATTTTAGTGGCTGAAATAATAAGAAAAAATCAGAGAGTCAAAGACTCTGATATTGACAAAAGATGAAAAGTTTCACAACTCGTTTTGCTAAAAGAGCCCCATACCTCAATGTCAAATAGGAGACCAACATTTTCTCATTTGAGCTCAGTCCTAACTAGTTTTTAAACCATAGAAAAAACAATTATCTCTTTACCTAAATATTTTCAACTGTAAAGAAGGAATAATACTTGCTTTCTACCCATTTAACCCAAGTAAAAAGAGAAAAATAACGTCACAGTAGAAGTAATTTCAACTTCCAAACAAATCTCTGTATATTTTATTTTTAAGCACAGTTCAAGGTAATCTAAACTTCCAGGTACAAAATTTTAATGAAATTAAATTTTATAGTGGTAGCAGCTCAAATACAGTAGCTAAGAACTAGTAAGAATCGTACTGAATCCATAAACAAGCTGTAACTGGGACACAGGTGCAGAGATGCTGTAAATTAACTGTAGAGAGTTAAAACTTGAAAATTAGAAGCAAATTAATATGAAATGGTTCCTTGAATGTCTGATTTTAAAACTATGGCAGTCTCACTTAAGTGACTAGGAACAATAATTTATAAAATATATATTCCAAGTTCACTAGTTCAGTTACCACACCTCTGCTTTCATTCGCACAGTGTGAGAATAAAAAATGCCCAATAAGAGTTTTTATCAACTTTAAGTCCTAAATTCTGAGTAGCTTAAAACCTAAGAAAATGAGGATTTGAGCAGTTCTGACAATTTCTGCACTCTGACTTAATTTTCTTGAATATTTAGCCATGACTTGGCTCTTGAAAAAACAAAGTTAGTTTAGTGCATCACACAAGTTTAAAATTCCCTTAATGTTTATCACCTATGAACAAATATCTTAGGGTTTGTTTGAAGAGGGAAAAAAAAAGGCTTGCATCAATTTTGGGAAACATTAATCCAAAAAAAAAAAAAGCAGTAATTATACTCAGATTGTTCACAAACAGACTCCAACAATAAAGATTATTTATGATACTGAAGAAAAATTGATAATCTTCAAACAAAAGCTATCGGATGTATTAGGAATGAGTTAACCTAATAAAGATGTGCAGAGATTCAACCTTGATTTTCTTTCCATCTGTGCATGAGACAACAAGGCACTAGCTTCTATTTTAAAAACAAAATAAATACTTGGGCAGAACATTATGAGAAAAAAGAAAACCCCATAGGAGTAAAAGATAAGCCTGTCAAGAAAGCTATAAAAGTATCATGGGAATTTGCAATTTTTTTTTTTTTTTTAGCTTTATGTAAGAGAACATTTTAATTTCTGAAGTGAATGGTATAACTCAGTGGCATACCTAGAATTGGAACCTCATGAATAAGACAATAAACTGTTGGATGAATCAGGAAAACACGAGAGAAGAGAAAAAGAGAGAAGAGAGATAGGAGAGGAGAGAGAGAGAAATGAGAGGGAAGGAGGGGTAGGGAAAAAACTATTCAGAAAAGAACACCTATGCCTCTGCCCAGTGAGATCTCCAGACCTTCTGTGATACCTGAGCTATCTGAGTGTCCAAGAGAGAAAAGGAAAGGCATGAAGTGGAAGGGCTCTTGATAACACACTGTCCACTACTAAGCCAGCAGCTGAGCACCTCAACCAGGCAAAGACCTAATTCTTCACTGTATCCTCAGAGGCTAGAATACTGCCTGGCTTCTAACTGGTATTCAAATATATTTGTTTTATGAATAAAGTGGAATTCTTCTGTAAATGTAGATAATATTAGAAAAAAAAAGAGTTTCTACAGAAAAAACAGAGTTTCTACAGAAATGCAACATTTCCTGCTGGCAGTAATAACAGTAACCATAAATACCTCTGCTGAGTCTCCTGTACCCATTATCTCTGACTCAAAGCAGCCTGTTTCTGTGTTAGTCCGGGTCTTCTAAGAAGCAGACACCAAGACAGGATTAGAGATACAAAAAAAATTTTATTAGGGGAAATGTCTGTGAGAAAAAATAGGGTGGGAGCCAAAGGAGGCTGGAGAAGGGCCGTCCGTCAGACAGTGATGCAGGGCTGAGCCCAGGGTAAGGAGGCAGGGAAGGAAGGAAGGAGTTGGGCGGACACGTGTGAGACTGCAGTGCAGTTCGAGGGGGAAGTTGGAGAAGGTGTCAGGGACGCCTGGAGCCCAAGCCGCCTGTCAAGAGTCCCCGTAAAGAAGCCTGGGCTGGTGACCCTGCTGTGTTCACTCACTAGCAGGAAGCAAGCATGGCAAGCATGGCCTTCATACAAATGTGGAGATGGAACCATACAGCAGCTGGGTCTGAGAGCTGCTCACGGCTGCCCCAGCTTCAAAGTTTCAAAATCCACATTCTTTCCATTACACTATCACGGCCACAGATATTCTTCTGGACCTCTGATAATCCCCACCACCATTCTAGTAATGTATTTCATTAAATCTAACATGCCATTAATAGTATGACACTCTGTTTTATCTACTATAAAGAAAAAAATGCTAATAAAATTGTTTAATATCATAACACTTAGAACTTTTATCTTTATTGAAGAATCCCTTTGAGAGTTAAATATATTTTTATCATGTATCCCTCTTGTGTATACATAAGAAAGAATATGCAAACGATTTAAGACATTTGGAAAACTTCTTCAGAGTTCAACTCTTCTGAGTCACTTTCCACCCATCATCGGTATCTGGTTTTCCTCACATGCATTTTCCTCTGTATTATCAAGAATACTAAAGATGTATTTTTCTGTAAGGAGTGCTCCACTATGGTATCCAGGATTTTCTTCCAAAATGATGGCACCCACTCTTTAGGTACTAAAAGCTAGCACTTTCTCGACCTAGCCAGAAAGTCTCACTGGCAGGTTTTCAAACCACCATCAAGATTCATATTTCTTCCTTAAGTGGTCTGCTCATTAAAACATTGAAATGGGTGGACAGCAGCTATAAGGACACATATCTACTTCACCCATGTTCAAAGGGGGAGAGGAGGGTATTAAATTTTACGAGGATCTAAAGGCAACGAATAATGTCTTTAAGATACCAGAAGGCAGGAGAAAAATTCAATTTCAATCTCTGTTTCTGACTTATTTCATGATGTGGATGGAATCGTTCCACCTCACTCAGTTCCAGGAAGCCCCCTTTTCTTAAAGCAAGGGGTTAAATGTAAGTCACCCTAAATTCCCTCTCAGCTCTTTCTTTTAGAGACCAAGGCCATACTACTGAGCGCTTCGCGACAGGATCTGATGAATGATTTGAGGTGCCCTGCCTCAACTCAAAATATTCTTCTGATGAAACTAGATTTAGCTGAACTAATTCTCACTAATGAAATTACTTTTCTGGATTAGACAATAGATGAGCAGACTGGTCACATTTTGTGTCCCTTGTCACACGGGGCGGGGTAGGGGGAAGAGGTGGTGTCTGTTCTTTGCTCTTTCAGATCACTATTAACCAGTTTATCAGAAGAGCGGGCTGATTCCTAAGAAGCAGAGAACAAGTCCAAGGATATTAAATATAGGGAACATAAGTTTCTACAGGGAAGTAGAATGAGGATGACAAGGCTAGAAGGCCACAGATGACAATGAGTCACCAATAGAGAGGAAAGAGTCATGAGGCATGGCCTCACACAAAAGCAGGTCCAGGAAGGAACTCAGGGCTCTTGCTTGAGACATCCTCATTCACTTAGAATTCTGATTTGAGTTAATCCTAACTGTAATCTCTATAGGATTCTGGGTCAGTGAAAATCCAGCTCTCAAAAGGTACACTCTACAAAAAACAAACAAACAAACAACAAACACAGGTTTCATAAGGACATCCACATCTGACTGAATCATAATGGATTTACAAGAAAAAAAAAAGGGATGTATATAAAAAACTATATTGCAAAATTGTAAAGGTAAGCTCCAAGGAGAAAAATTCTCCATAAAGTTAGATACTGACCACTTTTAAACTAAACTGAGAAATGTTTTCATAAATAAATTCAAGATAGATTTTTCCCCATGTAAACATACCTGCTAACAAATTCTACACAAAAATGTCACTTTATCTGTAAAAGAATTGATTAAAACAGGTTTGATACACCATATAAAATAGAATTATAGTAAGATGACACTGACGGCACAATCTTTCCAATGGCATGGCATGCCCTAGGTACCTATCACATTATAAGGAAGCCTTAAGCAATGCTGAACACAAATTAAGTAACACTAAAATTCCTAACAGCAGAAGCCTGTTCCATTAAGATAAAGGAGCTAGAAAGAGTCCAAAATCCTCTGGAAATGACACATATAACTTAGGTTTTTAAAGATTATTTTAACCTCATGGTAGACAAAAAGTCATAAAAAAGCAGTTTATGGTGCATCAAAGTTGCAGTCAGCTCTAGCTCTGAGGCCAGGAATGGCAGCTGAGATTTCACTGGCCTCCCAGGCCAATGGTTCTGATTTGAGCATGCTTGGCAATAACCTGGAGGGCTTATTAAAATATATATTTATGGGCCCGCCCCAGATTTTCTGACTCAGCACGTCTGGGGTGGAGCCCCAGAGTTTGCACTTCTGGCATGTTCTGAGGTGATACTGATACTGCTGGGCCAGGGATCAAGCTTTGAGAACCACCGCCCTAGGACACACTAAGGAAAGATTATCACAGAAATTTCTACCAAAAGGTAAAAGAGATATAGTTCATTTTAGCCGAGTATTTTTTTTAAGTATCGTGAAACAAAATTTTGAAAGTAAAAGATAATGTGGAACAAACATCAGCATCAAAAACTACAAAAGATACAGAAATCACTTTATCTTATCTGTAAGATATCTGAGACAAAGAAAAAAAGATAAGAGTGAAGCAAATCAGACAAGGGTTTAAGGAAACACCTGACTTGTCAGAAATCATCTAAACTATTAACAAAGCCATCTGTACCGAGATGCCTAAGGCCTTCTTCATCAAAGTATAAGCTAAAAGCAAATCACCCAGCAAGTGTCAAAGGCCTCAGGAGTGTGTACCATGGGTCATCCTTCACGGGTAAAGGGATGCAGCAGGTAGTGAAGACACTGTCTCGTGTCTGCTTGCCAGCCCAGTGGATCCCAGCCCATGCTGGATGAAAGGGAGGCACCTTTTGTGCTCCATCTGGCAAGCTCGACCCCCTCTCCTCGCACTCCCTCTTCCCAGAAGCTTTCCTCCACCTCTGTGCCTCACACAGCTACCCTCATTTGCCGTAACCCTCAGAAACTGAATAGTCGTGTTTAGGAGGACAAAATCAACTGCTGAAAGGATACATGTAGTGAAGTTAAGTACAGTACAAAGTGCTTTTAAAAGAACACCATAAACACTAGAGCGCTATTTTAAAAGTTCTTCCATTCCTGGCCAGCTGCCCACCTCAGATCAGTACGCCCTGTCCCGCCATGGCAGAGAGGACATCTCCGGAATGCCGGCAGCAAAACACACAACACTCTCCTCGGAGAACATGTGCTGAAGTGAGTGCAACAAATCTGGCCACTCGGTTGTCAAGATTAACAGCAAAAACTACTCACTTGAAAACACCGTCCTGAAAAAGACAAAATCGCCTTTCCAAATACAGGGCACACCCATCCACGGACCTGGCCACGGGCACGGAGGGCAGCTCTCCGACTTGCTAGACCGGCCTTCTTTCCACTTCACTCCCCGACAGTTCGTTTCTGTAGCTACAGAACTGCACACTAGCTGGGGGGTAGACAAATATATCCCTCCCTCTTTTCCATAATCAGTGACTTTAACTCGAAGAGGAAACCATTGTTTCGTTTCCATCTTTCCTTACCTGGCCAACTCTGATTCACCTGTCAACTCAGCTCAGGAACAGAGTTTCCAAAAATGCCTTCCCTGAATTCCCCCGACCTCTCTATTACCACATGGCAGGCTGAAGTTACATGCTCTTGGCAATTCCCCCTGATTGACAGCTAACTACTCAAGGGTAAGAACAATGCCTCTACCTTCACAGCATTTGGCACAGGGCTAGGCATGCAGTAGAAAGTACATCTTGGAATATACATACACACACTCTGTATATACACACACACACACAATTTAGTACACAAATTAGGCATGTGAATATACATATACCAAATGGCTAAAAGCAGACGTAAAAGAAAATGTTCCCTGATTGTTGAGCTTCCAGAAGACTTTACTCCTTAAAGCCTCAAATCCTATTTTACCATTTATTTAGGAAATGGAAAGCTCATAAAAAATATATATGGCATTGATCTTTGCCTTCTAAAACACAGATTGCATACATTTTTTAACATTTTGATTGCTCGGTGTTAATTATGATTTCTAATTATTCTGCTGCACCATCATTTAATTTAGAACTTCAGAAAAGACTCATTGCTTTTAAAGATTAAGTGACCACTAAGATTTTGTTAAATTCTTGCGACCAATTTTAGAACATTTCGACTTCTATTTTACAGCTATCATTCAGCATTCTTTTTTTAATAGATGGCTTTTAATATGCTGCTGGTTTCTAACAATTTGAAGTAAAAACAGGACTTTTTAAAAGTTTTCAGAATACATTTGCATCCAACTGCTTAAAGACCTTCCTTATTTCCTTGTTCCTGTGTAGGGGAGCTATGAGCTTGTTAAACTATACAAGGGCTCTGCTCAGCATCTGTCTCCTGAACTCCAGCTCAAATACCACTTTTCTAAATCCTTCCTAAGAAGCACACGCTTAGCTGCCCTAACCCACTGCTGGCTGCCACACTCTCTACCTTTGTTGTTACACTTAGTATAATGACTTAAATTCCCTTTTTACTAGTTATTCTCCAGAACCACACTGAACACCTGAGGAAGTATCTTTTCTTATTCAAAAGTTTAAGACTGGTACCTAGTAAACCATCAAAGTTTTTTTTAGTAAATATTGAAAGTTATTTAAAGAAACAAAGGTAGCCATAACAATCCCAATTTACATGGTTAAAAAAAAAAAAGTGATCACATACCGTTAATATCAGACAGAAATACCCAAATAACATCAATATGGGGTAAATGCCAAACTTTTTAACTTTTATTAACTTCATTATTATAACTCATTGATAACTCAGAAAGTAGTGTCGTAAAGATCTTTTAACATTAATAAAAAAGTATCAGGAATTCTCATCAAGGGAAAAAAGGGAAGAAGAAAAACCTATAGATTAAGAGAGACTTAGAAACTTATCGATCAAATGCATCTTGCCAGATCTAGGTTTAAACCAACTGTCATTGGGGAAAAGAGAGAACAACAAAATGTGAATGAGTATCAGAAAAATTTACATCTGACCTAATTCTTCATGATATTAAGAAATCAATATTGTTTTTAGGTATGACATGGATATTGCGGTTCAAAAGAGTAATCTTTCAGAGCTTAAAAACTAAGGTATTTATGGATAATACTGGGCTTTCTTTCAAAATAATGGTGAGTGGGGGAGTAACGGGGTATACAGGAAGCAAGGCTGGTTGTGTGGCAATGGATATCGAAGCTGGGTGTTGAGTACATGTAGTTTAATTATATTTTCCTCTCTACTTTTGTATATGTTCAAAACTTTCCAAACAGAAAAGTTTAAAAAAAAAAAAAAAACATTACATATTCTGTTAACTCTGATTGGTCACAGATGCTTCCCATTGATTTCTGGCTTTGGATCACTTCCTGCTATCCCACAAAAGGGTTGTAACCTATCATCCCATTCCTCTCTAAAGTTCATGGCCTTATACTGACAACATTCTTTTCTTACTTCCACCCTGCACTGAAAACCCAGCCTTACCCCTTACCATTCCTGCCCTACCTAAGATAAAGAACCTATCAATCTTTTTAGCTAAAGAGTAAATCAATGTCAGCTAACAATAGTGCTGGGAAGCATACTATCTATATCAGACAGCCCCAATTCATCTCAAGGAACATAAAATGGAAATAGAATATCACTGCCTGACAATATATATGTTACTTTATTATACTTCTCCTTTCTGGAATGTAACCTCCCTGATAGCAGAATCTTTGCTTTGTTTGCCCCTGAGCTCAGATTCTAAACAGAACTGCAACACAGAGGGTGGTGATCAAATACATACATGCTGAATGCTCAAGATCCCAGGGAAGCATAAGTAAATATCAGAGGGTTGAGAACAAAAAAAAAAGTTGATACTATTAGCATAAACTAAGAACATGTGCTTTCACCACCACCCACACCCACCCACTTCAAGTAGCATGGTGCTGTCATGGCACTGTTTTTATCCACTATTATATCTAGACTTTCCTAAACAGCTGAAAAAAGCAGACTACAGGCCCACATATTGGTTGAATACATCAGTTTGTGCCAGGAGAATCATAGTACCTCACACATGTCCTCTACAGTATTTGCAATATATACAGATAACCTTACAATTTAGAGTACAGTACAAATTATATTTGGGCTTTTCGGGGCCTTATGTCCCTGTCACTTTTAAATCAAAATCAGTGCTCCCTCCCACTTGTTTCCCAGCTCCAACTCAACCAGAAAGAAATCCCCATGAACCACCACCCAGGAGATCACAGTAACATCTAGAAAGCTGGCCAAAATGGTAGGATATTCAGAGTGCCTGGTGCTGTCATATATGAGCTCTACTTCTCAGCTGCCATGTGATCTTTGACAAGGTACTGGGCCTTAGTTTCCTAATCTGCAAAATAGAGGCTAATAACAGAGCCTATCTCATACAGTTGATGTGAGAATTAAAAGACTTACTATTAGGTAAACAGCTTAGGTCAGAACCTAGCACAAAGGTTAACTATCTTGGCTATCATGTTTAGTATTTTTACACTTACACTTAAACACAATCCTAGATAACATTCACTCTCGAAAACGGAAAATATAAGTTTATCCTCTTTTTAAAGACTGAAAAACACTGGTGAGAAAAGATAGTGTGTCATAATCCTGTGCCAAGTCTACCAGAAATCTTTGCTGAATGAATGAACATCAGTCAATAAGAGGGAAATAGAAGCTTTTAAGGAAGGTGTATTATTCAATACCCTCAAAATTCACACTCAATGCACTGAGCACAGCAGCATGCACACAGAGAGCACACAATGAAGAACAGCCACTATCATCACTACTGGGATCATGAATCTCAATGCAAAGTAAGATTTCAAAGACTTCCCTAGCCTAACTTCTCTCCCTCTCCACATGGCCTAGAAATCTACAAATTAAACATCACCTTGCTGCTGTATCTGTACCTCTACATAGGCTTTCCTGCTTTTATCTTCTTGATAAACTAAGGTTCTGCATGAGACTCAATTTTTAGTGTTCCACTGCTCACGAAAATCTAGAGTGCTCCAACCCACTATTTAACAGATAAAGAAATAGGGCTTTGATCTAGAGGTCCATCAATATTTCTAAGCTCTCACAACGGTCAGCACTGTGGAGGAACTAGACATCCGGGCTCCTGAAACCTCATCCCAGTTAGTAATGAGCTACTTCCTCCACGAGTAAATGTATCTAAAGCTTCTACCAGAACCAGCTTCTAAATCCAAATTTCCCATGCTTAAAGCTGAACTTATTTACATCCCAGAACTCACCATAATTTCTCTCTGTTCTTCCAGATTCTTCAAAAAATTAGAAAATTCACGTAAGGAAGCATCTGTCAAGAGAAAGAAATAATTATTCGGTGACCAAAGCGAGGAAGAGCAAACCAAAACCTCACCTTCACATACCTATACAGCGTTCATCATCGGTCTCTGCATCACCAATAAACTCAAATTTAAAGTCTCTGAGAGAATGAGCAAACTTCCGTTGGGCAGCCGAAAGACCTAGAAAGAAAGATTTAATGATGACTTAGATCCTTGTTTTAAGTCAAGGCTTAGAAGACATTTATTCCTCCTTAAGTCAGCACAGCTGTAGAGCTCTCCTCCACTCAACCTGCAAGGAGGTGCAACCCAACTCCTCTGCCAAGGGGCCCACCACCCACAACCTGGCACACTCTCTATGCTGCTTCTGCCTTCCGCTCTGCTCTCTGGCACAGAGCAGGTGCTGGGGAAATGTTTATTCCTCCCTTAGACTCTTCTTCCTCAGATATCTGACTGCTCTGCCTGGTTCCCTAAAGCACTTTCTCCTTCTGTGCTCACTCAGGCCAGAACTTCAAAATTGCAGGCTGCCATTAGGAACACACACCCCTGATGGTATCTCCCAGGGCTCATAAGATCTTTCTGGCTGATAAAGTTCAGAGTAAGGCAACCAGATACCCTTAACTGATTGTCAAACTCCAGGGAGAAAACCAGGAGATTTAAACAGAAAGCAGCAGCAGGAGAGTTTTCACAGAAAGCAGCAGCAGGAAGGTAACTAAAGAAAAACTGCATTCTGAAAAAGACCAATATAGGTCCTCATCCTTTTTTTTATTGGAGATTAATAGAAAGTAGTGGGAAACTCCACTTCTAAAAGAAGCTAACATTTATTTCATGGGCTTCACACCATGCTAAGTGATATGCATTTTTTATCTCATTCAATACTCTCAACAGAGATATAAAATAAAAATGATCTCCATTCTACAATAGAGTTAAAGCTCAGAGATGTTAAATAATTTGCACGAAACTGCATGGCTACTTCAACAGCAAAGGCTTGATTCCACTCCAGAGCCATCTGTCCACAGCCCAGGCCCTTGCCAGGGCACAATCCTGGCTCCTGTACTCAGCACGGCTGTGGTCTCAGCACAATGAGTACTGACTGACTGTGTTCAAATAAAACTTAACATCAAGCAAAGTGAAAAGTTAAAAAAGAAACAAATGAATCCACAACTGCTGATCAGAATATTCGCATGCAAAAATAAATAAATAAATAAACAAATAAATAAATGAATAAATAAATAAATAAATACAAAAAACGTGCAGCAAACAATGTAAAAAATGGAGAGCTGTTTTAACAAGATAGTAGGAGCAATGCACTTCTTAATTTACTTCACTGTATTATAGCTAACAAATAAAGAATGAAAGCAATAGATTATTTTTACATTAGAAAATTCTACTTGATAGATTTTTACTGAACTCCCAACTCTTTACCCCCAATCTTACATACAATGGCTCCCTGCTGTCCCCTGAATAAGCATGGCCACAGCTCAGCACCTCTCCTATCTACAGGCGCTTCACTGAACAGCTCCTCCAGAAACAGGCAGAGACTACTGTCCTACCCCTTGAATTGAATCTGGGGTGGATTTTTGGCCGACATAATGTAGTGAAAATGACACTGTGTTAATCTGTACCCCCTGCCTTAAGAAGCTCCGCACACCCCTGCTCAAATCTCTTGGAGACCTCCTCTGGCCTCCAGGGGAACAAGCCCAGGCTAACATGCTGGTTGATAAAACTTGTGGCTCGATCACCCCATTCTTGCCCCATCAGTCAAGCAGCCAGTAACAGAAAGAGAGCTTCTCTGCACAGGCAGAAGGCAGTCCCGGTGAGACCTCACTACCCCATGAGCCCCAACTGAAATAAGAGACTACTGTTTAAGGCACTAAGTTTGAAGGTGATTTGTCATAAAGCAGGAGGTAATATAGAAAGACTAATGAAATTTGACTGTGATAAAATCTTAAACTTCTAAAGACATAAAAAGAGAGAATATAAGCACACACCCAGGAGGTATAAATAACTGCTATAAAATCGACAAGATAAAGCAGAACCCCAAGAAAAAACTAGGAGAAACACTTGAACAGGCCCTTCAGAAAAACAAGTGAAAAGAAATCCAAATGGCCTATGACCACATGAAAAAGTACTCAAATTCATTAGTGATAACAAAAGTGAAAATTAAGCCTCAAGATAACTCAACAGATTCATCAGATAGGCAAAAATTACTAAATCTGGTAATCCAAAATGTTGGTGTAATCCTGTATACACAAAAACATAAATCCTCATATAATACTAGTTGAGAACAAAAATTGGTAAAATTACCCTTTAAGTAGTTGGTATTTTCTGGTAAATTTGGTGATATGTGATATCCTACAACTCAGAAATTATTTACCTAGGTAAATTTGCAAGATAATCTCTTGTACATGTGCACTTACAGACCAGAAAAATCCACAGAACTGGTCACAGTAATAATCAAACACTTGGAAAAAAATATCAGTCAACAGTAGAACAAATGACTAAATTGTAGTCCATTCATACACTATAAACACTAAACTACAAATTCACACATCAACACAGATAAATCTCAATCTGTAGAAAAAGAAGCAAAATCAAAAGAATACACACAGTATGGTTCCTTTAAAGATCAAAACAAGCTACACTAGACTATATGTTCGGGTTGCGTATACAGGTCACGAAATCACAGACTAGCAAGTGGATCATTATCTCAAAAGTCACACAACGTTTACCACTGGGGGCCAGGGAAGGTGATACAGCCAGAAAGCTACAAGGGGGTTAGAAATAGTTTAGTCTATACCTATTGTGGTGGGTGTGGATGTCTGCTTTATCATTCTTCTTTAAAATGTATGTTTTGTATACTTCTATATTTTTGCCATAATTTCACAATTACAAAATAAAAACATAAAAAAAAATAAAGCCTATATATTTAGGTCACCCGAAAATATTTTAGTTTCTGTTGTAATCTGGGGCAAACACATGATTACTAAAATCTAGCCACACTGGCTTGCTCCTAGTTCACATGACAGACTCATTCAGGTCTCAGATCCCTTAAATTGGCTGCTCCCTCCACCTGAAATGCTCCTCCCCACCCCGATCTGCATTTGGCTGGCTCCTTCTCAACCCTGATGGCACAGCTCAGAATCCCCCTCCCCTCACCATCCTCTCTGCCCTCAACGATACCACCGATACCACCACCCGATACCACCGCCCGTGAAGCCCTCACTAACATCGCCCCTCTGCTTGAGTCTCTCTTTATTCTATCATCATTTTATTTTCTTCATTGCTCTTATGACCTAAACTACCTCATGTAGCCAATAGTTAGTCGTTGTTATCCATTTTCCCCAAGCTATAATACCAAGTCCCTGAGGCAGCAACTACGGTCTTCTGTTTCCCTATATCCCTGAAATTGGCATCACAACAGGGTTCTTTTTTAACTCATGCCATGTACCTATTTGCAAATATTAAATTTGTGGGCTTAACATTTTTAATAACTTCATCTTATTCTATTTTGCTGTTTACTTTGCTAGCTCACAACAGGGGCATGAAACTGGTTCCGTTTATGTGTATATATGTATGAATATGTTTATGTGTGTTTATATGTTTACTTATATAGCATACACATTTATATACTTATGTGTGTGTGTGTGTGTGTGTGTGTGTGTGTGTGTGTGTGTGTGTATAACTAGTAATGTATATTGTCATCAATGCTGGTAAAAATTGTATTTTCCCACTCTGGAGCTGTATCTTTGAGTATTTTATCCAAATTGACTAAATCAGAGGATACTTTAAAAACTGTTTCATGTGATCAAGACAGAACGCTCTCTAGAAAGTTAAAACTTAAATGCATCAGTTTTCCAACATTTCATAATTCCTAATTTTCATTGGTTGATTAAATCTGGGTTAATTTGCAAAGCTAATATAGCTGTCCTCGGTAAATAGCATGATTCTGTCTTACCTCCAAACTAAGTATTGTAGTCACATCAATTCTTTATTTTAGAATATGATTTTTCCATTTTCCACCACTCGTTTTTCTTTTTCAATGACTTCTTTCTGGTGTTATTAGGGAGCATTATGCAAAATTTTTATTGTTTAAAATTTTGACCATACCAAACTCCTTTCCTTTTAACAATCACAAATTTATCATCTTTTTAATACTTAGTATAAATTTATCTCTTCTCCCATGTAGTTTATACTTCATAGATATCTTCTGCCTTTCTATATATAATATAAAATCCTAAGACAGCTTACTACATACATTTAGTATAGCCTATTAAATAAGCACGAAGATGCATTGTGTAAAAGATGTTTTTTCTTTCCAATATCATTGCACATGAAACTCAAGGTGTCTGAATTCACTAGTAACAGAAGCTGGCAACATTCATTCCTTTTCTGGGGGGAAACAGTGAGGGGCCCACTACCTGTGAGGTGGTGCTACCTATACTGAGTGCGAACTCTATGCTAATCGACTTACCAAATATTATGTCATTTACTCTTTATTATCAGCCTACAGGGTAGGTGTTGGTGTAACCTTATCTTAAATAGGTTCATAAATAAATTAGTGACCTGATCAAGGTCACAGACCTCTTTAAGCTGCTGGTAGTAGTCCTGGAGGCAAAGGACCAATTCATTTTCTATTACACCATTCCAACTTTAAAGAGATTTAACATTATTTCCATTATATCTGGGTCCTTTGACCAGATCTCAACCAGTTATCTAAATGGCCCAAATGCAGAATTCCAACCAAATGTGAAATTCATACACCTGTGCCTCCATGCCTAATTCCTGAGTACTATCGATTAACATTACTCTCTTGAAAGACCTTCAAGGTTGGCAGGACACCAGCTGATGGACAAGCTTGAAGGTGCATAAAAAGTACAGTTAACTTTAAAGAATTAATGTGATTTGATTTGAACTCTTCAAATGAACTTGCCACTTCAGAGTCTCCCAGACTGGAATTTTTAGGTCCTCGATCCGTAGACAAATGGAAAAGAAAATAGAAGCAAGGTTAGGAGCAGTTTGAGAGCTGAGAAGTTACATCTGAGAGCTGCAGTGTTTGAGATGGAGGACAAGACACCGCACGTAGAGACCTGGGCTTAGTTGCAATCCAGGTTCGAGAGCCCCCAGACACTAGCCCCAACTGCCACCACTTGCCCTTGATGATTTTACAAATGGAAAAATCCTTTCTCATGGTCAACTAGTAAGTTTTCCATTAAGACCATAAATGATTAAACATATAGAGGTACTGGCAGGGTTGGAGGGGGTGAAAAACCTCTACTCAGGTTTCTCTACTCTTACTGAACATCTGGGCAGCCCTCTGCATGTGTTTAAGCAAGACTTAAAGTTAAAAGCCTGGCCTGGATAAGGTCATAATCTCCTGCAACTTCCCACCCCATCAACCCAAGCACTGATGGGGACACTTGAAGAAATATGACATGTTCTATAATTATGCGCTTGAAAAGAAAGAATAAAACAGCAAATAAATGTGCCTTTCTCACTCATTAAATTTGAAATATAAGGTTCTTCACTAACCATACTGAATCCTAAAACCTTTTTTCAAACAGGCAAATTGCACCTAGAAGCTCATATTCTTTGCATGTCGAGACCCAAATAACTAGATTTTCAACTATGCAAAAGCTCTGCCAAGGGAAGCTCTGCCACCCATTTTGCACATCGAAACATGTACCAAAATTCTCCAATGTTTTACTCAGAGAAAAGCAGAGTGTGGACTCTAAGAATTTAATATCTTTCACACCAGATTCATGCCAAGGAAATAATGCCGATTTTAATCCAAGTGATTTGGAAGAGAAACAAAATTCCTCTAGGACTAGAGACTGGCTTCATATTTTCCTTCATGTTTTTAAGATTTACAAAACTGGCAGCTACACTACGTATGCACAAGAACAGCATTCTGCCCGCTCTGTACGAGTCAAAAAAGAAAAGCAAATAACTCGCTTTACAGATTTAAAATACAGTGCAAACATCTCACAAGCCCAAAATGCACTACTGGGCTAGTCGAGGCCTGAAAGCCAAACCACAGGCTATTCTAGGAGCAGCTCATGGGCCAGCATGGGCTCTGGCAGTGTTAGGGTAAGGCCCTAACTCTCCAAGTCCAGCTCAACTGGGGTGTCTGTGTAGCACATTCTTCTGAATCATAGAATAAGCGCCATCTAACATCACTAGAATGACTTGAATTAATTTATGAAGCAAAAGGAAAACAACCTGAGTCCACAAACAAGTAAATGTGCCCCTCTCCCCCAAAATACAAAAACCTGCATGGAGTGAAGGGCTCAAGACCCAATATGGCACACAGATAACCAGATACTATTTACCAAAGTTATAGAATAAATATGAAGAACCTTTTCAGAAGGGAGTGATCTGGGCACTGCAGAGAATCACGCAAGCAGGTCCACCCTGGGGAACACCATCCAACCTTCACTATGCCTTCTCCAGACTTCAAGCGCAATGTATACATTCGGCAAACACACAGTCTGCTAAAGCTGGGCTCTGTGTACAGAGAACATCAGCTATAATAGGCTAGCAGACGAGAAGGGCATGCTGGTGATCACCTGGCCCACTGGTTTTCAAACTGTCTTTGGCAATGAATCCCTTTGTTCAAAGAAAAACTTATTTAAGGTGAGAAGAGAAAATACAGTTAACAGAAAATATAGCTAATCCTTTGTATTAGTTTGCTATGCTGCCACAACTAATTTTCACAAATTCAGTGGCTTAAAACAACACAAATTTATTATCTTATACTTCTTAATATCAGAAATCCAAACTGAATCATGGGGCCGTTCTTTCTGGAGACTCTAGGGGAGAATCTATTTCCATGCCTTTTCCAGCATCTAAAGGATACCCAGATTCTTCAGCTCATAACACCAAGCCACCAAACACATCACTCTGCCTCTCTATCTGTCATCACGTCTCTGATTTAAGAAACACTGTGATTACAATGGGCCCATCATGATGACCTAGGATAACTTCTGCATCTCAAGGTCCTTAATCTCATCATCAAAGTCCCTTTTTGCCGTGTAAAATTACAAAGTCAAGGGTTCTTGAAATCAGGAAGGGACATCCGTGGAGGGCCATTAATCTATCTACCATACCTTATAATGTCAGATATACTTACATTTATTGATTCAAGTATCACAACAACCTAAGAGGGAGTTACTATTATTATGCCCACTTTACTGAGCAGGAAACAGACACACACAAGTTAAGCAACCTGCTCAAGATCATACAACTAGTTAAGTAGTAGAACCAAAAGATAACCAAAACTGTTCAGGTAGAAGATGGGATGAAGAACCCCACTCAAGTGGTCCCTGTCTCCCACAGCGCAGTCTCCAATGAGACCACATCCTGTAGAATCCAGCCTGAAAATCAGAGTCTCTCACCTGCACTTTACAGTTGGGATACAAAAGCACAACATCTGGACAACTACCTCAATTTCATACACCTAGCTCAAAGAGAGCTCTAACCAGAATCCAGGATGTAGTATGGAATCCTAGCTTTAGTCTAACTTTGCTAGACACAGGATGGCAGAACAGGTGCACCTATTACTGAGGAATATACAGTCCAGCAGTAGAACAGCATGTGCCAGAGAAAGGCTGCAAAGGACTCCAGAGTATGTATGTGTTGTGGGGTGGGGTCTGGGGGTAAGGGGAACTGTTTAAGTATGAAAAAGCATATCCCGGCCAACACACTCCCAACCTGCACCTTCTCTGATTACACGTCATAAAAAATAAGAATGGCTGAAGGGCCAACAAACATCATGAGAAGACTGCATGCTAAAAATTCGGATGGCTTGACATTTCCATGGAGTGCCTAAATCCGAGTATCAAAAACTGATGGTCCTACAGACTTTATTTGACTATCCCTCTCATTCAAATTTTAATTTCATCTCTCAAACCCTCTGGTTACCATGAGTGCCGCTAAATCCACGTGTCATCAGGCTCATTAGAACATCTTCCTGATCCTTGGAGGCATTAGGACATCAAGTCCTGGCTAAATTAAAGAACTTCTTTAGCAGGGAATGTAATCTTAGAGACAATTCAATCTAAGGATCCAATTTTACAGATGAGAAATCAAAAGAACAATCAACTAAAGGTAGTGGTGTTTATGAAAAGGAGAAAGGCTCTAGATCTAGATTCCAATACTGCATCTGCCATACCCTAGGTGTGAAGCTTGGACAAGGCACACATAATGTGCATTGTATGTCCTATCTATAAAGTGAAAATAACCAAAATGTCACATTCAATTAAAATGTAACGTCTCACTTTCCCTTCTCAAGAAAACTGTTTGACCCAGAGCCCTCACTTGCTATATTGGCAGGTTTTGTGCACGTGACCCTCTCAAAGTTCATTACAGCTGAATGAATAGGGACAGAGAGCTGCTGACTCAAGAACAGCCCCCACTCCAACCAGCACATGGAATATGAATATACGGAGAGAAAGAGATGACATAAACCACTGGTTGGTCTAGGAAAGGGTATATGGATGTTTAGTAGTCTATTATTTTTTATTGTTTTTACAGTTCAGAGATTTAAGCTCAATGACAAAAGACGATATCATTCAAACATTCGGGTATTTAATATAGTAAGCTGGCAAACAAAGTGGTTTCCAAAATGTCCTCAAGAAAGAGGAAGAAGGAAAAAAAAAAGAACCACATAGAGGGGATAATGTCCAGACAAGCTACCCTGTTAACCACAGTATATGCTTAAGGCCCAAAGTAAATATTAGCAGGGATTTAGATGTCAGGTGTTATTCTGGCCTAAAGAACATGAGCTTTTCCACTGTTCTGCCATAACAAGAAACTTAAACTATCAAACAAAAGTTACTGTATTAACTAACCCATTTCTCCTAAATGCTTTCATATGTATTGTCTTTAAAATAAATTTTTGAAAAACTAAAACAAGACTCACTCTAAGGAGGGGCTAAAGTTTCATCTCATCTTTTGTGCCCCAAGTTAAACCAGGATCGCAAAGCTAAGGGAAATACTGCCAGAAACGACCAGTCTTGCATCGACCACTCACGCAGCACAGCCCAGGATGCACCAGGAAATACAAAGAGGGTGTGACTGATTCTCTAAGGAGCACACGACTTCCATCAGAGAGAGACCACCATCACATATTGCACAGTAAGTGAGGACTCCAGATGACAAATAGGAGTTCAATGAAAGACCAACTCAAAAACAAACAAATAAACAAAAGGTTAAAGTCATCAGGAAAACAGAATAGAATAGAAGGGTTGAACAGGATCCGAAAAAGTGAAGTTGTTTTAAATCACTGTAAACTACAGAGGAGCCATTCAAGGCATTAAGAATAAAACGAGATCCTTTAGACAGGAATGAGAAGAACTACATACAGGTGATCGCTGAACAACACGGCGGTTAGGGGAACTGGCTTCCCCTGCAGTTGAAAATCCAAGTGTAACTTTTGACTCCCCCAAAACTTTTACTAATAGCCTACTGTTGATCAGAAGCCTTACTGATAACATAAACAACTGATTAACACATATTGTGTATAGGTATTATATACTGTAATCTTATAATAAAATAAGCTAAAGGAAATATTAAGAAAATTGTAAAAGAAAATATATTTATAGTACGGTACATATTAATTGAAAAAAATCTACTTACGAGTGGACCCTTGCAGTTCAAAACCATGTTATTCAAGGGTCAACTATACTAAACAACTTATATACACATTATGCCCTGTTGGATGCAAGGAATACTCAAACACTGAGAATACAACTGCAAAGAGCCCAGGAAAAAATGTCAACAGCTTGTTATGAAAAGTAACTTGCTTTACAGCCAGCTCAAGAATTTTCTCTTTGGACCCCTGCCATTAACACAAGTTGGTTCTGAGTGTTCACATTTCTCTCTGTCACTTGCAATCACCATATCTTTTCTTCTGTTTCGTATCAATTCTTGCTGTTTTAACTGCTGCTTACTCAGAGGTCTTGCTGCCATGGTACTGCCTGATAAGGCCATTTCATCATCCTTACATTGGTTTATGACACTGTCAACTTCAGCTCTCACTGTTTATTCCTTCTTTCCCAAGTTTTGAGAGAATCAAATTAGCCCAACTCATTTTTCTTTTCCACAGAAGGCCATAACCGAAGTCTAGTGTGCCACTGCAATCAAATAAGCCAACTCAGAGAGAGGTGAGAGGTCACATGGTCCTCAGAGTGCTTTCACCTCAGCAGGGGCTGTGAGCAGAACCACCTTCCTTAATAGGAGCTGTGAAGTATGTGGTCAATAGATGCCATGAGTAACAACTCAAGTATAAGGACAGAGAGTACAAAACACATTCTTTCAAGGCCAGAATTATTTCTAAAGACGTTACTAGGTTAACACATAAAATTCCACCAAAAGCCCCTAAAGGCAGAAACCAGTCCTTCTAAAAAACTGCAGTAGGCAGGGCTTAAGTCCATGAGATAGTCCATTTTAACATAATAATGTAAGTTCAACATAAACAAACTTAAACACTCATAAATGACTAGAAAATTGTTACAAATCCAGAGCTCCCAGCACTTTCTACGTGCTGGTCACTACTCCAGGGAAGTACTTTGAATGTATTAGTTCACATAATCCTCATTATATTCAGTTAGGTAAACATCTTTCATTCCATTTTACAGAGGAACATAGTAAGACACAAAAGGTAACACTGCATTACCATGATCTGAGCACTGGAGCCAGCTTCCAGTCTAAACCATCACAATATGCCACCTCACCAGGCCACAGTTGTGTCACAGACCCTTTCCTTCCAGTACCCTTATAAAATGCACGTAAATAATCAAAACATCTTGATCATGCTGAAATGTAAGAGAAGTCAGGAATAAAAACATTTTTTAAAAGACTCTGTGGACAGCCCCAGGGGAAGGAACATTTCCCAAGAAGAATGGCAGGATAAGAGAGTGCTGGAAGGAGGAACACGGCCAACAGGAAGAAGGAAACAGAAGCAAACTCAGAAAAGCAGCTGTTGGGAAGTTAGTGTGCAGGCTGGGCAGTGAGGGCTGCATCTTGGTTTCATGCTTCCTCAAGGGCAAGGTCAACACAGACCAAGATCCCAGATGGCAGAATCAACACAGTCCAAGCCTCTTGGGACAGAATGACACAAGTCTGGACCTCCTGAAAACTAGCCATGTTCATCAGGGAAAGAGGAGGTATTATACAAGACACATGGTCAACTTGCAAAATCACTGAAAGCATGAAAAGCATATAACAACACATAAAACAGCTTAGGATGTAAGTCCCCCTAAATCTTAGCCAATGGTTTTTATGTTCTTTGTATTTTTATGTATTTATGAAAGTCTTTATTTGGCATAAATAATTTTTATAATCAGAAAAAAATAAGTTAAAGCCAAAGCAAAACAAATTAATGATACTCAATCATCAAGATAGACAGAGGAGTAAGATAATGTGGCTATGATGGTTAATGTTTGGGCCAACTTGACTAGGCCAAGGAATGCCTAATATGTGATTAAATGAGATTTCTAGGTGTGTCTGTGAGATGTTCCAGAAGAGATTAAGATTTCAATTGGTAGACTGACCAAAGCAGATGGCCCTCTCCAATATGGGTGGGCATCATCCAACATGTTGAAGACCCAACTAGAATAAAAAGAAAAGTTGAATTTTCTACCTCTCTACCTGACTGTCTGAGCTGAGACACTGCAGATGGCAGATCATCTAATCATAAGCCTTCTCAGCCTCCCTAATCATGTAATCCAATTCCTTATAATAAATCCCATTCCCTACATATACTTACATGAATATATTCTATTGGCTCTGTTTCTCTGGAGAACCATAATATAGTGACTGCTTAAACGCAGGATTCCCAAACTCGGACTGTGACTTGAGGAATTGTACAAGTATAAAATACATGCCCCTGGTAGACAGACTTCCTAGGGAGTAGTGCCTCATTACACTGGGTTCATACCTGCTCTACACATGTCTCACAATGCAAGGTGTTGAAGTGATGGCCAGTATTCCGAAAGGGAGTAACCGTGACAAGACAGAAAGGGGACAGGATAGAGTTCCCACAGGAGAACACTGGTAGCCCAGGGTTCAGTACTTAATAGCCAGACTTAGGATAGGACCCAGAGTTGCAGCTAGGAAATGGTATAACCAAGAATAACAGAAGGCCCTCGTCATTAGCTGTTAAATTTATCCACGAAATGATAGACCCTGTCAAGACGGATGCAGGAAGACTCCCCAGATTGATATCATAGACACCCAACAATCTAGACTCTATCTTCAAAGATCGAACAGTCATGGAGGGCTCTGTGGCTAGGCTGCTACCCTTGCCCACACCCTCAAGCACTACAGAGAGGTCTGGTAGTATGGAGACAAAGCACCATACTTGGATTTATGTTCTGGATAAATAAATCATATTTGCATCCCCTCAAATACAACACATTCTCAGGCTGAGCCTCAATCTCTCATAAATTGGTAACTTTGTCCTTCCACTTCCAGAATTGGAAAGATAAAATGTAAAAATAAGATCATTTAATGTAAAAGTTCTTTTAAAACTTAGAAGTCATAAGTAAGACATTCTCAACCTAATATCTGATGCAAAATTAAAAGATTGATTGTACATTTTAGTTTATCTTTAACCAAGTTTTTAATCTAAAGGTTAATAAAAATAATCATCAATGTAATTCATAATCACCACTAATAAACACACATCACCAGTAATTAAGAAATTTAAATTTTAAAATAGCAGCTGTTTGCACCAGATGGACAACATTATTGTAAATAATGAAACTCAATATTCATATGGGTAAATGAGCCCTCTGATAGGGGAGGAAAAATGAAGAACTTGTACCCATCACTTACTGTCACTCTTCTTCCCCTCAAAAAAAATGGGACAAGCAAAAATTTGGCACAGCAAATTAACAAATTTACTATGTGTTTATAAAAGATAAAAATATGTACAGTAGTTAGAGAAAACATTCAGATAGCTAGTATGATTTGCTAAGAGTAGTATAACTAGTATAACTACTAGGAGAAGTTCCCAACCTCTGAAAATTTGACAAATTTTTAAACAAAGTAAGGTTAGGTATCCTTCAGCAAAGCATTATCACAAAGCTCCTTCACCTACAGTATAGCATAGTGATTGACAATATGGTGTCTGGTGTCACACTGGGACTCACACACTGGTGCCAGCAGTGTCCAGCTGGGTGACCTTGAGCAATCCTTTTAAGTTTCAGTTTCTTCCCTGACAACTTGGGACTAATACTGCATTTTATACAACAAATTACAGGAAAGGAAAATAATGAATCAAAGATTACTAAGTCATCCTGCCTGGGTTACAGAGAACAGCAAAATCATTAAAAAAAAAAAAAAAAAAGAGGGAAGTCAAGAAAGGAAGCCAATTTAAGGTCAGGAAACAAATAATTGCATTTTAGGTATTTCAGAAAGTAGCAGATTAACTGAACAGAAATTCTGAAAGCAGTTGCATATAACAGTCAAGGCCAGAGGTTTTAATTGTCTATGTATACAGAGAAGTGATTAAAGTGAAATAAAGGGTTTTAGAAGGAAAAAGTAAAGAAAATCTAGAGATGAAAATAGAGAAGTGAACCAGGAAGGTGACTCACAAATGCAGAAAAGAGGGCACAGAAAGGGCAGACAAAATGAGAAACAAGTTACAGTGCAGAGTCAAAGACACAGAATTAAGAATAATCAGAAGTGCCAAGTGTTTTGTAAGGCTGTCAGATTTTGGCAAGGAGTAGTTCTCTGACATATCATCCTGATTCCTCCCTCTCTCTTAACCCTCTACAGTCACTCTCCACGCAAAATATCCCGTGGATGTGCTCGCTTCTCTGTCTCCACCGTTAGTCCAGCCACCACCATCTCTTGACTGGTCATCTGCTTCCACTCATTCACCATCAGCCCAATTCCCACTCAGCAACAAAAGTTAACAGAAAATATAAAGTGGATCTCCTTACAGCCCAACTTAAATCCTTCAACATTGTTCTGTTCTATTTAGAATAAAGCCCAACTCCTCTCTAAGGCTCTAAAAGACCCCATGTGATCTGGTCCCTGCATGCATCCCCTAAATTCACTGAACTCCAGCTGTTAACGGCCTCCCTTCTGTCCCTGGGAAGAAGAAACAAACAAACAAAAAAGCCAAAATTCTTTCCTTCTTTGAGATCTTTGTATATGCCCTGCCTTCTGCCTGGAATACTCTTTTCCACCTCCTCCAAAACTTAATACAACCTGCATTAGAAATCTCTCGCCAAGCTCCCGCGGGCTCGCATCCCTTGGCTTTTATAATGGGGGTTCCAATTATTGGACACATATATAGTAGCTGTGTGTAGCTGCAGTCTATCCTAACATCAACTGTTTTTTATTCCAAATCAGTACCTAATTGGAAATATCACACTAAGATGTATAATAAATAACTGCCTATGTATCAATCGAAGATCCATGTGCCCCTCAAGCATATTTTTCAGTGAAAGTTTTTATTACTATTTCTCTAGATTTAATTACATTATTGATTCCTCCTGTCCCCCCACCTCAACCAAAACTACACACACACACACACACACACACACACACACACACACACACACACACACACACACACAGTAAGGACCCTCGGGAATTTTTCAGGCCTGCCAATAATTTCCAGCCTCTAGTTCAAAGGATTCTTGTTCTAAGTATTCTTAGCAAGTGATCAGCTAACACGCTTTATTCTCCAAGCTATGTCACAGAAAGTAAATTTATCACAGGGTCAGTTAGCACAGGAAAAAAAGGCTGAATCAGAGACGAAAAGCTTCCAAAAGAAATGGTTCCAAAAGGAAATATTGGATTTCATTCTATATTTCTGCAAACTGATAAAACAAAACCATAAACCTCCTTCTCAATTATATTTAAAACGCAGTGTCTGCGAAAAATCCTAGAAACCAAAGGAACAAACCTATGACTTACAAACTTGACTGACAGACATCCTCATATCAAGCCTGAATTATACCTCAGCACTTAACGGTGATTTTATAATTCCTGGAGGTAAACAATGGGTACAAGGGGATTCATTCCTGTATTTGATTAACTGTTTTCAAAATTTATTGTTTGTACTTCCCAATTTTTAATTTTTATTTCCTTCTTAACAAGAATTTCTATGGTATAAACTGCCATTAATGTACAAGTCTTTATCTATTCCAAGTCTGATAGGTAATAGTTTGAAATATTTTCCCTTTTACTTTTCTAGCCTCTATTTTGAATTACAATTTTGAATTCTGTATACTTTTAGGTAGTCAAATTTTCTCCATTATTTTGAAGAAGTTTTCTCTGTCACTTGCACACTTAAAAAGCACCCAGCCTTTTGCCTCCTTGTATATTAAATCTGGCATCTCTACATTATTCTGTCCCTCTGTCTCACTTTCTGTGACACATTTTGAACCACAGTCTCATGTCACACTTTTCATTATCTAATATAATCACTTACCCCTATTTTTTTTTTTTTCAGAACTTTATCATTTCTTAATTCTGACAATAAGCATCCAGTGTTATGGTAAATATTCTGAATAAATATTACCTCAATTCTTAGAATCATCCTATAAAGTAGACAGTATATCTCCATTTTATAAGTGGGGCAAGGGGATACTTAATAGGTCACACAGTAAAACCAGAATTAAACCCAAGTCTGATTCCCAACTTCTGACCTTTTTATTCCCAAACTGTTTGCCAGAGTCACTTACCTCCCACACTAAAGGGCACCGAGCTACTGAGTTTATTTTGACACAGCAAATCTGTGTAGCATCCCATCACCTGAGGTCAAATCTACTACAGGATTGGAAAGCAGACAGTCACACTGCTAAGAAGTGAATGGCAAGGGACATTTTGTGGTACATGTAGGCAATGCTAAACAAATTTCCAGTCCCTGATCTGTCACAGGGTCCTTGCAAGACAAGAAATTTGGACAGAATGTAATCTAACAGAGTCACCAAGCACACTGTTTAGGTTTGCTGACATTTTTCACAGCAAGAACTCCTTGATGAAAAACAAACTTGTCTCTTCGTAACCAACAGTCTGCAGACAAGCACGGTCTACAGGTCACACTTTGGAAAGTGCTGTTCTAAGTCACTGCTCCTCAAAGTGCCATTTATGACTTAATAGGTGATAAAATCAGCACATTAAGCCATACCAGCAATTTTTTTTAATAGAGAAAGTAAATAGAGGCGTCTGGTATAGTGGGTTGAAGATGGTAGATGGGGTTATTATAATTTGGTATAGGAGCACTTTTAGACAAACCTGGTAGTTCATAGTAAATAAATATAAATGAAGGGTTCATTGGGCAGAATTATAAAGGTTACAATATACATTAAAGTAAAAGGCTCATTGAGTGAAAAATATTATACACATACAAAACTTATGGGCTTCTTTTAAGTGTATAGAGTTGGACTGAGACAGCTCTAGGATTAGTGCTTGGTATTAGCATAAGGTTTACCAGAGTCCAGAAAGAGAGGTGAAATGGAGTGAGACTTACAAGAAATAATGGTTGAAAACATCCCAAAATTGGTGACAGTGCAAAGCATTCCAATTTAAGAAGCTGGGAAAACTGCTGAATCAAGATAAATTCAAAGAAATGCATGCTGAAGCTGGGGTCAAAGGTAAAGTATCATAATTAAACTTCTGAAAACTGACGACAAAAACATCTCAAAAACAGTCAGCGAGAAATGACATCTGAAGGGGTGCACCAATTCAAATGACAGTGACTTTATCATCTGAAACCATGGAGACAAAAGAAATTGTGCAATATTTTTTAAATGTTGAAAGAACTGTCCACTACGAAGTCTATATCCAGCAAAAGTATCCTTCATGAATAGCAAAGAGATGTTTTCAGACAAAGAGAACTAAAAGAATGCATTACTAACAGATCTACCTTTAAGGAGCAAATAATTATTAAGGAATTATATTTTCCAACAAAGTGCTGGTTACACAGGTAGATATAACTCATGAAAAGCTATCCAGTTGTATATGTTTGAAAGTGTACTTCTATATATATGCTAAATATCAATACAAAGCTTTAAAAATTAGGATAATTACAGGATCCTCTTCACAGGGGTGTTGTGAGATTTAAAATTACATTGTAGAGATTAACTATATATAAAATTGTGGGTGCCTAATATATGGGTGCACACAATAAATATTAGGCATTCTTGTAATTCCTCCAGTGCTGACCACATGAGAAGCTCTATTAAAAGTTCAGTGAATGAACAAATTCCTCAGGTGAATCACTCAAAATCTGCAATCCAAAAACTGCTTTGAAAATTTACGACATCATTTGTTTTGCGCTTTGCACTATAATGATTAATGTGCAATCTTGTCACTCCCCTCCACTTACAACTCTGGAAGGGCAGAGCGCGTATTTGTCTTTGTATCCCCAAGGCTCAGAACAGCGAACATGCTCAATGAATGTCTGCTGATTCTGTGGCCTGCAGAATAGTCTGAAAATGGAAAAATGTTCGAAAATTGTAGAAAACTATAACTGCAAATAGTATCCCTTCTAAGCTTTATTTTTAATGCATTAAAACCTAGCTTGTGGGTAAACTTTATGTTCTATTAAAAATGCCCATGTGTTTCTATTTGTTCACTTATTCATTCATTGTGAAAATACACCGGTGTACAAAGGCCACAGGATCAGGTTCCCACTTTCAAAGAATGTCACCTACTAAGGGGTTCGACATGGAAACAGCCACAGGTTTGTTTCCGTGAGGTACCTCAGGAGAGAGAGACATCGCTGACTCTAGGTTCGTTATGTTAATTCCTTAGTGATTCCCGGAAAACCTGGGTGGTATATATTTGAACCCTAAGAAGTAAGGGAACACCTGTGCTTGCTAATTCGGGGGCAGGATCAGAGCACTTTTATCCTCTACCTACAGCCCAGGCTAAGGGAGACAAACTTCTTTGTATCCCTGTGTGGCAGGCAGGCGTTTTCTGATCCACTCCTTCGCAGCCATTGGAGGGTCCTAGCTAACTGGATATAAGGGAAGATCCCAAATCCAAAATCTTGCTCGATGCTTCATTCTCTCTTCCTAAATCAGTATTAAGACTCCAAGCATCTTGTCGCTAACCTTGCTGAAAGTTTAACTCCTAGTGTACTGCTCTGGAATTATGTCGTTTCTTCACTGTCAGATACTGAAGATTTTTTCCATACTTTTTTACAATCACAGCTATGCATTTAAAAGAATATGTGTTATACTTTATCTAACACTGCTAAGTATTTTGTTAAAACCCCCATTCTCTATTTGTAATACACTTCTGACTCAGATTCCCACAGATACAGCTCACCTAAAAAGGAGCTCACAATCCAAAACTAAAACACACACAAAGAAAAAACCACCATGTACAAAACAGAGCAGACATTACAGAAGAGCAAAGGTTAGATCCACTGTAAATTTTAAACCTTTGAGAAAGGCTATAAAACCAGTAAGTTTACAATTACAAAGATAAAAACAATAATCAAATACACATGAAGAAAGGTTTTAGAAACTGACCCAAGTCCACTTGGCCATTCAGTAAATGCGAGCTTCTTTTTGTAAACAATGGAGGCCTCCAACAACTAGCAGGGCAGGCTGTGTGTTTCTTCTCCACCCCCTCCACACCCACTGTCATGTTACCAGGAAGCCAAACCTTACTACCCCATTCCACCAAACCAACATACACTTACTAGTGAGAATTATAAGCACAAAAAGAACTATAAATTGAGCAAAAGCTCTGGAGCAACCTGAACCACTGTGGCTTGTAGAAATATAGATGGTACAATTTTGAGGGGGAAAAAAATGGCATTAGCTAACAAAGTTAAACCTCAGAATACCTAATCCTGAATTTAGTCCCAGGTAGCATTCAAGAGACCATCATAGTCACGCATAAAAATTCACATATATGAATGTTCATAAAAGAACACTTCATAGTAACAGACAACTGAAAATAACCCAAATGCCTACTCAAAGTGAAATAATAGAAAAATAATAGCACCAGGGAATAATACAGCAGTGAAAATGAATGAACCAAAGCCAATGCAATGACTTGGATAAATCACACTAATAGCGGAGAGTGAGAAAAGCAATCCCCTCCCTCAAAATACCACATAAAGAACTAGATCATAGGGTATGGGGGGAAGAGGCAGAAAGGCAGAATGGGGAAAAGCATAGGTAGATGTACATTGTTGGGAATGTTTCTGATCTTGAAGTTCACAAGTATTCATTATATTAAAAATATAAATAAGAGGGTCATGCAAAACCCAGTGATGATAACATGTCATGAATCACAATGATGATTAATCCACTTCTTTGCACTTGAATCCAACCACCACCTGTGGAGAAGTAGGGGTACATTACAAAAATTACAGAAGTGACACCCTGAAAAGACAAGAGACATGTGAAAAGATATTCAACCTCCTGCAATCAGGGAAATGCAACATTAAAGCTAGAAGATAAAGTATCTCTTTATACCCAACAGTTGAGCAAAAATTCAAAACTTTAATACCAAGATAGAGAAGATGCAGATCAACAAGATCACTGATATACTTATTATAGGGAGAATGTAAACTGGCTAATTTCAGCGCATTACGGCACTACCTAGAAAAGTTGGAGGTAAGCTGTAGTTGAAGATACTCATATCTTACCACCTGCAATTCCTCACATAAGTCCCCAGAGAAACTCAGATATGCACATCAGGAGACATGTACAAGAACGTCCACAGCAGTGCTGTTTACAATAATGAAAATATGGACATATTCCAAAAATATCTGACAACAGAACATAATGTAGAATAATCATACAATGCAATACTACATACATCCATTTCTTAAAAAAAAAAAAAAAAAAACTAGAGCTATGTATCAAGAGAAATACATCTCAGATTAACGTGGCTGTTTTTTTTCCTCAAGGTACAGAAGAATAGTTTGCTCTTTTATAAAATCTTAAAAAAGACATTTTATACTGCTCATAAACTCATACATACATAATAAATGTATAAAAACAGGCATGGTGATATCCCCAAACCTAGGATAAAGGTTACATCTAAAAATGGACAGACACAGATGGGGAGGGGCACACAGAAGGGTCAACCCTGTGATGTTTATTTCTCATGTTTAAAAAAATATTTTGACACGTTTTCTTCAAATACTACTAAGCTCTGATAAAGCCAGGTGTGAGTACTTAGGTATTCATTAGATTATTATCTATATGGTATAGAATACCTCCTGTTTAAAAAAAAAAAAAAAAACATAGGACAAGATTACAACTGTATAAAATATACTCGAAAGATTAGAGGAAAATAACTGAATATAATTTTAATAATGGCTACCAAATGGCTCAAATAAGATAAATGGTTCTATCTAATTATCCCTTTGGCCTAGAACCCAGCACAGGGCCTGACTCAAAAGATGTGTTCTATTAAACATTTGCTGAATAAACTGGACAAATAGAAGAGAGTTAAATTATTAACCTAGTCATCGCTGAATATTTTCAAATACATTTAATCATATCTCTGAATATTTGTGAGTATGAGCAATGATTATTGACAAGAAGGATCTACAACTAAAAACATACTTTCTGCCAGATAGCTCATTTAAAAACACAGTATCACTAGGTGTTATGGACTGAACATGTTCCCCTAAAATTCATTATTTTGAAAACCTATCCTCAATGTGATGATATTAGGAAGCAGGAACTTTAGGAGGTAATTCGGCTTAGATGAGGTCATGAGAGTAGGTCTCCATGATGGGATTAGTGTTCTTATAAGAGGATGGGACCAGGAACAAATTCACCCACACCTTGATCTTGATCTTCCCAGGTTCCAGAACTGTGAAAAATGTCTGGTATTTAAGCTACTGATATTCTGTTGTAGCAACCCAAGCAAAGATACTATGATTTTAAAAAAAGTTCTTCTCATTAAGAATACACTTTGTTACCTGCTAATAAAAAGGATAAAGATTACTTCTGAAAAGAGATAGACACTGGACAGAAAGGGGCACACAGGAGGGTCTTTAAGGCCTTGCCAAGGAGAGCTGATGAGACTCCCACTATATAATCCGGATCCTGTCTCAAAGGACCAATAAGAATGCTCTGATTTTGAGTGACTTCATCATTGTTTTATACAGAAAAACTTTATAGTTTACCAAGAAAAGCCCTAAATAGGAAATGAAAATACAAAAGGTCTGAGTTCTGGTATCATCTAGCTGTGTGACACTCAGCAGGCCAGTTACTACATGATAGCCTTACTGAAAACATGAAATTGGTCCAGGTGACCCAAGTCTGTTCAGCTTCAGAATGAGGTATTGTTCCAATCAGGAATTTCTAAACAACCTCTCACTTAAAATACATGGAGAGAAAAATCAAGTGACACACTCAGCTCACTAATATCGAAATGTATCTTGACAAAATATCGCTTAGTTAATTCTCCCAGGATGAACTTAAAATTACAGGTAAGCGGATTTCTGCAAGATTGAAAGGAAAGCAGATAATGCTTACAAAACAGCCTCTTTTCCTAGTGCTCACTCCCAAAGATAGTTGGAGCTACTAAAAAGGAAGGCCACTTGCAAAAAAAGCAGTCACCACCTTCTCACTTTTCACTGATGTCACCAGGTTAGTGAAAATGTCATTAGCTGAGGAAAGCTGCAAGGATGTATGGCATCAACAACATATTTATGACTATTTAATATATGTTAACTGACGTTCTAACCTAGACCCAGTTTTACTCCATCTGAGTGACTTTCCAGATATTGTTTTTACAGCTTATAAATAGCAATGGAGGATGAATATTTTCTCAAGCGTACAAAAATATTTTGCTTTCCTGATGGCAAAGGAATGTATCAAAACGCTTATAAATCATGGTTCTCTACAATAGTATTTTTTTTCATTTTTGCCAACAAGAAATATCTAACACGGATACCATTTACTAAGATAATGTGGAGCATTTATACCCTCTGCTCAGGCCACTCACACATAACATTCCCAAATGCGTGTTGAGGAGCTGCACAGGCTGGTAGCGACAAAGCAGAGGGGTCAGCCCTTCTCGACCAATGTGCTTCTCACCCGTGCTCCTTGTCGCCAAACTTATCACCACAGTTTGGAGAGACAGAAGCACTTTTAGAGCTTCCCCCTCATACTTTGACTTGATCTCTGAAATGCTTACACTTTTAAAGAAAAAAATGAGCTATTATGTTGTCTATATATGGTTCTAGGGGTATGTCTGGTTTATGGATAAGAGGGAAAAAAGGCCTGGAGAGCAAGGGCTGATAAACTCAAAAGTAAATGCTCATGAATTGTTTTCATATATGGAAACTATTTCAGTTTTAAGACAAACACTTAGTATGTGTTTGCCCTCTGCCCCTTACTTAACTCCTAATCCTTTTCAAGGAGCCCACCTCATACCCTTCAAACCCTCCTCACTCGCTTTCTGAATGACAGACCTTCTCAGCCTCATGCATCTGGTGCTGTGCTGTAACTCCGACCACAGTGCTGCCCTCCGTTCCTCTCGGTACTGTGACTTCTCCCAAGGTTAGTACTTGTGTTATCAGAAAACCAGTATAAAGGCTGTTATGACTTGATATGCTGTGTACACAGGTGACAGGAATTTTCAATGGTCACTGGTCATGGGACCAGGTGGCTCAGGTGAAGTGACCAAAGGACAACAGGGCAGTCAGTCATGAGAACTTGGCCCCTTTGGGGGCCAAATAAATGCCTGAGAGCAGTCCGGAGGAGAGACCAAAATGGGGACTTTCTCTCAGTCTGATCCCATTCAACGCAGTGCCACTAAACTAGTCTTCCCAATTCCAACAGCCTCCCCAGCTGAGAATCCTTCCAGTACACCCACTGCCTGACAAGCACAACTCAAAATTCCTTGGCTGGTATCCCTAGCCCTCTGCAGTCTGGCAAGAAAACACACCCTTGCTCTCCTCCTGCCCTACCCCCTTCCATCACTTCACTCTGGCCAAGAGAATGATTCATTTTTACCTTCACCAGCTCCATCTTCCCCCTCTGCTGACGTTTTGCTCATGCTGTTTCCTAAATGGAACATACCCTTTCCTCATCCAATCTGTTTGTTTAAACCCTGCCTTTATTCATTCAAATATTGAGCTCCCACTGTGCTAAGTGCATCTCAAATGCCACTTAGCAAAAGAAAATAATTCTACTACTACTTCTATCAGGAAACTGCACTTGATCCTCCAGTTTCCCTCCTGTTATCTAAAGGCCTACAGCGCCTCAGATGTGTTACAATCATGATCTAGCTTCTGTTATTTGTTGGGGAGATAAGGCTAGTGAACAAGGGACTTTCCTCAACATAAGATTTAAGCATTGCAGGCCCTTCCAGAATAGGGAAGGAAGTGCTTCAAGAACAAAGGAGTGACTTTCAACATGTCCTGCTGCCAAGGTGTGAAGATAAGAAGTAAAAAGAATCCACTACTCTGAATCCCAGGCAATCTGAGGTATGACCTTGGTGAGGGCAGTTGGCACTAGAGAACAGAAAGACTATGGTGGGTTCAGCAAAGAAAATGGGAAGTAAGGTAATAGACACTGAATATTCATTATTGTACCCACTTTTCCTCCTCCATCCTTACCCCAAATACTTTAACAAGTCTGATGAGTTCAAGAGAGAAATTACTGATGAATAAAGCAATTACACAAAAACTAATTTTAGCCTTCCGATATACAGGACCTGCATCATATCAACCAATTTTTACTTACCAATGTTATACTTTAGGTTACCATTTTATCCTCAGGTATCCTTTGAAATAGTAAAACTTTTTTCCTGCTACACTGCAAATCAAATGTTTCATGGAACTATTTTCCTCTTATAGTTCCTACAGATGAGAAAGTATCTATCTAGGTTAAGAGAATAAATGAATGGGAAAGAAAGAGAAGAAAATCCTCCCTATAAATGTTGAGGCACTACTTCACCCTGTCATTGGTGAGAACTGAGTTTGTTTTATGGATCCCTCAGTAAGTTCCTGTACTCCCTATTCTCATAGGGAAATCACACAAGGATCATGCAACCTGAATGCTGGTATTACCACATTCACAATACATTTCCAGAGACTACTTGTTCTGTTTTTCATAGTAACAACATGAACTAGTTATTTGTTGTGATGCAGCTATTTAAGAGGCATAAAAGCTCTCTAGCTGCCTTCTAACAAGGCCGATACCACTAAATAACCAAATGACTTGGGGATTCCATTTAAAACTTTCACAGTTCCTTACCAAAAAAGCAACCTGGCACATAAAAAATTAGGAAACCAACAGCTTTTAAATGACCCATCTCAGAAAAATTCTTGTCCGTAAACATGAACATACCAACCTTGATTGTCCTGAAATCAGAAACAAGTTTATCCTGTAAAAGGAATTCATAGGTCCCGTTTTGTTACTAACTTGGGACCTAAAAAAAAAAAAAGTATTCGGTGATGAATACTTATGAAAACAGGGAGTGGTTTGCATACCTAAAGGTTAAGAAAAAGAGCATCATGTAATAGTCACCTATGAGCCAAGCCTTTATAGTTGTTTTTAAACCTGGTGAAATATTAAAATCTCACAGTACAACCTTATACAAAGTGATTGCTGAAAATCCACACTAACTGGCCGAAGTCACAGCTAACAATGATAGAAGGAAAAATCAAATTTGTGTCCCCCTGGTACAGCTCTTCAACAAACTTAGTATTCCATTTTAAGAGTAAAGAGCTGAGATATGAGCACATTACATGGCAGGGAGGGGAAGTGACCTGGATGACCTTTTTCTGAAGGCATAAACTGCATGTTGCTCATACTGGATACCATGCACATACATCCATTTCAGGAATGTCCACGGAATTCAAAGAGGTGCTTAAGATATCAAAAACACTATATTCGCGATACTCCTGTCCTAAAAGTTGGGTGCTATTAAACTGAAAGGTGTAATATAGCTGCTACTTACATCTAACACTGTCAGGTCACCATTCAGAAACAACTGGCAATCTCCTGTATCAATAAGTGTTAAATCTGGGGCAGGGGACAGAAAGAAGCAAAACGGAGCACTAGATTACTGACACAGCAGAAGGAATGAAACACTACAAGCCATCATCAGAAAACTGGGAAATCTAAAAAAGCAGAACTTCAGCCCTATGATTTTATTTTTGGACTTGGTGATGCTTCCAAAGGCATAAACTCTTATGCTTCAACCTTAAGTTTTAATTATAAAGGCTCTAAGGAGCTAAACAAATCAATATTCAAAGTTATTCTTTCCCTTTAGCTTAGGTGTTATTAGATCTGAGTGTCGTACTTACAATAACTTTTTCCTGTTAGAACATAATCATCCACACATCATACATAAAATATAAGAAAATCCTTCCTGGGTCATTTGAATCTTCACAAGCCAGATGAGGTGGAAACAACTCAAGAATGCTTTCAAACTAGCCAGGAAGTCTTTTCACATGAACTTTCCAGAAGTTTTTTGTTTTTTTTTTTTTCCTGTTCATAAGTTGGTCAGAGTCCTCCGAGCAAGTTACAACATATTCAGTAATCAGCACCTCACCTCAGAGGTAGGGCTGGCATGCAGCATTCAGACATCAGCAACAACGGAGCCAATTACCACTCAGGCTTCACAAACCACCTTCCCCCCTTCAGCTGGCCCAGTGATCTACACACAGTTCTCTCAAAGCCAATTTCTCAACTTTAGTTCTTGCTGAAAGTATTTTTCTTTTTTGTCTTCTTTTTTGCTGAAAACCACTTCCACAAAGTAGCATTCTATAACTAGTAGCAAAGCTGACTCACACTGGAAGAACGCACTCCTGAAAACATGCTAGTATCAGGATGATGATAAAATGCATATGCCACGTGAAAAAATGCCACCGGCACTCCATTATGTTATACAACTGTCATCACAGGCATAAAGAATCATGTTCTCGTGAAAACTACGCATAGCTAAACACGCCCCAATACTTGATCTTTCAACCGCAATTCGCAAACTATCAATAAAAACAGTAAGGATTGTCACAAATATTTCTATGCCCACACCCCACACACCCACCACCCACCACCCACCACAGCTAAATTCAGTATAACCAATCTCTACAAGATATTTACTCTATGGCACTGTGAAAAACATTGCATTTGCAATAAAAATGTTTTCTCTACTCAAGCTGTTCCTTCCTTGTATTACGCTTTGTAACCCAAAGTCACAAGGGAAACACCAAGTGGTAAACAGTATTCAGTGTCTTTAAAAAAATAAATCATAGCATTATTTCACAGTATTTCCAAATAAAAGCAGCTCAACTGTCAGTTTTTCAATTTAGAAAATCAGATTTAAAATAAATGCCTAGAATTTGGCAATAGAGATCAAAAACTATACAATCTGACCCAGTTATTCTATTTCTAAGAATCTGACTTCTATGGAAATACTGAGACATACACAAAAATGTTTATTTTGCTATCATAGTAACAAATAGCTGGAAAAAATCTAGATTGGTAACATTATGCAATTAATAAAAGCATGATACATTTATAGATGAAACTCAACCATTAATAATATTCTTGGTAAAATATTTAGTATAGCAAAGTACTCCTAATATAATGACTATTGTTCTTTATTTTTAAGGCAGAATAAAAAAGTCCAAGTGTGAAAATAGTTTAGGGTATTGGGAAGGAGGTGTTTAAGATATAAAAGTAGTCCCCAAATGTTTTTTTTAATGTGTATATGGAACCTGAATATCCCCAGTATCTAGGGTGATCTTAGATATACTGATCTTGCCAAGTCCAGTCTCAAAGTAAATATTAACAGTGTCCTAGTCTGGTCTACAGAATAAATGGTCACTACACCTATGCCCCCAGTAGCTTCTGGGTCCTCAGCACAGTTACTAACAGTTACTCCCTAAATCTATAAGAACTACGGCTCCTACTGCCAATTGCAAGAAATGAGCCCTTTCTATTTCAGTTCACTCTCTTTCACTGGAGTTTCCAGAGGTGAGTAGTGGAGAGGAAAGGCTCACCCCACAACAGGCTGCTCTTTGTGCCTCTGCCTCTCCAGGTGCGACTTTGCTTCTTAGCCCACTTCAATGCTAGTAGGCCTCCTCTCACAGGAAGCCACTCTAGCAACACTCTAGGTACCTGCTAACCTGGCTGTGCCTTAAGTTTTGTCATTACCTGCTTTTAATGTCATCTGTGGTGGACCCCATGGCTGCTGCCCTGCTTGGGACACCCATAAGATAAGGTAGGCTTACCTATCACTGACCTGTTTCCTTCTCTCTACACAATAAGCAAGAAACTTCTCTTTCTCAAGTCCCTCTCTACAGATTAGGTGAAGGGAACCCCACACAGAGCCGCGTGTGACATAGTCAATTCAGTCTGTTTCCCAGCCTCCTCCTTCCCAAGGTCCTAGAGCCTCAGGAGGACAGATCCAATGAAATGCAGATAAGTACAGCATCCTCTCAAAACTATAAATGCTGCCCTCTCTTTGGCACTTGTTTCATTTGGGAGAGGGAGGGGAGGCGTGAGGGGGTGAGGGAGTACTGCCACTACCAGTTACCTGACCCCATGCAAAATACAGGCTGTGGCCAAATCCTGGGGTAGAGGAGAGGCAGGTAGGAGAAAATCTGTCACCTATTTCCAGACACTGGCATAACGAGCCTCAGTCCAAACAGCTCAGCTCTACTCCTTTATACACATGTAGCCGTTGAAAGAGTAAAATGAATGAACATGTTAAAGGCATAATTTATGAGTAATCCACAGCTGACTCTTTTTATTATACATTTGTGCTCCAGATTTTCTGCAATGAACATGTATTACTTTGAAAAGTGAGAAAAAAATTTAAATATAAGCCAACTTGTGGGTATTTATAATAATCAAATAATTAGCAATTGATAACTTACAGAAAAATTAAAGAGAAAGACTGCAACGCACTATAATTAGGGCTATATTTTTATCAACACTATCTCACATATACTTAGCCAAGTCTCTAAGTGTATGAAAGTCTAGAGAAAATTACAATGAAATGGCTAAGTGATAGTTTTAAACAATATTCTTCCATTTAAATTTTGGGATGAGAGGAAATTATTCCAGAGACAAGTGGTTGCATGTTTAGACTCATGAAAAGCTGACACTGAAGACAAACAATTGGAAGGCACAAAAAATTATGTAGATCCTTCCCTTTGAAAACAGAATAAACAATAATCTCCTTAGAAGATAAACAATTTAAGCTTTAAAATGACTGAGAAGTTCCCCCCCACAATGCAGCCAGCCCCTGCTGATTTCCTCTTTAAATCAGTGTGAGCGCCATTCTCCAAGCTCCCAAACTGAAAGAGATGTAGGTCGTTTGTATCCTTCCGCTTTCTTGCCTTCCAGTTCTTTCCCTAAAATTCACTCTGAAATAACCCCCAAAATGGACACAGCACTACCCTTCAGCTTATCTTACTATCTCTGGCCATTCTCCCCATCCCCACCCCCTACCCAACTAACCAAAAGGAAATGCCAATAACATTAACCTGATAAAATTCTTCCATGGCTTATCACTGCCTGAATAAAGTCCCAGCCCCTTAGGCCATATTCCAGGGCTGCTGCCTGAACAGAGCACACTGAGGAATGGTGATCCCGGGAGCTGCCCCAGGCACCATGGCTGCCCCAGCCACCACCTCCACTCTAATGTGACTCAAGCAGCATTTCACACGTTCTCCTACAACAGTTTTCAAATGCAACCCTTGGACCAGCAGCATCAACATCACCAAGGAACTTATCAGCAACGCAAATTCTAGGGCCCTACTGCAGTCCTACTAGAACAGAACCTCTAGGGATGGGGCCCAGAGGGTGACTAATACACTAAAACCGATAACTACTGCCCCACAGAAAACCTCCCCATCTACCAAACTTAGACTTCCCCATCTCCAAATTATGGTTGGTGCTTTCCTCTTCTGCCCCTGTATTCACAGGCCAGCTCCCCACTCGAATCCATCTAAACCCCATCCATATTTAAAGAACAAATCAAGTCCTTTGATCGTAAAATCTTTATTGATCACTCTAACGTTTTCTTGTCATCTTTTGAACTCCAACAGAACTCATTATCTGTACCACTCTCTCAACACTAAAATGACAAAAGATCAAAAAAGATGGTACCACCTCAAACTTCTGGGCCAGGGATTACAGACTTTATAAAATGTGCCAACTGTAAGCAAAGAGGAGTAATAGCCAGAAACCATGTGTTAAGGTTCTGAGGTTATGACCCAGGCAGGAAAATGACATTGCAATTAGCAATGTACCTGTTCACAGTTTCTTTGGGAGAGTGAGGAGAGCAATAGCATACTTAAGACAAAGGTCTCTATCCTGCTTTAGGGTTTTAACCAAACTTTTACTGCTCTGGGGAAAAAGAGCTGTCAAAGGTTCAGAGACAAAACAGACTACCATTAAGCTGACTTTTTAATCACCATTTTTCTCTTCTGTGCACTAGGCAGGCAGGACTGTCTCCAATATGTCTGAGAAAGCAGCCCAGTCATGGCAGATCTCAGTATGGTATGCCCCAGCTTAAAGAGTTGTAGTATATGCCGCAAACATAATGCATATCTAACGTTTCCAGAATTCCAGTTACTATAGCAGGTGATATGAGGAAGAAAAAGACCCATTTCCTGTCAAAAACAGTAACATCTGTCATGATAGACAATACCCACTTCATTCACTAAGTTTAATTAATTCTCACACATTTACACACACACGTGCACATATGCATCTAGGTCTAAGCTAGGCTCAGAGGATATGGATCCATCTATTTCAAATCATTTCTTCTTCTCAATGCCAATGTTAACAGACATTCCTAACAGGATCTTACGTGTTACAAACCTATGTCGTTTTTTTAATCTCACATGTCTTTATCTAACAAGTAAGGTTCTTGAAGACAGGAAGCAGGACTTCTTCTGACCCTCACTTTATCTGGTTTGGTGCCAGGCACAGATTATGATGAATGGTAAGCACACGCTAGCTGGGTCTGCAAACACCCTTTCTAGTTTCAATTTCCCAAGAAATCTCCCCACCTACAGGGAACAGAATCTAGTCTTCAGAAACTTTGGTCATTTTATTGAAAACAACATGTATGGTACAATAAGGTCCCCAATGTATAATTTCATGTGTGTCACTCAAAGTCATAAAAAGCAGAGTATACTCCCCCGATTCCTCCTTTCAATTCACATTTAGAGAAGCAAATGTCCCTACCAGAGGTATAGTAAAGACACAGTCGGAAATGACACGCACATGAATCATTCTTGAAGTCCACGCAGTGTGATTCACATATTTGCCTGACTAGGTTATATCTCCAAGTCTTAGGTTGAACATCAGGCCAAGTTTTAAAAAACACACCCTCACCGGACAATTCTATCCAGCCACACAGATGTTCATTCAATTAGCGAAGCAAAAAAACAAAATCTCCTATTGGTAAATTGACAGAGACATGTAGTTGAAATCAAATCTGGCACATTCGTCTTAGAAAACTTTAATATTTATACTTAAGTACAAAAGAAGAAAACTGATCATGACAACAGCATGTCATAGCACTTCCCACAGCTAGGTCAAGCCGAGCTAGAGTGTTTCTGGACTGGTCAATGAGGAAGATAGCCAGACATCTACCCTCAAAACCTCAATGTGACCGCAGACGACTGTGAGGGAGAGTAAACACACTCTCCCACGGCAAAGCCCCGGACTCTGAAGCTTTCAGAAGGCCCTGGCAGAAGTCCCCCAAACTCTTAGTGGGATCAGAATAAGCCATATTATGTCATCCTGGTCTCACAACAGATAAAGAAACTGCCTATGCTCTGCTGGCAGTCCCAGTGTATGAGGACCAGAGGAAGCTGCTCCCTCTCCAACCTTCCCTCAGCAGCAGTAGAACTCCAAGTCAACTTGAACTAAGCAAAAAAGTAAAAGGAACCAAAAAGGGTCTGAAAACTTTGTTTCATACATTTTCCAAGTTCTATAAACATGATTCCTGGCCTACTATTATCTATAAGGCACAAAGGGTGGTCTCTGAGGGGAGAAATAGGCATCTCTCACTGGCCATACCAACCATTAGAACTTCATCTATAACACTGGCAAAAGGACACTTTTCTCATTTGTAGGCTGTACCTGTTGCCCACTGGTTGGTTTGCAGAAAGGTAAATGTACCAGCCAGTGGATTGTTATGCAGACTAAGAATTCACAAATAGCTATGTTTCATATCAAAAGTCTTTAAAATTATCAAAAAAGTATACAGATAACTGCAGAAGCAAACTTTTGAGTGCCTGGATCCAAATCTAAGCCTCGGTGCCCATTTGTTCAACATACCTCACCTTTTTGTGCCTCGGTTTCCCAGTGTATAAAATGGACATGTGGCAAGGATCATGTAACTTTATAAACAAGACATCTTAGGACAATACCTGTCACACAATACTCTATCGATATAGTATCATCATAGTCATCATCTGCCACTATCCAAGTGTGCTGCATCTTACACAATTTAAACCATAACCCTATGCAGGAGGAAGGAGAATCCCCCCATGCTTCATGGGATGAAATGAAGGCTCAGTGCAAGTGATGTATTTGTCATAATATAGTAAAAACTGAATGACACAGCCAGAACTCAAACCCAAGTCATCCTGACAACAAAGCTTGGGATTTTTCCATAAGCTTACTTTGCCTCCTGCTTAATCAAAAGGAGACAAAGCCAGAAGTACTGATAACAGCCACCCTTCTCCACCTACCAGGCCCTATTACGATATGCAAATTCAGTACACATGAGGACAGGCTTAAACCAGGATCTTGATGCAGCTCTGAGGGTCTTAACCATCACTGGCCCTGAGCCCACCCCGAAGACAAAAGGCATGACTTTCTTCCAGCAACCTCCTGCCTGCACAGCTCAGCCCTCGGAGAGAGGCAGCCTCAAATGGCTGAGACAGATGTGGAGCAACAAATGGCAAAGACCCACTTACAGCCCCTCTATTTCCTCGGGGCTCGGGAACAGCCAGGTGGAGGGACACAAGCTCTACACCTGGACTCCATTGGTGAGACTATGGAGAGCAGTTAAGGACCACTGTGAGGACCTCAAAAGTAATTTTCTTCTCATTGTCTGACTGGGCTAATAATCAAATTAATGAGAGACAGATTAACAGGAAAAATGTCCAAAATTAGGGATGTACACGCGGGCCGGGTGGGGCAGATGAAAATGAGACCCAAGATGCATTGGACAGTTGAGGGTTACTTGCCATTTTGGACAAAAGCAAAGGGTGACAAGGGCCCAGGACTTCAAAAGAAAAGTAGGCAATTTTCAGGTAGACAAGAAAGAGCAAACATGTGGGCCACCCAGAAACAAGGGACACAGAGGGATGTCTAATAAACAAGCTTTGCTAGATTTTTCCCTGTCTGCCACATTTGTATTTTGATGCTAAGGTGACCTGCCCATCCTTCAAAAGCAGGTTTGTCTATGTGAATTCCTTTAGGCGGGAAAGGGGGCAGGGTGAAAGGTTCTTTCTGAGACTTTTATTTAATAACCAACTTAAAATCAGTATCTTAAAAGGCATATTTTGGGGTGGCAAACCTTTGGTTTCCCTCGCCAAAGGAAGAATGAACTATGACAACATTTTGGCATGGAGAAGACGCAGAACAAATGCTGTTTACGTCAGCTTGCAGTCCTCTGGGGGCTTGGCAAATGCCAAGATGTTTCTCTTATCTGTCTCTTCAGGCAAGCCCAAGGGAAAAAATAAAACACACATGGGTAAGAGCTCTGTGAGTATTGTACGATCTTCCACAACACACAAGCAGCAAGTTCTGTAACTCCCCACAGTCCCCATTCTGTAAAATAAAATAAGTCACAGGAAAGAGAGGCAGAGCCTTACAGCTTCACACACACACACACAGAATGGAGAAACATTTACAAAAACTTTATCTCAAAATCACCCTTATAACCCTCACCCTAAACCATACAGAAGCAAACCCAGGTCATGTTCTCTACCTACATGCTTTTACACACAAACCAAACCTGTTGAACAGCACTGGGTACCTGCAGAAACAAATTCTGCCATGAAGATTCCACTGAGTATGATAGTTTATACTTTAACCTAGCCTGGGGATCTTAGATTTCAGCTGGACAACTCAGGACAAATTAGGTCAGGAATGGAGAACATAGAGAACTGAATATCAGCCTGGCCAGAGTCAAATATGGGAATTCAATATGTACTAAGATGACAATAACATTCAACATTATACAGGGATAACTATGTGCCAGGCACTATCCTAAATGCCTTCCACAACGTTAATACATTTCATTCTTCTCCCAACAACCCTAGGAATATGATTACTATGCCCACTTTACAGTGGAGGCACTGGGGCACACAGAGCCAGGTAATTTGCCCATGATCACACAGCTGAAATGGCAGAATCAGGTGCGAACCACCCAGGCAATCGGGTTCCTGAGTTACTCCCAGTCACATATGCCCCTTCACAAATGGCTTCAACACCTTTCAGGCTATGCTCTAGAACTGACCAAGGAATGAATAACTGAGAAAAAATAATAATCCTAAAAAGGTGCTTCCAGGTGCTCTAGAATGTGTCTGTTTCAGAGCTGTCCAGGTTCCTTATGTGTTGACTCATATTCTAAATATCTGAGGAAGAGAACCAAGAATCTCTTCCCCTCTCTACTTAACAAGGATGTTAAAAGTTTACTTATGACATCCTGGGAACCCTAGTAACCACATACTAGAAAACATTACATCCATTAGTGTTATAACTGAAAACGTAACATTCAAACCCACATATGGATCTGAGTTGATTCCTAATACAAACTTTAAAACATAACACTGCCTCCCAAACTGTCATTTGGCGGCTGGAACCCTAAAACATGAAGCCCCCCTCTGTCCCCTTTATTATGTGGGGTAATATTCAGAGGGATGTTTACATCAGCCAGGCCAAAAGCCACTTTCCACTCAATAAATATAATTTGTCTTCCCAAGAAGTGCATCAGATATGGAAAATTCAAACTTGTGATAAATGAGTGGAATTACTATAAAGCTTTTTAAAGTATTTAAAGGAAAAAATGGTATTGTCTTATACATACACGTGAACATTCATAAAAATAAGGTCACATTCACCCATGATAAATAGACATATTTTTGGAAAGGAAACATGTTGTTTTACATACTTTCAAAGAATGCTATCCTGACAACCTATTTTAACAATTTTTAATATTAAAAAAGTTCCCCTTCCACCAACCCAAATAGAAAACTAAAGCAAATTGCAAAAGACATTTATGTAAATACTTTGTCCATAAAGTGTTCTTTTTACCACTTAACTCCAGCATGTAGAAGTTTTATCAAAAAATCTCTCCTAGTAAATTCCAAAAGTTCTACCCAACTGCCCGTATGTGTTGCTGCTGGAATTCTAATCAGTTCCGCCCACCCAGTGACTCAAACTGAACTTTTAAGAGATATGAACAGCTGCACTCATCTAGCACACCAAGAATAGCTTTCAGGAAACCAAGCTCCAGTGGAAAACTACATTTAGTAACCCTTCTCGACTTGAGAGAACACTATGGGAAACTCCTCAGAGTGAATTATGAAAATGCCTGTGAAAGCCTTTTAAATGACATTCATAAAATACATATTTTCTCCTAGAAGTAAACAAGTGAAATGATTTGGTGACCACCTACATCCTAGGATTTTAAACTCGTGTGTGCTTATTTGGAATTCTCGGGTGATAAATGCTTACTAATGCCCTGTCAAACATTATCCTTCAAGAGAACATTCTCAGAGGAACTACAGCTCACTCACCATGAGGCACAGGCCACGTGGTACAGGGCTGAACTAAAACAGTAAGTCATTCCAAGTCTGTGCTTTTTCTTTCACAATTCTTCACTCACCTATCCCACCGTGTCCTAAAACTCTGCTCTGTGTGTAGAAACGTGGTGGGGGGGGAAAATACTGCCAAGTGAAGAAGGAAAACAACTACAACATTTGAAAAGTGTCAACTGGCAGATATATGCTATTTCTAGGTGGAAATTCTGAAACAAACCGGGAAGAGTCCAAGTTCACAGCTGTTCTCTAGAGAAGTCTCAGACATTCCTCAGACATCCAGGCTCAGTTTAAAAGTCGAGATGACGGTGCCTCGTAGGTAAGGAGCAGAAGCAAAAAACTTCCTGGGAAAGACCACAAGCAGCCTTGAAAATCACTCATTTGACTGACTGCATGAGTGGTGGTAAAAGATGAGAATTGTATGAAATAAGACACCTAGATAGTCAAAATACTATAGCACCAACGTTCTCTGTTTATACTTAAATGGAATATAAAGAAAACAAGATTCTACCCCACCACCAGCAAGGAGGCGGCTAACACTGAGTAGGAACTAAGCTCCTACAAGGCCTCTGCATATATTATTTCATTTAACCCTCACAACAATCACAATACTTGAACATACTGTTTTCACAGCTGTTATGAGATGTAGAATTGTCTCTCTAAAATTTCATGCTGAAGTCCTAACCCCAATACCTCACAATGTGACAATACTTGAAGACAGCGTCTTTGAGAGGTAATTAAGTTAAAATGAGGTTATTAGGGTGAGCTCAAATCCAGTGACTGGTGTCCTTATAAAAGGAGAGATTAGGACAGACATATACACACAGAAGTCTATGTGAGGACACAAGGAGAGGGCAGCCATCTATAAGCCGAGAGGAAACTCTGCCAACACCTTCATCTCAAACTTCTAGCCTTCAAAATTGTGAGAAAATAAATTCTATTGTTTCAGTCACCCATTCTGTAGTACTCTGCTACAGCAGCCCTAGCAAACTAATACACTGTACAGAACACTGAGGCTCACAGAGAGGCGACACAGCAAGTACGCAGTAGAGTGAGAATTTGAATCCAAGTCAAAACATGAACTATCCTTTCCAAGCTGAGTACTTAGCCTAACACAAAGTAGGTGCTGGCTACTCTTTGATTATACCAAATGACTGAACTGAATGTAGGACACTGAAACACAGCCATAGTACAATGTATGATGGGGCCATAATTTCTAAATTCTGTGTAGACAAATACTACTGTATCAGAGATTCTATGGATTGGAGTTAAGACCAAAATTGAGGTTGATGCCCCAATTACGTGATTAATAATATGGTGCAGATGAATACTGATAATGACCTGGTCTAAGGAAGTTATGACAAGGGTAGAGGAGGGCCGGATACATAAACACACGTTCCATATCTACGTAATTAAAGATGACAGCTTCGCAATACTTGTCCTCCTGCTTTCCTCAGGCCCTTGCATTGCTATCTGCAACATGTGCATGAAAGGAGGATGCCTTTTCAATGCCCCGCATTCTAATCATTCTTCAACCAATGCTGTGCCCTATATACCACGGTTAGGAAAAGGTGGTAATCACTTCGGGCTCCTCTCTTTTCCTGCCCCAACACATTTCTTAATTCCAGCCACTGATTTTCAAACAAGAGAAACAAAATAAAATGTATTCTGTAATAGCATCCTAGGGTTTATCTGAAATGATCAGAAAATGGGACAGTTAATAGAGAAAAAAAAATACTACAGATTCTCCATTTTCAAACAATTAGAAGACAATAAATGTATGACATGAAAGGTATACTAAATATAATCTATGATGACTCAAGAGGGCTTTGTAGATCATCAGGGTAATCTTTATAAATATTAATCATCACTGTAGAAAGAACCTATTAACATAATGGGTAACAGAATGCCAGCTAATAGGCAATTTACTATGAAAAGAGAAGCACTGTGGCACATAACTGAAAATAAGGTATTGATGCATGTTTGTTTTCAGTGATTAAAATATGACTAAGGCAATGCACTATAGGGACATAGAATCTAGATGCCTAAAAAAATGTATGCATACTTAACTTTCTAAGTTGGGTTCACCTTAAATTTGAAATCATGAGCCATAATGAATAACTTTCTTTTTTCTTTCTTTCTCAATAGCATTTACTGAGTAATCTACCTAAAGACCAGACTACTACATATGGTGAGAAAATGTCTCATCAGTGAAACAGATTAGTACTAGCTTAACTATTACCCAGTTCCTGAGAGCAGTAACAATCTTGCCATGAGAGCATAATCTCCCTCATTTTTAAGTACTTAAGTATTCAAATCAAAATTTTTAAAACCGTAAGAGCTGACATTAAATTATTTCAGTTTTCCAATTTATATCACTCACTTCTACTTAAAAATGGCAAAAAAAAATTTAATGGACAACTTGGCAGAGATTTTTAGAATGAACAATTATGAAAATACACTGAAGTCTATTTCTAAGAAAAGTTCATTAAATTCAAATGATTGATCAATTTTAATGATTTTTTTTTTCTTAACTAGGGAGACTGCTGTAATAGGAAAAAGGAGTTCACAAGATAGTCACTAAAAGGTCTTCAAGTTCACTTTACTAATTCTTTTGGGTTATTTGGCAACGGGTTTACAATGTTTCAAGACCCTCAAAACCACATGCACATTCTTAGCAGGAAATGTTTTACAACATAATAAAGCAATATAAATGTTGCATGGGCAGCTCTGTGATTCACTCTGGCTGAAATCAGGCTGTAGCAACAGTGGGTGGGGTTGGGGCCAGGAGCAATATGCAGGAGGGAGGGCCCAGAGAGGGGAAAATCAACACAGGAAAATTGCATTAAGAGAGCAAATCCACCAAAATTATAGGCTCTCAAAAGCAAGAATCATACCCTATCCTTTCCTGAATATTCAGCAGCTAGAGTACTGGTCATTCACAATTTTAAGTATTTATTTAGTGTTTGGTCTAAATCAATTAAATGTTTATAAGCAACCCTGAAATAATCAATAAACTATTAAGAAGAAATCCATTAATTATGCTACGATTTTCATGCCTTAAGATATACAGCATTTGGGGAAGGCATAGGTACTCTCTTCAGTATATTCATATATAATATCCTTCATGATTCTATAACCATTTATCACATTCCCTTCCTATGTAAAATGCTCTAATTTATCTGTCCTATAATTTAAGACCCATCCCCTTGATCCTCCATCCACATCATGGTTGTTCTCAAATTTGCAATTTATACTGGAGAAATGACTCCAGTTGAACGCAGTCACAGGTTAGAAAACTGTAGTTTCTTTTACTTTCACCCTGATTCTTGATAAGCTCTGATACAGTCCCAGTCTTCTTTTACAGGGACAAATATAACTATTTTTTAAAAGTTACTGTATAAGTAGATCTCATTAATGCTTTTCAAAATTCCGATCATAGATTTGCAGGAAGACTTAAGTTCTCACACAGAGTGTCTACATAATTCTTTCCCCAAAAAAATTTTAAGAGAAGTGGGGGGAATTCACATACAGATCACATACATTATGGCTTCATTTATATTTCAGCCAACTTTGATTACAATAAGTTAAATTAATATTTCCCAGTACTTATCTTTGAGAAGTTAAATCATATTTTAAGACAGGAACTGATTAAATTAACTTAAAAATCGATGAGTCTGAACAAAGCTAAACAAGTTTCTTTACTGCCAGACCTCTTTAATATAATCACATACATGTATAGTGTACCTTCAATACAGGATAGAACAGGTCATGAACTACAGAAAGATTTGACTTCAGTTCTATCAGCACTAGCACTTCTCAGCAAACAAACTGGAATTGTTAGATTAAATCCTATCTTGTGTTTGACTTCAGAAGACATAACACCAGTAGATACTGTCATGACTCTGTGGCCTGTGTGGAGTGAAAATAGATGCAGCACATTAAGATACATGCACATTTATGCCTATTCTGATGTGCACTTTAATATTATAGTACTACGACTTGGAAACACTTGGTTATGGCTTACGTAAACTTCATCAAAAACTATTTGCTGAATAGATGAATTACTCACGCCATGATGAATTATGGCTAATAATTAAAATGGAAAAGACACAGACAGCTATATTCTCCACTCCCATAAAATGTAATGGCATAACATTACAGTTATTCCATAGTCTATTCTATGAGTTAACTTGGAGTGTATGAACACCTGCAGGGGATATTAATTAACTTTGGTGTCTCCCAAAGGCCTGAAATTATAAGCCCACATACACTATCTGTATTTTCGTGGAAAGGCAGCTCTTGTTTTTATAAGGTACTCAATGGGTTCCACGGCCAAACTATATTTTTATAATTCTAAATGACCAGCAGTCTTCCAGTATTATTCTGATAATATTTGCAACACAAAAACAATTGTATTTGTCAAACCAAGATCATCAAAACCAGTTCATATTGTCTTGATTAAAACATTTCCAGTGAGCCCTGACCATGATATCACAATCTGTGCACAAATAAGAGCCACAGTTGCTTTTTTTCTCCTGAGTTGGTATCTGGGAGTCTGGAGGAATTACAAAAATGCTTTACCAACAAAACATTCAAGTGATATTAAAAATAACCTATAGCTCCTTAGCATATCTATCATACAAGAGGAACTTAATGTTTGTTGAATTTATTACAAACACGTTTCTAGCTCAAGTGTTACTACTTTATTACTGCATGGGAGACAATGTGAAATGAGACAGTACTTCTCAAGTCATCTCTCATAGAGCAGCCACTTCCTAGAGTTTTCAAGGGCATCCAGCCTCTGGACATCATCTACTGACCTAGCTTGCTCAGGGCCAGCTGAAGCCAGGCTCTCCACCCTCTTGTCTCTCCAAATCTAACAATTCAAAACCTAAGCTCCCTAAAGTGAAATTCAAGGCCCTCTACCTTCCTCACCTCACATCACTCCCCACCAAAACCAACTCTATCAATGGCTCAAATATACCTCCTACTTACCCACCCACTTTTCTTCTGAGTCCTATATATCACTCAGCCACTTGCTCATGTCACATTTTCCTTGAAACCTGTCTGAACCTATTCAGCACCCATTGATCTTATGACCCAATATTCTATACCTACCAGTTTTTCTCAAAGGGTAGCTCAAGATACTACATCAGATTCTGAACAGAATTTGAGTGTAGGCCAGGAAACTGCATTTTTTAAGGAGCGCCTTAGGTGATTTCAAGAATCAACTTCTTATGTCTATGACAGTTGCTCTCTACCCTGGCTATACATTAGCATCACTTGAAGCATTCTCAAAAATATCAATGTCCAGCCTTCATCCCAAAGCAAGAAGAAAATAACTCATTTTAAGGCATCAGCATTTTTTAAGTTTCCCATTTGATTCTAATGCACAGTAAGAGCTGAGACCCACTGTCCAACAATATCCATCTTGCAATAAGTCTTATACATCTTTATTATAGATCTTCTGTCTCTAGAGTTAGTTGGCTAGCTCATTCTATTTTACTTTCCTTGATTTATGTCCTGTCAAAGTCTGTCTTGTCTCAATTTGTTAAATTCTGTTGTTAACCTTTAAAATTCCTAGAAAATGGGACAGGGAGTAATAGGTGAGTAGCAGATATCTGTTCTTTAATTTGTAACAATCCACTCTAACTCCCTACCCCAGTCCAACAGATAAGAAAAAATAGAAGTCATTTATCTTCTTAATTGTCTCACTAACCCCATAAATTCATTTTCCTTTTCCTATACCCATACCAGGTCGCCTTCTGTATCTGCTTCAACTAGTCCTTAAAATGTATACATATTTCAAAAAATCATGTTGCACACATTAAATATCTTTCCATTTTATTTGTCAATTATAACTCAATAAAGCTAAAAGAAAAATATGCAAATGCTAAAGAGTGGAATCCATTAGAATACAATAACAGTAACTGGTATTACATTTGAACTTCAAAAAGAATGAATTTCTAACAGTGGAGATTATGGCAGTTTCTAATCTAGGCGTGAGCGTGAAAACCAGATCAAGAGAATGAACACAAAATAAGACACTGCCGTTCAGAACAGATGAGGCAAGTGGCTCATTTCATTAGACTCAGCTTTTTTCCTTCTTCTGCCCTACTAATGCCTTCTTAAAATCGTCTTAAAGGCTGCTTAGCAACAATCAGCACAAAATCTTAAGAAGAGCCCAGTACAAGGCAAAGTAAGCTACCCCACATATTCTAAATGAACAGATTCCTCAATTCATACTCTTTGCCCTTCTTTGGTTCCAGAATGTCATGCAATTACATTTAATAATGGATATATTTAAAAGTTTGGTGTAACGGCTAACTTCCCAATAGAAGTGTTCCAAACATTCATGAAAGACTGCTGCTTCACCCATGAGAGGCAGGAGAATAAGTGCAAATACTGTTTTCAATCAGACAGGAACCACTAACTGATGCTGCAGACTCGTGGTTTGAGTTGAATGTTGCTGCCCTATACACCCAAAAAGTACCAAAGCAACCACAACCAAACACAAAACAACACAAGGAGAGCACTTATGGTCAGTGACGAAATTACTATTAAAGGGGAAAACCCTAAAGATGATTTAAACCGTTATAAACAAATTTAACACCAAGATACTACAGAGAGGATAACCTTAACTTATGAAATAAACTTCCTCTCAGCAATGAACTCTTTTCCAGTTGTCATTCAAGGGTTCTTAACACCGGCCTTGATTCCAATCCAGTTCCCCGACGCCTGGCAGGCTAGCAGCCCCAGGAACTCCCTCCCTCAGCCACCCAGAGCCCCACACAGCAACAGACCTTCCCTATCACCCTACCCAGAAGAGACTAACTTAGCTCCTCTTCAACTGGGATAACAGAATAGCAGCCACAACTGAGAACAGCTTTTTGTCACCTGGTTCTGTACTGTCAACCAATTAAATGGCCCTGAGATAACCAAGTCAACAAATATGTATTTTTCCTATGTTTTGGGGAGCTTTTTAAAGTTATTTATCATGAAAGGGACAGGACAGGGAATTTCCAAGGGAGAATTTGAAGAAATAAGAAAGTCTTAAAAGGAACCTAGTCCGAAAGAAGAATGAATACAAATGAATCAGGGTAAGGAAGAGGGAGTGTCCAAAACAAGAGGAAAATGGGAGGAGTCAAATGATCAAAGGCTGAAATCACTGACGAAGAATCTCCAAATATCTCTGACAGAGCAAGTCCCTGAGAAGGTCAGGTATGGACTTGGGGACAAACAAACTCTTTTATCTTCAAGAACTATTCAAAATCTCAAGAGCTGGATTCAACTCCCTTCCCCGCCAAGTGGAAACCTGGTGAATCTGGACAAGCCATTTAACCTCCCTAGTTCTTCACATCTCCATTTGCAGAATTTCTATGCTAACCAGACAGAGGCCGGGACCTGAGGTACTCCTTGAGCTCTTATGAAAAGCTAAAGAGCTGAGCATGTAAATGACGCCTTTTGTAAATGATCAGCCTCTACAAATGTAGACTATTATCCACCCAAGCTGGAAGGGTAGCAGCTTGAGTAATGGGCAACAAGGTACAGATGCAAGGCCACAGGATTGCTAGTCAGACTCAAGCTAACCAGCGACACAGCCAGCCACAGAGGGCTACTGAGCACTTGAAATGTGGCTAGTCACAATAGATGTGTATTGTAAATATAAAATGCTTGCTGGAGTCTAAGGATTCAGTATAAAATAATGCAAAATATCCCAATAATTTTATAATTTTAAGCTAAAATGGTGTTTTGGACATACTGAATTAAATATATTATGAAAATTAATTCTACCCATTTCTCTTTATATTTTAATAAGGTTATTAGAAATTTTTTAATTGTGTATATGTGGCTTACATATCTTTAGTGGATAGCAATGAGCTACACTTTTGAATCATAAGTTGGCTCTGCTAGTTACCTTCTTGGGGCAAGTTATTCTACCTGACTTCAGTTTTTATATGAGTAAAATGAAGATAACAGCTCTTAAATGAGATAATGTACAGAATTCTTAACACAATATATTACTAGAAGCTGGAAGTTTAATAAATCGATTAATTCATTCAGCAAATATCTAAGTACCTATCATGTGCTAGATACTGTAAGACAAAAACACTGTCTTCATAAAACTTACATTCCAAGCAAAACAGACAATAATTAAAATAGATACATAAAAATACACAGGACATTAAGTGGGAGGAAGTGGAAAGGGAAATCAAGGTGGGAGACAAAGAGCAGCAAGGCATGGGGAAACCATCTGGGTCACAAAGATTTCTGCTCAAAACAAGTACTTCTAATAGCAAAGCTTTGGTTTTGCTTAAATAATATATTTGCTTATATTTATCACTACTGCTTGGAATCTTTTTTAAAGCTAGAATCTTGAAAAGATTTTAATATTCCTTCAGGGACTATGGTCTATCATAAATCTAATTTTTAAAATGTACTACTTAACTGTGTGGGCAAGATCACTATTTTTGTCTTTTTCTTGTTATTTTACATTATGTGAAACAAACTAAAAACGCTTGTGTAACCATGAAAATTCACTCATACTATATACCTCTATGTGAAGACAGATTAAAAAATGTGTATACAACTTACGAAATGAAAAATATAAACCTTCGTTAAGGAATAATAATAGAAAGCCTATCAAAAGAAATAAACTACAGACAAGCACCATTCTGAGAGTTTCTTTCCATCTGGAAGTCATTTGGAGCCCTCAGAAGGATCTGAATGTGATCTCAACTGTGACCTAAGTCCTCCTGGGCCTATCATCATGCTTCAATGATTCGTCAGCTTGATGAGGCCAAAATAACTTTCTAACCAGATTCTAGTCACTCTCATCTCCCAAGCAGTATGACTTTTGATTATTTTCATTAGATATAAAGTGCTCAGCCGGGATGTGCATAGGAGGTGGGGAAGTGACACATGGTACAAAGATACCAAAGGCCCGTTCCACTTTACACCAGTGGCTTGGGAAGAATAGGAAGCAAAGGCCCGGATTCTCGCATTCTTATCTGCTTCTTTACTGCAGTCCGCCACTTCAAGGACTTCCGATTCTAACACTGCAGGAGCCAAATGAGCATTTACTCAGCAAGTATCAATCCAATACCTATATAGTCAGGTACTGTTGTAGGCACTATCCTCAAGGGGCTGAAAGTCTCCTGGGATCTGGTCTATGAGCAAGGAGAGCGACAAACTTTTTAGTAATGTTCACTCTTTATTAAAAGCAGTAGTAGATGAATGGAAGCCGGGACCAAAAAAACAGTATCACATCATAGGTCATTAATTTCTTCCTTCAAATGAAGAATCAAGAGAAAGGACTCTCACTCACATGAATAATTAAATGATTAAGTCTCAATATTCTCACTCATCCTGATATGTACTCAACATTCACAAATGAGTGAGCATCGTGAAAATAGTCTCAAAAGGAAAAAAATCACCCTTTAAGTATGATTTCCTCCTTTACTTGTTCATTAATATTGCAAATAAATAAGAAAAATGAATTCCATGTAAACCCAACACTACAAAAGAGCTTTATGAAACAAAAGACAGGAGAAAGTAGACATTAAGTGGCTACTCAGGGCACGTTTGCTATCTGTGGAGCGTGAAGGTAGGGCCTCCCTTCCAGCTCCACAGCAGGAGTCAGGAAACCAGGACTTTAATTCCCACTTTCTATGTGGAAACTGAGATTTACTAAATTCAATATTTATTAGGTAAACTCTGAAATATTTTTAAAGGAACCGCAATGTCAACATAGACATTGTCGATGTCTTCACTGAGAAGGTCTATGACATTGCCACATGACCTTGGACAAAACTCTTAACCTTCTGGATAGCAAGTTCCTCAGATGAACCAGGAGAAAATGTATTTTGGAGTAAATACAATTCACCGAAAAGGATGAATATGTATATCTAGGAAGAAAAGGAATGGTTATTACTTGTAAACAAAATAAGAAGGCAATAAAGTTTGGGGGCATAAGTAGTACATTTAAGCCAGAGTCCAAACTGGCATTAACAGTTAAGCATCCATTCCACAAAAAACAAAGGATTTCCTTTAAGAGGAGAAATCTTACAGGCCTTTGCCTCTCAGAGATAAGCCATGTAAGCTGAAAATAGCATTAATATTGGGCTGCCAGTCTAGATAAAACCCCTGTGCCCTCTGGATCACTAACAGCAATTCTACTTTTTACATTCTGCTTTGGTTTAAAAAGAAAGAGCAATCTTTTTGTTTGTTTGTTTGGTTTTTTTTGTAATACAAGTAGGATAATAAAATCCTCATCATCTGAAAATGACTTCCTTTTCCTGTGACTTTTCTTAACTCACAGGAAGTTTCTATCACTTTATGGAAATTTTTAAAATCCCCTAAAGTAAGCTTTCCACCATGCCTCTACACAAGACAATATGGCGAATTAGGTCTGTGAAATACTACATCAATGGCAATGATGAATGCTCTTCTAGAAAACCAGAGGCCTCAGAGAGAGTATGTAAATGTCAAGGGTTGCACAGTTTTCTAGGTGAGTGCCCTTGGGCAGTAACTATCTACCTAAACCCAGGCTCCTGAGTTGCAAAACAGTATTTACTAGAAGAGTAAATGCCAAATAAAACTGTTGTGAAAAATTAATGCTAACTCATGTGAAAGGCTTGTACACTTACATAGTAAGTGCTTATGAGATAAAAATTAAAAAAAAAAACAAAACAAAACAAAGTATCCACTACTACCACTAGGACCACCACCATTACTTTTATTTAGCATTACTTCTAGTAAGCTTATAAATTTGTTTTGGCATATCTCAGATGTTTACCAATAGTTAAACTTATAAGTAGATCAGGCCAATTAAAATAAAATCTAACGACTTTAATTTAAGACAGGAGTAATTTACACTCACAGCTGTTTGAAATTGAAGATATTTTAATGCACCTTCATTTAAATAAATGCAACATATAAAAACATATTCACATACATATACCAAAATAAGTTGGGAGATGACTTCACTTTAAAGGAATCATCACTGATCCCTCTTACATAACATAGTTTAATAACATCTGAACCAACACACACACACACACACACACACACACACACAGAGTAAGCCCAGAGAGCTAAGTGCATTAATTCTATTCCATTTTACTCTAACCTTTCATCCTAACATAAACTCTGAGTCTGGTACACAGTCACTAAACTGGTGCCACAAGCTAGCACCCTCCATTCTCAAGTGGCCCGCTGACACCCATCAAAGGTCAAATGCTCACTGATGCACTAGCTTCCACCATGGAACTAAGTGACTCCCTCTCCAGCCTTTCCATTCCGCTCCCACTGCATACACTAAACTGAGGATGTGCATTTACTTAGAACTACGCTTTCAGCTTTAAAGTTTATGAAATGAAAACTTCAAAAGTCACAAAATTTGCAGGTCTTTACAAAGTTGCTTCTTTGTTTATCTGGACAAAGAAGTACTTTTTAAAACCTTTTTTGTTCTATGATTATCAAGATAAATCAGTCCTGCGGACACACTCAGGTAGCCACTGCCAAAAAGCATTTTATAGAAAACAAAAACTGTTACCTGTGGTTAAGTGATACATCCTGTTTCTGGATATCTGCTTCTCATCAACAAGTTAATTTGCATAGCCATACAAGCCTTTTAGACAATATCAATGAAGACAGAGAAGTCAATCCTAAAAGATTTCAGAATTCACATCATAAATATTTTATTTAACCATCTTAAATCCCCCAGATTATCAATGAAAATACTCCAATTTGGTCACTTACCTACTTTCAGATCTTTACTTTATATACTATATCCAGCATACACAGTAAAATGGACTTGGAAAATACTTCCAGAGACTATCATACAATTGCAAAAGAACATAAACTTATTTGGACAACTTTTCTGGATGCTTACAGGACTTCTAAATCGATTTCAAATTTAAAATTAAACTAGGAACATACAAAATTAGACAAAAATCTTTTTCAAGTTGTTCTAGAACAGTTATTTGTTTAAAAGAAAAAAGAATGTAAAATTACTCAATTCACTCTGCCAGATGAATTACACTCACGAAGATCAGTTTTTCTTAATATTAATAATCCTTTATTTCTCAAAAACTTAACAGGAATACTGTCAGTGTCAGAAATTTTTTAATTTGATTTTTTAAAAACGGTGTTCGTCTATAACAAGTTAAAATGTCATAAATATTAAATATTCTAATCTAAGCTTTTTCCACAGCGATTTAAAAAGTGCCACTCTGTACTTCAGAGGTAATACACCATAAAGCAGTCACCAACCACCTTGCTGTATTCACCTCCCTGTATCCAGGAAGTTTATGCAGACCACAATCTTCCTTTTCACCTTCACCATTTCTCCTACTCTTCTCTATGTTGGTTAAAATTAATCAACCAAGAAATGGAAAAAAATAGAAGGCATATTTATTTTGACTTGCTATCTTCACATAGTCCTTCTTGGCCACAATAAGCCCCTATGCCCAGATCACAACAGGTCTAGTAAAGTCATTCTCAAAAACGCAAGTTCTCTTGCATAGCAGACGTCAGCTTTTTACCATGTTCTACATATCTGTTTGTTGTGAGCCTTAACAATTCTGTTGAAACAGACAATCACGGGCTGCCTGCTTCTTCATCCCAGTGGTTGGCACGTGATCGGGCTGGCCAAAGCATACTATCTGCCACATCTCAGTGACTGGTGGAGGCTGGCCAAGTGACCCAGGACTGACAGGGCCTTTAAGGAAGGCAGCCACACATACAGGTCTACAAGGGACAATCTCAGCATCTGCCTGTTGTCCTGGCATCATTTTATTCTCCAAAGTATCCTGATTTACATGACATGGTCTCCCTATCTCTAAAAGCAGAGTTTCTCAACCTCTGCACAATTAGCCCTTTGAGTGGGATATTTCTCTTTTGCAGGGAGGCTTCCTACGTGTTGTATGATGCTAAGCAGCACCTCTGGCCTCTCACCAACAGACACCAGAAGCACTGCCCAATTATGATGACCAAAAACATCTCCCAGGGCGGGGACCAGGGACAGTGGGGAGTGTGGGAGTGGGGGGCTGGGGGGTAGGGTAAAATCATCTATTTGAGAACAACCACTCTAAGGAAAAGGAGTCACTCTTCTCTGGAATTCTGACAACAGTAAGACATAAAACTTATGCTATTGTCATCACGGAAAATTTGCCAATCTGAGAATCAAACCAATTGAAGGAAATGCTAGAGATACAGGAAAAGACCTAATGACATTGTTCAAACCCTTGAATGCAGCTGTATGTAAAGCAAGCCCCCCTCCTTAGACTTCACACATAAGAGCTAGAAATTCCCTTTTTTGTTTCAATTAGTTTTGGTTGGGTTTCTCCCACTCGCAACTGAAGGAAATGAATGAGGATATACAGTATACTTTATACCAGATATTTGACCTACCAAGAAAAAAAGGAGTTTGGATTAATTCTAAACCTTATGCAATGCTTTCCACAAAAATAGGCCACCAACTCTAGCTCCAGAGAACTTCTCCACTAAGTCCTAGAATCCATTTGAAGAACCTGGAAGAGTCCACGCTTCACCTCCTTGAAAGCATGTTGTGTACCTCCTGTCAGTACACCCAGAGAGAAAGAGAAGAAGAGAAGGGCTGTCTTGCAGAGTTAGTCATTTTTTTATTGTTTTATTTTGTTTTATTTTTATTAGTAGTTTCAAGTATGAAGTACACTGGTTAGACATATAGTTTATGAAACAATCCCCCTGATTACTCCATCTTCCCTCTGGCTCTACACACAGCCATTACATGACTGCTGTACAGTCACCTTTCTTAATCATTTCCTTCTTCTAGGAACTGTTTCTTAAACTAATTAGAACCTAAAAAGTTAGCTGAACAGGAGAGAAAACATACTTTTAGATCACAGGTAACTACTACATTTTTAACTCAAAAGATTCCTTGGTACTATTCCTCTTCTCAGACAAAGAGGCAGAAATCCTAGAATCTTCCCAGATGTTGCCGAAGTATTTTCTTCCCTGTAGAAAAGTTTGTTTCGTTAGGTCTTTCTGTATCTCTAGCATCCAAAGAGACTCAGCACTATTCCACTGACAGAAAATGCAAAAATCAGCAGTGTCTCCCAGTGAAAAAGAAAAGTGTTTCCATTTAACACTTAAAAAAAAAAATTAAGGAATACTTGAATACAGTATTTGACTTTAAGTGCCAGAAGAATAAAATCTGAAATAGAGGCATTTCTTAGTGTTTTGAGGGCTGTTATCCATTTTACTCCTATCTTTACTTCCCTTCTGCCCATTATTTATTAATATAGTTAGCATCTATATTCCATCTCATCCAATTCAAACCAAGTACAAGACACTCTTACAAGTCACATTATTTATTAACCAGGAAAAGAATGTTTGGGGAAGAATTAAAACAACTATCTTGCCACTAAAACACATATCTGTTAACAATTTACTCAATGTCCTGAAACAAATCTACACATTTTCCTAGGTGTGCACCCATCATTTCCATCTCTTCTGTTATTTAAGTAGATAAAATGTGTTTCCTTCTGCCCCTGGAATCTGAATCCTATCTTCTATATTCAGAATCACTTTAGACTCTGGAATATTCCCTAATTGTCACTCTCCTCTCTAGGTAGATACTTTCATTAACCTGTCCAATGACTTGGGAGAGCTGTCTGCACCACATGCTCATGTCTTTTCCTTGTACTGTCTTCTCAACACTCTGCCATTGGGCTGCCATCCCTGATGTGCCACAAACAACTCTCCCTTCTATCACCAAGGATACTTTCTTGTTAATGCATTGTCACCAGGACTCATCATGCTTGACACCACTGTAGCACGACGTTGTCTACTCCCTCCTGCTTTCTGAAATGCTCCTTCTCCTCGGCTTGCACAACCCCCTCCCAGTTTTCCATCTCTATCAATGGCTACTACCCTCAAATCTCCTTCTCAAGTTCTTCCACCCACTCCTTCAAAGCTGGTATTCCTCAGGATTTGCGCTGAGCCACCCTGTCTTCTTCCCCTACGTTCTCTCTCTAGACAGGTTTACTATCCAGTACCATGGTGTCAACTCTTAGTATATGCTGTGTCCCCAGCCCTTTCTCAAATCTCTAACTCTATTCCCTGTTCCCAAAATACACACTCATAAAAAGAACAAACTACTAAACATGCCTATTGGATACCTCAGAAGCACCACAGCCTCAACACTGTCAAAACTAAAAACATACCCTTTCTCCCACAAAACCTGTTCCTCTGGCTGGACTACCTCAGTCCACAGCACTCAGCTGCCAAAGCCAAGAACAGCAGGACCTCTTCCCTCTGCCCCCAAACCCAATTGCCCACCGAAGCCTCAGCCTCTAAATCCTGACTCCTTGAGAACATGCCTCTCCTGCCAGCAAAGTCCGGGACAGGCAACGGACCTCCAGTTCTGTGTTCCCCAAATCCATTCTGACAGCCACGGCCTGAGAAACCTTTCTAAAAGGCAATTCAGATGATACCAATCCCCTGCTCACGATGTTTCAGTCACCTCCTGCTGTCCTCTGAAGTCTGGAGTCCTTAACCTGCTGCACTAGGCCCTTCTCAACCCTTTCTCACACCAGCTTCCCACTCCACTCCCTGCCCCGGCCCACCTGAGCTGTTCTTCCAGCTGAAGCACACACTCCCTGTGGCCTCCGAGGATACAGGCAGCAGTTCCCTGTGCTTGGAGAATTCTTTTTCCCCACCCTCAGCATGGAACACCTCTTGCCTTCTGTTTCATTTCAGCGTAGAAGTTACTACTCTTTTTAAGTCATCTTTGACCCCTACATTTAGTTAGTCTTGTTAACCATGGCCATGCATCCACTCTTACTCAACAGTGTGAATGACACTGCTTGTCTAATTAATCTTCTATCTCCCCCACTAGAACTTGAATTTCTGTACAGATATACAGTGTCGCTTTTCACTGTTAAAACTCATAAAGTTCTACACACCCCATGTTCATGGCAGTTCTATTTACAATGGCCAAGATATGGAAGCAACATAAGTGTCCATCGACAGATGACTGGATAAAGAGATTATGATTCAGATATGCAATGGAATATTATTCAGCCGTTGAAAAAAATGAAATTCTATCATTCTCAATGACATGGGTGGACCTAGAGGTTATTACACTGAGTGAAATGTCAAACAGAGACAGATAAATACCATATGATTTCATTGATTATGCAGAATCCAAGAGGAAAAAACAAACTAATCAAAAACAAACTCACAAATACAGAAGGAAGGGGGGGTTGGAGAAAGGGGTGAAGAGTTAAGTACAAACTGGCATTTGATAGATGGTCACAGGGATGGGTAGTATGGCACAGGGAATGCAGTCAGCAGTAGTGTAATGGCTGTGTGTATAGCCAGGAGAGAAAGTAAACAGGGAGATTGTTTCATAAACTATATAAATGCCTAACCAATGTACTGTATACTTGGAACAAATTAAAATAAATAAAATAAAATAAAATAAAATAATAAAATAAAAAACTCTAGCAACTAGGCCACAATAGGTGACGTTCAATGACCTATGATAATACATCTCCCTCACTGTCATAAATGACATTATAGTGATGACTGAACATATTTTTTAAATTTTTTCTGCACTTAGCCAACACCTTAGGGTTCACTATTTCAGAGAGTTTTCCAAATGTTTTAAAAATAATTAACTATTTTAATCTTAGCATCATTTAGGGAGATAAAATTAGTATCTACATTTGAAAGAGGAAATCAAGGCATAGAGAAGTTAACCAAGTCACCCAAGATCACACAGTAAGCATATCTGCCTTCAAAGACCTTGATCTTTGCTGTGCTGCCTTTGACCTGCATTTCACAAAAAAAAAAAAAAAAAAAAAAAAAAATTATCTTTCAGAATGACAGAAGTACATTCTGCCAGATTCTCAAATAAAAGTAATGGCATGTCAGTGACACTCCACTGCCGTGCACATTTTTGGCTTTGTCCCCAAAGTTCTCAAGTGAAGATCTTCAGTAATATGCTAGATCTCAACACTATTACAGATGGTTTCTCCTATTTATAAATGAGAGACCTACATTCAACCCTGTGCTTCAAACTATTGTAACCTTAAGAGAAAGAACACATGTTCAACGGATTTCTACTGTCACTACACAACAGTGCTCAAGGACGACCAAAGGAAGTCAGAATAGCATGCTTTTAACAACAATAATAGGAGGAGGGAGAGACGCAGCAGCAGCTCCTCCTCACACACGGCCATATCTTTTCGTATGCAACATGAAGAATAAATTATCCTGTCCCACGAGGTATGTTACTATCTCCATCTAACTAATTAAAAAAAAAAAAACAGAAATTTAGGCACTGAGAGTTTAACTTGTGCAAGGTCACACTACTAACGAGTAGTGGAGTCAGCTTTATTGTGAGAGATAAAAGCATTTTTTTTAGAGTATAAAACATCCTATATTCAGACCTGAGGTGTCATTACTCTGGTCAAACTGATTTCCTCCAGCCACACACTTCAGCACAACAATACCAGAAGGTGGTAGACAGTTTGCATTGACACCCAAAGGCAGGTATAGTGCCTGTGGGTAAACAAGTCAACAAGGAAGGAGAAATCACACTCACTGTTGAAATATTAAGTGGCAAAGGATTAACATCTTCCTAAGGAAACAGAGAGAGGAAATTCTAGTTCAACCAGGGAGGCAGGCCTAGCAGTGGCAGCAATACAGGTGTGATTCCAGTCAATCCCAGGGCTTAAAGAGATGCCTACCCTTGGAATGCAAAGTGTCAGGGGTTTCTGGGGGCGGGGGGGGGGGGGGTGGCGGGTAGTGTTTGTGTGTGTGTGTGTGTGTGTGTGTGTGTGTGTGTGTGTGTGTGTGTTTGTAAAGAGGAAGTTAATGCTTCCTCATTACAAAAGCATCCCCTTGGCAAGTCCATAAATTATGATCCTATATTAGGATAATTAAGTAAAGCAGGCTGTGGTTCCTGCTTGCTTTGTGGCCTATCAAAAAAGAGCAACCATTTCCTTGCCTGAAAATCACATTAATCTGACCTAACTAGACTGACAGTTACCAGAGGACTTAATATTCATTGTGATTATGAATACAAATGTTTTTTCTACCTACTCATACTGGCAGTCTAGTTTGAATAAAACAAATAACATTGAAGATTTCTTTGTGAGTCAGACAAGTCACGTCTCATAGTTCTGAAATTTAAAGTGACTTGTTCTGATGATCCACATTAAGCTGTTAACTTATCAAAAAGAAATTGTATTTAAATGTCTTCAAAATTCATGGCTTCATTATTTACAGGTTGTTGTCAAAGCTAGTGTTTTAACGTTTATAAAATTCATTACAATGAGGCTTTCATATATTGTTTCTCAATGAAAAAATGCATTGAAATAGGGCACATCATCATTTATGTTATTTATATAACATCAGTTAAATAGTTTTTAGATGCCACTTACAAAAAAAAAAGATTTCAATAAAAACAATCTCACAAATATGATTTTGAAGAAAAAAGAAAGCCGCAGAACACATATAGTATAAAACCATTATATAAAGTCTAAAAACATACCAAACATACTATTATTTAGGAATGCATGCAGATCAATTAAAATGCCTGGCAATAAGAAATACCAGATTTGAGACAGTTGCTGCCTCCTGAGAGGACTGGTTGCTACTGGGGAAAGGCCAACAGAAAGCTTTTATTTCTTAAACTAAGAGGCAAATCTTATTATGAGATTCTTTGTATCTTTTTATATTTCAAAAATCTCCCAAACTTTTAAAGAAAAAAAATGGCCTAAAATATGAGAACAAAATTAAAATATTGAAGGGTGAGACAAGGAATAGGGAGGAAGAGAGAGTATAAGGGGAGAGGTGGACATGAGACAGAAAGATACTCAGATGAAGAAAATATTTTTTTTGAGTAGAGGTCTATATCTAGTAAGCAGCCTTAAATCAACCCAGTGTCTATACTTATAATACAAATTAGCAATCATTTTTATTTACAGTAGTTAGGCTTTAAAATCATATTTTAAATCATGGTTATCATGCTGAGCTAATAAGAATAATCTAACTAGATCATGAAATGTACATGCATTCCAGATAACCAAGATTTATCATAACTTCCCCTAACAGAAGACCGCAGTTACACCCCTTCATGGAGACAGCTTATTGTTGTGGTTAAGGGTTATGGAGTCAGACGATGTGGGTTCACATTCCAGCTCCACTACTGACAAACTGAGTGATCTGGATAAGCTATTAACCTCTCTAAATTCAGTATCATAATCTGCAAAATGGGGTAAATAACAGCATACCTCATTAAGTAAATCCTCACACTATATGCTTGTCCTGAATTTAGCACAATATAAAGCATATAGTAAATGCTTAATAAAAGTTAGCTACTATTATTATATTATTTAAATGACATACAGCTTAAATAAAACATTTTTCAAATGTAGTTTGTAACCACCTATTTTCTCTGGAATGGAATTTCACTATAAATAACCTAGTAAAACATTCAAGACATCCTTAATCAGAACTATAATCTATACATTTCTAAACACTCTTCTACAAACCCTGAAATGAGTCTAAGTTTGCTTTAAACAAGATGTAGAAAGTCCAAGGCAATGAAGACAAAAAGGAATCCCAAAAATGTTTTCATAGCTACCTAACATCAAACTTTAAAAAAAAAAAAAGCAACAAAAGCCACTATATCTTAACTATGCTCAAATGTAAACTACCCATTCACTGCCACATACAGTCAGCAATCACTTAAAGCATGATTTATGGTAACTTTTAGACTATGATATTTTTACATTTTCATAACTCTTGCCTCTCTTTAGATGCAAAAAGCAAAAGAAAAAATAAAATCATAAGGTGATAAATGGCTTCCAGAGACACAAGTTTCAAAGGAACTTCTTTAGGAATTTGTCCTTGGGACTTAAAGATTCCTTTGTCGAGAACAGGATTACCTAACAGCTTTTCGGAATATCCACCCTCAGAGATACCTCTGGCTGTCTTCTTTTTGTGAATTACCCACAGCAAACACAAGCACTGGCCATTGAGTTAAAAGTTTTCTGCACATTAAATACTAAATATCCTCAAAAAGTGTCATTGTAATTTTTAAGTATCTGAAGGCTCCAGTCACTGATGGTGTCATATCGGTACCATAAGCAGAGCTCTCTAGGTCATGTCCACATTTATCATCCCTTAGATGAGGCCTGCTGCTGACTGCATGAGCCTCAGGTACATACATTAACAGCATTAACAGCCTGAGTGACACCTTCTATTTCATCTTCACATCTTTGTGAATCAGAAATAACTTCTGGAAAAATTTTCCCAAAATGCTGCTTAGCTTTATCAACTTACCTTCATGACTTTTCCAAACTACATTCGAACCCTGGAAACCTTTCCAAAGTATTGCAAATGTGTCTATCTTCCCGGTCACTGGTAATGATGATTTGGACAAATACACTCTTGCAGGGGATGAGCACTAAAAGGTCAGACACCAGCCTCTAGACCAGAGCAGCTATTTTTCAGGCAAGAAAGTGGCCTTGATATTAAAACATATCCCTGCAATTTATATAATACATCATAATGGTTAACATTTGAGTGCATATTTTAAACATTTTACATGTATCAACTCATTTATTTTAACTAGTAACCCTATATAGTGGATAGTATTACCATCTCCATTTTGCAAAAGACAACATCTATACAGAAAAGCTACCCAAGTTGGCCACAGACCACAGTTTCACTGTTCGTGACTGAGCTAGAATATGTATACAAACACCTCAGCCTGTGATCTTAATCTTCTATACCATGCTGTCTCATCAGCTATTTTAAAGAGAACAGGAAAAAAGGCAATCTGTCAAAAAAAAAAAAAAAAAAAAGAACATCAGACAACTGACCAACAAAACATTCTAAATATGGCTCCCCTGCTGGAAGGCTCCAAATGGGAACTACTCTAAATAGAGTCAGGGACCACCTGTATAGTGCATAAAGCTCTTAACGCCTGTTTGGGTTCACATCCTAGCACAAGTCTTTTTACAGCAAGTCTACGTTCATATTACAGATCAGCCCCCTGAGGAAAACCCTAAGTGACAGTATAAGCTTTATTCTAGGGAATGCCCTGAATTGTGTCTGTGTGTGTGTTTGGGAAGTGTGTCCATGTGATTTCATTGGAGCAAAATATATGAGTATTTTTTCCGTTCAATAAAAAATTATATTTGTAATATATTAAGTTTTAAAACAGCATTTTATTTTCATACTTCTCTAAATTCCACTTAATAGGAACAGCAGCACAATTTTTACAATTATATCACTCCATCAAAATTAGCAGAAAACGTAATTGAAACTGGCTTGTCATTCAACAAGCTATTCAGTGATGGGCTTCAGGCAAAGAACTCACAGCTCCCACAGTAGTATTAAAACCCAGACTCAGTTACCTTTCTACTCCAGTCCATCCTTTGGTTCAGCAGACTTCCTATCATGTCTCACTGGCCAGAAATGAACGACATCCTCATTCTTAAACTAGTTACCAACCCAGAAAATAGGTTTACCAGAAGCGAGTTAGAGTTCAGTGACTCTTGGCCTGATTGCACATCTTTTTTGCAGCTTCTCACATGATTTTAAAGGTCAGTTGGGACTGAGAACCACTGAGTTACACTAAACAGAATCATCCATAACCACCTTTCCCTGAGTCACTTGGGAAAGGGTCCAGAACCCTGGATGAATCTGGATTTTCAGAAAAAGAGTAAGAGCTGAGCAAACAACAGAATCTACACAATCATTTTACATCTGTGTTTTCAAAACACTTTCACATCATTTTATTCAATCCTAAAGTCTTTCTACTACAGCTGTCCCATTTTACAAATAAGGAAAGTAAGACTGGTCTTTACAAAGTGAATTCTTTGAAGTCTTCCAAATCTCTATGTTTCAATACAATAGAACTTAAAAAATTTCTCCAAAAGGAATTACCATATAAACCATTTCTCTGAAACAATAAATACAAAGACAGCAAAAGGAAACTTTTATGTTGTCCTGAATAAAACAAAGCAAAAATCATCAAAATAGGAAAGCCTATAAAAGCACTAAAACCAACACTTGGAAGACGAATTCTAGTACTGGCTGCCACTGACATTCTTCTCCATGTCGGTAATAAGAGCAGGTTCACTTATGAGGGTCCCTTCAAGTCTGTGTTCCCGTGTTCTCATGTTCATTCTCCCTTTCCCTTTTTCCCCTTCTCTCTCTCTCTCTCTCTCTCTCTCACACACACACACACACACACAGCTAGACAATCTAAGTTTACGAAAGAATACTTTACAGAGCTATGTAAGGACTAATAATAACTGCAAAGATATTCGTTTAAAAAATAAATATTTCCCTTAGCATAGAACATATTCTCTAAATAACGCCTAACATAATATATGGCTTATGGCTGTTTGACAAACATGCTACACATTGCTACAAACCCTTAGCATTTGAAACTACAGACATCACTTGAAAAGCTTACAAAAGTTTAAACCACTGAAAAAGGACACTGGTTATTCTAAGAAAGAAAAGGAGTTAAAAAGAAAAAGCACTAAGAAAGTCATTAAACAAAGACTCCATTGAACTGAGTGAATGATCTCCCAATTTAACACATAAGTCAATGATCCTAGACTCTTGTCTCTAGAGTTCCTTCCTACCCCTGCTGCTATCTCCACCCTACACATAGTTGTCAAAATACCATCTCTCAACCATCTCTTTCCCATTATGTCTGGCTTCTGCTGAAAAACCTTCATCAATTCTCCACAGGATAAAGTCCTCATTCCCAACTGTGCTTTTACGGTCCTTCATAAACTGAAACTGACCTTCCTGTTCATCCCATTCTACTCCCTGAAATGAAATCTCCATTCCAGCCAAACTGGTCTCTCCTCATCGTCCTCAAACATTGTGGTGTTCTTGTTTCTTCTAAGCCATTCAATTTGACAAGGATCTATTCCTTACTTAAAACACAAGTGAATTCCCTAACTTCCCGCAAACCTTCTCCATTCAAACCTACAACTAACTCTTGTTCCTAGCAAAGTAAGAATTCTCACTTGTCACTGAACTGTTAAGCTTTTAACATATATGTCTGTGTATCCTCTGTATCTTCAAGAATTCAACACAATGCAGAGAGGCATGTTCCCTAGTTTGAACTTTATTCAACTTGACAACAATAAACTCAAGGATAAGTGCCCCTATCTCATCACCACTTTTAAATCTCAATACCATATTAAACAAATTATAGATACTAAGTATTCTCTAACTGAACTTGGCAGTGAGTCTTCAGGTCCTACAGAACTGCCTCCAACTTTTAAGTATTTCCGGAATATTCAAAGCATCAAGACATCAAAATCACATAAGTCCAACTAGTATTTAGCTCATGAAGGAGACATCTTACAGGGCAATTAAAAATATTTCTATACTCAAATACAATTCTGAAAATACACAAAATGCCATTTTTGCAAGACAACGTAAAGCACCTGAAAATGTTAGCAGTCTGTCCCAGCTAAGTGTTATTCTTGCCTCAGCTCTTCCCTCCGCCTCATGTCCTTCCTGGATTTGACTTTCAGATGTAACAGAAAGGCTCAACTAGTTAGGCAAACTACTGACCTAGACTGCAATTTCAAATGACCTAATCAAGGAATTTCCAAACACTATAGAATCTTACTAATGCCTTAGAAGTAGGACAAGAGAAACTGGATACAAAAGAAATAAGTGACCTGCCCAGCTGACATGTGTCCAGGCCTTAACAGTGAAGGCAAATTAAACTCAAACGTCTTGACTTAAATACAGCGCTCTTAATCTTTGATAGGAACTAGACGTGAACTTTATGGAGCAAGCTGAACAAAGTCAATGTCTAACTTATCAAAAGCATGTAAACTAAAGCTGTGTTATTGTCATCTTCTGGGGAGAAGTTTAATTAAACATAATGAGAAAAAAAGACACTTTCTGGTTGCTCTTTTAAGCATGATTATAAATTGTATTTCTTATGGTAAAGGACAAGAATCAAAAGGAATAGATATCAATTTATGAATTCAAGACAGTCTACATTTTGGAGAGGAAGGCTGACAGCTGGCCCCCCAGATGCTCTAGCTGCTGCTGGAACACCAGACATGTGTCTTGTTTGGCAGAAGAGCTAATATTCAGTCACGTAAATAGCTTTCTACCAGTGGCCAAACTGGCTTTGCCATCTGTCTCACTCCATACCAAAGCCTCTATCCTCAGCTACCTAGCTCCAGTGGGAGCTGCCATGGCCAGTAAGAGGATAACCCCCCACTCCCAGGCAGTGATACGGGTTAACACCAAGCTACAGAAGGAAAGAGTCCTTTCCTTCAAGATCACTACACACATACCCACATGCCTTGCTCTTCTCACATCCTCCTTTCCATTCTCACTCCTACATATTTACAGCCCGTTCCTACTTCCCACCCAACACATATCCAATGCCAAGGCACTGGAAAGATACCAACAAAATAAACCCAGTAGTTGCATGTCCCAAACAATAATTCCTAATCCTCTTTTTGTAACACCAAAGAGGTCTTAGAGCCAAAAGGAATCTTAGACATCATCCAGACAAGGTGAGTGATATGCTTCCAAAATCATAAGGATGGCTCACTAAATTCTTCTCATTAAAACTTATTTCAACTCATCCACTAAGTGAACATTTACTATTCCAGGCACTGTGCTGGGTACTTGAGACAGTTTGTTCAGTGAGTTTAATGTTTCTGCATCCAAAGTGCAGGTGTTGGGAGCGTGGGGGTGACCTGGAGTATTTTTCCCAGAGGTGATGTCTACAAACAAGTGTGCAAGGGATAAACTCACAAAGCTAGGAATTACTGAACTGATAAACTTGGGAAAAGATAAAGACCCTAACAACACACACTTGGCAGGCTGGATACTGCCCCATCCTCCGCTTGCTGTAAGGGCAGGTTTTTTTTTTTTTTTTTAAGAGGGAACACGGGGCACTAGAGGCATCTTCAAACTAGGCTATGGGTTACAGGTGTGGTCAGGCTGCCCGGCTTCTCAGTAGAGCCAATGCCTCCCCATTAACACCAACTCAGGTGCTCCCGAGCGAATTTTGTCCACCTCCCTCCTGATTGTGTGTACGTGTACACGTACACGTACGTGTACACACACACACACACACACACACACACACACACACACACACACACACACACACACACACACACACACACACACACACACACACTTTCTGCTGTAGCCACTTCACTTCCGAGTTTTTCAAAAGATAAAGAACGGGGAGAAAGAAATCCAGCATGCTTGGGTGTGAGTCTGTTTCTGCTGAGCTCCCTTGAGCCCTCTGCGACCCTTCAAAGCCCCAGTGGGAGCCTCTCCTCTCCTCACCGCGGGAGAAGGAATGTGCAGAAGGCAGCGCAGCGCCGGGTGGGCTTTCGGGTTTAGCTCAGTGAGGGAACCGGGACGAGACCGTGTGCGGGGATTCGACACCCACGTTTGCAAAGAATTCCCAGGAAAGTGCTGAGCGGTCACGAGACAAAACTAGTAAAACTGTTTCTGCTCGGTACGGGGCTATGAGGAGCCTCAGAGGGTGATAAAGCCCGCCGTCGGGCGGTCCGGGGGGGGCGCCGGCTCGGAGGGGCGCCGGCCGGGCCGGTCGGACCCGCGGGCAGCGCCCCTCGCACGGCTGCCGGCCGCGGAGAGGTAGGCGCGGGGAGGGGGTTCGCGACCGCCTGCCGGGGGGCCGGGGAGGGCTGGCCCCGGGCTCCGAGGTCCCGAGCGAACCCCGAGGCTGCTCCCCCGGCCCCGGGCCCGGGGCGGTCGGTGTCCGTGCAGGGGAGGGCGGCCCCCGCGCCCGGCCCCGCTTACTCTTGGTGGCCGCGATGAGGCTCTTGCCGTCCTTGATGAGCTCCTTGATGAACTTGTTGGTCCTGTCGAGCTCCGCCTCGTGCGCGCGGATCCTCTCCCGGAACCACGGGCTGTCGAGGTAGCAGTCGCTGAACTCCAGGGGCTGCAGCCCCATGCCGGCGGCGGGGCCGCGGGGAGCGGGCAGCCGGGGGCAGCCGGGGGCCGGGGAGCCGGCGGCGGGGCCGCGGGCGGGGCCGCGGGGAGCGGGGCAGCCGGGGAGCGGGGCAGCCAGCAGCCCGGGGCGCGCGCCGAGCGCCGCGCGGACTCGGCCGGGACCGGGTCTGGCCGCGCTCGGAGAGGCTCCCGGGTCCCCGCGGCCCCGCCCCGCCCGCGGCCCGCGCCGCAGACAGACCCTCCCCAGGGCCCGGGCCGCCCCGCCCAGGGCGCCGCCCCGCGAGCGCCGCGCGCCCCCGGCTTTCCCCTCCTCCTTCCTTCTTCCTCCCCTCCCTTCCCTCCCTCCCTTCCCTTCCCTTCCCTGCCCGGACGCCTCTTCCCTTCCTTCCCCACGCGCCCTGCCCCCCCTTCCCTCCGAGGATCCCTCGCTCTCCAGTTTCGTCCCGCTCCTCTCCCACCCCCGGGGCGCGTGCGCCTCCCCCTTCCTCGGGCTCCCCTTCGGGGGACTCGCTGTCGGCTCCCCTCGGCAGGGACTAGGAAGGGACGTCTAGAGAGCAGCCTCTAACCCCGCTGCCGGGCGACAAAGCCCAAGTTAGGGGAGATGACCGGCCCCTCTCATGCATCCTGGGACGGACCCGGAGCGGTGAATGGACTCGCACGCAGGCCTCTCTTCCCCCGTTCGCGTTCCCCCAGAGTAAAATGCGTGTGAAATCTCCGCTTTAGTGCTTACAAAGGCAGGGGGCGTTTCTTCGGAACCAGGCAGCATCTATGACCTTCTGCGAGCCCACAGTGCACGACTTGGTGGTGGTGGGAGGGAGAGGGAGGCTGAACCACTGAAGAGTTGTTTCTGTTGCGTTCAGCAGATTACATTTGCTTGAGGAGGTAGTAGAGACGATCTTTGTTCTAAAAATAACCCGGAAAACATGCCACGTTACGGGTGGTTTTCACCAGGTGAGAGTAACGATCAAAGAGAATGTCAGTGCACCTAGAAAAGTAAACTATTCTGTGTTCTGAAATAACTCAAATGTGTTAAAAAGTTAAGCCTTTTTAAATTATGGGAATGTATACCTAAAAGAAATCATTGTTAAAGTTTTCATGATGACAACTATTATGCAATTATTATGTGCCAGGTACACACTAGGAATCCTGTATACATTTCTATTTACAAACTCACAACAGTTTACACACGTGCACTAATGATGTTAGTAGCTCAGAGAAACTTCAAAGTGATTCTTTGAAACGTTCAGACTGGAGCTGGGTAATTAAGAATCTGTTTGGACAGCATGTTGGAGGAGTATAACCCTCAGGACCAAGTTAAATAAGCCTCCTACTCAATCAGCTCTTTTGTTACAAAACGTGGTGAGTGCCTAACCCAAAGATAAACAGATAAACATTGTAACTTCAATGTCAATCCTCCAGAAATACTTTACAAACAACTTTTAGGTGTTGAAAGCTTCAGTCCCTACTAAAATCAGCAGGGGACTGAAGTCTAAAGAGAATAAAAGAGGCAAATAAAGAGAAAAAACAAGAACCGAAGGGATGTAAACAGTGAGGGCCTGGCAAAACAGCCAAACACTGATAGGCATTCAATCCTCTGGGCAAAAACCTAAGCCTTTCCACAAAAGGAGGAATTGCTGAAACCTCCTCAAAGTGTTAAACATGGGGTTAACACAGGAGCCAGCAACTCTACTCCCTAGGTAGATACCCAAAAGAGAAACCTTACTTTTCTTACAAAGACAGAAAGGATGATAGATTTTGAGCAGGAATCTAACAGTCTATGCTGCAGGCTGACACCTTTATGAGTGAGGTGTACCAATTATAAGTATGACAAAATGTAAATGATACCATGAAAAGAAATACAAAATAAATCTTTGTCTTCCAAACTGCATTAGGCTGCTTGGACAAGTATGGAGGAGGGGAAAAGGGGAAATGCCAAAACAGCTTAAACAAAAAGTTACTGGACCTTATCACTGAAAACGTCCCTGAAGAGGCAGGGCAGGCTTCTGAAGGCTTATCACCACTCCAGCTTTAGTTCTCTGTGATTCTCTCAGCTCCTTCCCTTTTTTTGCTATTGACTTCAGCCTCCAGAAAACTTCCTTCATGAGAACCTAGAGGCTTCAACACTTCCAGACTTACCTATAAACAATATGTCGTCCTGGGCTAAAAAGATGCTCCCCTATCACAACTACTTCAATCCGGGCATCAAACCAGTTTAGGAGACTACCATTTCCAAACTCACTCAGACCTGGAGGCCTGTTGAGAAACTGATCACCAAGGCAAAGTTGGGGGTAATGCCAAGCAGTGTGGGCCACTCAGAGGCCACTCTCTGTACTGGGGGTGGGGTTAATCCACAAAGATATGAGGATGCTGCATAACAAGCTCATGAACCAGTAATCTATAAAATATAATGGTGACAGCTGCACAACAATGTAGATATGCTAAATACTACTGAACTATACACTTAAAAATGGCTAAAATGGCATTTTTTATGTCATGTGTATTTTACCACGATAAAAGAAACGAATAAAGATCCCCTCTCCATTATTAGCAGTTTGTAGTGCAACTTTCCTAAAGTTATCACAGAATAGTAAGTGTGCAAATGTGTGCAACATTCTCATTACATCTTTATTTTTTAAATGATTCTTTTTCTTCACAGAACACTTATTCAGAGTTCCTGAACTAGTAATCTGGGTGCTGCACTTTGAGAAATCCTATGCTGGGGACACTACTTTGGATAAACTCTACTGAGAGTCAAGTCAGAATCTCTGCATGGTTAATTTTGGGTGTCAACTTGATTTGGCTAAGGGATGCCCAAAGAGCAGGTAAAACATTATTTCTGGCTGTGTCTGTGAGGGTGTTTCTGACAGAAATTAGCATATGAATCAGCAGACTAAATAAAGATCATCCTCACCATTGTAAGTGGCATCATGCAATCCATTGAGGACCTGAATAGAGCAAAAAGGCAGAGGAAGTGCGAATTTCCTCTTCTTGAGCCAGGAGATACATCTTCTCCTGCCATTAGGCATTGGTGCTTCTAGTTCTCTGGCCCTTCAGACTTTGTCTGGCACTTACACCATAGGCTTTCCTGGTTCTCCAGCTTGCAACTGATTATGGGACTTCTTGGCCTCCATAATTCCATGAGATAACTCCTATAGTAAATATCAATACAACAATCTCTCTCTCTCTCTCTCTCTCTCTCTCTCTCTCTCTCTCTCCCTCCCTCTCTCACTCACTCACACACACACACACACACACTGCACTGTTCATGTCCTCATTAATAGTCTCTAGTCAGAGAGAAAGAACATACCAAATAATTACAAAAACAGTCATTAAAAGAAAGTCTGGCCTTTCCCTGCTGCTTTAGGAGAGGTGCTAAAGATTGCCCTCACCCATGAGGGCCTAGCACGTGAAGTTCAAGAAACTGCTAAGGCCTTCAAGTGTCTAGCCCATCACTGTGTGCTTGCATCCAACTGTGATGAGCCTGTGTACTCAAGTGGGTGGAGGCCCTTTGTGCTGAATGCCAAATAGCCTAATTAAAGCTGATGACAACAAGAAACTAGGGGAATGGGTAGGCCTCTGTAAAACTGACAAAGAGGGAAAACCTGCACCCTGCTTGGTTGCAGCTGTGTGATCATTAAAGACTATAGCAAAGAGTCTCAGGCCAAGGATGTCACTAGAGTACTTCTTCAAAAAATGAACAAATAAAAACCTGTTTCTTTTCTCAAAAAATAAAATAAAATGCTGATAAATTCTAGGAAAGAGCTGTACATGGGGAGCTGTAATGGAGGAATTGGTCCTATTCTGAGATGTCAGTGAGGAAACTTGACAGTTGGGCTGAGCACTGCAGGATGAGGAATTAGTGCGGTAGAGGTGAAGTGGATGTAATGTGGAGAGCAAAGAAACATATCCTGAGAAAGCTTTGCTGAAGAATTTGTACGAGAAATTGAAAAAGGCCATGTGGCTGGAGCTTCATAGGCTGACACACAGCCCGTGCAGAGGGAGCACGGGCCCACACCATCTGCTTCTGCACCAGCCTTGCTTTTTTCCTTGAGAACACTGTGCCCAGATTTCAGAACTCCTCCAGGGCCCCGACTGTTTCTAGAGAGAGTGCACCTTTTCCAGTGCCCCAAGACACTGTAATTTAGAAGAGTCAGCAACCCCAAAGAGGTCCTAGAACTATTCCACACACCAGAGGACATTCAGTCTGCAAATACTGAGTACCTGGAGTGGGCGAGGCACTGGAGAGTTCTGCAAGGAATACTAAGGTGAGGCAGTCCCTGATCTCAAAGCGTTTGCAACCTGGTGTATTTGGTGTGTTCTGGCCAAGAGGAATAAACTGACATATGGATAATTATAAAACACAACGCCCTGCTGTTCTGTCCAGCCAGCCCAGCCAGGCAGTCTGGCTGAGAAGTGGATGTTCCCAGTGAAGCTGGGGTGGGAAATGGGGATGTGGGCAAGGGAGAGATTTTCTAATTCTCTCCAGTTGAAATGAAAAGCCTCTGAAGAAATCTGGGACTCTTATCTTTTAAAGTTAGAGTTAGAAGAACCTGCCTCAAGGTGATGTGGGCCAAGGCAGACAGCCAGTAGTACCCTTCGCATGTGGAATGCCCAGGTCATAACGCAGTCACTGCTTTCCCTTCCCCTGCCCCCACCCCTGCTTCTGGGGAGACCTGGTGTGGAGAAGAGTGAGTTGGTATATCACATTGCATACGCTGATATATATCAGCAGGCACTCCCAGATGACTTAGGCAAATGCCGTCCTCTTTCATCTAACGTGGTTTGAGTGACCTAAGCAGTGGCTTTGCAGTTTATTTTATACAGATAGCAATAGATATAAAGTATGTTAGAAGGAATGACAAGAGCTCTGAAGAGTATGTTTTTCCCAGCACTACAAATGCCCCTGATGTGATCCAGAGGGAGTTTCCCATAGGGCGACCTTCACCTGGGCAATTATCTACTCAGTGAAAAGCCAATCTGCCATGACTGGAGAGGCACATTCTCAGATCCACGGGCACTTGAGTAAAATAGAAAATGAAGAAAGTACAAATATTCATGTCTTATCTTTTGACCCAATAATTCCAGACCTGGCAATTTGCCCAAAGAAGATAGATGATATAGATATAGATAGATATTTTAGATGTATATGCTAAGGGCTACTCGATACAGGGGTAAAAGAAAGGAAGCAGTCTAACAATTATAGAATAGGAAACTAAGTCAGCAAATATCAACTCAACAAACTCATAGATTCATGGGCTTTGAGGCCATTAAAATGATCACCTTTTTTGCTCTCAGTGGTGAACACTATAATTTTTTAATGCTCAGCCTTCGTTTGCACTTCCCAACAGCACCTCGATTTCTCCCTGGCTGTCATTTTCCCATGAAGTGCAATCTTGGTAAAATTCATGCCCCTGTCTCACACCAGGGAATCCGAAGAGAACCCTGAAGGCTCCTTCTGCTAATCCTGCCACTGCCAAGGGCCTGGCACATGCCCTACACTTAGCCAGCCAGTCTCTCTTTCCCAGGACTTTGACCCTTGTGTATAGCAAAGCAGGGGCAGGAGAAACAAAGTGCATCTGGTCTAGCCAAGAGTATTGAGAGAGACCTGCTGCCTGGCAGGCGACTCAGCTTCTTCTGAGGCTGGTTCTGTAGGCTTCCTTTAGCACCCCACATACTCTGAATAAAATGCCTTTTTGCTTAAGCTGCTAGAATTTTTTTTTCCTTGCCACCAAAGAAGATTAGTAAATACCTAGATAGGTACTAGAAGGCAGTGTACCTACAGGGAAATTTGTAGAGTATTTGGACTTAAGTTATCTAGCTGAGCTAGAATGGAAAGAGTAAAACTCCTCTTCGTGTTCTGGGAGGGGAACCTAGAAGCCCATGGCACACTGGAGAAAACAATTCCTGTCAGCATCTTTGATCACTGAGCTCTGTCACATGACTTGAAGTTCTCTGCAGTGGTTAATTTTATAAGCCAACTTGACTGGGGTAAGGGTTACTCAGAGAGCTGGTAAAACATTATTTCTGACTGTATCTGTGAGGGGGCTTTGGGGAAAGACCAGCATTTGATTCAGTAGACTGAGTGAAGAGATCCACCCTCGCCAATGAGGGTGGGCATCATTCAGTCCAATCTGTTAAGGGCACAAAAAGGTAAAGAAAGGGTGAACTCTCTGTCTCCTAGAGCTGGGGACATCTATCACTACCTGCCCTTGGACCTTGGACATCAGAGTTCCCAGTTCTCTGGCCTTTAGATTCTAAGAGCTACAGGAGCAGCCCTTCCCCTGGTTCTCAGGCCTACAGCCTCAGACTGAATTACACCACTAGCTTTCCTTATTCTCGAACTTGCAGATGGCAGATTGTGGGACTTCTTAGCCTCTACAACCATATGGGCCAATTCCCATAATTAATAAACAAAGGTATGTATATGTATTTTTGTATTGTTATGTACATGTTTGTGTCTGTGTATGTGTGTGTATATGTGTGTATATATATACACATATACACACACACACACATATACACACACACACACACACACACACACACACACACACACACACACATATATATATATATATATTCTATTGGTTCTGTTTCTCTGGAGAACCCTCATTAAGACATCCCCTTTTACTGGGAACTGGCCCGCTTTATGGCTATTGTGCTGGTATTCTACTCCCCCTCCCTTTTTATAATTAGCCCCTGGGTTTTTCATTTATAAATGGAGTTTTACTATAATTTCATGGAAAAAATTTTTTTAAATAAGCTAGGATGGGTTTGCTGGACCTCTTCCAACTCCTGCCATGGTCTCATCTAGTAGTGGGCAAGATACATGTGCAATGAACAGTGTCCTCACTTTGACATGTGGACAACCTAAAAGATGACTAATGATAACTTATCTCATTTTTCCTGACCTTTTCAGGAGCTATGTAACCAAAACACAGTATCAAAAACGGCATGAAGGACAGTAGTTGGTAAGATAAAGCTCTCTGGAGCATGATCAGATAGAGACAGCTATTCCTTCCAGCAGCCACAGAAGTGGTTGACTCTGCTATACTTGCTGGCTATTTAGTGTACCAGTCAGTTTTAGAATGGCCCATGCAGTAACCTACAAGATAATGAAGTTGCCAGGTCACCAGTCAGCAGGGTCAACAGGAAGCATAGACAATTACAGGTTGAGTGTAGATGTGCAAGAAAATGAAGGTTTAGTAGAGCCACCATACAGCATACAAAGCAGTTTGAATTCCATTACTAAAGCTCTTTGTCCTTTATTGTATTCTACAAATCTACATCCATTTAAATACTTTACTCTTTGGTAACACTGGGGTTTTTTTGATACAAAACAACAACAACAACAAAAAACTAACAACCAACCTTTCAGTAGGAACAAGCTAAAAGAATGTGTGTTTAATGAAAAGTTAAATTGATTTCCCATTTCTCAAACAACTCGCTAATGAACTTTGGAAGTGTTCATCAACATTTATCATCCTCCTAGAGCATCCACAGTAACATGCCAAACCACATGACAACCAGAGGGCCCAAGCTATAGGAAAAGTGTCAGCACCTACTTCAAAACCTAGAAGTTATTAAGAAAACTAGGCAAAGATGGCAATTTAACATGTTTAATATGTAAACAGCAGAATGTTTACATATCATTCTACAACACACAACTTTGTACTTAGATCAAATAACTGTCTTTTTAAATTAATTTTTTCCACTTCTTATTTCAAGGTTTCTCCTGGTATTTCATAAAGTGAAATAATGTGTGGGCTCCCTTAACAGGAAAAAAAAAAAAAAAAAGCTTTGCAAATAGTTAAATGAAGCAAGTTTTGTATCAATAAGTATATGAATGAAGATACAGAAACCTTTGCCCTTTGCCCACATCTAGCTCTTCTCTCTTTTAGGTAACACTGTAAGAATATATTTGCTGCCCTCAAGTTATTCTGGCTGTCATGGAAGTAACATGTCATTCCTGGACAGAAGCATTTAATTCCTGGTGCAGGCTTTATGACACATTCTTGCCCTGACTTGGTAATCATGAAGTCCTCATGTTTCAAAAATGGTGAACAATGAAATGATTGGGCCTCCATTAGCCTAAACCTCTAAAAGACTGAGAGAAGCAAACATATTTACTGACTGGCATAGAACATGTAAGCTGAGTGAGAAATAAACACTTGCTGTGTAAGTCACACGACTTGGGAGTAGTTTGTTATCTAGTCGGACTAATAAAGAATTCTAAGGTCTTAAGATCAGGGGAAGAATATTGCTGATGGGATGAAATAATATACAGCAAAAAAAAATGGCAGTATTTTTAAAGATTATTTTTAAGTTTTTTGTTTCATGGGTAGAGTTTTTCTGTTTGGGATGATGAAAAGGTTCTAGAAATAGACAGTGATGATGGCTGCAAAACTCTGTGAATGTACTTAATACCTCTGAATTGTATACTTAAAATGGTTTAAATGGTAAGTTATATGTTATATCTATTTTACTACGATAAAAAGATCACCAAAAAAAAAAAAGTTTTCCTACCAAATTCTCCTAGTAACGATAAGGGCTGGGAAAATAGGCACTCATTAATTGTTGTTGAGAATATAAATAGGTACTTCTCGAAGACGATTTTGGTGATACTTATTAGAAGACTTTGAAATATAAAGCCATTTGATTAATTTATTCCTCTTCTGAGACTCTGGCCTAAAATTTAAAAAAGAATAATTTTCAAAGTTTTACATAAAATGATCATAACACCAGTAGATTTTTGAAAGCCGAAAATGTGAAATAGTGTAAACAGAACCATGGTGGATTAAGTAATTTTGTATATATTCATATGATTGAGTACCATGTAGATATTAAAATTATATTACAGAATGTTAATGAGAAATATTAGAGAACTACTCAAATACACAGTTAACTCTTCAACAATGCAGGGGGTAGGTGCGCTGCCACTCCATGCAGTCGAAAATCCCTGGATAACTTTAGACTCCCCAAAAACTTTACTGCAGTTGTCCCAACAGTATCTGAGTAAGATTGGTTGTAGGACCCCGTCCCCACAGATGCTAAATCCACGATGCTCATGTCTCCTTTATAAAAGAGTGCAGATCAATGTATATAGTTGGCCCTCCTCATCCGTGGACTCCCAACAATAGATTGAAAACAGTACAGGTATTTACTGAAAAAATTCTACGTATAGGTGGACCCATGCAATTCAAACCTGCTCTGTTCAAGGGTCAACTGCAACATTAAATGAAAAGGACACGAAGCCTAGATCTTAAATTAAGCAATATGTTCCTAAATGTAAGGTTAATTTGACAGCCGATGCTAGATCTATGATTAAAATTAGATTCTTAAGCTATGCTTTTTGTTCATAAAATTATTTTACAAGTTCACTAACTGTGGTTAAATGGTTACAATTACAGGCTCTCTAAATATCTCAGATTATAATTTATCTGGGCATAAAAACAAACTCATTAAAATAGCTAAATTAACTAAATTATGTCTTACCTTCCTTGCATTTAGGTTCCCTTCTACCTTTACTTTTTTTTACCCTTTCCATTTATAGACAGTAATTGAAAGAAGAATGGAGAAAAAAGAGACCTTGGTTAGTTGTTTTCCCTGTTATCCTTTTAACATTATATCATATTTTCTCAAAGTCTTTGTTTTTATTCTTAAAATTAACATGACCTACAAGAATCCTTTGTTTGTTGTTGTTGTTGTTGTTTTACTACTATTCACATCTGTAAACTCATTTGGGATTCTGCTTTTCCTGATACTGCTCTCTAGAATTTTGGCAAATATACATACCTATCCACTGTCTCATATTTTAGACTCAATAGAGGAATGGCTCTGCAATCACTTTTTTTTTTTTAAGATCTCTCTCCTTCTTGCTGTTTTTCTTCCCTATTGGAATTATTTAAGATAGTCTAGAACTTGAGTTGTAGTAATCCTCAAAAGTATGCGGAGACTTTCCAGGGAGCACTGTGAGCAGGGAAAATTTTGTTCTCAGATTCTCAACTTCCATTTGTCCATTTTCCTAAAAGTAATGTCTGAAAAAAAAATTTTTGCAAGTTCTCCTACCCACCTCTACTTTCACAATAACCTGTTTCCCAGGGAAAATGAGAAGGCAGAAAAGTATACAGCAAGTTTATTCATCTGCATCCTTGTCCCAAGATGTAAAAACCTCCAGGGTACCAAGTGGACAATTTAAAATATTTTTCTAAGCCTTCTGTGATGATTAATCCACCACAGTGCTTTCTATCTTTCCCTGTCTTATGCACATTTCTGTTAAGGATGAGATATAGCCTTAGAAACAACCCCACTGAGATACCCTGAATATATAATAGCGTGAGGTGGCATGAGTGATGACAATTTCTCTTTATTAGCTTGCCTCTCCCACTTTTAAGTATAACCAGAAAATGCATGGCTCTTGAGGAAGAGACATGCAAAAGCAAATAAAGATAGTGTCTTCAAAAATACTAAAAATGGTTCTCCTTTTCTCCTTTAAGAACATAAGCTTTTTTTTTTTTGTCTCTCCTCAGTAGTTTTCCTAGAATGTGTTGTCAGCTGGAAAGTTAAGCACCTTTGAACAGATGAGTCGGGCTGATTATTTAAAGTATAACTGAAAAGTATAACTACTAAGATTTCTGAGGCATAATGTCCTGTGCCAAAAAAAGTTTAAATGATTTATTTCAAAATAAATTCACATTATTCAAAAAGGGGGCTAAATCTGATTTTATCAATTTATATAATGAAATAGTTATTGATTTACTGACTTTGAGCCTCAGATTGCTCCTCTGTAAAATGAAGATAATAACAGTATCCTGTGAGTTGATTTGGAGATTAAATGAATAACTATGCAAAGCACAAAGAACAGTGCTTGGTGCTTCGTAAGTGCTCTTCATGTTGGAATAATCCCCCTCCTCAGCCTTTGGTCTCTCTCTCTTTGTCTCAGTCTCCTGGCTTTAAATATTATCTATTTGCAAATGATTCTCAAATTTACATTTCCAATGCCTGTTCACTCCAGAACTCCAGAACCATGTATTGAACAGCCTACTGGACATCTCCAATTGGATACCCAATAGTCATTTCAAACTCGCTCTCTCCAAACTAAACTGTTCTTCCTCTTCCCCAAACCTGCTCCACCTCCAGCCTTCCCGTCACTTGATATCAACCCCATCCTTCCACTTCTTCAGGTTTCCAAAACTGGGAGTTAATTGGCATTTCTTTCTCTCATACTGTATATCCAATCTGTCTTCTTGCAAAAATATATCCAGAATCTGATCATCATTCACTACTCCCACCGCTGCCCCCTGCTGCAAGTCACTCTGATCTCTCTCCTGGATTACTGCAATAGACTTCTAACTAGACTCCCTGCTTCTACCCTTGCTCCCCAGTAGTCTACTTTCAACAGGGCTGCTAGAATGATCTTTCTAAAATGAAAATCAGTTCATATCATTCCCCTGCTGAAAAACCCTTCAATACATTCCCTACACATAAAACAACTTTAAAAATATATTTATAGAGATAATTGATGTACATACACATGAATTTTTAAAAGACTAAAAATATGCATCAAATTGTTGGTAGTGGTTATTTTAAGGTAGTAAATTACATGTGATTATTTAAAAATATTTGCCTTTAATATTGAAATATTTGCCAATAGTATTACTTTTAAGAATTTACCTATAGGAAATAATTAGAATGTACCCAAAGATTTAAGTTCAAGAATGCTAGTAATGACAATATTTGCAATAATAAAAAATTGAAAGTAGCCTAAGTGTCTAACCTGAGGAAGATAGTTTAATAAATTAAGTTATGGCTAGGTGACAGATTATCTGACATAGTTGAACACGTATTTTTTTTTAATTAATGTACTGTAATGAAAAAAGGTTATGAAATAGCAAGTACACTATAATATTAACTTTGCAAATTAAAAAAATATATAAGAAGAGAGGAAGAAACAAGGATATACACCAAAATATTAACAGCAGTCATCAAGTAGGAAACACACACAGGTGGCCATAATTTAGAGCTGAATAGTTGTGGAAGACATGCTTCTGCCCATAAGCAAATCTACTTGGAATTCACACTCAGAACAAATGTGCAACTTCCAATCAACACTTCCTGCAACGTTCTGCAGTGTCAGCTTAAGCAACTATCTCTTTTGTAGGCTGCAAATGAACTCAGAGTATATCACATGAATAAAAAGATAAATTTGGATTTGTTGTAACAAAAATGATCCATATACGGCATACTTAGCAAATAGAAAAGAAAAAAATCCACTAATGCTTTTAGGAATTTAGACCTTTTAAGTCTGCCCAATTAGGATGGGTTAAGCTAATTTTTGCAACAACTGATAAATTTCCCAAGAGCATCTTATCAGTTTTTAAACTGTATGAAAAGATAGTTATAAGTGCAACAAATAAGTTGCTTGGCATGCTCAGAAATTAATATGCAGTTTTCAACACACATTTTTCTGTTTTTAAATGTTGAGTTTAAAGGTTACTTCTTAGAATTTTATGGTTCATTTGCTTTTGTTAGTTACAGAATGAAGTGATCAAAAGAAGAGAAAGTTTGCATTCACACTGTCTTACTGTCCTATTCTGGCCTCAGCTGTCTTTACCTAGGGCACACATTAATATGATTAAGAAGTCTAAGAAGTCTTCTCTCTTTATTCTTTGTATAACTAAAGCATAAATATAATTCAAGCTACCAACTCATTTACCCTGAAAATAAAACAAATAAAAGCAGAACACAAAGATCCTAAGCAACAGGGTGAACCATGAGGCTATCAGAAATTACCTGAAAGCCAAACTTGCAGATTTTTTTCATGAATCAAGTAATAAAATTCAACCACAGGAAGTGTCAGGTATGCAATAAAAAAGACTGACTTTAGCAAATTACTTTATTTAGCACTTTTTTTTAACATAAGGCAAGGAGGCTGCCCTTAAAAACCCATATGTTTAATAATGAAACCATGACATTTTATGTGACTTCCTTGCAAAACCAGAGGTATAGTAGAAGATGGTCACTGCACTTTTTAGAACATAAAACGGAATTTACCTGATGATAGTCCCCATGAAAGAAAGATTTGATTATGTGCTTATGAGTGCTTAAGACTTTCTTCTTTGCTTTTCAGACTATTTTGGCATCCTTTGAGAACAAACTAAAATTCTCTTGTTTTCTGAAGAGAGAGAAAGGTAGAAATAATGAATGTACAAGATGAGCTTCTTACAAGTATCACAATAAGGAAACTGATTCTAGACTTACTTGGGGTGAGTGTGTGCAATAAGACATGAATTCCCATTTTGGCCATCTTCACAGGCAGGCTGAGTCCATATACCAGGTATGTCTATCAAATTTAAAATGTGAGTGTTAATGACACCTAAATAAAAAACCTCTACAGGAGCGTGCACAAAGAGAACATCATTTGCTCCTAAATATCTCATCAACTCTAAGGTGGAATTTCTCTCTCCAAATTTGTACTATGGTTCTCAGCTTTTGAACTGATGCTTTGGAGAATGTTTCAAGAAAACTATCCTAAGGACTAAGCACTTATTGCTTTCTTAGTGACAGGTAATTTTAAAACTATACTTTAAACAAAATAGAGTAAATATTTCATTGATTGAAAAATGGATAGATTCCGACTGAAGTATCCCATCTACTGATAACAGACCTTCAGACTCTGTATAGTTAGAAGATACATCACAGAGAAGTTAAATGAACATTTGTTTCTTAATACACAGTCATTAAAGCCACACAAATAATGAACTCTGAACAAGCTGAACAGCTGACATTTGGCACCTGGGTATCTCCTGCAAATTTAAAGGGCTTCAGTAAAAAGTGAGTAAATATTCATTAATGTATTTAGAATGAATTTCCTGGGCTCCTTATATCCTTACGACTGCACTTAGTTGCTAAACTCCCTTTTCACTTAGGAACCTCAAACTTGACCTTCTTCATAGACTAAGCAATTTACAGATTTTTAACTCCGTCCCTCTCCCTTTTCCTTCCTTTTTTCTGGGGATTTACATGTTGTACTGGCCTCTGAGGCACTGGGCCCAGGATATGCTGAGATGGGCAATTCCCTCTTGTCTGGTTTCAGCTCCTGTTCCTTGCTGCCCCATGTTTGCATCCATTTCTACCGGCTTTACCCTGACCACAAGGCCCTTTTCTCACCCACTTCTATCATCCCACTCTCAGCCATTTCTATGCTGCTTTGGAAGTCAGGGAGGTACTCAGAAAGTACTGGATGTTCAGTACCCTGGAGGGTGGGGAAGAATGTTACAGTCATTATACCTTAGCTGTGTGGTGAACGGGGCCTTCTCAGTGAAGCCTGCTGGAAGCCAGGTGCAGATCCTCTTCTCCCTGAACTCCTTCCTGTCTTCCCCCAGGGAATTTCTTGTCCTCTCAGAAGACTGAGGAGAGTGGATAGTGGGTACAGTGCCTTCTTAGGCACTGACTAGTATCTAAATCCTAGTCACACACCTTTAGACTCTCTTCTGTTTGTTTCCTTCAGTAGATAGTTTCCTACCTCCCCAATCTTAGGTTCATGGCATACACAATCTGCCCAGAGTCCTCCCAGCTCTTACTCATTTAGAACTCAAAAAACATGTTTCCTGGTTCAAAAAAACCTACTGTTTTAGCTATAATTTTTAAATTCCACTCAGAAACATAGGTGTCTTCTTTGTTCTTGGCTATGTTCATCCTCATCCCTGGAGCAATGAATTCTATTGATTCAGTGGTGAAGGGGGAGGATTAATGATGGGGAGGGGAATCAAAAGCCTGTGAAGAGGAAGATATGTTTCTCCAAACTGTATTCCACCACATTCATCAGGAAGTGTGTCTATTAGTAATTATGTGATACATGGTAATTGGGCTGAAACGAGCCCCCTAGTGGGCATTTTGGCAGTGTGCAGGACATTTATAGTTGTCACAGTGACTAGGGATTTATTGGCATTTGGTGGATGGAGGATAGAGATGGTATATATCCTGCAATGTGCAGGACAATTCCAAACAAAAAGCCAATAATAGGTACCTACTGATATATGCCGAAGACATTCTTCCCTGTTGAGGCATCTCTGACCCCATGCATATTACTATACAGTACAGTTCCAGGACTGTCCTTTTGGGATCAGGCCCTCCTTGATCCCTTCACAGAGCCTGACCCTTTTTTTCCTACAGTTCCATGGAACTAGCTGACTCCACATGCAGTCTTTGCCCTTCTCCAGCCTGAGCTGTTTGAGTGAGGGGCAGGGTGCTCTACAAGGATGTATATTTAAGTGTTCTACCCATTAACCTTGGGTTCTTCTTCCAAAGCGCCCCTGGAGTGGCTTAAGGATTTACTCTGAGCTTGCCTGGCCAGTCTCCTACAGGAGAAATACATACAAGTTCTTCTGTAGCTTCCCATTATCATTTCTATTATTGCTATGCAAGAGGGGATGTGAAGGATCCTATATTTTAGTCTGGTCCCTAATTGTGACTTTGAGCCAACCCTTTAGCAACCCAAGCAGCTTAGTTTCCTGATTTGTAAAAATGAAGTAATTGGCCTAGATGATCTCTAAAGACATTTCAACTGTGTGCTTTTATGAAAAAAAAATATTTGTTTGTTCTGTGACTCTGGCACATTTTACATTTCTTCTTTAAGAAAAGTTCTTTAGTCTTTTAGCTCAAAATTTAGAAGTCAGTGGAATCTTTAACAAAAGAAATGGTAATAATAAAACTAAATTTTGTACCACTTTGTGGCATGTATTGGTTAATTATCAAGTTATATACATAGTAAAAAAAAAAAACCCCATACATTTTAAGTTATTATTCTGTTTTCCACAAAGGATTAATCTTTCATCAGTCTTTGCTTTATTAACACATTTAGAAAATATTTGTTAACCATTTACTGTGTGCGAGGCACTCATCTGTACAAAACAGTGTTGAAAATATAATAGTAAATAAAACCAACTCACTGCTTTCACAGGATTCGCATTCTAGATTATATAAATTCTCAAAGTGTGGTCCTTGAAAAATATCTCATAGGGCCCAAGAGGTCAAAAACATTCTCTTAATAGTACAAAGGCATTATTTGAGGTTTTTCAGTGAGTTCACATTTACACTAAAAAGCAAAAACTCTTAAGCTCAGTATTCCTTTATACAAACATCAATATAATACCTGTGACAGTCACTATTAAGAATAACCAGTGATAATTAGTGAAATATTTTGTGACTTGTGCAAATATTGAATGAATGTTTCATATAATCATTCATTAAAAGGGTTGTAAAGAGGATTTGTTACAGTAGTAACAGCATATAATAATACTTATAAAATAGTAATTCTTAATGGTCCTCATGGATGGTTTTCCATTGACATTATTTAATCTGGTTGGATTTTACTATTCTCAAACAATCCAAATATTTATAAGTTTATTTCTTTTGTTTGCCCTTTTATTAAAATATTATTATGGGGTACATTTTTTAAAAACTTTATGATATTATTTTCAGGAGAGAAATGATATGTTATCAAAGCTTTACCCTATCTTTTTAGTTACCTTACCAGAGGGACAATTGTATAGCTTGGTTTGTATAATTGTATTGTTTTAATATTTTTCTTAATTAGTATTTGAATACCATACTTACACTTGAAGGTAATTTAACTATCTACACATTTAAGCACAATAAAAAATTTCAAGTTCATATATACATATTATATGCCATAGAGAAAGACAAAGATTTGCTGTCAAATGATTCTCCTCATTACATTTCCATTTGCTAAAGAATGATCTGAACTTTCTACTCCCTTCTGCTAATGTCATCATATGTATAGTTTGCTACTGAACATCTTGGATTAAGAAAGAAGCTTTGAAATTGAAATTAAACATATTTGATTGCTCTGTCTTTTCCACCTCATTTTCTTTTATCGAAGAACTTGATAATGTATCTCAAAAAGTTATACCCTAGTCCCCTGTTATTTACCTCTATTCCTTGGGGTGGCACTAAGTGGTCTTCATATTTTTTTACATTCTTGGATGATTGCTCTGTAAGTCACTGAAGTATACAATTAAAACAACCCAGAGGTAGAAAAAAAAAACACTAAAGTAATATCAAATAATAATCACTTTTGTGCCAGGTGCTTTATGTATAGTATTGTTAATCTCACAAGAACATACAAGGTAGGATTTGTTATATTCATTTTCAGATGAAGTAACTAAGGTTCTACCTGAGGTCAGGTTGTTAATAAGTAGTAAACCTGGAATCAAAACCAGGACTCTATACGTCATTATTATTAATAATAAATTCAGAACTAATAAATGTAGAACAGAACTTGAAATCAAGTCTTCTGATGTAGTGTTATTTACATTATATCACATATTCCATGGATAATTTGTTACTACAAGTAATAATAATTATCACAATGCCAACAGAGTAAACAAGTAAGCTATAGAATGGAAGAAATATTTACATACCTCTGATAAGGGATTAACATCCAAACTATATAGAGAACTTCTAGAATTCATCAACATAAAAGAACTACCTGATTCAAAGATCAGCAAAGGACTTGAATAGACATTTCTCCAAAGAAGATACACAAATGTCAAATAAGTACATGAAAAGGAGCTCAACAACATTAATCATTAAAAAAATGCAAATCAAAATTACACTGAGATACCACCGCTCACCCACAAGCTACTACTAAAAGAAAAACAACATAAAATAACAAGTGTTGGTGAGAATATAGAGAAACTAGAACCCTTGTTTACTGTTGTTGGGAAAGTGAAAACGTGTAGCCACTATGGAAAACAGTATGGTGATTCTTCAAAATATTAAAAGTAGAAATGCTATATGATCCAGCAATTTCACTTCTGGGTATATCCAAAAGAACTGAAAGCAGAGTTTCAATGAGATATTAGTACATCCATGTTCATAGCAGCATTATTTACAACTGCCAAAACTTATTCTCACACAAAAAACCTACACATGGATGTTGATGTCTATTGATATCAAACACTTACCTCATAATCCTTCTCTTCAAATCTAGTTGTGGTTTTGTTTGTTTGTTTGTTTTTGTTTTTTGCTTGTACTGCCTATCCTAGATAATGGTACCATCACGCACCTAGTTGTTAATGTTGAAAGTTTTGGTATCACCTTCACTTTACCCCTTTCCCTATGTCCTTGCTATTTCTATTACATAATTGTTTCAAGTCCTATAGATTCTATCTTCCACGCATTTTCCAAATTTTCCTTTTTCTCTGGTCCTCCAGCCACCGTCTTCAGCTCACTGTATCAAACATTTAGTGACTTCTTTTATTCCAGTCACTGTTCTGAATGCTGGAGATAAGGAATGAATGAGGCATACTTCCTGAGGCCCAGGAACTCACTTTCCAGGCAAGAGTCAAACCAATCATTTCATTCATACGACAGGGTAAATGGTAATACAGAATTATGGATAGGGTACTATGAGAAATGAGAGAAAGAATGCTTTGCCGAGACTAGCAATTCAGAGAAGCTTTTCTGGAAGTGGAGAATCTTAAACTGAATAAAAATTATATAGAGCGAGCAGAGCAAACTAAGATGGACAACATTATAAAACGAAATAATTGTCTTAGTGAAGGCATACATGAAGGTGGTGAAATAAGAAATGCTGAAGACTGAGGACAGAGGTTAAGTGGAAGCCAAAGCATGTGGCCTGGACTACATTAGGAGCTTGGACTTAATTTTATAGGACAGTAGTTTTACACTGGGCTCAACAAAAGCCCCCAGAGTTCACTGAGTGGGGGCCACCTGTGCTTCATGGCTTTGATTCTGACACCTACTTCAACAGAATTAGCTCATTATGTCATTTGCATAATACTTCCCTTACCTAAAGGTGTTGGGTGCTTATAAAAATCACACAAATAAAAAGGTATAGAAGGTATCTTTGTCTTGGAAAGTGTAAGTGCTGAACAGTTTATGTTAACTCTGCTGTGAGGACAAATCACAACATCGGCCCTTCCATCATTATTTCTGCATGTCTTTTTATGATCTGTTTCATAAAAATTGGCACTATGCACAAAAACTAGGTCACAGGAATCTACTGTGATCATTTGTTTTCCATCAAGTTAAAAAAAACTTTCAGAAAGCTTGTTATAACAACTAAGATCCATACTTTAAAACCTATTCCATCAAGAAAAACCACAACATTCACTGTCTTTCCTTAACTCAATTGTAGGAGAAAACCAAAGTAAGCACTTATTGTTCAACTCTCAAGGCAGGTGTCTGTTTATTTGGGAGGTGTCAGTTTATTAGATGTCAATAGGCAGGAAAGGAATGACTTCTTGTCTCTTTTCTCTTCAGTTATAGGTCTGAAGATCCAATAATTGTAAAAGACTTACCTGACTGACAGAAGGATTCCTTTTGGATGGAATCCTGGCTCCATTGAGAACTAGTAGGGCTCCCCTTCAGAGGATGCTGGGATAACAATAAAGTAACACTTTTTGAAGGCTTAATATGTTCCAGGCTTTGTAAATGCATTAACTCCTTAATCCTTACAACAAAACTAAGAGATAGATGCTGTGCAATCCTCATTTTGTGGATGAAGATATTCAGGTATAGAAGCTAAATAACTTAACTTGTTCAAGATATCTAGGTGATAAATGCCAGAGCTAGGCTTCAAACCCAGACAGTCTGGCTCCAGCATTTGATCTCACAATCACTGAGCTATAATGTCTCCTTAAGTGAGTCTTAAGCAGTCTTTTAGTGTAAAGGGTAAATTAGGCCAATTCCAGCAAGCCTAGTCTGTGATCATGTCTTAGTATTTTTAAAGTCAATTCGTCTCATTTCTACCATTCAAAAAATAAACTTGTACCTTGATGATCCAGTTCCTCCAAGGTTGCTATAAAAGATGAGGCTGTGACCTTATCAATTCATTTATTTCTAAATGTAAATTCTAACTGGCTCAACTATTTTATTTTGCCAGGGAGGACACTATAAGTAAATATTAATGGGGCTTTTAGCCACTAATAAACCCCAAATGATCTTTAATTCATTTACTCAAATAGTACCTTCTAAATCAAACAGCACCTTCTAAATCAAACAGCCTCAGGATATAAACCTACACATTTAACATGACTCATGCTTCTTCTTTTCTAAGGAAAGACTATTACATCTTTAATTAAGATTTAGGAAATTCTCCATACAAATAATTAATAAAAAATTATAATATACAACTATAAATGTTGGGGAGCCACTGAATAGGAAATTCGTATTTTAGATCATTCTAGCTATAGCATGAAAGATGAAAGGTGAATTTGAGAGATGCATGATGGAAAGCTGGATGATAAAAAGGTCATTATAACAGACAAAGTGAAAGATTAAAAGAACATGAATGCAGGTAGTGATAGTAAGCATTGAGAGAGCAGATTAAAAAAATTTAGAAAGTAAAAGTAGTAAAACTTAGTAATTGTGATGATTATTTTCCATTTTCAATATAGAACCATTTTTTACCTTTCTTTGTACTGCTCTGTGCCCTAAAGGGTAGCTGACTTTATGGACTGTATCATTTACGCAATCTTCAATCTTCTCATGGGGTTCTGCCAATAGGAAGCAACAGTAGTATGAGACTATAGGGCAGGAGGAGAAAAAGGTCAAGGAATTCTCTCCTTTACTTATGGCCATGCATTCATTTAGGTAGCCCCTCTTCCATAGCTGCAACCCTTTCTGGGTCCAGGTAATATAGTCCTCTCCTTTATACTCTGGAAGACAAGGGATAGTAGTAGCTGCCAACTGTTGCTAGTCTCTGGGCACCTCACAAACTTCATCGAATCCCTTAACTGCCTTTACCTCTGTAAATAGTCTCTTGGTTAAACTGTCTTGTAGACCTTTGAGTCTTTTTCCTGCAGGGAGCCTGGCTGCTAGTGATTGATGAGAATTGATGTGACTCCCAGGTTTAGATTCTTTGCTCCCTAATGGGCTCTAGCATTTTCCAGAATGCTTTATTAGGACATGCCCTGTTAAGACTGCTTAGAATCCATCCCCAGCACCAACAGTTTGGTTGGTATTTCCCGCAGGAGATTGAGGCAGGTTCTCCAGAACCAAGTATGGTGCTCAGTATAGAGTAGAAATAAATAGATTTTCTCCTACAGTGTCTCTGTACTCTGTTGTCATATTATTACAGGCCCTTGTACACTCAGATTCTGAACTCAGCATTGGTCTGGCCATTATTATGGTTTGATATTTAACTTTGAGTTCAAGATTTTGAAATGTACATGGCACAATTATAAAACGGTGATTGCAAAACAACAAAAAATTCTAATTGTAGTAAAATAAAAAAATATTGAAGAAACTGTAAACTGTGAATATCTAGCAGTGATAATGCATTAATGCAAATTTTAATGCCCAAGCAGTTGGATCACAGCTATAGTATTTTGTTGATCCAATAATAGGATTTTCTCTCAAACAAGTAATTCAATATAATGTACATTCTATTCTTCATTATATAATAATCACTGCAATTTAAAGTAATTCTTATTAAGCAATAAACAAATTATATTTTGACTCCCTACACTGCCTTCATGCCTCATACTACATATTGTAAATACTTCAAATATCCTAACAATCCCTACAGAAGATTGTCCCATACTCCTAACCCCAGCATACACATTTCAATCTCAGAGAAATACTTATGTCCAGACCTTCCTCCCCCTCATCCCCTGTAAAACCCAGTTAAATCAGCATCTCTGGGTATAAGGCTTAGGCAACGATATTGTTTAAAAACTCCCCCAAATGATCCTAAAATACAGAGTTGAAAATAAGATAAAACAAACAGGATCACACAAAAAGAAGAATCTCCACAGAAGATATAAATACAAGATACCTTATGTCCAGCAAGCTGTTTATTCCTTGTTAATGAACTTCCTGTGAGTTGCTTTTCCCCTTGTTAACCTTCAACTTTCCCACATTGGAAAGTTGATTGAGAGTCCTTCAGTTGATTTTGCTTCTTTGTTTGGCATGTGTGGTTTGTTTACAAGCTGCCCAGAACACGGTGAAAGACAACCACAATTAAACCTGCCTCGAGTCAGCAGTGGTTTTCTATGTCAGTGAGGTTTTCCTTAGAACCCTAAAAGAGGTTGAAAAAGAATGTATAAATGAGGGAATCAAATACACTCTCAAAGGTAGTTATATTTTAACTAATAAGACCTAGTAGCTCACAAAGTTATCTGAATGGAAGTATCTCACAGGAAGCAGAGAGCATCCCTTGTACTTTTTAGCAGTAGGCGCTGCCCACTGGTTGATACTGTGATGAAACAATTGAAGTTGACTTTTTAAAAATTTGTTGTCTGCCCTCTCTCCACTTCCTGCCAAGCCCTTCCTCCATGTCAGCCTATATAGACTTAGTAATAATACGTCCATTTTAAGCTTCGTGTAGTCTAGGTGGTTTAGGTACTTGAGATATTTCAACAAACCGAGCAGACCAAATAACGAAACAAAGCTAAACAAGGTCAAAGCTAAAAAAAAAGGCTAAACTTCGCCTTGTAGTATAGAAAAGTGTGCCCTGAAGTATGAAACAATCCATAAAGTGAAATAATTCAGCTGAAGCAGGGACTCACAGAAGTGACAAGAATGATGAAGTCTGAAGTCCAAGTGCTTTCTCACCAACCCAGATCCCTGGAGAGAAAGCTGGGAAGTCTTGCCTTGCTTTCTGGGGGGAGATTCCAGTCAATTGCTTTCGGCATTTCTAGGATATGCATGAATTGTATATACTTCTGATCAAATGTTTAAAGGTTTAGTGACCTTGTTTTTATTTTAATAATCCAGATAAGTTTGAGTGACTCTAGATAATAGTAGCAATGTATAACATTTATATATTTTATATATAAAATACTTTTTTATCTATTATTGAGTGGATATTCTAATCTTATGTACAAAATAGGAAAGATAGCTTTGTTAAGTCTTTTTACAAATAGCTCTTAAGGAAAGGACATCAGAAGGGCCAGAAAAGGCCAAGTCTGAATGAGAACACACTTCTTTTTTTTTAAGTCCAATGGCCTCTTCATATTCTACTACATTCTACTGTAACTAGATAGGCCTTAGCTTTTCAGTGGTGTTAGGGAAATACCATATAGTTAAATCTTAAATTGGTTAGTACAGAAAGTATCAACTGAGGATCGGAGAGAAATAAAGACCATTAATGGTTAGGAATGTCTACATGCAAAACTTAGGAGTAAGGGATGTATTTTCCATTAAAATTTTAAAAATCTGAGTTCTTACTTGAAGCCGGACTCTGCTAGGTGCAAAGTTTAAGAAGAGAGTAAAGAACTGAGTCTTTCTTTGAGGAACTTTCTGACTAGGGGAGCAGGTTACAATCCAGTGACCTGGACTCTAAAGACCTGATTAGGATCTATATAGGTAGGTGTTCGGAGGAAGGGTGGCTCAGATCATCAAACCGAAGGAGAGGGCAAAAAGGCATGCATAGGGGCTTTTGAGAACTGAAGGAGTCCCCGAAGTTTGTTAGTTTGATACACAACATGTTCTATTTTTTTGCTCCTCGTTAAGTAAAATTTCACTATTAACGTGTTTGAAACCGGGAACGAAAATGACATTTTAACTGTGATTCTTATATCCTCCCCCAAACCGCCTCTACACCGCCCACCGCGCCCCTCCAGAGTACAGACTCTGACCCCTAGGGGCCGCACGTGAATGTAAAAAAACTTTTTCTCTGTAACAACAGAACCACTATGGAGAAACAAACTCGAAACTCGTTTTGAAACAACTGCAGACGGTAAGGGAACGTGGGTCTGAGCCATGCCTATGCCACTGACTGTGTGACCTTGGGCAGGTAACTGCTCAGGACCGACGCCTCCTTTTCTGCCTTTAAGAGGATGCGACAAAGGCCCCACCTTACAGGGTTGTGTGAGGACGATGTAAAACAGTGCCCCTGAAAGCACTCCCTCCACTACATCCGAGGTGCTTCTGTCATCTCTGGGTTCTTTCCAGTCTGGCCATTTTTTGATTTGGTGCATCACGATCCAAACGCCTTAAACATCACCACAAATGCCAGGCCGTCTTCCCTCTCTCAGAGCGACCCACGCCCCTCGGGGGCGGAGGCGGCTTCGCTCTGACTGGGTCTGCAGAGGGAGCGCTTGGAGCCGACGTCACACGGGCCTGAAGGCCAAGGAACTGGTTTCAGCCAGGGTCGGGGGGCGGGAAAAAGAGACGGAGGCGACGGGAAGAGGATTTTTAGGGACGAGGGTCCTGTGCGCACGCGCAGCGGCCTCTCCGCACCTCCCGCTCCTACGCAGAGTGCGCGTCGTACGCGGGGACGTACGCGTCGTGCGCGGTGACGTGCGCGTCGTGCGCGGTGACGCACGTGTTGCGCGCCGTCTGTCGCTGCCTGTGTCCGCGCGGCTGTACGTCGCGGTCGGTCGAGTCCCCCGGTCAGGGCCGGGGCGGGGCTTCCTCCCTCTGTCCGAGTGGCTCTCGCTCCCCCGCGGCAGTGATCGCTCCTGTCTTGCGGCTTCTCGCGCTCCGGGCGGCCCCGCGGACGTGTAGCCATCGAGACAGCGTTCTTTCTCGGTCCGTCGACAAGAGCATCTTCTCTCGGGCCGTGTGAGCGCAGGTGGCGCAGCGATGCCGAACCCGCGGAGCCGGGCCCGCCGCGGCGCCGGCAGGGCCGCCGGGACGGGCGCCGGCGCGGCCGGGCGGGACGAGCTGGTGTCGCGGTCCCTGCAGAGCGCGGAGCACTGCATGCGCGCCCAGGACTTCGGCACGGCCTACGCGCACTACCTGCTCGTGCTCAGCCTGGCGCCGGAGCTGAAAGACGGCGTGAAGGTGAGGAGGGCCCTTCGTTTCTTTGGCTTGGCTGGCATGGCACCTGCTCTGCTCCCGTAAAAATAAATAAATACGTAAAGACGTGGGGAGAAGAGAGCAGGGCGTTGCCGTTCACATTTCCCGATGCGCCTCGCCGCCTTTCTTTTGTTCACACCCGTCAGAAAATCCTGTCCGCCCCACCTTCAAAATAGAGCCAGAATCTTTATCGCTTGTCACCACACCTGGTTCAAGCCTCGGTCGTCTGCCGACTGTTGCTTAGGCTTGCGGCTAGGCTTTCTCCTGCAGCCTGTCACAGCACAGCCGGCGTGAGCTCTTCATAACAGAAGTCAGATGACATCACTTCTCAGTGGCAAAACTTCCTTCACACTCAAACGCGAAGGGCCATACTGCAAATGAGGCCTCGGGTGATAGCCTCCCAACTACCGTATTGAGCTCTAGCTGTCCTTGCCACAGGGCGTTTGCAGTTGTCCCTGTTGTAGGTAGAGGAAATGTGGATTTATGTACTTGAATAAAGTTCGAAATCAGCCCATTCATTTGATGATGCTTCAAATTATTGGATTATTTGTGACAATTATTCCATTGAAATGTGCTGTACATTTTTTTCAAGTTGTTTTAGATTCTAAATTCGAAAAATGATTTAATTTTGCATTCAGTTTGCAGCTTCAAGCTACGTTGCTTTATTTCACTAAGGGTTTCTCATCCTCAGTATTATTAACATTTTGGATGGGATAATTTTTTGTGGTGGAGGGCTGTCCGGCACACTGTAGCATGTTTAGCAACATCCCTGACCTCCATCCAGCAGATATCAGTAGCATCTAGACGTTTGTAGTTCACATAAATTTAGTGTAAATTTCAGAACTAGATGTCTTAAAGGCAGAAAAGATGATATGTGAGATACAGTAGGCAACAGTAGAGTTAATGGATTTGTCCGAGTCCTACTTCCTCTATTCTTTGTTCCTCAATTTCCTCTTGTAAAACAGGGACGATATCTTGTAGCTATTTATTGTGTATTAGAAGTTTATCTATACGAGCAACTAATTATCTACTCTATATCAGTAAAGTGCGGGGTGGGGGGGAGAGAGGGAGGAAGTATATCTAAAATTTGTCTTTCAATGCCTGGTGTTCAGTTGGGTTCAGTAACTGTTTCCTGCAGATCTATCTCTAATTTAGTCTTACATCCTACTATTCCCTCTACTCCCCATATCCACACTTGAGGCACAACAACCCCTGTACCGATTAATTTCCTGATTCACTGCGTATAATTGTGCTTTTTCCCATTCACACCCTAGAATCTTCTTCCTTATTCTTGTCTCTCTAGTAAACTTAATCAGAATTCAGGTTCAGGTATCAATTCCTCTGTATAAATATGAAGATGATGTAAAATGAAATCATGATAAACCTGGAATGACTAAAGCCTTTTCTTTTTTTCACTGTGTTGCAGTGTGGAGAATGTCTGGAGGGAGGTATAATTGGAGTGAGGATGATAGTGGGAAGGCTATTACTGTAGTCCAGCAAGTGATTAAAAAGGCCAGATTACGGTATAACCCTGGGGATGAAGAGGAGGTGACAGATTTAAAGATATTGAGAGAGAATTGGCTGGGTTTGCAACTAATTGTTTTGGAGTTAAGGTAACATTATAAGGTGACTTCATGGTTTGCGGTTGGGTGGTACCTTGACCTTATATCCTGCGTGAGAGGGATATGATGGGTTCAGTTTAGAACATTTTGAATTTTTTCAAAATCGTATGGTAAAATTTTATGAGGCCTCTGTGAAGATAAGGACAGGATTTATGTTATTTGTAATTCTTTGCCAACTGATTGTTCTAGAGATGGCTAAGGGTGCAATCCCTGGTTGAGATGGCTGATAGGAAGTTGTATATTCATGAGTCTGAGGTTCAGAAGAAAGGGTCTTGATTATAGATGTAGATGTAGCCATCCATCAACACATAAATGTTAGTGAATGCATTGGAGATGGATGAGAAGAGAAGAGGGCTGAGGTCAAACTCCTGAAACATAGAAAGTCTACAAAAAAGAGGTAGGTGAAGAATGTGAAATGGCAGCTAAAAATGGAGACAGATTAGAGAGTAGTCAAACTGTCTAATTTGGCATGTTATTGCCATGAATGTGGTAAAATTTAATTATGTATGTATTTGTTTAGCAAAGTGCCTATTAAAGCTAAATAAAAATTAAGGCAATCATTTAATAATAGTGAAGTTTTATTCTCAGTGGAAATTCAACCACTGCTGTATATGTATTCTTTGGTCATTTGTAGTATTGACTAATTTACCGTTTTCTCTTGTGTAAAGGAAACTTTTCAATATACACTCTTCAAATGGGCTGAAGAGCTTGATGCTCTCAATAGAACACAAGACTTACTTGGTTGCTATGAGCAAGCCTTGGAGCTGTTTCCTGATGATGAAGTGATTTGCAATAGTATGGGGGAGCATCTCTTCAGGTGTGTAGTGATTTCATGTTACTTGTTAAGAATTACTCTGTATCAGTCTAGATCAGGAATACATTTGAAAATAATTTGAATAGGGAAAATTTAATATAAAGAATTATTAACAAGATTAATGATGAATTGGTTAGTACGATATAAAGAGAATTTGGAAGAATATAGGAATAGCAGATATAATATGTAATAACAGAACAGTTTTAATATTATATCCTACATAATAGCCATTGCCCCAACAGCGAGGACAGAGTATCAAGGAAGAGTTCAGCTTCTTACTAGGCTGAGATCCAGACCTTATTGGAGAGGACGTAACCGAGTTTCACAGGAGAGCAGAGAAGTCGCCATTTTGCCTTGCTGGGGCATTTGTAGATAATGGAACTTGCTAGACATTTGCCTTTGGAATTTCTGTGTGGTTTGATATTTTTCTCTCTCTCTTTTGTTGGTGTCCTTAGAAATAATGGTCCTCTTTTTGCAATCATATTTATTTCGTATCTGTAATATTTAAGTAATATATATAATTATGATAACAAGTTGGTATAAACTGGTCTGACAGCAAATTCAGCTGACTTTTGAGGACCATTCAGTTCAGTTGCTGTAAGAAAAGGTATTCAGGCACACCAGAGAGCAGCCTACTAGCCGTAGGCTTTAGCACTTTTTACAGAGCAAATGGTTTTTTGAATGCACTGATGTTCTGGTAGGTTGGTTAAATGGATGATGACTTTGAGAGCATCTACTATGCAAAAGTAATTGTAGTCAAATACTTGTTAGTGTCCTGAAATGCATAAATATAGGGGTTCGGAAAAGAAAGAAGTGATTAAAGATTGCAGCCTTCACTGAAGGCTTCCCAAAGGAGATGGCACTTGGGTTGAGTAGGATTTGAGGTGTTGGTGAGAGATTCTCAGGCCAGTTGAGTAGCATGAACAAAGGCACTGTAATAGCACAGATGAATAATTTGTCCTTTTTTACTCTAGGATGGGATTTAGAGACGAAGCAGCTGGGTATTTTCATAAAGCAGTGAAGCTAAACCCTGATTTCAGTGATGCAAAAGAGAATTTTTATCGTGTTGCAAACTGGTTGGTGGAACGCTGGCACTTCATCATGCTTAATGACACCAAAAGGAATACGATTTACAACGCAGCAATCCAAAAGGCAGTTTGTTTGGGATCCAAAAGTGTTTTGGACATTGGAGCAGGAACAGGAATACTAAGGTTTGAATACTTGTGTTTTAATTACATATACACATATGCTAATGTAAATTAAAAGTTTTTACCAAATATAGCATATTTAACTCATTTTAAAATAGTTTTTCATAGACTTATTAAGATTATTCATGCTATTGTTATTATAGTTTTTACTGTTACTTTTCCTTATCAAAAACTAGACATAACTACTAAGAAAAATTTGGGCATTTTTTGAAATCTTGCATTAAATTTTAATAGAATTGTTTACATTAATATTCTGGTTGAATCTAGTTGTTTAATTCCATTAGTGTTCTTCATGCTAATTGTGTCTTTGTAATAGGGTGGATGTCATGATTTATTGTATGATTTGTTTCTTAACAATAACATTAGTTCATTTTTAATGTGGAATGAATAATGGTTGTGTTAAATAATTAAAGGGAAACCCTGTGTTTAAATATAATTTCACCAAAACTTGAAAAAAAATACAGTGGATTACTTTTTCTTGATGGAGTACTTTTTTTCCTTATAGCATGTTTGCTAAAAAAGCTGGAGCGCATTCAGTGTATGCCTGCGAGTTGTCCAAGACCATGTATGAACTTGCCTGTGATGTAGTGGCAGCAAACCAGATGGAAGCGGGGATCAAACTTTTACACATGAAGTCACTTGACATAGAAATTCCAAAACACATTCCTGAAAGGTATTATAAAGTAAACTAATTTTAGTGTTTTTAATATTAGACTATTTTGTTTTTTAAAAATTAAGATATTTAACATTTCTAGCTTTTAGTTCAAACAAAAATGCTAAAACTCTTATATTGCAAAGATATGGATATAGGATAGTTTAGCATAAGATGAATTTTCACGAGGTCATATTTTTGATAAAAAAGTATTTAAAGACCTAGAGAAAAATTTGTGGTCAGGAACTTAATAAAAAAACTTGACCCTTAGCAAATCATTGTACTTTTGTTAATTTAGGTTTCTAGTTGTAAAAATAAGTAATATGTCCCATGTGGTCAATAACTATTTAAAAACTGTTCTTAAAAATAATGCATGAGTGGATCAGGCTTGATAGACTTATCACATTTTGTTTTAATATCCTTGGCTAAAATGAAAGCTTTAGAAGTGTCAGCTGTCAATGGCTTGAGCCCTTTAAATGCTTTAAATATTATCTCATAAGTCTTGTTTTTTTAATGTTATCTTACTTTAATCCATACTACAAGGGTGATGGAATTTTAGAGCTAGAAGAGATTTAAAGTCATCTAGTTCAACACTCATTTTCGAGAATTTTTCTGTGCAGCACTGGCTTTACTACCTCTCCTGAGTAGTCTATCTTCCCATCTTATTTAAATTCAGTTTATATTGAAACAGGGCTTTTTATACTTTGTTGTCATTTGGACTATGATTTTTAAAAGTCTTCTTCCGTATATACCTAATAATATTTATATTTACATAATATTTGTGCTTTTCTGTGATCTCTGCATTTGTTCTCATAAAAGAGAAAGAAGTCCTATTAGATTGTTGAAGCAGATATTGTACTCATTTTGTTGAAATTAACAGTGTCCTGAATTGTCTTTGTTCAGACAGCTGTAACAAAATACTGTAGGCAAGGTGGCTTAAACAACAGACATTTATTTTCTCGGTTTTGGAGGGTAGAAGTTCATGATCAAGGGTGCCGGCAAGTTTGGTTTCTAATGAGAGTTCTGTTCCTAGCTTGCAGATGGCTGCCTTCCTGCTGTGTCCTTATATGGCCTTTCCTCTGTGCATTTGAAGAGAGGGAGATCACCAGTATCTCTTCCACTTTTATAAAGACACCAGTTTTATGAGGTTATGACTACCCTTATGATAGCATTTAACCTTAATTACCTCCTAAAGACCCTCTCCAAATACAGTCACATAGGGGGTTAGGACTTCAAACAACATGAATTTTGGTGGTTCACAGTCAGTCCATACCATGACTCAAAATTACCTTAATTTAATTACATTTTTCTCAAATAGCATTGTAGAAGGATCTACTGGCTTTGACTTAGGAGATATGGATTCTAAAAAGGACTTTATTATTTATTTTGACCTTGAGCTAATCTAAAAATTGGACTAGATGATTTGAGATACTTTCCACATTCTCTATGTATAGAATCATAAATATTGAAAGTTTGTGTGTGTGAGCATGCATGCATGCGTGCGTGTGTATGTATTGGGTTTACACGCTGTGGGGAATACCAAAGTTTTTGTTCTCAAGGTACCTACAAACTAGATAGGAAGATCTGGAATAATCATGAATTTTTTTTTTTTTTAAATCTTCTAACTACGCAAATAAATGATTCTAGCAGGAAGTGCTAAAGAAGTCCAGAGAAGGAAATAATTATTTTAGTATGTCTTTGAGTGAAATTTTCTAGAAAGAAAAAATGGACAGAAAATTAGAGCTCTGTGGACTAGTCTTTAGTGAAAACTCACACGTGGAAAAGCAAGAGAAGTAACGAGAGAGGCACAATCAACGTATAAGATTAGTAAACATGGATAATGAAGTTAGAGAAGGATTTTAAGAGGCAGGGCTTCTCACCCACATTAAATATTATTTGTACATCAAGAAAAATGAAAATTGAGAAAGATTTTATTTTGATAAGTAGGGAGAAGTCACTGGTGATAGTATTTTTATAGAATATTGGGACAGAAGTCCAAGTACTCTTTACTAAGGAGGGGGACTGGTAAAAGTAATGGGTGTGAACCGCCCTTAAGGATTAAAGCAGGAATCATGTGAGTAGGCAGCAGAGTTAAGTGAAGGTTGTGCCCCCCCCATACACACATACACACCAGTGGAGAACAGAGGAGCCGGAGGAACATTAGAGTCAAGTTCCTCAAGATGCAAGAGTAGATTTTAAAAATGAAATGTATCAGAAAATTTTTACATATGAACTGTTTCTATAACATACTCTTCCTTCTCTCAGCTTTGACATCTTTATATAAATAGCATGATATTTTACTTACATATATCTTTAAAAAATCATTCTATAGAGTGTCCCTAGTTGTAACAGAAACTGTCGATGCAGGTTTATTTGGAGAAGGAATTGTGGAAAGTTTGATTCATGCATGGGAGCATTTACTTTTGCAGCCAAAGGTAAGCTTAATACTTAAGTTGGATTAAGAATTCATTATTTTAACAGATATTTATTGACCCCCTAGCATATTTGCAAAGCAGTAAGAAGTACAACCTATTTTCAAGGCACATACTGTGTAGCTGGAAAGAAATCTGTGCAAAAAAAAAATTTTAATAACATAATGCAATGTATAGTTGTGTGCCCAAATGGGGTATATAGGCAGAAAATACTCCAGAAAGTAGTTCATGATTGCATTGTGAAGGAACTGACTATGGATTGAATAGGGTTGAAAAATAGAAGTACTTTTCAGTCTTACATCTTCCATGGCAAATTATCAAAAGGGCCTGTAGTGATAGCTGGCTTGGTGTGGTTTTAAGGTACTAGTTGACTCCAGGATACTGACTGGACAGGACTACCTCTTATAATCACCAAATTATATTTTTCATTGAAATCATCTAAGTGGCCCAAAAGTTGTATTTGGTTTACGTAATACATATTATGAATGAAAGGATTTTTAAGAATTCAGTACTTATACAAAAATGATTTAGATTTAAAATAGCTAATTAAAGGTCAAAAAGAAGAACAGTTTGTTTTACAAGTAGGTAAAGATGATTTTGGCTTCTCAGTTAAAGTCGTACCCAGTAGTCATTTGCTATATGTAGACTGACATACTTATAGCTACCCCCTTTCACTTTCTCCCTTCCTGTTTGTACTGTTAAAGCCACACATATGTAAGGTTATATGTGTATGTATGTATATATGTGTGTATACACACACACACAAACACACATGCAGACATGTATATATACACACAAATTATATATACATACATGTATATGTTATATGTATATATATGTTTAGCAATGAAAATAGAAGAAACTTTTTAAAGGACAAAAACTCTAAACCTGCTTATCCTCACCTATTGTTTAAGTTTTTGTTCTTATTAATTTTCATCATTTGTCATCACACGTATTTTTGCATATATGTAACTGAATGTAATTTTTATTGTTATGTTTGTAGACCGGAGGTGAAAATGGTAATTGTGAAAAGTATGGGAAAGTTATACCAGCAAGTGCTGTTATCTTTGGGATGGCAGTAGAATGTGCAGAGATAAGAAGACATCATAGGTAAGTGATTATTTACATAGTAAATATTTAAAATAACAATTTTAAGGAGTAGGCTGTACTTTAAAGGTTATTTAATGAATATTTATTTGGATGAGAATTTGTAGTTTTCTGACCTTGAAATTCATGATGTTTATTCCAATCTTAATTATCTTTTTTCCTTTTTCAAAATTTTCTTTAAAAATGGGACTCTAATGTTAAAACCAGCTTTCAATTTTCTAGTGGAAAATTGTGGTAAAATTTAGTGTCTTTTTAATGTGTGATTGATTAATATATAGAAATATATTAAGTTCAGGTTGATTTTATATGAAAGTAAAATAAAAATTTTCAGTATGAAAATAATTTTAGTTTTAACTTATTTTTCATTTTCTTCTTAATAACTATGTTGGTATTATAATGTTTTGTGGTTGAGTGGGATGATTTTAGAATCTTCTACCCTTGAGATTCTGAGATTTACTTACCAATTATGATACTGGTAAAAATGTTTTTAGTTTTAGAAGTTTTTTGGTTATATTGTTTTCTTTGAAAATTAATGGGCTTTTTTTTGGCTAAAGTATTGATTAATATTTTGTTAGGACTTTTTAAGTTACACTTGCAAGTAACGTATTAGTGGTAAATGTAACAAATATCTTAGGAAATACTAATGAGGAAAAGAATGAAATAAAAATCATCCTGATAATTGCTGTAGGTAAATACTGTTCATCTTTATTGTATATTCTTCCTTACACTTTTCTATGTATATTACATGATGATAAGTAAAAATATTTATTGATTGTTAGGGCCCAGGGCACCAACCAAAGAGACAGACTGGTTTAACAAGAGCATACTGGTTGAGTGTCAGCTTTGTGTAAGTAAGTGTGTTGTATATGAATTTGTGTTTCAGAAGTGACAATAGATATAATTACCTTTTGTTAATAGATTTGCTTCATGATTTTTAAAAATCAGTTTCCTAGTGTAGTTCCTAGAGTTTAGAGTTTTTAGGTTACTTCCATTTTTCTGTTTGTAAGAATAAGGGTAAATATCTTCTTATTTATGTCCTTATGGACTTGTATTGATTATTATATTAAGATAACTTTCTTAATAAAAAACTACTGCATTGAAGGGTTTGTACATTATTCAGGCTATATAGAAACATTGCGGAATTGCCCACCAGAAAAGATAGATTGTGTTTTGCTGAGATTTCTAGCTATAACATCTTTCTAGACTCCTTGCCCTCTTTATATTTTCTCTTTACATTTTTTATAGAAAAACTACTAAATTGTCTAGCAAAACAGAAATTAAATGATTGGTGTCTGTCATTTTTAAAAAGAATTCCTTCATCACTGACTTATTTATATAAAATGAGTGTCTTGACTGTGCAACAGAAGCACTAGTGGAACTTAGGTAAAAATAAAAATGCCATACGTTTTGTTTGAGTAGGTCTGGGTGAGTGAGGCCCAATATCTATTTTTTACAAAGCTCAGTAGTTTGGGTGAAGAAAAGTTCTGAAAGAAATGTAAATGAATGCTGCTTTTTTATCTGGTAGAAACATTTATAAACCATTATTATAAAAATTACTGTTTGGAACCTAATCAGTTAAATCTTGTGCTCATCTGAATAAGTACATATTGTAAGAATAGCCAAGAAAACTATTTTAACTTACTTTATTAGATACAAAGACTATAATAAAGAACAGTAATTTATTGATGCAGAAATAGAAAAATAAATCAGTGGAACACAGTAAGAAATCTCAGTACAGACCTTTGATGAATTTATAAGAATTTATTATCTGATACAGGTTTGGTGTTTTAGATAGTGGAGAAAGGATAAATTATTCAGCTAAAAGACATAGTGTGCTTCATATGGGGAAAAATGTTAGATCCTTTTAATTTCAGATGAATCAAATATCTAAGTGTAAAAAAATCCATTAACTAATGAAGGCTTTCTGAAGTAGAGCACAGGGTTTCTAGAAGCTATAAAAGATCGACAAATTTGACTATACTAAAAAAATGAAAAAAATTCACTATTTTACGTCATTGTTGAAAGATAAAGGTAAAAGGCAGGTGACAGATGAGATAAAAATTGCGACTTTTAAAGCATAAATATAATGGTCTATTTAACAGAGAAATGAGGAAATTAATAGGATAGCATTTTTAACTGTTTATGTTAGCAAACTAAAAATGATTGATCCTATCCTGTTTTCTTATAGGTGGTGCCACATTTTAATAGCTCAATTTGACATTATCTAATAAAACTAAAGATGTGTATAGTTCTTGACCAGGCATTTCCACTTCTGGTAATCTGTCCTGTTAAATACTCATACATGTGTGCAGTGATATGTATATAAAGATGCTTACTGTAATAGCGTAGTTGGAAAAATCAAAACAAAAATATATCTGAATGTTTATTAATAAGAAAATATTTCAATAAATTTTAGTAAAACATTCACCCAATGTAATACCTTGGAAATGTCAAAAAGCATTGGTTAAGGTACATGTACCAACATAGAAATTCATGATGTACTATTAGGGAAAAACACAAGGTATAATCCTAGGAATAATGAGCATACATAGTACTTAAATCTTGGTTTCTGGGTACCATTCCTCACTGCAAAGTACTTTGGTAACTTGGAGAAATGACTACTTCCAGGATTGGGGCAGGACAGATTCAGGATGACTCTGGAATATCTTAGGTCAAAAAAAAAAATGATAGGGTGTTAAAGGACACAGGAGTATGCTTGGAAGTATCTCCCACTGGCCAAATCTGGCACAGTTCAAGGACCAAAATATGTAAGGGCAGTTGTGAATTAAAATCCATTAACTGAAATGAGAATTCATGAATCTCTACTTATAATAAGTAAATTAATAAATACATTTGACAGATGTGGAATATGGACTGAAGATTAGATAATAAAGAATTTGATAACTATTGTGATTAAGAAAATATCCCCATTCATAATAATGATACACTGAAGTTATCTATTAAGAAATAAATGAGCATAATGAATGTAACCTACTCACAAATGATTCAGAAGAAAGAATATATATGGAGAGGATAGAATGTAATAAAGTAAATGTGGCAGAATATTAAAAAATTTTATGAATCTGATTACAGGAGGTCGGGGTTCTTTAGACTATCCAGGAAGTTCTCTATGAATTTGAAATCAATTTCAAAATAAAGAATTAAGAACACAGAAAAAAATATGTATAATATATCTGAGCAATATAATACGTATTATTACGTAAATGTAAAAAAAGGTATGAAAGGATACACATCAAACTTAACAGTGAAGTAATGGGGAGAAAGGAGTACTGTGAAGGTAGACTTACACTTTTTAGTATAATGTTTACTGTTTGAAAATTGAAAACAACTTTTCATGTATTTTATAAGACATTAAAAGAAACTTTTTGACACATTCTTTTTGCTTATATATATTTCTCACATGTTGCCAAAATTTTCATGAATTTTTTCAGGGTAAATTATTGACATCAAACATAGCAAGTACATAGATCATAAATTTATGATTTGAACTTTCATGAAGTTGATATGCTTGTGTAGTGCTCAAAGCAAGGTTCAGAACATTACCCCACACCAGAAACTTCTGCCATTTACCCGTGCCCTATCCCCCAAGAGCAGCCACTACCCCGACTTCTAACACCATAGATTATTTTGCCAGTTTTGAATTTCATACAAATGGAATCATACTTTTTTTTGTGCATGGTTATTTTGTCCAACACATTCACATTTTTGTGGGTAGTTTGTTCATTCTCATTGCTGTCTAGTATGCCATTCTGTGAACATACCACAATACATTTGTTCACTTTGCTGTCTAAGGACATTTAGGTAAAATCCATTTTTTTGGCATTGGAAATAGTAGAGCGATAAACATTCTTGAACATTTCTTTGGTGATGATCTGTGTGCACTTTGTGGGCCATCTTCCCAGAAGTGGAAATGTCAAACACCTGAAACAGATCATGTTCAGCTTGAGTGATGAAGCCCACTCAAGGGTCTTAGCAATTTTACATTTCTACCAATAGCGTGTTGTCTGTAATCGCACCAACATTTGGCATCAACTGCGTATTTTCCTCATTCTGGTTCATTTCCCTGATGACTAATGAATCCGAGTAACATTCACATGCTTATTGGCCATTTGGATGTGCCCTTTTATGAAATCTCTGAGTTTTTTGCCCATTTTTAATTTTGTTCTTTTTAATTTGTAGGAATTTTAAAATATATTTTGGAGAGGAGACTTACGTTGAATTGATGTATTACAAATTTACTCATTGGCTTGCCATTTTACTTTCTTACTGGGTATCTTTTGATGAGCACATGTTCTTAATTTTAATGTAGACCTATTTATTTGTTTTCCTTAATAGTGTGTATGTAATTGTGTTTAAGAAACCTTTGTCCATAAAGTTTTATTTCATTTTTATCTTTATTTTCGCCGGATTTAATGTGCTACATGATTCTAAAAACAAAAAAAATTTTTCTCCCTTCCCCCTCTTATTTCCTGTCTCACCAGGGTGGGTGTTAAGGACATTGCTGGGATCTTTTTGCCGACAAATGTGAAATTTCAGAGTCCAGCTTATTCTTCTGTAGATAACGAAGAAACAATTGAACCATATACAACTGAAAAGATGAGTCGAATTCCTGGAGGATATTTGGCTTTGACAGAGTGCTTTGAAATTATGACAGTAGATTTCAACAATCTTCAGGTAAAAAATAAAAGTTCAATTACTATCAATTACTATTTTTAAGCATTAACCTAGTCTATGTGTTTGTTGCTGGGGAGTGGGAGGATGTGCTATACAAAGAAAGTGCTCAAAGAAATCTAAGTTATAGAGAATCCTCTGAAGATCTTTAAAGGGTTAAATGTTCAAGTACTTCGTCTTTTAGATGAAAACTGCTTAGGGATAGAAGACTTTGGGAGAGTCATTTTAGTCTAAGATTTTTATAATTTAAGAAAAGTTTTCTTGTATTGATTGTTACTAGATTTTTCTTGAGGTGGTCTGGAGCTAAGTGTACATTTTGGCATTGCTTACTAAGGCTGAGCTTCAAGAGCATTTTATTTCTTTTCTAATAGAACATTCCAGTAAAGAACAACATTATAGCTGTTAATTACCCCAAAGCTATCCTTCAGTTAGTTTAAGATTTCTTATTTTAATCTTTCCTTGCCACAATTTAAAAATAAAAACACCTTATTAAAGCTTTAATTTTGAAAGCATTGCTTGCCTATTTAACACTTTCAAGTAATATAGAAGTATAGAAGGGAAAAAGAAAAAGTACATTTCTTCCTTTTTGAATTTAAGCCCTTCTTTCTCAAGGTTAACAGTTGGAAGTACATCTCTTCAGACTTGCTTTTCCATTCACTGCTCTTATTCAACAATATATCATAAACAACTTTCTACATCAGTAATACATTTATGCCTCATTGTTTTTAATAGCTGCATGGTGTTCCACTGTGATAGAGTTTCCCATTCAGTGTGCCTTAAATGGTTGTAGGGGTACCAAGATTTTGATCCCTTTAGGAAATGGGAAGTGATGTGATATTGGGGTGTGTATATATTAAATATATAAATTTAATTTTACATTTCTTTTACATTTTATTTATTTTACATTTTTTTTTGTCAGGAATTAAAAGGTCTTGCAACCAAAAAGCCTGGTAAAATTGGTGTCCCAGTTATTAAAGAAGGCTTACTAGATGCTATCGTGGTTTGGTTTATACTACAGCTTGACGACGAACACAGTTTATCCACAAGTCCTAGTGAGGAAACATGTTGGGAACAGGCTGTCTACCCTGTACATGACCTAGCAGGTATTATATTGTCTAATTTTTTTGTTTGTTTTTTTAAACTTATCGCTTTAATCCTCTAAGCATTTGAGTTAGTGTCAGAAAAATTACTTTGAATATGAGTTTTTAGTCAGGGAAGATTGTTTAAATCTTTGAGAATTTTCTTTTTTAAAAGTAGCTTTAAGTAATCAATATACGTAATTGAGAAGAGAAACAAAAACATAACTCTGCTGCATTCTACTCACAAATACCTATCATTAAATCATCTCTTCTGCTCTGATTAGTTACCAGTACATAAGAGAAATGCCAGTCCATTTTTTATAGCACACGGTGCCGTAAAAAGCATTCCTTCTTATAGCTTGCAGATCCGATAGCATCTGTGGGGCCCTGGGACATAGAGATGCACATACTCATATAAGTACAAAATTTTGCAGTTTTAGAGCATACTTGAATCCATGGACTTCTCTAGGAAAGTTCTATATTAAAGATATTTTTGGTATGGAAATCATTTTTTTACCAATAATTTAACTGTTTTCAGTACATTTCACAGCAGTTATATTACATAGAAAAAAATCTACATTTTTTTAAAGTGGCTATTTGTTTCTCCTCTGATGGATCTAATTTGGCAAGATCATTAAGTCATGGAATCAGTATTGTGGCTAGTATAGTGTTTTTGGAGTCCGTCTGGTAAGGTAGATTTGGGTTCAGATCTCAGATCTTCTGCTTACTGACTCCCTGGCTGGCCTTGCTGGTTACTTATCAGAGCTTTTGTACTTGTTATAGAAAAATGGGATGATTCTACCTACCTTGCAAGACTATTGTAGGGATTATTAGAGATAATGGATGTAGAATGCCTACCATGGTGACTGGCACTTAATAAGTGACATTTTCTATTTGTGTTTGTATATTCTAAATCTTTTATAGTAACTTATTCAAATGGCCTTTTTTTAAAAAAATTCTTACAGAAAGGACATTTTAAAAGTGTAAACATAGAATAACACCTTGTATTTTCAACTAGGGCTGATAAGACTCTAGGGCTGATAAGGAATTGTGATTGCACATTTATATCTTAAAGTTACCAAGTGTGCAGAATTAGTATTGGTTAGTACTTGGATGAGAGATCACCTTGGAATACTAGGTGCTGTAGGTGTTAAAAAAAAAATTAAAGTTTACCAAATGTGAAAGCTAATAGAAAAGAGCATGATTTAATCTATTCTAGGATTTAGTTTTTCTTTATATTTTCAAATTTATAAAATTATAAGCCGGCAGTTAAGAGATATTACTGAGAAAGTTCTATTGAATGCTGCTTTGTTCTTTTGGAAATTTCTGTTGAAGAACATCCCTTTAAGAGGTTTGATGTCAAACCCTGAATTTTATCTATCTTTGTTATTGACTTCATTACTGAAGATTGAGAGTTCCCTGTTGCCCTTCCCCCAACCTCCAATTTTGAGGACTCGATGATACTCTGTGATTGTGGTAAAAGCACTAAATATTGATAGTTAGGGTCCACTAATGGAGCTCTTGAATCTATTAGACTTAATTAAATCTTTAAACTTGTTTTTCCTACATAAAAACTATAGGAATTTTCCTATGGTTTTTATGTTTATTTTTTATTTTTGTAGGAAATGATTAATTCACTTAATTCTAATAAACTAATAGACAGTCTTTCCTGTAGTGATTTAAAAAAATGGGTGGTAGAATGGGAGGACAGATGCGTTTATGTGATGATCATCAGGTTTGCAAATATTCATATTCATCAATTATAACTTTTCTGTTTTATGAAGACTACTGGATGAAACCTGGGGACCATGTGATGATGGAAGTGTCTTGTCAGGATTGTTACTTAAGAATCCAGGGTGTCAATATCTTCAGTACAGAACATGAAATGGATGTTGGGAAAAGTTTTACCAAGAATAAAGACTTGCTGTCATTAGGAAATGAGGCTGACCTCTGTAGTGCCCTGGCTAACCTTCAGACCAGTAAACCAGATGCTGTGGAGCAGACATGTGTATTGGAATCCACAGAAATTGCTTTGCTTAATAATATCCCGTATCATGAAGGCTTTAAAATGGCAATGAGGAAAGTGTTGTCTTCACTGACTCCAGAGAAACCATCTCAGGCCATGGTTACTCACTGTCAGGATAGTGAGATGAGCTGTGAAAGTGGACAGAATAATTCTGAACAGAGTGCCTCTGAGCCTTTCTATGTGTTAGACGTGTCTGAAGGCTTCTCTCTTCTGCCTTTAATTGCTGGCACACTTGGGCTGGTTAAACCTTACAGTTCTGTGGAGAAAGACCAGCAGCGTATCACACTGGACCTCATATCTGAAGCCAATCACTTTCCTAAAGAAACACTTGAGTTTTGGTTGAGACATGTAGAAGACGAATCTGCTGTGCTGCAAAGGCCTAAATCAGACAAGTTGTGGAGCATAATTATATTGGATGTCATTGAGCCATCTGGGCTCATTCAGCAAGAAATAATGGAAAAAGCTGCAATATCTAGGTAAAACACAAAGTATAAACTGTTGGGTTTTTTTTTTAGCTCAAACTTTGTTAATTTTTTTTTTTATTCTTTAATGGCATAACTGTGCAAATGAGTCATGATCTTGTAATGTTCCTCAGGTATTTCCTTTCAGGACCTGTGATCTCATACCTTTCTCTGTGTACATGGCATTACTGATTTTTACCCCTGAAGGGCCCCTTGAACTGTAAATGTGAAGAGAGCCTACTTTGGGATTGGACTACCTATATGTAGTATAGGAAATAAGTATGGATCTATGGAGATAGATAAGAAGACATACAGGGTAAATAAAAACAAATTTCAGCTTGCTTATTTCATAGAATGGTACCCACTTGTGACTTGGGTTAAAATTTTATCTAGTTTGGTAAAGGCATAGATAGAAATTTTAAGAGCTATGTAATTTTGTTAAGAGATGTGTGATTTTAACAATTGTGGAGATTCAGTTTCTACTAGACTGAGTTAATAGTTTGAAAGGAATGACAGATGAGTAAAGCATTGGGTTAGGGTAGAGTCCATTTGAGGCTCATCTGTGCATAGGACTTATTACAACTTTGCTGAACCATTTGATAGTTGTTGGCTTCGTAACTTTAACCCTTATTTTAACAATTAGCAGGTGTCTCCTTAGAACAAAGGCTTTCCTCTACCTAACACACTAAAATGATCACTCGGGAAACCTAACATTGATAAAACACTATTATTTAACATATAGTCTTGTTTTAGTACTTTCCCTACTGTCCCAGTAATATATTTTTTTATTGGTTTTCTTCTTCACCAATCTGGAAAATCAAATTGAAACCAGCTTGGAATTTTCAGTAAAATTGAGGGATTTAATGTTTGATTGTAAATGCGACAAATGAAAATAATTATTTGGTTTAAAGTACTTTAAAGTGTCCTCTACCCCTCTTTCATTTGATGGCATTAGGTGACCCACCCACCCCTCTCCAATCTCCCACACAGTTCAGGTGTCAGGAAACAGACCATACAGGTAGATATGGAAGCTGCCTCGCGTAAGCCCTAAATTTCATGTAAGAACTGGTATCTCTCATTGACATAGTTTCCAAGTTCAAGTGATAGGTACACTTGGCTGCAGGTTGTTCCACACTCAGGGAAGCCCAAAGGTAGTGTGGTTTCCCATAAGGCACATAAAGGTTTGTTCATAGTTCTCTCAGTCCAGATGCAATTTACCTTTTAACATTATTATTATTATTATTATTATTATTATTATTATTATTTCTTATAGCAGTGTTGCTGATAACACAGTCAACTTTTAGCCTTTATGGGATTTTCGGGCAAATAGAAAGTGAACCCAAGATCAATTGTAGGAGAAAGGGTTTTGTTAACCTTTTACTTACTCTCTTTGCTAGAGCACTTGGCTTTTTAATCCTTTTTTTTGCATTCAGTATTTAACTTATTTTGAAATAATTTTAAGCTTATAGAGAAGTTAAATAGTACAAAGAACTTAACATCTACACCCAGATTCACAGATAGTTAATATTTAGTCTCATTTGCTTTATTATTCTCTTTGAACTACTTATTCCTTTATCCCTAAATAGTTTCGTGTATATTTCCTAAGAACAAGGACATTCATTCATATAACCATCGTAGTCAACAAATCAAGAAATTTACATGGACACAATACTGGTATCAAATGTACAGATCTTACTTAGATTTCACTATTTGTTGGAATAATACTTTTTATGGCTCTTTTTATTTCTGGTTTAGAATGAAGTCCAGATTCACACATTGCATTTAGTTTTCATGTTTCCCTGGTCTCTTTTATTCTGGAATAGTTCCTCCCATCTTTCATGACATTAGTTTGGAAGAGCATACATATAGGCCATTTATTTTGGGAATGCTCATGTATTCTTCATTAGATTGTTTATCCATTTTAGAGAGGAATACCACAGAAGTTTTGTCACATTAGGAGGTACATAGTGTAACTTTATTCCATTATTATTGTTCATTTAAATCAGTTCATTGAAGTTATCAACCAAGTTTTTGACATAAGTTGCTGTTTTTCCCTTTGTAATGAATAGTCATTTATGGGGGGTGAGACTATGTAAAATATCCTCTTCCTAATCAAACTTTCACCTACTACTTTTAATATTCATTGAGGACTTTCTGAATCTAAAGACATATCCATCCGGCTGACTGGTTACTTTTCTCTTTCATAGATCAGCAGTCACGTTAAGTTTGACTTGTTGGGAAGTTATTTTCAATGGTTAACTGTTCTGAACTACAAGCCAATAAGAAAGTCCATTAGACTTTATACAATCAGTAGCCCACTAATTCATCACGATTCAGTTATTGGTATTTATAAGGGAATCAGGATGTTTTGCAAATTTTCTTCTCTAGGTGTTTACTACAATCTGGAGGCAAGATCTTCCCTCAGTATGTGCTCATGTTTGGGTTGCTTGTGGAGTCACAGACATTGGTAGAAGAGAGTGCTGTTCAAGGAACAGCACGAACTCTTGGGTTAAATATAGCACCTTTTATTAACCAGTTTCAGGTAAGTGTCTAGAAGAAGGTAAGGTTCAAGCAGGTAACCATTATCCAGTCTACCTCATCTCTCTCTGTAGGTTTATATAGTCATTGTGTTTAGCTGGATTAGGATGGTAAATTCCTAGAGCAGAGGAATTTATTATGGTAAAAAATCAATCTAGGGAAGGTCAGATACTTTCAAGGATGTCCAGGGAGAGGTTGATGTATCTGTGTCCTATTTTACCATGGACAGTTGCTCTCTAATATTTTATTCAGACAGAAGGGCACTTAAAGTTTTTTTTTTTAATTTATTGGGGTGACATCAGTTAATAAAATTATATAGGGTTCAGGTGTTCAGTTCTGTCACCTGTATTGCATTGCGTGTTCACCACCCAAAGTTAAATCTGTCACTATGTATTTGACCACCTTTACTGTTTTCTAACTCCACGCCTGTTTTTCCCTTTGTAATGAATAAGTCATTTGTGGGGGTGAGACTATGTATATATCCTTTTGCCAATCAAACTTTCACATACTCATTTTAATATCCATTCATGACTTTCCCTCTGGTAGGAAGGGTACTTTTTAAACCAATTTTCTTTTTATTTCAAATGATGAGGCTAAAATAATGGGACACTTTATAGCAGTGGTTGTCAACCATTTGACTATACAGTCATGTGCCCCATAATGATGTTTCAGTCAACAAAGGACTGTATATCCAATGGTGGTCCATAAGATGGTCATGGTGCTGAAAAGTTCCTATCACCTAGTGATATCGTAGCCATGATAATGTCAGAGCAGTGCGTTTACTCATGTATTTGTAATTTAAACAAACTTTTTGTGCTGCCAGTCATATAAAAGCACAGCATATACAATTACAGTGGTAGGCTATACCATTTAGGTTTGTGTAAGTATGCTTGATGTTCTCACAACAAAATCACCTGATGACACACTTCTCAGAACACACTTGCCTGGCTAAGCATCACATGAATCATTTATAGAACTACTAACAGGATCCCAACTCCAGATCAATCTGAGGTATGGCCTGATCAGTTGAGGACTTTCTAAAAGCTCCTTTGGTGATTTTAATTTGCAGCCAAAGTTGAGAATCACTGCCTTACGGAAATAAACTGAATTTTTCAAATGAAATCCACTATTGTATATATGTCTTCAATATATATTGAATTTGACATATTTTCTCAAATAGTTCAGTAATTATACTATTATTAGTTCATCTTTTACACATAAGCACTTCCTTGGTTTAAACATTTTGGAGCAGCTTGGCTTTCATTGAAGCAGAGAATCTATAGGTAATAGAAACCATGATTTAATAAGCAAATGATTTAACCTGCCTAAACCTTTATTCATTCTTCCTGTAAAACTGGAATCATGAAAATCCTTATGCCTTTAGGTTAAATGTGGGAATTAAGTGAAATGAGGAAAATAGATGTAAAAGGCATTCTATCATACTGAGCTAAATATAAAGCAAGAAATTGATGAGCCTTGGCCACACACAAAAAAAGTGAAAGTGGAAGTTTCATACTTTCTTTAGGTACCGATACGTGTGTTTTTGGACCTCTCTTCGCTGCCCTGCACCCCTTTAAGTGAGCCGGTGGAACTCCTAAGACTAGATCTAATGACTCCGTATTTGAACACCTCTAACAGAGAAGTAAAGGTGATGCAAATTAATTACTCTTATCACATTTGGAATAATTATACTACAACTGTTTTAGCCAATTTCTTTAAAGACGTAAATGTTCTTCTGAACAATATCCAGGAGAGGATGTGGGTAAATATTACTGAACATTAATATGAATTGGGTAAATAAATAGATTTATGAAGATCTAGAGAGACAAGGACTGACTTATTTAATGCTGATGAAATTTTCATGACTTCTTAATTTCCCTAGGTGCACATCTGTAAATCTGGACAAGTGACTGCCATTCCATTTTGGTATCATATGTACCTTGATGATGATATTATGTTGGATACTTCCAGTGAAGTCTCCCACTGGAAACAAGCTGCAGTTGTTTTAGATACTCCTGTCCAGGTGGAAGTTGGTGAGGTACTTGTGCTCAATGTCCAGCACCACAAAAGCAATGTCAGCATCACAGTAAAGTGACGAGGAGCAGTTTTGATGAAAAACTGTTTAAGTAGAGCAGGTACACAATTTTTCTGGTCTGAATTGTGGGATTGTAATCATAAACTGGGGATATAAAGATTTATTTCCTTGTAACAGTCTAATATTTTTTTAAATGATCTTAATAAAGTATTTAAAATATAAATTATAGTTGGCATTACTACAAAAATATTTGCTGCGGACTTCCTTTCTGAAAAAGGTCAGTTTTTGAAATTAGCAATTTTATTGCTTGGTTTTACTTTCTGTGCATTAAATTTTGCTGAACCGTCTGTCTACATACTACACCTATAGATATAAGGGATTTTGTGTCATCTTCATTGACACGTGTTAAGCAAAAAATTTAAGTTTTTAAGGTATCTTGACTTTTTATTCTTAAATCCAAACTTATAATTGGTAAACATCAATAAATTGGCTTTCACTGAAAACTGAGGGTGTGGTTACCCTTAAATTTCTAAGCTTGCTTCTTTTAAATACTAAATATACTTCTGAAATACCTTCTCAGATTGTTTTAGGAATACAAACCTGCATTAAGAATTTAAGCTATAAATTAAATATGAGTAGAAAAGATAGGGAAAAAAATCTTAATTTAAGGAGGCAGCATTTTTCCTCATCTACTTTGGCAAAGAAAAATGAAAAGCTGATAAATTCAAGGAGGAGTTCAACTTAAACCAGTATTTTCAAAGTTCTGATTTGAATGTACAGAAAGAAAAGTATAATTGATCCAATTTTTAAATATTTGGAATAGATTAATCAGATCATCATGGCTTGTACATACTATGTGCTCTTTGTAAGTTAAGCCAGAAAGAAAATAAGATGTACCTTTTTTCCACATTGCCTATTCTCATTACCCCCACTATTACACTACCTAGCTTCACTTTCAGTAGAAATGTTTAGATTATAAGAGTGGACAGAACAAAGACTTTGTACCTAATTACTGTCAACCAGCACATATATGTGAATGGAAGTGTATATAAATATATAAAGCAAAAGTTTTGAGAAATTATACATAATTATCCTTGCTATTTGCAGCATACAACTCTAGCATTTCTACATTTTATTTTCAGTATTAAATTTTAAACATGATCCAATGAATTATGATTAGCAATTAGAGAAATTCCATCCTAAGTAATTTCTTCCAAATAGCACCCCCCGTGGCCTTCCTATCACAAGTTTCTAATTTAATCTAATCTCTACTTTATTCTTTTCATCTCAGTCAGGAATAACCTATCATATTAGCAGTGTTGCAAGTATTTTTAGATAGTTTTAAGATTAATTAGATTAGGTCCTAGTCATCCTAATAGGAATATAAGACAGGTTTCTTCCATCGTAGGTATATACTTTTTAACCCTTAATTTTTTGGACTTGATTGGAAAGGGACAGCAAAAAGAATTATGTTCTCAAGAATTTTTTGTTAAAACATTAATGGCTATGTTAAAGGAATGAGAGAGATTAAAAGTTACAGAAAATAAATGATAAATTCTTATTTATTGAAAGACATCCAGCTGAGAAATAGAGAAATATTGTTAGGTAAGCATTTATGGCACATGATTAAGTTCCACTAATTCATATTTCTGAATTATACTTTCTGCTAATTCCGGAGCATTGTATTCATGCAGCAGTGGTAGGAAGCATTGATTTTTTTTTTATGCCCATCCTCTTGATAAAGCAATGTAACATCAGAAACATTTAGTACAGTCATTTTCTACCATTTGAGTATGTGATACTCTACTGTTAAGAAATCAAATCTAAGTCTAAGATATTTAGACCCACTCATTATCTGTGATATACAAAATTTAGTTGTATAAATCCAGTAGTACCTGGCGGCTTCCACCTATCTTTGTGTTGAAGTTTTCTATCATTTATGGCTTGTCCCAAGCACAAAATCCTGAGCAGTGGGATACCAAATAATGAAATAATATGGTAGTAGCAGTTTGCTTTCATACACCGTTCAGGAGGCCACAGATTTATCTGAAGGTTCTCTTTTCTCTTCCGTAATACAATATAGTTCATCAGATATATCAGCTGTGGTAGGTGTAGTCTGGGGAGTCACAGTATGCCCAAAGCCTTGGTAGTGACCCGCTGCAGGTGAAGGTGGCACAGAAGAGGCAACAGAAATTGCATCTTGTGATGAGGATGATAACAAGCTTGTATGTTCATTTTGATCTTGATCCTCAGAAAAAAATTTTTTCCTAGGATGTCCCATGACCGTCCTTCCTTTAAAGTAACATAAAAGTTTCCGAGTTAGCCAATAAGTTACTTTACTACTATAAATATACCATGCTAAAAATAAGCTCTTCCTCCCTTTCCCAATTTTAAGAACTTTATTGTGCCACTGCTTTAAAATAAGTCTTTTCATGTCTTGAATAGCTACTGAATCGTCCTATTAAAACTACAATAACCTATTTGGATGCATTAAATGACTGTACTTACCAACATGCCTTACTTGTTCAGAAATATCATCTCTAATGTCTGAAACATCCCACATAGCAAGAAAGGAATCAAAACATGAGCCCTCTTCTGCTTCTTGGACATATGGTTTATATGAGAAAGTGTAGTGATGAGCAATAGCAGCAAGGAACATCTCAATACAGATAATAAAATCCTACAACAACAATAAAAATATCAGCCATCTTTATGTTTAAATCTAGGTAGGTAGGTAAAGGGAAAAGCACTATCTTGTCAAAAATACTTGAGTATAAATAGCTTGTTTTTTTTTCATATGATTATATACATTTTTCTGTTTTCCAAAATAACTGGTTTTGACCTCTTCAAAAAGACAAAATGACAACATTTTTACTTTGCACTACTTCAAGTGTTTCTTAGCAAAGTAAACTGAATTCTCAATCCACGACTCAAAGACTAGGAAGAGAAATGCAGAGAGAAATTGACTAGGAATAACAAAATCTAGGTTGTATTCCTGGCCCTACTACAAATTAGTAATTATGGCCAATTTCTCTAGGGTTCCCCCATCTTACCTGTAAAGTGAAGATAATAGTAACCCCACAGCCTTCACATTGTCAGGTTTGGGAAATATGTAAAAAATGCTTAACAAGTTAAAGTTGTACTGAATTCAGAGACAGCACTGCTTACCTGGAGTCCTGTAGCCACAGCTTCTACAGTTTGCCATTCCCATGTGTGCTTTTCAGAAATAACGCCAACTTTTACCAATAAAGCAATAACTACTGCTTGCCTATATGTTAGGAAAAGGTAAACGCCAAATCTATATCAAGCATAAAATGAGCAGTTGTTTTAAAAATACGCCATTTAAAAAAGTTACACCCCAGCACAACCTGTGGACCATCACCCCCACCACCCCCTGCCTTCATAGCATATTCCTGAAGATACTGTATCTGTATTAAATATTTATTTGCTTTATAAATTTTCTAGTACAGTTTTGTCACATGAATTTTGACTGTATTCTTGGAACTTCAGAACTTGGTTCATATGTCTTTACAAGTAATTAAAGTCCTTCCTATATATAGACAATGCCTAACACTTTGCAACACATTAAGTACTTACAGTGAAATAAAGGGCAGATACTTAAATGTTACTGATACATGTATTAACTGATTATTCAGATTATTTTAAAAAACACTCTGAATCCAGGCTTATTTGAAATATTGGAATGATAAATTCTGAAGGGGTCTGACTCCAAGACAGAGTCACACTGAGCATTTCAAGTAAATCTAAGGATACAACCCTTGGTTAAATTTAGTTAGATAAGCTTTCATAGTTCTATAGATAAAAACATTCACTTCAGTATTGCTTATGAAAAAATTAGAAACAATCTAAATGTCAATAGAAGACTGGTTAAAAAAACACATCTATACCACAGAATACTAAGCAAAACCAAAAAGAAAAAAAAAACCTAAACAATAAAATTATATCCTCACTTTACTGACAAAGAACTATATCCACAATATACTGGACTTATCATTAAGTTCTCTAAGTTTTTATAGTATGAAACTATATGTTGAGTTTTATATATGACATGTGTGTACCACAATGTTAAATCATTCTTTCTGGGTGGTGAGATTTCAAAGATTATTTTTTTCTTTTTACCCTTTTTATATTATGTGTATACTGTTAGATTTGGTGTATTTGTTTCCAGGCCACCACCACCTACCCCTTTTCTAATCTGGGACCGTGTATAATTCTTTCGTTTTAAAAAATGTTTTTACTAATGAACTGTTCTTCACATGACATATTCTATATTGTTTATCTTCCAAATGGAAGAGTACTCAGTTACATGAAAGCACCGTGACTTAATGATTCCATATTTTAGTGATTCCTCTAGTGTTGAGATATTTATGTTGTCTCAAAATTATTTTCTTATGTGACCATGGCCACCTGATTATTTCTTTACGAAAAACCAGCAGGATGAAAAGGTGAATTTTTTAAAAGGTTAAATAGAGACATTTTAATTCATCTTGGGTACTATTTTAAAAATCCTCCCTAGTCAACAGTTTCAGTGCCCTTTAGAAAATGAGAACATTTAAGAGAAAGCAATACTTACCAAAAAGAAACAAAAACCACCAGTTTTACACAAAGAAATTTGCCAACAGGTTGTATTGGACTCAATTCTTCCTTCAGTACTTTATAAAATAGCAGGAGACAATACATGGCAAACTAGAAACAAGATTAACAATTAAACCTCTTCAATAAGATAACTAATAATAGTAGTAGAAATATTAATGTTATAAACCAGAGAGCCCCTGGTACAGAGTAATGTTTCAGGAACATTTTTCTAGGCTCATTATACTATTTTTAGATTAAAAACAAGTGTTTGTAGTTTACTGTGGATGAATGAATATGATATGAAATTTCTAAGGAGAGATGTATGACATCTTCCCTGAAAATGGTTTTAAGTGTTCACTTACTGGTACCCATGAACAATAAACAAATGACTGCTATGATAAAAGAAAAAGCTCTCATTCAGCCACAATAAAAACATAACTATCTGCTTAGTAATGACTTTTAGATACAAATTACCATAATGAAGGGTTGAGCTATTATTTATAAGACAACACATTAAAAAAGTACAATATCAATAAAACTGTGACCATGACATGAAAGTAAGGAATCAGGGAAATGATTTTTCTTGAGGGCAGCAGGTTAATCCAGCTGAATTTACTTTTCATAAAATAAATGCTCAAGACATTATTTTTAGAAATCAGTTGTAATTATCTAGTATCTAGTGCTGCATGTCAGTACACATTTTCCTAAAAGTTTACCTTTTCCCATTAAAATTATATATAATCTTCATTTAAAATATTTTAGAACACGAAAGCAGTAAAGTATAAAGTTCACAGTCCCATTATCCAACCATCCCTCCCTACATTTAAGGGGGTTTTTAACAAGTACCATAAACTAAATATAAAATTTTGTTGTCTACTTTTTTCCTATTACTGGGCTATGGATTATTTCCAGCCTCTTGCTATTACAAATAGGCTTTACATGCAAAAACATTCAAAGCAAAAGTACCTGTGACCATTTCTTGAAGGTACATTCCCAGAAATAGAATTACTGATTCCAAAGAACATCAACATGTGGGAAAGCTTTGACTACAAAAGCATTTGATTTTTATTCTAAACTTCTAATACCACATGCCACTGCATCTAAATTACTATTTTGCCAAATGCATTAACTAAATATTTTAAATAAAATGTACATAAGTTGAAAAGATCAGATAGTTATATATTTAGAGCATTTCAGTTTCTAGAACATATATTTTTTTCAGTTTGGCATTCTTAATTTTCCTTTAATTCCAAATATATGAGTGAATTTTATTCTCCCATTTTCAACTTAACCCTATGCTGTCATATGTCAATTAGACATTTTCTTTTACTGAATATGCCTAGGATGTGTGTGTGTTTTTTTTAAGGAGGGGCATTGTGCTTTTATTTAAGACATATTCACAGAACTATGAAATAAGCACCCAGAACCAAATGAACAAACATGATCAACAGGTCATAGTATAAGTCACCAAATAATTAACAAAGATGTAATATTTTCATGTGTATAAAGATATATAAAGTTTCTTCAAGTTCTTCCTATAAATCAAATTTCAAGATTATAAGTAACAATTAAGTTTTATTCCCAAAGAAACTTTCCCTAAGAAAATTTAGTTATAGATGATAATTTAGTACAGTTACGATGAATATTTACTTACCAATTGTGACATGTTGTTTATTATAACCAAGTAAGTCCAAGCATTTGAAAAGCTAAAGTTCCCTTCATCATATATACCAAGCAGCTCACAGACTCTAAAAAATCACGAGACTTTATGATTAATTAAATAAAAATATATTTTAAAATACAGCATTGACAGCAATACTTATATTCAGAAGTCACATATTTGAAAGATCCTGTATATAATCACTTGATTTTGGTCATAGAGGTGGTTTAACATTTAAAAGCAAAACATTTTTCTAGAATGTCACCTTGTAAGTGTACCTACAACTTGAAGTAAATCCAAAATAAGACACATACCTTGAACTAAAAAGGGTAGTTATAAATTCAAAAACATTATGCTGCCTAATTTTCAAAAGTTTGATTGTTATAAACACATAAGGCAGGTTAGTAACTATAAGTATACTTTTTCCCCCAAATTGTCTTGGAGGTAAATTTCACAAAGACCCAGATCTAAGTAGAAAGGCATGCCGTCAAAAATAAGTGAATATTGCTAGCTCAAAGGGAGAATAAAGAATTAAATGCTTCTTTCACCTTCCTTCCCACTCTTCCCCTGTGAACATGCAGAATGTTATTTGACCAGCAGATAAAACATACAACCCATCTGCTTTAAATTTGACGTTCTTAAATTTTTAAGGAAGAGTTTTACCAGGTAGGTTAATGATAACCTATTTTACTTCAAAGTAAAGCCTTTACAGAATTTTTTAAGAAAAATATGATTTCCTTGGAATACAGTACTCATATTCTAACTACATAGGAAATTAAACCATGTAATGAACCTTAAGTAGCATACTTTAACTTCATGTAGCAGATGTTTCTGTAAAGCTGTGTGAATATTAATATTCAAAAGAAGTATTTTTTAAATGCTTTCCAGAGAGTTCTGGAGATTATTTAGAAGAATTCTATGCCTATAAATGGTCGCCTTATTTAATATAGAAGGGTTTCAATATACTGTTTTTTTAAATAACAGACTAGATTTGTATTATAAACCAGTAAATTAATGATCTTTATATCTTTACTCATATGTTCCCACTTAAGAGCATAAAAAGATTTTTAAAATAAGTAAGTTTTATGTACTTACAAAGCAACAATGGTGGTGAATGGTCTGACAACTGTATATTGCAATACACCCAGTTTGCACCTAAACAGCAATACTCTGCCAAAGAAAAAGAACTTAGCATTTCAACTACTCATTTAAATAGTATTAGATTTTCTCCAAAGCCCCCAAATTAAAATCACTTTGACAAATGATGCCATATTTACATTTCTTTTTAATTTAGTCATTCTAAATAGCAACTGGGAAAGAATGTGAATTGTAGCAAACAAATTATTTAAATACTATTTTTAAAATTATTAGACAATTGCATCTTCTGAAAGATCTCCCTTTCTGTGTAGTCTCAAATATCTGAATAGCGCAGCACAGAATGAAAGGAACAAAAGTGGGTCCCTTTGTGTTTCTGAAAGAAAAACTGAGTAATAAATCAATTACATGTGTGCACATACATGTCAAAGTGTTTTCAGAAAGTATTATTTACATTAAGATTCAGTTTCCTTCCAAGTTTTATATTTAAATATCATTCCAGAGACTACCATTGACTAGATACTCTGAAAGTACAAAACAAAGATCCTGTATCAAATGGTTTTTATCTTATGTCTGTGCTCACTCAACATAGGGGTAATTCACAAGGGGTAATGAAAACAAAAACATGAAAGTCCCAAAACACAACTCCCAAAAAAAGGCTCTCTACTTGAGAGCCTTGTATAGTCTTAAAAGACCAAGCTGCTCTGAGGGCAAATGATTATTTAGCACTTCTATCAGGAGAACTGGTTATCAATGTTAGGCGAAGCAGAGAGCTGGATTTGAACCTGACCTGTGACGGAAGCACTGGCAAAGCCATGCTTGACTGTGTTATAATCTGCCAAGGGCAGAGAAGTAAAATAGTGAACAGACAAGACAGCTGCTTGTTAGTTTAGCATAGATGACCAGGTACAGACAGGCCTTGGGAAATTATTGCTGCCAGCAAATTTCAAGTTCTGAGAAGACCCACCCCTCCTTGACCTTCAGAAGTATAAAATAAAGCACTGAGCTTGCCTTGGGGTCACTGTATCTGAGCAAAGTACAGTGTCCCGCCTGGCCTCAGCTTTTGTATATACTGTCTCTCTCTCTGTTTTTCTCCTTCCTTCCATTGCCGCCCTCAGGTATATTAACCCTCTAGCCGCAGGTTGTGGCAAGACATTATGAATCCCCTAACTTAAGAATTATATTCAGACTGAGAAGATTTTGAGTCTGGTACACAGACCTTGAGGTGCTGTGTTACTTAGACTGCATAACTACGGGAGTTCTAAACGTTGACAGAATTCTCTGTGCTGAGGTGGTTCACTCCCATTTCCAAAGAAGTGTGCTCCCTATGGTGGTGGGCCTAGGAATTGCACTTGGATTTGTTGCAAGACCTCCTGATGAGAATGTGTTGGCTATACAGGCTGTGCTTCCTGTCCTGTCCTCTACAAAACTAAATTAAGTTGGAGGTGGGTTAAACCTATAGTATTCTATGAGCTGATTGTCGAACCAAGCCTGAGACCACGATGACTATGCAAATGCAGTAAATAGCCAACTGGATAACTTTGAAAGCTGTGGAGAATTAACGAATTGGAAGACGTATCTAAAAAAATTGCCCAGAATGTACCTAAGGCCATGACAAAGAGACAAATGTGAAAGAGTTACAAAGAACACTACAAAATCAGGTCTAACGTATTCAGAGTTACAGAAGAGAGAGTAAACACAGAAACAGATGAAACTATGGCTGAGGACTTTTTAGAACTGATGAAAGACGTGAATCTACTGTTTGAGATAAACTTTAAATTAAGCAGACCTGAAAACAACCTAGATATTTCACAATGAAACTGCAAAATATCAGAGAGGGTGTTAAATGCAGTTGGAGGCAGGTCACCTATTATGGATGTACAAATGGTTTTGTATTGCAAGGAAGCTATCTCTAAAGTTTATTTGTACTGATTACCTCCAAATCAGTCCTGTTACCTTGGCCTACAACTTTTACCTTAATCCCCCTCTATCAGTGATCAAGTCCTACTGATTCTTCAGTTGCATTCTCTGATTGTCTTTCCTTTCTATTCCAATTCCACCTCTCCTTTTTAAGCTTATATTACAAATGGTTTATTATGAGAACCTAATTTATTCCCCCAGCTCTGGAGTCTTCCTCACTGTAATGTATCCTATATAGCAAGGGTCCCCAACCACCAGGCCATGGACTGATACTGGTCTGTGGTCTGTTAGGAACCAGGCTGCACCGCAGGGGAGCAAGCAAAGCTTCATCTGTATATTTGCAGCCACTCCTCAGCGTTAGCAACACTCTTCCAGCTCCACGTCAGATCATCAGGCATTAGATTCTCATAGGAGTACTGGTCCCTGGTGCCAAAAAGATTGGAAATCGCTACTGCATAGTATTGCAAAAATAATCTCTCTAAAACACCATCTTCAAGTTTCTTTGCCAAAAAATATCCAATTATTTATTCATATAATAAATGCGATCTTAGCTTCAACTTAACAGATGTTATTTTCCCTTACTACATGGATGTATAGTTAAGGCCAATTAACTTATTATTTATTACTAACAACACTGCTATTTGTTGTTGCTATTTCATATCATATAATATTTTCTCACCTAGATTATCTTTTCCCTAACTCTTAGACCTGATTTTGCCATTAACTAGCTCTAAGATTGTAATTGTAAAAAGATGTTGACTAAATGGTTTCTAGTTTCCTCCCCTACAGAATTTTTTTTTATTTAGGATGAATAATGTAAAAGAGACAAGCTTATGCATGGATTATTGAAATGTGTTCTGTTCGTCTTCAAACTTGACTATGAACTTACATGATGGTAGGGACTCTGTCTTATACTTCTTGTCCTGCTCATAGTACTTAACACACTGCTTTGCAGAGAATTGACGGTTTAAATAAAAACAAAACATAAAATAAGTAAAATTGAACATACTTACTCTCCCATAGTCCATGGTGGACAGCAACATAAAGGAGGGAAATGTTTCTGCTGATCTTTGGCTTCAAGGATTAATACCAGATTTGGATACCGGTTAGTTAAGTAATTTGTAAGGAATCCCATAAAGTTGTAAATGACATAAGCTTCATAACATTCTCTGCAGGTATCCACATATATTGCAATGCTGGGATATTTCAAAGCTATCCACTATGAAAAAGCAGAGATGTTAAAAATAGTTGCATCTAAGAAAAAATGAATTACCACTCTAATTCATGGTACTCACAATAGCCAATTTTTGAACTTGCCACATATTTACATCAAACTATCTAAAGTTTATTATTATAAAGAATACCAGACAATCTGTGAAATGCAGTTTTAAAAGCAATAAACATCTTGGATACTGGTAAATGGAAACATCTGTGTTTGGGGTAAATAATAAATTTGAAGAAAGAGCTAAATTACATACACTTGGGTTCTTAAATATAATCTCAAATTTTCTTGACATGATCACAGAAAATGCTGTTAAAGACATTTCTTTTATATTTAATCAAGTTAAAGTAGTCATCTCTAACGTGTTAGAATCTGCTTGAAAAGGGGCTTTGTCAAAATAAAAGATTTAAAATAAAAAGAATGATAATGTAAATATAAACATTACAATCTTTTAAGGATTAAGAGCTACCAATCTGAAATTTTAAAAGTTTAAGCAAACAGCTATGAATTTTTAAGAATTTTATACATTTGCCTATACTATTGCCATAACTTTATCTTCTCTATCAACATTAAAAACAAGTGAACTTTTTTTCTTAATCTTTCTTCTACTGCCAAATAAAAATACTTGCATTACTTCAAAAATTCTATAAATATAGTTAGTATCACCAAACAAGTTCTTAATGAGATAACATGAAACATACTTACACTATCTAAACTGTATATAGGTACCATCCAAAGGATCCTATTTGGAAAGCAAAACATAAATTAAAAATGTTTTACATTATATTTATGAAATAAGCCAACACAACACTAAAATAAAATATGTTAAGGTTTACCTTATTATTGGTTTCTGTAGTTCGGGTTGTGTATAATGCACTAAATGTTGCAATATCACCCATAATGATATAGGTATAGTTAATAGCAAAAAGATTCCAGCAATAAACCAAGCCTTGGTGTGTATTCCAACCTTAAGAAGCAGAAGAACATGCTGGTTTAAATTCTCTGATATTAAAACAGTTGAACAGAACATTTCTATTTCTTAAATTTTCATTTATTTATTAATGAGCTCCGATATTTTCCAAATGTCTAGTGGCTATTTTTATTTGTTCTTTAACAAACAGCCTATTTTCACTTTGGTGGAGAGAGGGGGCAGAATTTTCCATATGGGACTGAGCATTTTTCCTCATGGGGACTTGTGTAATAGCACTGTATTCATAAGAATATTACCATCATGTCATTACCCCATTTGATTACTGTGTTTGGAAAATATAGAAATTAAAAATTTTTCTGCTACTCAAATCTAAAAATCTTTATATGGTTTATTCCTTTGTTTTTATGTCTAGAAAGTTTTATTTACCTACATTTTCTGCAAATTCTATTGTTACATATTAGAACATTTATTGAATGCTGACTATATGACTTATACATTTTTTGCTAAGTTCTTTACACGCTAGTCTTTTAATTCTGTACTGCCACAACTACTATCTGAGTAATATATGCTACCTCTCTTACATACAAACATCAATTCAGCATATTACGTTTTAAATAGCTCTAATTTCTTTTTTAGGTCAATATTGATCAATATTTTATTCTGTAAAAGCGTAATTTCTAAAAATATACTTTGAACTACCTCATCCTAGGTAGAGTTAATCTACTCACTTCCTGGTAAAAATAAATTTATCTGAAACTGTTCTGAGGGGCACTAGGGAATGAATTTTATGCTAACTTGGACTCTTGCCTTAGAGAGTATGAATTCTTTTCACTGAAAAAAAAAAAGTAAATGCTACCCCTTTGAAGGAAAAAAAGTAGGCATTTATTTTTGGCACTCAAGGTGTTTAAGCAATTAATTAAAATAGAACTGAAGTCCATAACTTCTAGTTTTACTGTTTTGAACAAGATTTCTTTTTTCATCAGAGGGCCAAAGATGAAGTAGAAAATAAAAGTATAGAGAATAAGTGTATTTTTACAACAATAAATTCTTATGTTAAACTGTATGGAAAACTTGAAAAGCAAATACAAAAGTCTTGCTGAATGCTGGAGATTAATCAAAGCTGTAAGCAAATATGTGGAGGATGAAGATTCTGAAAGGACTGTCTCAGCAATTATTTTCCAAGGAGTTTTGCTTCGCTCAATTTCATCTAACAATGAATATTCATTTTAATGATGATCTAAAATAATAAAAACAAATAAAAGCATATTCTAGATCTTCTCTAGTATAAAGTGATCATTAAGAACAGTATTACCAAGCAATTTTAATGCTCACATTTGTCTTTATGATTGCCTTAGTGCAAAAAGAAAAATAGAACTTGGTGGGGGAGACTTCAAAGAGAAATGATGTGCTTGTGACTAATAAAGGCCAAATGACCTCAGGGTGCAATAAGAAAAAAACTTTTCATGATCATAAAGCAAGTGACTGGAGAGTTGAGTCATTTCACTATAATGACGCCAAGTTAAAACAATCTTTCATCATAAACTTAGTACAATTTTTGCGCTGCAAATGGTCGTTTCAGAAAAGCATCATCTGTCCACAATAATGTCATTAATCTGAATGACTGGTTTAAGTTAAGTTGTTTTGATTTTTAAGCTACAGGAAAAGCCGTAAGATGTTTAACCTACTGTATTCATGTACATATTTAAGTAACATTATAATAACAACTCTAGGTATCTGTAGAAATGATTAATTATTACATTTAATTTACATTTATCTCTAAGCTATTCCACACTTGAGACGCACTGATATAAGGATACCATTAATATCATTAAACTTATTGCCCTGTGTAGGCTTTTTTTTTTTTTTGGCTTACAAAATAAGAGATAAGTAGTGTAGATTATTTTTCCTAAGGTAACTTGAAGAGAGAGAAAAGAAAAAAACGTTAAAGATAAGCATCCAGAGTTAAGTGTCTCTCAACCAAATGCTTTCAAAGCAGAGAGAGGAGAGGCACAGGAGAGTGCTTTGGGGCCCAATCCTGAGGGGTAGAGCAATTCGCTCACAAAAAGAGTAGCTACTTGGGGCATAAGGACATAAAGAAGAGTGAGGCAGGGTAAGACGACTGCAGAGCAGGGTGACATCAGGTGTGCATATAACTTACTTGACTTCAATTTTACATACTCAGCCAAATAAGGGAGTGAAATAGTTTAAATAGTACCAGTGGTTATCTTGCCATTCCAATGAATGAGTGTACAGAAATGAGGATGGACAGGCTATATGTACCCGTTTTCTAAAATCTGTTTCCATTGACTGCTCACAATGCACGCATTGCAATTCTAGTGTTTAAACAGATGCCTTTTAGGTGTTCAACTGGTAACCCAATCCCGACTCAGATGCTGTTCCACAAGAAAATAAATTATTGCTCCAATGCAGTAATAGTGATGCCATTTTAAAAATAGAGGTAATTATGGCTTACTGAGCACATACTATGTGCTGGGTAAGGTGTTAAGCATTCTAAATACACAAACTCATTTAGTGAATAATAGTGAGGATAGTGGTATATGAAGCTCTTTAGCATGTCACTTTAGTCACCTCTCTCTATTGGTTTTTCAGATCTATGAGGATAATTCCTATGCTTCTTAGGCGTGTTAAGAAGATCAAATCAAAATATACCTAAGTCTTGGGGACATGCTCTAGTTAGTATTTCTAACCTTAAAAACTAAACATAAGAGAAAAAAAAACTGCCTTCTTAATCCCAAACTTCTATTTACTGTGCCATACATTTCTCAGATCCACTTGGAGTCAAAATACTCAAAACAAAACCAAAAATTAACAAAAAAAACTTGTCTTCATATCTCGATTCCACTTCTTTACCCCAGCACAATCATTTTTCAAACAATATCTTCTAGTTTCAGCCATTACAATTCCACTGAAACCACTACTAGGATCAACAAATGACACTCCTATCCTGTGAAAACAAAATGGATGTCTCAGCAGCACCAGACATTCATTGTTCACTACTTTGTCCTTGAAACATTATCCTGTTATGGCTTCCATGACACCTCTTCTGACACTGCTCTTCCCCACTGGCTGCTGCTCTTTTTGTAAGTTCCTATTCCTCCACTTGACCTCTAACTTGGTGATAGGTCCTTGGCCTTTTCTTCTTCTTCCTTATAACCTCATTCATCCTTATGGCTTTAAACATCAGCTCTGTCCTGACAACTCCCATATTTATATCTGCAGCTTAAACCTTTCTGAGCTCTAGACTTGACTTGCATATCCAACTGTGTATTTGACATGCCCATCTCAATGTCTCTCATGTATCTTGAACATCCAATTAACTCAATTTCTCTCAAATCTGCCCCTGTCAATTTTCCATCTCAGTAACTAGCATCACCATTTATTTATCTTGTTCTTGTACAAGACAGAGACCCTCAGAGTGGTTCTTGATTTATTCCTCTCTCTCACTGACTCCCCTTACCAATCTAGTCTACTGTTAAGTCCTGTTACTTCACTTCCAAGGACACATAAAATTCAGTTTTTTTTTCTCTATTTCTGCTATTCTAATTTGGGCCATAAGTCACCATAGCCCAGGCAGCTACTACCTCTTAACTATCATAAAGAACTTTGTAACTTCCCTCCACTTCCACCTAATTTTCCACAGCCTTTTGAAGACATTCAATAAGTGGGCCCTGAATGACGTTTCTTAGATCTTTTTGTAGTTTCCTCCATAGCATTTTTATATGATTTTATTTTATTGATTTCTTTTTATTGATTCTGTTTGTCTCGACCACTAAATTTAATAATTGTATGTGTCATGTTTCTATCTTTTGCCATATAGAATACATGCCTGATTTATCACTGGGACTCAAATAATCATTAATTATCAGGCATTTGGGCAGAAGGAAAAAACAAAATAAGTAAAATATATGTATGTCATGTTAAATGGTGGTGAGTCTTGAGAAGAAAAATAAATCAAGAAAGAGGATATGAAGAGTTGAGGAAAAGAAGCTTTCAGTGTTAAGCAGGATATCTGGGTGACATCTGAGTCAAGACCTGAGGACATAAAGAAATGAGAAAAACATCTGGGGGAAGGGCATGACACCAATGGGAAACATTTAATGCAATGGCCTTAAAGGAGGGAGCATCATCACCTCATGATTGAGCAGTCAGTGTAGTAGAAGCTCAGAAATTAAGGAGAAAAAGTCAGAAGGGGATTGGGTGGGGCTGGTGTCAAATCATGTTGGGCCTTAAAGGCCATACATAGTTAGGGATAATGACTTTTAATCTGGGACTAGGAATTAACCTGGGACTAGGAGTGACCAGAAAACTTTGAGGAGAGGACACACATAATGTGACTTATGTTCTAATTCAATATTTTTGCTGGGGTGTTGAGAACAGTCCGGTAAAGGTATGAGAATTTGGCTCAGGGTGTTAACAGTGGAGATTGCAGAATAAAATTTCCCTTAAAAGCTGGCACTTAAAAACTACCGTTAAAACCAACAACTAAGAGAAGTCTTAAACTAGGTTGATATTATACATGTTATTAACCTGAAGTGTTTCCAATACCATACTAAAAGAAATACCTCAAAGTAAGAAATCCTTATTTGCAGTAATATGTCTTTAGTAAATTATAGAAATAACCTAAATAACAAATGAGAAATCTAGTGTAGTTGAATATCACATTAACTTTAAAACTAACTATATGAACTATTCCAGGATGAGAAAGGCAACAAAAAATAATTTAGTGAACAAAAAGCAAACAAATGTATATTAAATACACTTCGTTTAATTATGTAAAAATCATTTCCACAATAAAAAGCCTTGAATAGCCATGGTCTTATGATTTCTCTTGTAAAAGAGGTGCTTCTAAGTAAAAGTAATTTCTTGTTGTTATTAACTTTGAATTAAAGTTCATCCTACAATTTTTATAAAGTACATATCTTAGTTAAGTATTACCTTGGGGTCTTCCAGCTTTTAGTACTTTACTGATGTCATAATAAGATTATGACAGCAAAAAAAAAAAAAAATACATGGGACTTTTTGCAAAATCTTTGTTGGTTAAGAGTTATCTTCAAAAGTAAAAAAACAACAAAGTTAAACCACATAGGATCCTTTAATTAAGGAAGATAGTTAAAAGCTAATAAAATTCAACACATGGTTTTCAAGGTAGTTTACTTGATCCAGTTAAGACCAAATCTGAACAGATCAGATTAAGGAATAAAATTACCTTACTTTTAAAGAAACTGATGAATACCTGCAAAACAAAACAGTGCTCTTCTGAGCCACTTTCTTAATATATCCTTACTATTTTCTCGACCTGTAGCAGGCTTTGAAAAACCGTGAACGAGAAAACCCGACAGCTTCATGTCCTATGACTGGGCTCATTTACATGATATCGTTTTCAGGAGGTCAAGTCTCAGGCATCCAGGGTAAAAATGGGCAACCTAAGATGGGCAGGAAGGTAGAAGAAAGGGCAGAACCGACAGTGCAGGCCCCGCTTACCTCCAGTTTCTGTAATTCCCACACGCAAAGGGGAACCGCAACCACTATGGACACCAGGTAGATGACCACCGCTAAAGGCCGAATCCACTGTCTCCAGTTCCTCCAGGTACAAGTGCAGGGCATGCTTCCACATAAATCAGTTCCGAGTAGCAAGGAAAAAGAGCTCGAAGGAGACTGTAACGGGGAGCCCTGTTCTCCGGCTGCTTTGTCCACTCGCATACTACGGAGAAACAGCTAATGCGCCACTTCACCGGGAGCTCGAGCCGCCGCCTCGGCCCGCGCTGTGCTTTTCCCGCTGCTGCTGCTGCTGCTGCTGCCGCTGCGGCGACCGCGGCCGCTCAGGGTGCCACCGGGAAGCAGTGCGGGCAGCATCCTCTCTTCCCCACCCCGCATCGACCCAGCTCTTCCGCGGTAGGAACCCCGGGCGGAGCCGCCGTCCTCACCTGGGGATCGCCCAGCGCTCCGCCCGCGCCATGGCCTGGAGGAACGGCGCTCACCGGGACCGACCCCGCACCCACTTCGTTTCCGCCTCGCAGCTACCGGCCCGCTCGCTCTTTCCTCGGGCGCTCGAGCTTCCTCCCTGGCCCGCTGGCAGGCGTCTCAGCGCCCGACGCCGCTGCTTAAATACGAGGCGAGAACTCAAAAGTCTTCGCTCCCGAGCTTTTCTCGCTCGCATCCGCCGCGGAACCCAAGGCCGAACCAGGGCTTCCGCTTCCGCCCCCGCCCCCCAGCTCTCTAGGGTTGGTGATTCGTCAACAGCGCAGCCCTGGGCCCGCCCCTTCCGGCTCCCTTCGCACTCTCTGATTGGTCATTTCCGGAGGGCGTGGCTTTAAGCAGGCGAATCGGGTTAGAAGGTTGGAAGAAACAGGTGGCTAGCACGTGATAGAATCGCCGCCGGCTGGCCCAATCAAAAAGGCCCGTGAGGTGGTTCTGGAAGCGCAGAGAGTAGTTTTGAGGCCACTCGAGGAGCGCGGACTACGTGGTTCTGCTGACTCTATTCCCTCTTTAAGAAAGGCTGGGTAAGAGGCAGTTCACCTTAGAGCTGAACTCACTGTTTCTGCCTAGAAGCTCCCCGAGGCTCTGGGAGCGCATCGGGGAGTCAGCCGCAGTACGAAAACGGGAGACTGGGAAACGCTCCGCCTCGTTTGGTGCCAGTTGCTAGGAAAGAGGGGATGCGCCGCTTAGTTGTTTCTGGAACCCGCAGACAGGTCGTTGTAAAGACAGCTGAATTTTAGAAGCAGCCGCCAACAGCAGCTGTTCCACATTGGGAACGTGGGTTAAAAGCTCGCCCCCGTTTAAGTTTCCAAAGGCCGACAGAAATTTTACGTGCTTCATGCTTTTTAGCTAAACCTGTAATGCAAGAAAATGGTAGATGGGCTCTCAAAGCCTTTCTAGACCAATAGTGCAAACACATATCTGCTTCTCAATTAGATAGACAAATGTTTCCTGTGTTGTAATTGTCATTTTTCTGAGAGGCAGGCACTGTACTAAGTTCTTTACCTACGTTATATCAGTAATGTGCACAAAAATCCCGAAAGGTAGGCAGTTTTCCTATGTTATCAGGTGAGAAAAAAGATTCAGGTGTTAATTTGTCTGAGCTCTTTGAGCTAGTTGGTGATAGAGCTGGGATTCTAACCTTGGTCTCGGATGCAAAAGGCAGTTGATAAATCCTTTGACCCCATCAGACTGCACCTGCCACCTGAGAATTTCTGGCTAATGACCTTAGGGGCAGGAAGGCCCTACTGTACTAATACCCAGCCTGGGAGTCTTAGAGAGGCAATGTTATCGTCTCCGGTGCCATTTGTCCTAGCTGAGGTCTGGAGCTTGACTTCTGCATCCCTCTTCCAGATCCTTAACATCTCCATTTTATAACCTGGCGTCTTTTAAAACAGACTGCTTTGTTAACGGGAAATAGGCCTGTTGTTCTTCCTGAGCTAACTTACAAAATTGAAATTATTCTTTAAAAATTTCCTGGTCATGAAGTTTATGCATACCTCATTGTTAAATTTCAGAAAATATAAGAATAGAGAAAAGTAACTATCACTCATAATCAAGTATAACCACTACTTTTTAAATACACAATAGAGCGTGGCTATACTGCATACATCGACTGTACTTTCAGCCACAGTCGTTGCCACCTCTTTTTTCTCAGGGGTAAATCATCTTTTGCCTAATTTGTGAATTTTTCCTTGATTTTTTCCCATGTATTCTATAGCATTCGTGTTGTAACTATTTGCTATTTATGTCTTTTTAGATTGAGTTCCTAGGAGTAAGCTAAAGTTCTAGAACTATTAGAATAAAACAAGAGATCAGAATGTCAGATGCACAAGTTGTTTTCCATACCAGTTTGTAAACTGGGGTTCATCTATGGTGAAGTTTCTGCAGATCAGCAGAGAAATGAGAAAAATATGTATGCAGTGAGTTTTCCATTTAGTCAAACTCTTAAGGAACTGTGCTTTATTTTGAAATTGCCCATTTTATTTCTTTTATCTGATGATAAATACAGAGTAGCTGTTTTCTATATGTTCTTAGTTTAGAGAATAAAGAGTAACTTTATTTCCTTCTATTTGGTTTATTTTTTCTGAAATTTTTCTTGATCTATGAAATCCTAAAGTCTAGTAATCAGTGAAATAGGGAAAAACTATTGAATTCAATAACAATAATGCAGGGATGATCCTAATCTACCTGCTTTACTTGTAGGTGGTCTCTTTTCTTTCTGGATGTGACTTAGCCTAAGCCTGAGGGTGGATCTGAGCTTGATGGTATTTGGAAAATAAGAAGTGGTTGTAACTGGCAGATACTAGGGTCAAAAGCAAGCTGGTAGTCATTCTTGATGTAATTTATATAGAGATAAAATGAAATTTCTGTTTATTTTTACTGTATCACATGAAAATAGGTAGGTGAAATTTTGCCATCCATGGAGGGTATGTCTGGATTAGTCTGATTTAAAATAATAGGTTAATAAAATTCACTTGAGGGACCCTGGGAAGTGGGTACTGTTAACTCTTTGGCATGCATCTCCATATCTTTCTATATAAATATGTCCAGGATGGTTTTAAAATATGGTTACAACTTCTTTGATACTTTTCCCATCAAAGAATAGACTGTGTCCCCGCCCCTTAAGTTTGTGGGCTTGTGACTGATTTGACCAATAGAATATAGCGAAAGTGATCGGAGTCACCATATGTGACTTCAGAGGCTAGGTCATAAAAGACTTTGCAACTCCACCTTGTCTGTTGGAACACTTGCTTTTAAAACAATCAGACACCACGTAAGAGGTCTGACTACTTGAGGCTGATGTGCAGTGAAAAGCCCAAGACCTAGAGACTTGAAGTTACGCTGATTGACAGTCACAGCTGAGCTCAACCCTCCAGTTATCCCAGCCCAGCTGCCAGTCATGTGAGTGAAGAAGCACTTCCCAGCTTCCAGCCATTTGCCGCACCCTTCAGCTTTCTGATTCTTCTCAGCTGGACTCTACGCAAGACTTCTAAGGCAAGCCATTGCTACTCTGCCTTGTCCCAATTTCTGACATGAAGAATTTATTAGCTCAATAAAATTAGAAGATAAGATGCAGACTGGGAGAAAATATTTGTGAAAGACACATCTGATAAAGACTGTTATCCAAAATATACAAAGAACTCTGAAAAACTTAGCTGTGAGAAAAAATCTCAAAGACTGGGCCAAAGACATGCACAGATCTCACCAAAGAAGATCTATAGATGTCAAATAAACATATGAAAAGATGCTCCACATCACATGCCATCAGGGAAATGCAAATTAAAATAATGAAATACTACTAACACCAGTAGGATGACCAAAATCCAGAACACTGATACCTAGTAATGGTGAGGATATGGAGCCAAAGGAACTCTCATACATTGCTAGTGGGGATGCAAAATGATACAGCTACTTTGGAAGATAGTTTGGTGTTTTCTTACAAAATAAAACATACTCTTACTATATGATCCCTCAGTTGCACCCCTTACCAATTACCTAAAGGAGTTGATAGCTTATGTTCACACAAAAACCTGAATATGGATATTTAGAGTAACTTTATTTGTAATTGCCAAACTTGGAAGCAACCAAGATGTCCTTCAGTAGATTAATGGATTAATAAACAGTGGTACCTTCAGACAATGAAATATGATTCAATGCTACAAAGAATTGAGCTATCAAACTATGAAAAGATATGGAAGAAATTTAAATGCTTATTACTAAGTGAAAGAAGCCTGTCTGACAAGGCTGCATACTGTATGATTCCAACTATATCACAATCTGGAAAAGGCAAAAACATAGGAAGATCACAGAGGGCAGTGAAAATATATGATATTATAATGAATATATATAATTATTGTTTTACCTAAACCCATAGAATGCACAACACCAAGAGTGAACCCTAAATTAAACTATGGACTTTGGGTGATTTTGCTGTGTCAGTGTGGGTTCATCCTTGGTTAAAAAGAAAAAAATAAGTACCATTCTGGTGAACATACTGATAATGGGGGAATGTATAGGGGTATAGGTATATGAGAATTCTCTATATCTTTCAATTTTGTTGTAAACCTAAAACTACTCTTAAAAAGAGTCTTTTCAAAAAATCCTTGAGTATAATGAAATCATTTGTTTACTTCACTGAGTTTAGAGTTGTTTGGTATGTATCTGTTCTAGTGAATAGATAACTCTTTTCTATGTATTTATATTCTCTCTACCTTATCTGAAAGAGCTTCTAGCTTAGAATGATTTTTTTTTTTTTTTTTTTTTTGCCTAGAGTTGAATTTAAGCCCAGATGGGATGCTTCTGGATTTTTCTCTTTTAGGAACATGTTGCCTTCATAGTCAAGATTGTGCTAACCAATCAAAAGAATAAAGAGTCAGATAAAATGGTGGCAAATGCTGGGTAGAAAGATCTGAACAGGTCTTCACTGTATGCTTGATTGTGTAATATGGCAGTTTCTCTCCTCCCCTGAAATGGGAGAGAAAATGGCCTACCATGTACCAAATGAGTGGGAAAGAAAGTAGCATAATCTGTAATAGCAGACTTTAAAATCTGAACTTTGAAACTGAATATTTTTGTACATTAAGTTTCAGCTTTGCTTACCACATCTTTTAGGCTACATTTTAAGCTTCTTTGAAGACCCCATGGTTTACTCATCTCTACAGACTGATATCTCCTGACATCTATATCAGATAAAGCTGTAAATACTTGTATATATAGCATATGTCTGTATATCTCTGTATGCATTCAACACTGTCTTAAGGAATTTCAAGTATTTTTTGATAAATATGATAGTTGTATTTATAAAGTTTGGTCAGTGTAATAAATATGAAAATCTGTAACATGTTCGTATTGAAATAAAAATGAATTACAATGACTTGGAAAAATTTTTAAGTCTTTCACATCATTTTGTTCATCAGTGGATCTTACGATTCAGAGCAAACTGTGACCTGCACCCCAATTGTGGTCTGCAGTTTGTTTCTGTATGGCCCTGAGCTAATAACAGTTTTTAAATTTCTTTATCAATTGTAAAATACACATAACATAAAATGTTCCATTTTAACCATTTTTAAATGTGTAATTCAATGGCATTAAGTACATTTACATTGTTGTATAACTATCGAAACTATCCATCTCTGGAACTTTTTTCATCATCCCAATCTGAAACTATGTATTCATTAGACACAAACTCCCTGTTCTCCTTGCCCCTGCCCGAGTCCCTGATAATCACTATCCTACTTTCTGTGTCTGTGAATTTAATTTAGGTACTTCATGTAATAATCTAGGTACTTCATGTAAGTGGAGTCATATAATATCTGTCCTTTTGCACCTGGCTTATTTCACTTTGAATAATACATCAGAACTTTATTTTTCAAGAATGAATATTATTTCATTGTGTGTGTTTTCCACAATTTGTTTATTGATTCATCTGGCAATGGACTTTTGGGTTTCCATCTTTTGCCTATTGTGAATAATGCTGCTGTGAACACTGATTTCCACCTTTTGCTTATTGTGAATACTGCTGTTACAAATCTTGGTGTGTGTACCTGGAAGATGAGGTATGGATGTGACTCTTCTCCATTGCTTTTGACCCTGACCATGGAGCCCTTTTTTCTATCTCCTAATTGTGTCCAATGCTGCTATGTACATTGGTGTGCAAGGGGAAATGGAAAATTGTTAATTCAATGGGTATAGAGTTTTAGTTTTGCAAGATGTAAAGAGATCTAGAGATTGGTTGATGACTCACTACTTTCAGTATGGCTTTTCCATATTTAGAGTTGTAACAAAAAAAGAATATTTTAAAGTATGTGCTATCTGGCTTCTTACAGAAAAGTTTGCCAGCCTCTAATTTAGAGTAAATTTAAAAGCTTTTATAATGGGTTCTTATGAAGGTGCTGAGTGAATCTCAACATAAAGTTCATTTCTTCATGAGGAAAGTATTTAAATTTTAGTAGACTTTCTCATGCTAAATATTTTAGGAACTCTGGTCCCCAAACCAACATTGAAAATCACAGTTTTGTCTTTTTATCTTAAATAAGAGTAAGATTCACTGATTTAAAAGATTCACTGATTTTAAAGAGATTCTACAGTAAATTCAGAGTAAGAGGGCACAAAGGTTCTTTTCTTTAGAGCCAGGATGGATGGAGGGGAGAAAAAGACCCTACTGTGTATAATTAGGTATGTAGAGGCCAGCGGCACTGTCATTTCTACTTTTGATCTGCCTTTTTGATTCTACTCTAAGCAGGCTATAAGTCCTTTGAACCCTAGTATATCCCTAAGGCAGATTCCCAAACCTTTTTGTTTTACAGCACCTATAGGGTCTCAGTAATTTTTCAGGGTGTCGAACCAAAGATGTATCTAATACTTGCATTTATTAAGTAATTAGGTCCAAACATCTAATTGTAGGCATTCGTATGGTATCTGACAAATGTTCCTCTCAAAAACTGAAAAATATCCCGTGGTGCTTCTGTGAGTTCAGTCCAGCACCCTGTGGCCCCTCAAAACATAATTTGAGAATTGCAGTCCTGGGGTTTTTTATCTGTGTTTCTGACAAGGTCTTGCCTTTGTCCTTGCTTTTTTCTTTTATTCCCAGATGCTATTTCCCACACACCCAGGATGGCTTTCTTTGCCTACAGATTTAATTTTTTACATTTTTAATTCATGGTTATTCCTTCAGTATATTAACTCTCATATTGGATTTTCTTTATAAGGGTTCTTTGTTTAACTCCTGAAATAAATATTTAAAGGAACAGAACATTTGCCCTCATCTTCAAAAGTGTGTTACTAGAATTACTGAATTAATGACTATAAGGCTCTCTAGTTTCCTCACAAGAAAGGTGATAAAGTATCTTAAGCCACCTGATAATCCCTAGTAGTGTATGTTGTCCTTTGTCACTCAGATGAAATGGAAACTGTGAATGGCGTAAACAACTTGCATAGTAAATAATAAATTACAGTTTATAAATTATTCCTCACTAGATGAACTTTCAAGTAGCTCTATGTGGTGGAGAATTTTTTTTTTCTCCCTCATTGTTCTTTTATTTTCAGGCTAATTTAAGTGACACTTTTAGAATATCAAGTTACAGGCTAAAAGGAATGTGAAAACCCTTACTAACTTTAAATAAAACATTCAAAACTAGATAATTCAGAAGATTTGGGAGAGAAGGTATTTCTGGTTAGGAAGAAGGTTCTGTGTATTATAAAAAATATAAGCAAGGGAGATATAATTGTATACCAAGAGAAATTCTTTTAGGATTTAAACAAAGATCATTAAGTCATTGATATATTAGATGCTAGACTATAACGATTCCCACAGTAAGAAGGTTTTGATTTATATGAGGTAAGGAGAATTCATGGAAAGATTTCGTCCTAGTGTGAGGGAATAGTTTTCTTCAAATGAGGAGAGCTCTCTGTGGAACTTGAGTTTAACCTCTGACTTTTCTCATATATTTCAAGCTGTCAATATAGTGGCTTAAATAATGTATATTTATCATCTTAATAGTTCTGAAGGTCAGAAGTCTGACATGGACCTTAAAGAACTAATACTCAGGTCTGCAAGTAAACATTCCTTTCTAAAGGCTCCAGGGAGAACCTCTCTCCTTGCCCATTTAAGTCATTGGCAGGATTCAGTTCCTTGAAGTTGCAGGACTAAAGTTACTGTCCTTGCTGGCTGTCAGCTGCAGGCTGTCCACAACTTTTAGAAGACGTCCACATTCCTTTGCTTTTTTTCTTTACCTCAAAGCCAGCAACAATGAGTTGAGTCCCTTTTGAGAGTACCCCTGTTCTTTTTCATCTTACACTTTTAAGGTCCCACTGATTAGATTGGGACCACCAGGATAATCCAAAATAATCTCATTTCAGAGCCCTTAACCTTAATCACATCTGCAAAATCCCTTTTGCAATGTGAGTTAACATATTTAAAAGTTCTGGAATTAGGACATGCCACTTGGGCCTTATGACGTAACAAATACTATGGCATTGGAAATGTGCATGGGAGCAGAGATGCTGTTTGGAGACTCTGGCAAGCACCAGAACAAGCCCTAGGTTTTAGAGGAAATTCATACTGTAACTAGTCTTCATTTGAAAAACAGAACTTAATTTGCTATTGATTTGGACAGAAACTGAACATTTGACTTTGGGATTCCAAATGTCTAGACAACCTAAATCACCCATCAAAAACTAGCTATTATCTGATCACTGAACCATAACATTGGACATGTCAGCAGCATTCCATTATAAAACAGAAATGGGAAATACAGAATCTGGCCCAGGAAGGTCTAGAGGGCACCAATAAATAGTATAAATAAAAGGCTCAGACTCACACTTTATTGCAAAGTGATAGCAGTTTAGACATATTCCCACCTGTAACCTAAAATATTAGTCACTACTTGTACTTTACATATAAGATGTGAGGGGTTGGCAGGGAGAAAAAAAAAAAAAACTAAACATAAAACATAGCTGCTACAATCCTTGAAATTGATAATTTCAGGAACTCTGGGTCCTGTGGTTGTTCAGAAGAGGTGAAGGCGGAATGTGTAGCCCAGTGGGCTGTCCATTAGGGCGCATGAACAGTTTGTGATGTTATAGCTCTTCATCACTGTGGCAGCCCTAAATTACAGGGAGGGGTGCTGAGACATGTCCAGTTTTCCTCTCCTTCTAGGACCCTGAAAGATTATTCTTTTATGTCCCTATTGCAGGAGGGACCACATGATTTTGGCCAGTGGGTTATGAGAGAAAGTCATGTATATCACTTAAAGGCTGAAATATTTAATTGCTGGTGTGAGACCCTCTAGCACTCTGTTCCCTTCAATAAATCTGGGTAACAGGAATAGCTGGAAGGATTCTAACTGATCTGGACTCAATGGGGCCACCCTAAAGTCAAAGTACTAAGGTTTCCTTGGCATAATTTAGAGGGAGGAATCTAAAGAACTTGGAACTAGAGATGCTAGAGTGGATTTTTTATGTGTAGTCCATTCAGTCCTCTACCCTCTAACTTTTATCTCCCCAAGAAGGGACCTAGAGAAAACACATTGGTAAAAGAAGCACCACTCTCTTTGGAAAATGCTTAAGTGGCTATTATTTGTCATTGTGGATGCTGCTGGGGAACAGTTCATATAGGTTTTCTTATTTTGGTGAGAGTGGGAGGAACCAGACAGGTACAAGTTGAGTAGCAGTACTTAATAACCAGAGGAAAATTGACTGCAGTTAGTATAAAAGCAGGAGACCTGATGTAGAAATGTATGGGTTCAGGACAGTGGCTCCCTGAGCTGGGATGCCTTGGACTGTTAAGAATTGTGAAGGGCCTGAGATTTTACCCTAATAGCCTGCCAGAGTTTCATATCTGAAACTCTGATTTCCTGCTCATTACCTCTTATAACAAAAAATGTGAGATATCTGGATCAGAGAAAAAGAACTTTTCTACTCACACCGAGAAGGAAGTATGAGTTTCATTCCTGCACTGGTTCCCAGGGAGTGACTCAGAGAGGTCTAGGTCTGTGCCTGAAGTGGTTTGTTTGCATCACAGTTGAGGAACTCCAAGCTTAGAAAGCCCCAGTCTTTTATAATTACCCACAGGCAAATCTGCCCAATGTTTGCCCTGGAGGGACACATTGTCCTCATTATCCTGACCAGGAAACAAAGGTGTTCTTTGCCCTAGAGGAAACACTATCTATACCTCCTAAGGCTGTTTGCCTTACAGATGTTCTTCAAAGGATATTCCAGAGCAAAAGCTGATAGCTTGTAGAAATGGCATGGGAAATTGGCCCATTATAAAGATTAAATTAGATGACCAGAACTATTTGATTTGTATCACCAAAAATTTACACATTTGGTGAATAGAGGCCTGTCTTGGGTCAACCTAACAGAGTTACTTGCTTTCCCTCCCCAAGACAGCACTTAGAGTCAGAGCCATTTTAATAAAAGCAAGGCCACACACCCTTGACAAAGTTCTGAGATAATATTGAAGGTACACGCCAGGAATCTTGCCCAGGTTTATTAAGGAAAGCATGCACAAGTCATGGGGAACACCCACACCCTTTGTTATCAAATAAGTGTTCTGAATTAATAGTAACTGCTAAATAATTGTAAATAATGATTACTGGTCCTATGATTCAATTGAAGTTACACATACATGGTCAATCAAATTGATTTGAGGAGACTTTCATAGAGCACAGAGGATGGACACCACTTGGGATGGTGCAGTAGCAGAGCAAAGAGGAGGAAGTAGTTACTGGATCATGAAAATAGAAGTTGTGTGGAGCATGCCATCTAAAAAGAGCTATGCCCTTTTGTGGAGGGATGAGCCCATCAAAGGGAGCTGAAAAGCATTAATGCTCCATCTCACTCTTCTCTCTTTCTCTAGTCTCCCCTTCATGCCCGCTGTTGGCCAAACCCAACTGGAAGCCAGAGTGTAAGAGAGCCTATTGATGTAGTCAAACAGATCAACCTCCCAGGGCACGACACATAGCAGAGAAGGGCAGAAGATGGATTTAGTGTGACAAGTAAAAGAAATCCAACCCACCATAGTGAAACAAAGTTTTAAAAATAATACTTTAGCTTAAAATAGTCTAACTTCCTGGCATTTCCATTACTGGCTAACTTTTTTGTTATGAGAGGTAATGAGCTGGAAATTAGACTTTTGGGACATAATTCTGCCTAAATTTATATTAAATAAATAAATATACACACACACACACATATATGTATATATATATGTACACACATATATACATAATTCTACAGCTATATAAATGCTAATGATTTACAAAATTTTACTTGCTTCTGAAATTGGCTGATATTTCATCATCACTCCTATTTTACCTACAGAGAATATGATCCATTATGATTTTTTAATATGCCCTCATTTTTATGTGACCACTGAACTGGCCTGCTACAGGTTTGCCCCAATTATTTCAGTCATCTTCATTTCTTTTTCTCATCACTATGGGTTGAATGAACTGTGTGGCTATCTACACTGATTATGCAGGGGCTTGCAATGATAGGATAGCATTCTTCTTAAGAGTCGGTTTTAAAAAATCAGCAGAAGAGAAGAAGCTGACCCTTCCAAATTATTTTCCATCTGTCACCAGCATTTTTAAAAACTATTATAGTAGGACAAGTGTCTTGAAATAAGTGCCCTGCATCTTTAGAAAGAGCAAATGGGTGACAATAACTAAATCTGAAGTTTATAGCAACACCAAACTGATCATACTAGTTATTCTCAGAGAGCTCCAAACTGCACAACATGTTTCTGAAAGAGGCAAAGCAAGGCAAAGTGAGAGCAAATTTTGAAACTAAAGAGTAGTAAAATTTTATGCCAAAATATGCCAAAGTGAAGCTTGGTGGTTCAGTTTTCTTTCCAGTTACAGTTAATCCTTAAAGTTTATAATAATGAGCTGTTATATGTTGCACTAGCTATATACCATTGTCATTTTCACTTGAGGCCTTAGAGAATTTCAGTTTTAAGAGAGAACTGTGGTTTCTTAATTAGATTACTTTAAATTTGGGAAATTGTGTGTGTGTGTGTGTGTACAACTGCAAATTTTTAGATCTAGAATGGTATTGTTTTTATTTTTCCCCAAACATGGTTTATAAAACTAGACACTTTCTTGTTGTGGGAGCCTATTGACATAAATGCGTGTTTCTATTTATAATATTTTTATTATTTATTATAAATAGTATATTTTATGTATCACATACCTATATAATAGATAATATTTATTGTGGAGGCCACATAATACAGTTTTTGCTGATTTAAAGAAAAAAATTATTTAGTATCAACTGGCCAATCTTAGTTCAAGAGAAGGTTAGCAATCTTACAATTTATCTCAGCTGCTGTTTCATCACTTTTCCATTTACTTTTCTCAACAGGAGCCCACCACTCATCCTTCTTAAGCTTTTCCAGTGCAGCCTTCCAAATGGCAGTGAAGAGCGAGCATCTAAAGGTACTGCAAGGAAAAAATTTCTCTCGTTTCACATTTTATTTATATTTATGCATACACACATATATGCATATACACACAAATATATTTATATTTATATTATGCCTGGTACAGTGCTTTATAATAGCATGCTCAATATATATATTGTTGATAATGAAATCCTGGAAGGAAAATAATGAACTTCCAAGTCATTGTTTCCTTTTGCTTTGACCTTTCTTTCTGGTAGAAGTTTCTTGAGTCTAAAGTAGATTCAATAGTAATTTCCATGATTGTATTAACTGTGGATTTTTGTCATGATTATACTAAACTAAATGTACGTGAGAGTGAACACAGATTTTTCTCTTGCTTCAGCTAAGAAATTAAATGTAGCTTTGACCATACTGCAGTAGATGATCAGGTGTCATGGGCAGTGTGAAATAGGGAAGCGAGCTCTCTACCCAGAGTTAGAGCTTTTCTCCAGATGTGTATTTTGCGTCTTCATTTTGTGTCTCTGCTACCTGTGAAACTAGAAAGAAGGCAGAACAATATGGTATAGTGGTTTTTAAGAACTTAAAAAAAAGACACTAAGTTTTATTGACACGTAGTATTGGGGGAAAGCCTACCACGTAGTGACAATTAAATGGAAGTACTGGGAAACACTGGAAACCACTAGGTGTAGTACAAAGAGCATTCTTTGGACCAGTCTTATCACTTAGGAACTCTGGGATCTTCTGTAAGATATAATGTCTCTGAGCCTCAATTTTCTTATCTGTAAAATGAGATGAGTGATAACTTCAGAGGGTTGATATAAGCATTAAATAATATATGCAGAACTCAGCGTAGAGGCTGTTACAGTACTTCTCCATGTGGTATATACTCATGAGCTACTTTGTTCAAACTCTACTATCTTCTGAAAACTGCTTCATCCTTTTCCACTCACATGATATAGCAGGAATAGACAGTATATAGCATGACCCACTGGCCAATGAGTTCTCAGAATTTTTTGGACTAGACACCAAGAGATAAAGCTGAGAGAGTCTCTCTCCCATTAACACGTCTGAAAAAGCTGTAAGAAATGCAGCTGGGGGGTTGTCAGTAGTTAGCATAGGTGTCCTGCAGTGGGACCGGCAGATAAAGGAGCAGGTCAGTGGAGAGAGAGTGACAAGAGGGACAAGAGATTGAGGAGCCCTGATGGTGTTTAAATTCCTGTTTCTGACTATTGCTGAGACCTAATTTCATGCCTGTCCTCAGTTCTGTGAGGAGTCCCTGGATCCTTATAATAAATTCTTTTTTTTTTCTAGCTGACATGCTGGATTATGCCATGCCATCTTTGTTAAACTGGAATTATGTTCCCCCGAATCTCCTTCCATGCACAGTTCTGGGTTAGAGTTCATCAAAGAGAAATTTTAAAGAGATTGAAGGGAAGCAAAGACCATTATTCTCTGGTCAGAGAGGCACAGAGGTGCCTGTGAGTCCTGCTTTATTCTTGCTTTCCTCCATACTGTCCTGCTCTTCGTTCCAGCTACACTGCGGGCCCTGCTCACCCAAAGCAGACTCAGCTCCCCCTTTCCTCTACCCAGATGCCTGGCTGCAGGCCCACAGGGGTGCTGGCTGCACAGAGCAGACATCTCCCCACACCTCTTCTCGTGAGCTCCCTGCCCCCATTCACAACCCCGGGGAAGCAGCTGGGTGTGGTTGCCTCTCAGATTTCCCTGCAGGTTCTGACTTACTCCTGCCAATGCCCTTAGGGGACTAGCGAGTGCTCTTCTTCAAATCCTCTGACCTTCACTTCCCAGCTACGCCCACATTTGTATGAGTGTAATTCCTGTAATAAATCTATTATTCCCGTTAATACTCTAGTGGCTCTGCTTCTCTGATTGAAGCCTCATGCTGCAGGTAGTTTGTGTTTCTTTCACTTGCACACAAACCAAAATGATTCAAACATTTTTTCCCAGATCTTTTGCGTTCCTTAAAAAGGTACAAAATAAGGGAAATATCAAGGTAACACTTTGGGGAAAAAATGTATATTTTGGAACACAAAACATAAATTTACTCACACTTTTTTTTATATGTAAAGAACAAGTTGATAATAACTCATGGTGATTGTATTTAAATCATCTGCTATATTGTGAATCTCTTGAACCAAATTGAGGAAATCGTGTGTCTCTGGTACATTAGGAGGACACCAGGGCCTGGGACAAAGAAGATGTACCTTGACACAGTACTAGTGACAGTGACCTCTATGAGTTCAACCAGAAAAGCAGAAACACTGGGACACACACACACACACACACACACCCCCCACCCCCCACCCCCCAGAGATTTGACCTTATGCAATTGTGGAAGCTAACTGAATAGTCTTTGTAAGGCTGTTGTCTTTGTAACTGAGGCTGGAGCTCAAAGTCCAGTCTCCTTAAGCCTTTGGATACCCTCCTCTAGGGCACACAGGGAAGTTCTTCAGGCAAAGGGAGAGTAACCTCCTTAAGCACAGTTAGAATAGCTGCTTCTCTTGGCAAAGAAGACAGTAGAATGTAGGCATTCTAGGTACCCAGCTTCATTGCAATCTGCTCATCTCTCTCATTTCAATATTCTATGGTCCCAGTCATTTAAGGAAGTGGTCTTCAAAACCTTTTCGGCACCAGAGACCAGTGCTCCTATGATAATCTAATGCCTGATGATCTGAGGTAGAGATAAGGCTATGATGCTAGTGCTGGGAGCGGCTGCAAATATAGATGAAGCTGGGCTAGCTTGCCCACCTACTGTGCAACCCAGTTCCTATCAGGCTATGGATCAGTACCAGTCTGCGGCCTAGGGGTTGGGGACCCCTGATTTAAGGCATGTTAAGATATCCCTTTTTAAGTGAAGGACAAGTTATTGGATCTGACTTATGTCCAGTTTCTATTGCTGGCTAACAAATTTCCAGAAACATAGTGAATTACAACAACTCAAATTGATTATCTCACTGTTTTGATGGGTAAGATGGCTGGATTCTCTGTTCAGTTATTCCTCAGTCTGAAATCATGGTATTGGGTAGGACTGCAGTTGTCATCTGGGTTTTGCTGTTTGCTGTTCCCTTCTTTTAGGAACCCCTCTTGGAGGTCCTTCTTTGTTAATGTCCACATGCAGGAGGATGTGCTGCTAGAGCAAACTTGTAAGTTATTCAAAGTAAGTGCAAGTAAACTGGGCATAGGAGGCAGAGAGATGAGAGAAGTAACACGCCTGGGATGGCTAAGGAAGAAACTTAAAGTGATTTCTAAGATTATGTGGGCTGTTGGCACAGGCAGGACACATTCCAATAAAAAACTAGTAAGATTAACTATCTAAAAACTTTTTTTGGTAGCCAGGGATTGAAATCTAATTCTGCTTTCTTAAAGAAGAACAGAATTTATTGATGTGGTTGGAAGTTCAGACGTTCAGCTAACTTTAGTTATGGCTGGATCCAGCAGTTCAAATGCTAGGACTTGTTCTCTTACCTTAGCCAGGCTCGTTTCTAGGCCTTTCCCCTTTACTTATAATACTTGATACAACATAAACGCTATGTAAAGAGTTCTTATACTATATTGTTTAGGGAATAACGACAAGAAAAAAGTGTGTACATGTTCAATACACATGCAGCTATTATAGGCCTAACTATATAGTACTCATCAGCAAGAACAAACATTTTTTTTTCTGAATATTTTTGATCCATGATTGGTTGAATCCATAATTGCAGAATCTGCAGAGATGAAGGACTAACTATGCTGTGAATCACCATTCTGTCCGTGAAATCTTGCATCAGTGGTGTTGCTAACTGTAAAAGAAAAGCTGTGTTTTCTTTTAAAACTGTCTTTTCTTTTAGGGGAAAAATATCAAAAATATATTTCTTTTTAAAGAAATGAACTTAATTAACTAAGTTCTTGTTTGCTAAAATTAGACAGTTAAGGAAACGTCTTATAACATCTGCAACTCTTCTTTATCTCCTCTACCCCTCCCTTCCTCTGTCTGTCTTTTGACAGTGCTTATACCCATAGCACAAAAAGGAAAAGAATAAAACTACTTAGTTTACTTTGTCACTTACTAAAGATATTTATGCCCTTTTAATGCTTTTGAAACATTCCTCAGATAATGGGAACAGTCATAAAAAGATTATAAAAAAAGATTTAAAATTTTATCAGTTTATGTGCAAGACTCCTCAGTAACTCTATAGAACTATCCTTAAATGATATATTATATTAAAAACCATAAAAAGCTATATATTTTTTATAAATTAAGAAAGCCACTTCATTGTTCTTTTTCCCGATAGTTTATTTTCTAAAAGCCGAATAATAAACCTTTTATTGCAGTTTGTAATTTCGGCCATCGCGTGCCTAAACCGTATATAACAGTAACCACCACCAGGCTGTGCTGCAGTTCCACAGTGGAAGCAAACAGGCGCAGGTCTGTGGAGAGTTCTGAGGTCTTAGTCAACCATATTATTTGTTTTTCATGCAAAGGGGAATAGAGACAAATATTCAAAAGGAAAAAGAAGAGATTTGGCTGAAAAGAATGACTTCCAAATTCACTGTGATTTAAAAATTTGTATTCAGCAAAAAAAATTTTCTCTCAGAACATTTATAGTTTCTTTTAGAAAAAAAAAATGCATTGAACTCAGTCCTGTTTGTTAAAAATACTTTACTGGTGATTAAAAAAAAAAAAAACTAAAAAAAAGGAAAACTTTATTGAAAGTTCTGTTTCTTATATTCTCTAGTTGTTAATGGACAAGACTTTTTTAAAATACTAAGATAAGGTATATTTTATTTAAAATTATAGCAATATTTTTGTTGTAAATCCAGCTTTAGAAAACATAAGAACATATCAATTTGGAAACAACTTTTTTGGGGGATAAAGCCCATTTTTCTTTTCTGCTCGTGTTTTTCCCAAATGTCAATATTTATGAGTCAGGGGTTATGGGAAATGTTACCTAGAGTTACAAGGGGCCAGAGTTTGCCCTCTTATATCCCTGGGGAGTTGAGTATGAGTGCCAGAAGGCAGTCTTTTGCTGGAAGGACCCAATCCCTTCTTTCTTTGCACTCTGTGGCATGTCCTTTACAGTGAAAGAAAATTCTGTACTCAGCTCTGCTTCATAAAATGTCAGCTGAAAATGAGCAATGCATGTGTCTGTATATTCTTTGGTATAAAAACAGTTGCAGACCTATACAAAACAAAAGAAAAGCCAGAATTATGCAAGTGATTTCTGAAATTTTGAGATCTCAGATAGCATATTCTCAAATCTAACTTTCTGGATATTTCGTTTTTATTTTTTAATTTTAATTTTAATTTAAAATTTTTTTGCCTCTTCACTGTCATTACCTCATTCACTTAAAGTTTAACCTGTTTTAGAGTTTGGGTGGTATTAGCTCTTGGCAATGGTAAAGAAAACCCTCACAGAAATAATGTAATAATCTTACAAAATATTAGTAAATTATGGAGCTTATATTTATTTTGAAAATCAATTATTCATCAAGATGATACAAAAAATTATTATTTAATTCAGGTGGCTTATTTTAGTTTGTTTCCTCTCAAATTGCCAGTCATTATAAGCTGAACAAGAAAATAAAAGCTGAAAATGATCAAGGCAGAATAAACTGGGAGATAAACTGGAAAACTAGGGTCATTAACAAATGAAAAAAATCAGAAACGCTCAAAAACAAGTCACCAGTAAAATATGCCTTAAGGTCAAATTAAATGACCTGATATTTATTCTCAATTTCCTCTTGCATTTTATTTGAAGGATCTCCTCTTTATTCTTTTTCTAATTAAAAAATTTTAAACTATTACCCCCATAGATAGTTAAGGCTCCTTGTGTCCTTAAGGTCCATAATTAAAAAAAAAAATATTGTTCTATTGACTTCAACAATTCTTTATTTAGCTTGCATTATTTTTATATGTCCCACCCAAACACTTAACTGGTTCAAGCACATAACTGGTTTCCAAAGCCTCCTTGTATAAATAACAAGATAAAATTCATAGGACATTTTATTTTCTGAGATTAAGAGGTAATTGCACCATTTCATTTTGGGGAAAAGTATGACAAAAGAATTATTGAAATTAATGAAATATAATCAGGAGGAATTACCATCAGGTTTTTTTTTTTTTTTTTTTTTTGTGGGAGGTGGTGAGGGAAGCTTCTCTATAGGAAGATACTTTTATTTTTTCAAAACACATGGCTGTGTCCTTTGGCTTTTTTCTCTGCCTATGACTAGCTAATGGTCCCACTTGCCAGTGGTGTGCCAGTGTTCTGCCATGTCAATTTTCCGAAACTGTTTCTTCATCTATAAAAAGGGATAAAAATATTTAGCTCAAAGATGTTGAGAGGATTAAATTAGTAATGTGTTCAGTTCTTTTGTACATTAGGTACCCGATGTGGGATGATTTCCTTCTCCTTTTCATCATCAACAGGAATATAAAAAACCAAAACATTATTAAAGTACCTCTACGTGGGTGAAATACCAGACTAGTTTAAACTAATTTGTATAGTTCCTAACATTTCAGTATACGCCATTCTTGCAACCTTGTCATAGATGTGCTTAATTAAATTAGCTTGGATACAAGACTCTGAAATCAAAAGTGGGCAGTTAGTATTTCAATATTTTGTTAATATATGTACATTTAATATGCATTTATCTGTTGTTTCTAGCATATACATTAACTTCCACATTATATGTCCATGTGAATGTTTTAAGCTTGTTTTGGAGAGATCAATAAAGCATAGTTCTTTGAAGGTATTTCAGGTTTTGCACTTTTGTTCACTCCAAAAACTGAATTAAATGAAACTTCATCCTATAGCAAGTTGAAAAATAGCCAGCTCCCCTTATTTAATAACCAATAACATAGGATACCTGTGAAAATCAAACAATGAGAGGACAGTCCATTTCTTCTTTATAAAAAATTTCACATATTCAGATGAAAGTCATCCTTTACAGATGAGTTGCTTTAGAGGTCTAGACTTTTCTTTCATTCATACTGCTATTGTTCCTAAATGTTTTAGGAATTTCTTTTGGAATTACCTTTGGGACTACTTAAGGAATCATTTTAAAGGAAATCTAGTCTTATTATATTGTAGTCACTTCTTATTTAGGCTAAAGCTGATCTTATCCAGTTGATTACCATCGACCTTATTAAAGGACTTGGTTGTTTCCAAAAATGGAGCTTATACTGATGAGAAAAAGATATTTTGTTTTTAACCACTGGGCACATTCAAAGCAATTCTCTCCATGTGTGAAGGAAGGCCTTCAAAATTGTGTTCAATAGTATCGATATCCTTGGAATGTTTCTACCTATTTGAGGGAACAGCATTCATTTGTATGGATGAAATCAGTGTATTTGTTATAATCTGGTGACCTTGCCTTGTAGTTATGCCTTTAGAATATAAATATCTATGCTGTCAAGTAGGAATCCTGTTGGGCTGATGGACCCCATAAAAAAGATAAATGCTGTTATTTTAAAAGGAATCATTGTGAATTTTAAACCAGAGTCTGCTGTGTTCATTTAGATTCCAGAAACTTCTGAAAAGGAGAAACATATAAAGGCCTTTGTGTCCAGACCAGACCTGCGATCTTCCTTTTATCCTCATATGGATTTGTTTAGCAACTTACTGAAGCTTGTGTATATGATTAAATCTAAGCTAGTCATCATGGAATAAAATTATAAAGACTACGTGGTCCATATCTTGAAACAGAAGCAGGAAAACAACATGAACTCATTTGAAGATGAATCCAGACTTTGATGTTAGCATAAATATAAATAGTAACAGGATAGAAATAAAGACTAAAAGTATTTGCAAGCTCCTTGAGTTTAATTATTAATAAAAATGGGAGACTAGTAAAAAGAAGATGCTTATGGTCCCATGTTAGGCCAAATGAAGCTGTGGCAGTCGGCAGCACATACAATCTGTGACGCAGGCTGAAACCCTCCAGCGGGGCCACCAGTGCTTCAGCATTTTAAAGTGACTCCTGCGGCCCCTGAGCCCTTCGGGCATGCCATTCTCAGACCCTTTGGACTGGGGGTCTGCCAAACTGCTCATTTCCCACAAAACTTCAGCAGTCTCATAGTCTGGACTGGCCATTGCGTGCTACATACCCAATAAAGCTTTGTATTCTTTCAAAATACCCACTTTGTAGAAACCAGTACCTCAGCAAACCTGGCTCCATTGAAAACTCAGTAGCTGTGCTGCGTGAAGACTATAAAGGCTGTATCTTTGACTCACATTCGATTATAAATATTCTTCTGGAAATGATTTTTAAAATTGAAGTAGAATCCATTTTCTTTTCCTATAAATACTGTCTCTCTTTTTAAATAAAGCCCATGAATAATTTATTATGCTGCCAGAGATATGCTTGCTTTTATTTTCAAGGCCAGAGTGTCAGGGGACAAACATTCTTGTGCCCCTCGGGGCTATATGACCTTATGACCCCCATGGTCCTGCCAGGTTACTTCGAAGGAAGGAAGGCCTCCCGATGGGGGGAAATGGGCCCCATGAAGTATCCTCAGATTCTCACCCTGGACTGATGCCAGCTTGCTTTTGGCTGTCTCAAACCTCCACAGAAAGAGAGAAATAATAACTTGGAGTGAAATGTCTAAGGCAGGTGAATCACAGATAAATTCCCCAGATCTTGATAAAATAACTAAACAGAAGGTTGATGCGGTTTTAGAGATACCTCAAAATGTTTATATCACAAAATACATTCTACTTTCTGTTTTTTACCTTCCCTTAGTTAAATAGGCTAACATTCTTCGTTAGCTAAGTGAAGAAAGCCAGACACTAAGGGCCACATGGTGTATGATTACATTTATATGAAATATCCAGAATAGGCAAATCCATAGAGGCAGAAAGCCGATTAGTGGTTGCTAGAGGCTGGGGGAAGCAGTGGGGAGTGACTGCTTATTAAATATGGAGCTTTATTTTGGAGTGTTGAAAAAAATTTCGGAACCAGACAGTGATGATGGTTGTGAAACATGAAAGTACTTAATCCCATTGAATTGTACATTTTTAAAATGGTCAAAATGGTAAGTTTGCATTTCAAAAAAGGTAAACCTTTTTTTCCCCTTTAGTTAAATGCTGGTTAAATGCAATAGGGAGAATAATTGACATGCAATAGGGAGAATAATTGACAAGCAATTTTCATTCATCGATATCTTTGTAGTAATTTTAGAGCAAACAGTCTCTTATAAAGGCTTTGATTATTGGGCAAAAACAGAAAATTGTGATGAACAGGAAGGTTGGGGTTATACATGTAAGGGAAAAACACAAAAGCGAGTTAAAGTAGGTGATATGATGTAATGGTTATTATTTTTGTGGCTAAACATTGTTTCTGGGCACGTCTGTGTGGACGTAACATTTGAATCAGTAGACTGAGGAAAGCAGATGGCCCTCCCCACTGTGGATGGGCTTCATCCAACCTGTCAAAGTCTGAATAGAATAAAAAGACCAAGTAAGAAATTGTTCTTTCTCTCTCCCTGACTGTCTTTGAGCAGGGACACTGGCCTGCCTTTGGACTCAGACTCAGACTGGACAACACTGGCTCTCCTGGGTCTCCAACTTGCCAACTGTAGATCTTGGGATTTCTCAGACTCCATAATTGTTTGAATCAATTCTTCATAATAAATCTTTTTATATATATTCTATTCTGTTTCTCTGAAGAACCCAAACTGAGACAGATTTTGGTACCGAGAAGGAGAGTGCTGCTGTAACAAACATATAGAAATGTGGACATGGCTTTGGAACTGGGTAATGGGTAGAGGCTGAGAGAGTTTTGAGGTGCATGCTAGAAAGATGGACATTAAAGTTGATTCTAAGTGAAGTCTCAGATGGAAATAAGGAACATGTTATTGGAAAGTAGAGGGAGGTGATCTTTGTAATAAAGTGGCAAAGAACTTGGCTGAATTATGTTCAAGTGTTTTATGGAAAGAAGAACTTGCAAGTGATATTTAGCTTGTAAATTGGATATTTGGCTGAGGAGATTTCTAAGCTAAGTGTTGATGGAGTGGTTTGATTCCTCCTGCCCGAGAAAGGACAGAAGACCTATAAAGCAGAAGAGTGAAATGAGGGAAGAGAAGTGAATTGAAGAGGAACTGTTTAGTAAACACAAACCAGAACGTGAAGATTTGGAAAATTCTCAGCCTCTCCACATTGCAAAAAAATGAGAACACATGTTCTGAAAAAAACACCAAGGGCGTGGCTGTACTGTCCACTCAATAAAAGTTTATGGGATTATAGGAGCAAAAAAACCTGCCACTTTGAACTAAAAGGATAGAAATGGGACAAAATGGAGAAAGGCTGTAGGATCTTAGATTCTATAGGACAAAACTGTGGACTTGTTTGGTTGTGAATGTGCACTGTTCTTCAAGGAAAGGGAAGACTGACCCTGAAGCAGACTTAGAGACCAAGGGGACTGCCAGTCACAGCACAGGCCTGCGAGATGAGGCTGTTTTCTCAGTTTCAGAGGGTAGGGCTGCCTCTCTGTTTTCTATGGGCCAGACGATTGCCCCAGTGCCTCAGGAGTGGGGATGCCCTGCAGAATCTTAAGAGCCACCCACCCCCCAGAGCCTTGGAGTACACAACTCCTGTTGGGCAATACCTTAGAGGTGAGACTACTACCTTGGTGTGACCTAAAGGTAGAATTTCAAACCAAAAAGGATTTTTCTCGAGCCTTAAATCTGATGGCATTTGCCTTGCTAGGTTTTAGAGTTGCTTAGGACCTGCCACACCCCTTCCTTCTTTCTGATTTCTGCCTCTTAGAATGGGAATGTCTATCATGTGACTCTTCCAAGACTGTATTTTAGAAGCACATAATTTGTCTGACTTCATGGGTTCAAGGCTGGAGAGAAATTTTGCTTCAGGATGAATCATCTCTCAAGTTGTACCTTTATCCAATTTAGATAATATTTAAATGAGAGTTTGGATTTTAGATTTTGGTGTTGATGGTGGAATGAGTTAAGACTTACAAAGCTGTTGGGATAAAATGAATGTATTTTGCTTACTAGAAGGACATGGGTTTTAGTGGGCCAAGGGAAGAATGCTATGAACTAAATGTATATCCTCCTCAAATTCATATGTCTAAGCCTTAACCTCCAGTGTGATGGTATTTGGAGACAAGGCCATTGGGAAGCAATTAGGGTTTGATAAGGTCATGAGAGAAAGGCCTTCATGATGGGATCAAGAGGAGGAGGAGGGGACGAGGGGGAAGGAGCAAGGAGAGAAAGAAGGGAAGGAGGAGGAATCTCTTTCTCTGGGTGAGCACAGAGGCAAGGCCATATGAGGACACAGCAGAAGGCAGCTGTCTGCAGCCCAAGGAGTGAGTCTTCTCACTACACATTGACCTTGTTGGTCCCTTGAGCTTGACTTTCCAGCCTCCACAACTGCGAGAAATAAATTTCTATTTTTTAAGCCTCCCAGTCTATGATATTTTGTTATGGCAGTCTGAGCTGACTAAGACACCCAGCGTGTCTCAGGAAGGGGCAGACCAAAAACGAAGGTGTGCATGAGGTGGGAGTGGGTGCAGCCAGCCCTGCTATCTTGTCTTTGTTCAGGGTTGGTTGTCCTTTGGAGGAGGGGATTTTGCCTTCAGTCAGCCATGTGAGTTTATCAAAATGGCAGTCTTTTCAGGCTTCTTCTCACCAGGCATGGGGAGGCATAACCCTGCAGAGAGCTCAGTGCTAGCCACTACACAAGGTGACCGAAGCATCACCTGTGCATATATTCCTTAGAGACCAAAATTGAAGTGTGTATATATTTGAAAATTTTTAATAGTGAATGATCACATTCTTAGACCCAAATTCCTGAGTCATTAATGCACCACAAAGTCCTTGGAGTTCTTGCGACTATGCATGTTTACTTCTATTGATGGTTATACAGTGACTTCTTGATGTTGGAGGGAGGATGGGATATGAGGAGGGAAACATTATCATGCTTTTATGATTGCACGGAGAAAAGCAAAAACTCCCAACTTCACATCCATTTTTCATAGTTGTACTTTTTAGCAAACATTAGGGTCAAATGACTTCTTGGTATCTCTTTGTCCAGGGGGAGATGCTATTAGTTTGAATGAGTACCTCAAAGGAGAAATTTAAAAAGTCACATCTTCATGTTTAGTTAAACTATAAAGAAGCATATCATATCTGTTTCTGTAAAATCAAACTGATGATTGCCAGAGGGGAGGGTGGTGGGAGGATGGATGCAAAAGATGAAGGGGAATGTCGTCAGTAATATTGTGATGTTTGCACAGTGACAGATGATTACTAGGCTTAGTGTGGTGATCACATTGTAAGATATATAAATGTCGAATCACTGTATTGTACACCTGAAATAATATAATATTGTTTACCAACAATACTTAAAAAAGAAGCAGATCTGACAGAGGCTTCTTTTTATGAGTCTCCTGGCAGCAAAAGGGGTAGTTTGCCCCTTGCAGTATAGCTCTCATTTCTTTTTACATGCTTACCACCTCATAATACTCCCTCTCTGCCTCTCACACCTTACACAGCCCCATTGCTGCAGCCACATTGAACTAATTTCTCCATATTCCTAGAACATTGGGGTCCTTCAGGGAGTCCCTGCTTTGCTCATACATCTCCTTAGCCTGGAAGTTCATCTTGCATTCTTCACTTGGCTCAATTCCCTTAACCTCCAAATACCCTACAACAATTTTTGAACTATAAGAAACCTTAGAAACCACATCACACTGGCCATCAATTAATGTTAGAAACAACTCTTGGAAGAATCTAATTTGGCTTGTTTAATGGGTCTTCTCTTTAGAAAGAAAAAAAATAGCATCTGAACTCTTAACTGAACTTGGTAGAAAAACATACACAAAAGCATTCTGTAAGCATAGATTCCTTGAGGGGTTATTGACCATGAGGACTCTTGCTCTGATGTTTGAGGCCCAGGGAAAGAATCAGGAACTCCTGAGTCCTACCACACAGGCATGAGGAGTCGTCTATATAAACTACAAAGTGATCCCCAGAATGTGCATTCTGACCCAGATGGGGAAGCCTGACAGTGATTCTGTCAAGGGAAATGGTGGAGAAGAAAAAAGAAAGCCCATAGTTATGCTATTATTATCTACCTCTGGGTTAAACTGAACAGCGAGATTTGTTTGTTCAAGTGGTTTATTTTTTAGTGAAGCACTCATTTTGTTTTGAGGTAGTTTCTTTGGAAGAATTAATGGCAAAGCAGAGTGGAAATTGTTTCTTTCTTATAATCCTATAATAACTACAAGTTTGTTATAGTCTCTGGTTCCCACAAAGAGATTTGTACTGTGTGTGTGTGTGTGTGTGTGTGTGTGTGTGTGTGTGTGTGTGTGTGTTGGGATGTGGTTTCAGAAACAGGAAGCTGGGAAGAAAGCTAATGTTCCAGTTTGAAGGCTATCAGGCAGAAATTCTTTCTTACTCAGAGGGCAATCAGCCTTTTTGTTCTATTCAGGTCTTCAACTGATTGGATAAGGCCCACCCACATTAGGCGGGACAATATACTTTATTTGGTGTACTGATTTAAACCTTTATCTTATCCCAAAACACCCTCACAGAAACATACAAAATAATGTTTGACCAAATATTAGGGCACTTCATACTCAGTCAAGTTGACACATAAAATTAACTGTCACACCATCACAGTCACTCTTTTATACCCACTGTTCATTCTTCAGTGTCATGGTATAGCTGTTATCAAGAAACAGTGGACAATAACAATATATTGAGTAAAAATAGGTGTAGGTTAGCTCCCCTATGTAGGCAAACCCCATTGAGTGTATATGTGTGTGAAGGCTCTTGATGCTGAAATTAGCAGAGAAAGATAATTAAGAAATGAAAGTCAAGACTTCAATAAATGGTGGGGAACCTGTATTCTAGTTACCAACTAGACATTCAATATTTAGCAATCTATTTAGCCATTTTGGAATTTAATTTCCTCTTAAAATGGGGGATTGGGCTAGATGGCTCTGAAATATTACTTCCAGTTCTAGGATCTTGGGTTCTTGATGAATGAATAAACTGCAAGGGAAGCCCTGTATACTGGCCAGCAGAGGGACACACAGGGACACATATTTGAAGTTATATATGGTACCATCTGTGTTTGCAGCTGCATGAGAAAAGTAATTTGCTTTGCCTTTATTTATTTGTTCCCTGTTGGCTGAAAGTAAACAGACTTTATTCTAGGAAATATGTCTTCTTTGTGAATTTCCTTGCAATTTCATTGTGTCTTTTCTTGCCCAGGTTATCCTGCCCTCACACATAATCCAAATGGCTTCTGTACCTCAACTGATTATGCTTAGATGAAAATTTATTTATGCTGCAATATTACTTCAGCCAGACTTTGGGAATTTAATCTTGTTATTTCTATTTCTGAAGTAAAAGGCTTAGCCCTGGTTAAGAGAAATGCCAGGATTTGCAGACTGGTGAGAAAATATGGGGCTCTGTAGGCCCTAGAAGTCACATTTTGTTTAACTCAGAGGAACCTGAAGTTTTGAATACCAATTTTGCTTTGCAGAGTGAGAAAAAGGATGGTCTGGAGGGATGGGAAATAGCTTTCCCACTACTTTTCCCAGCCCCAGAGTGAAGGGGAGACGGGGAGCCAGGCCCAGGTTGCTGGCATAGGGGTACAGGAGTGCCACCTGGAGACCCTGGGAAACAGGATGCCAGTGGAGTGCATGAACCTTCCCTGGCCTTTTTTAACCAACCCTCTCCTCCCCCTCTTCTGCCCCAAGGTCCTCAGTTATGTTTAGTGTTTTCTGACATAATAATAATACTTTAGTCTGAGTTTCAGGTGGTAACGTTCCTTAACTGTTTTATTTAAAGGAATATATTCAGGGATCTCCTATATTTTTAAATCATTGGTGCATAGTTGACTCATTGGAACATATTCCTTTTACCAGGAAAGATATTGAAGTTCAGTGTTGCTAAATTCACAAAAGGACGACTGCTTATTAAAAAGAGTCAGTTAAAAAAAAAGTATTAAATTTATCAAGGTATTAAAAAGTTTAAAAATTGGCTGAAGTTAACACAGTATGAACAGTGGTTATCTCTGGTATTCTAATTTCCTCTGCATTTCTCATTTTCTCATTTCTCATTTGCATCCCTAGTCATGAGCAAGTGTTATTTTTATAAACAGGATAAATAAGTATTAAAAATTTACAAAAAAAAGCATTTTATTTTAAGCAAATTCATTTTAGTGAACAGCAGCAGAATGAAACCTTTTGGGAAAAAAATGAAGAACAAGTTTGCATTTGAGAAGATAACTATCCCACATTTATTTTCACAAAACTACTGCCCATGACTGGTGAAAAATTTAGAATTCCTTGAGTAGAGTTATATGTCACATCAGTGTTAGTTAAGAGACTTTCTTATCACATTGAGAATATTATTCATTTTGTAACTTTGTTTTTACATAATTTATTCAAAACTAAATACTAAGTGAGACTTATTTGCAAATTATTTTCCTTATTAGGAAAGACCCAATTTCCTTTAAAAAAATTAAGCAATTACTAGGGAAAATTTGAATATATTATTTCTTACATTACTGTGATGTAATCATCCTCCTTATTTTGGTTCATTTATTAACAGAATATTGTATTGTCTAGGTGCCCAGGATTTCTGATAATTTCAGAAGTTTTATTGTATACCAAAGTTCTGCTGATAATAACAATGACATAATGATTACAACAACAATAACCTGCGCTTAGTGTTTTATAATTTACAGAGCACTTGTATACATATTCTCAAATGATCCACAATATCATCCTATCCAGATAAGGAAGCTGATTCTGAATGGTCAAGGGGCTGACTCAGTGTTAGCACCATGTGACATATTGGAAAAAGATTGTGCACTCTCGAATTAGACAGACTTGTATTCAAAACCAACACCATCATGTACTAACTGGCAAACAAACCATGTATCTACTCAGAGACCCATTTTCTTCCTCTTTCCTAATGATGTCTTGAGATAATGAATGTAAAGTGCCTGGCACATAGTTCTCTTCTTGCTTACAAACTGCATCCTAGGTTCAGAGCATCATTGGGGAAATGAATCTCCTGGTTATAGAAGCCTGGCTTCTCTATTCTTTCTTTCTTATTGTGCTGAGGGGTTCTTGGTCACCTTCATGCTCTTGCAGAGCACGAATGCAGATCCAAGACAGCCGAGGTGTCCACTCTCAGCTCTCTGCAGTGCCTAGCACCAAGTGGACCTGTGAAACATGTTTGTTGTATGAATCATTGAGCTATTGAATAAATCTACATGCTTGGTTGCTGGACACAGCACATGAAACACTTACATGTTTGCTCTGGTTGCATTAGTTGCGTAGAGGTAGTAGAAATCATGTAACTTCTACTCTCCATTTCATCTCCATTACTTTGAATCTCTGATGCTGGTGATAACTGCTCTCTTCACCAAAACCCAGGGATGGTAGCCTCTGATTCGCAGAGCCCCAGACAAGATGGCAGAGGTGTGACCTGAATAACTCCCATTAGAACAGGTATGAGCAGGAACTATAGGAATAGAGGTTTCTCAGGATATATTTCTTCATCTAGGCCTGTTGCCCCTTGTGAGCAATGAGGAAGGGAGAATTTTTGAAATGAAAGAGACCCTCGTGGAGGAGTTCTGAATCTTGGGGCTGAGTATGTGGATTGGAAAGAATTGCATTTTTATTTTCACCTACTCCCAACTGACAATTAGCACTTCTTTCAATTATGAATACAGGCAACACATCAAAGTGGTGTTAACAGGACCTATAACTTTGTCGCCAATAGAAATCACAGATATTTTCCATCATACTAAGTTCCTGGCAGACATCTCAAAATATCACCTACATTCATCATTACTTAGAAATTATGATAATTATTGACCTGCTATTAGATCTTGTTATTTCATGTGTTAATACAGGAGACATATATTGCAGTATCACAATTTTATTTTAAAAAGTGTTCTATAATAGTATTTTAATGTAATTGGTATTCTTATATAATTCTCTGGGTATTTTCAAAATATATTTAAGGATTTTATTCACTAGCTTCTAGAAGGGGTCCATGACCCAAAAAAGATTAAGAGCCCCTGCTATGGTCTGAATGTCTGATCCCCAAATTCTTATGTCAAAGCCCTAATCACCAATAGGATGGTATTAAGAGGTGAGGTGGGGCCTTTGGGAGGTAGTTAGCTTTAGATGAGGCTTTGAGGGTCCCTATGATGGAGTTTGTACCTTTATAAGAAAAAGAAGACAGCCTTCTCTGTCTCAGCCATGGGGGAGTGCAGCAAGAAGGTGGCCAGGAAATAGCTCTCGCCAGATACCGAGTTTGTGGTCCTCTTGATCTTAGACTTCCTGGCCTCTAGAACCATGAGAAATAAACATTTGTTGTTTGGCTGCTGAGTCTGTGGTATTTTATTACAGCAGCCGGAGCTGACTCAGCCCCTGTACCAGGGGATACTTGCACTGAGAACTAGTCAGAGATGTGGAATTGGTAGCCCAACATTCACTTAACAGGATAGCCTTTATTCAGGTTTTCACAATGTCATTGTCATACTGCTTAGCAACATTTAGGTATCAGCGTTGTTCCCAACCAGCCCTTTGCCTTATATGAGACTCAACTACTTCCAAGTTATGAGAATTAATACATTAAACTATTAAACTCTTTAAGACAACAAATTAGAATGCTTTCTTGGGAGTATGACTTTAGGAAAACTTAACTGACCCATTGACTCACAGGCCTTGGTGTTTTGACACATATTTCCCCCCTTTGGTAAAGACTTTAAGGACATGTCAAATGGCTTAGTGTCTCACTTTTTTAAAAGTCCTGTGTTTTTGTGGGAAGGGATGGTTTTTCTTTTAAATGTAATTTTATTTATTATTTTCTCCACATATAAACATTTTCTTTTGGATAGATCAAAAGATATAAATTATTATTGATTTATTTATATTGAGTGCTTTTATTTGGCTTTGTATGCATGCTGAGTGTTCACAGAAGGTATTAGATTAATGACTCTGGAGACTGAAGTCTTCTGTTTATCTACTTATTTGGGAAACAAGATTTCTAAGTCATTCAGTGTAAACTTGCCTGCACTATGTAGCTAATTGCCTCAAACTTGGCCCAGGAAACCCTAGCACTTCATCCATGAGCCCATCATAGAACCATAAAAATACTAGCTACCACTCAAAACCATTGTATGAGGAGGTCCTCCCTTCTTTCCTTTTCCCTTCATCCTTTTACTCTCTCCTTTGGTGTTACTAGAATGCCACAGATTGGTATGCTGTGACTTTCTTTTTCCCTTTTGCACCCAAAATACTTATGGTGGCCATAACTATCAATTCTCCAACTCTTCCTAAATTTACTTTCTTCTTCTTTACCTCTTCTCTTATCCCCTATGTACCTATTTTGCTCTGTTTTAGTGGTACGTATCTATTGCTTCCTGAAATAAACAGAAAAATAGATCTGTGAATTTCCAATAATATTCTATGGAGCTGAACTATTTGATACAGGACGGGGAGACAGACCCTGGTCCTGTCAGCTGCATTACTATTTGAATAGTTTTTATCCATTATATTTAAGTATTCCTAGTAAAATTTCACTTGAGCAAAGGGTTTTGTAAGTAAAGGAGTTTAGAAACCGCTGAACTAGAGAATGCCCTTGGCATGGTTTAACACTATACTTTGGCTCTGGTACATGCTAGGGGAAGACTCTGATTGTCTACTTATCCTATGATGTAAACCATGATAAGTGTGTAGTTACATCTGCTCTATTGGCTCCTGAAGCCATATGTGTATGTGGCCAAAAGGACAGAGCTATGTGGTGAGTTATTTGTCTTTGGAGACTGTACTGGGTTGAATTGGGCCCCCTGACAAATCTTTGTCCACCAGAAGCCTCAGAGTGATACTTTATTTGGAAAAAAAGGTTTTTACAGATGTAATCAAGTTGAGACCATACTGGATTAGATTGGGCCCTAATCCAACAACTGCTATCCTTATAAGAGGGAAATTTGGACACAGACACATAGACATACAAAGGGGAGAACACCATGTGAAGATAGAGGCAGAAGTTAAAGTGATGCATCTATAAGCCAAGAAATGCCAAGGATTGCCTGCAACCTTCAGAAGCTAGGAGAGAGGTGGGGGATGGTTTCTTTTTTAGAGCCTCAAGAGAAAACCTTGCTGACACCTTTATTTTCGACTTATATTATCTAGTTAAATGTTCCTACTTTTAAGCAAACTGGTTTGTGGTATTTTGTTAAGGTAGCTGTAGGAAACATATACAGAGTCTAACAATTTCTTCTAGTCCCTTGGTCCTCTCCATGATACCCTCTACTCCCTCTATAAATTCAACATCTATGTAGTCTCTCCCCTGCCCTCTGTTAGGATCTCTTCTAGACTGTTTAAGTTTTGGCCTGGGTCTGTCAGTTTTCTACCCAAGAAGTCTTGTATTAGAAGTCTCATTTTCATTGAATGTATTTGCAGGCTTTGGTGCAAAATGAAAACGTAGGATCCCTCATTAAAAAATTATTAAGAATTTCAAGATAACAGCAGAGCATTAAAGGAGATAAAGGCCACTTCTAAGCATGGGACACTAGGCCACTGTAAAGGTCCTATATCCATGAACATGGCCCTGACTCCCCAACGGGCATTTCTCCAACTTCCTTTACTAATACCGTTAAACTCTTGCCATTACCGTTTTTCTGTTCTACTGTTCTGCTTTTTCCATCAGTACAACACCTTCTGCTTTCATATCAATTAATAATTCCCTAGATCTTCTGGTCTGCCGATGGTACCTTTTCTCACTTTCCAGTGATTTTTTTAGTTTTATTCTTTGGTAAAGTATATTTTATATCATTTTGGAACTTTCAAAAGAAGAAGAAATAGATGTCCCTTTGAACCGAAACCTGGTTTCTTTTAATGACACATGTTTAAGTCATCAGAGATATGTGGGTGGTATATTGGTTTAAAAATCATCTAGTCTCCTATAATTTGTTAAGCTTAGTAGTAGCAACCAGAGCTTTAGAAACACTAAATAATAATATATTTCTAGGGCACATATGAACATCTCCTTTAAAAAATTCACATTATTTTTATATAAAATCATTTTAAAAATAAATTTTGTTATCCATTAAATTGTTAAGCTTCAAATTTGGTGGAGCTCCCTATTGTACAAAGGAATAGTACTTTACAAGGAAAGTCAGCTATTATTAAGGTCTTTTATTATTATTACTTTTTTAGTCAGAGGATGTGGCTTATATATAAAGAGGTAAATGAACACTATAAATTTGAGGAAGGGAAGGAATTTTCTGACTTAGATTATTATTTTTTGCTTTGTATATTCACAGCTTCACAAACTCCTCCCCTAGCAAAAGACAGAGGTTTTAACTGGCACTATAATCTGGTAAAGCCCTTAAGTGAAAGGAGACTTTTATTTACTGCTCTAAAACCCACTACAATTTTGGTGAAATGATTTATCAGAAAGTGTTCAGAGTACTGTGACTGCCTTATACATGAATACATTTTCTGAAAATTTTCTTTGTGAAGGACAACTGCATTTAGCTGTTTCTCTGCCATTCTTTTAATAAAATATCTGTGTATTCTTTCTTGAACTCTGCTTTCTCCTTTTATATAGCAGCCTGGTTTTATTTTGATATCTGCGATATCTTCTTAACTATCTCTGAGGATAGTATTCAGAATTTTAACAAATCTGTTCTGTTCCCTGCATTATCTGTTTACTCTAGGATCAATGATTGTTTTAACTTTGGTCTTCGTGTTTATTGTTTGCTTTCCTCTTGTGTTTGGTGACCTGTTATCTACGCATATTTATCAATGATGGATGACATTAGTTAGCATAGGAATTGAGGCAGTTTTCCTCACTAATTTCTCCAGTTGGCTCTTCTCTGAAAACTGACAGTAGTCGAGTGGACAAAGTTGTGTTTTCAGATAGCTGATATGGATGAGGAGCCACAACTGCTTTCAAATATTAAATTATGAAGGGATTTTTACTGTACTTTACCCTTGCAAAATCTTCTTCTTATTCTCCCTCCTCTTCCTTCACCTCCTCCTACTCTTTCTTCTTAAAATTTTTTTTTATTTTGTTTTGTTTTAGAAGTTAAGTTATCTTAAATTCTATACTACCTTTTTTTTTTCAGCATGAGTGATCTCTCTAATAGTCTCATGCAAGGCTATTGTTAACTAAAAGCAGTAATGGGCCTAAGTGTAAAGCAACTGCACACACAGCCCTAATTCAGGGGCTGGTTTCCTTATTGGTGGGACCAATTTATATTCTCACAAGCAGTGCCCAAGGCTTCCCTTTCCCTACATCATTGCCAACACTTGTTATCTCTTATCTTTTTGATAGTAGTCATTCTAACAAGTGTGGGGTGATATTTCATTGTGGATATCTTATTTCTGTGATGATTATTAGTGTTGAGTATTTTTTTTATGTCTCTGATGGCCATTTGTGTGTCTTCTTTGGAAACTGTCTATTCAGGTCCTTTGCCCATTTTAAAATCAGATTGTAATATTTTGCTATGAGTCATATGAGTTCCATAATTTGGGTATTAACCTCTTATCAGACAGATGTTTTGCAAATATTTTCTCATGTTATAGGTTGCCTTTCACTTCATTGATCATCTCTTATGGTGTACAGAAGCTTCTTAAACAACTATTGCCACTTGTGTATTTTTACTTTTGTTGCTTGTGCTTTTAGTGTCACATCCAAAAATTTATTGCCAAGAACAATGTTGAGGAGCTTTCTCCTCTGTTTTATTCTAGGACCTTTACGATTTCAGGTTTTGCATTCAAGTCTTTAATCCTTTTCAAGTTAATTTTTGTGAGTGGTGTAGGATGGGGGTACAGTCTCATTCTTTTACATGTGATTATTCAGTTTTCCCAGCACCATTTATTGAATAGACTCTTCTTTCTCCAGTGAATATTCTTGGCTTCCTTGTTGAAAATTACTTGACTACATATGTAAGGATTTATTTCTAGGCTTTCTATTCTGTTCCATTATTCTACATGTCTGTATGTATGCCAGTACCATTTTTAATTATTATAGCTTTGTAATATATTTTGAAATCAGGATGTGTACTGCCTCTTTGTTCTTTCTCAGAATTGCTTTGGTATTCGGATCTTTCATGGTTTCATACAAGTTTTGTTGTATTTCTGGGAAAAATGCTTTTATAATTTTGATAGAGATTGCATTGACTCTAGAGATGGCTTTGGGCAGTATGGACATTTTAACAATATTCATTCTTCCAATACATGGGGTGTATTCCCATTTATTTGTGTCCTCATCAATTTTTTTCATCTCAAATGTTATAGTTTTTAGATCTTTCACCTCCTTGGTTAGATTTATTCTTAAGATATTTTATGGTTTTTGGTGCTATTGTAAATTAGATTGTTTTCTTTATCTTTTTCAGATATTTTGTTGTTAGTGTATAGAAATACAAATCATTTCCGTGGGTTGATTTTGTATTCTTCAACTTCACTGAATTTATCTAGGGACAGACAATAAACTTAAATGAACAGGAAAAATATTTAGAGATATGTGCTGTGCAGAGAATTAAAACAGTGATTGTGTACACAGACTGGGTGACTAATTTACATTTTGTGGTCAGGAAAGTTCTCTGCAGAGGTAACATTTGAGCTGAAATCAGAATAACAGCCTTTTACTTGTTGCATACTATGTAATTGACAGAGACAACAGCTTTTTAAGATTGTGCATCATCCAGCATAATTCCTAGATGAGAGTTCTCAAGCGCAACCACACAGTGTTCCCTGAAGTATTGGGATAATCTGGTGCAATGATGAGTGATCCCAAGCATGGTCAGAAATTACACTATTATTTTACCTGAACCAAATCATGATTCAGTGAAATATTAAGTTCCCATGACCCTTTTACTTTTGATTGAAAGAGACTGTGGGATGCTGGGCTGATGACAAAAGCAGGGGGCTGCACCAGCTAACCAAGCCCAAGGAATTGTGCAATTTGATGGTTGCCAAAGATGATGTAGAAAAATAGAGCTTTGGCATGGGGGAAGTATTAAACTCAGGCTCTCTTCTTCCTGCTAAGTATTAGTCCCAGGCACATTTGGAAATGAGCACTCGGTGGAAGGGAAGGAATTAGAAAACAGTTGACCATTTTGTAGATTCTCTATGGTCACACAGAAAGAGGGAAGATAAGTGTCTTAGACTGCTTCAGGGCTTAATCTCTATGCACCGCCCTGATTGATAGATTTGGAACCATGAGAAAGACTCTAATGTGATACAGCTGTGAGATTGGGAGATGGTGTAAAATAAAGGCTTAAAGCATAGTAATGTGAATAGTATGCATCTCCAACTTACTGGAAATTTATTTTCATTGATAAGTTCTATAAGAAAACCTATATATAATGAAACCATACTGAAATGAAATTATTTTAATTTATCTTGGGGGTTTTAGTATACCCAATTGTTAATTGAAGAATATCATCATCAAAAATCAAAGATAAATTTTCTCTATATATACATATACTCTGGTTATGGAACAACACATGTTCATTACAGAAAAAAGCCATGCAGTTATGGTTTCTATGTACCCACAGACGGCCTTAAATGTAGATGAGACCCAGCTATAGGTGCTTGAGTCCATCTAGCTAGGGTCTGGCCCCAGGTTAAGAATTCATTCATACAGATTCACTTGCGTGGATATCTTTCCAGGATGTTCTTGTAAGGCACTATTTAAAAACAGTACACTTCCACCTATGGTATAAACAGGCTCTGTTCTTATTCTTAAGCCCAGAGTATCGACAGAAGACATTCATGGGTAGAAAATCAGGATACTGCATGCCTAAAGAAACAGACACTGCTTATTAGTCAGTGAAGAGGAATCTTTCTTCCTTTCCAAGGCTGTATTTCTAACTCCTCTCATGTCCCTTAGGACCTTGATCCACTAATTACCTTTTTTCTTTCATATTATCTCTTCCTTTCATTGGCTTCAGTTCTTTTGTCATAAAAATTCTGGAGTTGTTTTTCTTATAAAGAAATAAAAACGTTTCCTTTGACTTTGCTGTTCCTTCAGGCTGTCTTCCTGGGTCTCTAGTATTCTCACTGTCAAACCCTTTGAAAAAGTGGCCTGTGCTTACTACCTACGTTCTCCTACCCCCAGCTGACAAATTTTGTTACTCCTCATCAACATCAGCTTCATAAATGACCTAAACCCTCATTTGGCAGCCACTTGAGAGGGGCATGTTCTCCTAGGGGCAACTGCAGATGATTTCTGTCATGAAGAATGTTTGGATATACAAAAATCTTAATAGCCCTGTTCTTGAGGCTGAAATGGAGTTTCTATACTGGTCTATATGAAAAGCCACACTCCTTCACATCTACTGAGACTGAAGGTGAGGGTGAGGAAGTTTGGACTGCCACTTAAGAGAGAATCTCATACCTACTAAGATACCTCAGATAGAGAAAATGAAACAATTGTTTCAAATATGAGCCCAAATTTAGTATGCTAAAGAATCTAATGTTTTCATTGTCAGGAACTCGCCATTAATGTTCAGCAGTGAAATAGAAATGTGTGCGTCTTTTGTTCAGTTCCCCAAGAAGTGGACCCTGAGCCAAGGATTTAAGTCTAAGTAGTTTGTTAAGGTGCAGCCCCCAGAGGAGAACAGTAAGGGAACAGTAAGGGAAGCAGCAGGGGTTCGGAAAGAAGTGAAGAGGGTGAGAATTCAGGCGACGTCCCAGACTCAGTCTGATCTCTTGTGCTGCTTGGTGTTTATCCCACTTGAGACACAGCTGGGCTTCAGCACTGCCGCACGAGTACGTCATTGGCCACAGGCCACAGTGTGGGTCAAGGTGGATCAAGGTGGACATAAAATTTCTAGGTTCTTCCCCTTCTCCTTACTGCGTAGGGGCCTCCAGTGTCTAAGAGAAAGCCTCTGGAAGTTACAGGCAAGAAATAATAGCAAAATCACACTGAAGCTAGGGTTGGTAAACAGAGCTACTACAAGGGATCCAGAAAGGAACTGGTCAAGTCTCGCACAGTGTCTGTTACATATGCCTGAAGTCTGTGTTCCTCCAGCATGATGGTGCCAGTGTAAAGTGCAGCATTTGCAAGGCACCCAGAACCCTGGAATCTTTAATAATGGATCAACCCAGGACTGGTGGGGCCATTCTGGTGACAATCTAGAAGTGCTCAGGGATGCTAACTATGAAAGTAGCAATCCTGTTCCTTTTTAATTGTTCCAGAGAATTCAAACAAGTCTTCAGGAAGACTTGTACAAAGATGTACAGTGCAGCCTTGTTTGTGGAAGCAAAAAACTGAATAAATATAAAATATAGATATAATGCCCCATATAGGGATTTTTTTCCCCTCACATACACAGATCATTCATTATTGTTTTGTTCTGTAAAACAATATAACTATATTTTAGATCTTTTTTATGTACTATTTTTATAATTTGAAGAGCAAAAATTATTTATGAGGAAAATAATAAATATAAAAGAATTAACTGAGCTAAAAATGCAAATAAGCAGCAGAAATAAGGAGTAGCAGGAATATGGACAATAAATATCTTTAATGATTCCTTCCCCTTTCTAAGACCACGTGGGATTTTTTTGGGGAAGTCACCCCCTTCACCCTCCACCACCACTCCACCACTTCCCCACTCCAGCTTTAGGAGTTGGCTCTGCTTGGCCTGATCCAGTCAGAATTCCATCCCTCCCAAGAGGAGCATGATTTAGAGTGAGGGACGGTGATCTAGGCCTAACCGCATTAGGTTTCCTAACAGAGAGAAAAGACTGGACCTAGGAGATCAGTTTTTTGTTATGCACAAATGTATGCCTTAAGACCCCGAAGAGCACATATGTTCCCTTTACTTGACCACACTTGGTAGATTTCTCATTTTAGGACTAAAAAAAAACCACAGGAATTGAACTGCAGTTAATCCCAATTATTACACTTAGAAACAGAGAGCTATAATTCATGGAGAAATGTCTTTATTCTGCAAAAAACATGGAATAATGGAATGAGACAGGGCTGTGCCCTGTCGGTGTCTGGGGCCTGTGATTTGGTTGGCATATGATACTACATAGTCTGGGAAGTGTCTGTGACTCCTCCCAACTGGGACAAATATATCAGAACACTCAATATACAACTGTATCTACCATCATAGAATCAAATTCAAATAAAAGATAATCATTTCCACATAGATATATTAGGTAAGAGGACTGCGGTTTGGGATCAAAAAGGAAAAATTTGTGAAATTCTCTATATTCCCTTAGGAAGATTCCATGACTCTTCTGATTATATCTAGGTTTGGCATTGTTATTCCTAATTTATTATCTCCCAGGAAAAAACACAAAATCTACTGAATAACGTTGATGCTGAAAGCTTAGAAAACCAGGAGTCATAGGACTTCTGGGTTCATCAGATCAAAAGTGAACTATGCTAGCGTGCTTCTTGGGGAAGGCCTGGCTGTGCTGTTACAATGTTATTTTTCAGTTCTTGATTATTCCCTGATTCTAAGAACTGTGGCCTGTCTACTTTCAGTTTTAGAAACAAAAATGCCAGAGTATAGGGGCTGACCAAATATAGACACTGGTTTGTCTTTATTACTTCTTAGAGGAAATTGTGGCAGAATCTTCTCCAAATGTAGAATTATTTAAAAAACACTGGGGTTTTTAAATGTGAAGACACCACTGGAATTTCAGAAATAATCAACTGAATATGGTGGACTTGTGTCCTCATTTAACTTTCTGTGTGTGATGGGAAAAAAATCAATAACTACAGTGCTATACTACATTATATTACAAATAAAGAAATTGTAGACTCTGAGTTTCAGCACTGAAGAGGCTTGGGAAGACTGGCAGTGCATTTCCTTCACTCCACACATATATCGTGTTTAATAATCTAGAATGGACTAATAATACTATTAAATTTAAAAATAGAGGTAACAGACTAGTGAAAGACTTGCATTTACCTTGGCTATTTCTTGGACTTAAACTCCAATTTGTCTTATTGCCTTAATTTCAAATTTTCTGGATAGTTTTATTTTTGGATGAAGAATAACATGTATTTACTGACTTAAAAATCTCATACTGTAGAGACAATAGTATGTTACCTGTTGTCATGCCATTCTCCTGGCAGTGACATAGTTATGCTCACTACCGTAAGAGTGGTAAAGCAAGGGCCCTCATACTGTCTTCATTGATGTCATTTTCATCTGAAGTTGAAAGAATTTTGACTACTCTTGCCTTTACTGTCCCCTATGCTGACATCTACTGAGCCACCACTAAGCACTTCCTTGCATTTATTTAGTTATACACCTGGTTTTGTGTTCCCAGCAACTAAAACAGTTTGGTATGGTGGGTGTTCACTATATCTGCAATGAGTGAAAAGATGAATCCAAAGATGAGAGGAAGGGAGGAAAGAAAAGGTAGAGCACAGGGGATTTTTAGGGCAGTGAAACGTTTCTGAATGACACATAGTAGTGGGTAAATGTCACTATATCTTTGTCAAAACCCATAGAATGTACAACACAAAGCCTGAATCCTAGTATAAATTATGGACGTCAGTTAATGCTATTGTATTAATATTGTTTTGTCAAAAAACTACACTAATATAGGAGATAAATACAAAGTGGAACTGTGTGCAAGGTAGGAGAAAAGAGCATATGTGGACTCTGTACTTTCTAATCAATTTTTCTGAAAAACTAAAACTACTCTAAGAAACGTAAGCCTACCGATTTAAACAACAACAAAGATAAATCAAATGACTTGGAAGAGATGGTCTTAGCATGTGTGAATTATAAGCAACAGGAAACCAATTTTAACTAGTGTAAGCACAAAGGTAAATGTGTTGTTCTGCTTACTCAAGCCAAGGGAAAGTATCAGGGAAAATTAGAACCAGAGACTTAAATGTTCTTTTTCATTTTAGTAACAATCTAGATTGACTTTCTTCAAGATACCCAAATTGCAATGCCCTGCGACTTCTAGGCTCACACCCTCCTTGGCTTGCCACTGTGGGAAATGGCTCTTTCTTACTTTAGTCCTTATTAGAAAAATCCCCAAGGGATATTGGTCAGCCTAGCTGGAAATGTAAACACCTTCAGACCATTTAAAGGGTTTGAGAGACTGGCCCCATTGGTATATGGTCTTTACAGGCTGGAAACAAGTAGGCATGTAGGAACCTATTGTAGTTATCCTGACAAGAAATGTGGGTGGCTCAGAAGAGGATGGAAGAGGTAGAGAGAAGTGCTTAGCTTCTGGATCTGTTTGGCAGATAAGGGATAAGGTATGAGAGAAAAGAATGGGAAATTACTTCAAAGATTTCATCCTGACAACTCAAAGGATGGAGCTGTCTTTAACTGAGCTGTGATGGTTAATTTTATGTGTCAATTTGAGAGGGCTAAGGGATGCCCAGAGAGCAGGTAAGACATTATTTCTGGGTGTGCCTAAAGAGATTAGCATTTGAATCAGAAGACTGAATAAAGCTCCTCAGTTCTTCTCACCAATGCTGGCTGACATCATCTGTCTGTAGAGGGCCTGAAGAGAAAAAAAGCAGAAGGAGGGTAAATTCTATCTCTTCTTGAACTAGGACATCCTTTTTTTCTTGCCCTTGGACTTTGGCTACCCTGGTCTCGGGCCTCTGAACTCTGGAACTTATAACAACAAGTGGAGTGCTCCACAGTTCTCAGGCTTTTGGCCTACAACTAGGAGTTAAACTACTGGCTTCCTTAGTTTTCAGGCCTTTGGACTTTGACTCAATTATATCACTGCCTTTCTTGTTCTCGAGCTTGCAGATGGCAAATTATAACATATCTCAGCCTTTATAATCACATGAGCTAATTCCCATAATTCCCTTATACATACATACATACATATGTATATGCATCCTATATGTTCTGTTGGCTGTTTCTCTGGAGAACCCTGACTAATACATGAGTAGAGGGATATTATGATGGTATTAGGTTAGAGGGATATTAGGAACTTAGTTTCAGATATAGTAGGTCTGTTAGCCATCCAATTGGAGATGTCAAATAAGTAATTGTGTATATATGAGTCATTTCCTCCAGGTAGATATCTACATGACATATAGTTTATGGACTGTAATTGTTTATTGCCCAACTCCTTCCCCTAGAATTCCAGCTCCATTGGAGCAGGAACTTTGCCTGTTTTTGTTCACTGCTCTATCCCCAGTATCTAGAAGGATTCCTGGGGCATAGTAAAATTTATCGGAAAGATGAATGAAGGAATGAATGAGGGAGTTATGTTTCAGCACAATATAGGTTGAGAATAAAGCACAGTTAGGAATTATCTATTTGAAAGTAAAATTGCCTGCCTGGCTGTTACTAGAGAGATTTGCGACAGGCATTGTGAAATAAACATTTTCTTTGAAGAACTATGTAAAAAAATGAAGAGACACTCACAAGGCTTCTGTAAACTTTTATTTTATACTTATGGCCCACTTGCCAATGCAGGACCTTGGCTTCTGGCTCATTTTACAGATTTACTTGGAAAGATGTGATAAAAGTAGAAACTAGAAATCTTCCCACTAGTAAACCACAGTTACTTACCAGTCCATAAACAAAATATACATTGAAGCCTTTGTTGTTATTCAGAAATCTATGACTTTTTGAACTTACAAAATGCATTTTTCATATGCAAGAAGCAAAGCATATTTAAAAAAAAGACAATTGGCTAAACAAAACGACGTGAACCTATGGCTTATATTATAGGCATATATCACTGCATGCAATGTAATGGAATTTGACTGCTAACAGATAAAAGAGTCCTGCAATTGGATCAACTGGAAACTGATATCATTCACATATGACTGTGCTAAAATATAGCCCAACATATCATTAGGTAATTTATCATCAGTAATTTATCTGGTGGAATCTGATGGAAACATCGGACTACTTGTCAATCTAATCACCACACAGAGTTGAAGATTGGGACAATATAATACTTCCAAGTTTAATGCCTTTTGCTCTAGTACAGAAGATAATACAACCCCAAATACTGCTTTATCAAACCAACCAACCAACCATCCAACCAACCATCCAACCAAAACCCTATTGTTAACCAATGGCTCATCTCCTTTCGTGCTGCATCCCATATTCCATTTGTAATGCTGATATGGTCATAAGACTTATGAACACAGATAGATTAAAACTGATTGAGGATTGTTGTCAAGGTGAACACCAACTAGATTCCACTCAGTGTGCGTGCTCTGGCACAGCTTTAGGGCATTATTATTAGATTACATGTCCATACATACCATCACACACATGCATGTAGCACACACACAGATACATTCCATAGAGACAATCACAGAAAAATTGGCTAAAAGAAATGTACAGTTGTTTATATATATTTATATACACACAGTAAAAGATTTTCTGCTATACTCACAGTCTGTAAACTTGGGAAATGCCCAGTGAAAGTCACTCTGAGCCCTTTGAAATGGTGACCATGTGAGTATTCGGAGTAGTGGGGTTGTTTAAGTTAATACTGGAAACCCAGAAAAGTGGAAAACCACAGTTCATGGTGGCATTAGGGGGTAATTGTATTCCACTGACATGATAAACTCAGCTGGCCACTTTGAAATTATGTTTCCTGTATGGAAAACAGGATGACCAAAGAGTCTACTACCAGTTAATATTTTAAGAGAAAGGAATATGAGGTGATATGTATAATGTATACACACACACACATATATAATGTACAATGTACATATATGTGAATATATGTATATATCTGCATATATATACATATAAATGTTACCATTACTAAAAAAAAACTCAATGAAAATTTCCAAATCTTCTAAAGGTATTCAATCTTCCCTCCTAGATGTGCTTTAGACTTCTATGCATTGCACTCAACATCCTAGATATAGTTAAATGACATGGACATTTAAATTTTTGTGTATGATATTGATTTTACATAAAAGATATTCTCAAAAAAAGATTGGGCTTATTAAAAATATAATGATTTGATTCAAGCATTATTTTTAAATTTAACATAAAAATTTCAGGATCTCCTATAATGAAACACCATTAAAAAAATATAGGTTCTTAAAAATGTTTGAATAGCAGCTATTAAACTGCGTATGTGGTTATCAGTTTTAAGTGCCTGTATTTGTTGCAGCTTGAGAATTTATGTTTTAAAAATAAAACAATGACATGAGAAACATTAACCTAATTTTTCACCCGAATTCTGTTTTACTACTTCTTCTTCTTCTTTTTTTTTTTTTTTTGTAAAACATGTTTAAATAAATTCAAACAAGCATTTTCAGGCTACCATGTGGTTAAAAAATGTCAGTGACTTAAACCCATACTGTGTTTGGTTAAAAGAAAAATTACTTAAAAAATAGAAAACCTTTCATAATCTCTAAACTTCCATAGTGACTGGTTCTTACTGAACATTTGACAAAACTTCCATGAAAGCTAGTCATGTACTTGAAAATTATTTTCACTTAAAAGCAGTATATATCTTTCTGGTTTCATTTAATAGTCTCCTTTCCCCTTGCCAACTCCCATCATTTTTTAGTCCTGAATATAATATGCAGAAAATGTAAATTCGATAAATTAAGAAGTAAGATTCATTTAATATGTGGGTATAAACTAGTCCACTATGATGTTTTGGAAATCATTTTCTGGGGTGGGACTGAGTCAACGGAGAAATGCTTTCTGGAGACATAGCTGCTGTGTGATTTTTTTTCTCCAATACAAGTTGAAGGAATATTGACTAATGTTTCTTAAGATGTTTAGTTTATACTGTCCTTGTGGCTGCTCCTCTCTGTGTTGTGGTTGTTTTGTTCATGGTTCTTCCACTGGATGCTTGTTCCATTCATGGGGACTGAGGTCATCAGACTTTTGGACTGGTAACAGCAGCAGCACAGACAAGACTGGGGAAAGGAACAGATGCTAAATGACATGAGCCTATTAGCCTATTCTCAGCAGAACATAGAGGCCTTGGGCCTCTACTAACAAGGAGTAAACGCCCACATGCATTTGAGGACAGAATGCAAGCCTTATCAGTAATCTAGGGTATGGAGTCTGTAATCTCTAGGTGGAAGTTAAACTGTCCATTATAGTAAAGAGAAATAGATCCCTATTTTCTCGTTGTAATTCTGTTCACCAACTCAAGAGAGGAAGGGAAGAAGTTTTGGTCAGAGAGGAGAGTGCTGTAGGACTTGGGGTGGGCATGAGTGGAGAAGGGCTGTGGGGGCCTGGCATTTCTTCATTGTGCACCACCTGTGTGGTTCTCTGTGTTGGGCACCTCATCTGATGCTCACAGCAGCTTTAGGTATTAGGTGCTATTTTCCTACCATGTTGGATGAAACTACTAAGTTTCATCTATTTGTTTGATTCTTGGTTAATATATCTGTTTCCTTTTAGATTGTAAGTTCCACCAGGGCAGTCACTGTGTTTTGTGTCTCCACACTTATCTTGAATAACAATAAACTCATCCTGAACACTTATTGTTTCAAGAATTTAACATATATTAACCCACTGAATACTACTTATGAGATACTGTGAGAGTCCTATTTTACCAGGAGCAAGCAACCTAAGGAAGCAGGAGCGGCACCTCCCAGACCTGGGTCTGTCAGTAAGTACAGAGCTGTGATGTAAATCAAGATTGTTTGCTTTCAGAGACTGTACCCTTGATCTCTATGCTACTCTTCCTAGTATGTACTGTGAACTAAAGTTAAACATCCTAACCAGAGATAACAGACTACAGTTAGGATTAATTCTGTGCTAAAATCATTCCAGGAAATGGAAAAATGACACATCACTAAAAAGTGTTTGGAGCTTCTCGGGGACATGGGTTGGCTTAGTTAGCTAGAAGGGGGTTTGAAGAACAGAAGAAAACTGATTTTGAATGCAATTACATTAGTTCAGATTCCCAGAGCAACATACATTTACTTTCCTTGAAGAAGCTATTATTAAATATATATTATTAAGTAGCATTAAGCAAGTGCTTTCTTAACAATAGAGTTTATGTTTTGTTGAGACTGTTGATAAAGTCTAAGAGAATGTAATGATGTAAGGCAGGAATGGGTTTTATGTATGTGGCCTGGAGCTCACATTTGAGCATTTCTTTTTAAAAGAGAGTACCAAATTGGTATGTTATCAAGTTAGTTATTTTTAATTTTAACCTCTGAATAGATATTGTTTTTCTGTTATGCTGACAATTTAACCCTCTTTCTGGGTAACAAAATATGATTTTCACTTCTCTACTGAACAGTACAGCTGATGAATGCAATATTTGTCAAATGTAATTAGCCATGTCTATTGACTATTAATATACTTATTTGATTATCTTTGAAAATACTTGCAAAACAGTCTTACCTGGAAACAATTTTTAAATTTCTTGCTCACAAAATATAGAGCTATTGGGTTTATACATGAATTCATAGTTGCCAAGTTAATACCGATGTAATCCATGAGCAGTAAGAAACTAGAGCAAAAGAAAATAGAGTAATTAGAACATAATGTTTTTAAATCTGAAAAACTAGCATTTATCCCTTGAATAAGCATTTTCCCCTCTGAACCCATTTCTTATAGGTGACAGTCAGAATGTTGTTAAGTGCTTGTTTAAATAGCAGTTTAGTTCTATAGAACATTAACCTGCCTTTTGGTTAGCTCAAATCATTATGCACACCCTCAGGAGGGGATCAGTAAGATTATGGACATGGCTTACATAAACTTTGGGATCTGTTATGGGCTATGTCAACTATAGAAAAAATAATCAACTTTGCAGTTTTAACTTTCAGTGCGCAAGAGAATGTAGACCAGATGGTTTTCAAAAGTATTATGAATGTAAAAATCAGACAAGCTCCGATTTGCTAATGGATACATATGATCGTACCTAAGTAATTCACATCGGTTCTTGTCCATCTCATCATACACGGTTTTCTTCAAAATACGGCTTAAATGAAGAGGGAACCAGCACAGGGCAAAAATTACAACCAAGCAGAAAACTGTTTTTGCCACTTCTCGACGCTAAAGTGAGAAAAAAAAAGTACAATAAGTTGAATGCTTTTCTATTAAGTGAAAGAACTACACAATAAGGAAGTAGCAGAGAAAGAATAGCTCAAAGGAGAGACAGAACAGCCAGCCTCACAGTATCTCTACTTCTTCAAGATGCAGAGTCCAACCTTATGGTCAAGGTGTTGCTAATAGTTCTTTAGGGCAGCTGCCAGAAAGGATGGTGGTATCAGGCTGGTAATTAGGGCCAGAGGAGAGATTCTATGGCAGGGCCAAGGTGTGAACTAAGTGGAGTTGAGCCAACATTTGGAAAACAAAATAGGAGTAGGAAACAGAAAAGAAAAATCAACAGCAATGTATTTTCTCCATTCCTTGATCTTGAAGAAAACATTGTGAATTTTTGCTTTTAAAGTTCTTTTATTAATGGCATGTAGTTCCCAAAGATACATTGTTTACAAACAAAGGGATGAGCATAAAGGATTATCAGCAATGATGATTAGAAAAACCTAGACATGCTGATCCTGTACTGACTTCAGTTGAAGGTTCCCATGCCTTCAGGTCTGCACAGGATCAGAGATACCATAAGTTAAGAATTATCTGCAACCAGTCATTTGTGTGCACAATGCTTGAGTATTATAATGCATGCATTCAGGAGTCTAACTAGGAACATAAAATGCAAATCATCTGTAACTGGGATCAGTTAATGTCAAAATAAACCTGATTGAAAACAGGGTTTGGAAAGGTAATGTTGGTTCAACCCAAAGCATATACCATTAAATATGGGAAACCTACAGTAAACCCAGATAGTTAATAGAGTCATTTAAAAAGATTTGGGGGCAGCTGTCAAAAATTGCTATATTTGCTCAAAGAACTGGGAGGTCTTTAATCTTTTGGAGTTATTGGGCTAGCTGGGATGTGGCTTCAGAGAACACTTAAACCAAGCAATGATTGAGAAAATTAAAGGATTCTAATCTGCAGGAATGGAGGATCATTTTAAAGGGTCATTTTGTGTACACAGAAAGACAGTGTGCCTGGAAGAATAAAAGAGAGTATCAGGAGAGATCATCTCTGAGCATGTCCTCAAAGAGTATAACCCCTTTAAAAGGTAATATTGATAAGTCGCTCTGACAGTCTATTTCCTTACTCAATATCCATTCTCCTTTTTTTCTTATTATCAGTAAGATCCCTGATTTTGTTATAGAAGTGAGGAGTCTGTCCTAATCATATGCCTGACCACCGGACACAGTTCTGAGGAATTAGATTAAGTAGAAATTGTTGTGTGGGGTTTCTGTAAAGCTGCTTAAAAGTTAGGATACTCCTTAGGTGCACACACACTCATGTGATCCGTGTTCTTCCTCTTTTTGCTGCCTAGAAATCGGATATAAGGATAGGGCTATAGCTGCTGTCTTCCAATACTGAAGGAAAGGTCGGCAAAACAGCAGGCCTCTGACTATTAGTCCTTTTACCACTAAACCAATAACATCTGAACTTCTTGCTGTGGGAGGAAGATAGACCCTTCCTTGGTGTATTCAGTATGATTTTGGGTTTTCTGCTACCAGCATCCAAACACAATCACTAACTAATTAAGTTGTTGTCAGTATAATGAAGAGAAATTTGAGAAACCATGGAAGAGGCAAGATCCGGTAGGATCCTAGTCAAAAGGATGGCAGGGCCCTTCACTCTGAGCTAGCTCCCCCACAGTCTCACTTGCAGGCCTTCCAGCTAGGCTTGCTCGTCTGTTCTTGGAACCTGCTATATCTTTGAAGATGATACAAGGGAACATCTGCTGCATGAAGACCAAGTTTTGACTTCTAATCTCCATTTGACTGAGTCAATCTCTTAACTAACCTGTGTAAATAAGAATAATATCTGTCCTGCCTCTCTCACAGCATGTTTAGAATAATCAAATAAGAAAATGACATGGAAATGCTCTTCAAAAACTTAAAAAAATGCTATGTAAATGTGAAGCCTCATCATATTATTATTACGCCCAACCCCAATTTAATTATTTTTAGAGCAGATACTACTTACAGTTTAAACAGGCTCTATGATTATAGTGCTGATGCAAAAATCAACATTTAAAAAACTGTTTTCACAAATCTATTTTAATTAATTACCTTTATCTCTGGAATGAGAGGTAAAATTGCTTAAAATGATTCACATGTGACATACTTGAAATTTTTCATGCATGAACAAAGTCATACTAAAGTTTCTCGATATAATTTTCCTGTTAAATTTCAGTAGAAGATAATAGCTAGCATTTGTATGGTATGCTAAATTTTGCAAAGTACATATATGCACATTAATTCCTTTGATTCCAGTAATAACATTGATTTATATGTTGTTATGCCCAGTTTACAGATAAGGAGCTAAAGCTCAAGAAAATCAGAACAGTAGTTGAGAAGTTACTGATGAAGAATGATGTTTGTGTATGATAATTACATAGGCCAGATTTACAGGCTTCCATCAACAACTCATTAACTTTTGGTGTGGTTGGGTATCCTTATATACCTCTTTGTTGGGACTTAGAACTTACCTACAGCCCCAGTTTTACTCTTTGAATTAATATCAACATTTTCTGAGTACTTACTATGAGTTGGATGCTATTAGACACTTTATGTGCATTAGGTAATCCCCTTGATGTATTATTCTACATAATTTATGAGGAACTGGAAGCTCAGAGAGATTAAGCAATTTTCCCAGTGTCACAGAGAAGTTGGTGTTGGTGATATAGTGGTGAGCATAGCTGCCTTCCAGTGGCACAGAGCCAGCAAGGGTAAGACTCAAGTTTTGCCCTCTAAAAAGCCCACAGCTTTCTCTGTTCTACTTACTCCTGTTGGTGCAGGAGGAACCAACAGAAGCCTCCTGTCAACTTGTTCAAATTCCTTCTAGAACTTTGGGCCTTCTAAAATTCAATCTCTTCTTGTGTACCCAACCTCGTTTCCTGTCAAGAATCTTACCTATGATGATGTTGATATTGCTCTAATGAGGTTCATCTCCTCCTCCACTCCCTAAATGTGTAGCACCCATGCCATGTTCTAACTAGACTCCTATTCTCCCACCTGAAATGCCCTCTGTCCTTTTTTTCCACCATCAAATCCATTTATCCTCCATGAGCAGTTCAATCTTCCTTCATGAACAGTTTTCCATGCCTTTATCTCATATCTTCCTTGGCTTTCCTTAGCATAGGCAACTTTTGCCATACCTTGTGATTCTATTTTCTGAATGTTTCATGTTTCTACAAGACTACAAAGCCTGCTAGGGAAGCAAGTCATATACTTCTTTTTGTCCTGGCACAATTCCAAACTAAATTCAACACACACACACACACACACACACACACACACAGAGAGAGAGAGAGAGAGAGAGAGAGAGAGAGAGAGAGAGAGAGAGAGAGAGAGAGAGAAATGTATGTGGTCAATATACTCTGGGTGAAATAAGTGAATAGTTCTTCTCTATTGGGCCCAGCTTCCAGGGCTACCCATTTCACATAGGTAGGCTCCCTATTTCACAAAAGAAATTCTTGATACCATAAAGAAGAGAGGACATACAAACAAACGTGACGATATTTTTATTTTTAGGAAACCAGGATAAATCTGCTAAATATAGTATTTGTAGGCTTTTTCTCATCAAGGACAAAAACAGTCTTGGCTAGATTTTCATAATCATATTAGGTTTACCTGTTTAAGATGTTCACTGAGGGCAATTCTCAAGCTGCCATTTCTTCTGTTTAACATCTCACAAGTCATTAGGGTGTAGAAGATTGCAGTGCACACCAAAGGCATGCAGAAATAGAACCCGAAGAGCCACCAATCCTTTACATCTTGGTAGAACTATAGAATGAAAAAAAAGGGAGAGAGAAGGAGGGGCATTATGACATAAGTTAACTGTGCAGGGCCCCTGGGAGCTTCAAAATATTCATGCCGTCAGATATGTTTGTGTATTCACAGTCTCTGATTGTGGTAATGGGCTTGAGGGTGGTGCTCAAAACTCAATTGGAAACTTCAGAAATTATCCTGGCTTTATAACAGCACATGACAAAACTGCATTAAAAAAGTTATCCTGACAAAGATATTTTTTATAAACTGAAGTTGACTTTAATTATACAATGGAAGGGCTATAAACAATAAAAATAATTCTCTTTCAAAGCTTACAAAACATGATTATGAGACATACAGAATATATATTTACCTTTATTGATGAGTCTTAAAATTTTGCTAGTGCCTGGTTTACTTTTGACTATTATGATCCAAGTGTACTTAGTGTGAATATCTTGTTTGGAAACAGCAAAGGTTATGAATGGCTTATCTGTGTAGCTTTGGTTACTGGGAGTTAGCCCTTTGCCTGGTATGCTTGCTATGTGACCTCGCAGCCAGCCAGTTTGAGCCATCAATAACTGTGCCCCTTCTTGCTCTCTTCTAATACTTACCACCTGGAAACTATTGAGACAGAGTATGTTATCTCAAGGCATATTTAGCATTATCTCCTTGTGGGCAGGATTTGCAAATACCAGGATTATTAAAGGAGAAAATTTAATACCTTATGAAAATGGAAATTGGAAATTTATATCTAAATTCCTTATCCCACTAAATAAATCACCAACTTGGGAAGAAATGCTTTTCTTTTCCTTATTCTGTTTCTCCAGATTGTTTATTTACTAAGGATAATGCAGCCTCCTGTGATATCTCAGTTCCCACAGTAAAAACTAATCACGCGGCTCTGTGAAAAACTGGACAGTTTCTGAATATAGAAAGAGGCCCAGTAGGCTACATTTAGAGCATGTCTATTAAAATAATCTATAAATGGTTCCTGAGGAAAAAAAGTTCTGGGCAGAGTTTCTTAACTATTTTTATGCCACAGACCCCTTTGAAAGTCTGATGAAGATTATAATCCTTTCTGAGAATAATACTTTTACATGTATAGTAAACATGTAAGATTATAATAGAAACCAGTTACAAAGAAATAGTATCAAAATATTAAAAATAAAATTCTGCTATAGTAATAGGTGTTTATTAGCAAATTAAATGACAAATCTAATGATTATTCTGTCAGAATGTTGAAGCAATGATGAGCATTAATGATATTTCAAAATTATACAACTGTTACATGGTATGAAAATATCTGATATTTCTATTAATGAAAAATCATGGTACTATTGTGCTTCATTGCCTACATTCATAATAGAAAATGATAAATTTGAGTCAGAAGTTGGCAAAAATAAACATGTAATTTCTTTTCCATTCAAGTTCACAAACCCCTGAATTTTATCCCTAGGTTAAGTTCAAACTCCCAAAGGAGTTGGTTTATTCAGATGTTTATACATATATTTCCCTGTCCATATCACCCTTTAGAAAGATTTCAGTACTGAACTTAAAAAACAAACAAAAATCAGGACTCTTATTCTATTTAAGTGCAACACAAACACTCCTTTGAGCACCCTCTTCAGTTTGCACCCCCTTCTTTCAGGTGCATTGCTGGCTGGTATGAATGCCCCAAAGCAGCTGCAGAGTCTGGAAGTTGACCCCTGAGGGAGTGGATGGAGTCCCCAGCCCCCTCCATGGCAGAGGCCTGTGGAGAAAGGGTCACACATTTCTTTTGAACTGATGTCATCAGCAAAGATATGGAGGGGCCTCCCTCCAGGCTCAGGCTCAGAGCAAAGTTGAGAAGGAAGGGGTGGAACAAAGAGGGAGAACAAAATTAGAAAAAAAGAACAGGAGGAGAAAGAGAATGTTAAATATAAAAAGATTATCAGTTCAAACTCATTCCCATTACTGCAGCCCACTATGTGGCCACCTTAGCTGGACCAGTCTATGAAGGAAACTTGATTATTGTGAAATATCCCATTTCATTTTGTCCAGTTCTAATGATCAGCAAGCTCCTTCTTATACCGAGTCTCTTCTCTCTAATGTTTTAGGCAGAAATATATTTTTTCTTTTCTAGTCAGAAATATTTAGATTGCTTGCTTATGCTGCCCAAATTATGATAACATCCTATTGACTACTCCCCCCACCTCCCGTGGAGAATTAACTTGATAAAGAAGTTACTGGATGAGAAGACCTTAATTTTAAGATTTAAGGTTGCCAATTTGGCAGTTTTCATGAGGATTTTTAATTTTAAAACTAGAACTTCTAAGCAGGATAACTGGTCAACTGTAAAACCACAAATTTTGTGAATTTTCTAAGTTAGGAAAACATACCTTGAGATGTCTGTAAGTGATTACATGTAGAACCTGAGCTTACATCAAAGCACTAAATTATGCTGATTTAAGAGAAATAGTTATCCTTTTAGTTTTCCCCCTTGGTTCACATTTGACCAGTTTTGCAAAGGAAATACTAATTTTAAACATGTTTCCCAATACACCCAGTCATGTGATTAAGCTTTTCAGAGAAACGTTTACGTGGTCTGGTGTATTAAACAATAACCACTGTATTTGTTAAACTGAATGCTTTTACAAAAAATTCTGCAATTTGCATCATTTGTATATTAGACATAGAATATGTACTAATATAACTACATGTAAGTATGACTTCCTACTCTGAGTTAGTAAATCTAACTTTTAAAAAAATATATGAGCAATATGCATTTCTCCAAGTAACATAAAATATCAGGATTCTGACTTGTTCGGTACAGAACAACAGTTGTGTCTACAGTTGTACTACAGTACAAGAATGAAAACAAGATTGTTCTCTAGGGAGCTAAACCATTGCTTAACATTTATTTTTCATGCAGCTAAAGAATATTTAATTAACTAGCCCAGGAAACCATACTACGCACTGTAGCGATATCAACAACTCTTGGTTAATTCTCTTTAAACAATTCATACCTCCATGAACTTAGACGTAGCATTGAGCATACAGGTTTTATGCTGTGCACCCTTGTATTCAAAGGGTACCATGACGAAGCCGATTGCTTCAGGAATGGCCAGGATAAAAGAAAGGATCCAGATGGAGACAATCTCAATGGCAGTGATCAAGGGAATCCCAATTCCCTGAACACGACTCCAGGAGGCAACTGCTCTGTACCTGAAAAAAAAAAAAAAAGTAGGGGGAGGGGATGAGGTGATGGAACTGAGTTGTTAGGAAATTTAAAATTATTTCAGTTAAAAATTTATGAATACTGGAAAGTGTCTCCCCTTGGCAAATGACCAGCCACTGGCTTTTTAGGAACTTTCTGTGAATCCTGGTATGAAAAACAAGTGGGGCCTTTAAGAGTTCCACCCATTTGGAAATCAATTGTCTGGCAGTTCTGAGTCTGAGGTCTTCATTTGGAGTCTAACAAAATCTTCTGAGTGTAGAATGTGGCATCTTCAGATAGGTGTGCCTATGTTTTTTCACCAGGGGGAAAAACTGGATGATGGAAAGGGTAATGAGAGCTGCTGGTGCTTGCTATGGTAATATCTCATTCCTCTTTATATGTTAAAAAAAAAACAAACCTTAAAATCTTATATGTTAAGTGGATCTAGATATCCATAAGGGAATAGTAACCATAGATATCCCATCATCTTCTCTCTTCTTCTACCCTCAAAATATGATCATAATGGGCTTGTACTAGGTGGCAGTTTTGTAAAGAGATAATATTTCTAGTAAATGTCAAAGAATGATTCTATCAATTTCATTATGGTCCTGTGCTAGAGTAAGTAAATATGAATTAAAGATACCTAGATTTCTAATCTTCACATTTTTAGTCTAATAGAAAAGAATGGTTTATACAGAAGTATAAAATATAAACATTACTGAAATTTGTCAGTTATGTCAATTAAAAATCAAACTGGCATTAAGAAATTGTGTTTACCTTATTGATTACTTTAATATTTTTGTGATAATAACATTTAAATGTAAAGTGTAAAGAAAGTTTAGTCTCAGAAACTCTATTCTCTTTGACCTGATGTGATGGTCCGGTGCTAACCACTTTTAGACTTAACTATTTAAGAAGGGACCTGTGATGCAGTATGAAATTTTTGTGGCTTCATTCTTGAAATTTTTGTTGCTGTTGTAATGGAAAGGAAACATTTTCTTTTTATAGTTTCATTAGATAGTGCCAAAAGAAGGCTGTAAGACAGACCAGAGCATTGGAGACAGGTGTACATGGGTTCACAGGACACGCAACTGAATGTAGATTAGTCAGTAAAGCCAAGGCAAGCTTCAAGCTACCCATATCCACCAAGATGAGCCCCTATCACTTATATTTAGTGTTCTGTCTCAGGACATCTTTAAGATATATCTGTAAAAACACAGCCCCTAGGAGTTACCTTGTTTTTTTACTGTAAATTAGAACCTGTAGTTTTGGTATGCACGATGATGCTACATGGCACATACACAGAACAATTTGCTGGAGAAATGAATTGCAAAAGATACTTAGGATAGATAAGATTGGTGTGCAATAAGACTCTCAAAAAAAAAAAAAATCCAGATTAGTTAAGAATAGAATAAAATACAGCTATGCAAACAGACCAAGAAAATCCTTTTGCAATATGGCCAAGATTGTACTTTTTAAATTTATGGTTATTTTCAGTAGGATAAAGACTGCTATTTATTTTGCTTTCCATTTCTGTTTACTTTTCTTTGTTGCCTTATTAGACTGACAGCTTGATGTTCAGTAAAAGTTAAAAGGAATGGAGACTGGATGTCTATACCCTGAGGCTGTCAATAAATTACATCTATTCTCTCCTCTTAGATCAGTTATCAGGAAAGGTGATTTAAATAAAAACATTTTATTTCCTAAGGGATTGAGAAATCTAGATTTTGTAGGCAGGATTGGAGATAGAAGGTGGTTTGAGTAAGACAATGTGATCAATATGTTCTTATGATGAATATATTCACAGTCCAGCTTCATTTTATAATGTATCATGAGGTCCCAGAATATTACATGTCTAAAATCCAACATAAATTCAACATTTAATAATAATGGAAGTATTTTTAGTGTCTAGCAAATGATTCATAATCAGTCTGTTCCTTCATTAACTCACATGACTGAGAGTTAGAACATTTCCATTTGTAATCACTCAATCTTGATAAAATCTCCAGTAAGATGAGAAAACAACCATAAAAGCAATTAGAAACAATCGTTTGTGATGATGGAGGTAGGGAAAGGTATGGGAAATAAGAAATACTAGTGTTCCCAAAACAATTTTAATTTGGAATATAATAACAAAACACATAGACACAAATAGGCTCTCCTAACTAGGTATGATTATAAACAGCCTTCACTCTAGTTGGTGTACGTATATGATATCTTCACTTGCCATAGAAAATTTGCAAGTGTGGATAGAGCAACCCACAAGTGATATTCAGAAATATCCTTCCTCATTGAAATGCTTTCTTCACTTGGCTTCTTCGACATTCTTCTGGTTTTCTTCCTGCCTTATAGGCCCTTCCTTCTCATTTCCTTAGCTGGATCCTGCTAAATGATTGTCTTATAGTCTCATAGATTTAGATTATTCAAACTATATGCTGATAATTAATTCTCAAAATTATAACTCTAGCCTAGAACCTCACCTTTAACTCTATACTTATATATCCAACTACCTACTTGAAATCTCTCCTTGTATATCTAATACACATTGAAACTCACCCAAACCAGACTCATGTTCTTTTTCCTTGCCCCCAAACCATCTCAGTCTTTACCACCTCAGGCCAAAACTTTAACATTGGCCTTCACTCTTTTTCTCTTTCACTTCAGGCCAAGCCTTTAGCAAACCTTGCAATCTCTTCCTTCATGATATATCCAAATGCAACCACTTCTCAGCATCTCGCTCATTATTATCCTGCCTGGATTATTGAAATAGCTTCCTAACTGATCTCCCTGCACCTACATTGCCCTACTACATTCTCCCCTGAACACAAAAACCAGGTGACCCTGTTAAAACATAAGTCAATCATGTCACCTCTCTGCTCAAATCTCCCAGTGGTTTTCCACCTAATGGGAATATATATCTACTAGTGTCCTCAGAGCTGCTTCTTCACTTCTTTACACAATTGTATCTTTTCACGGAGACCTTCCCTATACACCCTATTCAAAATTACCAGCTTCCCTTCCTAAGTCACTCTGTCCTGCTTACCCTGATTTGTTTTTTTTTTCATAATGCTGCTGCCATGTGACCAATCAAATATTTTATTTATATATTTTGTTTATTGTCTATATCCACTCCTTTAGAATATAAATAGGCTCCATTGGGCAGACATTTTGTACGTTGGTCACAATACTTGGAACAATAGGTGCCAAATACCTGTTAAATTAAGCACCTTTTTTTGTTTCCTCACCATACATTCTCTTTATTGGCCAAAGTCAATACTATGCTACATTCTGAACATTTCCTTATTTTTCAAACCAGCCCTGAATTAGACAACAGATAAAGAGCTAATACTTTTAGAAACCTGTCATGTGATATGCCAAAATAAAGCTATAAATTACATGTTTTATTTATGTAAAGATGTTTATTACTGTATATGTCTATATATAAAGTTTTACATGTTTTTAAGGTCAGAGGCACTTGATACATGTTTTTGAATCTTTAGGTTATGGTCTGAGATGGTCATTAAGTTTTTAAAAGTTTATTATTGAATGTATTTTAAAACAGTGTAAAATAAAACAAATTCAAACACTACTTTTACAAAATCTATTTTTATTATTTTTTTGTCCATTTTTCTTCTTATAAGCATAGTTTGAATACATATAATCACATCAGTTACAATTTCATTTTTACCTTTATTCACTTTTATTATAAAAATACTCATGTTTCTATGGAGGCATGGGGGGCTATTAATTTAATGTCTACACAGTATGTTCTCATTTCTAGTGTTTCAAGGCTGTGAATAATGTATCTATAAATATATTTGTATATATAGTGTTTTTCTCCTTTCAGATGATTTTCCTTGATTAATTATCTTGAGTGGAATTATTGAATTAAGGGAATGAAAAGATAACTGAAGTACCTTAAAACAATGTTTCTACCTAGTGTCTATCAATGCTTGCCTATGTTAGAATGAATGATTTTTCCTTCACTTTTGCTGTTTCCATAAGGCAAAGTAGCACTTCTATCTTTACTTCTGCACATCTTTAATTAATAGCAAACCTGACTATCTATGATATTTGTTTATTATTTATGCCTCATGTGATAGACAAACCAATTGCCATAGAGAAGTTTAGAGGCAAAATACTAGCAGGGAGAATTTAAAAATAAAACAAGGTATGATGAATTAAAAGATAGCTGCAAAGACTTTGACACTTCTTCAGTTGAATCCTTCAACTGGGTGTAGCTGGAGTGATGCCTTTCCAGTTTCAGGTCTGGCCTCTAAGCAGAGGAGCAGGTTCCCCTTGGAACTTTGGGAGAAACGTGTTGTGCAAAATATGTTGTGAAGCCCTATACTGCATGGAGAGGGGGATGGGTTCTGCTGTGCTCAGTCTTCCAGCTGTTCTTTCTAATACGCTAGTCACGATCTACCAAGGAATCCCAGTCAAAGTGACAAGGAGCAGAATTGTCCATATTCTTGGCACAAAACATGGTGAGATAAGAATAAAATGGTGTTGTTTTACACCAGTAAATTTTGGGGTAATTTTTTATCAAAGAAAAATGAACCAGCAAAATTAGCCAGTTGCCTGATTTTGACAATAGAATTAAGATTAAAAAATGAATAACTATATGCAATGGGGAGCAGACCCCAAAATGAGATCCCAAGTTGCCCTATAGCTAGTGTTCAACTTTGTCTCTCTCCAGTTCTCAGGTTCTTTCTTTTGTCTCAGTCACTTCTTCCATGTCTTCACTACTTTCATGCAGCAACAGAAAAGCATAACACCAGGAGAATAGTGAGAAGCCAAGTCCAAATCTAAATATGTGTGTGTGTGTGTGTGTGTGTATGTATGTATGTATGCATATATAATTTTCAAAAACATCACCTCCATGCTTCTTAAATTGGGATAAACCTTTGGGAATATCATAGAGACCACTGAGCAGTTTTTTGAAATGATGGGATGTAGAATGACATTGGCTTTGGACTTTGAGACATATCAAACAAAATCGCCTTATTAATGGATGTTTGCAACTTTTCCAAGTATCTAATTATACATCATTCTGGAGTAGTTAAAAAAGTTTTATCTATTTATAGCCTTCTTCCTCAGGCAACTTTTAGGTATAAGTTGGATCGGGTACCCCGACCCTTCTAATTGTCTGACCCCATCATCTTCCACTTTAAACATGGGTGTTAACTTTACAAGGAATAGCATTGAATTCTCTTCCCTTGTTCCTGCCTCCTCTCTCCTACCTCCCAAACTCAAAGTAACGTATAAAACTTGTCACTTAAAGAATGCAAGAATACCCATTTTAATGATTGGTAATGGTTGATTATTTATAACTTGTTGGGAAAAATTCATTCATTTTATAATTATACTTTAAAAGTGTTCTGCGTTAGCATTTTAAAAAAAGACTATTTTGTACCAAGAAACCTGGACAGGGGTCAAAATTTATGTCTAAATTTCCTCCATCTTTTTCTGAAATTCCTATTTTATCTTTTTCTCAAGTGACTATGAATGTAAAATAAAAAATAAATAAGAATTAGTTTTGAAGAGGAATTAGTGAAAAAGTTAAATTGAGACATATCCATAGTGGGAATGAGCAATGAAAACTCATCCATTGGGATACAAGTCAAAAACATGTCCTTTTTACCTTATTCAGATTAAAAGCTGATATTGAGGAAGTGAGATCTTTTCTTTGACCCTATAGCATTCTGTATTCATTGAGCAATCAACGAAGTAATAAAAAATTTTTTATAGACTTGAGATATATACTTTTATTATTTCCCCTCAAAAACAACTCTAAAATGAGAGATAACTATCACATTTAAAAATATTTTTAAAAATCAAGGGAAGTCTTTCTAAACTATAATTTGATTCAGCTCATAAAATCAAAGCAAAGATCCCTGAGTTGTAAATTGTTTTGCAACATACAACAGGTTCTAATTTTCCTCTTTTCACTACTTGTTCTATTAAATAAAAAGAGGGATTTAAAAAAAAATTTTATTTTCAGTAGAATATAATGCAACCAAATCAAGACTCAAAGCAAATGGTATCTTATCTTCAGGAATTAAGTGTGGATGATTCATTCTCTAGTGTGAAAGCTTTAAAAATAGAAATGTCAAAATAGATTCCCTACATAGAGGCCTCAAAGCTTAGAGTTAATACCAAATGAAATGTAAAAATAATAAGAACCAGGGAACAAAGAACAATGATTTTATTACTGAGAAAAAAAACCTCTTGGATTAAGGCAGATTCCTGTGGGAGTGGAATTTTAAAAGGTTATATCTTCTTGATTTAAAACTGAGACCAAGTCTTAATGAAATAGATGCATGAATTATTGTCTTCTCTTTTACAAAAACAAAAACAAAAAAACAAGAATGTTTCATTTGATACAGGATTGATAATTTGTGATTTATCATTCAGTTCGTTTTTCTCCAAGCATGGTGATTGTATGGGTGAGGTGGACCTGTACCAGAAATAGGAGTCTATGACTTAAATCCCTCCATTCTTCCCTCATCACCTCCCTCAGTCTATCCACTCCCCACAGGAAGAGTTTCTACTGGGGAGATTAAGCTCAGCAAGATGATCCTCTGAAATTCCTCTAAGGAAGAAAGATAGGGCAGAACAATGTGAGCTAGAGAAGAAATGGAGGGTTTCGATGATTTAGGAATCCCATTATCTGAATACCTCCATTATGTATTTCCTTCTCTCTTGTTTCCAAACCATGAAAACTACTAGGGACAGCGGCCAGGCATTATCCTTTATGTCTATCTATCATCCCTCATCCCTTTCCTGCCCAAGTCAGTTGGATTAAATTATGAATTATATTTCTCAATCTGTGGATAATTCATTATATACCATATCACCGAGGAATAAGTACCTTAAAATATTTTAATTAAGGAAAAATGTATTAAATGGATTTATATGAAATATATAAGGGATCATTATACAATGCCACATAACATTATAAAATGTACTCTAAAGTTTTTAACAAAATATATTGTAGGAATGAAAAGTTGCTTATATTTCTTACAAAACAAAGCAAGTTTTTCCCCTCTCCTTTGGGTTTTCTTTTCATCAGTGTTTTTCTTCTCAGAGGATCATACCTAGCTGCTCTAAAAAATTCTGTTATTTATAGTAGCCAAGTATCCTCCTTGTCTTTATTCTATTTTTCATTCTTGGTGTCATATACTGTTCTTGTATGTTTGTTGTTGTTGTTGTTGTTGTTGTTAATCTTGTAAAGAACATCCTTGTGCATGAATTCTCTGTTCAAATATTGGATCATTTCCGTATAATTGATCCTAAAAACTTATTACTGGATCAGAAGCAAAAGCATTTATAGGATTATACTTTTCAGAAAGGCTGTTCATATCTCTACTCCCACCAGATATAGAGAAACATGCTTTTTAAACATAATTTCTTTATTGCCGTAAGGGTGTCCAAAGAATATAATTGGCAAAATGCTCTAGGTACAAATTGCCTGAGCCAAAGATGGCTAATAATTAGCAAATGTGTAAAGCAATTATCAACAGTAGAGCAAGATTGTTAATATTTTAATTCATATGTAACCAACAACTGTTCTGAGTACTAACTCTCAAGGCTTTTTGACTTTCTTTTTTATGACAAAAATGCTTTTCTGAGTCCAACAAAAGAGTAAAGGGAAAGAACCACATTACCTGTCAACACTGAGAGCACAGAGATTGAGGACAGTGATCCCCACCGAGGACTTCTGCAAAAAGGGGAACAGCTTGCAAAGAAATACGCCAAAGTCATTATGATCAAAAGGCCAGCGTCCAGCCAACAGCTGAAAAAAAGGAAACACTGTGGTAAGAGATGGCAGAGTTGGCATGGAATACATAGACACATATTTCTAATTATCTTCCGAACTTCTAAGTTTTTATCATTCCTTATGCTTTCTAGTTAGCATGGTAGTAATAGAGCATTCTTCTTAATATTATTTTTGTATTTTAAAGCCTAGGCGATCTGGAAGGATCTGGAGAATGATATCATATATATTATATGATAAATTTAATAACAGAAGAGATAAACCTTTGATCTTATATGAAGTAGTCAGACGGCCTACTTTTTAAAGAGTAGCAAAAGTATGGAATTGGGGTGACAGCTTAACACAGAAGCAAGCAGTCATGTCTTATCAATTTTTGCTAAACCATAAATAAAGCAAATCATTTTCATCTAGAGGCATTGGAAGATTATATTATCTCCTGGCTAGAGCCAAAGTTTTAAATGTGAGGTTATGGTTAATACAGGGAAAATAAAGTTTAGGAAGAACTGACTGTCAGCTGGTTAACTTATAAAGCCATTTTGAACTAAAACTTTTCTCTGTGCTTAAGAGGCTGACTGCTTCAGTAAATGTGTCAAAACTGACCTTTATTTAGGCTCATACTTTCATTTATACAGAAAAACGTGGTTATGGTGATCTGTTTGTAGAATTTGCAGAATCTATTCTTCCATGTTGACAATTTAAAACGTTTGTGAAATCATGTGGCATTTATCTTTGACTTATTTCGCTCAGCATAATAACCTCTAAATCTGAGGAACAAAAAGAACACACTAAATGAAAACAGACTTACAAATCCAGAGGACATTCTGGTAACTGCCAGAGGGGAGGAAGGTTAAAACTGGGAGAAGGGGTGAAGGGTTAAAGAGGAACAAATTTGTAGTTGAAAGGTGGTCACAGAAATGGAGAGCACAGCATAGGGAATGTAGTCAGTAGTATTGTAATGGCTATATGTAGAGCCAGATGGGTGACAGAGTAATTGGGGGAATTGTTTCATACTTGAAACTAATACTTACTGACTGACTGACTGACTGACTGACTGACTGACTGACTAACTAACTAATCTATATTTGTAGGGAAGAATGGACACCCTCTAGTGGCTGTGGTACAAGGCAAGAACAAAAGTCCCCTGTGGTTGCTGATACTTATCTAATTAGGTGTTGTTCTAGGAGCAGATAGTTCAGCTACCTAAAAGGGGTTCCTACTTAATATATGTCTTTTCAAGAGTAAAAATGGTATTGATTTCCCTTCTAATTTTTACTTAGTGACTCAGAATTTAAATAAACTCCACTCAATAGGAAACGTTATCCTACTAACTAGACAAACTTGTCTTTTTTTCTTTTCTTGCAAAGTACCTATTGCCACAGTAACTCTAAGGTGAGCTTTGAATTTCTGTTCTACCTTCTCTAAAAGATTATGTGAGATTTAATTTCATGGTGAATGTGGTTATTACTATGAGTCCTTTGAAAGAGGGTGGGAGACCAGTACCCCATAGATACAAAGTCAAAACCTAGGTGTTCGGAGAATTTAGCATCACAGGGCTCTCCGATAACCTATTTTTATGTCTAAGACCCCATATGACTTAATTACAGAAGTTCTCTTTAGATTTAAAACATATTTCCCTTCTTCTGAATAGTTTTCTAAAAGGATCTTTTACTTCAATCCAATCCTATCTCTGGTCTCTTCTTCCTCTCACTCTAACCAGTTGGTTGGTGTCTTCTCAGAATTTTCACGTAAGCATTTGTCCAAGAACAACTGGTGTGCTTTTCATAGACATACTGTTGTCAACTCTGACAGTTTTCATGAAGCTAACGATTTATACCATTGATTATTGCTGGTTATTAATGCTTGATGCAAGTAGAGACATAAAACATGATTTCTGGGATGAATCCCCTATAAAGAAAAAACCTGAAAGCTACATTTTATAGAATGAGAATTTAGTATTTTGTCCCAGAGTTGTAATTCTTCACAAAAGCAACAGAGATGTAATTAAAATGTGTAAGAGTTGTTAAAGATATGCTTTTAAATAATTGAACTATTTAAGTTGGTTCATTCCCAGAGATGGAAGATCATAAAATCAATGTGGATTGATTTCATAATTCACATCCAACAATGAGAAAAAAGTAAAGGATATTTCTTGCTCAACGAGAGACTCTGAAACCCCGTGAAGAAATAAGTGACAAGTACTAAGAGAAATGATCCAGAAAAATCTGCAACTGAGTATTTATTGTTTCAGGCCCTTCCAATCTTGACTGAATTTTTTTCCTTTCTCACACCTGCTTAAACTTTTCACTAGGGTTAGGTGTAAAGGAAGGACTGAAAGGAAGGATATCACAGTTTTGGTGGGCATCAAAACGATCATAGAACTGTCTTTCTTTGATAAAAATGTGTATTTTGTTATCTTTGTTATTGATATTTTTCTTCAAGAGTGAGCATTGATTCTTTTGAGAAATTATAGGCAAAGAGGAATGAAAGAGATCATTAGATGAAATTTTTAGGTACAGCCACAGTGTGGACTTCTCTAACCTATGTCTGGTTATTCTGAAAGCTGTATGGATAGTGAATGCTCCAGAGCAGCCAGGGAAATTAGGTCTCTGCTGGGGGCAACTTCTTCCTTTCTAGTTAAAGATGGCTTCATCAAAGAAGCCTTCATTAATTACTCAATCTGTTTCTTGGAACCACTGTACAATTGCTTTAAATCTTACGTTCAAAGTCTCCTTTTATCTTATTCAGTTTTAGCCATAAAACATATACAAAAGGAAGGGGTCATCAAAGAGGCATACAATGTTGCTCACCCATTTTTCTCTTATTAGAAGAGTCATTTTGGAATTTCTGAAAGACTACTGGGAACCCATCTTTTCTTTTATATACTAGCAATTAAAATTGAAAATACAATTTAAAATAGTAAAAATAAGGCATATATAAAAACATAATGAAAAGTCTCCCTTCCAGTGAAGTCTCCTAAACTTCCTGCCCAAAGGCAACCACTGTTAATTGTTAATTGTGTTTTCTTCCAGAAAACTTCCTATGTACATGAAAGCATGTGCCTTTAAAAAAAAAAAAAAGTAGAACCATATGGAAATGATAGCTATTAACAGTCTTTTATGGCCTTTTTTCCCTAGAATACTTTTCTGGGAGCAGTTTTATTACCTAATTAAAAGGTTTTGATTTTTAAAAGCACATTGATGAAACAATTTAGTCTAGGATAGAAAAAGATAACTGCTCAGGATGAAGCTGGACAATGGCAAAAGAACTAGTTGATTTTGTTAATAATCTACTAAGAATTCAATAAAAAAAAATAAACTAGTCTGACAAACTGACAAGTTGGATTGGTTCACAGGGTTAATCTGCCACCTTGGAGCAGTCATAGCTTATTTTTGCCATAAAAGGGTCTGTGCTATTATATAACCCTCATATTTATAGTTTCCGAGCACATTATACAGTACCTAGCCATTAATAGGTATTGAATGAATTAATGATTTCAACTTATTAATTTTGGACATTTTCATATTTGAGATTAGATAATACCAATTTTGCCCTGAAAACATTCATCTTGTAATTTACTTTCTTTTTAAAAGTTGTTTCTCAGTATCTCAAAGTAGTGTTTCCACTCTTAGAGTGGTGAGGAAAAATGCACCTACCAACTAGTTGTTTCAGAAAGTGGGAGAATACTGTCTGTTTAAGGTCCAGGTTGAAGAGGGGCTGTCACAAGCTCTTTGGGCTTGGATAGGATGGCTCTCCTGGGTAGAGCTGCAGAGCAGGCACCAGAGATGATGCACATCTGGTGTCTGGTGCACACTGTGCTGTCACCCTCTCAAGGGGATCGCCAGGGAGCAGCCCAGAGCAACCACTGAGGCAGCAGAGGGCAGCCAGCCGAGCACGAGCTTCACGGAGGGACACTTGCCTGGGTTCTTGCTTAAGAGCTTTTTTGAAATATAAGTAAAGTCTCTGATCTTCATATGAAAATTAAAATATCACTAAAGGGCACAAATTACTATAGAAATCTGTATTTGTGTGGCTGATTTGGATTGTGTCAAAATCAACATCACAAAATTGACAGGTTACATTTTTTAAGCTGTCAGAATAGATTTGCCAAAGGACTTGTACCACATGATACACTGATAAGCACTCTGTTTTTAGAATGACTGGATCCAAAAGCAGGACGTTCGCCCACTATTATATTTAGTACAAAGCAATATCCACTTGCTTGGGACCTTTTAGATATGTGCAGTGTACCTGTTTATCTCAGTTTCTGGAACATACCCAGCAACTAAAAAGTAAGCAAAAATGTAAGGAGCCAAATGATTGATGTGAAATTTATACCCTAAAGCCCATGTACTTTACTTATGAGCAAACTGCCTGAGTCTTCACTGAGGTGGATTTATTTTTACTTTACAGCCAATGCTATAAAGTTTAGTTTTCATTGCTCTTCAGTCTATCGCTCAGCCAAAGCTACTCATTAATGGGAACCCTCCAAAATGATAGTTCTGTCTTGGCTGTACATTAGAATGATGTAGGGAACTTTTAAAAATCCCAGTGCCTGGGTCATGCCCCTAGGCTAGTGCTTCTTATTGTTGCCCTTTAGAGGACATTTGGCAATGTCTGGAGACATTTTTGGTTATTGCAACTGAGGGGTGGGTGCAGCTGCTAACATCTATTGAGTAAAGGCCAGGGATGCTGCTAAACATCTTTCAATATGCAGGACAGGTTCCCCAACAAATAATCATTCAGCCCAAAATGTCAATAATGCTGAGGTTGAGAACCATGTCATACACCAAATAAATCAGAATCTTTGGGGTTGGGGCACAAGCCTCAGTAATTTTTAAAGCTCCCAGGTGATTCCAATGTACAGCTAAGGCTGAGAATCATTCGTTGCTTTAGCACAGAGGTTCTCAACTTTAGCAACAGCAGAATGATTTGAGGGCTCTTTAAAAGGGATTGCTGGGCCCCAACCCCAGAGTTTCTGGCTGGGTAGGTCTGAGATGGAACCTGAGAACTTGCATTTCTAATGAGTTCCCCAAGTGATGCTGAGGCTGCTGGTCTACCACTTACACTTTGAGAACCACTGCTTTAGAGGCACCATGATTGAGAAAAAATGATAGCTGACAGCCAGATAGTGCAGGAGGTGCAGAGAAGGGTCTGATACACAGACATAAGAAATAAAAAAATTACAATAGTTTGAGGCCATGTAGCCAGCATCTCATTACCCTCTCACCCCACTAAAGACATCAGTATATTAAGGTACAGCTCAATAGCAGAACCTAACTGGTATGGATAACCCTAGTGCTGCAGTCTAACGTCCCAAGACTCACCATTGTGGCACTACAAAATGAAGCTGTTCTTTCCTAAATTCAACTTAGGTTGTGAACTCACAAGACTTAGGTTTAAGTAACAAGATTTTCCTGTCACTACTGTGTGTGACCTTAGGTAAGCCACTTCCCCACTGTAAGTCTCATTCCTGTGTTTGTAAAATGGGGTGGTCCTCATACCACTACAAGGGTTGATGACCATTTGGGAGGCTCAAATAGGACAATGCTTATGAAAGAATTCTGTAAATTGAAAGTATACCACACAAATGTTAGTTATTTTGGACTGCTATGATTCATAATTATAAACTGAAATGTACCATTTATGCATGACTCTGAAAAGAAAAAGGATAATGTAAATGAATTTACCCATTCCAGATGTAAATATCACCTGCAGTTTAATGTTACTACTTGGACATTATTTTTGTTACCATCATAGCATCTTAACAATAGGCTAAATAAAACCATTGGCACATTTCTCTTTGTGCCAGTTTTCCCTCCAGACCGTCTGGTGAGGCCGAGGGAGTTTCCTCCCACCCTTCATCTCACTCCATTCACTGTAGACAGGAATGAGGGATTTGTGAATACAGTCCATAACAGCTGAAAACCTCAAAGTAAATAAAATGTTCTCTTCCCCTCAACATAAATTATTGTAGAGTCACTTGGAATTGGGTGTGACAGACCAAGTACCAGTCTTCAAAAAGTGGGATTCTGAGGGTTTCTTTCTTGTTGGGGGAGGGGCTGGGATGTAGAAGTTGGTTCATCATTGAATCAGCAGTAAACAAAAACATCTTCCCACAGCATAGACTGAGATCACTGTAAAGCCTGCAATACTCGGGACAGGCCTTTGTAATGAGAACATGCTCTCAGGCTGTGGCAAATCTCAAGTCAAATACAATGAAGTAAATAAATCACTTTGCGTGACTGAGAATGGATTTTGCTCTTTCCTTATGCTTTAATTGCTTCCAGATTGAGACAGCTCTCATAGAAATAAAATAAAACCTGTGGCTTCCACCCTGTCCACACACTTTTTCCTTCATTAGGCTCCTCTTGCATCCTGACCAGCCCAGGCGTTTGGAGTGTATGACAGATGCAGAGCAGAGTGGGGACTGGGGAGATGAGGGACAAGCACTGCTTTTTTAATGAAAGCAAGTGGGCTGGCGGCGTGGTTAGGTGTGGGCCCTGAAGCTCGACTCCCTGGGTCAGACTGAAGGCGCTGCAATGTTCCTGACCCGGTGACCTTGGCATGTTGGTCAGCCTGGCTGCTTCTCAGCTTCTTCCTTTAGAAAATGGTAGCTGCCTTGGAGGATTATTGTGGGCAACAGAAGAGACAGTCCACAGAAAGGGCTTAGATGAAGTAAGTGTCATGAAATGTGAACTCTTTGCATCAGTCTCTACTTTTTGTCCTATTTTCCAATGACATTGTGAATGAGGATCATGCAGGTCACACAGGTGCAGGGTGGTGGCAGACCACAAAAGCATTAAAAACCCCATTCTCGAGGAAATTATTATCCATGAAATGAACATAAATAATGGTTCCCAAAGAGGCTGTAACCATCATCTCTAGGAGTGCAACAGAAGGAGAAGGTACGGCATAATGGCAGAGAGAACAGGCTCTGGGACCTGCTCCTCTCTGCCCTGGCATGACTTCCACCAGTTAACTGTGATCACGAGGGATTAAAAGAGAACCTATGCCATATGGTGAGATGACTATGGAATGAACTAATTCATGCAAAGCACTGAGAACATGGCTTGGCCCATCACAGCCTGGCCCATCACGACCATGAGCATTAGAAACCTGTGGCTTCTGACATCTCCTAAGAGTTGTTTCCTGAGGAATTGCTTCTGTTACTCTGCACTTTCTTCGGAAAACAGAAACACTGCTACTTGCTGCCCATATTTTTCACTATTGAATATCCAGTGTTCCAGTTTTTGCTGAGGTCTTTACTTTTTTGAAATTGAAATACACTGATGTTAGTAACAACCAGGTGGGGGAGAGGAAAAAAAGAGGAGAAAAAAAACTTTTTAAAAGTATAGTACCAAAACTTTTTGTCCTTAGAGGAAAGATGATTCACCCAAGATAAGGGCTTATTATCCCTGTTAGTCTCAGTCACCTGAAGGCTGGAAAAGGAAAAGAAAAGAACTGTCTCTTTTCAATAACTTTGTCTGCCATAAGGACACCATTCTATAAGGCACTTGAGACTTCTACTTATTTGCATGCAGGAAACCAAAGGATCACTAGGTAGAGAAGAATTAAACTTTGCTAAAGTAGAAAAATTAAAAGTACTCAAAACTACACAGGTTAGTGCCACACATATGTGACAATACTTTAAGATTTAATTTATAGTGAAAGAAGGTTTACGTTGGGAAGCATGAACCCTGGCTTTTCCTGAATGGGGAAAAGATTTCACACATCCGTCGTGAGTGGGGCCTTACATTTACTCGAAACAAAGTGCAAGCATAGTTAATTATGGAAAATAAGTGCTCTAACCTGGATACACATTAATGCCCAAAATCTAATGAAAAAGTTTGATTGTTTATTTTAATCAGTGGTCTCTGTGGTAGCATATGCTATTACTTATTTGAAAGAAACATGCGGGCAAAACCAAAGGAGAACAAAGCACAATTAGCTAGCAGACATTGTCACTTAGAGATTTAGGTAGTGGCCCCAAAAAACTTACCAGGAAGGTGATGATCAGTAGGAAAAAAGGAAAAATAATGGCATATTTGGAAGCATACAGCTTATTTACTAATTTAATGTAAAAAAATCTTAAGGACTGGAGTTAATTCTTCATTGTAGAGTATGTCATGTGGTCACAATTATTATACTATGTGTAGATGGAAACAATGACCCACCAAAGATATGGTATGCAGCATGAAGAAAATGATACCATATGTGTCTTTTTGAGGGAAAAAAGAATATAATTGATGCTGAAGCTGTCATGTTATAGTAAATAAGGTTGAGGTGATTTTGAATTTTTAATAACAGAAATTCATTAGAAAATAAAACTTTATGATTTCAATAGCTAAGGCATAAAGCAAAATAGAAGACATATTTCAAGAATTACCAGTCATGTTATGGTGCATCACAAAACAATGAGGTGCAGTTTAACAATTCCTCTCTAAATTTTAGAAGCCTGGCATTCTAGAGAAATTCTGTGTGTGGTCTAGAGAATATTAAAACCACAAAAGTTATACTTATTGTTAGTAGGAATTGTGAGACATAGTGAAGGGGAAGTTAGGAATTCTGGCTTCCAGCTCTAACCCTGTTGGAATTGTTTGGATCTTGGTTCCCTCCTCTGCCAAATAAGTGTGATAGAACTAGATTATCTTTAAATTCTCTGCCAGCTCTTAAATTGTATGATTTTTTTTCACATTAGGGTTCTAGTGTGTAACTGGTTTCTCTGAAAATATTTTTAACTGCATTTATTCCTAACCTAATCTCAATCTTTCCCTTTGTTTTATATAACTTCATTTTTTCCATTTCTCTTTTATTCTTCCTATTATCAAGTATTTCTGTCCCTTTTGCCTCTTCTACCTCAAAGGATTAAGGATGTCAGAACCTGTGGAGTCCCACAGACTGAAACCTTGAGACTATGTATTTACTTTGAATGTATGAACAGTATTTTATTACTCTGCAAGGAAAAAGCTAAAATACATAGTAAATTTACCAGCGAGCTATAAGCATCATATTGTAGATATAATCCTAACTATATAAAATGAAGGAAAAAATAGTTGGCAATTTTAAGCTTTAAGTCAATGGACTATTATAAATAATGTAAGATTAAGACTTTTAAAAGAGTTTTTGAAAATTAGTTTGATATTTCTTTATGTCATAGTAGTGGTAATTTAGAAATGAATTAACATTAACTTGTACTAGTCAAGAACAATATTTTTAACCTAGTTTTACTTCAAGGTTTGATATTTAATACATGCTGCATCTCCACTGTAAGAATTCTGCTCATTTTTACTGCTAATAGAAAAAAAAAAAACATACAGATTTGGGGTCTAATGTCATTAGCCTACAGTTGACACCAAGGTTCCTTCCTTAGACACTTGAATACTCAGAGAGACTTGTACCATAACCTTGAGATTAGGGCCAATGTTTTGTTTTCTTTTCAATCTTTCTCAAAGGACCTGGTACATTGTTTCACATGTAGCAACTGCCCAAGGAATATAGACTGCCATGAAAACCAGCCATTTAAGCAAATGTTATTAACAAGAGTCTGGTAAATAACATTTATCTTAGATTTTAAAAATTATAGCATTTCAGACTTGGACAAGTGCTTAGGTATTATTTAGATCAGTGGTTCTCTAAGTGTTGTCTGCCGATCCTTCGGGATTCCTGAGAACATTTTATGGGGTCTGCAACATCAAGATGTCACTAAGATTATTGCCTTTTTCACTGGTTAACATGTGTACTGTTGGTGTAAAAGCAATGATGGGTAAAACCACAGGTTCCTTAGCATGAATCAAGACAGTGGTAACAAACTGTACTAGTCACTGTATTTTTCACCATCACACACTCACAGGAAAAAAAAACCCGAGGGATTAAGGGTAATGGTAAGGAGTTCAGCAGAGTCACAGGATAGAAAAGCAACATATAAACACCATTTGCATTTCTATAATATGAGCAATGAAAAATCCCAAAATAAAATTAGTAGACAATTCCATTCAAAATAGCATCAAAAATGGATAAAATACTCAGGAATAAGTTTAACAAAAGAAGTGCAAGACATTCACTGAAAGCTACAAAATACTGAAGAAATCAAAGAAGACCTGAACAAATGTTTACGAATTTGAAGAATTAATATTAAGATGGAAATTTTCTCCACATTCATCTAAAGGGTCAGTACAATCTCTATCTAAATTCAAGGAAATTAATAAGTTGATATTAAAATTTATATACAAATGTAAAGTACCTAGAATAGCAAAAATAATTTGGGAAGTAAAGAGCAAATTAGGACTTATAGTATCTGTTTATAATCTCGTTCAAAAAAATATAGTATTCAAGAAGGAATAACAGTAGACAGACCAGTGGAACAGAAAAGAAAGTTCAGAAATAAACCCTTAAACATTAATGTCAATTGAGTATTGACAAGGTTGCCAAGGCAATTCAATGTGGCAAGAATAGTCTTTTAAGCGAATGGTGTTGGAACAATTGGATATGCCTATGCAAAAAAGTGAACTTAGATGCTTGCCTCACATCCTACCTAAAACTTAATTCAAACTGATCATATATCTAAATGTAAGAGCTAAAGCTATAAAAGTGTTAGAAGAAAACAAAATTCTTTTTTGTGATCTTGATACAGCAAGATTTCAAGATATGATACCAGAAACATGATTCATAAAATTTGATACATTGGATGGATTTAATCAAAATTAATTTCTTTTGCTCTTCAAAAGACACAACACTAGTAAAAAGCCATAGAGTGGGGAATATATTTTCTATATAAACATATAAATACTAAAAGATTTAAATAGACATTTCACCAAAATAAATACACAAATAGCCAAGGACATGAAAATTAAAAACATTCAACATCGTTAGGGAAATGCAAATTAAAACCACTGTGAGATACTTCTATGTCATTAGAATGGCTATGATGAAAATGACTGACATAATAAGTGGTGAAGATGTGGAGAAATTGGAACCCTTATATAATGTTGATGGGAATATAGAATGGTACAACCATTTTTTTGACATTGATATGGTTCATCGATAGTATTTCTATTTCTTCAGTGTTACGTATACTCATGTGTGCATGTTTAGTTCTCTACAGTTTATCACGTGTGTAGCTTTGTGTATCTACCATTAGTCAAGGTATGGAACAGGTCCATCACAAGGGTCTCTATGTCTTCTTATAACCACACTCCCCTCCACTCCCCCTTGCCATCCCTGATCCCTGGCAACCATTAATCTGTCCTCTATCTACATAACACGGTGATTTCAAGAATGTTATAGAAACGGAATCACATATTATGTAATCTTTTCAGATTAGCTTTTTGCACTCAGCATGATTCTCTTGAGATTCATCCAAGCTGTTGTGTGTATCAATAGCTTGTTTCTTTTTATTGCTGAGTAGTAGTCCATGGAATTGATGTACCATAGTTTGTTTAACCATTCACCGATTGAAGAACATTTGGGTTGTTTCTAAATTTTAGCTATTAAAAATAAAGCTATTATGAATATTCATGAAGAGATTTTTACATGAACATTATTTTAATTTGGGGGGGATAAATGCCTAAGAGTGCAATTGCTAGGTCTTATGGTAATTATGTTTAGTTTTACAATTAACTGCCAAACTCTTTTCAAGAATGGTTCCACAATTTACCATTCTCACCAGCAACATATGAGTGATTCAGTTTCTCCACATCCTTGCCAGCATTAGGTGTTGTCACTATTTTTTATTTTAATTTTAGCCATTCTGATAAGTATCTAGTGATATCTCATTGTGGTTTCAATTTGCATTTCCCAAATGGCTAATGATGTTGAACATCTTTTCATGTCTTTATGGGTCATCTGTATATCCAATTCTGTACAATTTTTTTTAATGTCTTTTACACATTTTCTATTTGGGTTATTATTATTATTACTGTTGAAGCAAAAAAAAAAATAAGGTTATGAAACCTTATTCATATCTTTGTGAAGTTTGGATCTTGAGTTTTGACCTCATCTGGGAAAAAACGGAGGAGAATCAGAAGCAGGGATGGAAGGCAGGGGCAGGGCAGCTGGTGGGAAGGCAGGGGCAGGGCAGCTGGTTAGAAGCCAGGGGGCTTGACTTTTTTGGTCAATGGCCAAATAGTAAATATTTCAGGCTTTGTGGAACATATGGTGTCTACTGAAACAACTCACATAAGCAGTGGGTATGGCTGTGTTCCAATGAGACTTTATTTATAAAAGTCGATACTGGGCCATATTTGGCTCACTGGCTATAGTTTTCCCACCCCCTGGTCAGAGACTCAAGCAGAAGAAAGGTGAGTATGTGGTGCTTGCATATTAGGCCCTGGGATATCACCTTAGTGGACACTACTGGATTTGTTTCCCCTCCTTTACGGAGGCTGCGTAGCTCGAGGCATTTTTTGAGGTCACTCTATAAAACCAGTGAAAGTATTTCCTTGAATCAAAAGTAGGAAAAGTTTAAACAAATCTAAGTTTAAAACAATATTTACGAGATTCAAAATCCAGTGTTCACACATTTTACCCAACTTTGAATACCTTCTTGGGAGTGTGTATTATTTTCATTGGAAGACACTTCCATTTCAAACCTACTCAGTGGTTCTGATAAATAAAATTTCTTCTTAGGGATGCTACAGTGCAATATTTTGTTGATGATATCAAGAGGGATTTCTTTTAGATCTGTCTTCATATGCAAACAATTTAGTAAATTTCTAACAGACCTCTCTTAACAATCTCATCTTGGTATAATGTAACCAAATTACAACTAAACCTGAAAGTTTTACGGAGCAACTGAAACACCCCAATGTATGGCACTTAACAAAAGTAACCTCAAAGAGATTGTCTGGAAAATTTCATCAATCCAACTTTAACTCTCTGTAATCAGTGCTTCTTAATCTGTTTCATGGTGTGTTTTAGAGTTTTAAAATAAATAACCATTTATTATAACAGTAATGGAAAAATGCTGGAACCTAATGTTATTTCTGTATCTCTTGAGGTTAATATGATTAATTTTGTTTTAGCTGTATAACTTTGGGAGAAGAAGAGATGACAGTGTTTCTGTTTTTAAAGAATGTTAATAGATATTTCACATTCAAAATATTATTTGTGTGTACGTGTGTGTGTTTAGGGGTTTCAGAAATTCCAGAAAAACACTGAATATAAAAATTCTTTGGCATTTGGGCTAATTTGATTGAATATATGCTTATAGCCTCAGATAGAATGTGGGCAAAACTCAAATTCAAGGTTATCTGAGATGTCTTTGTTTTCTTTTGAAACTTAGTAAATGTGTGAGTTGGTTTGGGGATTATCCGTTATATGAAGCATATAATGAATTAGCCTAAAAGGTGAAAAAGAACTATAATGAGCAAAGTTCATCCACAGTCCACACAGGTCTTTACAGATTTTAAAATTAGAAATGAATTCTGTCTAGAAAATTATGCCCAGTTCCTAATACTGTACCATGCCCTGGAACAGTTCTCCAAAATTATTGATTAAATGTAAAAGGATTATGATTAAGGTTTATATTAAAATTTTATATAGCATATATGTATATATAGTGATACATAAGTATTACATATATACTTCATATACTATACATATGTAGGTCTTATATATGTGTGTATTTTTTTCAGCATGTATTTGCCCACGAAATGATGCATATGAGAATGTCCATATTTCTAAATGTCATCTTTTATGCTTTCACATTCCTGTACATTCTGGTAAACATCTAGGGAGGAAGTTCTAGCAATGTAACTTTTAGTTTTATCAATAAAATCTGTAGCATTTCACCCCAACTGAAACTATGAAACAGATACTCATTCTCTACATCCTGTCCACAGACAAATGCCTAGCCTTTTCCGTGATAAGTGGGGACACTGTTTAAAAATATTTTATTGAGCAGATGAGCAGATATATGGGTCTAGGCAATTTGTTCATCAAAGAACTTAACCCATCTTTTCTGTTTATATTTTATTTGCTGGCTCCCTTCTGTCTGTTGACCTCACCGATATGACAGCGACTATGGCATACAGAAATCTGTTTACCAATGTCCAAATGCAATCTGCAAGTCTTATAAATGCTATTTTGGAAAGCAATCTCTGTATCATACACATTTTCCTTTTAATAGGTTACTTCTGTTTTAAATAAGGAAATAAAGAAGCTGTTGGATTTAATAAGAGAAAAATGGGATGATTTTTATCTTTGAACATAGTTTTTGCAAATATATATCTCTTTTAGGGTGCAATTTCGATAACTATGATATTTGACTTATGAGGTTTATGAGAGAGATACTAGCTTAGCTAGCAGCATGGCCTTTGACATAAGAATGGATCCAAATCCTAGCTCTGCCAATTGTTAGCTGTGTAACCTTGAGGAAACTTCTTAAACACCGGGCCTCAGTTTCTTTACTTATGGAGTCAGGCAAATAGTAGTGAATTATAGGTTTTTGTGGTGCTCAAATGAATTAGCTTGACACAGACCAATCACTAATTAAACTTTAGGTAATATTATTCTTACGTTATATATTGGTGTAAATAACATTTTAAGATTGTATACTTTTTCTTATTAATTTAGGAAATGTTTCTCCACATAGTAGCCAAAATGTTCTTGTTGAAACTTCAACCAGATCATGTCATTCATCTGCTTATAACCTTCTAAAAGCTTCCTATCTCATTCCAAGAAAAATTCAAGACTATAATGGTGCATAGGTAGGGAGACCATGTTTCCTAGTTTATCCAGGACAGTCTTCATTTATGCTTACTGTCCAGATATAATTACTGATAGTGTTTCCTTTCACTCTCAAAAGTACCCTGGTTTGGATGGGTTATATGGTCGCCCTATTATTAGGTCATATATTATCTTCCTCCCCCGTATTCTGCACTACCCCCTGTCACCTCATCTGGTGCTACTCTCTCCCCTCCATCCAACTGCCACGGCCTCCTTGCTGTTCTTTAAGCCTTCGGGCTCACTCCTGCCCTGTACTTCCAGTTTCCATGATGGCTGGAGTACTCTTACTCAGATAGTGGAACAGTTTGCTCCTTCATCTAAGTTTTTAGACAACTGTCATCTTGTATTTTCAGCCACCCACTCTAAAATTAATATCCTCTTCCCTTTCTTTCTATTTTCCTTCCCAATTTTACTTTTCTCCTTAGCACTTATCTCGCATACTATGTATTTACTTATTTAGCTTGCTTATTGTCTCGTTATTCTATTAGAATATAAACTCTACAGGGCAAGGATGTTTGTCTGGTTTTGTTCACTGTTATTTCCCCCTAAAGAGTGGTATAGAGTAGAAGCTCAATAAATATTTATTGAATGGATAAATGAAGAACATTTGGACAAGAAATACTTGATGTAATTTGATTGGCATCACCATTACCTTCTAGTAAATTTGATCTAAAATGATAAGACTCCCATGTTTAGTATAAGTTATGAGAAGCATGATTTGACCAGCTTCTATAATTGATGCTAGTTTGAATTAAGTTGTTTTACAAGTTGCAATGGCAAAAAAATGTAAAAAAAAAAAAAAAACCCTCTTACAGATGTTTAAATTATAAAAAATGACCTCGAACTTTGCACATCTGAAAATAATATTAAACCTTTCTGAGCACACTTGATTTTTGCTTCCTGAGTCCAGGAACACTGGGGACTTCAAACCTTTCTAATTTAAATAAACATAGTATGTGGTTTTGTAAAATTTTTGATGTCAAATTTAAAACTAAATCTACCAAAAATTAACACCAAATGATGCTTACATTCAATTCTATTATTGACTGTAATATCAACTATTAACTTCATAATATATGAAAGTTTTTCCAAGAAAAACTAGTCCTAAAAATAAAATTTTAGCTACAGAAAGCAGTTACTGTAATTCCTAGGAGAATATGGTAGATCCAGAAAGCAACTATAGAGTTTCTGGCAGTTTACCAAATTCATTTTGACAGAATTTCTTAGAACATTCCTTACTTAACCTCTCTAGGCTTAGAGGCAACTTCGGAGATAGTAAACTTGATTCTCCATCCTCTTTCATTTTACTTTTACACTCTTCATACTAACGCTATAGTATGCTAATAAAGAAAATAACACGCACAGCCTGGCAACTCATAAGATGAAGACACTATAGAAATATTTCAGCATAAAATAGCCAGAACATCTGGTTTTATTGATCAGAATGCTGAAATCAGTATAACATTAGCACGTGTACTGTGTACCATGTGAAAATTCCTTTCTTGAAGAAAAGCTTTTATGTATTACTACTTTATGTTAAATTTAGAATACAGCAAGCTCTTATGAGCTGTCTGTTTGATGAAGGATCATCATCAGGAATTATGCTCTTTGTACCTCAGCACCTTCCTAATGAAACCATCTCTCCTCTTCAGGCATGGGAATAATCTTGCAGTTATGGAAGGTTTCCATCCCCCATCCGAAATGGGGATAACTGTGCTGCAAGCCAAATGCTGAGGTTTAGCAGAATAATCTCACAAGAGAATAATTACTTTACATGCCCAAGAGAGAAAGCAATGAGGTTCCCAGACACAGGAAACGAAAAGTCAGAAGGGGAGATAGAGTTGGAGAGGGTTCTGAAGACTTTCCAGACAGCAACTTCCTTATAACAGCAAATTGGGTAATAAATTTATCACTCCGTCATTTTATATATAATAAATATATTCTTAAATCACCTAGTTAGCAAAATGAACTTTTGCAATGACCATGCCTTAATTATGTCAGAAAATCCATCTATTTCTTATTTTCTAAAGAACAATACAATCTTTGTGACAAAAATGTTCCTTTTGATATTCCAGATCACTTAGAGGTTTAATATTTCAATCATAACCACAATTACAACTATGCTCAAAGAATGCATATTGTACAGAAACCTTGAAAAGAGCCCTTCACTTGGTTATATGTACTAGAGAGAGAGGAAGTTAATCAACACAAAGCCTGACCCATAGGAAAGAACTCTTGACCTTTAAAGACAAAGGGGGAAAATGATCCTTTTGTTACATGGTACTCTGCTTTGCATGCAGATTGATGGTCCCCAAGACATTCCTGGTTTGCAGGAAAAAAAAGTAGAAATCTAATTAATAAAAAAAGCAAGTCTGCCTTTAAATCTAGAACTGCATGGGAGAACATTCTTATAGAGGCAACTGTAGTACATTTTCTTATTTTACTCATTCATCAAAACATTTTAAGCTGGGCACAGTGCTGGGTGCAGGAGATACGATGATAAATGAGAATGAGGACAGCTTGCCTCAAGGAACTTGCAGTCCAGTGGGACAGACAGGCAAGTGAATTGGCAAATACAATAGAGTGTGTGTGAAATGCTATTACAGGGTTAATAGAGGGTGTCATGGGAACACAGGAGAAAGGCACTAACCCAATCTGGGTCATGGATACTTGCCAGACAAAGAAATGTTTAAGCTGAGATCTGAAGGATAAGTGGAGTGAGCCAGGAGAGGCACGAGGGAGAAATTCCAGGTAGAAGAATCATCTTGGAGTTCTCAAATGAACCAGGTTAGCTGGAGTAGATGGAGGCAGAGCAAAAGTGTGAAGAGGTGCCTGGAGAAGAGGCAGGGTCAGAGCCATCTATGAGGTCAGCTAGCTGGGAGGCATTGCAGCAACAAGGGACAGAGATCTTGGTCAAAGGACAAAATTTCTCTCTTAAAATTCAGGCAATACAGTTTCTATACCTAATGTTACGATTAGAGCACTGTTACCGGAGTATATGAGAAAGGTCTGTTTTTATTTGCTTATTGATGACTAAAAAAGAACAATACCCTTATCATGCATGCAATTTGGTGGGTAATTTGATCAGCCTTGAGGAATAGCATGTGCAGACCACCGAAAATACCCTGTGCCTTGTCCATTAATAAATAATCTCCCTGACAAATTATCATCATCATCACTACCATTATTTTAATTTGAAGGCCTCAAAGAACTCTGATTAGAAATTAATTTTAACAGTAAAGACCCTAATCAAAACAAATCAAATCAATAAGCATTTATTGAACAACTGCTATGTTTGAGGCATACAATCTATAAACTGTGGCAATTTGTTTTTTGAGACAAAAATCTCCTTGATGATTTGATGTGTTGAGAAACAACTTTTGTATGGCAGCTCCGACAAGATGGATCCCAGTTGCACAAGATGTCAAAGGCTTTGTGAATACGAAGATATCTGGCTTTCTGTGAACATCTCTGGTTTCCACATTTCTCAGATCCTCTGCCAGAACACCATATTGGGAGCCTTGACTTTCCATTGCAAAACATTCCTGATCATTTCATACAGCAATTGAATTTGTTTATTTTTCATTGTTGTCCCCAAGTGGTGGTTGCTTAGAGTGAACTCAATTAGTAATCAACAAGCAGATACTGGAAGCTGTCACTGGCTATTTAGCTTGTTCTTCTGGATCTGCTTTACTCCAGATGCTAAAAATGGGGACATTATTCACCTACAGAATTATCTGTGACGTCACTGGTTCCAGCTCCTGCTGTGCATTTCAGAGATTTCTAGTTCAAGTCGTCAGACTCAGCTCCTCCCCTCTTCCCATGGCCACCGTTCTAATCCTCTCTGCTCTTCTCTCACATGTATTTCCTCACAGTTCTGTTTCTACTTAACAGGCTGAAGTACAGTGTGCACATACGAATGAGCTGTTATCCTAAAAGCACACGGTGCCAACCCTGTTTAAGGGTTTCTACTCTATTCAAAATTATAACCCATCTTCCTATAGACAACACTCCATGGCATAAACAATATCTCACAACTCACTGAAGAACACAATTATTAGAATGTGTGTTCTAATCAATATTGCCATTTAGTAATTGGGGGTTATTTTTGGTCCCTAAACACAGATATCATTGTAATGAATGCAAATATTTTATATATAAATTTACATGGCTATGGTTTTGCATCTCTTGAAAAATCAGGATATCAGATAAAGTAATGTCCTGATAAACTGAATCCATCATCGGTTTAAGTTATAAATGTGGGTATTTGAAAGGGTCCACTAACTCCTTTCCCTTTATCCCTCCTGTTCTTTTCAGTCTTTTAAAATTAGTGATTTTTTTTTAACAATTACAGTTTAGATAGAGTAATCCTTTGACAAACTTAGTTAACAGCTTTTCAACATTGCCATTTTCAAGGCTCTTTTATGATTGAAAACCAAGAAGATAACTGGCATTTATTTGCTTCCTTAGCTTCCTTTTGCTTTATATTTTGTCTCAGAATGTCTGATTTTATCACTGGGTAATATAATGTGTCTGTCTATATGCAAGTGTAAGCAAGGGCCAGAGAAATTTCTTTCTACATTTTGGTTTATTTTTTTGTTAATGCAACACATGTAATTCCATACCTAACTCATTTTTCAATTTAGGATTTGTAATTTCTCAGAAGCAGCAATTTGGTGACTATATCAGCCTCTCTAAGAAAGTTATTTAGGGCAAGGGTCTTTGACCCCTGGGCCTTGACTGGTACTGGCCTGTGGCCTGTTAGGACCCAGACCACACAGCAGGAGGTGAGCAGAGGGCGAGAGCAGGTGAAGCTTCACCTGATGCAGCTGCTCCCCAGCGCTTGCATCACCTTCTCATCTCCACCTCAGATCATCAAGAATTAGATTCACATAGGAACACCAGTCCCTGGTGCCGAAAATGTTGGGGACCACTGATTTAGGGCACAGAAAGTTACTTAGGGGAAGTAATGACATTCTGACAAGAGCTGAGCATACATTTTGGGAAGCAGGTAAGTAGTAGGGGCTTGTAAAGTATGGTGAGAAGGGAGAGGGCCTTGATTACTAAACATGAAAGCTCCTGGGTGTTTCTGAGTAGTAACAGTAGAAGCAAAATACAGTATCAGCAGGAGGGAAGAAACCTTGAAGATATGGAGGGTTTTTGGAAACTTTTGGAAATTGTATAGAGCAACCACCTCTTCCATGCACAGAGAACATCCAGAGCAACCCAATACTAGCAGAATGGGAAAATGACAGATCAGAAAGAGCCCACCTGCCTGATAGTTTTGCTGCATTGCTTTTCCGTTGTATTTTACATCACATTCACATATGAAACACTTTCAGTACAATCTCTCCCAAAGTGAGAGAAAGGGGATAAAATGTGAACAGAAAGAACACATTATCACCAGTAACTACTGCAGGGTAATCAGCAAGTCTGCCTCACCCAGAGACACAATCTTCACACTGTTTACTTTCATTTATGCTGACTCTGATATGACTCCATGCAATGTTCTTGCCCGGAGATACCCAAGAACAGAGTATAATAGCAACTGATAGAATTGTCAGACCTAGTGACCAGTGTGATTTGAAAACTCATCTTTCTTTGAAGAGCACAGCAGATAAAATTGTTCTTTCAACCTAATTTTTCTAATAGTGGGGGAGATAATAGACTGTTCTCCAAGTCTATGCATTATTTTCATTTCATAGGTACCTAAACATAATGGTGAAGTGAGATAGACAGCTGCTACTTTGCCCTGAAATACAGAGTAGATTGACATGGTTAGAGGAATCACAGGTCTGAATGTGAGACTCCAAAGCATTAGAATGTTACAGCAGGAGGCAGCTGTGGAGAAATGGCATGAGGGCCTAGAGCTCACTTGCTTGGAAGGCTATCTCTTGTATCCTGGGCAGAAGTCAGAGAAGCAGCAACATCTTATGGTCTCCTAACCTAGAGAAGAGGACTGAGAGAAGGAAGTAGAAATAACTCCCAAATATTATGAGGCTTTTTAGCTCATTCCACTGCTTTTCTCTTTTTCTCTGGAAAAAGATTAAAATGACTAAAGAATACTTTTGTTTAAACCAAAAGGTTTCCTTTCTGTAATATTGGTTAAAAGACTCATTACATGGATTTTAGAAAAATAGAAATTACATAAATCTTCTCTTGTGATGTAAAAACACCATAGCTAAGCTGTCTACGTTATTTAGAACTACAATAGGTATGTAAAGTTCAATCATCCCTCTGTGGGGGATGTATCTGTGGGGGATTGGTTCTAGGATGCCAATACCAAAATCCTTGGATGCTCAGTCCTTTATATAAAATAGCATAGTATATGCATATAACCCATGCACATCCTCCTGCATAGTTTGAATCATATCTAAGTCACTCATAATGCCTAATACAATGTAAAATCTATGTAAATAGTTGTTATAGTGTATTGTTTAGGAAAATTATACGAAGAAAAAGTGTGTAGATTTTCAGTACAGACACAGCCGTCACAGGTCTACCTACATAGTCACATCAGCAACAACATAACTTGTTTTTTTTTTTCTGGTTATTTTCAATCTGCAGTTGTTTGAATCTGCTAACGTGGAACCCACAGATATGGAGGCCCAATTCTATTGGATTTCCAAGAGGTAATAGCCATATCGTCAAATAAAAATGTGTTAATTTTTATCCATTACTATATATGAATGTAAAACAAATGTTTAAAAAATGTTTTCAGCTAATTTGGAGACATTCCAGATTATCTGACTTAAAATGTTGCTATGGACTAGGAATGAAGTTTAGTCTGTTGATTGGCAGGTAGCAACTCAAGCAATAAGCAAGTCTTCTTCTCAACAGTTGCAGATATTGATTTGCTAAGAAGCTGCATTGCACATGGTGAAATGGGAGTTATTAATTCAGAGATGGTTAATTGTTCTCCTAGCCCTACTGGGTTGGTAAGTGGTGTATACGAATAATTAGTGTTTAATACTCCACACCATGCATGACTGCTGAAGAGTCAAATTTTGAACATATGAACATTGTCAAATCTATTATTAAAGAAATCTGTTATGAGAAAGCCAGGTGTTGAATACACATATTTCATAAAGAGGAAATAAGTAACACTTTAAAGAAAAAAATTAAAGTTCTGTAGCTTATTCTGAATATTTTAAGTTATTTACACATTCAATTTTGCATCATTGTTCAGTTCTAAAATCCCATTTTAAGTTCAAATAGAAAACACATGTATTTATGCTATTCTGTGGAAAGAGATATGGGATTTTTAAAAATTATTATTTGTTGTCAAGTTCCTCCAATTTAGCAAACAGTATATTGGAGTAATTTTGAAATGTTTTTTTTTTATCTGTACTGTTCAAAACTATAATCATTGTTTCCTCCATTATTGTTAGACCACTGATTTTTCTGTTATGCTAGTATAATTTTGCCACACTTTAAGTTTATCTATTGGGGACTGGAAGACTACCGTTCTACCTAAAATTTAGCATTTCTTCAATCAACAAACTTGCCGTTTAAAGTCATATTTCAAAATGTTGTTGCTCAGAATAGCTTCATTTCCATGGATAATACATAGCAAATAAATAAGGGTGGAGGAAAGTGCTTTTCCTGGGCTTAAAATAAAGACATATCTGGCATAGATCATTTGAATTTTAGTTCATTTGAAGTCTTACAGCAACTTTCCTCTCACAGCTACTAGACCAAATATGGAATATCTACTTCCTTTTGGCTTTAGTGTGTTTTGGTACTAAATAGTCCTGAAAACAAGGTGACCACAGTAGTGGTGGGCAGTTATCTGCCTTTTGCATTAAGGCACTGCTTTTATCTAATTTGTCTTTGGAACTTATTGCCCAGCTCTGAAGCTGGGTGCACAGTGAGTACTCCTAAATGTACACTGAAGACATGAGGGAGGGAACAGTAAACTGATGCCTAATTTAAATGGTTTTGGTAATGCTGCTCAATGAGGTCAACACTGGCCTCCTATCACCTGGACCACATTATCTCTAAGTCTCCCAGATAAGCAAGGAAAGCCAACATGCCCTTTGGCTCCAATCATCAGTCCAGACAATCAAAATAAAATAGGTGCTTTTCATCTCAAGCCACACTGTGGGTATCTGGCCCCTGAACAACGCTGCATTGAGAAGGTAACAAAAATTGAACATATATTTAATTTAAGTATTCTATTCAAAACCAAGTATCTCCCCAAGATTGCCTATTTACTCAGCAAGCTCAGGGCTGGCATGAGAATTGATTCATAAAACACTATGACTTTGAAGAGTCATCTCTGAAATACTATTTGGTTGATAGTTAAGTTAGAAAAGAAGTGTAACATTTAACAAATAATAAAATTTTAAAATGTCACTGAATAGTAAGATAGCAGAGACTGCTCTCAATAAAAAACAGACTAAAATTCAGAAGGTCAGAAAAGTCTGCAGTAACTCTCTTACTGTGGAATCAGAACATATGTTCAAACCTGCAGGTATATTTGTGGGTACTTCCTACCTTAAATACATTGATAGGAAGATCAATGACCACATAGATAAGGTCTCCAAGGGCAAGGCTGGCTATCAGCGCGTTGGGGCCATTCCTCATACACTTGTTCTGGTAAATGATCCTGAGCAGAGTTGCATTCCCCACCATTCCCACGATGAAAATAGTACAAGATATCACAGTGTTAATGTATTTGAATGCTGAAGTAATCTTAGTCTGCTGTGGGCAATAGTTGTGCATGGAGCCATTGCTGGGTAAGGCCAAATTAGTGGGTCGATGAGTAGTCACCAAGAAGCTGAGCTCTGTCCCACGAAAAGTGGTGAAATCTTCCACATGAGTGCTTAGATTTGTGCTGTAGCTCTCAGGATTATCACTGATTACACATCCAACCAGTGCCACCCAAAAAGACACACTAAAGCAAAAGGTTTCCATCTTGATGCAAACTCGAGGAAATGTTTTTTGTGTTGCTTTTGCACCCTCTTTTTTTATCACCTGGAAAAAGAGAAAAAAAAATTATGGTTATAAAATCTAGTTGCCAGTAATATTGTAGTTAATGATTATTTATTTCTTTAATTAAAAAGCAGGATATAGTTGATAATGAGATAAGATATATTTATGTCAGCTTACCCTATGGAAGAACAAAACCAGAAAAGACCAAAGCTCTATTAGGACAACTTATCTCTATCGTTGTCTCTTTCTCTGTATCTCTCTTTTTCTGCTTCTCTATCTCATCTGTATTCACAGTTATATTTATGTCTAGATTATTATATGGATGAGGATATGTCAATTTTCCTTCAAGAAGTACATAAAAAGTTCCTTTTTTCCCCTCTCTACTACATCTAGGCTGATAAGAATCTGAATTGCAAAAATCTTTAGGAGTTGAGATATCAAATTTCATTTATTAATGAAAGAGAAAGGCATTATATGCTGAGTAAAGTTACAGTTTTAAGGCATAAAATTAGCAAATTTTATAATTATGAATCCAATATTCCAAAATGTGTGCTGTTTTGCACACAGTAAACAATGAACATAGGGAAAAATAGAGCATAGGTAGCCATTTAAAGTGTGGTAAAATGTTAATTTAAAATCAGAACTCTGGTTATTACCATTAATACATATAATCTTAGTTTCAATTAAAAATGATATTACTGAATACACAAAATATTTTATTGAAAACTTCGATGTTAATGTGTACAACCTATATCTTCTGAGAGGAGTTTTTGGCTTTTCCATTCCTCATAAGTGAGAATCACAATGTTTGCCAATGAGTGAAACTGGGAGAAATGGAGTTCCCTAGGCCAGGCACACCATTTGAGTTTCCACAGGATGTCTACCTCGTGCTCTCTTTTAAACATCCCACATAGTTACGTTTATTATGGTGCTGAGCACTCCACATGTGTGATGCCATCTAATCCATACCATGACCCTGTGAAGCACAGAGCTCTATTATAAATAGTGGGAAACAGAGGCTCAGGAAGGACAGGTGACGTGTCAAAGCCACAGGTAGTGAGTGACAGTGCTGTACTTCTAAAGCAGTCTAGTCCGACTCTGAACCTGAACTCTTAACCACTAGGCAACACTGTTTCTCATTCTCATGCCTTCTTGGCACTTAAAATGTTTTAACCAAGTTTTCAGTTTCTGTGAAGCGGTAGACTCAGGAGAGTTGTTAGACATTTTCAAAAGACGATTTGTATGTTTGTTTGTTTTAGTCATTTGCAGAGATTAAGTGGTCTTTCTTGCCCATAAAGTCTATTTTCTACTTTAATTCTTAAGATGTTGGTAAAATGAAGGAGGTTGGTAGTAACACAATAATCAAAGGCAAGTAAAAATGACTTCTGACATTTAAATATTTTGTATATTTTCTTTTTTGTGAGTTTTTATGAATCTTTAAATGAAGACCTTAAGTTCCTTTGCACAATGGTGTGTGTATCTATGATGTATAATTTAATATTTTAAAAAAATTATATGCTTTTTCTGAATCTATTTATAGTTGGTATTAATCACTTTTAGAGATTTTGACAATTATTTAGGAAATCAATGAAGCTTAGGTTTAGTCACTATGTGGATAAAATGAGATTGATTCAAGTTGTATATAAGGTCTAAAGTGTAGATATAAAGTGCAAATACCGTACACTTTAGCTTTCTCCAGAGGTTTCCCCAGGAATCTGAAATAATAACATTTTATGTACAGTGGTAATCTATTATGTATGTATCTGTCATCCCCCTTGAGCTTTACAACTCTAGGTAGGAGGGGCAAATTCCCTATTTTACTCATGAAGAAACTGAGTCTTGAAGTTTAATCCAGTTTTCATGGCCAAGAAGTGGCAGGGCCAGTATAATGCCTCACTTTACTTTTCTTGTAGGATTTAACTCCATCTAATATGATAAAAATAAAAAAAATAGCAATTTTTCTAATGTAGGGGCATACTATATACATTACAGTTCTGCCTGGACTTAATTATAAGTAGTTTTCAGTTTTTTTCTTGCTTCTTACAGTTTGGCATTAGTATCTGACAGAATATTGATAGATCTACAAAATGCCAATGTTTTCATTTTTCAGTAGAGACCAGGGCTCTAGGTACAAAGCATACTGTCCTCCTCCTCTCCAGAAAAGAAATCCTTCAATACCTTGTAATGATTAAAGCCTCCCAGTTTCCTTATTATAATGGAACCTTCAGTAATAGTTCTCTTAAAAATAAGAGAGAGAAGGCTTTTTCAAGAAATGGAATGTCCATCTTTGCCCATTAGAGTCTGCTAGGAGGATATTTAGTGACCTGGCCTGGCTATTGTAAGTATTCCACCACTCACGAAAGGTACCACTAGGGTTGGAACATCAGCTTGCTGGTCTGCTTGGTCAGCTGATTACAGCAAAAGCTAAGGAGGCCAAGGCTGTGGGTTCTTATCAAAGGGTGAGCAAGCTACCATTAAAACCGCTTTCATGCCTCCTCCAACAGTGACACCAACACAGAAATAATTTCTGATGATATCTCTATCAGCTCTCGGCAGGTATTAAGTTGCAGAGCTGAGGGATACTTGGCAAAGGCATGTGAATACCATATTATCCTTGGGTGAAAAATTCCAAACCACACAAAAGAAGGCTCTCAAATGCATGTTTCTCCCAGGATGAGTCTGTAGCTCATTTCCGTGGGTCCAAGTCATGCTGTGCTTGGAACCATCAGTCAGAACCAGTCATAGCTCTAGTGAAGCATCTCAGGTTCAGACCTGAAGAACATGGTTTACAGACTCAGCATTCTTCTGTTTGGGGTCTAAGAATTTGCTGAAGTTCAAAAGCTATTATTAAGGAAGAAGACAGAATCCTTAAGCCTATACTTGAACCATTTAATATCTTAGACTCTCCAGATGAAAGTTCACCTGTAATTACTAATTTGGAAATGCCAACCTTACCCAAACGGCATGAGTTTAGAGCAGATAGTTTACATGGAATGACTGCCAAGGTGTTTCACAATGAGTTCACACTTAAAAAACAGAAGGAGGGGCGGCTATAAACTTCTACGAGAGGAGAAAAAAACCTAATAACTTTTTACAAGTATTCTGTAGGTTTTGCTCGCTGGGTAGGGACTCTCCTTCTGACGTTTGACTTTAATATGCTTCCCACCCCACCCCCTCCGCCGCCAACTCTACCCGGAATACCTTTAGGGTCGTGTAAACAGAGGCTGATCTTCTAGAAAACAGCCCTTGTTTTCTGCACGTGAAAGGCAACAAGTGCCCTTTAAAGGACAGCCCGGATCGGAGCCCAGACCTCCGCAGGCAGGTTTCCGAACTAGCTGCGCTGGGGGTTTTCCAAAACACCGGTCCCTCCTCCCAAGGAGTGCCCCGGGCTACCCCGTGTGTGGGGGAGGACAAGCAAGCGAGCAAGAAAGGCTGCGGGGCGCGGTGTGCAAGTCGGGGTTCGAGCCAGGGACACGGGTGTCGTGTTCCGCAAAGTTCTTGCATGCTTGGGGACGCAGGGAGAACTGCGGGTTTTCCTCTGACCAGAATTCCGAATCCCACCCGGGGAGGCTTGGGGGGCTCTGGATCAGTCTCCCCCAAACAGTCCTGCCGCGCAGCCCTGCCAGGAGGGCGCCCGCCCGCTCCGCCGCGCGCCCCTGCGCAGGTGGGTGCCAGCCCGTGCGCTGGGTGGCCCGAGGTTCAGGGCGCTGGGCGACGACCCTGCCTCCTTCCCCTACTCCCAGCCGAGGGGCCCGGGGGCCATCTCCCCCACCCCCGCCCGGATCCCCGAGAAGAGAGAGTCGCACCCACCGTGGAGCGGAGCGGAGCGGGTGCGGACAGGCGCCGGGGTTCGCCCTGCGCCCGGGCGAGGGCGGGTGACGCGGGTCCCGGGCTGCGCAGCTGCCCACGCTCGGGGGAACGCCCCGGGCACGGGTCCTCCGGGGCGGTCTCTCGCGCCCTCAGCCTCCGACCACCGGCCGGGACGGAGCCTTCCCACGGCCGGCGGGGCCCGGGGATGCTGGCGCGCGAGGGCCCGCAGGAGGAGGAAAGCTGCGGAGAACGTCCCTCCCGTCCGTCCTCGCCGCCGCCTCCTCCCGATGCTCCCAGACCCTCCCTGCTCTGCTCTAGGGGCGCAAGAATGTCCCAACTTCCCTGCCCTGCCCCGAGACGGCCCCTATAAAGCTCAAAGCGGCCGCCCCCTCCCAGGCCCTGAAGAGCAGGCGTCTTTTTAACTGTTTCCTTCCTGAGATGGAGCGGGGGCGGGGAGGTGTGAGTGAGTGTGCTTGGGGGTGGAATCGGAGGAAGAGGGTGGCTTCACAGACAAGCCTGAGAACCGAGGAAGGCAGGCCTTCCAGAGGAGCCCATTCCCTCGCCAGGAAGTGCCGGCAGATTTGATCTGGGACCAGAGCCACTGCAGACAGAGCCAGCGTCCTCTGTGTCGCCTGCCTTTTGCTTGGCTCGTATGCTCCCTCTTAAACTCACAGCAAGTTAAAAAGCCAGCATGGACAGTTTACTGGATCAAGTACTTTTTGCTTTTATCTTATCCCTTGAAGTTAGCACCTCCAGACCCCATACCACGAGTCCAGGGCAAAGCAGGAACCCTTGAGAGTCTGTGGAAGGGTCCAGATGTGGCTGTGATGCCTCAAAAAATCTAAACAATGAGGGTGCAGACACTACAGAAGGTGGGTCTCAGCATCTTTATATGATAGAGATTTTATCCAAATTGTGGAAGTGCGGAGGATGTGAAGGACAAAGACCCTTGCCTGTGACATCTGAGAAAAAGTAGAGGGCTTCTTAGAGAAGGCCCTGCCTTGTAGTCCTTCAGCACACTCCTGGTGGGAGATGTATTGTGGAAATGTGAGTTTGTTGTGCTAGTCACGTTATGTTTCAGACTGTTCTGATTATCCATTGTAGCTAAAGAAAATCACCCTAAAACAGTAGCATGCCTAAAACAACTAGTCATTTACTCATCCATCAATCTGCACTTTGGGTGGGGCTTGGCTGGGATAGCTCATCTTTGTTGGGGCTGGAGGCTCCACTTCCAAAATAGTTCACTTACTTGGTGATGAGTGTTGGTTTTTCACCATGTGTGTCTCTCTCTACAAAGAGGTTTAGGCTTTCTCACATCGTGGTGGCTGAGTTCCAAGTTGGGGTGTCCCAAGAAACAGGAAGTGGGAGCTGCTAGTTTCTTAAGGTCTGGGCCTGGAAGCTGGCACAGTGTCATTTTTGCAGATTTATATAGTCAAGCACTCACAGATCCCAGATTCAAAGTGAGAGGATATAGACTCCACCTGTCAATGCATGGCGTGTCAAAGAGTTGTGTGTGTGTATGAAGGGGGCAATTTGTAAAACCATCAAAGAGAGCCAGAAAATACGACCATTAACAAGGGCCTTAATAGTCACCTAGTCCAATTAGACTAGGTATTATTATTAATATGTTCTATCTATAGCATTCCCATAATGAAGAGTCAGCCAGCCAGGGTAACCAGAAACTTTTATAAGTGCACGTTAGTTTGCATTAAAAAAAAAAAAAAAAAAGCCCCATCAGACACATAGATGGCATGGGAAGCTGACAATATTTTCAGGGAAGAAAAAGTTATTGCTTCCTTCCATAAAAGGCTTTTGTACACCAGGGTCAACACCTTGAATGTGAAATGTGTGCTGAATTTCAGCCCTTTCTCACTCTGCAGTCAGATATACTTGGACAGTGCACAACTTGCACAAGTGAACATGTCAGTCTATCCAGTCTTTGCTAGATCACATCCATTAGCCTTATCTTTTGGGGACAGGTTTAGTTATTAAAAATTCTTCCCTCACATCCATTAGGATGGCTGTTATAAAAAAGCAGAAAACAACAAGTGTTGACATGGATGTGAAGAAATTACACTGTTGGTGGGAATGTAAAATAGTGTAGTAGTAGCTGTGGGAAACAGTATGGAAATATCTCAAAAAGTTACAAACAAAATTACTGTATAATCCAGCAATTCCACTTATGGGTATATACCCAAAATAACTGAAAGTAGGGACTTGAAAAGATAATTTGTCCATGCATGTTCATACCAGCATATTTACTAGAGCCAAAAGATGAAAATAACCCAATGTCCATCTACAGATAAATGGATAAAATGTGGTACATGTACATACAATGAAGTACTATTGAGCCTTAAAAAGGAATGAAATTCTGACATGTTAGATGAAACTGGAAGACCTTATTGCTAAGTGAAATAAGCCAGATGCTAAAGGACATATATTTATGATTTTGCTTATATAAGGTATTAGAGGAATAGTCAAAATCATACAGGCAGAAAGTGGTATGGTGATTACCATGGGCTGGGGCGAGGGAGGATTTACTGTTTAATATGTTCCTGAGTTTCAGTTTTGGATGATAAAAAAGTTCAGGAGACAGATGGTGGTGATGGTTGCACAACACTGCAAACGTACTTAACACCACACCTGTACACTTGAAAATGGTTAAAATGATATATTTATGTATATTTTGCACAATGAAAATAATCCTGACATTAAGATGAAATTTACTTATAATATTACCTGTTGACCTGCCATAGAAGTTTGTAAAATGGATTTACTGCCTCTTCAAAGAAAGATCTTCAACTATAAGTAATTATTTATTTGGATTTCTGGCACAGATCTGCCTTTACAAAAGATTCGAATTTGCCTTATTTTAGGTGAAAGCTACATAGACTTTCTTTAGTTTTGGAGATTTGCATTCTCATCTTCTCTGCTTTATTTTGGGAGAAATGACCCAAGTGGATTTAAACCAGTTTTCATGCAAATTAACTATCTCTAGTAACCCCTCTCCCCATAGCCAAGGCTTTATGTACTTGCCCTACCTCTGTATTCTCTGCTTTGTACTGTTAATGAACATATAATTAACATATTTGATTAAGAATGTTTCTCAACTTGACTATCAAAGGTTATTTCTTTTCCTCGGATGCAGGCAGGATGCAGATTTGCAGGTCTTAAGGGTTTCAGGGAAACTTTTTAAATGACACCTGACCTGGTGTCATTAAGTGAAATGTTACTGTAATGGCTGTTACAGTAACTTTTCCCAGCATTATATTGTCATTATTGATTTCCTGAACAAAGACTTGCTCAATATAGCACTTTTAAAAGTCAACTTTTCACATGTCCTCAGGGCAATTGTGCCTATGAATTTAAGTTTCTTAATTCAAACTTGCAAATCCATTTCACAATTGCTAATCTCTAATTAATCTTCAAACTTGAAATTCGGTAAAGGATCTGAGTCTTAGTATTTGCTAGGAATATTCACTTTACCACTACTCGAAGGAAATAAAACATGATCAGTTCAGAGAAGAACCACAAAAGTAAAGAACGGCTAGAAAGCTGGTCATGAGAGAAAAGGTAGAGAAACTGGAAATACACATCAGAGCCCTGGACCTGTAACTGCAGCCTTCGCACTGGGCTGTGCTGTGGCCGAGACTGTCGGAGACCATCACTGGCCTGGAAAAGAAAAAGCAAACCCGTGAGTTGAAGGTCCATTTTTAATTAAAATTCACTTCCCTTAAAGGGAATGAAAGCAAAAATAAATGAATGGTACTACATCAAACTAAAATGATTCTGCTCAGCGAAAGAAATCATCAACAAGGTAAAGAGATGACCATCTCAGTGGGAAAATATATTTGCAAGTAACGCTTCCAATCAGGGGCTAATATCTAAAATATACTAAGAACTCATACAACTCAATAACAACAAAAAAACAAATGATCCAATCAAAAAAAGGGCAGAGGACCTGAACAGACACTTCTCCCTAGAGGACATACAAATGGCCAACAAATATATGAAAAGATGCTCAGCATCGCTAGCTATCAAAACCACAATGAGATACCATCTCACACCTGTTAGAATAGCTATAATCAACAGGACAAGTAATAACAAGTGTTGGAGAGGATGCAGAGAAAAAAGAAATTTTATACACTGCTGCTGGGAGTGCAAATTTGTACAGCCACTATGGAAAACAGTATGAAGTTTCCTTAAAAAACTAAGAATTGATCTACTGTATGATCCAGTAATCTCACTGCTGGGTATTTACCCCAAAGGCTTGAAGACCCATATCCAAAAAGATATTTACACACCGATGTTCATAGCAGCATTATTCACAGTGGGCAAGACATGGAAACAACCGAAGTGTCCTACAATAGATGACTGGCTAAACAAGCTGTTGCACATATATACAATGGAATATTAGTCATAAGAAGAGATGAAATACTGCCATTTGTGACAACATGGATAGACCTCGAGATAATCATGCTAAGGGAAATAAGCCAGACAGAAAATGTTGAAAATCACATGATATCACTTATATGTGGGATATCAACCTAAAAACAACAAATAAACAGGACAAACAGAGACTTAGGGACATGGACATTGGACTAGTGGTTACCAGAGGGTAGGGGTGGGGAAGGAATGGAGAGATAGATGGTAAAGGGGGTCAAATATAGTGGGGTAAGGGGAGAGTGAAGTGGATAACGAGGGTCAGATATATAGTAGCTGAAGGAAACTGGACTTTGGGTGGTAATCACACAGTAGAATATATAGATGTCAAACTATAAGGTACACCTGAAAATTATATAATTGTATTAACCAATGTTACCCTAATAAACTTAATAAAAATAAATAAAATGAAAACAATTCGCTATAGGCAGTTTTGTTTTTAAAAGGAAGTATTCCAAAATGTTAATTTGTAGATGGGTTGCTGAGGATTTTGAAGTGTTCTAGTTGGTGGTCAAGACTTCAGGTTATGTCATCAAAATAAACTTAAGGCATAATGTAGCCCAGTACTTTGTAAACTTCAAAAAAAAATCAGTCAATCTTACCATCACTAATGATTGGGCAAGCAGATATTAAGTGTCCTCTGATGGTATAGTCCATCTAGCCAAAAATGTTCAACTTGAATCAAGACCATAGTTATTGCAGTTTTCAGGAAAGATAGGAGAGAAACACACAAGTTGAGCAAATACCATGTGAAAGCATATAAACAAAGCCAGAAAGCATGACATTTTACAGGAAAACTAGCCCTGTCTCTTCAACAGGTCAATGAAAAAAAATGGATATTTTTTCTCTATTAAAAGAGATTTAAAGGGGTGTGACAACCAGTTGCACTATCCTGAATTGGATCCTGGTTTGCATAATTTAGCTGTAAAAGACATTTCTTGGATAACTGGAAAATCTTAGATTTGGACTAGGTGTTAGATACTATTAAATTATTAATTTTATTAAATGTAACTATTTTAGGGTATATAAAAATGATCTTATATTTTAGATATTCTTTTAAGGGAGATATAACTTCTTTTGTAGCTACCAAAGCAGAAACAAAAATGACAAAAAAATTGAAAAGTTTCTAAAGTCTTGGCACATGATAGGAGCTGAATAAATGGTAGCTCTTTCGCTTTTCATTTGGTTTTTCCTTCTTTGTCAGTGAGGTGACTGGTGGAGCAGAATAAACAGCTTCACATGACAACACGAGCAGCTTAGTCATAGCAGTAGTGACTAAGGCCAGGGAGATCGGTCGCATCCAGGGAGCCAAAGGTAAGAGCTGGAAGGGGATCTGAAGCCTTGAGATGGCCATGACGAGACCACTCATCCCTAGCAGAGCGGCTGGCATCCTTTCGCACCATAGGAGGGGCCTTAGGGTTCTGGAGTTTGTTTGCTCAGGAGGACTAGATGCTGAGATGAGTGCTATGATGATGGTTCTGACTTCTGAAGGTTCCTTTAGGTTGGTATGGACTTGGGAACCATGGGTTACACTTATAATAAAAGACAAACAAAAAAATACCTATACTCAAATAAAGGAGACTTAATCAAAAGAGGTGACAGCAAGTCTCCCATGGAAACAACTTCAGAGCAGAAGAGGTATGGGCTTGTTTAGATATATCAGAGAAACCTATCATAGAGTTTGAATTTGGCAGGAAGGATTACTAGGCATCCTGTCTAGCACAGTTTTCTGTATTATCTTTTCATCATCTTTGCCTATTTTACAACTCTGTAACTTGCAGAAAACTGATAGCAGTGCAAGTCATTCTTGCCCCTAGAAATAAAAATTAATTTTGAATGGTAGAGATGCAAGTGATCCTCTGTGTCGTGGATGTTGACAACATTGTCTTAGCTCAGACTGTCATAATTAAACACCACAGACTGGGTGGTTTAAACAGAAAGTTACCTTTTCACGGTTCTGGAGGGTGGTGGTACAAGATCAGGGCACCAGCATGCTCGGGTTCTGGTGAGAGCTCTCTTCCTGGCTTTGAGGGCTGCCTCTCTGCTGTTTCCTCACAAGGCATGGGGAAAGAATGACAGAGTATGAGAGAGAGACAAAGACCAAATATATAAGGCGTATTTTAGTCATCTGAATGGCCAAATATCCATATCTTGTAAGTCACAATATCACAGGGCTTCAACATGTGAATCTGGGGGGACGCATTCATTGTATAACATTCCACCCCTGCCTCCCCTAAATTCACGTTCTCGCATGTACAATACATTAATTCCATCCCAACAGTCCCCAAAGTCTCAACCCATTTCAGTATGAACTCTAAAGTCTAAGGTCCAAAGTCTCAATTAAATGTCATCTAAATCAGATATCGGTGAGACTCAAGGTAGAATTCATCCAGAGGCAAATATCAGCTCTAGCCGTGAATCTAGTGGTAGGACAAGCATAGCACAATTTCCTCCTCTGTAAGAGGAATTTGTTAAATTGTATTGTCTATTATTCTATGATTCATTTCTCATGGAGCGTATCTTATAATGGTTTTAGGATCAAAATGGGTATAAAAATAGATATTTAGAATATCAAGTGGACTTTGTATTTAGGAGATAAGATGTCCTTTTTCTCATTAATCAGGATATGGTGAATGAAAAGTTGTAAGAAGATTAATTTGGCCGAGTGTTTATATATCTGAATAGAAACTAGGATCAAGAAGACAGATTGGTCTGTTATCTTAGTATAAAGCATGAGAGAAGAGAATAAAGTGGTGATGGACACTGCGTTGGTGGTTTGGGGGTAAAGTTTAAGGCACAAATCTTAGAGACATTAAAAAAGAAGACGACCAGTGTAGCAGCTCATTTATGCCATATACAACTCCCCCTACACTCCCCCCACCCCCAAATGACATATTGGCTTAAAACAAAATGGTTTATTAAATAGCTCATGATTTTGTAAGTCAGCAATTTGGGCTGTGCTCATCTGGGTGGTTCTTTTGCTGGTGCTGGCTTGGGCGTATTCATGCTGCAGAGTTGTCTCATGTATCTGCAGTCAGCTAGCATTCGATGGCTTTGCTCACTTACCTGGCTTTTGGCTGGAGTAAGGGGTTATCAGGGCTGGTTACGTGTCATCATCCAGCAGGTTAGCCTGGCTTATTCATCTAGTGGTTTCAGGGTTCCAAGTATAGCAAGTCCAAGTGACCAAGTACTCTTCAAGTATCCACTTACGTCATATTTGCTATTTACCCATTGGCCAAAGTGAGTAACATGGTTAAGGCCCGAGTCAGTATTTGGGGAGACTGACCAAAGGCCTGGAAAGAAAGAGAGGGAATTATTGCAAACAATCTAATGCTACCACAAATTTTTTTTGTTGTTGATGGTAGGGCAGGGATAGAGATTTGATTCAGAGTATGAAATAGGAAGGGTCAAAAAACAACTCTAAAATTTCCTAGAGTGAGTTCAAAACAGTTCACCAATATTTATAGAGTAAATACTATGTAGAGGTTCTGTGCTAGGAATAGAGATTTAAAAAGCCAGCAATGAAGAAGAAAGACATGATTCTATTCTAAAGAAACTTAGATCATATGGGGGTAAAGATATGCAAACAGCTTAAAAACAACCTGCTAAGTGTTAGGATAGACGTATTTGCTATGTAGAGGGTTGGGAAATATTTTCTCTGAAGGGCTGTCCAGTAAATATTTTGAGTTTGTGGACCCTACAGTCTATCAGAATTACTGAACTCTATGGTAATGCACCAAAGGAGTCGTAAACAATACGTAAGCTAGTGGCCAGGTGAAGATTGACCCTGAATCCGTTTATGTACCTAGAAAGAGAAGCTTTGTTTGAGAGGCTAGAGGGGCTTATGTGGGAAGAAGAGGAATTCAATTTTTAAACAATTTGAAAACATTCAAGTGGATGTGACTAATATTTAAGGGCATATGGATCTATATAGGCCTGGATCTAGCTGAGGCCTCTGAGCTTGAAACATAAGAGTGTAATAATCAGGTAACTGAAGTCATGAGTTGGATGTATTTCATTTGGGGACTGAATGTGAAAGAGAAAAGGGCAAATAAACCAGGATGAGCCTTGTACAAAACATTCCGTTAGGATAAGCGACAACGAGGAGCTTGTCAAACAGAGAGAAGCATCCCAGAAAGAACCAGGGAGGGCAATGTCTGTGACATGAAGAAAGAACAGCATTTCAGGAATGAACGGGTGGTCAAGAGAGGTCAAAGGGAATGAAGAGTGGGAACAGGTCATGGAGATGGGCAATAAGGGGGATATTGTTCTAATGATGTCAAGCCGAGCCTCTAGGCAAACTTGTCTGCTTTACACGCATTCAAAATAACTTAATAATTAGAAACAGTGCAAAAAGTCCTGCAGAAACATTGTTAAGTGGTGAGTACAAATCATTTTGCTAAATTTATTTTTGTAATATGTGGAAGAAAAATCAATGCCATCTACAATTAGTATGTGCTACATTAGCTTCTTTTTAAGACTTGGTAACTTTTAGAAAAGGAATTTTTATTGGGAAACAATTTTACTTACAATTTTGTACAGAGATGAGCAAGATATCTTGAATGCAAGGTAAAGCTTGAAGAGCAGGCTTTTAAAAAAATTCTAATCTAAAACGAAAATGTTTTTCATTAGCTTATCTGAATTTTAAATTAAAGAGACACTGACACTTCTAGCTTTTCATGTAAATTTGTTGATTAAATTTAAGTAATGTTAATGCAGAGTATGTTCTTTAGCAAAGCTGTACAATTATTTTTTCATTTTAGTTTGTCAATCGAGGCTTTAAGACTACTGCTCTGAAGTAGATGTGCAAAACTGGTTGATGAGTTTCGTGTTGTAAAGAATTTAGAAATTAGATTTCAGAATTCTAGTCTTGATGTGCCTTCTCTAACAACTGTCATCCATGCATATCAGGCATTCTTCCCAGGCGCTGTCTTTATTCCTCCACTGGAAGACATAGAGGTGGCTTTGCCTAAAGGACAATGAATAGATCAGACAGCATCGCAAGGACCTTTGTTTATAGCTTTCTGACTTGAATATATTTGGGACTACATCTTTATTCGTTTGCTGGAGCTACCATAACAGAATGCCACAGACTGGTTGGTTTATACAACAGAAGCTTATTTCCCCACAATTCTGGAACCAAGAAGTCATAGATTAAGGTGTCAGCAGGTTCAGTTTCTTCTGAGGTCTCTATCCTTGCCTTGCAGATGGCAGACTCTTTGCTGTGTCTTCACGTTGTCTTTCTTCCTTTTTAAATTTAATTTAATTTTATTATGATGACATTGGTTAATGAAATCCAGTAAGTTTCAGTTGTACAATTTAGCAGTCAGGCATTTATATATCACATTGTGTTCACCGCCCACAGTTAGATTTCTTTCTGTCACCACGTATATGACCCCGTTTACCCCATCAACCACTCCTTACCCCACTACCCTCTTGTAACCATTAGTCTGTTGTCCATGTCTATGAGTCTCTGTTTGTTTGTCCTATTCATTTGTTGCTTTTAGGTTTATATTCCACATACATGGCCTTCCTTCTGTGTGAGTGTTTACGTATATGTCATAATCTTCTTATAAAGACACTGGTGGTGTTGGATGAGAGCCCAAAATGTGATCTCATTTTGCCTTAATTACATCTTTAAAGGCCTTATTACCAAATACAGTTGTATTCTGAGGTAGACATAAGAATTTTATGGGGGGCACAATTTAGCCCATGACATTGTACACTATGGCTTAAATGGCAGCATGATTTTGCAGGTGTGTTTAGCAGACACCACTCTATTCCAGGTTCCACAGATCTGCTTCAACTTGCTGATTCATGTGCTGCCCTTTGGATTTGAGTGATTAAATATATATATATATATATTCACAGTTTGCTTTATGTTCTTCATAAGTGCATATATTTCTGTAGAAGTTTTTTTAAAGTAAGTTATAGACATAACATTCACTTCTAAATATTTGATTCTAAAATGAAAGAATATTTTCCTATTTAATTTGTGATTTTATTAAATTTTTATTCTCAAATATGAATTCAATTTCAATATTTTCCCGAAGCACTTGTATTTTGCTGTCCTCTTTTAATCAAGTATACGTAATATCTTCTAGGTTGGTGTCTCATCAACCTTTTGTAATTTATAAAGTGGTTAAGTAATATTAGGAAATGCTGATGTAGGTGAGTCTCAAGGATGTGGTTATGTGTCATTATTTATCATTTTAGTGATACTATGTCGATGTTAGTCACCACAGGTAAGGTTTATTGATGCTATAGTTTTGTGATTTCTGTCCATGTAAGACCAAAAAATTATGCCTTAAGGACATTAAGTTTTAAATATTGGTTTTAACAACATTTTAAGCTCTTTTACATTGAACCCTTACCTATTTTATTCCTTGGAGATTGTTCACTTTTTTATTTTTGGACTGTGATCTTGTTTCCCCAGAAAATTTATTTTCTTTATCCTTGATGCCTGGTAGGAACTAACTTAAGGTTTCACGTGAATAACTTCACCCCAACCTGCCTATCTTTATCCAGAGCCAATTCTATATTCATAAAATCACGGCGTCATTAGCTTGCACATGCACAACTAGTCCAGGATCCTGCAAGGATCTTCCACCTTGAACTAATGAAACTAAAACTCCTCATTGTCTTATCCCATCATCAACATTACAAATTGAAATCCTGCTAGTCTGTATATATCAGTTTTTATTGAAAAGGCCCTACTTATGAACCTAGTGCTTTTTGAGTTTAGACTAATGTATTTCATAACTCTCAAGCAAGTGTTCTCTAGTTTCTCTCTTTCCTCCCATCATCACCTTCACATATGCCGCTCACTCTGACCAGAACACCCTCTCCCAATTCCTTTTCAGAAACACACACTCATCTTTCTAGCACAGTCTCTGACTCACCTCTCCAGTGAGCTCTTTCCAGACTTGGCCAATTCATTCTACTTATACTTATCACTTTAGGGGTTAAAAAATGTCTGTTTTTTTTTTTCTGTCTTCTAGATTACTTAAATGCTTGTTTAATTATATTCATTTTTTAAAAAATTTTTCTTATTTGAGCTCTATAATAGAAAAGAATCTAAAATATATAGTCCCTGGTTCCACAAGTTTTAAAAACCTAAAGATGAGCATATATAGCAGTTGTGTTGTCTACCTTAGGAAGGAATATTTCCAGGGTAGAGATTGGGTTTTGTTTTGTTTTGTTTTTGGTAATAGTTTGCATTTAATTCACTTTTTCACATTGCATTTATTAATAACACTTAAAGAAAAACTCACAGTATTCATATGAAAAATAAAACCCAGTGAGTGTCACCGTTAGTCTTCCCAACATTCTCAATTTATTTGAAGTTACAAATATGGTTGATTGATGCCAGACAGATGAAAGCTTCCGTCCATCAAAGACATTGGACTTCCAAACACACTTTGTTGACAGGAATCAATTCAGAGCCTTGTCTAATATTTAAATTTCATTTGCTTTCTTTTTCATAGTATTATCTAGGAACTCCAGAGCAATTTTGAATAATAGTCTTTTTCTTAATCATTTCTTACCTTTTATCTTCAGGAATGGTATTTGCTTTATGTTTCAGATACATTCTCTTTATCAAATAGGGAAATTTACTTCTATTCTTAGCTTACTAATACTTAAAAACCAATCAGGAAGGGATGTAAAATATTTGTGTGTGTGTTTATCTCTCAAATGATTCTTTAATATATTAATATAGTGAATTCTGTGAATTAATTTTCTAATGATAAAAACTACTCCGTGTATAAGCTCTATTTAGTTATAGGAATTTAGTCTTTTACTCTATGCTAGATTTGATTTGCTAATATTTTCATAAGAATTTAAAAATTTATATTTGCAAGTAAAATTGGCCTATGATAAGAATTATAAACTCAAATGCCTAGGGGAGCTAAATTTGTTTAAAAAATAAGTGGAATATAGATGAAGCTCACAGAGAAGCAAAGTCTATGGTAATAGAATATATGTTGGGTCTCATGGTATTCATATTCAGCATTAAAAAATATGCTCCCTGTGGCCCATAGAATTCAGCTAGTAGCATTTGGTAAGTTTGTAGGTTTTTATGCTAGTCTTACAGAATGAGTTATGGTGATGATGATGATGATGATGATGATGATTTTAATGTCTAGGGACAATTTAAAATAATAAAGATCACTGGTTTTATTGAGACAGATCCATCCATAAAATAGTCTGGGCCTAGTGCCTCTTTGGGGACATACATTCCCCTCACCATTTGCTTACTTTACCTTATAGTGTAATTTATCCAATGTGGGTTTACTACTTCTGGAACTGTGGATATTTATGTTTATAGGCACATAGCATTTCTTTTAGAATTAAAAAATTTCTGTGTAAGTCGACATGCTTTCTTTCAGAGTATGTTAGCTGGGAGCAATTATGCAGGCTGAGAGGCCCCAGGTTTGCGTGTGCAAGAGATGTTTGGGTGTTGAAATTGCTCCACGTGTGTGTGTCCTTCCACTGTGGATGTCTAGAGTTCCCTCAGACTCAGCTGTTCTTCTGTTTCTTGCCCCATACTAGGAGCTCTACCCAGTTAGATCCTCTGGAAGCAAAATCCACAGCCAAATTTTGCATAGATAGAAGGGACACAGCTAACTCAGCTGTTCTATAGGTATTTCTTTATTATTTTCATAATCTCATCATTTACTGTGCCCTCGACATGTATAAACTCAGAGCTTCCAGTCTCCCTGATGGAGTCCTTAGAGATGGCTGTTTTCACAGCCATTTTTCCTGCACCTAGCATATAATGCAGTTTTCTCTGCTTTATTCCTTCAGTCTGATCCCATCTGCTTTCTATTTCCTCAAAATTTCTGCTCTACCGATTGTACTTTTTCTTGTTTCCAGTGCTGTTAGGGGTTTATTCTTTAAAAAATATCTTTAAAAATATTTTCAAATGGGGTTTGGGAAGGAATAAAAAGTAAATGTGTTTAGTCTGTCACCTTGAACTGAAAGCTTATGGTCTCTGGGTAGCAATCGCATGACTTTATTAGACTCTTGCTCGGTTTCTTTTCTAATGAACATATACTTTTTTCCTCTCTGTTAATCAGTTAATATTAGAGTTTCATTTAACACTGTGGTGTGAATGTGGTCTTGTCTAGAAATATTTTTTTTAAACCCTTCTAAATCTTTAGACTCTTTATTATGTTTGAACCACAAACTTATTTGAGCATTGAAAGGTTTTTGTTGTTGTTGTTGTTGTTTTTAATGAAATTCGGTGGCATTTGTGGTAGTCCATTCAATAAGGCCAGTCTGGAATTTAGTCATTAAGTCAGCTGAGAAAGGATTTCTATGTCACTCCTTGGAAACAAGGACATAACTGGCAGATCCCCTATTTTCTGCTTACTCAAATGAGACACAAGTAATGCCATGAAAGACAGTTGGGTTTGAAGTCTGGACTCATATAATTGGGTTTTGCCTTTAGTACTTACTAGCTGTGGGTGGGAGCTTGAGGAAGTCCCTTACATTTCTGGACCTCAGTTTCCCCATCTGCTAAATGGCAATGTCACACTTGCTCATTCCTAACTCACAGCTTTTAAGAGAATGAATGTGAAGGTCCTTTAAGAAACCAAAATTAGATAAATGTCAGTTAGTATTAAGAATTATCATATCTTATAAATATCTTCAAACAAAAGTATATTTAAAAAATGAATAGAATTTGTGACTTCCTTAGAGAACAACTTGCATTAAAATACTTATTATATTTTATTATTAAGATGAGAAAAAGGCAAATGCAGAATAATCAGTTCTTTGTTTAATGAAGTAGAACAACTCAGATCTGATGAAAAATAGAAGTTTGTTTTCATCAGCATTTTAAAATTATGCTTCTCAAAAGGAATTAATTTGGAGGCGTTTTAATAGAAACATCTGGACAGTGGGTTAGAAATGTTTAGAATGTGCCTGGTCTAGTATACTTAATTTATTTTGGCTGACTAAGCCTTTTCTTGGATATATATTTAGGACTCACCTTTCCTTGATTAGTTCCTTACAATAATTAGTGTCAACTGAAGAGACTCATTCTTTTAATCGAATGTCCAATCCAGCAATTTGTGTGAGTCCATCTTCAGTTCAAGAGTTGTGCCAGGCAGGGAATTGTAAAAGAAAAAATTTTGAAGTCAAGCCATGAAAATTCAGGATTCATTTGTGTACAGCTAATTCCCCAGGGAAAATAACCTCAGGGTGTATGTATTGCAGAAGAAAATTAAGCATTCTAATGGATCAGAATTAAGACTGGGAAAGGATTAAGAAGGATTCATTAACAAAAAATCCCTCCCTCCTAGCCAACCTCCCTGTGACCTGAAGTTATGGAAACTAAATACTTCGATGAACAAATACTGTTGAAACTTTTGGTGGTTGAAGGGGAATGACATTCCATAGAAGGGGAACAGAATAACACATGCTGAGTGGAAAGCCTGAGACTGGCTTATTTTAAATGTTAAAAGTTTAAAAACTGACTTTATTGTTCTAAATATACTTCTTAATTTGCAAAACTTTTTGGGATGATAAACAGATTGTGTATGTCACATTCAAATGTAGACTCTGACAGATTAAGAATGTGAATTATTTAAAACACCTTAATGTTTTTTTTGAGCATCACAAGTACTCAATTTTGTTCTTTGTGATACTCTCAGTGTATTGGGAAATATTAGAAGAAAAAAGATAAGGAGTATTAACTTTATTGACTTCTCAGAAAGAACACAATGAACCTCCTTGACTTCACTTCCTCCCCACCCTTCAGTCATGGCCCTAAATCTCTGTTCCTATTTACAAGATTTCTTGACAAGAATTGTCTATACTCATTGTCTCTAATTTCTCTTTCCCTATTCTCTCTTAAACCTACTTAATGTGAACTAGCCCAGACTAATTGGTCACATGTAACAATTAGATTCTTTTTGGTTGATAATGGTAACCACCAAGAGAGGCAAGTAAGGGTACCATTCCGCCACCTCACTACCTGATAAAAATGAAAGCAAGTCTCAGAGAAAATTCCGACACATGTACAACATTTATTAGCAAGCAGGCACAAAAAGACTACAAAAACTCAGATCTTTGTCTTTTTAGGTGTTGTAACCACAGCTTGTCTGAAAATGTCATTGAGGCAAATGACAATATTCTAGATGTACCGTTCAGACAACTAGAATCCACTGGGTTCAAAGATGGGCACACGACCAAATAGAGACTTTAGCTTGGGTGCCATCCTGAAGTATGCAGGCTACAGGGCACACTAGACTTTTATACCATCTTAATGAAAAAGAGGCAGGAAATATTTTAGGCAATTCACATGAACATGACAATCACTATATTAGCTATGAAAACCTATTTAAACCAGAATGATTGTTAAGAAAGATCTCTGGTGTTAATCAGAGGTAAAAATTACTGAAATGATTTTAATAGCTTACACTAGGGTAGGATTTATCGTTTTAGCTGCAACAGAATCACCTTGAGGATTTGTTAAAACAGAGATTGCTGTGTCTCACCCCCAGAATTCAGTAGGTATGAGTGGGGCCTGAGAATTTGCATTACTAACAAGTTCTCAAGAGATGTTATTTCTGGTCTGGGGTTTTCAATTTGAGAACCCTTGATATTATGATTGCAAGTCTATTAAGCTTCGAATTTTCTCAATTATTTTTGATGAATTTAGAATATGATATATTTCACCTATGTTTAGAATCTTATATTTTTAATCTGAGTTTTGCTAATATATATATTTAAGATTATAATTGCCCCTTTAAATATCACTTTATTGGTATTGTACAAGTTTATATGTAGTATATTTGTCAACATGCAGTTTTACGTTTTTTAAAATTTCCAGTATAATTTTTGTTTCTTTAGTGAATTATCTGAAAAGTATGGTTTTTAGCATTTGGTTGTATTTTCTACAGACTTTTTGTTATTGATTTTTAACTTCGTTGCATTGCTGTCAGAGAATACTGTCTGCATAATATCAATTCCTTAGCATTAGATGAAACTTTCTTTGTGGAATAGAACAGAGTTCCCCAACTTTTTTGACACCATGAACCAGAGCTCCACTGAAAATCTAATGTCTGATGATCTGAGGTGGAGCTGAGGTGGTGATGCTAGTGCTGGGGAGCGGCTGCAAATACAGATGAAGCTTTGCTGCTCATGTTCTGCCATGTGTCCCAGTTCCTAACAGGCCACAGACTGGTGCTGGTCTGCTGGCCCAGAGGTTGGGGACCTCTGGTATAGAGCATGGTGGGTTAATAAGATTTCTATAAGGCCTGGAAACATGTTAAGGCCTCTAGATGTCCTCTTTTCTACTTAGGTCCTTTCCTTCTGTCTTTTCTGTGAGATTCTTGACTAGTGGTTCTCAAACTTTATCGGTGTCAACACCATCTGAAGAACTTATTAAGACACACATTGCTGGACCCCACTACCAGAGTTTTGGGTTCTGTAGGTCATGTGTGGCTGAGAAGTTTTGCATTCCTAAGTCTCCAAATAATTGATGCTGAAGTTGTTGGCCTGGGGATCACACTCGCAGAACTGGTGGTCCAAACTGTCATGCCGCCTCTATTTCTTATAACTTCGTTGTCTCATTCCCCAGATTTTGACTTGAAGCCTATTTCTAATCTTTGATATCCCAACACCTCTACATGTTTGCTGGGATTGTTTTAACCAAGTAATGAGCTCTGTTCTACAAGCTAACTTCAACTCCTGACTCTTCCATTTCCTTCTTCCAGACCTTGAGCTGTAGCTCTTCTGATCAATCTCATCATTGGTTAGTAATTTTCAACCCTCATTTCACAATAGCAAACCAGTAGAGGTTTCAAACATTTATGTTTGTGATCTGCTCTTAGAGATTCTAGCGAATGTGCTGGCCAATGTGTGAATTTCAAATACTTCATAGTTGATTCTGATGTATAGCAAGGATCAAGAGCTATTGGCCATAGGGATTGTCAATAAAGGCTTACCTTTTTAGCTTTGTTGCCTGCTATGCCATTACTTCACATAAGTGGAGACTTAGAGACACCTCCAGCCTCTCATAGTAACAGGTTCTCAAGTTGACACTTAGCATGCTAGAGAAGATAAGAATTCAGGACATAGGCTAAGTCTGGATATTGATATGAATTAAGGAGTTATGAACATAAAAATCAACATTGAAGCTATGAGATTGGATGCACTATCTGTAGAGGAATGGATGAGAAACAAACGAGGGTCAAGTACTAAGCCTTGGGAAAGACAAACATGAATTGTCAGAGAGAGAAGTAATGCAGTGAAGAATCATTTGTGTAGGAAAACCAATGACTTCAGGGAAATCATCAATTTAATTCATTGCTGTCTTTGAAAAATCAACTCTCCAGTTTCTGGCAATCATGATATATATGTTCAGATTTCATTCAGGACCATCTTTGATTCTTCATTTTTTTCTCTTCTCTCAGGCTCGTCCAGTGGCTGAGATCTGATACTTCTTTTTTAATGTTTCTCATTTATCTCTTCCTTCCAATTACTAGTTGTTCAAGTCTTTATATCTACAGATCTGACTTAACATAAAGATCTGCTAACTAGTCCTCTAGCTATTTGAATCCAAGCTGCACATTGTCGGATTCATCTTCTTAAAATGTCATTTTGATTTGTCTATTTCCTGCTTAAAATTCTTAGTAGTTTTGTTGTTGTTATCAATAGCCAATGTTTTTACTCATATTTCTCCAGTCCAGGCCAACTGTGACTTTTCTTAGCTTTTTACTTTTGCTCACTTAGTGAAATCTTAGCCATCCTTTAAGACCCAGATCAAATCTGACTTCCTTTGGGCCACCTTTGGTTTTATGCTCTGGAGCCAGAAGTCAAGGGATCTGGTTAAAATGGAGAACCAAATTCCTGTGCCATTTTCCTAAGACAAAGTTAACTTGGGTTGATCCTGTGACATATGCTGATGTAAAAAGTAAACATAAACCAAAATCCCATTCTAGGTATTTTTAGTGATTTGGATATTGAAACAATGAAAGAAAGAACTGAAACATAGTCTTATACTCTCTACAAATATTCAACAGGCAACCTCAATAGCTGAAACATATCATTTTCTTTGAGGAAAAAAAACTTTTTTGTTCTTTGAGAAATAACCTTTCTGGCTATAATTTAAAAATAAAAACCAGGTTGTAGAACATCAAAAAAGGATCTCTGTGATTATAGCTGCTAGAATTTGGCTAGAATAAGGGAAAAGATATCATGAAACACTGGCTGCCAAGAACTAATGATTCTGGTATTAATTGACATGCATGGGCTAACGTGTCTTCAGAGACAGTGGTTAAGGCAACAAAGAGGTAATAATTATTTACTCCAAAAAGGTACATGCTCAGTCTTGGCATTCTTATAGTGAATAAAATGTGCAATAGATTGTTTAGGTTTATATTTAAATAGGATATGAAACATTATTGATTAAATTTAGAAGAATATCTTCGAGTAGGCCAAAAGTAAGTAAAAGTTTCAGGCAGTAAAATTTGAAATTTAGGCCAGCTAGGGCTAATGTTCTTCCCCTATTTATGGCCCTAAATAAATCAGTCAGCCTTGCCTGACAATTTTCTTTTTTAAAATAACCATAATCTATTTTTTCAGAGAAGAGATCTATTGCAAACTTAACAGTGTGACCTTCAGTTAGTACTGCTTGGGGCCTCAATTTAACACTCTATAAAATTGAATTTGAGTTCAATGGCCTCTAAGAGCCATTTCTACTCTAAGACAGCCAATACTATGTAACAGCAAGGGCCCCCTCCTCTATTCTCTTTGGCTGTCTATATTTCTTTGCAGGCTCCCTAAATGGAGTTCTTTTTTCTTTCCGCCCTCCTTCCTTCCTCTTTCTCTTTCCTTTCTTCCTTCTTTTCTTTCTCCCTTCTTTCCTTCCTTCTCTCTCTTTCCCCACTTCTCCCTCCCTTTCATTCTTCCTTTTTCCCTTTTTACTCTCTACCACTCTTTCCCCAGTTCCTATAAATGTATCAATAATCTTTGTGGAAGGCACTTCTCATAATTATGTCATTATCTTTATTTTTTGAATGTAAGGAAACTGAGGCTCAGAGTTTTGTAACTGGTCCCATATCACAGAGTCAGTGAGTGGTAAACAAAGGATTCACATCCAAGTGGGTTCAACTCCAAATCTATGAGTTTTCTGTCAACATACTGCTGCTTTTCATCACGTCTCTCTTTTCTTTCCCTATTTATCTACTGAATCACCTATAGTATCTATCCCTTTTCTTTCCACTTGGTTTGACTATGGCAGCAATATTCACAGGCTTTAAATCCTCATGTGGATATAATTATTCCTGTTCTTACATAATATAAATTTGATATATATTTTAGAATTGTGCACCCTAGACTTATGTAACTCTTTATTTTAGATCTCCAGAATTTCTGTAGTCTCTGTAAGTTGTTTCTCTTGGTTGCTTTTAAGTTCTGCTTTAAAAGTAGTTTTAATAATTTTCAGATGTAATTTCTTTCTAACATTCTCCTTTTCTTTGAAAATCTACTTGTATCTCTTTCTCATGTTCTTCATAAGTGTGTTAATACCCTTTCCTTTGATACGTGCATTCCCTTGCTCTGTGTCTTGATATAAGCCTTTATCTTTAACATCCTAATCTTTTCTATAACCTTTTCCATGTGCTGGTGTTATCCTTTTATGGAGATACTTCTCTCCATCATTTCAAGAAGAAAAAAACTAGTTCCCTACTTCTCACATTAAAATTAAAATGAATCTATTGAACTCCGAAAAGCTTTGGTCTACAGTAAAGTATCCTTTTATATAAATACCCAATCTATCTTAAAATCCTATTGGCACTAGAATTCTTTAGATACTGCTCACTTATTTATGAAGATGGTTGTAGTTCTTATGTCCCTTAGTAGATCTGGAGATGAAAACCACTTCTATTAGATGCCATTATGGGTAGGCATCTGGCTTTGATTAAGATGCTTAAGTTTGCTTATGAACAACTGAGAGAAAGTAAGACTTTAATTGTTCATGGTCTTATATATTTTCTACAATAATACAATTTTAGTATCACTAACATATGTATTAACCCTTTATATGTAAGAGCTGAATAATAAATTTATGCCAAGATAAAAATAGCACTTTTTAAGAAATATAAATGCAACCTTCTTCTGAGACCTCAACTGTTATCAATTGTTGTTTAATGATAAATGAGTTGTGGAGAATTTACTAGCAGAAACAAAGGTTTTCTCCCTTGAAGCATTTGTATGCTTTCTTTCATTGGTATTATATAACTCACCGTGTTTTCCTTTTGGTCTTGGCTGCCAAGAGGCCCAGAGCCAAGTATACAGCTCAGTCACAGTAACTGTATTATCCTTTGTGGTTAAGATATTTGTTTCTTTCTCCTTTTCTGGTTTGAATTTTTGTTTCAACAGGATTTATGCCCACCTTAACCCCATAGCCCTCTCTCTTTTAAATAGGGAAGAAGCAATAATAAATAAATAATAACAGATTTATTTTTTAGAGTCAAAAATTTTCTTCTAGGTTCTTCTCGTCTGACACTAATTTAGAATTTAATCTAACTTTACATTAAAACATACAGGTGCATGCGCACTCTTTCCAGCAGCCTTGAAAAGAAGTAGTTTAGCTTTATCAGAAAGGAGATAGTTTGACTTCTTCTGTTTGGTTCTTTTAATTAGCTGTTATCTACAGCTTTCCAGATATCCTTCTTTTAAATCAAAGGGCTCATCTCTTTCATGCTTTACTGTTTAGTGACTGACATTGGGGGATGTGGGTATGGGAATGAATGAGGACAATACCCTATATGCAATATTTCCCTGAATGTGTCTTTTTGGACCAGCCAGGAGAAAATTCTCATAGCGACCTAGCCATTTATTCTTCTCAACAATTTGGTTCTTTACTTAAATTATTATTCTGTTTAGCTTAGTGAACCCAAAGTTCACAACCTACTTAAGATCTCTAGATCTTTGCCAGTAATCTCAAAGAAAAGTATATATATATGTATGCATATACATATACATATAGATTTATTTTCTTTATTATATGTAATATATAAAAACATATAGTATGTGTATTACATACACACATATACATATATATTCACATATTTCAAACAATATTTGAATTATTTAAACTTAAAAATTGTTTACAGTGCCACCATCTTAATAAATTACATATTTTAATATTTCTTATTTTAAAAGCCAAATTCTTTTTCTACATTTTAAACCTACTAAAATGAAATGAAATAATATTTGAAGTAAATTTGTGAAATGATACTCTTACAACCTACGTTAATAAGTAAAAATCTTTTTATGGTAAGCTGACATACATATTTGCAAAGCCTTGCTTTTTTTCTCTTTCAGTTTTTAGTAATTTTTTTCCATTATTTTTGTTTGCTTTTTTTCTTTTTCTCTCAACTTTAGGGATCTCTTGATTTTTTTTTCCAGTTTATTTATACTTTTATTTCTATTACTCACTTTAAGAACTGATTACATGTTACATATCGGCTTAATATATGTGCTCCTCTCCCCCTGTCATACCAAATGCTAGAGTCAAAAAGTCTTTATGAACCACCTTTCTTTGCATTTTGGAACATCTTTCCTAGCTAGCCCTATCATTAAGATATAACCATAATATTTGGGTAATTCCCATAAAATGTCACAACATTGAATTAGGCATGCTTGTCAGCAAATTTTGTCCATGAGAAGTGGCTGCTGCCTGTGGCCTAAAATCCCAGACTTTAGTCAAAGAGATACTTGCACTTTCTCTCAGATCAAATGTCTCAAGTTTGTATATTTTGAGAGCTCAAAGAACCCCAACCTTTTCTTTCTTCCTGAGAAAAGGACAGTCTCCTCTTCACTGGAGCAACAACTCCTAAATGGGCTCCAAGAGCTCTCATTCCTGCCTACCAGCACAGGGTCCTTTATTTTCACTTGACTTGGATAATTATAATTACTGATGATCTTTGAAGGGTTTGTCTTAAAAGAACATTGTTCTGTTTTTAGAAGAAAAGATTCTATAGTAACCTGAATTTCCCTGAAATCATAAATTCAGCAGTCAGGGCTCACTCTCTCCCCACCTCGTCCACTTCTTGCCTTGCCTGCGCTGTCCCTTTTTCCACGTCTGAAGCTAATTGCTGCCTTCCACATCTCAACCCCAAAATATTTTCAGTAGCAATAGTAAATGGCAGTTGAGTCTTGGAAATCTTACTCCTACGAAAGTGGGCGTATAGCCTACACCTCCAGTTCTGAAACGGGAATCAAAAAGATGTGAGTTACAGTTCCAGCTCTGCCATAAACCACTTATGTGACTGTAGGAAAATTGTTTAACGTCTGAGTTTCTTTTTCCTCATCTATAAAATGAGAAAAAACTAGCCTGCCTACCTAATGGGGTACATAAGAATGAAATGGGATAACATATGGAAGAGCTGTAAACACAACTTATTTTTTATTATAACATGTGGTCAGGTAGTCAGAGTTTACCACTCACTTTGTACTTGGCTAGGGAAGATTCAGTGGCAGAGTTATTAGGTTCTTCTTACACAAATAGGAAATCTGAGGCAATTCTGGGAGAGTGAGTATACCCTGGTTTTTGCTAAAGTGCCCCCTTAACCGGCCCCCCTATCCTTTTCTACTTCTTTATATCATTTCTCTAAGGATATTTTCTGCCCTGTCTTGGAGTCCTGCGGGCTAAAGACATTGTGCTACTTTATAGAATCATTGGGTCTTCAGAAAATCTGTATGAGCGTCTTGAACTGAGCCAACAAAATGGCCTTTATTTAGAGTCACCTTTATTCCTTTTCATCTCAGTTTATTTTAAACATTTAGGCATATGGCGTATTAAGTGCTGAGAGAGAAAGAAAAATGACACACAGTACATTTTTGAGGGAGAGCTCACAAATTATGAGAAAGATACACAAGTAACCCCAACCTGAAATGTGACAGAGGCTATAGTTCTGGAAAAGGGAATGTATTCTGAGAGGACAGAGGAGGAGAGATTTATTCTAAGTGATTAGCTCTGAGAAGAATTATGGAAGATGTGGGATTTGAATGGTAAGTATCTAGCAGGTAGGACTTTGATGGTTTTATAAATGAGAATGGGTTGAATTATTTCAAAGGGAGAGATGAATTTGAGAAGGAGAATGGAAGACTAGATAGGTGAGGGGAGCAGGAGATAAGTCTAGAATGTGGGATGGTGGATAGGGGGCCAAGTTGTAGAAGGGGCATATTTTCAGTCTATTTTTTTCATCTCATATGAATGAATTTACTAGTTTCATTTACTGAAATTACATTGACTATTGGAAACTAACTCACCTTAATCAGGTGCAAGTCTTCTGTTTCTTATGAAACCGGATTATGATAAGATTCAGTCCATGGAATCTTTCAATGTCTGCATCAAGAGTGGAAATAAACTGATACTCTTGTGGATTTAAATAACAGAACTTTTGATAATCTTTTCTCGTTAACAGCTGAGAGAGTAACTGGTCATCACAGAGTTTAGTGGAAGTTTGCAAAGCCATCATGCTTACGGCTTATCAGAGAATGTAAATAAATGTTTGATTAAAAACAGATATATTATCATGGTTGTTATTTCTAGTTAAGGCAGCATTAAGTATTCAATAGACATTATCCAATTTTCTCTTTTTAGGCACTGTTACATCTAGCTCATGATGGCATTTAATGTAACATTTGTGGAAAGCAGGGATGAATTCTGCATGCAGTCAGTTCTAATAATCCATGGAAGTTATGGTCTATAAAGCTGCCACAGACAGTGAACTAGCAAATACTGAACCACTGCTCCTCGGCAAAATATAGGGTTAGGCTCCTTTGAGCTTCTGGTCTCAGCTGTTTTGTCAACCAGTCAATACATCTTGTTTTATGTGTTTCTCTTTAAAGATACCTTATTTTATATATATATATATATATATATATACATATATATATATATATATATATATATATTTGATTCATTAACATTGATTTCACAGCCAACAGCACTATAACTGATGCCTGAACAAAACTTAATTGACACATATATTTTCTCTGTAAGGCACGTCACAGCCTTGCTCTTTGGAACACTAGACAGCACTTCAGTTCTCACTAGGGGCCCATTTAAACAGCAACATCACCAACAAAAAGTACAAAAATGTGGAAACCATGACATTAAATAGTCTGTGAAAAAGACACCTGTTTACAGTATGAGAGCTAAAACAGGGCAGAGTGTCACACGTTCAGGCTTAGCTAAGAATGTGTGAGTAGTGCCTCAAAATTGTCCCTGCTTTAGCATATTAGTGAATAACCACCAAAAGACCCATGAGTATTGAATTTGATGTTAAAAATAAATTTTAGCAGGTACGAAGTAAGTTATTTTTATTTCAAAAAACCAAACCAAACCAAACCAAAACAAAACAGCAACAACTGAGGTTTAAGGATGCTGAGTCACTTCCCTAAGGCTTACTAGCCAGCTAGTTAGTAGTGGGGGATAAAAGGTAAATGATATTCCTCTAATTCCAAGGGCATTGCTTCCAGCTATCTCAGACAAATTTTGGAGTCAGCTAAGTCCTGTTCTCTTACCTATAATAAGTTGTGATAAGTGAGACATCTGCAGTTGGATGTTGACCCTAGTCTGGCCCCAAACAGGATTTAAAGTCTGTTTAATCAAATGCATTTCCTGAAACATATATTTTATTTCAAATAGTCTCAGTGTGTGAATCTTCTGTATAGGAGTTGCAAGTGAATATTTTAGGAGAAGAGTTACTGTATCATCTTTATTAATATAATTTCTTCTTCTAGGCTTTTCTCCAAGTTTATTTTCCCTGATTATAAAAGTAATCTATGCTATTTTAGTGACTTTTGAAAATATAGAAAAGCACAAGCACAAAGAAAAAATTCTAGTCATCCACATTTCTTGTACTAAGAAATACTCATTTTCAACACTGAGTGTGACCTCTTTCCAATTTTTCTCCTCTTGTTTTCCTATGTATATATATTTTTCTATATATATTGGGGTGATAATCTATTTGCTTTTTTAAACTCGTTCATGTAAGAATATACTTTGGAGATTTTAAAATGTTATTCAACTATTTATATAGCTTTCAATTTGGGGCTATTTCAAATGCATTTTTAATTGAGCATTAAAATGAATGTTAGCACATTTCTAATTATATATGGAGACAGAACTGTTGCATCAAAGTGTAAAGATATTGTAAAGACTTTTCGACAATTATTGCTAAATTACTTTTGGGAAGGTTGTGTCAGTGTACTTTTCCTGCATGGTCCAACATGCCTGTCTCTCTCCCTTCTTGTGAACAGGGCGTTCTCTAGAGGCATTACCTTCAGCTGTTTTATTTTAGGCATACAAATGCCTTTCTAATTATATGAGATTATACTTTGCTTAAAAAGTAAGACTTAACTTTTTAGAATGCTCTGTAACTGAAGTGAGTTATTCAGATTCCCGTAGTAGACGATAGACGCCGTGCAGTTATATGTACCGTATAGGGAGAGGGTCGGGCATGGAGGCGACATCCCAGGGAACTGGACAGGGCAAGGAAAGGTGAACCCACAAAGGAGACAGAGAGAAGCCAGGAAGATGCCAAGAGATCCTGGGGAGCAGATTGTCACTGTGACTAGGTGAGGCAGTTTAAAAAAAAAATAGTATAAACGCTTCAGAAAGTCAAGTAGGACAGGAGCAAAAAATTGTCCGTTTAACTGAGCAAAAAGGGAGCACAGAAATCTGGATTACCGTGGGCTGAGGTATATGCGTCAGAGAGCTGTTTTTTTACATGTGCCTGTTTCTGTTTAGTTCCTGTTGGATTTTTTTGTTGTTGTTGAGTGTGTGTGTGGGGAGTGAATGTACAAACATGGATTATTCTGGAAACAGCTGGCACAGTTTGCTTCAGGCCACCTGCTTTGGGGGAGCAGCAATTCCATAAATGCAAAGAAGCAAATAATTGCAGATACTATCTGTCTGCTTTTAAATAGCCATAAAAGGCCAATTCCAATTTTGTTCTAAAAATGGGCAAAAATTTTCAACTGGCCCATCATTGATGAGGCATTTTAAAGATGATTTTCCAGCCATTCAGTAGCAATGTAAACACTTAGCAGGGGATAATCAGTTGGTCCAGTAATGAGCTGGTGGTGTTTCATTTTAGGATCACCCTGATGTGGGGCAGCGATTGAATGGAACTTTTCATTTTAGTGAGTGGCCCAAGTTTGCATGTGGCATTGAATCCTATTCTCCCAGGCCCATTTAGAAAGAAATACAGAAACTTATAGCAACTTGTGTTTTGGCAACTATTAAGAAGACATTATCAAGGTTAAGAGCAATGCCCTGAATCCTATGGCCATTCAGATGCTTCCTGCAGGCTGGGACACTTACAGCTGAAAGGAAAGGCTTCCACTCCGAAGTGCCTCTTGACTAATCTGGGAGGAGCTGACTTAGATCTGAGAGGGCTTGGGGAGTTCTTCCCATTCTGATCTTTTTTGGGGTTTTGCCTAAGAAGAGAATGTGAAATAATGGAACAACAATAAGTGTTGCTATTAATAGCTAATACTCACTGAACAGTTACTCTGTTCTAGGATATATGCAAAGCACTTGACACGTGTTGTGTAATGCAGCCCTTATCACAATCGTTAGGAGATATGAGCTATTAGATTTTTTAGATGAGCAAAGCGAGGTGCTGGGTGGTTAAATAACTAACCTGAAGTTACTGGGCTGGTGAGAGGTGAAGTTGAGCACCACACCTTGGTCTTCCTGAGTCCAGGGTCCTTCTCTATCCTTTGATGCTATTTTGTCTGAAGAGTGCCTGGCATACAGTAGGGGCTCCCCAGATGTTTGTTTTCCTCTTTTCTGGGTAGTGGTAGGCCGGGACAGCAGCCTGTTATCTCTTTCCCAATAGGATGACCACACGCCAAGAACGCGCCACCCGGACACTAGTCAGTCTGGGCTAGAATGACAAACATGAGGAGGGCAAAGGTTGCAGGACTCTCTGGACCCTCTTGGGGATTTGAGAACATTATATAACCTTCTGAGTCATTCTGTGTCATTTTGTGCATTTATTATATCCTTAGCAGTGGTTCATGATTTTTGTTGATATTTTTGTTATAACTAATTCTTTAAGAATTTTCTTTACGAGTTGAACACTGATTGCTGTGGTTTTTGGGGGATAGGAAAATGTTTGAAAGGAATGTTCTTTTTATCTGCAACTGTCAAATATATGTCAGAGCCACATCTTTGCTGGATGCTGGGCCAGAATGCAACTTCCTACAGGTCTCTGAGAGAGCAATTTAAAAGGTATCAGGAAGCTACCTCAGGGGTCCTGGTACCTGATCCCTGGGCTCTTTCCTTACTGGCCCAGCTGGGATGAAGACTTGACCCTTCCTGAGAATGGAAGTACATTTAGGGGTACATGTAACAACAGTCCTCTTAAAACAAAGAGCTAAAAGCCTAATCACACATTTACATTTAAAGTACACTGTGGGTGCCAAAATTTGAACTTCTGGATTGTTATTAAGTTACACTAACCAGCTTTATATCTATAAGGCCTAAAGGCTTCAAACATGGTGTACACTTTAGCAACCAAAGGAAAAAAATGAACCCTGCAGTTGGACTGGCTGGATGTGAATCATGCCTCCAGTATTTACTGGTAGTAGACCTTGGACAAGTCACTTGAGATCTTAATGTCCCAGATTCCTCATCTGTAAAGTGAAGGTAACAATAATACCTACCTCATAGAGTTGTCATGAGGGTTAAATGAGTCCTAATAAGAATATAATATATGTAAAGCTATGTAAGTGTTATCTATTACAATTTTTATTTTAGTTGCTAATTGTTATAAAATAAAGTATGCTTGAGGGGACTGACTCCTTACCAAGACATTGACAAAATCTATTTATAAGGAAATTAGTTGTAGAATTTCTCTGTTTTCAAGCTTTATGTAAAAATGGAAAGTCCGCAGTGAGATGCCACTTCATACCCACTAAAATAGCTCTAATTAAAAACAAAATGGAACATAACAAGTGTTGGCAAGGACGTAAAGAAATTGGAACCCTCTTATATTTGCTGGTGGGAATGTAAATTGGTTCAGTTGTGGAAAATAGTGTGGCAGTTTCTTGAAAAGTTAAACACAAGGTTACCATGTAACCCAGCAAGCCCACTCCTAGTTTCATATCTAAAAGAACTGAAAGTAGTCACTCAAATACTGGTGTGTGAGTGTTCATGGCAGCACTATTTGTAATAGCCAAAGGATGGAAACCAAATGTTCATCAGTTGATGACTAGGTAGACAAATTATGGTATGCTTGTATGTGCATGCACACACATGCGTGCACACACACACACATTCATGTCCACCCCTTCCAGACCAAAGTTTCATCTAAAACCATTAGACAATGAGTGGTAATCTAAATTAATGGGTTCTTTTGTGATGACTGGTCACAAAGTTGGCCTGTTAGTAAGGAAGAACAGCTGTCAGTTACTCTTTTCTTAGCGCTAAGTTAAGTGCATTTGGATTCAATCCCAATAAACAAACTTTTATGAAGTAGTGAAAGGATTTTGCATATTAACCATGTAAGTTATTTATGTTTTAACTTTAGACCCTGAGCTCTCTCTTTAAAAACAATTAAAAACTGTAATAATATAAAAACTTTCACCAAGACATCTTATTGCAGAATAGCTCTGCAGCTCTTTTTACTACATATTTTTTCCCTCTTCAGAAAGGTAAACCCATAGTAAATTCTGAGTTCTGACATTAATAGAAAGTTTACTTGGCAAAAAATCGCACACTTGAGATAAGTTCTGTTAATGTATTTCTATTAAAGAGATAACCAGGAACTTCCAATTTTTTGTTAACCTTAGTGAAATTGAAATTACCCAAGAATGTTGATTCTGTTTTCAGAAAAAATTTTGTTCCCTCTTTAGGGGTTAGTCAACAATAGAAGTTAATATCTCAGAAATTCTCCCTAGACTAGAGGTAATAAGCAATTTCAAGGGTTTTGACTCTTTAGTTTTTCTTTTTAGTTTCTTTATGTTTCCAGACTGGTATATAGGAACTGAACCCTCTTCTAGCCTGTATAAAGGTAAAGACACATGAAGGGCTTACATGGGGTAGGAATATCATTATCACCAGATCTAGTTCCCATTTAATATGCTGATAGATTAATATGACAATGACTGGCCCAGTCTTCAACTATGTGTCTGTGTTGTACCTTTGAGGGAAAATAGGCACAGAAGGTCTTGGTGGTGAGGTGAAGGGTCACTGTGTCATTTTTTCAAGACAGTTTTTGAAGCAGCAAAAACTCAGTCTTGTTCACTTCAGATTAGGTTGAGCAGGTCAGTCAGCACTCTAAGGTTTTGCCTGCCAAAGGCCAAGGGTACTGGAAGATCAGTTTGGTCACCAAATTACCTATTTTATCTTAATATTAGCTTAGGGGCAGGTTATGACATTAGTTTATAAATGGGGCATGAGGCATGTCGAAGCTGGAGAAATCCATTCTGTAAAGGAAAATTCTAGGTAATGAAAATGTTGACTCTTTGCCCATAATATGTTTTTTTTAACTCATGTGCTGGTTGAACATTTTTTTTTCTATGAGCCAGTTTATCAAATTTCTCAAATGTAAAGACATTTACACTAGTAGAAATTTTTCTTTTATTCATTTTATCACTCTTATTACTGTTTAGTAAATGTTGGTCATTAAATCCAGAATATTTTAAATTCTAAATATAGGGAAAATTTAACTTTTAGATGATTTCCTTTATTTTTAAAATATGTGATAGGCATTTAAAGAAATGGTTAATATTTAAATTTTCTCTGTAAAGTGGTAAAATGTACTATATATAAATACAATAACTTGAATGATACTGATTTTAAACAAAAATGATAATCAGCTTTAAATAGTAAGGCATATGTTTTGGGTTATCAAATGTCTATATATATAGTATTAAGTAAAGAAATATTTTTGTTTGGAATTTAGCTAAATATTAGGATGGAACCTTGTTTATTCACCTCTGCTAAAGGGGACTACTGATTTGTTATAATTCCTGAATATAAGTGGCTTTGCTACAACTTTTGTAGAAACATTTTATTCACTCATTCATATATGTATATTTATTTGTTAATTCATTTATAAAGCAAATATTTATCAAATACTCTGTATTAGGCAAATGTTTGATTCTCTGGAGATAATGCTGGTGAACAAGACAGACAAGGTCCCTGCTCTTGGGGACTTATATTAGATGGGGGAGACAGAAGACAACTGAACAAACCAGTGAACAAGATAGTGCAGATAGTGAAAAGTGCTGTGGAGAAAATACAGCTGCAAAGAGATAGGGATTGATTAGTTGTGGAGGGACAGTGCTACCTAGGAGAGTAACCAGGGGAAGCTTCTCTGAGATGACATATAAGCTGAGAGATGGATGACAAGTGAAAGCAAACCATATCTAACTTGGGAGCAGAGTGTTCTAGGCAGAGGGAGCAGCAAAGTGTTGTAGCCTCAACAGGAATAAGCTCAGTTTGAAGAACATAAAGAAGGTTGGTTGGTGTGGTTGGAGACAATCATATGAAGGAGTATTAGGAGGTAAGGCCAAAAGGAAGGCGTGGTCTTATCACATAGGGTCTCTTAGAGGCTATGCATTATTTTTTAGGATACACACTGTTGACTTCATGCTTTGTCAACATAGTATCAACACAGTTATAGAGTGAAAAATCTGCTCCATTGGTAGTCTTTTCTACTCATTGAAAAATGACCAGTTTGATTTTTTTATTGAATTGATTAAAAAACAATCATTTATGCTTCAGTTTAGCAAAAACTTTGTGTGTCTTTGCTGAAGAGCATAAGAAAAAAGTAAAGAATACAAGTATTTTAAAACAATAAATATATCCCGAGGAGACTATAAAGCAAGAAGGCAGCTCTTCTTTAGCTCCACTGAACTTTGTATGTACCTTTTAGCCAAGTGTACATAGGCCAAATGTAACATAGGCTTAGGGCACCTTGCTCAAGAATGTTGAAGAATCTGTAACTTTAATGTGTGTGATTCACATTCTCATGACAGAATTTCCTTTAAACTTTGAGGCTAGTAAAACATGGATAAGAGCCCAAGAAAATGCGAGTCTGGGCATGTTCTAAGAAAGCAGGTTCCTGCTAGTTGTATAGAGGGAAGTTCAGAGGAGGAGCTGAGTAGCCCATGACACACTGTGCATTTAGTTAACAGCGTAAGCTGAGAGCTGGTCAGGGTATGAGGCCTTCAGGGGTAATAAAAAAGGACCCCATTTTCAAAAAGAATCTTTTTGTTCCCAAAGCTCAGAAAGCAACCCGTGACTTGTTCAAGTGTGATGTGAAGCTGCATCTTCGTTTTCCTCAGAGTAGATGTGTACTCATCTCTTTTCTTTCCTGTTGACTCTTCTTGAAAAATGTAGGGAGTCTGTGGAGTTTAGTAAAAAGATATATTTCAAACTTAGAAACAGTTAAAAGTAGACTTTTCCTAATGCCCCTTTACTTGTTCCACTTAATTTACTAATCACTTGATCAACAAATATTTTAAGTGACAAGCTCCATGGCAAAATCTCCCTCCAACATTACCTTTTCTGTGAAGCATCACTTTATAACATGGAGGGCAAAAAGTTCTCCGAATGTCAGTCCAACATAACACACTGATGGCCATGTTTCACCTGAGATGTTTTGGTGGATTCCATAAGGGAAGGTGGCATGAAATGGTGGCAGGTACACAGGCCTACCTATCTGTGAGAGGTCACTCAAGGTCCTCACAATTGCTAAGGAGCCTCCATTTTGACATTTACCTGAGGGGGTTTGTGTGTATAGAAACTACACAAGGGCAATTGTTATTATTATTCTGTATAAACTTAATTGCCAGTACAACTGACTGAAATCTTGAAGCCTTTGGTAGAGAAACATAGCTTTTCTCAATGATCTCTTTCTCTTTCAAGGTAACATCTCTCTGCTTCTATCTACTTAAAAACTAACTTGACATTTTTAATAGTGAGCCTCAAGCATATATAACTTCTCACTAGGATGGATTTTCTAATCTAGTACAAATTAGTCAAGACATTTCTTAAATCATGTAACTGACAAATATTCAGTTTTATTACTTCTAAATTTGGCATCTTATAGGTAGATATGATTATTAGTTACCCATAGTTTTCAGAAGAATCATGTAAAATATTTAAAAATTCCTATCTTACAGGTAGAAGTGATGCAGAAAGATCTGGAAACACTTTTTTTCTCTAGACCTGAAGCTAATTTTCTCAGTGAGATGTGTGAAGATCTTCTTCCTTTATTTTGAAAGATGATAGCAGTTCTGTATGTTAAACTTGTCTAATAAACAACTAGCTAAATCTATACTAGGAAAAATCAGTTAAAGTAAGAACAACTGTATGGTTTGCTAAATTATACAGACAGTAATGTAGATGTTTTGCTACGTGTCTCACAAAGATTTCACTTCTGCAAAGAAACACTGATGAGTGTCTAGTAGGAATGGATATTTTCTCTTAATAAGGATAAATGATTGTTATAGACTGAATATTTGTGTCCCTCCTCTCCAGATTCATGTGCTGATATGTGACAACCCCCACATGACTGTAGTAGGAATTGGGGCCTTTGGGAATGATTATGTCATATGAGAGTGGGGCCCATTTGAATGGGATTAGCTTCCTTATGAAAGAGACCCCAGAGAGCTCCCTCATGCCTCCTGCTATGTGACGACCCAGGGAGAAAACAGCTGACTGTAACTGGGAAGCAAGCTCCCCGCAGATAGGGAATCTGCCAGCGCTTGATCTTGGACTTCCCGGCCTCTATAACCCTAAGGAATAAATGTTTGTTGTTTTAGCTACTCACTCTATGGTATTTTTATTATAGCAGCCCTAAAGGAATAAGACAGTGAATGATGTATACTATAACTCTTTTATGTGATGTAGTAATCTTTATCTAAGTTTTACAACGGATAACAAGACTTATACTTAGGAATAATAGTGGAGAATCCTGTTTCGGCAACTAGCACCATCATGCATCCCATTCTGCAAGCCTGAAGTCCTGTCATTCTTAATACCTCTGTCTCTCACACTTTTCATATCCAAAGTATCACCAACATCTGTCATTTTAACGCCTGTGTATCTCCTCTCTCCACCACCACCACTACCCTCATCCAGAATGCCATTACCTCTGGTCAAACTGCTCGTTAGCCTCTGCACTTTTCTGTCTTTTCTGTCTCTCTTGCCTCATAATATTTCAATTTGATCTCTACATCATACCTCTGTGATCTTTACAACAGGCAAATATGAGCATATTATTTGACAGCCTATTACTAGCACTTAAAATTCTGCAGCTGAGTCCCACTGCTCCTGGGATAAAGTGAGAAATTCCATAGGACAGTCCTCACAGCTGTGGCCTGTATGTCCTTCCCAGCTTCATTCTGCTCTGTGATCCCTCTTTTGAGTGCACTCACTCACAGTGGCTTTCTTCCTATTCATAAAATAGACCATGCTCCCTCTCTCACACTTTTCTCTTTGGAAAGTTTACCATCTGCGCTTTGCCCTTATTTGCATTTTCTCCTAGTTATTGTTCAGAATTAAGTTCAACTGATCTCTCTGTTGAGGTGAAGGCCTTGTAATAGTAAAGGACACCTCTTGCCTTCCCAGCAATTTTCTCCACTGAAATTTTATACTTATTTGTATTGCATGTCTATTTTGTATTTGTCACATCTACCCTACACTCTAAGTATGTAGAGAGCAGGAACAGAGGCTGAATATTCTCATTACTTATCCTCAGTCCCTATCTCAGTGCCTGACACATAAAAGTCACTAAAAAATATTTGTTTTAAGACTATAATCTCCATGAGGGCAGAGTCAATTTTTATATTGTTCACATGTTTACATTTGATGCAATAATATTACTTGGATGAATAAATACATTTTAAAAGCACTTGCATATTAATTATCTTATTTGAGCCTCTCAACCGTTTTTTGAGGTAAAAGATATGTGAACAACTCATGTTCCCACTCGTAATTTGGTGGAGCATAATCTAGAACATAATACTTCTCTAAACCTAGTGCTTATGAAAGGCATCAAGTTACATTTCTTGCCTTTCAATTCATTTTGGTATTTTACCATTATTTCTAAGTACAAGTATTTTTATTATGCACTATAAATTTAGATAAGGTTCCCATATCTCATAAAGCAATTATAGGTCTATACCATCTACCCTTATTGAGAGTCTGTTCCCACTAGATACACACACCAGAGTGCTTCCTTATGTCAATGAAGGCTTTGTGAGACACATGGCAAAGTATCTACAATATTGTCTGTATAAATAACCAAACCATATGATGTCTCTTCCTCTAAGTCATTTTTCCTAAGCCCACATTTTAGCTGGCTGCTTATCAGATAAGTTGAACATGTAAATCCTCTGTAATCTTTCAAAATGAAGGTAAAAGATTCTCACATATCTGATGGCAAAAATTAGCTTTGGGACTGGAGAGAAAAATGTTGCCAGATTCTTTTGCATCCTTTTAGAGAGAAGGAATATTTAAGTCTCAGTGTTCTTAATTTATCAAATGGAGATATTAATACACACCTCATAGGATTACTGTGAAGATTAAAATGAAAAAAGTTAAATGAAGTGAGAATACTTTCCAAATCATAATTTAAAAATGTAAATTATTATTTCATGTGTATATATGGAGAATGAGTAGTTTGTTTATTAGGTAAATCTTTATAAAGTAGGAGATCACTTTAATCAATTTCCAGTTTTTTGTCTTTTTTCTTCCTTCTCCCTCCATTCTTGTTGTCATTTCTCAGTGCTTCTTTCCTAGCTTATTTCAACAACTTTATAACTCTACTCATTAAAATCTCACCTCTTCTCTCTGATCTATTCTATTTTCTACTTCCAAAGTAATCTTTCTTAAACCTTTTATCCTCTTTCTTGCTTTAAATCTTCAAGACCAGTGAACTTGTCTTATCCTATTTTTGTATCTATCTCTAGTTCCTGAAATACAGTAAGTGCTCAATAATGTTTATTATTTTATTTATTTATTTTTTTAAGTGACAAAAGCTGATAGCCAAGAACACACTAGTCTCCAAATTTGGACCCACCATCCCATGTAAGACTACCCATCGGGATTTGGAAAAAAACAGGACTTTATTTCTGATTAGTTTCCAGAACATACCTTTCAAAATGTTAGTTTATAATTTGCATATATTAATATTTGCATAGTAGTACATATGTATCTTAATAAATTTAAGTGTACATATATGAGTATGTGCTCAATTGTATTGAGCTTTTCTGGTTGTATTAAACAGCTTTTTTTTTTTGCTGCAATAATGCTCTGAAACTAATAATTCTACAATCTCAGTGGCTTAAAATAATAAACATTTACTTCTTGCTAGGTTGTCTGGAATTGGCTGTTGGTCAACTCTGGTTGGTTGAGTTGTCTGGGCTCAGCTCCAGGCTCTGGTTTGCATTTAGGTCACTTGATGTCTCTCCTGATTCTGGAACTAGCAGAATTTCACCCGCCTCCTAAATCCTCAAGTGGAATGAGTACTCTGTTTCGTCTGCCAATATTCTGTTGGTCAAAGCAAGGCACATGCCCGACCCTCATGTTAGTGAGGGTAAGATCATATATTCTTGCCTGGAAGAAGAAGAGAGAATATTTGCTGAATAATAGTCCAATGTACTACACTGATAAAAAGCATGCAATAGAAGATGTCCACTGGCCTTGCCCTAGAGGATAAAGTCCAAATGTCATACGGTGGCATGCCTGGACCCTGCCTTTCCAGTCTCATCTCTCAGCGCTGCTCTTCATAGATGCTCTGATCTTAAGGGTCTAGGCTAGATAAGTGCCATCCTCTAAATGTGCTGTGAAAGCTTCCGTCTCTGCCTTTTATGTGCAGTGATCCTGACTATGAAGCAAGGTGCCACTGGTGGGAGGAGAGAATTCAAGTCATCACATCCTTAGTTGCAGCAACAAATAGTTTGGGCTGAGTCAGAATCAGAACCTGGGGCATCTTTATGGCCTGAGAGCAGCAATGAGGGATATTTTTTGGAGGGGCAGTTTTAGTTTTAATAGAGTTTAGGATCATTGATCAAGGGAATCCAGTGTCCACCCAAGGAATTCTAAAGTCAGGCCTAACTCTTGGGTGAGGTACAGTCACTAGCATCTGGTAGGCACTCAGAAGATGTTTAAGAGATTTATGTATTCAAATATGACCACGTCAGACTATCTCCACTGCAATTACCTTGGTCTGAGCCACTATTGTCTCCAATCCAGAGTTTTAAGATAGTTGCCTGACTGGTCTTCTTGTTTTCATCTTTGCTTCTCCTTAGTCTGTTCTCATATTATGTCACTCCTCTTCTCAAAAACTCTAGTTGTTTTCTTTTTCACTGAAAAATAAAGACCTCACAGTGCTGTATGAAGCCCTACATGATCTAGCCCTTTGTTTTATCTTTCTTTATGTCTCTCTCAACTCAATTTTTCTTATATCCCAGCCACAGTGGCCTTCCTGCTGTTCCTTGAATACATAATTTCTCCAACTTAACCATTCATACTCTTGCTCAGACAGTTCCTTCAATCTGCATGATATTCACAAAATTCACATAACTGATTCTGTTATGGGATTTACCGAAACATTGCCTTCCTTAGCAGGCCTTCCCAAATACTCTATGTAAAATTGTACTTCTCCATCACAGCTCCTGTCCTCTGCCTCTACTGTTCTTAATAGCACTTTGCACTATTTTAGAGATGTTTGAAATTTTATTTGCTTATGGTCTGCTTCCTTCAATAGATTGTAAGTTTTATGAGTGATTTTTTTTGCCGTTTTGTTTGCTTTAGCACTAAGAATAGTTCCTGCATATCCTATGTAGGTCCTCAGTCAACATTTGGTCCATCAATTAATGAAATTCTCACCATCCTTTCTAATCCTAGTGATTACTTAGTCCTTTATTTTTCCATAGCACTATCTCTGTACCTGTTTCATAGTATGTGCCATATTCTAGCAGTATAGAATCAATCTGTGTATTGCTTATCTCTCCTACTAGGATGGGTATCTTATACTGACTTAAAAACTTTTACATGAGGAGGAGTTGTCTTTTTCTGATTTGTATAGAGGTCCCCTGTTGACTAGTGGAAGCCATTCCTTGCTGATGAGGACAGAGAACCACATTCATGACAGTCTTAAAGGAGAGAGATTACAAAGATGAGCAAGGCTTGGCTCCTGCCTTTCTAGTGCTTCTAGCCTAGTCTGGCACTGCATGTTTTGCAGTTCTAACATTTAGTTTAAATAAATACTTTCTGTTATTGTTTTTTCAATTATGTTGTGATGGTTTAATGCCCAGAATTTTATTTTAAAACAAAAACTTACCTGGAAGCAATGGAACAAAAGAGAATAAAAAAAATGGAAGCCCCTTAGTATACTGTTATGTGTAAATGCTACCTTGTATGAGTTTTTGATTCTTTATTCTACTTCTGATCTTTAACAGCATAAGTGTAAAGTTGAGAGGCTTCACAGACCCTCCTGGGATTAGCCTCATGTTTTAAGGACAATGATTAGTCAGGTTGATGACTTTTTATTTTGAACAGAACCCGTCAGCTATATGATCAGCAAACACGTAAAGATGTCTTCATGTACAAAAAAGAAATTCCTCAAAGCCAATCCTCATTGCCTTTTAGACAAAAAACACAAAATCTTCTCGAATTGTATGTGATCAAACAAAACATCTCTTTACAAGTAAACTTTGAAACCCATGGAGGCTGTTTGAAGATAAAAGAAGAGTTGTTTATGAGTCAATGATGAAAGTGTGTAAAGGACCACAGGTATTTTGCAATAGACATCTGGAGATCTCATTAGAATTTGAAAGCACTTTGAGGAAAAGAAGTTCTTTAAAGTAAGAAAGGTTGGCTAAGCTTTAGTGAAGTGAGTCACACCTGGAAGCAAGGATCTGAAGAGAGTTCTTGCCCTCGTGGTGGTGTGTAGACTGATAGGAGTCAGTACTGAATGTTAATCTAGTTATTAGTTGTTACTGTGAACCTTTTCAAAACATGACTGTATAAAAGGCAGAGACCCAATGCAGCCATTCCTTTAATATCTCTTATGTATCCTTGGCATTTCCATGTGTATTTAAAGCTATTTTTTTCTGCTTCAGAAATTAAAAAATAAATAGATCATTGATAAAACATACAGTCTGACAATTGTTTATTGATTTGTGGATGTCTTAGCTCCACCCTGGGTAAATTTATTTTTATATAACATTATGAACTTTTGACCCTTACAGGAATCAAGGAAAAAGACCCAGCTGTGTGAAGCAAATTAGATGTTGTTTGACTTTTACCTATAGAAATGGCATAAGCTATCCTTAAAATATGATCTTCTATACAAACCACATGATTGCAGAAGAAGATGCTGAAATAAAACTAAGGGCAGGAATAAATGAAATTTAAAAGGAATGAAACAACATTCAAGATCAAAGCTGGCTCTTCAAAATAATGAGTAAATTAAGTGAACTACTATCAGGATTTATTTTAAAAACTTGTTCTAATTGATAAGAAAATAGAGTAAATAAATACATAAATGAGAGCAAAGAGACAAATTTGCCATGCAGAAGAATGCCAAATAGTTTATCTAGATACTCTGCCCTCAGAGAGGTGGAATATAACTTCCCATTTCTTAAACGTGGGCTGTGCATAGTGGTGCCTTCCTTCACAAAAGTATAGTATAGAAAGCGGGAAAAAGATTACAAATATTGCTTCATTCAGGTGGTCAGACAGTATCAATAGTTTAAGTCATGTTGATGGTACTCTTGATATGATGCCATAAAAATGGCACTTTACCTCTGTAGTCTTCCTCCCACAAATCAAAATTACCAGTGTAACCATGATAAAAAAATCAGATAAATCTCAGTTGAGGGATGTGCTATTCAGCTTGGGCTGCCATAACAAAAGACTATAGACTGTGTGGCTTAAACAACAGAAATATTTTCTCATAGTTCTGGAGCCTGGAAGTCTGAGATCTGGGTGCTGGCATGGTCGAATTCTGGGTGGGCTTTCTTCCTGGCTTGCTGATGGTGCTTTCTTGCTGTGTCCTCACATAGTGGAGAGAGAACTTGATGTCTCTTCATCTTTTTCAAAGGGTGCCAGCCCTATTAGATTGGAACCAACCCCCTCCCACCCTTATGATTTCATTTAACCTTTATCATCTCCTCATAAGCCATCTCTCTAAATATAGTCACGTTGAGATTTAGGGCTTCAACATATTAATATTGTGCATAACAAGGACTCTCTACTTCTACAAAATACCTTACCAATTCTCCTAGAAAGTATGAAGTTTATCAAAATCAAGATAAGTCTGAAAACTGTTATAATCAAAGAGGAGCCTAAGCAGACATGACAATGAAATATAATCTGGTATTTTGAATGGGATTTAGAACAGAAAAATGTTAGATATAATTTAGGTAAATAAATTATAGATGTTCATTAATAATGGTTTAATATTGGTTCATTAATTATAACAAATGTGCCCTACTGTGAAATATTAATAATAGGGAAGACTGGGTAGGGTATATGGAAACTGTACTATCTTCACAATTTCCTGTATATCTAAAATTGTCCTAAAAAATAAAGCTTGTTATAAAAATCTGTCATTGCATTAAAAAGAGAAAGCATAATTATACTGAAATTTCAGAAGAATTTACAAACTATTTTAAGAGAATGAGAGATGACAGATCAGAAACACTAAACTAATAGAGAAGGTTATCACTAGGCACTAAATATAGCAGGGACAACTGGCATTTGGTATAGGGAAGAACTGAATTATTGACAAATGTACCACATATCATAATAGGAACTCCAGATTTATCAAAAAGCAAAGCAAAGCACTGAAAAGCAGAAAGGACACTTAGCTCTCTTTAGGTGTTCTTTTACTTGATCTTGACATTCAACTTCCATGTATATTTTCCCTTGGCCTAATTCCCTAACTCTATTTCTATTTTGACGGTATTATACTGTGTATATTTCTCTGTAAACTTTTTCACTTTTTGGAACAAGATAGGAAATTTATGATTGGAAAATAAAATTCTAACTATTGAAGAAATCAAGGATATTATAGATAAATGGAAGGTTCTGATATGGTCCTTCCTTTTTACTGATCTAGTCCAAATTTAATTTTTCCTGACAAACCACACATGGCCCACACAGAGGTGAGAACTGGTGGCAGCAAACTTCATCTCAGACTGGCCAAAACTGCTCTCAGTTTGATCCACCTCTGAATTCTCAGTAGTTCTCTGACTTCTGTTGACCCAGCCCTTCCAGAGTTCATTCTGATTGGCCATCTTTAATGGTTCAACCTCTCTTACTTGGAGCAAAACTTCTCTCAGACTCTGATCCTGAGCCCTGTGTGTGGCTGTTTGCCTACTCTTTTTTGCCTGGCCCAGGAAGCCTGTCTGAGAACTCCGTGGACAACTCCATTGGCTGTGATGGGCCTGCTGAGACTCTGCCTGCATATCTGAGTCTGGACCTCAGACAAGGGGATTTAAATACATAAAGCTAAAAAATGCTGATAACAGTATTAGGACAAAATTTCAAAGAAAACAACAGAACAACAAAATATAATAGATAAAATTTGTTACAAACCTATGTGCTATGTATAAGAAAAAAATAGAAAAGTTATACACATGCTACTTAAATTTACATAAATGTATCATACTAATACTAAAAACCAATTCAATATGGAGATGAGGAGACAGTATATGTACTCACAAGAAAATTGAGAAAAATCAATTTTTCGTGACAGAATTGAGAGTATGAGTTCTAAAACAGTATTTAGGTATCATTTTGTACTTATTTAAATAGTATATATTTTGTATTTTAAATTAGACTCTCAATTAAAATTTGGGTAAACAAATTAGTAAAAGCTAAAATTTAGTTGAAGCTAGCACTTTACATAGTATCCTTGAAGAGAAAAGTATAAATTATATAAAGTTATTAAAAATAACTCAATTTAACATAAGAGAAAATAGGACATGACTCCAAAATCCCCAGGGCCCTCCAAAAAGGCAAACCACAATAGCATCACAAAGTTGCAACACATAAGTATTCTATGACAGAAAAAAGGCAAGTATGGGGTTTACTTGGGTACAAAGGAATATTAAATAAAGAAAAAGCAGAATACAAAACAACACATGCATGATACAATGACATAAAAATGTACTATGTATGTACAGTGACAATAATTGTAAGATAATTTAGAGAACTATAAATAGAGCTTAATGTTCTTTAGTTTTTTTAATAAAAAGATTAAGTAAAAATTAAAAAAAAATACTTGTTATGTGTGTGTGTGTGTGTGTGTGTGTGTGTGTGTGTGTGTGTGTATGTATATATATATATATAAATAAACAATATGGGGTAGTTTGGACCAAACTTTATTGGATGACTGATTCAATTAGAACTATGATTTATTTATATACAAGGTCAATACACTAGTTTTTGTAATTTCTATAAAATTAATTAAAGGCCTCTGAGCATGTTGGTTAAATTAGCTTGGCATTGTATACCAGGATCTCCAGATATTTGCAGGCATATGTTTGTGTACTCAGATGCATAAACAACAAAATGATGGATCTTTTCTGTGTGGAGTGTTTTAGCATTTCAAAGTCAACAGCAAAGAAATACACAGATGTATATGCAGCTGGAGAACAGTCTTTTCCCCCCACCATTCCAGTAGTGACATTTTAATCCTCAGTTTGTATCTCTGGGTTGCTGGGTTTTAGCATGGTCTTGACGAACCATGATTTTATGGTCTCTAGAAGGATACTCATGGTGACAAACTAATCTGACATTTGAAAATGATGAAATGCAATGGAAAAAACACAGCCTCAAGATAAAACAGTGAAAGTTTTGATAATAGAATAGAGAGTAAGGTTAAGTCAGCCTTTTTCTTTTTTTTTAATGAAAGAATCTAAAAGCTTCAGAGGGCAAGATTAGTTGGCAAGTACCCAGGTTGGGAGACAAATCAAGGTTACTTCATAAAAAGAAACTGAGGTTTAATCTGAAGACTTCATTGCCAGATTCAGGAGAGCACTCTGATGGAGGGAGAAGGGAAGAACCAGGTAGGAGATGCTGACCATGGACTCATGGTAGACAAGAAAGAGAAATGGTGTTCATTCACTCATTTACTTTCTAACTCTAAGATCCATAGCAGATTTGTTCTCTGTGCCCTGGATTCCTCATTTGTAAATGGACAAAATGATTGTGAGGATCCAGCGTGATCTCACGTGTCAGGCACAGAGTATGCTCTCAACAGATGCCAGTTGTTATTATTGGCAGAAAGAGGGATTGCAGGACTTCTCTAAAGACTGGAAAGTTCTGTTCTAAAATTGAGAGCTCTCCAGATACTATGAGTTACAGAGCCTGCTGAGCGGGAACTGCATTTCTACTTATTAGGTCATGTTAGAGATTTCTGGAACACAGCAAAACTGTTTAACCAAATCGCGGAAGTCATGTTCACTGAGATGCAAAGGACAGCTACGGGCTGATTTTACTGCTTATAGCACCGGAAAATTTTCTTTGGTGCAGTTTATGGTGGTCCTGGTTTGATCTTGGTTCTGACCTCAGTGACTTGCCATAAAAATGAACACAAAGCCCAAGGCTGGTCCTTAGACCCACTGATGGCTGGTGGTGATGTTTTCCCAAAGCTGGGATGAGGCAAAGAGGATTGCTACCATTTCTTCCTTGACTTTGGAAGGAAAGCAAAGCAACATAGAGAAATGTGTCCAGAGATAAAGAAACTTGAATTTAAAAAATTAAAATAGGAAATCAATACTTTGGCTGGCAGTTTTAGTTTTATCTTAGGGGTTCTGGCACATTCTAATCTTGGACAGTGAATTTGACAGTTGAGGAATTCACAGCAGGATCAACAGTCAACGCCTTGGCCGAGTGTGTTAGAACGTTCCTCTGACAAATGGCTTCTCATTAACGTTTATTTTATTTCTTTTTGTGATCATCTTTATCCGAAGTCCTTTACCTGGCAATGTTAAAATTCTCCTTAATATGATTTTTTCCTTTATTTCTCATATTTCCATTATCCTCTTCCCATGCCCTATGCTCTAGTGACTCTTTAAAAATTATTGTTTCTCTTGTATACACTGACATGTTCTACCTAGGTGCCTTAAAAGTCCCCCTACCACCACCGTCAGGAATATTCAATCCTTCTGCCCCATGTGGCAACATTCAAATACAGTCCTACAGATGTCACCTCTTTCATGGGGTCTTTCACACACCACCTCCTGACCCTTCCTCTGCTGAAGGGAATAGCTGCTGTCCTTGAAACTTCCTAGCACAATTGACCCCAACCAGCATTGACCTCTCTAATGCATGTCTAAATTGTTTATGTTCATCTACTCTCTCACACTGTTAAGTGGCAGTCTGAGGACAGGGCCCGGGCCTTATTGATCAATATTCCGTGAGTAAGAAAATCTTTACCTAAAACAGTATCTAAATTATACTTACTGTATAAGGTATGTGCAAATTACGAGAAATGAACATGGTGTCGTGTACAAATGTCATTGCCCCTTTAAATCCTAAATCTGTTCATTGTGTACACATGTCAAGGGACACAGAACCACAGAGATTTTGTGACAGAGGGGAAGTACATCTCTTACAGATTTTATTACTGTCCATAAGGATAAAGTAATACTGTATTTGAATTTAGATTTTCCATTTATAGTTTTTCTTTATTCAAAAAGAGACAGAGAAGTTGTCGTGTGCTCCGCATTTCCGCCATTGATTTGTGGCATCATCTTGATAAGAGCTAATTCTATTCCATGTAGAAAATCTAGTCACTTCTTTCCAACTCTGCTGGTCTGAGTCACCCACCCCCTCTTTTTACCACCATCCTCTCTTAATGAAACAAATACTTCAAGTATCTCCGAAGCTTCCACCATTGTCCACCTATGCTTTATTCTTAACACAGTAACTAGAGTGATCCTTGTATGGGGTGAATCAGATCACATCACCCTGCTCAAGTCCCTGCGATGGCTCCTCCTTTCATTCTAAGTAAAGCCTAAGTCCTGCTCATGCTTTCAAGGCTTTTCATTATCCCTTTTCCCATTTCTCCCTTGACCTCATCTTTTCTCCTCTCACTACTCCGTTTACATCAGCTTTCTGGCTGTTTCCCTAGCCAGCCACGCATATGCCCACCTAGAGACTTGGAGCTGGCTGTTCATCTGCCTTCAAAGGGTTAACCTCTCTTCTCTTTCAAGTCTTCGCTCAAAAGTCACCTTTTCATGAAACCTTTCTTGACCAAGTTATTTAAAACTACAAGTGCTAAACTATTTCCCCTTCTCCGCTGTCTGGATGTCCCTTCCCTTATGTTATTTTATTTCATAGCACATGCCACTTGTCACTTTTTAATGTGACATTTAATTTACTTAAGTATTATTTTATTGTTTCTTGTCTCTCCCTCCCTGCTAAATCTAGTAAGCTCCACGAGGGCAGGGGTCTTTTATATTCACTGACACATCCCAATGTCTACCACTGTGCTTGACATATAGTATACACTCTAAAGACATGCTAAATGAAAAGAGGAATGCTATAATGTGCCGGGCACTGCTAATAACTTCCTACTCCTTTATCACTTAAATTTCACAATGACACTCTGATATAAATATTTTTATAACTCCAAATTTAAGTTGAGGGGACTGAAGGTTACAGGGGCTAAAATGCCCAGTGCCACAAGTTCAGGCAGGGGCATAACCAGGAGGAGAATCAAGGTGATCTAACTTCGGATACTGTCCTATCATTTTCCTTAGTTGGGTTGGGCCTCAGCCTCTTCTATGTTTATTTTAATCAATATTATTATCATTCGTAGTTTTTAGAGTCAAAAAACCCTATAAAATTTATAATGAAAACTAGTATTTCAGTGTTCCCTTACCCTCCTTCTCTGTGCCCAAAAGAAAACACTTATAACCCTTGGTTGATTTTTCGGTTTTGGAATATTCCTCGTATATCTGAATAGCATGCTACTATTTCTATGCCTTTACCTTTTTGCCAACACTGTTAGCCATTATCGATGGACTTCATATGCTGGAAGACGACTATTTTAGCCCTCTTTCCTTCACACTCTCGTACTTCTTATTTCTCTGACCTCCCAATATACTTATATTATCCTTTTGGTTAAATCAATAGAAAAATTTATGTTGCTGTTACTTCTGTCCTTTACTCATAAAGGAACTATGTACATGTGCTTTTTTTTCTCTTCTTTGCATAACTTTCTGTGTTCCCTGGAGTTGTCTGCTTTTAAATTTTCTTATGTATAATTGTACTTATAACCATTTATTCTTCAAGGCCTTTACCACTTTTCTAAATTTTTGAGTTTTTGAATATCTGAAATTGCCCTGACACTTGAATGATGGCTTGGAAATTTAGGTTGGAGGTAATTTTTCTTCAGAATTTTTAAGGCATTTTTTTTCATTAATTTTTAGTTTTCAGTTGCTTTTGTTTTATTTGAGGCTATTCTACTATTTTATTCCCGTGTATCAACTTTTCCCCCTCTCTCTCTAGAACTGGTTGCTCTTCCCTTTATACCCAGAGTTCTGAAATTTCTCAGTGGTGTGCCTGGGCGTGGTACTGTTTTCATCCATCATGCTGGACATGCAGACCCATGTTCTTCAGTTCTAGAAAATTCTCTTGAATATTTTAATTGGTGATTTCCTCCATTTCCTTTGTCTTCTTTTCCAAGATACTTGGTATTCAGATATTAGATTTTCAGAACCAGTACCCCCATTTTCTAATCTTTTTCTCTTGTCGTCGTCCTCCTCCTCCTCTTCCTCCTCCTCCTCCTTCTTCTTTCTTCTTCTTCTTTCTTTCTTTTCTCTCTCTCTCTCTTTCTTTCTTTCTTTCTTTCTTTCTTTCTTTCTTTCTTTCTTTCTTTCTTTCTTTCTTTCTTCCTTCCTTCCTTCCTTCCTTCCTTCCTTCCTTCCTTCCTTCCTTCCTTCCCTCCTCCTCCTCCTCTTCCTCCTCCTCCTCCTCCTTCTTCCTCCTCCTCCTCCTCCTCCTCCTTCCTTCCTTTCTTCCTTCCTTCCTTCCTTCCTTCCTTCCTTCCTTCCTTCCTTCCCTCCTCCTCCTCCTCCTCCTCCTCCTCCTCCTCCTCCTCCTCCTCCTCCTCCTTCTCTTCCTCCTCCTCTTCCCATTTTGCTCTATCTTCTAGATCTCCTCAACTGTATCTTCTGATCTTTCCACTTAGGCCAGAACACATGTTCTCTCACTTACCTAGGAAAGAAATTTACATGATCTTTCTAGAAGAAGTGGACTGTTGAGCTCCTGAAGGAATTGTTGAATTTCAGTGTCTAGCCCTAAGGTGGGCATGTAGTAGGTACACAATAAAACACAAGAGAGCTGCCCAAAAGAGTAAGGTGAAGGCAAAGTAAATACAACTGGAATTATAGGCCAGAGCAGGTCTAGAGATAAGATTATGTACAAGGCATGTCTATTGGAGATACTCAACTGGAGCTTTTCCCCTTTCCTCTGATTAATGATTATATTGGATCCAAATTCTGGGGAAGGGTTCAACCAAGAAATGGAGTCAGCCGGCCTTAACTTTGAGTAGAGGAAGTTGCAAGAGCTGGGAGCCTGGTGGATCTTTAGAATTTTAATTTCTCTGACATGGACAAGCCTCTCCAGAATGCTCCCCCTGCCACCCACCAGTTTCAGAATCATTGGTGGGATTGCTACTAAATATTTGTGATATATTTTCCCAGTTGCTTCAAGTTATGTTTTTCTCTCACATATTTCTTGTAAACTGTACTGGCTCACTTAAATGATGGAGCTTGGTTGCCAAGAAAGTAAAACAGGTCTGTAGACTCCAAGGAAGTAGTTAGGTAAACATTTACATGTGCAACTGAATTTTCTAAGTGTCGTATGTCCTTGATCTTTGTGGAACACTACAACTTCTTGCTAACAGTTTAGCATGTTGTGGAGACGTGAAAGCAGGCAGATGTTTAGTTGCTAAGAAGGAGCTTAGCTGCTGGGCCTCCCGCCAGTTATGGCTGATGGGTCATATCTCACAGATTTCAGTCCCATATTTCATTTTTTCCCCCTAAACCCTAGGGATTTAGATTGCTTCTATTCCTTGGTTCTTTTCTCCCGGGACTGGCTGCTGAGTAAGATGCTATCTTCCCATCTCCTTTTTGTTGTCACCACAAATAAATACTCAGGCTCTTTTTACTGAAGGATTTTACTACTGATCTCTTCTTGTCTTGTGGATCAGCTTATCTAGACAATCTGTAACAAACTTGGGGGCTTATTTCTAGTTGCAAGATTACTAAGCTTCATGTAGATTCATGTTTTCTAAGTGAATGAAAGCATTTGTGAAATTCATAATTGTACAAGATTTCTAAAGATTTTCCTAAGAGGCTTCCTGGCTGTCTCTTTCACCTTTCCTTAAAATCTCTTTGGCTTAAGCCCCTGAAAATCAGATAATTTCTCTGGTTTTGGCCTTCCTATCCTTTCAGGTTTGCTGGTAACACTTTCTCTAGAGCAGTGCTTCTTAAATTTGAGCATGTGAAAGCACCACATGGTGATCTGGTAGAGCCCATAGATTCCTAGGCCTCACCCCCAAAAATCCATATTTAGAAGGTCTGGGATGATATTGATGCTGTTGGGCCAAGGAGCAAACTTTAAATGGCACTAGTTTAGACTGTTAAGAATCATGGTTCTGATGTTGGATAGACTTGGGCTCTATCACCAATTTTCTAAGCTACTGTTTGAGCCCAATCTTCCCAACGTCCTTATGGCCCCAGTGGACATGGGTTGTGTTACAAATTTTCTCTGCAACAATACAGCCAGACCCCTGATTCCCTTAGCAAATGGAAAAAGAGAGATCTATTTGTTACAGAGGATATAATCCGTGCAGGCACTGAGGTAGATACGATCGTATATTTACTTCATTGAATGTTCACAACAACCTGATGACATCAGTACAGCTAGTCTCATTTCATAGAGAAATTCAATAAATTACCCAGTATCATCCAAGCTAGTAACCCCGGCTCTTACTTATCACCACAAGGCACGATTCTCCTGCTCCAAACATACTTGATTTGGATTGAATCTCCCTAAAAGATTCTTGTTCAACTCAGAGAAATACCAGCAAGGAGACCAATGCCTTATATGCCTTGAACCCAGTTCAAGGCTCTACCTTCCTCTGAAGAACATCTATGACTCACACAGTAGTCCTCTCCCCCCATATAGTGCTTTGTAGAATTATGGACCTAGAATGCCAAAAATAGCTCATTACAAGAAAATACTTATAGACAATTTCTACTGATGGAAGAAAGTGATTTTCTGATAGGATGACAAAGAGAAAGTAGGTTAAATTTAAGGAAAATCAGGAGACAGGCCTAAATGAAATGTAGTGTGTTTTATTTTTTCCTTTAATTCTTTATTCATATATATTAGGTGATCCTCTGAGGATGAATTTGTACTTATTTATAAAATATAAGTGTACATAATTGCTGTTATTTTTTTTGGTATAAGAGAGTAATATTTAAATAAGTATAAGAAATTATTATAACTGTTCAAGGCTGGCATGATTCATAATTTCTTATGCGCTTCTCTGTGTCCTGACACAGTAAGCTATAGACATTCAGTGTCCAGGAACTGAGTGTGGGTTAGTAGGGTGACCTTCTGTTTCCCCGCTTCTTTTGCTGCCAGGAAGTCTTTGTTATATTTAGTTCAGAGAGATAGGTAATAGCTTTCACAATATTCTTTATTTCAGTCATTGCAGGAAGCCTGAAAAAAAAAAAAAAGCTATTTGATCCTTTCATTCTTTGATATAGCTTCCAAATCCCCTCCTTACCCTCGCCCTAGTTTTTGAGTGGAGTATAAATGTCGTAAGGCTCAAAGCATCATAATATATTGCCACATTGTAAAATAAGAGAAGGTCTTGTTTCAGGAGTCTGAGGATGTGTGCTTTTTCAGCTCTAGTCTTGTTACATATTTAACTTTAGGAACTTGGGGAAGTCACTTCACTGGGTCTTACTTTTGTTATCTGTACAGTGAGGGAATTGTACTAATTTCTAAGATTTAAAGTTAACGTGAAACTAAAATTGCTATAGAGAAATTTCAATTTCAATTTGAGTAAGCTATGCTTTCAAGTTGTGATAACTTCCAGGTAAGTGTCTAAAGGAATTTTTCATTGACTTCAAATTCGAATAAAAAAAAAAAAAAAAAAACCTTTTAGGCAGTTAACTGAAGTATTCTGGCATGTCCCTGAAATATTGTTTGGACAGAGTAATGGTTTGATGGAAAAATTGATTCTTATGTTTCTCACTTAAAAGCATTGCTTTTAAGATGTGAAAACTTTTGCCAGTGATTAGAAAAAATATATCAGTGCTTTCAAGTAATTTCTTCAAATGAAAATCTAAAGCTTCAGGGAGTCAGACCACAGGATGACTCAGTGATTTGGCTGTGCATTTAGGCACTGCTTCCTGAAAAGAATTTATAGATGAAGGCAAAAGGAGCTCTGATTGTGGGGTGGAGAAAATTGGGAAAAGCTGAACAACCCAAGGAAACCACACGTCTGACTTCTTTCCATGAAATCAGATAAGCTCTTAGGACTTTTCCTTTTTCTAAGCCATTCCAAACATGGACATTCAGCCCATTATTTGGAGAGGTGATTCCAGGGCCTACCTGAATATTATAGATAGATGGGGGTGTCCTTGATGCTGGGGACCAGATAATATTTCTGGGAACTGCCTGGCACACTATTCTATAACCTGCATCCTAATGGTGGACAGGGTGGTCCAGTCCAAATGGAAAATCCACTAGTAGCTAGGTCAGTTTAATGGCTAAAGAAAAGGTTGGGTGCTCTTTAGATACATCTCATATAGATACATGTGACTGCCACAAGATAAAGCAAGCAAAGTCCTCTTCAGGAGCCTGGACTGCCATTGTCCAAAGCCCCTACCTTGGTTCTAACTTAACATTTCTTGGAGAAGACTGGGCTTTAGATTAGAAAACAGTGGAAACTTGGTGGAGTCCAGGAGTGTGCTGGTCCAGAATGGCAGAATGTGCTGTGGTGTCAGACTTTGTATGAGATCCAGGAGGCTAGGTTTTTGGCCAGTGGATATTCTAAAAGGAGCACCTGATGTTATTTTAAGGAGGGCCAGAAATTCAAAGCCACGTTAGTGTACAGATGGGGAAGAACAACTCTAAGTCAATAGGATGAAAAGTAGAAATGAAAGCAGAAATTAGTCAGATACCACTGAAAAAGGAAGAGGAGGAGAGAATGAGGCAAAGGAGATTCACCCAAAAGTTTGCTACTCTCTCAGTTAGATTTTACTGGCCCACCCATTTTTGGAGCACATCAGGGAAACTATCTCTGAGAGAGCATTTTAAAAAAGTTTTATGGTGATATAGTTCACATACCATATATTTCACCCATTTAAATTATACATTTTAATGATTTTCAAAATTATATTCACAGAGTTGTGCAACTATCACCACAATCTAAGTTTAGAATATTTTCATCACTTGAAAAAGAAACCCTATTCTCCATACTGCACACAAGTAGTCACTTGCCTCTACCCTTTTTAGCCCCCATCTCTGCAGCCCTAAGAAACCACTGATTAATCTACTTTTGTCTCTGGACATTGCACATAAATAGAAACAAATGATAGGTGGTCTGTTATGACTGGCTTCTTTCACTGAGAGGTTCATTGAAATTCTTTTTTTCTCTGCAGAATTTACTTTTCTGTTAAAATTATTTTTTGTGTGTTTTTTACTGAATTTAGACTACTTTTACCACTTATAAAGTATGTATAAACATAGAAGTGTCCTGTTAACTGACCGTTACATTGATCCTAATTAAAAATTCAAATAAAGTTTAGTCCATAGCATTAAAATGAATTTGTTCTGCCTTTAATGGTTCATGCCATGAAGAACCTCAATATAATTATGACTGAACATGCACACCATTATTGAATATCATAGGTGTATAAGATGTAGGTGATTAGCCTAAGGTATACTGATTCTATAACCTACTCTAAAAAGTAGAAAGACAACAGCACAATCAACTCTAATATCCATTTATTTTGTCTCTTTTTTACTGAGGTAAAATGTAAAAAAAATTCCAATTATCTGATTTTTTTGCTTTTTAGATTCTGGAAAGAAGCATCATAGTAAGTTAGTGAAAAGGCATCTGACAATGATTTGTAAAAGAAGAGATAAAGAGTATTAGCCTTTCTATCAGCTGGATCCTTGGGTGCGGATTTTTAGCTGGGTGAAACCTGTTCCCTATTTTCTGCTTCTATTTGCCTCAACCAGAAATTATATCTCAAGTTGAATCTTTTCTTTCTTTTGAAATATAAAGGAATGAGAAGGCAAGACTGGGAATTGTGCTTCAAAAAAATTATTTAGCGTGTTTAGAAATATGGCTTAATATGTCCAAATTAATATATGTCCAACAAAAAATATACAATAAAATAAAGTGAATCTTACTCTAGCAAAAAAAAGTTTACTTCATAAATTAAAGCAATTGATGAATTTCTAGCTATAGGAAGATAGGACTGAAAAAGTAAAATATCAGGATAGTGATGGTGTACTTAACACCAGAATGATCCTGAGATATGGCTTGGTATCAGAATGTGTAAAGGAGAAGATGTAGATGGTGGGAAAGTTATTGTCCCATGGGATCAATCTCATCTGTCTAAACCATAACTTTCTCATTCTTCTGCCTTTTGTTTCTTTACATCCTTGAGAGATAAATTGTGCCTTTCTTAGCATGAGCAGCTGGACTTCTTTGTATGAAGAAGTACAGACTTCTTCTGTACTAAGAAGACAGGCTACAGGAAACATTGCGGATATTAAACTATCATTTCCTTCAGAGGAGTGGCATATGTGGTGAATCTTCTTTGCTGCATACATTTGCTAAAATGTTGCCTGTTCATAAATTTTGCAAAGAATTCCAATAAGAATTTTTTAATGTGGCATGTTGGGTTTTTCTGCACATTCTGGCCATGAACCTTTACATATGATCATGTCTTACTGATAAATGCCAACAGTGAGCTGCTTAACATAGAGAAGAAATAAGGACAAGTTCAGAATGGGTCAGAAACAATGCATTCTGGAATATATTGCCCTTTAATCTTATTAGCAAAATACCCTAAAAGATTTTTAGTTCTTTTATGAACACTGTGATGCTGAAAAAAAAAAAAAAAGGTGCCTTCCCTGGACCCTCTCGAATGCTCAATCCACTGTTTTCTATATCTACTGTGTTCACATTTCTATATATACAAGTCAGCTGCCAGATGCTGACTCTCCCAGGGCCCTGGGAACATACCCTCCTTGTTTTGATCTCTATTAACTGTTTGCACAATTTCCTTTCAAACTTGAGTTTAATGAACCTTTCTCTTTCCTAGCTTTATGGTCTCTTTTCCTCTACCTCCTCGCTCTCCCACAACTTTTGTCCTTCACTCCAGAATACTTATCTAACTGGAATTTATTTGATTTGTCTTTCCCTTCCCCTTGTCCTATGAGAAAGCTCAAAACTAGGCTCCCTTCCACATTTATAAACTAAGTTCATGTACTAGAGTCCCTTTGGATAATTTGAGCTTTACCCCATCACAAGCTCACATAATTTGAGCTTGACCCCTACTCTTTAAATTGTGGGGCCATGAATTATGCTCAAGATACAGAACAAAAATATTGACATAAATGCCATACTTTCCATGTTCAAAGTCTAAGGAGAAAAGTCAGGATATTCTAAGTGAAGACTGTACCTCAACTTTCACCATGAATGTGATTTTGATTATATTCTATATAATTATTACTCTTCACATCAGTCCTCGCCAGAAAAGAATAGGGAGAAAAAAGTGAAAGAAAGGGAAAAGGAAGGGAAAATAGCTTATGACATACCCTATTAAAATGCCACATGAACTCTAGATTGGGGTTTATCAATAACTCCTACGATACCCTCTGACTTCCAAATAACATCCGATTCTATACATCCAGGCATACACTTTGCAGATTTGATTATACATCTCAGTTTTTTTTTAAAAAACTGCTGATACTTTTAGAATCTGTACTGCTTTTTGTGATTGATCACAGTGTATCTTGGCAGTGGTGGGTGCTCTTTGTTATGGACCCAATACTTTTTTTTTTTTTTTAACCATTCAGACAGTGAAGAATGAGCCTCTAACCATTTTAGGGATGTGGTGAGGAGTGAAGAGGGGAGTTAATATAAATCCAGCTTGCTATAGATTTTCACAGTGCAGAGGCAAGAAAGGGGAAGAAAGTTTTGTATTTCATAAAAAAATTTTGGACAGAGTTTGAACAGGGAATAAGCAAAAATACCCAACTGTAATTTTATAGCCAATTTCCCATGTCTTCATGTCTGCAGGATAACTTAAAATCTTTTTATTATACTTCTCTTGCAATTCAATTTGCTGATGTTCCAAGAGAAATAAAAAGAGGGGTGGGAAAATTCTTTTTTTATGGTTGGAATACAGAAGGTTTATTATGCCTTTTAAAATTACAGTCCATTTACACAATAGTGAAGGGTATCATGATATTTTTTGATGACCTTATCTGGGTAAATGCAACATGAAGATCACAAGCAGAACATCTGCAAAACTTGGGCATGTATGCGGTAGTACATCCAGCAAACATCTCTGTTCACAGTAGGCCACCAGACAGGCATATTCCTGTGGTATAAACACCTCAAGGTAGGCTTACCTTTTCTGCCACTTCCCCGCATCATGACACAGAGCAAGATAGCAGTGGGTGGAGAAAACTGAAAGTCAACTGTCTTGGCTATTGGAAGGGAATGGATGTGGATGACCCTAAAAGTGGCACAGTGTCACCTTCTCACCTGAATGCCACCCTCAATTTCTGCTCTCCTTATATTCTCGTACCCTTCATGCTTCCTCTAAATGAGATTGTAATGAACTCAGGATGCTTCTGGAATGGTTTTCCTTTCATCTCACAGTCAGGCTTCAACGCCTGCTCTAATGCCACAGGATTCACATTGATGGTGACCAAATTTTTCTGAGGAAAAACAGTACACAAACTGTGACAGATAAAAAATGTGCCTGTTAGCAGCCGAAGATAGCATTGAGGACATATGGAAGCAGATTAAATGAAAGACTAAAATTTGAGACACTCCTCTGACAGCATTCCCTGCTCTGCTCACAGGTACCTGCAGGAGAGGGGGAAAGAGCTGCCGCCACTAAATGGCCTAGGCATCCCCCAGGCATCCTGCAGTAGATCCCATCATTTGATAAACCATCCCCTGGAGCTTTCTGATATGGATTTGGTGACTGGCCAACCAAGAGGAGGATTGTAATTTGAAGACAGGAACCAAAGCGAATAAAATGGAAAAAATAAAAGGAACAGAAAATAACTGCATGAATCACGAAAATAATGGTGGGTGGGGAGAGAGAGAGGGAAAGAGAGAGATAATGAGCATTAGTACTCTCAGAAAGGTGAGACAATTTATATACGTAGAACAAAAGAAGAATCTTTTACAAACAATTATTATGGGCTAACGGGCGTGAAAAATAAAAATATAGCAGATGAAAACAATTCAAGAGAAGATTTAGAGGGAATGTTTGAAGACTTCTAGAAGGTAGAACAAAAATCCCGAATGAAAAGGTAAAAATAAGGAGATTAGAATGTAATAGAAATCTAACATTCATTTAAATCATAGGCATTCCAGAAAGAAAGAACAAGGAAATAGAGGAAAAATATTATCAAAGAGTTGAAGGGTTTTTAGATGCAAAAGGCCACTACTATATAACTAATATGATGATTGGAAAAAAGACCTGCTCAAAGGCATATGATCATCAAATTTCAGAAATTTAGATCTAAAGAAGACATTCTAAAACATTCCAGAGGGGAAAAAAAAAAAAGCTACAGAAAGGAATTATGTACAAGAATGTAAACTAAGAATGGCATCCAGCCTTTCAACTGCAAGATGGGAAACTAGAAGGTGCTAGCGCAATGCTTCAAAATTCTGAGATTGATTTCTAACCTAGAAATTTATCTCATGAAAGGACTAATCCAGTGGAAAATTAACATAAACACATTTTCAAGCAGGCAAGTCTTATTTTTAAATCTCCCACACACTTTCTCAGCAAACTATAGAAGGATGTGTTTGTGTAAAACAAGGGATTAAATCAAGAAAGAGGAAGACCCAGGATCCAGAACATAAGGAAAGAAGAAAAGAGAAATCCTGTAGGCCTGGAATATCTTGTACAGGATGATGGCGGGCTCGGAGTAGGGTTTGGAGAAATTTCCAGGAAAGACAAAACAAAACGGATCTCATAGACGTTTATGATAATTTTGACCACAAAGACAATTGAGTGAAGAGTTATTGAAGAACATGGGAAGATTCTACAGAGTCTCAAAAAAGGAATAAAGTGAGAAAAGAAGCAGTTTCTTCCAAGAATAACATATAATTCTGCAAGCATAATATACTACTTGACTCAGTGATAGATAGTAATTATAAAGTCATATCAAAAACATGAAATATTGATTTATCCAAAAATATTAAACTATTCTATAAATTAGAAAGGAAAATATCTGTATGAGATGTGGTTTAGGGACTGAAATTCATGTTACCTATAGTGGAAAAAAAATAGCTATTATCTAAAATATTAAATAGTGCAGCATTGTTGTGTTACTTAGAAATATAAAGACAAATAGCATAAGAAATAGCTAAAATAATAAAATATGGTTGCTTCTAGGAGGGAAAATGGTACTGGAAAGAGAAGGTGGAAGGCTGGGGACTGGTTGTGAAGCCAGCAGTGGTACCACAAGTGTGAGGCGGGACCAATGGCTGAGAGGCTGCCGAGAGACCTTGTCCACGGGGTGTCCTCAGGGGCTGCCTTAGTTCATAGACGTTTTCTGGCTGTCTACAGTATGGCGGGCCCTTCTGTCAAATAATTAGTAGTGTTTGTGGTCACATGCAAAACTTTCAGAGATGTCATCAGACTGGGTGAGGTGCAGGAAGGAAGCAATAAAAAAATGCCATTCTAGAGGCCTGGACCTTGAAAAGGGACATCCTTGGTAGAGTAATACTGTGATAAACACATAAATTTATGTTGACACATAAAATTATAATCCCATCCATCTATCTGTTTATCTATCTATCTATCTATCTATCATCTATCATCATTATCATCATCGTCATCTCTCTAGCTGTCATCATCATCATCATCATCATTATCTTCCTTCCTTCCTTCCTTCCTTCCTTCCTTCCTTCCTTCCTTCCTTCCTTCCTTCCTTCATTCCTTCCTTCCTTCCTTCCTCCCCTGACTCAAATAGCCCAGGGTAAAACTCTCGTTTTTGTGATTGTCTTATAATGGTTTTGGAGTTTTTTTTTGTTGAACTATTTCATTCTTTCATATAAGTGTATCCATTCTCCATAACAATATACCTCTAAGGGTTAGCATGAGTGTGTGTGAAATGCTACGGGACCAGGGGATAGAATGGAAAAAAATGTAATGAGATTCATGCATGTTAATAATCATATTTTAGAAATTCCATTTTCTCAGAAGAAAAATACTGGAAATGTTCCAGGAGCCTATTGCAGTGATATTCCAAAGCTTCATTTTTTGAGATCAAAGACCCTGAAAAGTTGAAGGTCCTTTATTATGTTGAATCCCCTGTCTCTTTTTGCTTCAGTCCTATTTTCTTTGAAATCTTACTGAACACTGTTACATATTTCTTACCCTATTTATCAAGCTGTTTTACGCTAAGAAATGTCTATTCCATGAAACCTCTCTCTAAAGAAATAGCACTCTGTTATTTATGAAATAGAGGGAAAGATGAGCTAGATAATTTATTCCATTCTGAAGGCTTTGTAACAAAAGTTGAAATGAATGAAAATGATTGAGTTTATAGGCCTGGTCTGCAGATATGAAAAACTGCTGGAAACCATTGAATGTGGAATGGCTTTAATTTACTAAGTGGATCTCAGCCCATGCCTGCTTTTTGTTAACTTTATAAAAGAAAAAGAAATACAGAGAGAAAAAGCTTTCAGAATGGCTGTAGTTGAAAAGAACCAGTGCGTGAAGCTCTAAGATTGTTATTTACATTAAAAAATGGGATATCGTTCCAGTGGAGAGGAAGAGGACCGATTGTGAGGAGTATGGAGGGTTAGACTGACATGCTCATTAGTGAGAACGCCCGATCAAATGGCTTCCTCTGGTGGCAGGAGGGCCTGGAGATGCCATGGGACAACCAAAGCCAGGTCTTGGTGTGATGGATAAGCAGGTCGTGAGAATACAGTTTCACTCTACACCAAGAATAATTTCCCTAGAATTTCTCTATGCGATTTAAAGAATAATGTGTTTGTTTTGTTTGTTCTGTTGACTGGGCTAAAGAATGGCAAATGCTGCTCATTCTTTTATCTTTCTACTCTAATATGATGGTTCAGTAAGTGAATGTCAAAGGGTTTCTTGGTGGAGAAGATCCTTCAGCATGCCTCTTCTTTGTTCTTCAGTTTTCACCTTTTGCTTTAATTGTATAGAACAACTCTGCTGAGAACTGTAACCCCAGCCTCCCCCTAAAGTACTCGAGCTGGGCATCCTGGATGATTTATAGCAACATTTAGTCATCAGACCTTTGGTTTTCCTGTCTTGTGAATACAAAGTAGAAGAAAACAGTCTCTGCCTCCCCATCCCACAGAGAGGATAGAATGGTTATTCATGTCTCATTATCATACCCTTAATCTTTTTTTTTTAAGGTAGTATTGAAACCATCTGGGCTACTTTGAAGTCAGTTTGTTTTACTAAATTAAACTTTCTCAGACTGTGCCCTTCTTTACACAATGCCATGTAACATTTGATTAATTCTGGCACAGGTACACCTGTGTTTATAAATCTGACTATTTAGTCTGTAGATGGAGACTGGAGTCAGAAATTTGTGCCAAATTAAGTCTGTTGGTAGGCTCCAGATTTTTTTTTTCTCTTTGATATAATTTTAGATTAAACATTTCCCTGTGTGGATACATATCTTTGGTTTTAAGTATCAGATTATTTAAAGAGGCAGTAATGAAAACATGGGACTTATAGTCAGAGAGAACCAGATTCAGGTATTAGGTCCACAACTTGCTGTATGACTTGAGGAAAGTCACTTTACCTCTCTGGCCCCAGTAGCCTCAGTTGTAAAACAGTGATTGTGGTGCCCAGTTTCCAAGACGGCCCCAGTGACCTCCTCTTCCTGGTATCCATGCCCTTGTATGTCCTCCCATGTTAAATAGGGTTGACTTGTGTAACCAATAGGATATTGTGGAAGTGATGGTGTATGACTTGTGAGTCCAAGAAATCAAAAACATCTTGGCTTCTGTCTTGCCCTTTCTCTTGGGTTTCCCAGTCTGAGGGGAAGCCAGAGGCCGTGTTGTAAGGATAGTCAAGCAGCCTGAGGATGGCCCACATGGCAGAAGTTGAGGTTTCCTGCCAACAGCCAGCACCATATGAATGAGCCATCTTGTAAGCCCATTCGCCAGCCCCCGTGAAACCTTCAAATGTCTGCAATCTTAGCCGACGTCTTGACTGTAACCTCAGGAGAGATCCTGAGCTGGTAACACCCAGTCAAGCTCCTCCCAAATTCCTGACCTGGAGGAGCTGAGCGAGATGGAAATGTTTATTGTTTTGAGCTTCTGGATTTGAGCAACAATAAGTAACTGATACAATTATAATGATAGTATTGCCTCATAGGACTGCTGTGAGGATTAAAAGTGACAATAGAAGGGCTTTGCACAGAGTCTGGCACATAGTGTTATTCTGAAAGATAAAAGCATTAGTTATGGGTGGAAATGGATACTAGAGGACAATTCTCTCCAGCGTCTGTGCTCCAAATGCTTTACATGAGCTCTGTGTTTAGTAGATGAATAACTGCAGGTTTATAGCAGGCTCCTGATAAATGGCAAATGGAGTGGTCTGTGTGATACTTCCTGTGTCCTGCCTCACAAGCTCTTATCCCACTTTCAAATTTCAGCCTTGCTGTTGCAGCCAGGTGCAACCCTGATGATAGCTGCCTCAGCTGCACAGATGCCTCTTGCTGAGTCCTGGGGCTGCCTCGTGGTACCCATTCCACCTTTTGGATGCATGTGCAGACCTGGACCCATCGGGATGGGAGGTAGTGCATCAATACCTTCCCTTTTCTATGCTTGGCTGGATGATCCTAATGCCTCTCTACGTGCCTCCTTGGAGTTGTCCTTTGCGGGTGGAGACCTGTTGCCCACCGCGCAGATCTGCTCAGTAGTGCACCTTTGTGTTGATTTTCTCTGCTTAATCTCACTCCTCCCAGTCCCCCATTCCTGCTCTTTGGGCTCACTGCCTAAAATAAATTGCCAACTTGGCAGCTCTGTGGGTCTCTGGCTTTGCTCTTCGAAGGTAACCTTAGGCTGAGAACATGGCTCTAATAAGAGTTGGCCTAGTTTCCTTGATGTGTGTTCATGGTACCTGCTTTACCCCCTTCAATAGTTTACTGCTGCTCTGAGGACAGAGTCTCAAACATCTCACATGATGTCAGTGGCCCTTAAAAACTGAGTCCTGCCTATACTTTTAGCATCTTCTTTCAATTTGCTACCCCATGTCTTCTCTACCTTGGCCTTCCTGGGCTTTGCTTAATTCCTTTTCACGACAGTCTCTCTTGCTTCTGGACTAAGAGCATGTTGTTTCTTCTTATTTTGCTTGGCCAATTGTCACTCATTGTTCAGGTCTCAGCCTAAATATAACATGCCCCCAAAGGCCTTGAAGATGCTACTTTAAATATCCTTATATCAATTCTAATGTCTGTTTTCTTAACATCTGCTGTATTTTCTTGGTGTTCACGTTTCCTTCTTGGGTGTAAGGAAGGAAGGCACTGTAACTTCTCTACTGATAAATGTTTGGCTTAGAGAACACTTCAGTAAATGCCTGTTGAATGAAAGAATTACCTTAGCAAAATCCACTTGGCTAACAACTTTCTGTGTTTTTGTGTTTCTAAAGCCCAAATCATATCCAAAAAGGCCTCTTTAAGCTCCTGAAACAAGGCATCAGTTTAATAGCACAAATGACAAATTCATTGGTAGTAAAAGGATTTACTTATTCAATTACATTTACTTTTCAGCACTTTAAAAAGGCACTATTATAGGCTCACCTTAATTGATGAGCCCATTTAGTAATTTAGATTATGTCAGTTTACAAAATTTGATTGACAACTTTTATTGATTACCTCTATTAGAGTCTACCCCAGATTAAGTAAAACTTGTAGTTTCAAGTCATGTAATCTAAGCTCTGCTTACATAGAAAGGACTTTTTGCTTTCAATGTGTGTAGAAGGAACACTCTGTTGATGAGTCAGTAGGGAACAGGAGGTGCCCATCTTAGGAAATCTCATAGCCATGTCAGACACAGCAACACTATTCGGATGACAGAGGGTTACATCAGGATTGTGTTGTATATTTAAGGAAAGACAATCTTTTGGGAATGAGACCATTCTTCAAAATATATAAGGGTAAAGTCTAGGGGCATTTTGTATTAGCTTGTCATCAGATGATCTAAATTTGTAAACTAATACTAAAAATTTGGAATTGTATCAGCCCTGCATCATGTTCCAGGCAAGAATTCTCTAATGAATGTTGTATTCGAAACAAGTATGGTTGATGAATATATGTGTAAAATGGAGGTCAACTCTGTGGTAGATCAATGTACAAAGATAGTTGCCTAGATCTTTTACGAAGAGCTGCATACTAAATTTATTATGTCCTTCACAATGATAAAGATCACATATTTTATGTGGCAAGAAACCATTAATTAATTCAACAGACATTTATTGAAGTCTACTATGTTCCAGGCACTTCTCTGGACAAATAAGATACAGCAAGAATGAAGTACATCTTAGCATGTTCTTTTCAAGAACAAATTTTGCCATGACAGTTGCAAAACCTCCTGGAGAGGAAATGGCTGACATCATTGTGAATTAGTGTTGGTCTGGCTACAGGAAATTGCCACCAGATTTCCCACGGTGCGTTTTGAAGAACTAGGATCTTCCAAAGAGGAACGGTGTTATGTATCTTCTCTAGATCCAGCTGTCATAGCAGTTTATTTGAAAGCTAGTAATGTTCCTTTTCTCTAAGGAAATTGAGATAGCACTGAACTATGCTAATTGAATTCATGTCTTAGTCACAGGGGTTCCTTCCTGTAGAGCTGACCCCTCTTATTTTCTGTAGATTGAGGGGAGACTCAACCAGACATGATAAATTGCTGCTGAAGACAAGAGCATAATCATCTACAGAGAGGACAAAGGCTATTTGGCAGTCCTAGAAATTAGGGACAAAGTACATTTTAATCCAGATTTGATAAGGCAAGATACATTAAAAATTAATCCCTAGGGCAAAATGGAAGAGATCCGTGGTTCTGAATCCTCGGTGGGCATCTGAATCACCCGTGAGACTAAAATTAGAGATGCTTCAGCTTAATTGCAACATTTCCAATATGTCCTAATGTTTGAGAACCACTTGTCCAGAGGTTAAATTCCATTTGGTGATATACTCCCCACCATACTTTCTTGAAGATTTCCGGAGTCACTGGGTTAAATAACAAAAATGTGCATAACAAATAAGAACAAAAATAATCACAAAATCATAACATTGTAAGTTCTTACTGGTTAGGGGGTTATGTTAACTAAGGAGGTTCTACATGACTATGGGTTCTATAGGCCAAATCTTAAGTGTTCCTTTGATTAACTGAGAAACACTGTTAAATAATTTCATTTGTCATTATCCAAACACTATAATTAAGGTCTCAGTTTGGACCCTAGCACCATCGACTATGCAACTAAGGATCTTTAAACCTTAAAAGAGTTTTCATTTAAAATGTATACTACAGTATATGGAATCTAGTAAATTAATTAACAGTGACGAGATGAACTGGGTTAATGAGGCTGCTACTACTGTTGGGTAAAGCCAATGGTTTGGATAACTTATATCCAGAAAGAGTCTTGTGGGTTTTGTTTTCTTTGAGTGTTACTCTATTTAATGTATTTTCTTTAATTAAAAAACAAATACCTCTAAAAATACTAGATTAAATAAGTTTTTGATTAGCCACATTGGCAAAGATTTTTTTCTGAAAGATGGTGGGAGCAAATTTTCCTTTGATCCTTCCTCCCAAAATTCTGGACTTAATGTATAAGTTGTATGTTTTGCAGCACTTCATTTTTTTACTGATATTCTTTGAGTTTTTCTTTACAAAAAGCAGTGGAAATTTACTAGCATTTATTGTACATAATTGCTACAGTTGACTCCAAGAAACTGGAATTACACAACAAAACGAACATACAAATAAAAAAATAATATTTGTCAGGTCTAGTTATGTTTTAAGTATAGTTCAGCTCCACATGGAAAAATGAAAAATAAGTTATAAGTTGAGTTGTATATGGTATAATAGAATGAGGCTTTGACATACTAATAAGATTTAGAAGCTCTCATAATCCTTGTCTAAAGCAAAAATCTTCTTTCTCCTTTGCAGTGTTTTTTTGAATTAGAAGCCTGTTTACTATCTGCTATAAATCACTTTTTTACTTTTTTTATAGTGTTAGACATTATGATACCTTAGAGTGGGTGCCGCTTATCTTGGGAGTGGTAGTGAATGTTAAATGAATATGGGAAGAAATTATAGCTATTTAACAACTGTTTGCAAAAGTTCCAGATTTCTTGGGAGGGAGCAGGAAGTATTAATTTAAAAATAGTTCCTAAAGCCAAAAAAAAAAAAAAAAAAAAGGAAAGGAAAGAAGCATTTTATGGCTTAATCTGTTTAGATTACCACAGAGAAGATGAGTAATGAGTAAAATTCAGAACTATTGCACAGAAAGGCTCTTAAGAGACCGTCTAGACTTTAGGCCATCTTTCTCTTTCACAGGACTCCTCCTGAAATTTTTTATAAAGTAAAGTCTCTGCCATATTTTTAACCAGTTTGGAGGATAGAGAACTAAAAAACTCGCTGAAAGTCAGTTCAGTATTTAATAAACTTTATTATGAAAATTATTTTCTTTGAAATATTTTATCTTCTCTGATTGCAATTTGTGTTTTCTTAGGACTTACAGATCAGTCATTTTATATATTGGATTTATATAGTTTTTTGCCTACTTTAAAAAAATTTGATCAAAGATATTTTTAATTCTAAAACTGAAATCACTAGCAGAGTGTCTTAAAATTTCCAGTTATATGTTAATGTTGCCATGGTATTTCTCTATGTCATCAGCAGGTATATTTTCTATTGTTATTGATATATTTTAAACTGCTAGTAGGAAAAATTTTCTAGGTAAATTGCTCTATGTCTTCCATATATCTTTCAGAGTAGTTATGAAAAGTTTAAACATAGAAATCAGCTATGATGGCCTAATAAAGGAAGAATGAACCCTTTGTGTATCTCCCCAACTTTAGCTCTACATAAAGGAAGTAAAATAGTTTTTAAAAACAAATTTTTTATGCAACTTTTATAAATAACATAAATGAATATTGCAGATCCTGATGAGCAATTATAAAAAAAGTCCTTATTTATATACTGAGATTGAAAACCAACCGTGTTTCCTTTTCCTTACAGCTCCCATGCTGCAGGGGTTGACTCACTCACCTTACTGCATTTCAGCAGTTTTCATAGCAGAATTTGTCACCTGTCACTTGGCTTTTTACCTCATGCTAGTTTGGAAGCCATTTTCCACTGTTGTAGAAAATTAGATTTTTCTTGATGAGCATTTTTGCCTGCCTGTAGAATAGGCATGACTTCTCCTGGGAACTAGTGTTTATTTTAACTTAGTTACCCGGAGGCCCATTTTCCTTGACTGCCATGTTTCTATTGAGATAGGATATAAGGCCTTTCCCTGAGACCCTTCTTAGCACTTATTCCAAAGAGTTGCCTCATGGCAGAAGACTCCTGGCTGCTGCTCTTTTTGCTTCTATTTTATCTCCAAGTATTCCAGTTTTCCCCCTCGATGAAACATTTCTATACTTTACACACAGATACATGAAACGGTTCAACAACTTACTACTTAAAATGATCATCTGTGGAATAATGACTCTGTAAATTTTGGTATGTGCATTTGTTGAGTAGTATGCAACTGATAAGAGCTTGTAATAACTTGGATAAATGCTTAACTTGTTAAGTGAGAAAAGCAGGTTGCAAAATTATGCACATTTAACTATAACTAATTAAAAAAGAACTTTGCCTCCTTGTAAAAAACTTATATCTACAAAAATCCTGAAAGAAAATTTACTATATTATAATCGACAATGAGTGGTAAGGCCATTGGTAATTCTCCCTTTTCCACATTGTTTTAAAATTTTCTCTCATACATATGGAATCATTCTAATATTATAAATTCAATACCTTCCCTTTATACAAAGCAAACTAATCATTATCAGATTTCATTTTGCTTTTCCATAAATTGAAAGAATCATTCCTATTCTATAAGTGATATTGGTAGATGGGAGAAATAGAGGGAAAAAGTATATGCATAAAAATAATGTTGTAGTTTACCTAACTTTATAAGAAATGTACAGACTAATACATATCTAATGAAAAACTAAGTAATTGAAATGAACCAGGAGAAATCTCGTTGAGATTTCTTTCTTTAAATAATTTCACTTTCCAATTCTGACTCTAACGACAGAAGACTTAGTTTTAAATAGTTTTAAGTAAATAGTTTTAAGTAAATAGTTTTAAGTAAATAGTTTTAAATAAAGCACATTCTTAATGCGTAGAAAGGTTGTTGAAGACTTCAATTTAATATGCTCTATTTAACATGTGAACATTAAATCTTAATTTAGGATAAATTCTTCAGTTCAGAGATGTAGAAATTGAGACTCAGAGAGCGGAGTGATTTGCCACAATGAGTGACAACACTGTCTCTCTGATGTCCAACTCCAGACTGTCCTTAGGGTGCCCTTCCCACTACTTCTCTGTGTTTCCTAAAAGCCAAATTAAATTCAGAGTCTTCTTTTGTTTGGAAGGGCTTTAGTCTGCATTGCTGTTTCATCTGACACGTAAAGTGCAAGAGCCAAAGAATATGAGAAGAACAGTTTTCCTTACGTTTGCTCTGCCAAAACTAACATGCATTGGCAATTGAACCACCAACGCAATTAAGAAATCTTCAGTCTGAGGGCAAGGCCCTCTTTCCAACATGAATCACTCGAACAGCGAGCGTGCCTGCAGACAATGACCGCACGTTGTTTGCTCTAGGGAATGGGAAGTGAACTTGGGAAACGGTAATTCCAAAAATGAAAATGTCCACACACAGCTAATAAAGAGACCTTGTGGGAAATAGCTCCCCATCTAGCCTTTAGGCTTCTCTCCCTAAGAGCTAAGGAAGGGGGGGACATGTATTTATGCTTCCACTTTTGTTTTTATTGCACCACTGCTTTTTAGACTGCTCTGTTTGTTACTGCTTCAAAAAATATAATAATTCCTTACCACAGAACCATCATTTTGTCTAGTTGGAAAGACGTTTGCATTTTCTATGTCTTTGGAGAATGGAGAATAAGAAGAGTATTTATCGAGGGAAATGTGACATGCCTCATATTGCTCTGTGTTTGGCAGCTTCTTGACAGACTGTTCAGCCCGGGGACTTGTGCAATTGGTGTCAAGACTGTATCAGTGGTTGTAAAGGTGTATACTTCTATGTTACCATCTTAAACAGTGCTCTCTGGATTTCTGTCCTCATGGGAGCTTTAAAAATTGAAATAAAGTGGATTATTTTTTTTCTATCTCGACTTCAAAACATGTGAAAATTCACAGACTTACTAAAATGCTTTTTAGGTATGTTGGATTGCGTGTTTACATTATTTGGTTACGTTATTTGTATTTGATTACCTGATTTTAAATGTGAAGGAAAATTAAATTGCAAATTAAAATTGGCCATACAGCATGGCCTTTCCATGGCCTCTGATCTAAAATTCCATGTCTTTTTCCCCGTCCCCTATGATTTATGGCCCCTCTCCTCTAGGACCCCATTCCATTTATGAGATTTAAATTTACCAGAGCTTTCACACTTGGGCTCTTCTGGACTTGTCCTTTGTCGCCTGTGGGAGTCTCCATAATCTGTACCTTTCTCAGTGAAGGAAGAAAGAATGGAACCATAGTAACTTTAGAAATTTCTCCTGTGATAGTGTTTTTTTTTTGGAAAATTGAGTTTATTTTGCTACATTTAAGCCCTGGAAATAATTATAAAATGGTGGCTGAATTAAAATAATGGTTTTGTTAGAAATATCTATTTGTTCTGATTTTTTTTTAAGTGCATGTGTGAGCACAGACTTAATAATACAGAATAGTGGTATTTTTAACTCAGGTTTTCTATTTGCCTGATTAGGTAATTTTTGGCCATCAGAAAGGAGAACATTAGCACTGAAAGAAAGGTCTCTGCCGTTTCATTAGTAGTTTTCATAGGACATTCCATGTTTTTTGTTCTTGATAATGTTCTTCAGACCATGACGTAAGTCAGTAAATGCTGGCTGTTTTATTATGATTTTATTCTTTTCCCTAACTCTATAAAACTGTCACAAATGGAAAAATTTAACGCTGGTTGTCTACCTTCTACTGTACTACTCTTCAACACCATATTTTAAATGCCTTTGCTCATTAAAAAGTATTTATGGAGGGCCTAGTGTGAAATCTGAACACACAAGAGTGAATGACTTGCCCAGCATCTCATGGTTAATGAGTGACATGGTCAGGACTTGAATAAAATTTGGTTACAAAGCCGTGCAGTTAACTGCTAAGCCATTATACTATATGATTTGTGTGTGTGTGTGTGTGTGTATGTGAGAGAGAGAGAGAGAGAGAGAGAGACAGACAGACAGACAGAGAGACAGAGAGACAGAGAGAGAAAGAGAAAGAAAGCATAAGACATGGTCTTCCCTCTCCCAATTCTTTCAAAGGGTGACACATTGGGAGTCATGCAGTCTTCTATATGAGCTCAATGTTGCCTAGACATATATCTTTATTATTCCCTAATGTTAATAAAATATCGCTTAGCAGCATTTCAGTGGGAGAACAGAGGTGTGTATAAGTGAGAAAAATCACTCATTCTGAAAAAGACATTTTCTTAGTGACCTTTGTTTCTGGCTTTTGACAAATATATTAATCTTTAGTATTGAAAAAACTCGATACAATGATTTAAAATGACTTCTTTTATGCTTGAAAATATTGGAAACTATTTTAGAAACATAGAGTGATCTTTTTCCTCAGCAAAGATCCTAGTGTTAATTGTTATAGAACAGAGGCAATATGAAACATGAACATACTTTGAGTTATTGTCCTAGATCTGGTCAATTTGGCATAAAATGAAGAAGACTAGACCTAAACTAGTGAGACCCTTACTGTGATCTATAGATTGATACTGCTAACAAGATTGATTATAAACAGTCTGTGCCAGATAGATACAAAAATTGAGAGTGTTTAGAAACTTTTCATAACTGAAAGAAATTTGACAGTGTAATTTTTGTCTTTTGAACCTAATGATATAAACAATGACATTTGTATTTTCTCTGTCTTTTGTTTTTATTTTCTTTTTTCCCCTCCAGCTTTATTGAAGTATAATTAACAAATAAAATAATGTATATATTAAAATATACAACGTGATGATTTGTCATACATATATACTGTGAAAGATTACCATAATCGGGTTAATTAACACATTCGACATCTCATATAATTTTTCCTTGTAGTGAAAATGCTTAAGATCTACTCTCTTACCACATTTCAAGTGTATAATATAGTGTTATTAACTGTATACTAGATTCCCCCAGAACTTACTTATAACTGAAGACTTGGGCACTTTGACTAGTATCTCCTCATCTCCAGACTTCCCAGCTCCTGGTAACTACCATTCCACTCTCTGTTTCTGTGAGTTGGACTTTTTTTTTTTTTTTAATATTCTATACATAAGTGACATCATGCAGTATTTTTCTTTCCTCTCTCTGGCTTTCACAGCATAATGTCCTCTAGGTTCATCAGTGGTATTGCAAATGGAAGGATTTTCTTCATTCTCATGGCTGAATAGTATTCCATTTTATGTACATACCATATCTTTTTTATTTATTCGATCATCAGTGGACACTTATTAGGTTGTTTCGTATCTTGGTTATGGTGGGTAGTTAACATGGGTGTTTTATTTTCTTTCTGGTAATTCACCTCTATGTTACAAAAATATCTGCCTATTTTACATTGAAAATTTTAAAAAATCAAATTGGTCATCCTCCACAGATAGTTTGAGAACATCTTTGCTAAACCACAATCAAGTCAAGTTTATGACTGAATTAAAAAAAAGTATTGTTAAAACACATTGAGTATAAAATACCAGATTAAAATACGTTAATTATAGCATTAGATATTTTTCAGCCCTTACTCAACTAGGTGAATAGAATCCAAAGGATTCTGTAGATTTGCAGTCACACAGAGACAATATCTGCTTAATTGCAAGTGAGAAATTTTGCCAAAAATTTGAGAGAATGTAAGCCCTACTAACTAACTTAATAGTCAAATACCTTCACAAAGATATCAATCTTTGTGAGGATATCAATCTTCAATATCTCACACAAGGAATTGTTGTATAACCATTCATCTATCCGTTCATTCATTCGATGACTATTAAGCACTTAGTAAGTGCTCTGGGCCATTCTCTGTGTATTAGGATATGCTTCAGGAATAGTACAATGGGTTGTCTGTATACATAAAAACATCCTTAGAGATTATTTAAATCTAAGCCCTTTGAGTTCTTTGAGTTACCTTGAAGAACTCAGGCTCACTGAACATTTACATAAGGTCCTTAGCTGATTACCCTTGAATACTCCTCTATCTATTTTCCTAGCCCCACTATCTGTCACCTCAGTTTTCTCAGCTCCTACATTAGGAATGGATCCAGAAGATAGCAAGTGGGATAAGACGATGGGGTCACAAAAGAGTGCTGGGACATAGCTCTAGAGGCAGCCTCAATTGCAAAAGTAATTGGCTTTGGCAGGTAAGCAAGTATATGTGATAGGTATGAGACCCCTGAGGACACAATGACTTACATGAACACTGATGTCATTTTAGCATAAAGTTAGCAGCATATGTGTAACCTAGAAATCAAATAAACAAGACCTTAATCCTGAATCAGCCAGTTTACTCCTGTCTGGCGGAGGAAAGCAAGACCACAGTGAAATTCCTGCTAGAGTCCTGTTTGGTAAAAGGTTACCTCTGACATTCCATTGCAGGATCTTCAGGGAGTTCCAAAGATGGAATGCCTTTAGAAAATAGTATGATCTTTTCTTTTCATTTTGACTTCCTTTTATTTTACTTACCTTAGTTTATCATTAGTAAGTTTGTTGTTATCATAAAAGAGAAAGTTCCCATCATAGATGTTGTTCATGATCCCAAGTTGTAAAATAGTGTTTTGCTGATGGAAGTCCAGACAGCCCTGAAGCAGGGAGGCCTGACCCTTCAGTCTCCATCAGCAGTTAGGCTGGATTCATAAACAAGAACACATGTTGAGACTGAGGTATTGACTGGAACAGCTAGGTACTTCTGTAGCAAGGTTTACAGCGTCTTGAGTTCTCTCCACATGGAGAAGTTGGGGAGGTCAAGAGAAAATAAGCACAAGTCAAAGGGAGACTTGTAAAATAAACAGCAACATCTGGCAAATGACTTCCTGTCATGTATATAGAAGGGACTCTTATTCGGGGCAGTGAATAAGAAATGTTTTTCTTGGCAGCATGTTAGCTTAATGTCTATCAGATCTGGGAATGAGGTTCCCTGAGGTTTATATTTCTCTTGCTGATGTTGTGGACTCTAAGGCTTGATGCTCAAAACAGCAACCATCCATTTGGCCATTATTAAGAATCATTAGGTTTACTTTGAAGTGTTTTCAAAAGTTATTTTAAAGACCTTGTAATTCTTCATTATCTAAACTTTTATCTTCTTAGTAAAGTATATTATTTATATTAGAGACGTCTAGTACTGTATTTTCTTTGGTCAATAACAAAAAGAACATTAAATTCTAACAATTCAGGATATTGGTTCAGACATACCATATGGTAGAAATCCTCTGTAATTTCTTGTTGCATAACTATTCACATTAAATGATTAATAAGAAATTTAACCAGTAATAACTGATGTTATTCTGTATCTCATCACTGGCTTTATAAAAATTACTTTCAGGTCTTTTCTTACCAAAATAGACATATTTTTTTTTTGGTTACTCAGATTCAAAAATAAAAACATGCTTATTATATGTTAATAAAATAAACAGAGGTTCATAAAATAGAACACTTTAATCCAGCTTCATCCAGACATCCTGGAATATTTCATCCAGGCCACACCATGTGACAGTTTCTTTTGACTTGTAGAACTCAGAAATGAAGGATTAAAAAATTATTATTCTCATATGGTATTCATTATTTTTATGTTAGTGTAAAGATAGCAAAACTTTCTATTTCTATTGTGGGAGCTCTGTACAGTTGACCCTTGAACAAAGCAGATGTGAAGGGGGACCAACCCTCTCACAGTAAAAAATCTGGATGTAAATTTTGACTCTACGGGTTGGCCTTTTGCATAAGAGCATTCAACCAACCACAGATCTGAAACAGTATTTGCCGTCCTCAATTGGGACTCTGCCATTAATAATCTGTGGTTGACACTGCGAGAATAGTGTTTTCTGTCACAGTTGGTTGAATCTGTGGATGTGAAACTGCAAATAAGAAGAGCCAACTATATTTATTGAAAAAAATTCTAGTATAAGTGGACCTGTGAAGTTCAAACTTGTGTTGTTTTTGGTCCACTGTAATTTATTGGTTCTCAGTGCATTAGGGATTGAGAGGTAATTTCTTCGTTATGGGAAAGAGAATGAAATAATAGTACATTCCTCTGGAGGGGTAAGTGGGATAGACTATCACTCAGTTTTCTACCTCACTGCTTTTCCCTTGTTCCCATTTCTCAGTCATTGCCATTTATGAAAAACAGATGGAAGCCAAGTGCTTTCCACATAGAATAATCCCATTTTATGTTATGGGAAATGTGGCTGCCCCATGTTCAGGATTTTTATGATGATTTTTATTTTTTTTAGGTGGTCACCATTCACCTAGTGAAATCATCTGCTTTTTTGAAGCCACATCCTTCCTAATACAGGCTTCTCAGAAAGGCTCCCAGACTTCAGGTAGGAAACCATGACTATCTGCAAAAGAGAGAAAAATCCTGGGATTTCTGAATGGGGAAGTTATTTGGGTAGCAGTTATATGAATAGTAGGCCTATCAGGAATGAAGCGACCTGTGGAAGATTGCTCACGAATCCCATATGAGTGAGAAAAACTGTCACAAACAAATATACTTAAATTAGCCACCTCTATCTCATGTTGTCGTAGAAAAAAAAAAGTTAAAAATATAATGTACCAACAAACAGACTCATGGACGTGAACTATAGACTAGTGGTTACTGGAGGGTAGGGGGTATGGGAGGAGAGGGCAGGTAGACAGGGTAAAGGGGATCAAATATAGGAGGATAGGGGGAGGGTGAAGTGGGTAAAGGGGATCAAATATATGGTAGCTGAAGGAAGTGGGTAAAGGGGATCAAATATATGGTAGCTTTAGGTGGTAATCACACAATAGAATATACAGATGTCCAATTATCATGTACACCTCAAAATTAAAAAAAAAATTTTAATTATACTGTACCTTTTCAAAGAGAGGACAGTGGAACTGATAGTAGGGAGAGGCTATCTCTACCTGGTGACTTTTAACACAAGGAGTAACATTTGAGTTAATTAGGGTGGCAGTGGAGGGATGTAGAAGAGCATCCTATGAAGAGGTCATCGTATTCAACAGTCACTGATTTTTTAAAAAATGATGATAGGCCCTGTGCTCCTGACTGTCTCTCTCTCTCCAGAGCTCCAAATGTACATGATCAGCTGGCCACGCACTCCCCCGCCCCCCTTAGGTGTGCCACAAGTCACATGTATTGGTTATTAGAACAGAGAACAATGCAAGGGAATTTGTTATAGATCCAGGGCTTGCTAATAACACAAAGCTGGAGCAACACAAGCACCAGAAGAGAAGGGAACCAGGATTTGGTCTGTGGTCTGGAACTTTATACCTTGTCTCTGCTCCTTGTTAGTATTTGTAGATTAACTTTCTCTGCACCGCTGTGAATGTGACAGGCAGTTTATGGGTTCGCCATTGCCCATGTGTTTATGTATCAGGGTTCAGCTACATGAAGAGATTGAGTCAATTCTCCCTTCGTCTTTATTCCTCCTAACAAAGGCTAGCAGACTCAAAATCTTCTGTGCCATTATCTCAACCACTAAGCAGCTACGTTGAATGAAGTAATTAGTAAAAAATGTGTAGACAATGGGACGCATTTTGGGGCCATTGGAAAAAAAAAGAAGTAGGAGGAAATGTTGTTTTGTTTAAGAGATCGGCATGTACTCTGGCAGTGGTTTAGTTCTTGCCTCCTGAACATAGGTGAGTAGCCTGGGGGTGTCGCTTCCTGTGACTTGTTGAGTTCTAGAAAGGTTAACTGCAGAGGAATAGGAAAGACCAGACTGGAACTGAACACACACCTGCAGGATTGGCAAAGGCAAGATAGATTTCTAGTTCTAGAAGATCTGACTTCTGTATCATTTACTGAGCCACAGGTAGAAAGGAGCAAGACAATGAGACATCTGTGAAGTTGTGCAAAATGAGGACTGTTTTAGGAAATGACAGTAAAAATAAACTAAAGTATGATTTTTTAAGTACTGATGGGTCCCAGAGCCTGAGACAAAACTCATCCCACAAACTCAGGTGAGAAAAGGGCTTAGGGATCTGAGAACTTGGGTGGGTGGGGAGGTGGAGGGCTAGAGAGTAAGGGCAGATTTGAGGAGTGTCTTATAAATAGGTACTGGAGGCTTCTGAGTCTATTCACAATAGAATACCTTTGGTGAAATGAGAAAAATGTGTGAGATTTTTGCATGAAAGTTTGTGGGAAGGCAGTTCTGGGAAAAGATCGTGTGGCTATTGTGAGCAGATGGTGTGTTAGGGCAGGACGTCTCAAGTTATGACATGTATCCAAATGGCCTTGTTCAAACTGTTATTTAGTAAATCTGGGGTGAGCTTTGAGATTCTGCATTTCTAACAAACTTTTAGGTGATGCCAATGTTATTGGCCCCAGACTTACTTTCTTAAAGGACTAGAGACACATTTGTTTTATTTAGCAGAAAGGGGAGAAAATAGAATTTTGCTGTGGACTAATGAAAGCAGAGATACATATTAACTAACATTTATTAGACTTATTATATGCCACAGGCTCTACATGCATTCCATATATAAACTCATATAATCCTCCTAACCAGCCTTTGGGCCAGGCACTATTATTACTCCCTTTTACAGATGAGGAAACTGAGGTACTTGCTAAGAAATACATAGCTAGTAGAGATAGAGCCAGGATTTGAGCCAAGTAATAGTGACCAGAGCTGAAAAGACTAGCTATTTCTGAGAAGTTTGGAAGTTTAGTTTCAAGAGTCTATATGAGGCGGACGGACACTGGAACTAGAGGCCAGAGGTCTTATGTCTCGGTAGATACTTCAGAAAATTTTAAATCAAAGAAAACAGTATTTCACTGTTATAAAAATCCTATGGAATGTCTAGGGATAATCTTTTCAATGGAGATTTGCAATGATTTCCCCCACTTTTTGTTTAGTTCTATTTCCATAGACATGTGGACGTAGTTCTGAATTTAATAGCCATAACTATTCATGCGCTAGCGACATGTAGTCATTTGCTTATTGATTCCCTCAGGTCTTGTTTATGTGTTGGAAGCAGGATGGTGGCAGACATCCCATTTCACCTATGCCTTGCCATATTACATTTGGATAAATAGTCTTATCTCTTATTTGCCCATCCTTAGTGCTCATTTGTGGGTGAACACTTTGATACTTGCAAAATCTTCCGTAGTCTTCTTGAAGAGCTTGGGTACACTCAGAAGGAATCTCCAAATGAAATTCACACTTATGACAATTTAAACATAACATCTCTACCTATATCAAATTGGCAAGCTCGCTGTATTCTTTTGACAAATTGATCACACTCTTTCCAGTTTAGGTTTCACTAGATTCCTTCCTAGGGGGGATCTAGAAAGAGTAAGGAGTAGAAAGATTCCTTCTCTTTCATGAAAAAAAAAATTGAACATTTTCTCTTTTTCAAGACATTCACTCATCTAGAAAGGGGATTGAAACTCAGGACAGGGAAAGAGACCATGCTTTAACTCACAGAATATTTAGCAAGAAAATTTTTTATTGTTGGTCTTACACCTAAATGTAAAGAATTTGAAGAGGTTTCAAAGCTCATATTTTATTATTTAATAATCTGGTCTCAGGTCTTGGCTAGAAAATAGCTCATAGATTAAAAGAGTAGTGGCCCAAGGATTTCTAAATAATAAAACTGTCATTGTCAGTATTAACTTTTCAATTAATCATATTTCTAAAACCAAATTCTGGAAAGAGTAAGTGGAGTGAAAGATGAAAATTAGGTAGATACCTCCTTTGGAAAAAACCCTTTGTACCCAGTTTGATCACTTTCTGCCTGGAGCAGTATGTCAAATACCTCTGTAGGCTGATTTCACGAATGGCAACCTTAGTGTTTAGAAATGTTTAATGCAATAAACAGTTTTAAGGGAAATGAAATATGTACTTTTTATCACCAGCGATACTATGTGAAGAATGTGTAATTGTTTTAATATTGATATTAAACTAATGCTTTGTTTATATAAGGATAGGTTGCTGTCTTCATTGGATACCATTATCTTCTACTTAGAACAATCCAAGAACTTCTTAACTCATCTCCCACTTCTCTTACTCTCCTGCAATCCGTTCTTCATACAGCAGCCATAGAACTTTAAAGAACAAACAAAGTACACATCAGATCTCATTTTTGCTTGTCTTAAAACTTCACAATATTTCCCCTTTGCAATTAGAACAAAATCCAAACTCCTGGTGTGACATGTGCCCTGATTAATTCCGTGATCTTCCTACTGCTACTCTCCTTTTGGTTACATTATGGCAGCCCTGCGGCTGGCCTAGCTGGCTTCTGTCCTGGGGCCATTGCATTTGCTTCTCCCGGCCTGGAATGCTGCTTACCAGATCTTATGTGTCCTCACCCTGAAACTTTTGCAATTCTCAGGTTTTAGACAACACTTCAATTTAGTATAAACTAGGTGGTATAGTCATTTAGTTGTTTTTTTTTTTGTTTGTTTGCTTTTTGGACAAGTGATCCACTTTACATCAATGTTTAGTATTTTCAAGGAATTATCAAAGTTCTAAAACTTAAAATGTTTATTTTTTTTGATAAAAACATATACTTAAATAGTATTTATTATGTACTTCTACACCTTAGGAAACAGAATTTATAATAATAAACATATCTTGATAATACAGGATCGTTAGTATCTATATAACTGTTATTATGGCCTAATATGTGAATGTTCTCTGAGACTGCTGAGAAAATCTGCCCTTTTCCCTGAATTACCCTATGCTGTGTTTTGGATTCTAAGATCTGTTTTCCATAGTTCTATTTTAAAAAATTGACTCCTTCCTGTTAAGCTATGTCAGTCATTGCTTTTAATGATTCTTCCTAACTCTACTCCTTTCTATTTTTTTTATTTATGTCTTAGAGAAACAGAGCACTGAGCCAAAAAAATTATGCCCAAAATAAAGGTTACTTTAAAAGCACATATCTACAACTGCAGTGCACACAGTTCAGTATAAAGAGTAACATATAGAGTTTGACTTTTGAAGGTGATTTCCAGTTTATTTCAGGTTTTTGACTGTTTCATGGCTAATATGAGAACTGGGTAAAAGTTATGTGACTATTACTATTTCCATTATTTTTAGAGTTCCATGTAAATGTAGTTCTGTAGTTATCTTGTGATTTTGATGAAGATAAGCTTGTGAATTTTTAAAGTTTACTTTTCCAGATTTATTGAGATATAATTGACATATAACATTGTGTAAGTTTAAGACGTGCAATGCAATGATTTGATACACATAAATATTGTGAAATGTTTACCGTAATAAGGAAAGTTAACACATCACCTAATTAAAGTTCACCTCTCATAATTACCATGATGTTGTTATGGTGAGAACATTAAAGCTGTACTCCCACAGCTTCAAGTGTACAATACAGTACTCTTAACCAAAGTCACCACGCTGTTTATTAGATCCCTAGGACTTACTGATTTTATAATAGGAGGTTTGTATTCTTTGACCAACACCTCCCCGTTTTCTCCACCCTTAAATGCCTGGCAACCACCATTCTATTGTCTGTTCCTATGAGCTCTATGTTTTTACATTCCACAAATAAGTGAAATTATATGATGTTTGTCTTTCTCTGTATGATTCATTTCACTTAACACAATGCCCTCAAGTTCATCTTATGGTGTTGCAAATGGCAAATTTTACAAATATCTTTTTATCTCATGGCTAAGTAATAGTCCATCATAACACACACACACACACACACACACATGCATGCACACACACACGTGCACACACATATGTATCTCACATCTTTATTCATATGTTGATGGACATTTTGGTTATTTCTATGTGTTGGCAATTGTGAATAATGCTACAGTGAACATGGGGGTGCAGATCTCTCTTTGGGATCTTGATTTCATTTCCTATAGATATCTACCCAGAAGTAGGATTGCTGCATCATATAATAGTTCCATTTTTAATTTTTTGAGGAACCTCCATACTGTTTTCTATAGTGGCTGTAGTAATTTACATTCCTACTAGCAGTGCTCCTACAGTCCCCTTGTCTCCACATTCTCATCAGCCTTTCTCCCACCCCCTTTGATAACAGCATTCTGACAGATGTGAGATGAAATCTCCTTGTGGTTTTGATTTGCATGTTCCTGATGATTAGTGATGTTGAGCACTTTTTCATGTACTTGGTCATTTGTATGTCATCTTTGGAAAAATGTCTATTCTTATCTTTGCCATTGAGCTTTTTGTGTTCCTTATATATTTTGTATTTTAACTCTTATCAGGTATATGATTTGCAATTATTTTATCTTATTATGTAGATTCCCTTTTCATTTCATCGGTTTTCTCTTGCTTTACATGAGCTTTTTATTTTGATGTTGTGCCACTTACTGATTTTTGCTTCTATTTCTTGTGCTTTTGGTTTGATATCCAAAAAAATCATTGCCAAAATCAATTTCAAGGAGATTTTCTCCAATGTTTTCTTCTAGGAATTTTACATTTTAAGTTTTTAATCCATTTTGAGTTAATTTTTGTAATTAGTATAAGATAGAAGTCTACTTGCATTCTTTTACATGAGGATATCTGGTTTTCTTAGAACCATTTATCGAAGAGACTATTCTTTCTCTATTGAGTATTCTTATGGTAAATATTAGTTGACTATATATATGTAGGTTTATTTCTGATCTCTCTATTCTCTTCTTTTGGTCTGTGTGTCAGTTTTTATGCCAGTACCATACTCTTTTAATTACTATAGAGTTGTAATATAGTTTGAAATCAGGAAGCATGGGGTTTCCAACATTGTTCTCTCTCAAGCAATTAGGGGTCGGGGTCTTCTATGGTTTCATATGAATTTTAAGATTATTTTTCTATTCCTTTGAAAAATGCCATTGGAAGTTTTATAGGTATTTCATTGAATTTATAGATCAGTTTAGGTAGTATAGTTTAGCAATATTAATTCTACTGAGCCATGAATGCAGGAGATCTTTCCATTTATTTGTGTTGTCTTTAATTAGTCTTATTAATATCTTATAGTTTTTAGTATATAGATTTTTCACTTCCTAAATTTACTTCTAAGTGTTTTATTTCTTTTGATGCTTTTATAAATGGGATTGTTTCCCTTAATTCCTTTTCAGACAGTTTATTATTAGTGTAAAGAAATGCAAGTAATTTTGAATATGACCTTATAATAATATATTAATTTTAAAAAGCTCAGATTTGACCACAGTAATTAGCCATCTTAGAATTTCTATGTAAAAACATTTGTAAAATCTCTTGGAGCTTCACAGTGAAATATTTTGTTGATTGATCAATAATATTTGTGAAGCATGTGTCAGGTAACCAACTACAGCCCGATGTCGTATTATTCCATGGGATAAAATTTAACAATCAGGAAGCAACTCTATGTGAGAATTTCCTGTGAAGAACCTAAAAAGATCAGAGAAAGACATTGAATCTCCAAGTGTCCTAATGATTTGTTTGGTTTCTTTTCTTATTCTGAATAAATATTCACTTTTATACATAAAAAATAAAACAAAATAAAGCACACACACAAAAATTTAAACACTGTGTTAGTATCTGGGCTGCAGACTTTATTCTAATCTATTGATTTAAAGTATGTACCCAAACAGTTTGGTGCTTGATCCTGATCATCTTGAATTCATGTTTTTTCCTTCTTTTTTTCTTTTTTCACTGAAGACATACTTTATTGACCTTAATTTACTGTAATACGCTTAGGTATAATGTGGTAATATATCTGAATTCATAGAAAAGTAATATGGACTTAATATTGAATGGTATGGAAGCACCACAGAAATTTCATGGATATAATGAAGAAAAACATTCTAAAAAAGTATATTTTAAATTCCCTTAAATATTAGTCAGTACACTTGGGTGTTGACTGCTACATTTAAATTCTTTATTAAAGTTTCAGTCAGTCACAATCGATGGCAATAATTCAATGCTTATTTCAGACTTTCTGAAAGATTATTCTCTCCAAAAAACATCACTGACAAACTATAAATAACTTCTTTGGTGTTAAAGATAGTTAAAAGAAATAGGAGAAATAAAAAAATAAAACCAGCTAAAAAGTTTATTTGTTTAGTCATGCATATTAAAAAGGATTCTTTATCAACTTTCATAAGTATTCCCTGAAGCCTTCCTTATGCTTCAATCAAAAATACACCTAATTCCTTGCTTTTTTCATGAAGGTAAAATTATTCTTAGAAACTTTCCTAGAGAGTGTTTCTTTAAAGAACTATTCATACTTCTTTCTTTTTACATTAATTTAAAGTAGAGAGGGGTCGATGGAGAGAAAATAGAGATCAAGTGTTGGATGAATCTCTGCTTAACCTTGTTATATACCAGGTGGAGACTGGTCTCCATTGCACTTCTGACTATCATCCCGTAACAGCTCCTTTCTTGCCATTAAGATCCCCTGCAAGCCTCTGTGACAAGCAGTGCTTCTTAGGAACTCAAGATTAATACTTTAGGGAGAAATTGGAAATTCCTTATTATCAAATTGGTCTCTGAGAGTTTTTCTTTTTCTACTGGTGTCAGGAATTCAGGGTTACTGTGGAGTAAGTCAAATGAACATAAACGTACGCATGGATGCACATCTTAAATCCATCCCCTCTGGCCTTTCTACTCTCTATCTTATTTACTTAAATGGTCTATTACCTCTCTATGAGGTGGGTTTGTGCTAAAGAAAAAAAAAACTCAGGGTTAGAGTGAGGCTGATACTGTAGTTTGGAAAATATTTGAACTTGATTTGGATAAAGCAGGTGTTACCCTAAGGTGATTTTTCTATCAAATCTCTAGAAATCTTCCTAATTAACGGGAGTTGTCTTAAAATCACATATTTTTCTTTTTCACACCTCACCTTTACTAGCAGAGACCCCTGGTAGATCAGATCTATGTGGAAGCCACTTCACCTTTCTGAGCATTAGTTACTCTATCTATAAGGTAAACATTTGGATTAGATGATTGCCAAGGTGATTCTGGCCGTCCAGGCTTCATTAATTGCCATTAGATGCACTGTGAGTAGCACACTTATAGTCATTACTAGGCTTTTTAACAGGACATATATGCTGATCTTGCCCTTAATCCCATGTATCAGTTGCAACATAAATAAAGGTGATCGCTGAGACATAAGTGTTTGGCAAAGGTCAGATAGTTCACTAACTGTGCTTGAGTTTCTAGGTATTTTCTACCTTCTATGTAACATTGATATTAGCATTTTTGATGAAAGAAAGGGAACAGGATGACTATCAAAGTATGATATTTCCAAGTTGAGTGATGTTATGTGAAAATTATAATAATTTTTATGATAATGATCATGATGTAGTAAATGCTTATTTGATTGTGGAATTGTTCTGGTTAAAAAAAAATGGTAGTTTGAGGCTGAGATCTCTGTGGCTTCTATGCCAAACTGAGAAGGTTTAGCTCAGTGAAGAGAGCAAGAAGCACACTTTGTCAAACAAAACACAAAAGGTATCAGAGAGAGTTTGGAGAGAAATAGGGAGATTTTTAAAAGTCTAAAGAGAAAAAACATTCTATGCATTGTGAGAAAAATTGTCTTGGCAATGAGATAGAAAATATCACCAATTATAAACTATCACAGGTAATCATTATTAGTTTGAGACTGCTTTCACCAATGAGTAAAGAGCAAATATTCAAATAGAAGATAATTATTTCATTAGTACTTTAAGATCCCTTTTATTCTATTTAGTATATCTATCTATCAACAGACCTGTAAGAAGGGTGAAGTTATTCTACAGTAATAATAGACAGAAGCCCAGTGCAGGAATGGGGGGGCGGGGGTGGAGGGAGGGTACATTAGTCACCTTTTGGAGATGGAGTAATTCCTGTAGGCCTTTAGGGTACTGTTTAGTTAATACATTTTTGCACTAATTAACACCCTTAGGTCCAAGTATTAATGCAGGCCAAAAGGAGAATGGTTTGCTCCCCAGGAATTGAGAACATAAGGCCCATTATTATTGTTTATAATAAAATATTGTACTTACTCCACACCTTTGATCAAAGACTTTTTTTCCATTTCTTTCCAAAACCATCTCATTAATCCTAGCACCATCACTGGAATTAAGTGGCTGGAACACCACCGTATCATTCTCTCTCTTTCTGAGGGGAAGGGACTAGCCCAGGCAGGCAACAACTTGCTCAGGCCCTGCAGAGTTAGAGGTAGAAAAGGGACAAGAAATCAGGATTCCTGGTTTTCTTTCTTGGGCTAAAAATATCTTAGCTAATGAATAAATGTCAGGAACTAATTCCAGAAATCAGCAAATACTTTTATTTCTCCCACTTATCTCCTTCTTACCTGTAGTACTTTCAGTTGACAGAAGAGCTGTGGGGAGTTTTTCCTTCCCCCAAGATGATTGAACAGGGTCGTTGGTCCACTGGTTACCAGCATTTTAAAAAAGTATTGCGAGCTTAGTCCTTCCATGACCCTAAGGACTTTTAAAAATGATCTGACATAACATTGAACATGAAAAGCCATTTGTAAAATAGCATTAAGAAGGAATCTGTTCTCTATTTAAGAGGACAACAACATGAAGATCACTGAACATACAGACAGGTGAGCAACTGGACCCTGAGATGCCCACTGTGAAGGCAAATGACCTCTAACCCATGGCTTTTTGTGGCTTATTCTCCCTACAGACTTTCGAGTTTTCCTCTCCAAGTTCCGAGAAAAGTTTTCTTTCCTTCAAATTGTGAGATTTGTCTGAGAGCTGAGAAATAGTTTAAAAATAGAAGATTGTACCTTCTACGACAAATTGGTCTCTAGCAAAATCCCGAGGGAGGTGGGATTCACTGAAACAATTTTAGGTTTCCTGTACTTACAAAAGCTTGTGACTTCAGGGAATAAGGACTCATTCACCAGAGTTTGGGTAATCCGGTATGATAGAACAATCATATTTTGGATAGAAATAAATATATTCCTCTTTTTTGTATGTGTGTTGCTACTACAGGGTGACTACTAGGTCTTCATTTAAATCCATAATATTGTCAAAGAGATTAAGAACATAGACTTAAATTCTGAAAACTTTATGTAACCTTGGACATTTAACCTAGGTCTCAGTTTTCTCCTCTGTAAAATGGGCTAATAATTGTACTAAACACATAGCAATAGATGAGAATGCATAGCAGTAGATGAGAAGTGCTGCAACACAGTGTCTGTCACATAGTGAGAAGTCCATCAATATTGGAAATTATTATTAACCACTGGTACCCTTGACTTATAAATAAAATTATTAAGACTTCAACACCTACTGAATGATGCTTGGTGGTGGCACAAATTTCATTGTTTTACTCAATTTCTCTGTCAACATTGAGGGAACAAGAAGGATTCTAGCAGATCCGTGAAATGTAAACTATATGACTTTACTGCTCAGATCTCATTTCTTGTCTAAAATAATTAAATCACACGCCAGACAGTTATTTGAGGTACTTTATATCCCAAGTCCTGGGGTTGCCGCATATAATCAGAGAATGACTTCAACTTCTTAGCATCTGGAAATACATTGCAGAAATTTACCAATTAGATCATAGATATTTTATGATTCCTATCTTATTTTGACACGCTTAGTAGGAGAGGAGAGGCTGTTGTTGAGAAAAGACTCTACTGCAGTAATTCTTAACTGCCAGCGCAGTAGACTCATCCAGGAATGATTCTTAAAGACCCCAGTTTCCAGGCTGCACCCCATACAGTTCAAGAGAATTCCTGAGTGTGGGACCAGGCTTGACTTTTTGTTTCCCACATGTTTCCATATGCAGTTAAGTGGGGACCCATTCTAGTGTTGGCCCTACACTTCAGCAAGTATCAGGGTGTTGGGGAACCTGGAGATTTTAGGGTCCTACTGCCAGCGTTTCTGTATTCAGTTAAGGCCTGGGGAATTTTCAGTTTTAACAAGAACCCTTTAAAATCCCCCTCGCCTTGGTGATTCTGGCTGAGTGGTCTTGGGACCACACCTTCGGAAACATTGGTGTTGACTAGCAATATACTCAGTGATCTCATTTTAAATTCATAAGGTTCTAAACCAGGGTAAAGGCCTCATCAGCAATCCCCGTTATTGCATCTCTTCTAAGTCACTATGTAAGGAAATTCAATTTGCTTTCAGATGTGTGGTAAAATTTTAAATTATCACCTCATAGTTTTTGGGTTGGCTTTTTGGGAACCATTGTGAAAAGCTGCCTTAATTCACCAGACGAGAGGCAAGGAGCTGCTGATGCCTTGTGGAGATGCATCTAGGAAGTTTTCTAGAGACACTATCTGTTCACATCATTAGATTTGCCCCCAGGGTTCAGGCCATTGTTTTAGCTAATTTTATTAAACTTCAAAAATAAGCTCTCACAATAATTATCTTTTAGGTTTTCAACCATCTGCTGAGATTTTTATCAGTTTACTATGGTTTCATTAAATGAAAGCCTTTCTGATGAGCCTTATGTAATTCTCCTATATTTAATGTCGGACTTCCTGTTTGCTTTGTAATAAAATACAACTAAAATTTGCACATGTTTAATTTTTCTCAAGTACCCCTTGGGCTTCTTGGGTTTGACATTCCTTGGAGACACACCATGCATTTCCCTTCTTGTGAAATCTGATCTGTAAGCATACTGTGTTTAACCCCTGCAGCCTACTACAGTATAAATTGTTCTTGGGAAAGGCCACTGGGGTATGACTTTTAAAAATATTTTTTTATTGAGCTTAAAGCCAAATCTATTAAGTATAAAAAAGAAAACAAACATTGTTGGAGACCTTAGGTTTCTTAGGGCAAAATAAGTATAATGTTCACCAAACAGCGCCAAATATATGGTAAAGTAATTCAGCTTTTAAAAGAGGTAGGGTGTTCTCTAGTTAATATGGCAATGTGGTGATATCATGGTCCCTTCTGAAGCAGCCAATCTTATAATTTATGGCCTGTGGAACTTTGATTTTGAAATCTGTTAATGATATGGCAGATTGAGAATAGCTATTTCAGCTCTTTATCCTTGATTCTGAGAAGAGTTGCCTTTAAAGCACTGGGAACTTAAATAGCTGTGCTCATCTCTCCTGTTTATTGCATGAGAATTGTGAACATTACTCTTGTCTTGAATGTTACTCTTAGTACCTAGAGCAGAGCTGTCCTGATAAGAGCCAGCTTCCAAGGCCAGGAGTATTATGTGACTCTGGAATGAAATCTTCCTGTTAACCTGTGGGCCAGGAAGCAAGGAACATGTGCCCAATTGCACTGAGGTGGGATTAGCCACTGCAAAGAAATCTCAGCTTTGCCACGAATATATTATGTTACCAAATAGCTGTAGAGTAAGTGGATTTAGGTGGAGGGGAACTTACCTTCTGATGCATCTATTCATCTGTTCATTCAACAAGCCTCTTAGATCACTGTATGACAGGCACTGTTTGGACAGTGCTGTAGGCAAAAATTGCTGTCCTCCTAGAAATTACATTCTAGTGAGAGGAGGTGGCAAAAAGTAAAATAAGAAAGCCAACTGAATAGTATATGAGAGAGTGGTATGTGCAGTGGAGAAAAGTAAAGCATCAAAGGAGAAGAGGGAGGATGGCGGGGAAGGGTTGTTTTTGCAATTTTATTACTAGAAGTCAAAGATGATCTCACTAAGAAAGTGACAACTGAGTGTAAGGCCTTTTGAGAGGATACAGAGTTATGTGGGCATTTGGAACCAGTAGTCCAGGCAGAGAGAAGAGCATGTGCAAAGGTCCTGAGGTACAGAGTGCCTAGTCAGGCAGAGGCAAAGGACCAGGATCTTCATGGTTGGGTGGAATCTACCACTGGTTGGAGGTGACGAATTAGACCCAATTAACTACTAATTAAAATGCTTATTTATTGGGCTTAGAAATGGAGGCACCTCCTAACTTTCCATTTCTCTTGATTTTCCTCTGCTTCTCTTTCTCCCTCTCTTCCTGACTTGTTTGTGGAGATATCCTTTGTTTAAAGATTTCTTCTTCTTAGAGATTTTCCAGCAAGGAGACTAAAGATTTAGAATTAAATAGCCATGCCTTTGACCCCCAAGGGAAAATTCCAAAAGGTGACTCTGATACCTTATAACCTTTTATGAAGACATTTCTAGCCACGTAGGAACCATATACAAGAGATAATTGCATTTGAGAACCCAGTTTTATTGTGAAAATTATGAATGTCAATTTGGCCAGAAAATTGGCCTGTGTCCTGGTCTGGAGCTAACAGAGAGCTGGTGTGGACATCTCCAGGAGGTGCAGTGGTGGTGTGGAAGCAGTGCACAGGATTTTGTGGAGTTTGAACCCTAGTAATGAAATTTTCTGAACCTTAGTTTTCTCGTTATCATTCCAAGTTTTTGTGAGAGTTAAAAATATGGCAAACACCTCATTCATAATTGGAGGACAATAAATTTTAGGAGTATCCTTATAAATGTTTAGGCAGAAACAGTGAAAGTCCAGTGAAGGAAGAAAAAAAAGAAGGAAGTGGAGTAAAGAGATTTCTTTTAAGAAAACAGAGAGAGGAGCATATTTGTAGGATAAAGGCAAGAGACCAGTATAGATTAAAAAGGTGAAAGGCCGTGCCCTTCTCCTTCCATGCATTCCTGAAGGGAAGGCTGCAGATAGAACATTGTTGTCATCACTTTCTTATAAAGTTGCCTCTGTGCCTCATGACTGGGTGGCAGTCATGAATAGATGTGGGGTGGAGTGACAGGGGCCACTGAGATCCTGTTCGCCAGTGTTTATCAATAGTACCCTTAGGGTGTGGACTCAGTTGCTGTTAACAACTGTAGGTTTAATTAATGTGATTTATGGTCTGTTAAGATGACCTGTCATGAGAAAGAATTAATGCAAGTCAACTTTGGTAAAGAGACTGACTTTTAATTTGACCCCTTTTAACCCTGATGACTGTGGAAAAATAATTTTTGTTCATTTTGTTTCTCAAGAAGTCATCCCAAAATCTGCTCCAAAAAAAAAAAAAAAATGAAAGAACATAAGGCACATGCATAATGTCTGGCACATAGGAGATGTTCAGTCAATGGCTATTAGCTATTAAGATAAAGTAAATAAATTAATTTGGATAAAAGATAACTTTAATATACCCATTATTTCAAAGTGTTATTCAAAATGTGGCATTATATTAATACATTTAAGAATCAGGTAGTATTACATGAAGGTTAAGTTATCACAGCTAGAAATAGGAGAATAGAAAATAATAATTCATTTTGATTGTTTAGGTCTAGGAGAGAAAAACCTGTACTAAACCAAAACATACAAGTTTTGCCTAGATGAAAGAACAATATTTACATCAAAAGCAATATGGGACTTCCTTTGACTCCAATCTTCAAAATAAGAATGTAACTGTTTAATCTATCCCCAGCATCTTTAAGAAAAATGAAACTATTTTAAATGTAGTTCATCATCATTCATAGGACATGAAAAGCTGCTGCCTCTTATAATAGATGAAATGATTCCATAATCATGTACATGTGGGAATGGAAATGAAAGCCAGAAAAAGAAATATGGCTTACTGTACTTGAGAACTGTATGTCACTGAAAATCTGGTCAGGATATGCTGACCTGCCTCTTCTTGGTTGAGAAGATCATGCTATTTATGGGAAAAATAATAAAGAAAATTTGGAACATGACCCAAGTTTTCCTTCTATACTCCAAAATTTATGCACTTATGTTCAAGAAATGTTTGTATTATTTTCTGGCTTCTTAGCTGGGTGCTTCAGTGTATTTCCCACATTAAACGCACACAGTAGTCCCATGAGAAAAGCATCATTATCCCCATTTACAGATGAGAAAAGGGTTTAGAAAATATATATCTTTCACCAAATAGCATCACTCATAGCACCAGAGATGAGATTGCAATATGAACTTAGGTCCATGTGACTAAAAACTGTGTGTTCTTTCCATTTAGCTACTTTGTTGTATGTACCTAAAATGTTTTCTCTCCGCTTCCTACTTGGCTTCTACCTGCCACCTCTTCCTTCACACTTATATGTTCTGTCTTCCATTTTTGTCCTTCTGTCTCTTCTATAAAGATGTTTTGGGATCAGAGCAGTTGTTGACAAAAGACACTGTCATACAGGAAGTTCCTCTGTAGTAATACAGTGTGATCCTTGGAGAACCCAAACCTCACAATAGACGTTGCTGACAAATATTAATAGCTAAATATTTTAGTTCATGGGAAGAACTGAGGGGACCTATAAAATGAAAATCCAGACTTTTAAGGAACTGCATCAGGTCTTAACTCTTTTCTATTTGCTCACCTAAACATTGCTGTCTCATAGTCATGAATTTGATATTTTCAGTAGTTTATTTTTTTAAAAGGAGACGTATTTTTCATCTATGACTCATTCCAACCACTGCATATGCTCATCGGAATTTAGACCTCAGAATTTTAGAGTAGATTGTCATGATGAACATTTAGAGGGAGATTTATTTGTCTGTGATATGAATCTTCATGCTAATGGCAAAAACTTATTTTCTAGCAGTGAATATCTTTGGAAGTACTATTGTAGCTTCATGATCATGAAAGCTGCCATCTGCAAATCATCTCACTGTGGGCCCTTCACTGTCTAAAGCTTCAAGAAGGGCGGGCTGTTAATAGCAGCTATTTCTTCTTACGTATGGTAAAGGCCAGCTATAGATGGCACCATTGTGTTTTTCAAAGGTGATGATCGAGAAATCACCTTAGTTGCCTGATTGATTCTCACCTGTGGATGGTTGGAAGGCAAGTTTCCACAATTTGAAGAGGTGGGATGCATCAGGAATGCCTTTAGTTTTCTCTTAGCTCATGGAGACAATGTAGAGACATACTTGAGAACACACTCCTTTTTATTTCAGTTATTTATGACAACTTAAAATCCACAACTTGAAAGGACTTGAAAGTGTCTATTCTCCTTTGAGAGAACATGAGCTTTGACTTTGATTTCTGGGAAAAATAAAAGATGAAAAATCTTATTTCAATCTTCATCATGAGTTTAATTATTTTGGAGCCTTCTCCTGTGCTTTTGGCCTATTTGGCAATCCACATTTATGAAGCATCTGGAAAACAGGTGGACAAGCAATTTTACACTTGATCTCAGCCAAAGGGCTGATCAGTGATAGACAACTTTAAATGATTTTGAAAAACAAAGAATTGTGAAGCGTTCATTCTATTTAACGATTAAATCTAATTCTATGTGTATCGCATATTCTATAAACAGTCTGGGTGGAATAGTGAACTTGATGGAGAACCATTTTATGCTCTGGAGGAATACTGTTTTTCTATTTCTTTTTGTGTGTTTTTCCTATCTACCCTATCAAAATGTAATCGCAGCAATAGAGCTGTATGAAATAAAGCATAGTGTTCTAAATGGTACACTAAATGCATATACTGACACTTTTAATGCACAATTAATGATATCTTTTCCAAAGAATGGAAATATTTACTCTAGAAAAAGCTAGTTCTCACCTTCCTTGAGTGATAAAAGAAAAATCTAGTTAGTAGATTTTAAAAAGTACTCAGCAAATATGAATATGAAAAATCAGACTGGTGAATCAATGGATGAATTAGGGTCAAACCACAAATATCTAAGCAATGTACATAGATGTTTTCCTGCAGCTGCAAATATTTCTATTAGTAGAGCGAGATTACAAATTGGCTCTTCTGCTTTAGGCCTGATTGCCTCTTTCTTTTTGATTCTATCATCCTCAGAGACCTAAGCTTTACAATTGGTTTATCCTAAAACTTTCCACAACAGTTTTCTCTTTAATATAAAATATTAACTAACTATAAAGAAAAAGCCAACACATCGTTGTAGTTTAATATCCATTAGCATAGGAAGAGAAATTCAAAAAAGTGCTCTTAAATTTCCACATGTGCATAGAGACTGGGAATGAGTGAAAGCTGGGTAATTAATAACTAGATTTGTTATTTGTTTGTTATTTGGTGTATACACTGAATTACATTTTATGGTGGATAAAATATAAGTACATTTTATCGTGTTTTCAGGCAATAAGAGTTAAAAATTTGTTTCAAATGAGTAAATAAGTTTAGGTGTGAAATTCTTGTTAAGATCTACTCTCTCTAAATCTTGTGCTGTAAATGATGTGAAACTATAAATAGTGCAAGCTACAAAAAGAAATAATTTCATTGCTGAAGGGGGTGAAGACGGGAATCTTAATTTAGAAAATAAATCATTTCAAATATAAATGCTGTAGTAGACTAAAGATAATTAAGGATTCATGTGAGCTAACTGGTTAATAGACTGAAGATGAAGGACCGAAGGACAAGAATTTTTGGTAAAAATAGAAAATTTCCAAGAGTATATACTATATGAAAAACAAAGAGAAGTGTGAATTAGTCAGGATTGTTGCTAGATAATGATAGCTAAAATCTATTACACGTTTACTATGTGCCAGGTATTCTTCTAAACATACTAGATGCATTGTAAAAAAGCTTTGTGATGTAGGTGGTATTGGCTGCTTTCTACAGATACAAAAATCTTAAACCATTTGCTGACAAAACTAGTAGAATGGAGTGGAAACCTGGGCATAGGTCATTCTGCTTCCAAGAGACAGTATACTGATTGCTGTGCTGTGCTGCTTGCAAATCACAGTGCAGGGAACTTGAGTTTCAATTGTATCAAGAAAGCTAACTTTCCCCTACTTCTTCTACCTTTCTTTTAGAGTTTGAAGCTTTGATCTTCAAAACCCAAGGACCCTTAGATTTGCATTACATACCTTCTCATTGGGGTCTTATCACTAGTATTGGTTAAATGTGACTGATTAATAAATGTTTATTGTCTCTTCTAGCAGAGTGGTAAAGAAGTAAAAATTACATAAGCTCAAGCAGATGGAAGCCATATCATGCAAAGGGAAATGCTAATGAGAAAAGGGTTGATGTTCCTGATAGAGCCTTTTCAGACTGAGATTCAGGAAGAGGGCAATGCTGAAAATAGGGCTGGTGGAAAGTCAGTATTCAGAATCCAAAACGCAGACAACCAGGGAGCTAGCATTCAGACTGAAGACAAAAGGGTTCTTTTGTGGAGAGGTGAAGATTCAGAGACACCAGCTTTCTCTTTTGCTTCCCTTTTCGAGGAACACCTGCAGGAGTAGCTTACCCCTGAGTCAGAAATCACTTCTTTGGAGATAGTAAATGGCCTTGGAAAAAAATGGCAAACTGAAGCAAGATTTTTTAATATAAATGTATATGTATATATGTATATGTGTACACACACACACACACACACACACACACACGGGGTGGGATATATGGAAATGCCAAGATGTGTGATCTCTGCACCCTCCTCTTGAATCTGGGAGGGGACTTGTGACTGCTCCAGCCGGGATGGCTAAAGTGATGCTCTGTGACTTCTGGGTCTAGATAGTAAAAAAGATACAGCTTTTACAAGATCACATGCTTCAGGAGCCCTGAGCCAACATGTCAAAAGATTGGCTTCCCTGAAGATGCCAGGCTGCAGAGATTATGTGGAGAGATCACACCAAGAGAGAGACACGATGTCTGGGGAGCCCTAGGGATTGCAGCCCCCAGCCTTTAGCTGCTCTAGATGTTACCGAGTGGAGCAGAGGCCAGACATCCCTGATGAGCCCTCCTCCAATTCCAGATTCATAAGCAAAATAAATGTTACTTTTTGTTGTACGCTGCAGCATTTTAGGGATAGCTTGTTATACAGCATTAGATAATTGGAATACCTACACACTGACACTGGGAGCTCTTCAAGTGTCCTAAAAAGTTTTCCCCAGAGCCCCCTAAAGTGAAACTTCTAATCAATAATCCTCATTTGTAATCACAGAATTTCTAACCATCTTTTTGGTGCCTTAGTGTCTTATTGTTAAATATAAATGGATAATCACCGACTACTGTCTACTTGAAGAAAGCTTCTCCCCAGGAAAAGAGAGACAAAAAAAGTGAACCAATAAAAACAAAGATAATTTGGAAAGTAGAAGGAAGATTCTACTTTGCATTCTCAGAGGTAGACAAGAATTATTGTACTCATAAAACAAGAAGAGAATGCTATGAAAAAGAAATTAGAGAAAGACTGAAGTTCTGCAAGTTTGACATGAAATTGCTGAAATAAAGAATTATGTAAAATGGTTGGAAAATATAGAAATCCCCCCCCAACAATAACAACAAAAAACAATAAGGAAACCTGCCTACTGTCCCCACACTGCGAGCTGTTTCAAGGACATAGCCTTGCGAGAGTAAGGTGATGTTGAGACCATCTGGAATTATGATGTGGCTACACCCAGTTAAGGCCTCTATATAAACTTAAAATTCTGACAGGCAGCTGCGGAGATATACTCATTTCACAGCTAAACAAGACAAGCTTCATGTGTAAGCTCTACCAATCTGGAGTGGTCTGCCTCTTTTTTTTTTTTTTTTTTTTTTTGTCTTTTCTTGCCCTCTGTGTCCAGGGGCCAGTTTGAGACCCCATAGCCAGTTTTATTCTTTTGAAAACTGAACCAATGTTACCAATGTATTTCTTTCCTCCATTTGCATTGATTCAACATTTGTTTTCCTCTGATAATTATATTTCCTTCTTAAGTATAATGTTTTGCATTTTGAGTTTGAGTGCCTGGCATCAAGGAGCAGGTGTTGAGGCTTTCAAAACTGTCTGCGGTGTTGGAGCCCTTGTACGTGAATGGCACTGTCTGAAAGGTGTATGCTCACTGTCTGTCTGATCCTGCATCTGTGGTAACCCCTATTCTTTTAAAAGCCACCTACCTCTGTGTCAATCTCCTTCTCTTTTCTCTGAGCTACTTACACTGGTATTAGAGAAAGGTAAGAGGAAATATCTAAGTTATGTATAATCTCTGTGGAAAATCACATACTGTTACTTGTAAACTAGTATATGCTTGATTTGATTTCTTTTGTGGTTGCTAAAAGTTCCTATGGGTTTGGTTATTTGCTTCTTTTTCTTTGCTCAGTGACTAATATTGGTGTAAACTTCTGTCTACTGGTAGACGTCTCTGTTGACAGCTAGAGCCAAGATTTCATAAAGTACAACTACAGCAAACCTGGTATTTGAGAAGAATAAAGCATCAGGGAGTGGTATAAATATGTTTTATATTGCCTCCTCATTACATATTTGATAAACAGTATGAAAAATGTGAAAAATTGGTAAAATAGAAGGTAATATCACCAATAGCTCAACTGAAAAGAATGACTGATGGCATTTGGATGTATTTCCTTTCATTGATTTGCTAAGCATATTATTTTTATAACTATTATCACACAAAATTAAATATATCATTGTTTTCAAGAATATATTTTCTGATTTAAAAAGTAATACATGCTTGGTATAGCAAATTTGGAAAAAGATATTTTTGATACAAAAAGAAAATTAAAATTATTGCGAATCACATCATCTGAAATAATCACTTTCAATATTTAACTTATTTCTTATTAATGTTTTTTACATGCAGATCATTAAAAAATAAGCATTTCTTGAATGTTATCATCTTCTGATAAGAATATCAACAACTTTACATGATAGTTTTTTTATCTAAACTTTAACAAAAGTAAATCTAATTTGTTTTATTCTTATTATAAATATTGTCATAAAGGCAAATAATTATAATCAGGCTAATACTTGAAATAAAAGCTTATATCTAATATCTCCTTAGATCTTGGCAATACCAAGTAGGAGATCAGAACATCTGGCATTTACAGAAAGAAAATATATTATTATAAAGATCCCAAAGAAAACTTGAGTTAGTGTTGGACTCCACATGAATAAAAGCTGAACTGAAAAGAATGCAGTCAAGCTGGTTGATATAGAACTGGAAATAGGAACACAGCTACACCATGGGACAAACAGACAGACTTAATAACAGACAGGATACACATGCATTCCTGTGCAGATCAAAAGGACACCACTAGCTTAAAATGACTGCCTGGAAAATATATTAAGGTAGTTCAGATCTGATGTACACTTGAATGCAGAGGCTGGTTTTAAGCAAGCTGTTCTAAGTTTATTGTGGGGGTTAGTTCCTAGAAAACATAACAAATTTAACTCTCTACTAATATGCAGTCTTTTGCTTATCTTGCATTTCCTGGTGGGGATCCAGGCTAGAACAATACTAATGATTAATTGGGAAATTCTAAATCTTTAGTAATCATATGGTCCCTTCAGGCATTTGTAAGCACACTTTCCACTAAAAGGGAGTTTAATATTTCCATCTTTGCATCTTTGTTAAAACCTTTCAGCTAACATGATTCAGAGAGCAGAACATGCTGCAGGGGTGGTGATATTGGTTGTGTTCAGTAACAATATCTTTGCAGACTTAAGATTTTGTTATAAAGACAAATATGTGAAGATGTTTTTTAAGTTAAAATTTTCTATTTTAGGGTAATTATAGCTTCACATAGAGTTACTATAAATTCTACAGAGATCCCATTACCTAATGCTTTACATAGACTCCCCCGATGATCGTATCTTGCAGTAGTACCATATCACAAGTAAGATATTAGCATTGATAAAATGTACCAATTTTTTCATATTTCTTTAGTTTTATTTGTACTTATTTGTATATGTGTGTGCACACTTAGTTCTATGCAGTATCCACTGCTACACAACAGTCAAGATGAAAAACAGATCATCACAAGGATCCCTCACATTGACTTTTTCTAACCACCCACATATTTCTTCCACCCCCACTTCTGCCTTTAATCTCTGACAACCACTGATCAGTTCCTTGTTTCTAAAATTTTGTCATTTCAAGAATGTCATATATAACAGTTACAGATTTTACAAGTTGAAAAGATAGTACAGAATGGTCACATGTACATTTTACCAAACATAAGCCACAAAGTTGACATTTTGCAACACGATGTGTGTAGTTCTGTGCTCTTTTATTCTATGTGTAGATTTGTGCAACCAGTACTGCTAATCTTTTTCTTACTTAGTATAGACTATTGAGTTTTGTAAAAAAAAAATTTTAAAGTGTTAGCTATCTATGGAGAAAAATCCAATAGATATTAAAAATTATTGTGATGGTTTTAAATATGCTCACACGTTCTTTGATATTCCTCCCTTCAAGAGGTGGAGTCTGACTCGCATCCTACTGAGTGTGAATGGGACTTAGTGATTCTCTTCTATCAAATAGAATAAAGTAAGAGTGATGGCATGTAACCTCAGAAGCTAGATCGTGAAGGGCTCCACTCGCTCACCTGGAATACACACTCTGGTGGCAGTTAGTGCTATCTTGTGAGCAGCCAGCAGGAGATGACCATGTGAGGAGAAACCGAGGCTTCCTGCCAACAGCTTGTGTGTATGCCATCTTGGAAGTGAGTCCTCGAGGCTCAGTACAGCTTCCTAATATGGCTTTGGCTGACAGCTTGACAGTAACCTCGTGAGAGAACCTGAACCACAGTTGCCTGGCTCAGCTGCTCCCAGGTTCCTGAACCTAGAAATGGAGATAATAAATGGCAGTTGTCTTGAGGCCCTAAATTTTGCAATATATAACTAATGTAGCAATATATAACTAATCCAAATATCATTATGTAGAAAAGCATATGAAATATAATAACAAATCATGAGGATTTTTAAACATCATTGAAAAATCCTAGAGATACTTTTGCTTTTATAATTACAATGTATAGGCAAAAAAATAATTATTATCAGGCCAAGACACAAATCACTGAATTGCCTAAACTATGAAGGATGTTTGTTTTTGCTGTTTCTAATTGGAGTAAAAGAGAACCTAGGTCTTGGGATCTTTTAAATTTCCTTACCTTCCTCTCCTGTACACTACTTTGCCTTCTTTTCTCCCTGAGGCTGATGGCTATATATCCTTTGTGATGTTTATTTGCAGTGATTAACCTTGATCATCTATGGATATATCTTTTGACAAGATAAGTCCCAAAATAATTGTCCAGTGTCCAGTGTCCAGTATCTGTAATGATTTCTTATTAGAATTTGAAACCAACATTGGCATATCTTTTTAATATGTCATTTACTCGCTTCAATTTAGTTATGGAGAAAGAAACAGAGAAGTGAGTCTATGATTTATAATATAAAACAAAGCTAGAACTAATCACCCATTGTTGACTATCTAGTGGGAATTAGGAGTTGAGGTGTTTGTCTCAAAGCTACATTGGTAAGGGGACAAAAGATTAAGATATTGGAGTCAGATGATGATGGTGGTGGTGGTGGTGGAGGCTAAACTTCCCTCCCTTCGAGCCACTTGTTAGCACTGTCATTGAAAGCAATATTTTACTGTGGAAATCTTCTTTTTCTATGTCTTTTGATGGCAGCTCTTCTTCGACTGGTCCCGTGACTGTCGATCCCTAAAGCAAAGATTCTCAAACTTTAGCATGTATCAGAATCACCTGACAGATGTGTTAAACAGATTTCTGGGGATACCTCTAGAGTTTCTGATGCAGTAGGGCTGGAGCAGGGTCTAGGAATGTTCTTTTCCAGCAAGTTTCCAGGTGATGCTGATGTCACTGTTCTGGGGACCACATTGAAGAAACAGTGCCATGAACTTCTGTCTCGGGTGTTAGTTAAGACCCTGAGGACATAGTGATGTAAAGAGCCAAGGAGGTAAGGACATTGTGAAATTACTCTGATGAGGCAATAGGAGCAATATATTCTTGCTCTTGAGAAAGAGGAAATGTGGAGGAGAGAGAAGGAGAAAGAAAGGTGGCATGAGCAAGAGCGCCTGAGGCCGAGAGGTCGGATAAAGATCAAGGCAGCTATAGAAATGTACCTGGTAGAGAGGTCCTTAGAGGGCTTTACAATTTCCTCCTCCACATCTGTAAAAATCTTAAAATATATCAAATACACTAATTTCCTAGAAAGGTGTGTGTGTGTGTGTTTAAGAGAGGGAGGAAGGGAGGAAGGGAAGAGAGAGAGAGAGAGAGAGAGGACGTGCATGTGCCTTTGTGAAGAAATTAAAACATACAGTTCAGCAGAGACACTGCACATTTGCAATGGCAAGGTGATCGGCAAACGAAAGAAGCAGTAGCCAGAGGTGATCCATAGCATGTTAGTCCCCTTCGCTGTATCCCTCCCCTCGCTGGAATTTAGAGTTTTCTTGGAGAAGCACTGGGCTTGCACAGGACGTAAAAATGGGGCTGGCCTTGGATCAATCATACCTAGTTTTCTAGGGCCCAGAGAGGCCTCACCTAACATCTAGGTTATTTTCTCTTACGGCTTTCATCTACTCTGTGTTTATCCTGAAGAGCTTCCTTCAGGTAAGCAGAGTGTATGTAATAACTTCTTCAAATCACAGTCCCAAGAGGTTCCTGTTTGTCTTCTCCTCGTGGATTCATTGGGTGTTAGAGGGAGGTAAGAGCTACTGCTACAGGTTATTTTTATCCCGGGCCCCAGATGGAGGCTGGATGTTCTCAAGCTTCTGTGAAGGAAGGAGTCACCCCACCCATCAGCCTAGTGTTTGAGGAAAGACCAGGAAGACAGGACTTCACAGTGCCATCCCAGCTGAGGGGAGCAAGTCATGGGGCCTCATGACTGTCACACCTATGACTTCCTGTCACTGTTCTGAGGAAATTCAGAGATCTAGGGGTTTATATCCTCCCTGCTACAACTCATCTTCATATCTGCCTCATCCATAAGACTTTGAGTATGTGAAGGAAGGAAAGGAAGAACCAACTATTTGGGGATTTGAGGCTAACAGTCCTGCTTCTTGCCCTCCCTTCCTTGGTTATCCATGCAGTCTCCATGTGAATACATTGTTTTAGGAATTTACTTGTCAGTTTCAGCACTGACTTATTCAGAATGTTTTTAAACCAAGAAACAGCCAGTTAAAGGATTTCATTTGAGGCAAATGGTAGACCTCAGTGTGGTGCTAATTGAAAGTGTAGAGAGTGTTCTTTGACAGCATCTTGTTCACCTCGATGACACTGTTGTGAAAAGTTGAAGATTCAACATTGAAAACTTATGGTGGTGAAGGTAATAATACTAGCGAATTGGTCCATTTTTGTCTGTATCAATCTGCATACAATCTAGTTAAATCTGATAGAATAGTTTGATTATTCTTATTCTTTTTACTTTACTGAGGTATAATTGACAAAAATTCTACTTATTTAAGGTGTACAACTTGATATTTTTATATACATATACACTGTAAAGTCATCATTATAATCAAGCTAATTAACATATCCATCACCTCACATAGATACCACTTTTTTAGTTCAACTATTAATGCAGTTTCATTCACTTAGTTCCCGCTCAGGGTGAAAAGTCTTTTCCAAACAATAAAACTGATGTCAAACATGAAGTGTTGGCATATGCCACAAAGCTGGGAGTGCTTCATTGGAACTGCTTCAGCAAGGCATTATTTTTTCTGCTCCTGGCACATCCCATCCTACCCCTTTCCTGCTGATTTCCGTACTGCTTCCTCCCACTCTTCTGAAATGTTTCAGAACATTTATGACTCTTCTCTACCCACAAAAGGAAAGGTGTGTGAGAGCAGGGCTTCAGAGTTTTAGGCATTGTACCAACAAGAACAGAATCCTTATCTGGGCTCTTCCCAGAGGGTATGCACTCTTCATTCAACAGACAATAAACAATAGGAATCAGGGACATGGCCATTGGGGTTGCATAAGAAGTGCTTGTTTTCATTATTTATACTCTTTGGCACTCACTCATGGATCTTTTATTCAGACATTGGTAGAACAAAAACCAAAAAAAGATTCATGGAGGAAACGGTTCTTTAAAAAGCTTATGAATAAAGGCATTTCTGATAATTCTGCAAACTTAGGTAATGAACAAATTATTAAAAGAATATTGGCAGTTTATGGGATTGGTGGAACTAAATAACTGAGCCTGGGGAAAGACAGGAAGTAGAAGCTTTGTCCTTACTGAGGTTTTCAAATTCCTGAATGAGAGAATTTGACTGGGCCAGATAGAGTATGTTATTTCTTTCTTGGTTCCAGCCATCCATACTGCCAGGAGATAGGACAGAAGGCACAGTTGCTATGATTGGGAGAATTCTGGTGAGCTGGGCAGCTGTCCTTTCCATGTGTATATGCTCATATTGGTCAAATATATATTTTATAGTTAGAAAATACTTTATCATCAATCAGTCATCTTAGACTTTAGTTCTTTTAGAGCAGTTATAGGTTTATAGCAAAATTGAGAGGAAGCTAGAGAGATTTCCCATAAACCTTCTACCCTACACATACATTGCCTCCTCCATTGTCAGCATCACCTACCAGAATTATATGTATATATATATATCAAATTTTTTTTTTAAAGCAAGGGTGAACCTGCATGGACGCATCATCATTACCCAAAGTCCATAGTTTGCCTTAGGGTTCTTTCTTGGTGTCGCACATTTTATGGGGTTGGGCAAATGTATAATGACATGTACCAATCATTATAATATGATGCAGAGTATTTTTACTACTCTGCATATCCTCTGTGCATTGCCTATTTAGCTCCACTCCTCCCAGGTCTCTGCCAAACACCGATCTTTTTATTGTGTACATAATTTTACCATTTCCAGAATGACACATATTTGAAATCCTTACATGGTCTTTTATGATTGGCTTCTTTCACTTAGTAATGTGTACTTAAGATTCCTCTGTATCTTTTCATAGCTTCACAGCTCACTTCTTTTTAGCACTGAAAGTATTTTATTGTCTGAATGTACCATAGCTCATTTATCCATTTACTTATGGAAGGACATCTTGGTTGCTTTCAGGTTTTGGCATTTATGAATAAAGCTGTTATAAACATTTACGTGTAGTTTTTGTGTAGACATAAGGTCAAGTATAATTTTAATCAATCATGTTAATAGTTATTCAACAGAATGAGCCTAAACTTAGATTCTTGATGCTCATTATCTTGCTTGAAATATGAATAATCTGTTACCAAAATAGGGAAAACACACAGCATCCTCTAGCCCAGAACAGTGGTTCTCAAAATGTGGTCTCCAGACCTTCAGCATGAATAGCATTAAAAACTTTTAGAAATACAAATTCTTTTTCTCACTCCAGATCTAGTAAATCAAAAATCCAGGGTGAGACCCAGGAATCATGTTTTAATAAATACTCTAGGTGATTCTGATACATGTAAAAATTTAATATGCATATCACTCTCTGGAGGATGTTCTTAAAAAGCATATTATTTGGTAGGTGTGGGGCAAGTCAGGGATTCTGCATTTCTAACAACCTTCCAGGTGATCCCATTGCTGCTGATAAAGGAACCAAACTTTGGAGTGGTAAGATTCTAGAGATACTGAGGGAGAAATTTTATATCGCTACTTCGCACTGCTGGAATTCTGTAGAGAAAAGATAATAAAAATTTGCATAAATTTTCAGAACTCATCTTCAACTGGCAGGTCTGAAAACAAGATTGGTTATAAAGTTTATGTAGCAAGTCACCTTTAAGTCAAGTGTATAAATGCCCCATCATGTCTTAATTTCAACGTGCAGCAGCCTGTAACAAGAAGGGAATCTATATCTCCAGCTATCCTTTATTTTGTCTTGTTTATGACAGAAATACTATGTTCCACATCATTTAAAATGATAACTCAAAGTTTAATGCTAATAATGATGCCAAACTGTGACTTAAAAGAAGAGAAAGCCTGGCCAGATGGCTCAAGTCATTGGTTATAACTTCTTAGGTCTTTCCTTTTTCTCCCAGATTGATTATATCTAGTGCTTTCAGTTTTTGTCTATGTGGTGAGTTACCTTGAAACCTTTGGGGAATTTGGTCCTATTTACGGCAGTTTTCTATTAGTGCCACTCAAAGCTGATTGCATTTGCTTGACAAATTTGACTTAATGAGAGTAGAAGGAGACTAACTGGGTGTATAAATCTTCCTGGGTTAGGATTCGCTTAGATGTTGTTGACCACCAGTATTTCCATGTCAGTTTTATTGCTTTCATTATCAGATGACTGTGCTACTTTGAGTTTTTGCTTTGAAAAGGTTAGAGATGATTTTATTTCATATAATGAATTCAAAAGCTTTTAAGAGGACCTCCCCCACATCAAAGTCTCCCAAGAAGTTTGATCCACATAACATACATGAAAAAAATTACATTTCAAACAAAAAACTAAGACTTTCCTGCAGGGTAATTTCTATTAGAATTCTTTGAGGAGACTAAATAAGCATGAGAATAAAGATAAATCAGGAAACATAGTTTATCTAATCTTTCAAAAATAGTCCTAAAGTTTTAGTAAGAAATTAATTATCCATGTTTGAGGTGTTCCTCTTCCTAATAGTCTTTGTTTGCTGTCAAGAAATAAAAGGCAGAGAGAAATGGCATTTTTTCAGAATAAACAAATATTAGCAGTATAGCAGCCCATAAATTATTTCTGACACATGTTTCAAACTTTATATGTAAATACTATATAATGTAAAACATTATATGATCCCAAATTTTAAAAATTACATGGAAGAATTGATAATTAATGCCATTTCTGAAATGTAAAAAGAAAATAGAGCTTCTTCATTGTCTCTAACTACTTTCATATTGTTCCTGAGCCCCATCTAGCTTGGCTCAGTGTAAGGGTGTGTGTGTGTCTTACTTACATTGGTCAATTAAATGTAACTTATTTTCCTCTTTTGAAAAAGAGACTCTTTTGTTTTAAAACAGTCTTGGGCAAATCTTCAACCTATCACATTTATTGCCTTTCCACCTTCTTCTCCTGGATATGGCCTCCAGGTGTGTCTGAATAGATAAGACATTAGGTTGGCTAGAGAAAAAAGGTTTGTGTATGTTTGCAGTACTTCTTGGGTGGTCCTCTAAGTTACTTTGCTCTGTTGTTGAGAGATACTATCCCACTTGTCTTTGGCATTGGCCTCTTTCTCATGAGCCTGTTACTGTCATTGGGCCTTGACATCATCTACAACTGTTGGTCATAAAGCAAGTTGTTGCCTCTGCCTTGAAGCCCTGGCCCTTAGAAATATGTATTTCCAGAGTCCAGGAGTCTTTTGTGGCACCAATCTTCTCCGTTGCGTACAAATAGCAAAATATTTTAGACTGGGTGGCTTATAAACAATAAACACTTCTCATACATAGTTCTGGAGGCTGAAAGTCCGAGATCAGGGTGCTGGCATAGTCAAGTGAGGGCCCTCTTTGGCTTCACAGACTCCCCAGACTTCTTCTTGTATCCTCACATGACAAAAGGAAGTAGGAAGCTCTGTGGGGGTCTATTTTATAGGAGCACGAATCCCATCAGATTGATTCTGCCCTTATGACCAAGGCACATTCCAAAGGTCCCACCCACTTCAATATTATCACCTTGGGGGTTAGAATTCCAGCATATAAATTTGGGGGGGACACAGATTTTCAGACAATCGCACTACTTCTACTTTCTTTATGGATTTGACTATTCTGGAGATTTCATATAAATGAAGCAAAAATATGTGACTTTTTGAGTCCACTTCTTTTAAGTAGCATAATGTATTCAAGGTTCATCCATGCTGTAGTCAGAACGAGTTCTTCATTTCTTTTTATAGTTAAACAATAACTGTTTTTGTGGACTAATAAGGTAGAATTTACATCTGTTATTTTATTATGTGTTTTGCATACCTTTTATGCATTCTTTTGTTCCTCTATTTCTCCATTACTCTCTTTTGTGTTAAATAGATATTTTCTGGTATACCATTTTAATCCCCTTGTCATTTATTTTACTATTATTTGAATTAGTTCCTTAGTTATTGCCCTGGGAATTACAATTAACATAATCACTTACAACAATCTAGTTTGGATTAATATCAACTAAATTACAAAAGTACAACTTCATTCCTATACAGTGCTGATTCCTATACAGTTCTATTCCCCCTCATTTGTGCTGTAATTGTCACACAAATGATAACTTTATATACTGTGTGTTCCTCAACACAGATTTATAATTATTGCTTTATGTTCTTTTAAATAATGTAGTAGCAAAAAGAGTTACAAACAGAACATATATTTATACTGCCCTTTATATCTACCTATGTAATTGCCTTTACAGTGCTTGCTCTTCATGTGGATTTGAGTTACTCTCTAGTGGCTTTTCATTTCAACCTGAAGGACTCTCTTTAGTGTTTCTTGTAAGACAGATTTGCAAGTGAAGCATTCTTTTAGCTTTTGTTTATCTGGAAATGTCTTAATTTCTTCTTCAATTTTGAAGGATAGTTTTGCTGGATATAGAATTCTTCATCAAGCCTTTCTTTTAGGACTTTTAATACGTTATTCCTACTGCATTCTGATCTCTATGGTTTCTGATGAGAAATTTGCTTACTCTTTCTGGGATCATATGTATGTAATGAGTCACTACTCTCTTTCTGTTTCAAGATTGTCTCTCTTTTTTTTTCCCCCCAAATTTGATTATGTTCTATCTAAGTGTGTATCTCTTTGAATTTATTCTACTTGGATTTCATTGAGCTTCTTATATGTGGGATTAATTTTTAGATCAAATTTAGGAGTTTTTGTCGTCATTTTTACACATCATTTTTCTGCCTTCTTTTTTTTCACCCCTTATTCTTGGACTCCTAACATGTATATGTTGGTTCAGCTGATTACCTCATAGATCTCTGCATCTTTGTTCAGTTTTCCTAATATTTTTTTCTGCCTGTCCCTCATGTTAAACAATCTCAGTCAACCTATCTTTAAGTTTGCTGCTTCTTCTCCTGGTCAAATTTTTTGCTTAGTTCTCTGTGTGTGTGTGTTTAAAATGATTTCTCTTACTCGATAATCTGTATTTGGTGTTATTATTCTTATACTTTCCTTTTGTTCTTAAGTCATGGTTTCATTTAATTGTTTAAACATATTTAAAATAGCTTCTTTAAAGCTTTTGTCTAGTAAGTCCAATGTCTGGTCTTCCTTGGGGACAATTTGTATTGATGGCTTCTTTTCCTATGTAGAGGACATACTTTCTTATTTCATTTTATGTTTAGTAAGTTTTACTGAAACCTGAACATTTTAAATAATACAACATTGAAACTCTAAAAATCAGGTTCATTTCTCTCCCCAGAGTTTCTTTATTTCTAAGTATCTTTTCTGAACTAATTCTGTAAAGTCTAAATTCTTTGTCATATGTAGTCACCAAAGTTTTTATTTGGTTATCATAGTACTCAGCTAATGTTTGAACAGAAATTTTCTTACATGTCTGGAATCAATGTCTCCCAGTCTTTCTGAAGAGCCCTGTGGGTGTGTTGGGGGAGACCTTCAACCCTTGGGCTGTTAATGACTCTGCTTTCTTACTTGTGCAGAGCCTCAAAATCAGCCTGTAGTGAGAACTTAGGGCCTTCTCAGATCTTTCTTGAGCATGTACACAGCCCTGGATATTTACATAGCTGTGTAAATTTCAAGATTTTTCTCTCTTTTATATGCAGGGCTATGCACTTGGATATTTACATAGCTGTATGCATTATGTGGACTTCTAGATTCTCAGAAATATTTGGGAGCTTTTTGATGTCCTTGTCAGCATCTTATTCCTCAGTCTTTTTTTTTTTTTTATAGCATTTTGGTTAGCTTATTGTTTGCTTTAACTGCTATCCACTGCCTCATACAGACAATAAGTTGCCTCCAAGTGTTTTTAACATATACTCCTAGGGAAATAGCTTTTGCACTTATTGAGCTCCGAGTTAGGTACAAAACACAGTGTTGAGTGTGGAGTTTTCCATGGAACCATAAGACAGGTGAAATAATGACAGTGCTCTGGGTACAAGGCTTTGGAGGAATTCCATTCTAATTCTTAGCCCTGTGATAGCTTTCAGGCTGTTACTTTATATCTGATTGCAAATTGTTGGTTTTCACCATGATGGCAGGCTTTGGTTTTTAAAGCTATCTCAGAACTGTAGAGTGGAGGATTATAACAGGACAAGTAAAAAAATGCCACAAAGTTGCTCTTCTTACCAAAATTCAGTTGTTTTCTTTTAAAATAAATGCTCCCTGGATTGCTGCAAACCTTTCATTAGTTTCCAGAGTTCTGAAAAAGTTGATACTGAAATTTATTTGCTATTTTTATCATTCTTTCATTGGGCAGAAAAGTTTCTGAAGATCTAACTCTGCCATTTTTTGTTGACGTCATCTCTCCAAAGCTCTTTTCATATAGCCTAGATAATGGTGTTCATTTGAAAATATATGTAGATATATGTTACATTCCCTGAGATGATTTCTTTCCAGCTGCTTATTTAAGTTAAGGAATCAGAAAAATTTAGTTTTTGGAAGGTGTATGTTATATCTATAATGACCAATGAGATGTAGAAGGCTACTGAGAAAAAATTGAACATTTTAATTCAGTTTTCAAAAATGAATAAACGTCTGGAATATTTGTGAAGTTTTATTTTTTAAGTTCTGTTTCTATATGTTCAGAAGTCATAATGGGAGTAGAGATATGCATAAAATATGAAATTAGAGTTTTTAAGTTTTAAAAGATAGTTTGTAGAAAATTTACCTTTGATTAATGACTTTATAGAATTTATTTTCCATGGGCTAATAGAGGCTAAAACAAATAAAGTGAAAAATTATATTTAAATGTTGCTGCCTTTTGTTCTTAATTTTCAAGAAAACTGGACTGAGAAGTAGAAATAAATTAAAATGTAGAAAATGACCCTTACTTGAATGTCTAATATGACTAAATTTAGATTTATCAAGGTTTGGTCCAGTATAAACCCTTGTCCCTAATGCTATAACAGATTTAGAGGTTAAACTTTGATACATTGTTCCATTCATAGATACAATGATTTGACCAAGAGTATGAACAAATATCTGTTTAAAGACATATTTTTCTATTAGCAGATAAGAATCATAATTCTTGTAGGCTATAAATTCAATAAAAATTAGAAATTACTTTATTGCTAATTGAAAGGAAGTAGCAAATCCTAAGTTCAATACTTTAGCAATGATTCTAAGGCCCCTGCCAAAATTTGACTTTCATCATGAATCATGAGAAATTGTGATTCGCTATATCTGACCCTAAAAGATTTAAAATTTTAGTGGTTGAAAACGAATTTTAGCTTTTTATTTAACTTTGGCCAGTTGATTTCCTGTGTTTACTATCACTGTGTCATATGTATGCATGGATGGATGCATGCATGCATGCATTTTTAAAAGAAAAAATGATAAATTCTTATTTCCACTGTGATGTTCAAAAACAATTAGAACTTTCCACTTAGAGTTCTAAAATAAATTAATATCAGAGAGGATGAAAATATTGTAGGGGACATGTACTTAATTAAATTATATTATGCTCAACATGTATATGGTTGAAATCACGCATTAAAAAGTAAACAAAGCAGACTACCCTGTATGTGGTGCTTCCCAGGTGGAGGTCTATGGCAGTCTTCCAAGGGAGATACAGTGGTAGGTGGTGGTAGTGAGGATGTGAAGTGGATGGCTGAGAAATGTTAAAAAAGGTGAAGAAACAACATTTGTAACCTCTTCTTTTCCCACTTAATTTAATTCACTTCACCTAGGTTGTAAAATATGATGGCTTTAAACATTCCATTACATTCCAATAAAATGAAATTTTTTTCATGTCAATCTTCCTCAGAATAAATGCTGTATACTCTTTCTCTTTTTTGAAAATACTGCTAAAATAAATTAGGGAAAAAAGTCTTAAAGTGGAAACCTTCAAACTAAAAGTAGCACAAAATCATTTATAGGATTTTAAGCAAATCTGCACACTTAACATGCTATAAGCAAAAGATACCTTTCAGTCTGCTTCTAGCATAAACATATATTCATTCCCAGTCAAATAGGAAAGCAACATAGAAAGTATTTTTGCTTTCATAGCACTAACAACTAATAAGCACACACAGCATATCATGCTTTGATCTTTAAGTGGGTAATCATGGAACTTTCAGGATTATATCCACTAGGTTAGCCTGAGTATTCATCTGTACCTTTGGGACAAAACCACAAGTGCTTTTCTAAATTCGGAAAAGATCACCCCAGAATTAGCTTGTAGAGAAAAACAATTATTGGGGAATCTATTTTTTTTTCTCAACCAATTAATTGCCTCTTTACACATGTAGTTCTGAAATGTTTACCGATATAAAACATTCTTGAAATTTCATAAGCTCTATTTAAATAGTACACTTAGTTTTCAGGCATAGTTGAAGAACTCAGTAAAAATCAATTTTGGCTTATAATAGCTTCTGTATGATTTATTTGCTATAACAATGTTTTATGTGAGGGTGTTAAATATATGTTTAGTCAAAGAGGACTTTATTGTCAATATAAACCATAGTAAAGTTTGACTCTTTCTAGTTTTATTTCATGAAATAGTGAGTTAATACCATTTTTATGAGTGTAGAAAAAAATATAAGTAATTTTTAAAAATATGAACTACTTGGTTTATTTAAAGTCATCTTTCACTAGAAAATTTAGAATCTAGCATGAAAGCTGCAGGAAACTGAATATATTCTCCCTTAATTTGGTGAAAGGTGGGTTTTAGAATGGAAATAGCTTTGTCTGTCTAAATGAATCTGGGCCAAAATGACAATGATTAAGTGTAAATATCAGAGTCAATACAATGTACTCTTAAAATGGAATAAAATTCTTAAGGCAGTAAAAGTATTTGATTGATGGATCAAGGATTAACAATCATTGTGGTGTGAGTTATTGTTTATTCTGTGAGATTTAAATATCTGATTTCAGTTGAGATATGCTATTGTTTAGAATCAACTCTAGTTTGCTAAGATCACTCCCTTAGCATTTAATCAAAAAGGGCTGGAAGAAGATTTGCTTTTATAAAATATTCTGATGCAGGAGTCACTTTAAAAGCAACATATAGATGATGTTTTAAAGACAGTGATAGGATTTGTAAACTAAAAATAAAAAATCCACTGCTGAACTAAAGAGTGACTGTTTCCTATAAAATATGTTTAAATGATAGTCCCCTCCAAGAATATGCTTGGAGGGTAGCTGAATTTTGTGTTAGGAAAACCCCTGTAGGTTCTTTGAAGAGACTGCAGGTAAAGACCAATCCTACACCCACAGACTGCTTCCAACGTTTGCTTTGATTTTAAGCCCAATTTCAGCCTCGTGTAAGATTTAGGTTTTGGGGTTCAGTTGGGTAATGGCTTCCTCACATGGGTGAGGAGCATGGGCAGATTTCCATCTGGAACGAGAACATTAGCCTCAAGTTAGAGGACCAGGCAGACTGGAAGGGGGGAGGAAAAAAACATTCAGACAAACAGACAGATACTGTACAGAGGCACTTGCTTCTTCTCATTACTCACTGCCTAAATCCCATGATTAGCCTATTGTTTTCTGTTTTAGACTGAGATGGTCTTTATAAATTAAAGACATATGTAGTCATTCTTTGTACTTTCTCAGAAACACCCAGCTAAAAGGTTTTAATCAACCCCTAGAAGTTTAGAAAAGTTCTTGTGTTGGGTCCTTGTTCATTGCAGTCACATATCTGTGAGGCCGCCATTGAGCTTTGTAACTTAGAGAATGCCTGAGATGTCACCTAGGGGACAGCGCTGACCACCTAGATAGTGAGAGAAATAGATGCTCTGTGTATGAAGTCTATGTTTAACCTTCTGGGGAGACTGAGTAGGGACAACAGCAGCAGTTGTCACCCTCTCTCAGTAACCACACAGCTCAACTCTACCTTAACCCTTTCCTAGGAACAAGAGAATGACTTGGAGGCTATTTTAGATCGAGAACCTGACCCGTGGAAATCTCCTCTGTTCTTCCAGGCTTGTCAAAGTTGGGAAGTTGCACATGATATGACCCTGACTCTCTTCCCTTCCCTTCTTTTTACTGCTTTCTCCTTTGTTACTATGTCCAGATTTCCTGTTCTGTGGAATAAAACCCTTCCATCTTGGAAGTTAGTAACTCTCTGATGCTTTTTGATGCACACGAGCCTTGCTCTGAGGGACATTAGTATCTGATATCACCCTGACCAATGAGCCTATTCTTTCAGCCCTTTATGTCTTACCTTTTCTAGGGTGGTTAAGTATATTATATGTGTGTGATGCAACAAACACAGAATTTGTTAGTGCCTCTACCCAGTTAAATCTCTCAAGTCATTCACAATAGTGCAGTTCATAGGTTTTTTAAACTCTGAAGGCCAGTGATGCAATAAATCCAAAGTGCATTTTCTTGTGCTTCATTCACATAGGAATATGTGGATATATGTGACCAGTGATATTTATCGACCTTGTATTATACACACAGTTGGGATGATACAGCCCTCACAATAAACATATACACTCTCTGTGAGTGTAAGAAGGCATAAATAATTTCTAGAGAGATAGAATGCTGTTTTACCTTATTATGTAACTTATCCCACAACTAACCTATTGTTTTAGGACAAAGAGAAGACTAGCAGGACTATTTTGAAAGCCATTTTCACAAATATTGCTCTTGAGGGTGTAAATTAGTACAGAATTTATGGATGGCCATTCAGCAGGGCATTTAAAAACCCTTAAAAAGCTTGGACTCTTTGAACTCTGTAATTTCACTGTTTTAAATTTACTCTAAAGAGAAAAAATATCACAGATATGTGGAAAGATTTCTCTTCCTGGATTTTTCATGTTAAAGTAAATAATAGTGAAACGTCAGATACCCTCTATTTGTCCAGCAATTGAGAATGTTTAAATAAATTATGGCATGTATATATGATGAAATACATTTATGCGTTTAAAGTCTTATTTATATATAAAAGCGTAAATGGAACAACCATCTCCTAATAATAGTTATTTTTATGGTAGTATGTGGAAAAATTTTATTTTTGTCATTATATTTTTCTTTATAATTTTTTTCTGCCTTGAGTATTTATTGAGTTTTAAATAAGAAAATAGTGTAAAATTAAAATGAGAAAACATCTTTGTTCTTGTTATTCTTAACCAGAGCCATCAACTATGTTAAGTTGAATTTTTCAGGAATTGATCATCTTTTTTTGATTTTCAAAGAATTTTATTTCTTTTCCTTTTTTTCATTCCTGAAGCTCAGCTTCTGTTGATTTCACTATTTATTAGCCCTGTGATTCAAAGTGAATAAATAGGGAGAAAAGAAAGCAGACTTGTAAGACTTTCTATGGGCTGGATTTGAATGTAGATCTTATTAATAAATGCTTTATATTAATAAAGAATTATTTTTTAATAATCTTTTGTAGAGATTGCATAAGTGTTGCGATTGCATGAGAACCCGTGGCAAAATTTCTGAATGACTCTGGTCTTTGTCACTTCTCAAAGAAAATAGGAGCAGGAAGTGTGTGGGCAGAATATGAAAACTGCTTCTTCTTGGGTAAGCATAGCTACCAGATTTCTTCCATGGGACAGCTCTCAGGAGAGCCGTTGACCTGACACAAAAGGCTCAGATATTGTATCTTTTTCCTTAGCCTCCTTTTTCTCTGACCTTTTCTTCTTCTGCAAATTTCTCAGCCACATACACGATATTCTTGAATATTTAAAACGTTCAACTGTAGAGTACTGAGCAAGAAATTACTTCAACTGTCTGTTCCATGTGATAATTATGATGATGGGTTTGAAAATTAAATCCATATGTTTAGTAAAAAGAATCATGCTCTTATACATGAATATTCTACTTGGTAGGCACATAGACATTTCTGTTTTTATTAACATAGTCGATAGCTTGGGCCTTTCTATGTTTGTCGGTAGGCCAGAACAATGGAAAACGCTGTATAAGAGATTACACAAAGACACATGCATTGCAGTCTTGCCTTTTTATCTTTTTAAATGTCTGATGATTAAAAATCTTTCTTTTAATGATCTTTATGAACACTGAAGTGATTTAATTTGTGTCTAGTTGATTAGCCTGAGAAGTTGTTCTTAAATTACTGCAATCTCAAAGCCCGTAATTGTTTTATTAAATTTGGAGAGATTGAAATCTTTACTCTAGTTTCGATTACATCTACTCTATGTTAGATGAACAAACTTTTAGGCATTTACAGGAAAATGAAATTATTCTAGGAAAAACCCTCTGGTCCCTCAAGAACTGTTAAGGTACCATGTCTTAAAAATGTATCACTCACTATGTCAGATCTATAAATCACAGAGCTTCTACATTCAGGACAGGAATTGTGACTTCATTTAGAAGGTATTTAGATTGATTAATCTATGTTGAGTTGATTTGCAAGAGACCTATGGAATGTTGATACTTTCTTATACATTCACTTAGGAACTTTAATGTTTTATTTTCTTTTTTTACTGTCAAAGTAAGTAATGCTCATTGTAGAAAAATTGCAAAATCCATACAGGTTTTAGAAAGGAGAATTAGGATTGCCTGCAAAGAGGTAAATGTTATTAGCATTTTGTTATATTTTTGCTACTTATTTTTCCTTTGCATATTTACATGTTGCATAGTTGAGATCCTTAAGTATTATATTTTTACTTTTTTCACAAACATATGATTACTTCTTTTAGCATTAATAAACTATTTGGAAATATATCTTGGATTTATAATATTTAACCAAAGAATCTCAAGAATCTTCTGTTTTTGGAAATTTAGGTTGTTTGCAGTTGTTCATTATTATAAATAATGATGTATTGAACATCTTGTGCATACATTTGTGCTCATACACATAACTAATACTTTAGGATAGATTCTTAGAAGTGGAATTTCTGAATCAAATGGTACATTTAAAAACTTTTAAATTCATATTGTCTAAGGTACTTTAAAAATCAGATTTATCAAAAATTAGAGTTATTTACTGGGAAATAATAAGAATGAAAGTAGGAAAAGTGCAGAGGCTTATAACATGAAAATTTAAACTTTGATCTCTTGATTAGCCATAATTGTTCAGACTCTTGGCAATGTGACTTCAATTCTTTGGGCTTTAATGTCCTCGTTTTGTATAATAGTTGAATAATACTACCTTTTCTTGTTGCCTTTTTAGAAAATTTTATAGTAGGCTGATTGACAAGAGTTTTTAAAGTACTCAAAAATGTAAAAGGTGCTGGGAAAGAATAAATAATGACAATCTGGTTGTTTACTTTGTGTTAGTGAACCAAAATCAGATGTTGAGAGCTCCAATTGTTAGAGGTTTGGCTGGGAAAGCAGGAGACAATGAGACTGGCCAATGCAGCATTACTGTTTAGTAAAATTTCAAAGGTATGCTAAGAGAAAGAAAGCTCAGCCTAGAATTTATGACTCGGTCAGATGCAAAGTTGAGAGCTATCACCTGCTTCAAGGAGGACAGCTTTGGATGAGTTCATATATATGCATAGCACACTGCTGCAGTCTAACTTTATGACTTTTAATGACTCCGACCACCTAATCACTTGTGAAAGGATGTGCTGGAGTTTGCCTTCACTCAGCTTGACAAGGTGATGGGAGGCATATATCTTCCTTACATGAAAACACTTGTCAGTTGCATCATATTTGGTAAGACAAGCACCAATGTCACCTTGGGGGGAAAGAAAAGTAACTCAGCTGACATCCAATGCATATGAGTTCCCAATATGCTGCAACATAGCCTAATTTCAAGTGAAATATGCAAATACATCCTATTTCGTCTGTAGTTTTTATTTTCCTGATGCTTTCTCTAAGTGCCACATCTTCTGCTGATGGAAACACTGTGTAACTTCTTCTGAGCTGATGCATATTTAAATATGCAAGGCGAAGAATTTTCAGCCTTTGAGTAAAAGCAACATGGCAAACCAAATGCAAATCTCTCAGTCACCTGTTTTTGTGGTTTGTTTTGTTTTATTTTGGGGCTTGGGCTGCACTTATATAATCAGTTTGCTTTAATTAAATCCACTGAATTTTAGACTTTTTATAGATAGTAGGTCAGTGGAGTGAAGTGTTTATTTTATTTTATGGTTTAGGACTAAGCTACGTGGGCAGCAGAGGGATGACTGGGTGCCCTGTGATAATGAGGAACAGATAAAGAAGTTAGATCACAGATTCATGTCTCTTTTCTGTTCTTTTTACTAAACTTTAAAGAAGAATGTTAAAGCAAGTGTTTTGTAATACCCAGGGTGGATTTATATTTTTATTGGGTTTTGATTTCTAAATGACTTCTGCATTTGGGCAGCATACCCAAAGTAGTCCAGGTGCAAACACATCCAAGAGATAAGTGTATGGATGGAGTGACTGTCCTGAATTAGAACAGAGGATCCTATAGCTTTCAGAGTGGTAGAATTTTGTTTCCTAGGGAAAGGAAAAGGTTAAGTTGAAAATGGGGCTGCTGATGAACTAAGTGCAAACATTGTCCATAACAAAAGCCTTCAAGGTAGTTTAGTGTGACTACATTGTTTATTGCTAGAATAGTGTCCCATTGAAAACAAAGAAGGCCCTTTGCAGACCATCAGACTCTCCCTAATAAAATGTCCTTGTTTTATAAGGAAGTGGATGGTCTCTCTTTGTGTACCTTGAAGGACCTGATCTGCAGCAGAGTTTAGTTTGAGTTTTCAGGTTATTGGTAAACATATTAAGTCCAAATACCTATAGTGTGCCTTTTCTATTTGTTTTGAATGTATATTCATTTATTACAGCTGTCATTCTCTTAAAACAAGCCATCAGAGGTTGAAAATGGAGTGGCCAAAGGTTCCATTTTATTTCATATGTAAGTTTCCTTCACTTGCTGCTAGCCACATATCTTTGATCATTTCTGAGTGGATTCTTTCTCCAACTGGATTTAGTAGAATTTTGCCTATTTTGGAAACAAAAACTAAGAGGGTTTGCTCATATATGTAGAGCAAACAAAGACATTGTTTCTAACTTGATATAACTTTATTTAGATTTCACTGTTCCCCAGCATAGAGGAAAGAGGCCAGGGGATATACTGGACCAAGTTGTTTCCACCCCCCAAAAAACATGAGAGCCCTATTGCGAATTCTGATTCTTTATCTGCTGAGTCTCTCTACTACTAATGAAAACAGTTGGTGGTTACTTTCATATGGTTTTTAGAAGGTCAAGAAATAAAGAGCCAAGTGCCTGTAATTGTCTTTACATCAGTCCAAGATAAACACAGTGATGTAACATAATTCCATTTATAGTGCTACACACTCAGAGAAAGAAGAGTTTTCATACACTCAGAAAAAAACACATCTAGAATTGGAAGGCCCATTGTGAAACACTGTCCTAGGAAATAGTAGGTAAAAATTGCATTTGGCTTTTTACTATAATTCAAGAAGGGACAAAATGTCAAGTTGATATTTGTGGTCATCCACAAAATATGTTTTTCTTAAAACTACTAATCAGAACACGTGAGAGAAATCCATGTAGTTTACCAGATTAACAAAAACATAGCTTTTCCATTTTAAATTTCAAGCTGTTGTTTCTTCCTAAAACTCAACATTCATGACTATGCGATACTATTATTTCTTTTTTTCACTATTTTCTCCCAAAGTTAGGAAAAGTTGTATTTCAGTGATCATCTAATTATGAGTTTAATTTTTTTTAAATTAGAAGTCATTTGAGAATGAATAAGGAAACATCACCATTAATATGAATGAAACACATTAGGAAACCAATTTTCTCTTGTCATGTAATTGTCTCTTACAAGATAACTAGGAAAACTGATCTACTTTAGCGTTTATTATCACGTAGCTCCTTTCACACTTGGTCCATTGGTTACAGGTTTCTGCTCTTGCTATTGTTCAGTGGTGGAAGAGGCAAACAAAAGATACACTGAATTGCCACATGACTGTTGGGGGGAGTCATGAGCAACATTCTCTCTTGTATGAAACAATAAGGCTTAAATTTTGTGGTTATATATCTTGAGTGTCTGACAGCAGAAACCATTGTGATTGGCAGGCAGTAGATTAAATTTATGGGTTTTAGGCTTTTTTTTTTCTTAATAAGGATACCTTGAGAAAGTCCAAGGGAAATGAAAGTCAGTTTTGTCATCTTGCACAGATTTCAAAGGCAGGGGGCTACACCAGGGCTTGAAAGGTCTATATTACACTGCTGCTGTCTAGCCATACTTGACAATGAGACATACTGTATTTGCTCACAGTGCTGGAGTTTATCATGCAAGAAGAGTAATTATATTTGAATTGTGTCAGCCAGCCACCCTAAAATGAAGGAACGTCAACGAATGTTGCTCCAAGGAGAAGGAGATGATTAGTTATAATTATACTCAGTGTCCAAGAAAACGCTTCATTCCCTTATTCTGTTGCAAAAGAGGAAGGGAAAGAAAAAAAAAGCCAACAAAAAAATTTCAGTAGTTCACAGCATTTTAAAAAACTTTTAAAGTGACCATTTATTGTAGAAATTTCAGATAGGCTCTCTGGTGTGACTGTTTAACTATCTGAAGACTTGCTTGGTCGGTGCACAATTTTATAGCCCTAAAAAATAATATGTAATACATTGTCTGGATTTTTTTTTCTTTACCATTTATTGACAATCTCCTAACAGGAAGATATTAGACAATAGGAAGCAAATTTCTTAATTCATCTTACTGTGGTTTCATCCACACAGTACCAAGATGTAAAATATGGTTTTATAGCCACTCATGAATATGGTGATTTGATTTATAATTCTTGTCAAACTGTTTTAGATGATGGGATGAATACCTTGGAGTGTCACCACTATTTTGTGTTTGTATGGTCAGTGAATGGTTACCTAAACTTAGTTTTCATTTCATAAAAAAAAAAAAATTTTGACAGTTATGTGTCTTTGAGACTTTTTAGTTGATGCATTTTGCTGAATTTTCTTTTTACTGTGTAGCTACCCATAACTAGCCTAGAGTGAGAATTTTAATGGTATAATTTGTTGATCATCTTTTATAGTGGTCGATTTCTATAACTTATGTATACTTTTTGGGGGTAAAATTCACAACTCAGTAAATTTTCTATAATGTTAAGATGATAATGTAGTTAGTGGACTCAGATTATTCCTCAATTTATTATTTTTATGTAATAAGAATTAACTTTATAATTATTTACATTTTATGGTTTTAGTAACTTCCTAAGACATTTTTATTACACCAGTAATAGTAAGATGAGTAGAAATAATGTATTTAAAACAGAATAATGTTCCCAAGATATATTTGCTGAAAAAACAAATTAGTACTACCGTTTTGATATATTATTTAATTCAACTTTCTTAACAATGAAGAGGTAGGTCAATGCATCTCAAATATTACTTCTATTATCTAAGTCATGCAGTGTATCAGTTTTGTAACTCTAATTATGTAGTCAGTAAGTACATTCTTTCATTGAAAATTGAAATAATAAAATATTTTCAAAGATCTTGCCATGGTAAAAGTCAGAGACTTTCTCTCTAGTTGGATAACTGTTATGGATCATTCAGAATGGCTTTTATTAGTTGCCTTTAACAAGATAGTTTGCCTTTCAAAGAATTTTGCAAGCTATTATCAGACAATGTGCAGTGTAACTATGCCTGATCCACATAAAGTGAACTGGGGACATGACATAGTCTTTATGCAGGTCACACTCCACTATTTTATCTGAAGCAGCTGGATCATGGAGACCGAATATTATATACATAACATATTTGCTTTTCTACTAAGATGTTGAACTCACACTACATGTAGAAAAGCAGTGAAACTGCTGCCTGATGTAACTCCTTGTCTCAGGTGACAGTGGCCATCTCAGTGATAACCCTGATTCCTCAAGGTAGGTGCAAATGTGCCTGTGAGCACTGCTTCTGCAGTGAATTGTTCGGATGGTCTTTCCTTAATGTGATTTCTCTTCACATGTTTAAATAAAATATTTTGGTATAAGATCTCCAAATTGTACATTGTACTTGACAGTAAATATTACTGCCCAAGGATATCACCAATCCATTTTTTCTACAATATTTTCTTTCCCTCTAGATTAATTTTATTTTGAGATAGTACTGATTGTTTAGATGTGTTGATTCATCCTAATGTCAATAAGTATGCATCCAAAGTGTTTTATGTGTTTTTATTTTGTTTTATTCTGGTCAAATATGCAGAATTGAGTCAATCACGGTTTGCATTCATGGCCCACTATGTCAGAGACGGGCTGGCACAGGCTTCATTTAGTTTCATTTAGTTTTCCCACATGAGTCCCAATCTCCCACTGATAGGCATCTGCTCTAATGTATTTAATGTATTTTCTTACAATTCTGATTATATGTAAGTGTTTTTATAGGTTCATACATAAAATTGTATATAATATATAAATATATACAGAGTCATTTAAGTATACTCTTGTAAATATATAATATTGTTTTGAGTATGTTTTAAACTTCATATAAATAGTATTATGTTAATAAATCTCAATTTAAAAGAAATTCAGTTTCTTTAAAAAAATTAAGTATTATGTTTTGAGCTATTTGTGTGTTGCCAAATATGTCTGCCTCATGAGGTCACCTTCTGATTTTGGACTCTGTTGTGTGTGCATTTGATATTTTATCATTTTCTAGAGATGGATATTGGGTTTCCTCCTCTATTCGTAACTATAAACAGTGTTTCTCTGAACATTCCTATACATTTTTCTTTGTGGACCTGTGAGGATATAAATTCAGAAGAAAGGGCACATGTCCATTTATTTTAAACAAAGCATTTTTCAACTAGATTTTGACTGATAAATGAATGAATGAATGAATGAATGCTGGCTTATATTTTGAATCACCTAGAATATTTCCCCCAACTTACTTGGGCTTCAGAATCAGGTAAACAAATGTCTTGGAAAGAAAAATTGCCCCTATTTCCCCCTTTTACATTAGCTAATCAACTAGCAGTACAATATATTTCAATGTATTGTCACTTTTTTAAAACTTAGGAATAAAATTGATGGTGCTTTATGATAAATTATAAGATATATTATAAGATATTTATCCTAACATTATAATCAATAAGTTACTATACAAGCAGAATGTTTATTTTTCGATGATTCTATATTACTTTGATGACTAATAAAATAATTTTATTTATATATTGACCATTTGAATACATTTCTTTACTATATTGCCCACCTATGTAGAAACAATGAACAAGGATGTCCAACGAGCACAGCTGTGCTGTACGTGCGTGTGTGTGTGTGTGCGTGTGTGTGTGTGGTGTGTGTGTGTGTGAGTACCTGCCTGAACTCTTCATTTTCTGACTAGCTTGTCTTGGTCCTTACTTTACATATATATTCTTTCATCCAAATTCAATAAGTAGTCCAAAATAACAGCTCCAGAAAGGGAGTGAAAGTGATAGTTGATGAATAATATTATTTGCTGGGTACTTTTGTCAGACCTTGTGGCCCAAGGAGCCCCCATTTTGGTGAGTCCTAGGCTGTGCTGCAGAACATCTTTTGTTTACTAGAAATATAGACCTTGTACCAAGTTACCTTTTTATCCAGGTAGAGGGGTCTGTTTATGTATGATAAGCAGTGACTTGAAAGCTACACTGAGAATCTCAGACAGTTTCTTATGGGGAGTTGTATAAATTTATGAAATTACTTTAAGTGCTGTTTGATTACGTTTCATTTTCCCATCTTTCCTAGTATATCTGTGTTTTATATATCAAGAACTTCAATAAACATGATTATAAAAAGAAAATATATTAGCTTGGTCTGAAAAAGCTATTATATGGCTATTTGGATAAAACCGAAGTGGCCATTTCATTATTTAGTAGATTTGGTTATAATTTTCAGACAAAGTCATTTTTTAAATAGAAAAAAAAAGGAAAGAAAGAACTCATAGGCATTCTGCTATACCACCCATGTATTAACAGCCTCCACTCTAACTTTACATATTGAGTAGCAACAGTGATTTCTTTTTCTATCTTCATTGTAACTTTTCTTAGTGTATTTTAAAATATTAGCTGACATTAACACTGATTTATGTAACAATTATTGAATCTCTCTCTTTAAAACCTAAATATTTTAACAGCTTTCACAGCAATAAGCATAATAGAAACCAAATTCTTTAACTTTTAATGTACATCTTTTAAACATTCTGAACACTCTCTTCCGAATCGAAAAGTTCTTTCTGGCTTGTGTTTGGAGCTGGGCATAGTTATTAATTCATTAGGGAATGGTGGATCCACTCTTAGGCTCTTCTGTTTTCTTCCACCCTGGGAGCCAAGGAGAGAGAGGAGGGGGTGGGGGAGGAAAGACAGTGAGGGAAGAAGGAGACAGGAGACAAAGCCTGAGAGGGAAACGATGACATTAGAGGTGACACATAGCTATCGTGAGCTTCCTCGGTCTGAGGGGAAGAATAATGAAGGGTTTTCCGTGCCTTCTACAGCCTGAGGACAACCCTATGGCCACAGCCCCTTTTCTAATCCCATTTTCTGTGTGCTGCGTGTCATAATCTGTAAGGCACCGGTTCCAAGTGGAAACATGGAATCCAGACAGCAACCGGGTCTTGTATTTATTTGCACTCTAAAACTGCAGTGTGTGGGAAAACTCACTCCTGAAAAACAGAGAGGGGGGCAACAGAAAAACAATAGCATGAGTACGTTGACATTAAAATGGCACCACTGGACCCAGCAAGCCTTCACATTTAGTCCTCTAATTTGTAGCAGCATTTCTACCAATGATAGAAAACTTTTATAAAAATCTCCCCCCTTTGGACTTTGTTTCTTGCAGTTTAGGGCCTTGTGTAACAATAAACAGTTTTCCTAAAGCCTGATCGACTCTAAGCACCCAACGTCTACCAAACCATGGAAGGCCACAGCAGCACACTCTTAGTGGGAGTGAGGCAGGACTGTTTTCCTAGATGCAGGGACTTGGGAGGCAGCTTGTGAAAAGCAGCAGGGTTATATACTGCGTGCTTTGTCTGTGAAAAATGGTAATAACTAGGAAGAAGAACCTGTGCAGAAAGCACATTGAAATAGAAATTTACCAACTTTCTCCCACCAACCTGGTGAGTAGGTCAGTGGATTAAATGATTTCATCATTCTGCAAGGAGAAAGTTGATAGTTTAAAAATGTAGAAAGTCTGTGTGTGTGTGTGTGTGTGTGTGTGTGTGTGTGTGTGTGTGTGTGTGTGTTGAGGGTATGAATAGTATTTGTAAACTTCCTGAGAATTTGAGGCGAAGAGGACCAGATAGAACGAAAATGAGGAGATGATTCATTAGTGTGACAGTAGAGAGGGAGAGGGCAAAGCAGAGAAAGTGGAAAACAGGCAGAGACTTCTGGGGCTAGCATTCATGTCTGCCTGTGTGCTAGGGAGTGTTCTAGCTCGATTTTAAGCCAATAGTTATTGGAAAGAGCCTGTTCTAACTATTTACAAATGCTGATTATTCATCTTAGCTGTAAACATCTTGCTGATCTAGAAAAGTGGTGTGATTGTTGTTGAAAAAATCATTATTTAGACTGTTAGTCATTTTAGTTCTATGGAAAATATGTTCATTTTTTTTATTCCTCCAAAATTTGGCTAATGGAGATGTGTTAAAAAATTTATTATAACATTTTATTGTGAAATTTTACTTATTTTTTTGTAAATATAAAGCAAAAACAGTAACCCTTTTTGAGTCAGTTTACCTACTGGAAATAAATTATGACAAAGTATTAATAATGTTATTAAAACTATTTTTTATAAAATAGTTAAAATAGTTTAAAATTTAAAAACTGCTGGAAGAGAGGCTTTTAAAAGAATATGAATTTAACTTTTAAAATTCTCCATATACCATTGACTTTCTTTTCTTGTGGGCAGTTTGGATAGACATAGTTTCTTTGTCATTTCACTCTCTAGGACTACAAATTTACTATATGCAATTATGTAACAATTTCAAAAGAAATTTCTTAGTTCACTTTGGATTTAATTGGATTTCCTGGCTTAAGATTAGAGAATTGGTTAAAAAATTCACAAATACATACTGAACATTTTACAGTAATTATGCCTATTGGAGCAGTAACAGGAGTTTTCAACTTTCAAAAAGTATAAAATAAGGATATGGATAAAAAAATATGCTGACCTAACCAGTGGACATGTAACAACTTGGTCAAAAGGCTATTTGGTTGTTAAAATTCTTTAAGCATATTTTCTGGTTTCTGGAACTTAGTTATAATTAGATATGGCCTATTAAGTCAGAGGAAGAATGATGAGCCATTCTTATCCAAAAGAAAACCATTTTTTTAAATCTGCATTTTTTCACTCAGATTATAATTAAGCTTTCATTTCTAACAAAATTTATGAGTTCCCATTAGAATATCATTATTTTTACCCTTTTCTATCTGGTAGTTATTTATAAAGAAAACACAAAAGCCTTACAAAGAGAACATTTCAGGTCATTTATTATTGTGTGTATTTAATGGAATTTTGGCTCACTTAGTACATCCTCATTTCAGAAAAATTAATGGATACACCAATGGATAAATAAGCAGAATTATTTGTGTGCTTTATTAAGCTAATTATCAATTTTTTAATGATAATATTATAGTTAGGTCTCTAGTTGCTTTATCTCAGAATAATGTGAATACTGTAATAGGTATTATTTTATAATTTCTGATAAATTATGGATACAGACTTTGGTTTCATTCCAATGTTGTCACTAACTAGCTTTATGATTTTGGACAATTCACAATTTATTCAGACTTCCGATTCCTCATCTCTAAAATGAGGACAGGGGAAGAGGCACTCTAAAGTTTCTTTAAATTCTAAAATGTCATGATATAGGAAGAATTTGCATGAATATCTATGAAGAGAACCATAGTTACCTTTTTATAATGATTGAATCAAATTGAACATTGATTTTCTTTTCAAAACTGTCAGAATTATTCTTTAAAATAATTGAGGTATTCTTAATGATTCTGACCACTTTATTTGGTCTTGCTTCCTATTATCTGATAGTTGTCTAAAAGTAAGAAGAGATACGTCACAATAGTTTACAATAACTTAGAAAATAACATCATACTTTGGTTAGTTAGGAATCTATTGGCTGCAAGTGATAGAACTCCAACTCAAATTACCTTGAGCAAAATAAGGAGAAGATTTTAATTCTGGTCATCCACCAAAGGGTGGATCAGCTTCAAGGAACAGGTCGATTCAGGATTTCAAGTGATGTCCATAGGGGTTTGTTTTTCTATCCCTTTGCCCTATTTTCCTGTTGGTTTTTTTCTTAGACAAGCAGGTTGTCAGTATGAAAGGGAGTCCCAAGAATATATTCTTTTGAATCTTGACTAAAAGACACTCTCCTAACAAGATTATATCAAATCTTATTAAATACTCTGGCTTTCATTAGGCCATGTACTCAACCAATCCTTGTGGATAGGGATAGAGTACTCTGAGTGGCCAGCTATGAGTTATAGAATCACTATGCGGCCATAGGCAGGTTGATCCCACCCAAGTCACCAGAGATGGGGTCTCCAAAAAAAGTAATATTCTGTTATTAAAAGAGCCCCGGACACACTGAAAAGACACAACAAAATGACAAATTAACAAAAGGTTTTATATTGAATGTGTTTTTTGACAATTGAAGAATTTTAGCCAAATACCTAATTTGTCAACACACTTGGGGGAAAAGAAACAAAAACAAATAACAACTTGTAGTTGAATGACTTCAAGTTTTTCATTAAACCATTTAGTCAGGCAGATGTCGGGACCTTTCTAGGACTAATTCAAAATTGATCTGTCCAAGGATTCAAAAACTTGGCTTTACTCATGCTTTTATTTCATTTTTTAAATAATTTATAGTGGCGAACCTTTGTGTTTCTCCAAGGTATTTAAGATGGGCACCTTGATTTTTTTGCTTAACATTTAAATTTACTAATATTGCCATTTTGTTCCTATTTTACACAATAGAAAGTGGAATTTGAAATGATTTTCAGCACGTTTAGGTATTTTTCAAAAGCAAAGAAGAAAATGTCATCTTTTTCAACTTCTATCCACTGTTATCTTATGTGACAAATGTGATTTAAGCTTTCTCTTGGTATCCATTCAGTATTGACTGAACTTTATTCTAAACCACAGGAATATTTTGAATCATATGTTATATAGCAGTCCGGACAACATTTACTTTTGTCATTCACTATAAAAACACAGAGACTAGGGGCAAATGTCACTCAATTGTTATTAGTTATTAATAATTAAAAGCAGAGAGCTTTAAATTGGCAAAAGTTCTATTTAACAACACATAAAATTAGACTTAAAAACACCTCACTGATGCAACCTCATCAGGTGATGTTCAAGGCAGCACCACATACAGGAAAGGAAGTGCACTTGGCAGCACAGACCTGGTTCCACACCCAGCTCCTTCTGTTACTGGTTGTGTCACTCTCAGCAATTGCTTAGTTTCTTTTCATCATTCTTATTTGCAAAATGGAGAGAGTCATAATTCTCCTTCACACAATTCATATCAATAGAGACTTGAAGAGTCAAACTGCCAATTTCTAGCATAATGCTAACAATTTAATAAGTATTATTTAGTTTTTTCTTCTTTTTATTTCCTTCCTTTATTCTAGTCTTACCCTCTTTGTCCTCCTCCTCCTTCTTGTAAATATAGGTAATCACGGATCTCTTCTTTGCCACCTGTTTTAAAGAATAAGTATGTTCATTGAAGTAACAATTGATTAAATTTACTTAAGAGGAAAAAATGCCTGGTAATAAGAAAATATCTAGATGTTTCCTTATGTTGAATTAAGAATGACAAGGTTTAAACTATATGCTACTTAAATGACTTCCACCTAGTTTTCTCTGGACAAAAAGGTAGTCAAATGAAATTATTTCATTGCTAAATGCTTACAAACTAACGATTCGTTATATGTTTGCAGTCTAATTTAGCTAGAAGAAAGGGTAAAAAAATCTAGTAAAATGCCTTGCTTTCTTTAAATTCTTTCTATACAATTTGACAGTTGAAAAAGTTACAAGAAATGAGAGAACAGAATGAATATGTATATTTTGGCTTTGGAAGTAGAAATAAGCTTTACATAGACTATTCTACTAACAGAATTAGCCCTGGGTATGTTTAGTTCACAGTACAAAGTTTTGAATTTTTTAAAAAGCTCTTTTTGTTGATAATATTTTTGTTATTAAAAAAGATAATGATTTTTTCCTGAAACTTTTTTGACACACAAAAAAATGATACAGCAGTTTTGTTTTTTTTCTGAAAGACATTTTAAAGAATGAGATTTCAAATAATGCCTCTGTACTTTTTTAGATTATAGAAAGTTCTTGAATTTTAGGCAATTAAACAGAACTAAGGAAAATTTAGGGAGTTGTCTCCTGTGGCACAGTAGCAATACTTCCCTAGACGGTGGCATCAAAAGTCAGGCTTCCATCAAGGGGACTGAAGCTCAACAGAAGCTCACTGCTGGGCAGTGGTGGGCCTGTACTTTGGGGCTTTAATTGCTCTTTTGCCCTAGGTCATGCCTTGCTGTTTCAATTAAACCTCTGGTGTGCAGAATCCCTTGTCCTCTTCTTTTGGCATTTGATCACCTAATGGAAAGGAGCCTGTTCCTCAGGGAAATAACTTTGGGCAGCGAGAATCACTCTCCCCAATCCTCTCTCACTATGTCTCTCCTCTGGAAAATCTAATTTTAGTCTTATTATAGCAAATCAAATGTATAAAAGGAGTAGAATTGGTGTTCATTTCTCTGCTCCTATTATTGCTTTCGATGCAAAGTTTTTAACCAGCAAGGGGAAAAGAGTTGATTTAATCATAACAGTTTAAAATTCATGTATAGGGAAAAAAGTCAAATGGAAATGTAAGTCTGGAAAGCATTAGGATATATTTGGCTCCAGCCTCTGCAATTGAGTAAAAACTATAATTTTGAAAAAAATCTTGAATTTTCAAATTAGTAACCTACCTTATTTTAACCATACATTTTAATTATGTGGACTCCCAGTAGGCATGGGCTAGGCTCAAGACAGTTGCCGTGTAGCACAGCAGGTGAGATATGTATATAAATAACTCTAATGTTAGGTAAATGTAATGAATTATTATTGAAAAAGTTATATTGACAAGCTTTGGGAGTTCAGAGAAAGGAGAGATTGTTTTTTTTGGAAAGTGAAGCAGGGAAAGTGAAGGATTAGAAAAGCAAAAAGAAGCACATGCAAGAAGCTAATGATCTTTGAGAAGAATCTTGACAGTTAACTAAGATATAAAAAAACAGTAAAATTTCAAAAGCAATGTAATATTTCAAAGATATGATGTGATAAAATACCATTCATCTTAACATAACTATTATGAATCTAGTTAAATTAATTAAATGATTTCTAAACATCTTCATAGAGTCTATGTATGTTTTTACTGAGTAAGATTAAAACTTTTATATATATGCATTTGTATGGGTGAGTATGGGTTTTAGAAGCCAGTATATGCATTTGATTATCAGTCTCTTTCAGTTTTTATCTTCATGAGGAATTTTAATCTTTGCCTATTCCAATTCTTTGCTAAGTAAAATGCAGCCACCATGGCCTTCTGCTCTTTAAAGCTAAACAAACTAATGTTATATAACTAGGCGTGTCTAGGAAGGTGTAGTCATGAGCTATTTATACCATGTGGCAAATGAGTGATTAATTTATTTTACTGATATTGTTGAAATATTATTTGTGAGTTATTTGATATCCTGAAAAAAATGAGATCATATATGAAAAAGACTTTAGCATATAATTGTTTCTCTATTTTGATCCCAAGGCAGCACATTTTACCCAAATAATGTTTTGTGAGTTGAAAAGGTTGGAATTTGGTTTAAAACTTTTAACTTATGGATTTTATAAAAATTTCAAATTAACTAAGCAAATAGATTAATCACTTCTTATTTGAGGGGGAAAATACATCATAGTCCTGGAACAGTATCAAGGATAACTTAATTCACTGGCTGCTTTTGAAAGAATAAGTACTGTTCAGATTTGTGGTTAGCAAAAAAAAAAAAGAGTTATAGTTGAGTTTAATTAACTAGAGTTTAATTTATTATTTATACTGTTGGAATTTCACTTGAACAATATGATAATAAACAGGTAATGGAAAGTCTGAAAAGGAATAATGAGTGACAGATGTTATTTAAATAATTTACATAGGTAGAGGTATCAGAACAATAGATCCAGAAGGTGTTTACACACTTTTACTACAGCAGTTCATTACTAGATCTGAAAAGTATCAAAAAATAGAGAAGTTCAAATTTAACATTTTGAAGTACTGTACATACTCCAAATGAGAAAATGCTTCTATATATTAGTAGAATGTATGCTTCTAATAAAAGCTATACATATGAAATATACTCACCAATATTATGTAATATATCTAACACACACATTATAACACAGTTACAATATTTTAGTATATGATAATTGTAATAATATGGAAAACATGCTTAAAACAAGGGCATATACAAAATGATGATATGCTAATTGGGTGGCATGCTTATGGTATATTATTTTTATGCTAATTTAAAAATAAAACAAAAAACTTATTTTTGTGGAATTTTTAAAGATAAACTTTTTAATATTACTGTGTCTTTTGAGAAATGAAAAAGGGAAGAGAATTTAATATTTTACTATGAACATGATCAACTCTTCAGTTCAAGTTTTCAAGTATGGGATTTATTTGCAAGTGAATTATAATTAAATGGGAAACTAAATATATTCCCATGAATTTAATATTAAGAGAAAAAATTTCAAGATACATAAAAGTCAAAGTTCTCACCATAACACCAACCAGTTGTATTTTTGTCACAGTATAAACACAAATTGTAGATATTGGAAATATACAGTGTGCTTCATGCAATGTTTCTTCGGGAAATTTGCATGTCTGCCCTATTCTGTGTTTCCAAAAATATAATTTGCCTTGGCATTGCTTCACTGTGTTGATTTATTGCCTTAATTTACTAAAACAGAAAACAGTGGAATAAAAATGCAGAAGATTGTATTTCTTAGGAATATCCACCAGCTCTTAAGGTAAGTATATTTTCTAAGACTAAAGGTAACATAATTAAATAGAAAATCTGGAGGATGATACTTGATGCCACCAACAACCATAGATGTGGAAGGGAACATTAAACATTAACATAGTATCATACCAGATTTATATATTCACTTTTTACTTAGAAAATATACACAGAAAAATTCTTTTTTTTCAAACTGCTCCTTCTCTGATACCTTTCCAATCAAATAAGTGTGAGAGCATTTTTTTTTTCTTTTTGTGAAGAGAATGGACCAGGAAACTTCTTCTCTAATCCTGTTGAAGGTACAGTTGCAAGAAACCTAAATAACTAGACCTAAGGGCTGAGAATTTGCCTAAATCAAGCCTTGCAAAGGATCATAAGGTCCCTCCACTTCTTTCACTCTACTTTCCATTGTATATTGGCTGATTTCATAACAGGCTATAAACTGTTATGGTTCATAAGGTGCTAAGTGTTAGAAGTTTCCTTTAATTGGAAGTAATAATCTAAAACCAAAAGACTCTTGAAGTTTCGTCAAGAATTAGAAATCTACTGTGTGGCATACAGTCTATAATACTATATTGTATACCTAAACATTTGCTGAGAGGGTAGATCTTATGTTGCAGTCTTATCACATAAAATAACATCAAGTAAACAAAGAAGGTAGGAGAAAAATTGGGGAGGGTGATGGAAATATTTATGGCATAGATTGTTGTGATGGTTCATGGGTGTATACTTATCTCTAAACTCATCAAGTTGTATAAATTAAATGTGTACAGCTCTTCATAAGTCAACTGTACCTCAAACAATGACTAAAAAAGAAAGATACAAAAATTAGGATATTGGGTTCATTCCTTCTTTTTCGATGCTTGAACATGTCTACTATATTGAAAATGTTTCTTATAGTTTTCCATTTTGACTGTCTCCTGACTTAATGGGGAAGTACACTCATAAATATTTAGAGATAGGTGCCTTTTGTGCACACAAACTTTTACAGTGTTAACTTATAAATGTATTCAAATTTATAAAAGCATGCATACTAAGACTATCTTAAGGCTATTTTCAATAATTCAGCTACTTCAAGGCAGTCATTTAACATAACTCAGGTCAAACTTTTTTTATTTTAAAATGAAAAATATGTCAGTACTAGTTTCAACCATGAAATTAAGCAGTTTCTATCCAGAAACAAGTCATACAGTGGGTCTTATGAAAAAATTTAATACACCCTCTCTCATATTTTAGTATCAATATTTATTTTCTTTTTTGGAATCTGTGTTTTAGGGGTGATTGTTTGGATTATGTCTACTGCTAGCTAAGAGTTGCATTTTCTTGATGATGTGAAATGAGATAGTATTATTTTATTAACAAATTAGATTAATCAACATTTATGCATATCTAATAATTTTTGAAAGCTACTTATGAGGTAAACTAGTACAAAAGAATAGCTTTTATTTTAGTGGAAACAACCAAACCTATTCTTGGACTGTCTTCAAAGCAAGTGTCGTTTGGCTGAAAGAAAGGAAAAAACAATTAGTTTACTCTGAGCTGAAACTTAAGTAGGGTTCAGGAAATGGAATGGCTATTATTAAGGGCAGAGTTTCAGTAGGCTAATGTCTTAAATTTTGTAGTAATCAGAAACTATGCAGTCATTGATTTCGGGGTATGTATTCTATTGGATGAAAAGATTAGTGTCCTACTTTCAAAGAAATTTCATAGAATTTCAATCTTTCTTTTGATTCAGGCCTATTCTAGGGAAAGGAAGTCTTTAGTTTGAGTTTTGAGACAGACCTCATTAATGCAAATTAGTTTACAAATCTGTAGTGTGTAAAAATTTGAGAGCGGGCAAGTTAAATTTGTAAGTTCCCTGACTTAGAGTAGACTTCATGCAAAACACACTTTCTCCTTTACTAAGTTGATGATGTTACAAAGTATGAAACTCACAAATAATATGAAGTTTCCTCAAATGGTCTGAACTTATCTTCCTAGAATCAGGAATGAGAGAGTAGAAGTTTTCTCACTTAGTTTATTGCCCTCTCTGGAAGGGCAAGACCCACATTGTAGTTCTTAATTTGAAGGTTCAGATAGGTTCAACAGATTTGTCAAGATACTGTTCTTTTGTACTGTATGTGCCACGTACTCAGCCAGACACTTCTGATGGTTGCAAAGTCATAGGTAGGAAACTCTCAATGAAGACTCAAGAGCGCCACAGAAACCTTCTGAATCGAAATGACAATTCCTTTTTGTTGGATTTTGGTTGACACGCAAAATATTTACCCAGGAGGTTTCTCTCATGTAATTTTGTTTTCTCATAGTTATAATATCATATGATCTTGTTATTGCAGAACAACACGCCTTAAGTTCATGAGCTGAAGTTCTCTTTTGCCTGTACAGTTATTTTTTTCTCTCTTGATTGCACAGGATGCTTCAGATGTCCTAAGAATTTCTTGATTTGTATTTCTAGTTACTATAATTGAGATATTTTTCTTATTACAATGGCATCTGAGGAAAAGCCACATGTTGAGTGAGCCAAAGGCAAAACTTGGATATTTTACTTTCTTTTTTAAAACTAAAGGCTCTCACCATTTTGGTTCTTTGGTACTCAATTGATGATTATTGTGAATGAGTTGTAGGCCCAGTCTAATATTGCTACAGGGCTAAACTCTATGTTTAAACGTTCTGCAAATTGCCTAAGGATAGTAATTGAATTTACCCCATCATTGATACACATAAAGCTTAAAAAGAAAAATATTCAGTGCATAATAGTACCTTATGCATGCTATTTATTATTATTAAAACTTTTCATTTTGTCATTTATCATGACCCTTGTGGGCACTTTCCTTATCATAAAATGTAAGTGACATCTAATGTAGGTAAGCATCTTGGTTTTGTTCACTGAGCTAGTCTAAATATCTAGTAGAGGGCCTGGCAGATAATAGATGCTCAACAATGTGTTAAATGAAAGAGTATTATACTGTTTCAGTCAGGCTGTTGGCCTACCACCAGTCTTTGACCTCAACTTGATACCACTAGGTTTGCAAATACTATGGTGTGATCAAACCTACTCCAGGAAAATGCTTTCGACTCTCTTCTACATGGTCAGAGGAGCCATGATGACAGAGGTACCTATTTATTTAACTGAAACTCATGGTCAGGAGAGTTCCCCAAAGCTTGCTTTTTGTGCAGAGAGAGCATGAAAATTCTATAGCAGATAGGAATTTTAGTAAAGCCTTACATTTGGCTTCTATAGGCTACATTTTATAAAGCTCTTTGCTTTTGAGAACTTTGCATTGTGGGTATTGTCTTTGGCAGGAAATTGTAAACAAAGAGAGCTCATATATTAATTTATTTTTATAAATTTATCATTTTTATAATAGATTGTTAAAACTTAGATGTAATGACAGAATATTAAAGGATTTAACATATCTGAGATCTGAGACCTATTCCAAGGCAAATCTGTGCTCTTTAATCTTTTAATTGTTAAGAAGAAAGATGATTTTATAAGAATAAGCCATTTATAAATAAATTTTTAAGTGGATATTAGAACTGAAATTTTTTTTGACTGATGCATCAGTAGGCTTGATATGGCTGAGGAAAGAATGAGTGAACTTGAAGATGTCAAGAAAAATTATAGAAATTATGCAAACTGAATAAGAGAAATTATTTAAACTGAAATATAAAGTGAAAAAAAGTTCAAAATAAATGAAAACCAAAAGATAACATTTGAGAGTTGTGAGACAATATTAAATGGTCTAATATATATGTAATTAGAGTCCTAGAAGAGAATAAAGAGAGAATGAATCCAAAAACTATTTGAAGAGATAAAGGTTGAGAACTCTCCAAAAGCAATGAAAAATATAAAACCACAAATCCAAGATGCTCATGTAACTGCAAGCAGGATAAATACCTAAAAGAAAATAACCAAATAAACAGAAAATTTGAAACATCATTGTAATAAAAAATAAAGAGATAATCATGACAACAGCCAGAGAAAAAGATATTCAAACAAACAAAATCAAATTGTTGTAGTCTTCTTGTTAGAAATAATGACAGCCAAAAGACAATAGAGTGGTATTTTAGAAGTATTTAAGGAAAAGATACATCAAATCAGAATTTGATGCCCAGTGAAAATAAAAATGTTTCAAATAAAAGTTTCAAACAAAAATTAGAGAGTTTATTGCCAGTAGAGCTTCCATATAAGAAATATTTTAAAAATTTCTTCATGTAGAAAGAGTATAATACTAGCTGGGAATTTAGATTTAAAAAAAAATGAGAAGTGCCAATAATATTAAAAATAAAGGTAAATATAACATTTTTACTTATTTTTAATCACTTTAAAAGACAATTGACAGTTTAAAGCAAAAATAGTGAAAATGTGTTATAGCATAAATTATAATACAGTATATATATAAATAGAATGTAAGAAAACAAAAGTACAAATTATAGGAGATAGGAACTGGAAATATATTGTTAGAGGCTCCTGTATAGTAAATGAAGTAACAATATTATTTTAAAACAGACTATGATGTTAAAAATCTATAGTGTCAACTTTAGTGACAACAATTAAATTTTTTAAGATGGGAGTATAACTAATCAGTCAGTTTTGGAGAAAAAACTAAATAATAAAGAGTACACGTTTAAGTGACTTTAGGAAGGAGAAAAAAGAACATCTGGAAAATAGAAAACAACGAAAAAGTTGGTAGATTTAAACCCACCATATCAATAATTATCTTAAAAAATGGTTAAAAAGCAGAGATTGTTAAGTTGGATAATAAGACCCAGCTATATACTCTCTATGAGAAACTACTTTCATATAAAGACATAGATCTTTTGAAAGTAAGAGGATGGAAAAAGATATACTGTACAAATACAAATCGAAATAAAATGAAGGGACCACTTTAAAATCAGACAAAATAGACTTTACTCAAGAAATATTCTTGAGAATTAGGGAGATATTACATATTGATAAAGATGTCAGTTCATGAGGCAGACATAACAATTTTAAGTGTAGCCGGACTACAAAATATAAAGCAAAACCAATAGAAATAAAAAACTCCCCTACTATAGTTGGAGATGTCAACATTCTTCTCCCAGTGATAAAATAGAGAGAAAATAGCTGAGAATGTAGAAGATATAAACAACACTATTAACCAATATGCTCTAGTTGACATTTAACATTCATCAAAATAGACCATATTCTGGGCCACAAAACAAATCTCAACAAGTTTTCAAAAATTTAAATCTAATAGAAAGTACATTCTCTGGCTACTCAAGAATTAAACTAGAAATCAATAACAAATACATTGAAAATTACTAACTATGTGATTAAACAACACACAGGCATACCTCGGAGATATCGTGGGTTCAGTTCCAGACCACCACAGTAAAGTATCTCAATAAAGCAAGTCATGATTTGTTTGATTTCCCAGTGCATATAAAAGTTATGTTTACACAATGCTGTAGTCTGTTAGGTGCAAAATATTGTGTCTAAAAAATTACATGTACCTTAATTTAAAAAATACTTTATTACTAAAAGGTGTTAACCATCATCTCAGCCTCCAGTGAGTCGTAACTTTTTTGTGTGGTGGAGGGTTCTCCCTGGATGTCGATGGCCACTGACAGGTCAGGGTGGTGGCTGCTGAAGGCTGGAGTGGCTGTGGTAATTTCTTAAGATAAGACAACAATTACAGTAGTAACATCAAAGATCATTGGTCATCGGTCACCATAGCAAATGTAATAGTGAAAAGATTTGAAATATTGTGAGAATTACCAAAATATGACAGATACATGAAGTGAGCACATGCTCTTTAGAAAAGTGACAGATAGACTTGTTCAACACAGAGTTGCTACAGACCTTCAATTTGTAAAAAATGCAGTATCTTTGGAGTACAATAAAGTGAAGCACAATAAAACAAGTTATGCTTGTACTTCTAAGTAGCTCATGAATCAAAGGGAAAGTCACAAGGGAAGTTAGAAAATATCTGGACTAGAATGAATATGAAAATATAACATTAAAAATTGGGGCTGCATGTGAGTGCATAAAATAATAAAAGGAAATTTATAGCATTAAATTCTTATGTTAAAAACAAGAAGTTTTTCATCAATATTCAAATTTTCATCTTTGAAACTAGAAAAAAATAGCAAATTAAACCTAAGGCATGTAGAGTGAAGCCTGGTCAGACCCAAAAAAAAAAAAAAAAAAAAAAAAAAAGTGAAAAATGCAAAACAGCAAATAAGGTAAATTGATCTAAAATTTAAATAAATAACACTCAAAATCCTAACTGAATTGTTTCGTTTGTTTGTTTGTTTGTTTGTTTTGGAAGAGAGGGAGATAGTTACTTGAAAGGCTGCCGCTCAAAACTATGTGAAATTTATACGGAAGGGCCTAGAATAGGCAAGATACTTTAAAGCAGTGGTCACGTTGACACAGGTAAGTTAGAAAGTTTTTGAAGATGCAAGTTGATCTGGGCCTCGAAGGATGAGTAGGATTTGAACAGGTAGATATTATAGGTGAGGACATTCTAAGCGTAAACAACATGCAGTTGGGGAACTATGATTAGACTGGTTTGGCTAGAACAGAAGGTTTTCTGTATTGAGAGGATGGGGAAGATGGCTAAAGACCAAACAATGGACTTCAAATGCCAGATGCAGGCAGTTGGTTTTTACATGGGGCAGTGGAAGTGAGGATATAACGTGATGCAAGTGATAACGTAGGCCAGTGCCTAACACAGATGGGAGCGAGGCAGTAGGAAGGATGCGAGCATTGTCTCTCCATAAAGTGGGAATGTGGGAGCCTTCCTCAGAAAGGTGGAGATGAATGTTCCCAATGTTACGAATGGATGATTGAATGTGGAGGCGAGTGAGGCGAGTCAAAGATAACTAAGATTTTAACTCAGTAGCTGGAGCAATGGTGGGAGGTCGTTTACATAAGATCTTTAGTACATAAGAGGAACATAAGGGAGAAGTTTGGGAGAAAATAATAAACTTGGAACATGTGAAATGTAAGTAATGAGCAGTATAATTCACATAGAAATGGTCAAGTGGCAATTGGAAATGGAGAACTGGAGCTTCTCAGAAAGGTGTTTGTGTATGTGAATGAATCTGGTGATGTTTGAAGTCCAAGTTATAGATGAGATCTTAGAATAAGAATTTAATGAGAATAATAGAGGGCTGGGGACTGAGTCTCTGGGAACGCCCACATTTAGGAAGTGGAAGGAAAAAAAAGGAGACAGCAAAAAAATCTAGGACAAGGTTATTAGAAACATGTGGAAAACCAGAAGAGGCCGCTTTCAAGAAGAGGTGGTAACAGTTTGAGCTGCTACAGATTGTAACGAATGGAGGCAAGGCAATTGCCTTTCGAATTTGTGGTTGGAAGATCATGGACCACAGGAACACAGTTTCAGCGAGGTGGGGGAAATCTTCCCAGCCCCAGCAGAGTGTATTGGTGTTCATTCCCAAACATTTTGAAACAAGAAAGAAAAGAAAGAAATTGCATTATAGATAGAGGAAATAAAATGTCATTTATCAGCCAGGTAGTTTTAAATTATCCTCAAAGATGGAAGGGAATTAGTTTAAAGTAATATTCATAAATGGGAGGGGACTTAGATATTATTTAGTTCAGAGATAGTTATGTGACGACTGCCTGGGGAACAACTGTGGTGCCCAGTCTCACCATACCTATAGGTAGTTTTTGTGTGGGCAATAATGTGATTTAAAAAATTGAATTAGGTTTGGATATTTATAAATGGAACGATTTTCCATAAAAAATCCATTATGTCTAGATTATCTTGAAAAAATTGGAAATTTGGCAGCACTAGGCTATAATCTTGGATGGCATTATTCAGCTGGAGTCGAATAGGACCTGCCCCTTGGAGGGGCATGTTTTTGTCACTTAGCCAGGTCCCCACTCTGCATGGATCTCTCCTTTAGACAACCTGCTGGATCCTTGTAGGTATTTTGAATTAACAATCCATAATTAAGCCCAGCTCCTTCATTTTATAGGAGACAGTAGCCCATTTTGGACTTCGTGACCTGTCCCAGTCACATGTCTGGTCAGTGGAAGGATCTATTTTAGAGCCTATGTCTCCTGATTCTTGTTTCGGGGGGCCTCCTACCTTGTTAACTCATTTCATCTTTCTCTGGCTCAGTGGTCTCCTAGGGACTGGCCCGTGGCGTTTCCGCACCTTCCCCCGCTTCTAGTGTTACCAGATGACCCCTGCACAGTTTGTCTGTCTCTGATCCTGACTAGACTCCCATCTCTTTTTTTGGTCCAGATGCTGACAAAGGTGATTCCTCCTTGAATGAGAAGGAAAACTTCTGGCCACCAAGTTCAAGCTCACTCTTTGCAGAACTTTGGTGTAATGTGAGGCATATAAATTCCCCATAAGGTTTCTTTTATGGAGATTTTTGAGGCCTAAGTGGAATGATGTTAAACAATGACTCTCATGCATTGCATCCCAAAGTAGAAAATTAAGTTTAGGTCACTGAAATGAATGCCAGATTATTCTCTCCCAGGTCTTCCACCCAGGATTTATAGTTAGTCTTGCAAGAGAATTTGAATATTAAATTTGAATTTGTATTCTTTTTGCCTTAAGAAGAAAGTTGTAAGATAATATCCTTTCTTAAACTCCTTCTAGATATGAAAATTCACTAGCGTTTTAAAAATATTCCTTTGAAACTTAGGAGAGGTCATGATGCTATTTTAAAAAACAGCTACATTAGTTTTTTCTTTTCACTGCCCCCCAACCCCGGTCTCACCCCTCCACCACTCAATATGAAAAGGCTTAAAAGCAGAGCAACTGATGACCTTTGGCTCGTGGATTTATGGTAGACAGTGGTAATCCTTAATGTTAAAGATATATTGGCCCTGTGGAAACTTGGAAGTACTGTTATTTCAATGAACTATGACTCCTGAGATAAGCGGTATTTCAGAGTGTTCCAAACCAGCCAATTCTTTCCTGAGCTTATCTATTTTGTGTAATGCCTTGCCAAATGCAGTCCATAAGCCAGCTCTGTGTGCAGTAACGGTATGGTTGTTTTCCGCCTTTCTCTAGTGTTTCTGACTTAGTAGGCTGTAGTCTATCAAGTCATCATTAATAAGAATTTTATAAACTGTTTTCCCATGGCACAGCTTAGATCGCCATATTTCCAGCCTCTTTGCTGCCTGATGCACTGCCACATCTTAAAAGTTTCATGACTGTAGACCCCTTTGCCAGTACCACTTTCTCTATTGGTCAGATTGGGCTAAGCCATGGTGCAACCATTAACAAACTCTGGAATCTCCGTGGCTTAGTAAGTAGAAGTTTGTTTCTCAAATCACTGTCCAATGCAGTTGAGGTTGCTTTCCTTCATCTTGTAATGCTGCCATCTTCAACACATGGTCTCCCTGGTTGCCTCGTAGATGATTATGCATTAGGTTTTATGAAATTGGCATAAAAGTGGTATAATGTTTTTCTACATGTCTTTGGCCAAAACTTAGTAACCTGTACCTAATCTAATGATAGGAAGCGCTGATAGCTTTATCTTTCCCTCTCTGAGAAACATAAAATTGGTGAATATCTACCCAACCTTGCCATAATGTAGATATGAATACACCATCACTTTAAACTGTGAGTGACTCTTTCATGTTTTAAAAGAACAAGTACCTCTGACCTTCTGATATAGACTTTGAAGCTCTATAATTCAACTTTATGATTTGACCAAGCATATAAGATGACCCAAGAAAAAATTGCGTGTTCAGAGGGATTAACCTCAAATATCATGTGTTTGTGCCAGGCACATCAAAACAGGAAGATAAAAGTATTTTACTGTGTATGTGAACTTGCTCAAAATCTGTGTGCCAGCAAGCAACAATCAACTTGTATAGTGTACCTGAATATGTCAATGTGACTACTACCAAGTTATAATAGTTCTCTATCCCAACCACACATCTGCTTGTCCAGTCAACTTCTATATAAAATGAGGAATTTCTTTAAATCAATCATGCATAGATAATTTGGCTACAGCATTCAATGGCTATATTCAAATGCTGTCCTACTAACGTCCTGTTATCTACCTAGACGTTTTATTGTTATTGGAACTTTTATTAAAATTAAAGTTTTTGGTTAGTAGGATCATTGACATGGGGAGGTTTGCAATATAATAATTATCAAATGATGGTTAATGAAACAGATAAGAAAAGGCATCATCTCTTGAGTGCTGTATGTTAGTTACTCTTACGAGCCGGTGGGGAGTGCAGAATGCCATCAACTTGAATCAGGCAAGGTAGACTGGTTTTAGTCTTGAAAAGTTTAAGTGTTTGGGTGCAGAGTCTTATCAACTATAAACAATGAAAAGTCGTAAATATTACCCTAGCTTTCTGAGACTTGGTTTCTTCATCTGTGAAAATGGGGATAATAATAGGATGCCATTCTAAGGGCACTTGAATGATGAAGCAAAATGATCTATGTACAGTGTTTAGTACAGTAGCACAGAGGGGGTAAGTATCCTGCTGCTGCTGGTGATGGTAATGGTGACTGCTGGTGGCAGCACCAAGTCAGGCAGGTCAAGCATGTGCTTTTCTTTGGCTGCAGAGAGGCATGGTGATGTGCTGTGTATAGAATGGGCTCCCTTCCTCTGCTCCCCTCAAAAAACATGTCTACTTTGGTCTTCCTCCATCCTTTTTCCAAGTCTCTTAACCTTTTCTGCTTTTTTCAACATAAAACTCTAGTCAATATGTTTTTGTCATGATCTCTTTTTCCTCCTCTGGCCAATACTTCTGTTTCTTCTCCCTTCAGTTCCTGGCCATTGTGTCGATAGTTTTGGTGTTATTTAATCAGGCCTTTGTCTTTTGCTGACTCTGGTCTAGAGCATTAGGGATAAAAGGAGCTTTTATCATTCTAATTGATTGAGGAACCTAGAATGATACTAGGCAGCTCCAATGTCTGTTTCCACTTCTAGTGCCCAGTCTAATTCATCCCTCTTTTCCTCCTCCCTCTCTTTCTCTCTCTGTGGACTTTTGTTTTTTTAAAATTGAAGGGTCAACAGTTTTCATTGTAAACATATTTTCTTTGTTTTCTAACACCCTCTAATAATCAAACATTTTATAAGTGAAAATTTGCCTTGAAGGATCATTCTTCAATAACTTATACAACCTTTCTTTCTCTTCTTTCCTTTCTGCCTCTTCTTTCCATCCAGGGCCATCTTGCTGCCATACTCTAGGGGATAGTTTTAATGTTGAATTCTGTGCAAATGGTAGCCCTTGTCACTGTGCAGCTAAGCCCTCCCACCCCCATCCAAACTTAGTCTTATTAAAACAGTACTTTGCAGAATCATATTTAATTTTATTACCATAAAAATATAAATGAATTCGAAATTTATAATATAGAGATACTGGAGAATTATTAATATAGATACTACTGTAGGTATATTATTATGATTTTATGAGGTACACACATATGATTACTTGTTGCTTCTAACATGACAATAAATCTACCTGATGTCATTTTCTTCAACAGGAAAATAAAATTGATGATTTTTACAATGTTACACATCTTTACTTGTAGGTCTTGTTACTACTGTATCGTTGCTGAACACCTCATGTCTCATAGGCAAATTTACTGGAAATTCATCAATATGATTGGAGACCCCCCAACCCTTTCAGAAACCCATTTCTCTACGTGGATCACCATGTCTCGAATCCTGTGAGTGATGGCATCACAGAGAATAACAACAGTAAGTAGGGCCTTTGGACAAAGTTATTATTGAGATGGCTGAGAAAATGACTCACATGCTCTCTAACTTCTGTTCTTGCATAATGTCAGCGGCAGTTGCTGATGGTTAGTGTTATTGCCTTTCCAGACCATTTTAACATTTTTGTTTACAAGCTTGCTACTTTGGTATGCTGCGTGCTCTTTTCCACCAAGGGCACAGTATCTGGACTAATAGAGGAAGCATTTCAGAAAGCGGTAGGAGATGGATCCCAGCCTGCACATTCTTTGTAGAAATTATCCAGTCTTGGAAGTTTTATTGTTATGCCAATTCTTGCTGTCTCCACCACAGTGTCATAGTCAAATTTTTACTTTTTCCTGTTTTTAGGAAAGAAGAACTCAGAGAATATTTGCCTGCTCTAAATGCATTCTGATTTTCCCATTGCAGATGCTAATGAAGCAAAATGAAACAAAAATATAAAAGCAAGATAGATATAAATATCAAATGTCTATTTTTTAAGTTCATTTTAGGTTTTCCTTGATTTTTTTTTTTTTTTAATTTCTGGAGCAATAGGTTTGTGTTCGATTTGCAAATCCACAGCATAGCTCAGTTTTGCCTCCTCAGATACGTGTATTAGTGGGTATTTTAAACACTAATGCAATGAGCAAGTATCACTTGAGCGCCCAGCATCTGATCCTCTTTAATGAGACTTGCTACTTCTATGAACTGTTCCTCTTGATGTGTCTGGATCGGCTTTTTCTGGCATGGCAATGAGTGAGGTATAAAGGTTGAGAGCCACTGACCCAAAAGGTGGCTATCATGGAGACTGAGAGATTGAACAGCACAGGACTTGACTTCAGTGATTGCCTAATTTTAAAAAAATGGTTTATTTTCTTTTTTATTATTACTTGAAATGATGTGGGCAATATCTTACAAAATCTGGGTGCTGACTTGGATTAAATGACCATATAACACATGACTGTTGGTTGTTATTAAAGTTTCACATCATTGATAGGGCATTGAAAAATAAAATACAACATTAAAATGTGAAAAAAAAAAGTCTTATATAATGAGATATGTAAAGTTGCCTATTGCAGTGAAATGATGCAATCGCTTTATGCAAATCCACCTTTAGGAAGCGATTTGTTCCTCTCCTTTTATGACCCGTTGTTTATGTTTTAAGAACTTATTGGTCAAGGTTATGATTTTCTGGTACAATACATTTAGTGAAATTAATTCTCGGGAAAAAAACAAGAAATGAGTAAGTCCAGAGGCTTCCCACATTTATACATTCTCATATGACCAACAGTGAGTCAGGTCTGATTAGTAACACATATTCCTGTATTTTTATGTTTATGGGAAATTGTCGAATGTCTAAGAAATTTTTATATATTTTAGTTTCTAGATTATGAACCTATCATAGTGCCATAATACTACCAAAAACAACAACAACAACAACAACAGCAAATAAAACTAAATAAAACCAGCCTGAGCCACAATTCTTCAGAGGATCAATTTGCAAATATTGACAGTTAGTTTCAGAATCCCCAGTAACAAACACCAAGAGGTTGGTTTACTGTGAGAAGATAGATGTATTGGCTGCCACTCTCCGGTGTCTTTAGGACTACATGTTTACCTTTTAATTCTAAAGGGATAGATTTCATGGCCAACTGGGCTAAAATATAACACAGTTCATTCACTACTCCATAATTTTCTTTGATTAAATCCAAGATTTAATCTTAGATGTCCCTCCTTTAAAATGCACACATTTTACCATTAAATGAGCAGTCAAATCTGTTGAGGCTGGAAAGAATCAAGCTATTAATTCAGGTGCAATTGTCTCAAAAAAAAAAAAAAAGACTCTCCAAGGAATGCAAAGTAGATCATCAGCCTGGAGACATTCCTCCCAAGCCTAAAAGTGATAAGTCCTTTACTTTTGCAGGAATATACTCTAAGTCATGACTTATGTAGTTAAGTGTTTATTTCCTCATAAGAGGGTTATTTTTTCTTGGGATTTGTTTTTTTGGCCTTTGTGTCCTCTATGTACATTTCTGATGTGGAGTGCTTTGGCTGTTTGTTTAAATTAGTATGTGCTTAAAGGATTGTGATAGACAATGTGAGAGCATTTCTGGAATTCTTCGTAATGCTCTGGCTATTTGCAAGAACTTTCTTGTTTCCAGCTTGATGGGTTTGGCTGACAGTTGCTGTCTTTCACCAAGTTAATTTAAATCAGTGTAACAAAGAGGTGTGCAATTCACATCTATCTTTAAAGTTAGAAAAATCTAGATATGTTAGCCTCACTTACTGATAACAGGTAATATTTGCTCAGCACTACTGAGCACATATGCCACATACTATGTGCCACATATAGTTAGTCTAATCTTCCTGACGAATTTCTGATGTAAGATGAGAAAACTGAGACTTTGAGAAATTACACAGGTGTCCCAGGTGACACAAATAATAAGCATTGGAGGACTCAGTGCCCAGGCCTGAGAACATTCTCAGCATGTAGCTCTGTGATACTAGAGCTCGAAAACTACAAATTTTTAAGGTTTATAAACCTTTGGTATATTGGAGTATGCCACATATATTCATATCATTTATTAATTCTTCTGAAAAGCTAGTGATGCTTCTTTTTTTTGGCTTGTTTTTGTTTGTTTCTTTGATCCCTGTATGCCAGCACAGTATATATCTGACTATATTCTTTAGAATGATTTTGATGCTCTGCTCACATAAATTAACCTGCAATTTTCCCCATGGGGATGCTGTCTCCCTTCTCTGTCAGACTTCCTTCCTCTCATCTTTCATGCCCAGTTAAGCTATTATTACCTTTTTTGTGACACTTCTCCTGAATCCCCAAGGTGGATTCAGTCTCTCCCCACTCTGCTCTGAGGGCCTTTGGCTCTTAACTACTTTAGAGCAGTTATCAAGTTACTGCATAATTATTAGCATTTGTCTTCTCCCTCTCATTAGGCTTGAATCTACTTAAAGCAGGTGTGTTATCTATTTATCTTACATTCTCATTATGTAGCACAGTTGTGAGAACAATCACAGACAGAGAAACAGCAAGGGGCCCAGGAAGATGAGACATGAAGAAGAGGTGCCATCTCATTCTGTTGCTTTGCCCTTTCTTACAATCCAGTGAGACAGTCCACTTTTAGCTTTTAACTCTTCTAGTAGGAAATGATCGAAAATACTATACTGGGAAAGGAGAAAGATCTCTCCACCCCTTCTATGGGGAGAAAGATCTCTCCACCCCTTCTATGGGCATTCTAAATATTCTACTCCAACTGGCCAGGGAATTTGTACCAGATTTGTATTAATTCCCTCCTCTCTCTCTCTCCCTCTTTTTCTCCCTCCCTCCTCTTTTCCTCCCTCTCTCTCTCTCCAGATTTTTCAGAGGAAAAACTACTGTTCTTTGCCAAATGTGCCCAGCCCTTTTTTTCCTGTTCCATTTGATAAAGCAAAACAGATATGCATTTTACAATCAGAACTTTTTTTCTCCAATAGTGTCTAGCAATTCTCAATTGTCTTGTTATTTTTGAATGATGTTTTTCTTTGATAACTTATGACATCACAGTACACAGGGCATTGTCAGCAGCTATTAGCCAGCTGGCAGGGCATCTGAATATCGTCTCTTGTTCTTTACTTGTGTCACAGAGGTAGCACTGATGAGAAGGTTTTCACAGATTTTTTTTTCTGTTGGAAGCCATGACCACCAGGCAAGCCACTGACTCACTCAGCCGTGAAAGACAGTAGGGAAGGCTCCCTGTACTTGCTGCTGGAACTGCAAATAAGTGCATTGGTTCTGTAGATAAATGTGGCAATAGATATGTATACATATTACAAACACATGCCTGATACATACTTATTACAAAGTATGTGTTAAGGCTTAAAAATATGCAGTCTCTTATTAGGAAATTTCATTTCTAGACTTTTTGATGTCTAAGAAAATACTTAGACACATGTGCCAAGGTGTACAAACAAGCATGTTTATAAAAACAAGTTGTTCACAACAGCAAGAAAATTGTAAATAACCAACCATCCATAACAGTGATTAACTAGTAACTCATGGTGAATCGAGATAATGGAATGTCAGGCAACTATTTAAAAGCATCATATGGAATATAATTAATTTATATTATATAGGGGAAAGCAGTTATTCTACTTTGCCATAGGAAAAAGGATTATAGTTTAATATATTTCAAATGTTTGTCCATATTTACCTATGTATGAATTTTTATTCACTTATAAACAGTCAGAAAATATAAACAAAGTATTAACAAACAACAGTTATCTTATGTTGTGGGATATTGATGATATTAAGTTTTTAATTTTAACTTATTTATTTATTTTATTTTTTTCACTAATAGAGTACCTTACTTGTGTAATGAAAAATGAGTACGTGAAATGGTTTGTATATGAGACAGAGAGTATTACAAACTAGTCTTCAGTATTCTCCTGTTTATAAAAGTTTATGTATGTGAACATATGTTAATAATATTTCATATATCAAATGGAGGAGAAGACAGAGGAATTACGGCTTTTTGGAATGGCTGTCAGTAACCATAGCTGAATTTGCATTTGATCTGTTATTTTGTCAACTTTTATAGAAATATAGCTTTATAAAATTAAATCTGTGTTGTGTTAGCTTGTGGACCCTCTTGTCATACTCTCAAATCTGTGCTACAGATCCAAGATTGACTGTCTTCCATTTGTTCATGGTGCATACAGAAGCCAAAAGAAATAAAAAATAAACCAAAACCCAATATATGTACTAGGTCTATATTTAACTTGGAAGATAATCTAAAAAACCATTAGTGTCCAAGATTCCATGGCATTGAATTTGCTTCTTCATGCTCTGTGCCATTTAAACTTTTATATATTCCTATCGGCAACTCTGTGGCCACATTACAAATAACCTATCAGATTCCAAAGGTCTTTATTAAATGCTTTTTTTCATGCGGAGTGTTAATGTTGTTCCTATAATAAGGCAGAAGTATGTCATCATGGTAAGTTAGGCAACCAGATTTTAAACCTGCTTCTGCAATTGACTGCTGAATGATGTGGCATGAGGATGATGATGTAATAGCAGTAGCCTTAGTAGGAGTGGTGGTAGTAGTAGTAGGTGGTAATAGTAGTACCTACTAGGTCTTCATAATATAACAAAAATAACAGCAACAATAATCTAATTGAACTTTCATCTACCAATCCCTTACTATACTCAAGGAACTCTACTACGTTGTTTTATTTAATCCTAAAATCTTCCTGATAAGAAGATATCATTATTCTCATTTTATATGAGGGTTTAAAGAAATTAAGTGATCTTCACATGGCACACTTAATAGGTGGTAGATGTGGGGATCAAACCTAGGTTATCTCTAAACCCTGTGTTCTTTGTCATTTACACACTTATCTTCCTAAATCTCTTATAATTTCTGTGTCTTTGGTTTATTATTAATAAAATGAGGAGGTTAGGCTAACTAAATAATCAGTATGGTTTCCTGTAATTTTAATAGTCTTGCATTACAGTAGAAAATTGAAGTAATTAAATGGATAAAACCAGATCGCCTGGGTTTATATCTTGGCTTTACAACTTGTTAGTCTTGTGATCTTGCCTAGTTACTTAATCTCTCTGTGATTCTGTAAAACAAAGCCCACAATGACTGCTTCAGGAGATTGTTGTGAAGACTGAGAGAGATAATAAACATACAGTGCCAGACACAGAAGAAGTGCTCACTAAACATTAACAGTGTAAATGGGGGTTCAAATTGAGAGCAAAAGTTTCACAGCATCATCCCTTACTGACAAGGCGACCCTCCTCTCTCTGTCAACCCTTAGTGTTAACCTACGCATGAGCCCTTGGAATGTCTGCAGTAATTTCCTACAACTCCAAATTCCTTAGCATTTCCACTGACCTGGAATATTTAGCTGGAAAAATAAAACATGCATATGCCTCAATATTTTAAATAATTCTTCTACAGTGGCCTTGATGACTTTGACTCAAGGTATGCCAGAATATGTACTCCCAGGGATGTGCATCTATGTGTATATGTCCAGCTAATCCTCTGCACTCTTGACAAGTTGTATGTTGTGGCATAGAGTTGAGGCTCCTTTAATTGTCTGTCATATGGCAAGTCAGGGTCAAGATTTTTTAGAAAAATTGCCTAAACCTGTGTCTTTATTTTCTTATTGATGAAATTTGGCTAAAGTAGTATTTACCTACTAAGGTCATTGTGACTGTAATTCAAGATAATATTTGTGGCTGTCATATTAATTCCTCAAAAAGTGTCTGACAATATTATTAATAATGATTACATTTTTTCATTAATTATTAAGTAACACAAAAGCTGGGGACCATGTGAGCTAGTCTCTGAATAAAGTTACATTCAAAGAAATATAGTTTAACAGACCAGAGTAATTCCAAAGAATCTTAATATTTATATATTCTCTCAAAATACATTAAATAAACTGAATTTCCTTTCATTTTGGTACAAATTTCTCATATCCTGAATCTTAGATCCAGCCAAAGACCCAACAATTTCAAAAGCTAGGGTGGCCAACTCATCCCATTTTGTCAAGGATGTCCAGTTTGATCTCTAAAATCCCCATGACCCAGGACCCCCTCAGTCCTGGGAACATTGGAACAGTTCATCCTACTTTTAACTCTCTAGGCTGACTTCCTGAAGTCCTGGCTTGTGTGGCTCATCTATCTCTTTGTTCATCGTTACATTTCCAGTAGCCTTGTCTCTGCCATCATGGAGGCATGGGGAAAACTTATTCACTCAAACATCTCTTTCCTGCTATACATATCTATGTATTTTTGAGGACATTAAGTCGAGTATTATGGAACTTTGTAACTGAAAGTTCCCTTAAAAAGTCTCTTACTATATTTTGAGACATGGCTAGACATGGCCCAGGTAACTGCAATTAGATGAGGAGGAAAAAACTTACCCATGCATCAGAGTTATGCAGGTCCTGAATGAATAAAATCAGGCCCCCCAAAGATGTTCGTCCAGATTATGGTATCTGAAGCCTCTGTGATAGGCAACAGGCAGTAGTCTTGATTGGGGGTTGGGGGTGGGGAAACAGAAACACAGACACCAGTGATTCTGAAGGGTGAGTGGCAGATGGAGAAGGAAATGCACGGCAGTCTCAGTTTCAGGTAAGGCAGGCAGGCCAGTTGTTATGGGGCCAGACTGCAGCCATAGAACAATTCAGGGACAGGCTTTCACACAGCAGCCATAAAACTGACCTTTCTAAAGGGACCAGAATTTTAGGCAGGTTTCAGGCAGGAAGTCATGAAGGAATAAGTCAAAAATTCCAATTATTTTAACTGGGACACAAGATAGAGACTATATATGAACGATAAGGCAACATCCACTGATCAGTGAAAAGGGTGATGATGCCAAGTTGCAGAATCTTAGGATTTGTTCTTTGAATCTTAATTTTTGCCTAACATTAGGTTTGGTACCAAAATGATAGTTCTTGTTATTTATGGTGAATAGGAATTACCTAGAGTATTTATAAAAATCAGGCACCATTCTTAAAGATTGTAATCCAGGAGATATGCATTTGGTACCCAGAGGATGCATTATTTATGTGCCCTCAGCCTATCATATATTCTGCTAGGGTTTATCCATTTGAGAGTTGATGCACTTGAGGATCTGGGGATGCCAGCTTCAGAGGCAGGAACTGTGGCAAGGCCTGGTAGCCCTCACATTTGTCCACCAGAACCTGAAGGCCAAAGCCAGGACAAGATCCTAAATCTAGTTGTGATCCTGCCCCTCTTTTGATTATGTGTGGAATTCTATGTCACACTTAAATAATATCTTTTGTTTCCTACTCGCTTTCTTAAATATCTGCAGAGGCAGTATGCTCCTTTGTGGGATGCTTCTCTGTGAATTTTGAGATTTTGATTTTGTTCCTAATAAGGAAGTTTTCCCATAACTCTGACTTTGGGAGACCATAAATTAAAGGAACACTATTTTTCAACAAAATTTTCTTTATAACTGCTGGAAATCTCCCAATCATTTTGACAGACTAAACTCAAGCCAGATCTCCCCCAGAAATATGGCCTAGACTCCTTTTAAGCTTGATTTGCTGATGGAGGGTTGGTGATCCAACTGAACCAAAGTCAGGACAACTTGGCAAATACATGTGGTGCTTATTTTTTTCTTTGAAAAATCCTAAATGTGGGCTCTGAACACACAGGTTCTCTACTTGAAATGTGGAGACCAAGGAATAAAGAAAGCTAGGTGTCGTTTTAATGAATGGCTTTAAAAAATCCAGGGAGTTGTAGGGATTGAAGTTAAGAACAGGTCCTATTTCTGACAGGTAAGTCTGACACACATACTCTGAATCTGGCTATAAAAATGAGAATGACTATGAGGTTCGAAAACTAGGGAGGAATGCATTGATACAGATGAGGATGTCAGATTCACTTCTTTAATAATTTAATTTTTAACAATGAAAAGCCAACATGATTACATTGAGTGGGCGATTACCCTGTATCTTGTGATGGAAATAGAGGGAAACAGCACCTTCTCTTAAATACCTAGTCACGCACACAGCAACACACTTCATAGCCCAGGAAATCAAAGGTCCCTTTCTAAAATGCAAAGAATTTTGGAGCAATACGGTAAATATTTCTAAGTTACGTATTTCCAGTAAGGGTAAATATTGAAGATGTACAGTTTTGAAAACAACCTGTTGGTTTTAAAATTGTCATATGGTTTTCACATAGGTTGAAAAATAAGATAAGCAATTCTGTTAAAACCTACTCTATTGTTAATAGCTTCCAAAACCTACTTCTACAAGTTTGCCAAGCACATAATGGGAATAAAGTGTATTAAACCATTAAGGTGTCTGAGAACATTTTTTTTCCACTTTTCTGTAATTCTCACTTTCTCATTCAGGGGGTAATTTTCAAAGAAAATGAGCACTGCTTTGGGAATGGGCTGCTAAGTCAATTGAGACTGAGGCCTTGGGAAAGCCATAGTAGGTAGGTAGCTCAGGTCTCTCTAATGATAAAGAAAACTACAAACAGCACCTTCTCTTAAATACCTAGTCACACACACAGCAACACACTTCATAGCCCAGGAAATCAAAGGTCCCTTACTGATCAAAAACAATCTCTAGCACTTTTCTGAAAGGATGCAATTATGTATATAAGTAAATAATTATGTTTTAATGGCTATTCAGCCTGGTTAGAGAGGGTTGTAAGTATTTGGCACAGAAGAGCCTTTTTATTAGAGAGCAATTAGAAAATCATATATTTAAATTCTACTTCTTAACATGCTTCATTCTGTTCGATTACAAAACACACTTATTAATCCTGTCCCGAGCAAAGCATGGAATAGCTGCTAAGGATACAAAGACACAGAAGTCTCTTCCCCTTAATCTAACATGGAAAATGGGACACATAGAGAGTTAAAAGTTCTCCACTTATAATATTAATAAAATACTTTGTTCAGGCCATGTTCATAGGTCCTGGGGACTCATTTTGCTGGAAATTCAGTACGAATGAGTAACATTTAACTACTTGGATTTATTGATCTAGTATGGAATCCATGCAAACTTAGATAACTACAGGTATGACAGGATAGAGATGGGAAAGAAACAGCTTGATTCTTTGGTAGGGAGGAGTGTTTCAGGTCAGGATGTCCTGAGCATGGAGTTAGGACAGTTGTATCAAATAAAGGAAAGACAACTCAGGCACCATAGACCCAAAGTCTTTTGGAGTCAGTAATTTTTATTGAATTTAATTCAACAAACTTTAATTAAAAGTGCCTAATCTATGCTGAACTTGCAACTCAGAATACAAGTAATCCACAAATAAGGAGGCAAACATATAGAAATAAACATTCCGTAAAAAAGGTATCAAATGGAGAACAGGGCAAGGCTTATGTTTCAGTATAGAGTAACTACTGTCAAAAATAACTCCATACCCCAGTGGCTTAATACAAAGAAAATTTATTTCTTGCTTAGGCAAAAGCCAGTGCTGATGGTCCTGAATGAGCATACTCCTGGCTCTATTTTCTCTAAGCAGTGACTCAGAAACGGGGACTTTTTCGACCTTGTATCTCCACCATCTTATACTTTTAAGGTCACCCAGCTGGTAGCTGGAGGGAAGAATTCATGGAGGATACTGCCCCTGAAACTCAGATTTTTTTTTACATTGATGTCCACATTCCATTGGCTAGAACCAGTTACACGGTGCCACCTTGATGCGAGGCAGCTGAAAAATCACCACAGGGAAGTGGAGCAGCCTATCTGCGGTAACCTCCAGCTGTCTCTGCAGCAGTGCAGTGGGGGGCAAAAGAGAGATCTCTGCACAGAGACAGTGTTGTGTATGATTAACCTTGATAGAAAAGTAGTTCAGCTGTCAGATGAGGGGTGAAGGGGAGAGTAAAGCATTCAGAGCAGCTACCTGACTCTACAGATGGAAATAGGAGACCTCACAGTGGTAGCAGGGAAATGCCCTGCTTTGCCAAGTCTGGGGCATGTTAATAAAGGACAGAAGTAGCAGGAGATGAATCAGGAAAGTTTTGTAGTCATCATCTCATGAGGAGACTTTGCAATCTCTGAATATGTGCTTGGAGGTATTATTTAATTAAATGTGTGATTTAAAAATTTGGCTTCACATTAAATGATAAGGAAAGTTTTTTTTTTTTTTTAATGCTCAGTCCAAGGCCCTTCAACCCACTTAGAACAGAATCAGAAGATGAGGGAATCTAATTTTATAAGTACCATGGAGGGGTAATATGTGCCGCCTACATAGACAATAACTGGACTAAAGTTGTTAAAACGCAGACAAACGTTTAATAGACTTTATTCCAGTGGCAGTTGAGAGAAGAAACAGTAATATTAAAAATGAATTTTTAAAAATCTCATTCTAGCACAGGTAACACAATGATTGACATTGTCTGGAAATGTAATTTTAATCATCATCAAGAATATTTATGAGATGGCTGTTTTGGGATAGGCAGTTTGAGAACAAATTTTTAGCTCAAAAGCACTTAAAGGTTTGTAATATTCTATTAAATGCCGGAGGTGGCCTGATATAATAGAAAGATAGGGGGATATGGAATCAGACCTGAATTTGAATTCCAGTTTACCATTTTCTAGCTAAATTACTTTCTGGGAAAGTCGTCTAGCTTCCTTGAGACTTCATTTCATTATTTGTAAAATAAAATAATTATTTGGGTTTGACATTGCTGGTTGCCTCTCTAATATTCATTCTTCTCCTTCCTATTTTATTGGGCCGGAAATACGTCCTGCTAAAAAGCTTGATTTCCCAGGTTCCCTTAAAGTGAGTGGTGGCCAAGTGACACATTTCCAATGAGAGAGGAGTGAGCAAAGGGGAGAGTAGCCGGCCATGAGGTCAGAGGAGTAATGGGTGGATGGGGCCTTGAGGCTGTTGTAAGGCTTTAGATTTTACTTTGAGAAAGAGAAGCCATGAAGGGTCCTGGGAGATAGATGATCGATCTGGATATTGTGTTGAGGGAAGACTGTAGAAAGACAAAGACAGAGAAAGGGAGGCCAGGTAGGATTTTGTTGTAGTAATTTGAATGGTGGTGTAGACAAGGATGGTGAGCTGTGGACATGATCTAAGTGTCAGATTCTGGGTATATGTTGTAAGGAGAACCAACAAGATTTGAAGATAGAAAGGATGTGGGTGTGTGATTTAAGATCATTATGAAAAAATCTCCATGTTAATTGGCTTCAATAACTGTAAGTGGGGTTGCCCTTAATTGAAATGAAGGCAGCTACAGATAAAGTCTATTTGAGAGGAAAGATCAGGGGTTGAATTCTGTACATGTTGGATTTGATATGCCTGTTAGAAATCCAAGTGGAGATATGAAATAGGCATATTTGTGTGTCTGGAGTTGAAGAAATCCTAGCTGGAGATACAGATTTAGGGATTCCAGCATGTGTCTAAAACCATGAGATTGTATTGAGTCACCAGAGTAAGGTAAATAAAGGAGAAACATGTTATGGATCAATCTACCATTAAGAAATTAAAGAAAAGAGAACATATTAGAAAGGAGACAGAGAAGGGAGATCCAGTGAGGCAGAAGGAAAAGCCAGAGAGTCTGTTGTCCCGAGGGAAAGGGAAACATTTGTGTCACATGCTGCTCGTCAGTCACTTGGCACGATGAGGACTGAGGATTTGCCATTGGATCAGGCACTACACAGGTCATGGGTGTTCTCAGGGACAGCATTTGTGGGCATGGTAAGGGGTGGTGCCTGTAGACATGCCATGGAGGACACTGTAAGGAGAGGAATTGGAAACAGCAGTAGAGATGACTTGTAAGTTTGAAAGCGACCACATAAGGTAGTTGCTAGTGAAAAAGTGGAATATGGGGCAGGGAAATTTGGGGAGTGTGCGTGTGTGTTTACTACCAGATGGCCACACGATTCTCCTGCATTACCCTTAGCAGACAAAGAACTCCACCTGAGGTTTATGCATTCCTCAATTAAATCCATCAAACCAGAAGACTGTCATAATCAACCCCACATATAGTCGAAAACCCACGTGTAACTTTTGACTCCCCCAAAACTTGACTACTAATAACCTACTGTTGGCCAGAAGATTTACTGATAACATAAACAGTCAATTAACACAGATTTTTTAATGTTTTATGTGTTATATACTGTATCCTGACAATTAACTATGCTAAAGAAAAGCAAATATTTAGATTACAAGGAAGAAAAATACACTTAGAGTACTTATTGAAAAAAGTGGACCCACGTGGTTCAAACCAGTGTTATTCAAGGATCAACTGTATATCACATATATATCATATATCATATATAACAATATATGTAAAAAGTGTTTAGTATATACAAAAAGTATATAGTTTTTGCTGCTGTGAACTTCTTGCACATGCATTTTCTGTATATCCCAATGCTTTTCTTAGGGTGCATGTCCTCAGTGGCATTTCTGGGGGAAGAATGTCAGCAGTAAGAAGCTTCTGCTCTGTGTTGCAGATTGCCCTTTAGGGTAGAAATACCCACTTATACCCCCACCAGCAGCGCACTTAGGCTCAATGGTATTACCATAGGTTGTCTTTTGTATGAACTTGCTAGGGCTGCTATAATAAAATGTATATTAATTGAACACACAGCAAATGAAAATATACTAAAACAGAGACTGGGTGGCTTAAACAGTGACCTTCATTGCTTCACAATGCTGGAGGCTAGACGTCAGATCAGGGTATCGGCAGGTTTGTTCCCTGGCACCAGCTAAAGCTGTATGTGTTCAATGAGAGCAGGGGCCGAGTGGGGTGGGGCGGAGAGACTGCTGTTTTCAAGAAGAAGCTGGGATGGCTGGAGTGAGCTAGAGGGGGAATGCGCCAGGTCAGAGCACCTCTGTGGTCTAGTTGCATGTGCCTCTAAATGCCTATGTACGTGGGTGACTAATCATACAAATTGGCTGATTATAAAATCATGAGGCTCAGATTTTTCCTAAAAACTCTGTGGAGTAGAATTGTGCTCCATTGTCATTTGGTTTTCAAGGTCGAGGACAAGAAAGCTGAGATTAACTCCCTTTGCCTGTATTCTGGTTATCTTCTCTCTTTATTCTTGTTATTTAATTTTATTCCTCTAGATTATATATAAAGGCTCATATTTCTTCAGTAACATTGCCTCATCTATAGTAAATCCATTTGTTTTGCACGTTCATATCCTTTCAGTTCAGGAGCATATCTCATGGTTACATCTTAGTTACTTCTTATCTGCCTATTTTAGATTCTTCTTTAAAAAATAATAATCTTTCATATGTTGAATCTCTGTTTTCTGTCCTCTGTATCATTCTTTTGGTCTAATTTTCTGTTTTATTTATTTTCTTCCAATGAGCATATTAATGTTTCCACTAGATTTTATTTTCTTGGAGGATATTTCATCTACCACCGTTTAACAGTTCATTTTTCATTTTACTCTTGTTTCTTCATCTCATCTTTTACTTCACATTCTGCATTTTGAAACATAGGTATCTTTCTGACCATTCTCTCTTTTTACCTATGATGTCTTTATCAATATTATTCTCTTCCTTTGTATATTCTCCTTTAATGCAGGAGAATCTTCTTCTCTCTATTCCTGAATAAAGAACAGGCTATCCACGCCCATAACAGTATGGGAGCTCTGCCTTGCCATCTCCCACTATCTCCTTTCATATTCGCGGGGTCTGATTGATGTAGTTTGCATTACTTGCTCAGTGTTAGGCCAGAGAAGGGGTGGGGGAAGTGGGCTGCAGCTCTTGGGCAGTCCCAGTAGGGGAACATTTTTCTGTTTTGGAGGAGCAGTTCCCTGTATACATCTTTCTGTTGGGTCATTCTATACCAGCTATGTAGTCTGTCTGTGTCTAGTGTCCTTGTTTATGATGTGACCACCCATATCCAATATAAATGCCCACCCCCCACATCTTGACTTTCTTTGATGTACTTATTGTATAAGCTTTTGGGCCTTCCGTCACAATTGCTTTGCACACTGCTGATTCCAGAGGCAAAGTGACTTTCCTAGTGATGTGCTGCTTTTCCAAGATGCTTTCTTGTTATCACACTTTTGTCCTCTAAAGTTGGGGCTTTTGAAAGGTTCTCTCCTCTTGTTTTTGGTCTCTCCTCTATCCATTTCTACACTACTTTCTTAAGAGGACTTTGCTGTAATTTTCTATGACTGCCAGAAACAAATTACCACAAACTTAGTGGTTTAAATAATACAAATGTATTATCTTACAGTTCTGGAGGTTGGAAGTCTAACATATACCTCACGGGTCTAAAATTAGGTGTCAGCAGGGCTGCATTCCTTTCTGTAAGCTCTGTGTAGGAGACATCTCCTTGCCTTTTCCAGCTACTACAGTCCTCCTGCGTTCCTTGGCTTGTGGATCCTTTTCCTTCATCTTTAAAGCCAGTAGGACAAGTCAAGCCATCACTCTCACCTCTTTTGTCTTCCTCTGCCACTTTGAAGGACCCATAATTATACTGAGTTCACCTGAATAATCTCATTATTTAAAAATTAACTTATTATCACCTTCATTCTACTTGCAAATTCAGTTTCCCTTTTTATGTAATGTAGCATAATCACAGGTTCCAGGAATTAGGACATGACATCTTGGTGGAGGGGAGTGGAGGTACATTATTCTGTCTCCTTCAGCCTCCATATCTTCTTCACTGTGTTATATTTATATGACGTCTAGTAACACTTCCTTAATGTTTCTGGCATGGTCTTGATATTCTTTTCTACATTCTATCACGGATGCCATTTCCCCCCCCTATTTTATGATCAGTGGGAGAGTTGCCTACATGATGTCATGTCACCATTTTTCCTGGAAGTGCAGAAAATACTTCGAATGTGACTTTCTTAGGGAGATTTTCCCATGATTACATTTACATCTGGGTGATTACATTTGTAGTTTTTCAAGTGATGTTGTCTCTATTTCTCTTGCTTCATGGCTTTCTCTTGGTGTTTCAGGAATATCTCCTGAAGCTTAATTTTCCAAGAACTTCCTTTCTCATGGGCATTTCCAGCACATGATGGACAACAACAAGTTAAGGGACTAAATTTAGTCAGCTTTGATTCTCATTAAAAAAAAAGTGGATTGGGGAATAGGTCCAAAGCTTCTCTGCTCATAATCAAGCGTACTCAAGGCTATTTGTTACTTTTCTCCTTTATTGAGCACTAAAATCCATTTATCAAATGCTTTTAACACATGTTTTCCATTAGCCTTGAACTCTGGTGAATATTTGGAAGATATCGTGGCTTTTGATAGTCCCTAAAGAAATCTATTAAATTTTCTCCAGTTCATTTTGGAGCCATTTTATTGTGTGAAAACTATGTTTTATTCTACTTTACATTGTGTATTATAGATGTCAAGAGTATACGTTTCTATGAACAACTTTGAATTTTGTCTCATGAATTAGGAGTCCCATGGACATCTCATTTTCTTTCACAGTTTCACATTTGTATGGTCATATGGCATCGTAATGTTTAGTTACTCTCCAGGGATGAACTCTCTGGAGAAATCAGAGAAGTTTTATATGTATATAAAAATTCTAGCTGGCTCATGATGATATCCCAGATCCCTCCCAACATGCCTTATTTCATGTCTTAGTTCATGCCTTAGCTTGAAGAACAAGCTGCCCAAAATTAATATATGTAAAGCAATATATGAACCACTGTTGATTGCCAATGAACTGCTAGAGTAATTCCTTTGGTGCCCTCAAAACAGCATCTTATTTAGATTGGAGTCATTGTAACCTTTTCTTTTATGTACTTAATGACCTAGATTTTTGTTTGGCTCCACTATCTAAACTCCATTTAGATCTGCTAATGGTATAAGCCTTCTGTGCTGACAGGACAACCCATGTGCTAACTTTCAGCCTGGGTCCCTCAATATAAAGTCTGCTGATAAAAGTTGCTCAGCACTGTCAGGTTTATCAACGGACTTCAGTGAGGAGTGTGGCATTTCAGTGACACCAAGCCAGAGACCAGGCTGTTCAGACATACCATTCATCACCTCCCTTCACAGGACTTAAATAGACATTCCTGCTTTTAATCAGTGCATATATGGTCTTGGGAACAAAAATAAAAGGTGTCTGCTGCACCCAAGCAGGCCAGTCGTTATATCTAGTGGTTGTTGGATTGCTCATATGCTAATTGCTTTCATCAAGACATTTGCTCAAGAGAAATTAATAAGGAATAGTGGCTAACAAGACAGTTATGCATACTTAAAGCTTTCATAAACCCTTAGGTTTGGCGTTTCAAAGGAACCAACTGTTGGAGGGAATGGCAGCCCTGCAGTAAAGAATTTAAAAATAGACTCGGCAAGTGTCTGCTTTAATATGCAAAAACAAACAAACAAACAAAAAACCACATACACTATGGCATTCTAGATGGAATATCAGACCACTGAACTAGAGGGGTTGCTTCCATCAAAATCTAACTTGGGGTACTGACCTCACTGTGTTCCTAAACCTGCTGGGGATGAGAGAGGATTCAGGGCTGTGACTCTGTCACTGGTTGACACAGGTGTGTTGGTCGTGTCATATGCGGCAGTGGCCTTATTTCTACGAGTGGTCATTAGAGCACCCAAATTAGGAATTGATGAAATTAAATGGTTTGTAATGAAATAGATTAGAAGGTAGCCATTCAATATCACTTTTTCTAAGAATATCTAACAACATGGTAAAAATTCATACTGAAGGAGGAGAGGCAATAAGACACAAGAAAGTTATTAAAATATGGTACTAAAATATTTTAGACGTTATTGTAGTAAATTTCAAATGTTTCTTTTTCTGCTTTCTTATATTTCCTGAATATTCTACAATTATGTACTCTTGTTATAATAGGAAAATACTGTTTTTAACAAAGAGAGAAAAAGGTTTAAAGTAAATATTTCAGGTCTAACTCTACCAGCTTTAAATTCTGTTGAGTAAGGTTTAGAGTCACATGGAGAATATGTAATCCTAAAATTTGGACTATATTGGACAGGTAAAGTATTAGTTGAATATATTTTTAATAGAACTTAATTATTATTTTATCATTTCAAAGGCCCAAGTTAAAGTGAACATGAAACTAATAATAATTTTCAAAATCTGAAACTACACAAAAGTTTTTATTTTATATTTTTTAGCTGAAAAGTATAAAGGTGATTATGGAAATTTGGTTCTTTCTTATGCTCAACACCTATTAAGTACTCAACAGGTATTTTTTAATATCTGTTTTCAGTCAATTCACACTGGAGCACCACTATTGCTGGTGACTAAACTCATTACTTGTTTGTCTTTGACTAAAAATAACAAATAAACAGAAAGCTGAACTCACCAGTATGGGATTTTGAGCTGTGAGTATGTGCTTGAAGTCATGCTATGCTCTATGATTGCTATGAAAATATCTTTTAGTGATGTCTCCAGGACATACAAAAAGTCAGAATTAAGATTTCTGAAACTCAACTCTTATTTTTTTGTTTATTTATTTTGCTTTGTGTTATGATACAGAAGACAGGAGAAGGAAAGTTGAGACTATATTATAATGAATAGCAATAATCTCTTAACCTAGTAAAGGCAAGATGAGGCAAAGTTATAAAATACTGGATTAGGAATCAAAATATTTGTCTTCCCCTTCTGCTTTGTAATTTATTTGTGTCTGTGGATCACTCTGTGGGCCTCAGTTTATTTTCTGTGTCAACTCAAAGGATTGGTCTAAAATTAATGGTTGTCAGGTTGTAGACCCCAGGATGCTACAGAGCCTGGCAATGGCAATGGAAGGTCCAGAGAAGGGAGAAGGTAGGGGTGCTTCTGAGCCATTCTCACCTTTTGATCAAGTTAGCACTTCATCTGTTTTTGCAAGCTATTTAGTTTTTTGATAACTTCCAAACGCTGATGAGGACTCATATAGATGAGAGAAAGGCATGGAGTCTCTTGTTAAAATGGGTAGGGCTACTTCAAACTTTATTTTAATAGATATACTAATTTTTGAGAATTATTTTTAAGGGTTTACCTACTGTACAGGATTGCAGTTAGTTTTTGCAATATACTTTGTTCTGGAGGTGTGGTTTTTCAGTCCCGTGTTATTACTATAGGTGATTGCTTCAGGGTTGGGATGGAATCAGTCATCAAGTTATGAGTGTTGAGTATCCCTATCATTGAATGGGATCTGGTGGCTGAAAATGGGATGTGATGGAGAACCAGAAAATATGTCTTCTCTTCTCATCACTCACTGGCTATAGGAAGGGGACAGTATAATAGAATTGTGTATATTTTGTCTCCCCCATCAAAAAAACGGAGTTAACACATATCACTTGTCAGTGTCTACTGGGATTATCCTAGGAATCAACTAAAAAGTCCTCTCAGGTGCCCTGTGAGGGGACATCACTTCTTTGTGTGTACTTAAAGGACAGATGGCCATTTGGGGAACAGCTTCACTTGGCCTTCTAGTGAATGAGCTCAGAAAGTTTTAAGACCACTTTTTCTCACTCATAGGCAAACTACCTATAACTGGTAATATTCTCCAAAGGATTATTCTCTTTGAGCTTAGGTGAGGAAGAAAGAAAGTGTGGACATAAAAGGCTCTACCCGAGTGTTTTATTTTTCTTTAATTAATTAATTAATTATGACATTGATTAATGAAAGCCAATAAGTTTCAACTGTACACTTTAAAAGGAAGGCATATATATTTTTTACACTGTATGTTCACCTCCCGTAGTTAGATTTTTTTCTGTTACCACATATATGGCTCCCTTTACCCTATCTACCACCCCCTCCCACTTCCCACCCTCCGGTAACCACTAGTCTATAGTCCAGGTCCATGAGTCTCTGTTTGTTTGTCCTGTTAATTTGTTGCTTTTAGGTTTATATCCCACATATAAGTGATATCGTGTGATTTTTAACTTTTTCTGTCTGGCTTATTTTGCTTAGCATGATTATCTTGAGGTCCATCCACATTGTTACAAATGGCAGTATTTCATCTCTTCTTATGGCTGGGTAACATTCCATTGTATACATGTACCACAGCTTCTTTAGCCAGTCATCTATCGTAGGACACTTTGGTTGCTTCCATGTCCTGGCCACTGTGAATAATGCTGCTATGGACATCAGTGTGAAAATATCTTTTTGAATATGGGTTTTCAAGTCTTTGGGGTAAATACCCAGTAGATAGATTGCTGGATCATATGGTATTGTCGATTCTTAGTTTTTTGAGCGACCTTCATACTGTTTTTCATAGTGGCTGCACCAGTTTGCAGTCCCACCAGCAGTGTATCAAGGTTCCTTTTCTCCACATCCTCTCCAACATTTGTTATTACTTGTCCTGTTGATTATAGCTATTCTAACAGGGTGAGATGGTATCTCATTGTGGTTTTGATTTACATTTTTCTAATAGCTATCAATGTTGAGAGCATCACTTCAAAAATTTGTTGGCCATTTGTATGTCTTCTAGGGAGAAGTGTTCGTTCAGGTCCTCTGCCCATTTTTGATTGGATTGTTTGTTTTTTTGTTGTCATTGAGTTGTATGAGTTCTTTGTCTATTGTGGATATGAGGCCCTTATCAGAGGCGTTGCTTGCAAATATATTTTCCCATTCAATGGTTGTCTCTTTACCTTGTAGACGGTTTCTTTTTCTGAGCAGAATCTTTTTAGTTTGATGTAGTCCCATTCATTTACCTTAGCTTTTACGAGTGTTTTAAATAGTGTAAGATGTAATGGTTTGCTTCTAGCCTCAGTGACTAGTTGCTCTGAGGTCTGGAAAGCCTGTGAAGATCTATGTCACCATAGTGAGACTAACTGACCGCATTCCCATATGTCCTTAGCCTCATGAGTCTTCTTGTGGCTGGGTAATATTCCATTGACTATAGGAAAAGAATTATTCCTTTTTCCCTACTGAAATGTTTGTGTTTTCTCTTAGATTTCAGGAGGTTCAAACACTTATAAAATGTAAGGCCATTATTTTACAAAGACTCAACAGCATTTTCTGGAGACTTAAATTTGCAGTGCCCAGGAATGCATCTGCTCTTATCAAATAATCAATAGTTTTCTAATTAGTATAATGTGGGTTGTAAAAAAGGCCATATTTTTTTTCAGAGGACCCTCCTAGATCTAGAGTTGGAGAAACAAAGTACCAGAGTGGAAAAAATGCCACAATAATACATCTCTGCTTCTCAAATCACTGTTATCTAGCCATTGGATGAGGCCTGTTGTGCACCTTCACACACTCAGGAGTATTAATTTTCTTTCATTACTTATATGAAAGTTAAAAACACGTATTTGTCTTAAGTTATAAATTGGCTTACAAATAAAATACAATAGGTAATAAAGGATGGCCTACAGATAGTTGATGGAAATTATAACTTTTTCTGTGAAAGTAGAATTTTCCTTCTTCTCATAGGATCAGATCATTTCTTGCCTGTGTTGACTAAAGCTAATTTGAATGTGTTCATTTTGTTCCATATAGACTTTCTCAGGCTGCTTATTTCTTTCTCTTTTGAAATATTATGCATCACTCTAGGTCTTGCTCATCATATCCCACCCTTTACAGGAAAGCTTTCCAGCCATGGATTGCCCACAATGTTCTCTCCTTTCTGTGAACTCTGTTTGTTAGTGTATAGTTAAGAATTTCCTTGATCTTTATTTTATTATATCTTCTGTTTTTCCGTAACTCCTCCAACATCAAGCTCAATGTTGGTATATAGTGCCAAGTAACAAGTAAGTGTTCATTAAATGCCTGCTGATAAATATTTCTCGATTGAATAAATAAACACAGCATCAACTAGCACAAAGTTATTTTTACCCATTTTGACCATGTTTCCCTGAATTCTAATTTGGGTGTTCTGGGAATGATTATAGGCAGTCTAAAACACAATTATAATTTTATAAGCAAAAGTCTGATCTTTTGTATTATTTTGAGATAGCCTGGGTGAGCTGGAAGGATATGTTAACTTAGAACATAGAATGTTAACCTGTAGAGCCAGAGGTTCACAGTCAGGACGTGGAGATGAGGAGGAGGCTTTCCCAGCTTTTGAACATAGACACTCAGTTCTTGGTGATTAGTACACACGCACACACACACACACACACACACACACACACACACACACACCCCTACACTGCTGACGAATCTCTAATTCACTCTCTTAGGTTCATCACTTATTAACCTCCTTATTATAATCTGACATCCCAGGTTCTTCCCTAAAGAGAGAGAGAGAGAGAGAGAGAGAGAGAGAGAGAGAGAGAGAGAGAGAGAGAGAGAGGACTAATTGTTTATTGAAACATTTCTACTTGATTGACAAATGTTTTGCTCGCTGTTGGTGAATAAATTGGCGTTCTAGCTTCTCAGTCTCTATGTACTGAGTCTATACTGAGATGGTGTTAACTCCAGAGTTTCTAAGTCTGAAAGGCTGAGGACCACACCCTTGACTGTGCTGCTCATGAGGTCCTTGTCATAGAAACGTCTATATTTCTAATACCACATACTTTAACATTGAAAGCATTGAGAAGGACTAAAAAGAGACAAAACCTTTTTCTCAGAAAACTGTTAATCACATTTTAAGCATAAAGAGCATAGCAACACACTTTTGAAGTACAAAACAGCAATTTTCTCTCAAAGTTTCATGAACATTTTTGATAGGAGCTGTGGTCTCTGTTCTGAATCTGGTTCTGAGAGTTTCTTAGTTTCTTGTTTTAAGTATTCAAAGAGGAAAAGAAAGAAGAAAATTCAGAATAAGTTAATAGGAACTAAAATGTTTACATATTTTTCTTCAAATGAAATAAGTCTCATTAACACTAACCAAATGATTTGAATTTTGAAGAATGGTTTCAATTGGTCCTGGAAGGCAGAGGGCATGCTCTGGATCAGGATTTTGATTTAATTTGCATCTGTGTCTTTTGTTCTCATGTCAACATCAAGGGTACTAGGACATATGGTGATGAAATGTTGATTGACTCCTTCAATTCCCATCATATCCGTCTCCCCTTAAATGACACCTAAAGGTGTGCTCAGCATTAAATGTTCATAGAACTCTTCCTTTTGAAATATGAAAGAACATCTTCACTCCAGAGTACAATTAATCCTCAGTGCTCACCAATTGCATATTTGCAAATTAACCTGCTCACTAAAATTTATTTGAAATCCCAATCAGTGCTCAGTGAGCTTTCGCAGCCATTGGTGGATGTGAGGAGAATGGCGAAAATGTTAAGTGCACACAATGCACACATACCCAGCTGAGGCTCAACAAGGTGATGCTCTCTGCCTTGTCGTTTCAGCTCTCCTCCTGTAAACAGGTGTCCTTTCTCTGTCTATTTAGTGTCACATTATTTTTGCATCCTTGTGTCTTTTGTTGGTGATTTTGCTGTTTAAAATGTCCCCAAAACCCAGTATTGATGTGACTTGTAGAGGAAATACACATTAAGTAAGCTTCATTTAAGCCTAAGTTATAGTGCTTTTGGCTGTGAGCATGATGTGAATGAATGGACAATGTGGTATATCCAGAAAAAGGAAGAGGAAATTCACTTTTCCATGTAGTTATTCAATTTTCCCAGCACCATTTATTGAAGACTATCCTTTCCCCATTGCGTATTCACACCATTGTCAAATATTAGTTGGCCATATATGTGTATACTTATTTCTGGGCCCTTGATTCTTTTCCATGGGTCTATGTGTCTATTTTAGTGCTTCGATTATTCTAGCTTGTAACATAGATTGAAATCAGGAACTGTGAAGCCTTCGGCTTTGTTCTTCTTATAATTGATTTGGTTATTCTGGGTCTCTAGTGGCTTCATACAAATTTTATGATTATTTATCAATTTCTGTGGAAAAAAGCCATTGGAATTTTCACAGGGATTATTCAGAATCTATAGATTGCTTTCAGTATGGACATTTTCACACTATGAATTCTTGGGATTCATGGACACAGGCTATATTTCCATTTATTTGTGTCTTCTATTTCTTTCATCAAAGTCTTATAGTTTTCAATGTACAATCTTCACCACCTTGGTTAAATATATTCCTAAGCATTTGATTTTTTCATCGCTATTGTAAATGTGATTGTTTTCTTTATTTTTTTTTCAAATAGTTTATTTTTAGTTTGTAGAAATGCAACTGAATTTATATATTGATTTTATATCCTAAACTTTACTGAATTAATTGGTTCTAGCCATTTTCTGATAGAGTCTTTAGGATTTTCGTATATAAGATCACATCATCTGCAGAGACAATTTTACTTCTTCCATTCTGTTTCGGATTCCTTTTATTTCTTTTTCTTACCTAAATGGCTCTGGCTGAGACTCTCAGTTCTGTGTTGAATAAAAGTAGCAAAAGTAGGCACCCTTGTCTTGTTTCTGATCCATCCAAGGAAAAAGCTATCAACCTACACTATTGAGTACAGTGTTAGCTGAGGGTTTGTCACATATGGCTTTTATTAGCTGAGGTATGTTCTTTCTATATCCACTTTGTTGAGAGTTTTCATCATAAAAGGATGTTGAATTTTGTCAAACGCTTTTTCTGCATCTATTGAGATGATCATATGCTTGTGGTCTTTCATTCTATTAGTGTGGTATATCACATTTATTGATTTGCATATGTTGAACCATCCTAGCATCCCAGAGAGAAATCCCACTTATCATGCCATATGTTCCTTTCAGTCTGCTTTTGAATTCAGTTTGCCAGTATATTGTTGAGGATTTTCGCACCTATATTCATCAGAGATGTTGGCCTGTACTTCTTTTTAAGCTCAGAGTCTTTATATCACTATTTTGCTAGAGTTATCTGCTTCCACTAATCTGCTGTGAACAAAACCAGCTGCATGCTTTAGTGACCACATGGGAATGTCTATGGCTGCTTTTTCTGCTTGTCTCTGACTGTAGTGTTGTAGCTGCATTTCTGGATTTATTATTCTCTGCCGTAATGCTCTAAAGAAAGAGGCATTTTAGACTGTCTTTAACTTGCATGTGTTGAATGTGGACAGTGTGTGGGGAGGTATGAAAAAGAACAGCTGTGGGTTTTGATTAACAGCTGGAGGTTGTGTGGACTAAGTAGGCGTCTTATTTCCTAAATAGTAGGTGATACCTTAAAAGGAATGCTTGTATCCAGGCGAGGGCCTATCTAGACATGGGAAACAGGGTAAAACTTTAAATAAAAGTTGAGTACAGTTTTCTACCCCTTCATCTTTGATTTTGCTCTCTAAAAAAATATTGCCTTGACTTTTAGAAGCTGGGGAGCTTTTTAGAAAATACAGTTTTTCAGACACTGCACTTATGCAGTTGGTCTGGATGATTGTGATGACAGGGAGGTTTAGAAACTACAGACAGCGTTTTGAAAAGGGAAGGGGGTACTCATTGTATCTTGTGAAAGTCTGCTCCTTTGTAAGAATGTTCCTATGATGTGGTTCATATTTCCAGTGTGTTGTATCTTTGTGACTTAGGGGTACAGTGGGGTTTGTTGGAAGAGTAAGTGAGGCTGTGCCCTGTTTACTGTACAAGTTGCTTCTCTGTTGTCCAAAGTGCATCCATAACTATTTGAATTTCTCTCATTGCTCACTTCTGAGATGTCATTCTTCTGGGAGTGTCATGGGATTCTAACTGGCAACGTTTGTTCATAAGGAGTTAGATTTGAAATATGCTAAGCAAAAATATTTTTTAAAACTGTTAAGTTCTGTACGCATTTGGTGTATTATTACTACTAACAAAAAAATTAACTATTATTGCTGAATATTGCGGGTGCTTCAGGGGATGTAGTTGGGCAACCTGGATGTGGTAGGAGAAAGGCCAGGATGTGGCTGTTGGATGAGCCTTGGGTGGGTGCCAGCTATGTGGAGTAAATTGAGTTTGCTTAGGCTCTGAAGTCCCATGAGGAAAATTTTTCACATTATATCCTTTGGCAATGGTTTAAGAAATGTTTTCCAGGACTTTTACTTTTAAAATGTGTGTATGATCCCTATAAAACTATGTCTTATCAAATACATTATTTTTCTATTAGATTTTTTGTATCCTTTCCATATATGCACATATTTTACATATTTTTATTCATGGTACAGACACAATTTTCTTAATTGCTTTTTTTCCCACTGGTCACACTGGTCATTTTTTTTTTTTTTTGCTGCTCCTAATCTTCATAATTAACATTGTAATGACTAGATAATATTTACCATTTTATTTAGTTATTCTATTATTATTAATTGGGTTGCTTCCAAATTCTACTGTTAAAAATAACCATGGAATATGATATCTTCATGTCAACAGTGGGAAGCTGCTGACTTCTTCCCTATTTGAATTTTTTTCTTTGTTCAACTTTCAAATGTGAGATTATAGTTGCCAAAGATAAGAACATTTTACAGGCTTCCTATAACTATTAGAAAATCCACTGTGCCTGTTTTCCTTATCCCTAAGATGAGGTTATAATAACATGTACAGTGTTTAGAATAGTTCCTTCAGTAGATGTTGGCTCCCACTACTATCTCCAGCATCACCACCACCACCACCATATCACCACCACTATTATTACGACTACTATTATTATTTTGGGGAAGTTCAGCTTTATTTTCTTGAAAGAAATCAGATATTTTAACATGATTTTGATCATCACATTGCTCACATAGGGCTTTTGCCTTCTCCTTGTGTTTTCAAAATGATTGTAGTTTGCTCCCCAGTGGAACCAGGGGCCGCGTGATCCGTTTTCTTCAAAACGATTTGTAGCCTATGTGATTTTGGCCCTTCCTCCTTGGTACCAGAGCTCTGTCCTTAAGAGACTATCTTCTTAATTTTCACCTTTTTCTTCTCTTCCTTTCTGCTTTCGCCTGTGAAAGTAAAATATGTGTTTCTCATATTGATACATAATCTTACATTTGTTAGTGATAAAGCTAAATTGAAGAAGAAAATGGGGTGCTGAAAAGTACACCATTGTCTCAGACTCATTCAGCCATTGATTATAATGAGACAGATGTAAAAGTCTGACATCTGGTGGCTGTGAGCCACAGCTGTAGATCCGATGTGCCAAGTCTGAAATGGGATCCCAGAAAAAGGTATCCCCCAGCAGTAGCTCAGCTAATGCAGGGCTGATTGGCCTTTAAAGCTCTTTTGTATTCATTGTGAAGGTTGCTTCTTATGTCGATGAAGACCCTTTGCTCTCTTCCTCACACAAGAATTATCTGATACCTCAGTTCCTCGGGGCTTTAAATAAGTGTTTCAAGGATTGTTGTCTACAAAAATCATTTTCTTAAACCACCAACCATCAACATCACCACTACCACCACCTGATGATGTATATATAGAAATTTCAGGGGAGAAAATGAATTGCTAAATCTTAGCAAGAGAGAACATCAGAGGGATAAAATTTATTTTTTTTGTCTTGAGAACATCTTTAAATGAAGATATATCTTATCTCTTAATCAAATGTTTTTAAATTTTTTACCTTCTAGGATTTAGTTTTATAAAAAAGTAAACCAAAAGTCTAAAAAATGATTTTCAGATATTATTATTTACCGTGTAATTATAAGAGTATAATATGAATGGAGAAAATAAAATTAGATCTAGGAAGTCACAAAGAGTTTGTGAGAATACATACGGGATATTTTTATGTTTTTAATTGTTGTTTAAAACTTATACTTGAGAATAAACGTTTATGTTAAATTTTAGTTATTTTGCTTTTATAAAAATCTCAGTTTTTAAGGTAATTGAATGAATTGACAGGTCACAACTAATAGTTAATAATTGGTATGTATTCCTGCAAAAAAACACATTAAAAATGAAGGATCCTAGCTACTTGTTTGGTTCACATAAAAATATAGAATTTGAGGCAGTCGACACTGAAAATGGTAGATTCTTCTACAACTTCTAGACACATTCTCCTTAGGCCTAAGCTTTGAGGTAGGTGCTGGAGTCTATATTATTGTCTGCAATCTGGAAAGGGACTATTAGTAATGACATGTTCTTAGCAAATTGGTTCATCAGCCCTCCCCAGCATTTGTATGATTGATCTTGACTTCAGATGAATGGGATTAGTGCCTTCCTGCTAAATAGGCTCTAAATTTAAATGTGTCTCTCAATCTCTTCCATACAAAATCTTTAAAGCCTGATTAATTTTCTAAAAACTTATTGATGATTTCTGTTACTTGAATGCATTTATTTTAATTATAATTTATAGTTTTAGTCATTTTTATATTTGTATGCTCATTACAAAAAAAAAAGCTTAGAAAATACCTAAGTATATAAAGAGAACAAAAAATGTCCCATTGTAAAAGTATTTCGACTTTATAGTTGATTTGAAATGCTCCTTGGTTTTCTTATCATTTGAGCAGAATTAATTAGCAAAAATAAATAGCTAATATTTACTGCATGCGATTCTGTGCTAGACACTGTTTTTAATCTTTGCATGTCATGCTCACAACAATCCTGTGAGGTAGGTACTGTCATCATCCCCAACTTTACAGATGAAAAAACTGCAGGAAGGCTGGCTAAGATGACACAGTTAAGTGGCTGAGTGAGACTTTGAGTCTAGATTTCCTGACTGCAAAGCCAGCCCTTTACATAAAATACAAATTTAAAGTTATAAGATCTACATATGGACTAGTAATCTGCCTTTGGGCCATGCCTTAATATACTCACCACCTACCCATATAGAACAGCTTAGTTTAAATCAGTTGAGATAATTGGAAGTTATTTTATACCATTAACAAATTTTACTAGCATATCATTTATTTAAAACATATTTTGACAGCATATGGTCGACATCATTTCTTTCATACTATAATCTGTCCTGGGTATTTTGAGCAACCAGGAATTGATTTAGAGAAGGAATTTCTTTTTTTTACTTAAACCTTATTCTAGTTCCAATCATTCTAATTCACTGACTTCTCAAAAGTACTTTCTTTGTCTTTTACTTTCTGCATGCCTTATTCCTAGCTGAATCCACACCCAAACTGTCATCCCCATCCAACCAGTCCTGTGTGAATAAGCGAGGAAGCAAGAGCCGCAGCAAGAAGGCTGGGCATTCCAGGGAAGAGGGGGGAAGATTAGAGATGCCAGGAGAAGCATAAGGAGCAGACCTCGCTCCCTCTGATCTGGTGTGAGGCAGAGAGACACAGACGCTTATATCCCCTAGGGTCAAAAGGCTGTCACTGAGCCTGGATCAGTTTTCTTAAATGACAGGCCCAGGGAGCCCTGCCCCCCTACCCCCCATCCTGCTGCTCGCCTGCCTCTGGAGTGTCCTACAGCAGCTTCTAGACAGCCAGCCTCCGACTGCAGCTCCAAGAGCCCCAAAGTAGGAAAGGGATGTGGGGCAAGGAAGGAGAGGGATTGTGGCTTATAGGGTTCAGTTTGTAGGGTTCCATAGTGAGGGATGGGGCAAATATGCTACTACTAATGCAGCTTCTCATCTTTGATGACACAAGTCTCTCCTTTGATGATACCAGAGCAGAGCAGAGCCCTGTTTCTGTTTGCTAACTAAAATCTGCAACCCTAGTCTCAGACATGACATAAAGTTACTCCATGTGTGAGATATGGCAGTCGTTATGGTTATTTCACTGATTCAGTGAATACTTATTTGATGCTTACCGTATATGCATACTGTTCTGGATGCTGGGGATATAATACTGATCAAGAACCGTTCTGTTGCAATAGGCATAATAGTGTTCAGGTACCAGGATATCCAGACTAGGTCTTTTCCACCTTGTTCCCCCTGTGCCATACGCAGCCAGCCTGAGGCCTCGTTCGTACTATAGGTACAGTTGGTCATGTTCATTGAAATAAAGCAGTGAAAAGTGCCAGAGCAGAGAGGAGCCACAAAAGATAAGAGGGTGTTGACCAGAGGTCAAGTGATCAACCTGTTGAATCAGGTCACTCCACTCTTTCCAGGTTTACAGCAGTGCTGAAATGGACCTTCCCTGCGCCTAGCTACTCCCCCAGCATTCCAGTGACTTCTCACTCAAGTGTTTTAGGTAAGCCTCTCTGTTCAGTTGCTTGGAGCTATCTTCAGAATGTGATGGGTGCTCTGGTTGCTGGTAGCCAGCTCTGAAAAGCCAGAGAGGTCTCTGGTGCGGTGAGAAGGACTTGTATTGAAAATGCCCAGAAAGTAGTTGGGGGTGAATAGAGGTGAGTGAAGCAATTGTAGAAAGCCGCTGAGGACACTGATGGATGAGGAAGGGCCTCTTGTGGTAGTCTCATGACTGTGCTGTGTTCTGTCCCAGGGAATGTGGACAGGAACAGGATTCCAGAATCGATCGGTGGAGGTGTGGGAATGATGTGGGCTGGGCAGCTCTGATTTCCATACAAACTGCTTCACTTTGCTATTTGTCCATTAAAATGTAGACCACTCTGTCCCTTAAAATGCATCACACTTGCAAGTGTTTTTGTTGCAGAGCTAGTTCCAAGGTAGGTCATTGTACCTAATGATATCTCTGGCTGGCAGTGGCTCCTGGACTTTTCCTAACACAAGGGGATGGGGACTGCTTCCTCTACTTCTTGCTCTTTCAAGAGCAAACCATTTGGGCAGACTGGAATTACTACTTCTGCCAGCACAATCGTTCACCGCAGGGTCACTTAGATAACTCGTCAATTTTATTTCATGGTATGGAGAGGTAATAGGAAATTGCCTTGGCTGAAACCATGAAAATGAGAATTTGGATAGATTTTTTTTTGCTCTGTTTTGTTATCACCAAAGGAAATATAGGGACTGGACTCCTCCAGACCAAAAGGCTATTCCTGGAAGTTTAACATTGGGGTCAGTGATAACAAGGACCATTTCTGCTGAAGCAAAAGGGCAGGCCTCCTGGCATGCTGGGCCTTTTCCCTCCCAGCCTCCGATGTGCTGTTGGAGCCTCTGTCCTTCCTGCCTGAATGGCCCAGTTCTCAAATGTCTGGAGAATTTAGGGCTGCAAAAATCACATTCAAGAGTTAGGCCTGTGGCATGGATGGGTCTTTTATCAGATGCCCAATGCGGTTCCTACTTTGAATATATGGATCACAGAAAACTCTCAGGCTACTGAGTTTCTTGCCTGTTTTGGTCTTAAGGCTTTAATCTGTAATTGTTATTTCAGAAATGTTGGCTCTATTAGCACACTAAGAATGATAGAAAGTTTGGGCCCATTTTTCTTGACAAGTAACAAAACTAAGTAAGGCTATTTAAATTTTGGAGGTGGTTCTCTCTTCTGAGTAGCAGAAGGCTCCTCATCCTGGGCCCTGTGTGACTCAGCTGATTAGGCCTAATGGGGTCTAAAGGGCCTGTGCTGCTGGGAAGCCATGCAAACATGTTGGGCAAATGACCCTTCCTAGCTGACGACACACTGTGGTACGTGAGCAGATTAAATAAGCTGCAGTCACGATTCAGCATTGAGGTGGATTTTACTGAACTATAGGGATAAGGGAGTGTGATATTTTAAAAAGTCAGATTTATATAGGTTGGGTCTGGACAAAATTAGGAAAGAGGTAAATTTATCTTTTTCCCTTTTGTGTGTCTTTCACTTGCTTGGCACAGTAAGTTTTAAGAGTGTGCACTGTGCATATCTGTGTGAATATATGTGTGAATGTGTGTGTGTGTGTCTGCCAATAGGTATAGTCCTAGTTTTCCAAAAATGACAATAATTCAGCTTTTACCTTCAGAATATCATTCATTAAGCATTTTAACACATGCATGGGCGGTGTAGTTTTGTATAAGAAATGTGTCTATGTTTTCCCTCATTTAGTTCATATTTTTAAAGAATCCTCGACCCTGGTAATGTTGCGTCTATTTTTAATTAGTCTTCATTCAGAATTTCTTTTCTAAATAACAATCAACAGTACTTCTAACCCTTTTTAAAAAGAAAATAATTGAGTAATGCCTAAGGGAAAAATATTGACCAGGGTACAAGGTGAAAAGGGAAATAATTCTGCTTATGTTTAGCTCTCTAGACGACCTGACCAGAGGTGACCATCATATAACTCACAACCATTGAGAACAAGGAAATTCAGTCAAGAAAGCGCAATGCTTTTGTAACTATAAGAAAAGTTTAATTCCAGACAAATTATGATTAATTTTGAAAGATTGCTGAAAACAAAGGCAAATTTTAAAAATCGCTCTGTGATTACCTTTACCTCTTTATCTACCTACCTAGGTATTCATTAGTTTCTCTGTAATGGGTGTGATGTAAATCTACATTCCTCAAAATATATTCCATCTGCAAGATGCTCTGGGCAAAGAGTTTGACAATCACTGCTTGCTTACTATATGCCTCTCTTATTGAGAGATTTAAAGGACTGCCTAAGATAGAGAATTCTGAGGAATTCTGTAGTAAGCAAACCTATTAAACTTTATTCAGTCCAATGTTTTCCAAATTTACTTTTTCAACCCTTTCTTTTTCAATAATAATATCTGCTTTGCATTCTTCTTTTTGAACAATTGCAAGAAACAGACAAATTTGTTTTGATCTCGAGCTAAATTTTACCAAAATTGACATACAAAAAGAAAATTTAAACATAAGCTTTTAAATGAAGCCTTAACAGATGAATAATTGTGGAATAAAAATTTTAACTTATCAAAAATTTATTAAACATTCCTCCTAGGTTAGATGTTTTAGTGGTTAATTTGCCAAATCTTTAAAGAGCTCGTATTTCTTAACATATTTTATGTATTAAAATAATAAACCATTTTGGAGCATATATGATGATGGGCAGTATCCTTGCCACAAATACCTAGAAAAGATCTCTCTACTCTCCCCCTCTCTCTAGGTGAAGAAAACATCTGAACAATTGTTTTTAGAAATCAATATGAATAAAATCTTAATTAATACTAGCTAATCATATTCTTTGGTATATTTAACAACAATCCAACATAAATAACTACTCTTCGTCAGGAACGTAAGGGTAGTTTATTTATTAGGCTATGTATTAAAATGATTATTTCAAAAGGCAAATAATGATAAACCATATGACCATTGAGGAAGATTTTGAAACCTATTATAAAATAAAATGCCTGTTTCTATATAAAACTGCTATAACTTTTTAACAAAATAATTAATCTCTACATCAAATCAATTGCCAGCATTTTACTTAACGGTGAATAGGCTGTCTGTTATTACCTCTAACATTAACTTTTCAAATCAATACAAGATACAAAGCAGAAACAGGAGGCCTATCAATAATAAAGGCACAAATTATTTATTTTTAAATATAATATAAGTTAATCTAGAAAAATCAAAGGAAATCATCCAAAAAAATTTCAATAGTTCAGATAAATGACTGGTATAAAATAAATGTGGGGGGAAAAGCAATAAATTTTATTTAAATGCCTAAATCACTCTATAGCTAAGACTAAACATCTCACTAACAGTATTAACATCAAAATAAAATAAATTCTTTATGAAGAAAACTTTAAATATTTACTGTGTAATTTTCCCTTCCATAAATAGTGACTTGAACAAGTGAATGCATGATCTGAGTTCTTAAAGAGTAGATTTATTCAAATAAATCAATTCTTCCCTGTTAATTTAAAGTATTAATGAATTCTAATTAAAAACAAAGTGCTGTTTCAATTTGGAAAAAAAACCTAACATTAATTTATAAAACCAAACAAGTGAGAAAAAGCTAAAATATTTTGAAGAAGAAAAGTACTGGCTGGGAAGATTTTACATTAACAAAATAGGTAAACAGATGAATGGAAAAATATATGTTTTTAAAAATTGAATATTTCAGAACAGTAGCATTGTTACAGGACCTTATTAGGGTCAAAAAATGAAGTTATTTTAAACAAGTTTGTAAAAGCTGTATAATATTACATAAACGTTATTTTGCTTGCATATATTGTGAATCTCCAAGAAGAGGATTTAATATGCTTTATTCTCACACTCACGTAAACATGAAACTTTTTTTCAACCAGAACATTGTTGGAACCATTATTTCTTCAAACACCCTTTGCTAAAAGCTGGCAAAAATAATTAACAGAAAATATTCGCTAAGTTATATAAAGCCTCCTGGCCTCACAATACATTCAGTAAGTTTATCTCTTTACTGAGTGGCCCCTGCTAACGTCTACATATTTTCCTTAGTCCAAAATGACAACATTTCTGTAGCTCTCAGTTAATGCTGTTATAAGAATACCCAACTTCTCTTTTACACTGCTATTTGATCATACTGGGGAGACTACATGGCACCATTTACTATTTTGCATTTACTATTTACTAGATAGCACTGGAAGTCCATTAGATATATGTGCGTGTGTGCGTGTGTGTGTGTGTGTGTGTGTGTGTAAGATTATATATATATAAATAAAATTAACCTTCTCCTCAGGCCCAGCTTGATTACTTCATTCTAAACAGGCATGGTTTATTGCCTTATAAGGCTGTGAGTTTTCAGATCCTCTAACTGTGGGGCCATGACTATAGGACTCCTAGGGATTTATTAAATCAATATGAAGTTTTGGCCAGACCTCTGAATTTACTTAATTGTTGTTTTTCAAATTTTATTTAGACTATAAAATAATACCAAAGTCCAATGAAGTCAGTTTTTTCTAATATAGTGTATAGTACTGGATTATTCTTAGTGTGAATGAAAAATCCCCCAGACCCCATTTCCCACCCGCCTCCACCTGTCCCCGTGTTGGTATGTAGCTTTTTGACAACTAGTAAATACCCTTTTCTCCTCTGATATCTATTTTCACTGTTGAAACTTAATTTCTTCCTGCTTTTTCATAACTTATCCCTGCCACCACCCCCTTCTTTCTTTCTTCTCACCCACTATGACCAACTTTTTACAGGTTGGCTGCTTTGTTACATACACTCTTTCTTTGTCCCACACTCAGGGTTACTGCTGAGGGACTCAGCTGTCCTTTTCCCTCAGTCCTCCTCAGGCTGCCTCAATCACACACACATCTTTGGTTTAACGGATTGCAGAGCTGAATGCAATTGTCTGAGAGAAATTCTTGCATACCTTGTGAATTTAAAAGCCATTCCATACAGTAGAGTTTATTGCCTCTACTGCAGTTTGATCATCATGTCCAATAAGTGTCAGTGGCTGACTAAATGGTTCTCATTAGCATAGCTTGGGCTTTCTGCATTTGAGCAGAGCCTTACTCTATCTTTAAAAGATGGAATTAAGTCAGCAGTTCAACCAACTGGACATGTGTATTCTGCAAATTTTAAAATTAGTTTAAGCTCCTAGATAGCATATGTCTCCTGAAAACTTTAAGTAACTTATAGTAACACTGGGGAGTAGGGATGTCTAATCTATTCCAGCAAACTCCAAGTGTTGATCAATCAAGAATTTAATTGTAGATGAGGGGCATTTTTTCCCATGGGAAATTTATTTACATGAGTTTAGGGAATAAAGTTTCAGAAGAATAGGAGAGTATATAATAGATATTATTTTGGTAACAATACTATATTTCATCTGCTTTATACCAAATATTACAAAACTTATAAATAGGATAGCACTTGTTTTAAATTATTTCTTTTCATAGGCTATTACAGGCTACATAAGCTTTTTATTATAAAACTACACACATAATTTAATTCTATTTTAGAATGCGATGATGTTGAGACATTTTGTACTGTAAATGAAAAACAAAATTTCAGGTCAATTCATTAAAAACAAGTATATACTCAGTGATTAGATTGGTAAAAGTGTTAAAACATTCTTACTGAAAAACTCATAAATTTTTCTGAGTTAGCTAAAGGAAAAGCTTCAGTGGAATGAAAAACTACATGGCAAATATTTTTCATTTCTCCTTTCACCTAACATGGTGCTTAAAGGGGGACCACTTACGAGATTTGCTGTTTATCCCTGATGCCCACATGATATGAGGTGCGCCTGAGTTTGGTGGCCTTAAGTTATGTTTGCTGAGGTAAGAAAACTGACAAGACCAGGAGCTGTCACATTATTAAGTCATAAGCCACAATTGGAGGAGCACACATTCACTTTTATTTTGTACTGCAAGCAGAAAGTAAAAAATCACTCTCAAATTTCATATATTTATTAATAATATGTGTATTGTTTTAAGATAAGAAAAAGAGATAGAATAGAAAAAGATCAAGACTTTCTAAACAAGACTGAAAATTGATTGACACATATAGTATCTTTCACACAATCGACTACATTGTTTAAAGGTGAACTCATTAGTAAAACTAATAAATCATATAACACCTACAGTATTATACTCTTTACTGAAATCTGTATTGTACATTATAATGCAAAATCTATGGTGTATTGTCATATATTTTTTAAAATAATGGACTTCTGAAAAAATAGATCCAAGCAAAATATGCTATTAAAGTATAGCAGTTTCAGCTTTCTTAGAAAAAGGAAAAGCCTATAAAATTAACATAGGTTATTATCAAAAATGTAATGAATTTTTTTCCTATTCATATTTGGAAAGAGAAATTATCTTGCCCATATTCTAGAGGAAAGTGACATTCTAGTCTGGCCATTGTTGAATTTCAAAATAGCATATTTAAAGTCAAGCTTTGTGCAGAAATAAGACTAGAATATGCTAGTTTTAAGAAATGACTATATATGTATAGACAAAAAGAAAAAACCTGCGATAGAAAATTATGAAATTCAGTAATATCTGACATTTTTTGTTCTACTGAAAGTAAATTATTTCTTTTTTAAACTAATTATTATTTAAACACATTTATGATATTGTTGATAAAAAGTAAAGTGTAGAACTTGGTAGTGCATTTGTTTCTAAATAGTGAACGTTTTTAGATGACAAGAATAAATACATTTCCACAAATGTGAAACATTAATAAGAGGTTTATCATAAAATGTAGTAAAAGAAAACTATGTAGAGAAAACTTGATTGCAAAATTATGATAGACACTCACACACACACCAAATTTTTAAACAAAATCTGACAGTGAACACAATGAGATAAATGAGTTCTTATTTAAAGTTAACCTTTGTAAATCAATTTTCTGACTTCATTAAAAATAATAAAAATGCCATTCATAGTCTACATCAACAGCTGACAACGTACTTGAAAAATGAAGACTTGAAAAAGAGACATTCGCCAGGCAGTAACTATAGTCCAAAGATCTGGTTATATCGTGACTGAAGCCTGACTTTTCTTGAAACCACGGTGGTTGCGAAGTGGGAAGCTGGATCTTCTATTGTTTGTTACTAATTGTGAAGCAGTTGCTGTGAACCCGCAATTCTCAAAACCTCTTCAGATCACAGTCTTCCTGAAAATGGCAAAGACGTTGTGGGTGGCCCACTCCACCTGCTCATGGGAGACAGATATGAGATGAAATACATCTTTCCTCAGAATTGAAAGTCTATTTTTGAAATTCTGGGGATTGAAAAGCTTTACAGTTTATGTGATACCAATGAACTCACAGAATTTTATTCATCTCATGTAAATTAGTAATTCATAAGTGATAAAAACTAGACAATTCTAAGCATTAAGATTAAAAAATGATTAATCACAACTGTAGACACCTTGAAGCCCTTCATTGTCTATGTTAGAAAGCATTTCAGAGCCTTTCTCTTCCTTCCCTGAAAAATTCAGTCCTAAATTCACTGGATGCGGTGGAGCAAAGCAGGTATCCTAGGTATGTGTGTATCAGGGAGGGTGGCCGTGACCGAGAGCCCAAGCAGGGTGGAGCAGTTCACACTAGGGCATCGGGGCTCAGAGCCCTCGCCGGGTGAGGAGGGTATCTACAGAGGGCATGGGAAGCAGGTATGGAGTGTTGGGAATCAAGTGGGTAAGGGGTGATTCCACCAAGAGGGGCAGCCCAGTTGGGGCGGGGGGTGGTGGTGGTTGGAGCTCGAGTAGGAGAGGAAGACCATCTCTAAGGAGTGCTCACCTGGCTCAGGGTGGCACAGCTCACGCAGGGAGAGGACAGTGTCCATGCTGGGGGGTGGCCTGGTGTGGGGCGGGTTGTTGGACATCAAGTAGGGTGGAGAAGAGGGACTTGGTGACAGGTCTCACAGGTATCAGAGCTCAAGTGGGATGAGGAGGACACCCCTGCAGAAGGGTGATATGAGGTGTCCAAGCCCAACTGGGGTGAGCCGTCCCCATGGAGTCACAGCTGGGAGTGTGGGATCAGAGCTGTGGCAGAAGAGGAGGCGGCCATACAGGGGAATACTGATGGCATGTTACGTCCAGGGGAATTGATCAGCCAAGTACACATATTGAAGACAGCTTTCTTCCTTTTGGAAAAGAGAGTTACACAAAAAAAGAGAGAGAGACTAAAATAAACCTTGTTGTGTTGGACTCCATGTGAACTCACGGTCTAAGATAGAGAGGTAGGTAGATAGGTAGGTAGGTAGGTAGATAGATAGATAATTAAAGGTACGAATGTATGTATATGGAAAATTTTGGATATGTATCTACATACATATATGTCCTAGATCTTTGCACTGAGCGGCTTGCAGCAGTGACACACCAATAACATTTGGCACTCAATTCTTGTCTTTAAAATACCATCTTCCGTGAAAAGGCACCAGGGGTCCTTGCAGAAGAGGGCGATTCTAGGGATAGGACAAGGAAAAGACAAGGCAGCTCATCTTGTGTCAGAAAACAAGGAAGTGCTAGAAGGAGGTTGGGGACATGTCAAAAGGAAACAGAAGCAAGCTCGAATGGGCTCCTTCTATCCAAATTTGGGACACTTTGAGCTTAAAAATAGTGATAGCAATACATTAAAACCCATTAGATAAAATTGGAAATCCACTTAGATATAAATAAATTTGTGAATAAGTTGAAATTTGAAGATGATCAGGATATTTATATAGTTGCAAAGTATCTCCCTACAAAATAATTAATGTCAAGAGGAAAGGAGGAACTTTACTGTGGCGAAGGCTTGCAGACCACTTCACTCAAGAGCTCAAAATAAACATCATTAGAAGTCAACATTCATAGACATCACTTGCCTAATAGACATCGCTTGCCATCTGATAGAATTAAGTGAGAAGAACATGTTGTCACTTCCGAAAAATTCTTGTAAAAATGCATCTTCTGAATCTAGTTCACACAACTGGGCACCAGAGACGCATGGCTCTGATACCCAACCAACCCTTGTCAGACCGAGAGGTACATCTGTGTGTCCTCGGTCATCTCTCTGTGCCATCTTCTCATGCGGGTATTTCAGATCCCCCCTTCTTTTCCATCTCCTTACTCTACCTCTTCCTCTGTCACTCTCAGCCAGCAGATCTTAGAAAAAAATAGCAGCAAAAAGAGACTTTCCTCAATTCCTGCCACTAAATTTAAAACCCGATCTTCATCCACACCATGATGTCCTCTTTCCTCAGTCCCATGGAAGGTGAGTCTCTCCTCAAAGGCTGCTTCCTCCATCTGTACCCTGGGTCACATTTTGTCTTACGTCCTCAAGGACTACTTTACCGGCTGTCTCCTCTCTCAGTACCTTCAATCTCCTATACAGATTTGTTAATATCAGTATTTAGCATGTTCAGTCTTCTCTCTTCTGCCAAACATTCCCTCCCTTGGCTTATAACACCACTTCTCTAACCACCTTCAACTTATTTATGGGCTACAATGCTCCGTGTTTCCCTGAAATCTAGCTTTTTAGTCTGTAGTCAGTGTTAGTGTTCTAGAACAGAGATCTTCATGGCTCCCCTGCTCAAAACCTTGCAAAGGTCCCCATTACCTTCAGGATGGAATTCAGAATATTTAACGTCTTATGAGATCCTTTACAACTTCTCTTTTGTTTTGCTCCTTGAGAACCTGGGCACCAGCCACATCCTCTGCCCTCATCACCCCTCCAGTCCCGTTCTCCCCTACGACCCCTTCACCAATACACACAGTCACATATTTGTAATTTCTGGAATCGCTCATCTCAGAGATTTTGAAAATATGTCTAGTTATGATCACAGCATTCTTCCCTCTGTTCTTTACTGGATAAATTCTTGTCATCAATTTCCTTGAAAAGTTTTCCTGACACCCCCAGATTCTGCCCGATAATGAACCTTCGCAGTTCCAAGGACATGTCCTCTGTTAGCCCTGAGCACACCCTGGGGATTCCCTGTTTACTTGTGCTCCCTGGGACATCAGCTCCTCAGGGCAGGGTCACGTGTCCTCGCTGTTCTTTCTCTTCCTATTGCCTGGTTCAGTAGCTTGCACAGAGTGGATGTGCTCAGTAAACATTTGTTGAATGAATGAATGATTGAATGGAACTCTGTCAAAAAAATGATTATAGAATACTGGCAAAGAAATTTTAAAGGTAAAAATATCTAGCACATATTTAAGACACTGAGTGATTCAAATGCAGCTAAAATGCATCAAAGTTGGTGGGCAGAACATCTTATTTAGTTCAGTAATAGTGGTAATTAAGGGAAACAATCTCGTTTTGGAGGGAATGTTATAGAGACAGTGAGGATGGGGAACTGGGAGAAGACATTGCTTAGGCACTATTTTTAAGTTCTCTCTAGAAGTTTCCTTGCCTTTACTTGATACCACTGCTTCGACCACTGCTTGTATAATTAAGATGTAGTCTTTTAGCAAGTTTGATGATTATAACACAATATCCTTTATATTCACCATGCTGTGCATTAGATCTCCAGGGCCTTTTTATCTACTGCAAATTTGGGCCTTTAAACAGCATTTCTCCTATTCCCCCTCTCCCCTGCTCCTGGTGACCATTTTACTCTTTGTTTTTACGAGTTTGGCTTTTTTACACTCTACATACCAGTGAGATCATACAGTATACAGTATTTGTCTTTCCCTGTCTGATTTATCTCACTTAGCATAAGGCCTTCAAGGTCCATCCATGCTGTCACAAACAACAGGGTTTCCTTCTTTCTCATGGCTAAGTGATATTTCATTGTATGTACCACATCTTTATCCGTTCATCCTCTGATGAGCACTTAGGTTATTTCTGTATCTTGGCTATTGTGAATAACACTGCAGTGAACATGGGTGTGCGGACTTCTCTTCAATACCCTGTTTCCATTTCATTTGGATAAATACCCAGAAATGGCATTCTATAAGATCTATGTATGAAATTAAGGCCAGTTGACTTCCTTGCTTTTCTCTCTATCAATAGATTTGCCATTATCTGCAGTCTTTCAGAAGTGACCTTATCATGATTGTTACATTTGCCTTCATGGCACATTTTGGTGTGCTTCCTCACCCAGCTTCCTCTACTGTTTTCTTTCTATCCCATTGAATGGTCATGACATCAAAACTGCTTAAGACTGAAACAAGCCCAGCCCCCAGGGCTGCCGACCAAATGCAGATCAAAGCCCCAGGGACAGCCTCTCCACAGTGCTCAAACCTCACACTCCATTCTGGTCATGCTTTCCCTTGTTAATCGTGGCTCAGAAACCAGATTGGTTAAGCACTCCTCCAGTGACCAACTTTGGCTCGATCTTTGGTCACAGATATGATTTTCAACCTGTGGATGAGTCATCTAAGCAGCTGTTTGCTGAGAAGTGAAGACCTTGTTACTTAACAGTATTCATAAACTCCTTAGAAAGTGGCGACTATCTAGCAGAAAATCCTCAGCGGTTTACCTTAATATATCAAGTAAAAGCTATTCATTCTTTGCTTAGGGAAATTTCTTATCAGAAGATTGCCTTGACAAGTAGCTTCAGCTATACTGAACATGTCAAAGACACTAACAGCCACCTGGAGAAGTTCATGTTCCCACAAGTGAAGACAAACAGCATTTTCTATTTGGGTCAGTAACTGTATTTTCTTGGGTTAGTTCGTAAAGGCTCATGGCACACTCTAAGACATCTATCAGGATGTTCAACCCCTGGCACACTCTTACCCAAAAGTACCTGCTAATTCATCTTGTTGCACCTTTTCATGGCTGGGCCATAGGAGCTGAGATAAACACCGGTTTTCAGTTCTCGTCCTGCTCGTGTACTCGTTCAGTACATGCTCAGTTGGTTCTTCCTATGTTCCAAACACTAATATGGGTGCTGAATATACAGCAGTAAAGTAGTAGATTTCCAGTAGAGGAAATCAGAACATAGATAGATCATTAATAGAGAAAATAAACACCAGGTAGGGAAAGCACCATGTTGTATACCTAAAAAGGGTATCTGATAGAGAATGCCCAACGGTTTGGGGAGGAGGGTATTTTGACTGTGTGGCTGTGGAAGTCTGTCCGAGGCTTAAAACTGATGACAGGCAGTATCCAGCCTCACACAGATGGGGGAGGGCAGGCCCAACTGGGCCCAGGTATAAACTTGATGTGTTTGCAGGAAAGAAAGAAGGCCCCAGGTGGCAGGAACATGGTGGGAAAGGAAGAGGTGGTTTAAGACGAGAAGAGGTTAAAGAAGGGCCTTCTAACGCAGGATAAGGAGCTGTGTTTTTTTCTAAGGCTCCAGAGACCCAGTGGCCTGACTGCTGGGGAGAATGTAGGCAGAGAAGAAGAAAGGAGGCCAATTAGAGACCACTGTGAGAGACCAGGCAAGAGGGTGGTCACTGGGACTGGGTGGTGGGGGTGGAGATGGAAGCATTTTTAACAGAGATGGGGAATTGGGGTGAAACAAGGATGGTTCCTAAATTTTTAATTCCTTTTCCTTGAATGTTCCTGTTGACTATGGGCTTGGCCGAAAGCATCCTAGCCAAGAGTAAACAGACATCCTGTGTCCCAGGAAGTAACCACAAAGAAGCTTTCAAAACTAAGGACCTAGAAGTTAGTATTTTATATTTCCCTCCAGACTGGGGACGTTGAGATTTGTTTTTATTCACTGATGTTCATTTTAGGAGAGCATTTTTTTGTTGTTGTTTTTGTTAAAATAGAAATTTTATTTTTACAAGCAATGGATAAGAGCTTTATTTTAAAAGTTTTATTTTATGGAAGGCTTCTAGCATTTCATCTTAAAACAGTCTAAACCGACTCTATGTCCTCAGCTCTTTTGATTGAGAGAAGTGTGATTAACATTTGTTTGGGGTTTTTCAGCTCTACTATGGTTACAGGGTGATGGTTGAAAATGTTCTATCCAGCACATTATTAGTTATTCCATTTCTTGATAAAACCGACATTTAAGAACAAGGCAGAATCCGGGAGTGCCATGGGGGCGGGGGGAACCCAAACTCTGTGAAATGCTTAACCTTTTAACATAGTTCAGCAAAGTTTAGATTTCTGGCAAGACGCCTAGACTTTGTAAGGCTGCTCATGGTTGCAAAACCCGACAAGACCCCAGAGCTTAAATTACTCTGGCTCAAAAGTTGAGACAATATGAAGAGAGCAAAGGGAAAAAATGCACACACCCTGATAGCTACAGCTGAGTTCATGGCACAGACTAAGTAATTTGGAAAAGGATGCCGGGGGTGGTGATTACAACCTACAATTCCTTGGAGGTACATCAAATGCCTCTGCTGAGAGAACAAACCCCAGAGGGAAAGCAAGTTTGACATTAAAGGTAAAGAAGGATCTTAAAAAGATATGACAATCCAAATATATCATAGATTAGCAAGAATTGTTTGTTTCATAGGATCACAGCAACTGTCCTTACAGACAGTAGCCGAAAAATGAATCAAGGTATCATATTGCAAGCATTTGATCTGGAAAGGATTTTTCAATCCAGAAGTACACATGTAAGTTACCATTGCTGCTGGTATTGGGGGCTGTGTCTGCTAGCCAAAGAAAATGGAGAATTAATAACGAGCCAGAAGTATTCGTAACTTGTCTTACTACCCATCTTTGTTTGGTATGTGTCAACATATCTGTTGATTTGAATTTCCTAGAGTTTCTCTAAAATTTGTCGACACATGGTCACTTGCAAATAAGAAAATATAAGAAATCATTAAAATAATTGTGAATAAATATAGCATAGTGTTTCTCACACATGGAACTCAGAAGCCCAATTCTGAGAGGTGGACAGCAAACAAAAAAGACTGCTTGAGAAATCAGTTCAGAGATCAGTAAGATTGGCAAGCATCTGAATGTTATGCCCATTTATCTATTATATTTGTTTTCAAAGTCTGTAATAGTTTCATGTGTATTGTGAAGTTCTAGAAAGGAACAGATTATTCAATATTTTCCAAATATATTTGGTCACAAAATCCCCCTATTCTTCGCCCCCATCCTTTTTTTTTTCTTTTTTTTTTTTCCGTTGTGGCAGAGTATATCATCAAACATGTGCTCTGAGACTCATATGCTAGCAAAGACTGGTTTAATAGAATATATACTACAAATATATCTGCAAAATAGACATATTTTCACATACGGATCTAAGAATAATGGAGAGAATTGGACAAAGAGAAAAACAAACGAAGGAATAAACCATGTGGAGGTTGGCTATAAACAGGTCATAAGAGATAAAAATGTTGTTACCTACAGAAAGGTCCAACCACATTGACTTAAATAATAAGAATCTGAAGGTAGGTGGTTTGGGGTTATAGTTCAGCACCTTAACAAAGGTCAAAGATTTCTGCATCTCCTTGGCTATTCCCTCATATTTGCCATATGGCTGCTGTGGCTCTGCCCCGCACACCAGCTTCGTAGCCAGGAAAAAGTAGGAGAAAGGGGAAGGATTTGGAAAAGGCTGTTCTTTTAATCAGGAGGATGACATGGTTTGTGGGAATACCAGAGCACTGTCGTAGAATACCTGATTGTGTGAGACTATATCACACACCAAAGAGTTGGAATTTCATATTGACCAATTAGGCTGTGTGTGTGTGTGTGTGTGTGTGTGTGTGTGTGTGTGTGTGTGTGTGACTTAGGCAGTAACAGAATTGAGGTGAGAAAAAGAGTTTGGAATGATTTGTGAATATTTCAAACTGCAGACATGTGGAGGTGGAATATGTTATTTTATATACATTCCTCCAGGCAAGTCTTTTGAAGTATCCAGGTCCTTATGGAAACAAAAACATAAAATATCCCACTTTTTTTTTCTATCTTTGGAATAGTATTCGCTCTTCACACACACTCACACACGCATGCACACACACGCACACATGCACACGTACAGAGCTTTAAAGCTGGGCTCGGAGCAGACCTGCTACTCTATCTCTGGAAATACTGTCTGTGTCTTGTCATCCAGCTCCAGGTCAGTCACTTGCCGGAGGACAAAATGTTCTGGGTTTTCATCAAGTTAGTAGTAGACTTTGTTGCTTTTACTAGATTGGATCTCTCAGGACCTAATTCAGCCCATGGCTTAAAACATGAAACTATTTAGGGACCTCTAGGATAATTACCATCTTTTTTCACTTTCGGGGCTCTTAATGGGATCAGTATATACTAGCAAACAAATTGGTTCAATTTCCTTATGAAATTTTCTTTGGTAGCAAGACACAGGCGTGTCACTGCAACAGCGTTCTCCAGGGAAAGGAATCTATTAAAAGGAAGGCCCATGATGGAGCCCCCAGGAGAGGCTCTCCACTTGTAGTCTGTTCCCACTGAAAAGGAATGTTTGCTCAAAAATGGTTTCTTCTAAAAGATGGTAATTACATAGACCTCAAATTCATGTTATAACAAAATTCCTCAGCATGTGTCTCATTTTTTTTATTATTAAAGAAAGATAAGCTTCATTATGAACATTTTGAAGTAGAGAAAAATATTACTATGAATCCAATAATCCTAAATATTATTGTGAAATCTTTCCTTCTCTTTTTATATTTTTCTATGATGTTGAACTTGTAGTGTCATACAGCACCTTCTTTTCTTCCCTCACTGCTGTACTATTTTATTGATGCAACCCAGTCTCATACTACTATGTGATCAATTAGGCCTATCCTATTTTTTTCTCCAAAGTGCTTTTGAATCTTTATTACATTCCTCATATAGTAGTAGTGTTCTTGCCTGTAGAATTAAAAGTTATTCAGTTAACATACCAGTTAACATATTCAGTCCTTCAATGGATATATTGATTATCTACTTACATATTGTGCAAGAAACCAGGGGATACGAAAGAGCGATAGGTCCCTGACTTCAGGACTGTGGGATAAATTATACATATGTATGTCTTAATGGAGTTCACAAACTAACTATTTGTGGTAATTATAAAAGATAATAGGTGCTGTGGGGGGTGGAAAGGAGCTGGGAGAACAGAGACTGGAAATGGAATCACGGTCCAGCCTGTGTCTGACCTGGACTTAGAGGTGCAGACGAGTGGGCGGAGGGCATTCCAGACACAGGCAGGCGGAGGTGGGCAGTCACAGGGTGTGTCTAAGGATTGGTTAGATTTACACCTGGTCCGTGTAGTGGAGTTTATTTTAACCTATTTCCTGCATTTCTTGAAGGAAATGGTCCAGAGCCTTTATATGCTGAAAATGTCCTCAGCTGTCTTCGTGTGTCCCATAATCCTCACTTCTCTGAGGTTTCAGCTACCTGTAGTCAACCATGTTTGAAAATATTAGATGGAAAATTCCAGAACTAAACAATTATACATTTTAAATTATGCATAGTTCTGAGTAATGTGATGAAATCTTGCGATGTGTGCTGTATCTCACCACCAACATGAATCATCCCGTTGTCCAGCGTCTTCATGCTGTAGATGCTCCCCATAGGTGTTCACCAGTAGCTATCAGGTTCACCATTGCAGTATCACAGTGCTTGTGTTCAAGCAACCCTTATTTTACTTAATAATGACCCCAAAGTGCAAGAATAGTGATGCTGGCAAATCAGATAAGTCTAAGAGAAGCCATAAAGTACTTCCTTTAATGAAAAGGTGAGTGCTGTACAATAAGATATTTTGAGAGATCATACTCATATGACTTTCAGTACAGTATGTTCTTAAAATTGTTCTATGTTATTATTATTGTTGATCTCCTACTGTGTCTAATTTATAAATTAAATTTTATCACAGCTATGCATGGATAGGTAAAACCAATATATGTAGGGTTCAGTACTCTCTGAGGTTTCAGGCATCCACTAGGGGTCTTGGCATATATCCCCCTAGGAAAAGGGGGAAATACTGTTTGTACAAACGCAATCAGGGAGCCCATGTTTGACTCCCAAAGATAAGGGGGCTACCTTGGGCACAAACCTGATCAGGGAGCTCATGTTTGACAGCGAACAGATGCAAAGTCTCCTTTGTCCTAGTGCAAGATACTTTCCCCAAACTTGTGCTCTTTTCTGGCATCTCTTGTAAAATGTGGGGGGATTGGGCTGAAGAAAGCTTTATTTAAAAGAGAAAAATGATAGGTAGTTGCACCTTTGCATACTCGATCTTACCAGAATTTTCATATCAACTCATATTTTGGGTAAAAGCTGGTGTTATTATTTAATCCTAATATGTCTTTGCAATTTATTTCATAAGAACACTATTGAAACATATATACAGGTTGGGGAAGTTCTATAATCCAAGTGTGAAGCTGAAAAGGTCTCATTGAAGATCATTTATATCACCTAAATGGAAGCCTTACCTCTAAGATCAAATACAAAATGTATAAAACCAGACCCCTCTCCTTAAGCACAGTATCTTAGTTCCTAAAGTTTCTCAGGGCACAGTTTGAAAATACTTGTTTAATCTGCCTGCTCGTTTTACAGATGGGAGAATTGAGACTCAGAAAATCAAGTACCCAGGAAGGACCTACTGCCTTGAATTCCTTTATGAGAGTAGGTCCACTTAGGATTCAGCATCTTGGCTGATGCCAAACCTTAAACCAGAGATGAATGAAATGGGCTGAGCCATGCTTAGAGTTTCTCCTCTTTATTCTCCCATCACCCTTCTCTGAGGGGGATGGGTTGGGGGGGAGGCGGGGAGAGCTGGGAGGCTCAGAACAGCACATCTGCTAGTTCAGTGAGACACTGGGTCAAGGAGCACCAAGCAAGGCTAGGACCCAGAACAGTAATTCTTGTCCTGAAAGAAATCCTCGGGGCCAAAAGAATGATCATTTTTACTTTCTGAAAAACTCCTTGTTCCCAATTCCAAGCCTTGAAATTCTTCTAGTGAGTTATTTCTATTACACATACAATTATGAGAAAAATATTCAAAATGAACTGAGTGAAAAAACTTTTAGTTTTTATTCAGTTCAGTTTTAATTCTGGGACCTAATATGCCCTGATGCTTCATGGACAAAGATGTTAAGATGATAAGTTTACCTTTCTGGTCATGCTAATCATTTTCTTTTTCTTTTTTTTCTTTTTTTTTTTTTAAGAGACCTATGTTGGGTGTATCTTGCATACACAAATTGGTGAGCCATAAACCAAATGTGCCACACTTGTGGCATGCCTGATGTTTTGAAAGTTTTGAATTATTAACAAAATTTAAAATTTAAGAAATTACACATAAAAATACAGATTCCTAACATTTCTTAAAAAAAAAAACAAAAAGAAAAGAAAAACAGAAGATTGGGCAATACTGTTTCTAAAATCGTATGGATTTCTGACAAGGTAACAGTTGACCTAAGCTGGGTGGGACATGCCCCCTTTAGATAAGAAATGTGTTCCTTAGTTTGCTCCATTCCCAGTCGTGTAGCCTGGTTCTTTCCTAGTGGTGTATAATATTCCTTCGTATCCATATCTCTATTAAAGGTGAGACAGGAAATATTTGACACAGAGGGCACATGTTTCTTATATACGGCTGGGCTTGATGTACATGATTTAATAGGCCCCACAGGCATTTGAGTTTGCCATCCCTGAAACAGTTTGTGAAAAGATAATATTATATTCTGCTAATTCTAAGATGCACATTTTTTCCCCTCATGTTTTAGCATCTCTGAAATTGAGAGACAACGCAGAATTGCCATCAGCTAGGCAGCAGTCGTGGTGAGGTGCCCGGTGTCATGCAAACTTGGTTAGAACTGTTCACGTTGTGGTCCTGTGGGTTGAGTTTATGTGTCGTGTTGGAAAGGTGGACATTGAGTGTAATCGCTGTTTCAAGCAGCCTTGACATGAGAGGTGACCATACATGCAGAAAGACAGCAGCTGGCCATGAATTTGACGCTGGTGAAGAAAATGTTCTTTGTTGGGGAAATGACTGCAGTTCCTTCTTTTCTTGGAAGGAGTAACCAAGTGCTTCAGAGGACCTAAAACGGAAAAGCCTACAGGTCTGTGAGGCTTTGTTACATTTTGTTACTGAGATAAGTGCAAAAAAATTCCTATTAGAGGCCAAGCTGTGTAATAGAACACAAGAGAAAATGCCAGATAATTTGGAATAGATAAAAGAAATTTTTGGTCAATGAAGTCTGTGTGGCCCACCCAGGCTTCCAGGAGGACTATCATTAAGGGATTGATTGGAAGTGGTTTTTTTTTTTTTCTTTTTTTTTCCATATTTGTACGTAAAATGGTGCATCTCACAGTCAATGGTGTCTTAGCTTCAATGGATTATTATAAAATGAAGCCAGAAAAAAAGGAAGGACCTACGACCTGTGCTAGTTATGGATAAGGTCCTTTCAGCTTCTAGCTATTTGCCTCTTTTAAAATTGTTTCTCTCTCTGACTATTGAGTGAAAGAAATGGAGGCAAAAGTACATAAATGGCATAACTTTTAGGAAATAATAATTGCTACTGAAGAAGAAAATATCTGATATTTGAGTTTGGCCATGTTAAATATCACAACTTAAAATTTTACAGGAAGACCACCTGAGACCAAAACACCAGATGATTGACTTCCCAAGTAATTCCTAGTTTAAGAAGGTCATTTCCAACGTTATTAGTTCCATACAAGGCCACAAGTGAAGGGCTAGGTGGACTTGGCCTACTGCCTTCCAGGCACCAAAACCTGCTGTTCAGGACAGTGACACATCCATCCCCTGTCATGTGTTATTACTTACAGTACATGTCATGGAACAAATGTTTGTTATTAGTTGAAGTTTCATGGACAAGTTTTATCATCCATTTTTTGGTCCACTCCAATTTAATAACAATTTTATATTTTGCCTGCAGGCTAGAAAGCTGAGTTTATGCCAAAGACATTTCTATTTTAGCTGTCATGGACCCAAATGAACATTTTGTTTTTAAAAGGAACTGGAAAAATACATGCAAGGAAGAAAATGTAATTTATTTTTGATGTTTTCTAAAATAATTTAAAGTAATTTCAACCAACAAAAAGTTGTTTGGTTCAGCTAACTTCCCAGAAAGTGAGACTCTGGCTTTGGTTTAATTAGAAACAACTCATTTTTATCCTGTGGAGGTCCCTCTTGTGAATGCATGTATCTGGGGTAAAGGGGTGTTTGGCTTTATCCCTGTGCCCAGCGATACTGTGAATGGCCTCAGAAGGTATGTATTCACGTGGGACTTTGCTGTTTCTCACAGCTTAAAGCTGTGATAGCAATGAAATAAATTCCTAATGGGGAATGGCCGCATCATATCTCTTTTGGTGAAATCTTTGACTTCTAGGCTTAATTAGCTCATCTTTTATTTGGAAAATAAAATAGAAAAGTCCTTTTAGAAAAATTAACCATATATACTCCTCTCTTCAGAAGGAAAATCAGGGCTTAAGATAAAAGATTATTTTCTCTAGCAGATTTCTGCTTTCACTTTTAAATTGTTCAATGGTTTTGCCTTTGGGCTGATATTTTTCATACTTTTTACAATTCTCTAAGGGTGAGATTTTGGCAATTAAACTGCAAGTTCTTGCCCCATGTTGAAAGCCAATTGAAAATAGTGACTTTTCATAACTAGAAGTTTTGCACTTGAATAGAATTGGAGCTGGAAGGTGTCAGAAGCTAAGCTGGGTGGAAGACATAATTTTAAATATAATTTTATAAGTTGGGTTGAAATGGACATAATTTTAACATTTTAAATTCAAGGGGTTTTTAGGGTTCCTAGGGCAAGAAGACAAACTTCACAGTTTAATAATAGTTGATCTGATGTCTGACCAAGAGTGGGCACTTAATAAGCATAGTGTGCACAAATGCCTAAATGTGAGCTGAACATACTACCTTTTTATAAAATTTGGATTTAGGACATGCCATTCAAGTGAAATATTTATGGCTCCTTCAGACTCATCTAGACTCATTGGGTCCTGAACACAAAAGGAAGCTAAGAGCAGCAGTCCTCAACCTTTTTGGTACCAGGGACCAGTGCTCCTATAACAATGTAATGTCTGAGGATCTGAGGTGGAGCTGAGGCGGTGATGCTAGCGCTGGGGAGCGGCTGTGAATACAGATGAAGCTTCACTCTCTGGACCACCACTCACCTCCTGCTGTGTGGCCTGGTTCCTGGGCTAGAGAGATGAGAGTCATTGCTCCTGTTGACTGTAACCTTGACAGCAGAGGTCACATCTGTTTTGCTCTCATTCCTTCATTGAACCATTATTCACTGAGCGCCCACCCTGTGCCAGATGCTGGGAACACATCAGAAGCCAAAGGGACAAAAATAAAACAAAGCACTGCCATCAAGCAACTAACAGACATAATAAATTGGTTTGGTTGAAATAAGAGCCATAAAAAAAAAAAAAAAAAAAAAAACCCAGAACAGGTTAACAAGCAAGATTGGAAATGGCAGCAGGGAGTTTGTGTGTTTGGGGTGAGCTGTCCTTGCAGTACAAAGTATTGTGGGGAGGCCTTGGAGAGAAGGTGAAATCTGAGACAAGGTTTGAACAAGGTAGGAATTAAACATGAGAATATATGAGGCGGGGGCAGTTTTCCAGGCAGAGGGAAGAACCAGCACCTAGAGCTTAAGTTGGTTCATGCCCAGATGATCAGAGGACTTGAACTTAAATTTTATCAGAACCTTTTGGATTGTTGTTCTGAGAACAGACTACATGGAGGCAAGACGAAATCTGAGGGACTAGTGTGGAGGGTGTTGCAATATTGCAGTCGCGACACTCGCCGATTCTACCAGGGTGATGACAGTGGAAGGGGTGGGAAAGGGCCAGACTCTGGATATATATTGAAGGCAGAGGGTGAGAGAAAGGGATGAATCAGGTCTTTTGGTTTGAGCATCTGGAAACAGAGTTGCCATCAGCTGACATGGGGGAGCAGTTAGTGAGGCGTGTTGGGGCATCAGAAGGTGAGGTGTTTAGTTATAAACACATTGAACTGGAGATGCCTTTTATATGGCCAAATGGAAACACTGAGTGGGTGCTGGATACATGATCTTGAAGGAGTTCGGAACATGCCACCCCCAAATACGCCATGGCATATTGAATATTTTGAGTCAAAGACACTTGAAAAGCAGCAAATACACAAAAACCACTCCGACCTTCATTCTTTTTCTTAAAACTAGAACATGAAATTTCTGTGTGAAAGACATCCTGTCTATGCCAGAAGGGAGATAATATTCTTGTCCTCAAGGACAGAACGTTGAGGCCGAGAGAACTCAATAGAAACAGACCTTGTTAAAATAATTCTTATCTTCCTTGGGCCTCCCCACACAGTTTAGTCTTTTCTCCACAACTGTGTCTTTGTTCAACATAAAATTAAAAAGTAATAGGTTTTGCCATTTCTTTGGGTCTTTATTCCTTAGGAAAGCTCCCGTGTCACATAAAACTTATATTAAATAAATCCGTATGCTTTCTGCTGTTGATCTATCTTGCTAATTTATTTCTCAGCCCCAGCCAGAAGAACCCTATGAAGGTAAAAGTGAAAGTTTGCCTTCCCTACAGCCTCTGTTTTGGGCAGTGGTTCAAGCTAGAGAACGCTGCCAGGTGTGTAGTAAGCACTCAAAAAATATTCATGGGATGAAAGAATGAATGAGCTTAAAGTTTGTCTTCCAAGGTCCACTTTTCTGTCTAAAAACTTTCCTCCTCCCTAGGTAATTATCACAAAATATTCACTCTCTTTAGTGGAGACATCGATCTATGTGATATCACACACAATACAGCACTATCAAAAGAGAGCAAAGTCCAACATATGTACAAAAGTACAAATTATATGTAAATGGGTTGGGTATGGGTGGATGTGTTGGTTGGAGGGGTGGCTTTTATGGTATTTACAAGGTCATTGAACAAATAGAGATTGTGATGGAGCCAAAGAAAGTGACGTGGATAGTCTCAGATACTTAGGGCATATTCCTAAATCTCGCTTAGAATTTCCCCAGAGAAGACTCGGAGACTTAAAAGCCAGTATCATGAAATCAAAAACCTCTAGGAGGGCACATAAATGACTGTTCTGACCAATAATTTACAGAGGGCAGGGGTGAATATCTAGATTTCAGACACTATGATCTGAATTTCCTGCTTTTTCTTTTTGTTCCATTTAATTTTCTAGAAAATTTGTCCCTGTAGGAGGTAGTTTAGCTACTGGAAGAATTGATCTCAATAAATTATAATATTGTAACACATCTTTGCTTTTTAAAAATGAAACTTTCCTATTCAGTCAAAAATCATGTAGATCTTTCATACACAATACAGTTCGACCAAAGTAATAAAAACAACATGAAAGAACCACCAATCTGGTAGTCTTTTCAAACAGCCCAACTAGTTTGTTTCTGAGTGTGGTTTTCTAGAGACATGCTTAGAATTCTTTGCAAATAAATATTTGCATGGTATTTTTGTGCAAAGATTAATTTCTCCTGGGATAAAATGAGTTTTTAGAAATATGCTTGTGCATAGCTTCATAGTTATAAAAACATTTCTATTCAATGGAAGTTGGTACATTGAGCATGTTATTCTGGTAAACTCAATTTAAATGTGGACCGTATTCTGTGGAATATGCTGTTTTAAATAATTCACGGTAGAGATGGAAGAAGACAAAATACATCTGGACAACAGTAGTTTGGCCATTTTATGAAATCAGCCTCATGAGTGGCTAAGTCACCTTGTTTGTGAGGTTGTGATTTCTAAAGCACGGTCAAATATTGAGTTTATTATGCACATCTGGGATTGACTGTACATCTGTGGCGTAGTTATTTTATTTAATTTTTAAAATGTTCAGTTATGGTTGACATACAATATCATATTAGTTTCAGATGTACAGCCTGGCGCTTAGACATTTACATTACTTACAAAGTGATCAATTCAATAAGTCTGAGATTTACTAGTTGATAGTACCTCTATACTATTCCTCTAGTTGGTGAAGTTATAATCAACTTCTTTGACTTCGTGCTTTACGGAGAGAAAAAGGCCTGTTCCATCAGCAGGGGTCGAGGCTTCTCCGGCGGGCTGTGCAAGCTTAAGTCAGGAGGGATGGGTGCACACCAGCTGCGGACGCTACCATGGCTCTGCTCTTACGAGATGATGGTATTTTAAGGAACAACAGCCCTCAGCAAGAACCAGTCACGTCTGCAATTTCTCTGCTCCCTGAGCAAAAGCGATGCTGGGAGAGGAGGTCTGGTGGGATGGGGATGCATTACCTGAACTGCTTAAACTCTTGAGCAGCGGTAAGGATGCAAGGAGAGGCTACCCGGGTGGTGGGAGTTAGCTGGGGCAGTCTCGTTCTGGCCTCATGTTCTGCACCTGTACGAGACAGTGACACACTGTGCCGAGGAAGCTGAGCAGGGTTATGTTCCGATGTGAACCACCCATGGACTGAGCACCTTGATTCCATCACCATATTTACAGTGTCATGAGGACACAGCTGCTCGCTGAGAGCAGAGCGGACTGTCAGCAGGAAACGTTTCCCTACAGACTATCGTAAAGTGAGATGATGGCAACACGTTGTAATAAGGGACAGAGGATGCTTTTCACCTCTACCAAGTTTTTCTAATATGTTCTTTAAATTATATAGTCTACTCTTCATTAATTCTCTTTACGTAGACAGAATTGAGAATTTTTCCTCTACAGACAACGTCTTATTGCCTCTGCAGCTTTGGGAAACGTTCACCTTCTAAATTGTTAATGTGGATTGTGAAAGAGAGAATTTTGATGGTAGCACTTGCCAAAACTAGTATTTAGTTATTTACCTTACTGTTCTAATCCTGGCCTCACCCTGGAAGGCTGAAGAGGCCTGCTGCCTATTTTCAGGGGGTGTGTTCTCCAAATGAACACATTTTTCTAAAATTAGTTTCCCTGGAAAAATAATTGCTCTGATCTTTGTAATGACCACAGTTAAAATACATTGTCAAAGGAAAGAGAAATCATGTAGCTATAAATGCAGAGATACCGTGTCAGATTTTATGCGGTATTTATTAATTTTAAGAATACAAAACAGCCATGTCATTTGTATTAATGCCTTATCTTTTAGAATATCAACTAGCTTAGGGTACTTTTTTTTTAAGTTTATTTTCTACATAGCTGTCCTTTCGGAAACTTATCAAATGCAGAATTGAACAGCAATGGGAGAGGGAAAACCCTCCTAACCTCAGAGCTGATATCCTGTGTTGGTTCAAAGCTTCCGTTTTCCTCTGAATTCTTTCTTGGTCCATTTCTTGGTTATGCCACTTTGGACCAGTTCCCTAAGTAGCTGTGCTGTTAGAAGCAGTGACTGAAGAAGGTGTTGCATTCCCCAGTAGTAAAAATATGAAGTCGGTACCTGCAGTAGAGTGGTCATTTAGCACATGGGTGCCAGATGAACAAAAATGACAAATAGTGTAGAGCACCTAAGTCTGGAGGAAGGACAGTGCTTTGGAAAGGTTAATGAAGCAGAGATGGTTGATGGGGTGTGAGCAGCAGGTGCTTAGGCCAGGCCAGGTAACTTGAAGACAGGTCAGGGTGGGAGATGCTCCTATTAAACATTTGGGCAAAAAATACACCGAATGTGTCTCTGCAGATGATGTAGTGTGTGATATGGCACAACTGTGTAACAGTCCTTTCCCACACCTCCTAACTGCTCTCAACCAGCCACACCACTTGAGTATAGGTGGGCCATGGAGAAGACCGTATTTAAAAATTCATGTTATTTGTGGAATTTTTTTTTTACTGTAAGTAATCTAGTTGTTAAGATAAAATTTTGGAATATTATTTTTAATAAACAGAAATCAATTTTCAACTAGATTGCATATATTGTACATTTTCGGAATTTCATCTCTCTTTCGGAAATGGACGTCAAGAGAGGAAGCTTGAGTTTTCTGTGTGTTTCCCAAGTGCATTTTGATGTTATTTTGCAGAAATCATGTTGAAGGAGCAGGAGAAGAAGCAATAACTAACTAGGGGGAGAAGAGAGGAAGAAGAGATTCTTTTCATCCCTCAGATCTCTGAGATTTGCTGAGCATGACAAGAAAAATATGTTTCTTAAAACGAAGAATAGAAAGAGAAACAGAGTTGTACTCTAGAATCGAATTCTTCTTTAAAACATGAAATAAGGAGTTTATTTGCCAGACTACATGGTGTCACTTGAGAAATTACCACCATAACCAGGAGTGAAAAGAACCCCAAGGGTCTGGAATGAAAAAGTGGAAAGCAAAGGAATCACAGTGTTTTGACTTTGGATCAAAGGAGGGAAAAATACACAGCCGAGATGTGATTCTGAGAGGCGAGAAGCCAGAAGGTCGCCAACTAGAAAGCTGACCTCTTTGGAAAGCAGGAACTTGGCAGGAGCCGGTGTAGGCACCAGTTTGTCTCCCCTAGAGAAAGCCTCCATCTCTGAGCTTAATTGGGGTGGCAAGGACAAATCAGGAAGCTACAGTTTATAGCTTTTCTGGGCTATTGCTCACCAATTTGGAAGATAAGTAATCGCAAAGCTCTCTATCATGCTTCAGCTTAAATAAGGATTGTATTCCTCCAAGAGGATGAGTGTTTTTTAAGCCAAAAAATAAGAGCAGAAACATATCCACTAGGGAAAGAATAAGAGTCCGTTTGCTTAGATAGTGGAAGATCTGGAGAAACTAAATTCCAAACTAGAATGTCATTTTGAAAAGTTTGGAGGAAATTCCTAATCTTTGTGAGATGAGAGACTGTAATCGATTCCCTTGGCAAATGGAATTACCTGGGAAATTATCCCAAAACACAAAAGACAACAATTGTCATGGATTTAATATTTTCATCACCTTCCCTTTAGTTAACCAAAGGTTTTATCCAACACGCAATGGTTTTTAAGGGACGTATCCAAAGATAACATTTCCGTAGAGATACAGTCTGGTATAACAGAACGGGGCATATCTTTGGGGGCCAAAAATGTGCGTTTAAATATTCATCCTCACTTTATTTCCTTTATGATCTTACACAAGATGCTTATGCTCCCTGATCTTCAGTTTGTTTCCCCGGGGATGGTGATAACCTACATACTGTTTTGTGGTGAAATTCAATGAGCTACGGCTTTGGATGTCCTGGGCTCAGAATAGACAGCTGGGCGGTGATAGCTCCTAACCTCATGTTTTAGGGGCTTGGGACATAATCTGAATCCTGAAGTTCTCAAATGTCCTTAAATGACTTTTTTTCTCTGCTTGATATAGATTCAGGAGGTAAGGGCAAAGAAAAAGCAATGGGTACCGTGTCCCTGGCTATAGAGAATTATCTTAACATAAAAATAAAAAAATTAAAGTCCTGATTTTAAAAAGTTCAGCAGTGTGTTCCCTGCTCTCCTCGGTGTTAGTTTGCTTTGCTTTAGTGTGTCCGTCTCTAGAATGGGACTGTGATGACAGTTATGAATAAGTTATAACAGCCCAGGAGAAGAATCGTCACCGTGCCTCTCCATGTCACAAGATTCGCGTTTTAAACATTTAAAACTCGTTCGTATTTATCTCTAGTGCCCAAGAGCGTGAGGGGTTGTGAAACAGCCCACTAAAGGCCAGGATTTCTCCTGCTGTAGAAACAGGGATGAGGTCTGTTCACGTGGTAAATCAGTGACACCCAGTGGCTGCTGCGTTCACCGTTACCTTTTCAGTTTTCAATTGAAGTTCGTGAGGCGCTGCTCCAGAACAAATCACGAAGGCGATGAGAATAGAGAGGTCATGGATGCTTCTGAGGTTTTCCTCAGCAGCGATGTGACTCTCCTAGGAGAAGGGGACCAATCTGACAGCAATAGCACGCTCAGGGAGGGTGCTGGAAGGTGGGGAAAATGACTCCAGGAGCTTTCCGTACCGTCACTTTGCATTTTGTTAAGGGGGATGCACAAACTTTCCTGTCACCGTGGGATTTCCCAAGAAACGTTCCCATCACCGAAGTGGCACTTCAGCTGCCCAATTTTTGTTGAATTCTGATCTAATTAGAGGCTGATGGGCAGGTTCCCTAGAAGTTAAACTTGCTGGTGTGGAGTCAAACTTAACTGGAGGGTCACTCCAAAGCCCCCCAATGCGCCTTTACAACATGATAACAAAGGTGGGGCTAAAGCCTGAATTCTTAGGGGCCCCGGATCCATGCCCTCGTGAAGGTGCGAAGGAGCCAGCGTGGTAGTACATGGCTGCGTTCCAGTCCCAGCTGGTGCACTGTGTTGCTGGACCCTCCTGGACACTCACGGCCCCTTGGAGCACTTATGCTTTCACCTGTACAACAGGCCCATGGTACCGACTCGTAGGTTGCCATGAGGTTCTAATGAAATCAGGCACCTGCAGGGGTGGGTGGGCAGCCTACCGCAGGCCCTCTGTGAACAGCAGTCGCCCTCGTCCTTGTTTCTATCAGCTGCGGTTCTCTGTCAACCTCGGTGCAAGACAACGGCTGAGAAAAACCCTTTTCTGAAACTGGATCGGTGCTTTTTAAGAGCTCTATGATTTGAGTCCTCTCTCAGGTGACAGTATGGATGGAAATGTACCCCCGCCAACTTTTTATGACTAGGGGGTAGGACTGCTTTCCACAGAGGACTAATGTTGCTGAAGTACTTTGGGTTTCTGGGATGAAAGACTCTAGAAAAATATTGCACTATACAATTGTTAGCTAATCACATATATTGGAAGGATTGGCGGTTTTCCCATGAAACATAGAGAAAGTTAAACAGCGGAGCGAGATGGTAGGTAAGGCAATCAGGGAACACAGCTTATGGAGGGGTCAGCAGCAGGTTTGTTAAAACAGAAGACTCTAGTTCCTGGTTGCTGCTCCTTTTAATTGCCTAATAAATATTTTCAATGAATAGATTATTAAACTATGTAAATAGAAATGTGGTAGTAAGTAAAATTTATGAAACAGGACCTTTCTTTCTTTTTCTTTTCTTTTTTTCATTCTCTCTCTCTCTTTTTCTTTTTCTTTCCTTTCCTTTCCTTTCCTTTCCTTTCCTTTCCTTTCCTTTCCTTTCCTTTCCTTTCCTTTCCTTTCCTTTTCTTTCTTTTTCTTTCTTTCTTTCTTTTTCTTTCTTTCTTTCTTTCTTTCTTTCTTTCTTTCTTTCTTTCTTTCTTTCTTTCTCTCTCTCTCTCTCTCTCTCTCTCTCTCTCTCTCTCTCTCTCTCTCTCTCTTTCTTTCTTTCTTTCTTTCCTTTTTTCTTTCTTTCTTTTCCTCCTTTCCTTTCCTTTCCTTTCCTTTCCTTTCCTTTCCTTTCCTTTCCTTTCCTTTCTTTTTCTTTGCATTTGTTAAATACGTGGAGTGGTTAAGATACCAGGCCTTGTGCCTGGTGGACTTGATTTGAATAATGGCTTTTTCCCTTACCAGTTTGCTTAGATTCTCTATAGAGAATCTCTATCTATATAGTTTATATATCTATATAATAGAGCTCCATCATCCATAGAATAGAAGTGATAATGCCCACCTCACAGAAAGGTTGAGAATACTAAAGAAGAGCAAGTCTGGAAAACATGTAGCACCTGGCACATTGTGAGAACTCAGTCTGGAAAGGGAAGGAAGGCGGACCGCTCAGAGCAGTGGTTCCTAACCTTATCCGATTCCAGCCCTCCTTATGTAACAGGTAGTTTTTTATTCCCCCTTCACTATCATCAAAGAAAACTTTAGAGCTAATAAAAGGTACCTGCTACATTCGTTAAATAGCAATGTACTGTAGTTGAGATATAAAGGAGAGATGGAGGAAGTCGACTGAGGGTGAAATAATGTGCATTTCAATATAATGCTTGGGTACAACTACACCATGGATGCTTGTGCCTCTGTCACCGCTCCGGGTAAGACAGGTAACCACGTAGACTCAGCAGTGTGGCTTAGATGCGACAAGTAGTACTGCTCTTGGTGACCTTTTGAAATAATTAAAAGTCTTAGTAATGAATGTTTCAACCAAGGCAAAGAGTCATCTTTCTCTCCTATGGGTTAGTTACATTACCTGAAATTGTATATTGTTTTATATAACCTAAATATATGATTTATATTTAGACCATGCAGAAACACTGTGTTAGAGTTAGGTTTTTAAGATCAGAAAATTATAAAAACAAATTTTTCACCTACACAGATTTTGGTTTTCACTGTGGGGCTGCCTCTTGCGTTGGAGGATGTTGGTCATCTTTGGCCCTCACCTACTCACTGTCAGTAACCTCCAGCTCCCCAGTTTTCATGATAACCAAAAATAACCCCACAACTTTCCAAAATTCTCCTTGGGGGTGGTGCTCCCTTCATTAAGGACTGTTTGCCTAGTGAGGCTTGAACCTGAAAGCTGATTTTCTCAACATTTTTGGTAATCCACAGGGTTTGAAAGCTAGGCTGTGGGAAGCAAAATTTCTAAAAACCAGGCTTCTTTAAAATCTCAAGAGGCAAGACTGTCTGGGCAGTTTGTGGAGTTTTCATAAGGGAATCCTGGCCCAACCCTTCCCCACCAGGGGATTGTTAGAAGGAGGGGTGGGAGAGGCTGGATACAACTCATATGTTCTCATATTTCCTCTTTTAGATTAGGTACTATGGGAGGGGAGGATCTAGGTTTAAGGATGAGAATCGCGGTCCCACTTTGAAACTGCGTGAGCCTCTAAATGAGCAGGGTGAGCAGGAGGGCCAGGCTTAGCTTCCCCCGGGCCTTACCTTGTCTGTTCAGGCTGCTGTAACCTGGACGGCTTGCAAACAACAGATATTTACTTCTCTCAGTTCTGGAGCCTGGAAGTCCAAGATCATGGCACAGGCAGACTCTGTATTTGGTGAGAACTCGCTTCTTTACTGATGGCCAGGCTGGGGCCTCTTTTATGTGCAAGGACACTAACCCATTCACCAGGGCTGCACCCTCGTGGCCTGATCACCTCCCAAAGGCCTGATGTCCTGATGTCATCACCTTGGGAGTTAGGATTTCAACAAAGGAAATTGAGGGTCGGGAAATTACAAACATTCAACGTGTAGCAGTCCTCTTGGCTCTTCTGTGGTGAGAACAGAGCTGAGAAAGCCCGACAGGCTTCCAGGGGAGCCAGTGAGTGGGAGCCGCGGTAGGGCAGGGGGAGCAGATGGCCTGGCCAAGGGCAGACAGAAGATGGGTAGAGACTCCAACAGCCCTGCAGCACTTGTTCAAGGCAAGTCGAAGCCTGGAGCGTGAGGGAGCCCCACAGAACCCCAAACACGAAGCCTGGAAAAATCGCAGCCTTTCAGCAGCAGGTGCCAGCAGGAAGCCCAGAGATGATGAACGCGTCACAGCCCAGTGTTCAGATCCAGCCTGAATGAGTCATGGTATCCAAAGGGTCCGAGAGAATCCAGAGGACACCACCTGATTCCATGCACCGGCTGCTCCCTCTGCCACACTATGATCACATCAACCACTCTCCCTGCTGATAAAACCCCAGATGATGGAGGGTGACATCGGAGAGTCCGAACTTAACCTAAAGAGATGCAGCGTTCACTTAAGAGGTATTTAAATTATTGTGCTAGACTAAGTTGGTTGAAGTATTTTTCTCCCACCGCCCAGCAGGTGGAGGCCTATGAAAGAGAGAGACTCGATTACGGGGAGGAGTCCAGATCTCTATTTTCTTTACATGTGAATAAATGTGTTATCCTTCTATGCTATTATTAACTGGGGAGTTCACCCCCAGGATCTACACATTACACATTGATAGCGTTGTTTTCGTGGGAGACGGCTTTGATTCACAGAGCAGAGCTGCCGGGTTTACAATATCAAGTCTAATTCATGTTTGGGGCTGGGATTCACCTTGTTAGCAAACAAAAGTAGCTCAGTAATTTTTTTTTTTTTTTATAAAATGAAGAGACCATGGAATTTTTGTAGGAAAACATGATGTCAGTTCTTAAATATAACTTTTAGGTAAGTTGAGCTTAAATCTTCTAAAATAAAAAAAACTTTTCTCTCTTTTGGTATGATCCAATAATATTTGGTTATTCAATCTTATCTATATGGGACAATTTTAAAAAGTCACTCCTGAGATAATTTTATAATTTCATCTCATTAAGCTTTTCAAGACAATATTCTGTGATTTATCCGTCTCTAATATCAGTGGGTCAGAGGCCAGGCAGCAATTAAAACTAAGGAGGTAGAAAATTACGGGTAGTAAAAAATATTTCCATTTTCATCATTTCACTGTAGCAAAAAAAAAAAAAATCAGATGACGTGTTCTTTAGCTGTCAGGCAGGTTCTTCACTTCTGGATGAAGCACAGTCCTGAACTGGAAGCCACGAGGAGAGGGAGCGCTCCCTCCTACAAGGTCACGGCTGGAAGCTCCCTCACCAGTCCCCAGCTCAGGCGTGTGACACCTCTTAGAGTCCACAGTCACAGCGGCTCCACCTAAGCTCTCACAGTTATAAACAGAGTCTTAATGGATCTGGGAAGGATGTTGAGACACCAGAAAATATGGCAGTTCTGTATGAGGTGGGGGACCGAGGCCAGAGGTGGGGGAGAGGACTAAAATGCGAGGTAAACTGATGCCAGAACCTAGGCCTCTGTTACTCATAGTGTTTCCCTTCTCAGAAGGGACGGGCTGGGCAGGTCTTTGACTCTAGGGGATTTTCTCCTCATCTTGCTAAATCGTTTGATTTCATGCCCACTTCACTCTTCCCAGCAAGTTCCAGGGCTGATTTCTGGTCACTTCGCCTCTGGGCACCCTCTCCCAGGGGTGCGTGAGGTCACTGAGTCTATTTTTCTCTTCATAGTTTTTTAGCTGCTGTTATTCTACGTGGTTTTCTTTAAAAGCCATCCAAAATACACATTTCTTAAATTATATATATGTACATGGGGAAAATATAATAGATAAATTTGAATAAAATGTAATGACTAGAAAATGTTTATAGTAGAACAAGGTTAAAAAATAGAAGGCAAAAATCTTCCAAATAATGAATAGACTACATCGCCCTAATTATGTACCAATCTAGGCATAAATTAATGTTTTTATTACTATACAAATGCATAGATAAAAGTATATTAACAACATAAAACATGAAAGTAAATATAACAAAATATTTATGAGAATCTACCTCTGTGTGGTGAGATTACAAGCGATTTTAATGGTTTTTCTTATCATTTTCTTCACTTTCAAGATTTTCTATAATGGTCATATAAAAGTTTTATTATAAGAAAAAAACTACTTTAAACCAGTAGCTATTTTTGTTTCCTTGTTCATATCAGCTAGTGTGTAAATTTTTCTAAAAGGACAGTAGTCGTGTGCAGTTTTTTCATAAGGAATGAATTTATGCCATTGTCTTAGTCATAAAGTATTTTACCTGAATTACCCCAAACTTCTTATTTATACAGGTGGGTTATAAGCTGTAATGAACACAGCCGAATTTTGACAACACAGAATGCATCTTGCCTTTCTAATATATTTTCTTTTCAGAAATTATCTTTTGCCCAGTCTGGTTCAGAGTCCCACACTTTCCCGGACTGGGGACAAGTGTACGATTTGAGTTTAGCCCCTTCCCCAGAAACTGAACTTTGACTAGAGGAACAAAAGGCCCGAGAGCTTGGTTGGAACTCCCTCCACGATCTGCCTGCTTTATTGCCTTGTTGACTGCAGGTTCTCGTGCCTTCCTTGGGACACCCCTCCCAGTAAATTCCCCTTTGCTTAAGTTCATCAGAACCACTTTTGTTTGCAATCAAAGCACCTGTGTCCTAGGGTCATTTAACAGCTGAACTGGAGTAGCCCTGGGCTTATTCCCACAGACCACTGGACGTCCAGCTTTGAGTCTTGGCCAGTTCAAGGGCATTGGGCCAAATAACCAACTAACTGATGATTTACGAGGCACTGTGTATAGTCAGACTCCCCTGGTGAAACTCTGGGCCAGATTGCTTGTAGATAGCTTTTTCCAGATGTCACCAGTTAGCCTGGCTCAGTTAACGTGACAGAGGCATTGCAGGCCGCTGGGAACTTCTGCCCTGAGGGCTTGGGAAATCTAGGTTGATAGCACGCTTTTCTGTGGTTTAATCTGGAGACCAAACAGCTCCTATGCAAATCAGAAGGATCCTGGAGCCTTATGCCTGGAAGTCTCTCGGACTCTCTGTGCTGGCCTGTGCTTTCTTTGGAGCACCATCGCTTTTGTCTTTATTTTAAGCCTTTTGAGAATGTGCTCTGTGCTATCCCCTAAGTCACTTGGCCTAACTTAAGCTGAGTAGTCTTAACTGGCATAGAAGCAAGTAGCAGTTACAAAGTGACAGAAGACCCTCAATGGTGGGAAAGGCCTGGGACAAGATCAGGCGGAGGCACGGTGTAGGGTGGGGAGAGGGGCTGGGGTAGCCAGCAGTCTTCAGTAACAGCTCTGGAGAGGGGAGACGTGAAGTGATGTCTTCACAAGTGACAGTTTTTATCAGATACTGTAGATCAGAATGAAGTTAGGAGAAATTTCAACTATCTTCTGAATATGACATGAGCCCCTCCTTTCAGTGAAACTTTGTCGGAGCCATGGCTTAATGGTAGAGCTAAGGGACATGTTCTAGTCTTCCTCTGGGCACTTCATCCTTGTCTTGCCTGCTCCGCACAGGTCCATTCTCTGGTTGCATCCTTTGCGTCTCCCTTCCATTCTGTGTGTGCTTGGTGAATTTTAAACTATAATCTAGTGTGCTTTGAGAGTCAGCGAATCACGTGTCCCGAAAATGCTGTGGACCAGTTCTGGTTCACAGGAAGTTACGGGATTCCCATGTCCCATGGCTCTGAGGTCTCTTTTGGAAAGAATCACTTGCGTCATTGTACTGTCACTGTTGTTTTCACATCTTCTTAAACTTCCCCTGCGGTCTGTGAGCAGTGACTTGTCATTCATCTTTTCATCCCAAACATCATCCAACTAATGTCTTGCACATAGTAGGTGTTTAATAAGCACTTATAGAATAAATATATATGTATATATTTGATGGCCAAACTACCAAAACCCCAAAGAAGCCTATGTTTTTCCTTCTGCTTAAATCTCATAATTTTGAGAGTGACAAAAAGGAAATACAATAAATTGGCAGAATAAAGGACTTTTAAGATGCAGCTTCTACTGATATTTGATAATCTGCAGAGTCTGCTGATGGCATGTCCTGGTGCAGACACAGCCTGCTCCCTTCTCCAATCTGTCCATATGGTGCTGTGTGAGGATCACAGGGACCCCAGATCCCTCAAAGCCTTTAATTAATGCAAGAAAATTTACTGTGTTCCATAGGATTTTACTTGTGTTTTATTGAGTTCTAACTTCGTAGGAAGGGCCAAAGTTCCCTAGAGTAAAGTCGTTTTGTATAGCAGTTAGAAACATGAATTCTGGAGACAGACTGCCCTGTGTCAAATTACAGTGCTACAGCTGGTAGTCCTGGAGCCTTGGGCAGGACATTTAAGCCTGCTGTGCCTTAATTTCCTCATCTGTAAAATGGGGATAATAGAAGTACCTACCTCCTAGATTGTTCTGAGATGTAAATGTTTATCTAAAGAGCAAGGGCTAGTGTTTGACACATAGTGAGCCACTCTCTTTCTCTTCCATGCAATTACTCAATTAACTCAATAGCTAAGCCTTCACCAGCCAGCAGTTTGCATTATAATCGAGAAGACTGCAATTAACCCACTGTTCTCTAGCAGTTTTTCCTGGGTCATCCTTATTTGTTCTCTCCAGGCTGGTCTCCCTCTGTGTGCACTTACTGGAATAGGGGTAGACTGTCCCACTACTGGTCAGGCACCTTTTCATTTTTAAGGTTCTGGATAACAAGTACAGATGCCTATACCAACCCAAAAGGAGAAAACCTTGAGGAAGAATGCCTTTCATTCAGGTAGAGATGGACATCTGTCCCACTAAATGAAAAGAACAGGGAGCTCTTGTAGTGACCCCGATCTCCATCTAAGGAGCTCGTTAGAAGGCCGTACTCCACTAGCCCATCTCTCCTTCCCTGGGGATGGGAATACGACACGCCATTTCACAGCTCTTTGAAAGACAGTGTTGTACCCTTCACCTTTTAAAGACCTATGCAGTGGCTGCCCCATAGCCAGTCTCATAACTATCAAAAATAAAACAAAATTAAGTGACAAAATTAAGTTACACTTAAGAAATACTATGACCTAACTGAGATCACTTAGACCAAACCAAAAATTCAATATTAAAATAACTAAAGTTGCCTAATAATATGCCTTTTCTTTGACTGATGTCATCCTTTCCTATAGTGCGTGTGCTAACTTCTATGGACATATATACGCACATGTGCATACATGAAAGTCTCCATGCAAATGGCTGGGGAGCCTAGCTCTTTCACGTGACTGGATGCTTTGAGCATGGGAGGGCCCAGTCTGAGAAGGGTTTTAGAGGAAGTTCCTTGAGAAGCAGTGTGACCTGAGATCTGAGACTCCAGGAGTAAAATCTACCCTTGAACCTACAAAAATGCGAAACCCAAGTGAATTTACACTGTTATTTTTTAAAAGCGAAACAAAACACACCTCTGCTGTCCTACTTGTGATTCTAGACTTAGAAGCTGGCACGAGGGTTTCAGAGGGTCTGGTTGTGGTAATCTGTAGTTTAGAGACATTCTTTCAATTATAGAAGCCTTATTTACTGAAAGGTTTTTTCCCCTTTTCAGGCTTCATTTTCTTTAACTTGGCATCTCCCAAGACATCCTGATTCATTAATGTCTCCAGCTGACCACTAGATGGCAATATTGTCCTTTTATGTTACGGGCTGGATTATGATAACCGTGATGATGGAATTATTGTTCCAACAACCACATTTAATAATAAAAAAGCAAAGACTAGTAATTTAAATGTATCGCTCTCTGTGTAATAGGATGAGGTAGAGCATATTAAGTTACAGGTTTGAGACCTACCTACGTAGAAAGAGAGCTAAACAACATTCTCTGTGTGTGGGTCACAGGAGAACAGGCCACAGTGTGGCCTCAGTTCCTCTCCTCCTTGTGGCTGCAGAGAACTGTGTGGGTGTCGAATGTTATTTTATTCAAATCATTTAACATTTCTCTTGATTTTGCAACATCCTGGGGCAGTGGTTTGCAAACCTAGAGGCATAATATTAAACACACAAACAAAAGGTTCCAGGGACCTCTCCTAGGGGATTCTGATTCAGTAGATCTGAGGTGGGATATGGGTATCTGGATATTTAAAAGCACTTCCACATGCTTCTGATGATCAACAATTTTAGATGCAGACCTACTATCTTTAATTTCTCCAGCAACAGAATTCTCAAAATAAAATTAATTTTAACTCACCTTAATATAAAATTGCCACATACGTGTTTTTTATATGAAAAGTCTAAAACACTTAGGTGTGTCAATTACAAAAAAGTTGAAATCACTGTAAAAATACTCGAGCTCTAATAATTGAAATATTTATTTGCCCTCTATACCTTAAACAAAGGTTATTATACCTGTGTGTTTCTCATCATGGAAGGTCCTCAACCTGGGGAGTGGTGGGTTTCTACAGAAATCATTTCAGGTATTCTGGAATGATGTCCCTCTACTGTTATTCTATTAAATGTTAGGATTTGTATCTTTAGAAATTGTTAGTTATCACCTTTGAAAACTTTGAGGTTCCCATCAGCTCTATGAAGTACTTGTTTTCTTTGTTATTTCTCATCATCTCTTTCTCTCTCTGTGTGTCTCTATCTCTATCGTTATCTGCTTTGGGTCCTTATTTACTTTTTTGGTTTAAAGTAAAACATTCAGATTTAGATTAAAACAGAAAAATGAAGCAGTGCTCTCTGGTGATAGGTTTAGACCAACTAAACACTGTTCATAAATAATTAGCCATGAATCTTTGAGTCAGCCGAGCTTCTTTCTTTAATGTTATCTTTTCTTTTTTTTGTAGTTAAACATATCATGCAATAAGCATTAAAAATAATACCATCCTTTTTTGGTGTTAGTTCATGGATTTATATTAAAGCACTCATAATGATGATGAAAAAAAAAAAAAACAACAGTGCTTTCTTGAATGTATTTAAACTTAAGCTAAAAATACTTCTTAAACATTATAGAACAATTTGTTTTTTTTTTTATAAAAAAATAGCACCAGGATGTCATAACACAATTCCCCAGTTTGAAAGAATCAAATCTACTGCTCACAAAACAATACTTATATGACTTTTTGTTGTTAGAAGTCAAAGTTCTGGGAAACACTGCTTTCTTAAATTCCCGTGTCTTCCTTTGTTTCTCTGATTCTTTAAGAAATCCTTGAATTTAAAGACAAGATTTCTGTAAGTTTTCTAGTTCATAAGAGCCACTTCTAATTTTTTAAAGACAATTTCCGAAAATGAACGTAAATTGAAATATGCATTTGCTTCCTAACCAGATACACCACTTAAGGAATCCTCATTTTGGGTGGCTGCTTGTTTTCCTTGTCATAATTAGTGTCCATACATACCACTCCCTGCGTTCGAATGCTGATCCTTGGCAGGAGCGATGGAGGAAACAGAACATTCTATTTTGGAAGTTTTAATTTACAGGCCGAAGTCTCTGAACCCGCGGATTTGGGAGCGGCTCCCTCAGAGAGGGGCCAGCAGAGGGACCCGGAGCGCTGCTTATCCATCCAGGGCCCAGCTCAGGAAAGGATATGTGTGTCCAAATAAATATTTATTTTCTGAGAATTTTATTCCATGTTTCTCTCCTTTAAAAAATGCACACGAATTACCTGCAGGAAAACATTCAGATTTAGATCAAAACAGAAAAATGAAGCGATGCTCTCTAGTGAGAAAACGAAACCGTATCTCTTCCCTCCTGAAAAATTGTCAGTGATTTTGATTAGCAGGAATCACTGACACGACAAATCAACTCTGCTTTAATTTTTAAAAGACACTTGAGGTATGTTTCAGAGAACCTTATGCCTGTGCCAACTAAAAAATTAAAATATAAATTTTAAAATGTCTTAAACCAAAAAAAAGATGATGGGGGGAGGGCCTCTAAATTTAGAAGATGCCAGATTGTAAACACCAGAAAACCTGCCTTGGCCTCCAGATATTTACCTTTCTGGAAAGCTGGCCCACCGAGTACCTTCAGTCTTCAAAAGGAAATCCTGGCACCTCGAAGACTGGGCTGACAGTGAGTATTAAAATGACTTGTTTAATGAGCAGCTTGATTGAACCACGTAGGGAATGCTGAAGAGTTTTCTTGAAAGGACGGTGATTGGTGTTTGCATTTTGTTATGTTGTGTGCCTCCACTGTCCCTTATTTTGACAAGCTATCGAAAAGTTTGGGATGAGCATGGGCAATTTTTTTTTTAGCATGGTTGCTGAAAAAGAAATGGAACCTCTCCTCTCCTGCCTCTAATGGGATATGGCTGTGCCACTGAAGTGAGAGCACTGAGCACTACCCCTGATGAGTGGAAACCATGGGAAATATGCTTATTCTTTTCAAGCACTAGGCCACCCTCCATTACGTAAAGGCTAATTAGTACATGGTAGGCAGATCACTAATTTTTAGGGCTGGAAAGGACTGATGCCCAGAAATCCTTAACTGTGTTCCACGCGTGTTCGAGATGCAGCTCCATTTCCGACGGCTGCCTGCTCCCACCTCCCAGACGATGATCTCCTCTGGTCTTTAATTCCTCCACGGACTGTACACATTCTGCCCCTCACCAAATGTACAACCGCTTCCTTTAGAAGTCTAACCAAAAATTTCCTTCGCAAATTTAAGGTGACTGCTTTTTTTCTTACTGGAAAAATATAGAATATCCCTTTTCTTTGTTAAGACAAATTTACCAAATTCCTTTTGTTTTATGTTTGACATTTTGCTTCTGAAATTTGGCCTTATTTCTCTACTAGTTCAATTTTCTCTTCTGAATCATTTTGAAGTTTTCACCATTTTCCTTATTTATGGAACAATTAACTAAAAATAAGATGGTATCAAATAACTAGTAAATGTTGGATTAAAAGAAACTCAGGATAAAATATTGAAAGCTATCCTTAGAAATGTAGTATAAAACTATTGTTGAATTCTAAATTTCATAACTCACTAGTAGAAAGCATAACATTATGTATTCTATAAGTAGGCAGCTTTGATGGAATCAGACTCATTTAACTTACAAAATCCCTTCAAAGCAAACAGGTGGGTTGTAAATAGGCTAAAGAGTCCAGCCTTTCTTCTTTTATGCTAGAATTCTCAGATTTTTGTGTGCAAATTTTTTCTTCAATTCTTTAAGGGGAAATGCTTTCGTTCTAAGATTATATTGTTTACCTAGCTCAGAGTCATTTCATGCAGGTAATTTGTAGGTTGGGAAGTAACTGCAAATCTCTGCAAGATGAGAAGTGTGTATTTTCAAACATCGGCTCACGGCTTTAAAAAAAGGCTAACATGTAACTGATTTGTTGAGATGTTACAATACTGTGATTAAAGAAAAAAATTGCTCTCCTTTAGACAGACTTCTGTATTCACTAAGGCTAAGATTTCCATTCACTCTACTATAGACAAGGTGGAGTAAAATCACCGTAGTTGGATTTCAAGGAGAAATGTTTCTGAGAGGGGAGCCCAGGCTGGGAGCACTCTCCAAGTGGACTCAGAAAGCAGCCGCGCAGACTGCACTGGATCCCAAAGTGAGCAGCTGCATCCAACACAAAACACAAAAGAAGAGAGGGAGAGGGAGGGGGAGGGGGAGGGGGGAGAGAGAGAGAGAGAGAGAGAGAGAGAGAGAGAGAGAGAGAGAGAGTGTGTGTTTTGCTTTCTAGGGGCGTCACCCAGGCATGGAGAAGGAGATGAGCGGAGGATGAGCAGGAGGCGTGGAGATAGGTTGGGTAAGTGGTGGTGGGCGCCAGACTAGGGTCGCAGCATCCACACAGCCACATTTCCACTTTCCAGCGGTCATGCAGGGTGAATGGTTTCCATTTATATACTTTGCAATATTTTCTTTGGCATTCGTGATCTCACCTATTTCCCACCCCCGACTCTAATTTCAACTATTTATTGAATCCTTTGGTATGTCCTTTGGTATGTCTCCTCAAATATATTTTGTGCAATGAAGTAGGAAAGAAAGAAAGGAAAGAAGAGAGAGGATTCTTACAAACTAGTATTCCTTTTCTTAAACACATTTATTTTGAAAAACATAGCTGTGAGGTTCCTGTCCTGGGTTTGACCTGATTCCAGAGAACGGCTACACACGTGTTTACCATTAAGTGCATTGTATCCTTGTTAAGGGTGTGACCCAGGTGGCCTTCCCGCTTTAGGACAAATTGCAGATTTCCTCCTCTTTTAAGCATCTGACCATTATTCAGGCACCTGGGTATGTAAGCTGCTGCAGTCGGAACAGGTTATCCTACTCATCACTTCTTCATCCAGCAAGGTGTTGAAAAAGGAAGACTTGTGTAGCCACTAAATTTCATAACAGGGTAATGTGAGCCCTTTGGGTTCAAACAAAAGAAGTCCTCGACCTGATTGGAATTCACCTGCCTCGTCTGCTTCATCTTTCCTGAAGCAAAGGTAATGCCAATCTGCAGGCGGGGAAACCTGATGGGTGCTAATGGGGGGTTTTCAAGTCTGTCTTGCTTTCCTTAAACTATGAAGAAAGAACAAAAACATTACTTCGAATGGAATCCGTTTCCAGGAATGGAAAAAAGAAAAATGAGAATTTATTATTAAAGAAAGAAATAGAGCCAAGGTGAAAAAAGGCCTGCTCACATCCCCTGGCCAGGTGCTCTGTGCATATAAATGTTTCAAGTTAAGCTTTAAGATCAAGGGAAGGTCTGTAGGGAGCCTTGTTTCCTGGAGATCTGCTTGCTAGAGCTGCTCCCGAGTACAGGCTGCCCATTTTTATTTGGTTATTAAGGATTAAAGGGGGCGACGATTCTGGAATGGGAGTTCCTTGGTTTCCATTAACTTTGTACAAAGCAGTGAAAAAGCGAACTTCCAAAGGACGTTGTGCATATGTATCTCGGGCTATCAGCTCATCTCCTTGCCTGTCATCCGATGTGTATGTTTGACACGAAATTGCCCTTCCTCTCATGAGCTCAGACTACAAGGAATCTGCCTCACTGCAGTGATTGAGAATCTCTGCGCCTCTCAGAAATTCTGGTTTTCACAGGAGTGTGGAGGGAAGATGAAAAGAATTTCACATCAGGTTGCTGGTTACTCCTCCAGCTACCTCGTGGCTTAGCAATTGCCTTGGAAAGCTACTCACCGTTGCTCAAGTTCTCTGGGCTTTCAAGGTCTGAATACATGAGCACGCGGCAACCCATTACTCTGAGTCAATATTTAAAATTTTTTCTTTATTATTGCTTGCGACACAGCTTGTAATCAAAACGAAAGCACGCCTAAAGTTAAAAGTGCCAAAGAATGTTTAGTGTGATAAAATAACATACACCTGAAGCGAGTGCCTATCGTGGGGAATTTTATAACACAGATCTCTAGGTTTGGGTTCATGAATGCCCGTTGCGATAATAGTCATTAAAATAAAAGTACTGATGAAGAGCTCAGCTGTCAAAAAGACAAAATAACCACCCAATTTCATGATTTAATCCATTTCTAGAAAGCAGTGTTTTAAAAACAGAGTGGGATCTCAGAGTTTAAGAAAATTCACATGCTCCATCCTAAACGTTTTCAGCCCCATGTTTACCATGTTTAGAACCTCTTGGTCTACACAGAGGTTCAATGTGTAGACCAAGAGGCTGAATCTAAGAGAGCAAAGTGACCTGTGCCGTATCATAGGTGACAAGCAAAATGTACAAAATGGAATGGAAACAATATATTTTGACTTTGATTCTTGTGATTTCCATATTACACATTTAAAAAACAATTATTCCCAGGTTTTGTAGCACCGAAGTAGGCTGCTTACTGTGAACGGTGAAAGATCAACTAAAAAATACAGCTCGGAGACAATGTTCTCTTACTGTATGTTTTTAACTGAAATTCTTACCTCCTCAGAGCCTGATTCCTCTTATACAATAACCTGATAGTTTCATGTTGATAGCGACTCAATATCATGGTGACTTTAAAAGTTGCAGTCAATAGTCACATGTCCATAGTCATTAGAACACAGCGCAAGGTGACAGATCTGTAGTTTCACTTAGTTACGGCAACCTCCTGTTGAAATGTGAACTTCTTCTGTTTGAGAGAGAAGTCGCCTCAACAGAAAGATTTAAAATGTTTTGGTGCCGTGTGTGCTGATGCTTAGGTCTCTGCTGTTAGATGCTTCCCCATTCCAGTCTGTGATGTCGTCTGAGGTTAGAGCAACAGCCTGGTTCAGGACAGATGGCGCTCTCTTTGCTCTTCGATTCTATCTTAGGAGAAACCCATACGCAGGAATTTGAAGATGTTGAGTTTACTCCTGATCAGATGTCGATCTGACTCCCTCTGGTGCCTCCCTGTACCAGCAGTGCCTTCATACGTGGGCCCTTCGGGGGAGGAGGCGTGCTAGCTTCTCTCACTCGCACAGCAAACCTCCACCCCGTCCTGCTGTGCTTGGGACATGCAGCTGGCCCCCAGCACCCAGACATCAGCTACAGAGACCTCAAAGAGCTCAGAGTCCAGTCTGAAGATCCAGCAGGAAGGAGGAGGAGGTGGGTGGGAAGGTGACATCTTCGTCAGGCAGGCCCGGGGTCGCTTAGACTCCCATGGACACACGGAGTGGAAGTGGAAAGTGAGGAGTCAGCGTGGTCTCAGCAGGGCCGTCACTGCTGCTTAAACTAATGAGCTAACCATAAGCTAACTATTTTCCACTGAAGTTCTTGCTGTCGGTGTGCTTGCCCGGTGAAAATTGATAGGAGTTGCCGTTGTTTTTCTTCAGTTATTTGGAGTAAAAACGAGAACACATAAGCAGAACTAAGCTAGCAAACCAACACAATGAAAGTTTCAGCCTGGGCGACCTAAGGAAACCCAGGCTGCCAAGTCCACCGGGGTCATTAATAATTTCCCTTTAAGCTGTTATTTTTTCAGGAACTTCTCTTTTAGTATTATAATGACAACCTAGATTCCAAAGCAGTGGATGGTCCCATGCCTTTTATCTTTCCACCTTTGAACAACCCTGTGTCTGCAACGCAGTCAGAGCAGGTTTTATCATCCCCATGAAACAGAGCACTAAACTGAGGCCTGGGAATGTATTAACCAATTCGTTGTAGAGACTGGAACTTAACTCCAAAGAATTATCTTTCTACTACTTTCCACCTTCCTCCTTTGAATTCTAAATGAGATCTTCAGAAAATGTAAATATGATCAGCACTTTATCCCAAATTTAAAATGCCAAACGTGTCTACATAAGTAGCCATTGGGGAGATAAGTGACCTTTAAATAGCCCACTCTTCCAAGCAACCGCATCTCAGAACTGAGAGTGAATTCAGGAGTTTTTCCCAGGTTTGGAATATAAAATCATTTGGGAAAATAACTTTAAAGGTTGTGGATCACCAGTCAGTTTTGACTTTTTTTCCAAACCAAACCATCTGGAGTTGTATCTTATTTCTTACGGCTGTCAGTGGCCGGACCCACACACATTTAGACCTCACACAAAAATGCCAATGTCTGCACATTTCCACTATGAACAGCCATTTTCAGTCAAAGTGGAAAGAAACGAGGCTCTGCCTGTCTGTTGCAATAACATTAATATTATCTCTGTACAGGTGCTTTTAGAAGTATGAAGTTAAATGCAGAGCCCTGGAGATGCCTGGAAGCACGCATGAGAAAAGCACAGCCACTCATGGAAGACCTAAGAAGCTGAAAATTTGCGGGATAAACTTTTCACCATGACAAAGTAATAGCAATGGCTCCTGTTCCTCTATGAGACTGGCAGCAGGAAATAATGATAATACGTGAGTGCAGGATGCATTTACGATGCAGAGAGATGGACGAGATATATATGCACGCGTGGTCAGAATAAGCCATGGTATTTTAACTAGCAATGTAACTTTGGGCTTAGGGAATAAAAAAGGTGAAATCTGAGGGCAGCAAAGTCAGTCTGGCTACACGTAAGCTAAGGAAAGGAAGATCTGAAGTAAACAGTCATTACAGGCCCTTTGGCCAAAAAAAAAAAAAAAAAGTCCATTATATTAGCATTTCTGAATTCGGAGAAGCAGAATGTCAGCTTAGCAAGCGGAGCTGCATCTGCTGAGTGGAATGTGCTGAGTTAAACCGGCCTGAGGTTGCCCTCGCAAAGGCAGCGAGGAGTAGGCTGGGCTAACCCTGGACACGGAGGAAAATGCTGGTGTCCAGTGGCCTGTGAACCCACTTCACTCTCATTCTTTCAACTGCTGTGAAGTGCGAAAAGGATTACACACTCACCACACACACACACACACACACACACACACACCACAATCTAATACGTTTATTTAGGATTTTCACTTTTTAGAGCACTTTTTTAGATTCACAGCTAAGCTGAGAAGACAGTATAGAGATTTCCCATTTAGCCCCTATTCCCACCCATGCGTAGTCTCTCCCATCATCAGCATCCCCCACCAGGCTGGTACATTACAATCCATGAACTTTGTAACACGTCATAGTCACCTAAAGTCCAGAGTTTATATCACAGTTCCTCGTGGTATTGTACATTCTATAGGTTTAGAGAATTATATAATGACATTCATCACTATAGTGTCATACAGAGTGTTTTCACTGCCCTAAAAATCCTCAGTGCTCTGCCTGTTCCTCCCTCCCCATTCCCTACCCTAGTCACCTGGCAACCACTGATCCTGTTACTCTCCCCTTAGTTTTGCCTCTTCCAGAATGTCGAAACCTGAAGTATGTAGCATTTTTATATTGGCTTCTTTCACTTAGAAATAAGCATTTAAGGCCCCCACCCCACCCCGTGACTTTTCGTGGCTTGGCACTTAATTCCTTTTTAGCACTGAGTGATGACCCCATTGTCTGGATGAACCAGTTCGTTCGTCCATGCACCCACTGAAGGACTTCTTCAGTGCATCCAATTTTGGTGATTATGAATAAACCTGCTGTAGACGTCTGAGTGCAGGTTTCTGTGTGGATGTAAGTTTTCAGCTCCTTTGGGTAAATACCAAGGAATTCAATTGCTGGATGACATGGTAAAAGTATGCTTAGTTTTTTTTATAAGAAACAACCAAACCGTCATGAATAGTTGTACCATTTTTCATTTTCACCAGCAACAAATGAGAGTTCCTATTGCCAAGCATCCTCACCAGTGTCAGGTGTTGTCGGTGTTCGGGATTTTGGCTCTTCTAATAGGTGTGTAGTGGCATCTCATGGTTGTTTTAATTTGTGTTTTCCTGATGACATGTGATGTGGAACATCCTTTCATCTGCTTATTTTCCATCAACGAAAATTCTCTGTTTCTTTGGTAGGGTGTCTGTTAAGGTCTTCATCCCATTTTTAAACTCAGGGTGTTGTTTTCTTGTTGTTTTAAGAGTTCTTTATAAATTTTGAAAAATAGTCCTTTATCAGATGTGTTGTTTGCAAATATTTTCTCTTAGTCTGTGGTTTAGCTTCTCGTTCTCATGACATTTTTGTTCACAGAGCAGAAGTTTTTAATTTTAATGAAGTCCAGCTTATCACTTTTTTTTTTTAATGAATTTTATCTTTGGTGTTATATCTAAAAAGTCATTGCCATATCCAAGGCCAATTAGGTTTTCTTCTGTGTTATCTTCTAGGAGTTTTATAGTTTGAATTTTACATTTAGGTTTATTATTCATTTTGAATTAATTTCTGTGAAGGGAATAAGGTCTGATTCATCTTTTTTGAATGTGGACGTCCAGGTGTTCCAGCACAGTTAATTGGAAAGACTAGTTTTCCCCATTGTTTTACTTTTGCTCCTTTATCACTTTCCTATATTTATGGGGATCTATTTCTGGACTCTGTTCCGTTCCATTGGTCTGTTTGTTCTTTCGCTAGTACCACACTGTGTTGGTTACTATGGCTTTATAGTAAGTCTTGAAGTTGAGCAGTGTCAGCTCTCATCTTCTTCAATACTGTGTTAGCTGTTCTGGGTCCTTTACCTCTACATGTGAACTTTAGAATTAGTTTGTTGATATCTCCAAAATAACTTGCTGGGATTTTGATAATGTTTGTATTGAATCTATAGATCAAGTTGGGAAGAACTGACATCTTGACAGTATTGAGTCTTTCTATCAGTGAACATAGAATATCTCTTCATTTACTTAATTCTTTAATTTTATTCATTAGAGTTTTATAGTTTTCCTCATGTAGATCTTGTTCCTATTTTTTTAGCATTGTATCTAAGTATCTCATCTTTGGGGGTTCTATTGTAAATGTATTTTGTTTTTAATTTCAGATTCCACTTGTTCATTGCTGATATGCGGAAAGTGATTAACTTTTGTATTCTAACCTTGTATTCTATCACCTTGCTATAATCACTTAGTTCCAGAATTTTGTTTTTGTTGTTGATTCTTTCTGATTTTCTACACAGATGATCATATCATCTGTGAACAAAAACAGTTTTGTTTCTTCATTCTCAATCTATATACCTTTTCTTTCTTGTCTTATTGTATTAGCTATGATTTCCAGTACAATGTTTAAAAGGAATGGTAAGAGGGAACATTCTTTGCCTTGTTCCTGATCCCAGTGAGAAAGTTATTCTTACTATTAAGTCAAATGCTAGCTATAGATATTTGGTAGATTTTTTTTATCAGGTTGAGGAAGTTTCCTCTATTGCTAGTTTACTGAGAGTTTTTTTTCTTTTTATCATGACTGGGTGTTGGATTTTGCCAAATGGTTTTTCTGTATTTATTGATACTAGTGTGTTTTTTTTTTCACTTCAGCCAGATGACGTAATGAATTACATTAACTGATTTTTGAATGTTGAACTAGCCTTGTATACCTGGAGAAAATCTCACTTGGCCATAGTATATAATTCTTTTTGTATATTGTTGGCATGCATACTTATTTAATTTACTCTTTACTTTTCTAACATTAAGAATGAGAGGAGAAATTTTTCTAGACATTTAAAATATCTATCTACAAATGTTGATTTGATGCTGAATATAAAGTCTGCATTTTCACATTGATTTTGATTTGTTTATTAAATTCTGCAGGGAATGAGTGGAGGATTTCTCTTTGAAAAAAATTATGGTGGTGATCAGAGTCTGCAGTCTTGTACTTACCTAAAATTTGATGTTATGACCAAAAACTATGTTATATTTATCTTACTTTAAAAGAACAAACTGTATTTTTAGGAATGTAATTTTAGGATGTCAAGTATACGCACTTAGTAAAGATTTCACTGCCATATGATTAACATCTTTTTATTAGTCATACAAATAGAACCAATATGCTGTAATTTCTAGATTAAAGGAGTTAGAAATTGGAGTCCGGAAATTAGGAAAAATATTGGTCTTTATTTTGTACATTAACCACTATCAGTCTATTACGTTTTTATAGTTGGATGAATTCTTTTTCCCTCTGCTATAAAGTGGAGATGCAGGATCAGTCACACATTAAGTTATTTATTCAACATCTGTTGATTGCCTACTATATACCAAGAACTACAATAAATATGCAGAGATGAATAAGATAAGGCCTCTCTCTTAGAGGAGCTCATTGTTAAATGAAGTCAAGAGTAAGCAGATAAACCATAATATGAATGCTAATTGAAACATGACTAGTTTCCTGGAAATAAGGGAGAAAGAACTTTGCCTGAGGGAGTTGGCATTTGACTTGGGTTTTGAGTACTTTTTGAATAATCTTAACAATTCTCTCCAGAAAAAATAAAGCAAGGCTTACTCTGTCTTCATGTAGCTCCCAAACCATCTTCCCCAATGACGGAGATTTGCTTACAACTGGCTAGAGCTTCAGTAATAATATCATTTTTGTTTGTTTGTTTTTCAGTGTACACAGTTTTCTTATGGAAGTCTGTAGCAGAATGTCTACGGCACGAATGTGATTCTCCCCATTCTACATGTGAGAAAGCCGGGCACCAAGAGGTAGGTAAGTTGTACCAGGGCCTGCTCAGTGATGCGCCTGGATTTGAACCTTCGCTTCCTTCTGATTCCCCAAACTGAAATCTTTCCTCTTATTTAATTCTGATTACCTAAATAGTAAATCCGACAGCAGCATTTCATTAAGCTTCCTGTTCAAAAAGAAACATTTTTCATTGGTACTTCTATTGAAGAGATGAATGTTTATTGTGCCCAGGTATCCATTAGCTAAAAGGAACTTAGGAAGTACTCTGCCAGGCAAGCCTTGCGTTCCATCCAACCCAATATTGTGTTGACAACAGAGGCCCCGAGGGATTTGCCAGGAAAGGACATAGTTTTCCTCCCTGACATTAACCTTAAAGGTTAGATGTACTCTCAGTAGCCATTTATAGCTCTGACATTCATAAATTTGGTCAAAACCTTCACGAATCCATTTATATTCCTTGCCTGTGCCTCTCTTGTGGTAATGAGCTCCATACGTTTATTATTTTCTGAGTAAAGTAATACTCCCTTTTATTTGTCCTTAACTCTCTCGATTTGGAGGAGTCCTCTTCTAGTGAGGAACTGAGAATTATGATGATAACTGTGCTTGCGTTTACTTTATACATGATCTGCAAAATTCTCTAGGTTTATTTTATTTTTTCATAAACAAGAGTAAATAAAATTGTACATTATTACAGAGGGAGCAATATTTAATTTAAAGACTAGGATTCTGTCTTCTGGCATATTTTATGGACACTTTGTGATGGTATTTGTAGTACATATTGTATGTAATACCAGATTTGCTTTGGTCTGGCCCTGGGGATGCTTGAGGTAACTTTTGTTCTAATCTATAACCACTTTTGGAGAGTAAGCACACAGTATATTATATTAACTACGTTAGATTATATATATTTATTATAACTTATGTATTATAAAACATCGTAAAGTGGTAGAAGAATACTGGCCTCGGTGTCAAGAATATAATGTTCTAAAGCCATCTCTGGACTGTAGTTTCCAAGTTTATAAGATTGGGGGTTGAATTAATAATTTTTAAGATCCCTTCTTACTTTAAAATTCTGAGTTTCTGGTTTCCTCATCCATTGACTTGGTGATTTAACTGAACATACTCAATTGTAGCTTCCCTAAGCCCCAACAGCTTTCCCCCAATTCCATCATGATTCATTTGCTCTCAGTATTGTTGAAGTATTTTAGGTGGATCACATATGCTGTTTACTTTTATCCATATTTCCTATTTCCCACCTCAGAGATCTCTAGTAAATGAAAAAAATTGTAATTTTCCCACCTCACCCCCTTACAGAAATGATAACCTTTCTCATTGGTATTCTTAAGTGATGGGTTTATTTTGGGTTCCTCAAGCTTGTCTAGTTTGGAGGTAGGTCTTGAAGGTTTCCTTCAGTTGTCTTCTGTTCTAGGTGGTCACCCTTATAACTGATCAATATCATCCTTTCGGTATCATTATGAATAAGGGTGAATATTGCCTAAAGGCTCTTCATTTGCATCTTTGAGTTTGCTAAAACTCCTAAGGCCATTGGTATCCATCCCAATTACATTTATTTGTTGACTTTGGTTAAAATTTTTTTTTTAGCGTTGGCTACTTATTGATTTTGCCATAAGGAGTAAATATTTAGTGAGAAGTACTTTCTTTGTCCTTTTTTTTTTCAAATAGCAAATGAAGTTTTATAAAGTTCTCAGTCATTTAAATATAGCATCACTCTGCTCAGCTAATGAATACCCATCATACATCCAATTGTAACCAGGTCTTCAACTCTTCTACCCAGGGGCCCTCATGCTTCAAGTATATGATTCATGGTGGAAGCACATGAACTCCCAGGTCCAACAAAGTCATCTGTAAAATGGAGCCCATGACACATCATGGGATTGTGCTGGGGACTATACAGGGAATGTATAGCGCACCCCTCACACACACAGGGTAGTTAAGTTCACGAATGTTAGTTTCTCCTCTATTGTTTTCTAGTTTTCTAAATAAGCTAGTTCTCTAACAATGCAAATAGGAATGAACCACAGCAGCAGAGGAATAAGAAAGCATCAGGTCACTGACTCCAGGTGAAATATTAATCACAAGTAGAGAAATGCCATGGTTTTTGAAAACATAAGCAAATTTAATATGTCTCCTAAAGTGACCGACTGATGGTCATTGTTTTCAGAAAAGTTGCTTTTCTTTGGTCAGATTGATGCTAGTCATTGTCAGTTGCTATACTCTTCTTTCTTTGCTGTGTGACTCATATTAACTGCAACAGTCTGGGTCTTTCTCTAAGACAGTCTACTTTATTAGGCTGTAAAGCTTTATATGTCCAGGTTTGAAATCGGGGCCAAAGCTTCTTAAATTATTTTCCTTGACGATTGAGTACTTCTCTCAGCCTCTTCATGCTGTCAGGGAGTTGCTGTCATGAATGGGCTGATTTCTATCACCTGCCCTAGTATAGCCCTTTAAGGACTTCTTCTTCTTTTTCTTTTTTCACTACTCAGTCCCTGTATCCTTTCTCTATATCACTGAATGAAGAAACAAGGGGGCAGGAAAGAGGAAGAAAAGATAGCACAAATCCTGGAAACATCCTTTGAAAATTCCTAATTTTACTTGGGGTAACATTTTATAAAATTAACCTTGTTAGATATCTCTAAATTAAAACAAAACAACAATTTAAAAATTTTATTACAAAAGAGTAAATACCTTCAATTGAGAAGAAATAGGCTGGGTATTCTTAAAGACATGTTAATGCTATAAGATTCATGAAGCTGATTTTTAAAAAAGCAGAAATGCCCCTCTGAGGTGCCTAATAGAAGGCCCTTGGTAGACACTAGGGATTATAATGATGAATAAAACATAGATTTTGCCTTCATTCCATTTAGAGTCTGAGCAAGGATGCCAGGCATATACTTATATGTGCAAATAAATATAATATCAAGCAGAGTAGCAAGATAAATGTCTGCATGTGATACAGATAAAATGCTATGGGAATGCAGTGGAGAGGGAAACCCCTTTGGACAGGAGGGTTTGGGCGGCGAGGGGAGTTTAAAACTGAGCCTACAAAGGGGTAGGACTAGACTGGTGAGCTGTGGGCAGAGCCTGGTACCAGAAAAAAACAATTGAGCAAGGGACTGAGATGAAAAGTTGAGGAAAGGCCAGGAGCTTTGTTTAGAAGGATCTGAGGATCCTGACAAGAGGATGTAGTGGGAAATTGGTGTGGCTGAGCTGCCCAATCCTTCTTTGTATCTTCATCCTTGTCACTTCTCAGGAATGCTGTGGCCTTACCTAATAAGCATGGAGTCAGTCCTTGAGGGTCTCATTCTAATGTGGAGAAGACAGAGTTTCTTCTGAAGCCATTTTGTGATCTGCCAGTTGTAATATAACTTGGTAGACAGCAAGACGATCGCTCAAAACACTTCTGAAAATTCCTTCCTGGGAATTAAAAAAAAAAGTGGGCTTCGTGGCTATCAAGAGGGAGCTGGGAGGTTTGGGAGGGGCTGCTGGTGACAGCGTTTGTTTTGTTTTTTAAAGCAAATACCTCATGCTCCGCCAACAGACTACCTAGCTTTGAATCCTGGTTTCCACACAGCATGCCTCAGTTTCCTCGGCTCTAAAATAGGAATAATAATAGAACCTATTCGGCTCACTTAAAACAGCGAAGCCTCTGTTATTCCATAGACTGAGAAATCCAGGGGGAAGGCAGTTTTAAGTTTAACTCAGCAGTTAATACTGTCACTGGGGACCCAGTTTCTGTCTTTTCCTCTGTCATGCTTAGCAAATTGGTTTGGTTCTCAGGCTTCTCAACTACTGGTCCCAAATGATTGACTGTGGCAGTTACTGGCATGCCGTGGCCCTTTTTCCTGGTGCTTATTTTGACTCGTGAGGGAAATCTTTCCCGAAAATCGCCAGCCTACCTCCCATTTCTCCTGGTTTAGTTTCTCAAGGTAGAATATGCCTACTTGAATCTATGGTGAGCAAAGGGCATGACTGACTGAGACCAGTCATAACTGCTTTCTGGGGCTGGAGACGGAATCGGCTTCTGCGCTCTTGGCAATGGGGTGGTAAACACAGTAAAACGCCTCGGGGCCGAGCTGGCAAGGAGGAGGGCCAAGCAGTGGCCTTGGGGCTGCCAACAGAATAGCTTCCTCTCTTCCTCTATATCATTCTGAGAATTAAGTGAAAAGATCCATAAAAATACTTAGCAAAGTGCCTGACACATGACAAGCCCATAATAAAACTTAGTGGTTATTATAATTTTTATTCATATTAGTATTTAATGTATTTTTTAATGAACTATTTTCTAAATGACGTGGAGAGAATCACCTTTTCCTGTATAGCTGGTTTTGACTTAACAGGATAGTAACTCTGATATTCTCTCAAAGATGCAAATGCAAAATCATCTGTTTCCCAACATATCTAGAATGGCAATGCTTTTTTTTTCTTCAAGGCACATATTCTTCAGTTATGTACTCTACAGGTTCAGAAAGTCTGAGCCATGTGGATGATCATCATCTGCTACTTGTTAGCGGGGTAACCTTGGGCGAGTCGGTCATTTTATATCTTCATTGCCTCATCTTTAAATAAATATGATCTTTGTTTCTACCTCATGAGCTTCTGATGAACACTGAGTTAATTTATTTGAAGTAGCACTTACAGAGTGCTTAGTCTATTCTGAGCACTCAATAAAAGTTAGCCATAAGAAAGCCAGACACCCAAGGCCTCGGACCTAGATTTTTAACCTGTCTTCTGGAAGCACCTTGAGCTTTAACGTCATTGTTGGCTTAGATTAATGCTTAATGCCCGGTAGATTTGGGACTAACCACACTGTATCCTAATGAGAGCGCAGAGAAAAGAGAATGGTTACAACAAATGAATTTATTTCCCTAGCAACTTGATAACAGTATAAACACAGCTATTTTCATTCTAAATACTGACAGCAAACAACAAAACAGTTGTCTACTATATTTAGAGAAATAGATTTCTTTTTCTCACGCAGCAGAATGGTGGAGCTGCCCACTGATTTCTGAGATGCTTCACAGTCTCAAGATAGCGGCTACAGCTCCAGGAACATGTCCATATTCACAGCAGGAAGAAGGGGAAGGAACAGCACAAGAGACATTCATTTTTTATATCAAAAGAGCAACCAGTTTCCCAGAATCCCCCACCAAAATTCTTTGTACGTCCTATTAGGTTGCACACCCAAGCAAACTTCAGAAAGAGTTTGGAAAGCGAGTATTTTGCTTTCACTAGCTCCTAAGTCAGAGGCAGATCCGGGGAGATACTAGTTTTAAACATAAGCACCCCAAATTAATGCTTCCCATTTTCACAGATCCCAAGGCAGAGAAAGCAACATCTCAAACACAGTTGGGTGAAAATAGCACTGCTCTGTCGCAGTGGCCCATCAGGTGCTAGCAAATCATTTATCTTCTTTTCTAATTTGTGCAGTTATTTTAAGGAGAAAAAAAATTTCATTTAGTTTTACCATGCCGAATCCTCCAAGCGCCTCTTTGATTTTCCATAATTTACTATATAAACAGAAGAATGCAAAGCCTGCTATTTGGCAGGTGTGAGAAAAGCCCTAAGATAAGTTTTACGTATGAAATATCCTCTTTGTTTGAGTCCTCCCTATGGTCTGGGAAGTTGGAACCCTTCCCACATGCACCAGGCTGGGCTCACTTGGCTTTCCTCAAAGTGGTCCATTTCCCATTCACAATAGTTATAGCCCTCTCTTAGGGAAGAAAATGGGCTGTACGAGGAAGTCATATTAAGATAGAAAGGAGATTTAGGCTGCCTCAGTAGTAAAAGATAAAGACATAATTTAAATTTATCTGGTTGAAAAGATAAATGCAGATAAAAGCCCAATAAACAGGAGCCAAATGCTCTGGCACAGGAAACAGACAGACAGTGGACTTGGCGGTCAGCCACTGGGGCCACTCGCCTTTGCTTAGGGTTTGCTTCTGAGCAGCTGCAAGCACCTGCTGAAAGGCTCTGCCCCAACGCTGTGTGTGCCTGAGAACTGCTGAATGAAATGGCTGGGGGAGTAGGGACAGGCACAGAGGACTCCACCAGGGCGAAGAAGCCGACAGTCTAGAAGCGAGCCCTCGAGGCTTCAAGAACCACACAGCCCAAAATAGCCTAGGGCCACAGTGCTCAGAGAACTTTTTCAATTATGCCCTTTGGTTTTAGAAAGAAAATCCAGAATTCCTTTGTCCTGCTTAGTAGTGAAACATCATTTTGAACTAGAAAATATCTTTATTTAGAAATAACTGGAAGAATACTATTGACACCTCCTGGGCTGCCTGTGGTGTTTTGCTGGAGCAGTGTAACATATTCCGTGGTTCGGATCAATTCATTAAACACTGGCTGAGTGTATGTTATAAGCCAAGTACTCCCTATCAGTTTCTGAGTTTAATAAAATGAAACAGAAAAGGTAAAACCCTGGAGGGGCTTACCACTATAACTGGAGGTGGTTTTCTCCTGCAGGGGACATTTGGCAATGTCTAGAGATATTTTTGGTTGTCACAATTTGAAGAGATACTACTACCATCTCGTGTGTAGAGGCCAGGGAGGATACTAAGCTCGTATGACATGTAGACAACCACCCCCAACAAAGGATTAGCTGGCCCCAAATATCAGTAGTGCTGAGGTTGCAAAACTGCACCATTCTGAAGGTACATTGGGAAAAAAACAAGCAAAAAATGTGCAATTGTAGAAGTGTGTACAAAGTAAAGAACAGGACTCATAAATTCTACCTACAGGAAGTATACAAAAGTGATGTCAGGTCTTCAGTGAGTTTTGAAGGCTGCGGAGGAGTTCACCAGTAGACAGGGCTGGGCAGACCTCCTTAAGGGTTTGGTTACCTAAAGAAGAGAAGATAGGTAGGTAGGAGAATATCTCAAAGCAGAAAGACTTCAGATTGCATGATGTGAGAGGTCAGAAGTGCTGGGAAATGATTCTGGGGTGGGCAAGGGGGGATAGACAAAATCAAATTATTACCAGCCCAGGAAGCCAGTTACGAAGCTTGAACTCAGTTCTGTCACTGATGGGGAACAATTGAAGAACTACAAGCAAATGAGTGATATAACCAAAATTTTGGGTAATAAATAACTATTACATTCTGAAATAAATTGAAAAGGAAAAATGGCCCAGTTAACCTAGCCATTAGCATCCTATCAATTCTCTCTCTCTTGCTCACTCACATATGTGTGTGCGTACACACACACACACACACACACACACACACACACACACACAACCTTTGATGATATAGTCCCAGTATCATCTGTACTCTTATACTCTTCTTTCATGGACAGAGGATTGATGATCAATGAAGAGATCTGGTCTGGGTGGAAAAGCCCAGCCTGGAAGGGTCTCATCACTTGGGAGAATGTGGAGGTATTGAGAGCTTAAAGATCCCATGTAGATGTAAGAAAAGAGACAAGTTTAGCAGGAAAGAGACCATGAGAAAAATGAAGGATAGGAGATTGTGGCTAGAGAGTGGAATACTGGAATTTAAGGATCCTGACGTAGAGCAGATCCAGGCCTCTGCATTCAGAAAAAAACCTTAGTGCCCGTTATGATGCATACTACTATACAGGCTTTCAAGAGGCCTTCCTCTCTAAGCTAAAGCCTTTGGGAATAGGAGCTATATCTTATTCGTGCATGTCTCCCCAGTGCCTTAATGTCTGATACAAAATAAGCACTCAGGAAAGAACTAATCCTGAGGGGTAATAACACGGTCACACTTAGTTAACAGTGAATTCATAAGAAAATGCTTACAACTGAAAGATTTAATTCTTAGAAAATAACTCAGTATGTTTGAGAATATTTCTGGAAGATGCAATATGTCAACTATTTAGACGTAGGAGATCCCTACAACACATTGTTTTCTCTAATAGAGTCAACTTCCAAAGCACTTTCTACTTGAACGTTTCTAAGTGGATGCCAATACTTTTATCAGAAAGATGGTCAAAGACAAGGATTCCGGAACGAAAGATTTTGGCTCTTTTTGGAGTGTGTGTGTGTGTGCACGCGCGTGTGTGCATGCATGTTCTTTTTCATCATTGTAATTTTATAATTCAGTTTTGCCTGGTTGCACAAGAAACTTATTTTTGCATCAATATCTGCAGGAGGGAAATTCAAATGCCAGTAATAATGGGTCATGGTAGGTAAGTGATGTGATTACTATTATCAAATTAATCCTAAAAATTATAAATTCATTTAGCTAAATGTATCCAGATTGTATGGGAAATGGGAAAGAAAAAAATGTCCTTGGATGATATAATCCAGAATTTAAAATGTCAGAATTTTCTAGGAGGTTAGAATTATTCATCAGTTAGGACACTTTTAGCTGCGAGTAAGCAGCAAATCAAATTAAAGTGACTTAAACACCTTATTGTTTCACCTGACAGGTAGGAGGTAGGGCTGTGCTTGACTGATGCATTCTGCAGCTCAGGGACTTCACAGCGGGGCTGGATTCTTTCTGCGCTGTCTTCCACCACATGTCAATAAATTCTTTTAGGGTCACAAGATGGCTGTGGTAGCTCTAGGCAAAATATTCATTCATTTATTCAACGATTATTTAACTAGTGAGTGTTGTGTGCCAAGGTTCTGGGTACTGGGGATATAGTGGGACTGTGTAGACTCAGTAGAAAAAGTTGCCCATGGGTTTCCAAATAGATCTCCTTCTATTTTATTAGATAATAGATAAATTCTCTGTCTTTCTCAGGTTTACATTCTAATATGAACAGAGACCAAAAAGAAGGGGGTGGGAAGGAAATAAATATATAATATTCAAGTAGTTGAAAAGTAAAGAACAATAAAGCTGAGCTTGGTAGTAAGGATGTAGGGGCTACTTTATAAATGGTTGTCCAAGAAGTCTTCTTTGGCTGCAAGGAAAGGCCCGAAAGAAGGAAAAATATGTGCCATGGGAACTTTTGGGGGAAGGGCTTCTGGGTAAACTCAAAGTCCCCCAGGTAGGGGCACAGTTGATGTATTTCAGAAATAGCAGAGGCCAATGTGACTGGAAAGGAGTGAGAAAGGAGAGGATTTACAGAAAAGGTGATCACTGAGGTGGGCAACTGGCAGATCATAAGGGCCTGATAGGCCATGATTAGAATCTTGAACTTTATAATAAAGTGGGAGTTTTTAGAGAGTATAAAGCAGGTAGGTGACATGATTTATGTTTGTAAAAGATATATTCTGCCTCCTTCATGGAGAATTGACTACGAAGGTGTAAGAGTGGAAATATGGAGTGTGCTCAGAGCTATGGAAGCAGCCCAAGTCGGAGCTGACTGGGTTAGGGAGGAAGTGGATAGCCTCTCTCATCAATGTCCTGATAGGAACGAAAGGAGCATTCCTCCAGTGTCTCTTTTTCAGTTTGAGGAAACTCCAGAAACTCCTCATCTTGCTACCTCTTGGTTTTCATTTGTTTGAGTGGCATCTTATACCTAGACCTAAACCAATTTCCGGGCAAGTGGAATGAGAGTAAGGAGTGCGGCCCAGATGGATAAAAATAGACTCTGTGCCACCTGAAGGAGGGAGAGTAAGTTTGGAGATCTGTTGAGCTCAGTGTGAAATAAAAATGTAGGTCCTCTTGTTTGAAAAGTATTAATAATCCCAGGTGGAGACAACTGAACATTAAACCAGGGCCGGGGCCTTCTAAACATGGGGCCCTGCCTTTGAGCAAAAAATGCAGCTGTGGTTAAAAAAAAAAAGTTTTTGTCTCACATATTTTATTTTCTGGGGGTAATTTATACAATCTTGGAGGCAACATCAAAGTTCTCAAGGTCATTGAGTTTTTGATTAACGTCCTACTAGCTGGAAGGGGAAATTAATGCCTATTTATTATAGGAAGTAATTCCTTGTGATTTTTCTTCTCTTTTCCCTGTTGTACTGAGGTGAATCCCTCATTCATAATTTCATAGTGAATTCATCTTCTCCATTTCCTGCTTTAGTTCTAATCCCTTTGACTCCTTACCACCGGACTCATCCATCCTGCCTCTCTCTTTAGACCTGATAATGTGGTGCAGTTTCTCTTTCCCTCCACCTCTGGGATTTTTAGTAATGATTTGACTGCTTTTTGGGGTCTTACAGTACAGTGAGCCCTGACACGTGATCAGTGTCCCTGCGGGGTTCGTCTTACAGTCCCACACATCCTTTTTTCAATGGCCACCTCACGAGTGAGATGCCTTTGAAGTTCACACTACCCACCTCCTTGGAGGAATTCTTGACTGTCGTCATTGAATTTATTACCTACCAAGGGGCCTTCACAGCTTCTCAGGATTTTAACTATATTGTCACTGCTTATGAGATGTCACCATTGATGGGGACAAGGAGAGGAGGGGAATAGTCAGTATTGCTACTTTAGAATAAGCGGTTGTTTTTCGGGGGAAAGTGTATATAATTACTGGCCAATAGGAGGGAAAAAAAGAAAGTGCACTTTGAGTAGGGAAAATTTAGTGTTTTGGGGAAAGAATCTCGTGCTTTTTAGGACATGATGTTTTTATATTTTCAAGTAGAGAACATTCAACTGTTCTGATGATTTAGACAGTCACAAGTCAGAATAATTTGAATGTCACTCTCTGAAATCGACAGTGCAATTTTTCTTCTACCTCAGGTTAGAGTTTACGGGTGAAGGCTGTAGGTTCCCAGGATGTTTTATTTTTACAGTGAACAAAAGCCCAGGAGCTTCCAAGTCAGGGAAACCTAATTCTATGAAGTTTACCATTGCTAGTGAATTCAGTGTTCTTCTAGGTGATAATTCTTATTATCACCGATGAATGAAAATTGTCTGAATAAGTTAAGATATTGAGAAAATTGTTTTCTTCTATTGAATGATCATTATTGATTAGTTATGCAACATTTATATTTGTATAATTAATATTTTATTTTATTATTTTAAAATTTTTGATGATGACATTAAATTTATTTCATAAAACAAATCATGCCAATCCCACCCCTTTTGCTTGGTAAGTCTTTTTCTCGATGTTGAGTGTAACCCTCTAATCCCAGCTGTCACGTATGACAGACTAGGACGTCCAGGTCCACAAATGTAGATGCTGCAGGTCACACATCCCAGAGATGGAGAATGTGATTTCTCTCTAGGGGGGACATGCAGCCCGTTATATCATCTCACGTGCTGAGGAAGTCAACTGAGCACCCTTTGATCGTGCAGCATCTTTATCTCTGACCTCTGAGTAGGGTCATGGTTATAACAGCCGAAAGAAAGCTTTCAGGAATGAATGAGCGCACAGAGAAGTCAGGTAGCATGTGCTGTCTGGCACAGTGATCACTTCTGACAATGCTGATAGAGGGACTTCTTCTGCAGTCCATTGATTTCAGTGTCAAGCAGATAAGAAGTAGCATATTGACGAGCCTTTGTCATTACTTAGCCAAAGGTGTCTTTTCAGATAAAAGACCAATAGAGGAAACCAACTTTAGACAGGCCATCACATCAATTTTCTTGGTGCTGAAGGGAAGAGAAGGAACGGTGATGTTTAAACTAATCGATGCTTATAAAGATACTTTTAAACTCTTACAATAAATTGTTTTGATTTGCAAAACAAAGAAGAGTTATCTACACAGAGGATAAAGATGAATGGACTACAGATGTCCAAGTAAAAGATTTCCATTCACAGGGATAGTGAAGTTGCAGTGGGGAACCTTTTTGAATGCTGACCTGTATTAAAGGTTTACCTCTATAGCATGACAGTGTTAAATGGCTTGTGCAATCTATTGTAAATCCCAGAATTGGCTCCTAAACTCACAGCTGAGAGTAAAGGCCACTACGTATTCTGCATTCTAAATTCAGAGAGAACTTCAGTCTGGGGTGCCTGCCACCTCACCACAGGGCTTACCAAAAAGTGATATTCGGGCAGAAAAAGAGATAAATACCTCTAGTTTCACTGTCCACTCATCCTCTCTTTGTATAAAGAAGACTGGAAAGAAAAGGGGCAGCAGATAACTTTTAAAGGTCCTAACCACATGTCCCTGACCTCTTCTTATTTCCCTAAAGGAAAGAGAAACAGGCACTTATTAGTTTCTCCTCTGAAACCAAAAGGACTGGGAGATAAAAGACTTCCTCATAAAGCTCACAGGTGTCAGCAAGACATGGACATTCTTTTTCACTTGATGTGTCCAGAGTAACAGGGCTTGCGGCCTCGCTCTGGTCTTCCACGGGCAGGAGCCCTGAGGAAAGACGGTGGGATAATAACGCCAGATGGAGGAGGCTGAGTCAGCCTTCTTGAGAGTTTCCAAGAATGGACTGGGAAAGGACGCAGAGTATAGATGAGATGGGGAGGGGTGGCTGCAAGCTCGCCGGGGTGATGTGGTGGCCAGGTGAAACTCAGCTTTTGAAGATGCATTCAAATTGCTAAAGAAAATAACTCGGAGTTGAACCCAATGCCTGCAGGGTTTTGGGACCTCTTCTCACCCCCTTCTCCTTCATAGATCACGGCTCAATCAGTGGAGCTGTCCACAGAAAAGTAATAGCAAGTTTTGCACTGCTAATGTGTGATTGCTCGTGTAAAGGAAAATAGTTGGGCCAATGAAGAAGAGAGACATCTGTCATGCATTGGCATCTCAGGAGATGGGTCTCCTTCCTCCCTCCCTCTCCCCCATTAACACCAGAGGAAGGAGCAGAGCAAGGCTCTGAATCCAAAAGTCTAGTGGCCTTCACAGCTGCCACCAGGTCAAGGTCAGTGTGCCTCTGCGGATCTGACCTCTGATTACAGACACAAGAGGGAGCCCTGGTCCAACTGGTTGAAGTGGCCCAACCTGTCATCCACAGAACTGTGAACAAAATATTTTTCTTGGCGCCAGTAAATTTTATGGGAGTTTGTTGGGCAGCAAAAGCAATCTGACACATTCTTATATGATGTTTGGAAATTACAAAGAACCTTTAAAATAAAATCACCTCATGGCCCCATCACCCTAAAACCTCTCTGTATTTTAGAATTAGTTTATTTATTTACCCTTAGCCTGAAAATCCATTCGGATAGGTTATTTTTATAATTTCCAGTCAAACTTTCTCTTTCTAGCATGTGTGTGCAAGCATGCAGAAATCACTTTAAAGACACTGGCGTCATTGAGTAATTGCTTGTGTTGGGTCAACTTCCACTCCACTGCTTCAGCTTCATGAGGATTCAATCGAATTTTCACAGCTTAGCCATGTCCTTGGTCAGATCAGAGGCCCAGTCAAAGAAAGTGGTACTGGTGGCAGCAGAAGCACTAGCTGAAGCAGAAGAGAACACCTTGGCTAACCTTGCTGGTCACTGACATCAGTATTCACCCTGAAGGATGTTGTCTTCTACTGTGATTCTTTTGGTCCAATCTCATTTTGTGGGGAAAATTTTATTTTCCTTGTTTTTGACATTAAATTCTTAACAAATAAACATTTTAAGAGATGGTCAATTTTTCCTCCTCCTCCGCCCCCAAGATAGGCTCTTAACTTTTTAAAAACTCTTTTCCAAATGGTTAGTAATTAGGCAATTCATGAAATCAGACCAAAGTCAGAGATCTGATTGGCATGATCCCAAAAAATAGCTGTAGACCCAGGGATCTGGAGATTTAAAGTTTGTGATTGACACCATCACTGATTAGTGGAATGCTAGCACATCATTTTACCCCATGTGCTTTAGTTGTCACTACCGTAAAGTGAGAAAAATGTGTCTTTACTGTCTCAGAGTGAGAGTGAGGTAAAGAGGATGAGAATTCATGTGCCTCCAGACAGGACAGAGAGTGTGGATGTGTGTGAACGTGGGAGGTAGTCGGTACCCAGGGGTCTTGTGGTATCCAAGAGGAGCAGGGTGTGAACTCACACCCGGGAAATCAGCTGTTGTCACACGGCATCTCCTTCTTCTTTCCTTTCTTCTCAATCAGAATACTACTGTAGTAGGTTACTCTACATAGAACTCAAGAGAAGGCTGAGACTCAGAAGGACATCAGTGGCAGGATTAGGAAAGACCTAGAGCAAAGATGGATCATTAGAGACCAAGGCCAAGGTCATCCACAGCTTCGTATTCCCAGTTCTTATGTACAGATGCAGAAGTTGGACAGTGAAGAAGGCTGATACTAAAAAAAGGTGATTCATTTGAAATGTGGTGGAGGAGAGACTCCCCATGAAGCACCAGAAAGATGAACAAATGAGTAATACAGTAAATTAAGCCTGAAACATCACTGGAGGCAAAAATGGCAAAATTGAAGCTGTCCTATTTCGGCCACATTGTGAGAAGGGAGGGTTCTTTGGAAAAGGCGATAATTCTGGAAAAAATAGAAGGCAGCAGGAAAAGAGGAAGACCAAGTGTAAGATGGATTGACTCCAGAAGTGCAACTGGTGAGTCAAAAAGTATACCCATTTCTAATTTTTTGCGGAACCTCCAGACTGTCTTCCACAGTAGCTGTACCGATTTACAATCCCACCAACAGTCTGGGGCTTCTCTTTTTTCTCCATCCTCACCAATACTTGTTCTTCGATTTACTGATGATGGCCACTCTGATGGGTGTGAGGTGATATCTCATTGTGGTTTTGCATTTCTCTGATGATTAGTGACCAAGAGCATCTTTTTATTTATTTATTCATTTATTTTTTGTCTCTATTGACCATCTGTATTTCCTCTTTGGAGAAGTATCTATTCAGGTGTTCTGCCCGTTTTTTAATTGGATTTTTGTTGTTGTTGTTGTTGTTGTTGTTGTTGTTGCTAAGTTATATGAGTTCTTTATATATTTTGGGTATTTAACCCCTTATCAGATGTGAAACAAAAAATCTTTAGAAAGTTCTTCCTCACCAATTCTCCAGCTCTACTGCCCATACCCTGCTCTAATCTTTCTCAAGCATTCCTGTGTTCTTGGCACTATGTCACTCCTCACTCCTCATGGTCTTGCATGGCCTCGAAGAGTTAATATGTTCCTTGACCTCTTCACTTACTTGGCTGGCAGGGGAGAAAATTGAACATATTCATTGTGAAATATTTCAAGGGGAAGTAAATTTACCTTTCGAAGAGATTTTAAATGAGATTAAAATAATAGCTCCTCAGTGATCATTTAATTTTCATTGAAAACATATTTTGTACAATAACACATGACACAGAAGACTGGACCACCACCCCAATATGCCTAATTTTACTTGTCTATTGACCAAATTTCCAACTATCTGATAAACAACCCTTCTCATTTTTCTTGCAGATGTTTCAGATTTGACATTTCCAAAATTTAAATGGTCAGTATTTCTCATTACAGGAAGCTTGCTCTTTTTAAAGGAAAAATGCAAATGCTATATCACAATCACGTTTTGTGCACTTAGAACACAATTTTGCTCTTAGTAGGTACACATATTTCTTGAATTAAAAAAGTGCTAAAGTAAAAAAGATTTTCTACCAAAAACTTATAAATAATGGCATTGTCCATAGCTTCCTGGAGGAGGGTGAGTGTGTGTGGAGAATTGCCAGAGATGTAAATAACATTCTTTCTAGCTAAGGGACATGAAAGCTCTGTCTTTTCATTTTTCCCCCCTCAATTTGTTCAAACATATTTTTTTGTCACTCATAACTCAGAAACAGTTTAATGGAAAAACTTCAAGTGTTATATATATATTAGTCCTTGATGAGAACTACAATGTAAGAATAATTTTACCAACATGGAATTTAAAGTTTTTTTTTATTTATTGAAGGTTAATTTTTCTTTTTAGGTGAGAACACCATGAAGTCCCTACAGACAGAGTCATTTCCACCAGGCATCTAGCAATAGTTTCACTAATCTAAGGTTTCATTTTGAAAAATAAAATGCCTAGTCTTTTCTTTAAAAGGACAAAATCTATGCCATAAAATGGTTTCCTGTGGGTCTAAGTTTGTCATATTTACTTCCATAAAGTGGCAGTTTATCCCATGGGTTCTATTTTCATTTGCTCCATGTGTTTCTGCTTCACCTTTGCTTGTAGATCTTTCCAGTAGAAGTCAACAGAATGTCTCCATCTGTAGAAAAGGGTGTTTGCCAAAGAGAAAGATGAGGCCTAGTGAAAATGAGGGAAGTGACTCGCATCAGCTCCCTCGGTATCTTCCCAAGAGGGCCAGCCCCTATCCAGGGAGCAGGCAGTAAGATCCTAAACACTTCCATTCAAGTTAGATCTCTCCACTTCAGTAACTTAGCAAAAAGGAAAGTTCAGGCTTTTCCCCCAAGAATGCCACTTGCCCGTTCTATGAATGTGTGCGGTGTAGTCTAGAGACAACTTTTCAAAATGCGTTCTCTAAAGAGGTATTGGGTCTAATGGAGGCTGCCAAGTTCTGGTCAGCAAGTGGGAAGGAAAATCGATGTCATAGCTTTTGGGACAAGTGCTTTCTCTTCCCACACATGCCACGGGTTTTTTGATGCTCACACAAAGCCTATGGCCATAAAATTCCTTCCAGCGGGTCCCTTGGAGGCAACAGAATAAACCCACCCTGCCCATTACGGAGGGCGAGCAGGCTGCATCATCCTGAAGGATGGAGGACCTTTGGCTCCACAATGTCTCCAGTTTTTTTCAACTTGATTTGTAGAACTGCTGAACCATCATCATCTCTAGGAAGCAGGAGATAATAACAGACGGGTTAGGGAATCATTAAGGCAAACCTTGTGCATTGACGACGTTTCCTTCACATTCCTTTTATTAAATGCTTTTAAAGCTTGCCACCAAAGAGCTTTACAATGCATTAGAACTCCTGCTGAAAGGATCAGCCTAATATAATATGGAGGAAGATGAAGAGCCACGAAGCACTGTGCTGAGCTTATTGGCTTAGATATAGAATAAACATCATCTCTGTGGTTCAAGCTGCCATTAAAAACTCTTTTGTGGTATGCAGGTTCTTACCACAGTCAATGCAGCCAGCGGACAAGATGTGAACTATTAAGCTACATTACAAATGGAAAGTGGGTTTTCCTCCCCAGGAAAACATACCTTCCCATAATGCATACCTTCATCATTCAGAATGCACTGTTTTGTCTGGGCTATTACCGTGAACATTTCTGTGAGCATCAGTGAATTCCTGACCCTCTTTTTGTGTTGCTGTTTGGGTTTCTTCCAGAGGCGAATTGGTGCTATGGAGTTTAGCCACATCATGGAAAAGGATTCCAAATAGGTTCTGTCATATGTGCTGCCGATGGGGCTTGCAGATTGGTTCACTGTTCACTTTTAGCATTTTTGCACCCTGAATGTGATCAGGGAGCAGCAAAAAGTTGGTGAAAGAAAAAACAAGGTTGTTGACAGCACAGCAGTAATAGAGTCTTGAAACCCCAAGTGGGGACTTAGACTGGGCTACAGGAACAGCAAGGCCAAATAGGTCGAGAAGCAATGAACCTTAAAACAGCTTTAAAAGGAAAGAGATGAAAAGGATGAAGAATTCACCAGGACACACACAGGCCTAAAAGTAGACGCAGGAATCCTAGCAATGCTAGCAGAAAGTCTGAACCACTGGCAGAAGAGGAAATTCAGGTTGGATGCAGACATTTGGGAAGGAAAACTTTTTTGCAGGCAGTCAGGAGAAGACACAATATTCTACTGTATATACAAATGCTCTTCGATTTATAATGGGGGACGTCTCGATAAACCCATTGTAAGTTGAAAATACCATGTCGGAAATGTATTTGGCACAGCTCACCTACCAAACACCACAGCTTAGCCTAGCTGACCCTTAACTGCTCAGAACCCTTCCGTTAGTCTACAGTTGGGGAATTATCTTGAGTTCCACCTCAAGAGTAATTGCCTTCCTCCTCCTCTCATCAGAAGCAGGAGACACGGATGGGCATTTTGTAGACATTGTGGGATGTCGTAAAGTGGGCCAACGTTGCCACCGTAGTACAACTTGGACAGCTCAAAAGTTGAGGGGCAAGTTTATAATAGAATTAGTTTTTCTAGTTTTAATGAGATATAGTTGACAGATAACATCGTATTATAACATTAGTTTTCGGTAAACAACATAATGACTTGTATATATTATGCAATGCTATGGAGTTATGAAATGATTATCACAAGTTTAGTTACCATCCACCCTTGTTACAAATTATTTTCTTGTGATGAGGATTATTTTTTTAAAGAATCCTCTTAGATAACTTTTGACCTTTATTTGGATAATTTAGGCAATCTGAAATCAGACCTCATATACATTTGAAATAATACAAATGTTGAAAGTAACTAAAGAATTGAAATATAAGTCACAGCCAACTCTTGTCATTTTCTTAGCTTTTTTATAGATCTCTGAAGTTTTAATGAGATATTTATATGTCATTTCTGTTTTATTTACTCTGAATATCCCCAGAGATGATGATGCTTATGTGAATTTCAAGAGAACATGAAAAAGCCCACATAAATATTATTGTTAGTCAATTATTTTGGACATCTCAGGAACACACTATTTAATATTGCACAGTTAGTAATCCTTAGTATGTAAACTCTTCAAAGGGCTTGTATATTTTTTTGTTTTTCAAAACTTATAATGCCTAATGTAGTATAATATAATAAAAATATTATATTTTCATAATATTTAATATAGTATAATGGATTAAATTGTTAAATATAGCAAATAAAAATGATTATAGAGACTGAGAGTTTTGTTACAGTTTGGCACCGTCCCCTCTTCATCCTGCCATAGGGCTTTTATTTTTAATAACATTATTCAATAAGTGAATCAATTTACATAACATTATTTTTATTAACAAGAAGGAAACCCAAGTGCTGTGTTCATCCAAGGTCAAGTTGTACATTTCTTATAAGTAGCATCATACTATTATACAGGAACCTGAAAATTAAAGAAATTTCAACTTAAATTCAACTTAGATGTGCGCAGAAAGAGTATGGCTTAGAACAAGTATCTCATTCTCACCACTTTTTTATGTAACTGGAGTCGTGTAGTCAAGCAGCTAATTGAAATTCTAGCTCTAGGGAAAGATATCAAGGTTAACACACTTCTTGTGGGGAAAAATGTTCTTGAGGCAAAGGAATATTTCCTTGAAAATCTAATATAGCGTTTTTAAAAAAATCTTGATATAAGTACTTTTTACCTGGTGGTCTATAGAACAGAAGCCCATTGTCATCAATATTCCTCTCCCAATTTTGAGTGCACATTCTTGCTTTATTTTCTTTAGAAATGTGGCCTCGGTGTGCTCATTTAGATCAGACAGATATGCCCCTCATAAGGAAGCACTGCTGAGAGGAAGAAGCCCACATAATGCACAAAACAAGGTGTTCACAGGCAAGAACTTCCATCGTTTTCTTCACATGATTTTAGTTTTCTTGTTTAATGATCTTTTGCTAATGAGACTTCATAAAGTCACTCGGATTTTTTATGTATGTCCTTTGAGTGAACTTTTCCACTTCCCATGAATTTTATTTTTTGTCAATTTCTTCACTATTTAAAATTTCCACTTTCAAAATACTATGATTTAACATAGTTAACAGAGCCCAAACTGCCAGCCTTCTGCATCTCAGAGTCCTAAATATTTTATCAGCTGTATTTGGCAGCAGAATTTGGAATGAGGCGCTTTTTCAGTTAATCCCTCTAATGCAAAACATTCAGTTTTCTTCCTTACCCTACACTTCAAGCAGATCCACAATTTATTTTAAAATTAAGTAAGAAAATAGTTACCTTTTGATTAAATGTAAGGATAATCAAAGTCATAGCAAAAGTGTGTGGGCTTTCATCAGCATTATACATATTTTTTCACGTCTCGTTTTGGTGTTTTAAATTGAACATACTGAAGTTGCAGCAAGTTCTTCCTCTGAACATTGCTCCATGCGCTCCCTCTAGTGATACCACCACGTATAAACATTATTTCTGTGTGTGAGAGATAGAATTTCCCCAGGGGCCCACAAAACATTTAATGAAGTGTGAAGCACAAACATTTCATTACAACATATTGTGTACTTTTGCCTTTAATAACTACATTCTTCATCCAAGAAGTCTCAATAGCTTTCAAAAATGAATTACAGTAGTATTATTTTCCCCAGAATATAGTTTTTTCATGACAGAAACAGCACTTTCCTAAACTATTGTATTTATTAGCAACCTGTTGCCCTTCGACACCAGTGCTATTTTCATCGACCCTGATCAAGTGTGGATCATTTAAACTTCCTTTAAAAATTATTAAAATAGTGTTATGTTATTGGATTCTTTTTTTCTTAACTGCACACGACCACCGCTGAAAATGATGCATGAAAAGGAAAAGTGTAAAGTTGTTGGACATTACATTTATTGGAGAATTACATTCTCCACTGCAAAAGTGCAAGCATTTAGTTGAGGAGTTTAGAGGTGGTGGGGCAATCTTTCCCTTGGCTGGGCAGGAAGGAGGCAGATAAGCTCTGAATTCCTGCATTTTCTTGCTTCCCACTTTGGTCCACTCCAGAGAAGCTCTCCATCTTCTGCCTTTACTCTCTTCCTCTACACGGCAGCCCCCATTGGCTCTTTTATCCACATCAGAAAATTGAGAAGCAGCTTGCCCTGCTGACTCTGGTCTCGTGCTAGTTAACAGAAGTCAATAGTTGTCCATAATTCCAAATGGGCATTTTAAAACAATCTTAAATGTTCTCAGCGTGTGTGTACTTGTGTACAGTATCTCAGACATTCACCTTTCCCCCCACAAAACCAGAATAAACCAATGAACAACAAAAAAGAGGCCATACAGAAACCTGTGGCACCTGAGTGGAAAGCAGGTCCTTCCTAATGGGTATGTTGCTAATTTCAAGTGGCACAGAGCACCTCAGATGAAGTGTAGCATGTAAAGTTATATTACTGCTTTCTGTTTTATTTAGAATCATAGCTGCATCTCATGGCCTCCCTGATTATCGTTTCTATTGATAGTCTATTCAATCAGACGGGAAAATTAAAAGGAAAATCACGAAAACGATATAGAGTTTGAAGTGGTTTGGGTAATGGCATGTTTGGGCAAGTGGATACAAAGTTAGTTTTTTTTTCTTCCAAAACCTCTTTCTTAGTAAATTCCCACAGAGCTTGGGAAAACAGCTACCTTCCTCTAACAAAGAAATAGTTCATGAAGCAAACATTTTTATGGTTTCTTGACATATTTTGTGTTCACTAGTTGAGAACTTTTTATCCACCATTATTTTCATTCGCACTACTCTGAATCTCTTAATAATCCTGGTGTTTAAGTGATGTTCTGTCGCTAACTCATTAGGGAAGGCAGAAGGGACTAAAAAAGCTTGTTAGTAGCCATGTAGTTGGGGTGGCAGTATTCAATACCCAATATTATAAATATGTAAAATACTTTGCCTTGGTCAATGATGGCCTTCATGGTTTTATTGGTGAAGGGAGTTATCTAGATATTGTTTGACATTGTTGTTTTTAATTCACTTTTAATTATCAATAGTTTATGTCTGTGATCATTAACATAAAATACCCATTATTTTACTTTCTTGGATATTTCTTGGAATGGTAACCTGTTAAGAATGTTATCAAAATCTATGTTTCTGATCTGTAAATGAAATTAAATTGGCACTTGACAGGGTTCTCTTAGGTAGATTTTGAACAGAAGAAATAAGAAGAGTCATTTCACTGATTTATGAATCTATGAGATATATATTCCATTGGTTGTTTAAGGTTTAATTCTTCCTCTATAAACTTTCTGAAGAAATGCTTATATATATATATATATATATATATATATATATATATATATATATATATATATTTATTTTTGGAAGCAAAATGAACAAATTGCTATTTTCCTTGCAGTACACGGACATCCAAACAATTTTTCATGAGTGGCGAAAGAAAGAGGAGGCAGTAGGTGGTGAGGACCCCCTTTCTCTGTCACTTCTTCATAGTTTTTGGCAAACTAAGCAACTTATTTTAAAGGGTGGTAGTTCGGTAATTTCAACGAAAGAATTCTTTAAAAGAAACATCAAGGCTTTTCCAAACTCCAGTTCTCCTTTTCTAACTTTCCATTGCCCTTCTTTTGCATACTGTACGTGTAAAGTACATTCACTCGTACATTCATTCATTCATTCATTCATTCATTCGACACATAGTCATTGGGCACTGCCTACAGGCAAAGGGGAAATACAAAGATGAACCGACATGAGTGATGCTCTCAGTATGCTACTAAATATGGTAGATATTGAAAATTGGATCAATCCTCTCTGACCTACTTCTGTCATGACTTTCTGTATCATAGAAGAGGGACACCTGGAAATAACATTTCTCAGAAGCCCTTGTAGTTTGAATTTTACATGGAAACTGGGTTTCACTAAACAGATGCACCCACATATGACTTCGAAAATGGAATTGAGCAAACGTGAGCTTGGAGTCATGTCTGGGGGGACTGAATGTCGTAGTGGAAGCATTTGGTTTCACAGGCATCTGAGCTTTTACACTCTATATTGTGTCCCTGGTGTTGTGGGAGCCACGAATGGAGAAGAGGCAGTAGAAATGGAATTTCTGTGCAAACAATTTCCTTGGGTAGCTGAACAGATTTTTTGGCTGCATCGTTTTTGGAAACATCCTCCCAGTATTTCTATAAACTCTTTAATAACCTGTAATATATCCCATTCTATGAGGTTAGCTGGAGTGGATTTTGTTGTCTGTGTCAGAGTACCCTGACCTGCACAGTATGCAATCGACCAATATTGTTGGCACAAATTACTTTCATATCAAGTAAATAAGAATTAGTGTTATAGAAAGGTGAAAGTAAATTTGTCTGAAAGATGGGAGGAAGTTATTATTTCTTATTTGGGTGTTCAGAGAGAAAGGGCTGTTAATATTTGAGAAAGGCTTTGAAAGGTGGATAGAGCAAACTTCAGGAGTGGGGAAAGGAGCACACCAAGTGAGGAAGAGCATAGAGTAAGATAAGAATGGGAGCAAGGCTGGAACACAGAAGCATAATAAGCAATAATGAGATATAATGAGATAGAGTGTTAGAAAGATAAATAGGAAATAATGAGACACTGAAATTTTGGTGTAGGGTGGGAAAGAATCACTGATTGATTTGTTCACTTAACAAGTGTTTCTTGAGACGCTATCCTGTGCCAGGCATTGTGCCAGACAGGACTCTACCTCATTATGATTAATTTAGTAGCAAAGTAAAGAATAAGTTTTAGTGATGAGAGCACTGACGACAGGGAGCCAAGAGGCTTTTACCTTAGTCTAATGAGAGATAATGAGCAGTGGCAATCGGAATAGAGTTTACTATACTTTTCCTGTCGACTTCTTGCCCATTTTAATTGCATGGCACAGTTTTTGACGTTGCTATATTAGTTCATAGTTTCTGTTGTATATATTTACACGAGAGTCGTGATTTACTTATGATTTTGTGTATGCATGGCGCATCACCTCCCATTAGATCCAAGTTCCCAATGAGTAAATGACTCTAATATCTTGGGCATATAATATGCACCAAATAGAAATCCCCAGATCTCCATAATATTTGCAGAAATTGTCAGAGAACTCTATGACCCTATGAAACCATATGCAAGTCACACATTAGCACAGGTCATCCAGGCTCTTGTGATTCAAGAAAAATTGCCTCCAACCTCCCTCTCACCCGCAGTGGAAGACCCAGCCTCCTTGAGAACTTTTGAGTGTCGTCACCATGGGATGAGTTTGGTGAGGAAAGTTTGGATTATCCAGATCTATTCTGGTCCCAAGTTCCTGGATCATCTCATTGTCCCAGTTATGCCCTTGTGTCCCATGGTGAGCAACACCCTGACTCCTTTACTGACCAAAGTACTAAAACCAGCCTTGGTGTAGGGCAGGCTTTTACTGATGAGTAAGAGCCATAGAGAGGATTTATATTAAAGCAAGCAAATTCCTTTCAACTGGTTATTTGGGAATCCTGCTCCTAATAGTCTTTTCGAGCACCTAGCCCCTGTTAATCTCTCTTCATTCATTTCTTTCTTCTGACAGATCTTGCTTCTCAGCATCCTGCTTAGCCTATTTTCTGTCCTTCCCTCCCTTCCTCCCTCACCTTCCTCACTCCCTCCCTCCCTCCTTCCTTCCCTTTCTCTATTCTGTTTTGTTCTCCTCTCTCTCCATTTTACTCTCATCCCCAATCCTTATTAATGGAACAATCCAATCATTCCTTGGTTTACAGTTCTTTCCTCCAGCCTGTCCTCTTGGATTAAGTTAAGACCCAATTTCCTAACTCAAAGCCATTATCCATCATTTAATTTTCCTAAGCAAACAAGGGAACTCCTGTGTTATCTGATAATTTGTCTTCATTCTGCTACACATATAGTAACAGAGTATGTTTTCCAGGGAGATTCCTCTGCAAGAAGAGGACTTGTATTCCTGCCAGAATAAAGTAAAATTGGCAAAATATATTAATGTCATTTTATAAAAAATCTTATGGACAGAATTAAAATTTCAGTTTTTTAACTGTGATAAATTCTTAAGTTTACTTACCCATTAAAAAAAGGAATAATATATTATTAAAAGAATTTTTTTAGCTTGTCAAAAACTCTAAGGAGTGAACCTAATTTACTAGTCAATTCCACCATGGCAGCATTGAAATAACACTTTTTAAAGAGTTGTGCTCAATGAAATGTAAATGTATTTCAATTTCTTTGGAAATTTAAATTCTGAATATGGATCAATCAAAACTTTTGAAAAATCATATATAGAGAGATATATGTATATAGATAGATAGATATTTAAAATATATCTAGAGTGTGTATGTGTATATATATTTTTAGAGTATGTGTATACAGACACTCTATTTATATATTCTAAATCTCTTACCAAAAACAATATTTTTATATATTAGTAATTAAACAAAACCTTTATTCCCTTGCCCATCTGTGAGCCAGAGATATATTGGCAACTATGAAATCACAAATCAACAAAGAAGTCAGAGGTTTCTAAAGTAAGAGAAAGCATTCAATTAAGCTAAAAAGTTTTTTCTTCTGTGTGATGAGTCTTCTGTGGCTGGTTCACATTGATACTCCATAAAACCTGCAAAGAAAACATCAGATTGTGCCAAATGAGCAGTTTTTCTCTGACCTACTCATTGGCTTCCAAATATCCTGCTTAGCCTCATGAACAAACAACCCTGAGGCATCTTTCCTATTTGGGTTTACATTCCAGCTGTCAGTTGTTGGTGGCATGTGACCCATCTCAATTCACTTCTCTGTACATATTCTATACTTTCAGCTCAGAATTCTCACTACTTTGGATAATTTAATAGTTGTTTATTTTCAGGCAAAGGACATGAATGCCTAGGAAGGGAAATCATCTCAATCTCCCCTATCTTGAACCGAGAAAAGGCATTTCTCCAAGGCAATTTTTAAAATAGAGTTATTGTGGGTTTTTTTTCTGAATATTAAAATAATACATCTCATTTTGGAAATTTTTGAAAAGGGAAAAAGTAATCATCATACCCAGAAATCATCATTGTTAATGTTTTCTAATTTTTCACTGTCTTCTAACAAATACATTTTAATGTGTAAAAATGTGTATATTCTATACAAATGGAATCATACTATTTGTGAACCTTTATCATGAGATATTTTTATGTCATTAGATATTCTTCCGGAGTATTATTTTCATTGGCTGCATAATATGCACAATTACCATAATTTATTGAGTCCAATCCCAAACTGTTGCATATTTTGGTTGTTTCTAATTGTTTAGTATTTTTAAATCATGCTTTAAAACATACATGTGCTGTGTGTGCATATGAAATTGCACCTATTTTATTGTAAGAAAACCCCGAGTATAATTTCTTCATCAAGAAGTATGGAAACATTTGTTATTGTTTTCAATAAATAGTTCTAAATTGTTCTCAAGAAGTGCTATGCTGCCAGAGATGCAGGAGAGTGGCCATTTCTTAGGTGGTCATTTTGTCATTGTTCACCTTAAACTCATTTATTTCATTATTTATAATGTTCGGGCTTTTTTCTAGAAAGTGCTTTAGATTAGTTTTGTGCTGCTGTAACAAATTACCACAAACTTAGTAACTTTAAAAAACACTCACACACACAAATTTATCATCTTATATTTCTGGAGGCCAGAAGTCTGAAATGGGTCTCACTGGGCTACAATCAGGTTTCAGCAGAGTTTTAGGGTAGAATCAGTTTTTTTCCCTTTTCAGCTTGTAGAGGCTGCCTGCTCTCTTGGTGAATGGCCCATTGCATCTTCAAAGCCAGCAACAGTTGGCCAAGTCTTTTTCATATCACCATTTCTCTAGTTCTGATTCTTTTGCCTCGCAGTTTCCCATTTACAGACCCCTGTGATCACACTGGCCCACCTGGATAACCCAGAACAGTGTCTTCTTTTCAAGGTCAGCTGATCAACAACCTTAGTTCCATCTGCAACCTTAATTCCCCCTGACGCTGTAATATTACATATGCACGCGTTCTAGAGATAGGAAGTGGACATCTTTGGTTGATGTTATTGTGCCTTCCACGTATTTCATTTCTTATGAGGAAAACTACAACATAGCAAAGCGTTTTTCAATGAATTGGTACATACAGTTTGAATTCTACATTTACATGATCTAAGTGCAGATGAGTGTGTATGTGTGCATGTGTATGTGTGTGTGTCTGATTTTGTGTACATTGTACTTCTATATGTATGGCTCTAGGAAAAAACCATTAAGCTTTTTTCTGTAGAATTGCTCCATTGAAAGTGGAGCTCTGATGCCAGCTTTATCAGTTGCCCTTGGATAGCTGTGTGTTTTGATAAGCAGCAATGATACATGAGCTTTAGAAAGGAATCTTGAGAAATCATTATTTTGAAAAGAAATTGCTGCATTGATATATTCCACTCTCTAGCATTAAAAAAAATAATAATGTTTTGGTTGTACTTTCATGGCTTTTCTTCCTGTCACTGATGCTCTACAAGATTTCAGAGCACCCTCATTACTTTCGGCATTGCTTTTGGGCAAGCTACAAACAGGTTGCAGACAAACCAGTAGATGGAATTTTTCCATTGCCCTTTCTAATGGACATTTATTCAAACCCAAAGATCTAGAAAGTACGTTGCTTCTTTCATGACTATAAGTGATCTAAAAATAGTTGCGTGACTTCCCAGGCACAGGATGCATGTCAGAGTTTAGTCCTACTGTGTTCTGCTGAAACATACCGAGAGCAGAGCAGAGTGCCAACAAGAACTGGCCCAAATAATTGAGTGTGAGACGCCACCCTGTAAAGAGGTTTCCAGTGAAGGGATTGGAAATATTTTTTCCCTTCGAGCACACTTGAAAGGGAAGGCAGGCCAACCACCACGACTGAGCTCCATCAAGAAGCACTCCAAAGCGAGGGAACAGCTCAGACACAGTTTTAGCACCTCTGGTTTTCAGAACACAGTTGGATGTAATGTCAACATCAAGGAACTGACAGAATAAAGCTGACTGGTGTGAAAAAAGATCCACCCCACTACTTCTGCAGAAGCTTCTAAATACCAGTTGTCTAAGCCTATTGGTAAGCACGGATGCATTATTAATGCAGCCCGCAGCCTGCCTGGTGCTCCTCAGACGGTTCAAGCATTTAGAAGGAAGTATTTCTGTGAAGTTCTGCTCAAAATAATGACAGTGTCTGTCTTAAATCGAAACAAATGGCTGTTGCGGGCTCTGGGGACGCTGGGAGCCAGCAGCTGCTTTCCAGAGCAAGGCAGAGGGCCACCACCTGCTGAAGACAGGCGGGCGGGCAGTGGCCCACTGAAGATTGACTGCTTAATAATTCAGGACAACAGGAACCCCTGGCTCTTCCAGCACGCCACTGCCCCTTCATCATGGGCTTTTCATCACCCTAATGAGTTACTTGAAGAATTAGATGCTAAAATGTCTTCGAGCAAGTCTCAAAAGACTGGGACTCAAACTGTCGCAGCGAAGAGTGCTCCTCTGCAACCGAGGGGGCATTTTCTTATCTTGCCGCTCTCCTCCTTTCTCTTTTTTCTCCTTCTCCCTGCCTCTTGCCCTCTTTTTTTCCCTTGCTTCCATCATTTTCATTTTTTCCCATCTTTTCGTTTATAAGAATACCAAGTTAAATGCTGTTAGAAACAAGCATTAGAATCACCTTTCTCTGTAAACCTCTGATATATTAAAAGAACAACAACAACAACCAAGACACATGGGTGATCTGATTATGTTCCTATGTGCCCAGTGGAGCTTTTTCCTTGGAGACTTCATAGCCAAGCTTGCAGATATTTCAAGTTTCCCATCATGTCATGCAGAAGGAAATAAATTCTTAGGTTCAGAAGTGGAACAGTTCCCGCCAACTGGACTGCCCTTTTGTTGTCACATATAAAGCATGATTCTCGTGACTCATTTTCATTTGTTGACGAAGTGATGTTTTCGTTTTCTAGTTGAAAAACAGTTTTCTTGATTTTTTTCCCATTTATTTCGCAAGGAATTATAGAACCCCATGATGTGTTGGGCATGACATAGTGGTCTAGGAATACAGCAGTGATCAAGGCTGACCACTATTCTCATGGGATTTACACTCTTTGGGGAATAGACAAATAATATACCAACAAACGTAAGTGCTTTGAAGAGTGTATAAAGGTGTCATGGGGAGAATAACAGGCAGGGGTGGGGAAGGAGGTTCTTACAGACTTGAATTATGAGGAGTGTCTTGCTGAGGAGGTAGCATTTCAATTGAGACCTAAAATGCGAGAAAGAGCCAGTCATGGACAAAGTCAGATGGCAAGCCTTCCACGAGGAAGAATGCAATTGTAGGGATTCTCCAATGTCCTAGGCCCTACCAGGAAGCTGTTATGAGTGAAGCATAGTGAGCGAGCAGGAGAGGGTATGTGATAAGGTCGGAAATGTTTTCCTTCAGGTACGTAAGTCATTTCAGCATCACAGCGTGTGGCTTTCCCAATATCCATTCTTCCTTTGTTCCTTCCTAACGAAGTCACTATTTTATTCCAAACAGTAATGTGCCCAGTAAAAGGCTACATTTCCTGTCTTACAGGTAATCAGACACAAATAGAAGGCATTAAGACACTGGGAAGGATTTCTGAGATATTGACTCAACTAGGAGACATGACCTTCTTTGTCTTTCCTCCTCTTTCTCTTTTTTCTTTCCTGGAGTGTGGTTGTTGGGTGGGAGCTCCAGCAGGCATGTTGAACCAGGTGTCCTTCCTGGCTAAGAATGTGGAGCCCAAAGCTAGAAGAAGCAGATTCCTTTTCACCTAGAGTGTCTCCATATTAGCCTCTGAGTGCTTAACCCCAACTTCTTTTCATATGAGAGGAAAACAAATTTCTGTCTCATTCCAGCCAGTTCACTTTGAGTTTTCTGTTATATGCAGCCGAACACAAGTCTTTCAGAAATGCCACACATGGCGTTACTTTAGATTCAAGCCTTGAATTCCAATATGAGTTATTGAAAGTGAATAAGAATGATATTGCTTACTAGGAAAGGTGACATTGCTAAGATTAATGAGGTATTTTGAGAAGGATTTTCCTAGTACTAATAATTTCCTTGGAAAAATATTTTCAGAGATGATTCATATGTATAAATTTTTTCATGCTTTTCAACATTTAAAATGAGGCAACTTAAAAGATCTTATGCATAGAGAAAGGAAAACCTCAGAATGTCCAAAAAGCTGGCAGGGACTTCTTTAACTCTAAACTCCCACTCTTTTGAATTTGATGTGTCATTACGTGTTATACCTATCCCTTTGAGCAGGAATTAAAGCAGGTCATCTAATCATATGTACCTTTTCTAAAATTGTTTTTCAATTTCAGTTGACATTCAACATTATTTTGTATTATTTTCAGTTGCACGGCATAGTGGTTAGATATTTATATTATTTATGAAGTGATCCCCCCCAATATGTTTAGTACCCACCTGGCACCATACATAGTTATTACAATATTATTGACTATATATTTCCTATGCTGTCCTGTACATCTTTGTGACTATTTCATAACTATCAGTTGTACCCTTTATTCCCTTCACCCTTTTCACACAGCCCCTCACCCCTGGTCCCATCGAGCAACCATCAGTTTGTTATCTGTATCTATGAATCTGTTTCTGTTTTGTTTGTCCATTTATTTTGTTCTTTAGATTCCACATATAAGTGAAATCATGTTGTATTTGGCTTTCTCTGTCTGACTTAATTCACTTAATGTAATACCCTCTAGATTTGAACATGTTGTCACAAAGGATAAGACTTCATTAAGACTTCATTCTTTTTTATGGCCAAGTAATAGTCCGTTGTATATATGTACCATATCTTCTTTATCCAATTGCCTATTGATGGTTATTTAGGTTGCTTCCATATCTTGGATATTGTAAATAATGCTGCAATGAACATGGGGATGCATGTATTAGTGTTTTGGATTTCTTACCTTTTACCAAAATCATTCTATAAATTATTTATATAAAATTGTTCTGGAAAATCGATGGATTTTCTTGGCTCTGTCTTCCTTCTGTTAATGTTAAGCACCAGGTTACCTTTTGGGACTCGAGAATCCATGTTGTAGCTGAGACGTCTTCATGTTTACATTCTTATGATATCATTTGCATTAGCAGTGATTGTTGGTAAAGGTTGGTTCTCAGTTTTCACTTGGTTAAAAGTAAAAGTATAAAGGAGGAAGTATAATTGTTGTCCTTAAGTTGCCACTATTTGCCAAATAGGCATTTAAATTATTTTACAATTATCTTGTGTATTGTTTTTTAATTAGGTATAATTGACGTGTTATATTGCATGAGTTTCAGGTTATAACATAATGATTCGATATGTGTATATATTACATAGTTTACGTAGAGAAGTGGCATGGTTTGGTTTACAGTGTGCTAAGTCTGCTCAGCATCCATTACCATACATAGTTGAAAAAAATTGTGTGTAATGAAAACTTAATATTTTCTCCTAGAAATATTCAAATGTACAAAAAGTCACTTATTGTTAGTTTTTAGGTAGTCTATATATTACCACTATATCCAGTGACAGACTTTTTAAATATCTGAGAAGTGATATATATTTTTTTGTTTCCAAATTTCAAAACAAAGGATTTTCACAATGCAAGTAAATGAGAAGGTCTGGAATATTTTTCTTGAATACTGCTCTTCTACCACATAGAAAGAAGAATTTCTTTTGAAAGATGTATTTTTAAGTGCCTTTCAGAGAAGTTTGGATTTGGGCTCCTGGTGGTGCCCAGAAAGTGAAATGAACCATAAATGAGACACATCAAAAGTAACTTACAAAGAACTTTTTTAATATTAAAGTGATGAATCAGAGCTCAAATTAACAAGTAAAGGAGTCCACCTATAATGAAAATCTTTTTCCAACATAACACTTCATTATAAAGGGAGTTTTTCTATAATAGAAGCAAGTGTAATTACATTTTTATATATAATTAGGACATTATTATCATTTCACCATATCAAAGTTCATTATAAGACATCTCCGATACATTTTTCATAGAGTAAAAATAAAAAGAGAACAGGAGTCCTTCAATTAGACGCATATAAGGACATCCACAGAGACCGAGAGAAGCTGATCAAACAGCTTACTTAGCCCAAAAGGGACCAGGTAGAACCCACGTTGCTTTTATGACACAGTAGTTGCTTTTTTGGTATCCTGTATAATTTCTAATTACAGTTTTTCACCCCATTTTAATTCAACCATGAGAAGTTAAAGGTACAACTTTCTCAATTGGAACCCAACTTTCCCCAGCATTTCAGCTGCCGCACCACAGTTCCTTGGTGTTTACTCGGCTTGGCATAGTTCTCACTGGGCCCGACACGAACATCTGTCAAACAGGAGGGAGTGCGCAAACTGTTCTGATTCACCAGTTTTAGAAAAATAACTAAGCTTGTAACATCTTAGGAAGATAAAGTGGCTTCTAAAAACATGAAAAAGTTACCTGTGTTAAAACAAAGTATATAACCGAAATGCCTTAGTCAAACATGAAAAATGTACAAGTAAATTTTGTCCTGTAGAAATTAGCACGTTAACATGTTTAAAGCTAATTAAAGCAAATGCATATTTCATGCATTATTTGACAGTGAAGGCTGTTTTTCGTGCAGATGAAATGATGATGACCTGGTTTGGGGGATAGTACTCCAGCCACAGAGTTTCTTCTTTTTGTCTTAGTTAAGACCCCTCACTGAGCTTGGTTTTATGATTTTTAGCATTTGCTCTAATGTAAGAAGTGTGGGTTGTGCCAGAGAAAGAATTCTTCCTGCCTCTTGTAGGTAGAATTCGGAAAGATCAGCACTGGGAGTTGTAGAGAGCTTCTGCCTTGTGTACTGACGGGGAAACTGAGACACACAAAATGCCATTTCTGAGCCTGAACTGGAGTCCCCGATTCCATCCATGGCCAGGGACCTTTTTGCTTCAACCTGTTCTGATGGCATTTGTTGTGTTCCTCTACAATTCTCAGGGTTCCAAAAAAGAATTTTTTAAATTAGGTTAGACCTCTACTGCACTAAGTAGCTTATCTTTAAAAAAATTTTTATATGTGTTTCTCTTATGCTATACCTTCTCAAACTCTTCACCCTTTTTTTTAAAAAATAGCAGTTTGATGTGAATTTATACATGTAAACAAGAAGGTACTTCAAGAGTTCCAGGTTTATAATTTTAAAACCCAATTATTTTTATTAAGTCATTCTAGAAATATCACAATTAATTGGAGTTTCTGGTTAATAGAGTTTAAATAAATAGACAATTTATATGTGACTATTTTACCTGGGCTCTATAGATCCTTTTATTCTTTGCATTTTTTGATTCTTCTGGGTGTGTGCTGTTTCTTAAAATATCCCTATAATCGGCATTTCAGAATGCTAAAGAAGACTCAAAAGAACCAGGTCATTTATGGCATAGATGGATTTGAAATAACGCTTTTATCACTTAAACCATATCTCTCTTCAAAATAGGTGGTAACTCATAGGAGTCAACATTGTGATTCGCTTGTTTTGGCCGTTCCCTCCTACAGCGCAAGTGTAGTTGTTTAGAAATGAACTTTTCTCTCTAATTTCTTAAACCAAATTTTGTGATCAGTACCTTCTTACTAAACTATGTTTTTGCCTGTAATCCTGCTTTGTTTATGATTATAGAATCACTGTCATATGGATTAATTCTTTATCAAAGAGAGCAGCCCGTGTTTCTGTACTCAGGTAGTCTTTCCGTGTATTCCTTTTGAATGAATGATCATGGGATTTGCTTATAAATATTCCAACTTTCTATGAGAAGTTATCTTAGAATCAGACACTTTTTTGTTTTTCTATCATACTGAAGTACTACATATTAAGATGATAGTCAAATTAACTTGATAGTCTCTGTTAGTGATTCCTAGACCAAAAGGGGGGAACCTGTTAAATTAGCTCTCATAACTTGCCTTCTAAACTTAAAATCCCTAAAATAGCATGTGTCACATTTCCCTCCAATTAACCTAAAAAAAAAAAATCTTTCAGGTACATTATTTAAATATTGCAAATTAAAAGTCTATAAACTATATTTCTTTTTAGGTGAATAATTATTAAATTAATTTTATTAAACCTTTATATGATCAAACTATCTAACTATTTTCCTATCCCACAATAAAGAAATGCTTTGACAGAAAATGAGAAAGTTTACATTGTGGACAATACTGTCATCCAGTTATGTTTCCGTGCCTGGCAGTCCAAGTTTTGAGGCCATCTCCCATGAAGGAGCCTGTCAGTGAGGCGCCTCTGCGCACACTCATGGCTGTCAACGGTTTTGCGTGCTCAGCTGTTTTACGATTTACACGCTGTTTACATATTCACACGCATCTGTTTATAGGTGTTTCTTCCATTTGACTGTCAGCCTTTTGAGGGAAGGAAATCTATTTGCCATTTTATTTGCACCTTCCCATAGTGCCTGCTAAAGGGCTCTGCCCACCACAGGACTTCCATGAATATCTAACTGCCAAGCACTATGACATTATGGTTCTATGCTTGTTTGTTTTGTTTTACTTTTATAAAGTACCGTTATCTACCATGGAAGCTGAAAACATCTTCCTTTTGAGAACATATAAATGCTGGTCGGAAAATTAGGACCAAAGGATTGCAATGTATTATAATGTTCCCAGCACATTTGCAGTAAATACATTCTAAGGTTTCAGATGTCTTTCTGAGGAAATGTCAAGTATGTGCTTCTTGTTTACAGGAGAGGCATCTTTTTACAAATCAAAGGAAGTCTAGGTTTTTCCACTTTGCTTTCAGAATACAGGGCTGGGTGAAGCACCCCTTTTAGCCTATCAAAGGACTGATCACACGTTCAGAGTCTGAAGTTATGTGGATTCATATTTAATTATGTTGGCCAATTATTTTGCTACACACACAGGAGGTGGAGGATGGTGACATAGAAGAGAATTCCCAGGCCACATAAACTATTGCTACCCCTCCTAGCCATCACTCCCATACTATCTACATATTCCTGTATCCTTTTTAATTTTTTTTAATGAAACTTTCATCTGTGAAAAGAATAGCATCAAAATAAAGTGCAACAGAAGGAAGCCGTGTCCAGCACTGAGCGATATGCTAGAAGTGCTTGCAATTTAGAAATGCATTTTTTGCTTTTCCAGAAGGAAAAATTCCTGATCTTCTTGTGCTTACAGTAAAAGGCTCTGGACATGTTTTTATCGTCTTGACTCCAAGTTGGGCTGATTTATCATACTTAGAAATGGGGGCTCTGCCTCAAGAACATTTAGCTTCTTGAGGTTACTATTATTTTTTTCACAAAGTATGTGTGTATTTTAATTTTATTCTAAGTGGTAACTATAAGTGGGACAGTGTTCAGTGTGAAATTACAAGGGGGCTTTGCAGCACTTAATGAAGTGACCAGTTCTCAATTCAACATGCTATTTTCTTGTGCAAGAAAATAGAAATTTTATGAATGATAAATTTAGGGTTCTAAATCTATTCCCTTTATTAACATTTCTGGCCCTAGGGGATGGGACAATTTATAGAAGGCTGAAATGACTTCGTCTTAAGGTTTTATTTGTGGTTTTATATTTGTTAAGATAGAGTAAATCCTGTTATAATTCTCTAGGTGAACCTCTAACTTCACATTTCCACATGAGAAAATTAGGCAGATGACGATGGTGAACTATCACAAGAATAAACCTTTTTATTTGACTATACAGCCAAAGAAATACACCTACAATGTTTTTCCTTCCATGAGACCTGCTCTCAAACAGCTCTCCCCCCAGCTCCCTGCACCAGGCTGTATGTGCTTTGCAGTCACCAGCCTGTCCTTTTACCCACGCCCGCACGCACGCTTCCATCCAGAGATGTGCTTAAGAACCGACCACGATGCTGACGGCCGCTCTCGTGGAGCTCCCAGCCTGGCAATAAAGCTCACAAGAAGAGCATAAACATGAAGTTAATGTTTTCATTATTTCAAAAGCAGTGTTTGCTCGCTTTTCCTGCATCCTCCTCCAGGAAGGTTGCTGTGCCTGGGAGACTTGCCTTGGGGTTGACCAGGGCAGCAGCCGTGGCTCTGGTGCACAGAACCCCTTCTCCACGAGAAGATGCAGCCCTGCCTCCTGTGCTGTGATGCTGCATCTCCAGGGCGGCTTGGACAGCTGTCATGGCTGGTTCATCTCCTGTCTTTTCTGACCTCTTCTGACCTCATTTTATCCATAAATAATGTTTGAAGTTTCATCTCGTGGACGAGGCTCCCACTCAGATAATATGATTATTAGGATCCCGCAGTCGACCAGTTGGCCAGATGAGCACAGAGAGCAATGTCTCCCAGACGCTCTGGCAGATGGCTATGTCAGTCATGTTTGAAGACACTGTGCGTGTGCCTGTTCTCTTTTAGGCCCCTTTAAAGCTATACCAGCCAAGTTTACTGTGAAAGAGAGAATCCAAATAGCAAGACTGATATGAAGCTCAAAAACCACTGAGAGGAACTAAGAAGGTATAGTTTAAAAGGACACGATGCAGACTGGGGCTGGGTGTGTTGGGAGCTTGTCCTTGAAACTGGTCTCAGCAATATCTATTTCCATTCATTCAAGTTCTTTTACCTTAAATCCTGCCTCCTGTTCTCTCATCCAGCACTTAGGTGTGGTTAAGGAACGGCCCTCCTAAAGTCAGACATGAGTTCTAGATTTCAGTCCCTACCTGTCCCTCAGCAGGGAGTCCTTGTGCAGACACAGCCTGCTCACCTGTCCCTGTCAACCATGTTTTTACCTATTGCTTCTTTAGTAATGTTGGGAGAAGGCAAGGGATCTCTTCTCTTATAGCGTCAGGAATTCATCACCTCCAAAAAGCCAAAGACCTGGACAGTCACTCCGTGGAGCAAATCTGCCATGTAATCACATAGACGTGCTGGGTGTGTCACTTGGGAAGCCAAGATATCAGCATTATAGGCCATGACCTAAAAAACATACGTGGACTTATTTCTACAGAGGGCTGGGCACTCATTTTCAAATAGCTCAAGAGAGTAGTTTTTTTTTTTTTTTTTTTTTTTTTACAATAAACTGGTCACTTCCTCTCAAGAATAAAGAAAAGTGATCTTTATAATCTAGCAACTATTTTTAAACCAATGCAAAGCGTTTTTATAATCTGTAGGGGTGTTTTTAGACTCCAGTTCTGCCATTCACTTTGGCTGATTCATTCAGGACCACATTACAAAGCACGTGTTGTCTTCAATATGCTTATTTAGCTGTGGCGAGAGATAACAGAGCAGCAAAGAGCATGGCTGCTCAGTGTGTCCACAGAGCTCACTGTGTAAGTGGGAAGAATGATCTTTCACATCCTATTATATCCTCGTGAAATGAGATCCTTTTATCCAGAATGAAGCCTGGGATTCTCAGCCAGTAGCCTCAGAACTTCCCACATCAGTTAAGACAGTGGAGGGGTAGAGGATGAGAGGGCCACTGGCTGAAATTTTTAGCTGAAGCTCAATTCTGCTCAAACTAAGTCCCTCAAAAGTGTCTCTTGACTCCAGCCTCTTTTCTTCATCTGACTGTCGTCATCCCAGTCTGCGGAACTGCATGTGTCCGAATGTTCTCCTTGCTCCAGTCTCTCCTGGTGAGGCCCATGGCCCAGCCTTACAGCTATGGGAGTTACCACACAAAGGATATATCAGGTCATGTTACCTCTTCCCTTTGTTGGAAGATTCCAGTTGGCTTCCTGTCTGTCAGGTCAATTCTTTAGGTTAGCATACGAGGCCTTGTAGAGTCTGCTTAACCCTACTTTCCTGGTCTCACCAGTTATTCTGAGCCCCCCCCCCATCCCCCATCCCCCCCACACATGCGCAGAACGAACTCTGGCCACCTGAGTTCTCACCATTCCCCTATGATGCTGCTCGTCCATGACTCTACGCCCCGACACATGCCTTTCTGCCCCGCTGGTGGCCTTCTCTTCACACACTGAAGACGCAGACTCCAGATGCATTCCTGACACATTGGGCCTGACAGCAGTACTGTTCCCTCCTAGGAGATCCCACAGCATTTTTAAAATGCTTTGAGTATACATGTCCTCTCCCTATGAATTTCTTGAGGAAAGGGGTTGTGTCTTATCCATTCTCAGACCCTAGGGACCTAGCAAAATACCTGGCCAGGAGTGGCATGCTAACAAATTTTCCTGAATGAATGGCTACATGAAAGAGAGAACAACTGTGTCCTGCTCCAAGGCCTGAGTCATCACTGTCCCTTGTATTCATTGTTTCAAAGAGCTCAGAGACAGAGTCATTCTATGGATGTTTCCAGGGTACTGACCACCTCTGGCACACACCACATTCAGTGCTCGGAAGAAGCAGCTACTGGTGCTTTGAAAGTAGCTACAAAAAGCAAAGTTCGGTATATTATATAATCAGTGTACAAGCAGACTACCTATTGAGAACAGGAATTTTGCCTCTGATTCCTCACAATTCCCTTGTTATTAGCAGTTGGGTCAGACCTCCCTGTACAGAACCACCGGCAGGCTTTGCTTTTTCTGTTATTATTTATCTGGGGCTTCGAAGTACAGCAGTGCTGTTTGGCGATTGTTCCTCTCTGATGCCAAGATGTTTTAGAACAATGTTGTGATGCCTGGTCACACCTACTACCGCCGAGACAAGCCCAGAAGTTAAATTATGAAGCAAACGTAAGCTTTGAAGAAATTTTTATTTAATCTGTATTCCCCTGTTTCATCTGCACATCCATCCAGCACAATCTGCATCATTATTAGCCACATCAACTTGCTAAAAAAAAAAAAAAAGGAGAGAGAGAGTAAAAAGTAAGACATCTGTGTTATAGCATTAATATATTCAAAGGTTTTTACTTTCATCTTGCAGGCATTAAACAGTGTGTAAATGCAATGTAAGCGCAACTTACCGCAGCCCTAAGTTAGCAGAAGGAAAAATGTTCTTAGGAGCCTTAGAAAAGAAAGACGGGGTGGGGGGGCTGCAGAAAATGGAAGAAAAGGTCTGTTTGTGTGGAGGGGCCATCAGGTTGGGAATTATGTAAAAAGCAGAGTTTTATCTACAGATGCTTTGCCCATTGCTCTTCCACAGCTTTACTTCTAATTGCTAACACAGTTTCTGAGGCACCGAGGCAACCCTCGAGCAGTGCGCTGGAGGTGTGTTTGTGCTGCTATGCCCTCTGGCTTGGCTGCCAGCCTGTTCCCTTAGATCAGAGCCAGGAGGCAGACTGTTTCCGAATACCGATCGCCTCACCCAGACCTAATCCTTTGAGTTCTCTTTGGCATCTATTCCTTCTGCCAGCTTCTTCCTCTGTTCCTCTCTTTTCTTCTGAAGTTGACAACAAAGACATCCTCAGGGCCCTCCTTGATGTGAGACCACTCTTGATGTTATTACAGTGTGTTTTTTTTGTACCCTAAAGTTGTGCTACTTTTATATTCAGCTAGCACAATATTTGCACACTAGAAGATAAAGAACATGTGAATATGTTATACAGAGTGATAGTTTCTTTTTAATTTGTACCCCTCTGTGTTTTTTTGATGTAAACCCTTTTCTTTCCCTGTCACTCATCTACATTCCTGATCAAGAACCTGAAGGTCTCCCTTTGCAGACGATGCGACTTCCATACCTTAAATTGGCCTGACCTGCCACTTTTAATTTTAAAAATATGGCTGTATGAGATATGGATGAATATGGAATTTCTGTGAAGCACAAAACTTTTGAACGGTTTCTGTCCTCTGTGATAGTGAGTTTTAAAAGGGAAATCTCCAAAGAGCTAATTAGTAGACAAGTAGAGCTCAGCCTGAACAAAGCTGAAAAGATAGCAGATAACTAAAAGGACCTGGCCATAGCTGACAAAAATCAAAGCCTTGACAGAGAGCTGGCGGTAACCTTGGGCTGCTAACTGACAGGGACAATAAAAAAAAATCAAAACACCTCTAAACCTGGCAGAGAGTGACAGCCCCACTTTAGGCTCTCCAAAGAGTACAGTGTCTCCACCACAAGCAAGGGGTAATCTTTCAGGAGGCGGAACGGAAGGCTCAGCTCCAAAAGGCGTGAACCGGCTTTGACCACCACTCATGGAGGAGAGAGAGGGAGCTGTCACCCAGGGGCTTTGGAAAGTCGCTTGCAAAGTTCTGGGCTAGTGCGAGAGGGGGAAGTCCCTTTCTGCAGCGGTGGGCAGAATGTGGGGCCCAGCGCAAGGTGACTCCAGCAGGTGAACAGAGAAGGAAAGCTGAGGGGAAGTGCAAGTTGGAAAAAAAGCCTGTGAAGCCCGGGATTTAAGGAGCCCAACAACCAACAAAAATGGTTGGAAATAAAAGGAATGGTACTGGCAAGAAACTTGTCGCATAGAAGGACAAAAGAACAGTAGGAATCAAGGAAAAAGGTAATAGGAAACATAATTTGTAAGGAGGGGTATGGAGCAGAGAGGCACATTTTAACACTAGAAAGGAAAGAAAACACAAAAATAATGATCTTTTAAGAGAAACCCTCTAATTCACTGAGAGAGGAAATTCCTATAGGTTTATATTAGGATTAGGCACTAACGAGCCCCAGTCTAAAATCTCAAGGTTGCGAAGTCCATGAGAGGTAAGGAAAAAAGCTTCCATTAACTGAGAGATCTTAAAATTTCTCCAAGTGTTTATAAGGTTCTATTATATATTTCTGGGCATACAAACAATTACATTTAGGAAAAAAGCCAAGCCCCAACTTAGTGCTATAACCACGGTGAGGGTGAAACTTGAAAGCAAGCACTTAAGAAGCATTCTGCTTTGCATCCCAATGCAAGTAATGTACATTAGGTGGTTTTTATTATCTCCAAATAACATTTCAGACGAGTTCTTCTGGTTCTATATTTATTCCTCCTTGAGATAACCAAAATGCAAACCATTAGTAACGTAGCATTTGAAAACATGAACCGTGACTGCAGACTCCAGGGGTATAATCTCAGAGGAGAACAAGCAGCAAGAAAAGGTGAAAGCTTCAGAAGGATAAACCTGAGGGATTGTTTAAAAAGAAGGGGTGATAAATATGCTTAAGTTTAGGGAAAATGCATCTCAGTTTTTTCTGCTCAGACTCTAGTGTCTCTAGTCATATACCTCAAAATTTACATTATGGTAAACCTTATGATATTTACTATTTATCTTAAGAGTGTCACTGAATTCTCCCCACACCGCTATCCAAATTCCACAAAAAGCATGGTTGTCAAGTTAAAAAGCTTGGCTTGGCTCAGCAAAAGTCTGACCTCATATGACTATCTGATTCTGAGCAGGAATGAAGTTAATTAAGAAAGGTCTTCCTGAATCAGGCAAATATTTGAAGACTTGGATCATGGAAACCCTGCTCCATATTCAACTAGGAGTAGAGGAATAATTTTCTTTTTTAATTTGGGCTTGAGATTCACCATCTATTTTGGAAAAAAAATAAATGTACATAAGAACACTATTTTTTAATATATCTGCTCATACTTAGAGATGAGTTACATAATCTAAAACAAGATTTTTTTTTAAGCAAATAACTTAGAAGGTATTATAAAGCACAACCTAGCAAATATTTCCTTTTTGGTTCTCCTTAATCACATGTACAGGCAAAACGAAGGGTTTTCTGTTTCACATTGAAAGATGATGCTACTAATTCACCCTCATTAGAACGTGTTGTGAGTTACTTTCTTTAGGATGGGAATAGGATGATGTTGAGCCATTCGTAGGGCTCAGCCAAATACCTTCATCCCAGAACATGAGCACACATTTGTGGTGCCTGCCCAGGATTCAGAATAATAACAGAATCTGGAAGGGTTTTGGTCTCTTATGCAGATGAGGTTTCTAGGTCCCGGAAAGGTTGGAAAATTGAATCCACATGACCAAGCTGCACAGTGGCCACCCCAGAAATAGAGCCAAGGCCTGACTCTCTCCAGCATACCTTTCTCTATTAAGAGGCACATGGACCCTACTGGTTTAAACCTGCCTGACTTATTGAACTGTTTTGGTGTAAATTAATTACTGGTTTGAGACTAGGTAAAAATAAACTGTCCAACCATAACGGCTTTGATGATCGTCTCTAGGTACTGTATCTTACTGTCAAAATCCTTCCTCCTTCCTTTGTCTCCTGAAAGGATCCTCTCTTGCTTAGTCTGTTCAGGGCTGCTATGTTAAATTACCATAGACCGGGTGGCTTAAACAATAGATGTCTACTTCTCACAGTTCTGGAGGCTGGAAAGTCTCAAGATCAGAGTGCCACCATGGTCAGATTCTTAGGAGCCTGTTGCCTTCTTTCTGTGTCCTCACACGATGGACAGTGAGCACGCTCTCTGGTCTCTGCTTATGAGGACACTAATCCCATCATGAGGACTCATCGAAACCTTTTACCCCCCAAGGCTCCACCTCCATTATCGTCACACTAAGGATGACGGCTTTAACATGAATTTTAGGGAGGACACTAACATTCGGGCCATAATACTTGCATTATTTACCTTCAGCAGACATCAGTTTGGTAAAACATGAGTCAGTTATTGTTTTTTCCCTTCTAGCATCTACAGAGGTATCTGGCAATAGATAAAATGATATCTGGCATAAGTAGGTTTTCAAGAATATTTTTTTAATAAATGACTGAACCAACTTTCAGTTCTTATTTGAAAATCAGACAGTGGCTCTCCCGATTTAAAAAAAAATATAACTCTCCATATGAATTTTAATTAGAACTCGTGAAGAAGACCCATAGGCTAACTGCTTCCATTCTCTCCTTTTAACTTCCTGATTGGCCCATCTGTAACTACAGATAAAAACTCCTAAGTTTGATTAATTAATGCAAATGCTGAAAATTCTTGAATACATGCATTTGCATGGTTCTTTGTGACACATCCTTGAAGTATGTCATGACAAAATGGAAGAGAGAGTTGAAAAATGCACTGTCATGTAGACACAGATTATATATGCTTCATTTAATATTATGTCAGATTTCCTTTTTTTCTTAATTCCTTCAATGGCAACTCGTCCATGAATTCTTCACATTCTTCAGTGACTTTGAATAGATGCTTCCCATTCTTTTTCCGTCATCCAACTCAGCCTTTTTAACAGACCTCTCTGTGGCAGCACCTGTGTACATTGCTATCAACATAAAGCCATAGAAATACTACATCTTCCCACCTGCACACTGCAATTGACTCATCTCAAAATTGACTTTCGGTTTTTTTTAGACTAGAGAACAAAAACATTTCCTAAGCAGTGGTCTCCAAACTCCAAGGTCATGGACCAGTACCAATCCATGGCCTGTTAGGAACCAGGCCTCACAGCAGGAGGTGAGCAGTGAAGCTTCCTCTGTATTTTCAGCCACACTCCCTAGCATTAGCATCACCGCCTCAGCTCCACCCCAGATCATCCATCAGGCATTAGATTCTCATAGGAGCAACAGTCTCTGGTGCCAAAAAGGTTGGGGACCACTGCTCTAAAGACCTGTATGGGTTTTTGTTTTTTAAAAAGAAAACGTAGCCTAAATAGCAAAAGCTAGGTACCTGTCCTATGATAACTGCAATTTTAGGAAAATTATCCAAAGATGACAACCTTAAATATCAAAGTAGCTCTAAGAAATGATAGAAACACATTAGATACCATTATGTTGGTATGAAGTCTCACTCCAGATCACCTTTTGCCCTAAGCAGGCCACCTGACCTCTTTCTATTATTTTCATGGTAGAAGCATAAATTTCTTTATCTTTTTCCTTCCCTCCCTCTCTCCTTTCTTCCTTCTTTCTTTTCTTCTTTTTGAGTTTTAATATGGAATTGGAAAATATGGAAAATGATGTTTGAGATCTTTTAAGTACATTTTGTAAAAAAAAATATATACATTATATATATATATATATACATATATATATATATATAATTTTAATATTTTCTCAAAGTCTGTTTTTAAAAGTCCATGTACTTCAATGGAGACTCTGTTTTACCGATCATTTATAAAGTGCATTTAGAAAATCCATATAAGCTAAAATTTCCTATGTCACTTAGGTTGGGTATTCAAGTATTCTTGATGGGAAATTTTCTTTATAAAGGTTTATATTAGAGGCTCCTACAGTTCTACAAATGAAATAAGTCACAGAAGTTATCTGTAAAGTTGCTGCATATAAAAAGACTAAGACCTGTGGTTGTAGATGTAGGATGATTTCACTAATGTCCTTTAAAAAATTATTAAATTTGAGTTTAAGATTTCCTGACTCTTGCTTTATCCATGGAACCCGTCCCAATGATTCAATTGCCTCTTCAGTCTTTTGAACATTCTGATGAAAAATGTGCTGTTTCTTCTTTTTCATAAAGTTACAAAATAATACTTAGTATTAAATTAAAAGAATTTTGAATATTAAAATTAAAATAATTTTTCAATATAGTGTCTTTTAAAGGTACTTCCAAGTACCTTTTCTAGATGAAGATGAGTAGACCATGTTTTTATTTAGGTAATTCTTTTCTGTATTTATCGTCAAATCGAATAATGCATACCTCATAGATTTGATTCAGGAATGTTCACCGTAAACACCCACAGTGGGTACACTTAGCACTGGGTTGAAATCACTGTAAAAGCCAGCAGCTGTTCTATGGAAGGAGCTAATTACGCATGATGAATGTCTAATTTGAGAGCAACACAAAGCTCATTTCATCTAAACAACAAAGAAATTGATGTGACACATTTGATGTATTTCGTATGAACTTTTTTGTTGACTTTGCTAAGTCTAAAGATGAGGAGTGAGAGAATACCACTCTACTCTTGGCTCAGGAACCAGAGAAGGGGACGAACTTTTCCACTGGGAAGGACTTATGACTTGGGCATGCTGCTGAATGCGTCTGAGTACTTTATTCTTTAAATGGGAATTTCATGGTTCAGGACTGAGGTGCTGTGCTTTTTAATTGAAGGCTCAATGTACCTCTCCTCAATAAACCTGCAAAAAATAAAATACTAAGCAGTGGTGTGAACGTGTTGACAAATTCAGAAAATCAACTACAAACTTCTCCTTTGACAACTTGTCTCATTATTTATGAAATAGCATGGTTGAAATCTATCTTTTTTATTTTTACCTATTGACCCCTTTGCCCATTTCTTCCACCCCCCACTTCTGGCAGTCACCAATCTGCTCTCTGCATCTTTGAGCGTGTTTGTTTTTTATCTTTGTAGAATTCATGTGTAAGAGGGATCATAAAGTATTTGCTTTCCTCTGACTTATGCTCTCAAAGACCGTCTATGCTGTTGCAAATGGCAAGATTTCATTCTTTTTTATGGCTGAATAATATTCCATTTTGATGTCATCTTTAGGATTTTCTATGTATAATATTTTCTGTAAATAGCGACAGTTTTACTTCTTCCTTTCCAATGTGTATGCCTTTTATTTCTTTTTCTTGACTTCCAATGCTACACTGAATAGAAGTGGCAAGAGTGGACATCTTAGTCTTTTCCTGATCTTACAAGAAAGGCTTTCAGCTTTTCATCAATGAGTTAGCTGGGGGCCTGTCATATATGGCCTTTATTATGTTAAGTTGCAGCCCCTCTATACCTACTTTGTTGAGAATTTTTATCATAAGTGGATGTTGAACTTTGTCAGATGCTTTCTCTTATGCCCTGATCTTCATGGCGGCCACCTAGGGATGCCTTTGACTGCCTGGCTCTGAAGGCCAGGGGAGCTTGCACTCCTGGTCTCATGGGCCTGTAATAATTGGTGTCACCCAGGAAGGAGCTCATACCCATGTCTGGCAACCTGACTTTTGCAGCTGCTGCCAGGGTACAAGTCTACATTGCATGGCTCTTGTGGTCAGTGGGGCTTTCCCTAGTAGGTCTCACAGGACTGTAAACAACAAAGGAAGAGATCTTAAACAGCTGCCACCCCCAAGGCACAGCAAGAGGCAACAGACCCAGGAGCTTGGCCATTTTGTGAAGGAGGCCTGCTAGTTAATCCTCACAGCTGTGGCCTGAGTGGGCAGGTTTCTTATTAAATGTGCATCTGGGGGCTGACCGTAATCCTTTCCGGGGACCTCAGCAGGTGGGTGCTCTCCTCATGCACTCCCTCTGCCATGCTTCAGAATTCCAGCGCCTCCTGGAGGGGTGCTTTACACATGGCTGGTGCCCTGGTTTTCACGCCTAGTGACCCAGTTTTGTGGCTGCCTCCCAGGGGAAGCCCCTTGATCACCTGGCTATGGTGGAGAAGGGGAGCTGTGTTCCTGGGGTTCCATGGAACTGTGACAATCGGAGAGATGGTGCTTGGCAAGCTGCCACCTCGGGGCATTGCACAGAACAGACTGATGCTCCCCCACCCCCAGCCTCTCTGTGAGGGAGGCCTCTGGGCTCGTTCTGGAGCTTTGGTCTGAGGGGCCAGATTCCGATTTAGCACATATCTAGGGGCCTCCGGAACAGCTCTCAAGGAGCCTAGGCTGGAGGTGCCATCTTGGTGCTCTGCCTCTGCCTTGTGTGCTCTGTGACCACAGAGAGCATTTTCATGTAGCTTACCCTGTAGCTTATCATGTAGCTTATCATGTAGCCTATCCCAGTGCCTGGCACATAGTTGGCAATCAAAAGAATATGTTTGAGATGAAAGAATGAGTGGCTGGAAACAGAGAAAGTATAGTTATCCAATTCCTTTGTCCTCTAATGATGTCATATCTAGGTAATTGAGTGTACAATTTCTTATGATTTCCATTTTTTTTTTCTGATCATTTGTTTTTGTCTCCTACAGGGGATATAGCAAAATATATCACATTTGATGAGATAAGACTTAGAGGTTTGACTCGTCCAGACTGATGTACTATCACCAGGTAAATGAAAAAACCACTTAGAGGGAAGAATACATATTTTGAAAGAGATAGTTTTAGACTTGTATCCCAAGATACTTAAACTCTCTGAACCCAGGTTCCTTGTCTTAAAATACTCCCCTTGTTTTATTAGATGAGACAATGAATATAAACTCTTTAGCATCACACGAACCACACATGGTAACTTTGGGTTACATTTTAGTTTCTTCCCTTTCCTTTATAACTAGCTATATATAGACAATTTTATATATTCATACTGAGAATTTGAAGGAAAGTATTCTTAAGAATGCATTAAAATATTAACTTTCTCTTTTAATTTCACTATGACCTGAATTATGCATTATTCTACTGTTTTCACTTACAACTTTGGATGGCCTATCATCTGTTTATTTAATCTCATCTCTTTACAAAACATAAACTGGCTTTTTCCTTAGATGGACTTATCCATATTAAGTATGGATACATATACATAGATTTATAGCAAGAAGAGAAATAGTTACTCAGAGGAAATCAACATTAAGCACAATGGGCCATATGTATTAAACCCACATCAAATCCACCTAAGTGGCATTCTCCTCTTGACAGGGTAATTGTAGGGGTGAGTGGTGAGGCTGAAGGGTGAAGTGACTGCACAGATGGTGGGAGAGTGGGAGACAGGTGTTTGAATAGACACAATCTTCCCACTAGGTCTGTCCAACTCAATAATTCTCAATGTATTTTTCTTGCCCCACAAGTTCCATTTGTAATCATTTTGGTTCTGCAGATGGCCACTGAGTGAACAGATATAAATAACAGTAGATTATGTTTAAATATTAAACATAACATTGACATGGGCTAATCCAGCCATTGAAAAGGTAATTGTGTATATGTCATTCTGTGATGAGAGGCCCTAAGTGTTTAATGCCATGAATTCTGAAAGCTACAAGCAGGTTTGGCTGCCAGAAAAGAATCATCAAATCCTAACAATTTCATCCAATTTTTATGTTAGAGTTAATAGTACATTGTCCTCCCCAGTCCATATCACCACCAGGAAAGAATAAGCACATGTAATAGGTCAGCTTATGTCAATATGTTTAAAACAATATTCGGACATACAGAAACACAATTGAAAGCTGCATTAGATTGAATCTGGCCCTGCTGGGGACCACTCTCACCTAACTGACAATATTTAGTCAACAGGTTTTGAGTCAGTCATCCTGAAATATTCAAAACCAGTCATTGCACTCGGAAGTACAAATTTTTGACACTGTTGTTTCAGAACAAAGCAAGAGGGACCGGTGACAAGTCAGAAGGAGACTGCACTGCACATCAGGAGAGGATAATATGAGACTTGCTGTGAAGAAAGTAGTGTCAAGTAAGTAAAGACCCAAAGATAAAGTCTCCTTTATTTTTTACAGAATTCTAGTAATGCTTTTCTTACTCTAAGTGCATTCTGCCCTTCAGCTTGATTCCATCTTAACTAAACAGGACTGCAAGTCCTCTGCTTAAGCAGCTGAGAAGGTTTCAAATACTGTGCACCACTGTGCTTTCATGAGGGACAATAGTAGGCCTTCTCTGTATGGAAGATTCGCAGGCCTGCTGTCTCTGCTTCTACCGCGGCACTGCAATACTGAGCACATGCAGAACGTGTAAGGGAAAGGGGCGGAGAGCAGAAGGGATTCTCTCTCCTCCCTGCAAATAACTGTATATTGAGTACCTGTCATGTGACAGGAACCACAGCAGGCACTGGGGAAAAAGAGTGATGGACAGGTAGGCCGGCTCTGTTTTCATAAGACTTACAGTCACTTGGGGGTCACAATCAGCAAAAAAATAAATGTTCAAATAAGTAATTAAAAGTAACTATTATGAATCATGTAAACCGATGTGTAGAAGAAATAAAATAAGCAGTGAGCACATATAACAGATGGATGTGGCCTGGGCTTGGAGGTCAGGCAAAGCTTCTCTGAGGAAAACAGTGTTTATGCTGCGACAGGAAGGAAGTGTGGGTATTATTTAGCCAGATTGCAAGTGGAGAAGAGTGTTCCAGTCTTAGATGAGAACACACATGAAGACCCTAGGATGGGAGAGAGGGTGGCACATCTGAGGAGGAAAAGTGAGGTCAGCAAAGTTGAACACAGGATGAGACGCACGGGCAGGAGCTTAGGGCTATTCCTCGTGCTGTGGGAAACCACTGACAAGTTTACATAGAGGCTGAGCGGTGATATTTAGAAGTTTAGTTTGGATATGTGGTGGATAACCAGAAAGGTCCAAGGTGGAAATGACGGAAGGAACTAAGAGACTGTCATGATATTTCAAGTGAGAGATGATAGTGACTTGAGTTAGGATGGCAGAGGGAATGGAGAAAGGGTGTGTTCAATGCAAACTGGCTTTTCTGCCTATCTTTTCACAGCCATATCTCTGCACAGCTAATTCGGCCAAAACCTTTAAATTGTATCTTACTTTCTGGGAAATAATTGCTTCTCTTTCTGTAAATAGGCACTGACAGGAATTTTCCAACATGTAAGGTTGATTTATGTATGGATAACAATGGATTGTAAGTGAACTATATCATTTCTAACCCTTGATAGGGGGCCCTCTATACATAACACTTGGAAACTAATCAGTTGCATATAATGAATGAAATTATAACTACAAATTGATAAGTTTAAACACCTAGATATAGTAGAACCATAAACCACGGGAATTGTAAACAAATAGGGTGCATTTTATTTAGACTCCGAATCCCTCCTTAGATAACTGGCAGCACTTACTCTATGTCTTAATCCACTTGTATCCTGTCTTCACTTTAGCCCCTCTTCCCTACACAGCTGTCTCAGTCGTCTGTTAGAATCCTCTGCATTTCACCACCTTCTGTGCTAATTCCTCTGCTTTCTGCTTTTCCCTTGCATTTCCTCTCTTTTTTTCCCGTTTGCTTAGTAGCTCTCCCTTCAGCTTTTCCACTTCACAGGGCCCTGTCCTTTTTCTTCTGCTGCTGCACACCTCACTGATTTCTTGCCCTCTTTTACTCGCTCTTCTTTTCTATCCTCACTTATGATTTCTCTCAGGAAACTGCAACTTTTCATAGGACAGAAGGAAGTTAAATCCCAAACTTACCCAGTCCAGAATAAAGCCTGAGTCTTTGATGAAGTCAGAGGAAGCTGACTGGGTGACCCAGAGAGCACTAGCCTTATGTCTGGGAAACAAAAACATGGGATAGACCAAGGGGTTTCTGAAGATTCTATCAGCAGGTCAGCTTTGATGCCTGAGTTCTACCACTAAAGCTACTCCTTTGGATGCAGCTATTCATTTCCAGCTGCAGGGTAAATATTAGAACACTTTTGATACAATATCATTGCACACATGGCACACATTCTGAAGTAACCACACAGTAACAGAAGAACAGGGTTCATAGAATTTTAGAATTGCAAGGGACGTTAGAAAAATTTAAATAGCCTGTTAGGTTGTGAGAGTTTAAATTAAGTATTACCTGCCAGTGAGGAGGATTTATAGCATAAAATTAAGGCGAGCTTTAGTTTTATGGAATGGAGAGGGCAGGACAACTTGAAAGGAATGGAGAGGGTCTAAGCCATGAGGTCCCTAGGGAGAAGATGTCAAGAAAGAAGGCCATCAATCAGCGTGAGGCACAGCAAAGAACACAAATGGTGGCCACTTCGTATCTGGGCTCTGGGGGTGCTGGACGAGGTGTGTACATCAGAGACTATGTTCACACACTCGTGAATTTCAAAAGCCCCAAAGTCACAGAAAAACAAGTATGAAGACATAAAGTCACTTATGTGTTTCCATTTCAGGAAAGAATGGCTGACTTTACTTTGTGCTAAGCACTGTTCTTGATAGTGGAAGTACAGCAGTGAACAAGACAAAGTTTCTGTCCTTAAGGAGATTATATCCTAGTGTAGGAGATGGATAATAAACCCTGAAATAAACAAATATACTACTGTCACTACAACTACTACTACTAGTATTATTATTACTATATTACTAATAATGATAAACATTTATATGATACTTATAACTGGACAAGCATTGTTCGTATTCTCTTGTATATGTTAACTCCCTTAATTCTTACAACTCTCTTTTAAGGTGAGAACTCTCATAATTTCCATTTTACAGATGAGGTAGAAACAGGTTAAGTACCCTGTTCAGGGTCACAGGGCCTTAAGGAAGAGTTATATAATGTCAGTGGTAAATATTATGAAGAGAAGTAAAGGTCAAAGATTGCCATATACAGATTTGGCTGATGGACGTAATATGCTTAGAGAATAACAACATGGTCTTTGGAGTCTGAGTTCTTGAATTGGGGTGGTAAACATGAGTTCTGTGACTTTAGGCAAATGTTATTGCTTATTTTGGACCTCAGATTTCTCATCTCTTAATATGAGATAAGAAAACTTAGCTGGAGGGGTTTTTGTAGAGTAAAATAATTAAATTATATATAAGGACTTACCAAAGGCCTGGTATACAGTGTATCCATCAAATTGAACAGGGCTTGAAGCTCAACAACAGCAAAAACAGAGGGAAGAGAAAACAAATTGCTTATAGCTGAATGTTTCTAGGACAGAAAATAATTGTGTTTCCTTAAGGATTAATAACTCGGAGATCTAAGAAGGAATGTAGGCGACTCAGATCTTTCCAAGGAAATAGACTCTTTCAAGAAATGATCATTTTTGGCAGACATGTGAGGGTAGAGGCTCCCTGAGGAGCTCAGGCTGGCTAGCAGGAGAGAGCAGCAGGGAGAGAGGCCCTAGGGGTTGGTGGGACTTAACCAGCGGGAGCCCTGAAGTTAGAAGGATCATGTAGTCCCCCTTAGAACACAGGCTGCAGGTACAAGGGCTGGGCCAGCCTGGAGCCTTGTTATTGAAAGACATCTCACCTGGCAATGTATAAGTGGCTCTTCATACAGATCTAAGGGGAGAGAACTTGGCCTGAAGCAATGACGTCTGTTTTCATTAGTCTTCTACAACCCCGTAATCCTCTCTTCAGCAGGAACCTAGATGATAGTTCCCATTATTATAATATGAAAAAAAAAATTTTAGTTGTCATTAATGCGTTCCTCAGTTTCTTCCTCCCACCTATAGTCATGTTCTTTGCTTATTAAATAATTCTGCTTCATTATTACCAACCAAGATGCAGCCAAGTTCATTCAAAAGATATGTCTCTGAAAGACATTATTTTTACTTGGTTGTTTGTTATACTGAAAACATATGGGCCTTGTGACCTCAGAGTGACTTTCTCGGTCAATCAAAAAGACTTCAGGAGCAACTCACAACCTCTGCCCAAGTTCAAAATAAGAAGTGTTGAGTACCAGTGTTAGACTGTGAATTGGCACTGCAGTTACTACTCATGGTCTGGAAGTGAAGATGAATGGGTTTTTGCTGGAGTTTGCCACTACTGTCTTCTAACATTTTGAGAAATCACTTAACTTACTTACGACATCTTCTTTCTCAATGGTGCATAGGGATAATAAGGATCCATAAGATTAGTGTGTTAGACTGTAGTAGGGCTTCAGTAAGATTTGTCTATAATGTGTATTGGGACATTCAATCCAGAGAAAATAATTTAATGCCATAACTTTATAGAGACAGGAGGCAGGGAGGGAACAATGTAAACTTCGTTATATTATAAATTTTTAACACATGTAATATTGTTAATGAAAAAATTTAAAAAGATACGCACACTCTTTCAGGTTACTCTTGATATTATTTAGTACGTTTGAGAAATATACTAGAGGCAAAGTGCTGGGGAGGAATTCCCACATATTTATTATTGTCGGTATTAACATGCTTCAATTAAATGTCTAAGTGTGTGTGACCCTTTGTTGAATCCCTCAAGAACTCTTGCTGATAGCACAGGTTGGTGAGGTCAAACTTGCTCTTCTTGGTCTTCCAGATACGCTGTGGCCACTTTTGAGCCACAGCTGGTGTTCCCAATTTCTCTCTTTCACTCCATTTTTATTATAGTTATTTTTACTTTTTAAATTATTTTAATTTTTTTATTTCCAGCTTTGACTTTCATATACTCTCTACACTTGATTCAAATGCCTAACCCTTTTTAGTTAAATTTCCTGAGACAAATAACCTAGAATGACTGTCACCACTGAAACTTAAAATTGTGTTCTTTAACCTTTGTTCTTCCCTGTAGGCCTAAGTAGGTGTGCTCGACAGATGTGCATGTAAGTCATGCATAGGCATCCCCAGTGTGAATAATCAGCTCTCTCCTCTTCCATTGAAAGGCTCTCTCCTTTGAGTGTGAAGCCATGTTGACATATAATTGACAGAGAATCAACATTTTTCTTTTGAGAATCAACATTTATTAGAGTGTTCTGATCCATGGGCCCATCAGAGCTGTTACAATAAGAGATTCAAAATGGCAACAACACAAAAAAGAACAAGGTAGGAAAAAAAGCCTTCAGGGAAGCCAGCTTTTAAGTCTGAAGAGTGCTTTGAGTGGGACTGGGATAGCAGATTTTTTTTTTTGAAATTCATATATTAGTAGCTCTAGACTGGATTGACGGACTTATAGGTAACATCTGAGCAAAAATTGCCTTTTTAGTGTAAAAAAGTCAGTTTCATGTTAACTTTTTAAACTTTTTTTGTTGAGTTGCAAGCAGATCAAAAGCATCATTTTTCATTTAAAAAAAAATTTAAACAGTGGAAGAAATATGTCTTCATAGGACAGGATAATATGAGTGTGGGTATTTGACAAGCAAGTTTTTCCTCTTTGAAAGAGTTACTAAGAAACACTAAAAAAAAACCCCACTGATTCGGTTGGGTTTACTTCAACCCTAAATAACTTCAGCATCTGGCACAATAGGTGCTGAATAATTGTTAAATTAATGAAAGACTGTAATGACTCACAGAGTCGAATCTATGAACTATTTTGAGCTTTTGGGATATCAAAACAGATACACACTTTACTTTTTTCTTTCGTTCCTAAGTTTATTAGAGCTCTCCATGACTTCAAGGTTAACTGATCTGACTCTGGCTCTCCCCACCAAGGCCAACAACGCGCTCTGTAGGGGATGATGGTGACACGTGTGGCTCAGGAGATGTCTCTGGATTCTACTTCGTACTCTGTGTTCTGGATGCTCTTGCTCTGGCTTAGAATATCTTGTTTCTCTTCTGTTGCTTGACTTCAACTATAATTATGCCTCTAGTTCAGATGCTGCTGTCCACCCGGTGTAAATGTAGGTCTCAGCTTTGACTGCTCTCTTAGATCACTGCAAATCGTAATCCGCGGAGTTCCCCGCCCCACAGTTGTGCCTTATCCACGCCCTTGGCCTCAGCCCACTGGGTATCACCTAATCAACAGTTGTTTGAACTCCAGTCTCCATGTCTATGAAGTGGCTGGGCGTGACAGGATTTCTTACCTGCCAGTGTGACAGCGATTTATTTCTCTAGAACTGCTGTACGCCTGACAAGGACACTCGCAGAGCTTGAGATCGCTGGTCTTCGGACTCCTAGATAGTCAGCTAGATATAGTCAGCTGGAGATAAAGAGGAAGGAAGCCCAGACTTTAGGAGTTCCAAAGGCCATTTGTGTCCTGAGGCTCAGTAGTGCCCTCTCCAGTGGGTGACGTGAGTGCAGCCAGAAGGACTGGGGTCTAAGCATTTTAATCATAGCATTTCAAGACTCGTACCCAGAAATTCACTGGCAACAGAAACCCTGCCATTCTTTATTCATCGCTAAGAGTATCACTTCTATGTAGGTTTTCAGAGGGGCTTAGCCCAACTTTCTGTTCTCATGCTCAGCAGGGGAGGCAGAGATAGAGATGGAGGCTGCCCTCCAGCCAGGACCCCCAAGGCCTCCCAGCAACGTGTATGAAGGCCCCGGGTAGAAGAGAGCCAAGGAGGCCAGATGCGAGTTTCTGCCCTTTCCAGTCCTTGTTCATAGAGAGCAGGGTTCCCCATTCTACTGTCCTGCTTGCAGGGGATCTGTTTCTCTCTCAGAACTGACGTGACAATGTAATGAAATACTGATGATGCAGGGCAGAGTTGCCATCCAGAGCTGGGTCCTTGGGGCCTTCGAGCCATGCTGCCTGGATTCCAAGCCTGGTTCTGCATGTATGATGCTGGGACCTTGAGCAATTTTCTTAAACTTCTAGCAATTCATATCCTTCCTTGTAAACTGAAACCATCATTCAACAGTTATTTATTGTACTACTCCTCTGGGAAGGGGCTGAGGATACAGCCATTAAAAAAATAAATAAATAATTTCCCTGCTTCCATGGAAAAAATAAGTATACCCTGTCAAAGAGATAACAGCTATGCAGAAAAATTAAGTATGGTAAGAGAATAAACAGCGAAGTGGAGTATTTTAGATGGAGCAATCAGAATAGTCTTCTCTTAGGAGATGGCATTTGACCAGAGGTCTGAATGCAGTGAGTAAGCAAGTGCAAAGGCCCTGAGGCTGAAGTGTGTCCGGGATAATGACATTACCTATTAAATGCGGTTGTTGTGAGGTTAAATGAGGTAATTCATTTAAGAATTTTTAACATAACCTGTGCATGAACATTTCTTGATAATTATTAGTTGTTAGTACTGTGACACTGAGTATATTCTGGCTCAGCTGGGCCAATTCTCCACCTGATGGTGTTTGAGGACGCTGCCACCTGCTGCTTCTGGCTGGTAAACTAGTCAGTGTGGGTGACATGTTGAGAAGCTGGTGCCGTATCTCCTCTGCTGCCCATCCTTCCTCCTGTGTCTTGGTTTCTACTGGCTGGACATCCATTCAGCTCCTTGAATCAACTTTGCCTTCTGCTTTCAATGAGATTTCTGTCAGCAGTACTTCCTTTGTCACCGGCCAAGCCCTGGCCTACTCCTCAGCACAATGCCAAGGATACAGGACAGTTGTGTCTTATAGGGAGATGTCTTTAGCTGCAGAAGACTGCTCCGGACACAAGTTTCACCGGTGCCTGTGTTTTGTCAAATGGCTACCTCCCTCTTTAAGCCTAGGAAGACCAATAGAAGAATAAAGACACCAAGTTGCAATGGGTTCTTATCAGACTTACCCACCAGCTCGGTGGGGGCTCAGGTTGTCTTTGAGAGAAAAATGGACAAACTCCCACAGAGCTACCACTGCCTCAACACAGTCACCATTTGAGACTTGCCCCTGCCACCACAGATTCACAACCTTCTGAAACACCTCTATTGAATTGTTATTTGTCATTTTTTGGAAAATTATACTTCTGGGTGCCAATAACCTTGTCCATATTTGGGAAAGTGGCAAGTGGAGGTGGCCTTCTGGTCATGCCTGGATCTGGCTCTGCAGATGCAGGAGCCTGGCTACGTACAGGGCTTGCTTAGTGAACATGTTTGACATGACCTTCCACCCCAGTGTCCTGACATGATCCCCTAACATGGCACCCCATAGTCAGCAACAGTCACATCAACTGCAACAGACTTTCATTATGAACCTGTTAAAAGCCAGACGTTATGCTAAGAACTTTTCATTTGTCTCTCTTTTCAACTTCACAACAATCCTATCTAACTCATACTTTATACGCCGGCAGGTTGCAAGATCGTATCTCCCATTAATACCCAAATCCCAATAACCTGGGTTTCTATGTCTTGTCACTAGCAGATATCTAGTTCTTTACCAATTTCTCTTCCACAGATTTTCTGGAACTCTAGGAAATTCTTTCCATTGCAAAACATGTGGCCATAAATGCCATGTTGGCCTGGGTCTGGGCCCTGCTGGGCCTTGCTGCAGGTTTCCTCTTCCTGCCCAAGGCTTGTTTCACTCAATCTGTAGCTTCTATTCTCCCTGGCATGACTTTGTCTCCAGTGTAGGCTCAGAGGCTTTCCACATTGCCTTACTGTAATAAGGAAGATTGAGCTATATTGTTTTACCAAAACTCATGATGGCTTAGGAGAATGGAGTAGAATGATACATTGGTTGTTCTCAGAGTCCAAGATCAAGGTCCTCTGAAGCACCTTTGGAGACCCAAAGCCTGATAATGTGCTCATCTGCTAGATCCTCTCTCCCCACATGTTGCAGAGGCCCGTGTACAATGAGACTTCCTTACAGATGTGTCTTATACTCTGATTTCAAACTTCTTTCTTCTCCAGTTCCAAACAAAGGGACAGATATCCATATTATCTAAAACTTAGTCCTTAGGCCCTCATTTTCCACCCCAGGATAAAGAACAACCTCATCCCTATCCACAGGGCCTTTTCCAAAGGTTCCTATTAAAGACAATATATAAGAATACAAACCAGCATAGGACATTCCTCAATTTCTGAGTTACTCCCTGTTGACTCATCTCACACATGAGATAAACACAAAGCTGTCCAAACTGAGCTTCAGCATCCCCAGCCCTTAGAGTCATGATGCTAAGACCAGCTGCTGTACCCTTCCTGACACTTTCCAGGCTCTGCTCCCAACCTCTACCATGCTTTGTACGTATTATCCAATTGAATTCTCACCACAGGCCTATGGAATAGATATTGTTGCTGTGCTTTTTGTCACTTACTACACGCAAAAAAAAAAAAAAAAATGATGAGATTGGAACTATTATTAGGTCCATGTGACAGATAAGTAAACCCAGGTTTAGAAAGTTTAAATGACTTGTCTAAGGTGGTAGATAGACGTTTATACACAGAAGGCACCCTGCGTAATCCACACGTCCTCATCCAATGATACCCTCTTTCCAAGGATGATTTACCGCCCCTATGAACTTAGCCATTTGATTAACTAGCACTGTGTATAGCTTGCTTTCTGGCTTTGGAGTGGGCTGTTCAGATGTGTAATCATATGTCTCCAGGTCTAAACCCACAAGCTAATCACCAAGTAAAGCAAACTACTATATTCTAAAGACATACCACTCCTGATTTAAAACTCATAGACCACATAGCTCTCACCCTTCAACCTCGGGGTCTCCTTCTCTGAACTGTGATGATCACTTCTTTTTATTTTTCTTAAACTACATAACATTACATTGCATTCTTTATGACAAAAGGCCTTTGTTAATCACTATATATCATCTTACATTTTTCCCCTGTGCTTTTAATTTTCGGATGTGTTGGACATGTCTTCCACATAAAATTAGAACTCCCTTGAAGGTAAGGACCATGTCTTAAACTTCTTTCATGTTTTCTCCAAAGAATATGACATTTGTACAAAATACTAAATGAATATTGATTTGAAATAATGTTGACAGGAATTAACCAAAAAAAAAAAAAAAAGGAACTGATATAAATAGTTTTATAATGTCCCCTCACATATATGTTTTGAATTATTTTTCATTTGTCCAGTAAATTTCTAAGTGCTACAAATTATCAATGGTAATTCTAGGAAAAGTAGTAAAAGGCATTTTTATCTTTTTAAAAACATTAAAAACCAACGAATCTCCAAAGTTCATAGATAAATGGTGAAAAAAGAAACATACATTTATGATTTTTAATAGCTGAAAAAGTTAAAATAGTTTCTTAGGGTTTCTAAGTAACAATTTTCACATTAATTGTTAAGTAGTCTTATCTTAACATTTTCTAAAGTGCCTCTAGATGTCTTTATAATCCACTTTATATAAATAAATGGAAAACGTTTAGCCTTACAATTACAAAAAATAAAAGAGGATAGTGTTTTGGTTAATTTTTGGCAATAACTGTTTGATAAAGGCAAATGCAAACACCTCTTTCTGAAGAATTTCAGTTTAATGAAGTCCTTTTAACTATGTTTAATAAAATGCTGAATGAAAAAGTCAGCTATCTTACCAAATGCTTTTGAAGACAGCCTGTTCTTTCTACCTTTTTTGAGAAATTGCTGCTTTCTGATTATAAATGATATGTCTTTTGTCTCGTTGCTTAACGTTTCTGGAGTTTAAAAAATATCTCAATGTAAAGTTAAACCTACTTCAGGAGCATTAACATATGAAGCCAAAGATTATCTTACCATGGGCCATTCCTCTGCCTTTAAATAATATAAATTTGATCAAAATCAGATATTGAAGTAGACAGTATCCACTGGAAAGTTTTCATTTCTTTCCTATTTTCTTAAAATCCCTGGAAACTTGTTTATTTCAGTAAAGAGCCCACCCTCTTCCAAACACATCAGCCTTTCAAAACCTTTATTTAAATGCCTCTGCCAAATGAAAGGCTCCTTTCATGCCATTTCAAGCCCTGAAGTACCAAAAGGGTAAATAACTTGAAGTATCATTTTTGACTGACTTGACTTTGAAACAGGCACAGCCTGCGTAAACAGCTGCTCAGCTGCAGAGACGCTTACCTGCCTCTCTAAGCAGTGCCTCTGTTACCTACTAATGTGGTAACAATGATAAACACCTGATTTCACTGGATTAATGAGTTAGAGCCAATAGAAAAGGACAAAAACCCATAACTTTTCCACAAACTTAGTTAAATGTCAAGGTTTTTAAAGGCCTAGTTAGCAAGTATATTAGATGAGATATGTCAGTTTCCCAATTTACGACTCTGACTTGTCTCTTGTGATTCCTTATAGCCTCTAGCCATTCTCCTCTTACCTGAGGCATTCTCTGGCAAAAACCTGATGCTTCCAGTCATTCTGCATTCTTGTGTTTCTTCAAAAATAATTGGACAGGCACCTTTCCATAAACAATCATCATTAGTTATATACAGTACACAGATATGAACACCACACAAGTAAGTTTCAATGGAATGTCTTCAGCCAAATAGTAATAATTTGGCCTGCAAGTTACCCATGTGATTGACAGAGAGTTAATGCACTTAGCACTTTTCCAGGAGGCTCTGAGTATTAGCTCCTTGATGCTCAGAAAGTCCTGCTCCCAGAAAAGTGACATAGACATTGACCATTGAGTTTGTTGCTATTCAATAGCTGGTTCCGTTTCCAGACTCTATGATTAAAGTCATTATAGGAACTGTCAGCAGGGAGGAAGAAATGGAAACTGTCACAAGAAGAAACTGTCTGAAATGTTAAAGATTCCCATAACACTGAACATTTTAAAGCAGGGATTTTAACTTGATGAAGATCAACCTAAATTACAAAGCTGGAAGCTTCAAATACTTTCTGCTAGGTTGATTAACCCCATATCTCTTTTTCTTTCTTTTTTATTATTATTTTTTTTACCTTCTTGGAAAAATATTCTGAAAAAATAAAAATTTAAAAAGCCAAACCTTTGTTCTTATGGCTATCAACAAAGTTTACAACAAATGTTAATTGCCATCTTTCAAGGACCTGTTCTTAGAAGCATGCATGTTCTGTGGAAAAGACTGAAAAAAATGAAAGTTTAAACTGAGTTTACTAAAAGCACATGATTTGAAAGTTTTTAGTAATTATTTTTATATTGAAGAACCATGATAGCTCTAATTTTCAATGGAACACAATATTTTCAGTCTGATGAGCTTAGACATGTTTAGAAGTTGCTACTAGTTATACTTTTTCTAATGTTAAAAATTAAAATTTTCAATTTATAATGACTTACTTTTGTTTTATAATCTTATAAATAGAGCATTGGGCATACAGACCACTGAAATGATTTATAAGTTAAATAATTTTTTGGAAATTCATTAATTTAAAAAATATATCTGGAGTACATACATCAAATGTTTATTAACACTATTAGATTACCAATTAATATTTAATCTCATTTTGTACTGTATTTAAAAATAAATGGGAAGTTTAAGCAACTGTCACAGATTAGAGCTCACAAAGACATGATGCCTGAATAAGATCTTAGAACAGAAAAGAAATATTAGGAAAAACTAGTGAATCTGAATCTTGTGTAGAGTTTAGTTAGCCAATATCCATTCCTTAATTAGGACAAATGTACACTAGAATAGTAGTTAGGGTTGCCATGGGACACATGTATACTAAAAAATGATTTGTTATTGATCTGAAATTCAAATTTAACTGGGTATCCTGTGTTTTCTCAGCTAAATCTGGCAACCCTGATAATAATGTAAGATAATTAACGATAGGAGAAATTGGATCGGGGTATACAGGAATTCTGTAATGTCTTTGCAACTTTTCTATAAATCTAAAATTATTCTAAAATAAGAAGTATATTTAAATTTTTAAAAGGCAAATGGAAAAACATATAGCCCATGAAATACATTTTGCTTTAATATTTTAGTTGGAGCACTTTATATACCTAAGAAAGATTAAAATCTGACACCAGCCTAAACTTTAATTCTTTTTCAATATGTAAACAAGTTTGCCCTTTAAATAATGTATGGTTTAACCCATTTGTCAGTAAGAGGAGAGCCTGATACAATTATACTAACAGTAATGGTCTTCTGTTTATTTTTCTTTCCTCGCCTGCTATGCCCAGGTTTTGACATTAAGAATATTATATTTGATATTTTCTGCATTAAAAACCACTTTAGGCTTTGGTTCCATTTTACTCCCAGTCAGAAAGATCAGAAAAAGCTCAAGTCACACAGTGTGAAACTTTATCCACTGAATGAGACATTATCCATTCCACCAGACTGCAAATCAAAGAGTATCTCTTAGGCTGCTTAAAAATTCATTTTAAAATCTGATCCTGATTGTACTTTTATGGTAATTTCATACCATCAATCATCCTTTTACCTTTAGTCTCTGGGTCCACTGCTCTCCCCATAGATCTCATTCACTCTACCTCATTATAATTCTTTAGGTGAGAAAACAGGAGAAGAAACCTTAACAGAAAATGAGAGAAAGATGTAAATTTCTTGAGAAAAGTCAGGTTCACTAAGAAGCAGAGCTAATGATATGTTCTGAACTTCCTTTTTTTTGTAATTAAAAGATAGGAGGAATAACGGACCCCAAAAAGGCGAAAAACATGTCTTCCATGCAAATAACCTATTTATAATCTGCATTCAATCTCCCTAATATACCTTATACTTTTAAGCTGTCATGGTTCTGACTTGTTTCTGCCATTTGAAGTGAACAAAAGAAATATTTTTGAAACTCTAGAGAACTTTTCTTTTATTGTGTGATGTTTGTCTGCCCTTTACCCAGGCTGCCTCCTTTCTAATTCTGTTTTTAGTAAATGAGATTATCAGAGGGTAGAATTATCAGCAGGAAGCTATAAGCCACACAGAGCAGGCCTCTCTCTAGGTACATAGGTTTACATAAAGTTATGGGAAATCAATAATATAACTTTGGTTATTATTCTCCATTTGGCAACGTATATACGCCTGCTCCAGCTAACAATTAATCACTGGAAGGGAATAGCATATGGCTGTGTGTCACCCAGAAAGTGCTCGTGGCAAGTGAAATGATTTCTAACATCCAGTTTAAGTCAAGCATTCATTCAGTCTTTTCAGCATGATTCAATTTTACTAACAATAAATGTATTTTTGCTCCATTGATTTGAATGCTGACTATGGTGTGAAGCATATTTCTTAGAGCAACACGAAATGTAGTAGATAATAAACCCAGCAGCACAGCTCAGCCTCGGTACATTAAGATTGGAAGGAAAAAATGGCCATAAAACACAAGGGGAGGAAGGGGCTGATTTCTCTAAGTACCAAGTCCAGCTACACTCTCGTTCATAACATCTCTAACAAAATGTTGCCATAAACCACAGGATGCCAATAATAGCGATAATGTCTCCAAAACGGGTTGTTACCAGCAGTTAGTGACCAGTTTCTTAGTTAATGCCCTGAGGGGAAAGGCTTTAGGAAACCTGTATTCACTATTTTCTCTCAGGCAATTTAACTGGATGCATTAAACTGCATTTTCATTGGGATTTCAAAATGTTTGTGCTCAGACAAGGCCCTCCTCTTAAAGTCTTTTGATTAAATCTCCATTGCTGCAGCCTCAGGAAAAGCAAACTAGCAACACATCTAAGTGTGGAAGTTGGATAATTTAAAGAGTTTCTTAATTAATAACTTAAGTGACAATCTAAAATTGATTTAAAAAAATCTATTTGCCAATATAATCATGTGGAAGTTCTTCATTCATGATTTAATGCTCTCTGCCATCGATGAGCTGTAAGTTGACCCTCCATTCATTCATTCATTCATTCATGAAAATGATAATTCCCGCTTGCCATATTTGCAGGGTATTGTGAGAATCAAAGGCAACTTTATTTGTGAAAGAGATCAAAAACTATCTCTTTCACAAATAAAATTGTGAAATCTGCCTCTTTCGGTACTATGAGGCAGGGACTGCTAGCCAGCTTCCCTCCTTCTTCATCACAAGTAACTAGGTGGGCTTCGGCAGAGCTAACTGGTAAATTTTCACATGTGCCTAGAAGGTTAAATGTTAACTCCCTGTTGAAAAGGCATTTGGAGGTGGGAGTGGGGAGGGGGCCTGGAAATGAGTTTTCAGAAGCTGCTTCTCGCAAGAGTCTGAACCCATTCAAATACAGATTGAAAATTCAAGGTTTGAGGTATTTGACTTGTATTTTGGGGCTTGTAAAGTACCAGCGCCACTTCTTTTGAAAATGTAAACTTACCAGATGTTAATGAAACGTCTGTTTATTATAGGACAGTTTCTGTTAGAAATAAATTGTGGCTAAGTGAAATAAGTCAGCCAGAAAAAGTTGAGAACCATATGATTTCACTCATATGTGTGATATTATACTGAAAGCCAAAAACAAACAACAAACAGAGACTGATAGACATGGACAGTGGATTAGCGGTTACCAGAGAGAAGAGGAGGTGGGTTTAGGTAGAGGGGTCAAATATTTGGTGATGGAAGGAAATTTAACTTTGAGTGGTGAACACATGATGCAATATACATATGATGTATTATTGAATCGTATACTTGAAACGCAATCGCTGTTTTTAACCAATGTCACTCAAATAATTTTCAATAAAAAAAGAAATCAATAGTACCTACTATGCACTTTAATTCAGGCCCATAGTCTTGAGACTTTAAAGTGTTTACAAGGAGTTTTAAAATTCCACAAGTGAAATAGTAAGAATAAGAATGTTATATTATTATATAATAATATATATATAACTATATATATAATATATATATAACTATATAACATACAATTATGTTATATAGTTAATATTGGGGCAAACTGCTTGATACTGTTTTTATTTAGCATCCTAATGTACATGAATACATGAATACAGAGGTATTTTACTAACATATATGGGAATAGCTAATATACTTCAGTTGATAATATGGTATACTGTGGCTGAAATGTTCATAATATAATATAATATTATGTAATAATAATAATGTAATAATGATATAATATAATGTAATAATAATATAATAATAGTAAATGCAACAGCCTCTCAGGAACTCCAAAAATAATATTTCAAAGCCATCATTTTTGATGCACTGTTTTTCCTACTCACACCTATTTCCTGATTTATATTTTATGTATATGATTAACATATTAGAATGAGGCATGGCCATTAAAATACTTTTTTTTTCAACACATTAATCATAGAAATATACTTCTAGATTTAAACTAAAACATTCTGACACTATTTATATATCAATCATAAATCATTCAGAAACCTGAATAGGTTACATAGTATTATTTAATTCATCTACTTCCACAATTTATTGGTTTTAAGTGAAACACTTCAATTGCTCAGTAATTCCAAACATTAACTTCGTAAATAAAGGCAAAAAATAATTGACATTACAAAGAAAAAGGCATACATCTGGCACAAGTTTGATTTTACTTATTATATCTAGTGCTACCTCAGATTACGAATACTCACTTATATGTGTGCACTGAGGGCCAAAGGTATATAGAGCATGCTGTCTCCATACCTATCTATCATCTATCAATATTTGTATGAAAAAATCAAAGCTACATAAATGAAGCCTTGCATAGTGAATTTATCAAATTGAAATTACATTTCAAGAAAAGACAAATATACATTTGAAATCATAAGTTTTTATTTTCTGCATAACCTAAGTTCAAGGTGGGCCTAGCATCAGCCCCTTTTAAAGGATAATTGGAAATGGTGACAGGTTACCTGGAGTAGATGTGTTAAGAATTAATGGGCCCCTGAAGAGCTCGGGTAGAAATAAAGACGCTGCTCCACTCAGACACCATTTTACAAAACGAAAGGCGAGACAGAGAGGGGCTTGCACAGGGCAGTTGAGCCACAGAAACAGGCTCCCCCTCAGGCAGAGGGGCGGGGTGCTGGACCTACTTCCCCAAAATCTGCTCTCCCTCCTCCACCCCCGAAATGGCTGTTTTATGAATTCTGAGATCATTGTGCTGGAGACTGAGCTTTTTATCCTTTAGAGCTCCTGGGGGTGGGGAAAGGTTATGGTGAAAAGGTCTGGTTGAAAGGGACAGAGCTGCGGTCCTGTCCCCTGCAGGGAAAGAAGGAGGTGATGCTGAGCGTGGGGCTGGGCCGTTAGGAAAGGCTGCGGACAAAGGAAACCAGCTCTGCACCTCTTCAGTGTTTCTCCCTTTGGCCAGCCTTTTACCTACAAATTTGTCTCTTAGGAATGTTATACAGATTATAAAATAGATAGGGTGATGAATTCTTTGGAAGAAAGATAAGGAAGAATTCCACTGTGACCACATCTGGAAAGATTATGCAAAATGGAGGAGTGTACCATGTTGTGCATATAAAACATAGCATTAATTCAGAATTTTACTAACAGTTTTCTTTTATTGACCTGGTACTTATGTGTTATATATCAGAAGAGTAAACAAAAAGGTGAAGAGAATGGTAAGAGAATTCTTTTGGAGGACCTCAGTGCCTTGTGTTTACTCACAAAAGTTGCCATGTGTGAGAAAGTGAAAAGCTCATCAGAGGGAAGAAAAAATCATACTGACTGTAGTGTTAGGTGTCTTCCCACATATTACTTTTTTAGTCCTCAACTCTGAAGTAGCTATTATTATTTGCAGTTTGCAGTTGGAAAAGCCATATAAAATTTAAGTAACATGCCCAAGCTGGTATTTTGTACAGCTAGTTAACGGGCCGAGCCCCCAATTCCAAAACCAAGTCCCCCAGATGCCAACACTCAAGTCTTTTTCCACAGCAATAGTGAAGCATCCCAGGATGTGTGAAATCAGGCCTGGCAGGGCCTCTGCCTACAAACACATTGATAACGGTTAATTTGAATGATTGTAACATACCTATTATGGCAGTTACATTTTTAAATACCAATTTTGAAGTCTACCCATTTCCAAAGGAAATTTTCTGCAAATAATTTAGGTCCCTGATGTAAGTTTCCATATTGCCTTGGCTGGAAAAGAGAGTTCTTTGAAAAAAGATATTTCTACTTCCACTAGTGGCCTCCTTGCTTTGTAGTTATCAAAAGATTTAAAAGACCTTTTCTGAAGGTTTTCTTAGAATTTTAGTATGTAAATGTCTTCCACTCCCTGATCCCTAATGTGCTTTTATTTTCAGTCTAAGAGATTTCTTAGAGACACACTTTTCCAAGGAGCCTGACACCATCCCTCGGGTACTTATGGAACTGGAATTGCAAACATACAGCCCTTGCACCTTGGGGTTATCAAAACATGAAATATCTTTCAAATTAGGTTATTTGGTGGCCTTAGCTGTTTAATATGAAAATTTCAGAGACCACTCCTTGACTAACTCTTCAAATATATTTGAAATCGTTAAGATGAAGCTCAATGTACCTACTAAAGCTGATTTCTTGAAAAGCTCTTACCTAAATGTGAAAGCCCCTTGCTAGGGACATTTTACTAAAAGCAATTCTCAGCATTATGGCCAGGTAACAGCCCCGGGTTGTAAACAATGTGAATAAATCTAATTTGTACCTGTAAGCAATATTATAATGGGGTAATGAGTTTCAGACTCTTGTTCCATTCCACAGGCTGGACCAAGGGGTTTTGCTATTAAAACTTAATGACAGTGATCTTTTTCTTCAAATGTGCAGGGGAAAAAAATTAAATTAATTAGTAGATTTCTCACTGCTAAACTGTTTAACCTTTGTATTTTTAAAGCTTTCTTTATATGAGACTTCAGTATAAAATATTATCTCATTCTGAACTAAATTATTTGTAATTTATTGTTTTGATATTTTATCATGTTTCACATTAAGATTTTTAATTGTTTGACTAGTTGAATACATCTGGGATTCATGGATGTAGGGGACTAAGAATATGGCACCTAATTTTTAAACAGAACTGGCCACTAATGTGTATTTAATCACCTGTCAGAAATATACTTTTATATCACACAGCATAAAATGTTCCAATCACCTTTCTATAAATGATAAATTATAAATAGCATTCTCTAACATGCTTATCAATCAAATGGGGAAGCAAGGAATGGACCAATAGAATAGATTTATCCAATGGAATCCCAGAGAAGCCTCAGGAGCAACTGAGGATTCCTGGGCTGGGCTTGTCCCCGGCAGGCCTAGACCAAGAGGTCAGGTCGCACTCCAGCCGGGCGATGCACTGGGTTTGCTCTCCCAGCGAAGTGCCACGAGTAAATAACAGGAATATAATTGCAAGAATTTCGTACATGTGAATCTCAATAAGTTGGATCATCACAAATCAAGAAAAATCATATTATAAATGATGACAGTACAAAATAATAGAATTCTATTATAAAATACATGAAAAGGAAGTCTAATAGGAAAGGAATATTTCATTAAATGGGAGGGAAATGGTCATTGTTAACTCTTCAAAGAACTGATAGGGAAACGTGAGACCAGTTTCCTACATATCCGGAAAGATCTTTAAATTGTACCTGACTTAGAATTTTTTAAAAAAATTTCTGAAGCTAGTATTGTTTGCTTTTGTTTGCAGACAATATGCAAATTCAACGTAAGATTCCAGGATTCACTCCTTAGCTGCTAGTTATCACAACAGTGATTAGGAGCTGAAAAGAGCCATCTAATAAATGGAGCATAGGGGTGGGTGGTAGGAGCATGTATTAAGATTCAAGCCTGTAAAACAAAGTATTTGAGTGTCTCATTCAACCTCGGCAGTACAACAAGTCAGAGGAACTGAAAGTAGGACCAATTTTTCTAGCAAGTGCCTGGGGAAGCTCTCCTAGTTGGCCTTCTAATTGGCCAGGAAGACAACTGAAAGGATGTGAATGAGATGAAATCAGCAAATAGAATTCTGTAAAATCAGGGTGGAAAGTAAGCAGAAAAATTAAACTAATGAATAGAATTCTCTTGGCTGTAAATTTTAATCCCCTCCCTCATTTTTCTTATGCCTTCTCTACGTGAGACGTTAGCGTAAAATGGTATCTCATTCACAACTAGTTTTTTAGGACAGGGTGGTTTGGTTTTGCTGACTAAACAAACTGATTTGTTGGAAACTGAGCTGACGTTTATTCTCCAGTGTGTCCTTACTGCCTTACTCTGCATCTGGCACATTAAATGATAGGAGAAGTGAACGCCCGCTCTGTGTGTGGGATTCTGAGGAGCAGAGAGGCGGTGGTTTGGAAGGTAGAATAACAGTATTACCTCAAAAGTGTCATAAGTAACTTAGTTTTTTTTTTTCTATTTCTACTGCTACGCCCTTATTCCAACTTTTATCATCAATCACATAAACTCTTGCAGTGGCCACTAGTAGCTCGTTGGCTTTCCTGCATTCACTCCTGCTCCTTAAATCCTGTTCTCCATGGAGAAGCCAAATTAATATTTCGAAAATATGAATTAGATCATGCCATGCTCCTGCTTAAAACCCTTTAAGGTACAGTCTGACCTCCTCACCTGGCATCTGCCTAACTTCCTTGTATTTTATCCTTTACTATTTGCCTTCACCAGTGTGCTCACGTTACCCTTGCCATTCTTTCTATTCCTTAAACGTGTCAAACTTATTTCTACTCAGGCTCTTTGTACTCGCTGTTCTCTCTCCCAGGTAAGCACAGATGCTCACCAAGCATGCTCCTTCTTATCAAAAAAGCCTCAGCTTCCATCTCCTCTTTGGAGAAGCCTTCTCTGACCACCCATCCAAAAGAGCACCAATGCCCAGGTGCTCCACAGGACATCACTCTGATTATTTTCATCATTTGGCGCTTATCGCCATGCTGTTTTCTTGTTTACTTCTTTACTGTTTGTCTCCCCTGCACTAAGTAGTAAGTATCATGAGAACTTACTTATTCAAACATGTTTTCCCAACAACCAGACAGTCTGGCATTTAATAAGAGTTCAGTAAACGGTCGTTGGAAACAATGAACAAATGTGTTGTCTTGGCTTGTGAAAGATTCATGATGGAGAATTTTGATGAAGAATGGATTGTTCTGTGGGTTTACATGTACTTCTATGCATGTTCCGAATGCAAAATAACAAATTAATATAAGGGGAGAATCAGTTAAGCCAGGGTGTTTGTGGTATAAGGTAGGCAACGCGATGCCTTCATTAATGGGATTCTTTTCTTTTCCTATTTTGAATGCTCATCAGATAGGAACCATTTAAATTTTATTTGAGCACATGTAAAACTTGAAGTCTTCAAGTGGCTATTTTTTCTTAATTTCTGACTTGCTTTGCAAAATCTATGGTGTTTTAGTGTGATTCTTTCCATCCAGTCTAGGCAGGATGTTTTCGTGTTTCAGGTGTATACAATGGATGACAAATAAACAGCTATTGTGTCGGGAACTAGCATATTCCTAGGCAGGTGTTATAATAGGAAGGAGTGGGGGTATGAAGTGGGAATCTGTCCACCCACACTGGTTGGAAAACCTACTTTAAAACTCACCCAGCACCAACTGAGCTTAATATGGTTGTTACAGGGAGTATGTGCACTGTGATGGCAATGTGTCAGGCCTAATTGGGACCTTCTGAGAGCTAAGAGGATGTGAAATTCTAGCAAGAAAATGTTAATCCAGTCACAAACACTATTCACAGGAAAACTTCCCTTCAGCCCTCCCTGCCTTTCTTACTTAGCTATTCAAGGGAAATGATCGGTGCATGCAAACTTATAAAAATTTAAACTATTTGGATGCTTTTGGAAATGATTTACAGAACTCAACTAAGCAAAAAAATTCCTCCATGAAAATGAGATACTTAATAGGTATTGCTGACTCCTGCCCACGTAAGGGCAGGTCCAGCCAGTTAGAAAACTACTTGGATTTACAGGAGTGACATTTGCAGGTGATTCAAATTCAAACCAAGCCTACCTTGTGAACATAAGCCCAAGGAATTCATAGCTCCCTACATTAGCCCTAATTTCCAGTTTCGGGTAAATGTTCAGCAATCCATTTCTGGAACACTGAATGGAAAGTAATGTAAGAAAGAAATCTCTCATTCTCTGACTTAGAGGGAAACTGGGGAGGGGTGGAAGGTTGTCTAAGTCCATGTGATCAATCTTAGTGTCATTAACACCCAGGGAGGGCCACTCCCTCGAAGGGGCTGGCCAAGTCTAAGATCTACATACATGTCTTGCTAGAATGGAAACATAGGGTCAAGGTACTTCTCAGACTGTGAGATAACTGTAGGTGTCACGATCTTCGTTTCACCTGGCTAGCTGACAAATAATGAACAAGAAAAGCAGTAACTCATACGTGCAAAGAAAGTTTCCACCCGTCACTTGTTTATCGTACAGTGCAGTCCAACATGAAAAGAGTCTTTGACTGATAAACTTTGATACCTATAAAGACTAAGTGAATAAAGCAAGAGACCTTAGGGAAATGTACTTTACATGCCTCTCCTTTTTATTTGAAAACAAAACAAACCTAACAGGTTTCATTGGGTATCTAGATGTATTGAGGTATTTTGATGAATTTGTTGAATATTGTTTATCTTGGCCTGATTTGCGCTAGCATTTATTGATTATGTACTATGTGCTAGATATTATCCAAGTGCTTTACATACATTAACTCCTCTAATTCTTGCAATTCCAAGAAGTAGATATATCACACCCGTTTTCAGACAAGGAAGTACACAAGGTCACATGGCTTTAAAATTACAGCCCTCTAATGAAGACAAAATATCACCTGATGAATCATTTTCAAAAAAGGACAAAACTGGAGGAAATATTTTGACTTGTAAGAATTAAGGGTTTCAGACTAGACTACTTAGGAACGTAGACTGTGAGCTATGAGGGGGAAAAGAACAGCTTCCCAGACTTAAATTGCCTTTCAGACCTGGTATGTGAGCACTGATTAATCAGAAGCCAGAGTTTCTAATAGACATCAGGAATCTTACAGTTGCATCTCTTCTCCTGCAAGGCCTTGGTTAACAGTGCTGACCTTAACTGCATGCCCCTGTATTCTATTAGTTGTTTACATACATATTTGCTTTGTTTTGTCCAGGGCTCCAGGGGGAGCAATGTGGAAAGAGCTCTTCTATGAGATCGTTTGTTTTCCTGTATCTCGTGTGTAACTTATGAGTAATTGAGTAAATTTTTTTTATCAGTTATACTTAGGACAAGGTGGGGGGGATGTGTCCTGCCATCTTCCCCAGAAGCAATTTCTTGTTTATCCAGATTTCTTCCAGATCATCTCCAAAGATCTGTCCTCTTGTGTCATAGTCCACCAGTGTTTTATTTATGGCTTCTCACTGAAGCCAGGCAGTAAATAAAAGGGACCCTGTGTTTTGTGGTAATGTCCCCTTTCAGAACCTCATGCTCAAAGAGAATTGACCGCAGTGTCAGGTGACCTTTAGCTCAGGCTTAACAAGCAAGTACCATACTATGAACAGAAAGTGGGTTTATCAGACATCAGAACCGAACCACAGACAGAGTCTTAAGTCTTCCTCAAATAGTCAAAGTTAGAATCATGCCTATTAGGAAATAACTCTTAAAAAATTCGCTGGGGGAATTTGATTTTGTTTCTTATAATTGTTCCTTCCCTAGTGAAACTTATACAGAAGGAGCAAACATTATTTTTCATTTCTGCCATATTCAGCTCAGTAGGAAATAATGTCAGCCAGACATTAACTCCCGCCTTGTTCATGCTAAAGTGTGCTCATTATCTGTCGTGCCAGCTCTAAACTTATTCAAGAAGGAAAAAAAAAAAAAAAAGATCTCAGCATGAAACTCATTCTGACTATAGGGAGCCCCACGAACTGTGTTTAAAAATTCAGCAGAAAATGTCCTCATTCCATACATGAAATTTTTTTTTTAAATAAATGCTTAAGGCCTTGAATTTTAGGAGCCACTTTTATGATTATTTTTAGGGAATCTATGATATCAAGAAAAGATGCTTCTATAGGTGGCATTGTCTCAGAATATGGCATTATCCTGATTAAGAAAAGCTTGGAGCTGCTAGCAGTCTTTGCTGGATTTCATACAAATAATGAATTCTTTCAACATTGTCTTATAGTACATACTTCTGAAACTGTTGAACTAGCTGGCAGCAAGTGGAAAACGTTGTAAAACACTTTCAGACACTGAAAGGACTGGCTCCGTGAGCACTTTCGTTACCCATACACCCCAGTCTACAGTCACACACAACCCATGTCCCCAGCGGAGCAGAGGGCTGCCATAGTGAGGACTCTAATTTGCAGAATAACGTATTCAAGGACAGAGTGTCAATGCTACTCAGTTGCTCCATCGTCAGTAATAAATGTAGAATTTTCTTTCTTTTGGACTTGCTCTCCCCAAATCATTCCAGGCTTTGGTCACATGCTTTAAGACTGGCCCAGATTTTCCTCCTTGTTTGGGGTGTGAGGTAGGCCATAGTTAAATTAAGCACCCCCCTGTGATTCTTAGGGCCATTAAACTTTGAGAAACTCTGATCTAGAATTGTTCTCATTACATGACAGGATGCCACAAGGATCGTTATCCCCAGGATTGTGTGATTTCTTCTTACTTGTTTCAAATGAATTCAGTTTGATGTTCAGTAGTTAATTTTCAAGTCTTTCTCTTCTCTCTCTGCCATTTTCCCCTTCTTCCGTGAATTACTCAAACTCCCACCCCCAGTGAAGCTATACAGAAGGAGAGAATTCCTGAGTGGACACAGGTTAAGGAAACATTTTCAGTACTTCAAGATGTTTACTACTTCAAGGGCACCAACACATCTCTTGTGGCCTTGATAAACACAATTTGACTCATGTACCTTTTGCATAATCTGCCTGTAAAGGATGGCATTTTTTTAATCTTTTTTTTTTTTTTAAGTCTTAAGGTTGTGCAACCAAAGGGCAGATTTCAATGACTACTATAATTGAAATTACCATAAATGTGGGAGGCTGAACCAAGAGGCGAGAATCACAACTTTATGATATGTGTCATACACATTTGTAACTCTAATTTTGGTAACACACTAAAATATGGAGGTTTAGGCACACTAATGAATATTTTTGTAAAGGCAGGCTGTATTGCTCAACTACGGAATCATCCCTTTAAATAAGGGACCCTTAACCATACAAGCACTTCCATTTCCTGTTACTCACTGTCACTGTTAAGACCTTCAGTGATCCCTGCATTCTAGATTTCCTTTTAGGTTTCTTCTATAGCACTAGAAAGAAGCGATGCCTCAATACCTACACCCATGACCACTTCTACATTTACCTGGTCATCAGAACGTTATATAAAGGGCCCTCTACTTCTATAATAAAACGACTTTTTTTAAGGTTAATTTTTTTTCAATTACAGTTGACATACAATATTATATTAGATTCAGGTATACAACATCATTTTTAGACACATAGATGTGACTTACAGAGTTACATGTATATAACTTACAAATTGATCACCCTGATAAGTCTAGTACCCATCTGATACTATACATAGTTATTACAATATTGTATAATAAAACCTCTTGCACTATTAAAAATGTTTACTTGACCTCACTGTAAAAAGAAACACCAGGTATTTCTTTGGAATTCCAGTATCCAACACAGTGAGTGTCTGCCTCATAGTGTCACTTGATAAATTTTTATTAAATTGACTTAAAAACGTTTATTTCTGAAATGAAACATGGTTCAGACTAATGGGTGTTACATATCCGCTCACATTCTCCTCTTCAGATGCTACCGTATGCTCTCTAGAACTTCAGTGACTTACAATGTTCACTTCCAAAACTGTCACTTTTAAAAAAATACGATTGAGAATAAAAATTAAGTCATTCGACAACATTGAGACATGCTGTTTGAAAAGATTTTTCAACATTGCTGCTGTGAAAGATGTCACTTAAGTATTTATATTAAATTCATCATAGAGAAATAAGGTTTTTAAAACCAACTTTTATGTAAAATCAAGACCCACATGTCATAATATTTTATTTTTAGAAAATACTATGAAAGAGAAAAAATATAGCTCATGGAGGAAATAATATCTGGGAGGAGACTCGAAGAGCAGGCAGGTTTTATGTGGGAAGGGGACAAAGATGGAAAGCCAGGTACTGGTCACTGAAATGAGGGGTCCTGTCTTACAAGAAGCAGGGCCTGGCACATAGTAGGTACTCTGTAAATAGTTAGTGAAGGAGTAAATTAGAAAACTACAAAGATGAAACCCACAGAGACTGTTTAAGGAACCACAAGTCATCCAGTCTGGATGGCGAATAGGTGAGGGCAGAGTTTCTCAGCCTGGTGCTGTTGATAGTTTATGGTGGAAACGGATTGTACTGAGCCTTTAAGGATGTTCAGCAGGATCATTGACGTGTAGCTACTGGACACGGGTAACACCTCCCGAGTTGTGACAGCCAAAGATACCTCCAGATATTGCCAGATTCCCCCAAGGAGCAAAATCTCCCTGGCTGAGGGCGATCGAGTTAGAGAACTGCTGGAAAACAGAGCTGGAGAAGGCACTTAGGATCACAATATGCGAGATCTGGTATGTCACACAGGGTATTTACACGTAACTTGATAGGCAAAGGGCATTTGCTTAAAATTTCTGGTCTAGGAAATTACAGAATCAGTTTTGTGATTTAGGGAGAATAATTTGGCAGTTTGTAGAATAGTTTGCATTTTTGTAAAATGTAAATAAATACTATGTATATTTCATATACATACACCAGGCAAATTTCCTGTACCTCAGTTTTCTCACATGTAAAATGAAGATTATCATAGCATTATAATGAGAATTAAATTAGATAATTCACATATAGTACTGAGAAGAATGCCTGGTACATTTTAAGTGAAAAATATATTCTGTTGTTTTGTTGATATTGCTTATCAAAAAACAAGGCACTGTTGTGCAAACAACTTTAAATCATTTTTGAAGTATATCTACCATTTCTCATAAGAACTAATACCAGATAATTTATTCCAAAGCTAAGTCCAAGTAGAATCAAAATAATCATACCTAAAGGGATTGCTATTTCCGTTTCTCCTTAAATCCTGGGTTAAAGCTAGTAAAACCACATTTAACCTACAGAGGTGGTGGCCATCCCCTCTTTGGCATCACGGCTGCTCTCAGACCTCCCGTGAAGCCCAAGATCATCAAAAAGAGGACCAAGAAGTTTATCAGGCACCAGTCAGACCGACATGTCAAAATTAAGGGTAACTGGAGGAAGCCCAGAGGCACTGACAATAGGGTGCGCAGAAGATTCAAGGGCCAGATCTTGATGCCCATCTTTGGTTATGAGAGTAACAAGAAAACAAAGCACATGCTGCCCAGTGGCTTTCAGAAGTTCCTGGTCCACAGTGTCAATGAGCTTGAGGTGCTGCTGACTTGCCACAAATCTTACTGTGCAGAGGTTGCTCACAGCATCTCCTCAAAGGGCCACAAAAGCCATTATGGAAAGAGCAGCCCAAGTGGCTATCAGAGTGAGTCATCAGTCCCAATGCCAGGCTGCACAGTAAAGAAAATGAATAGACAGCTTGTGTGCACATTATATTTGTGTTAACCATAAAATCCAAAAAAAAAAAAAAAAAAAAAAAGGAGAAGGTGTTAAGAAGAAAAAGAAAACTCAAATACATATCGGAGTGCCCATGTAAAGACAGACTGAAGGCAACGGCCTAAAACTACTCTCAGGGGCAACTTTGAATGGGTCGGCTTCCACATGTAATTGCTAACAAGCCACAGGTGCCAAGCCATATGAGCTGGTGATAGCCTGATTCTGAGAAATGACAATTCTTTACCCGTCATTCATCCAAAGGTACGCTTGTCATCTCTCATCGCACAGAGCAAGTTACCTTTTCATTAGTGGCTTTGGAAATGTTTTTGCAGATGAGCAGCAGCATCCTCCTTATCTGCAAAACTGTGTGTAAATGAGATTGTACAGGATAGAAGATATGCGACCTGTCTGCCGGGAGGGTGGAAGCTGGGCATTTCATCTGAGCTCTCAGGCAGTGGGATTAGGGATCCCTTCCTGCCTGCCTGTCTCTTTGTACTGACCAAAATGATGGGCCAGTGCACCTCTCCCATCTGACTTTCTTTTTATTCCCCCCTCTTTCTCTGACCTTCTAACCTCAGCACTTGAATTAGAGAAAATGCTTTAAAGGTTCAAAGTACAAAATCAAGTTAACTTTATTGGTTTTCTTAATGATACATCCTTACAGTTTTAAGCTTTCAAAATGCTTCCCCATGAGTCATCTTGCTTCAGCCCTACTGAAGCACTTAAGATAAACAGCACAAATGTTATCTACATTTTACAGAAGGAAATGGGAGTTCAGAGATTAAATGCCTTGTCCATGGACATGATGGAAGTTGAGGCTAGAAGGCAGGTTTTCTGCCTCACAGTCCCAACTCTGGGACTGTGGACAAATCTCTTACTCATTCTTTACCACAATGTCCATCATTATTCCCGTACCTATTCCTTTTTTATTCCAACGAGAATCATATATAAAATTAATACACTTACTCATACTTTGATTTCTTCAGAAGATTCTTGCTTGGTCTCTGTGCCTTTAGTGATGACCCCTTTAAATCCTTCACCACCTACCACTATCAGATCCATCCTCTCCTCGATGACATTTGAGCAGGATTCCATCACTTTTCTGCTACTTTCATTGTATGAGGATTTTTTTTCTCCATATCCTCACCAACACTTTTTTTTTTTTTAATATATTGATCATGGCCATTCTGAGAGGTGTGAGGTGATATCTCATTGTGGTTTTAATCTGCATTTCTCCCATTTCACCTGACCCACCAAAGCTACTCTGTGGTCTCTAATCATTCATCCCTCAGATATCCTCCCAGTTCACTAACTTTCTTCTCACAGTTTAACTCTTTGTTCAGGCAAAGATTTTGATTCTTGGTGGGCCTTTTCAGACTTGCCTTCACTATTATCTGAGAATATTTTGCTCATGTGCTGAGCCCTGTGAGTCTGCCTAGAATCCTGCACCACTGGAATTGTTTGTCCTTTGTTCTGACCGCACTTTTTAGCCCATCCCTTCAATCATCTTCACGGTAAATAATCTGAAATCATCTCATGGGCAAGTCATCTATACCTAAGATTTCACGGACTTTTCAATTTGTTTTTCTGGCCCTGCATGTCTTGAGCTCTGGACCCATGACATCAACCTGGATATTCCTCAGCTCACCCCATTTTTTAGTGTATTCCTCCATCTGTTTTAGGAAATGGCAGGTGTAGCAATAGCCTCACAGTTTGGTCATAGCTCCTGCATGATTACAAGTTGCAGATAGTGGGCTGAATGAATTTTTTATAACAATGTAATTAAATGATCTAAGAAACTCACTTGTAATGTTAGAAAAATAGCCAGAATATACAATTGAATTTTTACAAAAATGCATAAATCAAAATTCTTATTCATTAAGGCTTGTAAAAAGTAGCCTTGCCATTCTCCTGGCTGAATAAAGTATCAAGTAAGTTTTTATGAACCATTCATTTTATTGAGGTAGATTTATATAAACTAAAATGCACAGATCTGCACATTTCAATGGGTTTTGACGAATGCATACACCTATGTAGTCCACATCCATAATGAGATATACAAAATTTTCATTTTCTCAAAAAGTCCACTCGTGCTCATAACTAGTCAATTCCTGCCCACCCAAAGAAAACTGTTATATTAGGATTTCTTCATATAAGTGATATCATCTAGTAGGCATTCTTTCATGACTGGCCTCTTTTGCTCAGCATAATGTTTTTGAAATTCATTTGTGTTATTGACTGTGTCAGTAGTTCATTTCTTTTTACTGCTGATTGATATACAATTGTATGAGTATCCTATTATTTGTATATTCTCTAATTAATGTATATTTTAATTATTTCCAGTTTGGAGTTAATATAAATAATGCTGCCACAAAGAGTTTTGTATAGATCTTTTGTGGACATATGTTTCCATTTCTCTTTAGTAAATGCTTAGGAGTGGAATCGTTGGGTCATGGGATAAGTGATTAACTTCATATAAACAACCAAAAATTATGTCTAAAGCGAAGGACAATTTTATTTATTTATTTATTTATTTATTTATTTATTTATTTTACACCTACAGCACCTGGTCTTCCTAGGTGGTCTCCCATCCAAGTACTAACCAGGCCCAACCCTGCTTAGCTTCCAAAATCAGACTGGATTAGGCTTGTTCAGGGTAGCACAGAATGGCTGAAGGTAAGAGGACAATTTTATACTTCCATTAGCAATGTGTAGGAATTTGAGTTGCTCTAAATCCTCATGAATATTATTTATTTGCTTACTTATTTATTCCCATTCTAGTGAGAGTGTTCAAGGGAGGATCGCTTTCAGACTGCAGACAGCTGACCGCTAGGACTGTTAAATGACAGAGAACAGAGTTGTCTGGGATCTCTTTTATAAGGGCACTAATCCCATATCACACTAGACATTAGGGTTTAATTTATGAATTGGCAGGGACAAGCATGAAGTCTATTGCACCCTGATAGCAGCGAGAAAGAAGAAAGAGATTCAACCCCAATGAAGGGATACTAGAGGCCTTTTGTTCTACCTAGAGCATGTTAATCTGTGAGTTTTGCTTTTCACTTAGAAACGAACTGAACCGGACATATTCCCAAATCATTTTTTTTTTTTTAATGGGAGGTAAATTGTAGGCAAGTAATCTACTTATTCAGTGTTTCGGGTTTGATGTTTATGTGGGATGCTGTGGTCAAGGTGGTTCTCAGCTGGTTGTTTTCAAAGACAAGATCTTTAACTGAAGATTACATTTCCACAACAACTGCCATTGTTTTGGTCAGCTTGCGAATTAAGAGTCATAGTTCTGAGACCTCTACTTCAAAAACACTTCGAAAATTGATTTCTTTTTCTTTAAGATTAGTTCATCACCTAGAAGGAGTTGAGAAAAATGTGTAAAAAATATAGACCAATACAGTAAATTGTCAGTTATGTGTAATCAGTATCATTTTCTCTCCTCTGTACCGTTTTGACACTTATTGATTTACTGACTGTTGCCTTTTATGTGTGTATGCAGTGTTTTCTGTAGGGATATAATAATGACAATATATTCGTGAAGTCCTTTTTTGTTTTCACAGCATATACATCATACATGTTATTTCATTTAATCTCTTAACAATTATGAGAAGAAAACATAAAAATGAATATTATCCCTGTTTTACAAACATAGAAACTGAAGCACTGAGAGGTTAAATAATGTACTAGAGATTAGATGGAGCTATGACAAAAAGCCAGATTTCTTTTTCTTTCTTTTTTTAAATTAAATTTATGGGGGTGACATTGGTTAATAAAATTACATAGGTTTCAAGTGTACAATTCAGTCACACATCAGATGCATATTGCATTCTGTGTTCATTGCCTAAAGTGACTTCCTTCCGTTAACATGTATTTGACCCCTTAACCCTCATCTCCCCCACTCCTTTTTTCCCCTCTGAGCCCAGATTCCTTATACAAGCTATTTAACCATTGGCTTAGCACACGGAAAATAGAGTTTTGTAAATTCTATGTTTACAGAAATATAGATAGAAAATTGATAATCAAGCTCACTGAGGATACTTGTTTTATATGGCTATAAGTTTAAGTATCTATATTACAGTTATTTTTCAAACAGAAATATTGTAAAACAAAATTCAGGATCAGACACAATTGCAGTTAGAGTCAGAAATCAGTGTCTTCTAATCTTATTTGTTAGGTCAGGCTTATGGCATCAAAAATCAGTGTGTGGAATATGGTTTGCAATGGATGAATTTCTCAAAGAAACAAAAATTGATACTTCTGAGTTTATTTCACATTCAAATTATGAAGCAAGCTAAACTGATTATATTTTGCCAAATCATTTTAACTTGCTCAACTGCCAGAGAATACTGCCAGAAAGTTGTACCACATGGGTTTGCTTAACTTTCTCAGCTTTCTTCTTTTTCTTTACTTTCATCTTCTTTCTTCACCTTTTCTTTTCTCCATTAAGACCATCCCCCTAGCCCACTCCGACTTAAAGAGACGGTTTTTTTTGACTCAATTTGTGCATTTGGCTAAAGTAAATGGTTGAATTGGCAGAACACAAAGAACAGAAAAGGATAGTCAAATGGCAAGCCAGTTACCTTGACCAAAGAGATTAATTTTCTCTTGTCATTTATTCTATGTGTTGCTTATTTAGGTAGTATGACCACCAGGCAGAAGCCTAATAATGTATCTACAAGTTTTATCATGGAGTCAAAATTTCATCAGCACTCACCAATTGATATAAAACAATATATTGTAGTGGGCTACATTATTCATAATTGTTTATCATGCTACATCATTATATACAGATCATACGAGCAATTATGTATCAGAAAGTAGAACCCCATGGTTACTAGTGATGAATTATCATATGAATTTTTTCCTCTAAAATCATCATGGCTAACACTTAGCATTTATTGCATGCTGATACTATAGTAAGTATTGTACCAAAAGGAAAAATGATACTCATTTTCATATTATATTTACTATCTATAATTCATTGAGACAAAAAGAAAAAAAAAACAAATACTCAAATCCACAATAAAACTGCCAGTTCACTCATGTGCTCTGAAGAGAATGTTTAGCAGCATTTGCTGATAGGGCAGGTAGTTGGCTGGGGCACTGTGGGAGGCCAGATCTGCCCTCTGCTCGGTTCGTATAATCAGAGACCAGAATATTCTTAACCTTTTATGGGTGGATAAACAACAAATTAGGAATTTCTAATTGCTTTCTCTCTGAAGGCTCTCTCCCAACCAAGTAGAGAAGGTATTAGCAGAAGTGTTGTTCATCCAAATGATGTTAACTCTTTGTGAAATTAAGAGACCTTTATTTGGAAACCACGTCAATAGCTGTAGGCATAGAATATAAGTGTACTCCAGGCTGTAATAATTGCCGGCTGCCCTGGGAAATGGCTTCAAGGCCGGAGCAGTCTTGGCTCCACGCAAGCACATCCTCTAATTACTGAAAAACCTGTGTAGAGTCTTCATGTTAATCAGTCTCTCAGAGACTTCAGCTTTACATGGTTAGTGCGGATTTATGGCATTTTCCTTTTCCTGTTATTAAAACTGATATTTCACAAGGAAGAAACTATCTCCAGACAACTGTTAAAATGCAAAGTTTCAGTCATAAAAGAAAACTGCAAGATTATTCGGAGAATATTCCATAGAGAATTCAAAACAAGGATAAGAAACAATACATCAAAGATGGGGTTACGGAGGGGAATTCAAAAATAAAAAGGCATGACTTTAAAATATTAACTAAAGGACTCAACAATTGGCCCATAAAATCAAGAGGTTAGAGTGTAATTAATTTAAGTGCTTGTTGCAATTATGGAAATAAACATTTATGCATAAATGCGAACTGAATTATACATAATTATGAAAGCACCGAACTAATTGGAACATTTGGATTAACATAGTGGAGGCCAAATTGCCTTTTTAAACCAATGTTACAGTGCTTTTCGTGTACCCTACATCTAGGTGGCAAGTAGTAGTTCACAATGGAAAGAAACATACCTAGAAACAAATATTTCTATCAAGTTAGCATATTGTTTCTTTTGTAGAGTATATACATATATTATAGATTAAATTATTGTGACTTTTATGAAAGAAGTATATGGCTAGGACTGGCTGGTTATGCCAGTGGCAGCTGATCTGTAAGGCAAATTACCATTTGCTATCTTCTTAATACTCCAGGCTTGGTGGGATACTAAGATCCTACTAGCCTTGAGGTTGCCTGCGAGTAGAAATTGTTTGAGTTCTGGATTCAGACAGACTAGCATCTGATCTTACTAAATATGTGAATTTGGGTGAGTTTTGTAGCCTCCCAGAGACTCAGATAACTATCATAGAATATTCAATACTCAGTAAATAGCTGACTCCAGGTCTGGTTGGCTCCCTTCAGTGCTTTGATTATCTGCTATTTCCTTCTTTTTGCCTTTCAACTCCCAACTCCTAAGCATATGACAGATTTTCTTGTTATGGTGCACCATGTAGACCAGTAATAGACCCATAATCCTTTGACTTGGCATTGACACTGGCAACAGAGGGTGTGTAGAGAGAGACTCTTGCCAAAAGAAGAGGAGGGGCCAGGACTGCAAAGAATTTCTTTTCTCTTTGGAGGGGTGTGTGTTGTGTTGTGTGTGTGTGTGTGTGTGTATGTGTGTGTGTGTGTGTGTGTGTGTGTGTGTGTGTGTGTGTGTTCAGGTAGAGGGGCCAAATGGATTTTAGGAGTCAAAAAAAACCCTCTCTACTTACATCATATTTTTCTGTAAATTTGATTTATAGCTATGACTTCAGCTTTAACCTAAACTATGCCTACTACTGGGATTCATAATATATATTTTTGTCATTGACTCATTTATTCACCAATTCTACAGATTCACTGAACACATAATATATGCCAGACACAGTGACAGGCTTGATAGTCAGAATATTTAGTAGGGTAAAGGCCCACAGACAACTATTTTTATAAACTGAGTTACACAGAGTTGAGAGCCTGGATAAAGAGTTGGGAAGAAGAGAATACACTTGAATATTGAGCGTCTATTGCCTCATATGATTCGCCTCTTGGGTTTTGTGTTGAGCTTGAAGCAAGAAGCCAAAGAAACTATTTTGATAAAAGTACATGTGACATAGATGCATGGAGTTACTTTGGAATCAATAAGTTAGATGTATGGATACAATTTTGGGCGCACATGTGTTGGAAAGTGAATGAACCCAAAACTTGTATGATCTTTCTCTTTTCTCAACTCTTGTTGTACTTACTTCCAATGTCACATATGAGGCATTTATCACTTGCCTTACACATATTGGCAAGCACATATATGTACGTTTTCACACCGATAGATTTATTTTGGCCTCCCTGGAGGTTAACTTACAGTTCTCTGAATTATAGAGGGTCCAGCATAGGTGCTCAGTGCCTGGTATATAAGAGGGTATAAGAACCCTTTGCTGACATTAAGAAGTTAGATGCCTCATTACTACTTTCTTAGTTGATAAGGACATATATGGTAAATTTACAGGGTATCTGGCATGGATCATTGCCCTACAACTCACTCATGTTCCCATTGGTATGGAATGCGTCTCTAGATTTTCTTCTCCTTGCAAGGGATGAGAATGTGAGCCTAAATACAGAACCAAATCTGCACAATCATTAAGCATTCTAAGAGCTTCTCTTTTATTTTTCTAAAAAAGGAAATAAACATAGCTTTATTTATGCAATATTCAATTACTGAAAATGTACACCATATGAGCAAATAAGAATTTCTAGCCCACACTAGAAACATTGCTTTGTGAGAACTTTACTAGTCAGCCTTCCCTTTTCAGCTCTCAAAGGGAATGAGGAAAGTTGTAATGCGAAGAATTTGGGGTTTATATTCAGACAAGGTCACATGACTTAATTTCTCTGAGCCTCAGAATCTCCATCCTAAAATGGGAGCAATAAAGCCTTTCAGGAAATTCATGTGAGGTTTAAATGGAATAATCAAGAGGGTTTAGAATTGTGCCTGGTCTGTGATAGCTGCTCAGTATATAGGTGCTCGGCTCTTGGAGTTTGCCAAGAAAAGGGATAGAAGAGCCTATACTACTTGTTTATTGTTTCCTAAGTAGCCACTTTTATCTTTAAAATACTTGTCACAAGTCTTCTTTTCTATAAATCTCTCTAATGAAATGGAAATTATCCTTCACAACTAGGAAACTAGCTACATACAGATACGCACAGGTACACATATTCTGCTGCTCTCCTAATGAGTTAAGAAAATATAATATTTATGCATACATTTCCCCCGTAGCTATATGGATTTTATGTATATATGTATGTATATGCATACATATATCTCCTACAGCCATTTAGAATACAACTTCTTTAAAAACAATGGATCTTATGCTGGTTTAATTCTCTTTAGTTCCTAAGTTTATGAGAACACTTCAGAAACACTAATGTGGCTGCTTTTTGTTGAAATAAGAGTTTCACTCACCAGTGACTCATCCCTTGAATGTTTCATATTCTCAGCATTTTTTTTTACCCAATTCTCATGTTTCTTCCATGCATTTGTCTTTATATTTGCATTGTCTTGTAATTTGAATATTTTTATTTGAGATTATTTGGCCTATGTCAGGTATTCTTCTCTATGGTCCCCAGGGTGTTGTATCTTGTTTTTAACTTCTTCTCTCTCCTTGCTCTCTTTTTATCAGATGTCATCCATTGTGCCTCACTATTTTACCCTTGGGTGTTTCAATTATGCATGAATGAGATCTGCCTCACAGTTGCACGTTTCCATTTTCTGTCTAAATAACTGCACACAAGAATGAAAGTCTATGTTGAACTTGAGAGGCTCCTAGCTGGTCGCAGGTTTCATTTGAGCACACTCTCGTCCTTTCTTTTAGTAGCAATTTTAGGGTTGCGTTTAAACCAGCTCTCCCCGCATTCACCCTGCTGTTGGCATTGCCCAAGCTTTTGCATCCAGCTGTCTCCAGCCTGAGCGTCGATATTCCAGATATTCCAGAAATGCCACTTACTTTCTCTAAGAGTCTTACCTCAATTAATAGTGTTTCAGCAGTAACAATAAACCACTATTCCTCTATTAAGCCCATGGTTTAAATCAGTTGGAATTTCTCGGGATTTTAAACTTACCACGTTTTTGAGGAGCTAGGAAAGAAAAGAATTGAAAACATCATCTTAGCATTAGAAGGTGTGTGTGCCTAAAGCAGATAGAGAAGAGCAAAAAAAGGATGATTGGTTAGCTTGGTTTCCTTTTATGAATCATCAGTCTGGCCATCAATATAAGCTCTCAGCTCTCCCAGCTTGCTCCTGTCATAGAACTCACCACTTTTTAATACTTAACTGTCTTGCGCTTTTTTGACCGTCTTCATTGCCCAGTGCAATGCCTGACTCATAAAGGAAACTCAGTGAATGCACAAATGAATCACAAAATGTTACAACTGTGACAATAAAAAGAATTATTATGCTATGCATTTTAGGTATACATGTAAATTAGTAAAGTAAATCTGAAGTAGTCAATATAAACAACCGACCTACAAAATTCATAGCTTTGTAACTAGAACAATTTTAGGTGGTATTTTTCCTGAGCACTACTCTTATAGTTAATCCTTTGAATCCTTTGAATGATTTTAAATATATCTGTGCCATCTTTATATAGGAAGGGTTCTTTATTATTAATACAGTCAGAGTCACATGCATAGAGAAACAGAATACAGAGGAACTCATGCTGTGAGTAAACAAGGTGAATCATGCCACATTTACTCAGAGTAATACCAGCCCTGTTAATGGTTTAATTCCCCTCACTCTGCAGAGCCCCAGACACTGGCCAGTGTTGTATAAACCATCCTTAGAGCCAATCAATAGAGTATCGTCTAGGCTTCTCTAATAGTCTCATTTAGATGAAAAGCAAGCGCTGTGCATGGAACTGTGTGTAGTTTCCTGAGTTGTTCTAGCTCCATCTCCTTAAAGGAGAACATCTTTAACAACTAACTTCAAGTCCAGCACTCAAGTGGATTTCATAAGACCGAAAATTTCAAATATTTTTTTAAAGAATGAACAGAACCAATATAGAGCTGCAAACTTTTTATTGCCAAGTGAGGCCATTAAACACCCTTCCCCCTAATTTCTCACTATTAATTGTTGCCATTGTAAAAGAAAAGAAAATGATAACAAATAAATAAATACATACATACATACATACATACATACATATATACATACATACATACATACATACAATTTAAAAAGTTTTAAAATAGGGAATGATACATTCCAGCAGTTTTATAAGTGGAAGTGATCTTTTTTTTTTTTTTTTATAAAGTTTGGATCCTGAGGTTGATGACTCAGCCCCCACCTCATCCTCTTTGAGAAGTCTTGCCAGGTCTGTGTTGATGAGCTCACAGCCACTGATGTTCAGTCCAGGGGGCCACTTGGCAGCTGTGTAGATTTTTACTGTTTCTTTAAATAATCAAATAAAAGTCTGTGTCTGTTCCTGAAGAGTACCTTAAAAACCCACTCAACCAGTATCAGAATAACCCTCCTGTCCTATAGAAGCCCATGTACAACATCACCAAGAAAAAAAAAAAAAACACCCTAGGATATTGAAGTGTGTGGGAAAACCAATGGAAAACTGCGTTTTGCTCACCTACCAGCTGAATCTTTTAGGAGGCTTCATTGTCCTTCAGTGTGGTCAATAATTGCCCTTGAGTACACATTTTCGAGGATAATAAGCAAAAATGTTCATCTGTGATATGATCAGCAGTGCTTGAAATGGGAGGGCATGATGAGAAGCAAAGTAAATACAAATCAACAAATATATGACTTTAGAAAAAACAACGTTGTCCCTCTAGGGAACTTAATAAAACAAAAACAAAAACAAAACAATTAACCAGCTCAAACAAAGCCTGGGTATAAGGGACATGATTATTAGTTAAACCATCCTTATGAAATGTACAGAGCTATGTGCTATTAGATAGATAATTCATGTGCAATTTTATTATCTCTCAAGGTTTAATTAAATATTTGCCTTTTGGCTAATCAACAACAATTAATAAGAGATGCTTATATCCATACAATTTATAAGAAGTGTGGACATGGCCTTCACTGGAATTTTAGTGGTATTCTTGATAAAAGTCACACAAGTCAGAATTAAGAACCTTTATAATAGAGTTCTCTAGAGAAAGAGAACCCATAGGGTATTTGTGTTGGGAAGGGGGTGGGAGAGAGAGACAAAAAGACAGATTTATTTTAAGGACTTGGCTCCTGCAATAATGGGAGATGGACATACAGGCCAGCAAACTGCAGACCCAGGGAAGACCTGACACTGCAGCTAAAGTCCTGAGGCAGTCTGGAGGCAGAAATTTTTCTTCCTCTGGGGATTTCAGTCTTTTCACTTATCTGCTTCACTCAATGTAAACGTTAATCTCATCTAAAAAATACATTCACAGCAATATGTGGACTGGGGTTTGACCAAATATCTGAGTATTGTAGCTTAGCCAAGTTGACACATAAAATTAATCAGCACAACCCTGGAAAGAAAAAAATATATATACATTTATTTTAAAATGGAAGGCTTGAAATGGATGAAAAAGTAAATATAATAAATACTTGATAAATTTTCTTTTCAAATACCACACTTCTCAGCATTGAACAAGGAGGAGTTTGAATGGATTGAAAAGAAATAAGCTATAATGAGTAACTGAACTGGAATCATCTGCATCTTAAGAATTCCCTTGTGTTTTATGTATGGATATGGCACCTGAAATATGCACATGTCGGATACTTTAGTTGTCACCCAACAAAGAGTAAAACTGCAAGGGAAAAGAAGGGACACTTATTAAACACATAAAGAACCAGAGTGTCATTTTTTCATAACTTGTCATAAAATAAATGATGACTTTTTGTTCCTCAACATGGTGCCACCATGTCAGAGCAATAGTTATCAATAGCAAGATAACTATTTTTATAGCCTCACTGTCCCTGCAAAATAATAATAATAAAAAAAATCAAGGAAGGAGAATCACGAATGACAATGAATTACCAGCGTGTTTTGTAACTTTGGACGGTGGTATGAGAAGAAACTTTGAGTAACCCTCTGGTGGAAATTTATTTTGCCTTAGTTTAGACTCTGATGCTTCGTTAAAAGTAATTAGTAGCAAAGAAGTCCTTCATCTACAGTCCACAATAAACCATGGTTTGGGGGAAGGAGAATAAAGCAGACCCCATACGAAATTTAACCAGAGCAGTTCTGATTTAGATATGAAGTTTATCAGAATTCATTAGAAAAAATGATCTTCCCGCTAAAGCAGGCTTGAAAAATCACTGTGAATCCTATTTCTTCATTTAAAGACATTAAAATTTTGTGAATGTCTATAAAATAAGCAGAAAATTGACGCTAAGGCAGGGCCCGGGCCACCCCTGGGCGCCTCCCCTTTAGGCAGGTCACTGTGGAGAAAGGTGGTAGTAGCCGACCGAGCCAACACAAGGCTTGGCCAGAAAAAGGTGGCTTCGTGTAACAAAACGTGTCACCCCTCCCTCCACGGACCGTAGCCCTGGCTAGGGCACCAAGGCTAGGGCACAAGGCAGACGAGGGGAAACAGGCTGGATTTCCACTCCCACTTCTCACGCCTCCCCTCAGGAGCCTTGTGCCAGGTCTGAAGCACACAGTGGCTTTGACACGGTGCCCATATTCCTGAGGGGCCTGAGTAGGTATTTAACGTTACAATGTCTGCCTGGTAAATTAAATCCAGGGTCTCTCTTTCTGCAAGTGGAGTTGATACTAAGTTACCCAACACCATCCTAGTGGATTAGTATAGTATACACCTTTTTAAGCCAAAGAATTTCAATTTAGATAGCAACACGCATTATTTGGGTGAATAATCAATTTTCTACTCTTAAATTCTGCCCATGCTTACTAGAATCTGCACCTAAAACAGTCTGGAAGGAGATACTCAGAGCTACAGGAGGTGAGCCTCCGGAAGATTTACCTTGGTGGGGGCATGAGGTGAGGTTTTTAGTTATTCCTCCTTAAGGCAGGACCTTTTGGGCGTCTTGTTCTTTTCCTCAGTCCCTCTGTCTACTGCTTTCAGGGTTAGAAAACTCCTCCTGTCCTTGCTAGCAGGGGAAACAAGCCTGAAGAAAATGACAGACAGCTGCAGGGACAGGCTGGGTCACAGGAGCTGACAGTCACTTGGAAGGATGGGAAGAAATGCTGTTAAATTTAGACCAATGGGGACACCTGGGATTGGGAGGGTGGGGTTGAGATCAAAGAGGGTCCAGCGGCCACAGAGGCGCTCACATGCACCAGGAGTGAGGCCGTGAGGCCAGGAGAGGCAGTGGGGTGGTTGAGCCACCTCAGGAAAACGCTCTCCAGGATTTGGCCCTTTGGCACTTGTGTATATTGGAGCGGGTTAAATGACAACCCTTAAGAAAAGAACTGACCGATTACCCTCAGGAGTGTATGTGCGTGTGCACTGTGTGTGTGTGTGCATGTGTGTGCAGGAACGTCACTTTTCCCCCACTCTAAAGTTCACCTGCTGCCTGGACGTGTTCAGTGCAGAGGGTGGGAAGGCCAACAGAATCACGCACAGGAGGAACTCACCAGTAGGCCCATTCTTTATTTTTGGTTGCAACTACATTTTGGGCTAAGAGGCATAGAGCCTCGATTTCATATAGTATGCTGCAGCAGATTCTGCGGGAGGCTGGCAAGTCATTCTGTTCCAGAGAAGTTATTCGGCCAGGTGGAGCTCGCTAGCTTCGCTCAGGCTCTTTGAGACTGTAGAATGAGGTGAAGTCTGCGCCCAGTACAGAGGTTAGTGTTAGCATTCGGTGACACTGGGGCTGGTTAGTCACTTTGTAGGTTTTCTGTATTCTATGCTCTCTCCCCTTTTCTGATTTTTTTGGCCATTTCATTGCTAATTAGCCACTCCCTGAAAAATAAAAGAGGAAACAAGATAAAACTCAAATCAGTGATGTTATTTCTCTCTTCCTCTGATTTAGCTGGGGGTGGGGAACTGAACGTGTTGGCTGAAAAGGCATTCTGAGGCTTATTTGTGAATTTTGATGATCCTCTTGCCTCTGAAGGAGAGATGACATGTTGCCCTTTTTGCAGTGTGGTGGAGAGAGGTCTGCTTTGTCAGAGCTGGGTGGCCTGTGTTCTGCTTCCACCTTTAGCTGGATGATCACTTTCTCTTTAGAATCAAGTTCTTCAGTTATCGCTTGGACTGGGTGTCTCCATCCGCCTAGAAAACTTCCACTTAGCCACTGACCGTGACAAAATTCACTTGCGACCAAGTCCTTACAGCTACCTAACCTCCTGGTGACCATTAGTGATCATTTTATGAGGAAGTTGGTTGAAAGTTCCGTGCAATTGTTTGGTCATAAAGCAGAGACAGAAATCCCCCCTGACTCTTGTTAATCCCTGCCCCTTCATATAATTACTGCTGCCACACCTCACTCTTCTTTTCTCAAGCACTAATCAGAAGTGGCTTCCTCCTCCATCCTCACTGGTGGGTACAGGAACTTCCCTGAATAACTCCCTCCTCTGACAGCGGTCGAATCCCCGGCTATCCAGTCCGTGTCCTGGCGTCTGTAACTTCGGGGTGTGCCAAGGCTGACTTATTCTAGCATAACGCAAATATGTATTCTAGCGTGACTCAAACATGCTATTTCTACCTTTTAAAGTGTTATTTTTTTTTCTTGAAAATTGTCCTATGTGGACTCTTTAACCAAAGAATGTGATAATGGCCCTGGATAGGAGCAGGGCCGCTGTCTCAGAGTTTTGGGGACTCACTTTCACTTTATCCTAATTTCACTCACGGTCTGCTCTGTCTTCTCACGGAACTAGAGTTCATAGTGAACTGGGTGAACAAATTGATAGGGTAAAAAAAACTTTCATAGTAAACCCTTAATGTGGTTCATTTTTATGAATAAATACCAAATGTTTACTTGCCATAGAGTAGAAACTAGAATTTTCTTGGAATGTAGATAATATGCAATATAGCTTAATTTCTCCCATGAAAAGTATTCACTATAGACAATTATTTTTATTCTCTAACAGTTGTTCACCATCTTATAAAATTTTACTTTTTCTCATTTTTTTACTTCTTATTTTTTTATAATTATTACAAAATTTACCAGGTCTGTGCCACTGGTAATGACTACCACTGGCTTCCTTCAGGTTCTCTGCAGGCAAATTCTCCTTGTTGAGCCTGAGACTAGGTCCTTTTTCTTTGACCACTTTTTCTATTCTGATTCATTCTTTTTTTTTTTTTAAACCAGAAACCCTTTGTTTTCATTCTGTCTCTGAAAAGGTATGTTGAAGTTTCTAAGGCTTTCAGACCCACACCGCATACCTGTGTCTTGAGAAATAGATGCAATGAAGGAAGTTTGATATCTTTGTAATGATAATTTAATGACTGTACTGCTTGATGTTAGAAAATTCCTCAAAGTAAAATAGTCGAAAGGAAAGGAGATTACAATGTGTGCAGTCATTAAGAGTATCTGATAGACGTGGAATGAATCGCATATTGCATCCTGAATCAAAATGTGTCCTGACTTAAGTTTAAAGCATTAGTTTAAACAATTGTGTATAGAATAAACAGTATCATGACCTAGATTTTGATTATTATCTTTCATTCAGTCTCAGAGAAGACCTTCAAACTCACTTGCCTGAGGCACTAGTGAGCACCAAGTTTTTCTCACTCATGAAAGAAAAATAACAATCACTCTGGAGAAGTGAGAATCTTACAGTAAAAATTCAGTGTGGGGTTACCTCTGTATCCTTTAACCAACCATGCCTTTGTAGACCCTTACTTTATTATTATTATTATCAATTTATTAAACTCTTTAGATATAATCCATGATACTAAAATGGCTATCATAAGTTTAATATGACTAAAGTATGAGGGAATAGTTTAAATGTATCACATTAGGTAATTTTATTTCTAACTACTAAATATAAATTGCTGTTTAAACAAGTATAACTAATGGCTAAAAGCCTGAAAGCAAATGATCACATAAAACCAGTCAAGGGTGAAGGTAGACTGGTAGAACAGGTTTGCCAGGAGTGGATCTGAGGTTCAAATGGAAACAGGGGAAGTGGGAGAGGGAAATGGGAGAGCCTGCTCCAGGCAGGAGCTGGCCCCAAAGAAGACTCCCTGGGACTGCAGTCAGCCTTGGTTTAACTGTATCTATATCATTCCCATTTTCAAAATTTCAAGCAAATACTAAGTATACATGAAACCATTATTTTATAAATGTTGATGAGCATAGCGGTAATAGCCTACTCGTGTTAATGTTAACAAAGCAAAATTCTCTATTTTCATTGGCAGAAGAGAGTTCTTATGTGTATGTAATTTTTAAGTTACATGTTATCGCTTCTCCCTCAGTGGTTTTCATCCTATTCTTATTTGTTTTTCCTACAACTAGTATTCCAGTTATTTCTAACCATATATCAGTAATGCTGAGTTCCAGACTCCGTCATTCTGCAGCTTCCTTGACATCCTCTCCCTGACGTCTCAAATTTAACATGTCAAAATAGCACCATGGATTTGCTCTCTCGCTCTGTTCCATCTAAGAAACCCAATTTTCAGCTCTCAGATGTCTCCATTTCAGTCAAGGAATCTCAATACTTCCAGCTGCGGAATCCGAATGTCTATGATTTGGTAGGCTACATTCAAATTTTTCATGACACATCTCCTTTGTCACCATACTCCATTCCTATAATCAAAGCCACCTCATCCTCTCAGCTCGATTAATGACTGCAGCTGCCTTCTGGGAAGTCTCCCTGTCCACTCCAGTCACCCACCCTTCGCAAGTAGCCAGGAAACTTTTTAACATGTCCAAATGATCACGTCACTCTCTTGCTTAAATCTCTCCAATGACTTCTAACACCTGTAATAAAATGCAACTTTCTTACCATGGCCTAAGGGTCTATGTAGTGACCCTTCCACCTCGTCGCTTACATTTTCTTCTCCACAGGGACCACTGCCCTCCGCCAAGTGTGCATCCTGGCTGTGGGCCATGTATTAGTTGTCTATGTTCTGTAACAAATTTTAAAACTTACAGTAACACATCTATTATCTCCCAGTTTTGGTGAGTCAGGTCTTAGCTGGGTCTTCTGCTAGGGTGTCACAAGGCTGCAGTGTGGGGTTTGGACAGGCCTGGGTTCTCATTTGGACTCTCAGCTGAGGAAGGATCTGCTTCCCCACTGGCATGGTTTTAAGAAGCATTCGGTTCTTCATGGCTGTGGGATTCATGGTAGCTTACATTTTACAGAGCCAGCAACTCAGAGAGAGAAAGACTAGAGTGATTCTGATAGCAAAATAGAGTCTTATACCACATTAAATAATCACAGAAGTGACAGCCCATCAGTCTTGCCATATTCTTTTGGTTAGAAGCAAGTCACAGATGTCACTCACACACAAGGGGAAGGATGAATCCTAGAAAGAGGCCATCAGAGAGAGGCACCTGAATAGTCTGCCACATGCCAGCATACCGATTCTGCTCCCACATCTGGAGCTTTGCCTGTTCTATTCCATCTATGTTCTTTCCCCAATGGGCACCTGTCTTCTCCATTATGTCATTCATTTAGGTTTCAGTTAAATATCACTCACATGGCAGCCTTCTCTAATGATCCAGACTAAACAAATATCCCCTAACACACACACACACGTGCACACACACACACACACCACTTTAATTTTATTACCTTGTTTTATCTTATTCATAGCCCTGAAATCATCTTGTTTATTATTTATTTACCGCCTCTCCTTTCTCCCATAGAATGTAATACTCAAAAGGCCCATTAGATTGTATACCTGCGTGTCTTGTTTAGCACCATATTTTTATTTTCAGCACTTGGAAGTGGTATGCAATAGCATAACTAGTAATATTGGATAAATTTAAAGTACTATTGGAATAAAGAATTGAAAGAATTGCAAGATTCCCATCTGAAATCTGAAAAAAAATCTCAAAACCTTGTTCTAAAATATCAGTCTGCTAATGTGACCAGCAAAGTGTAAAATACAGTACTCAGAAGACTGAGGTCTGAATTAAAATTTATAAGTATTTATACCTTCTTCTTTTAAAAGGATTATGAAGGAAAAAGATACAACATAAAATTTTTATTTCTGCAGTGATTTTTTCCCTAAATATACATTACTTATTTATATGAGGATTAGTTTACATAATATATATATACACACACATATATATTTATGTATATGTGATATGTCATTTTGTCAATTTTGCAGACTCTAAGCACAAAATTCTATCTTAGTTTAGATAATTCCTATGTCTTTTTAAGTTAGTAAAATAGACAGATTGCATGGCTGTAATGTTCATTGAGATAGAAAGAGACACTGAAGTAAGCTGCTCTGTTGAGTTTCATGGGAAGGCAGTCTTTGATGAAAACACCAGTTTAAATCACTTTGCAGATTTAAAGACAAATATTTTTCAGTCTACCAAGAAATAACCAGGAAGTGGAAACTGATTTACATTAACCAAAATTTTTAAAAGACTAGTTTGTATACCAGATGGCCAATTTATGTTCGAATTGGATCTGTATTTCACAAGGCAACAAATCCTGACTGTTACTCAGGATATAACTTCCTTTTTCACAGTAGAAAGCAAATCACTGAAAGCCAACTGGTGAGCACTGAATGAGGTAAGGGTCCAATATCCTTAAAAGACAACTCAGCCAGGCTCTGACCACCTGCAGGATTGTATTACTCTTGGGCTGTCCCTGGCTAGTTATCTGGAATTGACCATAGGAGTCAGCGCTGGCCTCTCAGCAGACTGCTCCAGGACACTGGAACAATTCGTCCTCATCCGCTCCCTTCTGCTGCTTTTATCAGTCATGACATTATCTCTTCTAGGCAACTTATATGTCAGTGGAATCGATTATTGGCACAGTTTTTCAAAAGTATAACTGGGTCTCTATAGCCACAAGTCCTCAGTCTCAGAGGCAACACTTTTGCAAGCCATTTCATACAATGGGCGACTTTTACAGACGCCTAGTCCACCCGGGAGAGTTGATTTTTACACCTCTCTATCGTACCTGATGACCTCTTCCTCTCGCCGCTCTCGGGCCTCTTGATACCCTCTCTTTGATACCTGTAGCCTCTTATGAATTAATGCTTTGCATTGCTTTTTACTTTATTAAATAATCATCTGCTTAGATAGTTTTGGTGGCACCAACAGAGAAAAAAATTTTTATTATGAATTTCATTAATATTTTAGAAGAATAAGCTGTTGGAAAACATCTTCAATTTTCTATCATAATTTTCAACATTTTCTCTCTGGGACAAAAGGTGATGAAGGAGAAAATAGAAATGTTGAAATAAATAATTTGGGTGTCAGATTCCCTGAAAATATTTTACTATTCATTCACTGTGTTGTTGGAACAGTGAAATGTGACACTGATGTGCTCTTCTGGAATTTATGTGTTTAATGACTTGCAGAATGAGCTCTATCTACTGAAAATGCTTACAATGGTATTTTATTTGATCTTCAGCAGCACTTCTGTCTCCATCTCATCATTCAATCTGAATGTTTTAAAAAAGGAGAGTTAATTTGGAGAATTTTCTAGGCTTATTATGTATTTCAACTTTGATACCCATTTTTGTCATTTTGGTTGTTAGAGAACAAGTAGGAATCATCAAGCAAGATCCTGTTTTTATGAAAATATGCCTCCTATGAATTCCATGCAAAATTTGGTACATAAAGTAAATATATTTTATTTGTGATAAACTCTTATTCAGTAAAAACAGCCTAGTTAGATACACATCTGTGTCTTTAAGGGTTTCTTCTTTCCACAAAACCACCTACCATTTCAAAAGCAGTTCTGGGATCAGAAGAGAGAAAGGTGTGGGACTGGGGAATAAGAAAGGAAGAATCACTGGAATATTCAGGAATTCTGGAGTCAGGAATTCTGGAGTCATTATCCTTCTGAAATTGAATAAGCTTTCCCTAAGTTTCCCTTCCAGTTGCCCAAGTCAATGCCATACTTTTCTACGTGAACTATAACACACTGCACTGTTCCAGTTGTTGGGATTGGCAAAGGGCAACCTGAGCAATGAGAGAAGCACACCAGGAGTTTTAGAAGGCCGGGAGGGGAAGCAGCAATGATTCCAGTGGTAGAATCCGGGCTGGACAGAGTGCCAAGACCATGCTGTACTTTCTTGAGAGAGGAAGTTAGTAAAAGATACACGGATGCAGGGCAAGCACAAAGATGGAAGCAGCACATTAATGAGGCGAACGATGCAGGATGCTTGGGGTGGATGATATTAGAAGGTTCAATCATAAATATAGCTTGCGAATCAAAACGATTGCTATTGTCAGCAGGTGGGGTGGTAGTCAATCAGATGACTGCCTGGTTACTAAGAGCTTCTTCTGTCCATTCTGGGTCAGGTTCAGTTAAAGTAGTCTATTCGCATAACTTCTGTCAACTTCCATGTCAGAAATCTGGTTTTTTGCAGGTCCCTGGCCATTCAGAAAAACTAGTAGACAATGTGCATTTATCACGGTGGTCTCTTCTTAGGTACAGTCTTCCATCTAGGTAAAGTGAACGTGAGGATATGCCGTTCAGTGGGAGGTTTAGCCCAGTTGGGATTCTGACCTTCTATATTACATAAAATTTTGAGGATATTTAGGAACGTTTTTAAATGTGTGGGTCAGGGTTCCTTCAAGAGCTGATCCAAAGAGGAGGTAAATATGCTATGATTTTATTTAAAGAGATGCCTGTTTGAGGAAAAATAGGAAGGAAGATGAAGAAGGCTATGAGAACCATCAGAGTGTAATGCAATTCCAACTCTAAAATAAAAGGGAGAGAGAAATTAAGTGGAATGCCCTAGTCTAATAGAAGGTTTGGGGAAACCATTGGTGAATCCTTAAGATAAACTGGGCCTTTAGAGGAGCCCAGTGTCTCTTGGGAATGGGTTTGCATAGAACCCCTGCTGTACTGTCATTGGTTGGGTGTGACCCATGAGAAACATGGAGCCACAGATTTCAAAACACAGGTTAATTACACTCCGGGTAGTTAGCAGTCTGTGAGGTGCATTGTCCTGGCCACTGCAACACCTAATATCTCCTCAATTATTTGATTAGCCCAGAATAAACACAAAGATGTTACTGCTAAAATTGTTCATCAAACCACTAAAATTATTACTTTTTAATGCTTTGATTTAAAATATCCAAAATTCTGATTTCCTATCTAGGTTATTAATTTTCATTGATCTTCTATTTTCTCTTATGTTTTCCTACGGCACTTGAAAGTTTAATAAACCACATGGATTCATAATTATCTAGTAATAAAGATATATTATCTATATCTTGAAAAGTCAATGGTCACTAAACCGACACTCATAAGATGGCTTCATCTAGATCGACCATTCTAGTCAAAGACCTGTTTCCCAGTTTTACAGATCCAGAAACATGACTGTAGCATACTCACTGGTTATCAACCTTAGTGAAGGCTTTAACCCAGAGTAACCAAATGCACACATGCTGAGACATAAACCAAATGCCAGTGCATTAATTTATAGTGAGAATATAATTTCCAAGAGAATCTAAATATTCATGTCAGTTAATTAGAACATACTTTCCATCTAGTTAGGAATCTCTACATACGGAAGAAAATTATACTTATGAGGTTGCTTGGTAAGCATGAGATCAGAGAAAAGAAAGGCAATTAAAAGCATGATTTAGGAGAAAAGCTTTGGAGTCAGATATAACAAGGTATTTTTGTAGAATGTCCTTGCAAGCAACCAATTTCACCCATAACAGTCTGATGCTTTTTAATTTTATTTTCAAATCATAACTTTATCAGTCTTCTTGAGGGTCAATCATAGTTATCCCATGTCTTGATTGCAACTAATGCTATAAATCAATATCTCAATTATAATCATGAATATACCAAATTAATAAATAGGTTATCATGTGTTCAATTTTTTATTGTGGTTGGAGCTCAAAATTTTATATTGCTGTATTGCTTTGGGGCTGGGCCCATCTTCCACAGCTCTTTACCCCTTTACTGTGGGATTCATGTGTATCAAAGCAAGCCTTGGATCTCTGCTCTCCTCTTCCACTTAGTGCAATTTACTCATTTCTCATAACATGAAATCACTTGTCAGGCACTATCCTCTCTATGAAGTCTTGTGACTGCCAAACTTCCACCCAGTCCTGGGCAGCTATGTGGTCCTTCCTCAAGGTGCTCAGTGTAATGTCATGTTTATAACATCTGTCATGTGGTATTGTGGTCATCCTCAGGACTGGAATGATTCAGGAGGGGGTGGGGAGTATTAGACATGATGGTCTGTGCTGTACCAGGTGCCTTTGGAATAACTGGTTTTACAAACTTCCTGGGGGCAGGTAACTAATGGGGCATGAATGTCTGGGAAGCCTGGGGTCAGGACCAGTGGAAAGAGTCAGATCTGTGAGTTTGAACCAGGAGCAGAGAGGATTAAGAACAGATTTGAGAGCAGGATGGGAGACAGACCGTAACGGATGGTCTAGGACTTCGGCCATGAAGAAGACAGGGACATCAGTCTAGTTTTTCTGGTGCTGGCGTAGATGGGTCACAGAGCTTGAAAGCAAAGAAACAGTTGTCTATTTAGCATGTCTATCTTTATTTCTGTGAGTTCACTGAGGACATACTGTCTATATATTCCTACCCTAGAAGATTTCCTGGCTTTTTGAAATGATGGATAGGTGGATAAATGGACAAATGGAGGGATAGATAGATGGGTGGGTGGATGGATGGATGGATGGATGGATGGATGGATGGATGGGTAGATGGTTGGACTTAGACTTTCAAATTCAATGTTTAAGATTGCTACTCCATAGTTTTTTCCACTGTTATGTCTAATTCAGCTTTTATTTATACCTTAGCTTAATAAATTGCTTGCCTGTGAAACCGTACTGGAAGTCATAATAGAATTTTATCAAAGGAGATATTTGTTCTTATTTATAACAATTTTTTTGAAAATACCATTATATTCTATATTTTTGTTTATGGATTTAGAATTCCCCTTAGATATATACAGTAGATTTTTCCTTTGGAAAATGCAAAACTTCATTTCTGAATTACATTGGAAAAATACTGATGTGCCTTGTAGTATCTTAGAATGGTGAATGGTATTTGTATACTTATAAGTACCTGGATAGAAGTGTATACAGGTATATGTTTATTATTATGTATACACACATAATTAAGGTTTCAAGAGATTTGACAATTACTAAAGTATATTATTTTGTAAAGATTCGTCTCCACTTGTAGAAAATGTTTTCATTGTAGATTTATCCATTGTACAGAGGTACAAAATAATGAGTAAAATTAACAAAGTATATATGTATATTCAAGTTCAAATGGCATTTTTCAAAATGAGAGGGTTTAGCAGTCCGAGAAAATATAGAATTGAATCATGAAGTATGAAGATGCTGAAAAAAAGGGCAAATATGTTTTAATACCAGCTGATGTTTTAAGACAGATTATGAAAGAACATTGGTTCTTTGCATACCTTTGATTTAAAAACAATGTGGTTTATATACATTGAGGGCGGGGGGGGGAACTAAAACTAGAATTAATACCTAGGAATTATACATTAGATGTTAAACAAAGTAGCTTAGGCTTTCAAGCTAGGTCCTGAAGCCTTTCCAGCTTTTTAGATGTTCATCATTTTAAGGAATCGTTTCTCAGGCCCTCAACTTTCAAATGTACTCGCCCCTAACACAGGCAAGCCTGAGCACCATGTGTGTAGGCTGCTGCTTCTCCTTTTCCACTCCTCTTTTGTTTTACAAAATCTTGCCAAAGGGACAATTTGAGAATACATACTTTGAATAGTATTGGCTGATTATATTTGATTGAATACTAAAAGCCATTTTTCTAGGTTCTTTTAACCGCAAAACACTTATGACAATTACAAGAGTGTTATACATATTGTTAAAATCTATAAAAAGGCTTTCAACTGTAAATTAAGTATAAAAATTATTACTTGCAAGCATAATAAGCAAATGGCCTTTTATTTTACCTTAGAATATCTAGTGCAATGCACTGTTTATGTAAGATCGATAATATTGACTAGGTTTCTCCACCTGATTTATTCTACAAATGGAAAATATTTAAACCTTAACAATATTTTATAGTATTTTCACCCAGGTCAAAACACATTTTTATTTGACATTACATAGAAGAATAATTTGTCTGCAATTTTTAAAACGAATTATATCAAATCTCTATGTAGCAATAGAAAAATAAATGCAATTAGGGATGCTCTTTAATGCCATTTCTTAACTGAATCCTAGTTTCAAATCACTCTAGAAATGAATAATGTTCTAAAATGTTCAGTATCAAAAGTTGACTTTATCTGTAACTAATGCCTACTAATTTGTTTTTTTAATTATTTTTTATATCATTTGTATCACCTAATAATTTCTTAATTATGGTATAAATTAGTGTTTTTTAGTAGTAAGTAATAAAATAAACTGGCTAACTTTAGAAAAATTAATTCATTAGCATGATATCTATCAGAGGGCTTCAAAATCATGGTGAAGCTGTGGACCAGACTTGGAAAGGGCTGATATCAGGGCAAATCCTAGGACTCAAAAACAGGAACTGCAGTTATGATCTCAGGGCAGGACACAGCTGTAGATGAAATCAAAGATAATAATTCAGATTGGCCTCCAAAACTCAAAAGATATGCAACTAAGCATTTTGGTTGAATGTGCAAATTTCAACACATTATTCTTTATATTGGAGTATCTATCCATCTAAGCCACCCTGAAGTGAGTCTCCTGTATTTTCATAAAATGTGTATTGTTTCTTTTGGCAAGCAACAATATACTGCCAAGGCATGGAAGGTCCCTGCTGTCCCTTGCTCTCCTGGTTCTGTTATACCTGTTGGTGCATTGATCAAGCATGATATAATACGGTGGTAAGCTAATCAAGTTCCTTGAGCACTAAATTGCAGCAAAGAACCAGAGATTAGTAATAGAATACTAAATTGGAAAATAAAAAAGCAGTGCTATCCCTGCTAGGTAAAAGCAAATTGCTTCTTTCTTTTCTTTTCTTTTTTTTTTTTTTCTGTTAATCACAATATGAGGGGATGGGGCAGTAGATGCTACAATACCAGGTTGCTCCAGCAAGAAGGCTTTCTTGCGAATAGTAGCACAATTTGAGGAATAATTAACTTTTTATTCCTCGTCTATTTTGTCCAGCAAACACAGATAATTAAATGGGAATATTCAAGGAAAATCACTCCTAGAATTTTCAAATCTGAAATTCTCCCAGAGGTACAGTTTACTCTTCGATTTACTCTTTCGATAGGGAAGTTTAGAGTTAGCTGGCAGCTGATCCTTGGTAGCTATTTGTTTATCTCCAAGGATGCCTGGAGCAATGGTACTCTCCTTTGGCCAAGATAGAAATGAAATGTATAGCTAGTTATATATAATGTGCTACTTAAAGTTTGAAGTCCCCTTCAATGAGCTCTGTACCAGCTTGTCCACCATGTTTATTAAAAATACGCAGTTTCCTAATCTGTACTTCTTTTACCTGGTTACATAGGCTGGTTTTGGCTATATGACCAGTGGAGTATAAAAGATCACTTGTACATTGTTGGTGGGAGTATAAATTGATACAGCCATTATGGAGAAGAAAACTGAGGTTCCTCAAAAATACATAACCACCATAACACTAACATTCTCACTCCTGGGTATATAACTAAAGTGTTCTTCAGTGGATGAATAGATAAAGAAAAAAAGAAAATGTGATGTGTGTGTGTGTGTGTGTGTGTGTGTGTGTGTGTGTGTGTGTGTATACACACGCATACATACACACACACTCCCACCAAATAATACATAATTAATACATATACACAGACAGATAGGGAGATTCTACAAACAATGAGTTTTTAGTCTACAGCAACTCAAAACTGGATTATCTTTCCGGAGACAGAATTGGGAAAGGTATTTGTGTGCGAAAGGGAAAAGACGGTTTTGACTGCCTCAGAGGCTGAGTGAGGAAGAGGGGCAATGACTGACTTATCCGGATAAATGACTTAGTGGATTATGTGGCATCAGGTCTTGGGGGTCACAAATGCCAAAGCTGACCATTTCTCCATCAGTCCTGGGGACAACAGGGGAATGTTGCGAAATACCGAGAATGCAGGGCCACGAAGGAACCGACTCCGGGCGGCAGATTTTCGAGGCTCTGGGATGAGGGGAGCTCCTTCCTGCAAGCGGGTCCGCCTCCCTTCGAAAAGCGGGCTCGTTTGAAAGCGCCGGCTGGGCCCGGAGCCCCGCCCAGCCCTCCGTAGGCTCCGCCCCCGCGCCTGAGGGGTCTGGGAGCTGCCCAATCGCGAGCGCCGGTTCAGCCTCGCCCCGCCCCTCAGCCCGCCCTCCGGCCCCGCCCACTCCGTCTCCCTGGAGACGCTCCCGCGTCTCGGCTCCCAGCGGAGGCCGAGCAGGTGCCGCCGTCACCGCGGGAGGCGGGGGCCGCACAGCGCCCGGCACCTGCCTCCGGTGCGGGACTCACGTCGGAAGAACGGACAACCAGAGTGGTTCCCCGGGCCGGCCCGCCCAGGTTCGTGATGCTGGCACGAGGCTCGGGGCAGGACCCGACCCCCCCCCACACACACACACAGCCCTTCCCCATCAGCCCGTAGATCCAGGCTCCAGCCCCTTCAGCGGAGGCCTTCGCCCTCTCAAGGCAGGAAGAGACGTAGGAGCAGGGAAAGGCGCTCTTCTCCTCCCCAGTTCACCTGCCCCTCCGAGGGCAGTGGGAAGATAGACGAAGACATAAATCATTAGGGTTAGAACTAGGTAGGAGCAGGAAGGGAACTGAGATGCCCTCGGTGTGAGTGGGGATAACTCAATCTCTCATAAATTTAAGAAATCACGTTGTTATCCTTACTGTCACATGGTATTGGAATATATGGATATTTATACACATTTCAGGTATATCGGCGTTTTATTGAATTAGTGATTAATTTCTCCCGTAGAGTCTATACTTTTTTTCCCCCCTAAAGTTCCTCTAAACACATACTATGTACTTAGTATTTGTTGTATGAATAAATCTTATGACATGGGGAGGGGATAGGAGTTATTCTATTAATTAATTTTGCACTTTTTTGTCTTCTCTCCTTTGCTCTTCTTTGCTTCCTGTTTTTCAGGCTGAAGTCTGTAAGCCTGGAAAGACCTTCAGCAGTAGTCTCCAAATGTAAGTCAAGTGAATCACGGCCTGCCTTCAGACACTTTTCCCCATTTATATTTCATTTAACTATCAGTAAATTCAGTTGGTAAGAAATGTGTGGGAACTCTATTTTATTTAACGACTTATCTGATTATCTACCATGGAGTGCTAGAAATGTCCAAAAATTATGATACAAGTATAAACATTTAGTGACCCTTTTAAGGATCTTTATGTGAATTTTAAAACAATTGTGTTAGGAGTATAATTATATACAGTTCTGCAGTTTTCTTTAAACTTTCATAGTAAGAGCTTGAAAAGTTCTAATTCTTTTCAATGATTTTGTTGGTGATAGTAAAATCAGATTTGTTTTGAATTCTCTTGATAACAAGTAATAAATTTGCTTGCTGTAGTTTATTGGCTTTATTTCTTATATCTCAGCTTTTACCCTGAAGTGACTGAATTCTGCAGATAGTGGTCAGCCTCAGACATAGTCACTCCCCAGTAGCCTCTGTCTACATAGCACTCCCCTTCCTTTGTGTTTTCTGATGAGGGTTTCTCAGGGGATAGTGGGCATGAGGGTTACTCTTTGAAGAATTTTACTTGGGGGCCAGAGACTTAAACTTACACCAAGGGACACATTCAGCCTGACCTAGCACTCTCAAACCTTTCATCCTGTATTTTTCCATTCTCATTTGTCTTTGCATGTGGGGGCCAAATTTAGAGACTAAATACAACCCAGACAAGAGCCAACCAGCAGATCAAAGAATCCACCAAATCTCTTCTGAATACCAACAGGGGAATGACTTCAGGCAGCCTTTTGATCTTTGTCTCAGCCCAGCCAGTGTTGCCACATGCAGCACTGCCCACTTTCTGGCACTGGGGGAGCTGCCTCTGGGTCCTCCTAACAGACTGCTGCACCCCTCCGTTCCTGGGGCCAAGCTTGTTTTGGTACCAACCAGAGAAGTAGCTCTCATTTTCCTTCTCCCTTACTCACCTGGATCTGGACCACTGCCCTTCCTGCAGTGGCATCCATCTTGTGTGGTTTCTTCTGTGGTCTTCAGCTGGGAGAACCCGATGCAGTTCCATCGTTAAGGATGTGTTCCACTTCCATGTCAGCTCTTGCTTAGTCCATTCATTATGGGTAGAGCTCACCTCGGAGCTAGGCACACTGTCTGGACAACACCGGAAAAATAATACAGCTTATTTTAGCAAGGAGCAAAAGGCTTTCTTCACACTACAGGTATAATTTAAACCTGAAATAACTGGCCCTAAGCATGCTTGCATTTTTTTTTCTCACTTATTTTCCTTTTGGTGCTTCTGTATGCTAGAATACAGCTACTTTCTACTTGAAGAAAATTCAGCAGAAATAGACTGAACTTATGAAAGAAACAGTGATTACTTAGATCAGAAAATAATTTGTTACAGGATCCTTTTAAATACTTGATGCATTTCAGATGTTATGTGTGCAAAACTTCAGCAGACACATTATCTATTGTGTAAAACAAAATACCCTTATGTGGCCATGGATTGTGAAAAGCAAAACCCCTTTCCCAACAGGTATAGCCAAGGTGGGACGTGGAGTTTAGAGTAGGGAGGGAGCCTGCTCAACTTTTACCCTAACTCTGACCTTAAGCTTCTCAATATAGATTGGTTGAGGAATATTCTTCCCAGCATACAGTTAATAACTTCGCTTTTACTTTATCATTCTATTCTGACCACCCCCCCCCCCATTCGGAGTTCGTGCCTTCAGGCTTGCCAGCAGGTCTTGCACTACTTACGTTCAACTAAATTTAAGAATTAAGGTGCTCCTGCTGCTAATGTTCTCAGATCAGAAAAGAGCAAAATGAAGGAACTGGCAGCTGAAACTTTAATGCTAAGAAACACTGACTCAAGTTTTAGGGGGAAAAAAAAAACTGTCCATCTGTGTGACAATGACAAGACATTCCTCTCCATGTATATTTGCATTTGGTTTCATTAGATGTTTGTATTTTCTAGCAAAAATGATCTATACCAAGTAAACATCAAACAGGATACATTTTATATCACATACTGGCAGCCTAGCTTTTTTTTGGAGAGGGGCTTATGCCCTATTTGATGGGATATAGTGGCGGGATCAGAGCTTCTGGGGCCTGGTCCCACTGTCTCTAAGTAGCCTGGTCTTCCTGGTATTTGGAAAAATTACAAGTAATTTCCTCATTTCAAAACACTATTATGCAGAGATCACTTCTGCCCTAAAGCACTTGGTAAGCAAAGCGGGGTCTCCAAACACAGTCCTAATTCATAAAGGACGGAATACCCCGACTGAGGCAAGTACAGTCTTTGTTTTATTCTCTCCCTTTTCAAAATCCACCAGAGCTGGAAAGATTAGGGTTAAGAAACTAAGATGGCCCTGATTTGCTCAGTAACATCAGAGGCCTGAACATTGGGTCTTCACAACTTCCATGAAGTAGGTTCATGAGCGCTCCAACCCTATGTTGGTCGAAACTTCCACCACATGTTCTGCATGAGGCTGCTGTTCAGTAAGTTATGGTTATCCAAGGAACTCAACTAGTTAATGTAACTTCTGATCAGAAAAGTAGATTTTTTAAATTACATAAGAATTTAGTTACTATATATGAAGTTATAAGTATAATACAATATGTTTCTCATGTTCTTGGAGGAGAGGACTGACGTTTGCTGTTTAGACTGTGTGCTTTAAAACCATAACTATATAAAAAGAGATGGATATTATGTTTCATGGGTCATATCATGGCCTGATGATCTATCTGGGTGATATTAGGGTTTTATTAGATCTAAAACAAGACACTGATCTGCATTAGGATTTTCTCATTAATTATGTGAAAAATTATTTTCAGGCTACGTAGTAATCCATTTTTAGAATATAAGACTTTCTATTGCTAGACTTAATTTCAAAGGATTTTTTTTTTTTTTACCTCTCCCACCACCACCAACACCACATCCTCCAGCCCACCCCTGCTATGGCTTGTGGCACACAGGAATATCATGTTTCTCATCCACAGGTAGCTCTACCTCAGGTCTGACAATGTCTCTCCACCTCCACCTCCACATAAACCACCATTCTCACCCAGATTTCACAGCAAGCTCCCAGCTGTTCTCTCTGATGTCTGCCTTTCCATCCCCTATGGTCTAAGTTTAAACGAGAAGCCAGAGTGACTCTTAAAATTCTTATTTCAGTCAGAATAAAAGTCACCGTTTTCACAGTTTTCAAGACCCTATATTGTTGGAACACAAAATTTCATCTAACAACTCTGACTTTATCTCCTTACACTCTTATTTATCCCCTGCTACTGGTGAGCACTTGGGTACTTCCTAGATCCTTGCTTTATTTTTTGTTCTAGGCCTTATCACCATCTGATGTTCTACATATTTAGCTTATTTGTGTATTACCTGTTTTTCCCCTACATCCACCCCTATAATATCAATTCTTGAGGCCAGAGATCTTTTCTTGTTGTCCACTGTTATATCTTCAGCACCTAGAACAGTACCTGCACTAAATAGTAGCTCAATAAATATATTCAAGGCCAAGATTGATGGTGTTTACCCTAGGTCACACAATAAATCCTGGAGGTAAGTGATTTATAACCAAAAAATAAAAAAAGAAAAAGAAAAAGAAAGAAAAAGAAAAAAGAAAAAAAAAAAGCCTTCTTGTTGCTTGGTGGGGCTAAGGGTAGAGGTCAAAACTGATGGGCATAGTGCTGGTGGAATCAAGAGACTCTGACTTTTTGCATCTGAAAGCCCTTGCAACATGTGACAGTTTTTTTCCATTCTAAGTCTGCTGACATTATCCCCACACTTCTTTTTCTTTGAGATACGGTTTAGAATACTTGATTCTATAGACCCACTTTTATTATTGTTTCCAAGATGGCCACAGTAGTATTGTCCATCGCACATTCTTCTCTTTCAATGTGACTTCCATGCGCTCGTATCAATATGTGGGTCTATGTTCAAGAGCTTTGCATCTGGGCAGGCCTGTTATTACGGCAGAAGTGATGCTACGTGACCTCCAAGGCCAGGCCTTAAAAGGAGATGCAGCTTCTACCTGGCTTTTCTTTGGGATATTTTAATCTGCTGCACAAGAAGTCTAAGGTTGTCATGCTCTAAGGAAGGCCAAGCCACATGAGCAAGACACATGTATGTATTCTGGCAGGGAGCCCCAGTTGAGGTCCCAGCTAATAGCATCAACTGCCAGATAAATGAGTGAAGACACTTACATCCCGTCACTGAGTTACCCCCAGCCTCCTGAGTCTTCCAGCAGAGGCCCCAGCCATCGTGGAGTCGAGAAAAGCCATCCTCATTGTGCCTGGTCCTAATTTCTGACTCACAAAAAGTGTGAATGATAATAAAATGATTGTTTTAAACAATCTTTTTTGAACCGCTACGTTTCGTAGAGATTCGTTACACTATTGCAGCTGTGCATCTCTCATAGCAGCTGTCTTCTTGCTGAGAATCATTCTGAACATCTATCACTTCCAAGGGAAAGTCTTTGTGAGTGACAGTTTTTAAAAGATAGTAAAATGTGAGCAATTTCAGTTATTATAACAGGAAAGCAAAGCGTGAGCGTTTGAAATCCATAGCTGTCCTAAAAATCTTCACTTTTTAATTGCAGCCATGTCTCTTAACAAAAATCATATCAATACTCCTGATTGGCTGTATTTTTAACTCATTTATCAGATTTTCTCCTTTGTGGTTAGAGATGCAGACAAGTAATAAATTGGCCAAAAACCAGATAGTAAAAGAAAATAATGAGAGAAGCAACCTGTAGAATCCACTGAGTATTTCTGAATAACAGAGCTATAGCTCTACACACAGAGGCATTTTCAGCTCAGATGACAGTCTGTGGATCAAATCATGTCTTAAAGTATTCTTTGAAAGATGTATTCTTTAAAACACCATTTCTGGTTTTTGTTGTTGTTGTTTTGTTTTTTGTAGTCCAGAATGACCACCCTACCCCCGGTGCCCATGACACGCCCAAAGCTAACATCCTTAGCCAGACAGAAGCTGCCTTGCTCCCCCCGGAGAATTTCAAGGTATGTGACCCCGGTTTTAATGTGTCTTCCTACAGAATGGATTTTTTACAGTAAGAAATGTCAGTAGCATATATCAGGGGAAAAAAATGTTCAAAAACAAAAGTGTTTTATTATATTCAGAATATTCAATTTTACTGTTTTCAAAAAGGTTGATGAACCTCATTCAAATATTAAGGATCTATTTGTTTAGCAGGTGGGTGCTCATTTGATCATTTTATTTCTCATTTCAATTCTGACATGGTTCCTGTAAAGGTTTGGAGATACATTTCCTTTTTAAAATGTGTGTGCAGAACAGAAAGCAGACATTTTAGCAGTGAACAGTATATGGCTTCTCATCCGTAAGGTCCTGAGTGCTGATTTCTGTTTCGGAGGAAGGAGCCCCTGAAAACCCTGGGACTGCAGGTGTGCCACCAAACCGCTGCTGTCTCTGAAGGGCTACAGAACTGGAGACGCGGATGAGAAACTGCAGGACAGAGAACATGATGTAGTGTGTCGTAATTATGACTAACTAAGATTGGGTTATTTAGTAATTGCATTTATAGTTATATTGATTTTTTAGTAATACACATCTTATTCATTGATAGAGATAATTTGCATATCTAGGTTTGATTATTTTCATTCTATGCACACTTTTCAATTCCTGCAAGGCATAATTATCAAAGTATTAGGAGACTAATTTGTTCTGAAGAATCATACCTTATTTTGTGTATTTCTGGGAAAGTCCAAGTCTCCTGGACCAAAATAAATACATTCAGCTAGACTATACAAATGTGATTTTTTTTTTGGATAATAGCAAATCAAATTTTCTCAAAAAATTAAAAAAAAATTGTTAACAGATGCATTATATATAATTGAGGTATAACTGATATTATATTACTGATATATATGTATGTGTATATATGTGTATGTGTGTGTATATATACACACACACTAGTATACATATTTACTTTTGAACAATGTGAACTATTCACAAAGTCTGAAAAGCTTATTCTTCCTATCTTTTTTAATGATTGAGATTACATTTTCTTTTCAACATTTGCGAAAACATAGCCAATCTCACATTCCTAAAATAAGATGGCTTTTAAAGAAAACTTTTTCTTGCATTTACTTTATTGAGGAAAACATTTGTGTAATAATTATTTAAGGCAAAGTTTTATCAACATTCTGAATAAAAACATATTTGCTTAGTTCCAAACTTAGTTCCCATGGTTATAACATGTTAATAATATGCTAATTTTTAAAAGGTTCAAGGGGGTGTGAAGAATAAACACACTGCACAAGCAATGTATTTCTCAATAAAATCTTCTTAAAAGTCACTTTGCATCTTGAACTTTTAATAACAATTTGAGTTTTATGTGTGCTTTAAAAAATGCCCAAACAGCATGTCAGAGTAAAATTTGGTAATGTTTGGAACAAAGAAATTTTGCATATTTGTATCCAGTAGATAGTCTTAGTTCAAGATTCTGTGCCAAACAGAATGTGACTTCTGTAGTTGGGTAGTTATACTGTGAATCAACGTGAGTAAAATGGAAGGTCTCATAAGATTGGAGGGGAAAACGTCATTTATTTAAAAATGCAGATTATTTTAATGTGTTTGGTGTTTTATTTGTTTACATACTAGGCTTAATATTCTCCCCTGTCTTCTTCCATTCAAGAAAATTAGCATTTTGAAATTATTAATCAATAACCTAACTCTATAGCTATTGCTGAACATTTATTAGATGTGGTATTATGCCCTGAATATTTCTGTAATCCTGGTGGCATTTTATGTTTGGTAGCTTTTCAACTTCATAAGACAGTGCTTTATTATTTTTTCTATTTCATTTAGGTCTCAATTGATCAAAGAAAAAGGTGACATAGATCATTATGTGGAGGTGAATTTCAAAGGATTGTCAAAAGAGGAGGTTGCTGCGTAAGTATAACCTCTTAAAGGTACTTTAATATAGAGTTTGTTTCTTTTGTCTTGATACTTTATTAAAATTTCAATTTTCCTGTGCAGTAACACCTTTTCATTGGACCATGGCATTTAAAAATTAAAGCTCATATTAAATAGTGATAAGTCATGTCTATTGATCTTATACATATCAAAGTCTTTAATTTTATGGCTTTCAAAATTCTCATATTTACCAAGATATTATACTATCACATTTGCCATATTTTAGTTAAGTTCATGCCTTTAACTGCTTCTTAATCTCCATTTTAAGGTGTGTTGCCTTTGTGAAGGAGAAAAAAACTTTAAAAGAAAGATTTATATTTCTTATTTTTCCTGGTGATTTTTAAAAAAATTCTTACTAATATATCTCTCCCCCCCCAATACCCACATAAATAATTAATGGATTATAGTTTATTGGTTAATTTTATTTTTATTTATTTTATTGATTATTATTATGTTTTTTTTTTTTAGTGAGGCAACCTTTGGTTGACCTCACATTGCAAGGACCTTGTCAGCTTACATTCCGTTTTTTTTATGCCTACAGCACCTGGTCTTCCTAGGTGGTCTCCCATCCAAGCACTAACCAGGCCCGACCCTGCTTAGCTTCCGAGATCAGATGGGATCAGGCTTGTTCAGGGTAGCATGGCCATACTTATTGGTTAGTTTTAAAATGATTTTAAATTATCTGGATTCATTTTTTAAAATCAGCAATGTAAACTTTGCCATTTTACTACTAGTTAGAACCTAATTTATGATGTGAGTAAAACCAGTATAAAAATTCTTGTAGGTTGGTGAGAAGTGAATAGAAGCCTAGAATAATAGCAAAACAGGTTTAATATTTCTTATCTGTAGTCTTGGTGACTCTGTTGTCGTCAGATCTTTAGATATAAGCATTGAAAAGTGGAAATCTTATAAATGCACATGCACCATAGAGAATTCACTAATAGATTTTATTAAAATATTTTGTGGAAGAAAGCTTTCAAGAGAGTTTATTGGTATTGTCTAGTACTGTGGGATTCCAATGTAAGAACATTCCTTATATTTTTGGTGTAGATTGTCATATAGTCTAAAATGCTAAGTCTCTTCATATATTTCTTTTTATTAGATATCATGTTTGTCAGTTTGCATATAACATGGTAAAACAGAATAGTTCATTCTGTCAGTAGATGCTTTATTTGACAGAGTAACAAAATTTTCTGGTAGTTGTAATCATTGTCTTCCTTGGAGCTCTTTTGATTGTCATGTGTATCTGGTACCTTTGGTTAGCTGCTATATTGATTGTTAATTTGTTAACTTTCCATGGTAACCTGTTGGATAAAATTAAAGGTCAGTATTGTCTGATGATACAATTACCTTTCAAAAGAAAAATGCACATGGTGACACTTGCATTCTGATTTGAATATAATGACATCCACATGGCCAACCCAGCTGTAATTGGCTTAAGAATTAGGACTTAAATTTGTAATTAAACTTATTCTTCACATAATTTAACAAGATGAAAATTCATAGACTTTAAATCTGCTAAGGTTTTACTCTGTACTGAAGAAAACTTTTATTTGAAACAATGCAAAACAGGCTATCCCAATGAGTATTTTCTTATTATTTTTTTCACTAAGATTACCAAATTGATTTTAAATCTATATCATACTACAGAAACCAAGTAGCACTTAGTAATTCTCAGTCCTTCAGACTGAATTCTTCTTAGAGCTTTCTGCACTGGAATACCTTTTTTAGACCAAAGCTTTTTCCCTAAGAAAGTGGATACAAATATTAGTAGGAAATAACTTGTGCTTAGCTCACTATTATGCTTTTGATTGATATACATTCTAGACCTTGCCCTAAACAGAGTAGCATTGTAAAGGAGAAAATTGGTGAATGATTTCAGCATCTCCCAGCAATACCCAGCAGGTGCCATGATGAATTATGCATATTCTGTTAGCCAAGAAATTGCTGCATAAAACTTTTTATTAGCCATTCAACTCTGAAAATGGTCAACAGGCATTTAAAGTGCCTACTTTATACCCAATACTAGATTTTTCACAGTGGGAGAGACAGCGATATTTTATTGTAAAATACTTAGCCCCATCCTTGTGTCTATTTGAGACAATAAGATCTGCGAGCAGGAAACAGGTATGGAATGAAGAGAGCTGAATGGACTGTGAGATGCAGTCTAGAGCTCTAGAGGAAGTCAGAGGATCCTAAGGCAGTGGAATGGGGCTTGCCAAGGAAGAGAAATTTTGAGTCTGGCGTCCTGTCTGGTAGCATTATAAAATGATCACAGTGGTACGTCACGAATCCTCCGCATACAAGAATATGATGGGGAGAAATTGAAGAATCAAACTTTCATTCAGTCAAAAACCATATCTAAGGTATACCCTCAAATCCCTCTCTGCCTTCTTCTTCTCTAGGATGGTGATAGATGTTGCCGTAATTACCCATTGTATGACTGATGTACATGCACTAGCTTTGATGTCCCGTAATATGTTCTTTGTCTAGTCCCATGATAACCACTCATCATCTACCTTAAAATGGACCAGCATACTTATACATGAACTTATCTCTGTGACTTGCCTCCTGCTGCGGTGGGTGGAGAGTTCTCGTGCTTGTGTAAAGATGATTCTCTCCTGGGCTGTGGATGCCGCCCTCCTCTTACTCAGTATAAGACTTTCTCCTGCACTTAAATATGTTTTCCGTGTACATCATCAATTTTTCCTTTTCCATTGGATCAATCTTACTAGCATTAATATCTACTCTGATATTTCCCTTGACTTCTAACCTCCTCCAGATTCTACCCCGCTTTTTTCGACCCTTCGCAGCAAGCAGAAGTGCTCTTTCAATATTTCTACATTCCATTCTTGCCTCAAATGACTCAATAGGATAACAGCCCCCGAACTCACTAAAATCTCTCTGTTTAGCGTGACCAGTGTCCCCCATTTGTACCATATCTAATGGCCATGTTTCTTTCCTCATTGAGCTCTCCTCGAATGTTCTGTAATTGTGGCTTCTGGGTGCCAGGTCTGTGGTTTTCCTCCAAACCCTTTGACTGTGCCGCCTCAGGCTCCTTGGCTGGCTGGCTATCTCTTTTCAAACTCTCAGTGGTGGGTTGTCCTTAGGCCCTCCACTCAAGCCACACACTCTACCTGGACCCAGTGTTATAGTGCTAAATGATGGCTATAGCTTGATGACTATCGGATTTATAAATCCAATCCTGACCTCGCCATCAAGCTCCAGATTTTTATATTCAGCTTCCTCCTTGACATATTTACTTGGATATATAATAGACATTCCAAGGTTAATATGGCCCCAAACTGGACTCTTGCTTTACCCTTACTGCCCCTCATTCCCAACTCCAAATATTTCTCCCACAGTCTTCTTCCACTACAGTAACTGGCACCAAAGCAACCTTGAATTTCACCTTGCCATCACCACCCATACCTCATCTATCTCATCAGTATACCCCATAAGATATAAGTCCAAAATATATCCTATATTCATCTACTCTTCTTCATTGCATAGCTACCATTTTTTTCTCACCAGGATTACTAGAATAATCTCCTAGTTACTCTTTTCATATCCCCTCTAAATATGCTAAAATTCAGCCACCAGATGATGTTGGAAATAATTAAATCATGATGCTCCCCTGCTTAAAACCTCCTAAGAGGTCCCCATTGCTCTTATAATAAACTCTGAACTCTTTATTATGGCCTAACGCTGTATGGGAGCTAGATGTTGCTGACCTCTCTGACCTTATCTCCCATTCTCCCCACCACTCACTCCTCTCTGCATGGCCTCATTGCTGACATTTCTTGTCATTGCAGCTATCACTTTGAAGGTGACCTCCTGAGTCTGGCACAACCTGACCTCCTAATTTAGTAGTCCTCACCCCATTCACACTTAATCCTAAATTATCTGCATCTGTCTCTGCTATAACCAGGCCCCCATCTTGTGTTGGGAGTTTATACAATTGTTTTCATCCCTAACCGAACAGACACACCACAGAAGCCAGGAGTGTGTGTGTATGTGTGCGTGTGCATGCACGCCACTGTCTCCCAGGGCCTAGACAGGCAGGGCACATGGGCAGAGCTCAGTAACTAGATGTTGAATGAACAAATAAGTGGAAAAAAAAACCAATATAAGATTAACAACACCATGAAATACGTATCCCACTCTGAATAGCCTTTGGTTACAATATTTTTAATTACAATATTGCATGGTTTGACTATTAAATCAAGGATGTTTACCTCCTCAAAAGTGTTTTATGTACCAAATAGGAGTATAATATTTGAACAAGTGACTACATAGAACAAGCTAAAGTAATTGTTCCTGGGATAGCTAAATCTAGTTGATGGGGGTTTATTTGATTTTGGAATGGGTAAAATAGTTTAAAAGCAAAGAGCTTCTGGGGTTTTTATCATCTGCATTTACAGGAGGAATTTCAGCATGCTTTATTGCTTTTTAAGGGACTGGATTATTGCTGTGCCTAATAGGTACATTTTTTTAAGACATACGTATATTGACACTTATAATTTGGTTTTCTTAGATGAGTCCTCAAATAGTTTGTTAATGGTATTTGACTAATTTTTAACAACTAAAGAAGGTCATGTTGTGTTTCTGTACTTTTTAAAATTTTGTATTACATTATCAGAATGCATTATTTTTTAAAGGATGTAAAGTATCACTTATTATCATATCATAATTGCTTTGAGTCACTAAGCAATAAAAGTTTCATTTATAGATTCAAATAAAAATTTCTGGGGGCAGTTTTTACAGCTTTAGCTATGTATATGAGGATACAAATAAACAAAATCATCAAGGGACAGAGAATTTTAATCTGCTCAATATTATTTTCTGCTTCAGACATCAAGTCCTATTACCTGGAAGAATAGCTTTAGTTCGAAACTGTGTGCATCCCTACAATATCGCGTTCTTTCAGATTACCTGAGCATTATCATTTCACTGAGTGTCACTTTGTTGGGATAATGGCGATTAGTACTCTCAGTTACCATATTCAACAAGTTTAGCTTGTAAAGAAGCAGAGAATCATTTATTCTCATATCTTTTAAAGCCTTTTTTTCTCATTTTAAATTGTATTATACTTACTCGTTTAGTCTTTTGCCAGTCTTAGGTTTTCATCTTGAATTTGTTTCAAAATTAGCTTCCAAGGGTGCTTTTACAAACTACAAGTATACTTGTTATAAGCAAATTTAACACCTGGATTTACACGATTGCCAGGAACTCAAAATCTATGTAGCAAGGTGAAGACATTTATTCAGGATATGATATAGATATAATAGGTCATATTAACTTTATGGAAATTTAGGCTCTTTCCTCTGTTTCATTTATTTTGTTTACTTTTGAATAATTTTGTGAAATTATTTTTCTCTTCAAAACATTTTGATCTTTTGTAAAATAATGTTAAATTCTGTATAGAGGTTTACAAATTAATTTATTTTGAAGAAGCCGATTGCCAGATCAATGGCTACAGGAACAGGCAGGAAAAAAGATGACTCCTTCTGAACTGACTTGAGCAACTAGGGAATGTCATGTTTGCTGCTAAATCTCTGTTACCTATGACAGTATATAGCACATAGTAGGCACTCAAACAATATTTTTAAACTAAAGCCAGCCATACTCCAGCCTGTGTACTTTCTTCTGTTTCCACCTTGAAATTTATTCTTTGCCAAAATAATAACAATGCTTAATATTTGTCAAGCACTTATTATATTTCAGATACTGCTCTAAGTGCCTTATATGTATTAATTCTTTTAATTGTAAAAAAAAAAAAAAAGTCTTTGTTAGTTCCATTTACAGCTAAGGAAATTGAAGCACAGAGATATTAAGTAACTTGCCCAAGGTCATACAGCTAATAAGTCAAAGAGCAGGAATTTGAACCTTGGCAGTCTGGGTCGAGAGCCTATTCTTTAACCATTACACCATCCTGTCTCTGAAGGTGCTCAGGTCTTCATTGAACAACATCCTCTCTCATCTCCCTGCTCTAGTGCATTGGCATTCCCTTGGCCTAGAAGGCTTTTTCTCCTTAACATTTCATAGCTAACTTTTACTTATTCTTAAACCACTCAATTATGTTAGGCAACCCTGCTAGTGTAATCCCTGGAATAAACCTACTTTAAAACCTGCCGTACCCAGAATGCCTCCCATCCTGGCACTTACAGCATGGCACTGTCATCGCTGCATTATTTCTTCTACTAGACTGTAAGCTTCAGGAGGGCTGGAGCAGTGGCTGCTTTGCTCGCTGTGCGTCTTTAGTACCCATACAGTGCTTGGCTCACAGATAAACGAATGGCGAGCCTTTTTCCTTTCATAGCCTTGTGCATGTGCCCTGCCCGAAATACCCTTCTCTTCCCCCACAAGCCTTGGGTACTTGGTAAACTCTTAGCTTCCAGCTCAGCCTGTCTCTTGCTCTGTGAGGCTCTGATTCATCCTCACCCACATGGTAGAGTTCAGAGCCCCTGCTTGAACTCTCTTTATAGCCCCTGACAATCATGTACATGTGGGTTTTTTTCCTTCTTGATTAATGTTTAACAAACTATAGATCGTGACACATTAGTGGGTAGTGGTTATGACCCACCAGTTTTGGGATCATGACCAGCATTTAAAAAATGAAAGAGAGGGTAGTAAAATAGAATAGAAAAGAGTGTTTTTGCTAAAGCTAAATATTGGGAGGCTGCCAGGTGTAATGAAATAGAGCATGAGTTCTAAAACCAAACTCCCTGGACTCCCGCTTTACTCTTACTAACAGAGTCACTGGTTAATTTTGGCAAAGTTAACCTTTCTGTGTCTCAGTTTCTTCATCTGAAAAAAAAAAAATAATTGTAATAGAGTCTGGCTCATGAAATGGTTATGAGGATTGAGTTAATATTTACAAAGAGATGAAAACAGTTTGAGTATTATCTTGCTGTGAGTTGCCATAAGCAAAAGATTCTGCTCTAGACTTAGAGTCTTTTGCAAGCAGGCACTGTGTTTCATTCTCCCTTAAGACTCTTCTGATTTACATGAAATAAATTTATTACTGACTTACCTTCTTTCTAGAAAAGCTTGAAGAAACTTAAAGTTATGTATTACACAGCTATCAGATTATAAATAGAGAAGGAAAGGTAAGTAAAGGGGAAGCATGTGAATAGGCTCCCCATTCGAGTCAGCATAGTTCCCTGGAGGGAACAGTAAGTTTCACCCTAAACTTCTGGGAAGAGAGAGGAAACAGGGAGATGTGATGTTTGATAAAGTTCTCATTACCTGATTCAGAGAAACATATCAATTCTTCAAGAGAGAGAAGCTTATCCTGATACTGAATTCCAAAAGAAAGTTATCACGTGAACTTATATAAGAAAAATGGAACAACATAATAGAACTTTGCTAATAAATAATAAAATTGCTATATAGACAGCTTGTCATAAATATTACATCTCTCAGCTAGGTTTTATTTCAGGCAAGATTGTAACAGGTAAGATATAGCTAATGAATGCTGTGTGCTAGTCTGTTTTAAGTGATCCTCACAATGATCCTGTGAAGAGTTATCCCTCCCAGAGACCAAGGCATAGAGAGATTAAATAGTTTGACCAAGGTAATCTGATGTTACACGGAAGCAGAAGCAATGAGAAAAGGAAAAATGATTCATACAGAGGAAGGAATGAATAAGCTAGAAAGAAAGCAGATCAGACATACTTCAGAAACCAGATTTCCAGACTTCTCCTGAATCCCCAGTACTGATTTGGACCTAGAACCACCTTCTGGGTTCACCTCATAAGGACCCAGTCATCCTATTTCCCTGAGCCAGACTTCCATGAAATCCCCTTACGCCTGCCTGAAACAATCTCTTACAACCAGAGTAGCTGAGGAAATAGATTGCCATACAAAGGAATTGTCTTAAAAGTTTAGTTTAGGGTTTTATCCCCTTCAAGGTCAAGATCAAAATGGGTGACTAAACACATTTCCTTCTTATAACTGAAATGACTACATAGAAGTACAAAAGATAGTACTTCACATGATGCGAAAGAAGGGAAGAAAAATGAGAGATTCCAAGATTTTCAGACATTCTCAGAAAGCAGTTGGAATATTAGCAGGGATAAAAAGTGACATCTCGTAATGATAAAAGGAGTTGGCTCTCAAGAAGACATAATCCTAAATGTTTGTGTTTCTAATGACAAAACTTCAAAATACATAAAACAAAAACTAATAAGAAGAAAAGGAGAAACAGACAAGTCCACAATTATAATTGGAGATTCTAACACTGTTCTCTCAATAATTTATAGGAAAATGAGTAAGAGTACTGAAGGCCTGAACAATATCATCAATCAACTTAAATAATTGACATTTACAGAACATTCCACCAAGCAACAGTAGAACACGCATTATTTTCAAGGGCACATGGAACATCTATCAAAGGAGATGATATTCTGAGCCATAAAACAAATTTCAATATACTTAAAAGGATTTAAATCTTACAAATTATTTTTTCTTGCAACAATAGAATTAATAGCAGGAATTAAATTAGAAATAATAGCAGGAAGATCTCTGGAAAATCTCCACAAATTTGGAAGCAGACAACATACTTCTAAAAATACTATGGACAAAGGAAAAATCACACAGCAAATTAGAAAGTATTTTGAACCGAATGAAAGAGAAAACATGTCATATCAAAATTTGTGGGACAGAGCTGAAGTAGTGCTCACAGGGAAGTTCGAAGCATTAAAATGCTTGTATTCGAAAAATGGAAATGTCCAAAATGAGCACCCTAAGCTTTCATTTTTAAAAACTAGAATAAGAAAGTAAATTAAACTGAAAGCAGAGAATAAGAAGTAGTAAAATGAGAGCAAAAAAAAAAGAGACAAAATCAATAACTAAAAACCAGTTCTCTGAAAAGATCAATAAAAATGATCAGTCTCAAGTCAGACTGATCAGAGAGAAAGAAGACACAATATACTAATTTCAGAAATGAGAGTACCCCTGAGTGTAAGTTATACAAATATAAGAATGCTAATTAGGGGGAAATAATTATGATAATAAATTCAACAACTTAAATGACTAAATTTCTTGAAAAATACCACAAGTTCACTTAAGTGGAAATAGCACAGTAGGTTTATATCATTAAAGACATTGATTCACAGTTTTAAAACTTTGCACAAAGAAAATTCCAGGCCCATATGGCCTCACCAGTGAATTCTAACCAACATGTGAGGGAGAAAAAAATGCCAATTTGGTGCATGCTCAAGAAAATAGAAAAGGAGGAAATATTTCTCAACTCATTGTATGAGACCAGAATTACCCTTCTCTCAATACCAGGAAAGGCCATTACATAAAAGGAAGACCATGGAGTAATCACCCTCATGAACAGTGATGCAAAAAGTCTTTAAAAATATTATCAGTTTCCCTGAGCTCCCATCTGGGAAGCTGGTGAACCACGCAAAGTCCCTTTCATTTGTTAGTGGCTCAAAGAATAGTCAGCCTGTGCTCTCCTGACCCACGCTCCTCAGAATGAAACCTGTAGACTGCCTGGGTTAAGAAATATAGATCTTCATTATCATAAATAAATATTCTCTGGTCCTTGGGAATATGTCACAATATAAAAGAAAAAAAAAATGAACAAAGAGAACACTCCGCCTGAGCTGAAACAAAATTTCTACAGAGAGAAGAATTTTTCAAGATTTCCAGTTTGTTTTTTTACACATGTTGTAGAAAATCTTAACATCCCCCAAAAAAGTACCTGATGCTGTGAAAGAATTTAAATACATTGAATTATTCAAAATTAAAATAAGATTGCTGGAAGTTTTTTTAATTCAAAAGAAAGGATGCAGGCAAAAGGCAAGAGTACCTCTCAACACACTGAATATAAACAGGAAAGGCAGAGATGATGTTTTGAAAGGTATGAGATACAGAACATCAGTCCAGGGGATCAATATTTACCCAAGAGAAAGAGAGAAAACAAAGAATGAATGATAATGGCGATCTAGACCTAGATCTAGATGTAGATATATAGACAGATGCAGAGATAGGACCAAGAAATGACCAAGAAAGAGAGAGCAAAAAAAAAAAAAAGTTTTAACCCACCTAGGGGAAAGGTTATCATCAAGAAATAAGGATCAGATTACCATCATAGCTGTCAGTAATAACATTTGGTTGTAGAAGAAAAAGGAGTTTCTTCAAAATATGCGGAATGATTATTTTAACTTAGAATTGATACTCAGATAAACTATTAATTAAAACAGAGCAGAAAAACAAAATCCTTTCTGATAATCTTAGGACTGAGAAACATCTCTTCCTATGTCGTCCTTCAGGACCTTTCACCCCCACCCACAAAAGGTTGCTTTGGAATCTTAAAGGAAAAAAACGAAGTGCCTAACTCAGAAGTCCAAAATAAGTGTCTGCAAAGTGTTTTAACGAATGATGTAATTAGGCACCTGAAAGACCTTGGTGATAAAGGTTTAATATCTACATGTTACACATCAAGGAGGTGATCAGGAAATTAAATTTAAGTGCATCATTTAGGTGTTCTGTTAAATGTAGAAAGGTAATATCTATATTATATTTAAAAAGTAATATAAAATATCAATGTAAAAAATTAAAACCAACAAAATTTGCAAATAGATTAGTTATTGTCAAAAGTTTCCCCTGAATTCAAATGCAACTTTATTAAATACCAAATTCCTGTGTATGTATGCACATGCATGTACATATCCATTCTGTTCCATTGATTTTCTTTTTCTTGTGTCAGTGCCACAATTTGTTGTTATTAACATAGTTAAAATATATTTTTATATCTAGCAGAGTGTTCCCCTCTTTGTTCCAAATGTCAGGTTTTTCTTGTACCTTAACTATTTCATATGAATTTTGGAATTATCAAGCATCAGGAAAATATTGAGATTTTATTGGGATTGCCTTGAATTCATGTTATTTTAAGAAAATTGGTATCATTAAAATATTGAGTTCTGCATAGAAAAGAACCCCCAGTTAGCAGTTAACGGAGAGCATAGTAACAGGGACCCCAGGCACCCCTCCACATTCCTGATTTTGTTGGAAATAGCAATGACATATCAGAGAGCATAAAGCTTTTTGCTTTGTTTTGAATAGAGAGATGCACACTGCCATGATAAAGAGTTTATTTTTTAATTTGTACTTTTCCTAGCCATGAATTAATTTTAAACATTACAAAATAATTTTCCAGCGTCTGCTGAGATAGATTTTCCAATTCTGAACTGGTCTTGAAATTCTGGCATAAACCCTACCTCTTCATTATGGTTTCAGTTTACTAGTAGTTTACTAGTTGGGGATGTGGGGGGATTTTTGCATCTAAATTATAATAATATTATCCATAATTATTATCACCATTTTTTGCTATACTTCTGGGATTGTGTAAGATGATGAACTAAAGAACTTTTCATCTTTTTCTATGCTCAGGAACATTTTGGAAGAGATGAGAATTTCTTACTTATTGAAAGTTGGTAGAACTCCCTTGTAAAACCGAAGTTTTGCTCTTTTGGTGAGAGGAGGATGAGCGAGGAGAGAGATTTTCTGGTTTATTGGTCTTCTAAGTCTTCTCGAGTCGATCTTGATGATTGATAATGGGGTATTTTTTTAGTTCGTGCCCATTGATGTAGATTTTTATATTTGTTATGATAAAGTTTAGCGTGTTTTCTAATGTTTAAATCTCTTCTCTATCTATAGACACATTCTTTATATCGTGGGGTAGTATAAAGATAATGGTAGCTAAGAACGTAGGCTCTAGAATTAGACTGCTGAAGTCAAAATTACAGCTTGACTATGCATGGGTGTATGATCTTTGACTTGTTAATTAAACCTTTTGTGCCATAGTTTCCTCATATATAAGATGAAAAGAATATTACCTATCTCATACGAAAGGTTTGTTGTGAGGTTTAAATCAGACATGTGAAGTCTTGAGAATAGCACCCAGCACATCATAAGCATACAACAAGAGTTAGCCATTACTATCATTGTACTTAGCAGCTAGGTTTCCTTTGTTATATACCTTGTACTGCTTAAGTGACCCATCTAGTTTGGTTTTACTTGATTATTCAAAGATTTGTCTTTTATCATAACCAGTTCTTTTGTTTTATGGGTCAACTTTATTCTCATTTATTAATTTATGCATTTACCCTTAATATTTCCTTTCCTGACCTTTATTTGACTTCATGCCATTGTTTATTTTGTTAGGATTTTTTCTAGCATTCTGAGTTGAAAGCTAGCTTTTTCATCTGTACCAGTTGCTCTTGTTTTCTAACAAATACATTTAAATTTGAATACTATGATGACTTCTTCCCTTGGGATTTGATATTTAGATTTTTTTTTCTTTCAGTTCTAAATATATAAAAATTTCTATGGTGGTTTCCCCTTTAGACAATGAATGAATAAACTAGAATTATATTTGTAAATTTCCAGGTGAATAGTTTTTTCTTGTGGCCTTTTTCTAAGGGAAGATTCAAGATTGAGAAGTGAATCTTTCCATGTGCTCTGTAAATGTGCCCTATATATATCAGTTTATGAAATTTCTAGTGTGTCCAGTACATGGTCAATTTTTACAAACATTCTTTGTATTTTTAAAAAATGAATATACATTTATCTTTATTTGATAGACAGTTTTATGTGGAGGGCTCCATCAGAATCTAATAATTAGATTGAACCTGTTATTTCAATCAAGTTCAACAACTTTTATTAAAATCTTTTTAACCTCTACTTTATTTGTAACTTTCTTGAAGGAGGAAAAAGCATTACCATCTATTTATCCTTATTCTGTAATTTTTATATATCTTGAAACTATATTATCAGGTATATTGTTTTCTAACTGCTGCATTTCTCAAAAAAATTATTTATGAATCTCTGATATTTTTATGTTCCTTTAATTTTATATGCCTGAATTCTATTTTGTTTGATATTAATTGTGTTACAAAAGCTTTCTTTTTGTTGGCATTTGCACTATTATATAAAAATACAAAAGAAACAAATGACTTTTACTCTGTGTCAAAGTTAAAATCCCTATATATATATCTATTTTGTATTGTTTTCTAAAAGTTTGAATTCAAGACTATTTTATCTTCTCACAAACACTCCTTTTAGTTCTCCTGATTCTTACTGATACACATATTTGATTTGATATACCCTATGCTGTTAGGATTTTTCTGAATGTTTGAGATAGCTGCAACGTAATTAATACAACTTTCAGGAAAATATGATATTTACATATAGGTATCATCTGTATATAAATCAAAACGATCAATTTATTTTTTAAATTTTTATTATTTTAGTTTTTACTAAATGTAAAAAGAAATGTATCTTCTGGAAGTTTCTCATTTATGTAGCCTGTAAGAAATCCTGGCTTCACTGTTCATATGTTCAATGCACACCTCTTTTGTAACAGTAAGTAAAGAGCATAGACTAATGAAAGGTTTCTCCACGTGGCTTAGAGTATGGTAATTGTTTTTTAAGCATTCACGTTTGAAAGGGGAAAAATGTGTTCTTAATGTACGTTTTAATATGAAGAAAATTAAAATATATTTAGTGAAGAGATGAACTATTCTGCAATAGCAACTTAAAAACCCAAAGAAATTAGGTCACCTGCTGCCCTCAAATAGACAGAACTTGACATTTCTCTTCAGTTGAGTTTACTACAGATTCCTTATCCAAGAAATATTGAATGGTAGGACAGAAAGGAGCCTAAGAATCATTTGGTTTATTTATTTTATATTTATCCAAAAAAAGAGGCAAAAGAATATAGTTAACTGTACCAAACGGACAGTTGGCAAAGAGAAGTTTTCAAAGTTACATTTTCTTCTCATGACAAAATGTCATCACCACACTAGAAGAAATGTTATAAAGAGAAATCTAAATGGAGCTTTTGTTATTTACCCTTACACTATCTTCCATTACATTGCTGAAAAGAGCATGAATAATGTTTTGTTTTCATTTTTAATTTACGTGATTTTCCTTTGTAATTTAAAACAGTTATATTTTTCTTAGGTACTTGTCATGTTTATAGCTCAATGTTCACTACTTTTCTTGCCACCATTTTAATAACTACTCAGGTATTATAAGAGAATCTGTGTTTGGAGGGAGCAATATTAGAATATATATGATAAAGCTATAGGTATAAAGAATTGATTGGTTTACTTTTCCCAAAGAAAGCTCTTCGTGCATTTGTTTAATGTGAAAGGTTTTTTCTTGAAAAGGTTAAAAAAGTTCTAATCAACTTTTGTACATTATGTAGAACTTCATTTTCTAAACTCTGCAAAAGAAAGTTTCATATTTAATGGGAAATCATGAATTATTCTATTTATTATCTACTTCCTCCTTTCAAAGACATGATCTGGATAAAAGGCGGGGTGAATAATTTCAAAAAAATACAATACATTTTTAATGGGAAGGTGCAAACTACAGATTCTCATGACTATTAGCAAATGTAGAGGAAACAGAATTTTACTTGCAAAACTCGTCAAACTCTTGCAAAGATAAAATATATGACATACTTTAGTAAAAAAAAAAAAGAGCACAATGAGCTAAAGTTTTCTTTTTAATACAACTTGTTGTTTTTACTAAGCTTTGTCTTTATATTCTCTGGCCTTACATTTTTATGAAAAGTTTGATGTTTTACTCAATTTATATGGAAAATTGATGGTTTATTTATAAAGATGAACTGAAAGAAAAATTTTAAATGATATTGTTTAAGACAAAATGTCCTAAATAATAGAATTTCAAAAATTTGGAGAGCAATCACAGAATTATGTTTCAAATAACAGTGGCTATTGTATTGTATGAAGTTTTATATAATAAACATTTTATAAATACTAATTTATACAAAAATGTAAAGTAAATGAGCTAGTGTGATCATGCTTACATGTGTTTGTAATCCATTGTTTGTAGTCATGTAGTATAAAGTTCATTTTTTATTTTTTCTCTTTTTCTTACATTTATTATCATGTTAGGATGCAGACTATAGCATAATTATACTACTTATTCATATTTCTTTTGTGTTATAACAATCCAAAAATTAAGATTATTGACAGGCTATATTTTTCAACATATTTCATTGGTTAAATAACAATATAACCAATTTAAGTTGGTTATATAATCATATTTTTTATAGTGGAAAGTTATAGTGTAAATTGAAAGAAAACAACAAGAATTAATATGATTGCCTCATTTAATGAAAGGCATTGGGACTCAAGTGTGGTACTCTGGCTTGAAAATATTTTCACTGAAAGTTCTTAAATAATCACATTCATTTTATACATTTCCATGTATGATCTTTGGCTTAAAACATTCTTTAAAAAGTTTGATTTTCTCAAGAGAGTTTGCAAGTAATGGCTGTTTATAAAAATTATATGTGTAGTTAGCTTCATAAGAAACTTTGTTCCAGTGCTTTTTCAATAAACTTCTAAATAAAAACTATTTTTAAAATGTGGTTAAATTTGAGATTTTTCAGTAAAGAAAATATATGCAACCCTAGTTGGGTAAATATTTGGTAATACTTTATATTGACTGAATAGTTTATTCATTCTTGATTGATGACAATTGCCATACTTCAAATATTTAATTAGATAGGAATCACTTGAGGAAATCATTTTTAACAGGGTATGTGAATTAAAAATTATTGTTAAAAGAATTATTTAAAGCTATTGTAAGGGCTGTAGTCTGTACCGTCTACTAAATAACCATGGCTTTTCTCTAATATTGGGTAACAATCACCAGCAAAATTTCTATGTGATTGATTAACACTTACTGATCTCACAAATAGTTACTTTATTTTGCCAAGTATCAGTTTAACATAAGTGAATCTAAGACATAGTCTTTGTTTCATTCTACGTAAATATTCCAATACCCTAAATACAATCACCTATGTTAAGTGAATTCTTGTTGTGCTGTTGAGAAAATTCTTTGCTGATCAAATTTCTTAATATGTTTTGTTGAAAGAATTATATTTGTAATAGTTCCATTTACAAAATACTATGTGGTCAACTGTCTTAGTTATTATTACCAGATTTTTTTAAATTAAAGGTTGACTTAGAGTAAATAGTTTTTCCAAATGGCATTTTTCAATCTGTGTGTACACTTGTAAAATGTTGGAAGTATTACTTTAGTTTCTGATGGATTATAAATAAATGAAAATTTGTATTTTCTAAAAATAGAAAGCAAATCTTATATGTATAACAGCATCCTCTAAAAATTCAAATTAGTGATCTTCTAATTGTTTAGAAAATCACAAAAAATTTCATTCTATAATCTTTTGGAGGCAGATTTTATTTATTTTTGTTATCAAATAAACCCAGCTATCTAATATGAATCTAAATCTAAACTGAAACCAAAATCCTGCTACATTAATACTTAAATTCTGATTTGTGGATAACATTTTTATATTGATTAGCTTTTTATTTACACAATTAAAAGTGATATGATTTATTTGGACAGTGATTCTAATAAAATTTCCAGAAGCAGTAAAAGCTAATAGATGCATGAGTTGTATTTTTTTTGCAATGAAGCTAAAATGTCATATATTTCAATCTTCATTAAGAGAGTTTTAGATAAAATTATAGCAATATATAAAGTAAACTATGGTACAATTAAAATATAGTACAATGAATATAACTTAAAATTAATTTTTTTCTTAAAGAAAATATGATTAATAAATTTTACAAAGAAAATCAAAATTGTGATAATGACTGTAATATTAACACTCCTATTTTATGATTAGCAACATCAATAGTATTACCAGAGTTATTTTGTTTATTGAAATATGTGTCAAAAGTATACATAAGCAATGATCATATTAAGTTTGTCATATGTTTATTTTTCTTTCAGGAGGTTCTGCTAAAATGTTTAGGAGAAATTAATAACTGTTAATTTTAATGATTAATTCTAATTATATCGACTGTGATAAAGAATAGATCCCTTGGTTCTTGAACATAACAAATTCTACTATTTTGAGCTATTGACTCCTAAATAGTTAAATTAAAAAATTATATAGAAGATAAACAATGGTTATCATGTTATTTATGATTAGTGAATAAACTGAGATGCAAAGTGAATGTTTTAGAGAAACCATAAATTTAAAAGTACATTTAATATAATAAAATGCCTCATTAAATGTGTGAATGTTTATTTCTAAAATATATTTCTCACTTTTCCAAACATGAGAAGTGAGTGGTTTGAAAACTGTTACTCTGTGATATATGACACCTGCCCTATTTACATTTTTAAGAGTTGAGTATTTGTTAACTGATCTCATAGACAGCTATGTGTTTTGCTGTTACCAGATGGATGAGATAGAATACCATGCATAACTTTACATTTATCTTCTTTGAGTATGACCTTATTTGCATATCAATTAAAATAATATCTGTATTAAGATGGATAATGAAAGTTATTAAATTTACATGATATGACTGCAGTTTGCTACATTTCCAGTAGATGCCCCCAGAGACCAGTCAACTCACTGGAAGTCCCTTAAATTTAGAGACTTTTTTTATATTGAAACTTTTTTCCTTGCCATATTTTGGAGTCCATGGAAAATAAAGACCTAAAAAAAAAATCAACTCTCCAATGGTTGTTGCACAAAACTGTTTAAGAATAACAATAGTATAATTTTTAACAAGAATTCATCAACACTATGACTAATCGTTTAAAAACCTAAATGTGTAAAAGTAAGAAAAATGCTTTTAATTTTTATTGTAGAAGCATTCTCCATGCTTTTAAAATAGTCATTTTAAATATAGTTAGTTATTTTCTTTCTCACTTCTCTCTATATATACTAGGGAAGTGCTATCTCTTTGTTTTAGCTTTCTTAAGGGTTGGGGGAATGGTCTTTTTAAAAAACTATAAAACATACCCAAATAACACATGATTTTTTTGTGTCTGTGCATGTATGTATAAAGAAACGGATTTTTCCACTATTTTATTATAATATAATTTCTACCTACACTGAAAAGTATGAGTAAGAATTGTGACTCACTTGATTCCATGGAAATTATTTTAACCAGAGCTATTTAAGTATTAATTTAAGAGTCGGTGTAATTATCCCGTAGGTGATTCAATAACATTTATTCCTACAGTATGAATGTGAGACTGTTATAACTGACACATAGATAACCCACTAGTGACTTATAAATATTAATTTAATGGAATAAAAGTATTAACCTGACTTTTGATTAGACATTACGTATCTTTTGAGTTTATCTTTGTCAGATTAAATAAAAATTTTATGTTCTTGTTTTAAAATATGGCTTTTTATTGAATTGCTTTTGAAATATCTTACTGAATGTGAAGCTTCACCTTGATGTAGTATTTCAGCTTGTGCTATGAAAAAATATGTTAAATATATTCATTATGTACTAGAATAGGGGATAATTCATTTTGGTTTTGAAAATCCATCTAATTACTAGTATAAATACCTATAAAGGCAGAGAAAATAAAATAAGTTTTTATATATTTATTTCATTCATTTTTTTTTATATTTGTAGAAGTGTATGCTCTTCATTCTTTTATATGTTTGTCTGAGAGTTTTCCCCATTAGACTTTACACCCTTGAGTAAGAATCACATCTGTTGAATTGGCTTTGTAAGGATGCTGCTGGTTGTCTGCTCTTCATTTTAAAGAGAGTCAGAGAATGATACCTAATCTTTTCCCCCAATCCAGCATAAATATGTATTAGCGTGGATAAAAACATTGGCTTTCAAATTAAAAAGTTATATTGTGATTATCCAGTTATGTCAAATTCCTAAACAATTGATTCAAATAAACAGAAATTGTGTGGAGGAAGAAAAGGAGAAGAAAAACTAATAATATTTGACATAATAAACACTGTGTTAAGTGGAAAAATTCAAAATTGCAGTCTAAGAAACCTGGGTGCAAATTCCAGCTCTACTCCTTACTAGCTTGTGTGGCTTTGGGCAAGTCACAGCCTCACTGAAGACATTTTTTAGCCTGTAAAAATGAAAGTAGTGCTTTGTAGAGGTATTGCGTGAGTTAGAAATGATATCAACACGGTGTCTGACACATTGTAAGTGCTCTATGTATAGTGGCTATTCGAAGTGGTCTAGGCAGAATTTTAAAATGACACAGTAACTGCATAGCTGTTTAACAGAAAGCTCCCCATTTTCCACCATCAAATTGTTTAGTTTTACCATCTGTCAGTCTACAGATTTTTTTTCTTAATCTTAGAATTTTTTAGGGAAATTTTGATATAAATTCAGAATACTTACATATAATCTTTATTGAATAATGGCTTTGAATAGTAATAAAATCCATATGAAATGTATGACTGCTGAATCCTGTTCTTAAGTCCATTCTTCTCCAGCAGCGTCCCTTAGCCCAGGGCAGCCTCAGGTACCTGCAGCAGCAAAAATCTTCCTTAGGATATAGATTTGTAGATGTCCAGCATACTGCAAATGTTACAGCTTTGCTTCTATGAATGCCATCTTCTCTGTCAGGAGAACTCTTTTCAAATTCTATTTTATCAAATCTCTCCATAAATTTTACCAGAATTTTTCATTTTCAGCCAGTATAGTGACTTCAGGTCAAGGAGGTTTTTCTTCTCCTGATACATAGAAAAAAGTGTTTTAATTTAGACTAATATTTGTTTTAATATGTAAATGAAGCCAAAGACTACTAACTTTGTGTCCAAAGGAAATAAATAAAATAATGAAGTTGCATTTTGTTTATATTTCTGTTTTTGTTTTTAAAAAATTCTTTCCATAAAGTGAATGAACTTCGGCTGTGATTTGCTGTTATGAAATATAAAACCTAAGAAATCCAAATATATTCCGTAATGGTGGAAATTAGCATACATTTTTATTTTTAGATAACCAGTTCATTTTAATAAGTGAAAAATTATTCCAGTTAAAAGCAATCATTTGAATTAACTGTAAAGGTGTAAATAGGAACCTCTTTAACAAATCACTATAATTGCACTTACCTTCAAATATTAGTAATGAGGCTTAAACAGTGACATACACATTTGTGTATATAAATGACATGTGTATATAAAATAGAGATGATAGCGGCATAGTTACATATGCATTTTAAAATATAATTCTATTTGAAATCTCTTTTGCAAAGAATGGTCTTTTAAAAATATACTAGAATCTTTAAAAATTTATGTTAGTTATATATCATGGATGTTTTGAGGCTGAAAGATGTCTTAGAAACAATTTTAGTTCAGTCCCTTCTGAATAAGTTTGTGGTCTTCACTCAGAGGCAGCAGAAACTGATTCTGACAAAATAAAGTGAAAATGATTTTTATTGAAAGGATGTTAGGGAACTAGCTGAATTTAGTGGAGAACAGGCTCAGAAGAAAAGGACAAGACAGGTGACCCTTGAATGGCTCTGGGTAGGATGGCCCTTGTCAGGATGTTGCTGCCAGGTCGCTTGAGGCCCAGCAAGTTTCTACACATTCGTGTGTCTTGCCTCAAGGTTCAAAAGCTTTGGAGAGAGGCCAGTGGCTTAATTTGGGTCACTGACCCACCTCTTGGCTGGGAAGTCTTTGAAATCAAGTCCAACCAAGAGGACACACAGTGTGGGACTGGCCCTTTCCAAAAGGACTTCGCAGTCCTGCCACCTGTGGAAGTGGAGCTTGGTGCTGGGCAGACAGACCAGATCCAACCAAAGCAGCATCATTTTCCAGGGAAGGGAAATAAAGCTCAGAGCGTGATTTTCTGCACTTCTGGACCAGTTGGGATTTAAATTGAGATGTGGCCTCCTGACTAGAGTTCATTTTTGTTTAAAGTCAATATGCTAATTTTTATTTATAATATTCTTTATTTTTGCTCCAGAATGCTTTCTTTACTCACAGGAAAACACGGTGGCAGCTAAGGCATGAACACCCAGTGCCTGTTTGGAGCAAGGTTGGATTTCTATCCCCTTGTCCTCTCAGACCTCCTGTACCACCCCCAGAGCTGCCTTTTGGGGGAACCTAAACTTGTTATCTTTCCCCATAACCATTCATCCTTCCTTAGCAAATAACAATCACTCCAAAACCTGGTTGTCATCCTAGCTCCTCCCTTCTCATCACCCCCAACATCCACTCATTCACCAAGTTATCAGTATCTTTATCGCCTAACTGTGCATTGAATCCACCTGCTTCTACTTGTCCCCCTCCTTTCCTTTACTTCTGTTGTATGGTATTCATATGTAACTGGGCACCCTTCCCAGCTGTATCTGGCAACCCTGGGGATGGCTGCTCATCAGCATTTACTCCCTGATTGTGATCCCTAGGACCTTGTGACAGCACTAAATTTGCCATTCTAGTGTTCCTGCCCCGCTTCTGTGCTAACGCAACTCCAGTTCTGTTTGGGACAATGTGCCCTAGAGCAGGCAGGATGTGTGTTTTTCCAGCCCTCTTGCAGCATGGGTGGCCACATGACAGGGTTCTGGCCAGTAGAACAAAGTGGACATCCATTAGTAGTTACAGAGGTGTTTCCCCCAGTGACCAGCAAGGGACAAGCATGAGGGGAAAAGTTAAAATGACCCTGGAGGCACGAACTTGGAACTTGCCGGTCCGCTGAACCTAGGCCAGTCACATCTTGTGCTGTGAGAAATGGAAACCTGTAGTTTGGAAGCCACTGTGAGGCTAGTTTTCTCTTACTCTTAGTGAAGTGCATTCCTAACCTATGCGGTTCTGTACAGGTGTTCATCTCTGATGTACTCGATCCCTCCTTTTCGGTCAGCGCTGGAAATGTGCTGGCCTGACGCCTTCAGTAGGTCCCCAGTGCTGCTTACTCTCAGAGCTATAGCTGCGTCCTCCTTCAGGTCCCAGTGGGCAGCCCATATAACAGCCTTTTAGCACACATCCCCTTCCCCCGGCCTCTGACCTTGTGGCAGGCATACCGCCTCACTCTCCATTAACTTTTGCAACATCCATGGAACCCACTAGACTATTATGGCGTTCCACCCAAACCACTCAGGGGCTATGGGAAATTGCAGGGGCTCTTTCTGCTCCTCTCCTGCTGAGACCTACACAGTGACTCGTGCTGTCTTTGTGTCAAGGCAGGTGGGTAGGGGAGGAGCGAGGAAATGTGGCCTTTTAGAGCATCTCTCTGCTTCCTCCATCTTCTCTTGTGTCTCAAGGGGCGGGCAGGAACAAACAAAACTCTGTTATTCTCTCTTCCCCATTTCAAATACTTTTTGTCTCATACATGGTCGTGGCTTTTGAGCTTTGGCCTAGGAATGTAGTTTCCTTATTCTCTTTATGGACCAGTCCTATAGCAGTAGGTGCCTCGTGTGAACTGCCAGATGCTTGGAGTCCAGACTTCCTACCATGGCTTTAAGGGCTCTTCATGATCTGGGTGCTGCCTTTTATTTTTTAGGTTCTCTCTCACCATGCCCCTCCTCACCGCTCTTTATGTATTTTGTTCTACACTTAGGCTGATCCACCGAGTAAGAACTTCTTGGTGGGTGGGCCTGAGCATCTCTGCTTTGCTTGCTTGTGTGTTGAACTCTGTAGGTGATGCTATTGCGTAGCCAGCAGTTGAGAACCAGTAGTTCAGGACTTCGCATTTTCTAGGTCGTTTTTACATGCATAATTTCATCTGGTTCTTAGAAGAATTCTGGGTGCTAGGCAGGACACGTATAATACACACATTTCACAGATGAGAAGAAATGAGGTCCAGGGAGATCTCACAGAACTGGAAGTTCTGACTCAGACCCAGGGTGTTCTGACTAATTCTAGGCTATTTCCATGTGATGGTGAAATTTTTATTACAAGTAGTATCACATCAGGTCAGTTGTTCTAAATACTTGTCTCCTTTTTTTTTTTTTAAGTGTAAAATAATTAACATAAATCTATATTATTTGGCCTCTGATCACTCATTTGGTAGAATAAGTGCCATCACACAGCTGCTATCCCACAGCTCTGTCTGCTTCCTGTGTGTCGGTTTTCATCATCTGAAATGATTTGTTATTTGTTTACTTATTCATTGGTTGTGTTCTCCCTAAAATACAGACTTTACAGGGCCATGGAACGTATCTGGTCTAGAACAGTGCCTGGCACTTGGTGGGAAACTCAATAGCTATTTGTTAAATAAATAAGTGGAATATTTATCACTTTTGCTTGCATGTGATTTATTATTGTTAGTAGTGAAATATTAATCTAAGAAATCACAAATGTAATTCTAACTGAAAATAATTTACAAACATGTTTAGAAATAAATTTCTAGAAACATATTCTGCATGAATGAATAAATGACTTACAGTGAAACCATTTAATATAAATTGCATTATTTTGATATTAATGAGATGTTTAATTTTTGCTTGGCTCATTGGTTACTTTGTTTTGCTCTGAGGCGAGTGTATCAAGTATTTTTGGATGTCATTTGATACTAGTGTCTGAATATTTGTGTCCCTCCAAATTCATGTTACAATCCTAATCCCCAAAAGTGTTTGTAAATGGGACTTTTGGGAGATACTTAGGTCATGAGTAGAGTCCTTGTGATTGTGAGTAGACCTTATAAAAGAGGATCCAGAGAGGTCCCTAGCCCCTTCCACCAGGTGAGGGCTCAGAAGGAGCCAACTATGAAACAAGAAGTGGGCCCTCACCAGAAGGCTGCCACACTGATGACTTGATCTTGAACTTTGAGCTTTTATAACTGTGAGCAATAATTTTTTTTTGTTGTTTATAAGTTACTCAATTGGAAGTATAAGTTACAGCAACTCAAACAGACGAAGACTTCAGTCAAGTAGCTTATTTGTCCTTATCAAAGGGAACTCAGCTCTGGAGCTGATATATTTATAATGTAATTTTATTAAAATTACTGTATTTAGATAGCTCCTGGCATCTTTCATCAAACTGAAGTTTTTCAATCATGAGTGTTTGAGGCAAAGATGGTTTTTAGTGCTTTCACTGAGGGAAGGAAAGGCAGCATGATTCAACTTTTAATTATTACAGGATAAAAACACCGCACAGATTTCAAGGATTGAAATAACCCTTCGAGTGTTCTAATTCTCATCCCCAGTTACCGGAACTCATACAAGAAGAGCGTCTGTGTGGACATGCTGCGAGATGGCTATCACAAGTCCTTCACTGAGCTCTTTGCTCTGATGGAGAAGTGGGATGCCCTGAGGGAGGCTGCGAGTGTTAGGTCCCTCTTGTGGTTGCAGAGACCTCTGGAGGAGCAGCCTGATAAGCTGGACCACTTCTACTACTACCTGACCAGGGCTGAGGTGGCCGAAAGGAAAGGTAAGTGGAGGAAGGATTGTGGGTGGCAGCGCTGCATCATCTAGAACAGCGGGTGCCAGATTGTTTCGTGTATGAATTTGAAACATTAAGACAACTTAGCACAGTTCAGCCTTGTCAGCTGAGCATATTTATGGAATAAAGGATGAGGAACGCTGACCCACAGGGTGGCCCCAGACATGGGGGTTTCCTGGTGATATTCTAAACCAGGGAAGGCAATGAATAGTACCTAATAACTTCTCCTGAACTTTCTAATATGTTAAAATCTTCTACATCATTAATTCTAAGTCTTTCCATAATTTTTCTTTTTACAGAATCTGAATTTTAACTTTTGCTAAGGAGAGACTTTCAAAAAGTACTACAACTTGAAAATTATACTCATTTTCTAGTATTCATGTAATGGAATTTGAAGGTTTTATCAATAAGTCCTACAGATTTCAATCAGAGAATTTTTTATCAGTGAATAGTGAGATACATGAAAAGCCTGCAGTCCACAGTTATGAATAAAATTGTTAATTTTCTATATTCCATCACATTATTTCTAACAAATTCCTTGTATCCTAAAATTTTCCAGATAGTCAGTGTGTTTCAGCTATTGAAGGAAATATTTTAATCTCTACTGTAATTATACTGATACTATTGTCATAAGTATTTCTTAGTTACGTATTAGAAATCTGTCATTTTATGAAATCAAAGAAAGAAAGGAAATCCTAGAACTTGACACATAAATTTGGTGTTATAAATTATTTTTTCTTCATTGTTTTACATGAGAATACCAGTTCCAAAAAGAGTAGCTCAGGCCCCAGCGTGGCAATGTCTGCATTTCAATTTCGGGTCTTTCTATGAGAAAATGGAGTATTAGGCAAATGTTACTTGATGCTACCGTGGGGAGAATCGATGAGGACATGGAAGCAGCATCAGAAGTGTAGAGAAGTCTTTCAGCCTCTATGGTAGAGTCAATACATATTTCCCATCAGATTGTGAACTGACTTACAAATATGAAGTATTCAAAAATCCTTACACCACCTCAAGTGTACTAGGATGTGTGTGTGAGTGTGTGTGTGTGTGCGCGTGCATGGAAATAGGCAGTGATTATTGTATTACGAAAAGTATTTAACTGCAGTGTTGACTTTACAAAGAGTTCTTTGGTGAATTTTAAAAAGTGATTTACATATTAATTTATTAAAAATTAACTGTTATAAGTGAAAAATGCTATTGTAAAATCCTGCATTCTAGTATCAGTACCAAATTCTGTAGTGATATTTACACTGCAAATAGAATCAATCAAGATAAAGTTTGCCCAGTAGTGATTTTTTTTTCAAGTTGAATTATCATATTCCCTAAATGTTTTAAATAGAGACTATGAGTAGAATAAATCTGAGACATATATACAACTTGCCATAAAGTGTCATAAATATAAGAAACTTGCATTTTGTAATTATAAAGAAACTAAATAGTATATTTTAAGGTAGAAAACATTTTAATTTATAATCTTTTATTAAAGAAAAGTAACTACACATAAATAAAAATGTTTCTTCCATTCCAAAAATTAACAAAGTCCAAATAGTCCAAATGGTCTAACTAATGAAACCAAATATTTTGTTTACTGAGTGGATTATCATATATTCATAGTAACCAAGGTTGTATTTGTTAAATGGAACTAAATTATATCTTATTCAGAATGACTGTTTTTTAGGGTTATCTCCTTGAAAATGCAGTAGCTTTTGTATGTTTGAAATACAGAAAATTAAAATCATTGCAATAAGTGTTACTGGAAATACTTCAGTTGAGAAGCATTTTAATATTCTTTTTAAATTTTTATATACTTTTTTCACATTTAACACATGAACTTTTTTAGGAAACTGTGATTTAAGAATGTCCTAGAAAGTGGGATAGGAGCTATGCACATTCACTCTTATTATCTTGAATTAATCATGAATCTTAAAACACACACACACACACACACGCACACACACACACTCTTCATCTGGAATACAGAAATCTGTTAATAGTGTCTCAAGATTCTATCCCACTAACAATAGTCATCTCTGGTCAGTTCTATCTCTTGAGACTTACAGAGCAGGAACCTGGAGTTATTTAGATCACTTTATAAAAATTTTTCTTTGTTTATTTTATAGCAAAGAAATATTTAAAATAAGCCAGTAATTTCTTTTTAGATTATTTTCCATCTGTTAAAGTGTTTCTTTGTCCCCGATAACATTTCTTGTATTACCCATTGTTGCGAATCATTTCTGTACCAGCTGTAATGTCATGATTAGGGTCTTGTGCCCCCTGGGGCTAGGGAAGAGATGACAATAATGGTAATGGGTAACTGAATCAATAGATAATTCAAACATTATTTACACTTGACTTTAAATTATTATCAAGGGTTAAGCAGCAGTTTTTTCTGGAAACATTTATTTAAGATACCCAGAGTATATTCTACTCAAGTAAAGTCCCACAGGATGTTTATAAGTTTTATGTAAAGCAAAACAGAAATAAAATTGTCTGGTAAAGTAAGTTTGAAAAGCATAATATTAATTAAAATTTATGTTAAGTAGGTTGTTTTATTGCAGGACTTATCAGAACCTTTAACTTGTAAATGTACATTGTGAGTTCACTAAAAGAGGAAATTAGCAAGAGAATTTCCCAATTCATTTTGTCATGAAATCGTCTTTTTAGGTAACATAGTGAATACTGATCTAAATAATAAGCCAACAACAAAATTGATTTTCATCTTATAAATATACCTGGTGACAATTCAAGTACATGGTCTACAATCAGGGATTAAAGGCTGCTTAGAATACATAGGGTACAGACCGTATATTTTAGATTGTACAAAGATTAAAAGCTTGAATATGTACCTTTATACTTAATACCATGAATAGTACTGCATTTTTCCATAGAAAAATAGCTTGGCTAACAAATAGTCTTTAACTATGGAATCTTGACAGTTTATATAACTCATTCTAAAAACACACAGACAAACAAACAAAAACCTTTGTTTATTAAATGTTGGAAATATTCTATTAAGGTTTAAGTACTGAAACACAGAAAAATTATTTCAGCATTGCATTTATTTTTAAAAGCTCTTTATATAATTTTTTTAATGGAAGATATGAAATATTTTACTTACAGCCTTTGAAAAATAGCTCTAATCACTAAATCTGACAAGGAATATAAAATATTACAAAACAGACTTTAGTGTCTATGTGACATTAGGTAGCAGGTTCAGAATGGAAAGATAAAACACAGGAGAAGTCAGCTCTGAGATGAGAGTATTTGTTTTTTTTTTTTTAAGTAAATAAGTTAGGTTATTCTCTACTTTTCACCTAAGCTGTTGCCTATTATAAATAGCCTTAAAAAAAGCTGAATGGCTCTCCAGAATCCTTAGTTCCTTCAAAAGTAGGGAGACAGTGAAAGAGCTATTATGGGGTCATTTTATAAACTATATGAATATCTAACCAATGTACTATACACTAAAAACTAATAATGAGATAAAATTTTAAAAAATAGGGAGGCAGAAAGATCTATTTTGTATTGCTTTAACTTTTAGGTATAAAACTTATTTTGAGGTAAATCTTAATTTCCTATGGAATTATGAAGCAGTAGTGTATGTAAAGGAATGACTTAGGATTTAGAAATTTCTCTTGAAATGCTGGAGTAACTTAAGTATAGTTCTTGAAAGTTATCCTTTGTTGTAGTCAGCTTAGTTTCAATTTTTCTAAGCTTTTTTATTTTAATCTTGTTAGTGGGCAATAGTAAATATTTTCCATAATTGTAATCTTTTCAGGAATATATTGGTTGTCTTCTGATAGTGAACACTTAGTATCAGTCAATAATAATGAATTATATTTTTTAAAAAGCCTTGGAAAGGTAATCCAGAGGCTACCACATATTCACAACTATGCTTTCAGCACAAATTCAAAAAGATATAAAGACTATGAATTTGTTCAAATTCACCAATAAAGTGGAATTTGCATTACTGAAGCACAATTTAGTAACACATATACATTTTTGTTCATTTATGATTAATTACAGTGGGTTCGTAAGACTGATTCACAATGAATTAATACACTGTTGAGTACAAATAGGTCAGATGCCACTTTGGGTGGGGGGAGGAGGATTAATAAACTAACAACTAATAAACTAACAACTGAGTGAGAGGGATGACTATTATTAATGCATTTTCAGCAGAAAAAGATACTCAGAAAACAAAAGCATAGAAGTTCACTCTTTCTTAGCATCGCTGACATTTATTGCTAGAAAGTATCTGGAGCTTATTCAGTCATTCTGATCATCATTTCTTATAAGCCTCTTCACTGTTTTTTCTTCTGAGTGAAAATACCTCGCTATTTTCATATTTTATCTCCTTTCTTCATTTACATTACTTCTTTGCCATAGTTAAGAAACATTGCTTTCCCTGGAATCTCTACATACTTTTAAAATCTTCAGTGGGAAAAATATTTGATGGTGCTACATACTCATCTTCCAAAAGAACTGAGCACATGGCCATGAGATATCATCCTGTCTTTTGTCTAATATAAGGTTTAGTGTTTCAAGCAAGGGTATGTCAATTTCTAAATTGTTCAAAGTTTTCGGAAAAAATATTTTTGTTGCTTTCCTCAGGTGCACAGTCTGTAATTAGCATAACTATTTTAATACCTAAAATACATTAATTTTTGCATTTTGATTTTTAGAATGGTTAACCATGCTTCTAAGGAAAAAATAGAAAATAAACATCGCTGTATTGGTTTGTCATTGAAGAGATGTGTCATGAGACATTTTTCTAACGCAGTTTGTGATGTTTTTCCCCTCTTTGAAGGATACTTCGAAGATGTCTATAACAACTTATATGCTCTGGCCTGTTACTTCAATAATTCTGAAGACAAGTGGGTAAGGAACCACTTCTACGAGCGATGTTTTCAGATTGCTCAACTGATCAAAATTGATGGTGGGAAGAAAGAAGCCGAGGCGCATGGGCACATGGGCCTTCTCTTCGAGGAGGATGGTAAGTGGCCCTTTGCCAGGCTACCTGGGGTGCTTTGGATGATCCAGAGTTCAGGCAACCAGAAAGCACATTGGGGTTGAGAAAAAGAGCTGAGGTTTTTGTATAAAAATGTAAGCTAGTGAGATTAAAAAGCAAAGGCGTGAGACTGTGGATTCACCTTCAGTGTTGCCTGCAGCCTCACCTCTGCTCGAGAGCTGTCGGCACGGATTCCCCAGCACAGCCACAGAGAGAAAGCATCTTCAGCCACCTGTCCACACACCTTTCATCCGCACCACTTTGGATTGTTTTTCCTTTCCTGGAGCCCTCTTTGTGCATTTCAACTTGATTTCTCATGTATGAAATTGGGGAAAAGGAAAGGCACACTTTGTGGTTTTCCTAGTGCCCCATGCCCCTATGTAAAAACCAAAAAATATCTCTATAACTCACACACCACCCCATCATGATTTTATAATAATATCTGAAGGAAATGTCCCTTTAAAAATAACTTCATAACTAATAATGTTATCTTAAGGCAAGCCTAAAATGACAACAAAAATTATCAGAAACATACCTTGGATATGGTAGTTTATTAAAAACAATAATTCGTAAAGATCTACGCACCCCTGTGTTCATGGCAGCCCTGTTTACATTAGCCAAGATATGGAAGCGACCTAAATGCCTATCAAGAGACGACTGGATAAAGAAGTTATGATTCATATATACAATGGACTATTACTCAGCCATTTAAAAAAAAACCGATATCTTACAAGTCACAACAACATGGATGGTCCTAGAGGTTGTGCTGAGTGAAATAAGTCAGACAGAGAAGGATAAATACTATATCATGTCATTTATATGTGGGATCTAAGGAACAAAGAACAAACTAATCAAAAACAGACTCACAAATAGAGAGGACAATCTGGTGCAGGCCAGAGGGGAGGGGTATTGGGGAGCTGGAAAAAAGGGGTGAAGGGTTAAAGAAGTACGAGTTTGTAGTGGATAGATGGTCACAGGGATGGGGAGCATGGCGTAGGGAATGCGGTCAGCAGTAATGTAGTGGCTAAGTGGAGGGCCAGGGGAGGGAAAAAGCAATCAGGGTGATTATTTCATAAACTACATAAATGTCTAACCAATGTACTGTATACTTGAAATTAATAATAAAATAAAAACATTTTTAAAGTTTACAAGTAGAAATTTAATAATCAAAATTACTTATGTGGGTAAATAATATGCAAGGAAAAGATGTGTGAAGACAAATATTTTATCATGGATAATCCTATTTCTTCAAAAAGCTGTCTCAATTTTCATAAAAGTTTTTGACTTTGGCAAAACAGTTAAATTAGAAAATACTTAGTATTTTGTAGCTGGGACTGCAAAGGACTTTGAGAAAGGGGAAAAGAGTTTTTGTCTTGCTTTCGCTTCAGAAAACCGGATATTGTAATCTACAGCATGGTAGGTGCTAGAACATGGCAGACAGATATGGAAATGATAAATATGGGAAATAGCAGAAAAGTTTAGAAAATTCAGAGAAGTGAGAGATCATACAGATCAGATTCAAGAAAAGCATGATGGAATCAGTAGGGACCAGAGGGAGGCTGGGAAGATGTGTATGATTTAGGCAGGTAAAGAAATAGAATGCTATTCTGTAAGAGAGAACTACATACACCAACAGATTAGAGGAGCTGGTAGAAGAAGCAAACTGTTTAAAGTAGAAAATGTATTTCTGAACAGTGATGAGAACTGAGTACAAAGGCAAAATAGGGGCATGCCTTCATCGTTCAGCATTTGGGCTTAAGCTTGTATCTATTCAGGATAAAGAAAGGAACGTGATATAGTGTAAGTCTGGCTGTGGTGCTCCCTGTGGGAGGAGAAAAAAGTGAAAGTGGGGATGTTTAGGAAGCTGCTGCACTAACTTAATCCTGAGGGAACCGCCAAAAAGTATTTAAGACAGTGAATTCAGGGATGTCCATTGGAATAGGATTTATAATATCTTAAAATAGGGGATTAGTTAAATGTATTAAGCAACTTCTTTGCAACAGCATTCTGTACAGTCAAGAAATTGCAAATGAGAGCAAAATTCGTTCATTCATGATATTTGTTTAGAACCTAGTTCCAGGGGATAAAACAGTGAACAAGACAGACAAAATCCTTGCCCTCGTTACTCTTAAGTTCTGCTGGGAAAAACAGATCTCAACCACTAATAGTAATATAATATGTCAAGTAGTGGGAAATCTAGGATTTAAAACAAAACAGGAAAGGGATAGATGGGGTTGCTACTTTACAAAAGGTGTTAGAAGGTGAGATGTGAGTGAAGCGTGGGAGTGAGGCTTGTGAGCATCTGGCAGGAGAGGTTGTGCAGAGAGACACTGTAAGTGCAAAGGCCCTGAGCAGGTGCATGCTGAGCTCCCCCAAAGACCAGCAAGGCCGGTGCGTCTGGGGCTCAGTGAGTAAGGTGGGCAGTGGAGGAGAGGAGCGAGAATTAGACCAGGAGGCTCGGGATCACTCTGGGGCTTGTAGGCCAAGGTCAGGACTTGGACTTTTATTCTAAGAACCCCCAAATATGTATTGATTTGAGAAAATGTCCGTGATATATTAAGTAGAAAAATACAATGTAAAATATAATTATATTTGGTGTGTACCATATGCCACGTTAACATGTGGGAATCATAGGTGATTATCAAATTATGCCCTGAAAACATATTACCTCCTATAATTTGAGTAGTTATTTTTTTTTTAACTTTTAATCTATTGTCAGAAATAGTTTTATTTTTCGATTTGTAAAAATGGAATAAGTTCTAGCTTTAGTAAAGTAAAATTGAAAGGAAAGTTCTTGCTTAAGCTTTTAAAAATTACTATTCCTATTTCACACGATGGAGTGGGTAAGTACTTTTTAAGCTTTTAAAAATTCACTTCATTTTGAGGATAAGGAAAGTAGGGCACAAAGAAGTTAAGCTGGTTCGTGGTGGAGGTAGCATTAACTCATGAGCTAGTTTCAGAGCCTGTGCTAGTAGCCACGGCTCTGTGCAAACAAAAGAATTGTTTACTTAAATTACTTTTAAGATGAGCTAACTATGAAAATTCCCAAAAATTATACACTAAAACATAATTTATTACTTTTTTGTTTCTACTGTGGGACCCCCCCCCAACAACTAAATAAAATAAAAATAGTTTTTTATTTTTTGTAATTAAAGCCATGCCATCAAATTTTATGACCTACAATAACAAATCAAATAAGCCGTTAATTACGGTCCCCCAAAAAAGTCACAAAAGAAATAAGAAATAATATTAGAAAATAAGGGCTGAAGAAGTCAGGGCAAATTGATGAAAATTGAAGAGTAGCCTCAGTGAGATTCTGATGGCTATTATAGGTATATACTCTCAATTTTTCTAAAAATTTTATTTCTGATTACTAATATGTAGCATGATTTCTTAAAATTTTTTTATTGTAAAAAAGCTGCATGACAAAATTTACCATCTTCACTCTTTCTAGGTATACACAGCAGTGGTGTTCAGTATATTCACACCATTGTGCAACCAGTCTCCGGAACTTTTTTATCTTGTGAAATTGAAACTCAAGCCTGTTAAACAACTCCTGACTTCTTTCTTCTGATTTTTAAAACATTTCTCAATGTATTTCCCTTGAGGAATTTATTCATTGCTTCTTTTATTCATTCATTCATTTATCCATTTACTTGTTCAACAAATATTGGAGCGCCTACTAATCCTGTGATTGGTAGCCATGGCTCCGTGGTTGCCCATGTCATTGTAGTGGCCGAGAGTGAGGGTGAGTTTGGGAAATGTGATTAGGGTGCTGTGAGAGCAGACCCTTGGCTTGCTCAAACTTGGATGTCCTACCATATAGCTTCATAAAATGCACCCTAATTCCATAGCAAATAGAACGTTTTGACTAGGAAATTAGTTTTGTTAGGTTATGTTGTATGGTTTTGCAACTACTTTTTGTCAGATCTGAGTTGTTTTTCTATGTCCTTAATCAGTTCACAGGCCCTAAGAATCATGCCTTTATCCACCATTGCCTGGTGGATAAAATGACTGAGTTGGTGTTGATGAAAATTCTAGAAATTGCTTTTAAGTATGTGGCAAAAGTGAGAATTGTCTGGGCAGCTTTTGGAACCCAGGGTAGAATTTTCACGAGGAGGTAGACTAGGACTATCAAGACTGTGTGGCTAGAGTGGAACAGGGACTCACCTGGCCGTAGGGTTCCTCCTGAGGTGACAGTGGGGTAGCTTCCGCACATCTGATCTGATTGGTCTGGACAAGCTAATGGAGGCCCCACGGTAACAGCTAGGCGGCAGCTGTGCTCAGGGGCAGGTGGCAGCGTTCTGATTCCAGGGGCGCCCATTCAGGTTAGAGCAGGGGACCAGCCGGCAGATGGCGAAAGGCAGGTTGTCGGGGCCCCACCAAGCAGGCTGTAGTCCAGGGCATGGCTCCAGCGTCCTCCGGGAACCGTAGAGCAAATGAACGTGGGCAGAAGTGATAGTCGCAGGGACCGGGCACCTGGGGGCGATCCGGGCCAGTGTTCAACCCACCGGCACGAAGGAGGCTCGCCTGGCCCCGAGCCTCCGGCCAGAGTCACACACAGCAGACAGGCTCTGACCCCCACCGCAGCCAACCATGCGGCCCCCTGTGCAGGGTGGCCTGGTTTTTTCCATCGACTCCAGGGCTGGCAGCCTCGTGCCTCAGGTCAGATATCTCGGCTGTAGCTGGAGTAGCAGGCACGGAGTAGTTACAGTCGTGGCAAATCAGCGGCAGCCTCTTCCGTCAGAATTGTGACCTATCGGTAAGCATCTCATCAGTCAAACAGGGCAGAAGGGCAGAGGACATTCACGCCACATCTGCGGAGCATCGGAGAAAGCTCTCCGACCCCAGAGTGGTGGATGTGCCCATCCATTCTAGGGCGGCACGCAGAGGGCCAGCAGGGCCAGATGGCAGACCGTGGGGAGAGGGGGCTTTTCGACAGACGTGAGCAGGGAAGCACTGCCCTTCCCTGGTATGGTCTGGCCACGGCGATAGCAGCAGGGTGATGTGGCAGAACCTTCACTCTGTCCTTTCCCGCCACGTCAGCACTAGTGGCTGAGTCCAGCACCAGCCCCTTCCCTGGCCTGGGCAAGGGGCTGGCGTCTAGACCTTCCAGCTGTAGCCTGACTAGGGACTGGCACACTTGGGCAGGGTCGGCCGCATCAGCATTTATAGTTGAGCAAATACCAGCACCTTTCCCTCTGCCCCTCCCAATGATTTAGAATCTGGGTCCAGACCTTGCTTTTGACCAGATTAATGGACTTAGCCCTGAGGGCTTGCAGAGGCCAGTCCCTTTTCTGAAAGGCTAGTCTGGAGGGATCAATCTTAGATAAGTTAACCCTTAATTTCTCCATTTTGTCGTTGTTGTTTTTCTGTCCTGTCTCTCCTTCCCAATTCCAATGGGTGGCTCACTCTGTTAGCAACCTATTCTATTCAACCCACATGGGCTTTGAGTCTAGAATTGCCTGTGGGGGGGGAGGAGGAGGATTAGAAACAAATATTGGTGGACAGCCCCAGGATACTGATCCCGTTCCCTGAGACAGGCAGGGGAAGACAACTGTAGGAACAGCTAGGGAGGTACACACCACCCAGTTCAGAAAGCCACCACCTGTGACGTTAGCACAGGGATTGAGTAAAGGCCAACTTGGATCTACATTATTGATCCCAAATTCTCCCAATGACTGGGGAACTTGGGAAGAAAGGCAGAGTAATCCTGGTTGGCTTGCTCAGTTCAGGTCTTAGGATTATGGCTGACATGGACACATTCTAAATAGCACATCTCAGTGTGGTTTTCCAGAGGCCAGCAGGCACCAGTAGCAGGGGAGTGTTGTAAAGACACCCAGGAATGACTCCCAGTCCCAAACTGGCTGTCCTGAAGTCGGCCACGGCACCACCAGCAGATCTCTCCATGCCGATGTTGGTCTTTCATCTACTTTTCCCAGACAGAGATTCGATCCTCTCTTACTTTAACTTGCTGGTTCCCTGACTTGCTTCCAGAAGGCTATGCCATGGGCTTGGATAGACGCCCAGTTTGCTGGGACGACTGCCATGCTAACAAGGTAATTGGTCAGCAGCGCTCACAGCAGGCCGGCTGGAGCAGCACTGCTCAGGGAGGACTCCCAGAAACAGGAGCAGTAGCAGGTGCGCGGGTCTCCCACGGCCCTTTCATTGGATGCTGTATGTTGAGGGAAGTATTGTCCAGCTCCCGGTGTGATTGGAGGCCAGACACAATAGCAATAAGACATGCAGAGCCTTGATACAAGCCTTATCCTGCCAGCTCAGCATCCACGATTTAAGGTAGCACATCCTCTCCCCTGCATGATCAGCATAGGGGAAGGAGGGAGAGGCATGGGGGCTGAGGTCTCTACCTTTGGCTGCAGCCATGGGATATAGTGATATAGCAATACAAATGGCAACATCTGTCACTCAGGCCTTCATAGCTTGGCGAGCACCAACCTCTTCCCATCAGGAAAGAGGGACTGGGGGCCAAGCCTTTGTTAAAGGTCAGAACCGACGTCCTTAAAAGCTCTGAGCCTAACTAGTTTCCTTGGAATGTTTATTAGAATCCATCTTATTTTCTATGAAACCAGCCTCACAGGGATCAGGTGCTGGTCAAGTTAACCCCACCTTTAAAATTTTTAAGTTCTGCATAAAGAAGGCCATCAACATAAAGAGATTATGGACACACAAGTCCTGTTCTTTAAGAGCTAGGACAAAGCCTGGGCCTTGAGCAAGACTCTAAGTTTCTAAAGGGGCTTCTACCTCTTGTGTTCAATAAGTTTTCAAGAACTGATCAAAGTAGAAGAGAACCAGTAGTTAAAGTAAGAGAGGATCAAACCTCAGTCCTGGAAGAATGCTTACCAGATACTAGACTTGGGCTAGGTGCGGTTCCTACTACTGACCCCCATCTCCAGGTGGAAACGGGGGTTCTACCAGCTCCGCATGGCCAGGGTGGACTGTCCACTCTGCTTGCCTTTAGATACCAGGACTAAATAGACTGTTCCTAACTGAGGGGTATAGGAAATGCAAGGAAAACAAGCATTAACTTCACAACAGCTTTTCTAGCGGCAGAGTCCACTCCGCGAAGCCCAAACCCTGTGTGTGAAGGAAATGTTGTTTTCCCTGTTCGTTAGTCTGGGCATTAGGCTGGTTGGAGGCACGGCCATATAGACAAGTTCTTACCTTTTCATATGAAGGCCTCCTGTAATGAAGCACTTAGGACTGGTCTCACACACAACCAGATCCTTCTGCCCTGTTTCCCGTCTGCCTTGGCCTCGGATTTGCCAAGGGCTGGAGGTCGCAGATGCACTTCGCTTATAACCACGTCTGTGATTCTGATTACCTCGTTGTTTGGTGAGGTGGGCGAGCCTTCTATACCCAGCCCACCGTCTCTTGTCGTGGAGTCACATGTGCTGCCCTGCTTCGTTCTGCTTCTCCAGTTTGGATAATGATGGCTCCTAGCAACCACACTGCTAAGAAAGGATCGCTTGTATACATTGCTGGTCCTTTTTTTTTTTTTTCTCATTTAAGAGAAAATTTCCAATCATGTTTATTATGGGTTGAATTGTGGACCCCACAAAGATGTTGAATTCTTAACTTTCAGTACCTGTAAGTGTGATCTCATTGACCCGGGTCTTGGCAGATGGATCAAGCTAAGATGAGGTCACTAGGGTGAGCCCTAATCCTAGGGGATCCTCATAAAAAGAAGGAAATTGGGCACAGAGACAGACACGTGCAAAGGGAGGATGATGTGAAGAAGACAGAGAGAGAACACCATCTACAAGCCAGGGAACACCTGACATTACCGAAAGCTAGGAGGGAGGCACGGAACAGATTCTCCTCCTTCACAGGCCTCAGAAGGAACTAACTCAGCTGACCCTTTGATCTCACACTTCCAGCCTCCAGAACTGTGGATTCTGCTATTTACGCCACCCAGTTTGCGGTACTTTGTTACGACAGCCCCTGGAAACGAATGCAGTGTTCAATACGGTGTCGGTGATTTTGCTTAACTAGAAAAAAGATGTTATTTCGGGGGTAAGGGGCGTAGGGAAGGAAAAATAATATTGGTGGAATGATGTGACTTGACAGATGAAGAATGTAATGTTCTTTTCTATCAAACTCTGACTTTACAAAACATTTATGGGGGAGTAGTGATGAACTAAATACTACCTAAAACAATATAAGGAGATTTTTAAAAACTCCTTAATATCTCATATAAACAATCTTAGAGTTTTGGCTCTTTCTTTCATTATAAATGTGGCTTCATTTGGTGAATATTGTTATCCTTCAGCATTTGGAATGAAGTTTATCATCGTGGTATTTAGTTCTCAAAAAAGAAAAAGTTTAAAATATAGTAATATCTTCACAGATGCCACATCAAAATTGATAGAAATTTCATGGTAATTTCTTATTTGTCATGGAATAACATTTGCCATTTTATTAGAAAAACAACCTTAATAACTAAAAGAAATGCAAAGGATATATCAGTTTTTAGTGTGGTATTTTATTTTCTCGTTCATTTTATTAAAAATTAATAGAGATGTAAACGCTATTGAGAGGATTTAAAACCCATCAAATAAACAAATCTCAACTGAGGCGGCCTCTGGAGAAACGTGTTGATGAGGTAGGATGAAGGGAGATGTATTTTGCATTATGTGCCCTTCCGCACTGCTAGAGTCGGTTACTTGGTGCATGTGTTGTTTTTTAATTGAGGGAAAAACTAGCCAATTTAAAAAATTCCGTTGACTTAAAAGGAATTGGAAAGGACAGAAGGTTTTTACAGTTGGTAAGAAAAAATGATGATGATTAAAGAACTATTTAGATCTAATCACATTATTAATGAAGTAGAAAAGTGGGAGGGGAAATGTGAATTATTGATTGGTTTTCAGATAGCAAGGGAAGCTGAAGTCTACAGGGGTATTAGAAGTAGGAGACAAAAGCTTTAAATCAAGATATAAATTGGAAACCTGCAAATTCATACACAGGGGTTCAATTAGTGATAGTCGATAGATGTTGAATGACTCTATTGGTTTAGGTACTTAACCTAGCACGGCGTTCAGGCATCAGGCTAGCCATAGTCTAACAGAGGTGAGACTGTCAGATTGGACCATAAACTCCGATTCTCTTTTCACTTCCATTTGCTAGTTAACTATGTGACTCTAGGTAAGTTATGTCATCGTCGCAGAGCTTTCTTCACTCGTCTCTGAAATGAAGGAGTGCGAGCAGATGCACTTTGCTCTTGGTTCCCTTCCAGCTCTGATTTCTAGGCCGCTCACATGGCTAGTGAAAGCTCAGTCCTTACAAACTCCCTCGACTGCTTTAGGGATGAGGTAAAGAAAAATGTCACTTCATGAAAAGCAGAGATGGGGCCTAAAATTAACCTCTTCGTGCCACTCTTTATTATTTAAAAAAAGAAATCAATTGTAGCACTTCAGAGAATTGTTTTGAGGACTAAGTAAGTGACTGGTGTTCTGCTTGGCCCGGAGGCCTGTGGAGATGCAGCTGTCTGTTTTCAGCATCCCCTGTCCTTCCCAGGGTGTGCGAATCACTTAAAGGTGGCAGGAAGAGTTGCAGTACTGTTAAAGCTCAGGATCAGGTTGTCAGGCAGCGGTTCCAGTGAACCTGCAGTTGAAACTGGAGAAGGTCCTCAGGGAGGCTGGAACAACACGCCAGTAGGAAGAGGGGTGGGAAGAACTGCAGTGGTGAACCCCTCAACTCCTGCAGCTCGGACTTCTGCTGCTCATCCTCCTTTTGCATCCTTGTTCATCTCACTTCCCTTCCTTTGACCTTCTGACACTCCAGCTCAGTCCTCTGGTCTTCTGCTCCCTGCAGTGATACCCTTGAGGTTCTCCCTTTAAGTCTACATGGGGATGCAAATCTACCACACAGCAAAAAAAAAAAATCTTTTAACCTATTCTTCTTTAGGTTTGTATTTTTGATTTAAAAGGCAAGAGCACCTGCTTTGTTTTTGTTGAAGATTTCATGTCTTTTCATTCAGACATTAAGTATATGTGGAGAGGGGAGGCCTTGCTCCAAAAATAACTTCCCTGTCGCCTTTCCAAGTGGTAAGATCACTTTTGCATGTGCAGTAGGTTTTCATAGGTGCGTATTCTCTGGGTTCTAAAAGTCTGAAGGCTTTTCTGCTTGTCCCTATTGTTCCACTTGGATGCTGGGCTTCTGCATACAAATGAGGTAACACTTTGAAGGGCAGCAGCTTGTGTGTGGGGAATAGAAGAAGAGAAGAATTGCTGTCTGGCAATTAATTTTTCACAAGTGTTCATGATTCCTAAAAGTTGATGTTCAAGAAGAGATGCTGTAAGGGTGGCACTAAGGGTCAGGACAAACTGCTTTCTGTGGAATAACAGATAGATATGGATTTAGTAAATTGTGAAATTGTTCTTAATTTATAACTGGGTTGGGAACTTATGTTGTTCAGTCCTTTTAGATGAATGAATTCTAGAGCCATGTTGGATCTTAGAAGTCATCTAGTCCAGACCCTGATTTACTAGATAAGGAAGCTGAAACAGTAATTATGCATCTTTGCCATGGCCACATGCTTTGTTAGTAACAGGTGCAAGATGTGGATCCAGAGCTCCATATTTCTGTCAGCTCACTTTTCCCTTTCTGTGTCACGCTCAGCACAAATACACACCAACTACATACATGCATGGTTCTTCAAACTGATTTAACGGTAACATTTACACAGACTTCAACAGGGTACATAATGGCAGTCACACATAGACGTATTGTATAATACATGGAGTGATTTTTCTCATGTATGAGATATGTTATATATTATTCCCCACTTTAGATTTACATAAAATAGGATTCTGAGAGGTTAAATGACAACTAAAGCATGTCAGAGCCAAGCCTGGACCCCGTGGCTTCAGGCCTCAGGGTGAGTGTTTTCATTGTCTGACACTGCTTCCCTATACCAAGGTTGGCTCTGAAGAGGCCTCAGAAAGCTGACTTTCTGGTTTTTTTTTTTTTAATTTATTTTTATTAAAGTTAAAAGACTCTGAAATAAATCTAACCCTGACACGATTATAAATTTAAAATCGTCTTCTTTTCTATGTCCTCTGTCATGTGCCAATTTGCTCAGCCATTTGCCTTCACGGTTCTTTACCCAACCCTACGCCACTCAAGGTTCCCACGTCGTGTTCAGTGAGAATCTTGTTTCATCAATGGCTACTAGTGACATGGCACTTCATGGCTTAATCTCTACTACCGTTTTAGCTTATCCAGATTATGCATATAAATGAGGGTTCTCTAAGAAAACTAAGCCCATGAAGGCTAATACAGTATACAGGGCCTTCTAAGTTCGGAGACTGAAATAGAAAATGATTAGCAAACTGAGTAAGTGGGGACAAGCAGGTTCGGGTGCTTTATAATAAGGCTTTTTGTCATGTGTTTAAATCCACGTGTGAATTAGGCTATTCAATAAATGTGGGTGGAAAAACCTAGAATGGGGCAACTAGAAGCAAGGGAGGATTTCGGAGGCATTAAGACTGGTGAGGAGAGGGGCCTGGTGTGTTGGCGAACATGATGGAAAGGAAGGACGACTTTCAGACATGATGGCAGAAGAAACAGCAACTGGTTCAGATATAAGGCAGGGGTTGAGAAAGAAAAAATAACTTCATGCAGCATATATAACAAAGAATTAGTAGCTGTCTTCTATGTGAAATATACATCAATTTGTAAGAAAATGTTAGGTGACTAATTTAATGGAAAGAAGATACAAAGAGAAAATTTGCCAAGAGGAACTATGATACGTAATGAATATACTGGAATATAACCAACTTCTCTAAAATTCAACTCCAATAGTTGTGAAATACCATTTAATAGTTATTAAAACACAAAAATAAAAATAAAAACAATTGTGGCTCCTTAAAATAATACTGAGGTGTATTGCTGGTGATCATTTAAATCATTTAAATGGTTTTAGAAAGAAATATGGCAATACATTGAAACCATAAAATTTTCTGTACACCTTTATCTATTAATTTTACTTCTAGAAATATGGAAAGTGGTTCTAATAAGATAGTTTAGATAAGCAGAAAAATTATATTACTGTTTTTTCAACTTTGTAAAAATTATGCATGGATATAGAAAAAGAGTGGAATGATACCTGACCATAATTTTTAAGATTTTTCCCCTTAGTATTTCATTCATGCTGATATAATATTTTTGCCCTTAAAATAAGTAAAATGAATATGGCATTATGCTTTTGCTAAATATCACTTTTGTATTTTACTTAATTATATATTTTTAAATTTTTTGTGATTTGGGTCTGTATTAGGTCAACTTCTCATCTGGGTTTGCCTGGGACGAGGGGAGTTCCCAGGACTTGAGAATTTTGATGTTTAAACCAGAAAAGTCCTGTGCAAGACTGGATAAATTGGTCACACTAAATCTAGTGAACCTTAAATTTTTTTTTTTTTTGTCTTTCTAAACTGAGTATTTTATTCATGCAACAAATAATGATGAGACAATAACTTCTTTATTATTTGCTGTTAATAATTCTTGACAAGCATAGTTTGTTTATTTTTAGTTTTTCATGACTCTTATTGTCTATTTAAATTGCTATCATTTTTTAAAATTTGTAACAATGAAGCCTCCATTGCATTCAGAATGTTTCAAGAGAAAAATAGCACTTGAACTGACAAAGGGCATCTCATTCAATGTTTATCCTTGAAAATGGATTCATTGGTGGGCACTGTGGATATTTGGAGGATGAAAAGACAAACCAACAGAAACGACGCCAACAAAACCTCCTAGTGGTTGCGGCTACATCACGACCAAAACTCTCTGCAGGCGTCTAAGGTGTCTAAGTCCCAGTATCCTTTCCTCTGGTACAACTGCACAAGTTCATTGAGAACATTTTTTCCCTCTTAATGGTTAAAAATATATATATTTGTTTCTTCCTCCAACTTTTAAACTGCTTCTAAATGTACATCTTACAAGTCCCATTGAAGGAAACTTTTCCAAAAAGATTCTGTAGAAGAGCAACACGTTATTACATTCAGGTTTCCTAGTGACAGTATGAAATAAAGTCAATCCAAAAGGAACATCGGTTGTTCTAACATACCCAACCCTCTCCAAGGCTGCCAGGCTAACCACAGGCTGTTGAAAGCATCTCCCCTTAATCTCTGCCTGATTGCAAGGCTTACTTCTAGCACCTCATTTTCATGGTAAATTCCAAGAATGGATTTAGAAAGTGGGCACTAGTATATATCTTCTAAGATGCATTTGTCTAGATCAGTACTAGAAACATCACTTTACATGTGAATAAAAGTAAATTTAATAAAAAGGTTTTTTCCCCAAAAGTTAAGTGAATTAGCATTGCTTTTTCTGTATAAATTAATTGTCATTTTTCGAGGCATGTCAGTTTATTCTCCATCTGCAATGTGTACATGTTCATGAAGCCTTACAGTATTTAATCAAGAGATCCTTTTAAAGTATTGATAGCCATGAGAAAATTATTCCATGTTTGATCCGTGTTAAAGAATCAAAGTCCGAGATCTTCGAATGGAACTTAGAATAAAAATGTAATTAGGTTACATCCCTGAAGTCTGATATATCTTTAAACAAGACTGCAAATGAAACTTTATTAGAGCTTCAAATGAATTATTTCATTGCCTTTTTTAAAAATTCAATTTCTTTCTCTTCTCTTTCATGTCTGTGTTACTGACATAGCCGCATGAATTTTACCTGTCTTTTTCAGGGTGTTTTAATTATTTACTGTTTAGCGAACAGTGTGGAGAGGAAGCCTCATTCAGAGGTGCCTGCTCTGTAGCAGGTTTTTTGTTTGTTTGTTTGTTTGTTTGTTTGTTTTCACTTTTTTGCAAAGATTTGCAAGGAGGTCTTGAATAGCTGGGTTGAGCCAATGGGTTTTGCCTCACTGAATAAACTGCTCTGGAGGCAGTGTTTCCTCTGATGGTCTGATGTACCACTGACCAGGAGTGAAGGATGTTGGATGAAGTGTACTGTTTCTAATTTGTGCCTCAAATGGCTCTTAATCTGAATAAAGGGGCACCGTTTTTGCAATATTTTTAGTTTTAAAGCATTCCATGTAGCAGGCCCATCTAGATTTGTTCCAAACCTAGAAAACCTAGAAAAATAATAGCTAACATGGCATGAAAAGTTACTGAATGTGACGCTCTGTATAGTGTCAACGCAGTTATTTTAATGCCCCTTCCGACCACACCCCGAAGCTGGTTTTGTTTTCTTTGTAGCAGAACCCTTCAAGAAAGGATGTGAATGGTCCGATTATATCATGATGTTGAGGTTCGAACCTTGGTCTCTGCCTTTAAGTCAAACATGGGACACAGTCTCTAAAACAGGGTCACCTGAAGGAAGTAAATCCTCATAGTCTTGGGCATCAGTACACGAATTTGGGCAATGGAGCCCCTGAGGTTCGTTTTCCTCATCTCTAAAATGTAGATACTAACAAATAAACATAGTAGCTACTATCGCGCTTGACACACGATAGGTGCTCAGCTAACGTTATTTTCTCCCTCCACACTTGTTAGTTTTTTTGTAATATCCAAAATAGTACATTTGTCAATCAAAACCGTGATGTACAGGGAAAAAGTTAACACTCTCTTCACTCACCTCATCTTCCATAAGTTCATCAATACTGATAATTTCAAAATGTTCTTCTATACCTTTCTCCTTGCTCACGTAAACATATACACATAATCAGAACGTTAAAATCATGAGCAATATGTAATTCAAGTAAAAATTACATTATTGATTAAGTCCAGAGCAACATAATGCGTTAGTTGATCTAATGTCAATATTAACTTGATTTCTCCTCAAACTTTTATGCAGTATGAGGAAAATAGTGAACTCTATCAGCTCTCCAAGGTTCATAATGGCTAGTATTAATTTCCTATGGTTTATACGTTATACGAATGTTTTACATTTTTAAAAACTGAATGATTTCAATACTTCTAAGTATGAACATTTAAGAACAAAGCTGCCTAATGCTTAATCCTTAGAGATTACAGAACTCAGATAGAAACGAACCATCTGGGGTTTATTGTACCATAGAGCAGACCACAATTCAGCTATCTAAAATCACAAACAGCAGCAATTAATAACAGCTCCTCTAGACTGTCTTAGAGATCCAGGCAAATCTTCTGGATTTCAAAAACTAACCTACTAGCATTGCCTACATCAGGGGTAAAGGCCTTACTGAGTTTCTCTCAAACCCGTTTTCCTGGGACCCTTTTCGTTGTCTGCCTCAGTGACCCATACTCATTAGCAGGGGGGTGGTAGTATCCCTAGAGTGTCGATCTGAAATCTTTGCTTAAAATGATAATGAGAGGATTTCATTTTTTAAATCGCCTCTTCAATTTCTTCTGAGTATCCCACAGTAGCTACAAAAGTTAAGGGCACATTGAGATACAGAACAAAATCTTTGTTTTCTAGTGATCCACTTTGCAGTGGTGTGTGCAGCGGGTCTGACGAGAGGGAAGCCTTGAAAATGATAGTTTCCACTGGGAAGTGTGACAACCCTTAACTCTTTCTGCCCGTATAAGGCTGTTATAATTATCACAATTGAATGTAAAAACCTGAAGATAATATAAATTGTTCATGCAGTTAAACTGAAATGGAAAACAATCTTTTTCATTTTTTCAAAAGGGCGGTACCATTTTTCTCTTTTTGCCACTGTTCAGTATTGCTTCTAGCAGATTTTATGTCTACATTGTACAAACTAGTAACTTCATACCAGAGATGTCCAGTAACTCCAGATTAAAATATAATAGACATAAGGCTTTATTGTTCCTTTAGGTTGTTGTTTTAAACTAAAGTGGAATATATTCCTGAATTTCTGAACAGATGTACACAATTTAGAACTAAATATGCTTACGACCTATACCAGTGCTGCTGAAGAAGTAAGCAGGCCTATGGATCTGTCAAATTATTTTCATGCAATTATTTCTGTGGGATTATTTTTACTGGAAAATATACAAGTTGATAGAAAAGGAAATAATTAGCTACTTTCAGAACTGCTGATGCATGGAGCTAAAGCAGACCAGTCTGTGTGTCTGAGAGATTGTGACATTTTAAATTACCTGAACAACACCAGGAGCCATCTCTGGATATAATTAACACCTTGCCTAATGAATGTCAGGGCTAGACAGAGTCACACTTTATTTATGAAATATTATTTTATTGAAACTTGGTTTTGCCCTTCTTATATTGCAAACTTCAGATTTTTGTGCTGTTTTCTGAAGGGGAGCAACTTCTTTATTTTTTTCTTTTTCTCTTCCCTCCCCCTTCAAGTAATCAATGCACTGCTGAATGAGTTCATTTTAATGCACTCAATCATGCCGCTAATGTTCGTAGCTTACGGGCGCAAGCATCAGTAATGCAGGAATGTTATATGGCTTTAGTTTGGGCCATTTCATAAAATATTCATGGAATCAAAAATGTGCATCAAAATAGCGGCTGGGAGAATTACATTTATGTTCCTGCTTTTATGGCAGCTTCACATTTAAACCCATTTGTGTTAATATCTAGTCAATCTTCCTACTTTAAAAAAAAAAAACTAAAATGGGAGAGATCATATACATTCTCCTTTGCTTAATATTTGTTCTAGACATCTGCTGTGATACAACAAATATCTATAAACTTTCAGAGATGTTGTGCAGCGAACAGGGGCGAGCAACAATTTGGATAATACCCAAATATATAAAATCTTATTTTCTCTACATAGTGTTTGTTTTAACATCCTACCAAGCAATTTTGAAGTTTACAGCATTGTTTGGGTTTTGTTTAGGTTTTTAAATAAATGGATGAATTTCTTGTTTGTGTGGGCTTTAGGTAAAATGAAACTCTCCTCTAGTAGTTTTATTTTGAAAGTGTGCTTTCTTTTATATGAAAGACTGTAAATAGATGCCAACCTTTCTGTTGTTTACGTAGACATCATAAAATTGTTTGGAAAAAAAAAAAACAAAAACTAAAACCTGAGGCTTAGACTACTTCTTCCCTACCTGGGTTCTCCTGTTTTCCACAGCTGTTCACAGTGTGTCTCCTCAAGCGTGCTTTCGGATACAACTCATATTCGTGAGATGAATCGATTACTAATTGGTATTGGTGGAAGGCCATCTCCAGTCCCTCCAACAAAACATTCTGGCTCCATTTTCTTCCCTGAGTCTCTTGAAATATTAGTGGACTCACTGGATTTTTGCTGAGCACAGAACCATACATTCCAGGCTCCTAGGTGAGCAATAGCTAGTATGTCTTCCTAATGGCAGTTACTCTGTGATCCTTGTTGCTTGTAGTGAGGATGAAGATTTGCCGGTAATTCCTGGTGCAACACAGTAGAGCTCATATTCCCTCAGGAGACCTTCACCATCTACGAATATTCTCGGGGGCTTCTCTTTTCTGTATTGCTTTCAGTTAACTTTTATTTTTGTGATGTTTTGATGTAATCATTCTTCTCTCTGCCCTTTTTCTTCATTGGGAAATAATGTCTGCACTTGATAATTCCAGAAAAGGACAGTTATCTGTACACTTGTCCTACAATGAGATTGACAGCAGAATCGGGAGATCCTACCTGCTTCTGATATATTAACTTGTATTTGATTATAAAAGGTACACTAGAGATGAAAACTTTGAAGAGGTTAGACATGGATGCTGTGAGCCAAATTGGGAAGTCTGGTTCACGATCTTCATTTATATTTATATTTAGCTTTGTTAAACTTATCATTATACTGATAACCTATTATGGCATTTCTCTCAGGTATATTAAATTTAAATTTGAACACAGGATGCGTTATATCTTAATAAATGTGTAGTCTTAATATCAGATTCTTTACTCAGAAAGTAATAAAATTTTTGAAATCCTATTCACAGTTGGATGGAAATATAAATTGGATGGAAATCATATCATTGTTAATCATGCTGAAAGGGAAATAATTGCATATTTAAATTACTATGCTCCCTTTATAGTATAGACATATAGTTTAATATTTTTAAATCAAATATTATACAATTTTATAATATGAACCTTCAAATTCTGACCAGCCTTCAGAAATTGTAGCCAAGGCATTTGTGTATTTATGGTCATTTGTATCAAATCCTCGCTGGCTTATATACGAAACTACTTGCTTTTAAATAGCTTTAAAAATGAATCCCTGCGTCCAAGAAGGACTGGAAAACTCTCGTTCTTCTGTGCAGGCACCTTGGTCAAACATAGCACTGATCAGAGTCCCCTCATCTGCGGCAAAGCGGTTGAGGAAGGGGAAGTGGAACCGTGAATAGCTAGATTTGGCCGCAGGTGACTGACTAAGTCTGAGGCACCCGGGGAATTCCAGGTGGCCCCACAGATGTCACAGAATAGGGAGCTTAGATGTCAGCGGCACAGCTGGTTGTACGTAAGACTCCTTCAGAAAGACCATCAGAAGCACATCAGGGCTGGTATCTGTGCTTTAGATTAGAGGTCACCTGGATTGCCGGAGCAGAGTCCCAGAGTTATGGAACTGGAAGAGATTAGACATCACATAACTCAAGCATTCGTTTTACCTTGAGAGATTTATGTCTGGAGTTGTAACTTCCTTCACCTGAAATTCCTGACCCTTGGTTTGTTGACTAGGTGGAACAAAGCTGTATGGTTTAAATAAAAAAGGATCCGGGGTTTAGCTATTTGAGTCACTTAACCCTTGAGAGCCCCAGCTCCCTCTGTAGTGTAAAAGGACCAATTACTTCACCAGTTTTTAAAAGGTTAAATAAGATACATGTGTGGGAAAGCTTCCCATTTTGACTATCTTGCAATGAAGAATAGTTCCTGTCAGCTTCCACCTGAGCACCTAGGACCACGACCCTTCCTCGTGGGAGAGCACACCTAGACCCTTTGGAGAGCTGAACCTTGGCCAATAACTATGAGCTAAGCAGCACACTGATGCTAAGCCAAAGCCCTGGAAAAAATCAAAAAACAACTAAAAAACTATATCCCAATAGTTCCAAGGACACTTTTCATAGTAACCACTGACACCAGTGTCCCAAGAACCTCCCTTATGTCATTGCTGCTTAGACAGCCTGTCCAGTATGCCCAATGGTGTCAGTAGCATAGAGGGAAATTTGGCTTATATGGGATACCACGACACATCCCCACCCTTTCTTCACTCTTCCCCACCTTCTCCCATTTCCTCCAACTGTCCTTACCCTTCCCTCCTCCAGCCTCCCCTTTCTACCCCCATGTAAATTGGATCTTGGACATGACTGTCAATTCTCATGTTGTATTTACCTCATTGGGCCTCATTTGCATCTCACTGTAGTGAGGTGGGTCACCCAGAGCCCCCTTCCCTGGCTTTCCTCCTGGAATCCCTATTATTTCATAACATGCCTTCGGACCCTCTTCCATCTGGTTACCGTGCGACCACCGATGTCTTTCTTGGTCTCCTTGTGTTTCCAGTTTTTTCTGGGACCAACTGGTATACTCACAGTTCTTTGTAACCACCCTTTCCTATTCACATGGCTAAAGAGAAATATGTACCTGTACTTTATGAATCGATGGATGCCGGACAGAAAAAAAAGAACTCTTGTATACCTCTTTCTAGGGATGCAGAGCTGTACTGTACAGGCAGAAATATAGTTGACAGAGGAAACACAACACACAGATATGTCAACACTCCATTCGAGTTTTTTAAAAAATGAGGGTCATGGGTATTCGGAGAAAGGTGTTTCTGATGAGAGGTGCTACAGGAGAGAGATGACAAACTATGCTTGCTTTTGTGGGAAGTAAAGAAAAATTGTCAGTTAAATGTAAAGATAGATTAGAGCAGTGAACTTCAACCTTGAATATTTGTATAAAAATGAAAAAAGATTGGAATTATTTGTAAAACGGCTTCTCTTGTATATTTTTTATTGCAAAAATGAACATTTTGATGATAGAAACACTAGAAAATGACAATAATCAGAAGGAAAAGCAGAAAAGAAACCATCTGTCACCCATATAACACTGATAACGCTTTGTAAATGTGTTCTGATGTTTTCCAATATTTTCCCTTATCAAAAACACCAGACTTTATTTATGGGTTTGTAGTATTTTATCATGTGAAAATTTCATAACACAAGTTTATAAACATTTCTGCGGTGCACATTCCTTTTTCTGTATGTGTCTTTGCTGATATACCTTCTTTCTGCATGGTGTGTAGCATGTCTTCACTGAAGTTTATACAGACCATTTGCTGATTATCCACTTCTGTTGTGTTTCCATGTGAATAGTATTCTTCTCTGTGTGTGTATTCTTTAATACTTTAATACTAATGTTGGTAACAAATTCAGTGCAAAAATAGGAGGAAATGATCTACAGTAGTCATGACGGTAGCTGTACTAGGCTACAATATCCAACCTGTAATATCCAGTGAATCTCATGTGAGGCACTGTGTTGAGCCTGCTATGACCTGCATCGGTTAATTTAATCAGTCATGATAGTGTTGTTATAAGGACTCAGTTATGTGTTACTGTGTTTGCTGAGCACTTTGCATCAGGTATTGAACACGTGCTAACTTATTCCTCACAACAACACCTTTAATAGTTACACTGTTATCCTATTTTGCAGAAGCATAAAACTCAACCTCAGAACTGAATTAGTTAGCCTAAGCCTAAACTACAGAAAGGGTAAAGGCCGTCTGCGTGGAGCCTGCACTCTCTGTTAGCCGCTGCTGCCAAAAGGTCTAGATAGATAGAAGTGCCTTTCCAGTTCATTCCAGCTTGGCAATTCCAGTTCCACAGAAAAGTATTTGCATTACAGGTTACTGTGAGCGCGTCCACAAGGCAGTTCACAAATAAAATACAACTTAGGGTATGGAGCTGCAAGTCGCCCTTCTGGAAATAGACTTGTTCCTATTTCAAGAGATGAAATGTCGTAAAACTAATTTAGACTTTGGCTTTATGAAGATACATTTTGGACTATATTATAAAATATGATCCAGAAAGGCAGTTAATTACTCAAAACTAAACAGAGTCTACAAACGCCCGCTTAGAAAATTCGATCAGACTTTGACTCGTTGTTTAAAGATCCATAATATTTGAATTTGAGATTTATTACTGACGCATCTTTCCCAGGATGCCCAAATTCTTCTTTTTTATGAAATGTATCGGGGTGACATTGGTGAATAAAATTATGTAAGTTTCAAATGTACAATTCAATAACACGTCATCTGTGTAGTGCGTTTTGTGTTCACCACCCGAAGTCAGATCTCCTGCCGCCACCAAATTCTTACCGAGTGGAGAGCACTGTCCGTTGGGAAAGCCATGTGGTCTGGTGGGCTGCGTGGGCCCTGGAGTCGGACCACCCAGCTCTGCCAACCCTCAGACAGGCAATCTCGCTTTCTCCTCTGTAAAATGGAATCACAACAATCCCTGTTCCACAGGACTCTTTTAAAGATTCCATGAGAAGTTCATATAAAGCACGTGGCACAGTGCCTTGCATATATAATAATAAAGATGATTGTTATTAATAATAATTACTGGATTTTCACACTGTCTCTAAACGTCTGGTCAATTCTACCAGCCAAACGACATCCCTCAAACAGGTGTCCATCTAAAACCAGTGCTGAATCTAAAGTCCAAATGGACATGGCTCCTTTTCCAGTTTAAGTCCTCCAGCCTCAGAAATCCTTGACTGTATTTCATGGGTCTCCCCCCACCCCTTTAGTAGCAAAATATAACATGTACGTAAAATTCTTAGAAATATGTTTTGGCCTTTGGTTTATGTTTATGAATGGCTTTTATTCTTCAGATCAGCTTCTAGAAGCTGCCGAGCATTACGAAGCGTTCCACCAACTGACGCAAGGGCGGGTGTGGAAAGACGAGACAGGCCGCTTTCTCAACCTGTTGGCCTGCGAGAGTCTCCTGAGGACCTACAGGTTACTCTCAGACAAAATGCTGGAAAGTAAAGAATACGAGCAGGCCATCCGTATTCTAATAAAAGCTTCTGAGATAGCCAAAGAAGGTAGGTGGACAGACACACTCTCACGTTGCTTTCTTTAATGGGCAGAGGCTGCTCCTCCCAAGAGCGACATAAAAATCAAGTGTTTGGGTGATTATTTTCTGGGAAATGCAATGACAAATGCCATCAATATACTTCTAAATTTCACTGTAAAACAGAGGTGCCTTCGTGCTGACAACAAGAAATCTATTAGTTTCTTGAAAGCTTTATCTCCAAGATTACAACCCTCTGGGAGTAGTGTTATGAAACAGTGAACCTATAATGACAAGGTGAGGTCATTTGCGAAAGTGTGTGTGTGTGTGTGTGTGTGTGTGTGTGTGTGTGTGTGTTTCAGGTCAGAATATTCTTATAACTTTTCATTGTTTGTAAATTTCTCATTGTCAGGTAATAGGGAAGATATGATAAATATTTAGTTAGAAGTCAGAGGACAATAGAACGCCATATGTTTTAGATTCTTGCCTGTCAAAGTGTGGCCTTCGGACTGGCTCAGAATCTGCAGGTTGGCAAGATCCCCAGCTGATTGGTACTCACAGTTACAGCAGTGAAAATGCTTTTGTGAGAGCCGCTCCTATCCTTAATATTCTATGTCATTTGCACACATATAAAATATAAAGAAAAATTGGAAGCTTATATTCATAAGCTTTTACTTGTGAAATGCAAGGATATTTTATTGCCATATAGTAATTAATGAATAGAGTAACCTTTTCATGAAGAAACAAAGATAGAAGTTATGCCATCGAACTAAAGCTTACTGGCTTGTAGATATTTTAGCTCTATTGGAATGACAGTTGGCTTGTTTGGGGTAAGCAAGACCGATTTTCTGGGTGTGATTTGAATTTTCTGAAGAATAAAAGTAAACAGCTTATTCTCCTTGTTAGGTCTTTTAATAGCTTTAGTTGGAATAGCTGAGGGAATCACTCCCAGTGAAAGATGTGTCCCACTGAATGAGCTAACTGCTTTTGAATGAATGGTGATCTGGTACTTTCTCCCAAAAGGCTAAACACTGATAGAAATGGTTATCTCTTAGATCAATGTCAGCAGCTGATTTTAGTCACATGGAAAGTTATGTGGAATATCAGGGTAAAGGAATGTATGAATTAGGAAAAGGTATTTTACTTTAGGTTCGCATATGCTAAATTGCAAGGTAGTCACAAAGAAAGGGGGTTCCCTAGAGTCCTGAAAATAAAACCCTAATGTTTTCTTTAATATAAATGATTATTGACTGGGGTAGCAAAGCCAGTTTAACCCACTCGAACTACACAAGCTAAGTAGTATTTTGCCATCTTTTTCCTTTGGTAAATGTGTCATTTAACGTTACTAATGATGACATTTTTCTCCATTATTTTACTGCTTTTACTTTATCTGAACTTTGTCTCAACTAGTAAGTAGGAAAAGTTCTCATGCTTACATACTATTTTAGAAGGAATATTTGGTGTGATCCAACTGTGTAAATTAGCTGCCTCAAAATCTATCAACAAGAGTAGATTTTTCTCTCCTCCTCCTTGCTAGTCCGCCCTTTATACAAAATCAGATGCGAACGACGATGCTACAGCAGCACGTGCTCTTGCTAGTGCTTTAATATAGTCACACCGTTTAACACAGCAAGTATGAATCACACATAACTGACTTTCAATCAGCCAAGGGCCAACTTTCCTTCACAGCCCCTTCCTTCTACCCCGTCTTCCCCTCCTTAGTTCCACCCCAACCCCAGCACTCGTAAACCTATACCAGAGATAGTGTCCAGCTGAATGTTAAGAGTGGAAGTTCCCCAAGACTGGATCACTGGCATCATCAGCTCTGCTGAAGTGAGAGATCTTAAGGGTGTAATTCTCTGCACTTGGTGAAACTGCTAGAAAAGGGGGGAAAAATACTGTCACCAGCATTTGTTGACCTGTTTTCTTCCGATTGAGCCATGCTTCACAAGTGCTCACTCCCTGAGTGGTGAGAGCAAATGCAGCATAGAGGATTGCTAGCTCCTGCTGAAGTCCATTATAACTGGAATGCAAAGTTTAGGAAGAAACTGAAGGATACTTACTTTTTAAATACCAAAAATGAGAGTGGCTCTGTCGGCATTTGCATTACCCAGGACTTAGATAACACTGAAAGCCAAAGGTTTCCAAAAGTAGAAAAAGGATAGTATTCTTTTTAAATATAAGTGCCTTTAATGATTTCTATGAGGATATGACATTTATATATTATATTTAGCATATTAAATGTAAATAAATTATATGCTGTGAGAGTAGAACGTATGCCATGGTGGACCAGCATGGAAATGACATATGAATCTCAACATGTGTGTACAGGACGGCTCCTCATAATTACGTTGCTAACGCCCTGTAGCATCTATGATCCAGGTAAATTGTATTAACACCAGCCCTTTGTTTTTTATCAGCACATGATTAGGTTGCAGGGATTATAGATAAATGCATATACTTTGTTATTATAACTTTCTACTGTCTTAAGAAGCTAAGATTCTGTTTGTTTTAATAAATCAATTTCTTTAAAGCTACAATAACTTTTCTACTTTTTCACCTTAGGAAATGACAAAAGGATGGAAGGAGAAGCTTCCTATTACTTGGGCTTAGCATACTTGGCTGCTGGAAATTATGAAACAGCATTAACAGTAAGTTGAAATAAACTTTCTAGTCATTGCCGCTTTTAATTTTTATTTTATCATATTTTATTGTATGTTGTTAAAAGGCCAATAGAAATGGACCTGATGTCATTGTACCTATTTATGGAGACTAAAGCACAATAACAATGTTCTGGAGGCATAAAAAAAAATTGGTTTTATTGTTTATAGAAGATAGTATCAGTCATTTACCACAAAGTGCTTTAGGAAAAATGAAAGTTAAAAATATAGCATGATGTGACCCTCTACACTCCCACGTCACCAAGGACAAGAGGGAATGCGTTTAAATGACAGCAGAAGGTAAGGAGTAAAAAAAAGTTGCAGTAAACTTAAGCTTTAGGGAAATTTGCTTAGAAAAGATTGTAGATGTCAAGCAGTAGAAGGGATTGCACTGCCGCGTGTGGTTTAGGGAGACGTGAGAGACAGGGCAGCATAGTGCGGGGCGTTGTTAGGCCCCCCATCTGAGAAGTAGCCTGCTGCACGATAAAAATCAGTGTTTGCCTACTTTATGACCAGGCTTGGTGTGTCTGGCTAAAACACAAACAAAAAAATGTCAGGAAAGAAAAGCTATCTTTTCTTTCTTATCACTGAAATTATTTTTCTTTCATTCTTCTCTCATCTCTAATAAATTTAAAGCATAGCATCCTTTCATTTCACGTACATCTCTTTAATAATCCTATTCGAGATGCAATATTGGCTTTATTTTCAGCCTTGAGGATCTCTTATTTGCCCTTTTAGATATTCATACTCAATAAGATTCCATATTTGGAGTTCATATTTTTCTCTATCACCCCTTTAAAATTAGGTCATCACAGAAACAGGTTTTCCTAGATGACTCTTCTGCTTGATGTTTTTTCTGTTAACGACATGCATTCAGTAAAGCTGAGTTCCAGGGACTTTGGAAAACACAGGCCAACAGGATGCACACTGCCCTTTAGGAGCTAATGTAATGGGGGTGACCAACTTGTAAACATACCTGTAATTCAAAGCAGGATGAACAGGGATTCTCTGGGTGCGGAGATAAGAGTGGCTGATTCCAACACAGAACACCGGGTAGGTTGCACGGAAGAGATTTTGAGGAGCAAGATTTCTGCAGGCAGGAAGTGTGAAAGCCGAGGATGATAGAACGTTAGGCACTCACCCTCGCACAGACATTCACACGACTCAACATGAGCATACTCAGTGCGTTTGGGAAGCAATGAATTGTCCACTGCCAGGTGTTACAGTACGAGATCAAGTCTGAAAATCAGGTGAAAACTAGCTTATACTCAGTCACTCATGCTCCCTCTCCCCACCTCTCCCTCCCTCCCTTCCTCCCTCCTCCCCCACCATCTCTATCTCCCCCCTCCCTCCCTGTCCTCCTTCCTCTCCATCTCTCTCTCTCTCTCTCTCTCTCTCTCTCTCTCTCTCTCTCTCACACACACACACACACACACACACACACACACACACACACACATGGGCAATGCAAGTACATGGCAAAATAAATTCAAACACAAACTTACAGTGAAAAATAAATCTTCCTTCCACCCCTTCACTCAGTGTCACAGTTGTCTCAAAGGCAAATATAGTTGCAGTGTTCTGACCTGCTTTCATATAGCATATGCATATATGTTCTTTTTGTTGTTTACAAAATGAGTTAGCCTCTTCCATACCCATGTGTATAGACATGGCTCATTTTAAAAGGGCCTCATGGTATTCCATGGTGCAGTTGTACCACAGTGGATTCAACCTTCTCCTGTTGGTGAGCATGTGGGTTACTTCCAGTCTGTTCTTATTGTGAAGGGTGTAGCACTGAATGGCTGAGAGATGATTTACAGAGTCCTAGAGGTGAAAATGCAGAGTGGAGATGAATTTATGTTTTAATTTTTATTTCTATAATTTCCTTCAAAGAATCTTCACCAGTTTACATTCCTACAGCAATAAATGAAGGTGCCTGCTTCCTCCCAAAATCTTTAGGAAATTGGGTGTATGTGTAATATATATCGTGAATACTTTTGCAGGCTTGTGTATGAAATTTTTCCATCCTGAACTTTTAGATGTGTATGTGGCCAAATTTATTATTTTTTTCTTTCATGACTTCTAAACATTCTTAGAAAGAGTCTCCCATTCCAAGATTTTTTAAAAAATCTTATGATGAGTTGGAAGGTCTTGAATGCTTTGTTGGGGGACGTGAAGCTCAATCTTTAAGCAATGTGGAATTTTGATGACTCATGATGAGGCTGGTGACACAATCTCATTAACTGATTCTCAACTATTTATCGAGCACCTTCTATATGATAGGCATCATGCCATGCCCTGTATTTGATGTTTAACTTTGCAAGATAATGCTAGTGCTGTAGGATAGTCTAATAATGAACATAATTTGTTACATCTGTTCTAGAAAACTAATACATAGGGTGATTAGAGAGAGAATTTACATAAAATTTTAAAACAGTGCTTGCCTGGTATCAACCCTTTGGGAATTATTAGCTTTTATTATTTTTACCCTGACCTCTAAGGCTCTGGATATTAGAAGTGGTACTGAAGGTGGAGAGCAGTAGGTTCAGTAGTTCTGAAGGACTAGGTAACAGACTAACTGTGGGAGATAAGGGAGATGGAGGGACCCACATGGACCCTAGGCTCTTGACTGTGGAGCTGGGTGGATACTGGTGTCATTTGCTGAGGTAGAGAATGCTGAAGGATACCCAGGCTTGCAGCGGGAAGTGCAGAGTTCAGTTTTGAACATGTTGGATTTGAGATTTTAAGATATCCAAGGAGAGATCAAACACACAGTGGTATATATGCATCTGGAGCGCAAAAGGAGATCTAGATTGGAGATGCTGTATACATTTGATACTGTACAAATGTGTAGCTTTCAGCATATTGAAGCTGTGGAGTAGAGGAGATTTTCTAGAGAAAGTTGATGTTGATGAAAGACAAAGTCCTAGGGCCAAGGTGGGTGAAGGGTACAAAGGGGACTAAGCAGGAGTGTCTTTGGAGGTAACCTGGGAATCTGATGGCATAGAGGCCAGGGAAACTGGGCATGTCCAAAAGACCAAAATATGCAAACTCCTGCTGCCTCCTGTCCCAGGTTTAGGGCTGGAATGAGAGAGCTCACTCCTTGCCGGTATTTACAGTAAGAGCTCAACACTTTCCCCCAGGCAAGTAAGTACCTGAGTTAGAGTCAGGGTTAGTTAGTTCTCATCACTGGATTCTCTGGTGCGGGCAGAGGCCTTAGGAAACCAGACAGGCCACATGCCAGGCCTTGGGCTCACTACCTCCAGGAGTGACCTTTGCTGTTGGGAAGAGTCAGCGCTGTCTTCAGAAGCCAGGTCTCGTTCACGGCAGAATGGTGTTGCCTTTTGGGAACACAGTGCACCCAGAACTGAGGACTTGTGGAACCAAGCATAAGATTTGGGCAGGACCCACGGGCCAGTGAAAGGTCTGTTGTCAGGTCTAGATACAAGATGCCACGAGCAAAGTCGAGAAGTCGTCAGATTCGTAGATGTAAAGCAGGAGGCAGGGAACACGTACCAGGGAATCACCAACGAATGGAAAGTATGGTCTGGGGTGTGGCTGGGGTGGAGAATGGACACTGAGCAGTTGTGCCCAATTCGGGGCATAGGGTGTTCCCGCTCGGGCTGACGTCAGAGAGCAGCCTGTTTGTTTTTGCTCTTGCACTGAAACAGCCCTATGAAACCTGACCTCCTGCTTCGATTTCAAGTTGAAGGCCATGTCTTTTCATTCTCTGTAGGATCTTACTTCAGCCACGTTCTCCTGCTTCCTTTTAGAGATAAAAGGACATTCTTCAGACGTTCATTTGAGTCCCTTCTTCACTTTTTTGTTTCTGGACCTGGCAAAGGTGATCATGTAACGTAAGAGTTCAACTATCTCTTTGCAAACCACAGTACTCCTTTCCATCCACGTTCTCTCTCCATCTGACAGCATCGTCTTATTAGAAACCCACAACAGGACTGAGCGCTCCTTATTTACATGATACATTTATAAATTGCATGATCAATTTATAAATAGGATCGATTCCTTGATCGGTTGATTGACTGATTAGATATCTGCCCGGTTATCTAATCACCAAGTAAAAATTCAACATAGAAAAAAGAAATCTCCTTCTGAAACCCTCTTTTGTCCCACTTTCCCAGCTGAGCAGTAGTATCAACACTGCCTTCATCCGTGTCAAAGCGCTGATGCTCCCTCGGGCACAGTGAGGCTGTGAAGAGGGGAAGTGTGCCCCGTGCTCAGCTCTGCCCATTGGAGCTAGCCTGAGATGGCGCGTGGTTAGATTTAGCACTTCCCTTCCCTTTTTGCATTTAGTCTTGCTTTAATTTTTATCAACTCCGTGCACTGTTTTGATTTTCTCACTTATGATTTAAGTTTATAATGTGGAATATTTTCACATCTCGGTATCTTGCCTCTGGATTCAACATCCACCTCTCATGAATTTCTCCCTTCCAATAATGTCGTTCAACTATTCAGAGAGTTTTACACGATTTTGTTTCTCCAAGAAACGTGGCACAAGTAAACATTCCTTATTAATAGTTCTGATGATCTGAAACAGAAGAGAATTTGAAATTTTGCTAATATATCTTAATTAAAGGTTTTAATTTAGTAATAAATGATTAATACACGTAATAGAAGAATATGCTGGCAGGTATGTGAATAGTTGAGTCATTTATTCCTCACTGACAGAGAACTTTACTCAATGACAAAATAGAGCTAAGCTAAAAAACAAGTAGTGGATTTATTTAGGGCTGAAATACCTCCTAATGAAGAAAAGGTATTTGATGAAGAGAAGCAATAGCTACTCTAATAAACCTGTGCAGGAGGTCATGGAGACCCTGACATTTAAAAAGGAGAATTCTACCTGCATATGTCAGGTACTGAGAAAAGAAATAGTGCTTCCCTTTGGCTATCATCAATTTAGACCTGTAAATGTTCCAAGTAGAGTAAATTCTGAATTTTAGAAGGTAAATGTATCTTACAAAGTTCTAAGGTTTCCAAGAGAAAAATATTTTGTTAAAAATCACTTCTAAGTCCTCAGTTGGGCTGGCTTCCACGATCAAATATAGCAAACACAAAGTTACTTTAAAAAAAAAGAAGGGCCTACCTTAACGCTTTGTTTTTATGCATGAATTTTCTCTTCTCTAATGCTACCCCCTAAGCACCGCTTTGTGAGGATTAAGTAAAATATATGTGCAAAGTTTGTGGTGTAGGATGTAATATAGAGAGAACCGTAAATATTATTTTTACATTAATATGCATAAAATAATTATTTTCCCAAGTGCTACATGGCCATACCTCTACAAAGTCACAATTTCTGGGTTTTGCTTGAGGCTTAAGCACTACCAAAGCAAGAGCATTGGAGAAAATGTTGAATATGTATGTGAGAGTCAGTGTAGTCAAAGGTGTTGGAAGTAGGAAATTATTTAGGACATTTATTAATGAAAAAGAGCACCTTTACTTTTTGTAGTCTAGTTCGAGGGCACACAGCAATAGCTCTCTAGTTGTTAAGTGGTCAAATATGTGAACTGACAGTAGGTTTAGATATACAATCTTTATAGGGGAAATAACAAAATGTACAAGAAGCGTGTGCGACTTGGAGCAAGAAGACATAGACCCGAGTCCTGTCTGCCACATACTAGCTGTTAACCTTACGTTAGTCACTTAACTTCTTGGAAGCTCTGTTTCGTTCGTAAAATAAGAATGTCAATGGCAGCATCACTGTATCTTTGTGAAGATCAGATGAAAAAAAGTATGTTTACATTTTGAAACTATAAACAGTTTTCAAATGCGTTGCTATTATTACTACAGGCTGTGGTATAATTAGCACTGAATAACGATAACATCAATACTCTCTCTAGTAGGTAATATTTATTGAAGGTGCCTGCTTTATACTTATGTTTTTGTTAACTGTAATTTACTAGACTTATCCTGTGTAAATTACATAGTGCTTAAATTTATCTTTGTACTGGCACTTATTTTTATAATGGGAATATGATAACCAACACTTAATGAAAAACTTTTTATTATTAATACCTTCTCTTTGAGTAAAAAAAAAATAGCATTTATAAAAAAAAAGAATCTGAGTTATTTATTTATTTAAAGATCAGTGCTATTCATTACCCATTAACTAGAAGTTATCTTTACTTGTGACCATTAGACATCAGTACCTAAAACTGACCCTCCTGTGCTTGTTGGATGGATGGCCCCAGTGTCGGAGGGCAGCTCAGATGCTGGCATGGAGGAAGCTGCGGTCCCCTCCCCCAGAAGACCACTGGTTATCCTCCTGCAGACATGCAGACAGTCCTGCCTGCAGCCAGTTTGCCTCCTGGTGCCGTGGCGTTTGTCACCAGCTTCCGAGGCACACTGAGGAGGGCTCAACCAGAGACGACTCAGGTCTAAGCTCAAGGGTGTCAGCAGTCATTTTCTGCTTTACATCAGTTTTCCTCCGCTTTGTCCTTTTGTCCTGTGACCCACCTCAGGCAGTCTCCTGAAGAATATGAAAGGAGCAGCTGTTACAGATCCATTTCCCCCAGTCGTTGCCACACAGACCTCATTCTGTTAAGCATTACAGCCCCTCCACACTCGCACTCCCACCACACAGATAGCACTGACTCCCTTTTCATTCCGTTCATCTGCTAAGCAGAGAAATGTTCAAAATACTCATTATCTGACAAGCAAAAGAAAGGTGATGGGATTAGAAAAACACCAATATAAGAAAAAAATGGTCATACTTCCTAAGTTTAGAAATGGGTTTATTTCCAAACTGCATAGAATTATAGTACTCAAAATTAAGAAGCAATTAATTTAAGGCATAGTGTCAGCATGCATGACATATCTGATCTTATTTTAACACCTTTTTGAACAGTTAGTCTTACTTGGAAAATAGCATCTTAAGCAGCTCATAAAAAATGCATTTTAATAATTTGGAGATTATGAAAATGTAAAATGTTTTACTAATTTTGCTACTTTACCTTTGTATTTAAAGTCATGACCTTTCTAAAACATTAAAACAGATAGCCTTACAGTAATAATTAAATATATATTTCTGGACAAAGATTGTTTTCAGGCTAGCATTTTAGTAAATTGAATGTTCTTTTTTTAATTTCTTCATTAATGGAGAGTTTAACTCTGTTTAAACCTTTTTCTTATTTAATTTTTCTAATGGTTCTTCTTCTTTACAATGTTACCGCTTAGGAAATAGCATGTGTGTTTTTTCTTTTTAAATAAATACATATGGTTTTGTCAAATAAATTACAGTGTTTGTCATATAAATGAAAAATGATGATAGAAAAATGAAAAACTCAAGAAAAAATGATAATCTGTATTTTTTTTAAATCATAATCTGTAAGGCAAAAATTTATGAGATATAGACGTTCATGGAAGTGAAGAGGTGGTGTATGTCAGGAAAGAAAGTTCATGGCCTAAATTAATATAAATACTGATATTCTAGTAATAAAAATGTATTGATTTTTTAAAAAAATATATGAAAGCTGGTTTTAGATACCTTTAAAATCTGGAATACCACTTTCACCAAAACTTCATGGTTATTATTATTCATTATGAAAGGAAAGTGCTGCTAGAGTAGCTCTTTACAAAGCTGCTGAAATTTTTATTTCCAGTCATTCACATTTTAAGAAATAGTGTAAAATTTTCTGATATTCGTTTTGAGAGAAAATAAAGGACAGTTATATTTATTTGGTTCATCCCAAAGAAGATGAACTTCAAGACTCTGAAAATTGAGGATGCTAATCAGCTATACCGAATAATAGTGACATATGGAACATAATGTATGTATACTCCTTAAAGTTCAAGGCCTAGCATATGAAAATGTTCTCTGGAGCAATAAAGCAACCTGCATAGTTCATCAGAAGACTAATTGTATGACAGACCTAGAGGCAACAGCACAGCTGTTAGCACACATTGATCTAGAGGCCGCAAAAGAAGAAGAGGCATCACACCTGCAAGAACCCCGAGATGATGATAGGATTCGACGTGTTGAACAGCAATAGTGTGTGGATCATACTTCATCATTCTCGATTGAGCCAAATTATGTATTTTTCTTCTACAACACAAAAGGGGTAACTTCAGAAAGAAAAATGTAATTCACATCTTAAAATTTATGCAAAATATTCTCAAATGTATTTGTAGTGTAGACAATCACTTGATCTTGTTACCAGCTACAGTCTATACAGCATTGACTGTGCGCTTATTCAGTATAATTAGTGCTCACCAAAAATCACATAACAGATTTTAAAAATGACATTAATACTATACTCCTGATAGTCAATCCATGTACTTAAAAAACTATTTTACTCAGTAATTTCAACTTTTTCCCTTAATAAACATATAACAGTTTAGTAACTAATAAACTGGGCTTAAGATTAAATCTCCATTTTTCCCATGAATGTCCTCTACTGACGCTCTCCTTTTTTTCCTAAATGATAATGATGATGGCTAGAAAGAGAAGGAAGATAACAAAGAAACAAAGCAATCCACAAAATGATATTTACTTCCTGAATAATTGAGTTAATTATATAAGTGTGTGTAACAGTTTTCATCTGTAAGCATTTCAAAAAAGAAGGTTAATACTCTTTTACATAAAAGCATGACTTAAAGGCAAAAAAAAATTAGAAAGTCAAATAGCGTTGAAGGTTGGCAAGGATGTGAGACAATGGGAAGTGCGGTTAGAAGTGGAAGCTGGTAGAGGGAGTGATGAGATGAGTGAGGTCTGGGACGTGATTAGCCTATGGTGCGTCAGCCCCACTCCACAGATTCTTCAGTGACACAATGGAACAGGCCCATGAGGAGAAAGGGGAGGAGGATGAAGGAGAAAAAGTTAAGAAAAAATCAAGGGGCATGCACAGACCAATAATACAAGTGGGTCCTGCTCTAAAGAGTATGGATAAGTCTGTGTGTTAGAGTTTCAGAATAAACAAATAACATAAAATAACTTAATCACAAAATTCTTTTCAGTGTAGTCCGATTGTGTCTCATGCCTGGTTCTTGCTCAAATTCACGTTTTCAGATATTTTTGGCCAAACTTCCAAGACATTCTTTGAGTCCCTGTGAAAGCTTGGGCCATGGTAGGTGAACAGTTTAGGACTGTAGATCGACAACCTTGATGTCCTGGTTTGGATTTCTCCAGCAGCAGACTTCCAGACCTGCCTTTGAATTCAAGCAGTTTATTTGAGAGAGGTTCTACCAGCCAATTACCGCTGTGGATAGATGGAGCTCATCCCCGCTGGAACGCTCTGAGAAACTCTGTAGAATCCAGTCAATTATCCCAGTAAAGGGGTGAAAAAAAGAGCTGGTATATTTATCCAGCAATCCCCACCCTTCGTTGGTTGAGAGCTGCTTTCAGAGGCACTAATTCTCGATCAGTTCTGGTTTACCATGAGCCCAGCCATCGGACAGAAAGTTCCAGGTGATGGTGTCAGCAGCCTTCTGCAGCAGAGTGTACAGGAGGGGCACTGACAGAGTCGACCACATCCGTGCCAGTCACTTGGCTTCTATAAGTTTCCTTTTCCTTACCTGTAAAATGAGGATGATAAAATTGCTGTGAGGATTAGGTGAGATGACATAGTAATGTGCCTGACACAATAAGCATTCAACAAATGGTAGTTTTGTTCTGCTTTAGGGAGGTTGACAGTTTTGCATATCTTCTGGCTCAGGAATTACTCATTTGAGAGTTTATCTGAAGAAAATAATTCCAATGTATATACATAGTTAGCTATAACATTGCATGATTTTTAATGTATCCAGAGATTTAGCTGTAACCTTAATATACAATGTTATAAGCACAGTTTATAATGGTGAAAATCCAGAAACAAAGTAAATGTGCAGTAGCAATTTGTTAAAATTGTCAAAATACTAAACAAAAAATCAGGTACAAAACAATGCACATTATGACCTTACTTATATGTTTATATACATACAGATATATACACATAAGATATGTATATGTGAAAATACCAGAAACGTGAAATTCTTTTCGGTGGTTGTCTATAGAAGCTGGAAGAATGGATGATTTTATTTTTTTTTTTAGTTTTGGAGGATGGATCTGTATTTCCCAAATTTTCTACAACTAACATACAGTAAGTCCTATGGGTTCTGTGACTATCAGTGAAACTATGTGTAACGAAACCAATTTTCCCATAGGCTAATTGATATAAACAAGAGTTAAGTTTCTGTGGCATCTCATCAACGTTGTAATGAAACGATGTGGAATGAAACATTCTTGGAGGGCCTGCTCTGTTGATTTTGTAATGCGAAAAAGGTTAACTATTATTTCTTTTCATTCCATTTACATTTAAAGATTCAAATTAATGTTTCCAGTAGCTTTTGTATGGACTGTTCATAGTAAAAATCTTCAGCATAGGATGGAGAATAGCCATTAGTCATTTTGGCAGCTCTCAATCCGAAAAATTAAAAAAACTTATTAAATGCCTAACAAGTAGTAAAGGGCATTTGAAGATGATCTGAGAAAGTGAAAATATAATCAGATAAATTGTAAAGCAAAAAGAACAAAATGAGGAGAAAACTACAGCCCTGCAGTTTTCGATATCCTGAATAAATCTGGGCAAAACCATATAAACAAGAGTGGTAATAACTCTGTTGATGATGGACTGTTGTTTGTTTTGAGCTTCAGTTTGGCACTCACTGTTGAATAACAGGTCTGGGCACTTTATGCTCAAGGAGATGCTTACCAGGCTTCATGACTGGGGTAATAAACATCTGACACATCCTTGTGCCATTGTAATAGGGACTAGAGCTAGAGAAGCCACAGGGAAGCTCCATCTTATTTGGAGATTGAGGTGACGACATTTGAATTGAACCTTGCAAGATAAATGGTCGCTGTCCCCCCAGTGGAGACGAAGCAGCATGAGAGATGAAAGGCATGAGAGGGCAGACAATGCGTTTTAGTCACGTGTGAGTGCTGGGTGCGTGGCCGGAAAGACAGAGTGGTCCAGTGAATTTTCAAAGGGCCTGAGTAGGGCAGGAACTCGTTTTAGAAGATCATCTGACAGTCGTGTGAGGGACCGATTGAGAAGAGAGGCTGGAGGAGGGAAGACCAGTTACAAAGCTCTCCTGAAATACTTCAGATGGGGAACGAGCTCTGGTGGTGGTGGGACAGCTCACATATTTGAGACATTTTATAATTTGACAGTTTTTCTGTCTGGGGAAGATGAAAGCATAGAGACAAGATGGAGACAAAGAAGGATCTGAAGTATATGTGTGAGTAACCCAAAGTACAAGGTGCTGTTAAAGGAGATGGAGCCACAGGAGGAGGAGAGGCCATGCAGAGGAACAGGGTGTTTTTACTAGCAATCTAGAGGACACCTGTTGGCTGTGTTTTCTAGAATGTCGCACCATTCCCGCTGCCACCTTCCTGCTGACTATGGCCTTGTCTCTAACCTTAGGGTTACAGACACCAGTGACTAGAAAATCTCCAGGAGAGGGCCCTAACAAGCTAAGCCCATCAGATTGCTTACCTGATAGGTTTGTTTTTCCAAATCAGAGCCAGTCCTCTTTGGTGTGAGGTGGAGTTGGCCTGGGAACTTCCAGAGCCATGGAGACTGCAGCTGAGAGAGTGAAGCTTACACACTGAAACTGAGATGAGAAATGGAGAGAGCAAGTCCCCGTGGCCTTTGAGCCCCTACTTTCCCCTGTTGCTTAAATCAGATTGGGTAGTTTTGGTCTCATGAGATCAACCGAGCCCTGACTGGAACAACAGTCACAACGAATGTCCGTGTGATATGTGTCTGGAACTGTATCAACCCTTTTACGTGTTTTAGCTCATTGAATACTCACAAGAACCCTAAGAGGCACATATGGGCACTTCCTACTTATTCTCACTCCCATTTCATAGATGAAGAGGGCTGAGACTGAGAGCGAGTGACCCGCCCCCGGTCACAGAGTTGCAAACTCAGAGTCAAGACCGGAGCCACTCCTAAAGGCTGGTGCCGCTCATCTATCTGGTGCATGTCAGTGAGATGGTTTTAAACTCATTTAAAATCAGTCTCCCATATGAATTTTTAATAATGTTCATATCTGTTCTGCTCAATGAACTACTAATGGGCGTAAATCCCATTCTCTTGTTTTTGTCCACTGGAAGTTGTTGTTGAACACCATTTAAAGCCGGAAAAAAGAAATCAGCTCTCTGCTGCTGGGCCAGTTCCATCAGGGCAGCGTTTGGTGAAAGGGCAAGAAGACACAGGAAGCAGATGTGGCAAGTGGCATCGGACTCGGAATGACCCACTGCTCTGTAGCTTCTCCAAAGGAATGTTGGGAATTCTCCCCTTTCATTTCTCATTTCCGTCTCTCTTACCCTCCACTGGCGTAGAGTCCATGGGGTACCATGATTTCTTCATTCATTACGACTTAACTGCCTAGCTGAATTTGCCTTGTTTTCTCCGGCTGTTTTGCTGACAGGAAAATATGTGAAGCTCTAGAGTTAATGCATATGGAAAAAGGAAAGGTAATAGGATTCTTTTTTTCAAAATCGGTGTGTTCAATGCATGGTTGCTACAATCCCCAGTCTCTTCTTGCTCCTGATGCCGATTTGCTATCTACTAGCATCTCTTAGTAAATGCAAGGGAATGGGCACAAATAGTACCGTTTGTTAGATTTTTCAGTTGACAAATCTGGGAGGTCAGAATACTTAAAATTTTGGATAAAACAAAATAGGATTCTTCTCTTAGATTTCAGCTCTCTGTTTTACCACCTTAACCATTATCATGGTATGATATAGTGGAAAAGACCATGGCCCCTGGAGTCACCTCACCTGACTCCAAATTCTGGTCCTGCCACTTCCAGTCCTGTGACCTTGGGTGAGTGACTGAACCTCTCTTGTGCCTCGGTTTCCTCCTTGGCAGCATAAAGGTTACACTAGTAACTAACTCACGAGTGGTTCTAAGTATTGAATGGGTTAATATGAAGAAAGCACTTAGAATTATATCTGGCAAACTGCGCTCTACCAATAAATGCTGGCGAATATTACAGAATAGTGAAAGGATGATTTGCTGGGTTATTGCAGGGATTATGCTCTTTCCGCATCCACTGCTGACTTACCAGATCGGAGCCAACTCCCTCAGCATCCTGCTTTGTAAAATGAAGATGCTACTTATTAATATAGCATGTTGATAAAAATTCCAATAGAATAGTAAAGAGATAATGGTTTATTGGTCCTTATTATTGTACTGCAAATGATTTAACTATACATTTTTCTTAAATTTAATTAAACATATTCATTTTCCCTATGAGCTTATATTAGCTTACAGCAGAGTGACTGTTTATTATGTTCATTTTATATGTTTCTAATACCATAGATATTACAAAAATAAACATTCCTTTTAAAAATATTATGTAAATAAACATTAATATTTGTCACAAGTGTGCAAAGCCAAAATTACCTTTTAATTGTTTATTAGAACAGATTATATGGGAATGGAAAAGTACTATCCAAGTAGTCCCTATGATCTTCGGAACTGGTTTTGAAAGTGATAAAGACCACCAAGTTGGGAGTCAGACCTCCTGGGTTCTGGTTCTGGTTTTGTCACCAAGTTCTTTGGCCTTGGACAAATCATTAAACTTTGGTTCAGTTTCCTTAACAACATCGTTGCAGGGCACCACTGTTGTAATATTGGTTGATAGCAGGACAGGTGATACCAAAAGGAGACATAACTTGGAGCCTAGCCTACATGGTGGCCATGTCAGGCACCCTCTTGGCACTTGGTGGGAGAGGGGGCCAGAGAGGAGTGCCGTCTCTGAAATCGGACAGCCTGGGTTCAAGCCTTTTCTTGATTACTTACCAGTTGTATGACCTTGGCCCACTGGCTTTAATCTCTTTGTGCCTCAGTTTCTCCACCTTTAAAAGGAGATGAGAGTAAGTATTAATGCCTGCTTGTGGGGTGCTGAGAAGATTAAATCAGTTGTGTGTAGTCATGAGAGCCATCTGTAACTTAGTAACCCAGCACATGGCTTTGGAGCTCCTGTTGCCAAGCACTGCCTTATACTTGGAATACATCAGTAGCAAAACAGAGATCTTCAGGTTCCATGCCACAGAGAAAGACAGATAATGAGGATTAGACATAATAAACTAATAAATAGTATGTTAGGGAATAGTAAGCACTATAGAAAAAAAAAATACAACAGAAGAATGATTCAGGACCGCCAAAACAAAGGGGTGAGTGGGGGGATTTTAAACAGGCCATCAGAGAGGCCTCATTGAGAAGTTGACATTTGCGAAACAGCTGGAAGCAAATGAGTTAGCCATGCAGATGTTTGAGGGATGCACCTTCCAAGCAGAGGTCGTGGTCAGGGCCTGAGCCCTAAGGCAGTCGTGTGCCTAGGAGGGTCGAGACCAGTGGGAGAGAGGGGAAGCAAACGGGAGCCAGCAGTAGGGGCCAAAGTCAAAGAGGTAAGGGGAGAGTTCACAGAAGGCCTTGTTGGTCATTGTAAAGCCAAGTGTTTTTCCCCGAGTGGAAAGGGAGTCGTTGAAGGAAGAGGAGGAATGGTGGAATAAATGTTCGATATTAATTGTTACTATTATAATTAAGCCATGTGATGAAAAACTAGCAACTGCTGATAGGCAAAGCTGTGACCAGGCAAACGTGAAGCTAACATCTAGCAGTCCGACGTGGGAAGCGACAGCAGGCGGGAAGCTGTAAGTGAAGGCCTAGGTCAGTCACCTCAGGGCGATCCGGCAGCGGGCCTATCACAGCGCTTGAGAACAAAATCAGCAGGATTTAAAATCAGTGGACCCAGTTCAAATCCTTTCTCCTGCTCCAGCTCTAGGACTGTGTGTTTAGAGAATGTTACGCAGCCCCTCTGCACTTCATTTTTCTCATTTGTGTAATGGAAATATTAATGTTTTTCTCAAAGGGCACTCTTAAGAGTAAATTCATCATAAATAGGATATAATGCTTGCACACGTAGTTTCTGTTCAACAAATGGTGGCAACTGCCATTGCCAAGTGACAAGCACCAAGCCACGGGGGTCGAGGCTCAGGAGTGGGAGTCCTGATGTGGGCATGTTAATGACAGTAAAGCAGGTCTCCAGACTGTCAATAAGTAGGGAGCAGATCAGGTACCAAGACAGAGATTCAGTCAAAGAACAAGACCGACACAGCTCCAAGGGCTAGGACACTTGGTGGGGGCTTGATCTCAAGAGACACGACAAGAGCCTTGTCACTCTAACAAAGGTTAAGTTCAGAATATGGTCCACGGCAAACCATTGCGATGCCAAGCTTCTGCCCTGGAGACCCGGGACAGAGACGACCGCGGAGTCTTGAGCGGGACGGGATTGCTAAATGAGGGGACACCAGTTTGGGAGGACGGCAGAGCTCAGGAAGCAGAGCGACTCGTAAGTTCTTACAGAAATGATGCCACCATGCCTTCTGGGCTCTATAATTCTCCATTTCTAAGACTGAGAAAGAATTTGAAAACGCCAGACGTAATGGTAATTTTCTGCTTCATTCTGTAAAACCTGCAGCTTCTGTGAGAATGGGAGCAGCAGTTTGTTTTGCCATTTTATTTTCAGCTCGTGTGTTATTTCACAGCCGATCAAAGGCATTGGTTGAAAAGTATAAAATAAATCACAGTTCTAAATAAACCGCTAAAGAGTGTTAAATTGATTTAAGTGATTTTAGGAATATTAATATTTAAAATACCTCTGTCCCAAGCCTCTTTATGACTACCTATAGCAATAATAACTATGATTTCATTGTACCATTCGTCATTTTATAATATTGCATAGTAAACTGTGGAAAAACATTATTTTTTTTTAGCCCTGGAATAGAAGTGTAAGATTTCAGCTGTTTATTTGTTTTCAATATCTTGAATTTTATTCACTCAACAAAAGTATACTCAATATATTTATTATATCTTTTGCCTAGATTGAGGTAAATAGAGTGCATGGTTTGTTTTCTTTATTTTTAAAGAAATCTTTGCCTTCCACTCACCTTACTTTGTCATCCATTTGACTCTGAGCCGTCTGTATTTCAGGATTAGTTGCAGTCTTGAGAAGTTCTCTGGCTTCCTGATTTTCCATCTTTGTCTTATCTTAAAATAGTCTTAAAATTACATACATGATTCCTGTAGTTTTTTAATCCATAGGGGGGAAAAAAAAGGAATCTGCAGTTGCAAATGAAATACTGATGACTGTCCCTCAGAGGGAGGCTTTGGGCACCAGAGTGTCCCAGGCACCCGCTTTGCTGTTAGAGTCACCTGGGCGGCACAGTTTGACAGGTGGCCGTGTGAGGGAAGACCTGCCGGAGACGAAAGCCACCAGGCATGTGGGTGGCGTTCAAAGGCCTTCTGAAGGGTTCACGCACCTGTGCTTACCTGGGTCCCAGCCTCGCCCACCGCTTGCTCGTCATTTTCTCCTCCTCCTCAGCCTGTCTTCGTCTTTTCCCACACTCCAGCAGCCTCCCTCTTTCCTCCCAGGTCCCCTCCGTCTGCCGATGTGTCAGGGTGGCCCTCGCGCCCCACGGCTCGCTGAGGAACCCGCTGTCCTCCCGGCCTCTGCGCCTGTCCCCGCTCAGCGCTCTGCGCCGCACTGGCTTGTTTTGTCAATAAGCATTTATTTGTTGCTGGAATAGTGGCAGCCGTTACATCTGACCTCCCTGTTTCATCAATTATGGATAGATTATTGGATGCGAACATCTGCAGAAGCTTGCTGCTGCACTCACCTCCTGGCTGGGATTAGATAAAGTACTCGACTGGTGTTTGCTGGCAGGCCCAAACCCGCCTGGGAAGGCAGGGGGTTCCAGGAGCAGCACAGCCCCAGCAGAAGCACCAAAAATCGTTTTGTATCGCCGCCGTTTCCCCCAAGGTTCCAGCCATTTATTATTTACACTTATTACGAGTTGTTATCTCCTACTTGATAAAAGCTCTTGGCAGGCATCACATTTCCAGTCATTGTCGCATCTGTCAGGATGGAAATGACTCATAAATTGTTTTCTTGTCTCTTTTATCACGGTGAAAGGGTAATAGATGAAGCTTCCTCCCTGTGCTGGCTTTCAGAGGAAGACTTCCCTACCACGTTTTATTTTAAAGAAACACGATCGCACGGCCTGGTATGAAAGCATCACGTCGCGGATCTAAACTGGGGTGTCCCGAGTTTACAAGAATAATGGCCTGTGGCGGAGCGGACATCACACTGTACAAAGAGAATGTGCTCAAAGTGTTTTTCAGGGCTTTCATGGGTTTCTGAGAAGGGGGAACAAAAATGAAATTTTATTGGAGCCTGCCTTAAATGAGGAAGAGATCTAGGAGAAGGGACTGTGAATAGGTGATGGCTCCACTGCCAGGGGCAAGACAAACCCCCTGGTGGTAGTTGGTTCATGAAGAAATACAGGAATTTTCACAGGATTAGTGTTTATTAAAACCATCTAGGCAGTCACTCACTGATGTAAGGCACACCTTGATTCTTTCCTGTGGAACCAGGAGCGATTTTGTTTAAAGTGGTCGAATTAAAGAAGGTTGGTAAGTAGCCACCCTGGGGGAAGCTGAGGAACTTGGTTTGTCACCGAGCTAGTGACTTTTCGCTGTTTCTTCTCTGTCTTAACTTGTTAACTTGTGAAGGTAGAACCTATATTTGTCTCTCATCATTCTAGATTAAAAGAAAGAGAAAAACATGTGTTATAGTCCATGGTTAGGAAGAATTATTCCTCAAGACACCATGGCGTAGTTTCAGCCTCTGACCTGCCTGTCTCCACTGAGCATGATGACCACATGGACTTGTCATGGGGAGGAATTGTTTGTTGGAGAATGTGACTAGATGAAACAAGCGCACACTTCTTTTTTAAATCTGTTTATTTATTTTCAGTTACAGATGACATTCAGTATCATTTTATATGAGTTTCAGGTGTGCAGCGCAGTGGTTAGACTTTTACGTAAATTACAAAGGGATCCTCCCCAGTTAGTCTAGGACCCACCTGGCACTATGCGTAGTTACTGCATTTTTATTGACAGTGTTCCCTGTGTTGTACTTCACATCCCTGTGACTTTTTCATAACAAGCAATTTGTACTTTTTAAGCCCTTCACCTTTTTCACCCAGCCCCCCCCCCAGCTCCCCTCCCATCTGGCAATGATCAGTTTATTTTTTATCTGTGAATCTGTTTCTGCTTTGTTTATTTTGTTTTTTAGATTCCACATAGAAAATCATGTGGTATTTGTCTTTCTCTATTTGATTTATTTCACTTAGCCTAATGACTTCTAGGGCCATCCATGTTGTCACCAAGGGTAAGATTTCATTACTTTTTATGGCTGAGTACTATTTCATTGTGTGTGTGTGTGTGTGTGTGTGTGTGTGTGTGTCTATACACACACATACCACATCTTCTTTATCCAGTCATCTGTCGACGGACACAGGTTGCTTCCGTATCTTGACTACTGTAAATAATGCTGCAGTGAACATAAGGATGCATATATCTTTTCGAATTAGTGTTCTGGATCTCTTCAGATAAATACCCAGAAGTAGACTTGCTGGGTCATAAGGTCATTCTATGTTTAATTTAATATTTTGAGGAACCTCCTGACTGTTTCCCCTAGTGTTTATACCAATTTACAATCTCATTAAGTGTGTACAAGGGATCCCTTTTCTCCACATCCTCACCAACACTGGTTTGTTGATTTATTTTGATGATGGCAATTCGGACAGGGATGAGGTGATATCTCACTGTGGTTTTGGTTTTGCGTTTCTCTGATGATTAGTGACATTGAACATCTTTTCATGTATCTATTCGCTATCTCTATGTCCTCTTTGGAGAGCAGCCCATGCAGGTCCTCCGCCAGTTTTTAATTGGATTGTTAGTTTTTTTGGTGTTGAGTTCCATGAGTTCTTCATAAATTTTTGATATTAACCCCATATCATTATCATCGGCAAATATCTTCTCCCATTCAGTAGGTTGTCTTTTCATTTTGTTGATGGTTTCCTTTGCTGTGTAAAAACTTTTTAGTTTGATATAGTGCCATTTGTTTATCTTCTCTTTCATCTTCCTTGCTCAAGAAAACATATCAGAAAAAAAGTATTACTAAGAGCAACATTAGAAAGTTTACAGCTTTGGGTCTTTTATTTAAGTCTTTAACATGTTTTGAATTTATTATTGAATATGGTGTGAGAAAGTGGCCCAGTCTGATTTTTTTGCATGTATTTGTCCGGTTTCCCAACACCATTTATTGAATAGACTGTCTTTACCCCCATTGTATATTCTTGCCTCCTTTTTTTATAGATTAATTGACCATGTATGTATAGGTTGATTTCTGGGCTCTCTGTTCTGCTCTCTGTTTTACGTGTCTGTTTTTTATGCCAGTGCCATGCTGTTGAAATCAGCACACATTTTGATAGAGGTGCTTATGTCATTTTGAAATGTCATTTATTTCTTCCTTCAGGAATATGGACTCTTTTTTCAGTATTCAAACTCTCTAGGACTGGCTGTTAACTGAAAATTTTAATATACTTTCCACTTGCCATACTTATAAAGTGCCATTTTTTTTCTTTATCAAATGAGATACAATGCAAAACCTTATATCATATTATGTCATATATTTAATAAGCTGTACTATGTATAAATAACATATATTAATATTATATAAAACTTTATAAAAGAGCTTGCTTTCTTTAAGTCAATTAGTTATATATAATATCATAATTATATCAAAACTCTTTATATTCACCATTAATGTTTCTACAGATACTTCACTACCAGTACTTTCCAAGGGCTCTGCTGTATTCAATCAACAGTATATTCAACATTAACATAAGTCTAGGGGACAGTGGAGAGCAAAGCTGATAAGGTTTCTGTCCTCACGGCATTTATGATCTAATTGGAGAGAGACAAATATTAATAAGTAGATACATATGATACGGTGGCACATGCTGGACTAGCACAAAGAAGCGCTGTGTGTGTGTGTGTGTGTGTGTGTGTGTGTGTGTGTGTGTGTGTGTGTGTGTACAAGCACCGGAACAGTCGGGTATGGAATTAGTAAGAGAAAAGAGGGCTGAGGAAGTGGAGAGAACTGAGCTGATTCCTGACAGTGAAAGGTCCGTATGGCTGGAGCGAGGTTCCCAGAGTCCTGCATATTTCAGCAAGACATAGACGTTGACGTTTCTGCACTGGCAAAGTGAGTGACAATACATGTTTGGTCAAATTAGTTTTGACTGTCACTTCATTTGATTCGGTTTGCCACCACTGTCTTTGGTCTCCATGAATAATAGAGAACTGAAATCACTGGTAATGTTATCACAGGTATAATGGAATTATTTGTCACACTCACTCTGCATCCTCATGTAAACATCACCAAGCGGAGATTGAGAATTTCTTAGTTTGAAAAAAAATACACACTTTTTTCCCTCAAATCTTTTCTGACAATGAAATCTTTAATCATTTTATATAACCTGTGTCTACTGGCCTATTGCCATGGAAAGAATCAGCCCATATTGTCTCCCACTGATAAGCACAGAGAGGGAAAAGACTTGAAGTTGTTTACTTGCCACTTATCTCCAGAGAGACTTTTTATGTCTCAGGACTTCTCAGTTAATTCCTTGGCTGCAAGAAGAAGATTCATTCAGATCACCTCAAGTAAGGGGCCTGGCCATCAAGAGCCCTGTGGCAGTGAGAGGGACCCCGTCTAGGAACACCCAGGGTCAGCAGACGGTAGAGCCTCACGTCCTGAAAGATTCTTGGGAAGTGGACTGCCCTGGAAGATGAGGGCTGAGTGTTTTCATTAGCCCCTCAGCAGCAGTTGGTTTGGTTCACTTTACTGACATGACTCAGTCACTCTCTTGGTGTTCATCTTCCTTCTCATTTCGGCCATACTAACTGCCCAGCCAGTCTGAATCACCTACGAGAACATGATTGGACTAACTAATCACTATAGTCTGCCACTGAACAGAACTTTTTATAGGAGGCCACCTCACAGATTACTGGATCCAGCTTGTTTTGGACCAAGGCCTCCTAGAGAAATATAAAACAAAGCCCCCAGTGGCTTTCCCCAGCAAGAGATTAAGGGTAGGGAGCGTTTTTTTCAAAAACCTATAAATATAATTCACACTATGATTGGGCTGTACTGGATAAATATTTCCATGCTTTCCGATTTACAATATAGAAAATTGTAAATATAGAAAGTTGAGAATTAGAATAATTATTGGTAAATATATCCCTTATTAACAGTATGCAACTATAATGACCAACTTAGAAAATGTCCATTTTGAGTAACACGTTCTAATTTAGTATTGAGGAAACTTATTTTTTTAAGTGTAAGTGGAATTCTATCTCATCATTGTGGGGTCTGAAAGTCATCTGTGTATTGGATGTGTAGAGAAAGAGTTTTAGGTGAGAGAAGATTCTTGGAAAGGTTTTGGGATCTATTTCTATTTCTATAGCCTTTGAAAATACAACGTAAACTCCTAGCCTGTGAGAAATCAACTAGCAACTCTCAGTTTATGAAATTTTAGGATAATCTTGAATTTCTATCAAATTCTTAAAATTTCCGACTGTGAAAGAAAAGTTTGCTGACCATCACATTTGTAACACCTGTTATTTAATGAACCAAAAGCATTAGAGATTCATTTCTCCTTGCTATCGCCTATTCCATGGTAGGGACATATTCTAAAAAGTAGTTCATAAAGATGATACAAGATTTTTCAAATGAGGGAAAGCATGAAAATAAAATTTCAGTGGAATGAAATGACTCTTCATTTAAAAATGATTTTTCAACATAAAATAAATTAATCAGGATTTTAAAGCCAAAGATAAATGATTAAAAGCAATTAGGGCATAGGACCCTACGTAAACATACCAATGTAGAGTCCTAAAATTAAAGTCATATTTTTGAAAGGGAGAATTCTACATCATTTGGTCCCACCCCGTTATCTCCCAAACATGGACACTAAAGCTTAAGGATCAGGTGACTTGTTCAAGGTCACCCTCTGAGCTCATGGCAAAAGAGAAACTAGAACTTGTATCTTTAACACTCAGTCCCTTCTGCACTGAGCCATATGGCCTTCACTTTATGTGACGGGGGATGTAAACAGTCAGTGTGTAACTGATGAGTTACAAATGATGAGTGATAACATTGCAAGGAGAAAGAGTACAAACTCCAAATGGTCAATGTAAATCATATGTCTAGAGTACTCCTAACTTAATACCATAGTTTTAACAGACTGCAAGTATTTTTAGCTACTTTTGTGTGTATCACAAGCTGCCCACTTGGTTGTCCTCAGTGTTTGTGGACTATAACGTATTCGTAGACAAAGAGTTCTGTATTTATTGCGTATCAGGTACTGTGCCCTTGCAGGAAGGAGTGTGTAAGACCTTTTCAGTGAGGCCAGTTCTTTTTACCATGTTTTTATCATCTTCCGGCACTGCCTATTGCTGGCTCCGGTAAAATGCTCTAAATGCAGTTGCTGCCAGCCTAATCCTCAGCCTGTTACTGCGGCGCTTGTCAGGAATCATTAGCCATTGATTTCTTTGACTAATGTTGCAGTTGATTGTCTGAATCATGTTCAGACACTGTAAATGAGGCAGAAACATCCTTTCTGCTCACCAACTGTGAAATGGCTAAAGGGGCTTGGATTGCCAGAAATCAGAATAAATGTGTTTCCGATAAGATTTGACAATGATTTCAAGCTTAAGATGGCAACTGGATTTTTTATGTTTATATTTCTTATTACACAAGAATAAATCTGTATCATTGCCTTTTTCTCCTCGAAGTAATGTACTGTATTAAGCCCAGTGCTTTCATTATGAAATGTCACTGTTTGGAGTATGTATAGGGAATGTATAGCAAAATGTTAGTCATGCTGCTTTTATATGGTGGTTAAGGAAGAAAAGGGTAAAAAAAAAAAAACACACAAAAAAACCCACCCTAAGCAATGGACTCAACTTTACAATTTACAGACAGATCCAGTGGATGCCCCGATATGGTTTACGATATATTTTGGCCCAGATGGGTTTATTTAAACTCTTCTAGAACTCTTATACTTGTAAATGAAACTAGAAATAAAATGTCCAAATGTAGCTAAACTGTTGGGGTTTCATCCTTACTTGTTTCAGAGCATGCTCTGGATGCTCTGGGGCTTTGCGGTAGGAAGTTGGCCACCTTTGAGGATTGAAAGAACTGTCACATGGAAGCCGGACAAACTTACTTTGTGTAGTCCCACAACACTCCACCTTGGCTAGTGGGTGGAAGTTACAGATTTTGCTTCACCTCAACCGATAGTTCTCTCACGCAGCTCTCCAGTAACGGAGTGGCGAGCCTCACAAGGGGACAGCTTCCAGTCATGAGTATCATTCCTGTAAAGGCTCCATCAGGGTTTTTCAGTAGAAGCACTGCTCACATCTGCAGTTGGATAATTCTTTGTTGTTGTGTGAATTTTAACGTATTGAGCAGCATCCTTGCCTTCCTGGCTCTAGATGCCAGTTGCACCTCTCCTAATTATGACGACCTAAAATGTCTCCAGTCATTGCCAGATATCCTTCATGGAGCAAAATCTCCCCCATTTGAGAATCGATAGGTTAGATAAATACTTGGAAAAAGTAAGCAGTTGCTTTATTTAGATCCTTAGTGGGTACTTTTACTTTTTTAATAAAATGAAAAAAACTTTTTTGTTTTTACCATATGTGCTTTGCATTTGTACCCTTATTTAGCTAGTAAAAGTGTCCTGTACATGACTATGTTTCAGACTTTTGTAGGGAAATAATTTGGGTTGGGGAGAAACAACAAAGATGCACACTCACATAAATTTCAGACTTATTCTTTATCTTTCAATTTTTAGTAAGATTTAGTTTAAAAAACGATTTATGCAATTTTGGCAAATAGCTCAGAATCAGGGCTGGTTTCATGATCATTCAGCCTGTACGACCACAGAGGACTCCACGTCTAGAAGGACCTTAGTGTGTACTTTTAAACACCTCATCTTAGTGGAACCTGACAACATCCCTTCAAGGTAGACTTGATTCATTTCCATTTTATACCTGAGGAAACAAACTCTGAGGTATTAAGTCACTTGAAACATGTCTCTCAGCTCAGTAGTTAACCTGCCTCACTCGAAAGCCTATGATATTTGAAGAAAATTTGAACACCCAGAGGGATATTTGATTAATTATCCCATACGACCCTTCCAAAGCCTGGTCTAGGAGCTCAGAGTGGGAGTCCGTACTGGTTTCAAATATTGAATTAACTAAGAAAGAGAGCAGTGGGGGAGGGTGGTATGTGGAGAAAGGAATGTACTGGCACTATATAATTTCAATGTCCGTAAGTCTTAACTGTCTTAGATACTAAGGTCTTTAAGAGCCAAAATAAATGTGTGTGTGTGTGTGTGTGTGTAAAATATACCTTTGAATTGAAATTATATATATATATATGTATATATATATACATATATATATATATAATTTTGTCTTACAGTTACATCTGATTATCTAATGGAATGTAGTAGAGGAGTTCTTTGCATAATACATTGGTTCTGAAGGTTGAACATTATGAAGAAAGTGATAATGGGAGGAAATGGAAATAGTGTGCAGTTACCCTTTCAGGTATTGGTGACTTGCAAACGCCCGGTTTTCACATTTGCTGCTGCACATTCCCCTCATCCCCTTTTTTTTTTTTTTATCACTTCATGCTATAAAAATGCTTGTGGGATCATACCATAATGTTGAATTTAAAGACAAGGTTGGCCATTTTTTTATAACCTTTGCCCTGAATTATTCTGCCACACCCTACCTGCATTGTTTCATCGCACTTTGTTGGATTGCATAAACCACCACAGGAGAAGTGATTTGGGGCTGGCAAGCATCTTCTTTGTATAGCTAAAGCTTCTTCTGGCAGAGTTCATGATCTCTGATTCATTCATACCTAAGTTTGAATTAGTTTAGTCAACTACCATTCTATATCACTTAGATGAAGAAATTTCCACGAGAAGATACAAACACATATGTAGGGGAGGTGTTCCAAAAAGGAAGAGGCAAGCTGCAAAAATTTCTAAGAATATTTCCCAGGACAGATCTTTTTTTCGACCAAAGAAAAGAGAAAATATGTTTTCTCCTATCATTCTCTTCTTTCTATTCTCAACAGCACAAACATCTAAAAAGAGCTAAGAAAAGATATCATGAGGGATCATTGTAGTGATAGGTCTTTTCTAGATTTTTACTGTGGTGGTGATTCCATGGATCTATACATGTGATAAAGTAGCATAAAAGTACCACACATACACACACACGTGCATGTAAAACTGTGAAATCTGAGTAGGGTAAGCATCAGCATCAGTTCCCTGGTTGTGATGTTGTACTGTAGTTACACAAGACGTTACCCCTGGGGAAAGCTGAGTGAAGGTTTTATGGGTTTCTCTGTTATTTCTTACCATTGCATGTGCATCTACAATTATCTTAAAATAAAAGGTTTTTTAAGCAAGTGAACTGGGACAGTGTGTCCTTGTAACAGCTGGCTCGGCAGAGGGGTGGAGAGACGATGTCATCCAATTTTAGGAAAAGTTAGGTCAGGAGAGACGGTCAACCAAAGGGTTTAAAGTAACTTTCAGTTGTGAAAGCTCATATAAGGGCCACGATCGAGGGCATTTTTTCTGTTTTCATGTTGTCTAAATAAAGGGCCTATGAGAGAGGAATTACAGTGGGGTAAGGAATGGGGAAATAGAGGAAGTCAAGAAGTGGGGGTCATGAATGTCAGAGTTTTTTTCTGTTCCAAGGCACCCTAAGTGGAAATCGTAGTCTGCAAAGGAAAGAAAACAATTGGAATTATATATATAATTGGATGTTTGATATTACAAGACCCAGTAATGCCTTTTTGTGTGACCCCCCTCTCTAAACAGTGCCAAAGCTCAAAATGTGTGTCTATGCATGTGTGTCTGTGTGTGTGTATCACACTCACGTTGTTGACAGATGACAATCTTGACTTAAATCCAACGTTCTCATGAAGACTATTGCAGCAAAAGAAATTAATGATCCTTTAAATTTGATTTTACAGCGTACAGTTCTTCAAAGAATGTGTAGCACATTGCCAGCATTATTCTTTTGAGCATTTTCATTGTAATGCTAAGTATTCTATTAATTTTGTTTGTAGGTGTCCAATAGAAACTATTTCAAGAACTTGGATTTTATTTGAGCATGTCTTTCCAATAAATACATTTCATTCTAATGAGGAGATAAAGTCCTTTGCCTTTAAAACTTCTAGTGAAATAGTTTTCATACCTTCATCTCCATTATTTATTGAAATTATTGGAGTAATTTGATTGAGTAGCCATGTAGCACATAATCTTTATCAGGTATATGAACTGGCTTCTCCATCTTTCGTAACTATGTTGGTGCACAGGGTTATCTTCTGTCTTTTGACAAAGATCGATTAGGTTCATTGCCCATAAAATTTAAAGATATAATATAAATTTTTAATTTATCAAAATATTTTGTACCTGAGATTCTCTATTCTCTCCTCTTCGATTTGTGATGATTTTAACTTTCCAGACTCTGGATTTGTTTCCAACATATTGCGTGCCACAGGGACAGTCGATCAAGTACAGTGGATCCCTCAGATTTCCATCCTGATTTTTTTTCACCTGAAGTATTCTTTGTGAATTGTTTCTAGTCTTTGTCTAAGGATTCTAGTTGATCAATATTTATTAATTTTTAAATTATATCTTGCTGTCTTTAAAAAGCAGGTAAGGCAGCTTACTCTAAGATCAATGTAAAACATCTTTATCTTCCACAGAATTCATAATCTCATATTTTTTTCCCACTAACTTTTATGTTGTTTTTTTTTTTAATTTTTTGTTTTAACAATATCCTTCCTACTCCCCTCAGGTTGAACTACGCAGCTCACCTATCCACTGGGTTTTGCCTTGTCTTCTCCCTATGAGTCCACCTGTCTGAGTGCTCCCTCTCCCACCATGCTCACACTCCTGAGGAGCAGAGGCCCTGCCTTTGATTTAGCTGAGCTCCCCCCAGATCCCTTATCAGGGTTCTCAGCATGGGTTTCATGGAATTGACTGTTTCCCGATCAGACCAGTAATGACCTGTGTTCTTCCTACTGCCTATGTATTTTCTGTTTGTAGGTAAAGTGTCTAAGGAGACATAGGAATCCTTGCAATCTGCAGATAAAATGTGCTGTCTTTACTTTGAGGAGAGAAGCTTTCACCACGAGCCATTCGCTGATGGCTGGCTAACAGATTCCCCAAGACTCTGTCCCGAGGTTTTCATAGCACTCTTCATTAGCTCGTGGTGGCCCCTAGCAGCTTTCAGAGGTGGGGTTTCTTTTCTGCTTCTGAAGAAATTAAACTCAACAAACTTTCCTGGCCCAAATATGTTGGGCATGAAAGAATGAGGACGTGAAACCAAGTCTTGTTACTTTAAGGTTAGTGTTCATTCCAGCAGACCACATCTGGCTCCACGAGGACATTCTATAGAATCAAGTCTATAGTCAAAATCTGAACTGCTTTTTGCCCTTGTTGTGCCCTGGAAGCATGCCGCACTGGTGTGCGACAGGAGCCATTAACACTGAAGTATCTACCTGCAATTTCTTGGGCACCTAAATTTTTATCCTCAGGCCGAAGAGCCATGCCTCTAAGGTAAAACTGGGCACCCACCCCCACACGTTACTGTATTGCTTCAGGGTCCGTGGTGGCCAGGACATGGAGGAGTTGGCGCAGCGTAAGCGGTATAAGCCCCACAGAAGCCTGTCTTCAGTCACTGCTAATTCACACAACTGCCCCAGTCCCTGCTCTGTACCACCAGAGTGTAAATGCCTCGGGGGCTGCACACAGGTTTCTTCCAGTTAAGATTTCCAAGGGTCTAGAGTAGTACCTGGGACACAGTAACAATATTTGCTGAATAAATTATCTGGTCACAAAATAAAATATTCAATCTTAAAGATCTAGGATGCCACATAAAAAAAGGCCCCAAAAAAGACACTAGAAAGTGTCTTCCTGTATTTTGATATTTACTTATTTGAATTAAATAAGGTCTCCTACAAAATTACATAATCCGGGGGTTCTGCCCCTTGACTCAGAAAGGGCTATGTCAAGTCACGTTTGACTAAATATAGGTGTTGTCAGCTGTGCAAGGGAGAGTGAGAAGAATATTCTCAGTTCATACAAGGTTTATTAAAAGGCTTAAAGATAAGAATTAAAAATTTGAACTTTGCAAGTTCAGTGGAATTAAAACACTGGGTCAGTAAGTATCTGTAAGTAAGTTTTAATATCAGTATGTGCCATGTCTATACTTGGAAACCATGCAAAACCCAAATCTAATGAGGTATCACAAAGGCTTCGCTGAAATTATTTCCCAAATTTTAAATCTAAGAAAGTAAAGATGAATGTCAGTACCTCCTCTAGTACTTAAGCCTCTAAGATGCCAGATTTAGGCAGTAGCACACAGCATGCATGTATGTCCTCCCTCTCCCTGACTCCCAACACTGTCAAATGACTTTCACTAATTCCTCCTTAGAAAACATGCGAAAAGGATTTCCATAGAGGTCTTTGGAGATTTCCTGTGTCCTCATGTGTGTAATAGGTTAGGTCAAGTAACAATGAAGGAAGAAGAAAGAACGGGAATCTTGTTTTACGTGGTTTTCCTCCTCCTGGCTATTGAAAGGGAAAAGGAATAAAAAGGAAAATTATACCATACAGATGATGTCAGTGTTAAATTAAATTAATATCATACGTTTGGCTGTGGCAGCCATAATCTTTTGATTATTGAAGAGATTGTTGGTAATGAAGTGCATTTGTAAGAAATCTTTTTAGTGTACACTGAATACGTGTACAAACTGTGAGATATGTATCTAATCAAATGATAGATTTAGAAATTGCCTGGCTTTTCAAATAGCTATTTATAGAAAGAAAAGTGGTATTTAAGCCACCGTAGTAGAATATTATAATCTGCCTTATATTACCTTAGATAATAGTCTCATATTTTAAAATAATGCTGCAAGCCATTCAATTATTTTCGCACCTAAGTTATATAAATTGGAAGATTTTGGATTGTGCAGAGGAAAAATTATTTTCACAGAAGTAAGACCTCACTGTCCTGGTTTAAAGAGACTTCTGTGAAGTTATACTATAGATAAAAATAAAAATAAACCAAACCAACATGAATTTTTAATAAACAAACAAACACTTTATGGTGACATTAACAACAACTGTAAATTTTCATCTTTTCTGTTAGGAAATGAAGCATCAGTGAATCTGGCTGTGCTATAAGTTTAATATGTATCCCTCTCCCGGTAGGTCCTTAACACTTATGGTAAAATCTCGACAGACTTGGATGATGATCTCAGCCTGGGGAGAGCCTATGAAGCAATCGCCAGAGTCCTGCAGAGGTAAGTTAGCACATCCTTGTCTTCCTGTCACTGTGAATTCACTCAACTGTGAAAGACTTAAATTGTTTGAGGTCTGTCGCTTTCTATTACTGTCTGCTTAAATTTTAAGCAGTGCCCTTCTTAAGTGACCCTTCATCATGTTGCTTTAAACCATTGTGGTATTTAAAAAATTTTTAAACTCTTCTTTGTTTACTCCTTCGCATTATTTTATTTTTAATTTTCTGGAAGTTTAGCGATGACCTTGCATGAAAGGGAAAAATCAGGTCACATCTCACAGGTTAAAAGGCAGAGAGCACAGAGATATACAGTACGCTTCAGTAGCTGTGGCTCAGCATAGCCTTTCCAGATTTCTTCTCTGAGGAAAGTTTCCATTTATACTTCAGTCCTGCTTCTTCCATTAAGATCTCTCTCCTTGGAGCGTATCTGGGTAAACAATTGGGTGCAAACACAGTATTCCCAATTTTCATGTAAAACAGAAAAATTTAAGAGAACTATACCTGAAAAACTTCCAGTACCAATTTTTCCATGGAAAATATGTGACTGGCCTTTGCTTATTGTGCTGTACTTGTTGTATACTCCATGTAATCATTGCATTATACAGTACGGTTATTAGCATAGAATTTAAGCCACGGTAGAATAAGAACAAGAAAAGTTATCAAAGTTAAGGCCCTGGTTTTTAATATATCTTATATATAAGGCACGGCTTTTTAATAATGCCAGTGATAATAATAATGGATACAGATATAGGTTGTGTCCAGTTCTGGTTTCTTTCCATTTGTAAACACGCACGGGGTAGTATTTTCAAAGGTAAAATTGTTATTTGAAAGGTGTTTAAAACTGTATGCCTAGTGAACTGAAAGTGGATCATCATTATGTAAACACCACTGCCAAAAAAATAATCAATAAATATTAAATAAATAAATAAATATCAAAATACCAGTACCAATGAAATGAAAGGTGTCCTATAAAATACCAAACAAAACGCAAAGTACTCATCACTGGATATAAATGACAAGGGACACAGACATCTCTATAAGCAGAGAATGGACATTTATCAAGGGAGGCAGGACCAGGTGAGTGTTGTGGTCCCTCCAGATATTGGTGATTGGCCCATGGAAGCTCAACCCAGCTAGCTATTCCTTAAACTTTTACTTTCCAAATGACAACCAGAAAGATGCAGACATTTGAACACAAAGAAGAGATTCATAAGTATTCAATTTGATGTCTGTTTGGAACACACCAACTCTGTGTTCTTTTGTCCAGCTCGTTTTGCTTATTAAATTACTTGACTCTGCTGTTAGCACTGCCAAGAATCAGTGGAAATTGATTGGGTTATTTGTCTTGCTTTGTAGCAGCAGACCTGGCCTGAACCTGTACAGCTAAAAAAAATGCATCCTTTAACATGTTTGTAAAATAATTTTTTACACAATGATATTTCCCGATATAAACAAAGAGATAAAACAACAGGGAAATATATTTCCAGTTATAAAGATATATTGAGCACTTGCTATGTCACAGGGCAAGTATTAGAATGTCCCTTTGGTTGCCGACAGTCTTTATATTTATTTTTGAGATTTCTGAAAACATGAGGTTATCTTAAAATAATTGTCACCTTACACTGGCATCTCATCTGGAGTACTTTTGTCTCCACTCCAGATTTTAATTCTGGTCTATACAGTAAAAGCTAAGGGAAAGTTGAACAATTAACTGGTAAATATTGTCAATAACAGTAACAGCCAATCTAGTGTTTTAATTTGGCTGCTTAAGTATTATTTGCGATTTAGATGTGGAAAAGGATATAGCTATATATGATATATCGTGAAGTAGGGTGTCTTTTTGGTAGGATGGAGACAATTCTATTCCAATCCCCTCAACTCTAGTAATCTGCCTTGGAGCAAACATCATGGGAAGAAGATTTACCCACATCTCACTTTTGTACCATATGAAATAAATGCCACTTTTCAGAATTCCTGTCCACTAAAGCACCAATGAAGCCATCGATGATTTCTGTGGTGGACATGGTTATGCAAAGCACAAAAAAGTACAGGAGATGCTTCTTCTAAGGTCATAGGGGGAGTCCCAACACCATAGTAAGTTTTCCAATCCACATTTGCTGTTTTGCCACATTGTTGATGGTTATGGACAGGCACTCAGGGGAGTCTAAGCCTTAGCATATTTTTTTCACCATTTGTGCAAAACAACTCTAGAGATAGAGAGATGTTTCAAAAACAAAAAATCTACGCACAAAGACGACATCACCCTGGATATCTGAGAAGCCTTAATAAATCAAGCCCACTAATTACTAGACATACTCTGATGTGAATTTTGTGGTCATTTTTAGACAATTTCTCTTCAGGGCTTGGTGTTCTTTGATACATGCACACATGTACACACACACACACACACATACACATGCACATATATCCCTTTTGTAGTCCTAAACTGTCCTCAGATTAGCAGCACCATGCAAAAGAAACAGAGCACAACCAAAATAGAGGAAATTATGCTGGTGGCAGCTGAGAAATAAATCAAGCTGCACATGGAGCTTCGTGTCACTTCTAAATCTCTTTTTTTCCAACCTGTGCAATTGCACAAGTCTCACTAATGGTAGCCCTATTTCTATAAACATATTTTATCTCTTTAGAGGAAATGGAAGAGGAAGCCATGTCAAAGCCATCAGCTGAGCATGCATGAAAGGTGAATAAGCTGGAAGGCTGGAAGCTTCTGAAACGGTTATAAGAATTTATACTGTGGCTTCAAGTGAAAAACACACCACATAGGATTTAATCGTAGAGAGTTGCCCATTTAGTAATTCTAGACCTGGCGTTAGCATTACTGAGGAAGGTTTGAAGAGTGCCCAGGGTTTGTTATTTTTGTTGTTGGTCTGAACAATATTAAACAGCATAACAGAAAATAAGTATTTACAGGTTTTTTTTCCCACTTGGAATACTAGTGAAAAAAGAATTGATATTCTAAAATGAAAACAATTGCCAATGACACAGCTATGAAAGCCAGAATTATAGTTCATAAAGCAGAGAGAGTTGAGAAATTACCAAGCAAACATTACTATTACGTGTTTTGTAGGCAGACAATTTGAGTAAATACAAATGAGGGAAAACCCCCAATTTTCCTTACAGCATTTTTTGGCCTCATTTACTGAAATAACTAATTTACCAAAATGCCACAGCTTTCCAAGATAATCAGGATGACTTTTTAAAAGAATATTGGGGGGGGGCATGGAATCACTAAAATGAGAATTGTTCAAGATGTATTGGTCACTATTAGCATGGTTTTATTTCTTACCAATTGTAATTTTTCTTGCAAACTCAATTTAAATTATTTCCTAGAAAACTTTCCACAGTGGCCATCTTTAAATCAATCAATCAGTACCAACTTGCAAGTGTGTAAATTACCTTTCTGTTATAGCTGAAAATTAATTTCTTCTTGCTTGAGAGAAATAGCATGCCCTAGTAATTTTCATATATTCGTTAAAATGGAATATCCAGGCTTTGATGCAAAATTTCCTAAAAATGACCCCCAAAATACATCAAAACATTTCTATTAATTCATGAAATTAAGAACAGCTTTTTACATTTTCTCCTGTCACTGATTCCATTTGCCTTATTACTTTCATCTGTGGCCCACAAACTTGGTGGCACAATCAACAAACCCCTTAGTGGCTGTTTCATCTCTGCTCTATTTGATTTTTTCTCTCTGAGTAAATGATTAAGTTTTCATGCATTGGTTCAACCAAAATCTATGTTCACTCAACCACATCCTTTATTGATTACTTCTACTGCAAACAGTAGGCCAAGTGTGATATACATAATTGGACAGTTGTCAGGGGATGTGGGTGTTAACAGTCCTGTGTTCCCAGTTGGAAACTGGAATCACCTTGATACACAAATATTCTGCACTGTTTCATTCTCATCCTTTGGACCGAGGAGTCCTGTTCCTCAGAATATATGTTTTTAACTCTCGAAGGTCTGGTTGAATGAATTTAGTGATTATACCATATAATATGCTGTTCCAGTTGCACCTGTGCACTGCATATAGAAAACTGGAATTAATATTTGTCTAACATTTTAACCTTGTCCTTCAACTCCCACAAATGATCTGTAGCTTTTCTGTAAGAAAATATTTGATTCTTTCTCCTCCAAAGAAAGACTGGCTTCTAAATCTACTGCTAACTTTTAAATTTGGAAATCCTTTAAGCAACATATAATATTTATACTCCAGATGCTATCTTAGCAGCTTTGCTGGCTATAGAACTGTGCATTCCTTGTGTGGAGCATATAATTTATAATAGACTTTTTCTGTACCATTATCTGTTAGAGTGAGTTCCAGATAATTTTAGATCTCTGTTGCTCCTTTGGGAGAAAAACAATTCAACTCACCCCACCATAGTTTTATTTATACTATTTTGTATTTCTTAGTCACTGAACTTGCTTCTTTTGTTTGTTTGTTGGTGTGTGTTGTGATTTAACAATCCTCCGCAGGCCAAACAATCCAAAATGGACTTCCATCAAAAACAAATCTGCTTTTAGGAACATAAATAAGCTTCAGTGAGCCCATTTTAGCTAAATAAAAATAATAACTTTTCCCTAAGATTTTAAAGGGACATTCAAAGAAGTCTCTATACTTTTTTTCTTATTTCATCTTTTTTTTTTTTTTTTTTATATTACAGTCTAAGAAAGAGCTTGGAGAGTTAACATCAACTTCATAAAACATTTTAGTTCTAGAAATTTCCAAGTTTTCTCAAAATTCTAAGCAATGTAGTGTTTTATTAATATTTTATACTAGAGCTCTCTCAATACCATTTTATTTGTTCCACAAGACAAATATTTAAATTACCATAATAAATGCACTTCTCATGGTATTTTACTCCATGTGTGCACTTGAAATATTCCTCAAACTATTCATAATTTTTTGGTGACTTCAGCTATGCCTAATTGTGAAAGAAAATTATTCATAATTTTGTTATGAAAAAGTGAGAATAAAATCATAAAAAGCAATATTAACTCTGGGAATGTGAAATTCTGTTCTATTTCTGATCTGTAGATCATTCTTTTTTCCAATAAGAAAGGAAAAAATACTGTATTTGCTAGCACCTGATAAGTAAACAAAAAGTATTAGTTCTTTGACTGTTCCCTCTGGAAAATAGACACCAGGACTTATGTGCCTATCTGCCTCGCAGAGTGTCCATTCAAATTATGGTGTTTCATTCATTGCATAATGAAATATTTTCAAAAAGTAATGCTTAGCTACATTGACTTTTCTTCTTGGAGGGTGGCAGATCACATCAAATACAAAGGCGTGGACGTGAGAGCTTTTCACTTCACTGAGAGGTGGTAATAATGCTAGCCGTCATTTGTGGAATCTCTACTACGTGCCGGGCTATGCATATATGTAAAGGAGAGCCACCTTGGGGCGAGCAGAACCCTCAGTGTCAGTACCTGACCCTCAGATAAACAAATAATCATTTTTAGTATTTTTAGTATAAGTATATTACAAACGTTGCCTGGAGAAACTCCATACTCTTTAGCAGCCACTCCCCACGCACCCCCCTGCCCAGCCTCTGGAAATCACTATCCTACTTTCTGTCTCTATGGATTTGCCTTTTCTGTACATTTTATGTGAATGAAATCATGCAATGCACGGCCATTTGTGACTGGTTTCTTTAACTTCGAGGTTTATCCATGTTATAGCACGTATCAGCACTTCATTCCTTTTTATGTCTAAATAATATTCCACTACGTGGATAGGCCACATTGTGTTTATCCATCACCAGTTGACAGACATTTGGGCTGTGTTCCACTTTTTGGCTGTTCAGAATGATGCTGCTGTGAACATGCATGTACGAGTTTTTGAGTGGATGCATTCTCATTTTTCTTGGGTAGAATAGCTGGGTCTATGGCCCCTCTGTGATACAGTTTGTGAGGAATGGCCAAATTGTTTTTCTGAGCAGCTGCTCCAGTTTACATTTCCGCCAGCAATGCATGTAGGTTTAAAGGTTTAAATTTTAACTTACTGTATATTCCCTCAAAAACAAGCGACATATTTTTTAAATTTGATATTTTGCTTTCAATATGATTATCCCGATAACCATCTTGTACCTTCTAAAGCAATGACACAGTCTTCTCTTCACTGTGACATTAAATGAAATGATTCCCCAATATTTTCCTGTTTTCTTTATTTTAGCCAAGGAGAAATGACAGAAGCAATTAAATACTTGAAGAAAGTGGTGAAAATTTCACAAAACAATTTCCAGGGGCTAGATGTTGTGAGAGCAAGTACGATGCTTGGTGACATCTACAATAAAAAAGTGAGTATGTGTGTTTCCTGCTTTTAGGAGGAAAAGTACAGAATTTTAGAATTCTATTCCTATTTGATCCGCACTTCCCCGTATGTCATGCAGAACGGCCCCAGGACTGCAGGACTTAGTGAACACACAAGGCAGTGCCTGGAAAGAGAAACGCCTCTTTCTTCCTCCTCTTCTAGAACCCCAGTGCCTGCCATCTTGGGCGCAGTCACCACAAGCTGCTAGCACTGACTCGTAGCTTCACAGCCAATGCAAGTTCTCATTTCAGATTTGAAGAGCAATTAAAATATTTCAGTTCAAAGGGGCTCCTTTATGACAGTTGGCTCTTTCCTGCTGACAGTGACAGTCATGTCTCTTGCTCCAAATTCTTGTGTTATTAATCCAGCTGTGAGGGATTTATTAATCCCTCAGGAGGAGAAAAAAAAAAAAAAAGACAATCCCAAGAGCAGTTCTGAAGGCAATGTGTAATTCTAACAACAAATTGCTTATGTGAAGGAAGAGAGAAAGAAGGGAAAAAAGTCTAAAGTGAAAGTATCTTATTTGGGAGGCCATTTCTAGTGAAATGCATTGATCGTAATAGACTTTTGATTTATTTTCTCCTGACTTTGTCTTTTAACACCCAGATTCTCCTTTAGCAAAGGTATGAAAGAGGCTTGTCTCTCTAGTTAAAATTGCTGTCTTGATCATGTTAGGATCTATTATTTTTAAGAGTAATTGTATTCTCAAACTATGTTGATATGCATTGTCTTAACCTTTACGAGAGGCCATTTGTGTAGTGACCAAAAGCACTAGCTCTAGGACTAGACTGCTTAGGTTAAAAGCCCAGTTCTTTCACTTACAGAATCTGTGGCCAGGGACAGGTGAAGTGCCTTCTAGGCACCTCAGCTTTCTCACCTCATAAGGTTGTTGTGAGTATTGAATTAATGTATATTAAGCACCTAAAATAGAGCCTGGTAGGAGAAATAAATGCCATCTATGTAAGTGGTAGCTATTGCTACTCTACAACCTTCCATGATACCATACAATTTCCCTTCTCCCGAGGCTCAGAATGTTTATGTAACCTACCCCAGGTCTCCAAGCTTCTAGGTGGCTATGGTATTCAAACCCATGCCCTTAACCGCCAGTCTTTTATGTGTCATATAATTAATTTTGATGATTTCAGAATTATTTAGACCTCTTTTTAAGGACAGAGAATTTTAAATTAGTTTGAGTAGGTGAAACAAAATAGTATTATTATTATAAGGCCACAATTATAATACAAACCTGTATTTGGAAAAATATTGGAGTTAGTTTTTTCTAATTGCTATAGTATTATTATAATTAAACTTAACACATCTTTAAAATATCTTGTATCTTAAATAAATTTTGTGTAGTAAAATAATCCTTTTACTACATGACACTGAAAGATGGGCCACTCATCCCACCCTCCTAATATGATCTTTTGACAGACTGTTAATTAAAAATATATAGTATAAAGTGGTCAAATGAGAACGTTTGAGGAAAAATAGGTAAACTGTTTATGAGATTGCTCATTCCCTAATAAGATCAGAGAATAATCACATAGTTAGAACAATGGTAATTTCAATACTAAAATAGTAGAAAAAAATGTGTAAGAAATGATTCTCCCTTAGTACTAAGAAAACGCTCAATTATTTAAGCTTGCTCCCTGGATAGAGTGACATTTTTGACACCTAAAAGGATCTGGTAAGAATCAGAATCATGCATGAAAATTCTACATTATAGTGTAATAATACTAGCTTTGTTTCAAGGTCTTTGATGCCATCAAGAGCCTGTCCTTAAATTGTCCACCAAATGGTTATCAGTGTTATTTATAAAAGTTGGCTCTTTTAATACGATGTATATATAAAGTACATAATTCATTTGTATATTCTCAAACTCAAATATAAGATTGCTAGGATTAATTACTGGAACCTTCTGAATTTTATGATAGGATAGGGATTAACTGAAATGAACTATGAATGGTTGGACAGAACCTTTGAAGAGGAGATTAAATGTAGGTGTTAAACTCTTAAAAAATTAAAAATGTGAAAATATAATGCACATTAATGAACTCTCTTTCCAAAAAGGTATGTATAAAAATGCTTGCATCTGAGAATAATTAATGTTTTATTCCCTTGATAATTTTTTAAACGAGAGAAATTTATGTTGATACCAGTTTTATGGCAATTGTGTGTCTGCAGATTGAATACTAGGAGCAATTTAAACAACATGATTACCTAATTATGATGTTTTTATTTTAGGGGTAAAAAAGAACTTGTTAAATAAGGTCTAATAAAACTGTAGGGATATGAACACTTCCACTAGCAGCAAGCTCACCTCCGTGACTGTAAACTTGGCCACTGTTGAATTCCCACTTCTTGGCACAGGGCTTGGCACATAGTAGTTGCCCAATGAACAAATGGATGAATGAAGAGGTTTGTTTTAGTGCAAATGAAATAATACAGAAAAATAATTTTGGAAATTCAAATATAAGTTCTTTTACTTATGGTCCCTAGTTTTTCTGAGATTCTCACCTAAAACAATAACTTAACCTAAAGTTCAGAAGTATAGCTACAACAATAATTAGGTATTTATACTTCCCTTTTTAAAAACAGAAATGTTTGGTTAGTCACATGTTTTTATCCGTTTTGTCCTATATCTTTGATGTCTAACAGGGCAATCTATAATTACGAGTTTTATTTTCATGTTCGATGTTTTTATTGTTTCTCTGTTATACAGTTTACTTAATTGACATACAAATATCTTTGCTACAGTTCTATTTTTTCTGACTAAGTAATCTTATTCTCCTATAGTCTGTTTTATACTTTGAAATAAGAGAAGGAATTGCTCACCTCAACAAAAACCATGATTGATGTACTATAGAGGGACTGTTTAAATTAGCAAATTTAATTAGAGTGAACCATTTGAACATACAGCTCATTAAACTATACTTGTGGGCCTATAACACAGTGTTATGTGTGCTGCTTGCATATAGAATAATTGTCACATAGCTCTTTTTCTCCCTCTCCTCACCTGGCCAGCAACTTCTCTATTCAATCAATTTGACTGTTCTCTAACCACCATGATGATACAGAGGGACATGAAGTTGAGTATACATGTTACCTGTACTGATGTATAGCATTAAGCTGTTTCTGTGGTGTTTTTATTTCCAATTCCATCATAAAATATTGTGAGAAAATGACTTGAAAATTCATAAAATATTCTCTTTTAAGGGTTTCTTTTCAAAAGCGTGTGTATATATGTTTTTGTTTGTGTAGAGAGAGAGAGAGAGAGCAGAAGAAAGAGAAACAGGAGACGGAGAGGATAGAGGAGAAGAGGAGGGGAGAAAGGAGGAGTGGGGGAGGGAGAGGATGAAGCTCAAAATGTTAAATTAGTGAAGAAAGGAAATCTTGTTCCCTAGAGTCTTTACGAGTGTAGCTCAATCCTAAAAATAATACCCTCCTTTGAGGAAGAATTTTTTATGAGGATTTCAGAAGACTTGGGAGAGGCAGAAGATACTTTTCTCTGACACAATTTCATTACTTATAAAATAAAAACATTTCCTCATACGATGTCTTATAAAAGCTAATGACACGTATGAAGTACTTAGCACTGGCCTTGACACTTCATAAGTGTTACAGGAGCATTATTTATTTGTGAACAATTCTTTTTTAGGAGGGAGGTGAGGGTGACTAAAAAACAAAACAAAACAAAACAAAATATTGAATTTTTGTAACTCAAAATATTACGAAGAACTTGAAGAAGAGATAGACATTCAAATGATCATTTGAGTAATTCTAGTCTTATCAAGATCATATTTAAAAACAATCTTGACATGCCCACATGGGAAAAGACTAATAACGAAATCAGTAGATGCATCTATTTTACTCATCATTGATTAAACCGGTTGGCTGAAAATAATCTCTTGCTGTGACTGAAAACTAAAGCTGGTTAAAAATACTTCATCAGGTAAATCTGATGCCACAAGTAAGACAATTCTATCCAAATCAATGTGGAAAATCGCTCTTTCCCAAACTTCTTTTTGCTATCAGATATGAGGTTGAACCATATGAAAATGCTAATATATTTTATCCAAAAACTTAAAGATATTGCTTGGTTAGTAACCATGACTTTTAAAAAGAACCTTATACTAACAAAAACCCTGCTTACTATCTCTGTCTTCTTGAAGATGAACTGCTATAACTGTTGAAAGAAAGCAGTGTGATACCTACCAAGGTGGGCAGATATGGAACAGTAAAATAAAAATAAAGAAAATATTATTTCTCTTATATTTTTAGGGATACTACAACAAAGCTTCTGAATACTTTCAGCAAGCTTTTGACACAACAGCAGAGCTAACAAACATTCCTCTGATGGATGAAACAAAAGTTCATTACGGAATAGCAAAAGCTCATCAGATGATGCGGACGGTTAGCAATTATATAGAATCGGCAGATCTCGCCAGCCTTGACTACCTGCTGTCATGGAAGGAGAGCAGAAGTGACATTGCACTTGATCCAGTTGTTGGTAAGAAATTTTTTTTAAAAAGCAGTTTATTTTTTATATCATTCTTAATGGCTAAGTCATTTTATTGTAAAGGTTTATTCAATCATTAGTGATATTTATTTTATTAGTAATTTTAATTTTTATTTGTTTACTACTGTGAGAATATTGGATGTGTTTTTGTGCTATACTGTGCCTTCGATGTTTAAAGCAAGCATAAAATAGTGCCAGGGATTTTTTTAACTTAATAAATCACTACTTTCATGCTGTTTTCTTTCAGTTATCTTAAATATTCAGCAGTAAGTATTGATCAGTTGTAAGGCATATGAAATAAGTTTACCTTATTGAGAAGAGCAAATGTTCATAGGTGCTAATTAGTATTATACTCTTACTTTCCTGAAGGTAGTCAATTTTCCTATTTTTTATCAATTTGGATTTGAATATTAAGTTATAAAATATTTCATAGTAATTTTCCTTAATGCTACTTTTTTTCCTATATACTTTTTCTTGTGATAATTAGTCAAAGTAGTCAATTAAAAACAAATAACTGAAGGAGATGTGAGGGTCAGTTTTGTGTGTCACTTTAACTAGGCCCTAGTCCTTTTAAGAATTTTAGAATAGGACATTTTTTAAAAAAAAACATTTAAGTAGTACTGCCTATGACAGACCTTGGGTTACATAATTGTTTGCAAACCAAACTTTTTAAAGCAAAATACTTTAAACGCTTGGGGATAACTCAAATGGAATTATTAGGCAAAATTTTTGTAACGTGAAGAAGCATCTCCTACTTGGAAGTTTTTCCCTCAGGTCATTTAAATAAAATAATCATCTCTTTTGGTATTTATTTCCTCCATAGAATAAACGATAAATTGGGCACAAAGGAGCTTTATTGACTCTTTTACATTAGCAGAATACCATGTACCACTGTCTATCCTCGAGTTATACAATAAGGTGTCATTCTGAATATACGCACAGTCAGAGGAAACAAGACGAAGTCTTCAAACACAGAGCACTTTGTTGAATTTCAGAGTACTCATGTGCCCCCAAAACGTTTATGGCTACTATTAACTAATCGCTTTAAGACAATATTTTACATACTTCAGGATGGCGTCTTGTCATATATTTGGGAATTTGTTCTGTAGTTTTGAGTTATCTTCCCTTTACTTTCTCACCTTTTCTCTTCAGGAGGTAAAGTAGAAGAAATACGATACATCCAGTAGTTTACTTGCTCTGATAAAAGGTTTGCTAAAGAGTAAGTTGAGCCATTCAAGTTTTCAGATTTATCTTGAATAAGCTCTAACCATCACAATGATAATCATGACAAAAATAGCCCTCAGAGTTTCTGATCAGAGCCAGGTGTCTATTTGTTGAAATCTGGGGCTTTTTAAAAATTTCTTTTGCTTTTCTGTACTCTATAAAGCTATTTATTTTTCTTTTCTTTTTCTTTTTTTCTTTTTTTTTTACATTTTATCTCCAGATTTTTTTATAAGGGTGCGTTGTGTTCTATAGGACTTAGGAGCTGAACAAAAAATGCATTTAAAAATATGATTTAGACAGTAAATACTCATATTCATATGCTAGAGAAAATTAAATTCTCCAGAATGCTATGAAAGTACACCCTCATTTGACAGAGATTAGAAATCTATGTATAAATGAGCTATGATATTATAAAAGTCAGAAAAAATAAACTTTCAGATTTACATATAAATGAGAAATTAATTCTCATAGTACCTGCATATTTAACATTTTTAGTGGTAGGTAGTTTTATTTTCTATTTGGAAATAAAACCCATTGGACATTATCAAACACACTTATTTCTTTACATAGACATATCTAAAGCTCAACATACACTAAACTCTACTTTTAAAAGCTTCAAAAATATTTCTTAAATCACAACTCTTATTATTCTATCTTTGCTATGCTTAAAAGCCTTAATTGACTCCCTGCTGCTTACAAGTTAAATACAAGTTTCCCAACCTTTTTTGTACACCTCCCTGGCTACCCACCTTTCCCTGACTCACCACACCCCCCCCCTTAACACACACACACACACACATACACACACACACACAGCATACCTTATAATCACCTTACTTCCAGCTCCAACCTATCCAGAGACAGCCCACTGGTCCTGCCAGGTCTTTCTCAAATGCTGAGGTCTTCCCTGATACCTCTCTCCCTTGAATGTTGTCTCCTCTTTGCTCCCAAATTGAATGTCATTAACTTCTCTCCAAACACTTTTTATCTGTCATATTTTGCATCCTATCATAGCCATTCCTGTAACTACCTTATCTGCCCAATGAGAGTATGAGTGTCTTGAAAATAGGTTCTGATTCTCGGTATTTCCTATGAAAGAAGGCATAATGTCTAACATCTACCAGCTAACAAGTAACTATTTATCAAATTAAATAGAATGCAAAATGAGTATGTATGTCCTAGCCATAAACGAGTTTGCACTAACCATTTTTTAAAACAAGACCATAGTTTTCTGCCTCCATGCAAAATATGGAAAAAAAAACTCAAACCTATGATCCAACCCCATATTTTGATTACTATGCAATTATCACATGAATGCAGAACAACAAGTATAATATTGACAAAATGAAGAAATACGTAAATATTACTGAGCAGCTTTTAGGTTTTCAAATTTTGCCTTTCTTCTCTGAAGAGGCATCTTTAATCTTGCTATGGAGTGGTTCCATGTATTCAGAAAAAAAGCAAATCAAACATTTGAAAGATACATTATGAAAGCCGTGCAGTTATCTTCACCTCTGAGACTTATATCATCCAAACAAATCATTAGCTCACAGAGCAGGCAATATTCTTTTAAGCAGAGGAACACAACCCCCTAAGGAATAGAGCAGTGAGAGAGAGCACTCAAGTCTCCAGATAAAATAGAACAGTGACTCACCAGCAGCCATCTCTCATCTTTGTCCCCTTCGGAGGGAACGCAGCAAGTACAGGAACCTTCAGACCATTCTAATACTCTTAGATGGGGCCGGAATGATGTCGTATTTTTTCTTTCCTTTTCAATTGTAAAATAAGAGTAGATTCTCCTCTCAAATTTAGGAATTTAAAAGGAATTCAGATCTATCACAGTTTAATAAAATTACAAGCCTAAAGCAACAGACATTGACTGGCTCTGAAAAATTTAAGAGCCTATGAATTTCTGCTGATTTCTCTAGAATATAGTTTATTTCCCTTTCTACAACTGTTATCTCTACATTCATCCATTTTTTTAAGTGAAAGCTAATTCATCTTGCCTTTTGAAGATCACAGACACAGAAGCAAAAAGCTTTTCTCATTCAACTTAATAGTGCTGTTAACCTAGGAATGTAATTATCGTTACTTAAACGCCAAGATGTTAACCACTTCATTGATAATTTCAGTAACACAGGTTTAATGCACATTCGTATTGGAGTCAAATTTAAAATATATCATAGAAATAAGATGCAAATCCTGAGTATAGAAACTGGCTAGTCGGTAAAGACAATTATGGTTTCTACACAATGGCATATAAAGGTTTCCTTGAGTGTCAAAAAGACCAACCAGGTTTAACAAACAATTTAATATTTTTAAAGCAAAACCATCAAGATCATGAATTTGTCTCTTGGCCCTTGCTTTATGTTGGCTTAACTCTGGGTCCATGGTTTAATGTCAAGCCACATTTTCCTACCCGTTCTTTACTTGTGTTTTTTATTCATGAATGCAACCCTCTTTAAGAAGGTGAAAAAGCAACATTAACAAGTGAGTCTCATGTTCTTTTATACTTCGATCAGCTACTTCTGTTTGTTAAATAACCCTAACAATGAGGAGAAAGTTAAGGAAGCCAAAAATTCAGCAAGACTTTTTTATTTCAACTTTTTGTTATTATTATGGTGACATTGGTTAACGAAATCCAGTATGTTTCAGGTGTACTACTCAACAGTAAGGCATATGTATATTGTATTGTGTATTCTTATATCATCCTATATCACCACATAGCAAACCTCTGTCTCTAATAATGTGTTCAAGAATATGACAAATAAAAAGAAGATTCTGCTGAAAAAAATGTGACGAAATCAGAGCTCACCCAATGGCAGCTTGGTATAATTGAGAGATGCTGTTAGGAGTCCAATGGCCTGGATTCTAATATCATATTAAGGACTAATTAGCTTTGTGACTTTTGGCAACAGATTTTATTTCCTGTCTTTAGCCTGATATTTGAGGTTTCATATGGATCATTGATAAGATTACTCTGGCACTAACTACAATTCCTCAGTAAGAACATCTTCTAAATAAATATGGTAGTTTGTAGTCCTTAAGAGTGCAAACTAGATTTTCATGGGCGTCTTATTTGTTGGTTTTCCCCCATAAACACCTGTTTCTGTGGCTTTCCACAAAAACCAATTTATTATTATTATTACTATTATACTGAACAACTGTATAAATGCTAGGTGTAAATATTTGATTCTTCTGATAGAATTTATATTCAAGAAGTTTCTAGCTATCTGATGTCATATACAATTTTACTTTTCCCTGGTTGGCTCTGCTGAGGTTGCTAAATCTAATGAACTATTTCATCTGCAGACTTTCAGTCTAGCTTCCTGGTCAACCCTATGTCATACTTCTGAGCATTTCCTTGACCTCTGCTTTTTCCCCACTGTTTTTGGTGTCTCCAATTTCTGAGCATCTCTTCTCTTATTCACTACTCATCATCATCCCTTCTTTATGCACATTATTTTGTGGCTGTCCCTGCCTTCCTAAGTCTGGTACCATTTTTATAGCATTTCTCCATCATCTGCAAATGAGTTAAAATCTTGAAATGTTTTGAGTTTCATAGAATCCTGAAATGATCGAGTTATGTGGTACTGAAGAATTTATTTTGTCCACACTTTTTATTTTCAAATGCCTTTAGGTCCAGGAAAATGCAGTCATAGAATAATCTGAAAGACAAAATGGATCTATAGTCTAGTTTTTTAGAACTCCGGATTCTTTCCATGTGTTGCAGAATCTAAAAGAAGCATAGTTTTGTTTGAGCAATCAAGAATTCTCTTTTATTGAACCTAGGCAGAGATAGAGAAGGAAGCTCTCAGAGGGAACAAAAAAAAGAAAACTATTTTAACTATTTTATAGTTAGTAAAATCCATGTCGAACAATTAAAAAGACTACATTTTAAATTAAAGGCTGGATAAAAATATTTGCAGTAAAAAGAAACCAGTGGGACTCTAATTCTGGCCAAGTTAGAGTACAAGGGAAAAGATTTACCCTCCTGTTAAACAACTAAACAAAGAAACAAAACATATAAGATACATGTTTATTTGTTTTTTTAAAAAAAAAAATGGAAAATAGGCAGCACAGGACAGTAATTACTGAGAAAAGGGAAGCAAATGAGATGAGCTGCATGATTTTTTCCAGCATCCTGCCTGGAGAAAGTCACCAGGCTATATGTAGCACAAGGAGGGGAATCAAGGCAAAACCCAGCAGACACCCTGAGATAAGGAGGCTGAATTTGGAGTTCAGGGAGAACAAGGTGGCTAGAGTTCACAGCAAAGAGTATTTAAACAGAAAGAGCTGCAGAGGGGGGGAGGGGGATAGAACTCCAGAGATCTGCAGTGTCTTCTCTTGTATACGGATCAGGATGTACATGTAAAGAAACTACTGATGGCTAGGGAAGGAATCACCCAAAAGAGTCAGACAGAAAATCACCTACGCTCAAACAGAGCCAGAATAGTTGGTGCTCCCACTAGCCAGAATGGAAAAACCTCAGAAAACATGGCCCATCAGTAGAGGATTCATAAAGACATTATCTCAATGGTAAAGAAAAATTAGCTCTAAATAAAAGGCATCTCTGCCCCACCTAACAAAGCTTGAAAACATGTATCAAAAGAAGTGGCCGTGATGTATACACACCAAACATCATCTGATGCTGGCAGTTATATCTCAATAAAGCTGAAAAGAGAAAAAACAAGGATCAAACTGTTTCCAAGTAGCTTAACTGAACCCTACGACAAAACTCAAGAATATTTATAGGAATAAAAAAATACCTAGCACCCAACAAGGTAAGATTCACAATATCTGGCACCCAATCAAAATTACATAGACGTGCCATGAAGCTGGAAGACATGACTCATAATGAGTAGAAAATAAATAAATAGAAATTGACCCAAAAATTGCACAGATGATAGAACTAGCACACCAGCATATAAGAAGGCTATTAAAACTATTTTTCATATGTTCAAGGAGGCAGAGGAAAGATTAAATTTGTAGAGTAATGGAAGATAGGGAAAGAAAAAAAAGACCCAAATTGAATTTCTAGATGAAAAGTGAACTGGATAGGATTAGCAGCAGATTAGATAATGCAGAGAAAAACATTAATGTACTTAATAGTAGCAATAGAAACTTTCCAAATTTAAATACAAAGAAAAATACTGAAAAAAAAATGAATACAGCATGTCAAAGAATTCTGGATCAACTTCAAGAAGCCCAGTATATGAGTAATTTGGAGACCTCAGTGGAGGAAAAGAAATCATAGAACAGAAAAAAAAAAGTTTTAAGTAATTAATGGCTTTTTCCAAATTTAATGAAAACTACAAACCAACATATCCAAGAAACTCAATGAATCCTAAGCAAAAGAAACATAATAAAAATTAAACCAAGGCACATCATAATCAGTTCTTCAAACTAGTGATAAAGAGAAAAACCTTAAAAGTATCTACTGTGGGGTGAGGTGGGAGAGAACAAATACATTGCAAATACAAGAACAAAGATAAGAAGAGCAGAAACATCACAGGAAATAGTGTAAATCAAAACAGAATGAAGCAATTTATTAAAGTACTAAAAGAAAAAGACATCATACCTAGAGTTCTAAACCCAGTGAAAATATCTTTTAAATAAATAGGTAAAATAGAATTTTTTTTCCAGGCATACAAAAGAAGAAATAATTCATCACTAACACACAAGAAACGCTAAAGAAACTTCTCTAGGCAGAAAGAGAATGAGTCTAGATTGAAATCTGGGTCTACACAAAACAATGCCTGTGGAAAAGAGAAATAGTAAAAGTAAATTTTAGAAATAGTAAAAATTAAGTTTTCTCTTTTAAAATTGCTTTTAAAAATAATCAGCTGTTTAAAGCAAATAACAAAATAAAAATAGTAACGAAGAATTGTGGAGTTTATCATAAAGGTGAATTAAATGTCGATTAAATGGAGAAATCTGATTCTGTAAAGGTACTTTCTGTTTCAGGCAACAACTGCCAACTTGGGGATCGCGATAGGTGGATATCTGGACTGAACTTCTTAGCACTCACACCATCAACCTCTTCTTTGGGAACGCCTTGTTTTTATAGTTGTATTCCCATTGCCTAGAAGTTGAGTCTCTTTAAAGGGGATTTGTTTTCATTTCCAATTTGTTTTTTCTCTTACTAAAAAAAAAAAAACCTTCTGATTTAGGGTGAGTGATCTGTTTTTATCTTGGATATTTTTGGCCCCAAATCATCACTGCCTCCTCCAAACAGCCTCTGGTGTAGGTTTTGTGGTTTTTGATGGTTTCCTTGCTAATTGGCATGAGAAATTGTTTCAGGCTCATCATATACATTTTTGAATTCAGATCTGGAATCAGGCATTTCTTCAAGAAACCCTAATAAAAGTGAATTTTGAAAAAGCAAAGCGATCTCTGAAAATCTAAAATAAAACTAATAATCATGAACATGTATCCAATTGGTGATATAATCACACAGGAAATATATGAAGTGGCTTTAAAACAGAAATTTGACTATATATCTCAAGTGAGCTATATCCCAAAAAATGCACTTCTCCTCAAAAGACTTAAACTGTTTTCAGTAGTCATATTGTTGGTATTGATATGGGTTTAATTATTGTGAGGCTGTTATGGCTGTGATGTAGGATACATCAAATAGATAATTATTTGATGTACTCAGTCTTTTCTTCCCAGCACCCTTTCTAGCTGGGATTTTCAGGATTAGACAAGTTTCCTCATTTCTAAAGTTATGGTGCAGGGAGATGATTAGACTACGTACAATCTTTGAATTCCTTTACAGTTCTTTAAATCTACGATTCTTAAGTTACTAAGAAAATTCTTATGCTTTTAAATTTTATTTTACTCTAATTGAATTTAAGGAAATCTGGAAACCTAAAGGAATTATTATGGATTTTAAAAGCATCATATCCCTAACATGATTTATAATAAACCCCATGTAAAAAAAAACTCCCTTTTTTTATATATAATATTAAAAGTATATCAACCTAGAGCAAGGGAGAGAGAAAAAATAAAGGTTAATGAGAGGAATCATTATATAATCTTGTACACAGTTACTGCAAAGTACTACAATAACACTTCTTTAAGGCTTTTTTGGACAAACTGAAGTAAGAATTAAGGCAAGCCTGTGAATTTGGAAAAGGGATAGCTCGGTGACGGGCCATTTTCTTTGACCATCGTCACCAAATATGGCCTGGTGAGGGATTTGAACTTTGAAGTCGACAGTCTTTTAAATCCCAGCTCCACCACTTCATAGCTGGTGGGTCTGGGTAACTTTACCTCTGTTACCTCATCTGTAAAGAAAGGTGACAGCTTCTACCTCACAAGGTTGCCTTGAGAGTCCAATGACATAAGGCATCTGAGTGGAAGGCCCCGCTTCTTACCTGCTAACTGAATCCCACCGAATCCTGCTCCTTCTCTCTCCTCAAGTCGACATGTCATTCGGGGAAGGCTGGGCCCTTCTCCATCCCCAGTGGCTGAGTATTCCTCCTGTAAACCAGTCACTGTGACCTCATCTTACTTGCCAAGCGATAGCATTATGGATGATATGTGACACATTTGTGTTTAATGATATAAAAGAAGAAAACCTCCTGAGGAATTCCCAGGAAGGTTCCCCCCATTCTTAAACAGGAGCACACGATGAGAGATTCCCTTTTCCCTGACTTTAAGTGTCACATGCCTGCAGCTGGTGTAGCCAACTGCAACTAAGCTACCAAAACGATGATGGCAGCAGCAGGAAGGGGTAGAAGGAATCTAGATCCTTAATGATATTCTTGCATGCTAAATTAACTAACCATGTAATTGCCATCACTGCAGTTTTTTAATGTGAGATACATTTTCTTATTTCTTAAGTCATTTTTAGGTCAAGTTTTTTGTTACTGTTATGGTTTTTGTCTTTTGTAAAACCATGCTAATAGTAAAATGCCATGTATTGCTGACACATTGTCTAGGACAGAGTAGCAACCATATCTGGCAGCTAGCACAGTGCCTGGCACATAGTAGTGCTCAAGGAATACCTGAACGGTGGACTGTGTTGAATAACCTACTTTTTAATTATTAAGTTCATTTTCAGGCATTAGGCAGTATCTCAGAATATGACACTCTCTGAATTTTAAACGTGTCCCATGTTCTGAACTTACTTATCCCTCCTCCCAACTTAACTCCTTTCCTAATTAGGACATCTATCCTTCAGAGGATATGAGCACTGTCAGAAAGAAATCAATCTGACGGCACTGATTCGCACCATACTGTGAATGACTAAAAGTGCTTTCACCTATCAGAACAATTGGGATTTTTTAAATGTTGGAAGAGTGCTTGCCAGGACTTAGGACAGTTATAATATGGCATATAATTGAAATCATTCAGGCAGTGTGGGGAATCTACCCTTAAGTTCATTTTCTCTAAGTTATTCCTGAATTTCAAAGCTTGCCTTTCTTCAGTGTAAATTTATACCTTTAAAAAAAAAAATCCAAGTTTATTATCATTTTTAGATGATAGCTCACGCTCCCCTTAAATAAACTGATGAAAACTAGGTCCATCTCCTTTCATCAGAAAGACATACGATTATTGCATGTAATTTTTAGAGGGTTCAGTAACCATGGCTTATGGGGATAGAATTTGCAGGTGCTCCAGTGTCTGGTTCTTTACTCTGTGGGCCCGTGGAAGATGGCTCTTCTCAGCCCCTGGCACCTAAGCAGGGCTCTGTGACAAGGCCTGGCCACGGGGCAAAAGTTATTTCTGGGCTTAGGCAGTGGAAAGCCCACCTGAGATGCTGCAGCTGATTCCTCCCCCGCTGCAGTGATCTCAGAGGAAGCCTTAGTAAAACTGATGGAGCCAACAAGATCGCAGCAGCCTGGATCACTAACTCTCCCCAGGTAGAACACTGGTCCTGGAAAGCCATTCATATCTGCATCAGACATTGCGTGAACAGAATCAGAAGAATCCACTTTTTGGTGAACCACTGAGGTTTTCAGAGTCGTTTGTTACCACAGCTTAATTTAGACTGCCCTGACTCCACGAGCTTCATGGTCCTTCGTGGTGGCTCCCTGGACAGCAAGCAGCGAGAGCCCCAGTGGGAGGATCGGGACAGCCATTTCTCTGCGTGACAGTTTATGAATCGTGTGTTTCAATGCTCTGGGCCTGCCTGGGATTATTTTAGGGGCAGAGAGCATTAAAATGCCTTGTTTTTTACCTCCATTTCTAGTCACAGAAAACAAGTTTAATAAAACAAATGGGAGATGAAACATTAAAATATATTCTTTATATACTCTCTGCTACTGTCAAAAAGTTTAAGAAAAATATGCATCCTCTCTGCTAATCTCATTTAAATCAATAGATGATCAAAGTGCACTTCTAATAATTTCAAGAAAGAGCTTACAGAATCTGGTGTCTTCTGCAGCTGATAAGAAAAAAATAATTCCAAAGATGAAACATGCTGCAAAAGACAAATCAATATTAATTGTAGCAAAATTTTTAAATATAAATGATAGCAGAATTTGAGCCTGAATTTCAAATTTTCTCATTCAAATACAGTTCGTCTGTTGTCTACAACACAAGTGACAAGTTTTCTTCCTTGAGAATCAAGTATTTCTTCAGAAAAATAACGTTCACTTCATTGGGAAATAATAATGTAGCTCTAGATCCCTTGGGTTGAAAGATCTTTTTTTTTTTTCTTTTTCTTTTTTTTTCCCCTCTGAGAGCTTCCTTCTCTATCTCTGCCTAGGTTCAATAAAAGAGAATTCTTGATTGCTCAAACAAAACTATGCTTCTTTTAGATTCTGCTCACAGTTCTTGGTAGCTGATGGTGTTACCAGTTTTAACTTTCCAATGTGCACTGAACTCACCACTTCTAAGAAAAAAAAAAATAGCTGGGTTTCTCTAGTCTGCTTTGGTCTCAGTTTCATCTGTAATTACTCATTTGAAAAACTCAGAAAAATTTGGTAGTTGGGACAATCATAGCAAAACCAGAGTAAATGCCGAAGGGTTTGAAGTTCTGGCAGAACCCTGGGGTTGCCTGTATATAGCTATCTCATTTGCAATGAGGGGTCTTACCTCTGCTCCTAGCTGTGTCCTTTCACTTGTGGTCACGGATTCCAAATACTGTGCCAATTTAACTCATACACTTTCTACTATTCCTAGAACTGGGGGCAAAAAGATTCTCTCCTGTGTGCATCTAAGTTGTCTTTGGTAAGGCTCAATCAGGACAATTCCAGCAATCCTCGATCCATATGATTTCTTCTGGAAAAAAAGAGAACATATATACTGTATTTAAAATGAACCTATTTAAGGAACAAATTTTGTTGGCTTCTAATTCTGTCCAAAGTTTCCCAGGTCTGGGTATTATGTGGGGATTTTTCTTTCTAAGTGCCTCTCACCTTGGATTTTCTCATTATTGTGAATTTTTATTTTTTTAACCACAACATAAGTCGAAAACTATATTTATGGTTCCAGAATTCACTTTCTTGAAATCACTTTACTCTGTCATCCCTATGTCTTTAACTCCCAGGCCAGAGTGAATATTCTTATAGGCTAGGTTCTTTAGCATAATTAATATAAAAATACTTTTCACGATGAATATTCTTTTAGAAATTATTTATAATGCTTTACCACGATGACTTACTTGACTGTTTAATTTTAGTGAGATAAGCTGGATTTCTCTGAATTAAATCTATGTGCTTCGTCATATCAGCTAATAAAGTGTATTTTGTGCTCTTATCAAAGGATTTAGTTCCACACTTTCGAAGGTCTTCTAATCTTGCTTATTAGATAAACTCCTGGGAAGGGATGCATAGTATGCCTCAAGTCTCCACATGTTTTTAACTCAGATGCTAAAGTAACAGTGGAGAAATAAATGAAATTAAATGAAATGAAATGAAGCTTCAAAATCAAAAAGAAGATGATTGGTGCAAAACACTGGGATAATTTGGGTCCAAATGACCATCATAAAATGTTGAGGTTAATATTTTTTCTGTTCAGATGTAGGAGGTTCAAGTTTTTACCACCAACCACTAAGAGAATTATGAAAAGGAGGAAACCAACTGTATGAGAGGAAGCTATTATGTCCAACCTTTGGATATTAATTAAAATTGAAAACAAAGTTAATAAACACAAAAAACTCATTGTATTGAATATAACATAAGCAAATGAAATATTTTTTATAAAAGTCTAGGGGGGACATAAGAACAGACTGATATTATGATATTATGATTTGATCATAAAATCATATCATATTCTAAAAATAATGGATATCCAAATAACTATATTAATTATCCCTCATCTGAATGGATTTACTTATACACTCACCTCATTCAGAACTTTACATTGTAATCTTATTTGAAGATTTATATAATGAAATGTGAATATAGTATATTCCTTAGTAATTCGATTGGCAAGAAATAGAGAGCAAATACACGCACAGCTTTTTAATAATTTATAATTACATTAATCTACTAAGTTTAGGCACACAATTATATGACTAATTATGTTGAAAATCCAAGTGGATGCTTAAATAGATGACCATGCCCCGAGGCCTTTCCAGTTGTTTCTCCTGTCTCATTTAACCATGCAAATGTTATTAAGCATTCCCGGCTAAAATTTTCAAGCATGTGCAAGTGTAATTGCATAGATAATTATGCATACTACTGTCACTTTCCATATCTAACATAGGAATTTTCCCTTAAAAAAAAACATATCAGCTTTCTACTGGGTAGCTTTCTCAGTACATGCCAAGAAAAATGTTATTTTTAACAGATAAGTAGACCAAAACCAACCCACTGCTCTTTCTTCAGGATCTCTTCTTGACTCTCATAAGCACATACATTTGAAGACAAGCAGAGAAAGATCAAGCCATATTTGCTAAAATTAAAGTAAATATTAAATACCTATAAATGCAACAACTATATTCACAATGTGTAATTCAATAACTATTTTTAGGTTTGTGTAAATATTTGTACAAACCTATTAACAGGGACACAAAAGAATTAATTGCCCTGTTCTATGAATAAAACCATATGTGACAAATCTTTCAGGTCTGCATATACTAAAGCCATGTTTATATAATAGCAATAAATCTCCAGGAAAAAAAAATTAACCAGCACATGCACCTTAACAGGTTAATTTCTTGGTAGGAGACCTACTAATGAAGTGTCACACCATAGAATCCTGCCTCCTGCTGTGCCTTGCCAGGCTGGATTCTGCACAGCCCTGCGTAACAAGTCACAGCTCTAGATGCAAAGCTTGGTGTGTGTGCCGCTGATTGGTGGAGCCTGGCTCACATGACTCTGCCCAGATGCAAGAGCAACTGGGAAAGTATCTGGCTTTTCAGGGCCCACTTAAATTCATAAAGCAGAGAATGTCTTAAACACGAAAATGGAGGTTTAGATGCTGGCAAGCAACCACTAGGAACGGCGCTAAGTGCTATGTGAAAAAATCTGGGGTAAGAGGACAGGCGGTGATTGCATTTGGGGAGAGCTATTTTAAACAGAAAGTTCAGAGAAGCTACTCAAAAGAGGAATGATGCGCATAGAAATCTGGTTGAAATGACCAAACGAGCTGTGTGAATGGCTAAAAGGGTAGGAGGAAGATATCCGGGAAAAGCTCTCTTAAGTAACAATGAGAAGACCACAATGGTGGGAGCAAATTGAGTGAGGAGGAGAGGAGACAGAATTGAGCTTCCAGCAACCGCCAGTTAATATAGGCCCTTCAGGCCACAGTGATGGCGTTAGATTATATTCCCATTGTGACAGACAGTTGTCACTGAGGCCTGAGTATAGGACTCTGACTTTTCAGAAAGATCACTTGAGCTGCAGTGTGAAGTGTAGGTTGTGAAGCAGTCGCCTTTTTGTTTAAAATCCACAGAAATACATTTTACCTTGTGACACAGAATACATAACTGAATCAAGAGTTTGACCAAACAGCACCTCCGACATGTGAAACACTCTGGTATTTTTCTGTTGTAATCTAGTCTGTTTCATTTTTTAAATGAATTTAATGAAATTATAAGAAGAACTTATGAGAAAACATTGAAATTAGAATTGTTCACTGGTGACTCGAGGTATTCTGTTTCATCGTCTATCCTGATACTAGTATTTTAAGACACACTGTGGAAAATTAAACTTCACAATAAGCCTTCGGCAGGGCCTCAAGAGTCAACTCAAGGACCAGTTGCACTAAAACTACCTGATCGATGCTGGGGGGAGGGCTTGTTATAAATGCCTATTCTAGGGCCTTATCATAAACTTATTGAATCAGAATCTCCAGTGAATAGGGCTTGAGAGTCTGATTTTAACAAGCTTACCAGGTGATTCTTGTGTGTGAGAACTACTCTTAAGCTTTTCAGTATTTCAAGGTAATAATGCAAGGTTAGCTTTTTTGCTACATAGATTATATATTTATATATTATGTACCTATGTATTTATAAATATACATGTATTCTACATCTCTATATTTATAAATATAATATACATTTCACTAATATATGTAAATGCACTTAGTGGATCTTCAGATAACATTTCTTAGCAATATTATAAATTCACAAAGGAAATATGGAAAGCACTCTGAATCAGTTTTTTTGCCTCCTTTAGATCTATTTTTAAATCAAGTGAAAGTCTTCCTCCTTAATCCCAACTCTTATTTGTTAGTTCACATCATTTATCAGGAATACTAACATTTCTCTCTGCTCAGTTACGTTTTCTTTCTCCTTCTAAATGTTTCTAAAATGTCACTTTCATGAGAAGCCTACCTACCTATGCAGAAGGGCCGCACAGTCCCCACTCCACGGCTCTACATGGCAGCGTCACTTTCCAAAAGGTTTACACGTCTCTGATTTTTACTAAACATTTTCTTTGGAGTGTTTTCGTCTTGTCATTCTGTTTTGACACATTCTGGATACAAGAGACTAGCTGGTTTCTCTAGAAAAGTATCCTTAAAGTGTGGGGGAAATTTCTCTTTATTCAGTTCTAAAATGAAATAAGAAACCACCTAAGCAGCTATTTTATTGATCGCATGCATGCGTATTCAGGCTTCGATCCAGCATACTTGATGTTTGTAAAGAATGGGGCTTAAGATCCAATCTGACAAAGTCCCTCCGTAAAATGTTTTCCAGTTTCACATTCACTTTTGTTGCACTGTCCCCCACATCAGTGCTATCACTGTAGCAAAGCCCACCATCAGACATTATATTCATCCTGCAGCCAAAGCAAAATATCCTGACTTATATGTCTGTACATCAAAGGAGTCATCTCCCATCGACTCAGCTTCAAAAGCAAAAAAGGGACAGAATTCTTCTATGTTCGCGGGGAAACATGGGGTTAAAGTGGACTGCATCTCAGGAAGTGTTCAGTTGACTTGCTATGTGGTGAGAGACTGCAGTCCTGGCTAATGACTTGTAGGTACGGAATCCTCAGGTCTCTCAGGTGGTTTCAGTCGATCAGTTTCAGCAGAATGATGAAAAGGTTGAGATAAAATAAACTGACAGTTGCTACTCATCGTAGGCAGCAAGCTGTACCCAGGCAGCTGAGACCCTGGGAGCCTTCTTTCTTAAACAAAGGCTTTCACTGCAGTGAGCAATGAACTCCAAATAAAAAAAAAAAATGGGGGCAGATTGGCAGCTGGTGACCGGCAGGAGGAGGGAAGGGAGTGAAACTGGGAAACACAGAAATTGTTGGCTAATTAGAAGCCATTCCCACCTACTTAATACCAACCCATTAAGCAGAAAACACTTTTAATCTTTCTCTCCTACTACCCATGACATATACTCCAATCAATAGCCTCCCACTGGCTGCATCAGCGCCCACAAATAAATATACTGCAAGTTTGAGAATGCAGTCATTGATTTGGGATAGCGAAACTGCAGCTTTCATAGTGTATTTCCTGAAGATACCAATGCAGCGTCTGTGATGCTCAGATAAAGTAATCATCTCTGTAAACTGACAGTTGTCAAAAATTGAAAACCATAAGAGAAAAACCTAAGGGTGGTAGATTTATTGGAGCTTTAGTGGCAAATAATCGTTTAAATCAATTTCCCCCCTTTCGAGGGAACTATTTAGGTATATTTGGCTTAATAAATTCACCATCACTACCAGCAGTCCAACCCTCTACACAAACACACACACACAATTTATAAGATGACGTATGAGATATATAATAAGTGTGCCTAAAATGATCTTACATTATGTTTGATCCCATGTTTAAGCTTATGGAAATTCATTTCAACAACTCAAAAAATTTCCGGAAATTTATCCCAATGCAATAAGGTAATATTCATGTACCATTACCTTCATGTTATTTTTAACAATTTCCTATTCTCTCCTTGTAGGTGAGTTTGGTGGCTCTAAGAAAAAGTTGATATCTTAAACAATATTCACATGAAAGCAATCTATCTAAAATGTTATCTTTTCTTGTTTCAGTTCTGTGACTTTTATAAAAGTATTTTTTGAACCCAAATATCTGCTTTCAAATTTTATACAAATTTTCTAACTGATAGTCACTTCTTTTACTCCCTCGGCACTAGTTCTGGGATGCCAATCACAGTACTAGCCAAATACTTAGAGATGGTGGAGTAGTAGGTAATAGAAAGGTAAACGATTTGTTCCCCTCTGCTATGTCAAAATAACTGCGAAAAAATGAACAAAGAGGATATTGGAAACGGGTTTAAATTTATGGTGGTGATGTGAAACTGCCTTTGGATCTCAGAGTAGAACCTTCGCTGTGGAGAATTTATTGGAATTTATGCTGGTCCATCTGTGTGCATAAAACAAATGAGGTGAGGTCCAAATAATCCTCCTAATGATTGTAGTTAGAATGGATTATGTTTTACCAGTTGATTCAACTGTGTCATTTTAAAGCGTATATTTTAAACACAGGGATAACTATTACCCCAAGTATTGCCTGGCAGTGCTAGGCTCCCACAGAATGATGGACACCACCCATCCCTCTATTACACCTTATGCACACCCGTAAGGTAGGAGGAAACTTCCAAAGATGGGGCACTGGAGGAAGGAAAAGCAGAGAGAGAGTCTTCTTGCTTTAAAATTATGACCTGATTCTAACACACAGCCCTATTCATCAGTTTTGTTTCTCGGGAGAATTTAAACTACTACATGTCAAGCCTTATTGAATAACTCATAGTAAAATCCTTATGGTTTTTCCAGCCAACCAGGTTTACTATTTCAGCTGGGAGTGTGTGTGTATGCGTGCGTGTGTGTGTGCATAGGTGTGCATATAGTTATATCTACCATTAGTAAAATGGAAGTATCAAAAGCATTAACATCACTTTAAAGTATGTTAACGGCAATGTTAATAGAAATTGCAAGTCTTAACTAGACCACAGTTTTTGTTTTGAAACCAGACAGCTTAATAGGCATTGAGAGGAATTTACAAAATCGTAAAGTAGTTTAATCATTTGGAAAGCGTGAGTAATGGTCGAGACTACTTTAGACTTCGGAGAAAGAAAATTTTCTAATGACATAACTTTCTCAAGTAGGCGACTTTAAAGAAAGAATACTTTAACAACTGTCCTCCATCTTCTCAGAGTGTGAAGCAGAAGAAAATGGATTTCTCTCTCAATAAGTGTGTTAAAAACAAGGCAGCATGTTATAAACGGACAGTGATAATATAAACAATAGCTGAAAATGAAAAGTTGTACACACACACACACACACACACACACACACACACACACACACACCCATTTATACAGGAACTCAGCAGCCCAGAGTTATTTTATGTGGGAACCCAGTGACCTTACAAACTCAATGGCCTTTCACTATATCAGATAATTAGTTTTTCTATTGATGGCCCTCAGCCACCCAGAAAATATTAAATTACATTCATTTTTAATTTGTTCAGAAATGCAAGGGAATTTTAAGGAAATTTTCTTTTATCGAACTTTAACGATGGAAAAGACTCCCAGACTGCTAGCTGGTTCATCCTCCATTCTGCAGATGGAGAAACAGGTTCACAGGAGATGAAGCGTCCTACCCTAGGCCTGAGCGTGTGTCAGGGCCAGAATTTGAGTTCATACCTTCAAAGAACACATCTCACACTCTTTTCATTTTACTGTACTGCCTCAGTTTTACTCTTTTTTTTTTTTTTTTAGTTTTGGATTAAATTTAAGTTTACCCTCTGCCATCTAAAAAGTTATTGGGAAAATGAGGGGATACTATATTTGAAAAAACAATTCAAAAACTTTAGAAAACTTAGACATAGAAATGATACCATTTGAGAGTAAGGTTCTAGGTTAACTGCTTTGTTAGATTTTCATTAATCCACGGATCCCATCTTTCCTATTTTATCCTGAAGGAATAATTAAGATAGTATTTGTAAAGCACGTCATGCTGTATCCTAAAAGAAAGGGTATTGTTTAGTACAAATATAGAAGACAAATATCAGAGACAGTTCTATGGTATTAAAAATCAGAGGTTGCCTCTTCCCACTTTAGAAATGAAGCAGTCGGTGGTCTGCTCTCACCTGAGATGATGATGTTCCTTTCTCAGTTGAAAAACACCAAAAATGTCATGAACAGTTGAAACTATTAATTGTTCTACTAGTTTCCCTTTTAAATGACTGAATACTTTAACTATTCTTCAACTTTAACTCCTTTTGTCGTTTGGCTGTTTCCTCTCCTGTGACAGAACTCTGAAACTGGACCACAGGGGTTTATGAGGTCTTTTCAGTTTACCTGTTTGAATCCAAAACTTTTTCCTTTTCTGTGGTTGTTAATTTGGGTGCCTATGGTGATTAAAACTCTGGTCGATTTAGATAAAACAAGGTTTTTTGCCTATAGGAGACTGTAATATATTCTAAATAGTCATTCGCAGCAGTGTACTAATTACAGAATAAATTGGTTGGACTTGTCATTTTCTGCTCTCATAGACATTTCTCTGTATTATACAATAGTTGTTAAAACAACAAAATGTTACAACCGACAGCACTTTACATCATAGAATAGATTCCATTGGCATACAAAAAGTGTTTTCATTATCAACCACTATCACTTATTACTAACCCAAAACAGTGAGCTAGTCGTTGCATTGAACATGGTAGTCCCAAATTTATTTCTTTGTAAGTTTCTCCAAAAGAGCAATATCAAAACGCTAGTTGCATAATAAATATTTTATTTCATAGCAACTTTATAGGAATGTAAGTCATACTATCTTATTTATTTTACTTTTACCCATCTCTTCATAATTAATGCACTTTCAACAACCTATTAATTTTAAATATTTTCCATATGAATGGCCAAGACAATATTTAATATTTATAAAATAATAGCCTGAATAATTTATTATAAAAGAGTTCACTTTCTGCACAAAGGTGGCAGGAAAGAGATTTAGCAGACAGGATAAGGCTACTGTGTGAAAGGAGTGAAGAAATAGATTACAGTGTAGAAGTTTCTATGTCTTCTGTGTGTATTAAATAAGGATGTCAGAAATCAGTTTGTAGAAGTCAAAAACAAAAATATAGTATTTGTAACTGAGAGTTGCACCACAAGATTTAGTTACAAATAAAGGTATTCTATCCAAGAAGATGTTGTTGTAGATATCATATTTTAATTAGACAAACAGCATGTTTCATAGCTGCCTTCATTTTGTTTTTTTTCTGTTTGTTGGCTTCCTAGCAGCAGCTGACCCGGAGACTTGCTTGTGTTATTTTAGATCTTTGTTTATAGAGAATTTAAAGTCAAGATTTCCTCCTAGAATTACAGAATGCTCATCTAGTTAACTATGGAATTTCTTCTACCGCTAAATTTCTGTAATAATCCACACACGCATAAAAAGACTTCTGTAGAGAGGCACCACATATGCACAGCTAGGTGGATCTCATTTCCTAAAGATGCCAAGGTGAAAACATTTCAAATACTACTACTGTGATAAAATTTCATTTTCTGGTAGCCCTACCAGCAGTGAATAGTTTGAGATAATGCAGTATTGGAGTAGCATGTTAGTGAATCTTGCTTGTAATGAAGTCCTACTGAACCCAAAATGTAGTGAGTTGGTTTTATATAATGCTTGCTTTTATTGAATAAATCCTTCATGATGCGGTATTAACTTTAGACAGTGCCTAGCAAACTTTACAGCCTACCAATTAATTTATCGTATGCATTCCAAGATTTTAATCTTAAACCATAAAATTACTTATGTTTTCAACCATCATTGGTTTAAATATATTAGAGTCGAGTCATAATTTTTATTGGGCTTTCAAAATCTCAGCTTCAGGAGCCTGAAAAGAAAGGAGTCTTCTGTTCAGGGCTTGATTCTTTTAATCCCTTTTCTCGAGATTAATATAAAAGTTAACTCATTTTAATATGATATTATCTTTGTCTTTTTGTTGAATTTTTTATCGGAAAAGATATCGGGCCCTCTAATATTGAATTAACCAATCTAGCACTTTTTCTATTCTCATCTGGCTGTATATTTTATTGTATTTCATTTTTTATTTTAACCAATCTGATAAATCATTGCCCTTCTTGTGTACTTTATGTTGCACATGCACATCTAACTAGTAAATTACTCAAAATTTATCTTTTATAATCCTCGAGTCCAAGACTGTCAGGATATTTTGATGCTTGTGAGACATGTGAAATGATAAGTTCCAGTGCCCTGGGATGGAATCAAGAAAAATGATCTGTAGTAAGACACAGGTCCAGCTGTTCACTATCTGATCTTCTATTTTTCTAACTTTTTACATGAGCAAATCATTTTGTTGAAAGAACTGAGAAAAAACTTGGTGCAGTGAGATATGCACATATATTGAGCATATAAAGTATTAAATAAATATTAGTTCAGTGGTTTAAAAGATGGACTCCAGAAAAGGCAAATCTAGAGCAATGAAAGGCTTCAGAGAGTAGAAGCCCAAACCAGCCCAAGGAAGAGCACTTAGTCCTAGAGAAAAAGAAATTCCTACAGATATTCTCCCCTGTGAACACGTCTAAAGGTCTTATCTCATTCACCCAAATGGGCACATGATCCCTGGAAGAGAGCGGAGACTGCTGGTCTCCAGAGATTATATAAAGGAACATGCTTCTTTTGTTTTTGTGCAGTTTAAACCATTTTAAAAAATAAGAACATATATTTATAATGCAGAAAATGAAGGTCCTCATAACATCCCCCGCAACATACCCCAAATTTATAAAGGTTCATTCAGAACATTATATATTCGACCATGCTATTCCCGTAAAGATGCCTAACCCTGTGTATTCTTGAGATGAATGGGGCATTGTGGTCTCTCCTCATAGGTGTGGACCAAAAAGTACTTTACAAAGAAATATGCCACTGTGTTAATTTGAAGGGAGAGCAGCTAAAGTTCAGCAGATCTGGAAGAATATATTAATTCTAGAAATTTTATAACTCTAAAAGTGCTCTTTCACAACTGTTTAAACTACTACAAACCATAAAGTCACCTTTATTTCAAATGGATTTTAGAAGGAGGTAGGTAACTTTATGTTTTAAAAATGATTTCCTTTCTTCTTCATACTGAAAATTGATACACATTTAAACATTCTTTGCTTTCTCTTAAAGCTAAAATTCTGAGTTAGAATTGTGTTTACTATCCTTGACATTTCAAAGAAAAGTAAAAATATATATAATACTGTAAAATTATAAAATATTTCAATTTTTGAGTATTTCTACAGGTCTGGAATCTCAAGTAGCTATAAATGTCACTACTAAGATGGGGTGGGGGTGAAATACAACATCTTATCAGCCAAAAAGATTATTTGAATTTAGTGTTAAATTTAAAATTCACTTTCTAGCTTCTGCTATCTAGTTATAAGAAGCTCTAAAAGCAGTGGAAATAGCAGGTGGTGCCATTCTACATGAAAACCTATAAATTCAGTCTTATTTGACTAGCTTCCAGGGTAGTCTTCCATTAAGAGGAAATTCAGAACCAATGTAAAGGAAGTAAAATGAGCACTTGGCAGTTTCACCAATAATTAGAGCCAATAACTTTGGGTAAATGTGGAGGGGCCCAGACTCAGCCAGGTAGAGCCAAATCTAATTTAATTCTAATCAGTTCTAAAACCTCAGATTATAAAAACTATTATAGCAAAAATTAAAACAGAGAATCATATCATCTCTTTATTTTATTTAAAATATTGATTTAATTCAATAGGTCTGAAATATTACACAGTCTGTATCAATGGATCTAATTTAAGAGTGGGCCACATGCTTCCCTTGCATTCAACTTACAATATTATTTCAAAGCCTTTTCTAAGTTACAGTGAATTTTTTAAAAAATGTATTGCTCCTATTTGTTCATGGTTATCAAGCTATACCTAAGCAGTGGGTTAGAAATTATTTGGGAAAACTTGGAAATTAATTGGAAGAAATCAAATAATAAATAAAAGGCTATAAATTATAACCAGGAAATATTCCATTGAGGTTAACAATAAGTGATTATTATCTGTTTTCCAAAGTCCTCACACAATGATTCTGGAATGAGACATATATTTTATTCTTATGTTTATCCTCTATCTTCACAGGGATTTTAACCAGGTTACATTGAGGCAAAATACCCTTCAAATTTAAGTTCCTCCCCTCGTTGTTCAAAGTAGTTGCTGAGCAGCTTTACAGAACTGCTTTTCTACAGAATTGCTATTTCTTGCTCATCGTTTCTAGAAACAAATAAGTGGTCTGTTTCTTTCCTGGTGTAGAAATGTGTACCCACGTATGTACAGATGCATATATGGGATGTGATTGTGCCCAAACATGGGTATGGAAGTGGCTGTTTGATATGTGTATAGGTGCAGCTGAATCAGAGAATCTGTAAGAAACTCAACATGCAGAAGACAGAAAGCAAAGTGGAAAAGAGATTGTCCAAGTTAATTCCCACCAAAAGAAAATTGAAAGGAAAGAAAGGGTAAATGACATACTGACATTCTGTCCTTCTCTGAAAATGTGGCCGGTATCAAGGTGTTGGCCCAGATATCAAGGTGGTTAGAGGAGCAGACAGATTTGAAATATATTTTTGTACAGAATGAAGACTTATTGATGAATTACACTTGAGGATAAATATCAAAGAGAGAATAAAAAGGATGATTCCTTAATTTTTGGCCTGAGAAACTGGGTAGGGATGATTTGAGGGAAAAATCAAGGATTCTACTTTGGTTAGGTTTTGTTTAAATGCTTAAGACATTCATTAGATCCTCAACTACAGGTTTCAAGCAAGAGTTGGATATGTATGTCTGGAGCTCAAAGGGGAGGACTGGGCTGCAGATTTGAATTTGAGAGTCATAGCTTGTGGATAGTATTTGTAGCAGGAACCTTGAGAGAGCATAAAGAGAAAAGAGAAAATGGCCAAGGTCTGAGAACGAGGTCACTCTACAAGTAAAAGTTGGATTCCAAGGGCAGAGCTGAAGTAAGATAGGAATGATCCAACAGAAAGCAAAGAAACTATCCTGAAAGAGAGGGGAGAATTGCTGGAGCAATGTTCTTGTTTAGGTAAGAGGAAATGGGATCTGCTACACAAATCGTAAGGTTGGCCTTTGATGGCAGCATGGGCACATCTCCATGGAAACAGGAGTGCGGACACAGGCGAGTTAGATGAGTAGATGAGTTGGGAAGCTCATCGGAGTTATCTTTTAATGCTTCAGTTTTCTTAGTAAAATAAGAAGCACCATCATCTAAAGGTCAGATATAAGGAGAAAAGAGAAGGTATGAAATCATTGTCTAGGAGAATGAGAGAGCAGGTGAACTAGGTCAATACATGATTATGACAAGACAAATCTAATGGGTCATTGGAGGTTTAAATCATTGTTGTTTGTTTGTTTGTTTGTTTTTCATTTTCTTTGTTCCAATAGGGTGTTTCTATGTTCTAGCTTTGTGAAGTCTAGCTTATGAAAATTATCCAGCTTGTTTGAAGTCTGATACAGAAGGAGAATATTGACATTTTGTGTTTTAATCCTGAGCCCTTCCTATACCCAGCTGTCCTTAGGAGCTCTAGTAAAACTATCTGCTTTTATGCTCTCCACGTTTAAAGTATTGCAGTTGAGAGAAATTCCATATTTTCAACCATATCTCTTCAAAACCGTAACTCTTTAAAACTGTAAAAAGAAAACATGTTTAAACAGGAAAATATTTAACAATTAAATGAACCATTTCCAAAAATGCTAAGCTAATGAGATGCAAAGCCTTTACCAATAAATTTGCATTCAAGGAGATTTTAAATATTTTTGCACTGTCGCTATCACTTGAATTTACTGATCACATTTACAGACATACTCATCAATTTTACTGGAAACATCTGAGTAGCATATAGCCTTTGACCCAAAACTGACCATAAAACTAAGAACTAAAGTCCACTCATTTCTTAATAATGATGGCTTAGCTCTCTGCTCCTGGCCATATTCACAGAATGTGCCTGTGAGCTCTATTCTGCATCTAAAATTATGATTAGTATATTTAATCAATGGTTCTTGTCCTTATTGGGGCTACCAGTGTATCAAAACAGCATGTGCTAATTGCACATAAAAAACAGCTCAGACTTTAGAGCTACTATAACATAATGGCTAACATTGTTGATCCCTTACATGTCAGGCCATATGCTAAGCAATTTCTATGGAGTATGTTTTTTTATTCTTGCTAAGATATTGTAAATTAGGTACAAGTAAGCTTCTTTGTGGCAGAGACCTTGGCTACCCTGTTCTCCACTGAATATTAGTACCTGGCATCAGGTGGGCTTGGAATGTATTTATCGACTAAATGAACAAATATTACACTGAGGTTTAGGGGGATTAGGAGATGCATGCGCTAGTGAATGACAGAGCTGGAATCTGAACCCAGGTTTTATGATTTCAGAATCCATGCTTTGAACCACTATCTTTACCTTATTTGATTATTGACCCCAGATTTTCTAAATTTAAAGAATGTTCTCTTTTTTTTGATTATGCTTAATTTTGAACTTCTTGAAGATCAAAATTCAGTTGAGTGTATCTCTGTATAAAACAAATTGTAACTTATTCAAGTCAAAGAAATTACAGACCTACTCAAGGAAATATGTGCCTCCAATTCCTTAAAGAATAAAAGATCCTCACTTGTAAAAAGTGAAGATGTTTTAAGTTTTCCCATCAAGGTGGTTGGTAACTGAAGGAGGAAGCATGGTCTCTCTACTCAAAATGTGGTGTGTATGTGGCAGTGTAGACATCACCTGGAAGTCTTTTAGAAATGAAGACACTCGGGCCCACCCAAATCTCTGGATCAGAATCTGCATTTGAACAAGACCCCTAGGGTTCTCAGTCCTGGCTTCACTTTAGAATTCTCTGTCAGCTTTTAAAACTATTGATGCAGAGACCTCACACCCCACACCCAAGGATTTGGACTTAAAATGGCCATAAATAGGGTGGCACCCCCACAGTGGTATTGTTTGAAACCTCCCCACTCCCCATGATTCTGAGGAGCAGCCAGGATTTGGAACCACTAGAATTAAAAGCCTGAAAATGGTAAAAGTCTGGATTCTCTGCCCAGTGCTCTCACTAGATGAATCAATCATCTAACTTCTCTAGGTCAGCCTTTTAATCTATTCGATGAAGATGACATATATACCCCACTTCAAGGGAGTTGTAACAGACAGACACAAAAGCTTTGATAAATTTTAAAGCATAACGGGTATGTTATTTTTGTGTTTTATATTTATTTTTTATTATTTTTATGGTTTAACTGTACTTGTAACCTCCAATGTCTATCATTTGAATATTAACATTAGCCTTACATTAAATGACCTAGAGTGTGCAGTACAATTTTTTTAGAAATTTCAAAATTATGAAAGTAACCGAAAATTGACAAGTTCTTTAAACCATATGAGGAATACCAGAAAAGCGTCTGAATGAAGTCAATTCTGGGTCGTTTTTGTGTGACACTAATCATCAGCCCTAAGTGTAGCTAAGATAGAAGTTGGAAGTAGGGCATACCCACTATGAGAAGATCCATCTATTCTGTCCTGCTTAAATCACAGCAGAAACTGGGACTGACTTTTGTTTCAAATAATATGTAATGTGCTTTTGGATCTACATCTTTATCAGGCATGCATGACAAAACATTTTTTATCCTTATTTTAGTATCAAAAAACTATAAATAATGAACAGTAAGCCCTTATACTACCTTTCGCAATTCTGGTTTTCTCGGTATGCCTTAGTAAAATCCCATAATTCATAAAGAGGTAAATCTTTTTTAAAAATTCCTCAATATTAGGAAAATATTTTAAAATATGATTTAAAAGCTTTAATATTTGACAGATATAATATTTTTATTGTGTGTAAGTCAATATGCATCTAAAAGGGAAGTCAAAAATATTTGCATGTTAAAAATATTGTATGTGTTAAAATTTCAACTATAAATACTGATACTAAGAATATTATTCAAAACCCTGATGTTGTAGGGCAATATTTAGTTTTAGGAAAAGAAAGATATGAAAGAGAGAGAAATGCTTGAAAGCAACCGTTTTGTTGCTGAAAGTTAGGCATAGTTAATAGGTTAATTTCTGTTTATTGAATAAGAGAGCCCAATGCTGATTGATATAGTAATTTCAGTGTTTGCTATGGCAAATATTTAGCTCATTATCAGTTTTAATAGCATTTTGCAGAACAAGCCTTTTCTTGACATCTAGAAAATACTATTAAATTTCCCTGCATAGATACATTGTTATGACATGCAATAACTACTTGAATATAAAGGGGATTAATAATTTAAAAGGTGTTAACAAATTAGGGCCATCATTAAAAATAGACTTTGAACCATTTTGTAGCAAAATCAGATTGAGGTAATGCTCTGCTCTTATGATAAAGAATTACTGCATTAATTCTGCAAAGTGAACTTATTGCTCCTATTCGTCTCCAAAACCCTGGAGCATTAAAAGACAGGAAGAATGAAATGATCACTGCATTTTTTTTCAAGCACAACAGCTCTAATATTTCCATCACAGTTTCACAGCTCAGCCAGCCTAGTTGTGTTAATGAGTGGCGGGAGGGGCAGCCAGTGAAGGTGGGGCGGGGGGGAGAGGACCTTCAAAATGTTTTCTCTAATTTCGCTTTTAGCCTGTCCTATAAAATCAAGCCAGGTTTTCTCAGTTTATAATAATACATAGAACATCTCATTTAACTTAGAGGGATGATCAGTATTGACTACATATTTTGCATTTGACTTTTTAAAATTTAATCCACAAGTATGTTGAAAATCTGTTACCCTCCTAATGGCTAGAGTTGATTATGCCGATGAGGATAGCTAAGTGGTGTCCCCTCCTTCTCCACTGCTCCATGTACGTCCCTCCTGAAACTCAGCCTGCACTTTGGGATACTGAGGACAACCCCACATTAGTTGTTGCTTGGTCAGGAGAAATTGGTTGCTACACTCTCCTATTTGAATCTTTAAATTTAATACTCAAGTTTCTGTACTTTCTCTCTTTTTCTCTTAAAAAATATATATGGTAGCACATATTTAAATATGATTATGCTCAATAACTAAATTCTCTGTACAAACTATTAATGTAAACTGAATATGAAAAATCATATTGAAATTGCAACTACAATGTATATGTTTATAGATTCATGGACTATTAAAGCTGAAGTGGACCTAAGAGGCCACCTTGTCCAAACCTTGTATTTTACAAGTGAGGAAACTGAGGCCCACAGAGCTTAAATAGATTGCCTTATCACACATAGCTGTGAGTGATAACTAGAACCCGTCCATTGTCATTTTGCAATATCGGCCATTCTTCAGGTCTGAAATTGCTGAATTTCTCAATGCTACCTGAGCACTTTATTGATTACACCTATAATCAATACTGGAACAAATACTGGACTTAAGGTCAGCTGGTCTAGAACCCAAGTCCCAAATTTTGCACAGACCCTGGAGAAAACTTCTTGGCCACTTGTTAGTGTCATTTTCCACATCCACTAAATGTAGATAATAATAACCTATTTCAGGGATGCCATGTGAATTAACAGACATTACATATGTGTAAGCACCGTAAACTATAAATCATACAAATATAAGTTAGTATCATAAGAGGGAATGTCCGCTTTCCCTAAATTAAGGCATTTTGTTTTCTGGGAGGGGAATTATTAATTAGCTAACACATTAGCAAGGCCTTGAGGCAAGAGGACAAAACAATAAGTTTTCATTGTGGGTCAAGAAAGGCAGAGAAAGACCTAAGGCTTTGGCGCTCAAGAGTGAAGCACCAAGGACAGTTGTCAAAAAACAGCAGAAAGTGGAGGAGGAGGGAGCTTCATCGTACAACTGAGAAACTAGAGGTTTGGAGAGGTTAAGTTATTTGACCCCAGTGACCCAGTCAGAGGATCACAGAATCAGAACTAAAACCTGAGGCTCTCTGATTCCAGAGGCCAGAGATGATTAACTACAAGGGAAATGATTCACGATATCAAAAATAGAATGAAGTTTTTGCACTAAGATCATAAGAAAACATTCATTTCTCATGTCCAAAGCTGTAGGGAAAACATACTATGAAGGCAACCTAAGGAAGCTCTAGAGGTCTGTAATGCCCGCTTGCTAAAGCAAGATTGGCTACATGATTTCAGAGGAATTCTGATTGGAGTTTGTCAATGATCTTCTCTAACTTTAAACAGTTCAAAAAAACTGAACAACTTCTAAATGTCTAGTTCTAATCACACCAATCTACTCACCAAGGCTTCTTCTCGATTCGCAATCCTTTTAACAATCCTTTCTAACCTCTCTAGAGTCTGTATTTCCTTCCTGAGTTATAAATTGAGAAAAAGTTACTTAACAATTCATTAAACCTTGTGATTTCATCCTCCGTCAAAGGTCTCACAAAACCTAATGCTGAAGTATATTTATACATAATGTCATTTAACCCAGTTTTGAATATTGTTGCAATGGAATTTAGCAATTATGAGACTAATAGCTTTTATCACAAACCTACCTTTAAAAAATTACTAATTCAGTTTTTTTGTTTAACTTTTTATTAGACAGTCCCTGCATAATAAATATATGATTAAAATATTTATATAGACTATTTAGCCCTACCAGTCCCATCCAAACAATGAAGCCTCTTCATCTGCCATTGATGCTATAAGAAAGTTGAAAAGAATAGTAAACTTTATATTTGAGAATACATGTAGAAGTGGAGGAAGAGAAGCAGGTATGAAAACCGTAACAGATAAAAGGAGGAATTTGTTCTGGGTTGGACACCAACCCCAAGACCAGGCTTTGCACATAATGATCTCCTGATCAAAAGTATCTTGCCTCACCTGTAAGAGTTTTTTGCACATATACACCTTCTGTCGGAGGTTCGGTTATTAGGTATTTTTTTTTTTTAGTTTATTGGGGTAACATTGGTTAATACAATTATATAATTTTCATGTGTACATTTTAATTTGACATCTGTATACTCTATTGTGTGATTACCACCCAAAGTCCAGTTTCCTTTAGCTACCATATATTTGATCGCCTTTACCCACCTCACCCTCCTGCTATCCCTCATACTTGACTCCCTTCCAAACATTAATTTTTAAATGAAAACATCTGAAAGAAGGTTATGGCCATTCAAACATTAGCATTGACTGGCTTAATCTGATTGCTTCCTTCCTAACATTTAGCTGAGCACTGTGTAACTAAGACACTGTGGATCAGAGTGAATCATTTTTGGATTCAGGACCTCTCCGCTCCCCAAATTTATTCCATTTCTGAAACCTCCAACTTGCCCATAGTGATCTGCTCTTTTTGAGAGTTCAGCAACCTGGTCTGCCTATCTTTCAAAGGCTGCCTGCCTAATTGATTCTCTTGGTTTGGGGCTTCATTACCTGCCAAATCAACTGTTAGTGCTGAAGGAGGAACAGTGAATACCTTGTTAACCCTGAAGGATCATGTTCTTATGTGCAGAGGTGCTTTCAGGAAGAAATTACGTAAAATGCTCTCATTTTCATAGGTAAGATCAAAATTAGAGTTTTAGTTGCAATTTAGCCCATTCTTTGACTCGGAAATTAATACCTGGAAAATTGAATGCATTTTACTTAAATGTTAACTTGTCATTTTTGGTTTCTTTTAAAGAAATAACTAGGCATTTAAATTATAATTTGGCTTTATAAAGAATTACTTTCTGTGAAAATCATTATCACTTGCAAGTGAGTTAGCCCTGATACATACACCTCTTTTTTATATTGAGGATGTAATGTTCTCAGTTTTACAGATAGCAGACAATTACTCTTTTAAATGTGTCTAGATGTATATGCATTCAAGACATACGAGGCTATTTTTAAATAAGCCTTAAAATTCTTTCAAACCTTTCATTGTATTTTTTAACCTATAGGATGATGAAATAGTATATTAAGTTCTGACTTATAAGATTAGTAAAGTTTTTTCGGTTACACATATAAAAATACAAGAATGATGCAAGTCAAAAATCCTGTTCATAGAAAGTGAGATAGTCAAATCATTAATCAGAAACTGATGATCTTTTTCAAAGACAGAGAGAGAGAGAGACCCTATTTTGGTTGCTGTCACTTTTAGCAGACAATAAGAAAAAAACACATTAGTGGAACCTCAGGACACAATCTTCCTTTTTGAACTGAATTTATTCGGTACATTTCTGTTCCTTAGCACCATGTCTCCAAGCATCGCTTTACTCAACATTGCTATAAACCTCAGTCTGTAGATGATCCCTTTATTATATTTTGATCGTCTGTAGATAAAATGTCAGGCACAAGTGATGTAACAGAGGCAAATGATATCTATGTTTGAACATGATAAAAAAAGAAAAGCCTCTTACCTAACTGAGCCTAGGTATATATACTCTGCTGAACCGATTCTATTTTAAAGTATTTCTTTTTAAAATTAATTATTCTCATTTAAATACTTATAAAGCAATTAACCAGGGAACTGCATATCAGTAATGCCTTAAGGAATATTACTTATGGGAGTGACTGAGGCTTGGAGTCGTGATTGAATATGATACTATCAGCCCCCCACCCCAAAAGAGAAGGGTGAAGGCTGCATCTCTGGAGTAGCCCCTTGAGGTTAGCTTAGAGCAGCACTTCTGCTTTGGAAGAAGCTGTCAGCCCTCTGGGCTACAGGAATATGCTGTTTTTAATAAGAACCTTGCACAAGACAGGAACTGTGATTTAGAGTCTATTTTCTCCCCTCTACGACTATTGAGATGGAACCGATCACAAAATGATTGAACATTTAATGCCAAACTGGTTCTGAGAATTAGAAATCACTAAGAACTTCAAATCCAAATGTTAAACTTTCAAAAAAAATGGTTTGATTAAGATACTTTTGGAGTATGCCCTCCTCCTTGTGCTCTGCAAACATCATTATGTCGCATTGCCATAGAAGGATGGAGATGCAAGGATTAAGCTCAGGTAGGTGTCAGCATTGCCTTCCCCTCCAGCTTAGCAATTGTCAGCCATGTTACTTGGTGTGATCTTTTCTCTAGAATGAAGTTTAGAAGTTGTATGGAGTCAGGCATTAAATATTAATGTGCCATTTCTGAAAAAGGACTAAGGTACAGGTTTATTTTAAGAGGCTTTTTGGTGAAGTCTCTAAGTACGGCAAGTTCGGAGGTCATGGTCTATGACTTTCACGTTCAGAATTCATTTTAGATGGTGACTAAGATAAAGAAATTGACATTGCCTTTATTTCTGTCATCTTGCTATTCTCTCTGCCATCCATCAGTTAGCCATCGAACAATTTTACCTTCTTAAAAAAGTGTGTCATTTAACTAAATCTGCCTGAAAGTTATAAGTACACCTGCTCATGGATTACCTACAGAGCACTAACCTAAATTCAGTTGCTCATCACCTTTAACAAACCCTTTTCTATCTCACAGTACTTGCACTAACAGTAATTCAGATGTGGATGACTGTTATATTCTACCAGAATATGGTACAGAGTATGTTCTGGGGTCTCCCAAGAACATGTGGCTCTTCAATGTAAAGTTAATGAAGCAATAATGAACATCTTCTCATTACTGTAGGGAGAGCATCTCATTTACTTTAAATAGTCATAGTTTAGGGGGGAAAAAAAGAAAACATGAGAAACAAAGTACAAGCAATCGAGAAGGAGTTTTCAGCCAGCAAGGCCAAAGAGCCTTGCAAGTCTTAAGAAACTGAAAGTTGCAGAATTAAAATAAAAAGGAGAAGAGTTCTGGATACTAAAAGTCCTAACTTGGAGTAACCAAAGAGGAGGTGAGTAGAACTATTGAAAATGCAAAAGGACTGATTCCTGTGAAAACTTCATCCCTAGGGAACTGATTGCAAGCCCTAAATCTAAAATATACTTTAACCAAACATTTGCATTTTACCTGAATAATGAAGTTTGTTTGTCAAATTTGATAACTGTGGGCATATATTTATATTTTAAAAAAGGAAAGGTGTTCATGTCCTTGAAAGTGTATCAGAAATCAGAAAAAGTAGAAATCCTACTTCAGGCACACTCCCTAGTATTAGATAAACCAGACAAACTAGGAGTCTGTCTGTGGTCACTGAGAACTCCATTCTCACTTTTTTTTTTAGCCCCGAATTCCATTATGACCATTTTTCAGTACTAAAATTTTTTAATAATAATGTGTATGTGTGAAGTGTGCCTTCTTTCTTAAAATGTATATGTGAATTTATAAGTAGAAATTAAATATGTATATCTATGTGTATATATATATATATATGCATAATCCATACATACATACATACTAAAGCACTATATGCCTTTTGTCATTATTTGCATTACTTTTTTCATAGGTGGGAAAGGGACTGAGAGGGTTCACTGGGTTAGATAAACTGTCCTTAAATCCAAAAATCTCAAAGCAGTAATCACATGGTCATTACTGCACAGTCTCCTGAAATAAAAATTGAACACGGTTGATAGAATTAATGTTCCAGTAAACACTAATGGTGTATTTAACAGCTGCCTCCTCCATACTTTATCTAGGCAGGTGATTCTTGGTTGACTGTAACAGCAGTGAGTTACAGTAAAGAGAGACGACCAGCTTTTGTTGCCTACAGACTATGTTGCCTTAAGAGAAACAGTGAGACCAGCAGAGAAAAAAAAAGAAATTATGTTGATTCGATAGGTAAATACACTGCCGAGAGCTCTCTCTTATATATCTACCTCAGATGCAATACCACCATTGCATTCACACATTCAGGCCAGCCTGACACAGAGTTTGGTTAGAATGAATCTGTAGTATTATTTTTTATGAAAATGATTAAGCTCTGTGGATTCAAGATCAGTTCTGTTTTCCAAGTAGTCAGAGGCAAATAAGCCCTCACATAAGAGACAAAATAAGAAAAAGCCTGGCAGTGATAAAATTGAATTGCAAAGGAAAGCAGGCTGCCATAAGACATGATCTGAGCCAGGAAACAATACAAGGTCATCGATTTGGCAGGTTTTTTTTTTTTTTTAAGCCTGCTAACAGGCAACATTTTTTTTAAAAGCCTTTTAAGGAGACTGTCCATCACAAAGGCATAATTTTAATCATAATTCTTAAAACGTTTCCCAAATTCCTAAAGGCAATCAGCTCCACTCAAATTAGTAACTCAGATAAATCACCATTAATTAGCTAATATAAGCCAGCAGGTGGTTTTGAGCCCAGAGACATTCCCTAGTTATTTAAATTATGTATACTACACCACACTAAAGAAAGAGTAAGTAAAAGGGAGCACAGAGACAAGTCTATTTAAAAAAATCTGTGGAGGGATAACACTCCAGCTAAAATCTCCTGCAACTTCTACATCTTACCCAGAGGAATACAAGGCAGCTTTGACCCCCTGACTCAAAAAATATCATTCACCAACACCCAGCTCTTATTTCAACATTGATTATGCATGCATTGTACAAAGTGTGCATTGGAAGCTTACTTGAATATATTTGTTCTAGAAAGATTACCAATTACTAAAGAGTGGAAGAGGAAGAATTGTTTTTCATGAATAATTTGTGGCACAAGAGAATCTGCTTCATAATCTTTTATGCCCTTGTGTTCTTTAATTGACCTACTCTAATTTGTCTAATTGGGGGTTATTTCCTAGACTATAAAAAGAGATAAAGGCACTATGTAGCTACCAACAATCTGAAACTGTATTTACGACTGAATGGTGCAGAAGATAATTAGTTTGTACTGAAAACTGACTTGTCCATATGGAGACTTCTCATAATCCTTTCGAGAGATCTAGGCCTTTGCCCTCTATAATGTCTCCTTGAGCAGTTAAAATTTTGATAGTCTAACCACAGAATACTTTTTGGACAAAAGCATGTTAGACCCCAGAGACTTAATTTTATTCTGTTTTGCTCATACTATCTATCGTATGTGTCATTTTAAACGTCATAGGTGTAATATATACTTAATAAGATTTCTAAAACATGAGCATGATAAAGTAAGTAGACACCTGAGATTGACTAAAGACTTTGCTGAAGAAAATCATAGGGTCTGGTTCTGTTTAAACATGAGAGCTGAATTTCAGTAAACTGTGATGTGTTGTCAAGAGATATATATTTGTTTTAAAAAGACCAAAAGTCCTTTTGAATTGAAGCTTCCAGAGATAAACCAGTTCCTAGAATGGGCTACCCTTGGTTCTGAGTCATTCTTTGAACTCCCTTGGGACCTGTGATGCAGAACCTTAAATTTATACCTTACTCACATCTGGGAGGAGGCAGAAACCAGACGAACCTACAGAATTGAGGAAGTGGGAAACTTTCTTTCCTCCAGCGTTCTCTAAACACACCCTCTTTCATCTCAGTGAGGGTCGCAGAGACAACCATCACTTCCTCTCCTCCAATGACACGTAAAAATTACCTAAAAGTGATATTCTTACTTGAAGTAAAATTATCTGGAAAATACTTTTAAACCATCACTTCACTATGTTGGCATATTTGCAGCCAGATCAAACTAAACAGAATATCACAATGCCTTTAACTTCTTGAATTAGGGATCACCATCAAACCGCATATTTCCTTAGAAATACAAATACCTGACATCCATGATGTTAGGCCTTGGAAAATCGGCACCAAGTATATTTAGAATTTGTGACATTTTTAACATCTCTAAATTGTACTACAACTCTGCATCCTTCGTTGAGCAAACGAACAAGCCCTGCGTGGTATTATAGCCCCAGACGGTTCAGAGGAGCAAATGCTGACTTGTTGCTCACTTCATGTAACCATGCCCTTTGATATCTTTTTTTTTTTTTTAAGTTTGTAATAATGCTGTGACTACTGCTGTTCACAAATATTTTATTTATAAAATCTATCCTCCCCCAGGGCTGGTACAGAGGAGCTACAAGCTGAAGGCTGGTGTATAAACTCCACTCACGCTAGGAGACTGAGTTTCTTTCTCTAACATCAGTCGTTGAGCTGGGAGTTTAGACAGAGTAAACTAGCTGTGCTTCCCACCTGCAACGCAGAAAGCAAACTACCTCCTTGCAAATAGGTTCTTCTGTTGTGGCATTCTTTAGACAAAAAAAAAAAAGAAAGAAAAGAAAAGATAAAGGAATACATTGGGGGTGACAGTGCCCTTTCTTGCAGTGTGATTGCTAGAGGCCAGTACTAAAGGCAAAAGAAGAAAAATGTTTTTTGAAAACACACCTCCATCTTTATATTAACATTTGAATAATAAGCCCTAGACTGCATGTTTCAAAACATGGAGTAGTCTTTATGGACTCCACACTCCTGATATCTGACTATGCTCTTCCATAAATGATCGAAAACTATAGCATGAGTCAAGGTGAGGTGGGCAGAAGAACACTGGGCTTCGTATCAGAAGACCTGGGCTTTCTAAAGATATGAAGAGAGTCCCCATCAGCTCTAGTCTAAGTGGCCTTCTGCCCATAGAGCATTAAGCATGACTATAATTAATAGCTAAATTGCAGCCTCAAGTTTAGATATTAGGTAAACTCTATTTAATAGCTAGAGCAGGACGAGGCATTCTTCATTTCCTCTCTCTCTATTGCCCAGCCAAGCTTTCCTTGCTGCAACCAACAAACCCTGCCGTGACTAACCACTCTGAGGCTCCTTCCCTCCGGGCCCAATACCACAGGCCAGGCCCGGCTCCACGGCGAGGGGTTCTCGACCTACCTGCCCCCGTTTCCTTTCCCCTTCTGTTTCCAGGAGCCTTTGGGTCTTGCCGACACATTTCTTCTACTTTCTCTCACTTGACTCAGAGCGCCCTCTAACCGTTTTCCTCCAGGCTCTTGACCCACTCCTGCCTTACCCATCAGTCCACCAATTCCTGCCACCGTCTTCCTCAGACCCTTTGTTCAGCATCCCCAACTGTGAATACGGTATGTGCTTGGTCAGAACTGGAGATATTTCAGCACCCGTGCAAAGCCTCTGGATGTTGATGGTCTATTTAATTATTTATTTATTTTGGTGACACTGGTTAATGAAATCCAGTAAGTTCCGGGTATACAATTTAACAGTAAGGCATCTACATATTGCATTGTATATTCGCCTCTCCTAGTTAGATATCTTTTTGTCACCATATATTTGACCTCTTTTATCCCATCTATCTTCCCCCTCCACCCTCTGCCCACCCCCTACCCTCTGGTAACCACTTGTCTATAGTCCATGTTCATGAGTCTCTGTTGATTTGTCTTGTTCCTTTGTCGCTTTTAGGTTTGCATCCCACATGGAAGTGATATCATGTGATTTGCAACTTTTTCTGTGTGGCTTATTTCACTTAGCATGACTATCTCAGAGTCCATCCATGTTGTCGCAAATGACAGTATTTCATGTCTTTGTATGGCTGAGGAATATTCCATTATATGTATGTACCACGGCTTGTTTAGCCAATCATCTATCATAGGACACTTCAGTTGCTTCCATGTCCTGGCCACTGTGAATAATGCTGCTATGAACATCGGTGTGCAAATATCTTTTTGGATATGGGTTTTCAAGTCTTTGGGGTAAATACCCAGTAGAGAGATTGCTGGATCATATGGTAGATCAATTCTTAGTTTTTTGAGGAACCTCCATACTGTTTCCCATAGTGGCTGTACCAATCTGCAGTCCCACCAGCAGTGTATGGGGATTCCTTTTTCTCCGCATCCTCCAGCATTTGTTATTACTTGTCCTGTTGATTGTAGCTATTCTAACAGGTGTGAGATGGTATCTCATTGTGGTTTTGATTTGCATTTTCCTAATAGCTAGTGGTGATTAACATCTTTTCATACATTTGTTGGCCATTTGTGCGTCTTCTGGGGAGAAGTATCTGTTCAGGTCCTCTGCCCATGTTTTGATTGGATTGTTAGTTTTTTGTTGTTATTGTTGTTTTTGTTTTTGGTTATTCAGTTGTATGAGTTCTTTGTATATTTTGGATATTAGGCCTTTATCAGTTGCTTGCAAATATATTTTCACATTTGAATGGTTAATGGTTTCTTTTGCTGAGCAGAAGCTTTATAGGGTGATATAGTCCCATTCATTTATTTTTGCGTTTACTCACATTGCCTTTGAGGTCAAGTTCATAAAGTCTTCTTAAAGTCCAAGGTCCTTGAGTTTAGTTCCTATGTTTTCTTCTATGATGTCGATGTTAACATTTATTAGCTCTCCGGATCTGAGTAAGTGGGCCATTGATTAAGAATGACAAGGGATCCCTCTAAACTTTTCTTTTAATTTTTCAGGTTTTACTTCTAAAATATGATGGGGTAGGAAGACCACTCCATCTCTCCACCAGTAATATATACACATCCCTAAAGGGATAGCCATTTAGGCCACTGACTGTTTATTTATCAAATTTGACTTCAAAGTATAAGCCAAATATTTTCTAGGCCCCAGTAATAAAAAATGAATAAACCACAATCCCTACCATCAAAGCGCTCCTATATAGTTAAGTAAGCAGATAACAACATATTTTGATAGTTGATGAGAGGCATACATGACACCTATGGGAGCACAGAGAGGCTGTCACCCATCCTGCTCATCAGAAATCTTTCCTGTGTCTCCACACTCTGCTCATGGAGTAATTCAATGCCTGCACTATGCCCTTTGTGGGACTAGAAAATATATGAGAAGGCAGCTTAGGAAATGTGCAGGCATTTACTGCAGGAATCTCTGTTTATCTTGGAATATCTATATATATTCCTCATCTCTCTTCTGTTTTCTTCCCTTCCCGGTGTAGGGGGACATCATTCAGAGTGAGAGTAAGTAACAGCTAGACACATTGGGGTATTATCTGTACAGACCTAGATGTATTTCAGAGGATATCAATACTCCCTCCTTTCCCTCCCTCCCTCTGAAGGCAATCTGGCAATATTCTTTCTTATTGATAAATAAGCCATTCTTATCAATAAGCCATTCTTCCTTCCTCAGAAATCGAGTAGTTAGGGTGACTATGAGCATTTGTGGTGAACAAATGCTCCAAAAATCCCTATTACAAGGCTCTGTCTGCTCCTTTGATTAACTGTTTCATGTGAGGGAAGCTCTCACCAGCCTTATTTGTAGTTATTTCCCTTCAGTCAACTCCATATGTAAAAGGGCCACACTCTGCTGATGGGGTAATTCAATAACTGTGCTGCCTACCTCCCTCCCCCATGGGACAATGTAGATGAAATTTGAACTGCTATATAAATTTTGGTTTTTCAAAAGCTGAATAAGAAGCAAAATGCCCAGAAGAAAAAAAAATCAAAGCAATCTATAATAATCCTCAAACTAGATGTGTTCACCCCTGAACTGGCACTTGAAGGAAACAGATGTGCTGAAGATATATGAGGGGAACTGGACTGAATGTTTCTTCGGCTTCCATAAAACTGAAGGGTGGCTTGTGTTAAATGCTTTGTTGTCTTTAAGGCATGAAAAGAAAAAAAGTAACCCAGAAAAAGCAGTCTGGCTGTGCAGCTTGTTCACTTTTGAACTCCATAAACCATCTACCTCTAATTCAACCTGACACCGCTAATTTTGGCATTAGAGTTTGAAATGAAAATCAATATCTGTTTTGAGCTTGAAAACAAAGTGACTGCACCTTGGGTAGAGCATAGCCAGGCATTTATTTTCAGTGATCTGTAAGTGAGGTAATAGAAAATTTCCAATTTAGAGCATTGAAAACACATATTCATATAAAATCTGATTGTCTTGATTGAATTGACTGTGAATTGCCAGTTATAACATGGTTTTCAAGGTTTCTTCTCTCTCTCTCTCTTTTTTTTTTTAAACCCATGTGCTGAGAATATTTTCCATGTGAGATTTAGAGGCTTTGGTTGGCCTTTCACACTAGGACCAAAGATCTTTACCTCATGTAAGTGAACAGCAAAGGCTCAGGGCCTGAGGACTGTTCTGTCTTGCTATGTCAAGTTGAGAAGTTAGCTACTACTAAGTAAAAACATATTACTAAGAGAAAGAAGCCAGTGTGAAAATGTCATACACTGTATGATTCCAAATATATGATATTCTGGAAAAGGCAAAACTATGGAGACACTAAAAAATGAGTGGTCGCCAGGTATTAGGGGTGAGGGAAGGATGATTGGGCAGAAGCACAGAGTACTTTTAGGGCAGCAAAACTATTCTGTCTGATACTATAATGGTGGATACGTATCATTATATTTTTGTCAAAACTCATAGAACGTTCAATGCCAAGAGTGAACTATAATGGAACTAATGGACTTTGGGTGATAATGTAGATCATTGCAATGTAGATTCATTGATTATAGCAAATGTACCACTCTGGTGGGAGAGTGGCTGTGGGGAAGGCCCTGTGTGAGTGGGGTAAGGAGTAGATAGGAATTCTCTGTACTTTGCATTCAATTTTGCTCTGAACCTAAAGCCACTCCAAAAATAAAATAAAATAAAATAAAGTCTGTCTTTAAAAAAATAAGGGGAGAGAAATAATGATACCCAATATATACTGTTTCTTAAAAAGTACAGAAATATGTGTGTAGTATGGTCACCTTTGTGTACAAATAAGACGTAAATATGTATTATATATTTATATGTGAATTGATTCTTTGATCCTTTTATATATGCATGTGATGTTTCTGAAGGGATACTGAAGAAACAGTGACAGTGATTGCCTCTGGGGCAGGGGGAGGAATTAAGTAGCTGGAGAGCAAAGATCCTGAATAGACTGTCCACTGTCCAACCTTCAAAAAAAGCACCACGAGCGTGTATCATCTATTCAAAACAGAACTGACTTTAAAGAATGTGATATGCAAGGAATAGTTACAGAAGTCTTAGAGCCTATCTTAATCCATTAGGCTGCATTAACAAAAATACCATAGATTAGGTGGCTTATAAATAACAGGAATTTATTTCTCACCGATCCTGGGACTGGAAAATCTAAAATCAGGATGTTGGCAGATTCAGTGTCTAGTGAGGGTCTGCTTCCTGGTTCATAAGACGGCTGTCCTTTCACTGTGCCCTTATATGATGAAAGGGAAAAAAAAACCCTAGGGCCTTATTTATAAGGACACTAACCCCGTTCATTGAGGGCTCCACCTTATGGATCTAATCACCTCCCAAGGACTTCACCTCTAAATACCACCCATCGCATTGGGTGTGAGGATTGAACATGTGAATTTGGGGAGGACTCAAACAGTTAGTCTATTGCAGAGCCTATTATATTTTTACTCTTTCACAAAAATTTAATAAAATTCTTCCTCTATAATAATGTCAGTACAGAGAGATTTGTATTTTTTTTTTTACTTCCTAAAGTTTAACCCTTTTTAATACACTTAGTTTCTATTTTATAGTTTAGGAAAAGTGGCCTCAGAGAGGCCTCTTTAATATATTCTAAATACTTAGTTTGTATGCCATCTTAATGAAAAGTCTTACTCGACCCTGAGCGAGATAATAGGTACTAAAAGGAAAAGTGTAATTATGTGACAATATTTAAATAAGAAAACAGGTCAGCCTAAGCAAGAGATAACTGAGGTATGAGGGCAAAGACTCTGTCAGGGAAATTTTTTAAATAGGTAGTTGAGGTGTATAGATATAAGGGATTCTATTTAAGTTGGTGTGTAGTTTACTTACTTTCCCAGTATGAGTGATGAGATGCTGTATGATGCTAGCGCAGATCAACACAATATTCAAGTACCTAGAGTTTTGTTTTTTTATTCTGAGTTTCTTAGGTCAGATGAAACAGCAAGAATGGGGAATGCATATTTTTATGTATTTTAGATTTGTATTTGTATTTTAATATGTTTATAATATATAATATCTACATAATTTTTCATATAAATTAAATACTTATATATTATATATAAATTTGATAGTATCTTAGCACTGAAAAGCCCATTTTATGTTTTTCTTCAACTTCATTTATATACAATTAGCCATTAAAATAGTCCTTCTCCAGTAACTTTTGTCATCCGAATATGTATCATCATTTTTAATATTTTCCCATTATTATAGCATAATTTATGAAATTTATGTAGTGTCTTTCCACATAAAATATGTCTTTCAAGATATAGCACTTTTTGTCCCCCAACCACAGTGCAGTGGATCCAAAAAAGGTAAACCTGAAGAGAGATTATTGGAGTAGTAAGGGTAGACACTGTTCCACCTCTGCATTCTCTCTTCTCCCCTCTATGCCCATCTATACTCCAATACAGAACTGAAATGGGGAAAGGTGACTCAGTATTCCTTTGGCCCTTGAAAACAACTGAATTCATAAAAATTAAGAAAATGTATGTAGCTGAAATCCTTTATAAAAACAGTAAGGAAAAATTAAGTATTTATTTAAATTGTTTTAAATTTTTTTAGGCAATTGTACATAAAAATCTTATTTCTTTGCCGAAGCACTTCTGAAATTATGACTAAAAGTCTAGATTTTTTCTATTTTACTTGCAAGCGGAGCAAATAATATATGAAAACGGAAAACTAGTTCTAAGAAACTGAGTATTTCTTCTGTACTCAATAAAGAATTGACCATAGATCTTGCAGAAGAATTTTTAATTATCTGGCATTTCAAATCAATAGCTTTGTCTTATATATCTTTCATGCACTCATCTAAACTTTTTAAGAGTAAACGTATTCATTCGTTGTTTTTCTTTCAACAGACATTTATTGATCATATGTGCCAAGCAACATTTTATGATGTCACATTTTTTTAAAATAAATCATAAGCTAAAAACCATGTTCATTCAGAAAACATTAAGTATGTACTATATCTAAGATTAATATATTACTTTCCAAAGAGAAACAGCTATAATCTGAAGTCTGCAAAGACATGGTGATTATATACTAAAATTCATACTATAAATAGGTTTTCAAAAATGACTTTTTATCTACAAGTCAAAATATATGCACAGTTTTATAATGTGCACATGTTGAGGAAACAAGCTCTAACAGAGATTCTCTGCTTTTCAAATTTTTGCTCCACCAATCATGCTCTCAAAGAATCTGAGCCCTACCATAGAAAACGGGCTTATTTTTTTTCTGAGACAAGCATTTAAATGCATTTGTATGTATTCTGTTAATGTCTTAGTTTTTGTTTTGAAACCCTGTGCCCCTTACTATTCAAAATTAATTACTTAAAGAAATTGTACATAAAACTCCCATCTCTGCTGTGAAGCCCAGGTACTAACTAATCCAGAGAATTATGCCACGACTGCAGCTTGTGCTCCCCACAGTCCCCCTCAGCCATGTACTGCTGAATCCATCTAATTTGAACACGGCTACAACCTATCCCACAAATGTTTTTCACTTGCTGGGTGCTCAACAAATATCTGTTGAATGAATGACAAATGAATAGAGGTTACCAGTTGACAGACAGAGTGTACCTTCAACATAAACTATACCCACTACTGGAAAAGCAGTTTAAAATGTGCATCATTCTGAGAGTGGAGTAGCATGAGTCTCTGTCTTATTCATTATTATACAAGTGAAATAAAAAAAAAATACGTTTAATCTAAAGAGTGTCTACTGAGCAATTGGTTTGCTACTTGGGTTCCACAAAACACATGTTATAATGGCCCAGAGCTGGTCTAAGTAGCATTTCCTGAGTCTTTGTGTATGATTTTTATTTCTCATTGTCCTCACCTTCTCTAAAAAGAATGACTGATAGCCTTTCCTTGTGATATCTTGGCTTTTAAGAGTGTTGTTTTATCTATTTTTTATGACCAACCTTACACTTGTTAAGTGTAATTTTCGCTTTATGTAGCATATAAAAAAAAATCTGTGATATGGTGCTCCATGAATTAACAAGAATGGCTGGACAAAGACAAGAAATCTTTTAAAAACGAATGTTCACATTAAATACCTTGGATAGGTAGGCCTTCTGGGGATTTTTCTTTAATGCAACAAAAGTGCACCATTTCTGTTTTCAGAAATAGTTTCTTTCAGACACTGAGCTCGTCTAAAGTCATATTACATAAGTAAGGGCTTAGTTTGTACATTAGTATTTTACATCTTAGAGTCTTCCTAAATCCTTTTTTGATCAATCTGATATTGAAGAGATCTATATTGATTTCTTCTACACTTGTTTATGGTATTTATTTTGATATACCTAAGATTAAAGGCCAAATTAACAAGTGTAATCAATTTTCTTAGTGATAAAGAAAAGTCCTCTTGTACCCTCAGCCACATTCAGCTGGGGATTAAAAACCTAAGTGAAGATGTTGTAATAAATGGATCGATTTATTCTAACACTCGGTATAAAAACATTAGCCCTGGGAAAGTGTTTTTCTCTAAGAGCTTTAGCTACCGAGTTTCACTTGTGTTGCACCAAATGATTTGCATTTTTAGAGAAATTTCATGTCTGCAGTGAGCTCCTGTGAAAACACGAATAAATTGCTTTCTTACCCTCTTTTTTCCTGACTTTATGAAGCTGAATCCATTAGGGGTTGAGTCGAAGTATAAGGAAATAAAGGCAACAACAATTCACATGTTGCAAACTCTGGATTGGAGTTAGTCCAGACTCAGTTGTCCTACCCCAGATTAGTGGTCTGCAGGGAGACCCCTGGGGCATCTGGCCATTTTTTTTTTAACTGCTGCATTAGAAACGGTCTCTAGAAAACAAGAAATTAAATAGAGAAGAACAATTAAGAACTAAGTAGGCTTTCCAACAGTTCTCTACAAAATCAGATAAATCAACATCTCTTGGCCCAACACAACGCAGTGGCCTAGGAGGCTTTCCTGTTACCTTCCTTCTGAATTCACTGACGTGAGAATGAGTACAGAAGTTAGGAGTGTGGGCTCTGGATGCAAACCCACCTGAGTCTGAATTTCCACTGAGCCAGTTTATCAGTGGTGTGATAAGGAGCAAGTTAATCCCGCCAAACTTTCTGAACAACAGGGATAACAATACCTAGAGCATGGCAGTAGTTGAGAGGTTTTTAAAAAGTCCTGGTCACATGTATAAAATACATTCTCAATTCATGGAAACAAATTTAATTTTTACAATGGTCTGCATGTTGCAACTGAACAAAAGACAAGCAGCTATTACGCCTCCTTGTACAGAGCATGCTGTTTTGTTCCTACGCTAACTAGTAAGCATGAGTAAGTTTCTCTAAAATACTGAGTCTCAAATTTTAATGAGCAAGTGAATCACCTTAAGATCCTGTTAAAATGCAGATTCTGGTTTACTGGGTCTGGAGTGGGGCCTGAGATTCTGCATTTCTAACATATTCCCAGTAACCCTGGCCTGTTGGGTTTGGAAAGCCCACCTAGAGACCTCAACCGCATAGACATCCAGAAATGGTATTTGCTTCAGATTTTACTTCTTTTTGTCCTTATTTTAGATAGAGCCATTCATTTTTAGGAACATTAAAAAGAAAGGGTACCTCATCTGGGATTCATAAAGTTCGAATTTGGAGTTTTGGTAGGAGAATTGTTTTGGTTGTTAGAGGAAGATCTATTTCGAGAAACTGCTTTGCTGCTGACAAGGTCCATATTGACTTAATATATTTAAATTGGATATTGTATGCCTACAGAATCTTGTATTTGAAAAATCTCAAAAAATTGGAGATTTTGGAAATTGGAGACATTGGAAAGATTGGAAAATTCAATTTTTGCAAAAACATTTATTTTAACATTTCTAGATTATTCATTAAAAATATCATCTCCTATGTAATCCTTTGTTCTAAAGTATCCATTCATGAAAATAATATTGAGTTTGTGTGTGTTTCAAAACCTATTTTTATAAAGGCACCAAAAAATTTAAGTCTTTCAACGTTCAGTTTTATTTTACATATGTCACACTTCACATAATTTGGTCAAAGAAAATTAAACTTTGAGAGTGATGGTGAAATGGTTACTGCTTTTAATTCATTAACACATGTCCAAGCTTCAGTTCAGGGAAATATATGAGCTGGATAAGATTTCAAACAAATGTTTAAATTAGAGATGAACTCCCTCATTTTCAGATTTAAGGAGTGTTGATTTTCAAGTTTTGGATTTTTTTTTAACCAAAATAGTTAAAATGAAAAATATAAACTAAAATGTTAAAACAAAAGTAATAACTAGCATACATCTTTAATTTATCATGGTTTGCCTCAGGTGACATTAGACCATTTGACACATAATATAAGAACCTTAAAAAATATACTTCCACTTTTCTCCTCCCAGCTTTTGCAGGGTTATTGTCATATACTTTACTTTTACATATATTATAAATCTCACACTATATTAGTACTATTTTGTTTAAAGAAATTAAATAATTTTAAAATCTTTTATATATGCCCAGGTACTTATCATTTCTGATGCTCTTCACTCCTTAGCATAGATCTGGATTTCCATCTGGTGTCATTTTTCTTCTGCCTGAGGACTTAATTATTTGTAGTGTATGTAATCTGCTGCTGACAAATTGCTTCAGCTTCATCTTTCTGAAAAATCATTATTTCGTCTTCATTTTTGAAAGATATTTTTACTGCTCATAGAATCCTAGATCTGACAGGGTTTTGTTTTGTTTTGTTTTGTTTTTCATTTAGTAATCTAAATTTCTTGTGCTAGGGATTTGTTGAATCTCTTAGGTTTGTGGGTTTGTGATATTCATCAGTTTTTAAAATGTTTTTAGCCATAATTTCTTAAACTATTTTTCCAGTTCTTTACCCACCACCTTTGAGAATTCTAATAATATGTATAGTAAGCTGCCTAAAACTGTCCTACAGCTTATTGATGCTCCGTTTCTTTAATTCTTTATTTTTCTTTGTCTTATTTTGGTAAACTTCTGCTATGCTATCTTCAATTTCACTAATGTTTCCTTTTATTTTAGATTCCACGACTCCAAGCATTTTTTAATGTCTAAAATACAGCTATATTATCTGTTTTATAATGTGTTTCCTTCAAATTCTAATGACTGTATCAGTTATAGGTCAGTTTAGATTGACTTTTCTCCTCATTATACTTCCTTTCATGATCTGTAATTTCTTATTAGATGCCAGGCATTTTGAATTTTATCTGATTTTTAGTGCTGGATTATTTTGTAATCCTATAAACATTCTTGAGCTTTGTTCAGAGGTGCAGTAAAGTTATCTGGAAATAATTTGATCCTTTCAGGTCTTGCTTTTCAGATCTGTTAGGTGGGGTCAAAAAAATGTTTGGTTTAAGGATCATTATTCTCCATCTCTGAGTCAAGACCTTTCTGACTACTCTACCCAATGCCCCATATATTACAAGGTTTTCCATTCTTGCTGGTGATTAACAGGGAACTTTTCCAGCCTTCTGTGGACACCATGTACTGTTCATTCACATTCTTTTGAGTTGTTCTTCTCCAGCCTTGAACAGTTGCCTCAAGTATGTGCTCTGGTCTAAACTTTGCCAAATACCTGAGGGTGGCCAGATCTCTACACTCTGTGTGTGTGGCTTTTTCCTCTACAACACACGAGTTCTCAATTCTTGTTGCCTGGGTCTTCCCAGCTTCTCAGCTCATCTCCTCAACTGAGGGGGTTTGCTGGGCTATCCTGGGTTCCCCTTCTCTGAGCCATGGCCTGGAAACTTCCTCAAGGCAGAAAGCTGGTTCATATTGTTTGTTTCCTAACACTCAGGGGTCACTGACTCCTGTTATCTGATGTCTGCTGTTTTCAAAACCATCGTTCCATATATATTGTTCAGTTTGGGGGAGTGGGGGGTGTGGGTGGGGATTGTTTCAAGGTAGAATGTAATCTGAATTCCTCCATCTTGACTAGAAAAAAAGTGAAGAATTTGTAATGTAGCATTAATATAAGAAATACAAATAATTGTAAAAATAAAAAACTATGTAGACATTAATGCTATATTTATTTATCTTAAGAAAGTATTTAGCATCTGAAAAGATTGATAGATCTGAATCAGATACTCTCATTAAAAGTTTAAATATCCAGAAGAAAGAATTCAGTATAACTCATTGTCAGTGTGGTCTCTTTCTATGCCTCATCCAGGTCTAGCTCCATTTCATCTATTTGAGATAGTGGTGTTTAAAGGGGAGAAAAGAACCTATAATTTTGAGTTAGAATAAACCTCTGATTCTTGTATAAATTTTAATAGGCTTCAAATATTAACAAAAACTTTTGGAAAAGGAGTTGCTATACATCAGAACCTGTAATATTAAAGGAACGTGTGTCAGTTTTTGACACCTTAGAGAATTTACCCAAACTTAAAAAATGCATCCTGCCTTAAAAGTTTATGTCTTGACTGTTATACTCATCAACTATAGAATAACCGCATAATAATTTCTACTTCAAAACACAGGTGGAATGTATTATGTTTGCCAACAAAAAGTAGGAGAGTATTTCCAAAAAAAAAAAAATACACTTGCATATTTTCTTGGTAGAGTGAAATTAAGTCTATAATCTGAGGTTTTGGTTCATAGAATTTTTATTGAACTAGAAGATGAAAAGTGCATGACAAAATAAATAACAAACCAATATCACCAAAAAAAAAAAGAAAGAAGAAGAAAGGAAAAAAAAAGGAGAAAGAGGAAAGAGAAGGAAAGGGGAAGCATCAAACCATATAAACAGCATCAAATATGTTGACACTTAAATCATGCTTCACATGACTAAATTTCACTTTGTGATTATATATTATTTCACACACACACACACACACACACACACACACACACACACACACACCCTAAGACCTATTCTCCCACTTCACTCTGTCCCAGGAGACTGACTTGAGACTGCGTCTCACAGATTCAGGCTCACTGGTTTGGACTTACCAGAGGGGGCCACCAGTAAGAGGTTAGGAAGGTGCAGAAGACAGAATTACTCTTCTCCCCCAACTTCAGCTCAGTTCCAACAGCCGTGACACTACAACTGCTGCTTCTTGATTTTATTGGGTGACCCCTTTTCTAAATCTCTGTTTCTCACTCAGGGTGCAATAACACCATTCTCTCCCCCTTTTACCCTTGACCCTAGGGAAGACAATGGCATGGCATCTCTGTTATGAGTCGCTGGGTGCTTCAGCATCCCTCGTCAGTTTCTTAGCTCTGCCCTCATCTCAATTGTCCTTTCATTAGTCTCTTCAAAGTCCCACCCAGCTGAATGTGCCACCTGTTTCCTCCTGACTCATACCCACTCCTTCTATGTTGTAAGGATCAAGTGGGGTGGTGAAAGGCAAGCAAGTACAAGAAATATTAGGAAACTTCCACTTGCTGAAAAGTTCAGTTGATTAGAGAACAGTGCTAATGAGGCCAAAATTAGTGTCTGGCTGTGCTCCAGGATCACAGGCTGTGTCCCTGACCAGCCAGTTTACACACCATCAGTTACCAGGAGAAGCGTGCCAAAAGGACACATGAGTCTTTGCCAATCCATCACCACTTCTGAAAGCATAATTTAAAAACTAGCTGTTCAACTGAAATATCTTCAAAATCATCCTTGTTCCTGAAAGACAGCTTGTGTAATGTGATTCCAGCAAAATTGTTATATGGGTTATTTTAAATAATAAAGCCATATCGTCATTATCTTTTTCAAAGATAGACTTTCGTTTTGTTACTTCATCTATAGCTAATTGCAGTAACATGGACTAAAAGTCAAACTTATCAAAATATGCCTTACATTGGCAATGGGATTCAGGATTTATAAGAATATATATTTAACTACTTTTCTTCAAAAATTTTAACTTGTGATTAAATGAGTGAAAGTGCATAACCATTGTTTTAAAAAAATAAACAGATAAATATTTATGTATTTATTTATTTGAAGTGATTTTTCTGATTATCAAGTGTCAATGACAAATTTTCAATTTATATACGGATTTCCTCAAAACAAAACCATTTCTCCTTAGTACAGTTGCCTGATAAAACCATATCGTAATTAGGCCATTGTAGATGTACTCTTGTATTAATATTGATGCATTGGGCTTACTTGCGTGGTTTTGATTTTATATGACTTGAATACATGGCAGGAAGGAAAATATTTCTTATTTTCATAAATCAATTTTTAAGACTCTGTACTATCAGTGAGAAAAAAAAAACAGTATCTACTAAAATTGAATCTATGACTTAAAGTAAAATGTGCTGCAACACTAAAGCAAAATATAATCTCTTCATGGCATAATGCTAAAACCACCCATAAGATGTGAGCATTTTTACACACTGTATTTATTCTTAATCATTTTCATAAAACACAATCTGTTTTATTTTTTAATAAATAAAAACCTTTTGCGTCCTTTTGATAGGGTCAACAGAAAGCACAGTCTTTTAACATTAGGTGATCAACTTTTTGACAATAGCAGGACCAGCGTAGCTAATGGAATAATAGCCTGCAGGGTCCAGCTAAATATGATATACGAACGTAATCAACCCCTGTGATGACTATTCAGAAGTAATCCCTTTAGCTTTGAACTGCAACATATATTTCAACAAGGCAAAAACCATATGAAGAAATTCTCTGCAGACCACACTGATACAATACAGCCTTCATATCCTGCTCTGTGTGCTTGCTGCTTATAGTGAGTTTTAAATTTAAGGTAATGACTACTGTATATTCATGTGAGCACACAACAGTACTTTTGATTTGTTGTGGAAAGGTTGAATCCATTACCAGAGGTCTAAGTCTATAAACTCTGACACAACCTTTCTGTATGAGTTATTATTTACCCCTTTCTAAAATAAGGTCACTAAAAGTGTTTTGCATGACAAAATTATAAAAATTCACCTTTTCAGTTACAAAACGACTAGGTAGTGTCTCTTCCATTTCAATCATACTCCTCTACAAGTAACAGTTAAAAAATCTCACTCATAGATAATGTTTTATTTGAAAATTATATGCCATTGTTTTCAAGTAAAGGGATGGAATGGTTGGTTTACTGCTGTTCGTCATTTGCTGACATATTCTATTGCTCTTTGAGATAGCATAGGCTAAGTGGTGGGGTAAATGAGTCCCTTTTGTTGCGCACTTGAGGGAATCTACCATTTGAGAGTCTTCCCTATTAGCGGCATAGAAGTACAAGTTTCTGCTGAAATGGTAGACAGTGTAAGCAAACATCATACCTCAGCTTGGTATTGATTCTGGTTTCCCTTGCTGGGGTGAAATTGGTCCGAATCTTCCAGCTTCCTTAAGTCCTACAGATCAAGCTTTTCAAATCACATCCAAAGTCAGACTCACAGCAGAAAACCTAGGTTAGGAATCGAAATGAGTGCTTTTGCAGTGATGGAACCAAGAGTCAACAATCCTGCGGTGTTCACCTTGTTGCAGATAGATAGATCAGAACACCTGGATGATGAATTCCCGTGTTCCTCTAGGTAAAATAATTATTGCTAAAGTTTTCTAACACAGAGAGAATGTGAATGTCTTTTCTTTAGTAATTGTGGACTAAGTTGAAGAAAATAGCTACAGATATAGCTATTCCTCTCAGAGAATCTATTTGAGAAATATTCCACAATAAAAATCATCAAGTAATTATTTGAGATCACCCAGGCATAATTTCAAATTTAGGAAAACCAGGAAGAATTTCTCCAGCTTAAGAGATACTGTAACATCTTGCCAAGCCAAGGGGAATGCTGACTTTAAGACATTAAATAGTATAAAATAGGCATCAAGATGTTAGCATGGTTCTGTATGTTATGGTGCCATGAAAAAATATTAAACTGAGTATCCCAAGGTGGTTCTTTACCTAAAGGAATGATAAAACATATTAGTAAAGGTAACAGCTAAGATTACAGAGTCCCAAAACTACAGTAGTTTAAGAATATATACATTTGTTTCTTTCCTAATCCTGAAGTGAGCCATCTACACTTATGAGGCAGCCCCATGGGGGACATGACCTCCTATCTTGTTGGCCCATCATCCCCTAGGGCAGTGTTTCTCAATCTTGCATTACTGAAATTTTGAGTTGTATGAATTTTAGTTACGGGAATGGCTATCATGGGCCTTGCAGGATATTTTAGCAGCATCCCTGGCCCCTATCCACTAGATGCCTGGAGCACTTCTACCCAGCAGTTGTGACAACCAAAAAATGTCTCCAGAAATTTTTAAATGTCCCCTGTGGAGCAAAATCACCCCTAGTTTAAAAACATTAAGTTGGGGTGTTGTCATTGTCTACGTGGTAGAAACTGAATCATAAGATAATAGTTCCATGTTCAAGATTGAGGAAAAGAGAAAGTTTAAAGGAGAAATGAAAGCCAAAAGTCTAACACTCAGATCGTGAAGCAGTATAACTCTGTCCACATTCATCGGTAAGAACTCAGTCTTGTGACTTCAGCTACATATTTATATGCTCATGAAGAAGACCTAGTAGACCTAGTAGCTGGTAAATGAGAAGCAGAAGGAATTTCTGGAGCCATGTCTTATATGGTGGGCAAGAAAGTATGAGTCCTAGTGAAGAAGTAGAGGAGTTGGCCTTGGATAGGAGCATAGGGAAGATAGGGCATAGATGAATAGCTCTTGAAACAGAGCTTGTGGAAGTTTTTTTCCTGCTAACTTTTTTCCTTTATGAAACTAGAAAATAAATCATCATCTGAAATGATGATAGATAATGGAGGGTTTCAGGTTTGAGAATATAGAGAGAGTTAAATAGATGTGTAAGGAAGTGGAAGAATGAATGAACTGGCCATGTTTAATGGGTTCACCTGAAAGCATTAAAGGTCCACCTAATCTCTGTGGCTGCAAATTTAAAGTGAGGCCCAGATGTGTTTTTTCCCAGCCATGTTGAGCTATACAGTGTGTGCAAAGAATAGGCAGAATTGTATTTAACTAGTGTTACAGTTTTGTCAAGTAGGTAGAGGATAAGAAAGTGAGGCTTTGTGTAAAGGAGAGAATGACCATGGAATTTAAATTATATAAAGAAGGGATAGAAGATATCGAAATGGGGAGGAACTATAAAAGGGTGGTAGGATTGGCTGTCCCAGTTTGAAAAATTCCTGGGGTTGGGGTACTAGAGGGCGTGATCTAGAAAGATGAAAGCTGGCACTCGAGTAGGCGAATGCAGGAAGCTGAGTTTGAGGGGGGCTTGCAGTTACCAGTCATGACAAAGTCTAAGTATGACCCTGGGAACTAAGTATGACCATGGCTGTGGCAGGGTGAAGAACAGAGCTCAAGGAATTGAGTCTCAGGGTGGAAGAGTCTTCTAACTGTACACTGACATTGCTAAGTTAGGAAAGTAGTAGTAAAGTGACAACGAGCCAATGATCACATCAGCTGAGAATGATCCCTATGGTAGATAGATCACAGTGATACTTGATTGTGTAGACTGATGACCTGAGATTCAGGAAGGGAAGGAGGGAGAGCAAATGTCCTGAAGGAGAACAGGAGACAGTGAGGAAGACCCCTACCCATCTCCAGGTCCAGTGGTAAGAAGACCGAGGAAAGAAAAAACAAGGGCTTTTGGACCGGCAGTGTCCTCAGAGGACAGCCAAGTTTCTGTGTAGAGCAAGAAAGTAAAGGGAACTTCAGGAAACAGGGTGAGAATACAGTGTAAATATTTCAGGAATTGTGATGGGTGACAGATGGGGACAAGATAGGAAATGTACAGAGCCTTCTGTAAAGTAGAATACAGGAAGTGAAGGGGGCCTGGAATCTGACACTTGTATAAGCAACGATAAAGAGGATCTTATTAGATTAGTCTCAGTGGCTTCGAGTCAGGAGTAGAACCTGAAGGCTAAGTGACAAATTAACATGCCTGTTTATATGTATAAACTTCCCATATCTGATTTCATCATTTGGATATTTTTTATTGCTCTATAATTAATTTTCCTTTTGAGTATTTCTTCAACAAGTCATCTTATCCCTAAAAGGTAGCTCTTTCAGTTGTGATTTTATATATCACTAGAATTATGTGAATCAGGAATTCGAGCATGGCTTGGCTAGACATCAGTTGAGGTCACTCAACAGTGGTACTCAGCTGACAGATGGGCTGGTTTGAAAAGTCCAAGGCAGCTTCACTCATGAACCGGAGCCTTGGTAGGATGGCTGGAAGGCTGGGGGGACTGTCAACTGGAGCATCTACAAACAGTCTGTCCAGAATGACAGTCCCTGGATGGCAGGACTTCTTAGCAGTGGTGACTGGCTTCCGGCAAAGCAGACATCCTGAGTCCTGGGTGGAAAGCTGCACAGCCTTTTTGGACCTAGCCTCGGGAGTCAGGCACTCACTTCCTCCACAGTCTATGGATTCCAAGAGAGTCCTAACCTAGCCCAATTTCAAGAGGAGGGGAATTCAATTCCACCTCTTAACGGGGGAGTGGCAAGGTCATACTGCTGAGGATCACAATGGTGGCCACTTTCACCACTATACTCTGCCCTGGTGACACAGGTGAAACATACACTTTTATCATACGGGTGAAAAGGGGTAGATATCCTTGAACAAAGATCCCCATGTACAAGCTCAAAGTAACTATAAATTGTATTTTTGCTAGCCATTACACTTATGCATGTTTTTTCTTTAGGAGACTCTAGAAGACCCACAGTGGAAAGTTTATACCAAACTTCAGAGCATTTGGAAGAAGAACTCAGTGGGTATGATAAACCAAGTAAAAAGTTTTTGTTGAATATCCACATTGTACAAGATACTAGGTATAATCTAATTCTCTAAACACAAGAATAATAATGCCATTTAGCATTTGACAAGCTAATAGTTAAATACTGTCTTTTTAAAAAAAAAACACACATTTTACTTTTAAATATCAAATAAAGTTAAGTATTTTTAGCTGTCTTTTAAGCTATGTCTGAAAATTACAGAAAACAAAGTTATAACTTTCAAAGCAAGTGTCTTTTACTTTCTAGCCCAATATAAAATTGAATTTTATAACCTATTTTATTTCAGATTTCCAGATAATGTAAAAGATGAGATATAAACCAGCTTTTGACTCAGAAACAAAGCAAGAAGAAATATATCATGTCACCTTAGTCTTTGAACCTGTATTAAGGGTATGTTACAATTAATACAGATCGTGAAAATAAAACTGACTCTGTTTTCAATGAATTCTGTATTGCAATGTACTACTAAAATTCAGTCCAAAATATCTAAATCCATGAAAATAAAATACATCACAAATGATTGAATATTAACAATTATCTATAAAATAAACTAAAATTTTTCTTATTCTTACATCCGCAGGAAGTAGTGCTACTATAGAATCAAAATTCGCTTGTGTCTAATGAGAAAGTAATTACCATTTTTAGGAAATCTATGCTAAATAAATGCAAGAAAATATTTACTAAAATTTTAGGGAAACTTTTTAACATAGATAAAAAGATTATAAGCAATAACGACATATCGCTAAGTACTGTTCAAGACAGTTTGGTCTACCTTTGTAAAGGAAAACTATGCTTCCTCTACTGACAACACTTCTGATGCCAAACGAGTGAGTTTTCCCACACCAAGCAATTTACAGATTCACTACAATTCCTGTTAGAATTCCAGTGGCATTTATCAAAAAAAATAAAACAATCCTAAAATTTGTATGGAATCACAAAAGACCCCAAAGTCAGAGCAACTTTAAGAAGATCAAATCTGGAAGCATCACATTATCTGATTTCAAACTATATTACAAAAAACTATAGTAATCAAAATGGTATGGTGTTGGCATAAAAACAGACATGTAGGGAGCCCAGAAATAAACCCATGCATATGTGGTCAATGAATTTATCTCAAAGGAGCCAAGAAAATACAATGGGGAAGGATAGTCTCTTCCATAAGAGGTGCTAGGAAAACTGGACTTTATTATCTTATATCATACATAAAAACAAACTCAAAATGGATTAAAGAATTGAATGCAAGACCTGAAATGATAAAACTCCAAATAGAAAACAAAAGGGATAAGTTCCTTCGCGTCAGTCTTAGTGATAATTTTTTTTTTTTTTTGGACAAAATAAAAAAATAAAAAAGTGGGACTACATCAAAACTTCTTCACAGCAAAGGAAACAAAATGACAAAATGAAAAGGCTCTCTACAAATGGGAGGGAAAAAAATGCAAAAAGACATACAAGTGGCCAACAGGTATGTGAAAAGATGCTCAACAGCACTAATTATCAGGGAAATGCAAATCAAAATCACTGAGATAGCACCTCGCACCTCTTAGAATGACTCTTACCAAAAAAAAAAAAAAAACATAGAGAGACGGGAGGTAACAAATGTTTGCAAGGATGCAGAGAAAAGGAAACCCTTGTGCACTGTTGGTGAGAATGTAAATTGGTGCAGCCACTATGGAAAACAGTATAAAGGCTCCTCAAGGAATTAAAAATAGATCTAGCAATTCCACTTCTGGGTATATACCTATAAGAAAGAAAATCGCTACCTCAGAAAGATGTCTGCTCCCCTGTGTTCACTGCAGCATTGTGTACAATAGCCAAGACTTGGAAGCAACCTAAGTGTCCACTGAAGAGTTGATAAAGAAAATGTGAACATTACTCAGCCACCGAAAGAAAAAGATTCTTATGTTTGTGACAATATGGATGGCCCTTGAGGAAATTATGTTAAGTGACATAAGTCAGACAGAGAAAGACAAATACTATATAATCTCACTTATATGTAGAGAACTCATGGACGTAGAGAACAGATGAATGGTTGCCAGAGGCAGGGAGTGGGGGGTGGGCAAAATGGGTCAAAATGGCCAAAATGTACAAACATCCAATTGTAAGATAAGTAAGTTCTAGAGATATAATGTACAGTATGGTGACTGTAGTTTACAATACTGTATTGTGTACTTGAGGAAAACATTGTAACTGAGCTGATGGATGCTAACTAATCTTATTGTGGTAATCATTTTGTAATGTATACATATGTCAAATCATTATATTGTATACCTTAAACTAATGTAATGTTAAACATCAACTATATCTCAATAAAACTGGATGAAAGTTTTAAATTTAAATAAGGTCTTTGAAAAAGAAAATTTGAAGGAACAAATCACAGACTGGAAGAAGGTATTTACAACACCTATCTGTTAAAGACTTGTGTAAAGAATACATAAAGAACTCTGACTACTGAGACTAAGACAAAGAATGCAAATAAGAAATAGGCAGGTTGGAACAGGCATTTTGTCAAAGAAGATTCACATATAGTAAATAAGCACATGGAAAGATCCTCAACACCATTCATCACTAGAGAAATATAAATTAAAACCACAATGAGATATTACTATGTTTAGTATATATGTATACTAAAATGACTAAAAATAAACAGTCTGACAATACCAAGTGCTGACAAGGATGTGGAGCAACTAGAACTATCACAATCACTACCGGAAACGTAAAACTGTATGGCTGCTTTAGGAAAAAATATTGTAGTTCCTTATGAATTTAAAAACACACCATATGACCCAGTAACCCACTCTTACATATTTATCCAAGAGAAATTAAAACATACATCCAATATTTATAGCAGTTTTATTCATAATAACCGAAAACTGGAAACAACTCAGATGTCCATTAACTGGTAAATGGATAAACAAATTCATAACATGAAATGCAACTCAGCAACAAAACAAAAGCTGAGATTAATATAACAAGATTAATCTCAGAAACATTATGCTAAGTGAAAGAAGGCAATCACAAAAATTCCATTCCTAGAACATTCTAGAAAAGACAAAACTGCAGAACAGAAATCAGATCATTTGCTCCCAAGAGCAGAGATAGAGGAAAGGAAGTGATGATACGAGGATATGATAGAAGTTTTGTTTTGTTTTTTTTTTTTGGGGGGGTGATGCTGTAGAAATGTTCTATATCTTGATTGTGGTGGTGGTTGTACAACTATAGATGCTTCTCAATGGTAAAACGGTACACTTGAGGATGAATTTTTCTGTGTAAATTAGAGCTCAATAAATCTGACTTTCAAAAAAAGGAGCATGTGGCTATAAAGTATGCCCAGTCTGGTCGTTGTTGTAGTTGTGCTCACTTGTGGTTATGTATATAGAAAATGGTCTTAAATGATCTAAACTCAAATGTGAACTTTGATCTCTAGAAAATGGGAAAGTGGGAATCTTTTTAGTTTTTATTCATCTGTGTTGGTTGTTTTTTTCCACAACTTGACTATATGCATGTGCTTTAACAATAAACAGTAGTAAAGACAAAAAAGATTCTGTCACCATGGGGTAAAGTGTTTGCTTAGCCATTTTCATTACAAATACCCCATCTCGTCTCACTCTATCTGCAAAGCAAAATTAACCATGAGAAAACATACACACACACACACATATATGAATTACCTCAATTTTTTAAAAAAAGTTTTTATTGGTTATTTACTTCAACAATTTAGAATTTACCAAGTTAAATAATTTTGGCTTCAGAAACAATAAGCTTATCACTATGTATAACCCCTACACTGTAAGCATAATCTGCATCTACTAGTGGTCAAAGAAATGCAAATTGAGATAACAGTAATGCATCATAGATGATCAAAAAAAAATTTTTAAATAAAACAGTGTTACAATGGTGTGGGTTAAATGTAAATTGTTAAAAAAATTTTTTAAAAACTTTTGAGAGCGATTTGACGGTGTGCACAAAAACCCTTTAAAAAATCTTTGACCCCACAATTTCATTTATAAGACTTTGTCTCAGGCCACCTTCAGCAACTCGAGGGCACCAGCATTCTTTCACATAGCCCGCTCCATCTTGGAAGCAACAACGGCACATGGAGTCCTTCTCAGTCTTCAAAGCTCTCTAATTTCTCCTTCTACAACGGTGAGAAAAAAAAAAAAAGTTCTCTGCTTTTAAGGGCTCATGTGATTAGATTAGGTTCACTCAGATAATTCTCCTATCTTAAGGTCAGCTCTGCTATATAATACAATCATGGGAGTGATGTCTCCTCACATTCACAGGTTCCTGGGATTAAAATGAGACATTTTGGGGCCCGTAATTCTACTTACCACACCATGGAACAAAATACAATAACTAAAAGTGAAGACTGTTGAGTTGGAATTTGGCTTACCTATTCAAAAACATAAGCCAGTCGATAAAATACTGCAATAGTTCTGTAGTATTTGGCTGCAGTGCTGTAGTACTGCCTTGGGTCCCCACTTTCTACCCAGTGCCAGAATGTTCTTCTGGTCTCTCCCCTCAGCCCCCACCTCTTGACTTAGCAATTAAAGAACCACTGCCTGTCACATCAGTAAACCCCAAGCCACAGGCTGTCCTTTCTCATCCCTTGGTACCTCTGAAGTAGTAATCATTAAATATGTTGAATATTACTCCTGAATTTAGCTATATATTTAATGGCAGAAAAGAAGAATATTATAATACTACTGAGGAAAGAGGACAGTTATTCAGAATGAGTAGGTAGATATGTAGATATTTGATATGTAGAATAGAATAGATAGCTGATATGTAGATTGATAGATAATAGATGATAAATGATATACACACACATATATATATGTAGGTTTGCAGTGACTTATTACTGAATATATCTAGGAGCAATTCCTAAAATTTTTATTGGTTTATTTATATTATTGAATATGCATAGAAGCAAGTCCTAAAAAGATACCACAAAACACTAGCAATTATTTCTAAAAGGTAGAATTTGGGGTGATTTAAATTAAATTTTTTTATATTTTCTGTATTTTCCCATGAATACATATTACTGACATAATAAAAAGAATGTATAATAAAGACAAAATAATTTCTGGTCTTTTTCTTCTACGACCTTGGAGGAAAAAGTCCCTCATTTTAAACCTCCGTTGCTTAATCAATAAAATGAACTGCATGATGTTTTTCATTTTTTCCAGCTCAAAGAGTTGCTGATTCTAACTCTGCTACTCACCCATGTACTAAGGTTCAATCTAAGTTTAAAAAAAAGGCGGGGGGGAGAAAGGAAGGGAAGAGGTTATCAGAGCTAAAAGAAATTAAGTCTTCATTTTGTCTATTTTACACTGTAGAGAACTTTCTTTTTAATGTGACATAATTCATTCAAGATGAGTATACCAAGGCAATTATTTGTTCACCTTTGCTAATTGTCAAGGTGCTGTATGTTTGTTCTAGCTGTAAAAGAACATATCTGGAACTGTCATTATCGAAGCAACAAGCATTGAGGATATTGTAGGTTACAGTGCACAAGCCAGAAAGCTACTTCCATCAAGCCAAGACAGAGAACACATGTGAAGTCTTAACAAGTGAGGAAATAAACAAGACAGTTTGTTATAAAAGCTTGACGGAAATAAACAAGATGTGATAGATAATAATGGAGAAAGAACTATTTTTACATAGGTTCACTGGGGAAGGACTGTGAGGAAGTAAATTTGAACTGAGGCCTACAAGATGAGAATAATACAGTGGTGTGAAAATGCAAAATAAGAAGCATTCCCACAGACAACAGCAACGCAAAGGCTCTGAGGTAAGAGTTTGGCATGTTTGTGCAATACAAAGGAGGAGGGTGTGGTTGCTGTATGTAGTGAGTGGGAGGGAATGGCACCAGCTGACACTAAAGAAATAGGCAGGTACCAGATCAGATAAGTATCTCTAGATCAGAGTAAAAGTTCAGATCTTATTCTAAGTATCAATAGGAAGGCATTCAAAACTTTTAAACATAGGAGAGATGTGAACTGGTTTATGTTTTGAAAGACGACTTTGGCTGTTGTGTAAAGAGAATCTATGCGAGCAAGAGTGGTACCTGGGAGAACTGTCAGGAGGCGACTGCACTGGTTCAGGCAAGAGACAGATGAGCATCACTAAAAATAAAAGGTGTCAATGAAGAAGAACAAAAGCGCATGGTTTGAGATATATTTTTAAGGCATTGTCTGCAAATTTTGCTGACGAGACTGGATGAGATAATGAAAGGGGAAAATATAGATGGATCCTAGAGTTTTTCCTTGAGCAGTGTGATGATTGATAGTACCAGTTACCAAAATGGGAAAGGCTAGAGGAGGATCAAAATTTGAGGGTGAAATAAAGAGCCCTATTTCAGACACAAGTTTGAGATGCTTATTAAACCTCCCACAGAAGGAAAGAGGCACTTAGAAATCGAAGTCCAGGACCCAGAGTAAAAGTCAGGCTAGTCAAAGGATAACCAAGATGGAGCATTCAAAATTTAAGTACAGTAAATTTGAGTATAGGAAAAGAAAATCAATTCTGTTAATTTATCTTAATGTAAAGCACAGTGGTATCAAAAATTATAATTACATATTCATGATTCATGAAAAAGTACACGTGTTATTAAATGCACATATTCGGGACTAACATAAAAGTTAGAGCTACTATTAAGAAACAATCAGAAAAAAACAATTTCATTCCCTGAGAGAAATATTAATCTGTAGTGTCTAATTTCTTACCAGCAAATCACTTACTCGTGAATAGGACTAGGAAAATCAAGTCTATAATAGTCATTGTGAGCCCCACACTGCCCAGCCAAGTGTTTTGTCACAAGATATGATAACCACTGGGACTTTGAGCTGAAAATCTTGACAAATTTCAGCAGATAATTACAGTGACTTTGTAATGCCTTTAATTCTAAAAGCATTGCCACATTTTGTGTTAACCTTTATATACTGCGAATATTTAATATACAAGTACATATTGAATGTTTAAAAATGAAATGCTGTTAGTTCAATTTGACATATATTTAATGATTCAGTAAGTTTTTTTATCTAATTTTCAGCAGATACTGATGTGAGTAGAAGAGATTTTCAAAACTTAAATTTTAAGATGACTTTGCAAGTCAATCTCAGGTGTACTACCAACCAGTTATTTTTTCAGTTTTTGTAAAAGAAATACATATAATGATTATCAACATGTCACAATAGAATATAAACAAAACACTTGTTGATTTACAATAAAATTGAATGTATTTTTATATAAAATTAATTTTATATAAATCTAATAAATTTGAAAGTGTTCAGATATTTAAAATTTATTTATTGAGCATCTTTTATGCTAAGCAATGTGCTAAATATGTGAAACACATAAGACACTATTCCTACCTCCAAAGACATTAAGATTTTTTTACCAGTTTTCTGATAATCAGAATTTGAATTTGATTACAGGTTATATTAATATAGGTCAGGAACTCATGTGATGGAACATGATCAAATGTTTTTATTTTGTTTCCTTTATTATGATAAAAATATTGCTTGAGCAATAAATTTCATAGCATTTAATATAATGACTTCTCGTCACAGTGTATTTCCAAAAACCAAATGCTAAACTTTAATGTCTCCATTTCTTACAGATTGTGTTATAAATACACTACACTAAAACACAGATAGGATGGACAATGCTGTCAGACAGGGTAGCAGAAAAGTTAATAGCATGGACTCTGGAGCTGACTGCCTTTGTTCCTGTCCTGGCTCTGCCACTTACTATGTTACTTGTGTGACTTTAGGCAAGTTACTTAATCTTCCTATGCCTCCATTTCCTTATCATTCAAATAAATATAATTAACATAGAAAAAACTCAAATAGAATTTTAGTGGTTGCTTGGGACTGGGGGTCTTAGGGGAACATAGAAAGTGACTACTAATTGGTGTGGGGTTTCTTTGGGGGGTGATGAAAATGTTCTGAAATCGCATAGTGGTGATGGTTACACATCTTTATGAATATACTAAAACCACTGAGTCAGACACCTTTTATAAGGGTAAGTTTAATTGTATGTGAATTATATCTCAATAACACTGTGCTTTTTTAAAATAGTGATAAAATGAATATGGGATAATGATAGCACCTATTTCATGGGTATTGTCAAGATTAAAATGAGCTAAGATGCTTAAAGTGATTGAAGAGAACACTTGATCCATTGTAAGTGCTGTGTAAATGATAAGAGGATTCCCCTTCAAGATAAACGTTTATGTTGTGATATGCATCTCCCCTTCCAAACATAGTATTAACAGAGTAAATATAAAAATAATCTACGATATGTGTATAACCAATACAATTTTAGTAGCTAGAATGTAATAAGTCATACAAATTAATAAGAAAAAGATGCCACAATAGAAAAATGGGCCGAGTATAAGAACAGACAATTCAAAAGGAAAGAATTCCAAACAAGTAGTCAATAAAAATAAGAAAATACAATCAACCTCACAGTTAACCAGGAAAATGCATAGTAAAATACCAACACATGGTTTATATTCACTTAATTTGACAAAAATTACAAAATTCTAATACCCCCAAGTATCAGTGAGCATGTGAAGAAATAGAGCAAACACTTTAGAGAGCAATTTGACACTATCTAATAAAGTCGAAGATATTTATACCCATGAATCAGCAATTCCATTTCTGAACACATAGCCTAAAGAACGTGTCTCACATGTGCATAAGGAGACAAACAGAATGTTTATTGCATCTTGTTATAATAATGAAAAGCTGGAAAATATCCGTTAATATGAGAATGGATACACTGTGACAGTCACACAATACAAACCACATTTTGCATTTAATGAACAAGAATTATATGTACTAACATGGACAAATCTCCAAAACATCATTTTGTACAAAAAGAAGAATAATCAACCCCTAATCCTATTTATACATTCACCTAGCTGCTCTGCTGGAGGTCTTTGCTCAAATATTACCTACTTGGACAGGCCTTTCCTCACCACACTATTTTTAAAATTACATGTATTTTTATCACTACAATAACTAACTTCTTTATTTTTTATTGCTTTCTCCTGCTTTATTTTTCTTAAAATACTGTCTAATTGTATCATATGGTTACTCGTCATTTCCTTATTATTTATCTCCCCCATTTTTTTTTTTTTAGGTGAGGCAACCCTTGGTTAACCTCATAGATTGCAATGAATTTGTCAGTCTACAATCCCTTGTTTTTTTACATATTTTTTATTTTTTATGCCTACAGCACCTGGTCTTCCTAGGTGGTCTCCCATCCAAGTACTAACCAGGCCTGACCCTGCTTAGATTCTGAGATCAGATGAGATCAGGCTTGTAGACTATCTCCCCCATTGTTATGACTTTAAGTAAAGCACAAGGTACTTGATGGTGAGCAACAAAAGACCACAAGAGAAAGTGAAATAGAAATGTTTATTACTCACAGGTCCTGAAGGAAGTACACAGCATGCTTTGAGGGGCCACACAAGGAGGAGTAGACAAAGACGTGGTACAGACACGACCTGGGGCACATACTTTGATTAGGGTCTGCAGGTAGAGTGCTTTGGGATTCCCAGGCTAAGGCTGGATTCAAACCAAAAAGAACAGGATTTTAGCAAGCTCCCCAGAGGTCTTACCTAAAGAATAAGAGGAAGAAGGCCCTGGGGATGGGGAAGGTGGGGAGAGGGAACTGCTATCACAAGTGCTGTTGAGAAAATCATATCAGGAGCTTACAATTACTTGTGACTCTGTTTTCTAGGGCATAGGCTTCTATGAGGGGCTTAGTGTCAGTTTAAGGCCCCTGCAGCCTGGTCCACCCCTAAGGCTCACGGTGTAATTAAGGAAATAGAATATACTTACAAAGTAATTAATAATAATAAAAAGGTAATAATGTCATGATTGGTAAAATATCTTCAAGTAGGACAAGACGTTTAGACTTCATGAAAATATATAAGTGAGAAATATTTGTAGTTTTTACAAATAGGTGCAATATAGGGTGAAAAAAATCACAGCATATTTGTGAGGACTAAAAGGATCTGCCAGTAATTTATTGTGCAAAAGAAAAAGAAAAATCCAGTCTCCCGAAAATGTATCACAACTATGTCCAACATCCAACATATGAAAAATTAGGAAATTATGACTTGTGACCAAGAAAAACAGCAGGCACTAGACACAGACCTGAGATGATCCAGAATTAGCAGACAAGAACTTTAAAGCAGATATTATATAAATTTGTTCATGGGCTTAAAGGGAAAGATGTCCAAAGAAAGTAAACACATGCGGAACTCAGCAGAGAAATAGAATCTATAAAAAATTTGTTATGTCCAGATCAAAGATGATTTGTCACAGATGTTGTACGTGATTTGGGTTGTTTTCCTGCCTTGTGAAATTTTAACAAGGCTTTCTTAACGTTTTGCTTCCTATCCATCCTTTTAGATGTGAGAAATTGTCAAAGAGAATTTTTTCTTGCAAGACCTATGGCCTGAATAAAATTAAATAACTAAAAAATACTATAAAAAAACATAATTTTAAAGATTATTTTACTAATATTTGAATACTAATACAACAATTTCAAGGATTTTTTCTAATTTTTATAACATGATTTATTATTTTCTTGTATTATTTAAATTTTATAAATACTGACACTAAGAGGATATAATATTCTTTCTAAAGTTATTGAGCTAATGTATTCTCTCAATATTAATCTTTAAAAATATTTCTTATACATACATTATTTTGAATGTTCTGATTATTTTTATATGTAAAATTAGCAATTTTCATAATCATCAGTAATTATTGCTGTATTTTACTCTTGCAATAACATTTACATTTGTACTTCAACAAATGGCTACTGTGAACATTTAAAATCTATAGATATTTTTCATTCCAAACTACATATAGAATGCATATCTAGTCTATGGCCATGCCACCCTGAACAAGCTCGATCCCATCTGATCTCGGAAGCTAAGCAGGGTTGGGCCTGGTTAATATTTGGATGGGAGACCACCTAGGAAGACCAGGTGCTATAGGTGTAAAAAATAAAAAAATAAGGGATTGTAAGCTGACAAGGTTCTTGCAATTTGTGAAGTCAACCAAGGGTTGCCTCGCCTAAAAATAAACAAACAAACAAATAAATAAATAAAGTATATCTATGTTTGAAAGAGAAAATTCAGATAGTAGAAATAAGTCTAAATTTTATGTCTTGTTCATGTTGTAGGCATTATTATGCTGATTCGATGGAATAAGAACCTTTATGACCACATTGCTGAGTCTGAGAACATCAAGGATGACAACTGAGGTAGGCATTTGGCTATCAGCCTTCCAATAACCTTAGCCGCCGCACATGAATTGACGAAAATAAAAAAAAAAATATTTTGAGATATTGGCTTTTGTTATTGGTAATATTCACTTATGTGGCATACCAGCAAGGAAATTAGTGTATTTCATAGCTGCCCAAAACTTTCAGATTAATCGCATTCACCAGCATAGCAACTAGCACTCTTACACTTACAAACATGCTCAGCATGACTTGTTTTCTTTCAAACGAGGCTATTCTTTTTCAGCATTCTTCTACCCACACTGCATGCAGTCCCGGGAAGTCTTCTGGAGACACGTGTTTATCTTTTTAATGAAGGGTGGCATACTAGGAAGAGGCCAGATGAGGATTTCTTTGAATACTTGATGGGAGAATCCTTCTTACCCCTGACTAACCAGCATTTGGGAGCTAGAACATTGTTTGCTGAAGGATATTGACATTGCTTATTGGACTTGATTTAAAGTTCCCTTTGTTGTCTTTAGACTATTTGCAGATATTTTCTGAAATTGTCTTGTGATCCTACTCCAAAGCAATGTTTATTTGCCAGTATATTTAGTTGATGAGGAGGGAGTAAAAGTGAATGTACAGGTATCATGTATATGCCATGAATTTAAGTTGTTGATAGATATCAATGATGACAATGCGTTGCCACAGATTTCTTTATTCTTTGAAGCTGAGGTACAGAGACATGAATTGCACTCAATTGCACAATATCACCTCACAGAAATTATAAGGAACGTGGCATGCCCTAACAGTGCTTATTTACACAGAACACCATAGTTTGCTGTTTCCCCTCTGGCTTTTCTTAAACAAGCAATTTATTCTCAACAGTTTTAAATTTAAAATCAATATTTCTAATAAAATAGTTTTACACATTTCATCTTTATGTGTGGACGTGTATTGGAAGAGAATCCAAATGAGGTTAAGCAGTAAAGACGAGGCTATCAATAAAAACATTTTAGCAAAGTCTATGAAAATGAAGTATTTCTATTTCTCTTTCAACAAAAATATACATGAATGGACATATCATGTAACTTGAATTTATTAACTAGATATTAAATAATAAATTTGATTTCAGGGAAAGAAAGTAAATTGATTGGTGTCAAATTTAAAAATGCTTTTTGGTAGTTTGAAGATAATGTGAGCAGTTTGCTTTCTTAAAGTAAGTGCTGAGTATTTTTCGTTGATGTAGAACATATAAAGAAAAATGTGCTCTGGGTCCAGGGATTTATAAGCATTCCCTAAGTTGCTCAAAATACTATGACACCTCCTAAATTACTCTCCATTAATTTGGAAAAGTAAGACGATAAGTTTTCTAAACCATTAAAGATTACATAAGTATTGTAGAAAACTCAGAAAATACAAATAAGTGAACAAAGAGAATAGAAATCGCAAATAAGCAAATGAACAAAACAAAAATCACAGTGTGTCATTAATGTTTTACTGTGTACTATATTTTATCTGTGGGTATTTACAAAAAAAGTGATCAGAGGATGTATTTCTTATTTTAATTATTTTGTTATGAATTGGCAATACATTTTGCTACAAAAATGTTTAAATCTACTAAAGTACATATATATGTGTGTATATATTTTAAAGTCTAGCTTTCACCCAGACCTCTGTTTTTCCTATTATCCTGACTTGTTTTTATTAATTTCTTGTTAAATTCCATTAACATTTTTAAGACATTTTTTAGAGGAGTTTTAGAATTATGGCAATATGGAGGGGAAGGTACAAAGATCGCCTATATGTGTGCAGAGAGCCCAGAATAAACTCTCTTTGCCATCAGGACACAAAACGCCAAGGAATCCAAAAATTCTAAATGAAAGCCTGGCCTTCCAGGTCATTTTGTAGATATATCAGCCAAGGAAAGAGTGTGAGATACATTTTAACACTTGTTAATTTCATGTACAGCTTTTAAATATTTAGGCATGTGACATGTAGGTGTTTACTTGTACTCAGGTTCCAGCAGGGCAAATGGCTTGTAGGTCCCACAAATTCTGTGAGAGCAAAGAAACGTCTTACCTCATTTACTGCTGTATTTCCAGAACCAAACACATAGTGGATGAAATGCTAAAGGAAAAAGGCGCCCGCTGGTTAAAAAGTATTTGGGATGCTCTACTCTTTGCAGGCCTCTCTGCAAATTATGATGCATATTAGCACTTGAAAGGGTTTGAGAATCCAACAATTTCAACCAAACCCTTTCCCTGCTTTTTCCCCAGAGACCTTCTCGCATCTACGTTGTGGTGAAAGACTTGTAGGAATTGCTCAAGTCAATGGCATATGTCAACCAGACCAAGACACCTGCATTGGACATAAGGTACGCTTAAACATGGTCCCAGATATAACCCGAACATTACAAAAAGCCAAGAAATATGTTAAATGCTTTTGAAGGAAATTAATGTAAGATTTTATTTTTTGTGAACAAATCAAGAATTCAATGACAGCAAAAATTAATCTTTTCCTACATCAGAATTTTCCTACCTAAGAGTAGGCAGTTTAGAGAGGGATGAAGAGAGAGAAAAGTTATGAGTTTATCATACTAAATTTCAGGTGAAAAATAAATGTCCTATAAACTTTTAAGACTCATTCATCACCTCATTTATCAATTTAAAATGTATTTATTTCTATTGCCACTAATCTTGATTCAAATGCTAACCAATTTAGCATTCTTAGTTTAATCATGGATAAGCACAGTAATTAATACTGATGCTAATTATGACTAACAGTTGGTATCAGTGCACGGCAGAACAGGAAATTTATACTATAGATTTTTAATTTAAACTGCAACTATAGAAAAAAAGTGGGAATGTATATTAGGACTCTTTCAGACACAAGCCACAGAAACCCCAGTCAAACCACTTAACCATATCAAAGGATTTATTGGTTCATATAACTAGAAAGGATACAGATGCCACTGACCTCAGGAAGAACTGAACTGAGAAACTCAACTCTCTCCTCTCTCCTCTGTTGTACTTCTTTCTCTGTTCCCCTCCCCGCTCTCCTCACTTCTCTTATCCTCGAGCCCTCTTTTCCTTTCCCCTCACACCTTCCACCCCAACCCCCACAGTATCTCATCTCAACTCTTTGTACTGTCCTCCTTTTCTCCAATTACGGAGTTTCCTCCATAAATCAGGAAACTTGACAGCAGACAGGTCCAAGTTATATCAACACAGCTTAGAAACCCCAAGGGACAGAATATCTCCACCTCCCACACATAAAAATAAAAGCAGAGAAGTCTGATTGGCCTAGCTTGGGCCATGCGTCCCCACTAGCTCAACTGCTAAGACTTAGGAAGATATGCTACTGCCCACCCTGCCCCTCACAATCACATCATCAGGTGAGTGAATTAAAACGAGGCAGGTACTCATCTGGAGGAGGGATAAAGCGATGCTCAACATCCTGAACTTCGGTTGTCCCAAACAGAGGGTAAAGTTTTCAGTTTGGGGAAAGTAATTTGTAACATGCATCAAGACCCTGTAAATTCATGATGGCGATGTATGCTAAGACTTCAAGCCTCCAAGTCCTCTGTATCGAGAAGTGTACTTTGTCATACATGTGCCAAATACTCTGCTCAACCTAAGTGCCCAATAAAAGGAAACAATTAGGGAAATTACAACTTCACAGTAGAATATGTGACAATACAAATAATACTTCCTGCTACCTGGAGCCTGTCTGCTATAAGGTTTCTTGACCTAAGTAAAAAAGAAAACTACAAATCTACAAATCAATCCTGGTAGAAATAAACAACTCCAAAATGTTAGTAGACTTTGGGTAGTGAGCCAATGGGTGATCATTGATACTTCACATTTATGCTTATGTCACATTTTAAATATTTATATTTGCCATATTTCCTGTAACAAACATATAATTTTATGATGAAACATCATTAACTTCAAGGTTTAATAAATAAGACTCGAGCATTTAAGTATCAGATGGGTGTTCTTTGAACTTCTCATCTTGCCAAGTTTACAGAGTGTTTCTCAAAACCAGTCATGTTTTCACATCATCACTGCAAACCCTATAGACCAATGGCTTTACCTTCTCTGGGGAAGCGGACAAACTGAAAAGGAACATGCCAAATGAGGTACGAGGAAGGCAATTACAAGGAGAAGGAATCTGTGCTTCTCTCACCTCCTAAAATCCACTCTATCCAGAAATGAAACACCACGAGGCAGCATGTGCTCCAGGCTGGCTGTTCTTTAAGGATGAATTTAAATTGTGTAGAAAGGAACGGAAACAGCCAGGCCTTTTTACGACTGAGGCAAGCTTTAGCGGCTGTCCCCCAACCTGGGCCATCCTTCAGACCTTCCTATCCCTTGTGACCCCAGGCCCTGATGAGGGCAGGACTGCCGACCCCACTCCCAGCTCACACAGGTCCCTCTCCTTCCCAACCTCAGCCCCTCTGTGTGCTGATTCACATCTCTCTTCAAGTTTCTACTCTGGAGGGTGAGGAAGGACATTAAAAGTCACCTTCTAGTTGACAGGTCAATAAGGCAAGACAGGGCGATAGGGAAGTGACAGCTTCAAAGGCTGGCACACGCAGCCACTGTCCCATCCTGGTTAGGCTGCTGAGACGGAACAGGACAGTCCCCTGCCACAGCCTCTCAGAGCTCAGCCTCAGTCAGCAAAATGAAAAACTGCTTTGAAACTAAGTCTGACGGAGGCTTAAACATAGTGGTTAATGTTTGTAATCATTTGTTTTGCTTTTATGTCATCCTAATTTCTCATAAGGTCATTATCTGGAAAAAAGGCACATAGTAAAGGGTCCTTCTACTACTGACTATATTGCAAAGTTGCTATGTGACCTCAGATAAGTCTCTGCATCTTTTCATTCCTATGCAAAGTTTGGATAAAATCATCTCTTAAACTTCTTTTGGCTATAACATTTGGGTATTCTATGGAAGTCTTTTTACAAAGCCTTATCTACTGTGCCTCAAAATTTAGGGCACAATATCTCAAACATTTTTTGTTATTGCTTGCTAACTCTCCCTTGGGTCTTTCTCACAGGATGAATTTGAAACGTTTCTGTTTATCAACGTGCTTATTACATATACCAAGCCTTTAAGCTCAACTATAAAGTCCAAATGCTAGTATTAGAAACAAAAAGAATCACTTTCATTTAACATTTTCACAGAAAATTTTTAGCTGCTAAAAAGGAATAAAATGTCATGTAAAATAGGTTTCAGATCAAATCTATGCTAAGGAGAAAAGAAAGAGTTTTGAAGAAGGGGTTTAATATAAGGAATAGGATGTCTGGCGAGGGAGAGCAAAAAAGGAAGAAGTGGAGGAGGAAAAGAGGGATGTTGTTTACCTTTAGATAATATGAGAATGGACTTTTTAAAATCAACTTACTAAAGTCTGGTTAAAACTGTCATTTGTATTTGAAAAATAAAACCTGAGAAGTCAACTTTTATCGTTTTTTATATATCTAATGACAATAAATAAGATCAAATTATCTTTATTACACACACTTATGCTCACCAGCTCTCCCCCCCACCTCCCAGCAGAATACAGAAGTCACAAGCCACAGCCCGAGGTGCCAGCCACCCTAACTCCTCCACTTTCGTTACCTTCACCCCTGGCTGCTTGTGCTTAGTAAGGAGTCTGAGACTCGAATGACCAGTTCTGCTGTATAAACCATGCTCCGTACTGCACCAGGCGATAGGTTACTCCCTTTCCTTAAGCAGAGATTTGCTTTCACCTTCAGAGTGCCCTCTCTCAGGACTTCTTATTCCATGATAACAGTAAACATTCTTAGTATTAAAAATTTTTTAAGTTGACTTCAGAGACAGTGGCCACTTTAGTGTACAATGACTCAAAACTGTGATGTGTAAGAAAGAACTGGGGCTTTTAAAAGGTTTATCGCCCAGATAAAGACCCTGCAAGGGCAGTAGTCCACAGGTATAAATAAGCCAAATGTGTCTAGATGTATGCAGGTTAGTTCCATAGACATGCAGGGCCTGAACGCGTTCAAATGTCTTATCACTTAAACACTGCTGTGCCTTGCATGCCCAGAAGGATGGCTGCACTGACGTGAGGTAGAGTTCCAGCTCCTTGAGGAGTCTCAGGTCTCTCCTTCTCTATACAGATGCTTGCAGGCGCCCCAGTCTGGTGAGTACCTCTTTAAAGCCTTGCTGTACCTCTGTACTCCCATACGTAAAGCTTAGTAAACTGTTCAGTTGCTTAAGTCAACCTGTGGCCCAGTTCGAGCATAGGAAGTATAGCTGAAGATTGGGATTTCTACACATTGCTACAACAGGAAAGGGTGAGTTAATTAAAAGCTTAGCTAATTCTCCTCACCCGACTTCCACACTGCCCTTTCTTGTGGCCTGGCTCCTAGCCAAGTCCTGCAGGGCAGCGTCTGCCAAAGCCAGCTCCCAGCTGCTGGGAAATGTGGGGCCATGTTATCCAGTGGCCAGATTATTATATAGCAAGACACATAAGAAATAATAGATTTTAAATAGATAACTGAGGCTTATTGACGTGCTATCATTTTCTCAGCTTTGTTAATGCGATGAGGTTCTTATCTGGCAAAACAATCACTGTTCACATCCGCAGTTGTTAAAGCCTGGACTGGCCGTGTCTCTCCCAAATACAACAATGTCCCCAAATATTAAACTGAGGCATTTTGCAAATAATAAAAGTGAAATATTTTGGAAGCAGTAGCACAGGAAATACAATCATGTAACTCCACAAAAAGAGTAAAAGAGAAATTTTGCCGTTTACAACCTAAACTTCTCAAAAATGTATTGATTTTAAAAATAAAACCATACCGTCTTTGTAAAATAAGGAACAGAAAATCTTTTCTAGTTCTACTATCCAGCTTCCTAGAAATCAAAAGAAATTCTCTCTTCCCATAAAAGAGATAATTAATAGAGTATTGTTTTCACTGAGTTAAGAATGTTTGCAATAAATTGCATAAACCTAAATATCTAGAGCAAATGTATCAAAAAATACATTAATTGAAATGACAAATGCATACACAATTCAATGGCAAAATGCAGCCTTTAATGAATTTCCATTATAATCATCTTATTTCTCTAGTGGACTTTAATAATTATAGTTTTACATGAGCCGAAAAAGGCTCTGAAGAAAGGAAGCTGCAGGGGTGAAGGGAAGAGTGGGTTGGAATAAACCATCATCTGATGCAATATAATTTTTCTCCCACTTCTCTGCCGCCATAGCGCTCTGTGCTTAACCCCACAGCTCTCGTCACTTTCTCATCATTTTCTTCAGGTGTCTTTCTCCTCCAAAAATCTGTAAACTTTTTAAGGGTAAGACACGTCTCTTATTCTCAAGGTCTTTCAAAATGCCTGAAACTCCATGAAAGTTTGTTAAATTAATGATTTAAAAGTTCAATTGACTAATTACTATAGTAATCCCAAGAATCTTGATGGGGGGAGCATCATATTTGGTGAAAACAGGTCTCATATCCCAACAAATCATGAATATAGCAGCAAATTGCAATAACTTCCAGAAGACACCTTCAATCTCAGATTCCCACATAAAACCCAAAAATGAGTAAACTAGAGTTAAAATACTCTTTGTTCATTTTGCTCCTATGCATCCATTTATAGTATCACACTTTGAACTACCTTCATTTTCTCCATGTGGACCTCCTGCCTACCCAGAACATCAAAAACTAGTTTTTCAGTCCCAGGTTATGGACTTCTTAGATTCCCAAAATTCCGTTTTTTCTGATACCTGGTTCTAGTGAAGCCCATATGCCTCCCTAACCAGTTCTATTTGGCTATTTAAATCTTAGTGCTATAACGCTCCAGCCACTACAGTCTTTGCATTAGACCCCTAAAGCTAAAGCAGCATCTACTTCACATTCCCCTAGATACACTAAAGCCACTTAGGATAGCCTAGAATGTAAATTATTTCATCTTCAATTTCCTCAAGAAAAATGAGATGAACTTATACCTAAAATACTAGGGGAAAAACTACATTTTTATGTGATTAATACAAAATATGATAATTGAATCTAAAAACGACAATTGTCAGCATATCAAGATCTTTCTCTCTAGCCTTTCCAGGGTTATTCTTAAAACAATACATAGGCATCTTCGAGTAATTTATACATCAGTATTATTAACAAATAATCTTCCAAGGTGATATATGATGATTATTTTCTAAAATTTTTTAAATTGAGGGGAATAAGATTATTTTCCCAAGTTCTCAAAAGAGAGAAAATGTAACATTAACACATCAAATTCTCTTATCATGACTCCTCCTGACCTCTTCCCCCAAAGGATCTGAAGCTACACACCATTGATGGAAAGAAAAAAGGAGTTAATATTTCTGTGAGTACCTAAAATGTGCTAAACACTGTGTAAGTACTCAGATAATTAAAACATTGAGGAGAGTAGTACTGGTCTCATTTTACAGATGAGAATCATGAAACACAGAAAATTTTTCAAGATCACATAGCTACAAAGTATTACAATCCCAATTTATTCAGAATCGGAACCCGGGTCTATCTAACACCAAACCTGACATATGCCATTTCCTCTCTAGTATGCTGACAAAAACATAATAAAACCAGAAAGCACATAATCCAATAAATAAATAAACATAAACAAAGAAAGAAACTTATAAAAGCCTGGAGAACAAGATAAATATTCCCAAAATATACACATTGGAAAAAAAATGCATTACATTTTAACCCAAATCTTAGTCCTGCACTGTCAGCCAAGGCAAAGTAGGAAATCACAAGGGTAGCAGCCCTTTTTCATCTAATTAAAAAAGAACACTACCATTTTATCAAGAAAAAAAAACAGCTTACAAGTTCTAAGAGAGATTTCTTGCATAGGTCACAAAATGAACCTTCTACAACAGAATTCCTTTTCTCCACAGCAGTTATTCAAAGATGGCAGAGATGCCACTTACATAGCTTCTTTCTTACGTGGACCCATTTCTATAGCCAGGTACAGGCAAACTAAAGACAACGCTCCTGTCATAATTGGGGCAGGGGGCGGGGGGAATGGACAGTGGCTTCATACAAAATTTTAACTTTCTCAGATCATTAGATCTGAGTCTCCCGTCTCATCTCATGTTCATTAGCAAAACGTCTCTCTGATAACAAGTAAGAAAAGACCTGCTGCCTCTGCCAGAACTACTGGTTATCCTTTTAATCATTTATCCTGTCAGTCAGTCAGTCAACAGGTATTTGTTAAATGCCCACCATGTGCCAAGTGCTATGCTAGGTACAAGTGAGCTCAGCAGAGCTGGTCCACTCCAATGAAGTTTGCACCCTGGTGGAGGAAACAAACCACCTAGTCGCACTAATGTTTATATTCAAATTCCAATAAGCGTAATGAAGGCATTATATGCACTGTGAGAGACATTATCTACCCTAGAGTGGAATCAGGGAACAGGTTAAAAACTGCATCCCCAAAAAGTAGCATGTGAGCAGAGATCTGACTTGCTTTTGTCAAGCACATAATTAGCCATCTACATTTGTCGATTAGGTATGTGTACAGCACCACATTAGAGGCCATGAAGTATAACAAAGAAGCCTAACATACATCTTTGAGGACGTTTAAATTCAATTAGACAAATGTGTACATGTGAGAAGTTAACAATGGGAGAAAATGTTAGGGCAGCATCAGATAAAGGGCACGGATAATGGGCAAAGGAATTGATCAACCATTAAAGACTGGTGTGAGCCTGTTTTCAAATGTTTTGAACTAAAATACACATATGAAATATACTTTACACCATGGCCCAATATAAACACACAGATATAAACAAAACTGAACCAAACACGTCATGAAACAAAACTTGTTCTCACAACATGTGGTCCACACTGTTTATATTCCTTTTTTAAATGTTTTCCTTTATGCTGGTCACAACCCACTAAATTAAGTTTTTTACCCACTGATGAGTGGCAACCTAATATTTGAACTTTCTGGAACAGAAAGGATTTCTGCACATATAAAGGTCTTTCACAGAGATAAAAGGAAATCAGGAAGTAGTTCTCACCTCCTACAAAAGTGGTCCTGGCCAGCATGACTTCTCCTCCCGGCCCCTCATCCTGCTTCTCCTCATTTCCAGGCACCAGCTGCCTCAGCAGGAAGGAATCAAAACCCAGCACGTGACCACACCATATAGTTACCTTATAATCCTCTCCAATGAGTTATCCCCACCACTGTTTTCTACCACCAGCAATAGCCCAGCCTGATCCTTGGTCGGAATGTGTGAAGCTTTTTCACAGGACTGTGAGTGAAGGTTGCCATCAGAGATACGGCCAGACCAAAATTCCAGATCATACCTACATTTCAGGCCCTGAGGCTAGACATAAACAAGGAATTTATTCTTTAGTCCAGTATGTTTCTTCATAAGTATTAATTTTAGTCCCAGTCAGTTTTCCAAGGTCAGTCCTTTTATAGTTGATCAAACTTCCAGGTACTAGACAGAAAGGTACCTATCATGCAGAGTAAGCTACTGCTTTTCCATGAATTCTGTGGTGATTCCTCATCAGTCCCCACCAATGTTAATAAATGTTTCATCTAGGAAAGAGACCTCATGCTGTAGTCATGCCTATCTGAAATTCTTATTTTCGGTAAGTTATAGAGTCAATGAAAGCCTCAAAAAATCTGGCCTATCCATCAGACCTAAGCACCTAAGAGGAATAAGGCCAGTTGTCACTAGCTTCATAAGTACTCCACAGACATTTTTTTTTTAATATAGTTGTTTAAAAATAAAATGTTAACTCAAAAGAAAATTATTGTCTGAATTAGGCAGAGGACAGGTTAAGAAATGTATCCATTGCATTTATTGATAAATAAATAAATTTATTGATTAGGTATTAAAAATAAAACAAAAAAATGATAAACATATTTCTCATTTTGCCCTACTCATTTACAAGTCTCCTTTAAAAATCTAGAAGAATGGTTATCTTCCCCACTGGTAGGCATAAGTTATGTCCATAATCTGGGAAGTAATAGAGGAATTCTTCAGCTGACGTACATGTCATTGTATTTCGCACGCACCTGCTAACTGACTCCAGTACCAGCCTCACCAGGGGTGATTAGAGCTGCCTCCTGGCCTAGTCTGGCTCAGTCTGGGTTTTTTGTTTGTTTGATATAATCTGCAGAGTACGGATGCTGAAATGATGCTCTAATGCTAGAGTAGAAAGGAGATGCACAATCCCTCCTGTCTAGTCTTAACCACGTCCACTGTGTAGGGCAGCTGTGTTTCTAGAATTGGCATTCTCCTTAAAATGAACCTTCAAACCTGAATAAGCCCCCATTTGTAAACCTGGGGCTCCTCTAGGTACAAATGGGCCGGGGGTGGCTCTAGCAATCAGGTCATGAAACTTATCTCTGAGGTTTAGGAGTCTGAAGGACCTGTTGTGGGATTTGAATCAGATGGGACCTTTCTTCTTTCTCTAACGTCAAAGGCAGCGCGCCTAGGCAGCCTTTACATTTCAGACTTCCCCATGACAAGCTGAGGTCGGGCTGCCCAGCCTCTGTCCGTGGTTGGGAGGGGAACATAAGGCTCCGGTGTGAATTGGTGTGTTTGCTGCTCCACGTGCCCCGTTGTCGTACAGGTCGGGGCTGGGAGAGGCAGGCTGCTCCTGCTCCATGTCTTTTGTCCCAGCGCACGGAGAGCGGCTTCCTCGGGTCCCGCACGGGGTGGGGTGGCGGGTGAAGTCGTCCTCGAGAGAGGCTGGACTCCGCGGGGTGGCCTTGGAGGGAAGTCGAGCGAGGCAGCCGCGTGGCGATGGCCTCTCCCCCTGCGATTCGCGGGGAAGGCGCCTCCGAGGCCTCTTCGCTCGGGTTCGGGAGAAAAAGCAACAAAGGCCCGGGCGGAGGCGCGGAGGCGCGGATGCGCGGAGGCGGGACCCGGGGGGATGCTGCGCTCACTCCGCGGCCGGGGCTGGGACCGCGGCCTCACGCCCACCCCATCCCCCGCCGAGTCCCCACGGCCCGGAGGGGACCCCAGGAGGGACCCCGCAGCCGCCTCGCTTGCCCATCCGTGGCTCGCGAAGGCCCGGGATGGCCCTGCGCCTCCCCGAATGCACTCGTGCCCCGCGTGTCCCCGGGTCGGCCGCCTGAGGCCACAGCTGGGAGGGAAGAGAGACCGCAAGAAAAAAGAAAAAAGGAAAAAAAAGAGGGGGGAGGGGGAGGGGATGCGAGCGAGGAAGCCTGTCGTTTCCACCCGCCGGGCCCCTCCCTGACCCAGCGCCGCTCTGTCACCGCCGTCTCATTCCCGTTATTTACATCTGTCTTTAGCATTCTAATTACTCGCTTTATTACTTTAGCCTGGAGGAATCCTGTAAAGAACAACGGAGCCGAGGATCCCGACCACACAATCAAACTGCCCCAAATCCCCGCCGCGCACTCTCCAGAGCACTTGAGAATATTTGTGCCGTTATGTGACCTCAATATGTCCTCAGATGGGTCTCACTGTACCTTTTCTTTCTCCCCTCTCCGTCTCCGCCCGTGCGTAATGAAGTCTTTTTGAAGGTTGGGCGTGCAAGAATCAACTGTTCAACAAATGATGGAAATGAGATGGTCCTTCGAGAGGGAGGTAAAAGGGGGAGCGGGTTTAGAGAAGACTCTGAGTGTTTGGACCACCTCCCCAGCCCCGCCAGGTCCAGCGCTTAAACTCTTGGTTTTATTTTTTACTTTGATCTGATAAAGTAGAGCCACCTTCACACACACACACACACACACAAACACACACACACACACGCACCTAAGGCTGAGGAATCTTGGAAATTTAGAGGGGAGAATAAAATGCTTAATGTCTTTAATTATCTTACATTAATCTCTGAGTCCCCCGACGGTCTCAGGAGAGGAAGCGAATTTAGAGTAGAGGTGGAAGTGGGGTTCAAAACTCATGATGGTTTGATTGTTTTTATTTTAATGTAAAATTTAGAAGTGGAGGGATGTGTAAAATCTTATTAAGCCCTTGACAGCAGGATTCACAGATACACTCAAGACTTGGATCAAAAGGAAGCTGATACAACCCACCAGAAAATTCAGGACAAAATGCAGCTTTCTAACTGTTATTTATTCCTGCTAGTGGAATTATAGTTGCACTCAGTTGCAATTTTCTGGCTGTGCTAATGGTTTTCTTTATTATGTTACACTAACATAATCTCCCCAGAAAGAAAATGACAAAATATATGGATTTTTAGATAAATAACTGAGGTAATTTATTGGCCTTTATGCTATTGTGATGGGGTGGTTGGTAGATAATGCAATAATATGTACATAATTAAGCGGGTTTACTGTACTTCAGTCAAAATATGGTCAAGGGCAGTATCTCTGTCTTTGGGGCTACAGTTTCCTCGATGGATATTTACTTCCTCCACCCTGTGGAATAAAGGGCAGACCTCAGGAAATTCTAAATAAGGGTTAGAGGTGTGAAGGGAAAAAAAAAAAGAAACAGTTAAATTCTCTTATAAAGGACTTTAGATTAGGGCCCATTTTTTTCTATACTCGCCACCCCTTCGCATAAGGTTTAGGGAGCCAGGGTAAATATGAGTTGACAAGAAAAAAAAAAAAAGGAAACATTGAAGATGAGCACAGGTCTTCCCAGAGACATGAATGACTTACACTCAGGTCAGGGAGTGGGCCTTCGAAAACACCTTTGCAGGACCCAAGTCCTGCTGTCAAGGTAGCATGCAGGCTTCTGGGAAACCAAGAATAGTGAACTTAGTCACCCAATGCCCCCTTGCCCTGGCTTCTGGAGGTTGCCCATTCAAGGCATGGTGTACTTGCTCTTCCAAACTCATCTAAATTACATCAATAACAGAGCGCACTCTTTAATGAGCTCTCAACTTTAAAGACTTGAAGGATATTAACAAGCCGCTTGACAAATGGTGCTTAGAAGCACATTAAAGACGCTGCTAATGGAGCGCATAATGACGGCTAATTTTCGATCAGATATAAATTAGAGCCCCAACAGTTATTTGCCTTAAGGACTTTATGTAAATGATTCTGTTCTGTATAAACTGAAAAGCGAAGAGAGCCCTGCCATTTTGGCAATCCTTGTGGAGATGATTAATAGATCTGCAACAGAACTGGGCAGAGACAACTGATGGCATTTCCATCTAAAAGTCAGTGTATTTAGGTAGTAAATATGCTATCTTCTAGAGTCATGTGTGCGTCGTCTTCCACCAAATGAGTAAAAATGCCCTTGGCATCTCCTCCATATGCTTAAGGAGGTTCACAAAAGAAGAGCATCCAGGCTCATCTCCCTTATACCTGCACCTCGCACCCACCAAGACACCAGAACAGCCACAACTCTACTCCTCACTAATTATATGCTTCCTCACCACCTGTCCCCGCATCACCCTCACAGACTCAGACGACTTTGCTGGGATCTGAGCTCCATTGATCGATCACCTTTTAGAATCCTCTCACTGTGAAATTGCTTGAGCTCTCATTCCTAGCTTTGCACGCAATTCAGGTCCTGCAAGAGTGTGCTGGGAAGGGGATGGGATTGGGAGAAGGGAAGGGAGGGGAAGAGGAGCAGGGGAAGAAGAAAGATGACGATGGTGGTGGTGAGGAAAGATGACGTGGGATGGAGAGGAATAGGGAAGAATTTGAGAGCTGAAAGAGTGCAGATAGGAAAGGGTGGAGGAACTCGAACACCTGCCCAATTTAAATGGAAGGAGGCATTTGTGGCTTTGCTTTTCTTTTCTTTTTTTCTTTTTTTTTTTTTCCTTTTATGCCTCCCACGTCATAAGCGTTAAGGCTCAAGTCATCAGAATGTACGAAAGGGTTTGGGGATTGATTCTTAAAATTGATTACCTTCCAACACATTCCTGCTCTGATGGTTAATGGGAAGCCTGGAAGAGGAATTACCCTAAGATGGTGTTACCTGTGTCCAGCTTCTGCTTTATCACGTCTCTTTGGCGTCAGCTGGGACAAATTGTCCTGCATGACACTCAGATTACTTAGAGTTGCATCTGGATGTAGTTTCAGGCATAGTCTCCTTTCCTGAACAAGGGCAAAGAGTTTGTGTAAGTGTGAGTTTTCAAAACCTGAAAAATCATCCATCTCTAGCTTGTCAGTGACTTATTATAAATTGCCAACAAAAATTTAGCCTTTCTGCTGCAGGAAAGCCAAGCGTTCCTACATCTCCGAGCAATTTTCTATGCCTTTCACATGCAAGATAAATATGGATTTGGGGGGATAATTTTTATAAGCAACTCATGGGCAGTGTTCGAGTTGATGCAGAAATCCTGCCTAAGTAACGGAACTGTTTCTACTAGTGACGCCAGCTTCTAAGATTTCTCCATTTGAGAGACATTTGAGAGATGAGGATAATGAGAACAGGGCAGAGGGGAGGGGAAAATGGAAGGGTGAGGGGTTGAGCATTAAAGAGATTTCTCCTGGACTGATTAAATCATTTTATCTTGCAGTAACTGATACCTAATGGCCAGGAGTTAAATGCTGGAGAGTAAGGATGCTTCTTACTGTCATTACTGAGTTATGAAGTAGTTTTAAATTGGGGTACAATAAATACGATTGTGCTCATCTTCTATGAAATCTGTCTACTCCTCCCTGCAACCCTCCTCCCCAACTGCACACACTTCTGGTGCCAAAGGGACATGTGGGAATCATCTGGAAATTTCTTCCACCCACCAGTGTTGGATTCTGTAGCAATAGAAGCAGAAGGAACAGCCTCGACCCTCATTTTGTCTGACAGCAAAATCCTGCTCCTCTCTGTTTTCCACTGGCTATATTTATGCTCCGTGCTGATATAAGAATTGGGTGGTAAAAGCTCTTTTTTATGAAATGAAACAGGGCTATGGTACTAACAAAATTAACAACTAAACTGCAGAATTCTGGTCTCGCCCGGTTTTAAGAGGAAAAGTAGCTGAGCTTTTCAGAATGAAAAGCAGTGTTTGCCACATTTCAACTCAGAGAGCTTATTCGCTTATTCTTCCACTTTTTCCTCCCTCCCAGAGTATACAGTTCAAGTTACCATTAGGGAATTTTGTGATTTTGTTGACAGTGAATAAGCACGTGTTATCAAGACTAATCGCCAGTTTATCCGGGTACTTTGGCCTCTCTCTTCAGAACAAATTGAGAATACCTGGAGACAGGGGGCTGGTCTCCTTCCCTTGCTGTGGCCTTTCCATTTTCTTACATCTCCTCTTTCTCTTTTATGCATCTACTCTGTCTAACATAGGGAGATGGTCAGTCTTTGCACTTTTTCCTCTCCCTGGGGACAGGTAGAGAGCACTCTCCTATTTACCACCTGTCTCCTGGTCACACTCCCTCTTATTTTTTGTTCATCTCAAACTCCGAATGAATCGGGGCAGAGGGGGGATTGTCTTGCTGAAAAGGAAAGCAGCAAGCAGCATGAGAAAAAGAAAATCAATGAAATGATTTAGGAAATGGAAGAATGGGCCCCTCTGACAATATCGTAATTAAAAGCTCTCAGGGCCTCAAAGTGAAAAGTTGATGAAAGAAAGTGCAACTGGTTTTTACCTAACCCATTTAGGACGGTTTCATGGAAGTTAGAGGCTTGATCTAAGGATGTGAGCCCCAAGGTGCTCAAAAATGACTTTTCTCTCAGAAGTAATCAGAAGTACTGGATTGGAAGCCAGGGGCTGGGTTCTCTTTCCCACTCGGCCTCCTCCCCAAAGACCAAAGACCAAAGACCGAGGGAGTGGAGGAGAAAGCTGCCACCTTTATTCTGGTTCCAGGTGAGGAAGTGATCACTTCCAGATACTGAGATGGAAAGTTAACCAGCTCCGGAATTGTGTTAGTTAGAACTCCCTCGGAGTGGGTAACAAAACGAGACTCAAAACCGATATCCAGACTGCCCCCTCGGGAAGTCACTGAAGTCCAGGAGAGCCCAGAGCCTAAAGCACTGAACCCCGATTCCCAGAGGGAACCCTCCATCTAATTCTGGTCCCTCACCTCTAACCCCTGCTGCAGGTCTGGTCCCACGTCCTTCCTGGAAGTCACAAACTGCTCCCACCTTCTGAGACAGAGGTGCCTAGGCACCGTGTTTGCGCTCTGTGCAAAGGCGGGAAGGACACCTGTAGCAAACAGAAGGTCAAAGCCGGTCAGGCGCACTGGAAAGGAGACACCTCCAAGGTAAGTCTCAGGCACCTTCCCAAGCAAATCAGGCAGCTAGACAGAGAAGGAGAGATTGTGAGTTGCGTTTGGAAAGTATCACCGACGGTATCCTACCCCCAGGGAGTGGCTCTGAGTCTGCCTGTGCCTTGTTTGTGAACATCCATCTCCGTGTGTGCCACCCGGCCCATGAGTTGCGAGGAAAATGTCAGTGTGGAATAGAGGATCTCTGCTTCTCTTCCGGTCCGGGGCGTCAGGCCAAGCCCACGGATGCGGGTGCACTGTGGCCGGAGGGGGTTCCTCCACGCTGTCAAATGATTTGGCTTGGGCAGGTTCTTAGCCCGCCTTTAAACAGAGACTTTAACTTGTTTTTGCAAATGCCAGAGGGCGGGTTGACCTTTGACAGCCATCTCCACCCATAGAGTCATCATCTTACCCCCACCCCCACCTCCCCACCCCCAGTGTAAGGAATAGATGCCATAGGTTTATATCTGGGATAGTGAGAGACCAACCAGGGTTGGAGCAGAAAAGGCCGCTGGCTCTCTGGGCAAGTCCTTGGGAAATCTTACCTTCCGTATCTGGTACTCAGACTACTGTTGGATTTGGAGCCTTAAGGTGACTGGTTTTTCTTAAGGATGACTGCTCTCCCTGCCTCCCCCCACCCACCCCACCCACCCCACTCACCACGTCACACACCAGGCCAATAATTACCCAAACCAAGACCTACTCTGTCTCTGGGAGTCAGGGCGCCTCCATTCTGTTTGACCAAATTGCACAGAGATGCAGACTGCCATTTAATAAAGCCCCGGTTACCCACTGGGAACTAGGACTCTCTGGCCCAGTGTGTGTTAACCCTCCACCTCCCTGGAGCCCACCAACCTCAGAGTCCCTCAAGCCTTCCAAGAATACAAACACCACCCCCAGCCACTCTTGCAGAGGGTGTTGATTTCAGCCTTTCAGTCACTTACAAACTCATCACTGTTACACCCCATTGATGTAACAGAACTACTTTGTCATTTTACAAGAATCCCAGCCCAGAAGCCAATTGGCTTGTTTCAAAACTATTGGGTATGTACTTTTCATTTTCCCGTGGCCCCAAATTCCTCAGGGACACCTAGAAGCTACAAGAGAACCATCCCCCTCCCCATCAAAACAAAACACCACACCAATGTACACAAATAAGACTCTGGGTATGCTCCCAGGGAACAGAATATGGGAAGGCTAGGGGAAAGAGGAAGGAGGAAGTAACGTATTTCTGAAAAATTATAACAAAAATTGAAGGACCACGACCCAGACACTAAGGGAGGGGCGAGGGGACCCAGGCTGTTGGCCGCGGAGAAGTGTGGGGGTGGGGGTGGGGAGGGCGCGCGCTCTCCGCCGAGTGACAGCTGGAGTGATGGCTGCGGACCCGGCGCGGGCGGGGGCGGGGCGGGCGAGGCTTGGGGGGCGGTAATTACTCTCCAGGCCCACGCGCCCTCTCCCGACTTTAGGGCGAGCGCGTTCCCCTCGCGTCCAGCTGCGCGCTCGGCCTCGGGGCATCCCGGAGCCTGCACTGGGGTGGCTTGGGGGGGGGGGGTCCTGCCCCAGGACTTTAACTCGAGGTTCCTAAAGGGCTCCTGCACCAGGACGTCCCCAGGTCCCCTCCTTGAAGGGCTGCGGAGCCAAGGGGAGGCTGAGCCCAGGAGCTCCCAACCACTGCGCCTGCTTCAGGGACCTGGCCCCAAATCCCAAGTCGCGGGGTGGGGCCGGCAATGCAGCCCCGGAATCGGGGATCCCTCTGATTTGGCTCCTGGGGACTGAAGAGTTCCCCCGAGGGTCGAAGGGCAAGAGGAGCCAGGCCCCAGCCCACAAGAGCGCAAGTGCACCCAGAAGGCGCACGAGCTCGCCGGGGCCCCAGAACCCCGAAGTGAGGCGCGGGGAAGGGCGGGGAGGAGGGGCGAGGGGTCAGGGCTGGGTACCCCACCCCCTGCCGCCGCCTGCCTCACTCCCTCCGGCTGGGAGCCTCACGGAGTCTGGGATTTTTTTTTTTTTTTTTTTTTCAGAATAATTGATGGGCCCAGTTCTCCAGAGCCTTTCCCGGGGAGAGCGCGGCGGACCGCGCTAGAATTTAAATAGACGTGATTAGTGCGGTGCAAGGGGCGCGGCGCCGCGCCTCCCTTCCTCGCGGGTCGGGGCTGCACGCCGGGCCCCCGGGCTCCAGGGGGGCCAGGAGGCGAGGCCAGGGTGCACCCCCCAGCACTCCCACGGACCCGAGCCCACCCTCCCCACACCCACCGCGCGGCAGTGAGCACCCCGACCTGGAGGGGCGGGGAGGGGGGTGTGAGCAGGCCGTGCAGGGCCCGCGGGGGGCAAAGTGGCGCTAAACCAGAGAGTGGGTGCAGCGATCGCAGGTGCGAAGCATCAGCCCCGAGGAGCCAGGAAAGCTGCGCGACCGCTGCCCCGCGCCCTGCCTCCCTCTCTCTCTCTCACACGCACTCTGGGTCCCCTTCCTCCACCTCCTCCCGCGCCGCGGTCCTCTCTTCTGGCTGCCGAGCCGGTGCGGCCAAGTCCGCGGGACTGGCGGCGCCCCCTCCACTTACCCAAAGCGCTAAGGAGGTAGGTCCCCGCCACAAACGAGTGACCTTGTCTGGAGAAAAGCCTGCGCCTTGGCTCGCTCTAACATCCCTACCTCATCGATTTGGTCCTGAAAGGGGGGCCGTGCATTTTTATAACATCTACGGCCAATTAATATTGCATTAACTCTATTTCACACACACACACACACACACACACACACACACACACACACACACTCACAAGCACCAGAATAGTGCACCCCATCAAAGCCATCTATTATTCACGGAAATGTAATTGGAGACCTCAGATATGTGTGTTAGGGGCCAATGGAGGAAAACAGAGTCGTGACCATATTTCAGAAAGGAAGGGGATCTGAGGGTATCTAATATTTAATTTCAAGTCTGTGGTTTTCTAATTTGAGATTAAAAGCAGTCACGTCTTTGAAGCCAGACAGTTGGTATAAATGTACAGTTAAAATATTCTATTCCACGGTCCCTAGACAGAGCTCTCTGCTCGTCCCAGGCTTCATTAAATTTTTATCATCATCCCAGACTAGAGCAGGGAATGAGCGGAAAGACTGTCCATCTAATTGCAATTGATAAAAAAAAAAAAAAAAGCTCTTAGATCCCCCCTCATTTTAATATATTAACTGCAATATTCTTCGTATGTCCAGTCTTTCCAAACCCTGTGATACACATAATCACTTTATCACAGATACATTTTCCACTTTCCAACAGGCACTGGGCTTGGCTGTCTTCTCTGCCCTTTGAGCAGGCCTGGGGGTAGGGGGGTGGAGGTTGGTGGGAGTGCAGGGAGACAGGGTACTGGGCTGGCTTCAGAAAGTGATGCTGTATGAAAAAAAAAAAAGTGACATCAGTTCTTGAAGCATCTGGTGAAAGATCAACGAGAGACAACATTTGCACTAAGCTGGTTCTTCCTGTGGCAAGATGAAAGCACATCGTAACCCAAACAAAACAAACAGATTATTAGATCGGGCTGCACTTTTCGACAGCCCTTTCACTGTGTGGGATGAAAGCAGAATAATATTTTCATTTTATTTCTTTCTTTCTCACTGCCACCCCCAATCTCCTCTCCCTCTTTCCCTCTCTCCCTCCTCTCCCTCCTCTCCCTCTCTCTCTCTCTCTCTCTCTCTCTCTCTCTCTCTCTCTCTCTCTCACACACACACACACACCACACACACACACACACCCTCAAAAATGTTTGCTCTTTTTGAGCCTTCTTCATGTGCTACTAATCTGTCACACCAGAGGACTGTGGCGTGTGTGTGTGTGTGTGTGTGTGTGTGTGTGTGTGTGTGTGTGTGTGTTCAGGGAGCCTGTCTCAACAAGGGCGCTTTAAATTTTTTTTTGAAATTGGTGTAAATAAAGCTTTTCATCTCCAGGCATTGAAAGTACAGAATAAAACCCACAGTTTGCTTTCTGAGCAGCTTCCTATTATCACATTGCCACTTAATTTTATTTCTATTCTCTCCAAGTTAAATAGAAAGACTGGCTCACAGGGGAGCTGCCATGTGCCTACAGACTAGGGATGTCAAGCAGAGAGACTCACTGTGCAAAGTTAATTTCAATTCCCGAGGAGGATTTCACATTCCGGCTGGCTCTGACCCACAGTAATTAGCTGAGATAACTAATGATTACTTACTTATTCCTTGTAATTATCTGGATTTAATAATTTGCTGTGTAATTTATTAATTCGCTCATAATAGCCTTTCAGTACTGGGAATGGCTCCTTTAAAGGGGCCAAGCAGGAAGAATTTAGTGATTTTTTTTCTCTTTGCCATAAATCTGTCTCCTGATAAATGTAGACTTCAGGAACATTTCTATCATCATAATCATCTGGAACCTTTGTCTTTCTTTTTGTGCTATCAGGATACCAGTCCAACTTTTTTTTTCTTTCTTTTGCAGCCCCTCCTTCCCACCCTCCCAGGCCAATTGAAAAGTAAAGTGCAGTTCTGAGTTGTATGTGGACCAATTACCTAGAGATAAATTTTTGTTTTCACTAAACAATTGAAAAGATAAATTTCTAAACTTACCATTATGGCTGGCCTAGAAAAATTTGAGCTTAATCTGCTGAATAATATACCTTTTTAAATCAAGTAAATTTTTAAATGCCTTTTCCACCATCTCCTCAAGAGCTTCCCCAACAGATAGATCAAAGGAAATTGATTCATTTAAAGTTTGAAATAAAGCATTTTATCTCCCAGATTCTAATTCTCTTGGCAAAGAGAGGTCCCAGAATTTATCCTTGTTAGTGAAAACACTTAGTTATATATTGTCATTATTTTAATATACATTTTATAGAAAACAGGAGAGTATTACTTTAGATGTAAATCTTAATTATTTCATGTGCTTTTTCATTATTTTTCCCCAAGCTACACCTCAGTGAAACTTAATTTGATAAAGAATTGACCAACTGATTTAATGTCAGCTATCCAAATGAAACTGTATTTTTTTCCCAGATAATATCATAATCCAGTTGGTATACAGAGTACTTAGATGTCAACCAGGCCTCACGTGATCTCTGCTGTTAGTTATTTATTCCATTACAGTTTAGATTTAGAAAATAACATTGAACAAAGAAATTGGATAATTTGCCTTTAGAGGCATTTAAAAAATAAACTACATAGTTGTGGACATAGGTGTGTTGCTAGGTCAATGCATAAAATATCTCTTTCCAGTAAAACAGTAATTGTGGACCTTGGGGAAATAAAATTAGAAAATAAGTCACGAATGCCAATGGATTCAATTGATATGACAAAGGTCTTCAGCTTCAATTTGCTATTTGTTCATTTGAGTATTTTTAAAATCAATGCCAAATGTATATTTCTTGACAATTTACACATGGTTCATTCTATTCTTACCTTTAATTTCTGCTTTAAGACTGATCTTCTCCCCAAGTCTTTTTGATTTGTTTTGGTATGTCTCTGAAACTCTTATTAATAAATGCTTTCAGAATAGATTTCTTTCTAAAATTCTGCCTTTCCCATAAAACACACATTAAAGCAGACTCAAATAAAGGATATAATTTTCATCTTGTAAGCAAGAAAGTTTTTTTTAACCTTGTAATAACATGAAGAAGATGAATGTGATATGTGATACAGTTTCGGAAGTCTAGAAACATGGGAGACAAAGGACACTTGGTCCGTGAGTGGGGGGAAATACAGGCCTTCACTCTCAGCTGTTGAAGTAAATGGAGAGTCCTCACAGAACTCTGGGACAGACAGGCAAGCTATTAGGTACCTCAAAATGCATTTAACAGGACACCTATTTTAGTTCTATTCAATATATTTCTCAATTTCTACCACTCTCATAGGATCTCTCTTTTTATTTAAAGGTGTCATACTTGTAGAAAGTAAACTAGCACGCTTGTCTGTCCTCTCCCTTACTGACTTTCCTTTCTCTTAGTGCGTTATTATCCTAGACCCTTAGATAACAGGCACAAATGGGAAGGAGGAAGTGTTGATTATTGAAGATAATTTTTATCCTAGATCAGGAAGCCTGACTTGCTATACATTCAAGCCATTTAATTCATTTCCCCCACTCTAGAAAAAGTAAACAAGCAGAAAGTTCTCCAGCTTCCCGGTCAAACTTGTGGAAGTAGACGGGAGACCTGTGGTTACTATCCGTGGTGCTGAAACAAGGCCTTAACACAGTGAGACCAGCGGCTTTTTGAAAAGACTTTTGGGAAAACAAAATCCAAGAATGAGGGATAAAATGGAAGAAGGGGCTTTCACCTTTCAAACTATAGGAATAAAATTAAACCATCGATATCACTATATCTGAATTCACAATTCTTTTAAATCCCTACAACTTTCAATAACTTCTTAGGCTCCTATACAATTATTATTATATCTCTGTTTCTAAATGGACATGTAAATTTTATTTCTTCAAGTGTCTTTTTATTTCAGTTATAGAAAGAGTTTTTCCACCCATTATCTAGCCAACTTTCACAACTCTTTTTGTTACATCTGAAAATCACAATCAGTGATCCAACAACATTTAACTCCAACTTGAGTCATTATAACAGTTTTTATTGACTCATGGGATGTTTCCTAACCTCACCCACAAAATAAGAAACACCTGAAGACAGTTACAGATTAGAAGAGTCACAGTTTGGGTTAGCAGAATTACCCTGGAGAATGGCCTGACTCCTTCCTCCTTTTTGGAACTATAGATTAGTATGATGTTCTCATCATTAATAATATATCTAAATATATTAATATTTAAATATGTTAAATATATATCTAATATTAAATATCTAAACCAGACCTTTCCTTAAAAAAAAAAACTTTGAAAACCTAATATGCTGCTCAATTGTTGTAGAAAGTCTGAAAATTATTTAAATGGATAAGGAGGTGTTTTTAAACTAGGATCAGAAAAAAATGAAAGTCTGTGTATCAAATGGGCAGAATTTCTTTTCACCAGATCAGCCTTAGACAGCCTTCCAGCAACTCTGGTATTTGGAAACTGGCTTTATTTCATAACCCAGTAACCTAGGTGCTTCCTGCTTTGGCTTTGCAGTACTGCTCTCCAAGAGTGGTGTCAGAACAGAGAACTGTGGGGGGCTAGCCTCCAGGCCTCAACCAGGGCATCCTATTACCCCAGCCAGGCCTTGACTCTTGCCACACCCAGTCTCCCAGTGCTGCTGAAAAGTGAAGTGAGTTCCTTTCTTCCTTTTACCAAGGCAATTTCTCTCTCTGCTCACAGAGATTCTCTTTGAAGAATTATTGCAGATCTAGGAAGAGAATTCCAAGGGAGGTATTTGGAGCAAATATGATCTCATCTGGGCAGAAAAACAAAGCACCTTATGAGATGAGCTCTGACTATTAGAAGGTTATTTTAAAACCCTGTTTTTTTATACTTTCCTAGAGAAACACCCTGTGCTAAATCCAAGTCAGACTTTGACAATCACTCCATAATAAACCGTCAAAATGTTTCTACTTTTAAAAATCCCCCATCAAAGTAATTTCCATGTAAATGATTAAAAACAACATCACATTTTAAAAGCCATTTAATTTTAGTAGTATATTTTAATGAAAAAGCAGCATACTTTGCCAATAAAACATTAAAATTATCTCTTCAATGAAAGACAATCAAACAACACCAAAATAATACATTACCATAGTAAATAAACCATCTAATAACAAAAACAAGAAACCAGGTCATATACAGAACTCAAGACTTTGGAGAGCCTCAAACAGAACAGCAATACAGCAAATTTTGTAAGAATATATCTATATGTGCATCATTTTGAATGAAATATTTACAGTAGATAAGGTACCAGCCATGGTGTACCTAATTTTTTTGTTCCGAAAGAATTCTACCAAACAATGTGAATTTACAAGCAGTGCACTGTCTTTCTTATAGTTCAAATTAGTTTTTCTACAAACAAACCTCCAAAAGGAAAAACTGAAGGATTCCTGTAAACGTTAAAATGTAGTCAACAAAGCAATTGAAAACTAGAAGACTGAAATACCTTGGCGAAATCTTAGAATCTGGAAGGACAAACACCAAGTGGCAAATGCACCTAAAGCTAGAAAATGATGCATTATAGTCATGCTTCCAACTGCTTCACTTCTTCTCTCCCATTAGAGGTGTGTATCTCTGTGTGTGTGTGTGTGTGTGTGTGTGTGTGTGTGTGAGAGAGAGAGAGAGAGAGAGAGAGAGAGAGAGAGAGAGAGGTTGAGAGAGAGAGAGGTTGAGAGAGCGTGTGTAGTGGGGACAATGTGGGAATCCCCATTAAATATGTAACGAAGTAAACAATACTCTGGACAGTGAATCAGGTCTACACGATTAAGACATCCATTACTGAGTGTCAACTCACAAATCAGAACACTACCCGTAAAAACAAAGAAAAAAACGATCTTCATTCCAAGTGAGAATATACAAATGGACCAAAAGAAACACAGTATAAGAAGAAAGCTGTAACAATTCAGTAAACTCATCAAACAAAAAAATTTTAACTTTACCGGCCATACATTTCCCCCGGTTTTAGACTAAAGAACTTTAATTAATTAGAGTGTGCACAAATTAAGTTGCCAGAGAGATAAATTAATAATTTACAGAGGGTTGTTCGGCAATAATCTAATAAAAGCTTTCAAGATCAGTGAACACAGCAGGCGCAACTCCTTAAGCATTAACACTTCAGAGAAGGGTGAAGGGGTAAAACCACAATAAAAATATATATATAATATACAGTGTAAATGCAGAAAATCTGCCATCTTTTTTTTTTTTTAATTCAAAATACTTTAGAGATGTCTCTCACATCAAGCATCAACTCTAGTTTAAAGTCTCGGTCCTGAATCAATTTCTATTTCTGAAAAATAGCTGCAAAGTGTACTTTTAAACTTGAACCAAGGGTGTCTTTAGGAATAAAAACAAATCTTACTTGCTCGTTCTGGGGGGCCTTTCAAAAGGCTGTCTCTTCTTCCTTCCTGCAAAGAGCCAGCTCCAGACTTCCTCTGAAGTGGAGATGCCTTTTTCCGGGTGGGGTGGGGTTCAAAGGGACAACTTTACTACAACTTGAGAAATCCCTTCTTTTGTTTGTTTTGTTTGTTTTCCTTTGAGTAGAAGTTTCACATTCTGGACGGGTTTGGGGCTCAGTGGCTCACTCGTTCTCCAGCCCTCGCTTTCTCTGGATTCACATTTACTGGAATTATTTCTGGTCGCCCAAAGTGAAAAAGAAAAGAGGCAAGAGAGAGAGAGAGAGGGAGGGAAGGAAAAAAAAAGCGGGGGGAGGGATGCGGAGGGGAGGGGAGGCTGTCCCTGGAGAGGCCAAGGGTCTCTCCTAAATGCCCGCGGAATATTTCATTCTTTTCTGTTTCTGCCTCTGGTTGCAGAACCAGACGCGCACCACGTTTTTCTTAAGGTCCAGCTTCTCGGCGATGGCCGCGATCTTCTCGGAGGACGGCCGCGGCTGGATGGCGAAGTAGGCTTCCAGCGAGCGCTTCTCCGGCGCCGCGATGGACGTGCGCTTGCGCTTCTTCTCGGCGCCGTTGAACAGCTCGGGCTTGGTGAGCTTCTCGCGGTGAGACTTCTCGGCCTCCTCGAGCCACGCTTGCAGGATGGGCTTGAGCGCGATCATGTTGTTGTGGGACAACGTGAGGGACTCGAACCTGCAGATGGTGCTCTGGCTCAGCGAGCCCACGCCGGGGATCTTGAGGTTGGCCAGCGCTGAGCCCACATCCGCCTGGGTCACCCCCAGCTTGATGCGTCGCTGTTTGAAGCGCTCGGCGAAGGCCTCCAGGTCCCGGGGGTCGGCGTCCACGTCGCTCATGCACCCCATGTGCGAGGGCAGCCCGTGCGCGTGGGCCATGCTCAGCGCCGCTTGGTGCATGGGGTTCATCGTGGCCATGTGCGGCGCGTGAGCCGGCGTGGACACCACGGTGCCATCGGGGCCCGCCATGGCACCCAGGGCCAGGCCGGGGCTCAGGTGCTCCAGGAGCTCGCCCTCCAGCGCCTGATGCGGCTGGTGGTGGTGGTGGTGGTGGTGATGGTGATGGTGGTGCGTGCCCGCCAGCGCGGACGGGTGCGAGATGGGCACCGACGACGAGGAGGCGGCCGACGTGCACGGGATGGTGTTCATCGTGTGGTAGGTGGCGTCCGGCTTGAAGGGGCTGTGGTGGGGCGGGTGGTGGTGGTGGCTCTTGCTCTGGGAGACGATGTCCACCGCCGCCAGAGCCTCGGCGCGGGCCAGCAGACTCTCATCCAGCCCGCCGAATATATTGCTCTGCAATTGCAAGTAAAAGGCACACATTACGCTCAGCAGGGAATTGCGAGCGCGCTCTCCGGAGAAGCCCGGCCCTGCGGAGGCTCCGCGGCCCGCCGCCGCCTACAACATCCCCAGCGCGTTACAGCGATGATAATAATTAATAGCAATAACAGTAATCCTGAAAATAGCTGCGGAGGGGGAGAGCAAGGACGCCACCCAGAGAAGCCCAGCGTGCACGAGGAGGAAGAAGTGAGCCTGCAAACAACACGACACGCGCACGGGCCACATCCCAGGTCATAAAAATTAATATGAAAGCAAAGACCCGCTGCATACAGAAGAGAGAGGGGTGGGGGAATTGGTGAGAGATGTGGGGGGTGATTTGCTGTGCAGACATGAAAAAAACATCAAGCAGATAAAGGGGGCTGTCAAAATGTGCCTGTAAGCGGTGATTATGCAGAAATACGCACCGGTGGGGTGGGAAGACACGCTCTCCGCATCGCCTCGGAGCCCCCGCCGCTGCCGCCGCCGCCGCCGCCACTCGCGCCGGAGCTGCCGCCGCGGCCCCCGCCGCCCCCGCCACTGCCGCCCCCGCCGCCAGCATTGCTCGAGCCGGTAGGGGAGCTGGCGGAGGGTGCGGCGGGCGCCGAGGAGCCCGGCGAGGCGCTGTGCAGCGCCGAGTACTTGGGCTCCACGTGCAGGCTGGCGCCGTGCGGCATGCTGAACGCCTGCTGCTTGCTGTTCAGCGACATCATCATCATCTTCTTCTTCCCAGCCCGCCGGGGCGCTCTGTCCCGGGCGCGAGGCGCGGACCCACGGCTGCCGGGACCGACCGTCTGGAGAAGTGCGAGGCGAGAGCGGGAAGGCGAAAGGGCGGCGCGGAGTGGGGCTCACCCGCCACCGCCCGGCCTGGGCGCTCCTCTGCCGGCGTCGCGGTCACTCCGCGCGGACGCTGTGCTCCGCTGGGCGCCGGACCGCAGACCTGGGCGCCCGAAAACAGCTGCCCCCCGCGCGTGGCGGCCGCCGAGTTATACTCGCCTCTCCCCGCGCCTGCCCCCGCACCCGCCCCCGCCCAGAAGAGGTGGCTCCTCCTGCGTCGCCTCTTCTCCCTCGTAGCCCCCTCCAGGTGCGGGTCCTTCCAGCTCTCCCGACACCCGCCTCCCGCTCCCCGCTCCCCGCCGCGCCCTCCAATCCTCCACCCCTCCTGCCCCCTCCCCCGCCCTCTCCCGCGCTCTGTGATGCTCCCGCCCCTGCCTGGCGCCCCGCGGCTTTCACTTACTTTAGTGCTCCTGCTCCACCCCACCCCTCTGGCCCTGTCTGCGCCCCAGTGGGGGGGGGCAGTTCCCACCTCCGAGCCCCTCCCGCTCCGTCCGCCCCGCTTCGCCAGAACAAGCAACTCTTGAAGTTGTGGGGCCAAGCTGGCCTCGGGTGCGCTGCTCCCCAGACTCCTAGGAGAGCCTCTTACCTGGCTGCCTCCCCTCCTCCTGCTTACCGCTAAGTTCCAGGCATCCGCCCGCACTCAGCCCTCCCCGCCCTCAGGTGACCCCGATCACCGGCCCTCTGCCACAGCGGGGTCCCCGGACGCTGCCGCCGACCCGGGTCCTCCGCGTGGCTCTGCGCGTCCCCCGGGCGCGCTCAGAGGTCGGCGCTCTGCTCCGCGCCCCCTCGGCCTGCGGGTGCCTGGTGAGGAAGAGACAAGGGGTCGACGAGGCTGCAGGGCTTTGCTTTCTCTCACTCGGTTTCTCGCAGCTCTCCGCGGATTGGACGGCGGCGGAGCCGGCCGGGTCGCCTATGCGCATGCGACTCCCCCCCCCCTCCAAGCACACACACAACCCCCGGCCCCTGTCCCTGTGTTCTCCCCCGTCAGCACCACACGCTCCTCTCCACCCTCTTTTCTCTTCCCCAGTATCTTTCTCCTCCTCCCTGTTATCCAGTTCAGTGTGAGTCAGGGCTTGGACGGATCCACGGGCGAACCCTGCCACTGGATGTATGATTCTTCATTAGCCGTAGTCAAAGGAGGAAGGGGCAACTGACAGAGGGAAAAGCAGGGCCAGAGATCACAGAGCGCATGTGCTTACTGACCCCCCTCCCCGCAGCGCGCGCGCACACACACACACACACGCACACACACACACGTGTGCGTGCCCTCAGGGGCTGGCAGAGCCCCACTGATCTTCATTTCCACAGCCACTCGGCGCAGAGATCGCCTATTTTTAGCAGACACTTTGCTCCTAGTTTTGTCCCAGGGGAGACCACTTTTCTTAAAAGTGGACACACACTTTTCCAGCTGTGAAAAAAAAAAGAGGAAACAACCTCTCCGATTCTCCTATGCCTCCGACACACACACACACACACACACACACACACACACACACACACTCACTCACACACTCACACTCACACTCACACTCACACACACACACACACACCACCTTCCTCTCTTCTAGCTCCAATCCGGTGTCTTCTCTACTTCCCCGGTTGTTGGGGGCTGCTGTCACCTCCCGGGAGCGCAGAAGGAGCTGGGTGCAGGCGAGGGCGAGGTCCGGAGACCCGGACGCTGAGCCCGCGGGTGTCCCGGCCCGGACGGCCGTGATGGGAGCAGGTGCAGGCACACTGTGCCTGGGGAAGGCGAGCAGGTGCGAGAGCAGGCGGCAGGCCTGCGAGGCGCCGGCGCGCGCCGGGACGCCACAGAATGGGAAGGAGCGGGGCGAAGGGGGGCCCTCGAGTGGTCAGCGGCCGGAAGCCCCGCGGCGGCAGCGAGTAGGGGCCGCGCGTTCACCCCTGACCTCCGCGGAGCGGGACGGCAGGTTCAAGTGGGGAGCATCGTCCCGGCAAGTCTCCGGAGTGCGGACCAGGCGACGGCGAAGAGCGCGCGACGGACTCTGTCCATGGTCCTTAACCCCTTTGCGCTTCCCGGCGCTCCTCCCGGGTCTGCCTTTCTCCGTGCCTATGTGGAGGAACAGAATGAATAATAGCCGAAGGGGATTCCTACCAGCAGTGCTCCTGAGCATCAGCCGGAGAAGCCTGGACACGAGACTGGAGAGGGGGTGTTGACATGAATGAATGTGGCTCGCGCCGCCGGACGGCTCAAGTCAATGCTTAAGGTGTTTAATTTCTATCTCAACAACATCCAGGGTAATTTTCAAGGAAATAAAAGAAAATGACATTGTACAGCTCTCACTGTCTCAAGCTTCGAGAAATGAAATAAATCAAAGTTAAAAGCTTGAGTATCATTTAATTATAGTGCGAATAGCGCTTTGAAAGAAGTAGAACAACATCTCTAAACAAATTATGACTGAGCCAGGAAGGAATTATTAGATTGAAATTTCATTTAGGCTCGGGAGACACCGCGCTTCACTGTGTAATCTGCTATGCCTCATCTGATTTGTATGCTTAATTCAGCTTGACGAATTTATTAGTTTTCATAATAGTGAAAAGATTGAGCAGCACTATGGGCTAATGCATTGTGTGTACTATATATTGTATGTCATCGTGGAAAGGCTGGAGTCTATAGAAATCTTTTATTAATACCGGTATAGGAGGGAGGGTTTTCGTGCAAGCCTTGGAGAGGTTCACACCAAACTCCACTGTTGCTGTGTCTCACTGGTCCATTAATATCGTCATACTAATTAGACTACTTCATCAGTGATATAATTTCAAACTTCAAATTATGTTTTAATTAACAAGCGTTGTCCAATTTGCTTAATCTTCAAAAGGCTTTGGATGGCCTAATTAGTATAAACTGTTGAGCATCTCCAAAGCCTAATAAAAACCCATTAAAATATTTTGGGTATGTTTTTTATCAGTATTGAGTAAGGGCCAAATGATTAGTGAGAATAGAGGAGGGAAGTAACTGGAAGACAAATGTCTGCATCTACTTAGTTTATACTAAGTGAATCACGGGAGAAACTTTTGGATATTGCACCTCCTAAACCATGTGTTTATGTGTTTAAATAAAAGCATAAGAATATCAAGGAGAAAAATCACATGGGGAAAAAATTCTTCTCTTTCATTAGGTGCCTAATTAGATGTAAAGTGAAAAGCAACCCTGAGGAGTTTCCCAAGCATTATGTGGCAACAGTCTGCTGAACTTGGATTGTAAAATCAAATATTTGGGGGTGTTATGAACCTCTCCCTGTCCCCTCCCCCTTCATTGAGCTTAATTACTTGCAATAGTTGCTTTAATGTATGTTGTCACCCGGGAGTATTGAGAAATGCATATCGTTAATATGAATTAATCTTGATTTTAATAGCAACTGACAACTGATCTCCAAAATGCTAAACACTTGTCACCACTTCATATGGTAAATAAGGTAGTATAATAAATTCATGAAATAAAGAGGGCACTGTTGAAATGACTGGAAAACTTTGATAAGGAGTTTATCTACTGAAACTATTTTAAGCAGCATAACTCCCAGGAGAATATTTTCCTGTGGTTAAAATCCATACATCATTAAATTAATTTCAATATAGCTTTTTATCTCTCAGATATTTCTCAGCGATATCTCTAATTTCAGACAGGGAAAAAAGAAAGCCATTTATTTCCATTATCAAGTTGAGATAAAATTAATAAATAGTTATAGAGCAATTCAGTTTATTTATCTCTAATCCCTTCCCCCACAAAACACATACATTTAAAAAAAAAACAAATTAGAGTTAGATTTCTGCTTTTCTCACTCAAAATGAAAAATGAACAGCAGTGATTGTGCTGTGTTAGAGGGAAAATACAATTCTTCCTTCATCACCACGACTTGCAGTTTTGCAATCATTCCTTCCAGGAACGTCCAGAATACCAACGTCTTTGCAGTGATATCAATAAAACCCATTTAGGTTTTGCCCACAGGCATTGCTGCAAAGTGTTCCAGCAAGTGAAGCTGCTCACTGAGAAAGACTGCAGCCCTCGCCCCCGCCCCCTAACGTCAGGTAGTGGAGGACATCTAAAGAACTGGAAAGTTGAGAATAAGCCCAAGGGGTGGAAGGGAATGGCCCAGTATCCAGAATCTGCTTCATATGACCTCAATATACGCTTTTATGTTCAAGCACCTATCCATGTTGGCGCCTCTGCACACCCACAGACCTACCTAATAAACCGAAAAAAAAGTAAGTGATTTTTTTAAAGTAGAGAAATGGAAAATGAGTTAAATGTGTGAGGAGCACCTTTCTTCTTTGCCAAGCTTCTTTGTTTGCCAATGGCTTCTGGCCCATCCTCTGCCAGATGTGGACAGATGTGACCAGCCTCCCTCCAGGGGAGGGAGGAGTTGCTGGAGGTTCCACCCAAGCTGGCAGCAGTGGGTCCCAGCAATCGGTGACCCCTCACCCCAAAATCAGGCCCGCACTCATTGAGAGGGAGAAGTCCCAGTCTCCTTCCTGTATCTGGTTCCTAATTTACTATTAACATTTCAAGAAGTGCATTCCTATTTTACCGGACCTAATGTGTTTTATTAAATTTTAATCCATTAAGGGCAGTGCGATTTCTTTATATTTCAAACAGAATTGAGTTGGACTGCAAAGAAGACTTTTTAAAGGACAGATCTGACCTTATCCATGCACCATTTCAATTTCGGGGAGACAGGGTTTGTGGGAGGAAAGAGGGAAAGGCTGGATTGTTCCTACCCCTCCCCCCGCCCCCTGCATTCTCATCTCAAAGAGGGCAATCTGCTCCAAATTCTGAGTAGAATCAGAACTTCTGAGCTCTGTCTGGACTCCACAGCTTGGGGCATAAGTGAAGGGGGTGGGAGGCTTGAACTCCTCCATGGCCTTGGCTGTTGCGAGAAGGAAAACAGAAGGGAATTATCCCTGAAATTGAGATTTCTGGGAGTGCTCAGGGGGCTGGCCACAGAGCCACTTGCCGGGGAAGGAGGGCTCTCCTGGTTTGTTATGCCCTGGGGTCTCTGTTCTAGAACTGATGGGTGCATTTCGCTCACACATCTTTCATCTTCCCAGCAGTCCACCCCTGCTTTTGTGTTGGCCTCCCCATGAGCCCCAAATCTCCTTCCTTCCCCCAAAGATGCCAGGCACCACCTATGCCCATTGGCACAGCCGCTTCCCAGTGCCTTTCTGACTAACTCACGCTCAACCGCCCGATGCAAGCAGCCAGCAAGCATCTCGGGGAAACCTCCGCATCCAGCAGTTCCCAGGGCCTTCTAGATCGAAATTCCGGACGCAACATCCTGCCCTCCCACCAAGGCCAGGCAGGGTGGAAAGAGGAAAACAAAAGCAAGTGGACATTGGCACTCCAGGGGGCAGGCTTTAGGGACACGAAAGGCTGTGCCAAGGCCAGGGCTTTTGTCGCGGGACGAGCCAGGTGAGCTTCTCTCTAGGTAATTCTGCACTGAGGACAGGGGACAAGGAGTGAGAGGAGGCACGGTAGCAAGGAAAGCAACGGTTCCCTATGTCCCAGGGGGAGGGAAGAGAGCAGACAGAGCTCCATTTCAAATAAAGCAGACCCGGAGGAGAGGGCCGCTGGATGCCTGCAGGGCTCCTAGGCGCCCTCACCATCCTGCCTGATGGGTTTGCTGAGGCCGCGCGTGGCGACGAGCCACTGGAGTCAGGCGGCCTTTGCAGCAAACACAACAGGCGCCAAGAAATTAAAATCTGCCGCAGGGAAGGATTCGGTCCCGGGCATCCCAAGGGGGCGCGGATTTACACACCCTGCAGAAAGGACACGCTCTCAGGCAGGCTCACCCGTGCCGACGCGCACACCCACTCGGGTGCACACCCACTCGGGCGCGCGCGCCACCGGTGTGCGCTGGGGAGGGGACCAGGCCTCTGCACAGGCAAGCAGCCCTGGGTTTACTTGCCCCCGACAATACTGTGATTTTGTTGTTGTTGTTGCCGTAAACTTGCCTGGTCCGCGTGGCTACCTCTTCCCAAAGTTAAGTCCCGTCACGAAATCAAACTTAAAGCGTTGGAACAATCAATGCAGACTTTTGCAATCCACGGCGCCTTGCGCTTCCTGGAACTAAAATAAATGCAAGAAATCGAAACTTAATTACTTGAAAGAAATCCAGAAAGCCCTCTGCATAATGTATTCAGTCATTTTTAGTAGCGTTTTGTGCTGGGCGCGGTGTATGTTAACGCTATACTTTTGGCTGAAGACTGGTTCCCTTCTTCAATTTTTTTTGGGGGGGGCTGGGGGGTCCCTTCTCTGCCGGGAGTTTTGCCCTGCACTAGGCTCCCCCTGCCTCCCACTGCTTAGAACTGATCTAATAATAACATTTCTCTTTTCAGAAGTCACCAACTGTAACGGTACAAGAATCCCTCTTATTTTGCTCACTTGGGTTATGATTCCAGTTTGTGTTAGTTGCTTAGTACTAGATCTGAAACCAGGCCCCTTGGTAAATAGAAACCAGGATCATTTCTCTGAGGGAATAGGGCACCATCAAAAAGTGCCATTCTACTGGTGATGGAAAAATTGATTAGAGGTGGACTTTTTTTCTTCTCTCCAGGGAAGTTCTCCCCCCAACCCCAGGCATCATTATCTTCCTAAGGCACAGAACTAGAATATTTGTTCTGACTAAACTGTTCCTCAGGTCTTTGGGTGGACCACAAAACCCGGACACTACTTTCTTCCTTTGATATCTGTTCCTTTTAAACTCACTCATTCCTCCTCTTCTTTGATTTCTGATTGAGAATCTTCATATCTAGACAGTGCCAAATGACCTTCATCTGGTGCCACTAAATAAAATAGATGCTCCTGCTTTCAGCATAAAGAGGCTGGTAAAGATCAAATAACTTCTGTACTTATTGTGACTCTGACATTGGGTACTAGTGGGAATTTGGACCTTTGGTGATAACTAGTGCTGTGGCCTGTGGATTTGCAGAACAGAATGGTCCCTGAATCTATTAGCATGGTGAGGGCGACTCCAGAAAGACAAGCTTTCCCACCGACACCTTACAGAAATCTGAAGTAATGTTATGAAAGAATGAAAAATACATTGGGGAACAGCTGGGAAACTGAAGTACATTTTGATTTAACTTACATTAACAGAAATGTAATGTAAAAGTGAAAGGATCTAACAAAACCATTAATAATTAAAAAATAATTACAGATAGTCTATCCTTACTATTCATAACCACTCAACACTTTAGACAAAGGAAACGGAATATTCTTAATGGAAATGAGATGTGAGCAGACTGCTAATGAGAGGTTAACCAAGAACTAACTGCGCACTTGTGAAAGGAGTGAGTTTCCTTGTTTCCCCCACCTGCATATTAGCTGGGACCTTCCTCTTCCATCAGCATATACACTGAATGTCAGAGTTTATTCACCAGAAATCTCTTGAGCAACAATAATACAGAGCTTATCAGAGTCTGAAGATTGGGGGCACCAGATGGCTTGTCTAGTAACCATCCTCATTGACAAATATTTATAGGTGCCTACAAGATCCACGCTTCTATAACAGATTTTGGTTGGAGAATCCCATTTCACAAGGATTTCACAAAACAATGATCCTCTGAAATCAGCAGGTTTTTTCCCTCCTCTTATTGTGATCATTAAAAAAAGAGAGAGAGAGAGATTACTCACCCTTTATGGGGTCAATGTCAACCTTTCTCTTGTACTCTTCACCTAGGGAGTTGCATCCCAGCATAAAAAATGTGTGAGTGTATTTTTCTGTTAGATAAATTGTATTTGTTTTCTTTCCAGTGTGTATTTTTCAATGTCCAAAGTCTTTAGATTATAATATAATCATGCAGTAAACTTTTAATCGTGCATAGACCTTTAAAAAGATGTTGGAAGGAAGATACAGTGACTCCACTCTGATTTTCACTGCAAATTCTTCTTTATTTTGTTTGAGACTACACATGGGACTACCTCTAGAGCGCTCCATTTATGTTTGGAGGCATTGAGAGGAAATCAAAGCAGCCTGGCAGTAAGCAAACTTCACTGCTTCTTTTCAGAGATAAAGGGAACTCTTACAAAAGGAGAGATTTGCAGACAAACAACTGAAATTCAGTGAAGTCACGGCTGAGGCATCCACTGGGAAGCCACCAGGAAGTTGGGACCTATAGCCTATGTCAAATCTTGTGCATTAAAGAATTTGAAACTAACTTCCTTCCTTCCTTCCTTCCTTCCTTCCTTCCTTCCTTCCTTCCTTCTTCCTTCTTTCCTCCCTTCCCCACCCCCAGATGAATTGGAAACAAAATAGCATGGCTTTTGTAGAAAAAAATAAAAAAAATAAACAAAAATACTAATAGATTGACGGATAGCCTATAAATATTTCTTAGCTATATAAATGTGAATGGGATGCATAAAACATGTTAGATTCCTTGTAGGCATCCTCTCTCAACTTTTTTAATGCAGCAGCAGGACATCACGTGATAGCGAACTCACCTTGAAACATTCATCCTTTCTTGAAGTTTTACAATGGCCTATGATTTGCTGTAAATCTCACATATACAGAAGTGTGCAAATCTACCATAAAATTATAATACTTGTGCCCAAATGTGTGCTGATGTCTCCCTCTTTCTTTTCTTTATATGCATATACAGATCATCAAGATAGCACAAGCTAAGCTAATATGTGTTCTGGAAGATTCTAAAGCTTTGTGCCTTGACTGTTTCTTTTCTGGACATGCATACGATGTTAAACTCACCAAGCATCATGACAAGCATGCTGTATTTTAAGGTATTAAGATCTCTTCTCTTCAAAACACAAATTCTATATATTTTGTGATGCCATGTGCTCATTACATTCTTTTGCCTTTCAAGGCAAAGCCAAAGTAGAACTTATTAATATTGTTCTTACCCAGCATTTTTCTTTTCTTTTCTTTCCTTTCTTTCATTCTTTTTTACAGGATCGAAGTATTACCAAATTAGTTTTTTATTTCAAAATTTTAAATTACAGAATATTTCAGACTTACAAAAACTAAAACTACATACACACAAAGTCAAAATATCAAAAATACAACATAAATCACAGTAGCCAAGACATGGAAATAATCTAAGTGTCTGTCAGTAGATGAATGGGTAGATGATGTGGTATATATACAATGGAGTATTATTCAGCCATGAAAAAGGAACTCTTCTCATTTGCAACAACATGGATGGACCCTGCAGGCACCACATTAACTTAAATAGACAGATACATATGGTGTATTCTCACCTATATGTGAAATCTGAAAAAGCTGGAGAATAGGAGTACTGTATTAATTGTGTCTTTTAAGTCAGTATTTTTGCTGTTTTGGCATCTCGGGGTCTTGTATGGAGAGAGACTGCCCAGCCCAGAACTAGCTAATTCCAAGAGAGAGCAAACAACTTGCTTTCTGAGTGCACACCAGCGAGACCAGAGCCCACACACCCAGCGACCTCCTTGATGGAGCTCCCACACTCAAGGCCACTTACCCCAGCCCTAATCACACCAGGGCTGGAGGCCAGACACTCATGGCCAGCTCCTACACTCCAGAGCCTGTTGAAATTATTTTAACTAGCCAATCCTGAGCCTTCGTACCTGCCCCACCCATTTTTTTTTCCTATGGAATCCATAATAAAGGTTCTTTTCTACATTCCTCCTCACTCTCCCTGTCTCCTGACTGACCCTGGTGCCCTGTCATGTGGCCCCCATGGTAAAGTATGTCCCTCATTTTGGGAATGGGGAAACAAGTTATCTTTTCAGTGGCCAACTGTGTCCTGACCCATTGGTCTTGCCATACCTGAGTAATAAAAACTCCTATTTTAAAACACACTCTTTCACTCATTCTTCTCACTCAGGATTCTCAGTGGGGCTTGGATTGTCCTGCATTCTTTAGTCATCCATGCCCATGCTTCCTCCTCCATTCCTGTGGTTAATTAAGAACTAATTATAATGGTTTTCTCATGCTCCGCTTGGGGCAAATTTTAGATGGAGAGCACCTGACTCCCAGTTAGTAAATCTCTGCTGTGGAAAGGAAAGCGGAAGAGGCGTCTGATGTAATGCCTTCCCCCGGAGCCCCCATGCCTTGACTATGAGGTCATCGTGTCTCGGGTGGAAAAGGTGTTGGTGAGCTAAGCCGGGAATGACGCATTCCCAGGAGGTGATATCAGAAGTCACTGTGAGACGGCGAGCTGGTGGGCATCGCTCACTGGGTCTGCTCACCTCTTCGGCTCCACGGCCTTCAGAGCCAGGTAGGAAGAGAAGCTGCAGGAGACACTTTCGCCTTTGTCTTGTGCACTGTGGAATGCTTGGGCCTGTTTCCTCAGCCTGCAGACCGAACATCTGGATGTTTTACATCACCTTTCTACATGAAGTCCACAGCAGTGTGTAATTTTCATTGAGGTGAGCTCTCCAGATAGGATGATACCAGTCCCACAATGTGTGGGTATGCAGGTGATCCTCATACTAGCAGGTGAGTTTAGGGCAAGCGAGTTGGTGAGAGACTGAGTCTTTTTCTTTCTTTTTTTGAAATCCAAACTCTCCCATTTACACAAATCTCCTCTCATAACTTCCAAATACACAGTGTTCTATCGGTTTAGTCGTCTTGACAAAACTTCTGTTGGAATGTCTTACCTGCTTGGGGCTGACCTAGCTGATGGCTACCATCCTAGGATTCCCCTTTACCATCATCCCAAGGATTCCCTTTTGGGTTAAACCCTCTGTTTCCCAGGATCTATATATCTTCTATTTAGGTTGGTACCCCATTTCGATGGCACAGTGTTCCCTGAGAAAGAGTGCAATGAGAGATTTTTGGAAAACTACTGGACCTAAAAATGTCTCTACGCTATTCATATACTTAAACGGTTATTTGACCAGCTACAGATTTCCAGGTTGCGATCATTTTCTTATGCACTCTGAAGAGATTTCTCCATCGCCTTCTAGTATTTGTTATTCCTTTTGAAAAGTTCAAAGTATTCTCCTTAATTTTTGCAGGAAACCTGCTTGTTTGTTTGTTTAATCTTGAGAAGCTTATAGGATAGTATATGCTTTTCATTGCTGAGCATTTTTAAATCTGCGAATTTACAACTTTTATTCTAGGAAATGTTTTGCATTATTTCTTTAAAGTTTTATGGGTTTCTTTCCTCCCCTATTTCCATACTTCTGAAATCTCCATTGCTTTTTAAATAATTTTTTATTTTTCAATTATAGTTGACATATGATATTAATTAGTTTCAGGTGGGCAACATAGGAATTAGACCACTTATATGACTTACAAAGTGATCGCTCTGATAAATCTAGTACACATCTGACACTATGCCTGGTTATTACAATATTATTGACTGTATTTCCTATGCTTTGCCGTACATCCTTATGACTATTTCGTAATTACCTATTTGTACTTTTTAATCTCTTCCCCCTTCTCTCATTTCCCCAAACCCCCTCCCATCTGAACACCATCAAAATGTTCTCTCTCTATGCGTTTGTTTCTGTTTTGTTTGTTCATTTACTTTGTTTTTTAAATTCCACGTATAAGTGAAATGTTATGGTATTCGTCTTTCTCTGACTTATGAAATGCCTATTGCTTTAATGTTGGGCCATTTGGATTGATGATCTGATTTATTATTTCTCGATTTTTCTTTGTCTTTTTGTTGTTTTGTGATGTTTTCATAAATCTTATTTTTCAATTCTTCTAGTTTTTCATTTCTTCTATCATTAAAACCAATTCTAACAGATGTTTTGTTCTTTAAAGAAAAAAGATTTTTCTTTGTTCACGAATACCATCTTTTTAGTTGTATCTCAGAGTTCTATTCATTGATATCTCTAACATTACTAACAGTTTCTTTCCAAATTCTTTATCCTTGAGAGTCTGTTTCCTCCAAAGTACTTTTATTTTCAGTGCTTTCTTTTCTCTATCCCTTGCATAAGGTACTCTCTGGTTAACTGGATAAAAAGTTGATTGGAAATCCCATGCCCCTGAATTTGCCTTTAGTACTTCCATTTTCTATTTAGAGTGACCTGGCTGGGATGTTTTTTGTTTGTTTGTTTGTTGTGGATAAAACTAGTGGTGGTTTTGTTGTTGTTTTTCTAACCTGGTCGATTCCCAGAGAGGAATCTTTCACATAGAAGCCAGTCCCTTGGGTAACACCAAAAAGGCTGGGGTGTTGGACAGATGCTCCAATTCTTTCCCTCCTCAGAGAGAAGCCAGAATTTTCCTCACTTGCTCTGTGCTGACTTGCGAAAAGGTGTATGGCCAGTGAGGGCATTGCTAGTCCAAGCCATTACCTTTGTTCTTAGGGGTGTTGACCTGGCGCACTTTCCCATCAGTGCTAAGACTCAGCAAAGACAGAACCGATCCCTCAGGCAGCCCCTTGAAATGTTAAAATGTTGGGTACACGGACCAGTCCTCTCCTTCCTTCCTTGGGGAGAAGTCGGGAGCTGGGGGATTCCTCCTGATTGTGTGGGGCTATTTTAGGGGAGAGATTGTGATGACATGGTATCATGCTTTTTTCTACCGGCTTTGATGCAACTGATCTCATGCTCGATTGGGGTGCAGGAGCTTCGCAACTGGTCTCTGGATTTTTTCCAAAGAAAATCGATCCTTGTATTGTTGCTGAATTGGTGTGTCCATGTGGGGAAGTAAGTCTGGGGTTTTCTGGCATTACCCCTAATATCCTCCCAGTGTAAGGACACATACTGGTAGGAGCCCATATTAATGACCTCATTTTAATTGAATTTACCTCCCTCCTATCTCTAGATACAGTCATGTTCTGAGGAACTGGAGGTTAGGATTTCGACCTATACATTTTGAGGGGATGTAATTCAGCCGTTAAAATGCTACAACATGGACGAACCTCTAAAACATATGCTAAGTGAAAGAATTCAGACAGAAAAGGTTGCATATTGTATGATTCTATTGTGGAGACAGACAGTAGGTTGGTGGTCGCCAGAGGCTAGGAGAGGGTACTGGAATGACTAATGAGTATAGAGTCTTCTTTGGGGTAATAATGTTTTGGAACTAGATAGAGGTGACAATTGCACGTCATTGTGAATGTGCTAAATGCCACTGGATTGGACACTTTAGAATTGTTAATTTTATGTTACATAAATTTCACCCATGTAAACCTTTGAGCATATAAACCTCAGAGTTTACTAAGAAAATAATTTACTATCACACATTCCCTTAGATTTCCTACTGCCATCTAGCCATCTTTTCTGTGTTTTCACCCAACACCTCTCCTTTGATTCTCCCATAAAGGTTAACCTCCTCCCTCAAGTTAACCTCCTCCCTCAAGTTAACCCTTTAATGTGCTCACTATTTCTTACTCTCTCACTTCCTTCAGAACCTTGGTCTATCAATTTACTCTTTTTCTTTCATCTTCAATTTTTCCTCTCCAGTCTCTCTCTTCTTACCCTATAAATATGTTCAAGATGCTTTGGCCATAACATTTAAATAAAAGAAGAACTTACTTTAAATTTCTTACCTCCAATATCTCCCTACCTCTGACCATCAATTTTTGGAAATGGTAGTTGCATTTACAGTTTCTATCTTTTCACCACCCAATCACTTCTCAGTTTCTGGAAAGATTATTTCTATCCTTAACTCTCTACTGATGATGTTCCTCTTAGGATACCAATGGCCTTTTAATTCATACATTTTGTGGCACTTTTTCCAAAAGCATGGGCTTCAAACTTAGATTTGTGTGCTGGTTCTACCAGTTATTGACTCCAATTCTCATTTTTCCCCTCTGAAAAATGTGGATAATATTAGCATATTCTTCTTCTAGATTACTGAGTGGATGAAATGGCATGTTGTATGTAAAAAGCTTAGCATATCTCCTTGTGTGTAATAAACACTTAATAAATATTGGCTAATAATCCAACATTAATAATAATCGTTGCAGAATGTGAGGGCTGGCAATTCTCTGATTCTTAAAAGGGACTGGCTTGGTTCTTAGCATATGATACGGAAGGGCAGAATATGCCAGCCTCAGAACAATCATTCTTTAAGCCAGGCTTGGTCTTTTCTTGATATTCTTTTCCTACTCTCTCCTGTCCATCAAACAAGGCCAGATCCCCAATGGCCCATCTCCCCAAAGCTGTTATGTCAAAAATATGGGCTTATATATCATTTATCCATAACTCAAAGATACATTCAGAGAAGCAGAGGGTTAGTTATTATTGGATTAATGCTTTGCCTTGCTCAAAGAGACCCAAATTTTTGCTTCCAGGCTTCCCCTACCAGTTTCACATCACTTTTACCTTGTTTCCTTAAAATGAATATATTTTGAAAGAAAAACATACTCAGTATCTACACCTGAGCATATTTAATATGGTTTCTTTCCTCAAGTCAAGAGTATTCTGCATATCTGCATTTTGAGACACTGGTATTTTTCTTTTCCTTTGCTACTCTCCCATTTTTAAAAAGTAGTGATTACCCATGGATCTACCAACTCTCTATTTTTGCTTCATCCTTGCAAATTTCATCAATTTCATAGCTTCTAATTCTCACCCAAATACCTTCCCAAACTATAGGACTCTGATCTCTTCTGAAAGTCAGTTTCAGATTCCAATGATTTATTCAATTTCTCCACCTGGATAACTGCTCTATCCTCAAACCCAACCTCTACAGACCCATATCACTTTATTATTTCACTTATAGAATTTCTTACTTTCCATCTGCGTATATATATTTTTTCTTCTCTGATCTCTTATATGAGACTATGAGATCCCTGAAGGGAGAGTCTACATTTAATTGCTCCTGTGGCCTTAACATGGTTATCATTGCATGACGAATAGAGTAGGTGCTTGATATATATTCACAGACTGAATGAATTATGATAGCAAATGATGTGCATGTTTGCATTAAAATCTTACTAATGCTTGTTCTCTTCTGAATCTTTTCAGTAGCTGACCTAAAGTTAACAGGTAGACAACAGACTGAGAGAAAACATTTGCATTAGCTAAAACTTACAAAAGAAAAACCAGATTATGCATGGCTCCCCTGTAAACTAACATAAAAAGAAACCTATTAGAAAAGTGGACTGTTACGACAATATAGAAAGGCCTTAAAGTTGATTAAAAGCTGAACAAGATCTGTAATATAAGGCCATCTACATACATAAACACACACAAAAATAGCTGTGTATTTTTCAAGGAGATAAAGATGTCCAAGGACATAGTCATCTCGTTAGAGTAAGTATAATTGGCTGGTGGAAATGTAAGTGGGAAATTAATGTATTAAGACATATCGAGGGCCTTAAAAGAGTTCATTTCATCCTATGAATCTTACTTCTAGGAATCTCTCTTAAGAAAACAATTTTGAAAATGCACACAAAGATAAAAGGCAGTGTGATTTACAAGAGTGAAAATTACAGACATCTATATGTCCAATAACAGAAATAGTTTAATAAAATGTAGTACAACCATATTATTAAATAGTATTCAGCCACTATAATCATGTTTTCAGAGAATATTTAATGACATGGGAAAATATGCTATTTAAGAAAAAGCAAACGATATACAACAATATTTTTATTTAAAAGTATATAGATGCACAGAAAACAGTAAAAAATAAGTATTTAATTTTAATTGTTGCATTGTGAAATATTTTAATTTTCCAAATCATCTCTGATGAGCATTTTTTCCTCTTATTAGCAAAATTATATGTGTGTACAGATTTAAAAACAGATATAACCTTCCCAGGTTGCATATATTTTTCATATAAGAATCATTGCATCTCTTATTTAAACTGCTTGTAAGTAAGTGTTCCATCAGCTGAAAAATCAGCTAAATTTATTCACCATCACTAGCCACAGTGAATATGTATAAATTGGAAATGCTACATAATTGACTTGAGAAAAATATATTTTGCCTTCTAAGTTTGTCTCTGAAATGGGGGAAAGCTCATGGGCTGACAAGAAGAGTTAGTCTTGACTCACATACTTAGCTGGGGATCCCACGGAATGATCCTCTAAGTATGGCCTAAACCATTTCAGCTACAATCCAGATTGCCTCTCTTTGCCTAGAGCTGAACCAAGATGCTCCCTGAATAGCTGAGAGAAAACAAGAAGGCATATATTTTCAGACTCTTAATTGTCACCCTTTCCAATAATTATTAATCTGTAAATTAATTTGCTAAAGTAATGTAAATGATTTTCTTGAATTATCAGTTTCATTTGTTCTACATGGTTTTCCCATGTAGGAAAACCAATCATTTTTGTATAGATTCTGGAAACACAGATATTTAATGTGAAACCAATTATGTTAAGTCCAGATAAAATCTAAAATTAAATTCAGTCACAGTTAAAATTGAATTTCATTATTGCGCAATTGGCATGTAGGTGAGTACTTGTATTCATCTCCATTGTTTATTAAATAATTGAGTGTTTATTGAGTGCTGACTCTGTACTAGCTGCTGTGAAGGCTAATATGAGAGAGAATTAGTTTATGCCTCGACCCTTGAAGAAGCCTGCTTTATCTGGGGTGGGAATCACTTGTAGCTATTTAGAAAACCCACAAGAAAAGAAGGGTGTTTTCTTCTTGGGTGGATACTTGCTAAGCTTCAGAATATTCAGGCCCCAATTGGAAGAGATAGAGAGAGAATTTTTGGAAAATCTTTCTTAAGGTGGTTGGGATACTTAAACATAAAGATCAGTGATTGCTTCTTATCTAGTGATTTCAGAAGGTGGGATGCTTGCTGGAGGAGCCTACCAGGATTAGCTCATGTAAAAATATTGATGGTATTTCTGAATCTAACCTCGGATGATTCTATAAAATGCCCTGTGGATCAGCCCTTTGCTCCCATTGCAACAACTTAAATAAAAAAGATAACTATGAAAATTAAAATTTTGAAAATATTGGAGAACTTTGGAAGTGATGAACTTTGGAAGAAGTAAAATTCTAGATAAAAAGGGGCCCTTCCTAGGTGAACTGCTCGAACCTTTGTTTTGCTGAAGAGGAACTGAGACATAGAGATGTTAACTAACTTGCTCAAAGACCTGCAGTGAGTAAATAGCAAAGCCAGGCCCTCTAGCTATGGAGCTAACCTTTTCATTGAGTTGATTAGTAACATCTCTGGCTGATATGCAGTCCACAGGAAAATGCTAGCATGTGCTCAGAAGGGTCTTGCATGCATCTGAAGGCCCGAGGTCAGGACCATCAGGATTTGAAATAGCCTGAGCCTGGTCCAGCTTCCCGCAAGAGAAACTGACTATTCACACCTAGTGCATTAGTCAAGGGTGTTGACTTATGCCACATCTAGCTGTAGATCAGAATCCATTTTCCTTTATCAAATTTCAGGGGTTTTTTAGTTTTCACAAAAGACCATTTCCAAGAAATCTGCTGTCTCTCTGAGTTAGCTTTTAAGACAATCTGGTCAACTGTCCGTACCATCTCCACAACCCTACAGATAAACATGGATCAACTAGAGCATGTGAAATCTATATATTTCTGGCAGCAACTGGCCCAGATGAACCTGAAAATAGTTGGAAAGTTTATAAAGATGCAGTTGCTGTTTTTCTACTAGTAACATTTTGAGTGTTTCTGTTTTAAGAAAACAATTATGTAATTAAATTGTTTCTTGTTCAGATTACAAGGATAATTATTAGCAAGTGTGTGGTGTTTAGATGTTTATCAAAGATCAATATATGAATGGTCATTTTCAAAAGATTTTAATGCTTGGTATTTCTCAATGATTTTGTAGAAGAAAAATGGATATAATTAAGATGTATTCATACCACATATCTATAGGTGTGAATAGTTGCTTTACCTTTTAATTTTTTCAGAAAAAAAAACAGATGAAAAAAATTTTAATTAATCAATAGTGATAGCATATGCAGTGAATTTTTATTTAAGATTCAAATGTTGGATTAGGGTTTTATGTACCATCACTTTGACACAAATATATTGTCTGAGATTTAGAATTTAGGAATTAAAAATGTGTTCTAGTTAAAGCCTAGGATGGAGACCATTTCCAGGGCCAATTTTACCAATAAATTTAGATATGTTCAGCAATATCTTTATGTTCTTATTTACTTCTCCCTGAAAGTTATTTTTGACTCTTAAACAGGCACTACAGCTGTATTTTAGAATATTATTTTGAACATAAGTAATTTGGAAAAGAAGTACTATAGCATCAGAATAGTAATATAAAGAAATAAATTTTCCCTTAAATTTTAGTTGATTTTGTGCAAGAGTAAAACCGAAAAATAGATCATGCAGGTGTTGTAAAACCATTAAGTGAAGGAAGCTTTATCACAGCGAACACACACACACACACACACATACACACACACACAAGAATGTGTTTCCAGTTGGCACTAGTTCTTTAAGTGCAAGTTTAAAATTTCCTTCCCCTTACAGATAGGATGTTAGAAAACCCCAGGTGGTAAATTCATTTTAATTTTGCTTGTTTTCATTCTTCATTCCTCTGGCAACTTCAGTCTCTTGCCAAATAACTGTCCCTACGATTTGGCCCAGTTCTTTTCTGGCAACACAAAAAGGGAGTGGAAATCACAGGAGATGTTCTTTCTGAGACCAAACATGTGGGGTTGCAGCAGTTGGCAGCTTTTCATTATTCCCCTCTAACAAAGAGGATCCAGGGCGGCACATTTTGTTCACTGAAGATTTCCCTATAAAGGCATTTTCCGTGGGAAAAGGGCCTGTACCCCTCTTTAAAAGAACTGTCGACATCTTCTGCTTTTTCTCATTCTTTCTCCTGATGGCCCCAACACCTCTTTCTCCCAGGGCCATCCTGTTCCACTGAGCCCTCCTCACGCCCAGCTCTCAAGAAAGAGTCAGACATATCCATTCACATTAAGGTGTAATTGACTTACTGCTGTATCAAGCAGGTATCAAGAGACACCTTTTCTGCGCAAATTTGCATTTTGATAGAGTCCCTTCAAGTGGATCTCTAGTTGTAGAGTCCAACATTTCCAAGGAGACAATGGCGAAGTAGCCGTGTAATGCGATTGCTGTTTATTCTACGGACTTGTTAGGGAGGACAGGACAGAAAAGAGGCTCAACTACTGAGGTCTCTCGATAAAACAGCGGAGAGTTGACCTATTGCCAATTGAATTTAAACCTGTGCACAGGCAATATGTAAAGCTGGAAACAATACTGAAGCATTGTCTTCAATAATTCAACACACAAGTATGTATCATCATGCATAGATGACTGACGAGATACAACACACTTGCAAAAGAAAACATATTTAAATTTTACCCATGTTGGCCTTATTCATTCAATTACTCTTTGCCGTTTTCATGGACCGAACAGAGCTAAAGGAAAACATGGCTTTAAAATGGTGAAAAAATATGAGGAATATAACTGTAATTCTTTCTTAAGGAAACTGCTTTTGCTACTTGTGCAATTTAAAATGGCAGCAATTAGTTTCTTAGGGGGATCTAATCACTTGCACAAAGAGAAAACATATCATTTTAGATACAGAATCAGCATTTGATTTGATCAGCAAATTCCTAATTTGAAAAAAGAAAAATAGCTTCAGGGCCTGGGTGGGCCACAGTAGTAAACCTTGCATGTGAAATGTGAGCCTTTGATTAGGAATATAAATAATTATTAGCTTATGCCACATGGAGCCTCTCCTTTTTTCCTCTCGCATGCTCTACATCTGCAGGGTATTTTATAAAATTTAACTATGGGGAAGAGGGCAAGCTAGCAAGGCGTCCCTGGTCCTCACTTACATCTTGTTAACACAGAATTCTGAACGCCTTGCTTGAATGCAGATTCCCGTTGTCAGAGGGTACGAAAAAGTGTCAGCCGTAGTCAGCACACAGGAACATTTTGAAGAACCAAAGACAGCTTGTTTCTGGTTCTTCCTTTCTAAAATGACAAAGAATTGTACATTCAAAAATTCAATATGAACGTTTTCAATTTTAGGTAATCTTGGTTTCATGCCAAAATTACCACTGAGATTGTGCAGCCTTTTTTTCCCTAGACTTTTTATTTATGGAATTAATTTTAATCAAGTAATTCTTATTCATTTCCAGTGATATAAAGCAATACTACTATCTTGGTTTCTTAGTGAAAGAAAAATAGTGGGTATGTAGGCTAAACATTTTTCTGAGAACTGAAACAGTGACATTTGATGGAGTGGCTTTTTGTTTTTCAGAAATGTGTTACATACTAAAATTTAAAGAAACTCTCCCTGAATGTATAGATATACACTATAATGTGAGACATTTCAGAAAACTTCAGCATATCCTCTCAGTCTGTTTGCTGAGAGAGTCTAAATATCTCAGGTGCACAATCTCTTATGTGTGTCAATTGATGAGATGAATCACCTAACCAGAAATTGAGGGCTAGAAAGCCACTTTACATAGAGCATGGCTTTCTTTCTGCGTCTGAGGATTCAAATAGCAGACCAGACCTCCCAGAGGGCCTCCTTAACATCTAAAGGAATTGTGTCTGCTTAGTCCTTTACTGAGGCAACAAATGGGTAAAATGACTATACCCTTTGGGATTAACAGTTTATTTTCAGTAAAATCAACAGTGATACCCAGTTTTGATTACAGTTTATCTCCAAAACCCATCTTAAGGGTATGGTCATTTATGAACCACTGCAGTTGGGATCTCCTTCATGGCTCGTTGTCCTAGTTCTGTGTCTCTGACTCACCATTTATTCCTCAATTTACTTGATCCACAATTGTCTGGCCACTTTTGAATACTGCTGTTTATTCACTAATTGTAGAGAGCTAGAGTTGCTTTGATTGCACCAGTTCTAAGTTCTTTCCTTAGGTGGTAGGCTTTCTGTTTCTTGACAGAGTTCATTGATTTTTGCCTCCTCTGCTTCTAATCCTGCCCCTGATTTCCATTGTTCACTCTTTCTCCATGACCGTTTCCCCTTCTAGTATGCTTCCTGAAACTTCGGGGTTGTATGGTCTTCCGTGGATACAGATAGGAAGAGAAGGAAATCTTTAAACCTAGAACTGTATGGAAGACTTTCCCATTATTCACAATTTTAGTTTCTTCATGTTGGCATTAAAGGTCCCTGCTGATGAGAAAGTGTTTTCCATAATGGGGAATATGTATAGAAATAATTATTAGTAACATGATCCATGTCTTTCACATACACACACACAAAAAAAGAAGAATCTTGTATTTCAGAAGTAGAATGCACCTTTAAGAATTTCAACTTTAGTTGTATAATATGTGTAGATGTGTTTTAGGTACTGAGAACATATTTAAAGACTTAAAGCATTTTTAGTGTGGCCTCCACTGGAAGCAAGATAAAAAATGGAGGTTTAAAGTGTTACATATCCTTCGTGCCAGTCATTCAACTATGCACACCAGAATTATCTTAAAATCTATCTTTTCAACCTAAAGTTTCACAAAACATGTCAACAGAATAGTAAAAAGAGTAGGCTATACAAAAATTGTTTTAAAGGACTATCTATCACCATTTCTGGCAATGCCTGGAAAATAGAAGAGGAAACCTATCAATCAATAGGTACTGCATCACACACAATGCCAGAAGTACCTTCAAAAGTATTGGAAACCTAACAAATCACCTAAGATAATTCTGATGATCAGGGTAGAAAAGGTCTCTGGCGCTTCTTGCTCATCTTGGTGAACTGATTACAAATTAGAACAGTCTCTCTTCAGTCTCTAAGTGTTACCTGCTCTGCTCTGTACCCATCTAATACTGGCATGACAGCTTTTTTTTTTTTTTTGGTAATTTTTAACCATGAGCAGCCAATAATGAATAAGTTTTGCATGAGAGGAGTTTAGACTAATTTTGGGGTTCAGACTTCTGTATTTATTAAATAAAGCATATTAATTGTGTTCTTCATGTCTTATTTATTTACTAATTTTTCATCCTTTTACCTGTCAGTCATTAAGAGAGAGGTGTTAAAATCTCCCATAATAACTGTGCATTTATCTGTTTCTCCTATAGTTTCATACATCTTATTTTATATATTTTGAGGTGAATTTATTTTTAGAGGCATGTTACTCAAGAATTGCTCTATCACTATTATGAAATATTTTATCATAATATCTCATCCTTAAAAATGATTTTTAAGATATATTCTATTTTGTGTGTGATAGTAATATAGAGATGCCAGCTTGTACATTTTTACTTTTTAAAATGTTATTTTATTTTTTTTCTGTTTCTTTGTTTTCTCATTTCATCATTATTTACTGTTTCTATTCTATTAGTAGTAATCCTTGAAATTTTACCATGGTTGCTTACCAACTTGAAAACACTTAAATTTAATATAGTAACCCCTCTTTCAAAAAACAGAAACCCTTTAAAACAGATTTATTCCACTTGCTCCCCTCCCCAAATTATCTTGATTTGTTTTAACATGATAACTTTGGCTTCTGTGTGAGAATGGGGGATAAGAAGGGCAAAAGTAGGTATAAGGGAACCAGTCAGGAGGCATTGGCCCTGGTCCAGGCAAGCAGTGATGGCGGCTTAGGTTGATGAATTGGACGCAGTAAGACTACTAGGTGCTGCTGCTTCCCAGCATAGGATGGAATCGTAGTACTGTCTCCTACAAAACAGCTGGTTTCAGTGTAAGTTACATAAATAATAGCTAATATTAATTGAGGGTCTCTGTGTGTCAGGGCACCGTAGTAGCACCTAAAATGGATTTTTTCCTTTGATCTTCACAAAAATCCTGTAAGACTTGTTTCTTCACCCAGAAAGAGACCCAAGGCTGTTGACTCAGTGTTCAGCTACCTCATGTGAGAAGAAAGTAAGCCAGGCCACAACGTAGACAACTAAACCAAAGGGCCATGATTTGGCATAGGACAAAGAGCATTCCCTTGAGAACCAGCAATCTAAAATCCAATGCATTTGTGTGCCTGTTTATGTTAGATTTCAAGTAAGATTAAATATCTATATCTTCCATTCTGGACACTACAAAGTATGTTAGAGAATTAGAATAATTGCGAAAATAGGCTTCTTTTTTTTTTTTCATTTTTGCTGGATGAGGGTAGAGAATAAATATTTAATTTCTCTATGAATATACTCCATTGTTGCATATAGTATCTACCTCCATCTATCTACCTATCTATGTATCTATCTATCTCTCTAGTATTTATTTTGCATTTTATGATTACCTCTAAGTTAATAGTTATTGAAAGCTCTCTGTTATATTTTTTAAATTAAGTTTATATCTGTTGTATTAAAAAGATTTAAAAAGCTGTCTGTCCCACAGTAAAGTTTTTAAATCAGTAAATATTGTTTAAGAATGATAAAATTTTAGCAAATAATTATTAGTAGTCCCAATTTATAAATAATCAAAATTGGTTTAAAATCTCATTTGTACTTCAGTATAAGACAATACTTAAAGTCAGCATTTATAAAGTGTCTACTATGTATTGGGTGCTTTATAAAAATGATTCGTTAATCTACCAGAAAATACTATGAAGTATGTAAATTAATCCCATTTTACAGCTGAGGAAACAAAAGCTGAAAGAGGCTAAGTAACGTCCTGGAAGAAGTTATGCAGCTTATAAATAGCATAGCAGAGTGGAGATTTTAACCTGGGTCTGTTCCAAGTCTTGTCCTTATTACATCATTCACGGCAAGCTCAGGAAGTCTACAGAAGTCATAAATGCAGCTTCAATATTACTCCTAAGAAATCAGAGTTTACCTACTCGCCCTAATCTCCAAACCCTGAGCGCTGATTGAGCTGTGAATCTTTCTCAGTCCAGAGTCCAGTTCTCTGTAAGGTTGGAGCAGCCCCCAAACTAGAATTTCTCAATTCTAGATGTGATGTAGAAGAGAATCAGAGCTGGGCAGGGTATCAGCATCAAGGCGGCATGCTGTGGGGCAAGAGAAAACTCCAGGAACAGATGCAGGCATGAAAGAGTGAGAGCTTGGCCCCAGGAATTCACACCTCGTGAGTAGGAGGTGTATGTAGGGCCTTGGGTCTGGGCAGACCTGTGGCAGGTACTGGCTGAGAAGGGCTCTGTTTACAGGTGGCATAAATAGGAGGTTGGGGAGACATTCTGTGTCAGAAGGACACTGAAGTTTCTTTAGATTCCAGGGTCTAGGTGTGGGGATTTTTCCTTCTCCCTCCCAAGATCTCCTCCCGGGAAATAAATATATTTCAGCAAAATGAAAAGTAAATAAATTTGGTACAATTATTTAGAAGTAGGTCTTTCTGCCCCATGTCTTAATAAGATTTTGTTTATGCTACTCTTGTGGCCCTAGATTGTATAGAAAGAGATCATATCTAATTGATTTTTGTACTCTATAATGACCTAGACATAATTGGTGTTCAGTAAGCGTATGATGAAGGGTATTGAATTGATGTCTTGATAAAATCAACATGACAGAATCAGCAATACATTTTCCTAATAGACTGGATTGAAAATGTTTGAAGAAGACAGGATTATAACGGTAGACAGCATTGTCGTGCTGTATTGGGAAGGCTGTATCTTCTGGGTTTTCACCTTAAGCAAAATGTTTCCAACTACTTTTTAAAACTATTAATAACTTTACTACCTTTCTGCTGAAACATGGGTTGCCATTACCTAAGAACAAAGTCCAAATTGCTAACCAAGGCCCACTTGGCTCACCAAGGCCTGATCTCTTAAGTTTTTCATTTTCTTTCTTATTGTGGTATCTGCCCCAACCTGTCAACACACTTCCATGACTTTACTCCTGCTGTTAATGTCCTCTGTTAACACTGATTAAATCCCGAGGTGGGAATGTGGATTCTGCCCAAGCAAACAGTGGCCTCTGGTTTGAGCAATGCGGTAGCCCTGAGTTGAATGAACTTCATCACAGCAACACATACCTTCAAAATTCTTGGTGTGTACTTGTAGTTAGAATGAAACAAAATAAAAATGTGACTGTGGGCCTCACAGAACACTTATCTTTGTGGAGCCAGGGTACTTCAAGTCCTGTGCGTGGCTCTGTAGGTCAAGAAATGTGATTTTTGTCAACTTATCCTCAGGTAATAAGTTTATGGGCCCCGAGTCACAAAAATCAAGCAGAGACGAGCCAATGCTAAGAGAGCCTACTCTGTTTCCTCAGGATTATCTACATGGGAAGCCAGATTATAATCAAAGGGTTATTTAATTAGTGTGAAGTTGGAGCCAGGGATATTCTTAATGATTAGTGTTACTGAGTTGTGAGAGGTTAATTTGTCCAGGTCAAAGAGAATTCACTTAAGGCAGTAACTGTCTGTTGAGCATCCTCCAATGCCCAGCAAGGGGGGTCCCAGCAATGCTGATGGCCTGTTTGTGCAGCCTCTTCCCAGAACAACCCTGGAGACACAATGACAGACACTTCATCTTTGACTCTGCTCTCTGCACTTCCTGCTGCTGCTACACACCTGACTCTCCTGTCCTTGGACCGGCCAGGGTTCAATGTGTGAGGTTAAACCTTGCTAGATGCTATTGCATTCCAGGTATGATGCCTTCATGCGTCATGTATCCTCATCACCCAAAATGAACTTGTCCCCAAATCTCCTTATTCACACTTCACAGTCTCAGATTACAACTATAGTTGGCAATTTTATTTGTTATGTTGATTTACTCTTTTAAAATAGGTTATTCTTTTTAAAAGTTAATTTTTTAAATACATAATACATGCACATAGCATAAAATTCAATAATAGAAAATCTCCACTTTCCTTCCACCTCTGTCATCTTTCTCTCTCCAATTTGTTTATTCCTGCTGCTGGAAACTGGGGAGGGTGCTTAGAAAATACTTTCTGAGTTAGTTTCTTCTCTCACATGTTTTCTCAGCACCCCATGCCTCCCCTATCATCAGTACATGATTTCTTGCTTCCTTGTATGTATCTGTAATAGATTGTCAGCTCCTTGAGAAATGGGGTGTTCTGTTTTGTTTTATTCCCAGCACCTAGCACAGTGAATGTACCTTAGTACATGGTACAGCAGATATTTATTGAATGAATGAATATTATCAGTGACATTCATAAGCATTTATGATAAAATGGAATAAGATATTATACAAAGATCATATTTATTGTAGCAGATGAATATGGGTCAGTGCCCTACCCAAATCCCCCTTTCCTTGCTATTTTGGTGCACACAGGACCAACTCCAAATGCATTTCTTTGCCTGAGGGTCTTCTCTGATCACCCAAGTCCAAAAGGCAAACAAATTAATGAATACCTCCCACCACCACCAGTAGCTCTCAGCCAAAGACTGATGGGAACTGGGGTATAAATAGCAGGGTTTTTTCGCCCTTAGGGTGGTATAATTCTGAGGCAGGTATCCTGCCTTTGTTCCCAGAATTTCAAAGCAAGATTAAGCTCCAGTTATGTATAATGACCACTTGTTTGTGAATGTACTATCTGATACCAGTGTCCTTGAATTGACCTTGCTTTCTCTAAATTGCCAAACTGGGATCATGTGTCCATTTTGAACAAATCAGTATCCCGATCTGACTAGCCAGACTTCGAAAGGCATCAGAGGGGGCATGGATTTCACCAGAATCACGAAGATTGAGGGTGAGAAATGAAAGAAAATTAGAGGCCGTTCCAGAAAGTATTGTGATTAGAGGTGGAGCAGCCAAAGAACAACCATGTTCTATTATAGACAGAGGATTGAGACTTACAGAAAAGAAAAAAAATTTTTTTTTTCATTAAGATTTATAGCTGGTCTGAATTATTTATCAGACCTTCTAAGGAAAATAATATTTCTCTATTTTAAACTTTTGCAGAGAGCCTAAAATGAAAGATTCTTTTTATAAGTAAGATAGATATTTTTCTTTGTGGGGGGAAGAGGGGTATGATAATATCCATACCCAGTGAGGCCATAGGCCAAGCATTTGGCTTTTACAAACATATTGAAATATTATTCACCTCTGTGAATAAACCTGAACAGACAGGAATTTTTTGAAATAATATTTAAGTAGTTTTTATAATGAGAAATATTTTGAGCAACTGGCCATAGAAAGTCTGGGCTGTCAGCAATTCAACACACTTGAAGCTTCTAAAATTAAAAGACCCCAAACTTCTGAGCTTTTCTTAAAGTGTCTCTTGTTTGTTGTCAGTAAATCCCTCAAGCTTAAAGGATTAACCTTCTCACTGAACATTCCTATCCTTTTACCTGCCTCCCTTCCACTGTCCCAGGACCACTAAATTTCTTACCAAGTCAGTGTTTTCAAATATAAGAATAATAATATCTCCCATCTCCAGTTTAGAGTTGAATTAGTTATGGATCTGTCTCTATGGAATGGATGGGTAGCTCAGTCTTACCTCAAGACTGGTTATTTGGTGAGTTTTCTCTTAAATCAGGATGCACAGTAGAGGTCTGTCTTCTGAACACACACACACTGGGTGTCTTTCTCTTGCATGGGGTAAACAAAGTCCATCGACACTATCCCTAAAAAGTTCAGAGAGGGAAAAAGTCACTTGTTCTTTCACTGGTCCAATATTCCTAAAAACAACTCACACTAGATTATAAATGCTGGTGAAGAAATGTTGGTTAGGAAACTGGAGAATTGGTTGGGCGGCACTTTTTCCCTGTCTTTGGAGATCAGCTTCAAGGTGGGGCAAAGGAAATGACTGTATCTTAAAGACTGAGTCTCCTTCCTGGGTCTGGAGGGATCAAGAGGATAAGGGAGAGATGGCCTGAAAGGAGAGTCAAACTATTCCTCCAAACTTGATGTGACATAAAAAACAAAATGGCAGAAACTCCAAAAGTCAAGGAGAATTGATAGAGAACACTTCAGTGAAATATCTTAGAGCACGGAGGACTGTAGTAAGAAAAGAGAGAACATTTCTGTAAAAGCCAATATCTGCAAAAGTTACCTTTTCCTTAGACACCCTGATACAGAAAGCCTGCCCTTCTCCTCCAGTGCTGGCTTGGACTTCTATGTCCTCAGGGTGAATGATGGGGCTCAGTTCAGGCCGGCTTGACTTTAGTTGCATCAACGCAAAGGAGAGCTGCTTTTTAGCAGGAAGAAAAGACTTAGTGTGGCTACTAATCACTGGAATGAAATTCCAGCTTGACATCTGTTCCAGACTCACCTGCAGCTGTTGCTTGCCTACTCAGAGGCAGCTGGTGACATGGCACAGCACAAGATGCGTGAGAGAAGGAGCTAGCAGAACTGAACCTCTCCCTGCCAGCCCCCGACTCCCCAGCTAAGTTACGCTGGGGTCACACGATCGTTCTCTCCACAGCAGTGTTCTCGGCTGGGGTTGCACGGTTAGAATCACCTGGCAGCTTTAAAAATCCTGACGTCCAACCTCTACCCTAGACCTGTAAGACTCTCCAAGAGTGAGACCTAGGTATTAATAGTTTGTAAAGCTCAAGTGGTTACATTGTGCAGTTTAGGCTAAATCCACCCTAGGCTTTTTGCCTCACTGCTGGTGGGAGTAAGAAAGGATGGAAAACGAAGAGATAAAGAATAGTGGCATCTGAAAGAAAAGCATGGGTACAGGGGAAAATTACGGGTTACATTTTTAGAAGACTTAATCACCTTGTAGAAGACATATGCTTTTGGAAAAAACCATCGGAATTAAGAAATATAAAAACCGGGTAACAGTATAGGGGGGAAAAGGCCTCACACTCGGAGACCATACATGCGTTTCAACCCTCTAGACGAACAGTGTGTGTGAAGCTCAAACCCAGCTTCTGTTCTAATACTGACAGTGAGTCGTTCTCAGCACCTTCCCTAGAAAGATCTTTATGTTATCAATTTCTCATCAACCTTCCTTATAAATTATATCAGTTTCCAATTCCGCCCTTTGAAACAATTCAGAATGAATCCCATTCTCTTCTGTTCTAATAGCCCTTTGACCAAAAGACAGTTATCTTCTGCGCCCCCCCCCACATTCCGATTAATGCTAATATATCAACTCAGTAATAAGAAGACTTCCCTCTCTATTATGTTATTTGGTCCCCATTATGTCCCTGCAAAGTAGGCATTAATTTATTATTTCCATTTTACAGATCATAAACGTGAGGTTTGGAGAAGTTAATACTTGACCAAAATCGTACCAATAAGTGCCTTGAACCAGCTTGAACCAGGCCTTCTGACTCTAAACGTTCGCCCTTTTCACCATGCTTGTTATGGACTCTGTACTTGCATTAATGCATCTAAGATGCCATTAGGTTTTTTAAAAGTTTTTTTAAATAGCATCTTTATTGAGATATAATTCACATACCATGAAGTTCGCCCCTTTAAAGTATACAATTCCTTAATTTTTAGTATTCACAGAGTTGTGCAATTATCACAATGATCTAATTTTAGAAGATTTTCATCATGCCAAAAAGAAACCCTGTATCTCCCTGCAGTCACTCTATCACCTCCTCCCTCCAGCTTCTAGAAAAACGAGGCACATGCATCCAATGGACTATTGTTCATCAATAAAAGGAATGAAGTACTGACACAAGCTATGACATAAATGAACCTTGAAAACACAGGCGAAGGAAGCCACACGTGAGACTACATATTATATGATTCCATTTATATAAAATGCCCAGAAGAGGCAAAGCTATTATTGAGCCATTAGCTTTTCAGAAAATTGGGGTAAAATACACACAACATAAAATGTTTCATCTCAGCCATTTTTAAGTATACAGTTCAGTGTTATTAAGTACATTCACACTTTTGTTCAACCTTCACAGCTATCCGTCTCCAGAAGTTTTTCATCATCCCAGACAGGAACTCTGTACTCATTAAACCATAACTCCCACTTCCCCTCCCTTAACCCCTGGCAGCCACACTTCTACTCTCTTGTCTTGACAAAGTTGCCTGCTCTGGGTACCACATATAAGTGGGATCATACAGTATTTGTCCTTTGGCTTCTGGGTTACTTCATCCATGTTGTAGTATGTGTCAGCATTTCTTTTAAGGCTGAATAATATCTCTCTCACACACACACACACACACTACATTGTTATCCATTCATTTGTCAGTGGACACTTGGGTTGCTTCTGCCTTTGGCTACTGTGAATAGTGAACATGAGTGTATAAATTTCTCATGTGAGTCTGAGGTCCTGCTTGCAGTTCTTTCGGGTCTATATCCAAAAGTGGAATTGCTGGGTCATATGATACTTCCACTTTAAATTTTTTCGAGGAACCACCATACTGCTGCCCTTAGCTTTCGCAAGCACTCGCTGCCGCTTCCAGAACACGAATGCTTCAATATCGTTGGCATGGAGCGGGCCAAACCTGCTCAACAGTCATTCAGTTCCAGGCTCACACACAACGAGGTGAGAAATGAGCAATCTACACCCCACCGCTAGCAGTGCTTTCCATAAACGATGAAGTGGATGAAATGTCTCATTTTTAAAAAGTCAGTGACTAAAACTGATTTTGTTCTCTGTGTATTGTCTGTTAACAGAAAAATTTCAAGGATCACTTTATCTTTAATCATCCTGTGAGTCAAACTTTACTCCATGCTGGAGCAGAGCCTGCCCAGGAATGCTCAGAGAAAGGCCCGCTTATGAATAGGTGGTTTCTGCATGTGGCCCAAACACTATGTTACACACTGAATTTTAGTCTGAGAGGATTCAATTTGCATCCCCTAATGGTTTAGTTATAGTCATGCCTCGAGGCATAGGAATAGCCTGGATTTTGTATCACTTTATTTTTCTGACTCATGAGGGAAAAGGGAGATTGAAGCAGTTTCTGATTTGGAAAGGAGGAGAGACGCAATACCCATTTCCTCTTACCCTCAAGTGCTTTCTTTCCCCCCTCCCCTTCCTAAATGTCACTCCCTGGAAAAAAGATAGCCATAGCTTTAAATTCCTCAGTTCCTCACTAACGTTTTCTTTGCAGAAGCGATGGACAGTAAACCACCAGGTGATGCGATCAGTGCCAGCGCCTATGGGAAGGTCAGCTGGTGACATAAATAATCTTCCTGTGTTAGGAGATGCCCCTCAAGGCTGGTCCCTAGGATGGGCTCCATTTTAATAAGTCAGTGAATGTGTTTCCATTAAAAGTCGTCATCTTGTCAATGAAATTCATGCAAAGCCACCTCACAATTAATTTGTCACCCAAATTCCAAGCCAGCAGAACCCAAAATCTTTGGTAATTTTTTTGTTTTAATTTAAAGTTTGCCTTGATTACCTACTTTGTGGAACACTCATTTCCTTGCTAGAGAAATCAGTCTGATCCTTCAGTTATTAGAGGGATGTGTGTGGTTTTGAAAGTGATGTGTTAAGCATACTAGGGAAAATATTTGTTACATTTTCCTTTTAGATGGAGAAAAATAGTTTTTCCCTACTGAAGAAAGACCACCAAGAACTTCCCTCTGCCCATTATTAACTGGCGGGGGGTGGGGGGGTCATTTAATAAACTGATTATTTCAAAGTCCCTATGGGCCCCTGGTGCCACCTCATTTGCCAACATCAGAATGATTCAACCATGAGCCCGCAAAGTCCTGCCTGCTATGGGCAAGAACCCTGCTTTCTCTTCAATGCACTCATGGCCTCCCTTTGTCTGCCCAAGAATCCGGCAGGAATAATCCCATCATGTTCCCTATCCAGTTTACTCCAGTCTCACCCAGATCATGGCTTTTCACCCCAGCATTTATGTCCATAAGGTTCTGCTAATCCCATAATAATCTGACCCAATTTTCCATCCCTCTGCCACTACAGTTCCTTCCCTCCCCCTCCACCACGGACACTGTGCTCAAGCCTCCCTGGCCTTGTTACCATCACCCCCAACACCCATCCACACACTTGCCTCAGGGGCTTTGTCCTTGCAGTTTCTTCCGCCTAGAACATTTTCTCCACAAATATTCACTTGGTTCCCTTCCTCACTTCTTTTACGTCTCTAACCAAATGTCACTTCCTCTGAGAGGTTGTCCCTGGTCATCAGTCTGAAATAGCACATCCACACCAGGGCTATCTTTTCCTTTATCTGCCGTTTTCTTTCTCATGGCACTCATCACCTGGTGCATGCATTCGGTGCTGTCTTTATTCATTTACTGCTATTTCCTCCCACTAGGACAGAAGTTCTACTTCCCTGTAACATTTTACTCATAAAAGCAATGACTTTCTAGCATCATCACTTTATATTCTATTATCATCACTTTCTGTGATCATCATATTCCCACTCCATATACTCAATACACATCTGTGATTGACACAAATAGTCTAAATGCTGCAAATATAAGAAATGCTTTTACTTCCTTCCTTTAATGAGATTTTCTCCAGAAATACTGACCGACTATGATAAGCAGTATCAGTGTTAACATTTCAAAAAAATTTTACATCAACATCTAGCAAATATGTATTGAATACCTACTAGATGATGAGATATTACATTAAACAAAATGGAAACATATTCTATTCTACCTTAATGGAGCTTCTAGAAGGGGAGATTGAATAAATAAGACAAATAAGTAAAAAATAAAGCATGTAAGGTAATGTTAAGTGCTAAAAAGGAAAAATGAATTTCGGAGCTACAAATATCAGGAATTAAGAAAGCTAAAATTTTAAAGAGGGTGACTAGGGAATGCCTCAAAGAGGAGGTGATCTTTGAAGCATGTGAGGGAGCTAGCAAAGTGGGAAAGCATACGCAAAGACCTTGAGAGTATAAATTGATGTTCGGGGACCAAAAAGGAGGCCAGTGTAGCTGGTGCAGAGAGAATAAGGGAAAGAGTAGAAGGTGACAAAGTTTAGGGAGGAGAAGGGGCCAGATTATGCATAGCCTTGAAGGCAAACCTTGAAAACAAAGCCTTTGGCAGGATTTGAGCAGATGGATATATATTTCCTGCCTTAAGTTCTGTAAGATAACTCTGGCCCCTGCCTGAGAATAGACTGCAGAGATAAGAGGTGAACAGAAAAGGCTTTTCTAGTCCAGGCGAGACATGAATGGTTTGAGCCAGAAAAATGGTAACATAGCTGGTGAGAATTAAGCAGAGATTCAACTCTGAGTTTGTAAAATGCAGCTTTTTAGCCCACCCCAATTCATCAGGTCTGGGTAAGATCCAGGAACTTTTAACAAATTCTGTAGATGACCTTGTCCACTGTGATAAACACGGCTCTGACTTGCTTGCACGCTGGACCTGTTGACAGGCACAGCTCGTGAGAGTTAGGGATGCCCTTGCCATCGCTGCCGAAGACAAGCCTTTGGGAGCAATGAATTGCTTAAGCATCAGAGAGAAAAAAATTGATAACAAAATGCCAAAGATCTCCATTCTTCTACAATGTCCTCCATTATTGTAGAATGAATCACCCTTAAGGATGAAGTAGATCAGGGTTCATTCTCTACCTAACAGATGGGGAAAAGTGGTCTTTTCTTGTAATTCTTAAGAGAAGAAATAGAAATTCTCTTTAGAAAACTTCCCTAGGTGTAGCTCATAAACTCTAGTGTTTGAATCCTTTACAAATTTTGAAATAATAACCTGGCCTTCAAATGCCTACCAAGATGATGTGTCCAAGAAAAGATTAGAAAATATTTTTTCCTAGGGCTAGTATTATGAACTTTTGACCATATTTGCCCACATCATTTTGAGATAATCATAAGATATTTTTAAACTGCAAATAAATACCAAGCAGATTAATTTTATGTGACAGTTGTAGACATTTTTCTTAATATGGCTGAATTTTATTATAAGAGAGTTTTGGGGGATTGGGTCTTTTATTTTTTGCCCTAGAGGATTGTTTAATCAAGGTATAACTGTACTAGCATTAAAGAAGAGTTTCAAGCATTTATCTTTACTCCTAACAACCAGTTAACAACCCTTAACTATTCAACTCAACCAATTACATTAACCCCGTGAAATAAAATGTACAATCGCGATGATATCTGAAATCATTTTTATTCATGGTTAGAGACTCTGAAGGTTCTTTTGACAAGCCCTTAAAAATCTTGTGGGTGATGTTGAAAACTTCAGTGTACAAGTGCGGATTCAAATTTGGGGGCGGGGGGGTGGGAAGCCTCCTGATTTGATAAGAGTCATTTCTTCATAGAGAACATGAGAATCGCAAACCCCCAAGCGATACAAAGACTGCTAGAGTTGTCACATGCTCATTACCAAAAATCTCTAATGCTGAGCAACGGAGGAATATGAATATGCAAAGCTCATAGACTCTGATCAGCATCTGCCCCTTTCAGCCCGTCCTCCTGCAAAGGAAGTGTCTGTGCCTCTGGCTGTCCAAGCTCTGTGTTCTGAATCCCCAAAGCAAGCAGAGAAGAAGAGTGAGGTGAGGGGGCTGGGGTTTTTTTGTTTGTTTTATAGCAAAACCTGAAGTTGCCTTTTACAGAGCATGTGTTTACAGATAAATACCAGAATTGAACCAGTGACTTCTCATACATTTCCCTGCCAGGGTTAGTGCACATGGTTGTCCCAGAGGTGAAATAGGAGGAACCCCAGGGGCGCGGCATCCTGAATTGTCTTCAGGGCTCTGTAAGTTCTTGCCATTTCATCAATTTCTCTGTTTTGGATTTTTTTTCATCAAAAAAATTTAAAAGCCAAAGCATCACCATTTGCACTTTATCTGTTTCCAAACTTGTCTTTACTGCTCAAGATTCTTTAAAAGTCCTGTCCTTTCTAAGAAGTAGCACTTGTTTATCCATTCTAAGAAACATTGATTTTGTATAAAGAACTCTCAAAAAGAGATATCTAAATCTACCAGCATCCTTTACATTTTAGCTGCTGGTGCATACACTACCTTGCCTCCCTTCCTCACTCTGTGCTGAACAGCAACCAAACTATCTTGGGCCAACATTACCACCTACTGGTCACGGCGGTGCACTGTACAATGAAATCCCTTTAGCATATGCATGCACAAGCCATATTTTCCCATTTTCTCCAGACTCAAAACTCAGTAAATTGTTTGACAATTTCTCTTCATTTGCAAATTACATATACCCTTGCTATCTCAGTCACCAAAAGAAGCCCCAATACCATTCATCATTTTAAATTGCATCCCCATACAACTCCGCTCATCCCTGTATGTTATCCAATTCCATATTCTTCCCCAAATAAAACCCTTTTACGACACCGTCTACAACTCATTGCCATCAGCAAAATTTCCTATATCCTCAAAGTCTTTTCTACATTAACTCCAGCTCTTTACTCTAGATGAAGCCTGCTCTTCCTGCAGCTGTGAGTACTCACTGCCCATTCCGCATGGTCCCCTTTCCTCCCTAAAAATTGTTGCTTCCTTTGAAGCTCAGCCTTTAGTAATCTACCTCTCCACGTGTCAGTCATTACAGACTGCATAGTTGCCTCTCATCATTCTTTGAAGATTCTCATGTTCATTCTGTCACTCTCTCCAACAGAACTCTTCTCATAATTTTTGGTGTTTTCATTATCATTGAAAAGATCTTTGCAATAATTCCACCTCTTGGACTCGGGACATTGGCTTCTCCCATGACCTTGTCCTCCACATCACTCCAGCTACTTGCTCTTAGAGTCGTGCCTCAGACATCATCACTTCCAGTAACTGTACCCCCTTCATAATGTCAGTTTCAGATGTGACACACTCCCACCACTATATCCTCTCTCCATCTTACATTACTTAATCATTTTCAGCCCCAAGATATACATCTATTAAACTTAGTACCTGTCCCTCACCTCCCCATGTCCTAATTTACCTCTTTCCTCAATTAAGACTCAATGGTTCGGCATGAGAATCACCACCATGCACACATCCCAATGCCTTTGTTCTCCTCTCCCGTCACATTACCTTGGATCAATCCAAACTTCCACCTGCTCCTTTTGGTCCCTGAACTGCTGAAGATGGCCGAAAGAAAACACACACATAGGCTGACAGATTTTACTTCAACCTCTGACTATTCATCTCAAGTGGGCTCTTACTGTTGCCAGAGAATTCTATTGTCTTTGACTAGTCACTTCCCTCTCTTACTCTCCTAGACGGCTGTTTTGCCTCTCCCTCCTCAAAACTACAGCACTTCATTCTTTATTCTCACACTTTTAATGGCCTTGCTCTTCATTTTAACAGAAAATAGAGGCAATTAGAAGGAACTTCTATATGTTCCTACACGTTTTCCTCTCTCTACATCCCCATGTGCCTTCCCTTTTCTTAACATTCAATCATCTCTGCTCCTGTGTAAGGACAACCCTTCCACGTGCAAAGTGGATGTCCTCTTCCACTCAAGATCATCCCTCTTGAAGCTGCTTTGCCCCACAGTGTTCCCTGACAGGGTAAGAAAGGGCGTTGGATGTTCCCACAAGGCCATCATTTCTTCCTTAATTAACTATTAAAATGCATCGGAACCCAACCCCACCTTTTCACCTCCTCCCTTGGAATCATCCCCCCTTGGGCAAACATGTCACAGATCCCCTCTGTTATTCCTCCAAAGCTTGAGGCCTCTTGGCCACACCCACTCCCATCAGGGGGTTCCCCCTTCAGGCCCAGGGAAGCACAGCATGGGTACTCTTTGCTGGAATAAAGGTCAGGATTTCTGCTGTCCAGTAATTTCTGTTTCACTGAAGCCTTTAAAAATCATGCATATTCCACCCTGCCTATTTCACTGGTAAAAGCACTTGCTGGACCCCAGACACACTTATGTTTTCATTTCAGCCTCTGAGTTTTAAATTGTTTTCACTGGAAAATGAGTTCCAAAGCAGCTAGTTAATGAACGAACCTTTAAAAAGCAATTCAGGTATAAATTATGAATACTGCTTCTCCTCAGACAGGACCAAATTTGACAAAAGAATGTTCTGGTCAGGCTGAGTCACTACAGATGAAGAAGAAGGGAGCTGAGTACTGTCTGGATGTGATCAGTGTGGGCAGCCCGCCCCTGCCCTTCCTCCAGATAACCAGGATTTCTGACACACATGGGTTTTTTTTTTTCCTCCTTCATAGGCGTGATTCAGTGTTGGAGACAAAGACATTTTGTAGGATTAGCCAGATAATACTCAAGAGTGGATCATGAAGAGAACTATACAAGAATGTCACTCCAAAACAGACCCTAAAAAAAAGAAAAAGGATTTGATGCTAAGCCCTAAATAAGGAAAGTGGCCCAGCTGTGAAATATCCTGGCGATAATATTTCACTTGATGTTGGCTCTGGCTCCCGAGCTCTGCTGTAAGACTGTCTACTTCTGAGCAGAGTCCTAAGATGCAAACAGAAAAGTCACACTATAAAGCTAACAGGAAATTGTATCTTCTCCGAGGTCAAATTTGCTGAAACTTTTGAATAAGGCACAAAAGGGCAAGAGGACCAAAGACCCTGGTGAAATCAGGACCCTGTCCCCTGAAGCCAATGACTGAGTGGGAAAATAATTTCATATCCTCATGCCTGGATTTTAAGTGCAGAAAGCAATATAGTGTGGCAAAAATATGGGGCATAAATTTAATAAAATGAGTTTTATGAGATGGAACACTGCAGAGCTTTCCTAATTAAACTTTATCCTCACGTTAGGCCAATTTTCTCTTTTTTGGACCAACCTGTCTTTTATTTCTTAACTTCCTGTCATTCTTCTTATTGATAAAGCAATTATTTTTACTAAAACCAGTGGACAGACCTCATAAAATGACATTGTTTTGCACCACACTGCATCATTGAAAGATATAACAAATAAGTACATACTTTGGAGGGGAAATAAATCACCCAAGTATTACTCATCATAGTAGATTGTGCTCATGATTATAATTTTAAACTAGGTTTTTTGCATGCGGATTGAGAAAATATACTTTTTAACATGGGAAAACAATGTTTACTTTTAGAGACATTATATCAAATAGATTTTAGACTAAAATATTAACTCATAGAGCCAAAGGAAGATGTCCCCCAGAGGTTCTTAAATATATTCTCATTTGTCAGAAACTACGTAAACCTGCTAAAACTATTTTACGCAAAGGCAACTCAAAGTGACTTGCTAGCACCCACAGTTAAAATTGTACCTGTGTCTCTGCAGTAAAAATAAACTTTTGATACAAGTCACTACAAACTTCTACTATAAGAAAATGTATATCAAATTTCCTCATTGAACAGCCTTTTTGGCTACTGAAAAGTCAACCAGTAGTCTACAGAGCACTATCTATTGGTAAAATACCAGTACCAAATAGAATTTCATAAATTAAGGCAAAATCCATATGAATCTTGGTGACGAACTTTTACAAATCACTTGCTTTATTCTATTGCATTAATTTTTGACTAAGATAAGTAGATCATTTAGGAGAGAGTTAATAACGAGCTCTAGTCCCTTCAAAAATAGTCATAGTGTCATTTGTGGAAAGGGAATAGAACAGACAGCACTATTAGGTACAGTTTTGCTGTTTCTTTAAGATAAAAGACCCTAAGCTATGAGAATAGTGATATACGAAATTCTTTAAAGTCAAAATTTCTCAAGATATCAGAGTGTTCTACCTGCTGGGAGTCTATAAAGAAACACCCAGTGGTGCTGGCAGTAGCCTCAGACTATTATCTTTGAAAAAATGAGAATGATTCTGATCTATGGACCACCAGGTGCCATGTCAGATGCAATCGTTATTAGGAGAAGCTGCTTGTCCAAGATGGATTCATGAAGCAGTCACCATAAGATTAATTTACTTTTGTTATTTGATTGTTTTTCGAGAGAAAAACAAAAATGCTTCCAGGGGTTTTGGCATCATGAAGAGGGTGGAGAGCCATTCAGGGAGAAAGTGGGGGTAAATCTAGGAGGTACGTAGAAGGGAAGAACATAGAAAGGGACTCTATTCATGACTATTATAGTTTTTCTCTCTGCGATAAAAATTTTTAAATTTAAATATAGGTAGGTTATTTGCTTTGGGCTATGTTAAATAGAACCTGAATAAAATGATGCCAAGTGTTGATTCAATCAGTGTTTTTTAGCATCACAGTATAGGCTTTCTTAATTTCTGAAAGAATAGAAAAAGCTATCCAGTGTTCAGGAATATTTTACTTACTATTTTAATAAACCTTTGTTTGTGCCTAGAGGTGCCATTAAATTACCAGCCAGACATTAATATACAGCTCACTGGGGACTGGTGTATACGTAATCATTACTGCCGGGCGTTTTACTCAGGGCTCAGTCACTACTTTGTTTATACACAACTACTGGACAGAAGATTTTAACAAATGTTAGTGTTTTGTTTATATCCTGCGATTGTTTTTCTAACATACTTGGAGAGGAATAGCTATTTATGATGTGGATCAAATAACCACAATAGCAGGCTTTTAAAAATATTTAAGCCATCTTTAGATATTTCTTTCCTGTGATTACAGTAGAGGATAATTATTTTTTTATTTGAAAAGGTGGCTGAACATACGGTGGTTGATGCTAGAAAACAGGTTTTGCCCTTTTTTAGTCTGTAGTTCACAGTTTGACACAAAAAATAAAAGGTTAAGAGACTAGTACCTGGGAGATCACCTGAGAGACAGCAATTTCCGCCTGGGCAGATGTAGGCCAATTATTATGTATTTCAGAAAATCAGAACATTGCTGTGAAACTGAAGCCTTCATATGTTTGTACATTAATTATAACAATTAAATGATAAGTAATTCATTGTGTATCAGTACAATGGGTTAATTTGATGGGTGATTTTGATTTTTTTTCCCACACTTAAAAAATAAAAACACAACCGAGAAGCTGAGACTTACAGCTCTAAATTGTTTTTTAAGTTCATAATGCAAATCAGAGCATAGAAATTCTACTCGATGATTTAAAATGCAGTTTTCATACTGCTTTCAGGTGCTGGAAGCAAATATCGTAGCAGCAGGATAAAAATCAAAAAGCAATGCTGGCAAAATGGGGCTGTTTTCCTTAGCTAAATGGAATGCAGAGAGCATTCTTCGAGGACTGGTGGAACTGACTAAATTCCCACTGTGGCTCTCAGAGCTGCTGGCTATAATTCTAACTATGTGGCTGCCTGGCAGAGCTTTGAAAGTGTGCTTATTGAAAGCCTGTTTCACTTTGAGAACGCAGGTGACGAGATCAATGAGCCAGGTAAAACCTGAGTAATAACTAAATTTTTTTTTAGCATCACTAATAATGGAATAAGTCTATAGTAATTATCCCAATTACGTGCATGTATAAACACTAAGAACAAATATTGGATAAAACACAAAGAAAAATGTACACCGTTAACATCTTTTGAGAATGCAACTCTGGACATATCTATTAAGATTATAAACACACACACCCCCTCTCCTAGCAAGTCCATAAAAATAAAACTCCCAGCACATAAAGGTGCATATGCAAGGATCTTTACTGTAGCTTTGTTCATAGCGGAAAAAAAAAATAGACACAAAGAGAATGCTCATGACTAGGGATACAGATAAGTAAATTGTAGTTTACACAGATACACACACACAGATTTATATGTATAAGTCTGAAGATATGTATTAAAGGGTAGTTACCAAAGTATTAATAATGGATTTCTCAGGTGATTTTTAGTTTCTTCCTTAAATTTTTTTTTTGTTCTGGATGACTACAATATAGCATATCTGATTTGTTTAATGAAATAAAAAAATGTAAAAAATTATTGATAAAACAGCTATTTCAATGTTACAAAAAATATAATGAAAAACTTTTTAAAGCTGTAAATTCAGAATATATAAATAGGGTTTTTAAGGATCAATATTATGCTTTCAAATATAAGGTTTAGTATATGCTCTAATCAGCTAGTGAAAAATTTTTAAAATTTGGCAGATTTTTAAAAAATTGATGAAAACATTTATATTATGTTGATATGTTATGGCCTAAATACAAAAAGTGGACTGTTAGCAGACCCTAATCCTGTTCAAGAGCCCTTAACATTGACTAGCATATCTGTCAAAATTGGACATTCAGGCTTTGACGTGTTGAGTTTTGATATAGAAAATCAGAATGTACAGTAGATCTCCTCAAAGAGTGGAAGCCAATAAACCCCCAAAGCCACCTTGAGATGTGTCTCTATCACAACCCTGTGGACTCATCTTGGATTTGAATACGATGAAATGCACATCTTGGTTGCCATCTATGGAAATAACAATAATGTCTACTGTAGGGGAGGAGAAATATCCTTTCCTTTACCTCTGAATGTTCTCAGCTGGGGTCTCTGTAACAAAAGACAGAGGAAAGAGAAAAGCACAAATTTATGGAATGTAAGTTTTATGTGACACAGGAGCTTGATCAGGAAACGAGACCCAAAGAAGCATTAAATCCAAGTGTTTTTATGCTAGATTGGATGAAGAGAAGAGTCGTAGAAAAATGTGGTTAGACAAAAAAGAAAGGGTTGAGCTAAGTGCCCGCTCTTTGAGATTGCTCTTGGTGTCCTTTCCATATGAGAGAGATGCACTTCTCATCTGAGGGTTTTAGGAGCTTCAGGAAAGGTCAGAAAGTTCTTCCTGCACCAGTCATTCCTCACATTCTTTCAGCCTGAAATACTCAACATGCCACGGTGCAATTTTGGGGGCTAGTTTGTCCTGGACCCCATCACTACCATTTGCTGATCATTGGGAGTGAGCCAGGCATTGATGTAAGTGCTTTCTACCCATCATCTCAAGTTTCTACAACAGGCAGGTCATATTTTCTTTGCATGGCTTGCTCTCTCACTTCAGTTAGATCTCAATGACAGCTCTTCTGAGCAACCTTCCCAAGTTAGCAGCCTAAATTAGAATAACTACCCCTGGATGGTTAAAATAGGAGCCTTGTTGGCAGGCTCTGTAATAGTTCCACATTTTACTACTGACCTCAGTAGCTGCAGGCAGAACAGCAGAATTAATTTCAACAGCATGTATCAGGGAGCCTTTTCAACTTTGAGGACATCCTGTTATCATATAGCAAATGACAGAAAGTGAGAGAAAATGTTGTCAGTCTTCTTTTTGCATCTGTCAAGGTCCCATGAAATGAAAAAGAATAATGCAGGAAGCAGAGATGCAGGCAAGTGGAGACCTGGACTTGGTAAATACTTGACCTCATGTCTGGTCACACTTGCCCACCTAAGGTAAGGGGACAGAAATGAAAAACAATCATGGAAATGGGAGAAAGAATCTGAGGATTGAATGTGGAGAGTGAGGGGGAGGCCTGGATGACTTCCCAGTTTGTGATGTGGGGTGACTGGGGAAGCAGTGTTGTTGAAAATGCTTAGCTTGGCATTTCTCAGAATGAAGCTTTCATTAGGAAATGAAAGCAAATAAAAGCAAGAGCAAAAAAAGAACAGAAACATGTAATTTTACACAATGTGAGCTTCTAATTTAACATTAAGCTCTAGCCATTAATTGAATGGTTTATTGGCCACAAACTTTATCTCAGTTCTGTTTATACATAGAAAAAGTATAAATGTCTATTCATTTTTTCAACCTTTTGATATAAGGCTAAGTCCTTTACTCTGAATTTGCATCATCTTTCTTGAATAACCATAACCATAAGCATCATCTACGATTGTCAATTTCCATTTCTTTAAGGTGTGAGAAGAACTGTGAAACAATCTCAGTGTAGAATTCTAGTTGTTTGGTTTTTTTTTTTAATCAGTTTTTCCCAATATTTTGCTGGTGTATCATCCACATATGTATGACAGCAATTTTAAAGCGGTGCTTCCAAGCATTCTAGTTCGTCTTCATGAAAAAAATAAACCTCTTTCTTTTGTATTCATATTTCATTAGTTTAGCTAACATAAAATTAAATAATATAATTCAAATAACAAGTACAAAAGACATAAGCTGGTTTGGGAACAAATGCAACTGATTCTTCCTAAGAGAATTCCCGCAGTATTCTTTAGTAGCACCACATTAGCATATGAGAATAACTCCTGAGCAGCTCTTAACTAGAGTGTAGGAATTAGAAAGGTCTGGGTTGAATCCAGACTTTGTAGTTTACAGCTGTGTAAGTGGTTTACTGAGTAAGTTTACATAACCGAGCCTCAGCTTCTTGGAAGGCAGCACAGTAATCATAACTCTCAAAATTCAGTGTTAAATGAATTGCACATGAGAGCTCATCTAAAGGAGCTCCTGCTACACTGTAGATGCTCAATAAATATTCATTTACTTCCTCCTTGGTGAAACAGAAATATACATTTCTATTGTCATTACCCCTCCCGATTCTTCATGTCAATATTATGTATAGTTATCAAAAGGTCTGCAGAATAAATAATCAGATCAAACTGACTTAATCCCAGAAGTAAAGATTCTAAAAGGTTGAAAGTGCGATGGAATAAAAATCAGTCTCTGAACTGGAACACAGGTATTTCAAAAGCAAGTGACAGGATCATCCTGTCATGCCATGGGCTCACAAACCAGTTTGCTCCATGCCTCCTCCCTCCACTCCCTCTCTACAGCGGTAATAACCAGTATCTGGGGAACTAGAGAAAAAAAGAGGGCAGAGAGGATGAGTCTTGATCACTTATTTCATAGCCGACTCTTCCTGTACCGCATTCTTCTGCCTTCAGGAAGGTGTTATTTTCTTGGGATGATAGAATTATGTCCCCCAACCCTTTGTCAGAGCCTAAATATTCACACATGACCCAAAGAGGTCTATTCTTGGGTCCCGTGTGATTTCTATTCTGGTCCTCTGGAAACCCTCTGTTTTGGGCCTTTGTATGCTTTCATTTGATGATGATGGGGGAGGGTAATGTGGGCTATTTTCCCTCCCAGAGATGTTATAAGGATAAATGAAATGATATTCATACAGCACTTTAGGATGTTCTTATAAAATGCACCTTTGTAAATATGAAGTATTCTAAAAGGCCAGTGCCTGCAACTTCTATTTAAAATAAAAATTGCTGACAACAATTTCAACCCTAGAAAGTAAACACATCAGCTTGAAATTGAAGTGCACTTTGCCACGTAGCAGCGGGCTGATGGCATATCTGGGTCCTTACTGCAAATAAGGCGAAATGTTAGCATGGACCGCTGTGTGCCGTTCATCCCGCTCTGCTATTTGGCATCTACAGCCAGTGGCTGGGCCCTGTGTTCTTTGTGATTAGGGAATATCTGAAAGTGTGGCTTGGTCTTAGAACCTTCAAGGGCATTGCAATCTATCTCAAGAAAGCTGAGAGGCATCATGTGCATATTGATCTGCTGTGGGATCCAAGCTTGCTCTTGGGATTAGTCCCTCAGGACCCATTAAAGCCATCTTGTTGGGATTGCTCTGAAACCAGATCTAAGGGACTCTCTGGAAAACCTTCAACCTGGTGCTGGCTGGGACTCTCATCCCTCCCGAGGCTGTGGTCTGGAAATGGGGTGATGCTTCTGGAACATGTCTGTAGCTATGTGCATGCAAACCCTATACATTATCTGCATAGAGCATGCCAGGGGATGTCCTAACATCAGCACAGGGCACTAATGTGTTTTATACTCTATCTATCAAGCAAAAGACAGCCTGTGACTGCCAGCGATCACATACAGAGAGGGCGATGATGACTGGCAGGGGTGCAGCCTCTGTGAGTTGACAGAGGGCCAAGCCAACAAGTGCAATAGGGAGAACTAGGAAGAAAACGAGTCTTGGGGATTGCAACCCTGGTAGACATCCCAGGCAACTATGCAAGTAAGAGCTGGCTGTGCAGTAGCATAGACTAAAGCATCACAGACTCAGCAATGGAAGCATAGGAATTTCAGTAAGAGGCAGAGGTCGATGATGTCAACCACTGAAACAAGGCAGCTTGTGAGGCAGCCACAGCCATGGCAGCTGCTGTGCACTTGCTCTCTTATAAACCTCGTTCTTTGCTCTCCACTATGGGATTGTTTGCTTTCCTGATCTAACCATGAAACGTGGTATCTGTTTAAAAGTTCACAGAAGAAAAATACAGTCTAAAGATAACTAGTGACTTCACTACTGGCAGCTGATACTATACAAATACACTAGACAATATCTCAAAATTAATGTGCTTGTTTTAAAGATTTCAGACTTCCAGTTTGGAGATTTTGATAGTCTTTCTGGACCTGTCCTTAACTTCAGAGAAGGTGTTAACATTTTGGTGCTTCTACGTCTTTGTTTTTAAAATGAAGAAAACTGTATAATATTTTCCCTGCACAAGGGTTCTAGAAAGGTATTAGATGTCTTGCCATCATTGTACGTTTTGTATTAGAAAGTCTGAGACTTTCATCCTATTCTGATCCTAATTCCATCCCACAAATATTAATGTTTAGAATCACTGTTGACTTTTTCTACTCTTTAAGAACAGGAATAAATTAACATTTATTGACCATTAATGCTATCACTGGTACTTTATCTATATTTAACCCTCATGACAATCTTATGGAGTAGGTATATTAATCACCCGACACGTTTTACTAGGGAGTGGAAAGGTCAGTCGCCTCTCAGCGAGCAAGCATGAGATTTTTATGAAATTCTTTAACAACAAAATCATGTCTTTCCTGTGATTTTTGGGAATTCAAGTTTGCCAGATTTTAACCCTGCCCCTTGACTATTCTGTTCTGTCAGGGAAGAAACAGACCTATAACTGGAGTTAGGTAATTCACTCAAATGGCGGATGTGGAGTTTGAAGGCTTTAGGTTTTCACTCTCTTGCATTCTTAAGTGTTGTAAAGGAAGGCATTTCAAATGGGTTTTAGAAGTGTTTTCATCTGTAATCACCACTTAGCCACCAACATAAATCTTGAGGTAGATGACTGAAATGATCATGAGAAAGTCATAAAGCAAGAAGATGGAATCATTTAAAACATGTTTATTCTCTCCCTCTTTATTGTGTTTAGAGTGTCTGGTTTTAGGAAATTCAACAAGTGGGAATTATACTATGACAAGTGATAGATTCCAGCTGTTTGCAAAGTGAGGAGGCATATGAGTTAAAGAAAAAGAGAAAAAAATGGACTATTCACAAAGTGCTATTTTTTACTTCCTTTCCCTACATTCTTCTAGAAAGCAATACAAAAACGAGATTGATCTTATTCTGTGTTTAGTTATTTCTTAAAGTCTCAAGGTTTATATTTTGCTTTCTTGGGTTAGGCAGTGGGTGGATTTAGGCAGGTTTCCTATTACATATGCCTCAAATATAAGGACCCACGTTGTGAAGTGATCAAAATGCTTGGCAGATATCCTAAGCTCTTTATGAAGTGAAGACATGACATGTAACCAGGGGAAATGAAGATCTTATTCTTTGAAAAAATCCCAGGCTGCTTACGAGTCCAGAGGAGCAAAGAACCAGAAACAGCTTTTTAGAAAGATATTTCAGTTTAAAACATAGCAGATGACAAATCCAGTCTTAGAGTCCTCTGGGGATCTGTCTATCAAATGCTGATATATCACAGACACATTTATTTTGTAAGTAATGTTAATGATATTCTCAGAGCTCTGTGTTTATTGTTTAACACCGCTATCATTTATTGATGACTAATGGCCAATAAACAGAGCCCCTTGCCTTTACTCTGGCTTCTAGTCAGTATTTATGGATTATGCCCATTAGTCTCTTTTGAAAGCCATTGGGACAATGCAGCTGGTACCCAGAAGAAGAGATGCAAAAGAACATTATCTGCCACTCGTGAAAAGACAAAGAAGTGAACTTGTGAGGAAGATGTGCTGTTGCGACCTCAAAGAAGCATGTTATACCTAATTAATATTCCAAGCATTTGACAGGATGCAGTATGGCTCACCTTTTTATTCTAGCTTGTATCTCTCACAGACTCAATACTCTCTCTGTGTGGTTCCGAAAGAGATTATGGGAATAAAGCGATCGAGATAACTTCAAGGAAAATAAATGTGTAGGCATTTAAGAATGTAAAAATAAAGGAATGATAAAAATTTAATTACTAGAAATAGACAGTAAAAAGAAGATGGCATAGAATTCAGAGAAAAATATACCAAAAAATACAATAATTAAAACCCTTGAAATTTTTGTCTGTCACACAGGAAAGGAGGAATCTAGCAGAGTTTTCTCCTTTTCTAATCTTAACCTGAAGATATATTTGGGTTACCAGAGTACTGTTACACTGATTTTGGAGCTAGCACATATGCACTTAAGAATTGACTTTACCTTTCAAATGAACTCCTAAAGGCTTATCTTCCAATTGTTTAAGAAAACTCTAAATTCCTAAAGGTTCAGCACTTTCTTTCCCAAAACTGAGGTGTGCATCTAATTATCTCCACCACTGAAACTGCCTTTCTGGGAGGGTAAGTCCCAGTGCAGTGTACACGGGAGAAAGGACACTGTGATTAGGACCCAGGACTGCTTGTCCCAGCTCTGTCACTGTGCAGCGTGCGGTGTGCAGAAGGGGCACAATTGGTTCTGGTTGGTATAATGGGCATGTGGGACTAGAATTATATTAAAGTTCAGCTTCAGTGTTAAATTTCTAAAATTCCAAATAGAATCGGTTATCTAATAATTTTTATTTTAAACTCATGTCAGAAACATGTAACTTTCAAATGGAAATGAATGAGTTACCAGAAAAGTCCGTTTGCCTTTTCTGATTACTCTTCCTACCTTAGTATACCTTCTTACACTGCCTTCCTCTATTCTATCTTAAATTGTCCTAATTCTCCTTACCTTTTATTTCATTCAGTCATATAGCTCCCTGCTGAATATTTTTTTTATATTTGTGTCTTTGATCTTTTGTTGGTTTTATTTCCTCTGCATTTTCCCTACATACCAGAAAGAAACAAAAATTATGTCACGACAACCTCTGGCCACCTAAGGACATAATTTTCTAGACATAGGTATTACGTTCCATGGATACACTTTTTTTTGGCTCCAGGTTTTTATAGTACATTTTCAGGAAAGTGTTGCTTGTTTGGAGTTGAGGCAGGCAAACTTGCCGGTGGGATTTAATGGTACATTTCACTCATGTCCTAGCAAAGTAGGCAAGCCGCACCCAGGAGAAGACACATCCATGGGGTAATCTTAGGGCAGGAAGAACTTAAAAGTCAAAGAGGAAGCTTAAGAACCTTAACTTTTTCTCATCCAAGGCTGTATTGTGTAGATAGAGAGGGAGTAGCAAAATATTTTCACAAAGGCAAACCTCTGTAAAGGCCAGAAAATATTTTTGGCTTTGCTGGTTGATACAACTATCACACATATGTACTGTCAGCACTAGTCAACTCTACTGGTATAGTAAAAACAGTCATAAACAGCACTAAGCCAATGGGCATAGCTGTGCCTAGGTTTCAATAAAACTTTATTTGCAAAAACAATTTGTTTTTATGTACAAAAACAAGGGCTTAGTTTGCCCACCCTGGTACAGGGTAGATACTAGGCTAGTAGTTTGAAGATGTGAATTTAAGAGCTCTGCTTTGATAAACTGTATACATTAGTAAATGTCAATGGTCCAGTCATTCCACTTTTTTCCTTTTTAGGGAAACACAATTGCAACAGTGCTTGAAGTAGAAAATGAAAGTGATATTTTTCTTGAAAGTGCTTCAGGACTCAGGGCTACTTAGAGTTCATGAGACAGCCTTGGCATCGGTGTTAGGAGACCCAGTGTAGTCAAAAAAATATATATATAGATGCCCGGCTCTAATGTGTCTTCAATTACAGCTCCTGTCTGCCAGGTTAGAGTACTTGTTTCTTCAAATAAGCACAAACTGAATTTACCAAGAAAGGTAGGTCAAACTCCAGAAAACTTCATTTTCTACTTAATGGTTCACCTCATTGCTGACGCTGCCAAGGGAGGAAGGTGAGTGAGGCAGCATCAGCCATGACTGCCAGGCAGTGGTGGAGCCTTTGGAGTCCACCAAAGCCAGCGAGTTTTGAAGATGTTTGAAAGTTGTGCGACAAATATTTTCCAAAAACTTGTCGTAGAGGATAGCTGTGAAAAAAAAAAACAACACTAGGATGACAATTGCATGTAACTAACTGTGGCTGTTCAGATGAACATTCAGGTTCTTAGTCGTGATGCTTAGAAATTCTTCATGGTCTCAAGTTTGGCATGTAAAATTTTGGAAGGAAAAATGAAGAATTGTTCAAGAGACAGCTGAGTAGAAGCAAATGATGAAAATATTTTATTTGACCTTGATAACCTCACAATAAATCATGTAAAAAAAGAATCACCAATGATTCATCTACTCTGTGTAAGTTCAGATAGTAAGAGTTGAAGGCATCAACTGGGTATGTCAGGATTAGCAATCCACTTTATTGATCACACTTTAGGTCATGAGATTACTGCTTACATTACTAGTTTTCAACAATGCATAGCATATTAATTAAAATTAGATCTGTCTATAAGTAATAGAAAACTCAAAATAATAGTGATAAATAAGATAGAAGTTCGCTTCTCTCTTACAGATGCATAATCGAGAGGTAGGTCATAGGGAGCTAGGAAGGCAGCTCCAGGATGTTTCTTCCATCTTGCTGCTTTGCCAGTCTTGGTGGAAGGTGGCTACTGGGTTGAAAGCCTTCATATCTGCATCCAGCCAGCAAGAAAGAGGAAGGTATAAAGAGGTGACTGTCCCCCTACTTTAAGGATCTGCCTAGAAATCAGGCACTTCTGAGTAGATTCCATCCCTGGAACTTAGTCACATGCTCACTTACTAGCTGTAAAGGAAGCTATGATTTTTATATGGCAGCTGCGTGCCCAGCTAGACTCATGAGTTCTACCATAAAGAAAAAAGGAGAAAATAGACAATGGGAGGCTGCCAGGAATCCCCTCCACCCATTCTAATTACATGGCCCTTAAATCAAGCAAACAAGTTTATTCTTTCAAACATGCACCATGTGTGTATGTCTTCAAATCACAGAGACATAAGGCTCCCCAATTTCTTGTAGATCTTAGTTCTTTCTTAAATTGGACTTGCAACTCTAGCTGATGCCCCATCTTAGACAACAATCGGATAGTCAGCTATAGTACTTTCCCAAGAGGAGAGAAAAAAAATGCCTTCTGGAGAATTTTAATGTGTTTGGCATTTCTCTCAGGAATATGAAGTGGGCAGCCACTCTGTAAATGATCTTCAACCTGCCCTAGAGGAAGGCAGGCATCTATCCTTTCCCCAGAAACCAACATGTAAAAGAAATTACACAGATAATTATATATTAACTTTTTCTGATAATGTATAGTAAAGTTACATATTTCATTTATTTTAAACAACAAAACCTATATCATTCGTGCTATTTTCCACACATACACATGCTTTTGATTTTTCCCTTTTTATCTCAGTCATTCTTCATTACTGGTGTCAAATTATGTCTTTGTTTTTAGCTTAGCTCGTTTTTCCAAGCGCTTCTGTGTTATTGTTATGCACAGTGTTGGCTTTATTTCTTTTCCTCTTTCTATCCTTCATCTTTTATTAATGACACAGATTGTGTGATGAAGAGTTGTCAACATTATCATTTTTCTATATTTACAGGTATAATAACTGCATTGAAGTGGATTTGTCATCTAATAGCCTTAAATGATCCCTCTCTCTCGGGCTGCATTTCCCTCCATTATTTACTGTGCCTCCCAATAGCTTATCATCCACTGCTGTCTGCTCTCCTCTTTGTCCTTAATTTCCTGAGACAGATTTCCACTTAAGAGCCCGAGAAACTATTAGATGGAGAGTTTCCACAAACCACGGGAGCATAAGGTCTTTTGCAAAGAGAGGTACGTTCACCCACTATGGGTTAAAGAAAGAAAGTCGCACTATATCTTCCATGCTGACAAACCCAGTTGCTATCAACGTAAAGAGAGAATAATCGCATTTGAATTGAGGGAATCTACATGCATAACTCTCATTAGCACAGATACAGTAGAAGCTGAGTGCCTAAATTCCCGTGCAGAGAAAAGAGAGTGGTTATATTCCTAGACTAATATAAGACATGGCTCCCTCTATTTGAGTTGGAATTTTCATAACTATTTAATATTAGTCTGTGAGTTGTTCAAAGGAGAGCCAATATCAACGAGCAAAGTAGTACTCTGTCTCCCTAACGCATTTGAGCAACGCCGAGAGCAACAGACTACCAGATATTTATTTGGGAAATTAGCTAGCTAGCTACAATATGTTTTCAAATTATGTACTTATGGGTAGTATATTGTTGTAATTGGCAAGGCCACTATATATCTTTATCTTTGCTATATTTAGAATACAGAAAAATAAGTCAGCATTTCTTTTCACGGTAACATTTTGGAGCTAACAATGTTCACTAGTATAAAAAGCATTCTCTCATCAAAACGGTGGCTCTTAAATATGTGTTTGTTTGAAGATTAGATGACATGTCAATGACTATGTGCTTATGGATCTTTTCTTTAATTTGTAATTACTTCAAGTGATTAAAAAGAATACGAATGACTTAACTACTTAAAGAAAAATATAAAATATTACCATGCCCTATCTAATTTTCACAAATTATCCACCAGTAATAAATCACATGGGTTGATTATCGAACCAAACACTACCATCTAAATTATGTTTCTAGGCATTGTCTGGTGGCTTTTACTTAACTTGTATGAATTGACTTCTGACTTCCAATCTCCTTGTAAGTCCATGATGTGGCTGAAGAGGTTCTCGATGGAGTCTGTGGGAGTAGACTGAGTTGGAAGCACTGTGAGGACATAAAAGTGTTGTTGGTAAGGTTTGGGTAAATTATTGCAGCATAAGCAGCCAACTTGAAACATACGGAAACAACTACTTGTTTGATTTTGAACCAAAGAATTAATAGAGACTAAATGTTAAACTTCTCCTTTTTTTATTATTATTTTTTAATCTATGACTCACTTCATCTTATGAGATATGTATCAGGTTCAGAGACTCAGGTATCTGGTATGTACTTTGTTACTCTATTTACTCTGTATAACACTAAACACGCATGCATAATATGACTCAAAACATGCCGGCCGCTCAGGATATATGCTACCAAGCAAGTGAACTGACAGTGTGACATAGAACTGAAGCAAGTAAATTGAGCCAGGGAAATTTTAACTTCTGACACATGGTATGATAAAAAAAATAAATAAATAAAAGAACAACTACGCAAACATTACCAACAATAATTCCCTCACTACTGTCCATTTTTAAACGTGTGCTCCTTGCCAGGTGAATACTTGACACAGGCATTTTGGGGACACAACTCCATAAGGCACTATTTTACTGATGACTAAACTAAGTCACAGGGAGGTTACGTTAATTGCCAAAAGTAAATGGCCAGTGAATGATACTGCCTAAATTTGAAATCAGTTTCATATTTGTTGAATTATTTGAATAAATGGCTAAATAAATGATTCCAAATCCCACATTTCTTAAGCACTTACACTAACATGATGATTCTGAGTTTACCAGCCAGGTCCTGATAGGTGGTGAGGAGGAACCTGAACCAGGTTTATTTATTATGTGAGTCCTTCTGAATTGGCAAAGAGGTTAAATGACTCATCTGAAGGTCTCAGCTGATAAGAGCAGGGTCATGGCTAGAACACAGATGTTTTGGACTCCTGACCTTGTGTAGCTTCCATGTACTACTGCACTTCCATCCTGTGACACCTATTGTTTTGCAATAGCCACCATCATCTAGGACACCTTTTAACTATCTAGACCTTGAGTACAATTAAAAAAAACTCATCTTCTGTATCACCCTTTGTAACATAAGATAAATACTGTTGTTTTTTCTCTCTACATTGTACCCTCTGATTCTATATCAACATTCGAGTCAATAATCATTTATCAAATATTTGTTCTATCTCTTGGTGCTATGTTAGATGGTGTGCATGACAGTAAGATGAAAAAACTCACAGCTCTTATTCCTGAGAAGCTTCTGATCTAGTCAGGGGAAAATAACTTTATGGTAACTACAACAAAGGAAGAAACACACAAGAGGGAAAGATTATTTCTGGCTCAAGAGAGCAGGAAAAGCTTCCACCAAAGATGTAAGTTTTTATGTGGGTCAAGATAGAAGAGAAGCAATATCACCACGTTTTTGACACTGGTTATGTGTCTGATGCATTTACTCACCATAATAGCCCACAATAATCTCCCATTTTCAGATGTGAAAACTGAAGCTATGTCAAGGGACTTGCCCAGAGTCATATGGGTATTGCAGAAGCAGTAGACTTGGTATTTTAACCTGGGTAGTTGGATAGTTGAAAATAAACTCTTAATCACTAAGATACACCACCTGGGATTCCACTGCCCGAGGTTCTGAGGTCAAGCTTACTTAGGTATGAAGACTGATTCTGCCACTGTTGGTCATGGGCAGAACTTTTACTTTCTCTTCATTTTCACATCTGTAAAATGAGGAAGATAATACTAATTGTTGTTTGAATGGCCAAATATGGCTGGGAAGCTACCAGAAGAAGACCACCTGGCTGGCCACTAAGAAGATATTTACTGTGGTGGGTTCACTGCCATTCAAGGGCTGTTTCCCAATTTTGCAGGCTCAGAAGTCTGACCTTGTCAGCATCCTAGAGGCTGCCCAAACCCAGGGAGGCTCTCTCACAAGCACAACATCTATTGCGTCCAGGCATAGTGTGGTGAAGATAAAATTTTATTGGACTTTCTCAGATCACTTAAAGTAGCCTTCATGTTACTCTCTCACGTGACCTTTTTTATTTTTATCATGGCACTTAGCAGGACTGTTTTTTTATGTCATTATTGGACCACACAAGGAAAGCTGCAATCTTGTCTCTCATTTTCCCTTGTAACCCCAGTATCTAGAATAATGCTTTTGTTCAATAAATAACTGTTGAATAAATAACTGAGCATTTGTTCCATGCAAAGCAACGCACATACACTACTATCCCACTGAGTCTTTTCAAGAGGCCAGTGAGATAGAATTCCTATCGCCACTTATTAAACATAAAGTCCATGAGAGCAATCATAAGATATACCTGTGTCCTTAAAACATAGGAAACATTCATAAATATTGTAAACAAGCTATAAAGTGATTCACTAACCAACCTAAGAACTAAAAAGTAAATATTTTCCACACTAGTGCCTATGTTTTCCATCATTTGTTGTTGAAGAACCTCAGAGCTACAGAAGCTCTGTTTTCACAAGCTCAAGCCATTCTGCCTGCCTTCTGGACATACTTATTTACATGTCCCACTGGCCTTGAACCAAGTTATAAACAGACTTCATACTCTCCTCGCCCAATCTACTTTGTAAAGATTCCCTGGCTGAGCGGATGGCACTAGTATTTGACAGATTCCGGGAGTCATTTTAGACTACTTCGCATTTCCCTCAAGATGATTGGTCACTTATTTTTGATTCTTCTTGTTTAAAAGTCTTACACCAATTGCCTTTTCCAGCTCCATTGACTTTGTACTTCTTCCTGAACTATTTGTTGAGACTGCTTCTAAAGCAATTTCTCTAGCAAAACTAGACATGTCATCACTAGCTAGTTTCAAATCCTTCCGTGGCTTCTTATAGTATTTGATAAAATCTAAACCCTTTACCACACATGAGAGGTCCCAGATGATCTGTGCCCTGCCTAGCACTCCGCCCTTCTTACTTCACTGTCCCTTCACTGACTAGTCAGTCTAGCTACCCTGGTCTTTGGATTCCAAGGTGTCAGGCTCTTCCTTGCTGAGCAATAACTTTCTCCCACTTGCCTGTCATCTTTCAGATCTCAAGGAGGCCTTCCCCAATCTAGATTATTCACTACATCCTGTTCTTTTCCTATCTCAATTTGTAATTACATATTTGTTTATATCTGTCTCCTCTACAAGATTATAAGCTCCTGGGGGCAGGTTTTGTGTCTTTTTTGTCCACAACTGAGTACAAATCACTGACACATGCCTGGCACAGTGTGGAGGCACATTAAATATTTGTTCAATAAACAAGTATAATATTTATTGAATGAAGAGCATCATATGTCTTTTAGAGAAGCATGCTTTCACTTATACAGTTTGGCTGGGATGTCAGGTATAGTGGCAGGGGTAAGAAGAAAAAATCGAGGTGATGAGGCAGGGCAAAGACAAAAGTGGACAGGAAAGAACAGAAGAGTGATAGAATTATTGAAGAAAGAGACTAATGGATAAAAGAGAAGGCAGGAAGGGCCTTGTAGTGGGTTGAATCATGGCCACATCAAAAAGAGGTCCACATCAGATCTCTGGAATCTGTGAATGGTACTGTATTAGTTTTCTAGGGTTGTGTTTACAAAATACCAACTGGATGGCTTACGACAAGAAATTTATTTTCCCATAGTTCAGGAGACCAAAATTCTAAAGTCAAGGTGTCATCAGGGTTGGCTCTTTTTGGAGGCTTCTAAGGAAAAGCTGTTCCGTGGCTCTCTCCCAGCTTCTGGTGGTGGTTTCCAAGCTGCATCCTTGTCATTCCCTGGCTTGTAGACCCATCACTCTAGTCTCTGCATCAGGTTTCACATGACTTTCTCTTCTTTGTATCTCTTTTGCAAGTCTTTACATGACCTTCTTATAAGGACACTAATTATTGGATTTAGGCTCATCTTAAGCCAGTATGATCTCATCTTAACTAATCACATCTTTAAGACTCAATTTCCAAATACAGTCACATTCTGAGGTTCCAGGTAGACATGAATATCTGGGAAAAACTATTCAACACAGTATAGTTACCTTATTTGGAAAAAGGATATTTGCAGATAAATTAAGGATCTTAAAATGAGATAATTTTGGATTATCTGGGTGGGCCTAAAATCCAACGACAAATGTCTTTATAATAGAGAAACAGAGAAAAGACAAAGACACAGAGAGAAGAGGAGGAGGCAATGTGAAGATAGGCAGAGAATAGAACCATGTGGCAAGCTAAATTATGCAAACTAACAAACAGAAGCTGGAATAGGCAGGGAAGAAGTCTCTCCCTGGAGCCTCCAGAGGAAGGACAGCCTTGCCAGCACTTTAATTTTGGACTTCTGGCTTCCAGAACTACAGAGAATACATTTCTGTTATTTTAAGGCATCAAGTTATAGGTGTTTGTTACAGCAGCCATGGGAATCTAATAGGGCCTTGTAACAGAATTCACAGTGCACTGCATTGTTTTCCTTTAATTACCATTGACAACAAAACTTTCCCATGCATTAGATTCTGCTATAAGCAGATCAAAGAGTTCTTAGTAAATATGTGAACAGCCATAAAGTTAAACTGGCTCAGTTTCTGTAAGCATAATGTTTAATGATCTTTTAATACAAGAACACACCTTCAATGACTGAGATGTATGATCCTTTAACCAAGTGAGAAATTACTCTAAGAAGATAATTGTGTTGTAGACTATCTTTCATGTATCTCCACTTATCTTTTCACTATCTGATAATTAACATCAGATTTTATCATACCTCATGTGTTTTCTTTTTTCAGGCTATTTAATGTCATCTGTGTTTCCCTATTAAGTTCTTTTTATCCTGAGATTCACTTTTGTTATTCTACCTGATGTATAATTAGATGACACTCACACTGTGTAACCTTCAACTGGGAGTACAACTACATAGATCTGCCTAGTTTTTGGACAAGTCGTGTCATCAAGATAAAACTAAATTAACAGAGGAAATTACAGGGTGTCTTTTTCAATCTTTCAATATACCTGGAATTAAGGTGTGGCATCACTGAACGATCTCAGAAGCCCTTCCAAACCTAAGTTCCACAGTTACACATTTAACTATTAGATACCAGACTGTTTCCAAAATGTCATGCAGTATTTTATTTGGGTGCACCATGGGGAAGTTCATTCATTAAACTGTCAATGTCACTGGTTGCTAGAACATGTTTGCAAGGAGAAACGGGGGGCCGGGCAGAAGCTAGCACATGGGGCACTGGAAGGCTGGGGCCCCCCACTCTACTCGTCCAGCCCCTCACTTTTGCCTCGGGGTCCCTGACCCCTTCCCACAGTGGTCCTGCTGCTGGGTAGGCAAGCTCCGCGGGGCAAGCTTGAGCACTCACCCACCGCCCCGAAGGAAGGCTGGACTGTCACGCCCCAGGAGGATCGTGAAGCCTGGCGGAGTCCTCCCCACTCCCGGCAGGTGTAAGGGAGGGGGGCTCGCGGGCTGCAGGGGACGCCGGAGGGCAGGGGTCCCGTGGGCGGGGGCGTTGCTCGGCGCCCCATTTTCCACCCCCACGAGGGAGTCGCTTTTCCGTGCGGATGCCAGGGCTCTTCTCACTCCCCAGCTCTGGCGGGGAACCCGGCAACCGAGAGTGACCTCCCCTTCCCCGCCCCCCCCCCCCGCCACCAGCGCACACGTCAACGCGGGCGTCGGGGAAGCGTCGTAATGCCTGGAAGAAGCGCGCGTATAAAAAAGAAAAAGAAAAAAGGGGGGGTGAAACCCCTCTGCACCTCGCCGCCGCAGCGGCCGACAGAGAAGTCCCTGCCCCAAGCACATGCTAGCCCTTCCCGCAGTCTCGTGCAGAAGAAGCCAAAGAGCGCCTGTGCGTAGATGCGCTGTAGGGGCGCGGGCGGTTGCGCCTAAAGGTGTGTCGGAGAGGGACCCTCGATGAAGCTAGGTGCCTGTGCCCCCTCACGCTCCCCCCCACCCCCCAGTCATTCTTAAGCTTCTGCAGGTCTTGCAAGTGGCGAGTCCATCAGCCCCACCCGGCGGGCGCACCCTCCTCCTCTCCCCGATCTCCCGCGCTGGCCGGCCTGGCTCGGGGGGGGGGGCGTGCGCGTCTATTAGGCGGTGCGCGGTAGTGATGGCGGCGCTCAGCGAGGCTTCCCCGTCACTGGCTACTACTACTCCCAGCCCGCCGCGAAGCCGCCCGAGCCAGCCCTCGGTCTTCCCTTTGCGAGGAGCGATCTGACTTGCGCCGCTGCATGTCCAGGGAGACCGCGGGCCGTGAGCAGACGCCCCGGGGGACAAGCGGTCGCCGCCCGCCCAGAAAGCACGCCAGACCCACGCGCGACACCCACCCGCCCTGACAGACATGCGGCTGCTGGAGAGGATGAGGAAAGAGTGGTTCCTGGTCGGGATCGTGCTGGCGATCGCCGGAGCGAAGCTGGCGCCGTCCGTCGGGGTGGCGGGGGGTAAGTCGGCGGTTCCTCCGCGCCCCCCCTCGCCCCCGGTCAGGACTCACTGTGGCGTCCCGGAGGGGAGGGGAGGGGACACCGTCCCGGGGAAGGCGCCGCCTCTCTCCGGGCCACGGCCGGCCCGACTGTCTTTATGCCCTTTCGCGGTTGTTGTTTTATTTTTTAAAATGTGCCCAGCCCGGAGAGGGTGTGCAACGGGGAATGGGGCAAAGGACGCAGGTTCCTCTCTTCCGCGACAAACCGGTCCGTGTCTTCCGCGTCCCAGGGGCGAGGTGGCTGCGCAGGAAACTTCTTCCCCTGCCCTGAAACTGGCATCCTCTCCCACGGGCGGCCAGGCGGCCGGGAGGTCCTTAGCTGAACCTGATCCGCCTTGGAGGAGACTCCGTCCCCTGGTCTCATTTCCGCCCCTCTGCCCCCACGCCCCCAAAATAAAAATAAATAAATATAAATAAATAAAAAAGGGCGGGGGGGGGGAGATCAAGGGGCACCTCTTCCTCCTCCCCCTGCTCGGCTGTTGGGGCCCCCGTGCTGGAGGGTGGGGGTGCGCCGTCTGTAGCAGTTGCTGCTGCTGCTCCAGAAGCTCCCAAGCCGACTGACACGTTGCACGCTTTGCTCCCAGGACACCCCCCCGCCCCGCTTCCGTCCGCTCCTGGGTCTGACTCAGGTGCGCCCCCGAGCAGCCTGACAGACAGGCTGTGTTGGACTGACGTGTCGTGTGTATCTTGGCAAAGAAAATGTGGGTGAACCCAAACCGTGCTCCGGTATCTGAATAGGGGGAGCCTTGTCCCCTGTGGGAATGGGCATAGGTGGGAATGGCTGGAAATATCAATGGCCTTTCATGCCCCCCTCCCTTACCTTAGACAGTCATGCCCCACTTTTCATAAACGTTCACTGGATTTCTGCCATGCGTCGTGTTTGGGGCCTTGTTTGTCCGTTTCCATATGTATCAACAGGTTTATTACATCAGTCCTACCATAGGGACAGGTAAGGAGAGACGTGAGCACACACAGTCTTTTTATGTTAGGACGTGCTCAGGAGGATATTTGAAATTATTTGTGCCTTGTTGTGAAAACGTGATGGAAATGAATGAAATGATTGCTCAGCAGAACAGTTGTTCCTTCTACTGTCTGCCTTCAATGTCTTCATTTAGAAGCAGCTTCAGGAACATTTAGAAGGAATTACTTGAACAAAGTTTGTAGGGATCAAAACTTATTTATGTTTTTTTTTCCTCCTCTTCTATATTCAGCTTAGTACAAAATGTGCAGGATATATCACTGAGAATAAACCTGTTATTTGTGGTGGTTTCTTCCCCTGAAGGTACCAGTTTCCTCTTTGACACAGGCTCTCTTTCAGCTTTTGGGAAGCTTGTGAACATTGGTGTTTCAGGTTCTGTCAAATGAGTACTGGCTGTTCCTGCAGTTAGCTGGGTACTAAGAAAGTTAGGGAGTGTCTCTAACTTTCTTTAAGTGTGATCTGGAATGCACACTTTACTAGCTTCACTAGTACACTTTATTGCTTCTGGTGTTAGATCTTTTATTTGCTCCATGTTAAGGTGAAATTGTCCCAGGTGGTGTATGATCTTTAAGTTTAGATCAGCAGGGCCTGGGTTTGGTAAAATACCTTTTATCCTACATTCCCCAGGTGCTGTGGAAAGAGGGTTGTGGAATCACTTCCCTAAGGCTTTCCTCCAGGAAGATGTGAGATGGATTCTGTAATCTTATTTGTTTAAATAGGAAAAGTTTTGATAGTCTTCAATTTGTTAAGATGCTTACTTCACCTTTACCTGGGTCAATACCTTAAAGAATACACTCTTTATTTTTAAGTGTAAGACTTCTCTAAAGTATCCACCTGTGATCTGACCTCCCTTTAAAAAAGGTGAGTTATAAAAATTAAAGATGTTGAATGACTTTCCAAATGGGAAAAAGTAGAATGGGTACTAGCTTAGATGATTAATTATTAGTTCACAGTTCTTTTTACTCAGTTACATTTAATTTTTAAATATACAGAAGAAGGTTGAAAATAAAGAGCCACAGTAGATGTAAATGTATATAGGTTCTGAGGTGTGGATAATCTGTCCCACTGTGACCCAGAGAAGCCCTTAGGTTATACACAGGTTAGCATTTACTGTAGTTCAACCCATGCTATTCATTCTCAGGAAGAGAAAGGTTAATTTTTTGGAAGTATAGAATAAGTTTCTCATTTCTTAAATTATTCCCAGTAATAACACATAAATCCTAAGAAGGAAACTGTTTTGATTTTCCTTTAAAAAAAAACAATCAGAAACATGCTATAAACTTAAGTATATTAGCAAGAATATCTTAGATTAGTTTTAGAAGTGAAGTTTACTTTAGCGACGAATAGATTTTATGAAATGGCAATAACTCCTTGCATTCTTAAGTGTTCCAGATCACCCCTCTCCCCTGTCCTCACCCTGGGCCATTAAAAAGCATGGATTTTGGAGCTCTGAAATTGCTTCATTTTTTATATCCAATTTTTCTTTTGATTTTGCTACCCCATTTCAATTTTGCTGATAAACATTTATTTTTGCTTTTGTTTAAAGGATAAGTTATAACTTATATTTTCACTTTAGCCTTATAGGCATTTTAAGATCTGGATCTGGTTATTTTGGTAAGGAGGAGAATATAATCATTACCTTGGAGAGGGTATCATTTTTTTACTATAGTTTCAACTTTCACCTCATTGCAAATATTCACTGAGTTTTTATTGCAGCCCTAGGTGACTTCTAGTTCCACATTCACGAGCTGAGTGGTCTATTAGCATTTCAGTGATGTGTCTCAAAGGGGCTTTAGGTTTCTCCAAATCAGAAAGAATTCTTCCTACCATTTTAAAAGCACTGTTGTAGGAGGCCCTGGAACACCCTCACCACTTCCTTTCATGGCCTTTAGTTATTTAGATATGCATCTATTATAAAAAACTGTAATATACTCTCTCCAGTTTAAAACATTGAAAGTCAGGAATCCTTCCACTAAATTACACCAGTTTGTTAATAGTTATCATGTGTATTTATGTATGTGTATGTAACGTGTGGGAAGAGCTTTAAAATTTTTTGCCAACTTAGGTAGATGCATTAAGCTGCTCCCAAAACATGTAATCTAAGCAAATGTCACATGCTTACTATGGAGGTGCATCTGTACACATGACCATATTGCTAATTCTGACCCATTCTAGGTAGACATTCTGGAGGCACAACTGTGGGCAGGACCAGAGTTGACAAGAAGAAGGTCTCATAAAAAGCAAGGGTTTGGAGGAAAATGAAAAGGATATAAATTTTTTAAAATGATATTTAAAATTCCTGGGAGGCATCTACTTTCAAAACAAGCCAGATTCCTTGACTTTAATATCTGCTTCTGAGTCCCTTTCCTCAGTTGTTGAGGAATTATTATTTCTAAGTGTGAGCTCCTGGGGTAGATTCACTTACAAATGTAAAAATAATGTATCTCTTTAAATTTTTGAACAGCCTTTACTGTTCTGATATGTAGTTACTTTATGCTTGCCTTCTCTCTTTTGTTCTCTTTTCTCAGATCTCATTAAAATGATTTGCATAAATGCCAGGTACATAAAATAATTTATTGCGATGTTTGAAGAGACCTTCCTTTCTTTTATCTACTGATGTACTACAAATGCCTAAAATATAGTAGCTGGTCAGTAAATATCTGTTGACTGAATGCATGGTGATTTTTCCTGAGCTTGGAATTGAGGACTATCTGTAGGTGTGGTGGAGAGTTACAAGAAACTGAGGAGCCACGAATACATCCTGTTATTTTGCTTAAAGGGCATCTTAGTTTCTTAGGACTGTCGCAACAAGTTACCGCAAACTGGGCAGCGTAAAACAACAGGAATTTATTTTCTCACAGTTCTGGAGGCTAAAGTCTGATCAAGATGTCCACAGAGCCATGCTCCACTGAAGGAAGGATACTTTCCTTGCTTCTTCTAGCTCATGGTGGCTGCTGGCTATCTGCATTCCTTGGTGATAAAACCCCAGTGTCTGCCTCTGCCTTCACATGAGCCTTTTCCTCTGCATGTGACAGTGTCCAAATTTCCTTCTTGTAAGAACACCGTCATCGGATCAGGCCCCACCCTAATCCAAGAAGACCTCACCTCAATTTGATTACATTTGTAAAAACCCTATTTCCAGATAAGGTCACTTCACAGGTTCTGGGTGCACATATTTTGGGGGATACTACGCAGCCCAGCACAAGAGGGCTGACTAGAATGTCGAATATGAGATGATCTCAGATTTTAAGCTGTTTGTATTTGCCAGGGTTTCCCAACCTTGATACTACTGACCTTTTGGGCGTGATAATTCTTTGCGGTTGGGACAGCTTTCCTCTGCCTTCCAGGACACGTAGGGGAATTCCTGATCTTCTAGATGCCAGTCACACCCCCTGCCCCTTGAGTTATAACAACCAAGAACTTTCTAGACGTTGCCAAATGTCAATGCAGGGGGTAAAAATGCTGTTGCCAGAGAATTACTCCTACATAAGTATAAAATGGCATTTCTTTTAGAACCATATCTTGTACAAGAATGTTGTTTGGTGGTTAGCACATTAGATCTTTAAGCCAATTGTGTACAAGTCACAAAAATAGATAAATATTAGGGTTGCTCCTATTGTACTCATAACGTTAAATGCATCTGGAATGATGCCAGCCTAACTCCAGAGAGGATTTTCTGGAGAGCAAAGATCCAGACTGGTTCACCACAGTATGCCCAGGGCCAAGCACCGTTTCATAATAATTATCGTCTTAACAGCATATTGTTAGCTACTCTTTAACTCTATCTACATTATCTCAATCGCATAGTTAAGTGCTCAGTAAATTTTTGCAGATTGAATACTCTCGGAGAGATCTGAATGTATGCATGAATCCATGCTTTTGTTTCTGGCATCCTAGAAGAAATTAAAAAATATTTGCTAAAGAGAAGGGAACTTCTGTTGATTCTCTCCTTTTGGTTTAGGGAGTTTTAATTGTTATATAAGCACTGATACTGTGGAAGATATAATTAGGACCTATCTTGAAGGATATTGATGTGAGAGCAGTTTATTTTTGAGTTTCTCTTTATTCTTCTGGTCTAAGGAGACTGCTGAGCTGGACAGCCATGGTCCTTGTCTTCTGGAAACTCCTCTCTGGAATTCAACTGCATCACAGCAAATGCTTAAACCTATCAGGACAGTAGTCTACTAGGACCAACACTAAGATTTAAAGTACCATGTGCCCTTCTCCAATGGATTTGTCTTTTATACCCAGCTATCTACTGGAAATTTTTATCTAACAGTAACTCATTTCTCTCTCTTTAGGACCACTGAAGCCAGAAATAACTGTCTCCTACATTGCCGTCGCAACAATATTCTTTAACAGTGGACTGTCATTAAAAACAGAGGTACTGTCACCTATGGGGCACATGAAAAGCAAGAAGGAAAATTTAGTCTGTACTTGATATTTTGAAAGGTCAGAATCCTTTTGTGAGGCCATGTGTAGCTATAGTCTGAAGGCTTCACCATAACAAGATCACTTGGACTTCAGGCAGAGGACTTGAGTTTGTGCCTACGTGATATAGAAGCCCTACGGTTGAGCAGCGTGGCCCCTGGGGATGTTATAATGAATATGTTTTTAATATGGCAACTGAGGTGAAGCATCTAGCTCAGGTCTTCCTCAGGTTATGGTGGTAACTGCTCTGGCACATTTAAGCTATTGATGTTTCGTTGGTTTCCCTAACTTTGTGGATCGTCTTTTGTTCCCAGGACTCATACTGCTCAAGTGATAACTTGTTATAACTTAACTAATTTGCATATTTTAAAGTATATTCTTTGTTAGTATATCTATTAAACATTAATAGATGTTTTAAGAGAAATATTGGTATTTTTTCATACTAAGTCAAAATCTATTATGAAGACATGCAGGTAATGTTATTTACTGATCCAGATGTCACTGAACAAGGGATTCCTTGTAATTACAGAAATACAGACATTTTTACATTCGAGATAGCAATGAATAGAATTTATGATTTCCTTTTGACTTATAGTGGGAGAAAAAAGAGAAAATAACCCATTTGCTTTTGAAGAAATTACATAGAGTTTTAAAAGTTGTCATTCATTCTAAAATGCTTATTCTTATACAGATAGGGAAATCTTACTATGTAAGAAGGATTTTTTGTTTTTTTGGAAATGGTTTGAAAATTTAAAATTCTGTTTCTGCATCATATCTTGCCTTTATTTAAAGTTTCTTTCTTTTAAATGTGATTTGAAAGAAGACTAAATTTAGTTACCTTCTTTTTTGATCATCATGGAAAAATATGGTTTTACTAAATTTATGTATTTTGTAGTTATCAGGTTGGTATACATCTTTTCATTGGAGGCATTTCAGATATAGATGGGATTCATGTGTAGTGTCTATGACAGATAAATTGTGTCTCAAGAATTCTAAATATTTTTGCTGATTATTGGCCTTCTGAAAATAACTGCCATGGATGGGGTTTCCTAAATATGTCAAATTCCAGTTTTTAGAAATTATATTGATATGTAAGGACTATGATTAGTGCTTAGAGGGCACAGACTTTTCCCATCAGCCCTAGAGTCCTGTTGGTTCTCAAAGGTGGGATACAATGACAGACAAAGATACTTGCTACTCCTGTGGTGCTGGTCTGATCTTCCTTGGAGGTCTTCCTGCTGGCCTTGGCTAATGCTCTTGGTGGAGCAGCTGCCTTACTCAAGTCCTCTACTTGGGGTGTTGCTCTAACTACATCCCCTGGTGGCTGCTTAATGGCTATAGCTGTTACTTATGCCATGGGAAATCCGGCAAGAAAATTGATTCTTTCCTTAACTTCTTAATGCTCTTCTGTAAAGCAGCCAACTTCATAGGATGCAGGAGCTGAAGAAGGAATGTCGCAGCTATCAGAATTTCTCTAAGGAATTCTTCCTTAAGCACCTAGGATAACCTTCAGAGTCATCCACCTAATTTGGATCTAATGGTGAAATGCCTTGATCCTATGCTTTCTTATAGTATCTAAGTAGCCATCAAAGCCATTTTCTCCATCAAAGGCCCTTTTGAAACTAATACATTAAGTCATTTTCAAGATCCATTTAACTTACGATGCCATAGATTGCATCATTATGTAATGTTAAACTATCTCTAAGCCCTGCTAATTTCCTAGGCAACTGAACAGTTGTAAATTAGAAGGTAGCAATCTTGTTGTTATTTGTTTTCTAGTTAATAATCTTAAATTAATTTCAGCTGGGACTACCATTTTCATATCCTGTTAGGCTCTAGCGCAGCATTTTTACACACAGGAGACAGTAAATTATTATTGACTTGAGTTTATTTGAACATTTACGGTGGTTCCATTTAAGTTTGATTCATATTGACATTTCATGTAGTATTACCCATACATTGATGTAATTATAAAATACATTGACGTGTATTCTAAAATTTGTTTTGCTCACTTATTGAAGTTATAAATAACTTAAAACTTCATACAAAAAAAATTTAGTGCTAAGTCTTCTAAAATACCAGTTGAAATTGTTTCTGAAATTTTGTTGTACTGAAGTGAAATAAGATCATCTTTGATATATATTTTCTATTTAGCTAACTTCAAACCTACAGTTTCAAAGGATTTGTCACTTAACACACCATTTAAACAAACGTCTATCAAGTGGCTATGATGACATGGAGGTGTGCTCAGGGCCCCAAAGGGTCCCTAGTAGAGCAGAATACACAGGTTTTTTCTTATTTTTCTATTACTATTTCTATTTTCAGATTACTTTTTAAAGTCCTGTTTGCTTAGAAGTAAATATAGTAAATTCTAAACTCAAGTCTCATGCTGCTTGTTTCCAGCACAGAGAGCTATGAGGCTGACTCTCAGGAAGTGAATCAAATAAAGGCCAAATGAGGGTTAGAAGGGAAATTGGTATGTGATGAAAATATTTCTGCATCCCATTCAGAGCTCCTACTTTTAAACAATTCTTGATACTCTCAGTGAGACTGGTATAATCAATATGTGGAGTTTCTCCTTAAGTTAATTTTGAATTTAACTTGTATTACAAGTTGAATAAACAAAATGTCAAGCAGGATTAATTTTTCGATTATTCATGACGGCATTTATTTCAGAATGTGGCCCTAAATTCTAAATTTACGTATGGAAGAATATTATTTTGGATTTCCTAATGTTACTTGCTTTTTCTTTTCCAGTGTTACCTTACTTTTTTATTATGGTTATATGAAGAAGATCTTAAATATATAACACTGGGTTTTTGTGACAGTCTTGAGCATCTTTCTTAGAAACACTTCACGTCTATTATTTCCCTGTAGTTAAGAGGCCCCTTATGACTCAGCGCAGGCCCTCATTGATTCATTTCGCTGGCTTCTTTACTGTTGCATTATTTTGATGTAATATCAATTGTTTCTAATTGTCATTTGTTAGGTCAGCTAGTATTCTCCAACTAAATTTTATTTTTTATAACTTTTTATGATTACAAAAGTGGAATTTCCTCACCGAAGAAAGATTACAAAGAATAAAAATGACTATTAACATCTGTGTGTATCTGTCTTTTTTTCTAAACATTTTTTAGAAAGTGTGTATAGTAACTATATATAGTAACTATATATACATAAATGCATATGTATACATGTACATATACACATATATAATCTTATTCTGTGACATTGTATAATAATAATTTTTCATGTAATTTAATATTCTTACTTAATTTTCCTTTATATATATTAAAAATAAGATAATTTACCTTTTGTTTACCTTTTATGAACATAAAAGGTACAAAAGTATGTATGATGAGAAGTCTTCTTTTTACTCCTCTGCCAGATACCGGTTCTCTTCTGTGGAGACAACCAATACTAACAGTTTTTGTGTACTGTTCCTGAGGTATTCTATGCAAAACATAGATATCCTCCCTTTAAACTAAGGTATTTTATACTGTTTACCACCTTACCTTATTTTACTCAAAAAAATATATTTTGGGGATTATTTCATATCAACACATAAAGAATTCCCTGTTTTGTTTTTTTTGTATGCTGAAAAATAGTTCATTTTGTGAATGTGTCATGATGTATTTTCCCAGTCTTCTATTGAAGGACATTTAGGTAATTTATAAGGTTTTGCTATTACAAGCAAGATGTAAAGCATAACCTAAAAATATGTCATTTTTCACAGTTGGGAGTATACGCAAAGGGTTGATTCCTAGAAGCGGAATTGCTAGGTCAAATGATACCTGTAGTTTAAGTTGTGATAGGTAGTCCACGTCCTTGGAATGGTGGCCAGTGCTGAATAAATATTTGTTGAATGAAGAAATGAATTGCACGTTGCTATTCATGAGTTATGCCAATTTTCACTCTGATTGGTTAATTAGGGGGAGACCCTGTACTTGTACATCCTTGTCGACAGTTTTAACATGGTTTTTTGATAGCTCTTAACACTGTTTCTATCTTACGTTTGTTTAATCAGTTTCTCATCTTTGGACTTTTAAGTCGTTTGCAGATTTGACTGTAATAGGTAATGCTGTGAAGATCAATTCAATGTATGAGTGCTTGTAATAATTTTTTATATCCTTAGGATAAATGCCTAAACATAAAATTATGGGGTCCATGAATATAAATTTTATCATAGTCCTTGATCTATATTTCCAAATTTTCAGAAAAGTTTATACTGTTTTATATTTCTAAGGTATATATGCAAATGCCTCAATTATGATATTCTGGCTAACCATTTTATTATAATTTTTTAAAATAAAAAACACTGATATTTATTGGTATTTTTTGAATGCCTCTAAGTATACCCAAGTGAGATTTGGTTTTAAGACTGCTAAGAGTTCTTGGAACTGCTGGAATTTATGTTTCTTTGGAGTGAAACTTCCAATTCAGGGTAAGAATGGCTCTTTTTCTCTTAGCTCTGATCCATGGACCTAGAATGGCCTCTGGTCTGCTCAGTGTTCCCAGTTGCCCTCCATTAGACCCAGATTTCCAGAAGTTCCTTAGATGTCATCAGGAACACTTTCTGACCAAACTGCAACTGCTGTGTGTCTTCACAAAGGGAGATAAAAACAGTGAGAGCCTATGAGTCAGATCTCAGAAAGTGGTCATCAGTGAATGAATCCGAGTTAACGTACTGATTATTAAACTATAAACTGTGCCTTATGTCTCAAGGCCGAGGATCTCTTGAATGTCTTTCTAACACTATAGTGCTGTGCTTCTAACCAGCAAATCTGGCATCTTTGAATATGCTTTAATGACTGGCTGAACGTTTTATATAAGTTGTCTACTTCTTTCTATATTTGTTTTATTTTCACTGAATAAGCACATAAGTCAAAGAAATTCAAATGCAGATTCTTGGTAGTACATAGTTAAACCCCAAAGTCTAGTTTAGAATCCTTTTTTAAGCTGCGAGACTCATAACATGTGTCTGGTTTGTCATGTTTCATGGGAATTATTTCCCTCTCATGGCAGCAGTATGACACTGAGGAAGAAGCAGGCGTGGATTTTATGGGGTTGATTCTGATCTTCACTGTATAGTAGCTCTTAGTCTCAATTTCCTCATCTGTAAAATACAGATAATAATATCTACCTAATGGGGTTGTCGTGAGGATTAAATGAGGTAACATAAATAAAGTAGCAAGTGCAGAGCATAGCAGATAGCTGATATCCAATAAATGTTAACAAAGAAATCTAGTGAGTAGGTTTTGGGGAAAAAGCCATTGTGAATTATAGAATCTTGTTGGGGAAAACAGTTTAAAAAATTATGATTTGTGTGTAGATTCAGTAACATCTTGCCAAATTGAAGCCTTACTAGTTTTGGTGTAATGAATACAGGTTAATTATCATATTTAATTAAAATGTGATAGGTCCTGCTAAAATTTTAAACAAAATTATTTTTTATACATACCTGTTTGTTTATAATGTCTATA